>CM057346.1:367543191-370107045 GCA_030015575.1 Agapanthus africanus
ATGTTGGATTGTCGCGGGTGAATAGCCGGGGGTTGTGAGACGAGAGTTTTTCTTTTCTTTCAATCATGTAAATTTGTAAATTGATGTAATAATTGTTTGTATAGCCGCACAACCGGGTCGGGGTGTAGCCGTCATTGTATAATTTCTTTTTACTGTTTTTGCTCCTAGGATAGACCATGGAGGGGGTGCACAAACTACCGGTATGCCGAAGTGCTGCCGAGTGGCCTACTCACGGGATGAGGGAGGTTGCTTCGCTTCGGGTACTTGGCGGGTAGTTTGCCGCACCGTAGGGGTCTTGGGTGGGGTTTTGGCTATTCACCGCGACCGTGTAATCTGCTTTTCGTTACAGGCTCGTACGAATTACAGATTCCTAGTATATCCAATGTATTCATCTGTGATCTGAAATGTCTATCATTGCAATATATCTATATATGATATTATTTAGGCGTTGCTTATGTTTTACAGCCGCGCTAGCCCAGCCCCCGCTCTGTCGTTAGTTAAGTAACCTAACGGGTAATGACGGGGCCCCGTGGCGAATGCGAATGGCATAAGCGTACGTCATATTTTTGGTTGTTTTCTGCAATGGTAGGATTAAATGATGGGACGCATTAAAAGAACTAATGCAAGAATATCACGCATTAAAAGAACTAATGAAAGATAATAAACCAAGTAAAAGTCGTTGGAACACTTTCGAAAACCACTCGGTTCTTTTCAAAACCAACTTTTAAATGCGGAGCTTGAGCCACTCCTTTTAAAAGCTATCTCATTCCATCGACTATATCAAGTTCACTACGTTCACGGTTTCGCCAAAACCATTCGTAGCCCTCCGTCGTTTCGTATGAATATTCAATAGTATTCAAGCTGTGTTTGTTGACCTTCGTCAAGGCATAGTGATTGGTAGCTGTTGGGTATTCATATGTAGCATAGATAGATGCATTGGTTTGGGACATTCGCATTACCTTGTTGACCTTCGTCAAGGGTATATACGGGTGGGTTCAAATTAACCTGGATAATGACGGGCAGAACTTGACATGTGACTTATGATTTGTTGACCTTCGTCAAGGTCATAAGAGCATGGGGCAAAAATCCACATCGGGAGTTTCATAAGTACTGAAACTTGCTAGATTTGCATACCATTTGGAGTGTGATGATTCTGGTAGGATTCCTTCAGTTTCGTCACGCGATGATATTTGGATCCCGATCCTACTGTGAGTATATGCTACTCCTTGGGAAATTTCTCACTAAACGATCAATGCTATAAACCTAGTAGGTGCCTAGAAAGGTGTTAGCGGGCTACGCCCCCAGGGAAAAGAGGTTATTTAATTAAGGAACTTCGCGAAAGCGTTGGAAAACCTCCCTCGAAGTACCGACACTGGCCTGGCTGAACGGTTAAGCAAGTATTGTGCGGTGGGATTGATCCCGACTATATCTTCCTTTTTGGTTTGAGGAGGGATTCGAGAAACAGTGGGAGCCATCCTGTTTAGACAAACTAAAAACCATTCTAAACATGCAAGAGCATCAAGCTCAGTGTTTGTTCTCTCTCCTAATTGCAGCGACCAATCGACATGACTGGACTTAAGTTACTTCTAGATAAAAACATACTGAGAGGGCCAAACTACAAAGATTGGCTCAGGAATGTCAAAATGGCAATCACTCACGACAAGCTGGGGTATCTTCTTACCACCAAAGCTCCCCCTGTCCCTGGTCCCACTTCCAGCGTCGCGGATAAGGAAAATCCGTAAGACTTGGGAGATTGATAGCGCGAAGGCCAAATTCCCCGTACTTGCCTCTATGGACAATGAACATCAGAGGAGGCACGAGAATATGGACTTGGAATCCATATTTCTTCACACAAAAGAACTGTATGGAGAGCAATCTCGTATCGCAAGATACGAAGCGTCGAAAAAGTTATTTTCGGCAAGGATGGATGTCGGATCATCAGTAGCAGAGCACGTGCTAAAGATGATCGGCTACATTGAGGAGCTCGCGGACCTTGGGACCACATTGGAGAGTGAGCTCTATACGGACTTAGTTCTCCAGTCCCTTCCTTCCACTTACGCCCAGTTTATACTGAACTTCAACTTACAAGAAAAAGAAGTTGAACTTTCAGAGCTCCTCAACATGCTCAGGAGCGCAGAGGGCACCCTACAGAAAGGTAGGAAAACATCCACTTTGTTTGTAGGAGGATCATCTTCTTCTAAGTCCAAGGCGAAAGCCAAGGGAAAGAAGAAGAAAGCCCCCGCCAAACAAGGGGCGGTGTTAGTAAAGTGGATACGAAGGGAAAGGCAAAAGCAACAAAGAAAGCGGGGAAGCTTGTGGATAAGGAAGAATGCTTCTATTTTCATAAGAAAGGACACTGGAAGAATGATTGCAGGGCCTGGAAGGCCAGAACACAGGAATTGAAGCAGGTTGCAGGTTCAGCTTCAGGTGTGTATGTTATTGAAAACTGTCTTTCAATAAACTCTACTTCCTGGGTATTGGATACCGGATCATGATCTCATATCTGTAATTCTTTGCAGGCATTGAGAAACCGTAGGGTATTGAAGGCAGGTGACATGACCCTCAGAGTTGCGAACGGAGCTAGCATGGATGCTAAAGCCGTGGGGGACTATCACCTGGGAATGTCAGATGGACATGTTTTGGTTTTGCGTAATTGCTTTTTTGTACCCAACGCAACTTGTAATAACATTTCTGTATCTTTGGTTTCTAAAGAAGGTTATGAATTTGCGTTTGTAAGCAATGTTGTAAACATTCACCTTAATCAAGTTCTGATTGGGTCAGGTACATTGAGCAATGGTATATACGTATTAAACCAACCACAAATTTTCAATGTCCAGAATACACACAAAAGAAAGTCTCCGGAAATAAATCAGACTTTCTTATGGCATTGTAGACTGGGTCACATCAATGAGAGAAGGTTGACTAAGTTACATACAGAAGGATATTTGAATCCGTTCGAATATCAATCGTATGCCACTTGTCAATCCTGTCTCAAAGGAAAGATGACAAAGACTCCGTTTACTGGACACGGAGTAAGAGCGAGTGAGCTCTTGGGACTCGTACACAGCGACGTGTGCGGTCCAATGTCTACACATGCGCGAAGCGGTTATTCTTACTTCATTACTTTTACGGATGACTTTTCAAGGTACGGTTATGTCTTCTTAATGAAACATAAGTCCGAAGCCTTTGGAAAATTCCAGGAATATAAGAATGAAGTAGAAAAACAAACTGGCAAAAGTATCAAGATTCTAAGATCGGATCGAGGTGGAGAATACTTAAGTGCCGAATTCCTGAATTATTTAAAAGAGAACGGAATTCTCTCTCAGCTTACTCCTCCATACACTCCGCAACATAACGGTGTATCGGAGAGACGGAACCGAACCCTATTGGATATGGTTCGGTCCATGATGAGTAACGCTGAGTTACCGCGATCATTCTGGGGATATGCACTAGAAGCAGCTGCGTATCTATTGAACAAGGCTCCCACCAAGACTGTGCCTACCACCCAATATCAGATGTGGACTGGGAAGAAACCCTGTCTTAAGTATCTTAAGGTATGGGGATGTCCAGCTTTTGTAAAAAAGCAGCATGCGGATAAGCTCGAGGCACGTTCAGTACAGTGTAAGTTTGTGGGATACCCAAAGAACTCCAGGGGGTATCTTTTCTATTCCGCTGAGGAACAAAAGGTTTTTGTTTCTCAGCATGCCCGCTTCTTGAAAACTGAGTTTTTGGAAACCCAGATAAGTGGGAGCACAATAGAACTGGAAGAAATTCCAGAACCACAGACTATTACTGAAAGCTTAGTGGAGCCAGAGGGTTCAAAAGAACAGGACATTCCTACGCCGCTCCGCAGGAGTAGTAGGCAGTCTCATCCGCCCGAGAGATACTACGGTTTTCTCATAGACGGGGATAGAGAGGATTGCATCATAGATTATGATGAGCCTACTAGCTTGCAGCAGGCCGTTCAGAGCGTTGACTCAGTAAAATGGCTGGATGCAATGCGGACCGAAATGGAGTCCATGTACACCAACAAAGTATGGACGTTGGACATTGCTCCAGACGGGGTAAAACCCGTAGGATGCAAGTGGATCTTCAAAAGGAAGATTGGTGTAGATGGACAGGTTGAGACCTATAAAGCTAGACTTGTTGCAAAGGGTTTTCGTCAAAGACCTGGTTTGGACTATGACGAAACCTTTTCTCCAGTGGCTATGCTGAAATCCATTCGGATCCTTCTTGCCATTGCTGCCTTCCACGATTATGAGATCTGGCAGATGGACGTAAAGACCGCATTTCTAAATGGAAATTTAGAGGAGTGTGTCTATATGGACCAACCAGAGGGTTTCATTCAGAGTGGGAGCAGCGGAAAGGTGTGCAAGTTGCTTAAGTCCATCTATGGACTAAAGCAGGCATCGCGGAGTTGGAACATCTGTTTTGATGAGACGGTCAAGGAATTTGGCTTTATCAAAAATCCAGATGAACCATGCATCTATAGTAGATTTGTAGCGAGAACTGTAGTATTCCTCGTTTTATACATGGATGACATTCTCTTAATAGGAAATGACATTCCTATACTACAATCTGTCAAGGGATTCTTGTCACACAGGTTCTCCATGAAAGACCAGGGTGATGCCTCATACTTCCTGGGGATCCGGATCCATCGTGATAGATCCAAAAGGATATTAGGACTTTCACAGTCTAGGTACATCGACACCATACTGAAGAGGTTCAGTATGGAAGATTCCAAGCGCGGTAACCTACCGGTTTGTCACGGGATCACCCTCTCTAAAGAGATGTCTCCCAAGACTGATTTGGAGAGGGATCGCATGTCTATTATACCCTACGCTTCTGCGGTAGGCTCTATAATGTATGCGATGTTGTGTACCAGACCGGATGTAGCTTATGCACTGAGTGTGGTAAGCCGGTATCAGTCTAACCCTGGGGAGAAACACTGGATAGCAGTAAAGAACATTCTCAAGTACCTGAGAAGGACTAAGGAGATGTTCTTGGTGTATGGCAGAAAAGACCTCCAGATCGAGGCCTTTGCTGACTCCAGCTTCCAGAGTGACAAGGATGATTCCATGTCCATGTCGGGTTTTGTCTTTACCCTCAATGGAGGGGCGGTGTGTTGGAAGAGTTCCAAACAGGAAACCGTTGCAGACTCGACGATGGAAGCGGAATACATCGCTGCATCTGATGCCGCAAAAGAAGCTGTCTGGATGAGGAAGTTCTTGAAAGAGCTTCAGGTGGTTCCGTCCATTGTTGATCCAATACCTCTGTATTGTGACAACAACGGGGCTATAGCTTTAGCGAAGGAACCCAGGTCCCAACAGAGATCCAGACACATCTTAAGGCGGTATCACCTGATCAGGGAGATCGTGGATCGCCAGGAGATCGAGGTTCGGAGAGTCGCTTCAGAAGATAACACTGCAGATCCATTCACCAAGGCCTTGCCCCAGACTCAGTTCGAGCGGCTGATCGAGATGATAGGTCTTCGATACGCCAGTACATGGCCTTAGTGCAAGTGGGAGATTGTTAGTGTATATGCCCTAGAGGCCATTACTGTATCATACTAGTTTGTATATTACTTAATGGAAGCTTGGGATATTCACCTTGTATATACAATCTTGCTCAAAATAGTAGTATGCTACTTGGTTTGTTTCTACTTCAATGTGTACAAGTGTTTATTTTAGTATATCGCCTATACACATTAGTGGAGCCCTTAGGATCTTTGCTTGATTACCAGCGTTGTGATGGCAGTCACACTAGTGGGGCTGGGTAATCTATAAGCACATCCTTATGCAGGTCCCTGGTCGCAGGACTATCGAGACAGGGCATCGATACTCCGGAGTAGACTAGCGCATGCGCTTCTCATCCCAGTGTGGGAGACGGTCTGTCCCACAGCCGTCGGTACGTCGTACTTGAGATAGTATGCGGGTGCTCGATGGGTTACGAGTACACTGGACTGGACTCGTCGGGAACTGACTAGTTGGTATTATGCCTATCGTCAGTTATCAGTTCCCAGGTGACATGAGTACAGCTTAGTCCGCTGACTTGACACTGTCACTTCGCTTCGAGTGTGTTCCCACTGTACTTTGATTACTATCCTACCACGGCTCAAAGGAGTCGTGCAAACAGGTGGTAGTTGGGTGCAGTCCCGAAGCACTTGGAGGCAGTGACGGTTAGACAGGATTCGTCTCTCCCGGTATTGGGGGTTGACATCGTGCTGTGTCTAGGAGATCCATTACACGAGTAGTCCCTGGCCAGGGCAAACGAGATATACTGGTAGGCTTCCAGTGTTATCTCAGGGTGTTTTGGGCTTCACTCCGACACGACTTGTACCGCTATTGGGGGACTGACGTTTACCGCCCCCTAGGCCCGCCATGCGATGTATCAGACGAACAGACCGGACTGTACGGAGAATGTCACATTCAGGCTCAGTAGGAGTTCATATGGGTTTTGCCTCGTCAGTCTTCTTGTCGGCATTACCTGGGGACCATTACGCACAGCTAGTGCCGCTTGCGGTCTGTGGTTAAACCCACTGCCAGCGTAGTGTCGAGGCTTTAGAGTGCCACAAAGAAAGCTATTCGCCTTTAGGCAAAAGAGTAGAGGTCGCATGGTTTTGTGACAGGTCGCATGGTTTTGCGACAGGGTTTGGTCACATCCGTGCACTTGTGCACGTACAGTGTCCGGACAGTTTACACTAGCAGGCTTTGGTTTAAGCCAGATCCTGGTGTACCTTTTGGGATTGGATTTATCCAGAGTGTATTCGTGTTCCTCGGAACGCGGATGCGGGTGTGTATGCACAGTTGACGGAGAGATAGAGGCAGAGGATTCTCATTAGGGTTGTTGACCGTTGACCGTTGACTATTGACTTTTTGCTCAACCCTAATGAGAATATGATATGTGATTAACAATTATATTAATTAAGTATTATGGTGACATGGTTGTTGACTTGTTGACTTTGTTGACTTGTTGACTTTTGTTGACTTGTTGACTGGTTGACTAGGCTTGACTAGTTGACCATCATGATAACCATAGCTATCATTTCATGGCAAAGACTTTTGCTTGCTTGCTCTTTTGTGCAAAATGAGTGCATGAAATGATATGGCTATGGTTGCTTAAACCATCACATAACACTTGATTGATATGATATGTTATCATTGTTTTGGATTATGAGAGGGTGAAAGACAAAAGAGAGGCTCATTCTCACTTGCTCATTCTCTCTCTTGTTCTTGAGCTCTCATACTCTTGCTCTCACTCTCTTCCTCTTGCTCCCTCTTTTGACTCTATGGTTCACTTGTCTCATGAGTTGAGAATCAAGAACCATAGATAAAATCCCATACAAACTCTTCTCTACTCACTCTAGATCACAAGGTTTAGAAAACCGAGTGAACTAGTTTCTTCAAAGTTCGAAGAAGGAGCCAAAGGTTGAAGCTTTCAGGTGGATCTATCTTCGGCGCAAGGAGACGACGGGGAGAAGCCGATTCGGACGACCATCGAAGCTTGAAGAAGAAGGAGTTCGAGAAAAAGAAATGTATAACCCCATAACCGAGTAGTTAGCAACTCGTAGTTAGGTTGTTAGTTAGATGTTTAACAAAGATCCGGGTTTTAAGTCCATGTTACCACCTCTAAGAAAATCGTTTTTCATCAAATTCCGCATGCCCGAAAGTACCGGGAGATGTAGCATGGACTTACAGTCCCTGGCCAGGGCTGATCAGAGATTTGCTGGTAAGTGTTACCAGTAGTTTCTCGACCCGTTATGAGCCTCATATCGGTACGACTTATCGGTTATTGGGGTCTGACGTTTACCACCCCTAGACTTGATATGCGACATATCAGACGAACAGACCGGACTGTACGGTAAGTGTTACTGGTTGGATTCACAGGAGTGTGAGCTGGCTAGCTCGTCGATCTTCTGATCGCTCAATACCCGGATGGCCGTTACGTTTAGCAGACCGCTTGCGGCTTGTAGGTGCTTGATATGATCATCATCTGCTACCGGCGTATTGACGAGTCTTTAGAGTCCTACACAGAGGTTTCCTGGCTCAAGCGAAACGAAATAGGAGCGCATATGAGATATTTGCAGGACCGAGAATAATGCGTGTATGTGATACTGTATTTCATTCTCGCGATGGATGTATCGATTGGTTATATTCGATATAACCTAGATATCGAATCAAGGATTGATTCGATAAATCGATACATAGGATTGTTAGTTGTATGTATGCCCTAGAGGCCAGTATTGTACAGATGATGTATATTATATTGGATGCTTGGACATATATAGAGATGACTTTCTTGCTCGACATGATAGTATGCTATCTGGTTGCAATTTATCTTAACATGTACACTAGTCTCTTTATACTGTCTTATAGTTACATGTTGGTAAAGCCCTTAGGATTTGTACTTGACTACCTGGGCTATGATGCAGATCATACTAGTGGGAACATGGTAGTCCATAAGTACATCCTTCAAGGTCCCTAGTCGTGGGTATCTCGAGACGGGGCATCGATTTACCAGAGTAGACTAGCGTATACGCTTCTCGACCCATGTGATGGGCGATGGATGATCCCATATCCATTGGTGTTTGACATCAGAGATAGTATACGGGTGCTCAGTGGAAACTGGGTACACTGGACGGACTCGCCGAGAACTCCCAGATGGTATTATACCTCACGTCAGATGGCAGTTCTCAGGTGACACTTGTACAGATTAGTCTGTAGACCCGAGATCGTCATAGAGTCTTGTGTGATTCCCACTGTGCTTTGATCTCCACCTTACCACGTCCATGAGGGCGTGCAAAACGGTGGTCTTTGGGTACAGTCCCGAATCACATGGAGGCAATGAGCGATAGGAGGGGTTTCGTCTCTCCCGGTATTGGGAGTTGATGTTGCGCAGTGCTCGATTGGCCGTAACAGGGAAGTCCCTGGCCAGGGCTGATCAGAGATTTGCTGGTAAGTGTTACCAGTAGTTTCTCGACCCGTTACGAGCCTCACATCAGCACGACTTATCGGGTTATTGGGGTCTGACGTATACCACCCCTAGACTTGATATGCGACGTATCTGACGAAGAGACTTGACTGTATGGTAAGTGTTACTGGTCGGATTCTCAGGAGTGTGAGCGGGCTAGCTCGTCGATCTTCTGATCGCTCAATACCCGGGTGGCCGTTACGTTTAGCAGACCGCTTGCGGCTTGTGGGTGCTTGATATGATCATCATCTGCTACCGGCATATTGACGAGTCTTTAGAGTCCTACACAGAGGTTTCCTGGCTCAAGCGAAACGAAATAGGAGCGCATATGAAATATGTGCAGGACCGAGAATAATGCGTGTATGTGATACCGCATTTCATTCTCGCGATATATGTTTCGATTGGTTATATTCGATATGACCTAGTTATCGAATCATTGATTCGATAAATCGATACATTGAATTCTAGTCGGTCATGTGCGACATGACCGGATCATTGAATCAAATGTTGATTTAATGATTTAATGCATAATTATATATTTGATATATTGCATTGCATTAACTAGTGTTGGTTCACTTTAAACGGATTTTTCTCACTTGGATTGCACATTGTATATGTGATATACTTTTGTGCACTTTTTGTATCATGTTTGATGATACTTGATCATATGGTTAAGTGAATAGAATTAAACCATGGTTATGTTGTAATTAGGGTTTTCCATATTTATTTATCCATTTATTTGTTTATTTATGTGGATAAATTCAAAATGAGAATGGTGGCTATATTTGTTTCTTGTATGAAGCTTCTTGAACCCTTGACTTTAGCAACCATTCTTATCCTCTTGCTTAACCCTAACCCACTCATTTGACCATGGTTAATTCTCTACACTTAACCCTAGTTCAAGTTATGATAAGTATTTGATTTATATTTATTTTTATAATAACACTTATCATAATCTTTTTTCTTGAGCTCATCTTCTTCTTCTTCTTCAAGCTTGCTACAAAAATGGCAAGTTGAGATCTAGTGAGTTAAATCCAAATCTAAAGTGAACCCACCTCCTATTTCTTCACCCTCTACCTCTTGCCAAGTTGTTTTGGGTGTTTACTTCACAAGTTTCACAAGTTTGTGAAGTCGGAGCTTGAGTTTGTGCAACCTCGACGTAGATCGTCTTTGACACAAAGCCGACGAGCTATTCCGCTTGCTTTCCCGATGAAGCCGATGATCGAGTCGAGGATTCATGATGGACAGCGAGGACATGACGTTGCGGAGCCGTGGAGGTGGAAATCCGGATCTACAAAGGTTGTATATCCGTATCATAGTAGTTAACTGTTAACTAGCTTTCTATTTCGCCTAAACATCTAGTTAAAGATCCGTAGTCTAGGGTTTCTCGGCACTAAAAAATTTTAATTTGGCATGTTCGATGCCTTGTGAGAACCCACTAGGGTGCCTAGGAACCTTTCACTGGTATCAGAGCCTAGCTAGAGCTTTAGGCGAAGTCCCGACGACGTTTGAAACCCGATCGAACCGAAATCCAAAACCGTAAAATGCTCTCTGGACTTTTTCTAAAAATTCGGATTTTTGTCAATTAAAAATATGTAGAAAATCAATCAGGGTGTTATTAGAATTACTGTGAAATACGAGGGGCTAATTCCACTTTTCCACCGCGGAAGGGCGGCACATGCTAGGCATGTGCGGCGCTTCCGCGGCCGTACTGTTCCTTTGTTTATTTTTTTCTTCACAGTAACTCATATAATTCAATGCTGTGTTTTCTGGGATATTTTTATTGTGACTTTACAGAAGAGTATTTTGGGGTACTATTAGGAATCAGTATTTCGATCGGATTATCAAATTTCGTCTTTAGTGTTTTTCCAGATAATTGTAGAATATGTTAAAGAGTTCGACCGGATTTAAATACCCAGGTTTTCCCCTGCCGGAATATCCAAGTGTTGGATTATTGTGTGGTTAAAAGACGTTCTAAGTAGTGCAAGTAACGCGATGGTCCCTCTAGAATACACAAACCTTAACTCAATTATGTGACCGTCTTGAACTACCCTTTGAACCTTCGGGTTTAGGGCAGTACGGCGTGCCACATGTGAGGCGTTGGCTTGACCCTTCTACGGCTGGACCGTCGGTACTGAGGTATGAAGTGAATGTCTTTGAGCCTATTTCATGTGTTGATCGGTGTCGGGAAAACTTGGGTGTTCGAATGTTCGATCGGAAAGTTTGATATATTCTATTTATCCGGAACTGGATACAATAATTGGAATTCACAAAAAAGGTTATGAGATAACTGGATGAATGTTATAAATCTAGCGGTTTAGTTTCATTGGATATCGAAAAGAGTTTTCGATAATGGGACTAAAATGCGGGATTTATATCTGTTAGGCATGCGATGTCTAAAGTAGTTGCGGATTCCAATTGTTGTAGTTTTACACTTTCTTTTCTGTGACCGTAAGTGTAGTATGTTCATATCGCCGGTTTCGTTGCTATACGTCAACGACAATTGGGGTATGCATACTTACTTACGTTGATGACATGTGATGTTATGTGTTGCTGGATATGTTATATTGGATCGTCGTGTTCGAATAGCCGGGGGGGTTTTTATGTGAGATGAGTGTTTTTCATTTTCATTCATGTAAAAACTTGTATGTAATATTCTTTTATTCGGGGCACTTCCAGGATGCGGGAGTTGTCACCCTTTGTATATTATTTACTTTTCTGCACTAGGATAGACCCAAGGAGGGAAGCACAAGTAACCGGGTTCTGGGGTCCAGTGGGAGACCAACTCGAGGAGTCGAGTCCGGGTCTCCTAACCCTAGAATTGGCAGGGTTGCTTGCCGCTCTCGTAGGGGTCTAGGGGTGTGGGATTGGCTATTCATCACGACCGTGGAATCCGTGTTTTATACTGGCTCGTATTGAAAACACGGATGTCCTAGTATATCCAATATTTCATATGTTTATTCTGCTGCGATATCTGTGATGAGATCATGTGATGTTTCTGTGATGGATTTAGTATATAGTATATATGATATATTATATAGACGTTACTTATGTTTTACACCCGCGCTAGCCCTGCCCTGCTCTGTCGTTAGTTACCTAACCTAACGGTGCACGAGGGGACATCGAGGCGAATGCGGATGGCATAAGTGTACGTCATATCTATCTGTGATGTTTAGGTATTAAATGATGGGACTTCATTAATGTGATTAATGAAAGATAAGAAACCTAAGATGTTGTGGAATCGAATTTTAAAATAAAACAGGTAGCTACAGTTTTTTGCTTTGCACAGCGGTATATATGATATACCCCGCACCTTATTCGATGAGGAAAGGACCGAGATCCCTTCACCGGGAGTGACTCCTTTAGCAATAACTGGCAGATGCTACACACTCGGTTTGCTTTTGACTGCTTTTGCGTTTTTGCTTTGCACAGCGATATATATGATATAACCCGCACCTCATTCGACGAGGAAAGGACCGAGATCCCTTCACCGGGAGTGACTCCTTTAGCAAAACTAGAAAAGCCTCAAAATCACTCCATTTCAAAACATCATTTGATTCTACAACGATATCAAGTTCATTACGCTCATGGTTTTATGAAAACCTGCGTAGCCCTCCGTCATTTCAGATAAATCCTACTTAGTATTCGTGCTACGTTTGTTGACCTCCGTCAAGGCGTAGTGTGCGGTAGCTAACTAGTATTTGTCTGCTTATGCATATGATGCAGATTGGATTAGGGTAGTCGTACGACCTTGTTGACCTCCGTCAAGGGTCGTGCGGGTGGGTTTGATTCAATCAAGAAATGACGGGTTGAACTTGACTTGCACCCTGTGGTTTGTTGACCTCCGTCAAGGTCATAGGATGCTTGGGGCAAAATATTATCGGGAATTTCAAGTGTTGAAATTTGCAATGAGATTGCATACCTTCTATGAGATAGTTGGATCCCGATACCCGCTGCGAGTAAGAGTTACTCCTGGGAGAGTTTTACACAGTGCAATTAGCCGATCAAGTAGGTGTCTAGAAAGGTGTTAACGAGGTTACGCCTCTGGGAAAACGAGGTTTACAGTAATTAGGTTCGTGCGAAAGCATGGGGGACCTCCCTCAAAGTACCGACACTGGCCTGGCTGAAAGATTGGCGAACTTGTAGTGTGTAATTAATCCCGGCTAGTCTTTCCTTTTAGGGTTTGGAGGAAGATTTGATAAAAAGCAGTGGGAGCCATCCTGATTAGATAAGATAATAACCAATCTGATCTTGCACGAGCTTACGCTAAAGTGTTTTCTTCTCTCTCTCTCCAGGTAGCGACCATTTCATGCCTTAATAAAGATAATAAAATGGATGTATTGACCGAACCCGCATGTTATACTGTGCTGGGGAACGTTGGTTCCGTTCTTTCCTATAAGAGTTATAGGACTGAACAGGATATAGGGGAATACCAGGATTCCCATGCCACCCGAATGAAGAAAGTACATGCTGATGCATTTTCTTCGGGTGTGTTCGTTACTGAGAACTGTTTCTCCATTTGCTCTACGTCCTGGGTATTGGATACCAGGTCAGGATCCCATATATGTAATCAGTTACATGGGCTTAGGAAAGGTAGAGAACTTGGAGAAGGTGATAAAGACATTAGAGTTGGAAATGGTGCAATTGTTGCAGCTAAGACTGTCGGGGAATATCACCTTGTATTACCAACAGGTAATACAATGGTTCTGAACAAATGCTATTACATGCCGAACCTGATATGCAACATTATATCGGTTTCTTTATTAAGTAAAGAGGGATATAATTTTGTATTACAGGACAATGTTATGAACATTTTCCATAACCAAAAGTTGGTTGGATCAGGCACGTTGTGCAATGGCATTTATGTTCTAAACCAATCAACAGTCCTGAGCATAACAAACACACACAAGAGGAAGAGTTCTGAACTCAACGAATCCTTCTTGTGGCATTGTAGACTGGGTCACATCAATGCGACACGACTAGCTAAGTTGCATAAGGATGGATATTTAAATCCGTTTGATTTTTCATCCTATGACACTTGCCAGTCATGTCTCAAAGGCAAGATGACCAAGACTCCGTTTACGGGACACGGAGAAAGAGTTACCGAACTCTTAGGACTAATACATAGTGATGTATGCGGTCCCATGTCTACACATGCCAGGGATGGTTCTTCGTACTTCATTACATTCACTGACGATCTCTCTAGATTCGGATATGTGTTCCTGATGAAACACAAATCAGAAGCTTTTGAGAAATTTAGAGAATATAAACAAGAAGTTGAGAACCAAACCTGAAAAAGTATTAAAATCCTTCGATCTGATCGAGGAGGTGAATACTTGAGCATTGAATTCCTGGACTTCCTAAAAGAGAATGGGATTCTCTCTCAGCTAACTCCTCCATATACACCACAGCACAACGGTGTATCGGAGCGGAGAAACCGCACCCTATTAGATATGGTGCGCTCTATGATGAGTGTAGCTGAGTTGCCTATTTCCTTCTGGGGATATGCACTGGAAACAGCAGCATACCTACTGAACAGGGTTCCCACCAAATCTGTGCCTACCACACCATATGAGATATGGGAAGGGAAGAGACCATATCTTAATTTTATAAAGATATGGGGTTGCCCGGCCTATGTCAAAAGACAAAAACCGGACAAACTCGAGGCAAGATCTGTTTTGTGTAAGTTTGTTGGATATCCCAAACATTCGCGAGGGTATATCTTCTACCACAGTGAGGAACAAAGAGTATTTGTTGCTCAACATGCCACCTTTTTAGAAAAGGAATTTCTTGCAAAAGAAATTAGTGGCTCTGAGGTAGAACTGGAAGAGGTTCCAGCTGAACAAAACACAACAGAAGATTTAGTGGAACCAGAGCATTCAGTAGCTTCCGACGAACCTCAGCCTCTCCGCCGATCTGGTAGGGTTCCTCGTCCACCTGAAAGATACTACGGTTTTCTCATTGATGGTGGAAGCGAGGATTGCATCATGGAGGATGATGACCCAACTAGCTTCGAGCAGGCCATCACGAGTGGGGACTCAGTGAAATGGCTGGATGCTATGCGGTCCGAGATGGATTCCATGTACACCAACAAAGTATGGACTTTGGAAGTTGCTCCTGAAGGGGTAAAACCCATTGGGAGCAAGTGGATCTTCAAGAAGAAACTTGGTGTAGATGGGAAAGTGGAGACTTTCAAAGCTAGACTTGTGGCAAAGGGTTTTCGTCAAAGACCAGGTGTGGACTATGACGAGACTTTTTCTCCAGTGGCTATGCTTAAATCCATCAGAATCATGCTTGCCATTGCTGCCTTTCATGACTACGAAATCTGGCAAATGGATGTTAAGACCGCCTTTCTAAATGGTTATTTAGAAGAGTGCGTGTACATGACTCAGCCAGAGGGCTTCGTAGACAGTGGGAGCAGCGGGAAGGTGTGCAAGCTGCTTAAATCCATTTATGGATTAAAGCAAGCATCGCGGAGTTGGAACATCTGCTTTGACGTCGTTATCAAAGAGTTTGATTTCGTCAAAAATCCAGATGAACCTTGTATCTACAAAAAGGTGGCAGGGAGTAAAGTTGTCTTCCTCGTATTGTACGTGGACGACATACTCTTGATAGGAAATGATATTCCTATGCTGCAATCGGTCAAGCTCTTCTTATCACAAAGATTCTCAATGAAAGATCTTGGTGATGCCTCCTGCATATTGGGGATCAGGATCTATAGAGATAGATCCAAACGGATTTTGGGATTGTCCCAATCCAGGTACATTGACACCATACTAAAGAGGTTTAGTATGGAAGAGTCCAAGCGTGGGAACATGCCCACGATCTCTGGAGTCACTCTCTCCAAAGAGATGTCTCCCAAGACTGATTTGGAGAGAGCTCGCATGCAAGGGATACCCTATGCTTCGGCAGTAGGCTCTATCATGTATGCGATGCTATGTACCAGACCCGATGTAGCATACTCACTAAGTGTAGTGAGCAGGTATCAAGCTGATCCTGGAGAGAGTCACTGGACAGCTGTGAAGAGCATTCTCAAGTACTTGCGAAGGACTAGAGAAATGTTCTTGGTGTATGGTAACGGCGAACTCCAAGTGGAGTCCTTTACCGATTCCAGCTTCCAGAGTGATAAGGACGACTCTAAGTCGCAGTCGGGCTTTGTCTTTACCCTTTACGGAGGGGCGGTTAGCTGGAAGAGTTCCAAGCAGGAAACCGTGGCAGACTCGACGATGGAGGCTGAATACATCGCTGCCAACGATGCTGCCAAAGAGGCTGTCTGGATCAAGAAGTTCATTTCTGAACTTGGTGTGGTTCCATCCATTGAGCATCCAATACCTTTGTATTGCGATAACAATGGAGCGGTGGCTTTGGCCAAGGAACCCAGGTCCCATCAGCGGTCCAAGCATATTCTGAGACGGTATCACCTGATCCGGGAGATAGTTGATCGCCGGGAGATCGAGGTCAGGAGAGTTGACACGAAGAACAACACGGCGGATCCACTCACGAAGGCCATTCCCCAGATACAGTTTGAGAGACTCTTCGGAATGCTCGGTATGAGATACTACAGCAGTTGGCCCTAGTGCAAGTGGGAGATTGTTAGTTGTATGTATGCCCTAGAGGCCAGTATTGTACAGATGATGTATATTATATTGGATGCTTGGACATATATAGAGATGACTTTCTTGCTCGACATGATAGTATGCTATCTGGTTGCAATTTATCTTAACATGTACACTAGTCTCTTTATACTGTCTTATAGTTACATGTTGGTAAAGCCCTTAGGATTTGTACTTGACCACCTGGGCTATGATGCAGATCATACTAGTGGGAACATGGTAGTCCATAAGTACATCCTTCAAGGTCCCTAGTCGTGGGTATCTCGAGACGGGGCATCGATTTACCAGAGTAGACTAGCGTATACGCTTCTCGACCCATGTGATGGGCGATGGATGATCCCATATCCATTGGTGTTTGACATCAGAGATAGTATACGGGTGCTCAGTGGAAACTGGGTACACTGGACGGACTCGCCGAGAACTCCCAGATGGTATTAAACCTCACGTCAGATGGCAGTTCTCAGGTGACACTTGTACAGATTAGTCTGTAGACCCGAGATCGTCATAGAGTCTTGTGTGATTCCCACTGTGCTTTGATCTCCACCTTACCACGTCCATGAGGGCGTGCAAAACGGTGGTCTTTGGGTACAGTCCCGAATCACATGGAGGCAATGAGCGATAGGAGGGGTTTCGTCTCTCCCGGTATTGGGAGTTGATGTTGCGCAGTGCTCGATTGGCCGTAACAGGGAAGTCCCTGGCCAGGGCTGATCAGAGATTTGCTGGTAAGTGTTACCAGTAGTTTCTCGACCCGTTACGAGCCTCACATCAGCACGACTTATCGGGTTATTGGGGTCTGACGTATACCACCCCTAGACTTGATATGCGACGTATCTGACGAAGAGACTTGACTGTATGGTAAGTGTTACTGGTCGGATTCGCAGGAGTGTGAGCGGGCTAGCTCGTCGATCTTCTGATCGCTCAATACCCGGGTGGCCGTTACGTTTAGCAGACCGCTTGCGGCTTGTGGGTGCTTGATATGATCATCATCTGCTACCGGCATATTGACGAGTCTTTAGAGTCCTACACAGAGGTTTCCTGGCTCAAGCGAAACGAAATAGGAGCGCATATGAGATATGTGCAGGACCGAGAATAATGCGTGTATGTGATACCGCATTTCATTCTCGCGATATATGTTTCGATTGGTTATATTCGATATGACCTAGTTATCGAATCATTGATTCGATAAATCGATACATTGAATTCTAGTCGGTCATGTGCGACATGACCGGATCATTGAATCAAATGTTGATTTAATGATTTAATGCATAATTATATATTTGATATATTGCATTGCATTAACTAGTGTTGGTTCACTTTAAACGGATTTTTCTCACTTGGATTGCACATTGTATATGTGATATACTTTTGTGCACTTTTTGTATCATGTTTGATGATACTTGATCATATGGTTAAGTGAATAGAATTAAACCATGGTTATGTTGTAATTAGGGTTTTCCATATTTATTTATCCATTTATTTGTTTATTTATGTGGATAAATTCAAAATGAGAATGGTGGCTATATTTGTTTCTTGTATGAAGCTTCTTGAACCCTTGACTTTAGCAACCATTCTTATCC
Source organism: Agapanthus africanus (assembly GCA_030015575.1). Taxonomy (NCBI): domain Eukaryota; kingdom Viridiplantae; phylum Streptophyta; class Magnoliopsida; order Asparagales; family Amaryllidaceae; genus Agapanthus; species Agapanthus africanus. Next base: position 367,561,352 of record CM057346.1, read on the forward strand.
TCTTGCTTAACCCTAACCCACTCATTTGACCATGGTTAATTCTCTACACTTAACCCTAGTTCAAGTTATGATAAGTATTTGATTTATATTTATTTTTATAATAACACTTATCATAATCTTTTTTCTTGAGCTCATCTTCTTCTTCTTCTTCAAGCTTGCTACAAAAATGGCAAGTTGAGATCTAGTGAGTTAAATCCAAATCTAAAGTGAACCCACCTCCTATTTCTTCACCCTCTACCTCTTGCCAAGTTGTTTTGGGTGTTTACTTCACAAGTTTCACAAGTTTGTGAAGTCGGAGCTTGAGTTTGTGCAACCTCGACGTAGATCGTCTTTGACACAAAGCCGACGAGCTATTCCGCTTGCTTTCCCGATGAAGCCGATGATCGAGTCGAGGATTCATGATGGACAGCGAGGACATGACGTTGCGGAGCCGTGGAGGTGGAAATCCGGATCTACAAAGGTTGTATATCCGTATCATAGTAGTTAACTGTTAACTAGCTTTCTATTTCGCCTAAACATCTAGTTAAAGATCCGTAGTCTAGGGTTTCTCGGCACTAAAAAATTTTAATTTGGCATGTTCGATGCCTTGTGAGAACCCACTAGGGTGCCTAGGAACCTTTCATAGTCGGTTATATGCGATATGACCGGATCGTTAAATCAAGTGTTGATTTAATGATTTAATGTATAATTATATATTTGGTATATTATTTTGCATTAACTAGTATTGGTTCACTTTAAATGGATTTTCTCACTTGATGTGCAAGTTGTATATGTGATATACTTTTGTGCACATCTTTGTATCATGTTTGATGATGCTTGCTCATTTGGTTAAGTGTAAAGAATTAAACCTAGGTTAAGAAAGTGATTAGGGTTTTAATTATCCATTCTTTTATTTATTGATTTTGGAAAAAGAATGGGATAAGAATACAAAATGGTTTCTTTCATTCTTGAACCTTTGTGAAGCTTCATGAAGCTTTGACCAAAGTGACCAATTTGTCTTCATGCTTAACCCTAACCACTCTTCTAACCTTGGTCAATTCTCTACACCTAACCATGGTTCCTATTATGATAAGTATTCATTTCTTTTTCATTTTTGATTAACTTATCATAATATTTTCCTTCTTCTTGATCTTCTTCTTCAAGAAAGAAAGCTTGATGCCATCAATGGCAACTTGAGTTCTAAAGTGAGAAATCCAATTCTACAGTGAACCCACCTCCTATTTCTTCACCCTCTACCTCTTGCCAAGTAGTATAGGGTGTTTTCTTCACAAGTTTCACAACTTGGTGAAATTGGAGCTTGAACTTGTGATGTCTCGACGTAGATCATCTTCGGCACGAAGCCGACGACCTAGTCCGCCCATTTCTCCGATGAAGCCGACGATTGAGTTCGGGATTCGAGATGGACAGCGAGAGGACGCCTATGTGGAGCTAAGGAAGTGGAGAACCGGATCTACAAAGGTTGTAGCCTCTCTCCTTTAGTTAAGATGTTAACTGGTTTCGTTTTTCGCCTAAATTTCTAGTCAACGATCTAGTCTAGGGTTTCTCGGCACCGTAAAATTTAAAATTGGCATTGTTGATGCCTTGTGAGACCTCATTAGCGTGCCTAGGAACCCTACAGTGGTATCAGAGCCTAGCTAGAGCCTTAGGCGAAGTCTAGACGATGTTTGAAACCCGATCGAACCGAAACCCTAAAACCCAAAATGCTCTCTGGAAATTTTCTGAAAATTTGGATTTTTGTCAATTAAAAATATGCAGAAAAATAAGCAGGGTCTTATTTGAATTACTGTGAAATACGAGGGCCTAAATCGATTTTTCCACCGCGGAACCGCGGCACGAGCTAGGCATGTGCGGCGGTTCCGCGGCCGTACTGTCCTCTTGTCTGATAATTTCTGCACAGTAACTCATATAATTTAATGCTGTATTTTCTGGGTATTTTTATTGTGACTCTACAGATGAGTATTCTGGGGTTGTATTGGGAATCAATGATTCGATCGGATTTTCAAATTTTGTCTGTGTGGTTTTCCAGATATTTTTCGAATATGTTAAAAAGTTCGACCGGATATAAATACCCAACTTTTCCCCTGCCGGAAAATTTCCAAGTGTTGGATTTTTCTGTGGTTTAAAGACGTTCTAAGTAGTGCAAGTAACGCGATGGTCCCTTTAGAAGACAACAAACCTTAACTCGATTATGTGACCGTTTTGAACTACCCTTTGAACCTTCGGGTTTGGGGCAGTACGGCGTGCCACATGTGAGGCGTTGGCTTGACCCTTCTACGGCTGGACCGTTGGTACTGAGGCATGAAGTAAATGCCTTTGAACTTATTTCATGTGTTGAACGGTTTCGGAAAAACTTGGGTGTTCGAATGTTCGATCGGAAAGTTTAATATTTTCTATTTATCCGGAATGGGATACAATAATTGGAATTCACAAACAGTTATGAGATAACTGAATGAATGCTATAAATCTAGCGGTTTAGTCTCATTTGATATTGAAAAGAGTTTTCGATAATGAGACTAAAATGCGGGGTTTATAACTGTTAGGCATGTGATGTCTAAGTATTTCATTTGATTAGGCATGTGATGTCTAAAGAGGTTGCGGATTCCAATTGTTGTAGTTTTACACTTTCTTTTCTGTGACCGTAAGTGTAATATGTGATATCGCCGTTTTCGTTGCTATATGTCAACGACAATTGGGATACGCATGTTTACTTACGTTGATGACATGTGATGTTATGTGTTGCTGGATATGTTATATTGGATTGTCGTGTTTGAATAGCCGGGGGGTTTTCTGTGAGATGAGTGTTTTTCATTTTCATTCATGTAAAAACTTGTATGTAATATTCTTTTATTTGGGGCACTTCCAGGTTGCGGAAGTTGTCACCTTTTGTATATTATTTACTTTTCTGCATTAGGATAGACCCAAGGAGGGGAGCACGAGTAACCGGGTTCTAGGGTCCAGTGGGAGACCATCTCGAGGAGTCGAGTCCGGGTCTCCTAACCCTAGAATTGGTAGAGTTGCTTGCCGCTCTCGTAGGGGTCTAGGGGTGTGGGATTGGCTGTTCATCACGACCGTGGAATCCGTGTTTTATACTGGCTCGTATTGAAAACACGGACGTCCTAGTATATCCAATGTTTCATATGTTTCTTCTGCTGCGATATCTGTGATGTGATCATGTGATGTTCTGTGATAAATACAGTATATAGTATATATGATATATTATATAGACGTTACTTATGTTTTGCACCCGCACTAGCCCTGCCCTGCTCTGTCGTTAGTTACCTAACCTAACGGTGCACGAGGGGACATTCAGGCAAATGCGGATGGCATATGTGTACGTCGTATTTATCTGTGATGTTTAGGTATTTAAATGATGGGACTTCATTAATGTGATTAATGAAATAAAAGAAACCAAATGATGTTGTAGAATCAAATTTTAAACAAAACAGGTAGCCACAGTTCTTGCTTTGCATAGCGGAATATATGATATACCCTGCACCTTATTCGATGAGGAAAGAACCGAGATCCCTTCACCGGGAGTGACTCCTTTAGCAATAACTGACAGACGCTACACACTCGGTTTGCTTTTGATTGCTTCTATAGTTTCTGCTTTGCACAGTGATATATATGATATATCCCGCACCTCATTCGACGAGGAAAGGGCCGACGATCCCTTCACCGGGAGTGACCCCTTTAGCAAAACTAGAAAAGCCTCAAAATCACTCCATTTCAAAACTTCATTTGACTCTACAACGATATCAAGTTCATTACGCTCATGGTTTTCAGAAAAACCTGCGTAGCCCTCCGTCATTTCAGATAAGTTGCATATAGTATTCGTGCTACATTTGTTGGCTTTCGTCAAGGTGTAGTGTGCGGTAGCTATGTGCTGCTTATCTGCTGCATATGATGCGACTAGATTAGGGTAGTCGTACGGCTTTGTTGGCTTTCGTCAAGGGTCGTGCGGGTGGGTTTAATTCAGTGAAGAAATGTATGGGTTGAACTTGACTAGCGGGCTGTGGTTTGTTGGCTTTCGTCAAGGTCATAGCACGCTAGGGGCAAAATATTATCGGGAATTTCAAGTGTTGAAATTTGCAATGAGATTGCATACCTTCTATGAGATAGTTGGATCCCGATACCCACTGCGAGTAAGAGTTACTCCTGGGAGAGTTTTACACATTACAATTAGCCGATCAAGTAGGTGTCTAGAAAGGTGTTAACGAGGTTACGCCTCTGGGAAAACGAGGTTTACATTAATTAGGTTCGTGCGAAAGCACGGGGGACCTCCCTCAAAGTACCGACACTAGCCTGGCTGAAAGATTGGCGAACTTGTAGTGTGTAATTAATCCCGTCTAGTCTTTCCTTTTAGGGTTTGAAGGAAGATTTGATAAAAACCAGTGGGAGCCATCCTGATTAGATAAGATAATAACCAATCTGATCTTGCACGAGCATACGCTAAAGTGTTTTCTTCTCTCTCTCTCCAGGTAGCGACCATTTCATGCCCTAATAAAGATAATAATATGGATGTATTGACCGAACCCGCATGTTATACTGTGCTGGGGAACGTTGGTTCCGTTCTTTCCTATAAGAGTTATAGGACTGAGCAGGATATAGGGGAATACCAGGATTCGCATGCCACCCGAATGAAGAAAGTACATGATGATGCATTTTCTTCGGGTGTGTTCGTTACAGAGAACTGTTTCTCCATTTGCTCTACGTCCTGGGTATTGGATACCGGGTCAGGATCCCATATATGTAATCAGTTACATGGGCTTAGGAAAGGTAGAGAGCTTGGAGAAGGTGATAAAGACATTAGAGTTGGAAATGGTGCAATTGTTGCAGCTAAGACTTTCGGGGAATATCACCTTGTATTACCAACTGGTAATACATTGGTTCTGAACGAATGCTATTACATGCCGAACCTGATATGCAACATTATATCGGTTTCTTTGTTGAGTAAAGAGGCATATAATTTTGTATTACAGGACAATGTTATGAACATTTTCCGTAACCAAAAGTTGGTTGGATCAGGCACGTTGTGCAATGGCATTTATGTTCTAAATCAATCAACAGTTCTGAGCATAACAAACACACACAAGAGGAAGAGTTCAGAACTGAACGAATCCTTCTTGTGGCATTGTAGACTGGGTCACATCAATGTGACACGACTGGCTAAGTTACATAAGGATGGATATTTGAAACCATTCGAATTTTCATCTTATGACACTTGCCAGTCATGTCTCAAAGGCAAGATGACCAAAACTCCGTTTACGGGACACGGAGAGAGAGTTAACGAACTCTTGGGATTGATACATAGTGATGTATGCGGTCCCATGTCTACACATGCCAGGGATGGTTCTTCGTACTTCATTACATTCACTGACGATCTCTCAAGATACGGACATGTGTACTTGATAAGACACAAGTCTGAAGCTTTTAAGAAATTTAGAGAATATAAACAAGAAGTCGAGAACCAAACCGGAAATCGTATTAAAATCGTTCGATCTGATCGAGGAGGTGAATACTTAAGCAATGAATTCCTGAACTTCCTAAAAGAGAATGGGATTCTCTCTCAGCTGACTCCTCCATATACACCACAGCACAACGGTGTGTCAGAAAGGAGGAACCGCACCCTATTAGAAACGGTGCGCTCTATGATGAGCACAGCTGAGTTACCTATTTCCTTCTGGGGGTATGCGCTTGAGACAGCCATACATCTATTGAATATGGTCCCCACAAAATCAGTGCCTACCACTCTATGTGAGATATGGAAAGGGAAGAGACCATGTCTTAACTATGTTAAGATATGGGGTTGTCCAGCCTATGTCAAACAACAAAATCCGGACAAACTCGAGGCACGGTTTGTTCTATACAAATTTATAGGATATCCCAAAAATTCACAAGGGTATATCTTCTACCACCCTGAGGAACAAAGAGTGTTTGTTTCTCGGCATGCCACCTTTTTAGAAAAGGAATTTCTTGAAAAAGAGATTAGTGGTCATGAGGTAGAACTGGAAGAGGTTCCAGTTACAGAAGCTACAACAGAAGATCTGGTGGAACCAGAGGATTCAATACTTCCCAATGAACCCCAGCCACTCCACCGATCTAGTAGGGTTCCTCGCAGACCTGAGAGATACTACGGTTTTCTCATGGATGGTGGGAGCGAGGATTGCATCATGGAGGATGATGACCCAACTAGCTTCGAGCAGGCCATCACGAGTAGGGACTCTGTGAAATGGCTGGATGCTATGCGGTCCGAGATGGAATCCATGTACACCAACAAAGTATGGACTTTGGAAGTTGCTCCTGAAGGGGTAAAGCCCATTGGGAGCAAGTGGATCTTCAAGAAGGAACTTGGTGTAGATGGGAAAGTGGAGACTTTCAAAGCTAGACTTGTTGCAAAAGGTTTTCGTCAAAGACCAGGTGTGGACTATGACGAAACCTTTTCTCCAGTGGCTATGCTTAAATCCATCCGGATCATGCTTGCCATCGCTGCATATCATGATTACGAAATCTGGCAAATGGATGTTAAGACCGCCTTTCTAAATGGTGATTTAGAAGAGTGCGTGTACATGACTCAGCCAGAGGGCTTCGTAGACAGTGGGAGCAGCGGGAAGGTGTGCAAGCTGCTTAAATCCATTTATGGATTAAAGCAAGCATCGCGGAGTTGGAACATCTTCTTTGACGTCGTTATCAAAGAGTTTGATTTCGTCAAAAACCCAGATGAACCTTGTATTTGCAAGAAGGTGGCAGAGAGTAAGGTTGTCTTCCTCGTATTGTACGTGGACGACATACTCTTGATAGGAAATGATATTCCTATGCTGCAATCGGTCAAGCTCTTCTTATCACAAAGATTCTCGATGAAAGATCTTGGTGATGCCTCCTGCATATTGGGAATTAGGATCTATAGAGATAGATCCAAACGGATATTGGGATTGTCCCAATCCAGGTACATTGACACCATACTAAAGAGGTTTAGTATGGAAGAATCCAAGCGTGGGAACTTGCCCACGATCTCTGGAGTTACTCTCTCCAAAGAGATGTCTCCCAAGACTGATTTGGAAAGAGCTCGCATGCAAGGGATACCCTATGCTTCGGCTGTAGGCTCTATCATGTATGCGATGCTATGTACCAGACCCGATGTAGCATACTCACTAAGTATAGTGAGCAGGTATCAAGCTGATCCTGGAGAGAGTCACTGGACAGCTGTGAAGAGCATTCTCAAGTACTTACGAAGGACTAAAGAGATGCTCTTGGTGTATGGTAATGGAGAACTCCATGTGGAGTCCTTTACCGATTCGAGCTTCCAGAGTGATAAGGATGACTCTAAGTCGCAGTCGGGATTTGTCTTTACCCCTTACGGAGGGGCGGTTAGCTAGAAGAGTTCCAAGCAGAAAACCGTGGCAGACTCGACGATGGAGGCTGAATACATCGCTGCCAACGATGCTGCTAAAGAGGCTGTCTGGATCTAGAAGTTCACTACTGAACTTGGAGTGGTTCCATCCATTGAGCATCCAATACCTTTGTATTGTGATAACAATGGAGCGGTGGCTTTAGCTAAGGAACCCAGGTCCCATCAGCGATCCAGGCATATTCGGAGGCGGTATCACCTGATCCGGGAGATAGTTGATCGCCGGGAGATCGAGGTCAGGAGAGTTGACACGAAGAACAACACGGCGGATCCACTCACGAAGGCCACTCCCCAGATACAGTTTGAGAGACTCTTCGGGATGCTCGGTATGAGATACTACAGCAGCTGGCCCTAGTGCAAGTAGGAGATTGTTAGTTGTATGTATGCCCTAGAGGCCAGTATTGTACAGATGATGTATATTATATTGGATGCTTGGACATATATAGAGATGACTTTCTTTCTCGATATGATAGTATGCTATCTGGTTGCTCTTTATCTTAACATGTACACTTGTCTCTTTAAACTTTCTTATAGTTACATGTTGATAAAGCCCTCAGGATGTGTACTTGACTGCCTGGACTATGATGCAGATCATACTAGTGGGGACATGGTAGTCCATAAGTATATCCTTCAAGGTCCTTAGTCGTGGGTGTATCGAGACGGGGCATCGATATACCAGTGTAGACTAGCGTATACGCTTCTTGACCCATGAGATGGGCGATGGATGATCCCATATCCATTGGTGTTTGACATCAGAGATGGTGTACGGGTGCTCAGTGGAGACTGGGTACACTGGACGGACTCGCCGAGAACTCCCAGATGGTATTATACCTCACGTCAGATGGCAGTTCTCAGGTGACACTTGTACAGGTTAGTCTGTAGACTCGAGATCGTCATAGAGTCTTGTGTGATTCCCATTGTGCTTTGATCTCCACCTTACCACGTCCATGAGGGCGTGCAAAACGGTGGTCTTTGGGTACAGTCCCGAGTCACATGGAGGCAATGAGCGATAGGAGGGGTTTCGTCTCTCCCGGTATTGGGGGTTGATGTTGCGCTGTGCTCGATTGGCCGTAACAGGGAATTCCCTGGCTAGGGCTGATCAGAGATTTGCTGGTAAGTGTTACCAGTAGTTTCTCGACCCGTTATGAGCCTCATATCGGCACGACTTATCAGTTATTGGGGTCTGACGTTTACCACCCCTAGACTTGATATGCGACATATCAGACAAACAGACCGGACTGTACGGTAAGTGTTACTGGTTGGATTCATAGGAGTGTGAGCGGGCTAGCTCGTCGATCTTCTGATCGCTCAATACCCGGATGGCCGTTACGTTTAGCAGACCGCTTGCGGCTTGTAGGTGCTTGATATGATCATCATCTGCTACCGGCGTATTGACGAGTCTTTAGAGTCCTACACAGAGGTTTCCTGGCTCAAGCGAAACGAAATAGGAGCGCATATGAGATATGTGCAGGACCGAGAATAATGCGTGTATGTGATACCGTATTTCATTCTCGCGATGGATGTATCGATTGGTTATATTCGATATAACCTAGATATCGAATTAAGGATTGATTCGATAAACCGATACATAGGATACTAGTCGGTTATATGCGATATGACCGGATCGTTAAATCAAGTGTTGATTTAATGATTTAATGTATAATTATATATTTGATATATTATTTTGTATTAACTAGTATTGGTTCACTTTAAATGGATTTTCTCACTTGATGTGCAAGTTGTATATGTGATATACTTTTGTGCACATCTTTGTATCATGTTTGATGATGCTTGCTCATTTGGTTAAGTGTAAAGAATTAAACCTAGGTTAAGAAAGTGATTAGGGTTTTAATTATCCATTCTTTTATTTATTGATTTTGGAAAAAGAATGGGATAAGAATACAAAATGGTTGCTTTCATTCTTGAACCTTTGTGAAGCTTCATGAAGCTTTGACCAAAGTGACCAATTTGTCTTCATGCTTAACCCTAACCACTCTTCTAACCTTGGTCAATTCTCTACACCTAACCATGGTTCTTATTATGATAAGTATTCATTTCTTTTTCATTTTTGATTAACTTATCATAATATTTTCCTTTTTCTTGATCTTCTTCTTCAAGAAAGAAAGCTTGATGCCATCAATGGCAACTTGAGTTCTAAAGTGAGAAATCCAATTCTAAAGTGAACCCACCTCCTATTTCTTCACCCTCTACCTCTTGCCAAGTAGTATAGGGTGTTTTCTTCACAAGTTTCACAACTTGGTGAAGTTGGAGCTTGAACTTGTGATGCCTCGACGTAGATCATCTTCGGCACGAAGCCGACGACCTAGTCCGCCCATTTCTCCGATGAAGCCGACGATTGAGTTCGGGATTCGAGATGGACAGCGAGAGGATGCCTACGTGGAGCTAAGGAAGTGGAGAACCGGATCTACAAAGGTTGTAGCCTCTCTCCTTTAGTTAAGATGTTAACTAGTATCGTTTTTCGCCTAAATTTCTAGTCAACGATCTAGTCTAGGGTTTCTCGGCACCGTAAAATTTAAAATTGGCATGGTTGATGCCTTGTGAGACCTCGTTAGCGTGCCTAGGAACCCTATAAGGGTCCGGTCACATCCGTGCACTTATGCACGTACAGTGTCCGGACAGTTAGCACTAGCGGGCTTCGGTTTAAGCCAGATCCTAGTGTACGTTTTGGGATTGGTTTTATCCAGTATGTATTCATGTTCCTCGGAACGCGGATGCGGGTGTGTATGCACAATTGACGGAGAGACAGAGGCAGAGGATTCTCATTAGGGTTGTTGACCGTTGACAGTTGACTATTGACTTTTTGCTCAGCCCTAATGAGAATATGATATATATATATATATATATATAATTATCAATAATATTAATTAAGTATTATAGTGACATGGTTGTTGAGGGGCTGACTTTGTTGACTTGTTGACTTTGTTGACCGGTTGACTAGGTTGGACTAGTTGACCATCATCATCACAATGGTTGTCATTTTCATGCAATGACTTTTGCTTGCTTGTTGTGGTTTGCAAAATGAGTGCATGGAAATGATATTGCCTTTGACATGATATGAACTATCACATAATAATACTTGATTAAGATTATGGCTCATGATGGTTTTGAATTATGAGAGCCAAATGAGAAAAGTCTTCTCTCATTCTTTCATGCTCATTCTCTCTCTTGTTCTTGAGCTCTCATCTTCCTCCTCTTTCTCTCCCTCTCTTGAGTCTATGTTTCACTTGTCTCATGAGTTGAGAACCAAGAACCATAGATAAAATCCCAATCAAACTCTTCTCTACTCACTCTAGTTCACAAGGTTTGGCAAACCGAGTGAACTAGTTTCTTCAAAGTTCGAAGAAGGAGCCAAAGGTAGAAGTTTTCAGGTAGATCTATCTTCGGCGCAAGGAGACGACGGGAAGAAGCCGATTCGGACAACCATCGAGGCTTGAAGACGAAGGAGTTCGAGATAAGAAAGGTATAAACCCCCTAACCGAGTAGTTAACAACTCCTAGTTAGGTTGTTAGTTAGATGTTTAACAAAGATCCGTTTTTGAGTCCATGTTACCACCTCTAGAAAATTGTTTTTCACCAAATTCCGCATGCCCGAAAGTACCGGGAGAGGTAGCATGGACTTACACTAGTAAATCTCAGCAACCATGGCCAGTGATTTCCAGTTATGGCCAATCGAACATAGCGCAACATCAACTTCCTATACCGGGAGAGACGAAATCCCTCCTATCGCTCATTACCTCCATGTGATTCGGGACTGTACCCAAAAGCCACCTTTTTGCACGCCCTCTTGGACATGGTATGATGGAAATCAAAGCACAATGGGAATCACACAAGACTCTATGACGATCTCGGGTCAACAGACTACTCTGTACCAGTGTCACCAGAGAACTGCCATCTGACGTGAGGTATAATACCATCTGGGAGTTCTCGGCGAGTCCATCCAGTATACCCAGTCTCCACTGAACCCCCGTATACCTTCTCTGATGTCAAACACTAATGGATATGAGATCATCCATCGCCCATCATATGGGTCAAGAAGCGCATATGCTAGTCTACTCTGGAGTATCGATGCCCTGTCTCGATACACCTACGACTAGGAACATTTGAAGGATGTACTTGATGACTACTCTGTCCCCACTAGTATGATCTGCAACATAGTCCTGGTAGTCAAGTACTCATCCTAAGGTTTTTATCAACATGTAACATAGAGACAATCAGAGTATATGTTAAGATAAAGAGTAACCAAATAGCATACTATCATGTCGAGAAAGAAAGTCCTCCCTATATACGACCAAGCATCCACTACAATAAATATCGTATGTACAGTAAAGGCCTCTAGGGCATACATATAACTAATAATCTCCCACTTGCACTAGGGCCATCTGTTGTGGTATCGTATACCCAATAATCAGCTGTGGTCGAAGTATCCCATACTCAACCATCCCATAAAGGTCTCTACTGGGAAATAGGCCTTCGTGAGTGGATCCGCGCTGTTGTCCCTTGTGTCTACTCTCCTAACCTCGATCTCCCTGGAGATCAACCATCTCCATGATCAGGTGATACTGACTAAGAATTATATCTGGATTTCTGATGGGACGGGGTTCCTAAGCCAAAGCCATAACTCCATTGTCACACAATGGTTGGAACCAAGTTCATCTCATAAACTTATATATATCCAGATTGCCTCTTTGGTAGCATCCTTGGTAACGACGTATCTTGCCTTTAATCGTCTAGTAAGTCACGGTATCTATCTTGGAACTCTTCCAACATACCGTCCCTCCACTGAGGGTAAAGACAATGCCTGCGACTGACATTCAGTCGTCCTTATCACCCTGGAACTTTTCCAGTGATTCTCCCCAGGATTGATTAATACCATCTCACTACATCTAGTGAGAATCCTAACATCCAATCAGATCTATCTCATAGATCCAAAATCCAGGATTTAGGAGGTATCACTTTGATTCTATATGGAGAATCCTTATGATAAGCGGAGATTGACCGAGCGTAGCATAGGAAACTCCTTCCCTATCAAGAGTATGTCATCCATGTACTCTACGAGGATCACCACCATACTCTCTACTACCTTTTTGTATATACAAGGTTCATCTACCATTTTGATGAAGTCAAACTCTTTGACTACCACATCAAAACAGACGTTCCAACTCCGCGATGCCTGATTTATCACATAAAACATCTTACACACTTTTCCGCTGCTCCCACTGTCTACGTAGCCCTCTGGCAATGTACTTATAGATGCTCTCTTCTAAATCATCATTTAGAAAAGCAGTCATGACACCCAACAACTAGATATCGTAGTCATGGTATGTAGCAGTGGCAAGTAGGATCTGGATGGACTTAACCATAGCTTTGAAAGTCTCAACTTTTCCATGTACACCAAGTAATCTTCTCATGATATACTTGCTCCTGATGGGGATTTAACCCTTCAGACGAAGCAACCAAATTCCATACTTTGTTGGTGTATAAGGATTCCGTCTCAGATCACTAAGCATCCAGCCATTCTTACAGAGTCCCACTCCTGATGGCCTGCTCGAAACTAGTTGGTTCATCATCTCATGATGCAATCCTCGCTCCCACTGTCATAGAGAAACCGAAGTATCTCTGAGGTGGGTGAGGAACTCTACTAGATCGGCGGAGAGGCTGAGGTTCGTTGGAAACTATTGAATCTTTTTGTTCTACCAAATTATCAGCTGCAGTTTTGTATAGCTGGAACTCTTTCCAGTTCTACCTTTTTACCACTAATTTCTTCACAAGAAATTCCCTTTCATAAAGGTGGCATGTTGAGAAACAAAAACACCTTTTGTTCCCCAGTTTGGTAGAAGATATTCCCTTGCGAATGCTTGGGATATCCAACAAACTTCCACAGAACTGATTTTGCCTCGAGCTTGTCCGGATTTTGCTTTTAGACATAGGCTGGACAACCCCAAATCTTAACATACTTAAGATATGGGCTCTTCCCATTCCATATCACATATGAAGTGATAGGCAACTGATTTGATTGGAACCCTATTCAATAGGTATACAGCTTCTCAAGTACATAACTCCCAAAAGGAAATAGGAAACTCAGTAGTACTCATCATAGAGCACACCATATCATATAGGGTGCAATTGCTCCGCCCCGATACACCGACGTGCAATTGCTCCGCCCCGATATACCGACGTGCTGTGGTGTATTCGGAGGAGTAATGCTGAGAGAGAATACCATTCTCCTTTAGAATAGTCCAGGATTACCGTGCTCAAGTATTCTTCTCCCTGATCACATCAAAGTACATAATACTTATACCCGTTTTGGTTCTCTACTTCTAACTCATATTCATTGAATTTCTGTCACGCCCCACTTCCCAGAGTACGCAAGATTTGGGCACGTGACACAGCCAACCATGCTACCTGTGGGTAGGAAGTATCCATCCACAGTCACATTACGGTTGTAAAGATATCAAGAACAGTAAAATAAACTAAACTAATACATGTCCAAATCCATAATAACAAGAACCAATAAACAATAATGCGGAAGCTAATGATCCAATACAATGAATAAACAGTATGTCCCATAATGCGGGCTCACATCTGGAAATGAAATGACATAAATAAACTAAACTCTAAAGAACTCACAGTTCAGCCTGCTGGCTGAAGTACTCCTGCTCAGTCGACGACAAAGGTACGGAATCTGGGCCATGCAAAACCCAGACGTCAGCGCGTCGTGATATCAAGTATAAAGCATAAACATGGTAATAAACAATGCAAGCATGAACATGAATAAAGCAGTAATAAGAGGTAATAAGCAGGGTAATGTGCAATGGTGACTTAAACTGTCCTATCAGGTTTTCTACTCTATAGTCTTTGAAACCAATTGATGAATCGTCGATGTAACTCAATAGTATCCCGTGCGTGCCCGGGACCACGGTCATGATTCTCGGGGCTGAATCCGAGACGTGCCGCTAAGCAGTAAAAGGTAGTAGGATAGATGAGTGATGTCAGCATCAACACTCCGGAGCTGGCCAAGCCCGTAAGACTGATCAGAACAATGTGTCGAACCGTTGAGTTACAAGTCGGTTTCACCTTTGATTTCCCCATACCCCCAAGCTATGTATGTCAGTCAGGTGTTCAATGGTCAAGGACTAATGCCAACACAAGTCAAGTAAAGGTAGGTCTGTCTGGGTCGACAGTAGGGATGGTTAGGTTTGTCGGCATTAGGCCTGAGATCAGGTAACAGGTCAGGTTATATTCAACAGGTAGAGTCGATATGTACAGGGTGTCATGTCCGGTGTATCAGTACATGTGTCAGGGTATCAAGATCAGTTAATATGTAACGCAATCAGGTATATGATGATAACCGGTATAGTAACAAATAATGAACAGTAGCAGGAAACAGTAAATGACAAATATAAATCTAGGTAAACACAGTGATGTTCCATATTCTCTTATTAATCCGGTTCACGCACCTTTGAGGTGCAAAAGCCACAAGACGAACAATATCGATAATATACGTAATGGAGTTACATGATTCTGAACTAAGTACAATAATTGTCTCATGAGTGATTTTAACAAATGAATTGGGGATGATCTACTTGGTTTGATTAGTTAAGTATGAATTTGCAGACCGGTTAAAGCGAGCAATGATTTCATTGATTTAAGGTTACGGATAATCGTGGCTAGCAATTATAAGTTATAAAAGGTATCGATGTTATATTAGTTGTGTGGTTATAATATGATGATTAAGTTGTAGCATGTTAAGCAAGTATTCAGATACTTGCCTCGGCGGTTCCGCAAACCGAAACACGGATGCGATGTCGGTAGAAACCACGGTACGGAAGCACGGGCCACGGATCGAGTCCCAACAGAGGTCAACGGAATCACATGGACCAGGGGACTTCGCTGGAGCGTCGGGTTCGTCAAACGGCACGGTCGGGTTCCGGCAATACCCAAATAGCAAAGTTAGCGACAAAGATACGATATACGCCAAAACGACCAGCGGGGTTGTACCAAAAGGAAAGAGAAGGAAACTTACAGGGATACACCAAGGGTGTGACCACGGCGGGTTCGACGGCACTGGAACGCCGGCGAGGCCGCGACGGTGGCTGCAGCAAAGGGAAGGGGCCTCGGGTGAGCAGGTAGTGTGCTGCGGCGAGTTGGAGAGGAGTGTGGTCGGCTAGGGTGGTCGAGGGGGAAAGGAGGTGGCGCGGGAGACGTCGACGAGGGTCGTCGGCGCGATTTCCGGCGACCTGGAGATGGTGCAGACGTTGGGTGAAGGGTCGGGTTCACTGTTCCGGCGAGGAAAGGAGGGGGTGACGGCGAGGTCTCGACGAGGAGGGTGCAAGGGGGTCGTGGGAGGCCTCGGCGGTCGGAGTCGACGTCGACGACGAGGTCGCGAGGGATGGAGGCGTCGGGGGAATGGGCTGCAGGCGCTGGATCGTCGGGAGAACGGGGAAAAGAAGGTAGGTGGGTGCGGTGGAGGTCGTGGTGGTGAGGGCGGCGATGGTGAGGTCTCGAGGAGTCGGCGACGAGATCGCGAGGGCTAGGGTTAGGGTTAGGGTTGGCGTGGGGTTCTCGTGGTCGCGTGGGTGAAGGCGGCTGCATGGCCACGAGAAATATATAGAGGAGAGAGAGAGAGAGATTGAGAGAGATTGAGGGAGAGAGAGAAAGAGGAGAGAGGCAGAGAGAGATGGGGAAAGGAGGGGCCCACGAGCAAAAGGAGCCACGCGATTGGCTGCAGGAGGTAAGAGAGAGATATTTGAGAAGGATTTGAGGAATAAATTGTTAGGAAGAAATATACGTATATATATATTTTAGTTATATAAATTAAATTGAAACGGGCCCTTTTTGGCGCGAAATGAAACATTTCCAAATCGCGCCCGGGTTGCGCCCAAATGTTCCAAATCCAAATTATATGATTTTAAACGGGTTCCAAATTTTGAAAAGAGGTGTTTAATGATTAAAATGCATGCCCCCAAGTCGGACACTTGCACGCGCGCGTAGTCGCCCAAACTTGCCCGTTTAGCCAAACGGAACGGAATCTCGACACGCGGACGCTACCACGCGACTAGTGGCGACGAGTAGGCCAACATGGACATCTTAAATTTCATTTTCGGAGTTAAAATTTGTTATGTGCCAAAATGACTTAACCGGGTAAAATTTAGCAATAAACACCAGAAAATCAGGAAAATTGGAAAGAGCAATAAATAACCCTCAACTAGTAATATACATAGTATTATTGGGCTCGGGTGTTACATCATACCCAACTACAAAAGAATTTCGTCCTCGAAATTCCAAGAATACAAGATAACTAACTACTGGAAAAGATGAGGGAATTTCTGCCGGATCTCGTCTTCTCGCTCCCAAGTAGATTCTCCATGCGATCGGTTACCCCAAGAAACTAGCACAAGAGGGATAACCTTGTTCTTAAGAACCTTTTCTCTTCGATCCTTGATCTCGACTGGTCGCTCCTCAAAAGTCAGGTCTTCCCGAACGGTCAACTCCGAGTGATCCAAAACATGGGTCTCATCACGAACATACCTCCGCAGTTGAGACACATGAAACACATCATGAACTCCTGCTAATGACGATGGTAACGCCAACCGGTACGATACCTCTCCGACACGCTCCAATATCTCGAAGGGTCCAACGAATCGGGGACTAAGCTTTCCCCGACTTCCAAAGCGAATCACCCCTCTAGTCGGTGATATCTTCAGGAATACCAAATCACCCACGGCGAACTCTAGAGGTCTTCTTGACGTGTCGGCCCAACTTTTCTGTCTGTCTTGAGCTGCCTTCATATGCTTCCTGATCGTATTCACTTTCTCAACTGTCTGTACCACCAAATCTGGCCCTAGTAACCTTCGTTCACCCACATCATCCCAACATACAGGTGAACGGCACTTACGACCATACAACGCTTCGAACGGGGCCATTTGAATAGTTGCTTGGAAGCTGTTGTTGTACGAAAACTCCACCAGGTGTAAATGATCTTCCCAAGAACCTTTGAAGTCTAACATGCAAGCCCTCAACATATCTTCAAGGGTCTGGATCGTTCTCTCTGATTGTCCATCAGTCTGAGGATGATAAGCTGTGCTGAACTTCAATCGAGTCCCCAAACTTTCTTGTAAACTCCTCCAAAAGTGTGACAGGAACCGAGTGTCCCGGTCGGACACGATGCTTACCGGTACTCCATGCAATCTGAAAATCTCCTGCATGTATCGCTCTGCCAAGGTTTCTGTAGATTGACCAACCCGAAAAGGAATAAAGTGAGCTGCCTTGGTCAACCGATCGACAATCACCCATACAGCATTGTTGCCCTTTGGACTCCGCGGTAAAGCCGTCATGAAATCCATGGTTATATGTTCCCACTTCCATTGTGGAATCGGAAGTGGTTGCAACAAACCAGCAACCCTTTGGTGTTCAGCCTTGACTTGCTGACACACCAAGCACTTAGCCACGAAGCGAGCGATTTCCCGTTTCATACCTTCCCACCAAAAATGCTGTCGAATATCTCGGTACATCTTTGTCCCTCCTGGATGTACAGAGTAAGCTGAACTGTGTGCCTCCTTCATAAGCTCTTCACGCACATCTCCTTTTGGCACACATAGACGGCTACCATATCTCAACGAACCATCCTCATGGATCAGTAGATCGGTTCGTAGTCCGGCTCCAACCTGCTCTCGAAACTTTTGCAGTCTAGGATCCTGCGATTGCGCCGCTTTAATCTTCTCAACTAAGGACGACTGTACTTGCAACTGCATCAACTGTCCTGTAGCATGGGGTAGCACAACTTCCAAGTCAAATCTCCGAAAATCCGCAACGATCTCTCTCTGTGCAGTCAATATCTGAATTGCTGGTAACCGACTCAGCGCATCTGGCACGACGTTAACTTTTCCCGGATGGTACTTAAGATCAAGGTCATAGTCGGCCATCAGCTCCAACCATCTGCGTTGCCTCATGTTCAACTCCTTCTGAGTGAACACATAATTCAAACTCTTGTGATCCGTAAAGACTTCAACTCTCTCGCCCAAAAGGTAGTGTCTCCAAAATCTTCAGGGCGAAGATCACGGCTGCAAGCTCTAAGTCATGAGTCGGATAGTTCTTCTCATGAGTCTTCAGTTGTCTCGATGCGTAAGCGACGACTTTCCCATTCTGCATCAAAACACATCCCAATCCCTTTCCAGATGCGTCGCTGTGAATTACCAGTCCTCCTGAATCATCCGGTACGGTTAGGATAGGAGCGGTTATCAACTTCTGCTTCAACGTCTCGAAGGCCAATGCACATCCACCTGTCCAAACAAACGGTACCTCCTTACGCGTAAGCTTGCTTAACGGCTCAGCTAGACGAGCGAAGTTCTCCACAAATCTTCTGTAGTAACCGGCGAGTCCAAGAAAACTTCTTATCTCTGCAACATTCTTCGGAACAGGCCAATCTCGAACTGCTGCAATCTTCTCGGGATCAACGGCGATTCCATCGCCCGACACGACATGCCCCAGAAACTTCACTTCTTCCAACCAGAATTCGCACTTACTCATCTTCGCGAATAATTTCTCCTGTCTCAGCGTTTGCAGTGCGATCCTTAAGTGCTCAGCATGCTCCTCCGGACTCTTCGAGTACACCAGAATATCGTCAATGAATACCACAATAAACTGGTCCAAGAACGGTGAAAAGATCCTGTTCATCAAGTCCATAAATATTGCCGGCGCATTAGTCACTCCGAAAGGCATCACTAAATACTCGAAATGCCCATACCGAGTCCGAAACGCCGTCTTGCAAATGTCTTCTGCCTTCACTCGGACCTGATGATATCCTGATCGCAAGTCCAGTTTCGAGAATACCCTCGCGCCACTAAGCTGCTCAAAAAGTTCTCCAATGCGAGGGATCGGGTACTTGTTCTTAATAGTCACCCGGTTTAATTCTCGGTAATCGATGCACATTCTTCTCGTGCCATCCTTCTTCTTTACTAAAAGAACTGGAGCTCCCCAAGGTGAGTTGCTGCTTCGAATCCATCCCTTCTCGAGTAATTCACCCACTTGTTTCTTAACTTCTTCCAATTCCACCGGTGCCATCGGATAATAAGATTTTGATACTGGCGCTGCACCTGGAATGAGGTCAATCGCAAACTCCACATCTCGCTTCGGCGGTAGGCCTGAAATATCTTCAAACACATCCATAAAGTCGCGAACAACTGCCGGCACTTCATTACTATCCACAACCATAGCCGCAAGAACATTGTTCGTCGGCCTAGCCCTAAACTCGACGGCCCGACAGAACTGCTTCCTTACCGCAACTGCTGTCTGCATCGTTGGCCGCGAAAGGTCCAGCGAGAGTACTGAGTCTCGTCCACTCCGCTGCATGCACGTCCACGGTTGCTCCATTCTTCCTTAGTCCGATAAATTTCTCCTCCATTTCCTCCCGTGCAGTCCGCGGGAAGAACTTTTCCAAGAAACTTTTAGAGAAATCCGCCCAACTGATTGGCTTGGACAAGCGGGTCTCCTCCACCAGCCACCACTCTCGGGCGTAATCCACCAGCTGAATGCGCACCACATCAACTCTCTTGTCGTCTGGGATCTGTGCCGCAATCAGTAAATTCTCCGTGTCTACTAGCCACTGCTCGGCTGGCAACGGCTCCTCCAGAAAAGTGAAAGTAGATGGATCCAAAAGTCTGAAATCTGCTACGGTCCTTACTCGGTCAACTGGTCTAGTTCCAACATCGTTTACAGACTGCTGAACGATCTGCAAACCTTCCTGAAATAAGTCCGCTTGCTGCTGGATCAGCTCGGTCTGTTTCTTTGATTTCCAGCATTTCTCTTATCACTCCAAGCATGGCGGCTTCGTTCACACGCCTCTGGTACGTCTTCAACTTCTTACCTGTCATAATCCTGAACTCAAAACACCCAACATTAGCATGATGATAGATTCTGAATGTGGATCAAGGCTAGAACTCCAAGATACTTAAATAGAGTACCGCATTGTAGCTATGCCGCGGTATCATAGCCGCAATTACTTAACTCCACCCAAGTCGCCTAAGTCCTAGAGATAACAAGAATTTAGGTTTTCGAGTTAACAGTGCAAAGTAAGTTTGCATGTCGACATGATCTGGAAGAATGATTCAAGAACGGTAAAACGGTCAAGGTGGCAGGACATGTTTCCTAATTACGGGTATTATAATTCGTGTATCGGGTGCAATACCCAACTACAAGAATCAACCCCATTAACCTATGTCTCTGATACCATAAAACCATGTCACGCCCCACTTCCCAGAGTACGCAAGATTTGGGCACGTGACACAGCCAACCATGCTACCTGTGGGTAGGAAGTATCCATCCACAGTCACATTACGGTTGTAAAGATATCAAGAACAGTAAAATAAACTAAACTAATACATGTCCAAATCCATAATAACAAGAACCAATAAACAATAATGCGGAAGCTAATGATCCAATACAATGAATAAACAGTATGTCCCATAATGCGGGCTCACATCTGGAAATGAAATGACATAAATAAACTAAACTCTAAAGAACTCACAGTTCAGCCTGCTGGCTGAAGTACTCCTGCTCAGTCGACGACAAAGGTACGGAATCTGGGCCATGCAAAACCCAGACGTCAGCGCGTCGTGATATCAAGTATAAAGCATAAACATGGTAATAAACAATGCAAGCATGAACATGAATAAAGCAGTAATAAGAGGTAATAAGCAGGGTAATGTGCAATGGTGACTTAAACTGTCCTATCAGGTTTTCTACTCTATAGTCTTTGAAACCAATTGATGAATCGTCGATGTAACTCAATAGTATCCCGTGCGTGCCCGGGACCACGGTCATGATTCTCGGGGCTGAATCCGAGACGTGCCGCTAAGCAGTAAAAGGTAGTAGGATAGATGAGTGATGTCAGCATCAACACTCCGGAGCTGGCCAAGCCCGTAAGACTGATCAGAACAATGTGTCGAACCGTTGAGTTACAAGTCGGTTTCACCTTTGATTTCCCCATACCCCCAAGCTATGTATGTCAGTCAGGTGTTCAATGGTCAAGGACTAATGCCAACACAAGTCAAGTAAAGGTAGGTCTGTCTGGGTCGACAGTAGGGATGGTTAGGTTTGTCGGCATTAGGCCTGAGATCAGGTAACAGGTCAGGTTATATTCAACAGGTAGAGTCGATATGTACAGGGTGTCATGTCCGGTGTATCAGTACATGTGTCAGGGTATCAAGATCAGTTAATATGTAACGCAATCAGGTATATGATGATAACCGGTATAGTAACAAATAATGAACAGTAGCAGGAAACAGTAAATGACAAATATAAATCTAGGTAAACACAGTGATGTTCCATATTCTCTTATTAATCCGGTTCACGCACCTTTGAGGTGCAAAAGCCACAAGACGAACAATATCGATAATATACGTAATGGAGTTACATGATTCTGAACTAAGTACAATAATTGTCTCATGAGTGATTTTAACAAATGAATTGGGGATGATCTACTTGGTTTGATTAGTTAAGTATGAATTTGCAGACCGGTTAAAGCGAGCAATGATTTCATTGATTTAAGGTTACGGATAATCGTGGCTAGCAATTATAAGTTATAAAAGGTATCGATGTTATATTAGTTGTGTGGTTATAATATGATGATTAAGTTGTAGCATGTTAAGCAAGTATTCAGATACTTGCCTCGGCGGTTCCGCAAACCGAAACACGGATGCGATGTCGGTAGAAACCACGGTACGGAAGC
The DNA here is from genome assembly GCA_030015575.1 of Agapanthus africanus. Lineage (NCBI taxonomy): Eukaryota > Viridiplantae > Streptophyta > Magnoliopsida > Asparagales > Amaryllidaceae > Agapanthus > Agapanthus africanus. The sequence goes on from CM057346.1 coordinate 367,583,502, forward strand.
ACGGGCCACGGATCGAGTCCCAACAGAGGTCAACGGAATCACACGGACCAGGGGACTTCGCTGGAGCGTCGGGTTCGTCAAACGGCACGGTCGGGTTCCGGCAATACCCAAATAGCAAAGTTAGCGACAAAGATACGATATACGCCAAAACGACCAGCGGGGTTGTACCAAAAGGAAAGAGAAGGAAACTTACAGGGATACACCAAGGGTGTGACCACGGCGGGTTCGACGGCACTGGAACGCCGGCGAGGCCGCGACGGTGGCTGCAGCAAAGGGAAGGGGCCTCGGGTGAGCAGGTAGTGTGCTGCGGCGAGTTGGAGAGGAGTGTGGTCGGCTAGGGTGGTCGAGGGGGAAAGGAGGTGGCGCGGGAGACGTCGACGAGGGTCGTCGGCGCGATTTCCGGCGACCTGGAGATGGTGCAGACGTTGGGTGAAGGGTCGGGTTCACTGTTCCGGCGAGGAAAGGAGGGGGTGACGGCGAGGTCTCGACGAGGAGGGTGCAAGGGGGTCGTGGGAGGCCTCGGCGGTCGGAGTCGACGTCGACGACGAGGTCGCGAGGGATGGAGGCGTCGGGGGAATGGGCTGCAGGCGCTGGATCGTCGGGAGAACGGGGAAAAGAAGGTAGGTGGGTGCGGTGGAGGTCGTGGTGGTGAGGGCGGCGATGGTGAGGTCTCGAGGAGTCGGCGACGAGATCGCGAGGGCTAGGGTTAGGGTTAGGGTTGGCGTGGGGTTCTCGTGGTCGCGTGGGTGAAGGCGGCTGCATGGCCACGAGAAATATATAGAGGAGAGAGAGAGAGAGATTGAGAGAGATTGAGGGAGAGAGAGAAAGAGGAGAGAGGCAGAGAGAGATGGGGAAAGGAGGGGCCCACGAGCAAAAGGAGCCACGCGATTGGCTGCAGGAGGTAAGAGAGAGATATTTGAGAAGGATTTGAGGAATAAATTGTTAGGAAGAAATATACGTATATATATATTTTAGTTATATAAATTAAATTGAAACGGGCCCTTTTTGGCGCGAAATGAAACATTTCCAAATCGCGCCCGGGTTGCGCCCAAATGTTCCAAATCCAAATTATATGATTTTAAACGGGTTCCAAATTTTGAAAAGAGGTGTTTAATGATTAAAATGCATGCCCCCAAGTCGGACACTTGCACGCGCGCGTAGTCGCCCAAACTTACCCGTTTAGCCAAACGGAACGGAATCTCGACACGCGGACGCTACCACGCGACTAGTGGCGACGAGTAGGCCAACATGGACATCTTAAATTTCATTTTCGGAGTTAAAATTTGTTATGTGCCAAAATGACTTAACCGGGTAAAATTTAGCAATAAACACCAGAAAATCAGGAAAATTGGAAAGAGCAATAAATAACCCTCAACTAGTAATATACATAGTATTATTGGGCTCGGGTGTTACAATTTCTCAAAAGGTTCATACTTGTGTTTCAACAGGAACATATGTCTGAATCTTGAGAGATTATCAGTGAATGTAATGAAGTATAAAGAACCAGTCCTGGCATATGTAGACAGGGGACTTACATACATCATCATGTATCAATCCCAAGAGTTCACTAACTCTTTCTCTGTTTCCAATAATCAGAGCTGTGGTCATCCTATCTTTGTGATATGACCGGCAAGTTTCATAAGAAGTAAATTTAAACTAATTTAAATATGCATCTAAATGTAACTTAGCTAGTCGGGTCCCATTGATATGACCTAGTCTACAATGCCTCAAGAAGGATTCGTTCATTTCTGAACTCTTCCCCTTGTGTGTGTTCTGTATGTTAAGAACTGTAGTTTGATTTAGAACGTATATGCTTTTAGATAACGTGCCTGAACCGATCAACTCTTGATATAGGAAATGTTCAAAACATTATCCAATCAATACAAAATTATATCCTTCTTTACTAATAAAGAGACTGATATGATGTTGTATTTCAGGTTCGGTATTTAATAACATTCGTTCAGAATCAATGTATTCTGCTAATACAGGGTGATAACTGCCAACTTACTTGGCGTGCAACAATTGCACGATTTCCAACACTTGAAACTTATCACCCATTCTCAGTCCTCTGCCTATCTGTAGCCGATGTAACAGATTACATTTCTGGGATCCTGATCCAGTATCACATACCCAGGACGTAAGGGATACTGAGAAACAGTTCTTAGTAATGAATACACCCGAAGAAGATGCATCAGCATGCACTTTGTTCGTTTGGGCGGCATGGGAATTCTGGTAATCCCCAAATTCCTGCTCTGTCTTATAACAATTATAAGTTGGAGTGGGACCAACGTTCCCTAGCGCAATATAACAAGCGGGTTAGTTCAATACATCCGTATTATTATCTTAATTAAGGCGTGACATAGTTACAACCAGGAGAGAGAGAGAAGAAAACACTCAGCGTATGCTCTTGCAAGATTAGATTGGTTTATTAATATATCTAATCAGGATGTCTCCCACTGTTTTAGTCAAATCTTTCTTCAAACCCTAAAAGGAAAGACTAGCCGGGATTAATTATACCCTACAAGTTCGCCAATCTTTCAGCCAGGCCAGTGCCGGTACTTTGAGAGAGGTTCCCCGTGCTTTTACACGGACCTAATTAAAGTAAACCTCGTTTTCCCAGAGGCATAACCCCGTTGACACCTTTCTAGACACCTACTTGATCGGCTAATTATAATATGTAAAACTCTCACATTAGTAACTCTTACTCGCAGCGGGTATCGGGATCCAACTATTTCATAGGAGGTATGCAATCTCATTGCAAATTTCAACACTTGAAATTTCCAATAATATTTTACCCCTAGCGTCCTATGACCTTGACGGAGGTCAACAAACCATAGGCTGCTAGTCAAGTTCTACCCGTCATTTCCTGATTGAATTAATCCCACCCGCACGACCCTTGACGGAGGTCAACAAGGCCGCACGACTACCCTAAAACAATCTGCATCATATGCATAAGCAGATAAATACTAGTTAGCTACCGCACACTACACCTTGACGGAGGTCAAAAAACTTAGTACAAATACTAAGTAGAACTTATCTGAAATGACGGAGGGCTACGACAGGTTTTTAAGAAAACCCTTTGCGTAATGAACTTGATATCGTTGTAGAATCAAGCGATTTTAAATGGAATGTTTTTGATGTAAGTCTACGGTAGAGCCCCGGCCGTCTGTCCGAGGCCAAAATGCGGAAACGAAAACTTTTTCAAAACTTGAAACCGGCGCTATCGTATACTTTAAACTCGGATCGAACCATTAACCTAAAACTAGCAACTAGAGAAAGGGTTGGAAAAGCTATACCGATCGATCCGTGTCCTTCGGTCTTTGTCCACCATCCCAAGCTCCTCGTGACGTCTCTGATCTTGATCTCCTTGTCGGAAAAGTCACCACATCATCGAGTCTTTTTACGGGCTCACGCTTCGTCCGAAGCAACTCGGGCACGAAGTTCGCTAGCCGACATGTCCAAGGCGATGTAGAGAATGTGTGTGATCACTTTGTCTCAAGCATCCATTGATTCTCAACTCATGAGAGTGTATGGATGGAGGTTAGAGATGTTGCCATTAATGGAGGTTGTGAGCTAGATCAAGAAGAAGAAGAAGAGCCCCTTTTTCTTATGTGTTTCTTATGATAAAATGGGAGAGTGAGAATGAAAAATACAAGACCAAACACCCCCTCTTGGCTTCCCACTCTCTCTCTTCTCATCATATCAACACAAAATCAATCACATAATGTGACATTAGCACAAGAAAAGAGACCATGAGTCACTAATGAAGTCTATGTCACATTAAATGCACAAAATGATGATTTATGCTCACAATTTCCATTTGTAAACATTAATCTAAATGTTTACAACAATAAAAAAGATATGGTAACATCTAAAGTAAACTCGTGACGGATCACAAGGATACCCCTCACCTGTATATACATACCTGTATCCGCATTCCGACCGAATGCGAATGCGATGAGACTAAAGTAATCCAACAAATCTAATACTAGGATCCGGCTTAAACCAAAGCCCACTAGTATGATCCGTCCGATCATGATCCTTGCACTACTGCACGTATATGATCGAATCCTGTCATATATCATACGACCTCTACAACGTTTCGCCCGAAACTTGAGAAACTGTCTGTGGGGGACTCTAAAGACTCGTCAATACATTGGCTGTGGATTTAACCACTAGCACGTCAGTGGTACTAGCTGTACGTAACGGGCTACCAGGTATTGACCAAAAGGGAGGTCGATGAGCGAACGCATCCTGACACCCTACTGATCCTGTCAGTAACAATATCCGTACAGTCCGGTCCCTTCGTCTATGAGCATCGCATGGCGGGCCTAGGGGTTGGTAAAAGTCAGACCCCCAAAAGTGGTACAAGTCGTGTCGGAGTGTAGTCCTGAACACCCTGAGATACTACTGGAATACCTACCAGTGAATCTCCTGCCTTGGTCAAGGACTTCGTGTAATGGCTCTCCTAGACACAGCGCGATCTTACCCCCAATACTGGGAGAGACGAAACCCCTGCCGATCCGCTCACTGCCTCCATGTGGCTCGGGACCGTACCCAACTAAAACCTGTTTGCACGAATCCTTTGAGCCGTGGTATGGTAGTAATCAAAGCACAGTGGGAACTCATACGAGACAAATGACGATCTCAGGTCGATGAACTAACCTGTACACATGTCACCAAGGAACTGCTATCTGACGTCCGGTATAATACGAACTAGCATGTTCCCGGCGAGTCCTGTCCGGTGTACTTATAACCCATTGAGCGCCTGTATACATCTTAGGTGAACCAACTGACACCAATGGCTTGTAAGACCAGCCACCGCCCCTCGTCGGGGTCTCGACTGTATACACTAGTCTACTAATGGAGTATCGATGCCCAGTCTCGAAACTCCCACGACTAGGGACCACTTTAAGGATGTGCTTATAGACCCCAGCTCCCACGTATATGATCATCATCATACTGCTGGCCGTCAAGCAAGAATCCTAAGGGCTCTATCAACGTGCAATAGTGACCTGTAATATCACCTAAAGCATATACATGATGATAAAGATAAACCAGATAGCATACTATCATCTTGAGTAAGACTGTCCTACCGGTATAGGTCCTCCCTCAATCATTGCAATCACGTGCCTGTGATCCAATAATTGACTCTGAGGGTACTATATCCAACTTTTGAGGCATTTTCTAGTTTTGCTAAAGAGGTCACTCCCGTTGAAGAGATCGTCGGCTCTTTCCTTATAGAATAAGGTGCATGATATTTCGCAAATACCACTATGCAAAGTAAAAACTATAGAAACAATCAAAAGACATACCGTGTGTGTAGCATCTGCTAGTTTCGCTAAAGAGATCACTCCCGGTGAAGGGATCTCGGCTCTTTCCTTATCGAATAAGGTGCTGGATGTTCTACAAGGAACACCGCTATGCAAAGCAAGAACTAGAGCTACCAGTTTTTAAACAAGTTTCTACAACATCTTTTAGGTTTATTTTCTTTTATTAATCTCATTAATAAAATCCCATCAATTAATGGTTCCTAAGCATCACAGAAGAAACGAAAGCAGCAATATTTATATATCAATATATATATATATAGTATAAGCATTCGTCTCAGGCAGTAATATGATCTCATCACAGAACATTGCAGCAGAAGATAACATATGAAATATTGGATATACTAGGACGTCCATGTTTTACATCGAGCCTGTATAAAACACGGATTCCACGGTCGCGATGAATAGCTAAACCCACATCCCTAGACCCCTACGAGAGCGGCAAGCAACTTTGCCAATTCTATGGATAGGAGACCCGGTCTCGACTCCTCTAGATGGCCTCCCAATGTACCTTAGAATCCGGTTACTTGTGCTCCCCTCCTTGGGTCTACCTAATGCGGAAAAGTAAATAAAATACAATGGTGACATCAACCTCATCCCGGAAGTGCCCCAATAAAAGAATATTACATACAATGAATTTTACATGAATGAAAAAGAAAAATTCTCATCTCACATAAAACCCCCGGCTATTCAAAACACGACGATCCAATATAACATATCATAGCTACACATAATATCATATATCATCAACGTAAGTAAATATGCGTATCCCAATTGTCGTTGATGTATAGCAACGAAACCGGCGATACACCACATATTACACTTACGATCACAGAAAAGAAAGTGTAAAACTACAACAGTTGGAATCCGCAACCTCCTTAGATATCGCATGCCTAACCAAATGAATTCCTTAGACATCGCATACCAAACAATTATAAACTCCGTATTTTAGTCTCAATATCGAAAACACTTTTCAATATCAAGTCGGGCAATTCAACAAGATTCCTGACATCCTGATCGAATGCTTGTCGTAAACTTTAGTAGACGGCCGCACCCCCGGATGTCGTCGACGAAGTGCACTAAGGCGGAACAGCGCTGCCGCGAGCACCCGAACGGATGCTTTTGGCGACGGGGTTCTCCTACAGTCACTTGGTCGGGGCTATGGGGCGTGGCTATCTATTAAGTTTACCCGACGAGTATCCGCATACGCTACGTGATTGCAACGGACTTTTGATCGCATCAAAATCCCGTGGCAACCGATCAAATGAGACTAAACCGCTAAATTTACAACACTAAAATTAGTTATCTCATAACTACTTGTGGATTCAAATATTGTATCACATTCCAGATAAATAGACAATGTTAAACTTTCCAATTGAATAAACAAACTCCCAAGTTTTCCGAATAGTTCTCAACACTTGAAATTAGTTTAAAAGCATCCATCACATGCCACAGAATCAATGGTCCAGCCATAGAAGGGTCAAACCAACGCCTCACATGTGGCAACGCCGTACTGCTACCAACCCTAAGTTTTAGAGGCGGTTTAGACGGTCATATAATCGAGTTAAGGTTTGTGTTCTTCTAGAGGGTCCACCGTGTTACTTGCACGACTAAGAACGTTGTTAAACTACGGAAAAATCCAACACTTGGAAATTTTTCGGCAGGGGAAAAAGTGAGTTATTGATATCCGTTCGAACCTTTTAACACGTTCTAAATTACCTGGGAAAAATAAACGAAGTTAAACTTTCCGATCAAATCAACGAATATTGAAGATCTCCAGAACACTCAACACTTGAGCAAGATTAAAAATTCCTAGAAGTATATACTAATACCTACGGATCAACCCCATAAATGCGAGGCCTTAACTCCCAAGTACGGCCGCGGAACCGTCGCGGGAAGCCTGTTCCTGCCGCGGTTCCGCGGCGACTTTAGGGAGTTGGGGGCTCGTATTTTACAGTTGTCCTTAGAATTGCCTGCTTAATTTTGTGAGTATTTTTAACACGAAAAAATCAAATTTTAAAAAAATTTCCAGAGAGGGGTTCAAAATCGACGTTTTGGGGTTCGATCGGATTTTTAACATCGTATACACGTCGCCTAATGCTCTAGTGTAACGTTTTGAAAATCGTTTCGGTGAAATTTCGGAAAATCGGTAAAATAAGGGGGTTTTCTGTAAAAAGTCAAAATGCAAATATCTTATTATAAAAATTAAATATACATATTCAAGCTATGTAATTGTTAGTATTTGGTGTTTATTGAACCACTGGTGAAATTTCAAATTTTCTGAAAAAAATTATTTTATTATTATTTTAAGCCGTCACTAATACATTTAATTAGGTAAAATTACAAATTGGAATGAGTTGAAACAAATTTTGTGCATCATAAAACTTTAAATAAAATTTTATCATGTGGTTTTTGAAACGAAATCGTTTGCCAAAACGGTTTAGAAATTATTGAAGAAAAAAGGCTTTTTTTAGTGTAAATGGATGTTTGGGGTATAGTATTTATCATTTTCCATCATCCCACACCAATACCCACACTCACACACCCATATTTTTCCTCCCCCTTGGCTGAATTCAGCAGCCCCCCTCTCTTGTCCCCACTTGTTTTGCAAAAGAAAAGAAAAGAAATGAAAAGAGAATGATAGAAGTAAAAGGTGGACTTTGACTTTTCTTCTCACTTTCTCCACCTCACTCTCTCTCCTCCCTCACCCCCTCCCCCACAATTTCTGGACGAAATTCTACAGGCCCAACAGCAGCCCCCCCTTCCTTCTTCTCCTCTCTTTTCCATCAAAAAAAATTGTCAAAAAAATCAATTAAAACCTCACCGAAATCAAAATCCGACTCCTACTCATTTTCCCTCATCTCCTTTAGCATGGATCTTGGTGCAAGGATTTCAAAATGGAGGTCTAGAATTCAAGTTTGATCATGGTTTGTGAGGTATAACTTTTGACCCATTATTCATTTTTTTTATTTAAATTCCTTAATGAAGCTAGTTAGGTGCTTAATTGCGGTTTAATTGAAAGATGTGGGTTTGCAAGAGAAGCTTTAGATTAGGGTTTGTGAAGAAGCTTTAGATTAGGGTTTGTGAAAAATCTAGTTAGGGTTTTGTGTTGTGAGACTATGGTTGTGGGATGAATTTGACATATGAATGTTTTGCTAAATCAATTTAAGTTGCTAGTTTGCATATTTGTTGATTTAAAAGTGATAATTATATAATTGGTAAACTAGTTTTTTTAAATAATTATATTCTTATGAGATTAAATTCAAATTTAGGTTTCATGTCATTATAAAGATTATATTGAGTGGTTTAATGCTTTTAGTTCATGAAAATCGAAGCTAGATTGTAGTTTGTGCATTTTTGCAATAAAATTGTTAAAATTTAGGTATTTTGTGAACTAGAATTTTAAGGTTTATGGAAATTTATGAGATTAAATTATGGGAATTGTTTTTATGACTTAATTAAAATATTTAGTGAATATTGTGGCTGCTAGATTCGTTTATACATCGAGTTTTGTACTAAAACGGCGAATTGTGCTTGCTAGATTTTCGGAAAAATGACTTTTTAAGTGAAATTGGGGTTTTTGTGAGTTTTAACCTATTTTATATTAAAATTAGTGTTCGTGAATGTGCAAATGAGTGTATTTGGGTTTTTCTCGATGGTTTGACGTTTGTACGCCGACGTCGAGGGTTTTTGGGTTGATTTGTGAAAGCAACCATAGGTTTTGACCTATGTGGGATTCACGTGTCGTTTTTGGGTCATGAGTCGGATTTTAATGCGATACGGTGCGTTATGATATGTAAGTACCCCATGTGGACTTCGAGACGACAAGCAAGCGCGTGGCAATGTCGGCACCGGCGAGCGAGGATCAGGTGAGTAGATTTATATCTACGGGGAGAAGTCGGGTGGATGGCGTATAACACCCCCGCAGTCCGTGGTGGTGTATACGGATGCGTATACACACCAACAATTATTATATGTTATTTGGGATTAATAACGATGTTTATGATGGATATTGATGTGTTGGATTATTTTAGTGTTGCGAACCCTAGGGTAGTGTTGCACTCCACATACACACATACATACTTGCATACATTCCTATTTATATGTGCTCATGGGATTCTTTATAGTAATGTGTTCACATGGGTATAGGACTATGTGCTCACATACGGATTTGAGGATGATACTTGGGATTGAGCTGAGTCGATGAGATTTGTTTTGTGGTTGTGATATCGATGATATGGCAGGATTCGTACTTGAGGTACGTCCTGGTGTTATAGCGGATCTTGGGGCGGCGATACGGGTGAATAGTGTTATAAATAAAATGGTCGACATGTGATCGTGATATGAGGCATGATATGCTAGGATATTGATATTAGGCCGTATCGGGCGATGTATACCCCTTGATGATGATATGTGCTGACGATATCGGTTTGTACGAGATTGTCGATCAGTAGTCAGATCATGAGTATATTGAGGATATTAGTATTGTACTAGACATAGGTCAGTACCCTAGACTATGATCTTGGATAAAGAGGATACCAGAGGAATAGGGTGAGGAATATGATATTGACCCGTACCCAGATTTGGGGATGCCGTACGACGGATTTACGTACGAGCTATATTTTGATGATTGATCCTCACTCTTGACTTGGGATGTCTGGTTATGGATATGATATTATTGAGGCGGGATCACCGACTATACATATACAGGTATGTATATGTATCGACTCAGATGATAGGCGGTTTTTTTACCTGTAGTTCAGCTTGTTAGTTCAGCCGTATAGTTTAGTGTAGTTTTTAGATTAGATTAGACTCCTACCTATTTCAAAACTAGCGGATCGTGGGTATTTTAAAAGACAGGTCAAGGGATCTACGGATATTTCAAAAGACGTATCCTTTCTTAAAAAAAAAAAACAACCGTAGCCCCTATTTTCAAAACCCCGCGATTCGTGTTATTTCAAATTGCACCATTGTTTAATATTTAGCTCCCGCTCATTTTGGTTGCTCGCTCCGCATCGCATATTTACATTGTTATTTCATATTGCATTGTTGACATTATGCTGTTAGGACACCAGCACCATTACCGATGATGCGTATGTACCACATACACTTACTTGCCGGCTCACACACATCTTCATCGGTAATTACCATGTCACGTACACCTTAGAAAATATTATTGCTTAACTTAGCTTGATAGCCAGTAGTTTGACATAATATTAGTGTACATACCTTATATGCCAGCTTAGATATTGTAGTTATTACTTGTCGCTTCATGCATACTGTTATTCATTCTCATGCTTATATTCATGGTTTTACATGCTATTGATGATTCGGATTTCCATGATATTTTCTGGATTTGGAGGAAAACCGCAAAACACATATAAACTGCTTTCTCTTTTTTTTAAATAAAAATGCGGTTTTCCCATGATGTATGAGTCGTCCACCATGAGTTTGCTGATGGATTTTGAGACCCGATTCGAGGAGTTGGATGAACCGTTTCGGGTACATGGTGCACCCGGTAAGGTACCCCGGGGCAAGAAGCTCGTGGTGATGACGATGAGCCTGGCAGGGGGAGACTACCTACCGGTGATTTTACCCGACGCGTCGGATATCCGGAGGATACCGTCGTGGTCTTGAGATGGATGGTAGGGGCCGGTCTGGAATGACGGCGCCCTAGATATTGTGATTGAGACATTGAGATTTCGAGATATTGAGGTACAGAGACTGTGATACAGAGATATCGAGATATTGGGATTACGTTTTGTGCCGATGCTAGGCACTGTTTTATGCTGATTTCATTATGATACCTCATTTTATACAAAGGAAATCTCACTAAATTATGAAAACAGTTTCTTCATTTACATGTATTCTGTTTTCATGCATTCATACCTCATCCATATGATATATCGCCACCTGAGGCACTGACACGGGCACATGGGATTACACTCGGGTTAGATATTTACCCTAATCATTGTTAGGCTGCATGTTATATATATTTGAGGATATTATGATCGTTGACCTAGGATTGCGTTGTTCATGTGGTTTCTGTTCGTAGATGTTTTTCTATTCACGAGTTGGCAACTCACCCCCGTTGTGCCCCAGTTTCTTGCAGGTTTTGCCGTACAGGTTTCATTACGGCTTTGCTGGCACTGCTTCCCATTTCCGGGTGATTTGCTTGTAGGTGGGTTTACTTGTATCGTACCCCCATTATATATCTTGTATATCATTATTCTATTGTATCTAGAAGTTCCATCAACCAAACATGTATTTATTTTTGAGATAGAGACCAGTGATGTTAATCTTTCGACCTTAGAGTCGCGTGTTTTTATTTCTGTGGTCTTCTTGTGGTTTTGAGTTTTTGATCCTCGCCGTTGGCGTTGTATATTATATTGCTTGTGTGGTTGTGACCGTCGATTGACGAAGAGCTAGCTCCCGCTTGGGGATGCCTTTTTATTGATTTCGTATACTATTCATGTTGTATCCCGTTTGGGAGCCAGTATTTACAAAGGAGACTCTGCCGAAATTTTCGGGAAATATTGATGTTTTTTTTAAAAACCGCATAATTCGGCTTATGCTATTAAAACTACTTGTTTAAATTGGTTTTCCTTCACTCTACTACTTTTCTTGGTTTGCATTTCTGGGTTTTCGGCTTATTTAGATTACGTACGGCTCGAGACGTTCGTAGTTTAAGTGCCGGTCATATTCCGTACTTTCGTGACGTGACATCTAGCTTGGCTCTGATACCACTGCGTGGTTACTAGGCACTGTCACAAAGGACTATAAGGCATCAACCATGCCCGATTCAAAATTTAGACATGCCGACCAACCCAAAGAGAGGATCTTTGCTAGATTATTAGGGTTAAACATGCAAGTAAACAACTTTACTTCTAAGAGTTTAGGATTACAACCTTTGTAGTCCGGCCCTTCACTTCATAAGCTCCGTGTTGTGGTCCTTTCGCTGCGATCATCAAGTTCCCGGACTCTAGAGAGGCTCCATGAAGAGAAAGATGCAAGCTTGCTTCCGATCTTCGATAACAAAGATGATCTACCATGATGAAACTCAAACCCAAGCTCTTGCTTTGCTAATCAAGTATTAGCAAAGCAAACACCCTAATCTAAGCGGCTAGAATAGATTAGGATGATGAAGTAGGAATTTAGCTATCATTTATTTTCTTAATCTCACTCATTTTCATCACTAAACCTAAAGCTAGAAAGCTTTGCAAGGAGGAAGAAGAAGATGAACTCATTTGTGATGAATAATCAATTGCAGTGAGGTTAGAAATGCAACCATGGGTTAAGTATGATAACTTAACCCATGTAGAGACTTAACCATGGTGAAGGGTTGGGTTAACAAATATCTCCAAAATATCTTTAGAAAAAATCTTTAGTTAAAAACAAAAGCAAAGCTTCTAGAATCTTCTAGAAAAATTAACCCAAATCAAACCCTAACCATGTTTATCCTCAACTAATCATGTTGCATTTATAACCATAACATGTTACAATATTATATATCACATATACAATATTTATTGTAACAAAATAAAATAATATAATTAACATATATCGCATATATATCAATGTATTACCCGAGTGAGAAAAAGAATCTTTTAGTGAGCTTATATTAGTTAATGTAATTTAATATATCAAATATATAATTATACATTAAATTATCGAATCAACACTTGATCCGATAATCCGGTTATTTCACAAATAACCAACTAATATAATCTGTATCAGTTCATCGAATCAACACTTGATCCGATAACCCGGCTATATCTCATATACCCGGCCGATAACTCATATCGTGAGAATCTAATACGGTATCACATACACATATTGTTCTCGGTCCCGCACATATCATATATGTGCTCCTACTCCGTTTTGCCTGAGCCAGGAAACCTCTGTGTCGGACTCTAAAGAATCGTCAATACACCGGCAGTAGGTGATGATCATATCAAACACCCACAAGCTGCAAGCGGTCAGCTAAATGTAACAACCACCCAGGTATTGAGCGATCAGAAGATCAACAAGCAAGCCTGTACTTTCTCCTGTGAATCCAATCAGTTACACTCCCGTACAGTCCGGTCTCTTCATCTAATATGTCGCATATCTCGTCTAGGGGTGGTAAACGTCAGACCCTAATAGTTTGATAAGTCATGTCGATATGACGTCCATAACAATTCGAGAAACTACTGATAACACTTACCAGTAAATCTCAGCAACCCTGGCCAGGGATTTCCAGTTATGGCCAATCGAACACAGCGCAACATCAACTCCCTATACCGGGAGAGACGAAACCCCGCCTATCGCTCATTGCCTCCAGGTGATTCCGGACTGTACCCAAAAGCCACATTTTTGCAGCCCTTTTGGGCGTGGTATGATGGAAATCAAAGCACAGTGGGAATCACACAAGACTCTATGATGATTTCGGGTCTACAGACTAACCTGTACCAGTGTCACCAGAGAACTGCCATCTGACGTGAGGTATAATACCAGATAGGAGATCTCGACGAGTCCGTCCAGTATACCCAGTCTCCAATGAGCATCCGTATACCTTCTCTGATGTCAAACACCAATGGATATGAGATCATCCATCGCCCATCATATGGGTCAAGAAGCGCATACGCTAGGCTACTTTGGAGTATCGATGCCCTGTCTCGATACACCTACGACTAGGAACATTTGAAGGATGTACTTGACGACTACACTGTTCCCACTAGTATGATCCGCATCATAGTCCTGGTAGTCAAGTACTCATCCTAAGGGCTTTATCAACATGTAACATAGAGACAATCAGAGTACATATTAAGATAAAAAGTAACCAGATAGCATACTATCACGTCGAGCAAGAAAGTCCTCCCTATATATGTCCAAGCATCCACTACAATATACATCGTATGTACAGTAATGGCCTCTAGGGCATACATATAACTAACAAACACGAATCGTGTTGTTTAGAAAATAAATAAGGGCTACGTTGTTTTTAAAGAAAGATGCGTCATTTGAAAATACCCGTAGAATCCCTTGGCCTGTCTTTAAAATACTCACGATTCGTCAATTTTGAAACAGGTATGACTCGGGTCCAGTCTATCTCTACTAGGTAAACTACAGGTCTAACTAACAAACCAACCGAAAGGGGTATGGAAACCACCTACATCTGAGTCGATGTATATATATACATATATAATAGTCGGTGATCCCGCCTCAATAGTACCACGTACGATACAATATATCATATGACATCCTCGAGTCAAGAGTGTAGATCTATCATCATAGTTAGCTCGTCTGGTACATCCGTCATACGGCATCCCAAATATGGGTACGGGTCAACTATCACATCTATCTCATCATTTGTCACGACCCAAAGTTCGGCCCGTGACCGGCACTTAACCACGTAACGTCTACAGGCGTAACACGACTAACTAAGCCGAAACCCAGAAATCAAAACCATTAAAAATATTAAGTGTTTAAACATTTAATTGAAACATTTGTTAAAACGTTTGGAAAACCCTAAGTAATTTAGTAAAATTCTTTAGAGTGCAAGTTATTATCTTAAAAATTTTGGCTGCATTTCCTTTGTAAAAACTAGTCCCGAAATCGGGTACAAAACAATATATGAGTAAAATGATGTGCAATAAGAAATAAGCATTCCAAACGGGAGCGATCATGCCCAACGGGGGAAACATTCACCACAATGATAATGTACGACGCAGTAGCGAAGAAATGAGCAGTATAAGTGAAAACAAATATCATGAAAGATAAAGCTGCATAAATAAAGTCGACTCACAACGAGCTCGACACCAGAGTGCAAAATAATATACATCGTCCTCACAACTGGTCTATAAATCAATACATAAGTAGTAGATGGAGAATACTAGATACAATGGTGTATACAACTGGAAATTTAAAAAGATACCGCATAAAAACCCACCTATCAGCAATGGGCTCGCACGCCAACTGCAATGGTATCTGTATCAAAAGATGCAATAAAACAGCCTACCGCGACTGTAGGGTTCCTAGGCACTCCCAAGAGGTCTCACAAGGTATCAACCATGCCAATTACAAATTTTATGGGTGCCGAGAAACCCTAATACGGATCGTTGGCTAGAATTCTAGGCGAAAAACAAACTAGTTAACACTTAACTAAGAGAATACGGAAATACAACCTTTGTAGATCCGGTGCTCCACCTCCATAGCTCCGCAATGAAGTCCCCTCGCTGTCCAAATGAATTCCCGGGCTCTAGCGTCGGCTTCGTCGGAGAAATGGCGAGCTAGGTCGTCGATGTCCATGCCGAAGATGATCTACGTCGAGGCATCGCTAGATCAAGCTCCAACTTCACCAAGTCATGAAACTTGTGAAGAAAACACCCTATACTACTTGGCAAGAGGTAGAGGATGAAGAAATAGGAAGTGGGTTCACTTTAGAATTGGATTTCTCACTCTTTATCATCAATTGCCATTGATGGAGGCAAGCTTTCTTCACATGAAGAAATGAAGAAGAAGAAGAAAGTGTTATGATAAGTTAATTTCTATTGAAAAGAAAATCAATACTTATCATATAATGAACCATGGTCAAGTGTAGAGATTAAACTAGGGTTAATGGAGTGGTTAGGGTTAAGCATGAGACAAAATGGTCACTTTGGTCAAAGCTTCATGAAGCTTCAACTAGAAAACAAACAAAGCCACCATTTTCCTTTATGCTTTTCATTTTTCCAAAAAGAATAAATAAATAAATAAAGGAATAAGAAAATGAAAACCCTAACCAATCTACAACCATGGTTTAATCTTGACACAAACCCTAGTAAGCATGTATCATCAAACATGATACAAACTTGTGTACAAAAGTATATCATATATACAATGTGCACAACCCAAGTGAGAAAATCCATTTAAAGTGAACCAATACTAGTTAATGCAAAGTAATATATCAAATATATAATTATACATTAAATCATTAAATCAACACTTGATTTAACGATCCGGTCATATCGCATATAACCGACTAGTATCCTATATATCGGTTTATCAAATCAATGCTTGAATCGATAACTAGGTTATATCGCATACAACCAGTCGACACATTCATCGCGAGAATAGAATACGGTATCACATACACGCATTATTCTCGGTCCCGCACATATCTCATATGCGCTCCTATTTCGTTTCGCTTGAGCCAGGAAACCTCTGTGTAGGACTCTAAAGACTCGTCAATACGCCGGCAGCGGATGATGATCATATCAAACATCCACAAGCCGCAAGCGGTCTGCTAAACGTAACGGCCACCCGGGTATTGAGCGATCAGATGATCGACGAGCAAGCCCGCTCACACTCCAGTGAATCCAACCAGTAACACTACCGTACAGTCCGGTCTGATCGTCTGATATGTCTCATATCTCGCCTAGGGGTGGTAAACGTCAGACCCCAATAGCTCGATAAGTCGTGTCGATATGAGGTCTATAACAATTCGAGAAACTACTGGTAACACTAACCAGTAAATCTCAGCAACCCTGGCCAGGGATTTCCTGTTATAGCCAATCGAACACAGCGCAACATCAACCCCCTATACCGGGAGAGACGAATCCCCTCCTATCGCTCATTGCCTCCATGTGACTCGGGACTGTACCCAAAAACCACCGTTTTGCACGCCCTCTTGGACGTGGTAAGATGGAAATCAAAGCACAGTGGGAACCACACAAGACTCTATGACGATCTCGGGTCAACAGACTACTCTGTACCAGTGTCACCAGAGAACTGCCATCTGACGTTAGGTATAATACCATCTGGGAGTTCTCAGCGAGTCCGTCCAGTGTACCCAGTCTCTACTGAGCACCCGTATATCATCTCTGATGTCAAACACCGATGGATATGGGATCATCCATCGCCTATCTGTATGGGTCGAGAAGGTATACGCTAGTCTACTCTGGTATATCGATGCCCCGTCTCGATACACCCACGACTAGGGACTTTGAAGGATGTACTTATGGACTACCATGTCCCCACTAGTATGATCCGCATCATAGTCCAGGTAGTCAAGTACACATCCTAAGGGCTTTACCAACATGTAACAGAGAGACAATCAGTATACACGTTAAGGTAAAGAGCAACCAGATAGCATACTATCATGTCGAGCAAGAAAGTCCTCCCTATATATGTCCAAGTATCCACTACAATATACATCCTATGTACAGTAATGGCCTCTTGGGCATACATATAACTAACAATCTCCCAATTGCACTAGGGCCATCTGTTAGCAGTGGTTGTAGTATCTCATACTCAACCATCCCATAAAAGTCTCTCTCTGGGAACAGGCCTTTGTGAGTGGATCCGCTGTGTTGTCCTCTGAGACTACTCTCCTTACCTCGATCTCCTTGGAGATCAACCATCTCCATGATCAGGTGATACTGCCTTAGAATATGTCTGGATCACTGATGGGACCGGCGTTCCTTGGCATAAGCCACAACTCCATTGTCTCACAATGGTTGGAACGTAGTTCATCTCATGAACCATTATACACCCAAACGTCCTCCTTGGTAGCATCTTAAGTAGCGATGTATCCTGCCTTTATCGTCTAGTATGTCACGGTATCTAGCTTGGAACTCTTCCAACATACCGTCCCTTTACTGAGGGTAAAGACAATGCCTGTGACTGACACTCAGTCGTCATTATCACCCTGGAACACTTCCAGTGATTCTCCTCAGGATCGATTGATACCATCTCGCTACAACTAGTGAGAATCCTAACAACCAATTAGATCTATCTCATAGATCCAAAACCCAAGATTTAGGAGGTATCACATTGATCCTATATGGAGAATCTTTATGATAATCGGAGATTGATCGAGCGTAGCATAGGAAACTTCTTCCCCATCAAGAGTATGTCATCCACGTACTCTACGAGGATCACCACCATACTCCCTACTACCTTTTTGTATATACAAGGTTCATCTACCATTTTGATGATGTCAAACTCTTTGACTAAATCATCAAAACAGATGTTCCAACTCCGCGATGCCTGCTTTATCCTATAAAGTATCTTGCACACGTTTCCGCTGCTCCCACTGTCTACGAAGCCCTCTGGCTGTGTACTTATAGACGCACTCTTCTAAAACATCATTTAGAAAAGCAGTCATGACACCCATCCACCAGATATCGTAGTTATGGTATGTAGCCGTGACAAGTAGGATCTGGATGGACTTAAGCATAGCTACTTGAAAAGGTTTCATCATTATCCACACCTGGTCAATGATGCAAACTTTTAACAAGTCTAGCTTTGAAAGTCTCAACTTTTCCATCTACACCAAGTAATCTTCTCAAGATATACTTGCTCCTGAAGGGGATTTAACCCTTCAGATATAGCAACTAAAGTCCATACTTTGTTGGTGTATAAGGATTCCATCTCAGATCAATAAACATCCAGCCATTCTTACAGAGTCTTACTCTCGATGGCCAGCTCGAAGCTAGTTGGGTCATCATCTCATGATGCAATCCTCGCTCCCACTGTCATAGAGAAACGGAAGTATCTCTCAGGTGGGTGAGGAACCCTACTAGATCGGCGGAGAGGCTGAGGTTCGTTGGTATCTATTGAATCCTTTGGTTCTACCAAATCATCTGCTATAGTTTGCATAGCTGGAACCTTTCCAGTTGTACATAACAGATCTTGCCTCGAGTTTGTCCGGATTTTGCTTTTAGACATAGGCCGGACAACCCCAAATCTTAACTAGCTTAAGACATGGGCTCTTCCCATACCATATCATATATGAGGTGGTAGGCAACTGATTTGATTCGAACCCTATTCAATAGGTATGCAGCTTCTCAAGCGCATAACTCCCAAAAAGGAAAAAGGTAACTCAGTAGTACTCATCATAGAGCACACCATATCATATAGGGTGTATCTGCTCCGCCGCGATATACCATCGTGCTATGGTGTATACAGAGGAGTAATGCTGAGAGAGAATCTCATTCTCCTTTAGAATAGTCCAGGAATTCCATGCACAAGTATTCTCCTTCTTGATCTCATCAAAGGACATAACACTTTTACCCGTATTGTGGTTCTCTACTTCTAACTTATATTCTGTGATTATCTCAAAAGGTTCAGACTTGTGTTTTAACAGGAACATATGACTGAATCTTGAGAGATTATCAGAGAACGTAATGAAGTATAAAAAACCAGTCCTGGCATGTGTAGACAGGGGACCTTTATACATCAACATGTATCAGTCCCAAGAGTAAACTAACTCTTTCTCTGTTTCCATTAAACGGAGCTATGGTCATCTTATCTTTGTGACATGACTGGCAAGTTTCATAAGATGTAAATTCAAACTAATTTAAATATGCATCTACATGTAACTTCAGCTAGTCGGGTCGCATTGATATGACCTAGTCTACAATGCTTCAAGAAGGATTCGTTCATTTCTGAACTCTTCCTCTTGTGTGTGTTCCATATACTAAGAACTGTAGTTTGATTTAGAGCATCAATGCTTTTAGATAACGTGCCTGAACGGATCAACTTTTGATATAGGAAATGTTCAAAACATTATCCAACAATACAAAATTTTATCATTTCTTTACTAATAAAGAGATAGATATGATTTTGTATATCAGGTTCGGTATCTAATAACATTCGTTCAGAATCAATGTATTTGGAATACAGGGTGACAGTGACCAACAGACTTGGCTGCAACACTTGCCCCGTTTTCTGCCTCATGAAACTTATCACCCGTTCTCAGTTCTCTACCTCTCTGTAGCCCTATGTAACAGATTACATATCTGGGATCCTGATCTGGTATCACATACCCAGGACGTAGAGGATACAGAGAAACAGTTCTTTGTAATGAACACACTCGAAGGAGATGCATCATATGCACTTTCTTCGTTTGGGCGGCACGGAAAATCTGGTATTCCCCAATTTCCTGCTCTGTCTTATAACAATTATAAGTTGGAGCGGGACCAACGTTCCCCAGCTCAGTATAACAAGCGGGTTCGGTCAATATTCCGTATTATTATCTTGATTAAGGCGTGATATGGTCGCTACCTGGAGAGAGAGAGAAGAAAACACTCAGCGTGCGCTCTTGCAAGAATATTTTGGTTTTTTATTTTATCTAATCAGGATGGCTCCCACTGCTTTTTATCAAATCTTCCTTCAAACCCTAAAAGGAAAGACTAGCCGGGATTAATTACATACTACAAGTTCGCCAATCTTTCAGCCAGGCCAGTGTCGGTACTTTGAGGGAGGTCCCCCGTACTTTCGCACGAACCTAATTAATGTAAACCTCGTTTTCCCAGAGGCGTAACCCCGTTGACACCTTTCTAGACACCTACTTGATCGGCTAATTGCAATGTGTAAAACTCTCCCAGGAGTAACTCTTACTCGTAGCGGGTATCGGGATCCAACTATCTCATAGAAGGTATGCAATCTCATTGCAAATTTCAACACTTGAAATTCCCGATAATATTTTGCCCCAAGCGATCTATGACCTTGACTGAGTCAACAAATCATAGACCACAAGTAAAGTTCAACCCGTCATTTCTTGATTGAATTAAACCCACCCGCACGACCCTTGACTGAGTCAACAAGGCCGCATGACTACCCTAATCCAATCGCATCATATGCTTTGCAGATAAGCACTAATCAGCTACCGCACACTACGCCTTGACTGAGTCAACAAACGCAGCACGAATACTAACTAGGACTTATCTGAAATGACGAAGGGCTACGTCAGGTTTTTAAGAAAACCTTTTGCGTAATGAACTTTATATCGTTGTAGAATCAAATGATTTTAAAATGGAGTGTTTCTGAGGCTTTTCTAGTTTTGCTAAAGGAGTCACTCCCGGTGAAGGGATCGTCGGTCCTTTCCTCGTCGAATGAGGTGCGGGATATATCATATATATCACTGTGCAAAGAAAAAACACTTAAAATCAATCAAAAGACAAACCGAGTGTGTAGCATCTGCCAGTTATTGCTAAAGGAGTCACTCCCGGTGAAGGGATCTCGGTCCTTTCCTCATCGAATAAGGTGCAGGATATATCACATATACCGCTGTGCAAAGCAAAAACTGTAGCTACCTGTTTTATTTTGAAATTCGATTCTACAACATCTTAGGTTTCTTTTACTTTCATTAATCTCATTAATGAAGTCCCATCATTTAAGTTACCTAAACATCACAGATAAATACGACGTACACTTATGCCATCCGCATTCGCCTCGATGTCCCCTCGTGCACCGTTAGGTTAGGTAACTAACGGCAGAGCGGGGCAGGGCTAGCGCGAGTGCAAAACATAAGTAACGCCTATATAATATATCATATATACTATATACTGTATCTAACACAGAACATCACATGATCACATCACAGATATCGCAGCAGAAGAATCATATGAAATATTGGATATACTAGGACGTCCGTGTTTTCAATACGAGCCAGTATAAAACACGGATTCCACGGTCGCGATGAATAGCCAAACCCACACCCCTAGACCTCTACGAGAGCGGCAAGCAACCCTACCAATTCTAGAGTTAGGAGACCCGGACTCGACTCCTCGAGTTGGTCTCCCACTGGACTCCAGAACCCGGTTACTTGTGCTCCCCTCCCTGGGTCTATCCTAGTGCGGAAAAGTAAATAATATACATCAACGGTAACAACTTCCGCAACCTGGAAGCGCCCCAATAAAAGAATATTACATACAAGTTTTTACATGAATGAAAATGAAAAACACTCATCTCACATAAAGACCCCCGGCTATTCAAACACGACGATCCAATATAACATATCCAGCAACACATAACATCACATGTCATCAACGTAAGTAAATATGCGCATCCTAATTGTCGTTGACATATAGCAACGAAACCGGCGATATCACATATTACACTTACGGTCACAGAAAAGAAAGTGTAAAACTACAACAGTTGGAATCCGCAACCACCTCAGACATCGCATTCCTGACCAAATGAATTTCTTTAGACATCGCATGCCTAACAATTATAAACCCCGCATTTTAGTCTCATTATCGAAAACACTTTTCAATATCAAGTCGGGCAATTCAACAGGATTCCCGACAAACTGATCGAATGCTCGTCGCAAACTTTAGTAGGCGGCCGCACCCCTGACGCCGTCGACGAAGTGCACCAAGGCGGAACACCGCTGCCGGGAGCACCCGCATGGATGCTTTCGGCGACGGGGTTCTCCTACAGTCACTTGGTCGGGGCTATGGAGTGAGGCTGTCTATTAAGTTTACCCGGCGAGTATCCGCGTACACTACGTGATTGCGACGGACTTTTGATCACATCAAAATTCCGTGGCAACCGATAAAGTGAGACTAAACTGCTATGTTTACAACATTCATTCAGTTATCTCATAACTACTTGTGAATTCCAATTATTGTATCCTATTCCAGATAATTAGAAAATGTTAAACTTTCCGATCGAACATTCAAACACCCAAGTTTTCCCGATACAGCTCAACACATGAAATAAGTCTAACAACATTCAGTTCGTGCCTTAGTACCAACGGTCCAGCCGTAGAAGGGTCAAGCCAACGCCTCACATGTGGCACGCCGTACTGCCCCAAACCCTAAGGTTCAAAGGGCAGTTCAAGACGGTCACATAATCGAGTTAAGGTTTGTTGTCTTCTAGAGGGTCCATCGCGTTACTTGCACTACTTAGAACGTCGTTAAACTACGGAAAAATCCAACACTTGGAAATTTCCCGACAGGGGAAAAATTGGGTATTTAAATCCGGTCGAACTTTTTAACATGTTCTAAAATTTACCCGGAAAGCCACACAGACAAAATTTGATACTCCGATCAAAACATCGAATCCCCAAAACAACTCCAGAAAATTCAACTCTTGAATAAATTTTAAAAATACCCAGAGAACTCAGCACCTGAAACAATGAATTACTGTGCAAATAGTTAGGGCTGACGTCACAATTCTGCCGCGGAACCGCTGCATAAGCTAGGTTTATGCCGCGGTTCCGCCGCCGATTACACTGTTCATGCAATAAATTTTGCGCCGTAATTCTTAGAATTCCCTGCTGAGTTTTCTGCATATTTTTAATTTCGAAAAATCCACAATTTTCAAAAAAGGACAGAGAGCATGTTTGGAGTTCGGGTTTTGGTTCGATCGGACTTCAAATTGCGTCTAGACTTCGCCTAAGGCTCTAGCTAGTCTCTGATACCACTGTAGGGTTCCTAGGCACTCCCAAGAGGTCTCACAAGGCATCAACCATGCCAATTACAAATTTTATGGGTGCCGAGAAACCCTAATACGGATCGTTGGCTAGAATTCTAGGCGAAAAACAAACTAGTTAACACTTAACTAAGAGAATACGGAAATACAACCTTTGTAGATCCGGTGCTCCACCTCCATAGCTCCGCAATAAAGTCCCCTCGCTGTCGAAATGAATTCCTGGGCTCTAGCGTCGGCTTCGTCGGAGAAATGGCGAGCTAGGTCGTCGATGTCCATGCCGAAGATGATCTACGTCGAGGCATCGCTAGATCAAGCTCCAACTTCACCAAGTCATGAAACTTGTGAAGAAAACACCCTATACTACTTGGCAAGAGGTAGAGGATGAAGAAATAGGAAGTGGGTTCACTTTAGAATTGGATTTCTCACTCTTTATCATCACTTGCGATTGATGGAGGCAAGCTTTCTTCACATGAAGAAATGAAGAAGAAGAAGAAAGTGTTATGATAAGTTAATTTCTATTGAAAAGAAAATCAATACTTATCATATAATGAACCATGGTCAAGTGTAGAGATTAAACTAGGGTTAATGGAGTGGTTAGGGTTAAGCATGAGACAAAATGGACACTTTGGTCAAAGCTTCATGAAGCTTCAACTAGAAAACAAACAAAGCCACCATTTTCCTTTATGCTTTTCATTTTTCCAAAAAGAATAAATAAATAAATAAAGGAATAAGAAAATGAAAACCCTAACCAATCTACAACCATGGTTTAATCTTGACACAAACCCTAGTAAGCATGTATCATCAAACATGATACAAACTTGTGTACAAAAGTATATCATATATACAATGTGCACAACCCAAGTGAGAAAATCCATTTAAAGTGAACCAATACTAGTTAATGCAAAGTAATATATCAAATATATAATTATACATTAAATCATTAAATCAACACTTGATTTAACGATCCGGTCATATCGCATATAACCGACTAGTATCCTATGTATCGGTTTATCGAATCAATGCTTGAATCGATAACTAGGTTATATCGCATACAACCAGTCAACACATTCATCGCGATAATAGAATACGGTATCACATACACGCATTATTCTCGGTCCCACACATATCTCATATGCGCTCCTATTTCGTTTCGCTTGAGCCAGGAAACCTCTGTGTAGGACTCTAAAGACTCGTCAATACGTCGGCAGCGGATGATGATAATATCAAACATCCACAAGCCGCAAGCGGTCTGCTAAACGTAACGGCCACCCGGGTATTGAGCGATCAGAAGATCGACGAGCAAGCCCGCTCACACTCCAGTGAATCCAACCAGTAACACTACCGTACAGTCCGGTCTGATCGTCTGATATGTCGCATATCTCGCCTAGGGGTGGTAAACGTCAGACCCCAATAGCTCGATAAGTCGTGTCGATATGAGGTCTATAACAATTTGAGAAACTACTGGTAACACTTACCAGTAAATCTCAGCAACCCTGGCCAGGGATTTCCTGTTATAGCCAATCGAACACAGCGCAACATCAACCCCCTATACCGGGAGAGACGAATCCCCTCATATCGCTCATTGCCTCCATGTGACTCGGGACTGTACCCAAAAACCACCGTTTTGCATGCCCTCTTGGATGTGGTAAGATGGAAATCAAAGCACAGTGGGAACCACAAAAGACTCTATGACGATCTCGGGTCAACAGACTACTCTGTACCAGTGTCACCAGAGAACTGCCATCTGACGTTAGGTATAATACCATCTGGGAGTTCTCGGCGAGTCCGTCCAGTGTACCCAGTCTCTACTGAGCACCCGTATATCATCTCTGATGTCAAACACCGATGGATATGGGATCATCTATCGCCTATCTGTATGGGTCGAGAAGGTATACGCTAGTCTACTCTGGTATATCGATGCCCCGTCTCGATACACCCACGACTAGGGACTTTGAAGGATGTACTTATGGACTACCATGTCCCCACTTGTATGATCCGCATCATAGTCCAGGTAGTCAAATACACATCCTAAGGGCTTTACCAACATGTAACAGAGAGACAATCAGTATACACGTTAAGGTAAAGAGCAACCAGATAGCATACTATCATGTCGAGCAAGAAAGTCCTCCCTATATATGTCCAAGCATCCACTACAATATACATCCTATGTACAGTAATGGCCTCTAGGGCATACATATAACTAACAGCGACTACTCCGAGGGGCAACCTGCAAACACTGTGGCACAACGGGGGTGATTTGCCAACTCATGAATAGTAGATAACATATAAAGGTAATCGCGAGTATGCACGTGCTGCGATACTCTAACATATGCCAACAGATAACATCTATATGATGAGCTAGATGGGAAATAATCAGGCAACAAGTGCGATCTAATAACATCTCTATATGATAAGCAGGGTATGCAATAATCGTGCATAGCAAATGCAATCTAATAACATCTATATAGGATGAGCAGGGTATGCAATAATCGTGCATAGCTAATGCAATCTAATGACATCTATATAGGATGAGCAGGGTATGCAACAATCATGCATAGCATGTGTACTCTATCAGGTACTACAGGTACAGGATGAGATTTATAATACTGAATACTGAGTATGGGAATAAATAACATCTACACGGAATGTCAACGAGGAAAATAATCGGTGTCCATCAATACCCCCAAATCCCAGTAAAACTCAGGCGCCGTCATCCTCATCGGCCCTCAAATCCTGTAAATCTCATAGAATAGTGAGTGCCCATCATCGGTACTCAAAATATCATAAAATAGCCGTGTCTAGCATCGATACGCAAATCCTCAAGTATCGGGCTCCGTCAGTCGGATCGGCCTACGAGCTCCGTCTGCGGAATCGGCCCTCGGCCCCGGAAGTACGCGTCGTCCCGTATCTATCTATCGAATCTGGTCGGTATCCTCCGGATAATCACCAGGTCTAACCAATCACCGGTAGGTAGTAGTCCCTCCGCCGGGCTCACCGTCTAATAATACGAGTCTTCTTGCCCCGGGGTACCATACCGAGTCCACCATGTACCTGCAATCTCTGCCTACCGCTCCTCGAATCGGGTATACTCACACAAGCTCTCTGAAACCGAGAAAACTCAAGGTGGACGCACTAAAATATCATATCAAGAGAAACCGGGCTTTTAAAACAGTGCGTATTTTCTTAAAATAGTACCTCAGTCCCCAAATCCAGAAATCATATGAATCCAAAACTCAATGCGTAAATCCATGCAATGTGTTGTATGACACTAACAGTAAAAGGGAAACCGCTCTTTTGAAAAGGATCCAGTTTTGAAAATATCTCATGCGGTCCCTATTCTCATGAAATCAAATCAATATCATCCATGTATGTAACATATGTATGTATGTAGGTATGGATGTGCAAAAGGATATATACGCGAATATGAGTGTAGCACTACTATGAAAATACAGTGTGCAGGTGCGCAAATATGAAGATATCAATATATATGTGCACTGGTATGAATGTACAATGTGCAGGTGCGAAAGTATGGTGATATCAATATATGTGTGCATGTGCGTAGGTATGATGATATCAATATATGTGTGCACTGGTATGAATATACCGCGTGCATGTGCGCAGGTATGAAGATTTCAATATATGTGTGCACTGGTATGAATATACAGTGTGCATGTGCGCAGGTATGATGATATCAATATATGTGTGCACTGGATATCAATATATGTGTGCACTGGTATGAATATACAGTGTGCATGTGCGCAGGTATGAAGATATCAATATATGTGTGCACTGGTATGAATATACAATGTGCATGTTCGCAGGTATGAAGATATCAATATATGTATGCACTGGTATGAATATACAGTGTGCATGTGCGCAGGTATGATGATATCAATGTATGTGTGCACTGGTATGAATATACAGTGTGCATGTGCGCAGGTATGAAGATATCAATATATATATGCACTGGTATAAATATACAATGTGCATGTGCGCAAGTATGAAGATATCAATATATGTGTGCACTGGTATGAATATACAGTGTGCATGTGCGCAACTATTATGATATCAATATATGTGTATATGCGACAAGTCATGACAATCATCAATGATGCGGCAATCAAAACGATATGTATAATGCGTAGCAATCCTATAGTGCAAGTGACATGGCAATCACTAACGATGTGAGTGTAACATACAAATAGTGCTCGTGCAGCTTTAACCGTTAGTGACAATGCAGCGTTCTATAGTACCATTTCTATATGCAACAAGAATGTATTCTACTATTGTCCAAATGAACATCTACGACTAAAATCCTACATTGTTTTGACGCTTAACGCCATAGGGCGATTTCCCCGTAGATGTTAAATCTACTCACCTGGTTGCATGCTACACGTAGCCGACCACCTGCTTTCCCTTCTTTGCGGCGTCTGACGTACCCGTCTGCGAACCTAGAATTCACACACAGAATCCATATATAAGTAAATATCTCACAAAAACGCGATATCGAAATCAAACGAGAAACTCGCGTCGCGAACTAAACGCGCGTGTGTCCGATATGCTGAAACGTGTGTATACGCGTCTAAAACAACCCCGACACGCCGCGACACGCTGGATCACAGAACCCACTCACGTATCGCCCGTATCGCGCAAACAAAACGTACTTGAAAAATGATATATGGTTCCAGATTCTACCCAGGTGAAAAACATACAAAATTGCACATGCCAAAACACTATAATATGTAGCAGACTACCCTAGCCAAAACCCCAGAACCCAATTCCCCCATCTGGCCGCAAATTGCGGCCAGGACGATTAAATTGGCGGCCAAACAGCGGAGGTAGGGGTTCGTGCTTGGTGTGTGTTGTCTATACCTAGTGTATATACTCCAGTTAACTCAGATTTTATCTGAAATACCCGGGTCTAAAGCAGATTACAGAAAGCTAAAATTTCACTTTAAAACGCTAAATTTGCACTAATTGAAACCCTATGGTATTTTGGTATCTATGGTTTATTTAGGTTTAAGTGGCCCTAATAACACTTAACTTGGCTAGGCTAACCACTAAAATCATCACTTAGCCAAAAGTCCACATTAAACACCATTTTAGCACTAAATCTCACATTTTACACTAATCGAAGCTATTTGTACACAAGTTTATCAAGATAGGAAGTTAGGCTTTGAGATTATACCTCACTCTTGACCATAGGAAGCTGGAGAAGGAGTAGAAGAAGTGATGGGGGGTGTTCTGCTGCTGCCTACTACAGCTGCTGATGCTGATGCTGCTGATGCTGGAGCTGCTGCTGATGCTTCTGTTGCTGTGGCTGAAGCTTGTGCTTCTGCTGCTGTAATTGTTGTGTGTGTGTGAGAGTGAGTGAAGTGAGAGAGATGTGGGGAAAATGAGAGGCAATACAAAAGAGAATGAGAGTCTACACTTGTCAACCCCCTCTCTCTCTCTCATTTAATGCAAGCATGGCTCATGCCATGATGCACTCCCTCTCACTCTCTCCCCAAGTCAACACCCAACAAATTAAATCATTTCCAATTTAAAAAAAAACAATTACCCTCCAAAACACTTATTAAAAATCCAAAGTGGCATAACCCACTATGGTTGCTAATCATGGTCTAACCCCAATTAAGCCCTAGTTAACATGCACATGTGTGTGCAAGCTTAGAAAAATTCTAATAAAATATTCATTAAATTTGATAAATTATTTGAAAATCGTTTTGGTAAACTTTTTATTAAAAACCATATATTAAAATATAATTAGCCACTAAACACATCCTAAGGTGTTACAATCTTCCCCCTTTAAAGAAATTCGTCCCCGAATTTAAAATATAAAGCTACGCATATCATCAAAGAGATGAGGGAACTTCTTCCGCATCTCGCACTCGGCCTCCTAAGTGATCTCTTCACCATTCAGGCTGCGCCAAAGCACCTTCACAGATGGCAAAACCTTCGATCGAAGTTTCTTCACCTGCCGGTCCAATATCACGACTGGCTACTCGGTGAATGAAAGATCATGCTCGAGCTGAACGGTCTGATGCTGAATCATGTGCGAAGGGTCATGTAGGTATCTGCGAAGCATAGACATGTAGAACACGAGGTGAACATCTGGGAAGTCGGGTGGAAGAGCCAAACGATATGCTACTACGCCCATACACTCGAGGATCTCGAAAGGACATATGAATCTGGGGCTAAGCTTCCCCTTCCGTCCAAACCTCATCACACCCTTCATCGGAGAGACCCTCAGAAAAAAGTGATCGCCAACTGCGAACTCTAATCCGTGGCGGCGTCTGTCATCATACGATTTCTACTTTCTCTGAGCTGTCCTCATCCTATCTCGAATCAGCTGTATCTTCTCGGTCGTCTCCTGTATGTTCTGTAGCCCCAAAATACTGCTCTCGCTGAGCTCTGTCCAACAGACGGGCGATCTACATCTCCTCCCATACAAGGCCTTGAAAGGTGCCATCTGAATAGTATCCTGGAAGCTATTGTTGTAGGAGAACTCCACCAAGGGTAAATGATGATCCCAGCTACCTCCAAAGTCTAAAACACATGCTCGGAGCATGTCCTCGAGTATCTGAATAGTCCGCTCTGAATGACCGTCGGTCTGCGGATGAAATGCTGTGCTGAAACTCAAGCGGGTCCCAAGGCCTCCTGAAGCCTCTGCCATAGTCGGCTGGTAAACTGGGTGCCTCGGTCGGACACGATACACGTCGGGACTCCATGCAATCGTACAATCTCGTCGATATATATCTGGGCGTACTGAGCAAATCCGAAAGTCGTCTTCACCGGCAGGAAGTGAGACGCTTTCGTCAAACGATCCACGATCACCCAAATGGAGTCATACCCTAGCCTAGTCCTGGGTAGACCCACAATGAAGTCCATAGAAATCTGCTCCCATTTCCACTCCGGAATGGGCAACGGCTGTAGCTCTCCCGCTGGCCTCTGGTGCTCGGCCTTGACTTGCTGACAAGTCAGGCATCTCGACACAAAGTCTGCGATGTCCCTCTTCATTCCATCCCACCAGTAAACATCTCTCATATAATGGTATATCTTGGTGGAACCCGGATGCACACTATACACCGATCGATGTGCCACCTCAAGAATCTCACGCCACAGTCCCTCAGCATCTGGTACGCACAGCCTAGTCCCAAATCGTAGTATCCCCTGATCATCGATCACGAACTCGGAAAATCTGCCATGTCTAATCTGTGCCATGATCTCTGAACAACGGTCATCACTATACTGTGCCTCATGTATACGGTCAGGCAACTGTGGGCATGCACGAACATGTGCAAGCTGTCCTCCGATCGGCGTGAACTCGAACTGCACTCGGCTGTCGCATAAAATCTGCCAATATGCCGACGACTGCCTCTGCACTGCGCTCAAACCAGATAGACTACCACCGGGCCTCCTGCTCAAAGCATCCGCCACTACATTCGCCTTGCCCGAGTGATACAAGATCTCGCAATCGTAGTCCTTTACTAGCTCTATCCAACGGCGCTGTCTGAGATTCAGGTCTCGCTGCTGGAATATATACTTTAAACTCTTGTGGTCAGTGAATATCTGACACGACTCGCCGTATAGGTAATGTTGCCAGATCTTGAGTGCAAAGATCACTGCAGCCATCTCCAAATCATGAGTGGGGTAGTTCTGTTCATATTTCTCCAACTGCCGTGAAGCATACGCGATCACCCTGTCATGCTGCATCAATACGCACCCTATCCCCACTCGAGAAGCATCACAATAGACCATAAATCCGCCTGATCCTGAAGGCAAGGATAACACCGGCGCTGTAGTCAAACAAGTCCGTAGCTGCTGAAAACTGTGCTCGCACTCCTCCGTCCAATCGAAAGGAACTCCCTTCCGGGTCAACCTGGTCAAAGGTGCAGCAATGCGGGAGAAGTCCTGTACAAATCTCCTGTAATAACCGGCCAATCCTAAAAAGTTATGGATCTCCGTAACTGATGCGGGTCTGGGCCAACTCTGAACAGCCTCGTTCTTCTTCGGGTCCACACATATACCATCTCGTGTAATCACGTGACCCAAGAAGTCTATGCTGTCTAGCCAGAATGCACACTTGGAAAATTTTGTGAAAAGCTGGTGCTCCCTCAAAGTCTGCAGTGTGATCCGCAGGTGCTGCTCGTGCTCCTCTCAGCTCCAGGAATACACCAAGATATCGTCAATGAATACGATGATGAACAAATCAAGATACGGCCGAAAAATACGGTTCATCAAGTCCATGAATGCTGCTGGGGAATTGGTGAGTCCGAACGACATCACCAAAAACTCATAATGGCCGTAGCGCCTGCGGAAAGCTGTCCTCGGTATATCCTCCTGTCGAACCCGCAACTGATGGTATCCTGATCGCAAGTCGATCCTCGAAAAATATCCTGCCCCCTGAAGCTGGTCGAACAAGTCGTCGACGCGTGGCAAAGGATATCTGTTTCGCACGGTAACCCTATTCAGCTGGCGGTAGTCGATACACAAACGCAAACTGCCGTCCTTCTTCTTGACAAACAGGACCGGAGCATCCCAAGGAGAAACACTGGGTCGAATAAGTCCCTTATCCAGCAAATCTTGCAGCTGACCCTTCAACTCACTAAGCTCTGTCGGGGCCATCCGATATGGCAGTATAGAAATAACCCCCGTGCTGGGAATCAAATCAATACAGAAAACAATATCGCGCTCAGGCGGTAGCCCAGGAAGCTCATCACGGAAAACCTCAGGGAACACACAAACAGTCGGAACCTGTTCCAACAGAACATCTGTAGCTCTAGTATCGCAAACATAGGCTAGAAATCCCTGACATCCCTTCCTCAACAGCTATCCAGCGTGAAGAGAAGAAATCAAACGGTGAGGGGCGGCACAATATCCCCCTGCACAACAAAAGCCGACTCGCCGGGAAAACAAAATCTAACTGTCTTCTTGCGGCAATCCACAGACGTATAGCACGTGGCTAACCAATCCATGCCCAAAAGAACGTCGATGTCCAACATCTCAAGAAGGATCAAGTCGACAGGAAACTCTCTCTCACCAATACGGACAATAGAGGATCGGAACACGTGCCTAGCAACAAATGACTCTTCCACCGGAGTGGTCACAACAAGCGGCTGATCAAGCAAACCGGACTCTCTACCAAAACTCGGCACGAAGTGTGTGGAAACGTATGAGTGCGTGGATCCGGGATCAAAAAACACGTGTGCATCAACAGAACATACTGATAGGGTACCTGAGACCACCGCATTGGATGCCTGCGCGTCGTGATGTGTTAACGCGAAAACCCGTGCCAGTCCTCTGCCTATAACTGGCGGTCCCCTACTAGCAACTGGCTGTATTCTGCCGGCAGCTGGCTGTCCTCTACCTCGGCCACCTCGTCCTCTATGAGCAAACCATCCATGACCACGGCCTCTCTGTGCATGAGTCTGGCGCAGAGCAACAGTAGGACAATAGGCAATGCCCTCTGGGGTGGAGAAGGTGGAAGTGTGACATGCGGTACTGCTGCCTCCCTCCGGCATATCATGGTACAATCTCTGATGCGATGATGGGGACTACCACATCCAAAGCATCCACGCGACGACTGCTGACCCTCCTGGGGATAAGAGCTAAACATCTGACCTCGCCCCGGGTCTCTGCCACCTGTACGATGTCTATCACGGCATCTGAATGGAAGTCCCTGTGCTGCTGTATCAGTATGAACCCTCTTCTGCCCTAGAACTACCGAAGTCTCTGCAAGGCGCTCCTCGACTAATAGGTCTGCATCTATAGCTGCTGCATATGTCTCGCAATACTGTGCGCTGATCGCAAGGAACAAGGGTGTAAGCAAGCCTTGAACAAATCTCTTGACTTGCATCTCCTCAGTAGCCACTAGATATGGAGCATAAACAGATAGCTCGGTGAATAGTACATCGTACTCTGCTACTTTCATCTCTGGCGTCTGGCGTAAGGACTCGAATCTGCGGGATTGGGCAT
This sequence comes from Agapanthus africanus, assembly GCA_030015575.1. Taxonomy (NCBI): domain Eukaryota; kingdom Viridiplantae; phylum Streptophyta; class Magnoliopsida; order Asparagales; family Amaryllidaceae; genus Agapanthus; species Agapanthus africanus. The sequence goes on from CM057346.1 coordinate 367,616,993, forward strand.
CCCTGACACTCTAGGGAAGGAAACGGGCTAGAAATACTGTCACAAACTCGGTCCAGGTCATAGGAGGAAGACCTGCTGCTCTGCCCTTCTCGATCGGTTCACACCATTTTTGCGCAAGACCTTCCAGGCGAAAGCTCGCGATCTCTATCCATCTCGCATCTGAGCATATGAGTGAACGACATATCCGGACCATCTTATCAATGAAAGACTGTGGGTCCTCGGCTGCATCGGTGCCTATGTAGACCGGAGGCTTCAGCCTAGTGAACTCTGATAGCGATACTGTAATAACCTCCGTGGCTGCAGGGGCAACTGCCGGTACTGTAGGTACCATTACGGTCCCCGTAACGGGTGGAGCTACCTCTGGTTGCTGCGCTCAAAGCGTCTCAACTAGAGATCCAATCATCTGGCGCATCTCCTGCATACCGGCCCCTAGCATGGCGATCTGATCTGTCGTAGGAGGAACAGCCTGTTCTGGTACAACAGGGGTACTGCCCGGATAAGTCATCGTCTCGGACGAGTCAACTCGAATCTCGGCTCTCGCGGCCGCTCTCTGCTCCCTCGTAGTCTTTGGCGGCATAATGGCCGAAAAGAAAGTAGGATTCGATAAGGATGCGGAAATCGAATCACAAGAATGTATACAATCATGAAGGAACTTCAATCAATGAGTCCTAAGGTCGCTTAGGCGGAGTACCATGTCGTGAGTATGCCGCGGAACATACACCCGCTACGCCACTCTGCTTCAGCTACCTACTCCATCATACCAGGGTCATCCTACACTCCGAAGGTAAAACCTACGCTCTGATACCAACTTTGTCACGACCCAAAGTTCGACCCGTGACCGGCACTTAACCACGTAACGTCTACAGGCGTAACGCGACTAAGTAAGCCAAAACCCAAAAATCAAAACCATTAAAAGTATTGAGTGTTTAAACATTTAATAGAAACATTTGTTAAAACGTTTGGAAAACCCTAAGTAATTTAGAAAAATTCTTTAGAGTGCAAGTTATTATCTTAAAAATTTTGGCTGCATTTCCTTTGTAAAAACTAGCCCCGAAATCGGGTACAAAATAATATATGAGTAAAATGATGTATAATAAGAAATAAGCATTTCAAACGGGAGCGATCACGCCCAACGTCGGAAACAATCACCACAATGATAATGTACGACGCAGTAGCGAAGAAATGAGCAGTATAAGTGAAAACAAATATCAGGAAATATAAAGCTGCATAAATAAAGTCGGATCACAATGAGCTCGACACCAGAGTACAAAATATTATAAATCGTCCTCACAACTGGTCTCTAAGTCAATACATAAGTAGTAGATGGAGAATACTAGATACAATGGTGTATACAACTGGAAATTTAAACAGATACCTGTTAGGTTTACCTCGCACCTCATGAAGGGTTTGCAAGCATCACATATCTCAAAATTAAATTTTTAAGGTGCTAAGTGAACAAGCAAAGAATCATCACAAGAAATTTAGGGTTTCTTAAACATACCAACAACACAAGTAGAAAAGGTTAGGGTTTTGAGAGTACAACCTTTGTAGCTCCCTACGCTAGACTTCTCGGCTACCTGGGGTTTGGAAAAGGTCCGCTTGAACTCCTATAGGTCCACGATGATCCACCCGGAGTCCGTTTTGTCTAAGCTTGTAACTTCGCAAGATCAAGAAAAGAAAATGGAAGCTAACACACTTCACAAGTGGGCAAGACTTGTGTAGAATGATATTGTGGTTGTTTTTCTCACTTCAAAATCCAAACTTGGTGAAGGTTTTGCTCACTTGAAAAATCTAGAGAGCAAGAGAGCAAGGAGGAAGAAGATGATGGCTTTTGAAATATCAAGAGAATGATAATTCTTATGTGAAAAATAGAAAATATAAGTATATATATTTTCTATCTCTCATCTCAAACCATAGTTACAATATATGTATATTATTATGCTTGAGTTAAAACCCAAATGAAAAATTAACACATGGTTAAAAGGTAGGTGAGGATGGTTAGATCAAAGAAGAGTGTAGAAGATAATCATGTATTAATCTTTTTCTTTTCTTTTATTTTAAAACAAATACAATATATATCCATATATGTAATTATAAGGTGTGAGTCTTATATTGCCACCATCTCCTATATATACAACCATGATAACCTTTATGTATGCATGTATGTGTGCATGCACATCCTATGTGCATGAATGAGAATGAGTGCATACATGCATGCATAAAGACAAGAAAGGATTTTAAGTGAGAAGCTAATGGTTAAATGATAAATCAATACTTGATTTATCAACCCGGTCATATCACATACGACCCGACCAAAAGCAAGCCGCCCGATTAATATACTGCATCTCATATGCGCATTTTAACCGGGCCCACGCACATATCGCATATGCGCACCATAACGTTTCGCCTTGACTAGGTAACTCCTTTGTGGGACTCTAAGACTCGTCAATACGCCGGTAGTGGGTGATGATCATATCAAGCACCCCCAAGCCACAAGCGGTCAGCTAAACATAACGGCCACCCGGGTATTGAGCGATCAGAAGAAAAAAAGCGAACCTGCTACAACTCCCGTTGAGCCAACCGGCAACACTACCGTACAGTCCGGTCTCTTCATCAGATATGCTGCATATCGAGTCTAGGGATGGTAACGTCGACCCCAATAACTTAATAAGTCGTGCCGATGAAAGGTCTATAACAGATCGAGAAACTTCTGATAACACTTATCAGTAAATCTCAATAGCCCTGGCCAGGGACTTACTGATATAGCCAGTCGAGCACAGCACAGCATCAACTCCCAATAGCGGGAGAGAGGAAACCCCTCCTATCGCTCATTGCCTTCGTGTGTCTCGGGACTGTAACCAACGGCCACCTGTTTGCACGACTCAGTAGAGCCGTGGTAGGGTGGTAATCAAAGTACAGTGGCAGAACACACAAGACTCTATGACGATCTCAGGTCTACAGACTAACCTGCAACAGTGTCACATGAGAACTGCTATCCGACGATAGATATAATTCTATATAGGAGTTCTCGGCGAGTCCGTCCAGTGTATCCAGTCACCACTGAGCACCCGTATACGATCTCGATGTCAAACATCGATGAATGTGGGAACATCCATCGCCCGTCACATAGGTCTAGTATCATATTCGCTAGTCTACTCTGGTATATCGATGCCCCATCTCGATACACCTACGACTAGGGACATTTCAGGATATGCTTATAAACTACAGATGTCCCACTAGTATGATCCCTATCTTAATCACTGTAGTCAAGTCAATATCATCAGGGCTTTATCAACATGTTTGAATGAGTAAAAGCATGATCAAATCAACATGTCATATAAAGAAGAACCAGATAGCATACTATCATGTCGAGCAAGAATGTACACTGAATATATATATATATATATATATATATATATATATATACATGTATAAATACATCCACTATCACATAATGGCCTCTAGGGCATACATATATCCAACAATCTCCCACTTGCACTAAGACCAGTTATTGGCGTATCTCATACCCAACATCTCAAAAAGTCGCTCATGCTGCGGCTGATTGAGGGCCTTGGTGAGTGGATCCGCGGCGTTATTCTTTGTGTCTACTCTCTTAATCTCGATCTCGCGGCGATATACTATCTCCCGGATCAAATGAAAGCGCCTCAGGATGTGTCTGGATCGCTGATGGGACCTGGGCTCCTTGGCTAACACCATAGCCCCATTATTATCACAATACAATGGTATTGGATCAATAATGGTTGGAACTACTCCTAGCTCCGAGACTAACTTCCTCATCCAGACGGCTTCCTTGGCGGCATCATTTGCAGCAATGTACTCAGCTTCCATCGTAGAGTCTGCAACGGTATCCTGTTTGGAACTCTTCCAACTTACTGCCCCTCCATTGAGGGTAAATACAAACCCTGAGATAGATTTGCTGTCGTCCTTATCGCTCTGGAAGCTGGAATCGGTAAAGGCCTACATTTGGAGATCTCCATTACCGTAAACCAAAAATAATTCTTTAGTCCTTCGCAAGTACTTAAGAATGTTCTTCACAGCTATCCAGTGATTCACCCCTGGGTTGGATTGATACCTGCTTACAACACTAAGTGCATAAGCTACATCTGGGCGTGTACATAACATCGCATACATTATAGATCCTACTACCGAAGCATAGGGTATAATGCACATGTGAGCTCTCTCTTCATCGGTCTTTGAACAAGAATCCTTGGAGAGAGTGACCCCATGGCAAGCGGGTAAGGCACCCCGCTTGGAGTCTTCCATACTAAACCTTTTAGGATGGTATTGATGTACTTGGTTTGGGACAATCCCAATAACCTCTTGGATCTATCCCTATAGATCCTTATGCCCAGAATATATGTGGCATCACCCAGGTCCTTCATGGAGAACCTTAGTGATAAGAAAGATTTGACCGACTGTAGCATAGGAATATCATTTCCTATCAGAAGAATGTCATACACGTACAATACGAGGAATGTGACAGCTCTCCCTACAGCCTTCTTATAAACACAAGGTTCATCTGGATTTTTGATGAAATCAAACTCTTTGATAACATCATCGAAACAGATGTTCGAACTCCGTGATGCCTACTTTAACCCATATATGGATTTAAGCAATCGACATGCTTTCCCGCTGCTCCCACTGTCAATGAAGCCCTCCGGCTGATCCATATAAACGCATTCTTCTAAATCCCCATTTAGAAATGTCGTTTTAACGTCCATCTGCCCGATTTCATAGTCATAGTGAGCAGCAATGGAAAGTAGGATCCGAAAGGATTTAAGCATGGCTACGGGCGAAAAAGTCTCTTCGTAGTCCAAGCCTGGTCTTTGACGAAAACCCTTCGCCACAAGTAATGCCTTGTAGGTCTCTACCTGCCCATCTACACCAATCTTTCTTTTAAAGATCCATTTGCATCCCACAGGTTTTTACTGGTACAAAAACACTTTTCAATATCAAGTCAGACAATTCAACAAGATTCCCGACATCCTAATCGAATACCCGTCGCAAACTTCAGTAGGCGGCCGCACCCCTGATACCGTCGACGAAGTACACCAAGGCGGAACACCGCTACCGTGAGCACCCGAACGGATGCTTTCGGCGACGGGGTTCTCCTACAGTTACTTGGTCGGGGCTATGGAGTGAGGCTGTCTATTAAGTTTACCCGGCGAGTATCCACGTACGCTACGTGATTGCGACGGACTTTTGATCACATCAAAATTCCGTGGCAACCGATCAATTGAGACTAAACTGCTATGTTTATAACATTCATTCAGTTATCTCATAACTATTTGTGAATTCCAATTATTGTATCACATTCCGGATAAATAGAAAATGTTAAACTTTTCGATCGAACAGTCAAACACCCAAGTTTTCCCGATACAGATCAACGCATGAAATAAGTCTAACAACATTCAGTTCGTGCCTCAGTACCAACGGTCCAGCCGTAGAAGAATCAAGCCAACGCCTCACATATGGCACGCCGTACTGCCCCAAACCCGAAGGTTCAAAGGGCAGTTCAAGACGGTCACATAATCGAGTTAAGGTTTGTTGTCTTCTAGAGGGTCCATCGAGTTACTTGCACTACTTAGAACGTCGTTAAACTACGGAAAAATCCAACACTTGGAAATTTCCCGACAGGGGAAAAATTGGGTATTTATATCCGGTCGAACTTTTTAACATATCCAAAAATTATCCGGAAAGCCACATAGACAAAATTTGATACTCCGATCGAAACACCGAATCCCCAAAACAACCCCTGAAAATTCAACTCTTGAATAAAAATTAAAAATTCCCAGAAAATCCAGCATTATCAATTAGGAGTTACTGTGTAAAAGATATTAAATAAGGTATCCGTACGGCCGCGGAACCGCCGCACGAGCCATGCTCGTGCCGCGGATCCGCGGCAGTTCAATGGACTTAGGAAGTCGAATTTCACAGGAACTCTTAAAATCACCTGCTGAATTTTCTGCATATTTTTAATGTTGAAAAATCCACAATTTTCAAAAAAGGACAGAGAGCAAGTTTGGTTTAGGGTTTCGGGTTCGTTCGGACTTCAAATTCCGTCTAGACTTCGCCTAAGGCTCTAGCTAGGCTCTGATACCACTGTAGGGTTCCTAGGCACTCTTAAGAGGTCTCACAAGGCATCAACCATGCCAATTTCAAAGTTTACGGTGCCGAGAAACCCTAAACTACGGATCGTTGGCTACATTTCTAGGCGAACAAATTAACTAGTTAACACTTAACTATAAGGAAACGGAAATACAACCTTTGTAGATCCGGTGCTCCACCTCCATAGCTCCGCAACGAAGTCCCCTCGCTGTCCGAATGAATTCCCGGGCTCTAGCGTCGGCTTCGTCGGAGAAATGGCAAGCTAGGTCGTCGATGTTCATGCCGAAGATGATCTACGTCGAAGCATCACAAGATCAAGCTCTCACTTCACCAAGTCATGAAACTTGTGAAGAAAACACACTCTACTACTTGGCAAGAGGGAGAGGATGAAGAAATAGGAAGTGGGTAGACTTTAGATTTGGATTTCTCACTCATTTCCATCAATCACCATTGATGAAGCTTGCTTTCTTCACTTGAAGAAAGGAAGAAGAAGAAGAATAATGTTATTATGATAATCATCCAAATAGAAAATCAAAAAGGAATCCTTATCATAATCTAACCCTAGTTAAGTGTAGAGAATAAACCATGGTTTGCACAAATGGTTAGGGTTAAGAATGAAGACAAGAATGGTGACTAAGTCAAAGGTTCATGAATCTTCAACAAACAAACAAATAAAGCCACCATTCTTTTCTCTTTTCCATTCATTTTCCAAAATGTATAAACAAATAAATAAATGAATAAATAAGTAATGGAAAATAAAACCCTAATTATATGTATAACCATGGTTTAATTCTTTACACTTAACCAAGTAAACATGTATCATCAAACATGATACAATCAAGTGCACGAAAATATATCGAATATACAATGTGCACAACCGAGCGAGAAAATCCATTTAAAGTGAACCAATATTAGTTAATGCAAAGTAATATATCAAATATATAATTATACATTAAATCATTAAATCAACACTTGATTTAACGATCCGGTCATATCACATATAACCGACTAATATCCAATGTATCGATTTATCGAATCAATCCTTGATTCGATAACTAGGTTATATCGCATACAACTATTCGACACATTCATCGCGAGAATAGAATACGGTATCACATACACACATTATTCTCGGTCCCGCACATATCTCATATACGCTCCTATTTCGTTTCGCTTGAGCCAGGAAACCTCTGTGTAGGACTCTAAAGACTCGTCAATACGCCGGCAGCAGATGATGATTATATCAAACACCCACAAGCCGCAAGCGGTCTGCTAAACGTAACGGCCACCCGGGTATTGAGCGATCTGAAGACCGACGAGCAAGCCCGCTCACACTCCAGTGAATCTGACCAGTAACACTACCGTACAGTCCGGTCTGATCGTCTGATATGTCGCATATCTTGCCTAGGGGTGGTAAACGTCAGACCCCAATAGCTCGATAAGTCGTGTCGATATGAGGTCTATAACAATTCGAGAAACTACCGGTAACACTTACCAGTAAATCTCAGCAACCCTGGCCAGGGATTTCCTGTTATAGCCAATCGAACACAGCGCAACATCAACCCCCTATACCGGGAGAGACGAATCCCCTGCTATCGCTCATTGCCTCCATGTGACTCGGGACTGTACCCAAAAACCACCGTTTTGCACGCCCTCTTGGACGTGGTAAGATGGAAATCAAAGCACAGTGGGAACCACACAAGACTCTTTGACGATCTTGGGTCAACAGACTACTCTGTACCAGTGTCACCAGAGAACTGCCATCTGACGTGAGGTATAATACCATCTGGGAGTTCTCGGCGAGTCCGTCCAGTGTACCCAGTCTCTACTGAGCACCCATATATCATCTCTGATGTCAAACACCGATGGATATGGGATCATCCATCGCCCATCTGTATGGATCGAGAAGGTACACGCTAGTCTACTCTGGTATATCGATGCCCCGTCTCGATACACCCACGACTAGGGACTTTGAAGGATGTACTTATGGACTACCATGTCCCCACTAGTATGATCCGCATCATAGTCCAGGTAGTCAAGCACACATCCTAAGGGATTTACCAACATGTAACAGAGAGACAATCAGTATACACGTTAAGGTAAAGAGCAACCAGATAGCATACTATCATGTCGAGCAAGAAAGTCCTCCCTATATATGTCCCAGCATCCACTACAATATACATCCAATGTACAGTAATGGCCTCTAGGGCATACATATAACTAACAATCTCCCACTTGCACTAGGGCCATCTGTAGCAGTGGTTGTAGTATCTCATACTCAACCATCCCATAAAAGTCTCTCTCTGGGAACAGGCCTTTCTGAGTGGATCCGCTGTGTTGTCCTCTGAGTCTACTCTCCTAACCTCGATCTCCCTGGAGATCAACCATCTCCATGATCAGGTGATACTGCCTTAGAATATGTCTGGATCACTGATGGGACCGGCGTTCCTTGGCATAAGCCACAACTCCATTGTCACACAATGGGAGGAACATAGTTCATCTCATGAACCAATATACACCCAAACAGCCTCTTTGGTAGCATCTTAAGTTGCGATGTATCCAGCCTTTATCGTCTAGTATGTCACGGTATCTAGCTTGGAACTCTTCCAACATACCGTCCCTTTACTGAGGGTAAAGACAATGCCTGTGACTGAAACTCAGTCGTCATTATCACCCTGGAACACTTCCAGTGATTCTTCCCAGGATCGATTGATACCATCTGTTTTATCCCAGGGGGTACAACGTCCAAAGTCCAAACTTTGTTGGTGTACATAGACTCCATTTCGGATCTCATGGCATCCAGCCACTTCACAGAGTCACCACTCGTGATAGCTTGCTGAAAACTGGTAGGATCATCATCCTCTATGATGCAGTCTTCTCTGTCACCATCAATGAGGAAACCGTAGTACCTCTCCGGTGGGCGAGAAGTCCTACCAGACCTACGGAGTGGCTGAGGTTCCTCAGTTTCTATTGCAACAGCCGGTTCAACCAAGTCGTCATTTGTAGTTTGTGTCTCTAGAACCTCTTCTAGATCCACCACATTTCCATCATCTTTATCTGTGAAAAACTCTTTTTCTAAGAATGTGGCATGCTGAGAAACAAACACCTTTTGTTCCTCCTTGTGGTAGAATAGATATCCATAAGAGTTCCTTGGATATCCCACAAAGTTACACATGACTGACCGTGTCTCGAGTTTCTCCGGATTCTGCTTTTTAATATAGGCCGGGCAACCCCAAATCTTAATTCTCTTAAGAGATGGTCTCTTCCCATGCCATATCTCATATGGGGTGGTAGATACGGTTTTGGTTGGAACCCTGTTCAAAAGAAACGCTGCAGTCTCCAATGCATGCCCCCAAAATGAGACAGGTAACTCAGCGTCACTCATCATGGACCGGACCATATCTAATAGGGTCCTATTCCGTCGTTCAGACACACCATTGTGCTGTGGTGTGTAAGGAGGAGTGAGCTGAGAGAGAATCCCATTCTCTTTTAGGAAGTTTGCAAATTCTGTACTGAGGTATTCCCCACCTCGATCTGATCGAAGCATCTTGATACTCCAGCCGGTTTGTTTTTCTACTTCTTGTTTATATTCAGTGAATTTCTTGAAAGTTTTGGATTTGTTCTTTAATAAAAATACATGACCGAATCTTGAGAAATCGTCGGTGAAAGTAATGAAGTAAGAAAAACCGCCTCTAGCTTGTGTAGACATTGGCCCACATACATCACTATTTATGAGTCCTAGGAGGTCGGTAGCTCTTTCTCCGTGTCCGGTAAACGGAGTTTTGGTCATTTTACCCTTGATACAAGACTGGTAAGTCGCATATGATTTATATTCAAAAGGGTTTAAATACATCTTTATGTAACTTGTTTAGTCTTGTTTCGTTAATATGACCAAGTCTACAGTGCCAAAGAAAAGCTTCATTTATTTCTGAAAGTTTTCTTTTCTTAGTGTGTTGTATACTGAAAACTGTGTGTTGATTTAGGATGTATATCCCGTTATTAAGTGTACCATACCCAACCAACATTTGATTCAGGTGAATGTTCATAACATTGTTCTGCAATACAAAATTATATCCTTCATTGTCTAACAAAGAAACAGATAATATATTACAAAGCATACTTGGTACAAAATAACATGGGTTCAAAACCAATATAACCCAGATGGCAATCCTAAGTGATACTCTCCCACTGCGACTGTATGTACATTGGAACCATTTCCAACACGAAGAGTATGGTCACCTGTCTTCAAAACCTTGCTATTTCTCAGCCCCTGCATAGAATTGCAAATGTGAGAACCTGAACCGGTATCTAATGCCCAGGAAGCAGAGTTTATTGAAAAACAGTTTTCTGTCACAAACACACCTGAAGCGGAAGCATCCACATGCTTCTTCTTGAGATTTAAGTACTCCATACAGTTGCGCTTCGAATGTCCTGCTTTGTGGCAATGAAAACATTCACCTTTCCCCGAGTCTCCAGCTTTGGACTTTTCCTTTCCCTTCACCTTTTTAACTCCACCCTTAGGATTGGTGGGCTTCTTCTTTTTCTTTCCTTTAGCCTTAGCCTTTGGGCGAGAAGAGGAAGATTGTCCAACAGTCATAACGGGAGTTTTCACTGATTTCAGTGTGCTCTCTGCACTCCTTAACATATTAAGGAGTTCAGGTAGTTCCCTCTCCATGATATGCATGTTAAAGTTAACAATGAACTGAACAAAGGTGGAGGGGAGGGACTGCAGAATAATATCCGTATATTGTTCATTGTCCATCGTCCATCCAAGGTCCTCAAGTTCTTCTATTAGAGCTATCATCTTCAGAACATGGTCTCCTACTGATGTGCCAGGGGCTATACGCATCTGAAACAATTTCTTTGATGCTTCGTATCGTAATACGCGGGATTTCTCTCCATACAACTCCTTTGTATGGAGGAATATGGTTTGAATGTCCATATTCTCATGCTGCTTTTGATGTGTATTGTCCATCGATGCAAGCACGAGGCATTTGGCCGTAGCACAGTCAATGTCCCATGTCTTGCGGACTTCAATGTCCGCAAGTGAGGATTTTGGACCTGGGGTGGGCAGGGCTGAAGCCGTGAGGTCATATGATACTTTATCATAAGTCAAGGCTATTTTCAGATTCCTTAGCCGGTCTTTATAATTGGCCCCATTCAATTTGTTTTTATCTAGTAGAAGCTTGAGTCCAGTCATTGGTATCAGCCATTAAGAGAGAGAAAAGAATACACTCAGCGAAAGCTCTTGCAAAGATCAGATTGGTTATTATCTTGTCTAATCGATGTCTCCCACTGCTTTAATCATGTTTTTCTTTCAAACCTTAAAAAGAAAACTAGACAGGATTAATTACAGTCTACAACTTCGCTAACCGTTCAGCCAGGCCAGTGTCGGTACTTGAGGGAGGTTCCCCATGCTTTCGCACGGACCTAATTAAAGTAAACCTCGTTTTCCCAGAGGCGTATCCTCGTTAACATCTTTCTAGACACCTAATGAGTTAGCTAATTGTAAACTGTAAAACTCTCGTAGGAGAAACTATTGCCCACAGTGGGATCGGGATCCAACCATCATATGGAAGGTATGCAATCTCATTGCAAATCTCAACACTTGAAATTCCCGATATGATTTTTACCCTTAGTACCTATGACCTTTGCTATGGTCAACAAATCACAAGTACTAGTCAAGTTCAGCCCGTCATTTCTTGATTAATCAGACCCGTTTACATGACCTTTGGCTAAGGTCAACAAAGTCATATGTCCGTCCTAATTAATCTGCATCATATGCATTGTAGGAAGACATCACTTAGCTACCGTACACTACGCCTTGGCTAAGATCAACAAACGTAGCATGAATACTAAGTACTCTACTTCCTAAAATGATGGAGGGTTGCGGATGATTTTTAAGAAAATCTTTAACGCTTTGAACTTGATATCGTCGTAGAATCAAATGGTTTTCAAAAGGAGTGGCTTGTGCTCCGCAATTTTTGAAATACGGCTTTTTCATAAAGAGCCGAGTGGTTTTCAAATCCGATTCTACAACATCTTTTTAGGTTTATTTTCTTTACATTAATCATATTAATGTAATCCCATCATTTAAGTCCTTAAGCCAATCACAGAAAAGAAATGAAAATACAACGTACGCTTATGCCATCCGCATTCGCTGCAATGTTCCGTTATGCACCGTTAGGTTACTTAACTAACGGCATATCGGGACGGGACTAGCGCGGGTGCAAAACATAAGCAACGTCTACTATATATCTCATATATAATATATCATTCGTCTCAGATATCACAGAACACAGGAAGCAGAAATATATATATAACGTTGGATATACTAGGACGTCCGTATTTAGTATTTAGCCAACAATAGAAAATACGGATTCCACAGTCGCGATGAATAGCCAAGCCCACACCCTAGACCCCTACGAGAGCGGCAAGCTACCCTACCAATCCTGGAGTTTAGGAGACCCGGTCTCGACTCCTCGAGATGGCCTCCCACTGAACCCCAGAACCCGGTCACTTGTGCTCCCCTCCTTGGGTCTATCCTAATGCGGAAAAATAAATAATATACAACACTGGTGACATCAACCTCAACCCGGAAGTGCCCCAAATAAAGGAATATTAGATTACATTTGAATTTTACATGAATGAAAAATAAAACTCTCATCTCACATAAAACCCCCCGGCTATTCGATCGCGACAATCCTGCACATCATATCTCAGCAACAAATAATATCATATATCATCAACGTAAGTAAGTATGCGTACCCCGATTGTCGTTGATGTATAGCAACGAAACCGGTGATATCGACACACTACACTTATGGTCACAGAAAAGAAAGTGTAAAACTACAATATTTGGAATCGGCATTCTCTTTAGACATCGTAAATCCGAGATATCACATACCTCGTATTTCATGTCTAACTATGTGAATTCCACATATTGTATCACATTCCAGATAAATAGACAGTATTAAACTTTTCGATCGAATAATCAAATACCCAAAATTTCCTAAAGCTCAACACTTGAGCGGAGTTCAAAAAACCCGGAATGTGTCATATTAGCGGCGGTCCAGCCGTAAAAAGGTCAAGCCAACACCTCACATGTGGCACGCCGTACAGCCTCAAACCCTAAGGTTCAAAAGGCAGTTCAAGACGGTCACATAATCGAGTTAAGGTTTGTTGTCTTCTAGAGGGTCCCCCACAAAACTTGCAAGTATTTCCGAAAGATTTAAACCCCGTGAAAAAGTGAGTTAATGATACTCGTTCGAACTCTTTAATACTATCTAAGTTACCCGGAAAAAAAACACGAAATTGAAATTCCTGTAAGTCCACGTTGCCTACCCCGGTACTTGCGGGGAGGCGGAAAACGGAATAAAAATCAAATTTTTATGAGATTAGGCAATATGGACTTGACTATGAAGGATCTTTGCTAAACAAAAACAAGCTAAAGCTAACTAGAAACTAGCTAAGTGCTAGAAAGGTTATACCTTGGGCTTTATGTCCTTCTCTCCTTGCTCCTTGGAGTGGTGGAAGGAGGTCACCTTAGTCGTCTTCTCACGTCGAAGAAAGATCCACCCGAAAGCCTCGACCTTTGGCTTCAACTCCAAGCTAGAAGTAACTAGGGTGCAAGAAGTGCTAATCCTTGAACCCTAGATGAGAGTAGAGATTATCAAGAGAGGGTTTTTCTCAAGCTCAAGTGTTTCTCAACACATGAGAGGGGAGATCTTGAAGGAGAGGAAGAACAAGAGAGAGAATGTAAATTATAGAATGAGAGAATAATATGAAGCATTCTCTCATATATGTGAATTATTGTAATTAGATAATTAGTGAGATAATTGTCATGGCTAAATCAAGACATGACCATTATCATTTCATTTTTAATGCAAATTGCAAGGATCAAAGAGCATCTTCCAAATGAAATGAGGATGGTCAAAGTGTCAACCAAGGGTAACAAGTCAAGAAGGTCAAATGGTCAACAAGCATAACCATGCACAATTATTAAACTAATATCAATTAACAATAATACACACATAAGAATTAGGGTTAATAAAATGACAATAGTCATTAACCCTAATCAAAGTCCTCTCCCTCTGTCTCAAGCAACTGTGCATACGCACCCGTATTCGTGATCCGAGGAACACGAATACAATGAGAAAAACCAATCCCAAATCATATACTAGGATCTGGCTTAAACCAAAGCCCGCTAGTATAAGCTGTCCGGACAGCAAACGTGCACAAGTGCGCGGATGTGAACGAACCCTGTCGCAAAACCATGCGACCTCTACTCATTTTGCCTAAAGGCGAATAGCTCTCTGTGTGGGACTCTAAAGACTCGACACTGCGCTGGCAGTGGGTTTAACCACAGACCGCAAGCGGCACTAGCTGTACGTAACGGTCCCCAGGTAGATGTCGATAAGAAGACTGACGAGGTGAACCCCATCTGAACTCCTACTGAGCCTGTATGTGACAATCTCCGTACAGTCCGGTCTGTTCGTCTGATACATCGCATGGCGGGCCTAGGGGGCGGTGAACGTCAGTCCCCTAATAGCGGTACAAGTCGTGTCGGAGTGTAGCCCAGAACACCCTGAGATAACACTGGAAACCTACCAGTACATCTCGCTTGCCCTGGCCAGGGACTACTCGTGTAATGGCTCTCCTGGACACAGCGCGATGTCAACCCCCAATACCGGGAGAGACGAATCCTGTCTAACCGTCACTGCCTCCAAGTGCTTCGGGACTGCACCCAAAAACTACCTGTTTGCACGACTCCTTTAAGCCGTGGTAGGGTAGCAATCAAAGTGCAGTGGGAACACACTCGAGGCGAAGTGATAGTGTCATGTCAGCGGGCTAAACTGTACTCATGTCACCTGGGAACTGATAACTGACGATAGGTATAATACCAACCAACAGTTCCCGACGAGTCCTGTCCAGTGTACTCGTAACCTAACGAGCACCCGCATACTATCTCAAGTACGACGTACTGACGGCTGTGGGACTGATCGTCTCCTACGCTGGGATGAGAAGCGCATACGCTAGTCTACTCCGGAGTATCGATGCCCTGTCTCGATAGTCCAACGACTAGGGACCTGTATAAGGATGTGCTTATAGATCACCCAGCTCCCACGAGTGTGAGCGCCATCACAACGCTGGTAATCAAGCAAAGATCCTAAGTGCTCTACTGATATGTATATCAGCGATATGCTAAAAGAAACACATGCACATATTAAAGCAGAGACAAACCAACTAGCATACTACCATTTCGAGCAAGATTGTATATACAACTGTGAATATCCCAAGCTTCCATCAAGTAATATACAAACTAGTATGATACAGTAATGGCCTCTAGGGCATATACACTAACAATCTCCCACTTGCACTAAGGCCATGTACTGGCGTATCGAAGACCTATCATCTCGATCAGCCGCTCGAACTGAGTCTGGGGCAAGGCCTTGGTGAATGGATCTGCTGTGTTATCTTCTGAAGCAACCCTCCGAACCTCGATCTCCTGGCGATCCACGATCTCCCTGATCAGGTGATACCGCCTCAAGATGTGTCTGGATTTCTGATGGGACCTGGGTTCCTTCGCTAAAGCTATTGCCCCGTTGTTGTCGCAATACAGAGGTATTGGGTCAACAATGGACGGAACCACCTGAAGTTCTCTCAAGAACTTCCTCATCCAGACAGCTTCTTTTGCGGCATCAGATGCAGCGATGTATTCCGCTTCCATAGTCGAGTCAGCAACGGTTTCCTGTTTGGAGCTCTTCCAACACACCGCCCCTCCATTGAGGGTGAAGACAAAACCCGACATGGACTTGGAATCATCCTTGTCACTCTGGAAGCTGGAGTCAGCAAAGGCCTCAATCTGGAGGTCTTTTCCGCCATACACCAAGAACATCTCCTTAGTCCTTCTCAGGTACTTGAGAATGTTCTTTACTGCTATCCAATGTTTCTCCCCAGGGTTTGACTGATACCTGCTTAACACACTCAGTGCATAAGCCACATCCGGTCTGGTACACAACATCGCATACATTATAGAGCCTACCGCAGAAGCGTAGGGTATAATAGGCATGCGATCCCTCTCCAAATCAGTCTTGGGAGACATCTCTTTGGAGAGGGTGATCCCGTGACAAGCCGGTAGATTACCGCACTTGGAATCTTCCATACTGAATCTCTTCAGTATGGTGTCGATGTACCTGGACTGTGAAAGTCCTAATATCCTCTTGGATCTGTCACGGTAGATCCGGATACCCAGAATGTATGAGGCATCACCCAGGTCTTTCATGGAGAACCTGTGTGATAAGAACCCCTTGACAGATTGTAGCATAGGAATGTCATTTCTTATTAAGAGAATGTCATCCACGTATAAAACGAGGAATATTACAGTTCTCGCTACAAATCTACAATAGATGCATGGTTCATCTGGATTTTTAATAAAGCCAAATTCCTTGACCGTCTCATCAAAACAGATGTTCCAACTCCGCGATGCCTGCTTTAGTCCATAAATGGACTTAAGCAACTTGCACACCTTTCCGCTGCTCCCACTCTGAATGAAACCCTCTGGCTGGTCCATATAGACACACTCCTCTAAATGTCCATTTAGAAAAGCTGTCTTTACGTCCATTTGCCAAATCTCATAATCGTGGAAGGCAGCAATGGCAAGAAGGATCCGAATGGATTTCAGCATAGCTACTGGAGAAAAGGTTTCGTCATAGTCCAAAGCCGGTCTTTGACGAAAACCCTTTGCAACCAGTCTAGCTTTTTAGGTCTCAACCTGTCCATCTACACCAATCTTCCTTTTGAAGATCCACTTGGATCCTACGGGTTTTACCCCATTTGGAGCAATGTCCAACGTCCATACTTTGTTGGTATACATGGACTCCATTTCGGTCCGCATTGCATCCAGCCATTTTAACGAGTCGACGCTCTGAATGGCTTGCTGGAAGCTAGTAGGCTCATCAAAGTCTATGATGCAATCTTCTCTATCCCTGTCAATGAGAAAACCGTAGTATCTCTCCGGCGGATGAGACTGCCTACTACTCCTGCGGAGTGGCATGGGAATGTCTTGATCTTTCGAACCTTCTGGTTCTACTAAGCTTTCAGTAATAGCTTGTGGTTCCGGAATTTCTTCCAGTTCTATTGCGCTCCCACTTATTTCCTTTTCTATGAACCGGTGTTCCAGAAAATGGGCATTACAAGAAACAAGGACCTTTTGTTCCTCTGCGTAATAGAAAAGATACCCCCTGGAGTTCTTTGGGTATCCCACAAACTTGCACAGTACTGAGCGTGCCTCTAGTTTGTCCGCATGCTGCTTTTTGACATAAGCTGGACATCCCCAAATCTTCAAGTATTGAAGATAGGGTTTCTTCCCACTCCATAACTCATATGGTGTGGTAGGCACAGTCTTAGTGGGAACACGGTTCAAAAGGTAAGCAGCTGTTTCTAGCGCATATCCCCAGAACGATCGCGGCAACTCAGCGTTACTCATCATGGACCGTACCATATCCAATAGGGTTCGGTTCCGTCTCTCCGATACACCGTTATGTTGCGGAGTGTATGGAGGAGTAAGCTGAGAGAGAATTCCATTCTCTTTTAAGTAACCCAGGAACTCGGCACTCAAGTATTCACCACCTCGATCAGATCTTAGTGTCTTGATACTTTTGCCTGTTTGTTTTTCTACTTCATTCTTATATTCCTGGAACTTTTCAAAAGCTTCGGATTTATGCTTCATCAAGAAGACATGTCCGAACCTTGAGAAATCATCCGTAAAAGTAATGAAGTAAGAATAACCGCTTCGCGCATGTGTAGACATTGGACCGCACACGTCGCTGTGTACGAGTCCCAAGAGCTCGCTCGCTCTTACTCCGTGTCCAGTGAACGGAGTCTTTGTCATCTTTCCCTTGAGACAGGATTGACAAGTTGCATACGATTGATATTCGAACGGATCCAAATATTTTTCTGTATGTAACTTAGTCAACCTTCTCTCATTGATGTGACCCAGTCTACAATGCCATAAGAAAGTTTTATTGATTTCTGGAGACTTTCTTTTGTGTGTATTCTGGACTTTGAAAATCTGTGGTTGGTTTAATACGTATATACCGTTGTTCAATGTACCTGACCCAATCAAAACTTGATTAAGGTGAATGTTCACTACATTACTTACAAATGCAAATTCATAACCTTCTTTAGATAATAAAGATACAGAAATGATATTACAGGTTGCATTTGGTACCTGATAACAACTACGCAAAACCAAAAAGTGTCCATCCGATAATCCCAGGTGATAGTCCCCCACGGCCTCAGCAACCATGCTAGCACCGTTTGCAACTCTGAGGGTCATGTCACCTGCCTTCAAAACTCTACGCTTTCTCAACGCCTGCAAAGAATTACAGATATGAGATCCTGATCCGGTATCCAATACCCAGGATGTAGAGTTTATTGATAGACAGTTTTCAATAACATACACACCTGAAGCTGAAGCTGCAACTCGCTTCAAATCCTGTGTTCTGGCCTTCCAAGCCTTGCAATCCTGTTTCCAGTGACCACTTTTGTGACAATAGAAGCATTCTTCCTTCCCCACCAGCTTTCCCGCTATGTTTGTTGCTTTTCCTTTTCCCTTCGTATCCACTTTACCGACACCGCCTCTTGGTTTGGCGGGGGCTTTCTTCTTCTTACCCTTGGCTCTCGCCCTGGATCTAGAAGAGGAAGATCCTCCTACAAACAAAGTGGATGTCTCCCTACCCTTCTGTAGGGTGCCCTCAGCACTCCTCAACATGTTCAGAAGTTCGGAAAGTTCAACCTCCTTTCCTTGCATGTTGAAGTTAAGAATAAACTGGGCGTAAGTGGAAGGAATGGACTGGAGAATCAATTTAGTATAGAGTTCATTTTCCAATGTGGTCCCAAGGTCCGCGAGCTCCTCAATGTAGCCAATCATCTTAAGCACGTGTTCCGCTACCGATGATCCGACGGCCAACCTTGCCGAAAACAACTTCTTCGACACTTCGTATCTTGCGATACGAGACTGCTCTCCATACAGTTCTTTTGTATGAAGAAATATGGACTCTAGGTCCATATTCTCGTGCCTCCTCTGATGTTTGTTGTCCATCGAGGCTAGTACGAGGCATCTGGCCTTCGCGCAATCTATTTCCCAGGTCTTGTAGATTTCCCTATCTACGACACTGGTTTTGGGACCTGGGACAGGGGGAGCTTTGGTGGTAAGGACATACCCCAACTTGTCATAAGTGATTGCCATCTTGACATTCCTGAGCCAATCTTTGTAGTTTGGCCCTGTCAATATGTTTTTATCCAGTAATAACTTAAATCCGGTCATGTTGAATGGTCGCTGCAATTAGGAGAGAGAAAAGAAATACTTTAGCATGATGCTCTTGCAAGTTTAGAGTGGTTTTTAGTTTGTCTAAACTGGATGGCTCCCACTGTCTCTCGAATCCCTTCTCAAACCGTAAAGAAAGGGTTAGTCAGGATCAATCTCACCGTACAATACTTGCTTAACCTTTCAGCCAGGCCAGTGTCGGTACTTCGAGGGAGGTTTTCCAACGCTTTCGCGAAGTTCCTTAATTAAGTAACCTCTTTTCCCTGTGGGCGTAGCCCCGCTAACACCTTTGTAGACACCTACTAAGTTTGTAGCATTGATCGTTAAGTGAGAGTTTTCCCGAGGAGTAGCATATACTCACAGTAGGATCGGGATCCAAATATCATCGTGTGATAAAACCGAAGGAATCCTACCAGAATTATCACACTCCAAATGGTATGCAGCGCTAGCAAGTTTCAGTACTTATGAAACTCCCGATGTGGATTTTTGCCCCATGCTCTTATGACCTTGGCGTGAGGTCAAAATGTCATAAGTCACATGTCAAGTTCTTCCCATCATTATCCCGGTTAATTTGAACCCACCCGTACCTACCCTTGACGTAGGCTAAAATGGCAATACGACTGTCTCAAACCAACGCATTCTATCTATGCAACAGATAAATATCCGGCAGCTACCAATCACTATGCCTTGGCGTGAGGTCAAAATACATAGCTTGAATACTACCGAATATTTGACTGAAATGATGTAGGGCTACGGATGGTTTTGGCGAAACCGTGAACGTAGTGAACTTGATATAATCGATGGAACGAGATAGCTTTTAAAAAGGAGTGGTTCAAGCTCCGCGTTTAAAAGTTTAGTTTTGAAAAGAACCGAGTGGTTTTTAAAGTGTTCCAATCGACTTTTACTTGGTTTATTTTCTTGCATTAGTTCTTTTAATGCGTCCCATCATTTAATCCTACCATTGCAGAAAACAACAAAAATATGACGTACGCTTATGCCATTCGCATTCGCCACGGGGCCCCGTCATCACCCGTTAGGTTACTTAACTAACGACAGAGCGGGGGCTGGGCTAGCGCGGCTGTAAAACATAAGCAACGCCTAAATAGTTATCATATATAAATATATAGCAATGATAGACATTACAGATCACAGATGAATACATTGGATATACTAAGAATCCGCAATCCGTTCGAGCCTGCAACGAAAAGCGGATTACACGGTCGCGGTGAATAGCCAATACCCCATCCAAGACCCCTACGGGTGCGGCAAACTACCCGCCAAGTACCCGAAGTGAAGCAACCTCCCTCACCACCGTGAGTAGGCCACTTGGCACTTCGAGATACCCGGTAGTTTGTGCACCCCCTCCATGGGTCTATCCTAGGAGCAAAAACAGTAAAAAGAATTATACAATGACGGCTACAACCCCGACCCGGTTGTGCGGCCAAACAAATAATAATATTACATCAATTTACATATTACAATGAATGAAAGAAAAAGCAACACGCATCTCACATCCACCCCGGCTATTCATCCGCGACAATCCAACCCATTCATATACACATACCATCATCAATCACAGATCACAGATATGTATAACCCCGACTGATCGACATATAGCGATTAGCCGACGTTCAATACATATAAACATCACAGATATAACCTTTTAGTCAAAGTGTATTGAAGTTCGGAAAAAATACGGATTTATAGGCCCCCAAAAACAAATTACTATTCTGGAAAATCTGGGCACATATAAACCATCTTAAAAATCCTAAAACCAAGCCAGAAATACACTGCACCAAACTCGACCCAGAGAAGAGCCAAGATGGTCGCGGTTGCGCGGCAATAGCTTGCTATTGCCGCGGAACCGCGGCTCTTTGGTCGAATCTTTGGATCGTTTTTGGTGGCTTTCTTCACAAAACCCTGAGATGATTTTTGGAGTATAATTTATTTTTTTTTGAACAGAAAAAAATTTAACAGAAACTTAGGGTTTTGAAAACTCGGTTTTTCGATCTTTCCGATTCGAACTTCAATACACTCTGCTACCTAGCTAGTTTATGTTTAGTTAGGCTCTGATACCACTGTAAGTCCACGTTGCCCACCCCGGTACTTGCGGGGAGGCGGAAAACGGAATAAAAATCGAATTTTTATGAGATTAGGCAACATGGACTTGACTATGAAGGATCTTTGCTAAACAAAAACAAGCTAAAGCTAACTAGAAACTAGCTAAGTGCTAGAAAGGTTATACCTTAGGCTTTATGTCCTTCTCTCCTTGCTCCTTGGAGTGGTGGAAGGAGGTCACCTTAGTCGTCTTCTCACGTCGAAGAAAGATCCACCCGAAAGCCTCGACCTTTGGCTTCAACTCCAAGCTAGAAGTAACTAGGGTGCAAGAAGTGCTAATCCTTGAACCCTAGATGAGAGTAGAGATTATCAAGAGAGGGTTTTTCTCAAGCTTAAGTGTTTCTCAACACATGAGAGGGGAGAGCTTGAGGGAGAGGAAGAACAAGAGAGAGAATGTAAATTATAGAATGAGAGAATAATATGAAGCATTCTCTCATATATGTGAATTATTGTAATTAGATAATTAGTGAGATAATTGTCATGGCTAAATCAAGACATGACCATTATCATTTCATTTTTAATGCAAATTGCAAGGATCAAAGAGCATCTTCCAAATGAAATGATGATGGTCAAAGTGTCAACCAAGGTCAACAAGTCAAGAAGGTCAAATGGTCAACAACCATAACCATGCACAATTATTAAACTAATATCAATTAACAATAATACACACATAAGCATTAGGGTTAATAAAATGACAATAGTCATTAACCCTAATCAAAGTCCTCTCCCTCTGTCTCAAGCAACTGTGCATACGCACCCGTATTCGTGATCCGAGGAACACGAATACAATGAGAAAAACCAATCCCAAATCATATACTAGGATCCGGCTTAAACCAAAGCCCACTAGTATAAGCTGTCCGGACAGCAAACGTGCACAAGTGCGCGGATGTGAACGAACCATGTCGCAAAACCATGCGACCTCTACTCATTTTGCCTAAAGGCGAATAGCTCTCTGTGTGGGACTCTAAAGACTCGACACTGTGCTGGCAGTGGGTTTAACCACAGACCGCAAGCGGCACTAGCTGTACGTAACGGTCCCCAGGTAGATGTCGATAAGAAGACTGACGAGGTGAACCCCATCTGAACTCCTACTGAGCCTGTATGTGACAATCTCCGTACAGTCCGGTCTGTTCGTCTGATACATCGCATGGCGGGCCTAGGGGGGCGGTGAACGTCAGTCCCCTAATAGCGGTACAAGTCGTGTCGGAGTGTAGCCCAGAACACCCTGAGATAACACTGGAAACCTACCAGTACATCTCGCTTGCCCTGGCCAGGGACTACTCGTGTAATGCCTCTCCTGGACACAGCGCGATGTCAACCCCCAATACCGGGAGAGATGAATCCTTTCTAACCGTCACTGCCTCCAACTGCTTCGGGACTGCACCCAAAAACTACCTGTTTGCACGACTCCTTTGAGCCGTGGTAGGGTAGCAATCAAAGTGCAGTGGGAACACACTCGAGGCGAAGGGACAGTGTCAAGTCAGCGGACTAAGCTGTACTCATGTCACCTGGGAACTGATAACTGACGATAGGTATAATACCAACCAACAGTTCCCGACGAGTCCTGTCCAATGTACTCGTAACCTAACGAGCACCCGCATACTATCTTAAGTACGACGTACTGACGGCTGTGGGACAGACCGTCTCCCACGCTGGGATGAGAAGCGCATACACTAGTCTACTCCGGAGTATCGATGCCCTATCTCGATAGTCCAACGACTAGAGACCTGTATAAGGATGTGCTTATAGATCACCTAGCTCCCACGAGTGTCAGCGCCATCACAACGCTGGTAATCAAGCAAAGATCCTAAGGGCTCTACTAATATGTATATCAGCGATATGCTAAAAGAAACACATGCACATATTAAAGCAGAGACAAACCAAGTAGCATACTACCATTTCGAGCAAGATTGTATATACAACTGTGAATATCCCATGCTTCCATCAAGTAATATACAAACTAGTATGATACAGTAATGGCCTCTAGGGCATATACAATAACAATTCCGATCGAATCTTTGAATCCAAAACAATCTCCAGAACATCTATCACTGAAAACAGATTAAAAATACCTAAAAATATCTACAAACAGGTAAACAGATCAGTGTATAAAAACGAGGCCTTAAAGCCTCTGTACGGCCGCGGAACCGCGACCCAAGCAAGCTTTGGCCGCGATTCCGCGGTGGGAAGTACGGATTAGGGCTTCATTTTTTACGACAATTCTTAGAATTCCCTGCCGAATTTTCTACATATTTTTAATTCTGGAAAATAAGAGTTTTGAAAAAATGTCCAGAGAGTGCTAAAAAGCCGTATTTTTCGGTTCGATCGGAGTTTTAACTTCGTTAAAATGTCGCATAAAGTTCTAGGTCGGCACTGATACCAATGTTAGGTTTACCTAGCACATCATGAAGGGTTTGCAAGCATCACATGTCTCAAAATTAAATTTTTAAGTTTCTAAGTGAACAAGCAAAGAATCATCACTAGAAATTTAGGGTTTCTTAAACATACCAACAACACAAGTAGAAAAGGTTAGGGTTTTGAGAGTACAACCTTTGTAGCTCCCTACGCTAGACTCCTCGGTTACTTGGGGTTTGGAAAAGGTCCGCTTGAACTCCTCTAGGTCTACGATGATCCACCCGGAGTCCGCTTTGTCCAAGCTTGTAACTTCGCAAGATCATGAAAAGAAAATGGAAGCTAACACTCTTCACAAGTGGGCAAGACTTGTGTAGAATGATGTTGTGGTTGTCACTTCAAAATCCAAACTTGGTGAAGGTTTTGCTCACTTGAAAAATCTAGAGAGCAAGAGAGCAAAGAGGAAGAAGATGATGGCTTTTGAAATATCAAGAGAATGATAATTCTTATGTGAAAAATAGAAAATATAAGTATATATATTTTCTATCTCTCATCTCAAACCATAGTTACAATATATGGATATTATTGTGCTTGAGTTAAAACCCAAAAGAAAAATTAACACATGGTTAAAAGGTAGGTGAGCATGGTTAGATCAAAGAAGAGTGTAGAAGGTAATCATGTATTAATCTTTTTCTTTTCTTTTATTTTGAAACAAATACAATATATATCCATATATGTAATTATAAGGTGTGAGTCTTATATTGCCACCGTCTCCTATATATACAACCATGATAACCTTTATGTATGCATGTATGTGTGCATGCACATCCAATGTGCATGAATGAGAATGAATGAGAATGAGTGCATACATGCATGCATAAAGACAAGAAAGGATTTTAAGTGAGAAGCTAATGGTTAAATGATAAATCAACACTTGATTTATCAACCCGGTCATATCACATACGACCCGACCAAAAGCAAGCCGCCCGATTAATATACTGCATCTCATATGCGCATTTTAACCGGGCCCACGCACATATCTCCTGGACTAGGTAACTCCTTTGTGGGACTCTAAGACTCGTCAATACGCCTGCAGTGGGTGATGATCATATCGGGCACCCCCAAGCCGCAAGCGGTCAGCTAAACGTAACGGCCACCCGGGTATTGAGCGATCAGAAGAAAACAAGCGAACCTGCTACAACTCCCGTTGAGCCAACCGGCAACACTACCGTACAGTCCGGTCTCTTCATCAGATATGCTGCATATCGAGTCTAGGGATGGTAACGTCGACCCCAATAACTCAATAATTCGTGCCGATGAAAGGTCTATAACCGATCGAGAAACTACCGATAACACTTATCAGCAAATCTCAACAGCCCTGGCCAGGGACTTACTGATATAGCCAGTCGAGCACAGCACAGCATCAACCCCCAATACCGGGAGAGACGAAACCCCTCCTATCGCTCATCGCCTTCGTGTGTCTCGGGACTGTACCCAACTGCCACCTGTTTGCACGACTCAGTAAAGCCGTGGTAGGGTGGTAATCAAAGTACAGTAGGAGAACACACAAGACTCTATGACGATCTCGGGTCTACAGACTAACCTGCACCAGTGTCACCTGAGAACTGCTATCCGACGATAGATATAATTACATATAGGAGTTCTCAGCGAGTCCGTCCAGTGTACCCAGTCACCACTGAGCACCCATATACGATCTCGATATCAAATATCGATGAATATGGGAACATCCATCGCCCATCACATGGGTCTAGTATCATATACGCTAGTCTACTCTGGTATATCGATGCCCCGTCTCGATACACCTACGACTAGGGACATTTCAGGATATGCTTTTAAACTACAGATGTACCACTAGTATGATCCCTATCATAATCACTGTAGTCAAGCCAATATCCTCAGGGCTTTATCAACATGTGTGAATGAGTAAAAGCATGATCAAATCAACATGTCATATAAAGAAGAACCAGATAGCATACTATCATGTCGAGCATGAATGTACACTGAATATATATATATATATACATGTATAAATACATCCACTATCACATAATGGCCTCTGTGGCATACATATATCCAACAATACCGCACAAAAACCCACCTATCAACAAAGGGCTCGCACGCCAACTGTAATGGTATCTGTATCAAAAGATGCAATAAAACAGCTTGTCGCGACTACTCCGAGGGGCAACCTGCAAACAATGTGGCACAACGGGGGTGAGTTGCCAACTCGTGAATAGTAGATAACATATAAAGGTAATCGCAAATATGCACGTGCTACGATACTCTAACCTATGCCAATAGATAACATCTATATTATGAGCTAGATGAGCAATAATCAGGCAACAAGTGCGATCTAATAACATCTCTATGTGATAAGCAGGGTATGCAATAATCGTGCATAGAAAATACAATCTAATGACATCTATATAGGATGAGCAGGGTATGCAATAATCGTGCATAGCAAATGCAATGTAATGACATCTATATAGGATGAGCAGGGTTTGCAATAATCATGCATAGCATGTATACTCTATCAGGTACTACAGGTACAGGATGGGATGTATAATACTGAATACTGAGCATGGGAATAAATAACATCTACACGGAATGTCAATGTGGAAAATAATCGGTGTCCATCAATACACCTAAATCCCAGTAAAACTCAGGCGTCGTCTTCCTTATCGGCCCTCAAATCCTGTAAATCTCATAAAATCGTGAGTGCTCAACATTGACACTCGAAATATCATAAAATAGCCATGTTTAGAATAGATGCAGTTGAGGTCGGATCCCGAGTCGACGAGTTATCGGGCTCCGCCAGTCGGATCGGCCCACGGGCTCCGTCTGCGCAATCGGCCCTCGGCCCCGGCAGTACGCGTCGTCCCGTATCCATCTATCAACTCTGGTCGGTATCCTCCGGATAATCTCCAGGTCTAACCAATCACCGGTATGTAGTAGTCCCTCCGCCGGGCTCACCGTCTAACAATACGAGTCTTCTTGCCCCGGTGTACCATACCGGGTCCACCATGTACCCGCAATCGGTGCCTACCGCTTCTCGAATCGGGTATACTCACACAAGCTCTCTGGAACAGAGAAAATTCATGGTGGACGCACTGAAATATCATATCAAGAGGAACCGGGTTTTTAAAACAGTGCCTATTTTCTTAAAATAGTACCTCGGTCCTCAAATCCAGAAATCATATGAATCCAAAACTCAATGCGTAAATCCATGCAATGTGTCGTATGACAGTAAGAGTAAAAAGGGAAACCGTTCTTTTGAAAAGGATCCAGTTTTGAAAATATCTCATGCGGTCCCTATTCTCATGAAATCAAATCAATATCATCCATGTATGTAACATATGTATGTATGTAGGTATAGATGTGCAAAAGGATCTATACGCGAATATGAGTGTAGCACTACTATGAAAATACAGTGTGCAGGTGCGCAAGTATGAAGATATCAATATATGTGTGCACTGGTATGAATGTACATTGTGCAAGTGCGCAAGTATGGTGATATCAATATATGTGTGCACTGGTATGAATATACAGTGTGCATGTGCGCAGGTATGATGATATCAATATATGTGTGCACTGGTATGAATATACAGTGTGCATGTGCGCAGGTATGAAGATATCAATATATGCATGCACTGGTATGAATATACACTATGCATGTGCGCAGGTATAAAGATATAAATATATGTGTGCACTGGTATGAATATACAGTGTGCATGTGCGCAGGTATGATGATATCAATATATGCGTGCACTGGTATGAATATACAGTGTGCATGTACGCAGGTATGATGATATCGATATATGTATGCACTGGTATGAATATACAGTATGCATGTGCACATGTATGAAGATATCAATATATGTGTGCACTGGTATGAATATACAGTGTGCATGTGCATAGGTTTGAAGATATCAATATATATGTGCACTGGTATGAATATACGGTGTGCATGTGCGCAAGTATGATGATATCAATATATGTGTATATGCGACAAGTCATGACAATCATCAATGATGCGGCAATCAAAACGATATGTATAACGCGTAGCAATCCTATAGTGCGAGTGTCATGGCAATCACTAACGGTGTGAGTGTAACATACAAATAGTGCTCGTGCAGCTTGAACCATTAGTGACAGTGCAGTGTTCTATACTACCATTTCTATATGCAACAAGAAGGTATGCTATTATAGTCCAAATGAACATCTATGACTAAAATCCTTTCACGCCCTGATGCTTATCGCCATATGGGCGACTTCCCCATAGATGAAAAATTCATTTAAATTCACCTATTAATAAGTACTTTGGACAACGGACAGGAGTATGATTGCTTGATTTAAATTTCCAAGTGTAGGGGTGATTTATACACACACGTGGGGATATGTGATTGGAGTTTAGATGAGAGAAATGGATGACGAATAGAACTTGTATCTTTAGTAGAGTTGATAGAAATTCCTAAGTGGAGATGGAACCCTAGAAGGAAAACTTAAGAAATGCCGAAAGCAAAGTAGGTCTGCAGAACATATATAATCTTAAGTTGGATGATGAGGAAGTGTGAAGAATACGGGTGGATAATTTATGAGTCAAAGATAATAGAATTCCTTGTTAGAAAACCTAATTGGAGAACAAAAGTCAATGGGCCGAATTGATAAGATTTTGTGGGCAGTATCCGTTGAAAACCCTCAGGAGACAACACTCCTCCTACTAGGGACACCTAGAGGTTTAATGGCTTGTTGCACGTGCTCAGTGCAATCGCGTTTCCCTGCAAAAGTGTGGTTAGGTTTTTTGTAGAGAATAAAATAAGCTCGACCTATGGCATCTATCTCTATCCCAAATCTCGTAAAGTAAGGAGTTCGTCTAGTTGGTAGCTAATCTTAGTTCTTCGCCCGGATAGGAAAGCAGTCATTACCGGCATTAAGGAAAGAATGAGTTGGAGTTCGAGGACGAATTTCGAGAGTAATATGCCACATCGGCCCAAAACTGTGCCTTCAAGCTTCATGGAGCCTTCCGAGCCCGGGAAGTCCCATAACGGCACTTCTAGCTACTCGAAAGGTCCAGTGAGCTTTTGCCCGAGGACGAGCAAAAGATAAGTTTTGGGGTATTTGTTCATTCCATAATATTGTATTATTATATTCCCTATTCTTATTCGTTTTATAAATAAACAGGTGCTTTTGACGCATGTCAGCCACATATTACAGGTTACAGGATCTTTGATCTAAAACAGTGAAAAAGGTAAAAGACGATGTAAAAGTGGAACTACAACCAACAAATAGAAAGATCTTGATCAAGCCTACATAAAGATCAGTTTACAGAGTACAAAGACAGCGAAAGGTCCAAGATTTCAAACTGAATGGTTAAAAGTCCACTGCACTACACACTGTGAAGATCTGGAGAAGAAGCAGAAGTCAATCTGAGAAAAGACATATATAAACAGGAAGAACAAGACATCAGGAGCCCACAACGGAATTTACAAGGCCCAAGCCCAATTCGTAACCGCAGAACCGCGGCCAAACCAGGCCTCGGGCCGCGGTTCCGCGGCGGTCTTGATGATCTATTGGCAGTAAATTTTACCATAAAGATGGAGGCGCTGACTAAGTCAACCTAGGGCTATTTTGGTAAATGTAGACATGCGAATCAATTGTAACCTAGGATTTCCTATCCTCTATAAATAGGAACTCTAAATCATTGTAAAGGCTATGCCTCCCTCATGCCTCTTTTTATGAATAAAATTCAGAATTCTTTTCGAGAGCATCGATGCCACTTTTCATATCATCTATTCAGATCTGACAACCCTGTGTAAATGTTTGGAGAGAGCCATCTGTAAAGTAAGTAGGTAATTTCTATTCTTGCCCTAGGTAATTTTTCATTCTCTGCCCTAGATAAAGGTTTTTAAATTCTCTAATGAGCATGTAGTCTCCTCGCTTGTTAGGGAAGGCTTTTGAGAGATGAGATCTCCCATCCCTTTCTTGCCCATCATACTTTTTAATAGGACTCCATGCATACATGCACATACCGCTCCATACGACATCCTATCCCACGAGGTAGCGGTGATACCGTAGTATAAAGGCCCGGTTGTGATGGTTTTCCATGGAGGTTAGGGTAAGGATCGATAAAGGAAGGACAAGAAGCTAGAGGAAGTAAACATCTTCCCGAATGGTTCTAATCGCTTTTATTGATAATTACCATAATTCCTCTTAGATCCTAATTTGGGTATAGAAAGCTTTGAGATTTATTTACATTTCCAAACCTACCCTAAACCTAACCCTAGCAAGATTTAGATCTAGATAATCTTAGTATAGATAGATTTAGTTTTTAGATTTAATAATCAATCCGACCACAATCGGAATTAACTCGTTTGAGTGACTAGGAAATTCACAACATCCCTGTAGACCGACCCGTACTCATCGGCTAGTTACCAAGCGACGCCGTTCTTGATTGCGGTTAATAGATAGTTTTGAGATCAATCAGCTACCCTTCGAGAAGTTTTTTCATTTTATAATTAGCTAATCATGTAAGTGTCTAGAAAAGTGTTAACAGGGTTATGCCTCTTGGAAAACCGTGTTATTTAATTGGGTCCGTACGAATGCATGGGGGACCTTCCTCCGAAGTATCAACACTGGCCTGACTGAAAGATAAGCAAACTTGTAGGGTGCGATTAATCCCGACTAATTCTTCTTTTAAGGTTTGAAGGAGAATTCGAGAAAAGAGTAGGAGTCATCCTGTTTAGATAAACTAATAACAAATCTAAAGTTGCAAGAGCATATGCTGAGTGTTTCTTCTCTCTCTCTCCTAATTGCAGCGAACATCATAACTGGATTTAAGTTGCTACTAGATAAAAACATACTTACGGGGCCTAATTATAAAGATTGGCTAAGGAATGTATAAATGTCCCTTACTTATGACAAGGTGGCATATGTCCTCACGTCTAAAACCCCACTGTACCAGGTCCTAATTCTACAGTCGCAGACATTGAGGTTTGTAAGACTTGGGATCTAGATTGCGTAAAAGCCAAGTGTCTCGTGTTGGCCTCTATGGATAATGAACATTAGAGATGGTGCGAGAAGATTGACCTAACTTCCATCGTCCTCCATCTCAAGGACTTATATGGAGAGCAATCTCGTATAGCAAGATACGAGACCTAGAAGAAACTATTTCAAGCGAGGTTGGCTATCGGTTCATTTGTCGGGGACCACGTCCTGAAGATGATCAGTCTTATTAAGGAGGCCACAGACCTTGGGGCCACGTTGGAGAACGAGTTATAAACTAACTTGATTATACGATGCCCAGTTCATATTGAACTTCAATATGCAACGAACGGAAGTTACACTTCCAGAACTCCTCAACATGTTGAGGACTACAGAGGGCACCCTGAAGAAATCGAGGCTGGCACCCGCTCTACTTGTTGGTGAACCATCTTCCTCTAAATCCAAATCTAAGGCTAAGGGGAAGAAGAAGGCCCCAACAAAACTAAAAGGTGGTGTCACTAAGGTGCAGGGGAAGAGAAAGGAAAAGATTGGGAACAACAGCAACAAAGGAGGAATGTTTCTATTGTCACAAGAAGGGACACTGGAAGAAGGACTGGCAGACTTTAAAAGCCAAGAATCAGGACACAAAGCAAGTTGTGGTTTTGGTTTCAGGTGTGCTCGTGATTGAAAACTGTTTCTCTATAAACCCTACTTCCTGGGTATTAGATACTGGATCATGATCTCATAGCGGTAATTATTTGCAGGCGTTGAGAAGCCATAGAGTTTTGGAGAAAAGTGATATGACCCAGCGAGTTGGCAACGGAGCAAGTGTAGATACTGTTGAAGGGGAGAATATCATTTTGGATTGGCCAGTGGACATATTTTGTTGTTGCATAACTTCTTTTGTGTACCCAGTATGATTTGTAATATTATATCTGTATCTTTGTTATCTAATGAAGGATATACTTTTGCACTTGAAAGCAATGTCATAAACATTCACCTAAATTATGAAATTATTGGGTCGGGTACACTAGATAATAGAATATACATACCCAATAAACATCAAGTTTTCAGCGTAAAAAACACACTTAAAAGAAAGAGTCCAGAATTAAATCAAGCTTTCTTATGGTATTGTAGATTTGGTCATATCAACGAAACACGATTAACTAAGATACATTAAAATGGATATTTATATCCGTTTGAATATCTATCCTATGCAACTTGTCAATCATGTATCAAAGGAAAAATGACCAAAACTCCATTCATCGGATATGGAGAAAGAGCCACTTAGCTCCCGGGACTCATACACAGCGATGTGTATGGTTCGATATCTATACCTATAACATGTGGTTATTCCTATTTCATTACTTTTACCGATGTTTTCTTAAGGTATGTGTGTAGGGTGTTTTTTCGTCACCCCATTGAGATGGGAATACACGCGTGCTTGTCAGGCGCATTACAGATTCCCCCTGCCTAGGATAGGCTGGGGTTTATTGATTTTGGGGATCCGAATTCCGGCAGCCGCGGACTAAGCTGTCGTTAATTACCCCCCGCCTTTGGAGCGAGAGAACCTCCGATTGACGGGTCATGCGAACTCAATGTGCTGTATTGTGTTTTGAAGGGGTTTTGGATATATCGGGGGCCCCGCAGAGTTTTTACAGGGATCCCGCTATCCGGATAGCGGGTTGGGGGTCAAGAGGGCTAGCAGCCCCATTACGGGGTGTGGGGTTGCGCCCCGTTAGAAATTTTTTTCTAACGGGGGAGGTATTTTTAGTGTCGAGTGCATGTAAAATGAGGGAAAAATGGCGTCCAAAGGACGCGTGAGCGCCAGCGCTTGGGTTAACGCTAGGCGCTTGGGTGCAGGCGCTAGCGCTTTGGGTGCTCGGGCGCTAGCGCTTTGGGTGCTAGTGCCTCACGTGCCCGGCACAAGGGCGCTCGGCCACTGGCGCTTTGGGCGCTAGCTCCTCATATGCCCGGCACATAGGCGCTCGGGCGCTTTGGGTGCTCGGACGCTTTGGTCATTTGGGTGCTAGCGCTTTGGGCGCTCGGGCGCTAGCGCCTTACATTCCCGACACATGGGCGCTCTGGCGCTAGCGCTTTAGGCGCTCGGGCACTAGCGCTTTGGGCGTTAGCGCTTCACGTGCCAGGCACATGGGTGCTCGGGCGCTAGCGCTTTGGGCACTTGGGCGCTAGCGCTTTGGGTACTAGCGCCTCACGTGCCGGGCACGTTGGCGCTTAAGCGCTGGGCGCTAGCGAAAGAAATAGGGTTTTTAGCCCCGGGAGTAGGGGATAAACTCCAAAAGAGGATTTTGAGTGGAGTTAAACTCTAAAAGATCTGGATTAGGAGCTAAACTCCTTTGAGAATTTGGGTCTTGGAGTTGAGCTTCCTAAAAATCTTCAAAGGTTCTTCTCTCTTAAGCCTTGGATCTTTCCCAAATGGGATCTTTGGAGATGGGTCTCCTCCTCCTCTTTTGTTGGCCGGATCTTAGAGAACAAGAGGGGTGAGATTTTAAAAATCTCTCCTTTTTAAGGTCTAATGGAAGATCCAAGCTTCCCATTGTGGGTTTTGTAGTGAAAAACTATTTACTTTTGGAAAAGGAAGAGTAAAACACTTGATTTAACTCAAAAGAAAGAAGAAGGTTTAGATCCTTGAAAAAGGAGAAGGAGGCACATGCCTTAGAGATTTTTTTAGAGAGAGAAAAAGATCCTGAGATATTTTCATTATTTTTGCCTTTATAGGCTATACACTTTACACATAGCCCCTTTGTCTTTACAAAATGGCAATTTGCCCATCCCATGCCTCATGTGCTATTTCTTTTTGCACATAAGCCATGGGCTTTACAAAAAAATGGCTTTATGCCTATTTTCCTTACATTTGTTCATAGAAATAAAAAAAAGGAAATACAACAAAAATTATTTATTATATAATTTATATTTTGCCTTGGTGGGAGGCCGGCCGCTCCATGTTCGGGCTCGACCCGGGCATTGGCCCACCTGACCTGGGCTTGGGCCCACTTGGCTTGGGGTTGACTTTGATTTCGACTTAGTCAACCGGGGTGTAAATTTTGACCCCAAAAAATTGCCCCTCATTAATAAATGCACATCACATATGTGGGTTGTGTGCATGAAATTGATGGATCTTCTTTCGTGTGGAGGTCGATGTAAGTCTACGGTAGCGCCCCGGCCGTCCGAACGAGGCCAAAATGCGGAAACAAAAACTTTTCTTTAACTAGAAACTGGCGCTATCGTATACTTTTTCCCCGGATCGGACCATTAACCTACTACTTGTTAACTGGATAAAAGGTAGATAGGTATACCGAGCGATCCATGTCCTTCGGTCTTCGGCCACCATCACAAGCTCCTCGCGGCATCACTGATCTCCGGTCTCCTCGTCGGAAGTGTAAGTGCACGGCGGCGCCCCAGCCGTCAGTCCGACGCCGGAATGCGGAAACGAAACTTTTCTAAAAACTAGAAACCGGCACCACCACGCACTAAAATCCCGGATCGGGCCATTAACCTAATCCAAGCAAATACGAGAAAGGGTAGAAAGCTATACCGAGCGATCAGTGTCCTTCGGTCTTCGGCCTCCACTCCGATCTCCTCGCGGAATCTCCGATCTTCACCTCCTCGTCGGATAGGGCACCACATCGTCGGGTTTTTTTACGGGCTCCCACCTCTGGACCGAGGCAACTCGAGCACGAAGTTGGCGAGTCGACGTGCCCAAGGATGCTGTAGGCTTGTGTAGAATCGGTTTGCCTCAATGGTTTATGAAGTTGCCATTTTGATGGAGAAGAGAAAGAACTATGGAGAGATGTGAGGAATTTTTGTAGAAAACAAAAATGTGTGATGAATATTTTTCTCTCATCAAATGAATCTTTCCCCTCACAAAATGTGGCCGGCCATCACTAATGGTGGAGGAAAAAATGATGGATTAAAACAAGTAAGGAAAATGTGTGATAAAAAGATCACATCAAAGTCTTTCTAAAATCCTTTCATAATCAATGAAAAGGAAGTGATTCAAAAAGAATCTATTGATGCAAAGAACCATCATGAAGCCACATATACAAATAACTCCCTCCACAATGGCTAATTTTCACAACTGCAAATTAGCCCCTCAATCAGAAAAATCCGGCCAGGAAGGAATAAAGGAAAACTGCCCGAAACGGAATGCAAACTGGCAACTTTAGAAAACTGATCTCGTAATAAATTACAGGAAAACCCCGCAACTGTATATACATACCCGCATTTGTATTCCGACCGAATACAAATGCAAAGAGACAAAATCTACACTATACAATACTAGGATCCGGCTTAAGCCAAAGCCCGCTAGTATTATCTGTCCGATCATGATCCGTGCAATACCGCACGGATAAGATCGAACCCTGCCATATCTCCATACTGCCTCTACAGCGTTTCCCCCGAAACATGAGAAACTGGTCTGTAGGGGACTCTAAAGACTCGTCAATACTTTGGCTGTGGATTTAACCACTAGCACGTCAGAGGTATTAGCCATACGTGACGGGCTACCAGGTATTGACCAAAAGGGACGTCGATGAGCAAACTCATCCTGACACCCTACTGAGCCTGTCAGTGACAATATCCGTACAGTCCGGTCCGTTCGTCTATGAGCATCGCATGGCGGGCCTAGGGGGTTGGTAAAATTCAGACCCCTAAAAGCGGTACAAGTCGTGTCGGAGTGTAGCCCAGAACATCCTGAGATACTACTGGAATACCTACCAATAAATCTCCTGCCTTGGCCAAGGACTTCGTGTAATGGCTCTCCTAGACACAGCGCGACCTCACCCCCAAAACCGAGACAGAAGAACCCCTGCAGATCCGCTCACTGCCTCCATGTGGCTCAGGACTGTACCCAACTAAAACCTGTTTGCACAATTCCTTTGAGCGTGGTGGGGTAGTAATCAAAGTACAGTGGGAACTCACACGAGACAAATGAAGATCTCAGGTCGATGAACTAACCTGTACACATGTCACCCGGGAACTGCTATCTGACGTCAGGTATAAGACCAACTAGCATGTTCCCGACGAGTCCTGTCCGGTGTACTCATAACCCAATGAGCACCTGTATATATCTTAGGTGAACCAACTGACACCAGTGGCTTGTGAGACCAGCCACCGCCCCTCGTCGGGGTCTCGACTGTATACACTAGTCTACTCCGGAGTATCGATGCCCTGTCTCGAAACTCCCACGACTAGGGACCTTTTAAGGATGTGCTTATAGACCCCAGCTCCCACGTATATTGTTGGAGATAGTGCCCTCAGAGTCAATTATTAGGTCACAGGTACGTGATTGTAATGATTGAGGGAGGACCTATCCCGGTAGGACAGTCTTACTCGAGATGATAGTATGCTATCTGGTTTACCTTTATCATCGTGTACTGCTTTAGGTGACATGACACGTCGCTATTACACGTTGATAGAGCCCCTAGGATTCTTGCTTGACCACCAGCAGTATGAGGGCGATCATATAAGTGGGAGCTGGGGGTCTACAAGCATATCCTTAAAAGGTCCCTAGTCGTGGGAGTTTCGAGACCGGGCATCGATACTCCATTAGTAGACTAGTGTATACAGTCGAGACCCCGACGAGGGGCGGTGGCCGGTCTCACAAGCCACTGGTGTCAGTTGGATCACCTAAGATGTATACAGGTGCTCATTGGATTATGAGTACACCGGACAGGACTCGCCGGGAACATGCTAGTTGGTCATATACCAGACGTCAGATGGCAGTTCCCTGGTGACATGTGTGCAGGTTAGTTCATCGACCTGGGGATCGTCATTTGTCTCGTGTGAGTTCCCACTGTACTTTGATTACTACCCTACCACGGCTCAAAGGAGTCGTGCAAACAGGTTTTAGTTGGGTACAGTCCCGAGCCACATGGAGGCAGTGAGCGTATCTTCAGGGGTTCGTCTCTCCCGGTATTGGGGGTGAGGTCGTGCTGTGTCTAGGAGAGCCATTACACAAAGTCCTTGGCCAAGGCAAGGAGATTTACTGGTAGGTATTCCAGTAGTATCTCAGGGTGTTCTGGGCTACACTCCGACACGACTTGTACCGCTTTTGGGGGTCTGACTTTTACCAACCCCCTAGGCCCGCCATGCGATACTCATAGACGAACGGACCGGACTGCACGGATATTGTCACTGACAGGCTCAGTAGGGTGTCAGGATGAGTTCGCTCATCGACGTCCCTTTTGGTCAATAGCTGGTGGCCCGTTACGTATTGGCTTATACCTCTGACGTGCTAGTGGTTAAATCCACAGCCATTGTATTGACGAGTCTTTAGAGTCCGCCACACTTTCAGTTACTCAGCTTTCGGGCGAAACGCTGTAGAGGCCGTATGGAGATATGGCAGGGTCCGATCAGATACGTGCGGTATTGCACGGATCAGGATCGGACAGTTTGTACTAGCGGCCGTATGGTTTTATGGCAGGGTTCGATCAGATACGTGCGGTATTGCACGGATCAGGATCGAACGGATATTACTAGTCGGCTTTGGTTTAAGCCGGTCCTAGTTTAGTACAGTGTAGATTTTGTCTCATTGCATTTGTATCCGGACGGAATACAGATGCGGGTGTGTATGCACAATGTTGGGGTTTTCCTGTAATTTATTACGGGACCAGTTTTCTGGAGTTGCCAGTTTGCATTCCGTTCCGGCCGGTTTTCTTTTGTTCTTTCCCGGCCGGACTTTTCCGATGGAGGGGGTAATTTGCAGTTTTGCAAATTACATTTGTGGAGGGGTTTTATTGAATAAAGGTTGATTATGATAGCTATCATTTTCTTTTCCACCATGCTTTTGCTTTATGAGATTTGATGGTGATAAAGTGAGGGTATGGGTTCAATAGTAACAAGCATGGTGTATGTTTCTTTGTCCCTTGGTGTGGTCACCCTCTTTCATCTCCTACACTCACCTCCCTTCTTACTTCATAATCTTTCCTCCACCACATTATGATACTCACTTGAGAAAAGAAAGAACACTAGAGAGAAGAAAAAGAATGAGAGAGTTCATCTTTATTTTGTGAGGAATTCTTCATCTCCTTCTTCTTCTTGTTATAGAAAAATGAAAGCACCATTTTTCCTAACCCCATTCCTCCATCAAGGCAACTACAAACCCCAAATGAGACTAGCATGATCTACTACACATTCCTACAGCAAATCTTGAGCATGTCGAGTTGCCGGCTTCATGCTCGAGTTGCCTCGGTATTGAGGCGGGAGCCCGTAAAAGCTACAGGCGATGTGGTGCCCTTTCCGACGAGGAGGAGATGGACGGAGATCCCGCGAGGAGATCGGAGTGGAGATGAAGACCGGAGGACTTGGATCGTCGGTATATATCTCTATTCCCATTCTTGTAGATAGCTTAGACTAGTTAATGGTCCGATCCGGTTAAAGTGCGCGGTGGTGCCGGTTTGCAAAGTCCGCAAAATTTAAGTTATTCACCGCTTCCGCATTCCGGCGTCGGATTGACGGCCGGGGCGCCGCCGTGCACTTACAGTGGTATCAGAGCCTCGCCATTAACGTCGTCTAGCTTTTGTGTAATGTGTTTTACGTTTCCGATCGAACAAAATCCCGAAAACCCGTATTTCTTTGCACATCAGTTTCTGTCGAATTTTTTTTGAGTCCAAAAATTTTTCAGGTGGTCTCAGAATGATGTGCAGGGAAAACTAAGCACACTGTAAAAATTTGGTACCTTGATCTCCCCATACCGCCGCGGAAGGGCGGCCAAATCCCTGCTTTGGCCGCGCTTCCACCGCGGATATTACTGTTCATCACCCCAAATTTTTCCAGTGTGTTTCTGAGTGATAATTGTGGTTTTTGGAATATTAAAATTGGGCCCAGGTTTTCTGTGGTTGCTACAGTTTTGTTTGGGGGCCCACTTGTTAATGTTTGATCAATCGGAAAATTTTAAACACATTTTTCACAGTATTTACATTATATCTGCGACCGTGAATGTCACTCGATCGGTAAATCCGGTCTAACTGCTATAGCCCGGTTAGACGGATTTGCGAACGTGACTTTCACGTTGATGTTCTATGTATTTGCTGTGATGTTGCGGATCGGTCGTGGGGGATAGCCTGGATGCAATGCTAGTACTGTGCTGTTGTATTATGTACATTTGATATTGCGGGGCGAGCGTCCGACATGTGGACTGCCGTCACTGCCTGATTGTATTATTATTCTTTTGGGGCACGACCTGGTTGTGGTCGATGTACCCGGTGTATGTATATTTTACTTTCTGTACTAGGATTGCCCCGCGGAGGGGTGCACGGATAGCCGGGTTCTGGAGGGCAACAAGCCCGCATCTCATGGCATTGAGACGGAGGGGGCTTCGCTCTA
The DNA here is from genome assembly GCA_030015575.1 of Agapanthus africanus. Lineage (NCBI taxonomy): Eukaryota > Viridiplantae > Streptophyta > Magnoliopsida > Asparagales > Amaryllidaceae > Agapanthus > Agapanthus africanus. The sequence continues at coordinate 367,656,270 of CM057346.1, forward strand.
GGATTGGCGGGCTATTCGCCGCACTCGTAGGGGGTACAGGTTGACCCAGGAGGGGTGCCCAAGTTGCCGGATTCCGTGAAGTGCTGGGTGGTCCATTCACGGCGCTGAAGGGGGCTGCCTCGCTTCAGGTTTTGGCGGGTGACTTGCCGCGCCCGTAGGGGTCTAGGATTCTCATTGCATAGGCTATCCACACGACCAGGGGAACGTCGGGTTTCAGTAGTGGCTCTGTGAAACCCGGGGATCCCAGATATCTGTATTGTTCTGTGATGCTGTACATTTCTGTGATGTCGCATTTTATTCACGCCTTGAGCGAAATATAATATATTGGTATATATATTAGTAGATGTTGTATATGTTTTACATCCGCGCTAGTCCAGTCCCCGCTCTGTCGTTAGTTAGCTAACCTAACGGGTAATGACGGGACCCAGTGGCGAATGCGGATGGCATATACGTACATCAGTATATTTTCGTTCTTTTTGGTGTGATCAATTGATGGGACTGCATTGATTCGGATCAATGCAAGTTAAAAACAAACCTAATCTGATGTTGTTGGAACACTTTTTCAAAAAAAGCTGTTATTGCAAGGACGTTTACTTTTGTTTTGCATCGTGGTATTCATTTAGAATATCCTGCTCCTCAGTCGACGAGGCAAGGGCCGAGATCCCTTCACCGGGAGTGACCCCTTGGACAAAAAGTTTGCGTCAGGGCATTAACTTCACTATAGCCGATTACTTTTGCTTTGCACCGTGGTATTCAGTTGGAATATCCTGCACCCCATTCTACGGGGAAAGAGCCGAGATCCCTTCACCGGGAGTGACCTCTTTAGCAACGGTTTTTCGTCACTATATTTTTAAAAGCTATCAGTTCCTTCAACGATATCAAGTTCTTTACGTTAAAGGTTTTCGCCAGAAACCATTCGTAGCCCTCCGTCGTTTCAGACGGGTAGCACGTAGTATTCATGCTATGTTTGTTGACCTTCGTCAAGGCATAGTGTATGGTAGCTGCTTGTTACTTTTCTGCTGCATAGATAGATGCGTTGGTTTGGGACAGTCGTACAGCCTTGTTGACCTTCGTCAAGGGCTTGTACGGGTGGGTTCAAATTAACCTGGACAATGACGGGTGGAACTTGACATGTGACTTATGATTTGTTGACCTTCGTCAAGGTCATAAGAGCATGGGGCAGAAATCACATCGGGAGTTTCAAAAGAACTGAAACTTGCCAGATATGCGCATACCTTCTGGAGTGTGATACCGTGAGCGGATTCCGTCACGTTATCATGCGATGAGAGTTGGATCCCGATTCCCACTGATGAGTTGGTTTACTCCTCGGGTGACCCCGACTAATTCTTCTTTCAGGTTTGGAGGAGAATTTGAGGTACAGTGGGAGGTTTCCAGATTAGATAAATTGGTAACCATTCTGATCTAGGATAGAGTGCACGCTGAGTGTTTCTTCTCTCTCTCTCTTTGGCAGCGACCATTGACCCAACCCCAAGACTTTGACTCAGTGACCAAGTTGACCGAACCTTCTTAAACACCGGCTTTTGGATTGTCAGAGTTGCAGACCTCATTGCCACTCCTACTTTTACCCTTTTCTCCAGGACACCCCGTATTACTACGAACGTCCACTTCCATTGGACAAAACCATCGTATGGTTAGATACGAACTCGAAGGAATTCGAGGATGGTTTCCGGTTCTGGAGAAAACGGATAGGATTATTCAGTTGTCTTTTCTTTTCACCTTCTCTCAGGTTGCGAGTACTCCTTGGTTTAGGAGTAGTACACCTATTACGCAAATTGGATAGTCTTCTTCCAAACCATAGGCTGGTGCCGACCGGTAGGGAATGAAGAAAACCAATTAGCATAACGATGGTGTGCAGAAGGTATTAAGTTCAGACAAAGCAAGGGATTAGTAAGAGGGCAAAGTAAATTGCAACAGCTATTCACGACCAAACCAAATATTTCGTTACCACTCCCACATCACCTTTGTATTTCTCCAGGACACTCCGTATCACTACGAAGATCCACAGTTTATTTGGATACTCCATCGTATGGTTATATACGAACTCGAATGGAACTTGTTCCAGTTCGGGGATGGATTCTGGTTCAGGAGAAATAGGAATAAGGTTTATTCGGTTGTCTTTTATCTTCACCCTCTCTCATTGCGAGTGTTCCTAGGATTGGGACAGTACACCCATTATGCTTATTGGATAGTCTTCTTCCAAACCATAGGCTGGTGTCGAACGGTAGGGAAGGAAGAAAACCATTTGGCCTAAAAGGGTGTGCAGAAGGTAAAGACTAAAGACATATGAAGGGATTTGGAGAGGTGGCAGAGAACTATACGGTTACAGTCGTGAATCTGGAAGAGGCATTACTAGGAATACCAGGATACCCCATCGGAACATTTCAATGTTTCAGTTTCACTGTGTAATGTTAAAGGAAAACTGATTTCCCGATTAGATACTTACTCCAGGGTTTGTATTTACCAGGTACGATTCTCACATCTGTATGGTTTTACAGATGATGAGTGGGAGTAAGTTATTGGGGATTGGGTGATTATCCTCATTATATCAGGATTCGTTGTAATCGGTGATATTTGAGGAAATCACCTGGGCTGTTTGCCGGTCGGCAAATATCTGGTTTTGAATATCCGCTGTTATGCACCAATTTCAAATTGATATATCTGTACATCTATTTTTATAGAGTGAGATATACCTTTCTGAAATTATGTCTACGACATTTACCTGTATCAGTGGATGGTTAGGTAAGGAGCATTAAACAGCGGTGTAATTCTTCTTAACCATAAGTACAGTTTTCAACCTACGGCACACAGTGAATGAGTTATCAGACTCAAGGGACTTTTACAGAGTATTGTATGTTGTCCAGGGTCCATCAGGACAGAGGGGTTGGTCCTCGTACTACATTCAGTTTACTTATGACTTCTCTAATTTTTAGACAGGTGTTTCGTGGAAACACAGGGTCCGAATTTGGAGAAGTTATAGGTATTTGAATAGAGTAGAGAACCAGGTATAGCAAGTATCGGGATTCTTCAAAGAGATCGAAGATGTAGATACTTGTGTATGGTATTCAGTTGATAGTAATGATAAAGAGATCTTGCTTCTCTTTCAGGTTACTCATAATTGGAAGTATTCCTAAGTTGAGTAACGCTGATCGGCCTCCTTCCATTTAGTTGACATGCGCTGGGGACAGCTGCATGTTTGAATCTGGTTCAATTAAATCAGTGCCTCTGTTTCTATATTGGATATAGAACAGTTCATATCTTAACGATGTTAAGGTACGGGGAGTTGTCCGGTTTATGATTAAAACCAGACACTGGACAACTCAAGGCACGTTTCTGTAATGGCTGTTTGTGGGTTGACCCAGGCTATGACGAGGGTTGACTTTCTACCATCTGGATGAACAATAGCGATATTGTTCTAGACTCGCCACAGTTTTATTAAAAATGGATTTTTTCAGAAAACAGTAGTGGGAGTATGGTAGAACTGGAAGTGATTCCAGAACCACAAACGATTACTGAAGATTTGATAAGGAACCTAAAGATTCAATCTGGATTGACATTCCATTGGCCACTCCGCAGATATGGTGGGTAACTTCAGGCACCCGAGAGGTACTACGGTAGCCTCAAGGACGGTGACGGGGAAGTTCTTGTTTACCCACAATTACCAATGCTGTTGTTCCAGGCTGCGAGACCCGGCGGGAGGATGAGTATAGCGTCGTTCTGAACTCGCTTCAGAAGTGTACGTGTATATGACTCTGCCAGAGGGTTGTCGTAGTCAGTGGGAGCAGCGGAAGCATTGGTGGACAGGTTGCTTATGTCTATTTATAGACTACAGCAGATGTAGCGGAGATAGATCATCTATTTCTGACGTGACAGTCATGGGTTTGACTTCATCAGAATAGGGGATGGATCTGTTGAGAAGGTAGTAGGGTGTGATATCCTGGTATTTGGATGATATACACAGAGTAGGAAAAGAAACTCCTACACTACGATCGGTTATACTTTGGTCGTCACACAGTGGTTTCTCCACAAAGGACTTGGACATTATATCAGACATACTGGTTACTAGATCTATGGTTTTAGATCTAGATTTGGGTGGTTTCTCAATCAGGGTACCTTGACAGCATTCTAAGAGTATTTAGAATGGACGACTCCTAGCACGGTAGTATACCTGCAGGTGATGGAGTCACCCTCTCCAAAGGTGTCTTACAGACTAAAGGGGAGAGAGACGTGCATGATTGGCAGATCACTTGCTTAGGCAATTGAGTCAATCATGAGATGTCAAGTACCACACCAGATGTTGTTCTTGCACTAGATGCAATAAGTTGACATTAATCCAATCCTGGAGAAACAGTCGGAAGCAGTTCTAGAACATAAGTGGATGTTCTAGGGATATGATAACGACAGCCTCATTCGGGAAACAGTTATCATTCCAGGCTTCCAAGGTGACATGGACGACAAGGAGGTTGTCAGAGTTATAGTTTTCCCTCTGACGAGGGGCAGTATTTTGGACAGGTGATCCAAGGCAATACTGAGGGAGGCATGGCGCGCAGGATACTGATTAAGTTCAGTTGACGATACAGTCTAAGAAGTTTGGATTTGGAGTTCATTTATGAGCTATGTCCCATCAGACATCCAGGCACATTCTAAGACAGGTATTGCTCATTTCGGGAGATGGGTTTCTCCGCGAACTTGAGATATAGAGAGACATAGAAAGAAACAACTAAGCGGATCCACTCACTGAGGCTATTCCTCGAACGCAATAGTTCCGCAAACGAGCTTTGTGAGACTGACTAGTAGAGGAGTTGGATGTTCGGTATCACACGGGCTGTGAGTATGCGACATCGCAATAATTAGCCTTGAGTGCAAGTGGGAGATTGTTGGAGATAGTGCCCTCAGAGTCAATTATTAGGTCACAGGTACGTGATTGTAATGATTGAGGGAGGACCTATCCCGGTAGGACAGTCTTACTCGAGATGATAGTATGCTATCTGGTTTACCTTTATCATCGTGTACTGCTTTAGGTGACATGACACGTCGCTATTACACGTTGATAGAGCCCCTAGGATTCTTGCTTGACCACCAGCAGTATGAGGGCGATCATATAAGTGGGAGCTAGGGGTCTACAAGCATATCCATAAAAGGTCCCTAGTCGTGGGAGTTTCGAAACCGGGCATCGATACTCCATTAGTAGACTAGTGTATACAGTCGAGACCCCGACGAGGGGCGGTGGCCGGTCTCACAAGCCACTGGTGTCAGTTGGATCACCTAAGATGTATACAGGTGCTCATTGGATTATGAGTACACCGGACAGGACTCGCCGGGAACATGCTAGTTGGTCATATACCAGACGTCAGATGGCAGTTCCCTGGTGACATGTGTGCAGGTTAGTTCATCGACCTGGGGATCGTCATTTGTCTCGTGTGAGTTCCCACTGTACTTTGATTACTACCCTACCACGGCTCAAAGGAGTCGTGCAAACAGGTTTTAGTTGGGTACAGTCCCGAGCCACATGGAGGCAGTGAGCGTATCTTCAGGGGTTCGTCTCTCCCGGTATTGGGGGTGAGGTCGTGCTGTGTCTAGGAGAGCCATTACACAAAGTTCTTGGCCAAGGCAAGGAGATTTACTGGTAGGTATTCCAGTAGTATCTCAGGGTGTTCTGGGCTACACTCCGACACGACTTGTACCGCTTTTGGGGGTCTGACTTTTACCAACCCCCTAGGCCCGCCATGCGATACTCATAGACGAACGGACCGGACTGCACGGATATTGTCACTGACAGGCTCAGTAGGGTGTCAGGATGAGTTCGCTCATCGACGTCCCTTTTGGTCAATAGCTGGTGGCCCGTTACGTATTGGCTTATACCTCTGACGTGCTAGTGGTTAAATCCACAGCCATTGTATTGACGAGTCTTTAGAGTCCGCCACACTTTCAGTTACTCAGCTTTCGGGCGAAACGCTGTAGAGGCCGTATGGAGATATGGCAGGGTCCGATCAGATACGTGCGGTATTGCACGGATCAGGATCGGACAGTTTGTACTAGCGGCCGTATGGTTTTATGGCAGGGTTCGATCAGATACGTGCGGTATTGCACGGATCAGGATCGAACGGATATTACTAGTCGGCTTTGGTTTAAGCCGGTCCTAGTTTAGTACAGTGTAGATTTTGTCTCATTGCATTTGTATCCGGACGGAATACAGATGCGGGTGTGTATGCACAATGTTGGGGTTTTCCTGTAATTTATTACGGGACCAGTTTTCTGGAGTTGCCAGTTTGCATTCCGTTCCGGCCGGTTTTCTTTTGTTCTTTCCCGGCCGGACTTTTCCGATGGAGGGGGTAATTTGCAGTTTTGCAAATTACATTTGTGGAGGGGTTTTATTGAATAAAGGTTGATTATGATAGCTATCATTTTCTTTTCCACCATGCTTTTGCTTTATGAGATTTGATGGTGATAAAGTGAGGGTATGGGTTCAATAGTAACAAGCATGGTGTATGTTTCTTTGTCCCTTGGTGTGGTCACCCTCTTTCATCTCCTACACTCACCTCCCTTCTTACTTCATAATCTTTCCTCCACCACATTATGATACTCACTTGAGAAAAGAAAGAACACTAGAGAGAAGAAAAAGAATGAGAGAGTTCATCTTTATTTTGTGAGGAATTCTTCATCTCCTTCTTCTTCTTGTTATAGAAAAATGAAAGCACCATTTTTCCTAACCCCATTCCTCCATCAAGGCAACTACAAACCCCAAATGAGACTAGCATGATCTACTACACATTCCTACAGCAAATCTTGAGCATGTCGAGTTGCCGGCTTCATGCTCGAGTTGCCTCGGTATTGAGGCGGGAGCCCGTAAAAGCTACAGGCGATGTGGTGCCCTTTCCGACGAGGAGGAGATGGACGGAGATCCCGCGAGGAGATCGGAGTGGAGATGAAGACCGGAGGACTTGGATCGTCGGTATATATCTCTATTCCCATTCTTGTAGATAGCTTAGACTAGTTAATGGTCCGATCCGGTTAAAGTGCGCGGTGGTGCCGGTTTGCAAAGTCCGCAAAATTTAAGTTATTCACCGCTTCCGCATTCCGGCGTCGGATTGACGGACGGGGCGCCGCCGTGCACTTACATATATGATCGCCCTCATACTGCTGGCAGTCAAGCAAGAATCCTAGGGACTCTATCAACGTGTAATAGCGACCTGTAAGGTCACCAAAAACTGTACACGATGATAAAGATGAAGCAGATAGCATACTATCATCTTGAGTAAGACTGTCCTACCGGTATAGGTCCTCCCTCAATCATTTCAATCACGTGCCTATGATCCAATAATTGACTCTGAGGACTCTATCTCCAACAATCTCCCACTTGCACTCAAGGCTAATTATTGCGATGCCGCATACTCACAGCCCGTGTGATACCGAACACCCAACTCCTCTACTAGTCAGTCTCACAAAGCTCTTTTATGAAACTATTGCGTTCGAGGAATAGCCTCAGTGAGTGGATCCGCTGTGGTGTTTCTTTCTATGTCTCTCTTTATCTCAAGTTCGCGGAGAAACCCATCTTCTGAAATGAGAAATACCTGTCTTAGAATATGTTTGGATGTCTGATGGGACCTAGTTTATAAGTGAACTCCAAATCTAAACTTCTTAGACTGTATCGTCAACTGAACTTAATCAGTATCCTGCGCCATGCCTCCCTCAGTATCCTCCTGGACCACCTATCCAAAATACTGCCCCTCGTCAGAGGGAAAAGTATAACTCTGACAGCCACTCTGTCATCCAGGTCACCTTGGAAGCCTGGAATGATAACTGTCTCCCAAAGGAGGCTGCCGTTATCATTTCCCTAGAACATCAACTTATGTTCTAAAACTGCTTCCGAATGTTTCTCCAGGATTGGATCAATATCAACTTATTGCATCTACTGCAAAAACAACATCTGGTGTGGTACTTGACATCTCATGATTGACTCAATTTCCTAAGCAAGTGATCTGCCAATCATGCACATCCCTCTCCCCTTTAGTCTGTAAGACACATTTAGAGTGGGTGACTTCATCACCTGCAGGTACACTACTGTGCCAGGAGTCATCCATTCTAAAACACCTTTAGAATGTTGTTTAAGAACCCAGATTGGGGAAATTCCCAAATCTAGATCTAAAACCATAGATCTAGTAACCAGAATGTCTGATATAATATCCAAGTCTTATATGGAGAAACTACTGTGTAACACCCGAAGTATAACCGACCGTAGTATAGGAATTTCACTTCCTACTCTGTGTATGTCATCCAAATACCAGGACATCACACCCTACTAACTTCTTAACAGATCCATCCTCTATTCTGATGAAGTCAAATCTATGACGGTCACATCAGAAATAGATGATCAATCTCCGCTATATCTGCTTTAGTTTATAAATAGACATAAGCCACTTGTCCACTATGCTTCCGCTGCTCCCACTGACTACGACAACCCTCTGGCAGAGTCATATACACGTGCACTTCTAAAACTAGTTTAGAACGACGCTATACTTATCCTACAGACGGGTCTCACAGTCTGGAACAACAGCAATGGCAAGTCTGGGTACACAAGAACCTCCCTGCCACCGTCTTTGAGCATACCGAAGTACCTCTCGAGTGCCTGAGGTTACCCACCATATCTGCGGAGTGGCCAATAGAATGTCAAACCAAATTGAATCTTTAGGTTCTTATCAAATTTTCAGTAATCGTCTGCGGTTCTGGAATCACTTCCAGTTCTACCATACTCCCACTACTGTTTTCTGAAAAAATCCATTTTTATTAAAAGTGTGGCGAGTCAAGAACAATATCACTATTGATCTTCCAGATGGTAGAAAATCAACCCTCGTCATAGCCTGGGTCAACCCACAAACAGCTATTACGGAAACGTGCCTTGAGTTATCCAGAGTCTGGTTTTAAGCATATGCCGGACAACTCCCCGTACCTTAACATCATTAAGATATGAACCGTTCTATATCCAATATAGAAACAGAGGCACTGATTTAATTGAACCAGATTCAAATCATGCAGCTGTCTCCAGTGCATGTCAACTAAATGGAAGGAGGCCTATCGGCGTTAGTCAACTTAGGAATACTTCCAATTATGAGTAACCTGAAAGAGAAGCAAGTTCTCTTAATCATTACTATCAACTGAATACCATTCACAAGTATCTACATCTTCGATCATCTTAAAGAATCCCAATACTTGCAATACCTTGTTCTCTACTTTATTCATATACCTACAACTTCTCAAAACTTAGACCTTGTGTTTCTACGAAACACTTGTCTAAAAACTAGAGAAGTCATAAGTAAACAGAATATAGTACGAGGACCAACCCCTCTGTCCTAATGGACACTGGACAATATACAATACTCTGTATAAGTCCCCTGAGTCTAATAACTCATTCCCTGTGTGTCGTGGGTTGAAAACTGTACCTATAGTTAAGAAGAATTACACCGCTGTTTAATACTCCTTACCTAACCATCCACTGATATAGGTAAATGTGATAGACATAATTTCAAAAAGGTATATCTCACTCTATAAAAATAGACGTACAGATATATCAATTTGAAATTGGGGCATAACAGCGGATATTCAAAACCAAATATTTGTCGTCTGGCAAACAACCCGGTGGTTTCCTCAAATATCACCAATTACAACGAATTCCGATATAATGAGGACAATCACCCAATTCCCAATAACTTACTCCCACTCATCATCTGTAAAACCATACAGATGTGAGAATCAAACCTGGTAAATACATACCCTGGAGCAAAGACTAGTTGGGAAATCAGTTTTCTTTTAACAGTACACAGTGAAACTGAAACATTGAAATGTTTCGAAGGGGTATCCGGGTATTCCTTGTAATGCCACTTCCATTATCCAGATTCACAACTGTAACCGCACATTTCTTTGCCATCTCTCCAAATCCCTTTATTTGTCTTTAGTCATTACCTTCTGTACACCCCTTTAGGCCAAATGGTTTTCTTCCTTCCCTACCGTTCGGCACCAGCCTATGGTTTGGAAGAAGACTATCCAATAAGCATAATGGGTGTACTGTCCTAATCCTAGGAGCACTCATAATGCGAGAGAAGGTGAAGACAAAAGACAACCGAATAAACCTTATTCCTATTTCTCCTGAACCAGAATCCATCCCCGAACTGGAACAAGTTCCTTTCGAGTTCGTATATAACCATACGATGGAATATCCAATAAACTGTGGATCTTCGTAGTGAGACGGAGTGTCCTGGAGAAATACAAAGCTGAAGTGGGAGTGGTAATGAAATACTTGGTTTGGTCGTGAATAGTGTTAGTTGTATGTATGCCCTAGAGGCCAGTATTGTACAGATGATGTATATTATATTGGATGCTTGGACATATATAGAGATGACTTTCTTGCTCGATATGATAGTATGCTATCTGGTTGCTCTTTATCTTAACATGTACACTTGTCTCTTTAAACTGTCTTATAGTTACATGTTGGTAAAGCCCTTAGGATGTGTACTTGACTACCTGGACTATGATGCAGATCATACTAGTGGGGACATGGTAGTCCATAAGTACATCCTTCAAGGTCCCTAGTCGTAGGTGTATCGAGACGGGGCATCGATATACCAGAGTAGACTAGCGTATACGCTTCTCGACCCATGAGATGGGCGATGGATGATCCCACATCCATTGGTGTTTGACATCAGAGATGGTATACGGGTGCTCAGTGGAGACTGGGTACACTGGACGGACTCGCCGAGAACTCCCAGATGGTATTATACCTCACGTCAGATGGCAGTTCTCAGGTGACACTTGTGCAGGTTAGTCTGTAGACCCGAGATCGTCATAGAGTCTTGTGTGATTTCCACTGTGCTTTGATCTCCACCTTACCACGTCCATGAAGGCGTGCAAAACGGTGGTCTTTGGGCACAATCCCGAGTCACATGGAGGCAATGAGCGATAGGAGGGGTTTCGTCTCTCCCGGTATTGGGGGTTGATGTTGCGCTGTGCTCGATTGGCCGTAACAGGGAAGTCCCTGGCCAGGGCTGATCAGAGATTTGCTGGTAAGTGTTTACAGTAGTTTCTCGACCCGTTATGAGCCTCACATCGGCACGACTTATCGGTTATTGGGGTCTGACGTTTACCGCCCCTAGACTTGATATGCGACATATCAGACGAACAGACCGGACTGTACGGTAAGTGTTACTGGTTGGATTCACAGGAGTATGAGCGGGCTAGCTCGTCGATCTTCTGATCGCTCAATACCCGGATGGCCGTTACGTTTAGCAGACCGCTTGCGGCTTGTAGGTGCTTGATATGATCATCATCTGCTACCGGCGTATTGACGAGTCTTCAGAGTCCTACACAGAGGTTTCTTGGCTCAAGCGAAACGAAATAGGAGCGCATATGAGATATGTGCAGGACCGAGAATAATGCGTGTATGTGATACCGTATTTCATTCTCGCGATGGATGTATCGATTGGTTATATTCGATATAACCTAGATATCGAATCAAGGATTGATTCGATAAGCCGATACAAAGGATACTAGTCGGTTATATGCGATATGACCGGATCGTTAAATCAAGTGTTGATTTAATGATTTAATGTATAATTATATATTTGATATATTACTTTGCATTAACTAGTTTTGGTTCACTTTAAATGGATTTTCTCACTTGATGTGCAAGTTGTATATGTGATATACTTTTGTGCACATGTTTGTATCATGTTTGATGATACTTGCTCATTTGGTTAAGTGTATAGAATTAAACCATGGTTAAGTTGAGATTAGGGTTTTGCTTATTCATTTATTCATTTATTTGTTTATTCATTTATTTGGATAAGATTAAGATGAGAATGGTGTCTTTATTTGTTTCTAGTTGAAGCTTCATGAAGCTTTGACTTCTTAACCATTCTTGTCTTCATGCTTAACCCTAACCCATCCAAGTAATCATGGTCTATTCTCTACACTCTACCCTAGTTAGTATATGATAAGTATTCATTTTTCTTTTCATTTTGGATTAACACTTATCATATTCTAGCTTCATCTTCTTCTTGATCTTCAAAAGAAAAAGCTTGATGCCATCAATGGCAAATTGAGCAAAAGTGTGAGAAATCCAATTCTAAAGTGAACCCACCTCCTATTTATTCATCCTCTACTTCTTGCCAAGTTGTTTTGGGTGTTTTCTTCACAAGTTTCACAACTTGGTGAAGTTGGAGCTTGAACTTGTGATGCCTCGACGTAGATCATCTTCGGCACGAAGCCGACGACCTAGTCCGCCCTTTTCTCCGATGAAGCCGACGATTGAGTTCGGGATTCGAGACGGACAGCGAGAAGACGTCTACGTGGAGCTAAGGAAATGGATATCCGGATCTACAAAGGTTGTAGCTTCTTATCTTTAGTTAAGTTGTTAACTAGATACGTTTTTCGCCTAAATTTCTAGTCAACGATCCGTATTAGGGTTTCTCGGCACCCGTAAAATTTGAAATTGGCATGGTTGATGCCTTGTGAGACCTCTATAGTGTGCCTAAGAACCCTACAGTGGTATCAGAGCCTAGCTAGAGCCTTAGGCGAAGTCTAGACGACGTTTGAAACCCGAACGAACCCGAAACCCTAAAACCCAAGTGCTTTCTGGACTTTTTCTAAAATCTGGGATTTTTCCATATTAAAAATGCTTAAAAAATTCTGCAGGGAAATCTAGGAATTACGATGCAAAATTTATACCATGAACAGTACAGAGTGCGGCGGAACCGCGGCAGAAGCCTGGCTTCTGCGGCGGTTCCGCGGCAATATGATGACATCATCACTCCCATTTTGCACAGTAATTACTATTTTTTTATGCTGAATTTTCTGGGAATTTTTAATTTGTCTCAAGATTTGAGTGTTCTGGGGTTGTATTGGGAATCGACGATTCGATCGGATTATCAAATCTTGTCTATGTGGCTTTCCGGATAACTTTAGAATATGTTAAAAAGTTTGACCGGATATAAATACCCAACTTTTCCCCTGCCGGAAAATTTCCAAGTGTTGGATTTTTCTGTGGTTTTAAGGACGTTCTGAGTAGTGCAAGTAACGCGATGGTCCCTCTAGAAGACAACAAACCTTAACTCGATTATGTGACTGTCTTGAACTGCCCTTTGAACCTTAGGGTTTGGGGCAGTACGGCGTGCACATGTGAGGCGTTGGCTTGACCCTTCTATGGCTGGACCGTTGGTACTGAGGCATGAAGTGAATGTCTTTGAACCTATTTCATGTGTTGAACGGTTTCGGGAAAACTTGGGTGTTCGAATGTTCGATCGGAAAGTTTAATATATTCTATTTATCCGGAATGGGATACAATAATTGGAATTCACAAACAGTTATGAGATAACTGAATGAATGTTATAAATCTAGCGGTTTAGTTTCACTTGATATTGAAAAGAGTTTTCGATAATGAGACTAAAATGCGGGGTTTATAACTGTTAGGCATGTGATGTCTAAGTATTTCATTTGATTAGGCATGTGATGTCTAAAGAGATTGCGGATTCCAACTGTTGTAGTTTTACACTTTCTTTTCTGTGACCGTAAGTGTAATATCTGATATCGCCGGTTTCGTTGCTATATGTCAACGACAATTGGGATGCGCATATTTACTTACGTTGATGACATGTGATGTTATGTGTTGCTGGATATGTTATATTGGATCGTCGTGTTTGAATAGCCGGGGGTTTTTATGTGAGATGAGTGTTTTTCATATTCATTCATGTAAAAACTTGTATGTAATATTCTTTTATTGGGGCACTTCTAGGTTGCGGAAGTCGTCACCTTTAGTATATTATTTATTTTTCCGCATTAGGATAGACCCAAGGAGGGGAGCACAAGTAACCGGGTTCTGGGGTTCAGTAGGAGACCAACTCGAGGAGTCGAGTCCGGGTCTCCTAACCCTAGAATTGGTAGGGTTGCTTGTCGCTCTCGTAGGGGTCTAGGGGTATGGGATTGGCTATTCATCACGACCGTGGAATCCGTGTTTTATACTGGCTCGTATTAAAAACACGGACGTCCTAGTATATCCAATGTTTCATATGTTTCTTCTGCTGCGATATCTGTGATGTGATCATGTGATGTTCTGTGATAGATACAGTATATAGTATATATGATATATTATATAGACGTTACTTATGTTTTGCACCCGCACTAGCCCTGCCCTGCTCTGTCGTTAGTTACCTAACCTAACGGTGCACGAGGGGACATCGAGGCGAATGCTGATGGCATAAGTGTACGTCGTATTTATCTGTGATGTTTAGGTATTTAAATGATGGGACTTCATTAATGTGATTAATGAAAGAAAAGAAACCTAAGATATTGTAGAATCAAATTTTTAACAAAACAGGTAGCTACAGTTCTTGCTTGGCATAGCGGTATATGTGATATATCCTGCACCTTATTCGATGAGGAAAGGACCGAGATCCCTTCACCGGGAGTGACTCCTTTAGCAATAACTGGCAGATGCTACACACTCGGTTTGCTTTTGACTGCTTCTATGGTTTCTGCTTTGCATAGTGATATATATGATATATCCTGCACCTCATTCGACGGGGAAAGGGCCGACGATCCCTTCACCGGGCGTGACCCCTTTAGCAAAACTAGAAAAGCCTCAAAATCACTCCATTTCAAAACTTCATTTGATTCTACAACGATATCAAGTTCATTACGCTCATGGTTTTTTCTGAAAGAACCCGCGTAGCCCTCCGTCATTTCAGATAGATATTATTTAGTATTCGTGCTATGTTTGTTGACTTAGTCAAGGCATAGTGTATGGTAGCTAAATTATGTTTATCTGTAACAACATGAGATGTGATTGGATTAGAGCATTCGCACGGCTTTGTTGACTCAGTCAAGGGTCGTACGGGTGGGTTTAATTCAATCGAGAAATGTACGGGTTGAACTTGACTTATGATTTATGGTTTGTTGACTTAGTCAAGGTCATAGATCGCTAGGGGCAAAAGCATTATCGGGAATTTCATGTGTTGAAATTTGCAATGAGATTCCATACCTTCTATGAGATAGTTGGATCCCGATACCCACTGCGAGTAAGAGTTACTCCTGGGAGAGTTTTGCACACTACAATTAGCCGATCAAGTAGGTGTCTAGAAAGGTGTCAACGAGGTTACGCCTCTGGGAAAACGAGGTTTACATTAATTAGGTTCGTGCGAAAGCACGGGGGACCTCCCTCAAAATACCGACACTGGCCTGGCTGAAAGATCGACGAAGTTGTAGGGTGTAATTAATCACGGCTAGTCTTTCCTTTTAGGGTTTGAAGGAAGATTTGATAAAAACCAGTGGGAGCCATCCTGATTAGATAAGATAATAACCAATCTGATCTTGCAAGAGCATACGCTAAAGTGTTTTCTTCTCTCTCTCTCCAGGTAGCGACCATTTCATGCCCTAATAAAGATAATAATATTGATGTATTGACCGAACCCGCATGTTATACTGTGCAGGGGAACGTTGGACCCGTTCTATCTTATGAATGTTATAAGACTGAACAAGAAACATGAGAATATCTAGATTCTCACGCCGCCCAAACGGAGAACGTGCATGATGATGCACCTTCTTCGGGTGTGTTTGTTATTGAGAACTGTTTCTCAGTTCACCCTACGTCCTGGGTATTAGATACCGGATCAGGATCCCATATATGTAAGCAGTTACATGGGCTACGGAAAGGTAGAGAACTGGGAAAAGGTGATCATTCCGTTCAAGTAGGGAATGGGGCAAATGTTGCAGCCAAAGCAGTTGGCATATATCACCTCGTATTACCAAATGGTGATACACTAGTCCTGAATGAGTGCTATTATATACCGAACATGATGTGCAACATTATATCAGTTTCTTTATTAAGTAAAGAAGGATATAATTTTGTTGTAAAGGATAATGTTATGAACATATTCCTAGATCAAAAGTTGATTGCATCAGGCTCGCTACATAATGGCATATTCATTCTCAATCAAAATACAGTCTTCAATATACAAAACACACACAAGAGGAAAAGCTCAGAAATGAACGAATCCTTCTTGTGGCACTGTAGACTTGGCCATATCAATGAGACACGACTAGCTAAGTTACATAAGAATGGATATTTGAATTCATTCGAATTATCATCTTATGACACTTTCCATTCATGTCTCAAAGGAAAAATGACCAAAACTCCGTTTACGGGACACGGAGAAAGAGTTACAGAACTCTTGGGACTGGTGCATAGTGATGTATGCGGTCCTATGTCTACACACGCCAGAAATGGTTCTTCCTACTTCATTACATTCACAGACGATCTCTCTAGATACGGGCATGTGTTCCTGTTGAAACACAAGTCTGAAGCTTTTGAGAAATTCAAAGAATATAAGCACGAGGTAGAGAACCAAACGGGCAAAAGTATTAAGATTCTTCGATCTGATCGAGGAGGTGAATACTTAAGCAATGAATTCCTGGATTATCTAAAAGAGAATGGGATTCTCTCTCAGCTTACTCCTCCTTATACACCACAGCACAACGGTGTATCGGAACGAAGGAATCGCACCCTATTAGATATGGTGCGTTCAATGATGAGCAATGCTGAGTTACCTATTTCCTTTTGGGGATATGCGCTTGAGACAGCCATATACCTATTGAATCTGGTTCCGTCTAAATCTGTACCTACCACACCATATGAGATATGGAGTGGGAAGAGACCATATTTTAAACGAATTAAGATATGGGGTTGTCCGGCCTATGTCAAAAAGCAAAATCCGGACAAACTCGAGGCACGATCAGTCCTTTGCAAGTTTGTGGGATATCCTAAGAATTCTCAGGGATATTTTTTCTACCAAGCTGAGGAACAAAGAGTGTTTGTTGCTCAACATGCCACCTTTTTGGAAAGGGAATTTCTTGCAAAAGAAATTAATGGCAAAGAGGTAGAGCTGGAAGAGGTTCCAGCACCACAAACTGCAACTAATGATTTAGTACAACCAGAGGATTCAGTGGTGCCCGACGTACCCCAGCCTCTCCGCCGATCTAGTAGGGTTTCTCGACCACCTGAGAGATACTATGGTTTTCTCATTGATGGTGGCAGTGAGGATTGCATCATGGAGGATGATGACCCAACTAGCTTCGAGCAGGCCATCACGAGTGGGGACTCAGTGAAATGGCTGGATGCTATGCGGTCCGAGATGGAATCCATGTACACCAACAAAGTATGTACTTTGGTAGTTGCTCCTGAAGGGGTAAAACCCATTGGGAGCAAGTGGATTTTCAAGAAAAAACTTGGTGTAGATGGGAAAGTGGAGACATTCAAAGCTAGACTTGTAGCAAAAGGTTTTCGTCAAAGACCAGGTGTGGACTATGACGAAACCTTTTCTCCAGTGGCTATGCTTAAATCCATCCGAATCATGCTTGCCATCGCTGCATATCATGACTACGAAATCTGGCAAATGGATGTTAAGACCGCCTTTCTAAATGGTGATTTAGAAGAGTGCGTGTACATGACTCAGCCAGAGGGCTTCGTAGACAGTGGGAGCAGCGGGAAGGTGTGCAAGCTGCTTAAATCCATTTATGGATTAAAGCAAGTATCGCGGAGTTGGAACATCTGCTTTGACGTCGTTATCAAAGAGTTTGATTTCGTCAAAAACCCAGATGAACCTTGTATTTACAAGAAGGTGGCAGAGAGTAAGGTTGTCTTCCTCGTATTGTACGTGGACGACATACTCTTGATAGGAAATGATATTCCTATGCTGCAATCGGTCAAGCTCTTCTTATCACAAAGATTCTCAATGAAAGATCTTGGTGATGCCTCCTGCATATTGGGAATTAGGATCTATAAAGATAGATCCAAACGGATATTGGGATTGTCCCAATCCAGGTACATTGACACCATACGAAAAAGGTTTAGTATGGAAGAATCCAAGCGTGGGAACTTGCCCACGATCTCTGGAGTCACTCTCTCCAAAGAGATGTCTCCCAAGACTGATTTGGAGAGAGCTCGCATGCAAGGGATACCCTATGCTTCAGCTGTAGGCTCTATCATGTATGCGATGCTATGTACCAGACCCGATGTTGCATACTCACTAAGTATAGTGAGCAGGTATCAAGCTGATCCTGGAGAGAGTCACTGGACAGCTGTGAAGAGCATTCTCAAGTACTTACGAAGGACTAAAGAGATTCTCTTGGTGTATGGTAACGGAGAACTCCAAGTGGAGTCCTTTACCGATTCGAGCTTCCAGAGTGATAAGGACGACTCTAAGTCGCAGTCGGGCTTTGTCTTTACCCTTTACGGAGGGGCGGTTAGCTGGAAGAGTTCCAAGCAGGAAACCGTGGCAGACTCGACGATGGAGGCTGAATACATCGCTGCCAACGATGCTGCCAAAGAGGCTGTCTGGATCAAGAAGTTCATTACTGAACTTGGAGTGGTTCCATCCATTGAGCATCCAATACCTTTGTATTGCGATAACAATGGAGCGGTGGCTTTGGCCAAGGAACCTAGGTCCCATCAGCGATCCAGGCATATTCTGAGGCGGTATCACCTGATCCGGGAGATAGTTGATCGCCGGGAGATCAAGGTCAGGAGGGTTGACACAAAGGACAACACGGCGGATCCACTCACGAAGGCCATTCCCCAGATACAGTTTGAGAGACTCTTCGGGATGCTCGGTATGCGATACTACAGCAGCTGGCTCTAGTGCAAGTGGGAGATTGTTAGTTGTATGTATGCCCTAGAGGCCAGTATTGTACAGATGATGTATATTATATTGGATGCTTGGACATATATAGAGATGACTTTCTTGCTCGATATGATAGTATGCTATCTGGTTGCTCTTTATCTTAACATGTACACTTGTCTCTTTAAACTGTCTTATAGTTACATGTTGGTAAAGCCCTTAGGATGTGTACTTGACTACCTGGACTATGATGCAGATCATACTAGTGGGGACATGGTAGTCCATAAGTACATCCTTCAGGGTCCCTAGTCGTGGGTGTATCGAGACGGGGCATCGATATACCAGAGTAGACTAGCGTATACGCTTCTCGACCCATGAGATGGGCGATGGATGATCCCACATCCATTGGTGTTTGACATCAGAGATGGTATACGGGTGCTCAGTGGAGACTGGGTACACTGGACGGACTCGCCGAGAACTCCCAGATGGTATTATACCTCACGTCAGATCGTAGTTCTCAGGTGACACTTGTGCAGGTTAGTCTGTAGACCCGAGATCGTCATAGAGTCTTGTATGATTCCCACTGTGCTTTGATCTCCACCTTACCACGTCCATGAGGGCATGCAAAACGGTGGTCTTTGGGCACAGTCCCGAGTCACATGGAGGCAATGAGCGATAGGAGGGGTTTCGTCTCTCCCGGTATTGGGGGTTGATGTTGCGCTGTGCTCGATTGGCCGTAACAGGGAAGTCCCTGGCCAGGGCTGATCAGAGATTTGCTGGTAAGTGTTACCGGTAGTTTCTCGACCCGTTATGAGCCTCACATCGGCACGACTTATCGGTTATTGGTGTATGACGTTTACCACCCCTAGACTTGATATACGACATATCAGACGAACAGACCGGACTGTACGGTAAGTGTTACTGGTTGGATTCACAGGAGTATGAGCGGGCTAGCTCGTCGATCTTCTGATCGCTCAATACCCGGATGGCCGTTACGTTTAGCAGACCGCTTGCGGCTTGTAGGTGCTTGATATGATCATCATCTGCTACCGGCGTATTGACGAGTCTTTAGAGTCCTACACAGAGGTTTCTGGGCTCAAGCGAAACGAAATAGGAGCGCATATGAGATATGTGCAGGACCGAGAATAATGCGTGTATGTGATACCGTATTTCATTCTCGCGATGGATGTATCGATTGGTTATATTCGATATAACCTAGATATCGAATCAAGGATTGATTCGATAAGCCGATACAAAGGATACTAGTCGGTTATATGCGATATGACCGGATCGTTAAATCAAGTGTTGATTTAATGATTTAATGTATAATTATATATTTGATATATTACTTTGCATTAACTAGTATTGGTTCACTTTAAATGGATTTTCTCACTTGATGTGCAAGTTGTATATGTGATATACTTTTGTGCACATGTTTGTATCATGTTTGATGATACTTGCTCATTTGGTTAAGTGTATAGAATTAAACCATGGTTAAGTTGAGATTAGGGTTTTGCTTATTCATTTATTTGTTTATTCATTTATTTGGATAAGATTAAGATGAGAATGGTGGCTTTATTTGTTTCTAGTTGAAGCTTCATGAAGCTTTGACTTCTTAACCATTCTTGTCTTCATGCTTAACCCTAACCCATCCAAGTAACCATGGTCTATTCTCTACACTCTACCCTAGTTAGTATATTATAAGTATTCATTTTTCTTTTCATTTTGGATTAACACTTATCATATTCTAGCTTCATCTTCTTCTTGATCTTCAAAAGAAAAAGCTTGATGCCATCAATGGCAACTTTAGCAAAAGTGTGAGAAATCCAATTCTAAAGTGAACCCACCTCCTATTTCTTCATCCTCTACTTCTTGCCAAGTTGTTTTGGGTGTTTTCTTCACAAGTTTCACAACTTGGTGAAGTTGGATCTTGAACTTGTGATGCCTCGACGTAGATCATCTTCGGCACGAAGCCGACGACCTAGTCCGCCCTTTTCTCCGATGAAGCCGACGATTGAGTTCGGGATTCGAGACGGACAGCGAGAGGATGTCTACGTGGAGCTAAGGAAGTGGATATCCGGATCTACAAAGGTTGTAGCTTCTTATCTTTAGTTAAGTTGTTAACTAGATTCGTTTTTCGCCTAAATTTCTAGTCAACGATCCGTATTAGGGTTTCTCGGCACCCGTAAAATTTGAAATTGGCATGGTTGATGCCTTGTGAGACCTCTATAGTGTGCCTAGGAACCCTACAAATAGCAGTCGCAATTTACTTTGCCCTCCTTCTAATCCCTTTATTTGTCTTAACTTAATACCTTCTGCACACCATCGTTATGCTAATTGGTTTTCTTCATTCCCCACCGTTCGGCACCAGCCTAAGGTTTGGAAGAAGACTATCCAATTTGCATAATAGGTGTACTGTCCTAATCCAAGGAGCACTCGCAACCTGAGAGAAGGTAAAAGGAAAAGATAACTGAATAGTCCTATTCGTTTTCTCCAGAACCGGAAACCATCCTCGAATAAATTCCTTCGAGTTCGTATATAACCATACGATGGTTTTGTCCAATGGAAGTTGACATTCGTAGTAATACGGAGTGTCCTGGAGAAAAGGGTAAAAGTAAGAGTGGAAATGAGGTATGCAACTCTGACAATCCAAAAGCCAATGTTTAAGAAGGTTCGGTTAATTTTGGTCACTGAGTCATAGTCTAGGGTCGAGTCATGGTTGCTGCCAAAGACAGAGAGAGAAAAGAAACACTCATCTTGCACTCTAACCTAGATCAGAATGGTAATCACTTTATCTAATCAGGAAACCTCCCACTGTAACCTCAAATTCTTCTCCAAACCCGAAAGAAGAATTAGTCGGGATCACCCGAGGAGTAAACCAACTCATTAGTGGGAATCAGGATCCAACTATCATCGCATGATAACGTGACGGAATCCGCTCACGTTATCACACTCCAGAAGGTATGCGCATATCTGGTATGTTTCAGTTTCTTTAGAAAATCCCGATGTGATTTTTACCCCATGCTCTTATGACCTTGACTTTGGCCAACAAATCATAAGTCACATGTCAAGTTCTACCCGTCATTCTCCAGGTTAATTTGAACCCACCCGTACCAACCCTTGACTTTGGCCAACAAGGCAGTACGACTATCCCAAACCAACGCATCTATCTATGCTGCATATGAATACCCAATAGCTACCAATCACCGTGCCTTGACTTTGGCCAACAAACACAGCTTGAATACTTATTGACTATCCATATAAAACGACGGAGGGCTACGAATGGTTTCTGGCGAAAACCTTTAACGTAATAAACTTGATATCGTTGAAGGAACCAGATAGCTTTTTAAAAATATAGTGACGAAAACCTTTGCTAAAGAGGTCACTCCCGGTGATGGGATCTCGGCTCTTTCCCCGTAGAATGAGGTGCAGGATATTCCAACTGAATACCATGATGCAAAGGAAATGTAATCGGCTATAGTGAAGTTATTGCCCTGACGCAAACTTCTGTCTAAGGGGTCACTCCCGGTGAAGGGATCTCGGCCCTTGCCTCGTCGACTGAGGTGCAGGATATTCCAACTGAATACCACTGTGCAAAACAAAAGAGAACGTCCTTGCAATAACAGCTTTTTGAAAAATGTTCCAACAACATCAGAATAGGTTTTTTTAGCTTGCATTGATCCGAATCAACACAGTCCCATCAATTGATCACACCAATAAAGAACGAAAATAATGATGTACGTATATGCCATCCGCATTCGCCACTGGGTCCCGTCATCACCCGTTAGGTTACTTAACTAACGACAGAGCGGGTACTGGACTAGCGTGGATGCAAAACATATACAAAATCTACTAGTATATATATCAATATATAATATTCGCTCAAGGCGTGATAAAATGCAACATCACAGAAATGTAATAAGCATCACAGAACAATACAGATATCTGGGATACCCGGGTTACATAGAGCCGCTACTGAAACCCGACGTTCCCCTGGTCATGTGGATAGCCTGTGCAATGAAATCCTAGAACCCTACGGGCGCGGCAAGTTACTCGCCAAGACCTGAAGCGAGGCAGCCCCCTTCAGCAACGTGAATGGACCACCCAGCACTTCACGGAATCCGGTAACTTAGGCACCCCTCCTTGGGTCAACCTGTACCCCCTACGAGTACGGCGAATAGCCTGCCAATTCTAGAGTGAAGCCCCCTCTGTCTCAAAGCCATGAGATGCGGGCTTGTTGCCCTCTAGAACCCGGCTATCCGTGCACCCCTCCGCGGGGTAATTCTAGTACAGAAAATAAAATATACAACGGGTACATCGACCTCATCCCGGTCGTGTCCCAAAAGAATAATATACAAACAGGGAGTGACGACAGTTCACAGGTCGGACGCCCGCCCCGCAAAATCAAATGTACATAATAAACCAAACTGTACTAACATTGCATCCAGGCTATCCGCCTATGACCAATCCGCAATATCACAGCACAACACAGAACATCAACGTGAATGTCACGTTCGCAAATCCGTCTGAAAGGGCTATAGCAGTTAGACAGGATTTACCGATCAAATGACATTCACAGTCGCAGATATAATGTAAATACTGTGAACTAATCATGTTTAAAATTTTCGATCGATCAAATTTACCAAAGTGGGCCCCAAGCATTACTGTAGCACTCAAAGAGAATCTGGGCCCAAAAAGAATATTCCAAAACCCCCATTTCCAAGTCTAAAGATCTCTGCAGAAAACTGGTATGGTGATCACCTATTACTACGGCGGAACCGCGGCTAAGACAGGGGTTTGTCCGTGGTTCCGCGGCCTATCTACAGTGTCACGGTACCATTTTTCCCCAGAATTCTTAAAATACCCTGCATGCACTGAAAAAAAAATTTACCACAGAAAAATTTCGACATAAACTTTTGCAATGGAAATTGTGGTTTTTGGAAATTTGTTCGATCAAAGTTGTAAACACATTAGAGCAAGCTAGACAAGGCTAATGGCGTGGCTCTGATACCATTGTAAGTGCACGGCGCCGCCCCGGCCGTCAATCCGACGCCGGAATGCGGAAACGAAACTTTTCTAAAAACTAGAAACCGGCACCACCGCGCAGTAAAATCCAGGATCGGGCCATTAACCTAATCCTAGCAAATACGAGAAAGGGTAGAAAGCTATACCGAGCGATCCGTGTCCTTCGGTCTTCGGCATCCACTCCGATCTCCTCGCGGAATCTCCGATCTTCACCTCCTCGTCAGATAGGGCACCACATCGCCGGGTTCTTTTACGGGCTCCCACCTCTGGACCGAGGCGACTCGAGCACGAAGTTGGCGAGTCGACATGCCCAAGGATGTTAAAGGCTAGTGTAGAATCGGTTTGCCTCAAATGTTTATGAAGTTGCCATTTTGATGGAGAAGAGAAAGAACTATGGGGAGATGTGAGGAATTTTTGTAGCAAACAAAAATGTGTGATGAATATTTTTCCCTCATCAAACGAATCTCTCCCCTCACAAAATGTGGCCGGCCATCACTAATGGTGGAGGAAAAAATGATGGAATAAAACAAGTAAGGAAAATGTGTGATAAAAAGATCACATCAAAGTCTTTCTAAAATCCTTTCATATCAATGCAAAGTAAGTGATTCAAAAAGAATCTTTTGATGCAAAGAACCATCATGAAGCTACATATACAAAGAACTCCCTCCACAATGTCTAATTTTCATAACTGCAAATTAGCCCCTCCATCAGAAAAATCCGGCCAGGAAGGAACAAAGGAAAACTGGCCGAAACGGAATGCAAACTGGCAACTTCAGAAAACTGATCCCGTAATAAATTACAGGCAAACCCCGCAACTGTATATACATACCCGCATTTGTATTCTGACCGAATACAAAAGCAAAGAGACAAAATCTACACTATACAATACTAGGATCCGGCTTAAACCAAAGTCCGCTAGTATTATCTGTCCGATCATGATCCGTGCAATACCGCACGGATAAGATCAAACCCTGCCATATCTCCATACGGCCTCTACAGCGTTTCGTCCGAAACTTGAGAAACTGGTCTGTGGGGGACTCTAAAGACTCGTCAATACTTTGGCTGTGGATTTAACCACTAGCACGTCAGAGGTATTAGCAATACGTGACGGGATACCAGGTATTGACCAAAAGGGACGTCGATGAGCGAACTCATCCTAACACCCTACTGAGCCTGTCAGTGACAATATCCGTACAGTCCGGTCCGTTCGTCTATGAGCATCGCATGGCGGGCCTAGGGGGTTGGTAAAAGTCAGACCCGCAAAAGCGGTACAAGTCGTGTCGGTGTGTAGCCCAGAACACCCTGAGATACTACTGGAATACCTACCAGTAAATCTCCTGCCTTGGCCAAGGACTTCGTGTAATGGCTTTCCTAGACGCAGCGCGACCTCACCCCCAATACCGGGAGAGACGAACCCTTGCAGATCCGCTCACTGCCTCCATGTGGCTCGGGACTGTACCCAACTAAAACCTGTTTGCACAACTCCTTTGAGCGTGGTAGGGTAGCAATCAAAGTACAGTGGGAACTCACACGAGACAAATGACGATCTCAGGTCGATGAACTAACCTTTACACATGTCACCGGGGAACTGCTATCTGACGTCAGGTATAAGACCAACTAGCATGTTACCGGCGAGTCCTGTCCGGTGTACTCATAACCCAATGAGCACCTGTATACATCTTAGGTGAACCAACTGACACCAGTGGCTTGTGAGACCGGCCAACGGCTCTCGTCGGGGTCTCGACTGTATACACTAGTCTACTCTGGAGTATCGATGCCCTGTCTCGAAACTCCCACGACTAGGGACCTTTTAAGGATGTTCTTATAGACCCCAGCTCCCACGTATATGATCGCCTTCATACTGCTGGCAGTCAAGCAAGAATCCAAGGGGCTCTATCAACGTGTAATAGCGACCTGTAAGATCACCTAAAATAGTACACGATGATATGGATAAACCAGATTGCATACTATCATCTTGAGTAAGACTGTCTTACCGGTATAGGTCCTCCCTCAATCATTGCAATCACGTGCCTGTGATCCAATAATTGACTCCGAGGGAACTATCCCCAACAGGAAGGGCACCACATCACCGAGTCTTTTTACGGGTTCCCACCTCTGAACCGAGGCAACTCGAACACGAAGTTGGCAAGCCGACGTGTCCAAGATTGCTGTAGACTGAGTGTAGAACGCTATGTCTTAAGGGGTTGTTAGAAGTTGCCATTTGGATGTGGAGGAAAAATCTTTGGAGATGAACTTTTAAATGGAGCTATGGACTTTGATGCAAAGAGAATGAGATACCAAAAACCTCACACATGAGGGGTCTCCCAATGAAGTGGCCGGCTATGATTATGTAGGAAGGAAAAAAAGGCCAATGCAAATGTAATGATCACAAAGAAAATGAATCACCTCAATAATCATATCAATCCACTCACAAATATTATCTTAAAAAGCAAGTAATGATGAACCATCATGAAGCAACCATGTGCCACAAAAACCCTCTCCATAACAAATTGCACATTTGCAAAAAAAAAACCCCTCCATCAAAGGAATTTCAGCCAAGAAAGAAAGAAAGGAAAATGGCAGAAACAGAATGCAAACTGGCAACTTCAAAAAAAGCGATCCCGTAATAAATTACAGGAAAACCCAGCGACTGTATATACATACCCGTATTTGTATTTCGACCGAATACAAATGCAATGAGACAAAATCTACATTGCACAATACTAGGATCTGGCTTAAACCAAAGCCCGCTAGTATTATCTGTCCGAACCAAAACACGTGCACAAGTGCACGCGTATGTTCGAACCCTTCCATAAACCAATACGGCCTCTACAGCATTTCGCCCGATACTTGACAAACTGTCTGTGGGGGACTCTATAGACTCGTCAATACTTTGGCTGTGGATTTAACCACTAGCACGTCAGAGGTATTAGCCGTACGTAACGAGCTACAGGGTATTGACCAAAAGTGAGGTCAATGAGCGAACTCATCCTGACACCCTACTGCGCCTGTCGGTGACTATATCCGTACAGTCCGGTCCGTTCGTCTATGAGCATCGCATGGCGGGCCTAGGGGTTGGTAAAAGTCAGACCCCCAAAAGCGGTACAAGTCGTGTCGGTGTGTAGCCCAGAACACCCTGAGATACAACTGGAATACCTACCAGTAAATCTCCTGCCTTGGCCAAGGACTTCGTGTAATGGCTCTCCTAGACACAGCGCGACCTCACCCCCAATACCGGGAGAGACGAACACCTGCCGATCCGCTCACTGTCTCCATGTGGCTCGGGACTGTACCCAACTAAAACCTATTTGCAAGAC
The DNA here is from genome assembly GCA_030015575.1 of Agapanthus africanus. Taxonomy (NCBI): domain Eukaryota; kingdom Viridiplantae; phylum Streptophyta; class Magnoliopsida; order Asparagales; family Amaryllidaceae; genus Agapanthus; species Agapanthus africanus. Next base: position 367,683,289 of record CM057346.1, read on the forward strand.
TCCTTCGAGCCGTGGTAGGGTAGTAATCAAAGTACATTGGGAACTCACACGAGACAAATGACGATCACAGGTCGATGAACTAACCTGTACACATGTCACCAAGGAATTGCTATCTGTCGTCAGGTGTAATACAAACTAGCAGGTTCCCGGCGAGTCCTGTCCGGTGTACTCATAACCCAATGAGCACCTGTATACATCTTAGGTGAACCTACTGACACCAATGGCTTGTGAGACCGGCCACCGCCCCTCATCGGGGTCTCGACTGTATACACTAGTCTACTCCGTAGTATCGATGCCCTATCTCGAAACTCCCACGACTAGAGACCTTTTAAGGATGTGCTTATAGACCCCCAGCTCCCACGTATATGATCGCCATCATACTGCTGGTAGTCAAGCAAGAATCCTAAAGGGCTCTACCAACGAGCAATGGTGACCAGTAAGGTCACCTAAAGCTGTACACGATGATAAAGATAAACCAGATAGTATACTATTTTCAATCAACGTGTAATAGTGAACTTTACACGATGATAAAGACAAACCAGATAGTATACAAAGCTCTCGAGTAAGACTGTCATACCGGCATAGGTCCACCCTCAATCATTGCAATCATGTGCTTGTGATCCAATAATTGACTCTGAGAGCACTCTATCCAACAATCTCCCACTTGCACTCAAGGCTAATTATTGCGATGTCGCATACTAACAGCCCGTGTGATACCGAACACCCAACTCCTCTACTAATCAGTCTCACAAAGCTCGTTTGCGAAACTATTGCATTCGAGGAATAGCCTCAGCTATTGGATTCGCCCTGATGTTCTTTCTATGTATCTCTTTATCTCAAGTTCGCGGAGAAAGCCATCTCCCGAAATGAGCAATACATGTCTTTGAATATGTCTGGATATCTGATGGGACCTAGTTCATAAATGAACTCCAAATCCAAACTTCTTAGACTGTATCGTCAACTGAAAACAATCAGTATCCTGCACCATGCCTCCTTCAGTATCCTCTTGGACCACCTGTCCAAAATACTGCCCCTCGTCAGAGGGAAAACTATAACTCTGACAGCCACAGTATCATCCATGTCACTTTGGAAGCCTGGAATGATAACTGTCTCCTAAAAGTGGCTGTTGTTGTCATATCCCTAGAACATCCACTTATGTTCTAAAACTGCATCCGAATGTTTCTCCAGAATTGGATCAATATCAACTTACTGCATCTCGTGCAAAAACAATATCTGGTGTGGTACTTGACATCGCAAGATTGACTCAATTGCCTAAGAAAGTGATCTGCCAATCATGCACATTCCTCTCCATTTTAGTCTGTAAGACACCTTTAGAGAGGGTGACTCCATTACATACAGGTACACTACCGTGCCAAGAGTCGTCCATTCTAAAACACTTTTAGAATGCTGTATAAGTATCTAGATTGGGAAACTACCCAAATCTAGATCTAAAACCATAGATCTAGTAACCATAATATCTGATATAATATCCATATTCTATGTGGAGAAACCACTGTGTGACAACTAAAGTATAACCGATCGTAGTATAGAAATTTTTCTTCATATTCTTTGTATGTCATCCAAATACCAGGACATCACACCCTACTACCTTCTTAACAGATCCATCCCCTATTCTGATGAAGTCAAACCTATCACTGTCACATCAGAAATAGATAATCTTGTTAGTGTCTATGCCCTAAAGGCCATTATTGTATCATACTAGTTTGTATATTACTTAATGGAAGCTTGGAAAATTTACAGTTGTATAGACAATCTTGCTCAAAATGGTAGTATGCTACTTGGTTTGTTTCTACTTTAATATGTGCATGTGTTTCTTTTAGCATATTGCTTATACATATAATTGGAGCCCTTAGGATCTTTGCTTGATTACCAGCGTTGTGATAGCAGTCGCACTTGTGGGGGCTGGGTAATCTATAAGTACATCCTTATACAAGTCCCTAGTCGTAGGATTATCGAGACAGGGCATCGATACTCCGGAGTAGACTAGAGTATGCGCTTCTCATCCCAGCAGGGAAGATAGTCTGTCCCACAGCCATCAGTACGTCGTACCGGAGATAGTATGCGGGTGCTCGTTAGGTTACGAGTACACTGGACATGACTCGTCGGGAACTGTTGGTTAGTATTGTACCAATCGTCAGTTATCAGTTCCCAGGTGACATGTGTACAGCTTAGTCCGTTGACTTGACACTGTCACTTCGCCTCGATTGTGTTCCCACCGTTCTTTTATTACTACCCTACCACGGTTCAAAGGAGTCGTGCAAACAGGTAGTAGTTGGGTGCAGTCCCGAAGCACTTGGAGGAAGTAACTATTAGACAGGATTCGTCTCTCCCGGTATTGGGGGTTGATATCGCGCTATGTCTAGGAGTGCAATTACACATAGTCGTCCCTGTCTAGGGAAAGCGAGATATACTGGTAGGTTTCCAGTGTTATCTCGGGGTGTTCTGGGCTACACCCCGACACGACTTGTACCGCTATTAGGGGACTGACGTTCGCCACCCCCTAGGCCCGCCATGCGATATTCTTATACGAACAGACTGGACTGTACGGAGATTGTCACATTCAGGCTCAGTAGGAGTTCGGATGGGTTTACTTCATCGGCCTTCTTATCGACATCTACCTGGGGACTGTTACGTACAGCTAGTGCCGCTTGCGGTCTGTGGTTAAACCTACAGTCAGCGTAGTGTCGAGTCTTTAGAGTCCCACACAGAGAGTTTCCCTGCACTGAGCGAAACATGTAGAGGCCGTATGGTTTTACGGCAGGGCTGCGATCACTTACGTGCACTTGTGTGCGTTTGCTGTTCGGCAGGCAATACTAGTGGGCTTTGGTTTAAGCCGGATCCTAGTATTGCACGGATGGATCTGTTTTGTCTTCTGTGCATCCGCATTCTACAGAATGCGGATGCGGGTGTGTATGCACAGTTTTGAGGAGCGTAGAAGGAGGAGGTGCCTCATTAGGGTTTTGGCAGTTGATTCGGCCAAAACCATTATGTGGCAGGCTCATTAGGGTTTTGACAGTTGATTCGGTCAAAACCATTTTGATGCGGACTCATTAGGGTTTTGGCAATTCATTCGGTCAAAACCATTATGAGCCGGGGACATTATTTACTAATCTTTTTAGTGATAATTATGTGATGGCTAATTGATTTGACCATTTGACCACACTTGACTTTGTTGACCGTTTGACCAAAGTTGACTTGGACCTTCATGAGAGGTCTTTGGTTTTCTTTTTATTCTTTGGGTTATGAAAATGGTCAAGTCATTAGTTGCCATCAACTTTATCTTGAAAAGATTAGTAATGATGATAGTGGTGTATTATTGAACCATGATTCATTTTCTTAGTTCATTCTTGATCTCTCATTCTCTCTCTTAAGAAAATAAAATGAGAAAGCTCCATGGTTCTCCTTCATCTTCCTCCTCTTGAAAATTCATTTGATCTCATGTGTTGAGAGAAAAAGGATCCAAATAGACAAACACTTCCATCTACCTCTTCTACACATCCTAGGACATCAAGACTAGTGATCTTGTTGCCCTAGTTGCCTCGGCTCGAGGTGGAGCTCGGAGCACAACTCTCGGGTGGATCATCTTCGACTCAAGAAAGCCGCGGAGGTGACCAAGATCCGGATCGATCATCGGAGCATGGATGGACGATCAGGACAGCGGAATGAAGACCCGAAGGACTGGTATCGTGAGGTATAATCTCTATGGCATAGTAGATAGCACCTCTAGTAGTTTGCTAGTTTGTAGTTTAGCAAAGATCCATCTTTTAGCCCATGTTGCCTTTGCGGTAAAAATTGTTTTTCGCCGTTTCCGCCTCCCCGTAAGAACCGGGATGAGCAACGTGGACTTATGGTGGTATCAGAGCTTAGCTAAACATAAACTAGCATGTTAGCAAAGTATTTAGAATCTCGATCGGAAAAAATTCGCAAAACATGTCCTGAAAAATCAACTTTCTGCCGATTTTTATACTACTTTAAAAATTATTTAACATACATGAAAAATCGGCTCAGGGTTTTCTAAAATCACCCACCAAAAACGATCCAGTGACTCGGTCAAAGCGCCGCGGAATCGCGGCAAGAACATGCTTCTTGCCGCGGATCCGCGGCCGAGTTGACACGGCTGTGGACCGTTTTTGGTGCAGTGTTCTTAGTTGGATGTTTTGGGATATTTAGTATATTTTGTTTCTGCCCAGAATTTCCAGAAAACAAATCCGTATTTTGATCGAAATTCCGTAGACTTTGTCTAATGGATCTTATCTGTGATGTGATATATGTATCGAAATTCCGTAGACTTTGACCAAAAGGGAAGTCGATGAGCGAACTCATCCTGACACCCTACTGAGCCTGTCAGTGATAATATCCATACAGTCCGGTCCGTTCGTCTATGAGCATCGCATGGCGGGCCTAGGGGGTTGGTAAAAGTCAGACCCCCAAAAGCAGTACAAGTCGTGTCGGAGTGTAGCCCAGAACACCCTGAGATACTACTGGAATACCTACCAGTAAATCTCCTGCCTTGGCCAAGGACTTCATGTAATGGCTCTCCTAGACACAGCGTGACCTCACCCATAATACCGGGAAAGACGAACCCCGTTGATCCGCTCACTGCCTCCATGTGGCTCGGGACTGTACCCAACTAAAACCTGTTTGCATGACTCCTTTGAGCCGTGGTAGGGTAGTAATCAATGTACAGTGGGAACTCATATGAGACAAATAACGATCATACGTCGATGAACTAACCTGTACACATGTCACCAGGGAACTGCTATCTGACGTCAGGTATAATAACAACTAGCAGATTCCCGGCGAGTCCTGTCCGGTGTATTCATAACCCAATGAGCACCTGTATACGTCTTAGGTGAACCTACTGACACCAATGGCTTGTGAGACCGGCCACCGCCCATCATCGGGGTATCGACTGTATACACTAGACTATTCCGGAGTATCGATGCCCTGTCTCAAAACTCCCACGACTAGGGACCTTTTAAGGATGTGCTTATAGACCCCCAGCTCCCACGTATATGATCGCCACCACACTGCTGGTGGTCAAGCAAGAATCCTAAGGGCTCTACCATTGTGCAATTGTGACCAGTAAGGTCACCTAAAGCTGTATACGATGATAAAGATAAACCAGATAGTATACTATTTTCTATCAACATGTAATAATGAACTCTACACGATGATAAAGAAAAATCAGATAGTATACAAAGCTCTCGAATAAGACTATCCTACCGGTAAAGGTCCTCCCTCAATAATTGCAATCACGTGCCTGTGATCCAATAATTGACTCTGAGGGCACTATATCCAACAGTCGACTCCATTTGGATGACGTGGAGGTCGATGCTGCCCTTTTTGCGACTTGGACGGTCGGTTATGCCCTTTTTGCGACATGGACGGTCGGTGCTGCCATTTTAGCGACTTGGACGGTTGGTGCTGCCATTTTAGTGACTTGGATGGTCCGTGCTGCCATTTTAGCGATATGGATGGTCAGTGCTGCCCTTTTAGCGACGTGGACGGTCGGTTCTGCCATTTTAGCAACTTGGATGGTCGGAGCTGTCCTTTTAGCATCTTGGACGGTCGGTGCTGCCCTTTTTCGACTTGGACGGTCGGTTCTGCCCTTTTATGGACGTGGACGTCGGTGCTGCCCATTTTTCGACTTGGACAGTCGGTGCTGTCCTTTTTGCGACTTGGATGGTCGGTTCTTCCCTTTTAGCGACGTGGACGGTCGATGCTGCCCTTTTTGCGACTTGGACTATCGGTGCTGCCCTTTACGACTTGGACGGTCGGTGTTTCCATTTTTGCGACTTGGACGGTCGTTGCTGTCCTTTTTTGCGACGTGGATGGTCGTGCTGCCCTTTTTGCGACTTGGACGGTCGGTGCTGCCTATTTTGCGACTTGGACGGTCGGTTCTTCCCTTTTAGCGATATAGACGGTCGATGCTTGATTTGGCCTACTCCGCTTCTTGCGGTGTCAGAATTCGATTTGACTTGCTCCACTTCTTGTGCTGTCGGGATTTGGCTTATTTCCGAGGTGGAGCTTGATTCCGCCAGGCAGGTCATTGGTTGTCTTGCTGACTTGATATGATTTGGGTTGACATTAGCATTGCTATACTGGAATATGGTACCAGGAGCGAATCATCATCTATCATGACAGGATTTGGGGATTTTGGTTTTGGTTTGGCATCAGAACCGCTGCACTGGAATATGGTACCAGGAGCGAATCATCATTTGCTATGAGGGGATCTCCTTCATTTCCAGTTTAACGACTTAAGGGTCATTTGTTCCCAGTTTAACGACTTAGGCATCATTTGTTCCCAGTTTAAAGAATTAGGGGTCTATTGGATTGGAGTTTGGAATTTTGGGGTTAGGGTAGGCATCAGCGTTGCTCACACTAAAGCACATGTACCAGGAGCAATTCATTATTTTCCTTTTCCTGTTGGGGAGCGATGGCTTAGGAGACAGGTTTACGAAGGCTTACACTAGCGCCCTTCCAACTTCCGTGGCCAAATGCGGAACAAAAATTTTAAGACGATCAAAACTTTGGCGCTAGGTTAAACCTTAACCGGATCTTTACCATAAAGTTAGTTATCTATTTTAAAGTTCTATCTACCATGATAGAAGTTATACCAAGAGACTCAAGTCCTTCGGTCTTCTCTCATCGTCATGTACTCCAAGTGGCCTCCTTGAACTTGTTCGATCTTCATTTCCGGCTCCATCAGTTCTCCGGGATCAAGCTTGTTCTCCGGCTCTCCTTTGTCGTAGATGATCCACACGAAGGATGTGATCCATGGCTCTAGCTCTTTATTAAGTGTCAAAAGAGCAACTAGAGTATTTAGGATGCTAGTCCAAGTAATTTAGAATGTTGTTTGGAGTTCTAAGTGTAAAACTATCTCTTTCTTGCCTCTTCACTTGATTCTCAACACATGAGAAGGTAGTGAGGAGGAAGGTGGAGGAATCTAGAGAGGAAGGAGGAGATGGAGAGAAAATTGGAGCTCAAGAAAATAATGAACCATTCATGAAAGAGAAAATACACACCAAGATTTTGCGTATGAATTCTTTCATTAAACAATCAACAACCATGTTTCAATAGTAACTCCAAATGAATTAAAAATTCATTTGAAGCATGGTCATTGCCATTCCTCCCATACTTCTCACTTTACACCTCATTTCCATTTATCAAATAAATGGAAAATACATAATGAGGTGGCCATCTTCTAGAAGGAAATCTGTAATAAATACGGATTTCAGTCTACTGTATATACATACCCGCAATCGGATAAAAGCACGACTGCGTAAAGGGATTGAATAACACGAAGAACGTAATACTAGAATATATATATATGTATATATATATATATATCTCGAAATACATATATGCAAGTCATTAAATCAATACTTGATTTAATAATCCGGCTCAAACCCATGCCGGCTAGTATTACCAACTGTCCGATCGAAAGTCCGAGTACAAAATACATCAATCGATCGAACCCTGCACGTATCCAATACGGTCACTACATCATTTCGCCTGAATCAGGGAAACACTCTATGTGGGACTCTATAAACTTGACAGTACTCTGGCAGTGGGTTTAACCACAAGCATGTCAGCGGCACTAGCTGTTTGAAACAGCTATCCAGGTACCTGTCGAAAAGTAAGGCCGACGAGAAAACTCGTCCGAACTCCTACTGAGCCTATCCGTGACAATATCCGTACAGTCCGGTCTCTTTGTCAAAGAGTATCATATACCGGGTCTAGGGGGTAGTGAACGTCAGACCCTAATAACCTGATAAGTCGTGCTGATGTGGCTCAGGACAAATCCGGGAAACTACTGATCAGCCTATCAGTAAATCCCAACTGCCTTGGTCAAGGTCTTATGGTCCTGACCAATCGAATCACAGTGCGATATCGACTCCCTATACTGGGAGAGACGAATCCTCGTCAATCGCTTACTGCCTCCATGTGGCTCGGGACTGTACCCAACCAAAACCTATTTGCATGACTCAGCAGAGCCGTGGTAGGATAGTGATCAAAGCACAGTGGGAACTCACATGAGACAAATGCCGATCTCAGGTCTAAAGACTAACCTGTACTAGTGTCACCTGAGAACTTCCACCTGACGAAAGGTATATTACCATCTGGAAGTTCTCGGCGAGTCCGTCCAGTGTACTCACCCCCAGTGAGCACCTGTATACGATCTTTAGTCTCAAGACCAATGGTTGTCGAACCAAACCATCGGCCCTCATCGGGGTCTAGAAACGTATACACTAGTCTACTCTGGAATATCGATCCCCAGTCTCAATACTCCCACGACTAGGGACCATTCAAGGATGTGCATACCGACTACCCAGCTCCCACAAGTATGATCGCTATCACAACGCAGGTAGTCTAGCAACGATCCTACGGGGTTTATCAACATGTATAAAAGATATATAATATCAAGTAAGACATACACATTTTAAGATAATGTCAAACCAAATAGCATACTATCAAATAGAGCAAGACTGTCCTGTACATTAATATGTCCAAGCATCCATATGTATACATATACAATAATGGCCTCTATGGCATACATATCCAACAATCTCCCACTAGCACTAGGGCCAGATATTGGCGTACCGAGTATCCAACGTCTGCTCTAGGGCCAGCTTTTGGCGTATCGCATACCCAACATCTCAAAAAGTCTCTCGAACTGTGCTTGAGGAAGGGCCTTGGTGAATGGATCCGTAGTGTTGTCTTTCGTATCCACTCTCCGCACCTCGATCTACGATCTCCCTGATCAGGTGATACCACCTTAAGATGTGCCTAGATATCTGATGGGACCGTGGTTCCTTCTCTAAAGCTATAGCCCCATTGTTATCGCAATACAAATGTATTGGGTCAACAATGGACGGAACTACCTGATGTTCATTAATGAATTTCTTCATCTAGACTGCCTCTTTTGCGGCATCGCTTGCAGAAATGTATTCAGCCTCCATCGTCGAGTCTGCAAAGGTATCCTGTTTGGAGCTCTTCCAACACACCGCCCCTCCGTTGAAGGTAAATACAAAACCCAAGACAGACTTGCTGTAATCCTTGTCACTCTAGAAGCATGAATCGGTAAAGGACTCGACCTTTAGGTCTCCATTACCGTAAACTAAGAACATCTCCTTAGTCCTTCTCAGGTATTTAAGAATGTTCTTTACTGCTATCCAGTGGTCCTCACCTTGGTTTGTCTGATACTGGCTCACCACGCTTAGTGCATAAGCTAAATCTGGTCTTGTAAATAGCATCGCATACATTATAGATCCTACCGCCGAAGCGTAGGGTATAGTGCTCATGCGAACCCTCTCCTCGTCAGTCTTGGGAGACATCTCCTTGGAGAGGGTGATTCCGTGCAATGTGGGTATGTTACTGCTCTTGGAATCTTTCATACTAAATCTCTTTAGTACGGTCTCTATGTACCTGGACTGCGAAAGTCCCAACAATCTCTTAGATCTATCTCTGTAGATCTTGATCCCCAGAATGTACGATGCATCACCCAGGTCCTTTATGGAGAACCTTTGTGATAAGAATTGCTTGACCGATCGTAGCATAGGAATGTCATTTCCTATCAAAAGAATGTCATCCACGTACAAGACTAGGAATACAGCAGTTCGTCCTACAATCTTCTTATAAATACAAGGCTCATCCTCGTTCTTGATGAAGTCAAATTCCTTGACTGTTTCATCAAAACAGATGTTCCAGCTCTATGATGCCTTCATTAATCTATAAATGGATTTAAGCAACTTGCACACCTTCCCGCTGCTCCATATAAACGCACTCAGTTAAGCTTCCGTTTAGAAAAGCCGTTTTTACGTCCATCTTCCAGATCTCATAGTCATAGAAGTAGGATCCGAATGGATTTGAGCATAGCCACTGGAGAAAAGGTTTCGTCATAGTCCACTCCTGGTCTTTGATGAAAACCTTTTGCAACAAGTCTAGCCTTATAGGTTTCCACCTGCCCATCTACACCAAACTTCTTCTTATAGATCCATTTGCATTCAACGGGTTTTACCATAGGTGGAGCAACTTCCAAGGTCCACACTTTATTGGCGTACATGGACTTCATTTAATATTGCATAGCATCCAGCCATTTATCAGAGTCCTCACTGATATTGGCCTTCCTGAAACTAGTAGGATCATTTTATTCCAAGATGCAATCCTCTCGATCCCCATCTATGAGAAAACTGTAGTATCTCTCGGGCAGATGAGAAATCCTACTAGATCTGCGGAGTGGCTGAGGTTCGTCGGGTAATACTGAATCTAGGGGTTCTACCAAATCTTCTGCTATATTTTATGGTTCCTGAATTTCTTCTTGTTCCACTGTACTCCCACTAATTTCTTTTGCAAGAAATTCCCTTTCTAAAAAGGTAGTGTGGTGAGATACTAACACCTTCTGTTCCTCAATGTGGTAGAACAGATACCTCTTGGAATTCTTAGGGTACCCACAAACTTGCACAATAAAGACCTTGCCTCGAGTTTATGTGGATTCTGCTTTTTAACAAAAGCAGGACACCCTCATATCTTAATGTAATCAAGACATGGTCTTTTCCCAGTCTATATTTCATATGGAGTGGTAGGCACTGATTTGGACGGTGGTCTATTCAATATGAATGCTGCTGATTCAAGAGCAAACCCCCAGAAAGAAAGAAGTAACTCGGCATTACTCATCATGGAGCAAACCATATCCAGCAGGGTATGGTTCCTCCGCTCCGATACGCCATTGTGCTGTGGTGTGTACAGAGGAGTAAGCTGAGGGAGAATGCCAGTCTCTTTTAGAAAGTCCAGGAATTCCATACTTAAGTACTCTCCCCCTCTATCAGATCGGAGGATCTTGATACTTTTGCCAATCTGGTTCTCTACTTCTTTTCTAAATTCTTTGAATTCCTCAAAAGTTTCATATTTATGTTTCATGAGATACACATATCCGAACCTAGAGAGATCGTCAGTGAATGTGATGAAGTATGAGAACCCACCCCATGCATGTATAGACATTGGACCACATACATCACTGTGTATGAGTCCCAAGAGCCTTTCTGCTCTTTCTCCGCGTCCGGTGAACGGAGATTTGGTCAATTTTCCATTGAGACAAGACTGACAAGTTTAATAAGATGACAACTCGAACGTATCCAAAAATCCATCTTTATGCAACTTACTCAGTCTTTTCTCTCCGATATGACCAATTCTACAATGCAACAAGTAGGATTCGTTCGTATCTGAACTCTTCCTCTTGTGTGTGTTTTGTACATTGAGAAATGTATTCTGATTTAGAACATAGATACCATTACTCAGTGTACCTTCTGCAACCAGTACCTTATCAAGGTAAATGTTCATGATATTTCTATCAAGAAAAAAATTATATCCATCTTTATCAAGTAAAGAAACCGATATGATGTTGCAAACTATGAAAGGTACATAGTTGCAATTGTTCAAAATCATAGTATTGCAATTTGGCAACAGTAGGTGATATTCACCGACGGCTGCAGCATTAACTTGTGCTCCGTTCGCTATCCTGAGAGACATATCACCAGGTCCAACTATCCTACTTTTTCTCAGTCCCTGCAATAAATTACAGATATGAGATTCTGATCCGGTATCTAGTACTCAGGAGGTAGGACTGACCGAAAACTAGTTCTCTATTATAAGAACACCTGAAGTAGATGCAACAATATGTTTGTCCTTCGATAGGGTTACCAAGGAATTCAAACAATCCTCTTTCCCTTGTTCATACTCATGACTGTTGTCATAAGTTAGAGCCAAACCGATGTTCCCGAACCCCGAATAAGAATTTGGATTGGTCAAGCGATACATTTTATTATCTTGATTAGGGCGTGAAATGGTTGCTACCTGGAGAGAGAAAAGGAACACTCAGCGTGCGATCTTGCAAGATTAGATTGGTTTAGTAATTTATCTAATCAGGATGTCTACCACTGTTTCCTCGAATTCTCCTTCAAGCCTTAAAAGGAGAACTAGTCAGGACTAATCACACGTCACAATACTTGCTTAACCTTTCAGCCAGGCAGTATCGGTACTTCGAGGGAGGTTTTCCAACTCTTTCGCAAAGTTTCTTAATTACATAACCTCTTTTCCCTGGAGTCGTGGCCCCGCAAACACTGTTCTAGACACCTACTTAGTTTATAGCATTGATTGTTAAGTGAAATAATCTCCCGAGAGTAATCCTACTCATCATCATTGTATGATGCACTAGATGGAATCCACTCTTGTCACCACACTCTAGAAGGTATGCTAAATCCGCAAGTTTCCTGTATGTTTGAAACTCTCGATGCGGTTTTTTCCCTAAGCTCTTATGACCTTGACTTTGGCCAACAAATCATAACGTGCAAGTCAAGTTCTACCCGTCATTGTCCTGATTGATTTTTATCCACCCGTACACACCCTTGACTTTGGGCAACAAGATGGTACGACTGTCCTAAACCAATGCACCTATCTATGCAACGGATAAGAAACATACAGCTACCATACACGATGCCTTGACTTTAGCCAACAAACACCACATGAATACTATGTGTTTTTATCCGAAATGATGGAGGGCTATGGCTGGGTCTTTTGCGAAAAACCTGTTAACGTAATGAACTTGATATCGTTGAAGGAACCTGAGTAATTTTGCAAATATATAGTGGCGAAAACTTTTAGTAAAGAGGTCACTCCCTTTGAAGGGATCTCGGCACATTCCATGTCGAATGAGGTGCAGGATATTCCAAAATGAATACCATAATGCAAAGCAAAAATAATCGACTATAGTGAATTTATTACGTTGACGCAAAATTTTACTCAAGGGGTCACTCCCGATGAAGGGATTTCGGCCCTTGCCTCGTCGAATGAGATGCTGAATATTCATAACCGAATACCACTGTGCAAAGCAAAGGAGAATGTCTGTAATGTCAGTTTTTAGAAATCTGTTCCAACAACATTTTTAGGTTTTTTTTCTTGCATTAATCAAAATTAATGCGGTCACATATTTTTAATCTTATCACACCAGAAAAGAACGAAAATACAATGTACGTATATGCCATCCGCATTCGCCACTGGGCCCTGTCATCACCCGTTAGGTTAGTTAACAAACGACAGAGCGGGGGATGGACTAGCGCGGGTGCAAAACATATACAACATCTACTAGTATATATATAAGTATATATAACATTCGTCCCAGGCATGATAATAAGCAACATCACAGAATCTCAGCAAATAATACAGAAATGTGGATAATCTTGGAGCCCCGGGTTTCATTTGAGCCGCAAATAAAACCCGACGTTCCCGGTCGTGTGGATAGCCTGTGCAATGAAAACTTGTACCCCCTACGAGTGCGGCGAATAGCCCACAAATTCTTGAATGAAGCCCCCTCCGTCTCAACGCCATGAGATGCGGGCTTGTTTCCTTCAAGAACCCGTCTATCCGTGCACTCCACCTTGGGGTAATCCTAGTACGGAAAAAAAAAATGTACAAACGGTGACATCGACCTTAACCCGGTCGTGCTGCAAAATAATATACAACCCGGCAAAGATGGCAGTCTACATGTCGGACGCTCGCCCCGCAATAGCAAATGTACAAATGAATATAAACTGTATTTCTAACATTGCATCACATGCTATCCATTATGACAATCCAACCACAATCACAACATAAGCACAAAACATCAACGCGAATGTCACGTTCGCAAAACCCGTCTAAAAGAACATATTGCAATCAGACGAGTTTTACCGATCGAGTGACATTCACGGTCGCAGATAAAATTGAATGTACTATAAACTGTTAAACAATGTTAAACTTAACGACTTCGAAACACTCCAAGTTGCCCCGTACTGAAAACTATCGAGAATCAAATTTGGGCAAAAATTAAACAACACCAGAAAACCAAAATAATTGAGATAAGTGCCCAAAACAAAACTCATTACATTTGCCCCTAAGAAAACCGAGCAAGCCGGAAAAATAGGGTATGTGGCCGGCCAAAACATGGTAAAATTGCCTTGTTTTTGTTCTGGGTACATCTCACAGTGTAAGGATCACTCTGCACTTGTTTAAAAAAAATTTCTGAAACCTTTTAAAATCCAACAGAAACTGCAGTTTTGGTTTTGGTTTTGCGGAGTCATTTTGGTTTCGTTTTTTTAACATTGTTTAAACTTTCTATGCTAGGGCTTATGGGCTAGCTCTGATACCATGTAGGGTTACACTAGCGCCCCGGCAAACTTCCGTGGCCAAATGCAGATCAAAAATTTTAAGACGATCAAAACTTTGGCGCTAGGTTAAACCTTAACCGGATTTTTACCATAAACCTACTTAGCTATTTTAGAGTTCTATCTACTATGATAGAAGTTATACCAAGAGACTCAAGTCTTTCTGTCTTCTTTCCTCGTCATGTGCTCCAAGTGGCCTCCTTGAACTTGTTCGATCTTCATTTCCGGCTCCATCGGTTCTCAGGGGTTGAGCTTGTTCTCCGGCTCTCCTTTGTCGTAGATGATCCACCCGAGGGATGTGATACATGGCTCTAGCTCTTTGCTAAGTGCCAAAAGAGCAACTAGAGTACTTGGGATGCTAGTCCAAGTAATTTTGGATATAGTTTGGAGTTCTAAGTGTAAAGCTATCTCTTTCTTGCCTCTTCACTTGATTCTCAACATATGAGAAGGTAGTGAAGAGGAAGAAGATGAAGGTGGAGGAGGATAGAGAGGAAGGAGGAGATGGAGAGAAAAATGGATCTCAAGAAAATAATGAACCATTCATGAAAGAGAAAATACACACCATGGTTTTGTGTATGAATTCTTTCATTAAACCATCAACAACCATGCTTCAATAGTAACTCCAAATGAATTAAAAATTCATTTGAAGCATGGTCATTTCCATTCCTCCCATACCTCTAACTTTACACCTCATTTCCATTTATCAAATAAAAGGAAATTACATAATGAGGTGGCCACCTTCAAGAAGGAAATCTGTAATAAATATGGATTTCAGTCTACTGTATATACATACATGCAATCGGATAAAAACACGACTGCGTAAAGGGATAGAATAACACGAAGAACTTAATACTAGAATATATATATCGAAATACATATATGTAAATCATTAAATCAATACCTGATTTAATAATCCGGTTCAAACCCGAGCCGGCTAGTATTACCAACTATCCGATCGAATGTCCGAGTACAAAGTACATCAAACGATCGAACCCTGGACGTATCCAATACAGCCACTACATCATTTCACTTGAATCAGGGAAACCCTCTGTGTGGGACTCTAAAGACTCGACAGTACTCTGGCAGTGGTTTTAACCACAGGCACGTCAGCGGCACTAGCTGTACGTAACGGCTACCCAGGTACCTGTCGAAAAAGAAGGCCGACGAGGAAACTCGTCCGAACTCCTACCGAGCCTATCCGTGGCAATATCCATACAGTCTGGTCTCTTCGAAAAAGAGTATCACATACCGGGTCTAGGGGGTAGTGAACGTCAGACCCTAATAACATGATAAGTCATGCTGATGTGGCTCAGGATCAATCCGGGAAACCACTGATCAGCCTATCAGTAAATCCCAACTGCCTTGGCCAAGGTATTATGGTCCTGACCAATCGAATCACAGTGCGATATCGACTCCCTATACCGTAAGAGACGAATCCCCGATAATCGCTCACTGCCTCCATATGGTTCGGGACTGTACCCAACCAAAACCTGCTTGCACGACTCAGCAGAGCCGTGGTAGGGTAGTGATCAAAGCATAGTATGAACTCACACGAGACAAATGTCGATCTCAGGTCTAAATACTAACCTGTACTAGTGTCACCTGAGAACTTCCACCTGACGATAGGTATATTACCATCTGGAAGTTCTCGGCAAGTCCGTCCGGTGGACTCACCCCCAGTGAGCACCTGTATACGATCTTAGGTCTCAAGACCAATGGTTACGGTACCAAACCATCGCCCCTTGTCGGGGTCTAGAAATGTATACACTAGTCTACTCTGGAATAACGATGCCCAGGATACTCCCACGACTAGGGACCATTCAAGGATGTGCGTACCGACTACCCAGCTCCCACAAGTATGATCGCCATCACAACGCAGGTAGTCTAGCAATGATCCTACAGGCTTTATCAATATGTCTAAAAGATATATAATATCAAGGAAGACATACACATGTTAAGATAAAGTCAAACCAAATAGCATACTATCATATCGAGCAAGACTGTCATGTACATATATATGTCCAAGCATCCATATGTATACATATAGAATAATGGCCTCTAGGGCATACATATCCAACAATTTATGTCCCTATCACCTAAAGCTTTTCAATTTTATGAGCCGTAAGGGTCCCATAAAATCATTTTCTCCCTACGAGTCGAAAGGATCTCGTAGGTGTACTTTCTCCTTAGGAGTCGTGGGGACTCCCAAGTGTGTTTTTCCATTGTGAGTCGTAAGGATCCCATGAAGGTGTTTTCTTACGAGTCGTGATGATCCAATAAGTTTGTTCTCCTCATGTATCGTGAGGACACATGAGTGGGTCTTCCCAAATGGAGCATAATTCCAAGGGAGGAGACCAGCCACGTAACTGGTGGTTGCGGTGGGGCATGGGTATGATGAGAATTATTTGAGCCCGTGGATTGTATACAGAAGTCAACTTGGGGACCAACCGTAGGGCTGGGAGAATGTTGGGAGATAGGATTTTGGTTGGCGTCTACATCGCTGCACTGGAATGTGATATCAGGAGCGACTCACCATTCGCCGTTTGGAGACTTAGAATTTGGATCTTGTTTGGAATCAGCATTGCTGCACTAGAATAATGACAGGAGCAACTCATCATTTGCCCCGGGATGACTTGGGATTTGGTTTTTTGGGTAGGCATCAGCACCGCTAACACTGGAGCGAAAAGCCAGGAGCGACTCATCATTTGCTGTTTCCCGTTGGTGAGCGATGGCTCAGGAGACAGGTTTAGATCCCAATCAGCTAAGGCTTTTCAATTTTATGAGCCGTAAGGGTCTTATAAAAGCATTTTCTCCCTACGAGTCGAGAGAATCTCGCAGGTGTATGTTCTCCTTAGGAATCGTGAGGATTCCTAAGTGTGTTGCTCCTTTGTAAGTCGTAAGGATCTCACGCATAGATTTTCTCCTCACAAGGTTGAGAGGACTTTGTGAGTGTATTTTATCTCTTTTCACGAGTTTGTGCCTTTTCGGGTTTTCACAAAGTCGCAGGCAGTCTTGCTATTTTTACTCAAGGAGCCCTTTCGGGTTTTAATCCGTGCCCGTTTTTCATACACCGTTTTTTTATAGGCCGGTCGGACTTTAAATGTAGTCTCTCCGGTAGGACTTGGGAGAGATAGGGGACTTTTACACCCGTGGATTGTATACGGTTTTACAGAATGTATGATCTAGACCGTAGAGCTTGTGTGCTCAATTCGCCTGTGACTTAGGGCATTCACGCGTAATATTTCTTGAGATATCAGCCATTGATAGGTGGCACGGGCCTTTCACCCTCGGCATTTATCAGCTGGTAGGATCCTCCATCAAACACTTTCTCGATGACATAGGGTCCTTCCCAGTTTGGCTCGAATTTTCGTTTGGCATGTCGATTGGGGATGATCGGTCTTTTGAGGACCAACACCAATTCACCTTTCTTGAAAGCGCAGAGACGGGTAATCTTGTCATAGACCCGAGACATTTGGGCTCAGTATAGCTCCAGATTTTGCTGCACCGCGAGCCTCTTTTCTTCGAGGGCGTCAAGCTCTTCAAGCCGAAGGAGCACGTTTTCCTCCTTCGTCAACTCGTGCTGAACGACCATTCTTAAGCTTGGATTTTCGACTTCGAGGGGGAGGACCGCCTCCGCTCCGAAGTGTAATGAGTATGGAGTGGACTGAGTTGGAGTACGGTACGTGGTACGATATGCCCACAACGCCGCTTGAGATTCCAGTCTTTCTTGTTGGCTGAAGCATTTTTCCTCAGGAGCTTGCATAGAGTCTTATTGAAGGCTTTGGCTAGCCCATTGGCTCTTGGATTATAGATGGAGGAATATCACCAGTCTATCTTGTGTTGAGTAGCGAATCTTGAGACTTTGAAGCTCTTGAAAGAAGGCCCGTTGTCAGAAATGATTCTTCTTGGGGTACCGAAGCGGTATAGAATATTATGCCGGAAGAACGTCAGAATATCTTCTGTCTTGACTTCTTTTAGTGGGATAGCTCAGCCCATCTGGAGAAATAGTCAGTTGCGGCCAATATGAACCGGTGGCCTTTGGATGTAGGAGGATCAATTGGGCAAACAACGTCGGTGCCCCAAACTTCGACAGGCCACGACGCCACCGTAGGATGCAACGAATTGGGATGCTTGTGAATGAAATCACCGTGAATTTGGCAGAGATGGCATTTCTTTGCATGATCTTCGCAAACCCTTATCATGGTGGGCCAGCAATATCCAATCCGTTTGATCTCAAACCGCATTTTTGCGCCGGATTAGTGAGAACCGCAAACGCCCGAGTGAACTTCTTTCATGACCTTTTGGGCTTCGGCCAATGACAGACACCTGAGCTAGAGTTGGTCATATGACCTGCGGTATAGCGTGTCATTTACAAACACATATCGAAGAGCTCTCTTCTTTAGCTGAATCCTCGCAGATTTTCTTTCGGGCGGCTTATCGTATCGGAGGTACTCTATGAAGGGTTCTCTCCAATCGGGCTCGTCTTGGTTGATCGAAGCTTCATCGGCAGGATTGTTCTCTTGTTCTACGCCTTCTCCTTCATGCAAAACGGCTAGTGGAAGAATTTGCCGGTTTCTGACTGTGATTAGAATTTCGTCCATGTCAGGATCATCTAGCTCTTTAGCTAGGCGAGCGAGTATGTCAGCTTTTCCATTCAACGCTCTAGGGACTCTCATTAGTTCAATGTGAGTGAGCCGTTTCATGAGTTCCACCACACGACTTCTATATTGGGCTAACTCGGGTTTGTATATCTTATAGTCGCTGCTTACTTGGTTGACGACAAGCTGGGAATCACCGTAGACTCGTAGCCGAAGGATTTCCATTTTAATGGCAAGCTCCAAATCCACTATCAGAGCTTCATACTCAGCCTCATTGTTTGTGCGAGTCTCGGTGAGAGCAAAAGAACGTCGTAGGGTTCCCATCGATGGCGTGATGAACACCAATCATATCCCTGCTTTTATCTCAGGGATGCTTGATTTACTGGAGGTTCTTATTGATGAGGCTCCATCGAAGTAGAGCTCCCAACATGGCTCATCTTCCTCGAGGTGCAGCACTTGTTCATCGGGTAACTCGCAATTGAGCGGTGACCCCTCTGTTATGGGGTGAGCAACAGGGAAGTCTGCAAGAGCTTTCCTTTTTACTGCTTTCTGAGGAGTATAAACTATGTCAAACTAAAGTAGCATGACAGCCCATCTTCACATTCTTCCGGTTAGGCTTGCTTTGATCATTAAGTGTTTGAGCGGGTTGACCTTAGAGATCAGCATAACCCGATGAGCGAGCAGATAGTGCCTCAGGTTCTTTACAGCGAATATCAGTGCCAGGCATTGCTTTTCAATCGGGAAATAGTTGTGTTCCACCCCGACTAAAGTTCGACTGAGGTAGTATATGGCGCTCTCCTTTCCCTCTTAGTTGTTCTGGGCAATGAGTGCACTGAGTGACTCATTTAGCGCAGCAATATAGAGAATTAACGGTTTATATAGAATAGGGGCAGCAAGCACTGGAGGGTGCAGCATGTACTGTTTGATGCTTCCGAACGCTTCTTGACATTCGGCATCCCAAACAAAAGGAGCTCCTCTCTTCATGAGCTTTGAGAAGGGCCAACATCTCCCCAATAAATTTGAGATAAACCTTCATATATAAGCAAGCTTGCCTTGAAAAGATCTTAGCTGCGTCAAATCCTTCGGAAGGGGCCTCTCCATGATGGCCATTATCTTGGATGGGTCAACTTCAATCCCTCGGTGTCGGACTATGAAGCCTAGGATTTTTCCTGATGACACGCCAAAAGCGCACTTCAGAGGATTCATTTTCAGATCGTACTCCCTCAGTCTGGTGAGAACAGTTCTAAGATCTTGGATGTGATCGGCCTTGGCTTTAGTCTTGACGATCAGATCATCAACATAACATTTGACGACTTTATGAATTAGGTCATCAAAGATATTAGTCATTGTCCTTTGGTATGTAGCTTCTGCGTTCTTCAGTCCGAACGACATCACCTTGTAGCAATATATTTCGATCGGGGTTCGAAATGCTGTGTGTTTCTCATCCTCAGGCGACATCTTGATCTGATTATAACCAGACGAACCATCCATGAAGGTGAACAGCTCATAATTTGAGGTCCATCGACTATCATTTCTATGAACGGTAGCGGGAAGTCTTCTTTAAGGAATGCTTTGTTGATGTTGGGTTACCTACAACGGCAGCAAGGTTTTGGGAGGCATCATCCATGCCAAGTTAAATTTTTTGCCATTTTAGATAACCCTAACCCTAGATCTTTAACTAGAGAATCAAACCAATCTAACATGTTAACACCTAACATCTATGAGTTAGGGATTACAACCTTTGTAGTCCGTTCCTTCGCTTCATAAGCTCCGAGTTGAGGTCCTTTCGCCGCGATCATCAAGTACCCGGAATCTAGAAACGCTCCATATGCTGTATGAGACATCCTTACTTGAAGACTTAACTAATCCAAGACCATCTACCTTGAGGAATCACAAACCTAAGCTTACACTTCACTAATGAAGTATTAGTGAAGTAATCCTAATCTAACTGGCTAGAATAGATGAGGATGATGAAGTAGGAATTTTACTCTCTTTTGTTTTCTATTTCTCATAAACAATCATCACAAACTAAAAAGCATGAAAGCTTTTGGAGTGAGGAAGAAGAAGATGAAGTTGTGATGAATGAATTATTGTTGAGGTTAGAATTGCAACCAAGGGTTAAGCATGTCATGCTTAAGCCTTGTAGAGACATAAACATGGACTAGGGTTAGGTTTTGGGTTAACAAATATCTAATAAATATCAAGGAGGGTGGACTAAGTCAACATGGAAAGGTTTGGGTTAACAAATATCTAATAAATATCAAGGAGGGTGGACTAAGTCAACATGGATAAATATCCACACAATTTAGTATTAACCCAAAGTAAAACATCAACCCTAATCCAAACCCTAGCATGGTTTAATCTCAAAACCCAAGTTGCAATTGTAACCCTAACATGATACAATATTATATATCACATATATAATATATAATGTAACAGAAGAAAATAATACATTTAACATATATCACATATATATCAATGTATTATCAAGTGAGAAAAAGAATCATTTAAGTGAGCTTATATTAGTTAATGTAATGTAATATATCACATATATAATAATACATTAAATTATCGAATCAACACTTGATCCGATAATCCGGCTATATTATATATAACCGACTACTATGACATGTATCAGTTAATCTAATTAACACTTGATCCGATGACCCGGCTATATCACATATACCCGGCCGATATCACATATAGCGAGAATCTAATACGGTATCACATACATGTATTATTCTCGGTCCCGCATATATCACATATGTGTTTCTACTCCGTTTCTCCTGAGCCAGAAAACCTTTATGTAGGACTTTAAAGAATCGTCAATACGCCGGCAGTAGGTGATGATTATATCAAACACCCACAACCTGCAAGCGGTCAGCTAAACATAATAGCCACCCGGGTATTGAGCGATCAGAAGATCAACAAGCAAGCCTACACACACTCCTGTGAATCCAATCAGTAACACTACCGTACAGTCCGGTCTCTTCGTCTGATATATCGCATAAACAGTCTAGGGGTGGTAAACGTCAAACCCCAGTAACCGATAAGACGTGTCGATGTAAGGCTTATAACGGGTCGAGAAACTACTGATAACAAATACCAGTAGATCTCCATATCAGCCCTGGCTAGGGACTGTTGGTTTATATGCCCTAGGGGCCATTATTGTATCATACTTGTATGTATATTACTTAATGGAAGCTTGGGATATTCACAGTTGTATATACAGTCTTGCTAAAAAAAGTAGTATGCTACTTGGTTTGTGTCTACTTTAATATGTGCATATGTTTCTTGTAATGTATCACTTATACATATTAGTAGAGCCTATAGTATCTTTGCTTGATTACCAGCGTTGTGATGGCAGTCACACTAGTGAGGGCTAGGTAGTCTATAAGCAACATCCTATACTCATCCCTAGTCCCAGGATTATCGAGACTAGGCATCGATACACCAGAGTAGACTAGTGTGTACGCTTCTCATCCCAGTTGGGGAGATGGTCTGTCCCACAGCCATCAGTACGTCGTACTGGAGATAGTATACAGGTGCTCGTTAGGTTACGGGTACACTGGACAGGACTCGCAGGGGAACTAATTGGTTGGTATTATACCCGTCGTCAGTTAACAGTTCTCCGGTGACATGAGTACAGCATAGTCCACAGACTTGACACTGCTACTTCGCCTCGAGTGTGTCCCACTGTTCTTAGATTGCTACTCTATCACGGCTCAAAGGAGTCGTGCAAAAAGGTAGAAGTTGGATGCAGTCCCGAGCACTTGGAGGCAGTGGCGGTTAGACAAGATTCGTCTCTCCTTGTATTGGGAATTGATATCGCGCTGTGTCAGAGAGCCATCGCAAATCCCTGGCCAGGGCAAGCGAGATTTACTGGTAGGTTCCAGTAGTTTCTCAGGGTGTAATGGGCTACGCTCCGCCATGACTTATACCTCTATTAGTGGACTGACGCTTGCCGCTCCCTAGGCTAGATATGCGATAGTCTTAGACGAACAGACCGGACTGTACGGAGATTGTCACACCAGGCTCAGTAGGAGTTCGGATGGGTTTCCTCATCGGCCTTCTTATCGACATCTACCAGGGGACCATTACGTACAGCTAGTGCCACTTGCGGTCTATGGTTAACCCACTGCCAGCGTAGTGTCAAGTCTTTAGAGTCCCACACAGAGAGTTTCCCTGCTCAAGGTGAAACGATATAGAGGTCGTATAGTTTTACGACAAGGGTTCGGACGCATACGTATGTTTACGCACGTACGATGTTCGGACAGTTTTTACGAGCCGGCTTTGGTTTAAGCTAGATTCTAGTATCAGGTTATTCGATTTATACAGTCTAAAGTTTTTCCGTGTTTTCACGGATTGGAGGGGCGTTCTCGTAATTTTCCGGGAAGCTTATAGATGCATGGTGACTTGGGGGTTAAGGTGGCATAAGCATTTATTGCTTAATGACTCATTTGTGTGATTCATCCATAGAGTTAATGCTTCATTTATTGACCTAATGACTCATGAGATGAATCACACAAGGTGAATGCATCAACCATGTTGATTAATCATGTATATTATTTATTTGATAAATTGTTATGGTTGATATATTCAAATGAGTTCATTTTTCAATATCATTCTTATCATCACCTTCTCTCTCCTCAAGCTCTCTCATTCTTGAAACCCTAACCCTAACCTCTCATGTGTTGAGATCAAGGGTTAGCTAGACTAATACATCCATAACCTCACTCTATATCCCCTAGGTAGCTTAGATTAGCACTTTGAGCAACCTAGTTATCTCAAGTTAGAGATCAAGCTTGGCATAGGAGCTCTCGGGTGGATCGTCTTTGACTCGAGGAGGCTGTTGAGGTGCCGATGTTCCAAGGAGCCTACGAGGAGTGGAGGGCAGTGATGAAGACCCGAAGGACAAGTAACGTGAGGTATAACTTTGAATCCGAGTAGTTAAACCTCTCGTAGTTTGCTAGTAACGGTTTAGATACGATTCATGCGCTCAAGTCCGTGTAACGAAGCTTTGATAATCGTTTTTCATATATTCCGCCTCCCCGCAAGTTCGTGGAGTGTGTGACATGGACTTACAGTGGTATCAGAGCCAACTAAACCATTACTGGCTTGCTAGCAACTAATTAGAAGTTCGATCGACGGAAAACACGAAAACAACACCCCGAATACCCTAACATTTTCTGTTGATTTTAAAAGTGTCTCAAAAATTATTTGATATGCCTTAAAATTCACAGTAGGGTATTATAAGAATACTCGAAAAATACGAGCCCGTAACTCGGCAAGACGGCCGCGGATCCGCGGCAAGAAGGTGCTTTTGGCCGCGGATCCACCGCCGAGTCAACGCCGAGTTGACTCGGATTTGCTATGTTATTCATATATTCTGGTGTTTTGTTTTCCAGTATGTTCTGTTTCTGCCCAGGTTACTTCAGTGCAGGTTTGCTTTTGGGGTAGACACGGATAAAGGTTCTCGATTGATGTTCTAAGTTATTTGCTAATTGGGTTTTTATCTGTAATATTTAATGTGTTCGTAAACCTCCCCTAACTGCTAGTATGTCGGTTGGCAGGGGGTTGCACATTTCTGTAATGTTTACTGTTTGTGTATATGGACTTGATTGGAGTGTTGTGATGATTATTCGGGGTTTGAGATGGGTTTAATATTCATTCATTCGATGTAAATGTAATATGATGTAATATTCATTTGCGGGGCACATCCATGTTGCGGTTGTAGCCACCGTTGTATTATTTCTTTTTACTGTTTTTTGCTCCTAGGATAAACCCAAGGCGGGGTACACAAACTACCGGGTACTTTGAAGTGTCTAGTGGCCTACTCGGTTTGTTGAGGGAAACCGCTTCACTTCGGGTACTTGGCGGGTAGTTTGCCGTACCCGTAGGGGTCTAGGGTGGGGTAATGGCTATTCATCACAACTGTGTAATCCGTCTTTTATTGCAGGCTCAAAGCAAATGTGGATTGCTAGTATATCCAATAAATTTCATCTGTGATCTGGAATGCTTATTATTGCGTCTGACGAATGTACAATATCTATATATGATAGCTATTAGACGTCACTTATGTTTTACACTCGCGCCAGCCCAGCCCCCGCTCTGTCGTTAGTTAAGTAACCTAACGGGTAATGACGGGACCCCGTGGCGAATGCGGATGACATAAGAGGACGTGGTATTTTCGTTGTTTTCTGCAATGATAGGATAAAGATGGGACGCATTATAATAATGCAAAGAAAATAAAGCATAGTTTAATCGTTGGAACAAATTTAAAAGAAACCACTCGGTTATTTTAAAAGATCAGAATTTTTAAATTATGGAGATTTAACCACTCCTTTTAATAAGTATCAGGTTCCTTTGATTATATCAAGTTCACTACGTTCACGGCTTTGCCAAAACCATTCGTAGCCCTCCATCATTTCATTTGGGTATTCAGTAGTATTCAAGCTATGCATTTGACCAACGCCAGGGTATAGTGTTTGGTAGCTGCTGGGTATTTCATTTGTTGCATAGATAGATGTGTTAGTTTAGGACAGTCGTATTATCATTTAGCCAACATCAGGGATATGTACGGATGGGTTCAAATTAACAAGGACAATGATGGGTAGAACTTGACATGTGACTTATGACATTTTGACCAACGCCAAGGTCATAAGAGCATGAGGAAAAAATCTATATCGGGAATTTCTTAGGAAACTGAAATTTGCAGAGAGTGCATACCATTTTGGAGTTTGATGAATGTTGGTAGGATTCCTTCAACATTATCATACGATGATATTTTGGATCCCGATACTACTGTGAGTATATACTACTAATCAGGAGATTCGTCACTTAACGATCAATGCTATAAACCAAGTAGGTGTCAGCGGGGCTACGCCCCCAGAGAAAAGAGGTTATTTAATTAAGAAACTTCGCGAAAGCGTTGGAAATCCTCCCTTGAAGTAACGACACTGACCTGGCTGAACGGTTAAGCAAAAATTGTACGGTGAGAATAGTCCTGGCTAATTCTTCTTTTATGGTTTGAGGAGGGATTCGAGAAACAGTGGGAGCCATCCTGTTTAGATAAATTAAAAACCACTCCAAACTTGCAAGAGCATCATGCTAAAATGTTTTCTTCTCTCTCTCTTAATTGCAGCGACCTTGTGACCACGACTAGGTTACATCTAGACAACAAATTGACTAATTCTGACTTATATGACTGGCAAAGTCTGTCCATATGTCCATTGCCTATAACAAGCTGGACCACCCTATTACTACTCAAGATCCCGCCGTCCCAGGTCCAGTTTCCACCATCACGGATATGGATATCCGCCAGACAAGGGAAAAGGATAAAGCGAAAGCCTAATGCCTCGTGTTAGCTTCAGTTGATGGTGTATACCAGAAGCAGCATGAGAAGATGGACTCAGTTTCCATCTTTCTCCATAACAAAGATTTATATGGAGAGAAATCTCATATCACAAGATATGAGACCTCGAACGAATTGATTCAAGCGAAGTTGACTTTCGGGTCAACTGTAGGGGACAACGTCCTTACAATGACTAACTGTACTGATGAGCTCCAGGACCTGGAGACCACGTTGGGAAACGAGTCAGATACTGACTTGATTCTACAGTCTCTGCCTTCTACCCTGAAGGAAACCAGGTAAGAAGAAAGAAAGATGAGGGCAAAAGTTTCGGGACTGAATGTAGTGAAAAAGGAACGTTCCTATTGTTATTGTAAGTGCACGGCGGCGCCCCGGCCGTCAATCCGACGGCCAAAAGCGGAAGCGGTGATAAACTTAAATTTTGCGGACTTAGCAAACCGGCACCACCGCGCACTAAACACCCGGATCGTAACCATTAACAAGTCTAAGCTAACTAGAAGAAGGGTTAGAGATATACCGACGATCCAAGTCCTCCGGTCTTCTCGTCATGGTCCCGATCTCCTGCGGAAAAGCCCCGTCTCCTCCTCGTCGCCGGAAGTGCACCACATCGCCTACTTTGTTTACGGGCTCCCACCTCAATGCCGAGGCAACTCGGGCACGAAGCCGGCTACTCGACGTGCCCAAGATTTGCTGTAGAATGTGTAGTGAGCTATTGTCTCTATTGGGGTTATGGAGTTGCCTTTTTGTGGAGGAAGAAGAACTTGGAGAGAGGTGGGAAAAATGTGGCATACCAAAAAATGAGAGTAACATTTTTCCACACCAAAAAAATGAAATGAATCCCATCATCTTTGGAATGGCCGGCCCCCCACTTCACAAGTGTGATTGGAGAGAGAAAGAGATGGATAGCAAAAAGAATGGGGGGGAAACTCTATCATGCAAGAGAGAGGAAAAGACAATCATGTGAACCAATGATAGCAAGGTGAAAACCACACACTTCTATCACTCATCATCAACAACCATGATGATAAACAAAGTCAAGCAATCATGAGTTTATGAAGTCAAATGATGGGACAAGAATCATGACATGATAATATGCAAAGACCCCCTCCACAAATGCTTATTTGCAACAATGCAAATAAGCCCTCCTCCACCAATCTTCGGCCAATGAACGGAACAAAGGAAATTGGCCGAAACGGAAAGCAAACTGGCAACTCCAGAAAACTGGTCCCGTAACAAATTACAGGAAAAACCCCGATACTGTGCATACACACCCGCATTTGTATTCCGACCGAAATACAAAATGCAATGAGACAAAATCTACACTGTACTATACTAGGATCCGGCTTAAACCAAAGCCGGCTAGTAATATCCGTTCGATCCTGATCCGTGCAATACCGCACGTATCTGATCAAACCCTGCCATATATGCATACGGCCTATAGTACAGACTGTCCGATCCTGATCCGTACAATACCGCACGTATCTGATCGGACCTTGCCATATCTCCATACGGCCTCTACAACCTTTCGCCCGAAAGCTGAGTAACTGAAATGTGGGGGACTCTAAAGACTCATCAACACCTTGGTTGTGGATTTAACCACTAGCACGTCAGAGGTATAAGCCAATACGTAACGGGCTACCAGGTACTGACTAAAAAGGATGTCTGTGAGCGAACTCAGCCTGACAACCCTACTGAGCCTGTCAGTGACAATATCCGTACAGTCCGGTCCGTTCGTCTATGAGTATCGCATGGCGGGCCTAGGGGGTTGGTAAAAGTCAGACCCCCAAAAGCGGTACAAGTCGTGTCGGAGTGTAGCCCAGAACACCCTGAGATACTACTGGAATACCTACCAGTAAATCTCCTTGCCTTGGCCAAGGACTTTGTGTAATGGCTCTCCTAGACACAGCACGACCTCACCCCCAATACCGGGAGAGACGAACCCCTGAAGATACGCTCACTGCCTCCATGTGGCTCGGGACTGTACCCAACTAAAACCTGTTTGCACGACTCCTTTGAGCCGTGGTAGGGTAGTAATCAAAGTACAGTGGGAACTCACACGAGACAAATGACGATCCCCAGGTCGATGAACTAACCTGCACACATGTCACCAGGGAACTGCCATCTGACGTCTGGTATATGACCAACTAGCATGTTCCCGGCGAGTCCTGTCCGGTGTATTCATAACCCAATGAGCACCTGTATACATCTTAGGTGATCCAACTGACACCAGTGGCTTGTGAGACCGGCCACCGCCCCTCGTCGGGGTCTCGACTGTATACACTAGTCTACTAATGGAGTATCGATGCCCAGTCTCGAAACTCCCACGACTAGGGACCTTTTAAGGATATGCTTATAGACCCCAGCTCCCACTTATATGATCGCCCTCATACTGCTGGTGGTCAAGAAAGAATCCTAGGGGCTCTATCAACGTGTAATAGCGACGTGTCAGGTCACCTAAAACAGTACACGATGATAAAGGTAAACCAGATAGCATACTATCATCTCGAGTAAGACTGTCCTACCGGGATAGGTCCTCCCTCAATCATTACAATCACGTACCTGTGACCTAATAATTGACTCTGAGGGCACTATCTCCAACAATCTCCCACTTGCACTCAAGGCTAATTATTGCGATGTCGCATACTCACAGCCCGTGTGATACCGAACATCCAACTCCTCTACTAGTCAGTCTCACAAAGCTCGTTTGCGGAACTATTGCGTTCGAGGAATAGCCTCAGTGAGTGGATCCGCTTAGTTGTTTCTTTCTATGTCTCTCTATATCTCAAGTTCGCGGAGAAAACCGTCTCCCGAAAAGAGCAATACCTGTCTCAGAATATGTCTGGATGTTTGATGGGACCTAGCTCATAAATGAACTCCAAATCCAAACTTCTTAGACTGTATCGTCAACTGAACTTAATCAGTATCCTGCGCGCCATGCCTCCCTCAGTATTGCCTTGGACCACCTGTCCAAAATACTGCCCCTCATCAGAAGGAAAACTATAACTCTGACAACCTCCTTGTCGTCCATGTCACTTTGGAAGCCTGGAATGATAACTTTCTCCTGAATGAGGCTGTCGTTATCATCTCCCTAGAACATCCACTTATGTTCTAAAACTGCTTCCGACTGTTTTTCCAGGATTGGATTAATGTCAACTTATTGTATCTAGTGCAAGAACAACATCTGGTGTGGTACTTGACATCTCACGATTGACTCAATTGCCTGAGCAAGTGATCTGCCAATCATGCCCGTCCCTCTCCCCTTTAGTCTGTAAGACACCTTTGGAGAGGGTGACTCCATTACCTGCAGGTACACTACCGTGCCAGGAGTCGTCCATCCTAAATACTCTTAGAACGCTGTCAAGTACCCTGATTGGGAAACCACCCAAATCTAGATCTAAGACCATAGATCTAGTAACCAGTATGTCTGATATAAAATCCATTTCCTTTGTGGAGAAACAACTGTGTGACGACCAAAGTATAACCGATCGTAGTGTAGGAGTTTCTTTTCCTACTCTGTGTATATCATCCAAATACCAGGATATCACACCCTACTACCTTCTCAACAGATCCATCCCCTATTCTGATGAAGTCAAACCCATGACTGTCACATCAGAAATAGATGATCTATCTCCGCTACATCTGCTCTAGTCTATAAATAGACATAAGCAATCTGTCCACCAATGCTTCCGCTGCTCCCACTGACTACGACAACCCTCTGGCAGAGTCATATAGACGTACACTTCTAAAACTGGTTTAGAACGACGCTATACTCATCCTCCCGCCGGGTCTCGTAACCTGGAACAACAGCAATGGCAATTGTGGGTAAGCAAGAACTTCCCTGTCACCGTCCTTGAGGCTACCGTAGTGCCTCTCGGGTGCCTGAAGTTACCCACCTTATCTGCGGAGTGGCCAATGGAATGTCAATCCAGATTGAATCTTTAGGTTCCTTATCAAATCTTCAGTAATCGTTTGTGGTTCTGGAATCACTTCCAGTTCTACCATACTCCCACTACTGTTTTCTGAAAAAATCCATTTTTAATAAAACTGTGGCGAGTCTAGAACAATATCGCTATTGTTCATCCAGATGGTAGAAAGTCAACCCTCGTCATAGCCTGGGTCAACCCACAAACAGCCATTACAGAAACGTGCCTTGAGTTGTCCAGTGTCTGGTTTTAATCATAAACCGGACAACTCCCCGTACCTTAACATCGTTAAGATATGAACTGTTCTATATCCAATATAGAAACAGAGGCACTGATTTAATTGAACCAGATTCAAATCATGCAGCTGTCCCCAGCGCATGTCAACTAAATGGAAGGAGGCCGATCAGCGTTACTCAACTTAGGAATACTTCCAATTATGAGTAACCTGAAAGAGACGCAAGATCTCTTTATCATTACTATCAACTGAATACCATATACAAGTATCTACATCTTCGATCTCTTTGAAGAATCCCGATACTTGTTATACCTGGTTCTCTACTCTATTCAAATACCTATAACTTCTCAAAATTTGGACCCTGTGTTTGCGCGAAACACCTGTCTAAAAACTAGAGAAGTCATAAGTAAACCGAATATAGTACGAGGACCAACCCCTCTGTCCTGATGTACCCTGGACTTCATACAATACTCTGTACAAGTCCCTTGAGTCTGAAAACTCATTCACTGTGTGTCGTAGGTTGAAAACTGTACTTATGGTCAAGAAGAATTACACCGCTGTTTAATGCTCCTTACCTAACCATCCACTGATATAGGTAAATGTCGTAGACATAATTTCAGAAAGGTATATCTCACTCTATGAAAATAGACGTACAGATATATCAATTTGAAATTGGTGCATAACAGCGGATATTCAAAACCAAATATTTGCCGACCGGCAAACAGCCCAGGTGATTTCCTCAAATATCACTGATTACAACGAATCCCGATATAATGAGGATAATCACCCAATTCCCAATAACTTACTCCCACTCATCATCTGTAAAACCATACAGATGTGAGAATCGTACCTGGTAAATACATACCCTGGAGTAAGTATCTAATCGGGAAATCAGTTTTTCCTTTAACATTACACAGTGAAACTGAAACATTGAAATGTTCCGATGGGGTATTCTGGTATTCCTAGTAATGCCTCTTCCAGATTCACGACTGTAACCGTATAGTTCTTTGCCACCTCTCAAAATCCCTTCATATGTCTTTAGTCTTTACCTTCTGCACACCCTTTTAGGCCAAATGGTTTTCTTTCTTCCCTACCGTTCGGCACCAGCCTATGGTTTGGAAGAAGACTATCCAATAAGCATAATGGGTGTACTGTCCCAATCCTAGGAACACTCACAATGAGAGAGGGTGAAGATAAAAGACAACCGAATAAACCTTATTCCTATTTCTCCTGAACCAGAATCCATCCCCGAACTGGAACCAGTTCCATTCGAGTTCGTATATAACCATACGATGGAGTATCCAAATAAACTGTGGATCTTCGTAGTGATACGGAGTGTCCTGGAGAAATACAAAGGTGATGTGGGAGTGGTAACGAAATATTTGGTTTGGTCGTGAATATCTGTTGCAATTTAGTTTGCCCTCTTACTAATCCCTTGCTTTGTCTGAACTTAATACCTTCTGCACACCATCGTTATGCTAATTGGTTTTCTTCATTCCCTACCGGTCGGCACCAGCCTAAGGTTTGGAAGAAGACAATCCAATTTGCGTAATAGGTGTACTACCCCTAAACCAAGGAGTACTCGTAACCTGAGAGAGGGTAAAAGGAAAAGACAACTGAATAATCCTATCCGTTTTCTCCAGAACCGGAAACCATCCTCGAATATATTCTTTCGAGTTCGTATATAACCATACGATGGTTTTGTCCAATGGAAGTGGACGTTCGTAGTAATACGGGGTGTCCTGGAGAAAAGGGTAAAAGTAGGAGTGGCAATGAGGTTTGCAACTCTGACAATCCAAAAGCCAGTGTTTAGAAGGTTCGGTCAACTTGGTCACTGAGTCAAAGTCTTAGGGTCGGGTCAATGGTCGCTGCCAAAGAGAGAGAGAAAAGAAACATTCAGCGTGCACTCTAACCTAGATCAGAATGGTTACCAATTTATCTAATCTGGAAACCTCCCACTGTACCGTCAAATTCTCCTCCAAACCTGAAAGAAGAATTAGTCGGGATCACCCGAGGAGTAAACTAACTCATCAGTGGGAATCGGGATCCAACTCTCATCGCATGACAACGTGACGGAATCCGCTCACGGTATCACACTCCAGAAGGTATGCGCATATCTGGCAAGTTTCAGTTCTTTTGAAACTCCCGATGTGATTTCTGCCCCATGCTCTTATGACCTTGGCGTGAGGTCAAAATATCATAAGTCACATGTCAAGTTCAGCCCATCATTATCCAGGTTAATTTGAACCCACCCGTACATACCCTTGACGTAGGCCAAAATAGTAGTACGACTGTCCCAAACCAACGCATCTATCTATGCAACAGATAAATACCCGGCAGCTACCAATCACTATGCCTTGGCGTGAGGTCAAAATACATAGCTTAAATACTACCGAATATTTAACTGAAATGACGGAGGGCTACGAATGGTTTCTGGCGAAAACCTTTAACGTAATGAACTTGATATCGTTGAAGGAACTGATAGCTTTTTGAAAATATAGTGACGAAAACCGTTGCTAAAGAGGTCACTCCCGATGAAGGGATCTCGGCTCTTTCCCCGTAGAATGAGGTGCAGGATATTCCAACTGAATACCATGGTGCAAAGCAAAAGTAATCGGCTATAGTGAAGTTAATGCCCTGACGCAAACCTTTTTTTTTTTTTTTGTCCAAGGGGTCACTCCCGGTGAAGGGATCTCGGCCCTTGCCTCGTCGACTGAGGAGCAGGATATTCTAAATGAATACCGCGATGCAAAACAAAAGTGAACGTCCTTGCAATAACAGCTTTTTGAAAAGTGTTCCAACAACATCAGATTAGGTTTTTTTTTAACTTGCATTGATCCGAATCAATGCAGTCCCATCAATTGATCACACCAAAAAGAACGAAAATATACTGATGTACGTATTTGCCATCCGCATTCGCCACTGGGTCCCGTCATTACCCGTTAGGTTAGCTTACTAACGACAGAGCGGGGACTGGACTAGCGCGGATGCAAAACATATACAACATCTACTAATATATATACCAATATATTATATTTCGCTCAAGGCGTGAAAGAAATGCAACATCACAGAAATGTTCAGCATCACAGAAACAATACAGATATCTGGGATCCCCGGGTTTCACAGAGCCACTACTGAAACCCGACGTTCCCCTGGTCGTGTGGATAGCCTGTGCAATGAAATCCTAGACCCCTACGGGCGCGGCAAGTTACCCGCCAAAACCTGAAGCGAGGCAGCCCCCTTCAGCACCGTGAATGGACCACCCAGCACTTCACGGAATCCGGTAACTTGGGCACCCCTCCTGGGTCAACCTGTACCCCCTACGAGTGCGGCGAATAGCCCGCCAATCCTAGAGTGAAGCCCCCTCCGTCTCAATGCCATGAGATGCGGGCTTGTTGCCCTCCAGAACCCGGCTATCCGTGCACCCCTCCGCGGGGCAATCCTAGTACAGAAAGTAAAATATACATACAACGGGTAAATCGACCGCAACCAGGTCGTGCCCCAAAATAATAATACAATCAGGCAGTGACGGCAGTCCACATGTCGGACGCTCGCCCCGCAAAATCAAATGTACATAACACAACAGAACTGTACTAGCATTGCATCCAGGCTATCCCCCACGACCGATCCGCAACATCACAGCAAAAACAAAACATCAACGTGAAAGTCACGTTCGCAAATCCGTCTAACCGGGCTATAGCAGTTAGACCGGATTTACCGATCAAGTGACATCCACGGTCGCAGATATAATGTAAATACTGTGAAAAATGTGTTTAAAATATCCGATCGATCAAAAATTAACAAGTGGGCCCCCAATCAAAACTGTAGCACTCACAGAAAACCTGGGCCCAATTTTAATATTCCAAGACCCATATTTTAAGCCCAGAAGGCCTCTGTAAAAAATTGGTGAAGTGATCTCCACAGTGCGCGGCGGAAGGGCGGCGGGAAGGTGGTTTTCGCGGCGGTTCCGCGCTCCCACTGTGGAGTTACTTCGTCGAATTTTTACAGAGCTCTTAGATTTTCCAGTACATCAATATTTTACAACCTGAAAAATTTTTCGACACCAAAAATTTCCAACAGAAAACTGATGCTAACAAAAATGTAGTTTTCGAACATTCGATCGATCGAAACAGAAAAACACACTACACCAAGCTAGACTAAGTTAATGGCGAGTCTCTGATACCACTGTAAGTGCACGGCGGCGCCCCGGCCGTCAATCCGACGGCCAAAAGCGGAAGCGGTGATAAACTTAAATTTTGCGGACTTAGCAAACCGGCACCACCGCGCACTAAACACCCGGATCGTAACCATTAACAAGTCTAAGCTAACTAGAAGAAGGGTTAGAGATATACCGACGATCCAAGTCCTCCGGTCTTCTCGTCATGGTCCCGATCTCCTGCGGAAAAGCCCCGTCTCCTCCTCGTCGCCGGAAGTGCACCACATCGCCTACTTTGTTTACGGGCTCCCACCTCAATGCCGAGGCAACTCGGGCACGAAGCCGGCTACTCGACGTGCCCAAGATTTGCTGTAGAATGTGTAGTGAGCTATTGTCTCTATTGGGGTTATGGAGTTGCCTTTTTGTGGAGGAAGAAGAACTTGGAGAGAGGTGGGAAAAATGTGGCATACCAAAAAATGAGAGTAACATTTTTCCACACCAAAAAAATGAAATGAATCCCATCATCTTTGGAATGGCCGGCCCCCCCACTTCACAAGTGTGATTGGAGAGAGAAAGAGATGGATAGCAAAAAGAATGGGGGGGGAAACTCTATCATGCAAGAGAGAGGAAAAGACAATCATGTGAACCAATGATAGCAAGGTGAAAACCACACACTTCTATCACTCATCATCAACAACCATGATGATAAACAAAGTCAAGCAATCATGAGTTTATGAAGTCAAATGATGGGACAAGAATCATGACATGATAATATGCAAAGACCCCCTCCACAAATGCTTATTTGCAACAATGCAAATAAGCCCTCCTCCACCAATCTTCGGCCAATGAACGGAACAAAGGAAATTGGCCGAAACGGAAAGCAAACTGGCAACTCCAGAAAACTGGTCCCGTAACAAATTACAGGAAAAACCCCGATACTGTGCATACACACCCGCATTTGTATTCCGACCGAAATACAAAATGCAATGAGACAAAATCTACACTGTACTATACTAGGATCCGGCTTAAACCAAAGCCGGCTAGTAATATCCGTTCGATCCTGATCCGTGCAATACCGCACGTATCTGATCAAACCCTGCCATATATGCATACGGCCTATAGTACAGACTGTCCGATCCTGATCCGTGCAATACCGCACGTATCTGATCGGACCTTGCCATATCTCCATACGGCCTCTACAACCTTTCGCCCGAAAGCTGAGTAACTGAAATGTGGGGGACTCTAAAGACTCATCAACACCTTGGTTGTGGATTTAACCACTAGCACGTCAGAGGTATAAGCCAATACGTAACGGGCTACCAGGTACTGACTAAAAGGGATGTCTGTGAGCGAACTCAGCCTGACAACCCTACTGAGCCTGTCAGTGACAATATCCGTACAGTCCGGTCCGTTCGTCTATGAGTATCGCATGGCGGGCCTAGGGGGTTGGTAAAAGTCAGACCCCCAAAAGCGGTACAAGTCGTGTCGGAGTGTAGCCCAGAACACCCTGAGATACTACTGGAATACCTACCAGTAAATCTCCTTGCCTTGGCCAAGGACTTTGTGTAATGGCTCTCCTAGACACAGCACGACCTCACCCCCAATACCGGGAGAGACGAACCCCTGAAGATACGCTCACTGCCTCCATGTGGCTCAGGACGGTACCCAACTAAAACCTGTTTGCACGACTCCTTTGAGCCGTGGTAGGGTAGTAATCAAAGTACAGTGGGAACTCACACGAGACAAATGACGATCCCCTGGTCGATGAACTAACCTGCACACGTGTCACCAGGGAACTGCCATCTGACGTCTGGTATATGACCAACTAGCATGTTCCCGGCGAGTCCTGTCCGGTGTACTCATAACCCAATGAGCACCTGTATACATCTTAGGTGATCCAACTGACACCAGTGGCTTGTGAGACCGGCCACCGCCCCTCGTCGGGGTCTCGACTGTATACACTAGTCTACTAATGGAGTATCGATGCCCAGTCTCAAAACTCCCACGACTAGGGACCTTTTAAGGATATGCTTATAGACCCCAGCTCCCACTTATATGATCGCCCTCATACTGCTGGTGGTCAAGAAAGAATCCTAGGGGCTCTATCAACGTGTAATAGCGACGTGTCAGGTCACCTAAAACAGTACACGATGATAAAGGTAAACCAGATAGCATACTATCATCTCGAGTAAGACTGTCCTACCGGGATAGGTCCTCCCTCAATCATTACAATCACGTACCTGTGACCTAATAATTGACTCTGAGGGCACTATCTCCAACAGTTATTGGACTGGGCATTGGCAAAATGATTGCAGGGCTTTAGAAACCAGTAGCCAGGATACAAAGCGTGTTATGGCTTCGGTTTCAAGTGTATTTGTTATTGAGAACTGTTTGTCAATTAACTCTTCTTTCCCGGGTACTAGATACCGAAGCAGGATCTCCTATCTTTAATTTAATACATGCTTTGAGAAACCGTAGAGTTATAAAAGTAGGTGATTGGTCTCTCAGAGTTGCAAACGGAATGGGCGTGGACGCTGAATCCGTGGGAGAATATCGCCTAGGTTTGACAAGTGGGCATATATTGATTCTACGTAACTGTTTGTATGTACCTAGTATGACTTGTAATATCATATCAGTGTCCTCACTTTCAAGAGAGAGATATGATTTTACATTCGTAAGCGATGTAGTTAACATCCACCTAAATCAAGTTTTGATTGGGTCCGGTACATTAGACAACGGTATATACGTATTAAGTCAAGCTCAAGTTTTCAATATCCAGAACACACTTAAAAGAATGTCTCCAGAAATAAATCAGGCTTTCTTATGGCATTGTAAACTAGGTGACGTCAATGAGAGAAGGTTGACTAAGTTACATAGAGAAGGATATTTGAATCCGTTCGAATATCAATCTTATGCTACTTGTGAATCTTGTCTCAAAGGAAAGATAACAAAGACTCCATTCACTGGACACGGAGTAAGAGCAAGTGAGCTCTTGGGACTCGTACACAGTGACGTGTGCAGTCCAATGTCTACACATGTGCGAGGTGGTTATTCCTACTTCATTACTTTTACGGATGATTTCTCTAGGTATGGATATGTCTTCTTAATGAAGCATAAATCCGAGGCCTTTGAGAAATTCCAAGAATACAAGAATTAAGTGGAAAAACAAACAGGCAAGAGTATAAAGACACTGAGATCTGATCGAGGTGGTGAATACTTAAGTGCCGAGTTCCTGGGTTACTTAAAAGAGAATGGAATTCTCTCTCAGCTTACTCCTCCATACACGCCACAACATAACGGGGTATCGGAAAGGAGGAATCGAACCCTATTAGATATGGTTCGTTCCATGATGAGTAACGCTGAGTTACCGCTATCATTCTGGGGATATGCGCTAGAATCAGCGGCATATCTTCTGAAAAGGGTTCCTACCAAGATAGTGCCTACCACCCCATATCAGATGTGGAGTGGGAAAAAACCGTATCTTCAGTATCTGAAGATTTAGGGATGTCCGGTTTTTGTTAAAAAGCAGCATGCGGACAAGCTCGAGGCACGATCAGTACAGTGTAAGTTTGTGGGATATCCAAAGAACTCCAATGGTTATCTGTTCTATTACGCAGAAGAACAAAAGGTTTTTGTTTCTCGTAAGGCCCATTTTTTAGAACAGCAAGTTTTAGAAAAGGATACAAGTGGGAGAGAAATAGAACTGGAAGAAACACCAGAACTATAAACTACAACTGAAAGTTTGGTAGAACCAGTAGTTCAAGAAGAATTGGACATTCCCGCACCCCTCCGCAGGAGTAGTAGGCCGTCTCATCCGCCTGAGACATACTACGGTTTTATCATAGATAGGGATATAGAGGATTGTGTCATTGATGAAGATGACCCTACTAGCTTCCAGCAAGCCATTCAGAGCGGTGACTCAGTAAAATGGTTGGATGCAATGCTGACCGAAATGGAGTCCATGTACACTAAAAAAGTATGGACTTTGGACATTGCTCCAGATGGGGTAAAACCGGTAGTATGCAAATGGATCTTCAAAAAGAAGATTGGTGTAGATAGACAGGTTGAAACCTATAAGGCTAGACTTGTTGCAAAGGGTTTCCGTCAAAGACCTGGTTTGGACTATGACGAAACATTTTCTCCAGTGGCTATGGTTAAATCCGTTCGGGTCCTTCTTGCTATTGCT
This sequence comes from Agapanthus africanus, assembly GCA_030015575.1. Classification (NCBI taxonomy): domain Eukaryota; kingdom Viridiplantae; phylum Streptophyta; class Magnoliopsida; order Asparagales; family Amaryllidaceae; genus Agapanthus; species Agapanthus africanus. The sequence goes on from CM057346.1 coordinate 367,721,981, forward strand.
TCCTTCCACGATTACGAGATCTGGCAGATGGACATAAAGACGGCCTTTCTAAATGGAAATTTGGAAGAGAGCGTCTATATGGATCATCCAGAGGGATTCTTTCAGAGTGGGAGCAGCGGTAAAGTATGCAAGCTGCTTAATTCCATTTATGAACTAAAGCAGGCATCGCGGTGTTGGAACATCTATTTTGATGATGCTGTCAAAGAATTTGACTTTATCAAAAATCCAGATGAACCTTGCATATACAGTAAGATTGTAGGGAGAGCTGTAGTATACCTCTTCTTGTACGTGGATGACATTCTCCTAATAGAAAATGATATTCCTATGTTACAGTCGGTCAAAAGATTCTTATAACAGATATTCTCCATGAAAGACCTGGGTGATGCCACCTACATTCTGGGGATCCGAATCTATCGTGATAGATCAAAAAGGATGTTAGGACTTTCGCAGTCCAGGTACATAGACACCATAGTGAAGAGATTCAGTATGGATGATTCTAAGCATGGTAACCTACCGGCTTGTCATGGAACCACCCTCTCCAAAGAGATGTCTCCTAAGACTGATTTGGAAAGGGATCGCATGTCGATTATACCCTACGCTTCAGCGGTAGGCTCTATAATGTATGCGATGTTATGTACCGGACCAGATATAGCATACGCATTGAGCGTTGTAAGCCGGTACCAGGCAAACTCAGGGGAGAATCACTGGATAGCAGTAAAGAACATTCTGAAGTACCTAAGGAGGACTAAAGATATGTTCTTGGTGTATGGCGGAAAAGACCTCCAGATTGAGGCCTTTGCCGACTCCGGCTTCCAAAGTGACAAGGATGACTCCAAATCCATGTCGGGTTATGTCTTTACCCTCAATGGAGGGGTGGTCTGTTGGAAGAGTTCCAAGAAGGAGACCGTTGCTGACTCAACAATGGAAGCGGAGTACATAGCTGCTTGCGATGCCGCAAAAGAAGCTGTCTGGATGAAGAAGTTCCTCATAGAACTTCAGGTGGTTCCTACCAGTGTTGATCCAATACCTCTGTATTGTGACAACAACAGCGCTATAGCTTTAGCGAAGGAACCCAGGTCCCATCAGAAGTCCAGACACATCTTAAGGCGGTACCACCTGATCAGGGAGATCGTAGATCGCCGGGAGATCGAGGTGAAATGAGTAGAGACAAAGAATAACATTGCTGATCCATTCACAAAGGCCCTTCCTTAGACGTAGTTCGAGAGGCTATTCGAGATGATAGGTCTACGATATGCCAGCTCATGGCCCTAGTGCAAGTAGGAGATTGTTAGTGTATATGCCCTAGGGGCCATTATTGTATCATACTTGTATGTATATTACTTAATGGAAGTTTGGGATATTCACAGTTGTATATACAGTCTTTCTAAAAATAGTAGTATGCTACTTGGTTTGTGTCTACTTTAATATGTTCATATGTTTCTTGTAATGTATCACTTATACATATTAGTAAAGCCCATAGGATCTTTGCTTGATTACCAGCGTTGTGATGGCAGTCACACTAGTAGGGCTGGGTAGTCTATAAGCAACATCCTATACTCGTCCCTAGTCGCAGGATTATTGAGACTGGGCATCGATACTCCAGAGTAGACTAGTGTGTACGCTTCTCATCCCAGTTGGGGAGATGGTATGTCCCACAGCCATCAGTACGTCGTACTGGAGATAGTATACAGGTGCTCGTTAGGTTATGGGTACACCGGACATGACTCGCAGGGGAACTGATTGGTTAGTATTATACCCGTCGTCAGTTAACAGTTCCCAGGTGATATGAGTACAGCATAGTCCGCAGACTTGACACTACTACTTCGCCTCGAGTGTGTCCCACTGTTCTTAGATTGCTACCCTACCACTGCTTAAAGGAGTCGTGCAAACAGGTAGCAGTTGGGCGCAGTCCCAAGCACTTGGAGGCAGTGATGGTTAGACAGGATTCGTCTCTTCCGATATTGGGAGTTGATATCGCGCTGTGTCAGAGAGCCATTATGCAAAGTCCCTGGCCAGGGCAAGTGAGATTTACTTTGTAGGTTCCAATAGTTTCTCAGGGTGTAATGGGCTATGCTCCGACATGACTTATACCTCTATTAGGGGACTGGCGCTTGCTGCCCCTTAGGCTAGATATGCGATAGTCTTAGACGAACAGATCGGACTCTACGGAGATTGTCACATCAGGCTCAGTAGGAGTTCGGATGGGTTTCCTCATCGGTCTTCTTATCGACATCTACCTGGGGACCGTTATGTACAGCTAGTGCCGCTTGCGGTCTGTTGTTAAACCCACTGCCAGCATAGTGTCGAGTCTTTAGAGTCCCACACAGAGAGTTTCCCTTCTCTAGGCGAAACGATATAGAGGTCGTATGGTTTTACGACAAGGGTTCGGACGCATACGTGTGTTTACGCACGTACGGCGTTCGGACAGTTTTTACTGGCCGGCTTTGGTTTAAGCAAGATTCTAGTATCAGGTTATTGGATTTATACAGTTTAATGTTTTTCTGTGTTTTCACGGATTGGAGGGGCGTTCTCGTAATTTTCCGGGAAGCTTCTAGATGCATGGTGACTTGGGGGTTAAGGTGGCATAAGCATTTATTGCTTAATGACTCATTTGTGTGATTCATCCATGGAGTTAATGCTTCATTTATTGAGCTAATGACTCATGAGATGAATCACACAAGGTGAATGCATCAACCATGTTGATTAATCATGTATATTATTTATTCGATAAATTGTTATGGTTGATAAATTGAAATGAGTTCTTTTTTCAATATCATTTTTATCATCACCTTCTCTCTCCTCAAGCTCACTCATTCTTGAAACCCTAACCCTAACCTCTCATGTGTTGAGATCAAGGGTTAGCTAGACTAATACATCTATAACCTTACTATATATCCCTTAGGTAGCTTAGATTAGCACTTTGAGCAACCTAGTTATCTCAAGTTAGAGATCAAGCTTGGCATAGGAGCTCTCGGGTGGATCGTCTTTGACTCGAGGAGGCCGTTGAGGTGCCGATGTTCTAAGGATCCTACGAGGAGTGGAGGACAGCGATGAAGACCCAAAGGACAAGTAACGTGAGGTATAACTTTGAATCCGAGTAGTTAAACATCTCCTAGTTTGCTAGTAACGGTTTAGATACGATTCATACGCTCAAGTCCGTGTTACGAAGCTTTGATAATCGTTTTTCATATATTCCTCCTCCCCGCAAGTTCGTAGGGTGCGTGATATGGACTTACAGGGACTTCCAGTTATAGCAATCGAATACAGCGCAACATCAACTCCCAATACCGGGAGAGACGAACCCTCTCCTATTGCTCATTTCTTCCATATGATTCGGGATTGTACCCAAAAGCCACCGTTTTGCATGTTCTCATGAACGTGGTAAAGTGGAAATCAAAGCGCAGTGGGAATCATGCAAGACTCTATGACGATCTTGGGTCTACAGACTAACCTGTACCAGTGTCACCAGAGAACTGCTATCTGACGATAGGTATAATACCATCTAGGTGTTCTCGGCGAGTCCGTTCAGTGTACCCAGTCTCCACTGAGCACCCATATACCTTCTCTGATGTCAAACACCAATGGATATGGGATCATCCATTGCCCATCATATGGGACAAGAAGCGTATACGCTAGTCTACTCTGGAGTATTGATGCCCTGTCTCGATACACCCTCGACTAGGAACAGTTATAAGATGTACTCTTGGACTACCCTGGCCCCACCAGTATGATCTGCATCATAGTGCCAGTAGTCGAGTACATATCTTAAGGGCTTTATCAACATGTGAGAGCAAGACAGTAAACCAATACAGGTCAACATGTTAAGACAAAGTGAAACCAAAAAGAATACTATCATGTCGAGCAAGAAATTCCTCTCTATATATATCCAAGCATCTACTATAATACACATCATATATAAAACAATGGCCTCTAGGGCATATATATAACTAACAATCTCCCACTTGCACTAAGGCCAGCTATTGTAGTATCTTATACCCAACATCCCGAAAAGTCTCACAAATTGTATCTAGGGTATAGCTTTCGTGAGTGGATCCACAGTGTTGTCCTTCGTGCCAACTCTCCTAACCTCGATCTCGCGGCGATCAACTATCTTCTGGATCAGGTGATACCGCCTCAGAATATGTCAGGATATCTGATGGGACCTGGGTTCCTTGGCCAAAGCCACAGCTCCATTGTTATCACAATACAAAGGTATTGGACGCATAATGGATGGAACCACACCAAGTTCAGTGATGAACTTCTTCATCCAGATAGCCTCTTTGGCAGCATCGTTGGTAGCGATGTATTCAGCCTCCATCGTCGATTCTACCATGGTTTCTTGCTTGGAACTCTTCCAACAAACATCCCCTCCATTCAGGGTAAAGAAAAATCCGAGTGTGACTTAGAGTCGTCCTTATCACTTTGGACGCTTGAATCGATAAAGGACTCCACCTGGAGTTCTCCGTTACCATATACCAAGAACATCTCCTTAGTCCTTCTCAAGTACTTGAGAATGTTCTTCATAGTTGTCCAGTGACTCTCTCCATGATCTGCTTGATACCTACTCACTACACTTAGTGATTATGCTACATCGGGTCTGGTATATAGCATTGCGTACATGATAGAGCCTACTGCCAAAGCATAGGGTATCGCTTGCATGCGAGCTCTTTCAAAATCAGTCTTAGGAGACACCTCTTTGGAGAGTGTGAGTCCAGAGATCGTGGGTTGGTTCCTACGCTTGGATTCTTCCATACTAAACCTCTTTAGTATGGTGTCAATGTACCTGGATTGGGACAATCCCAGTATCCGTTTAGATCTATCTCTATAGATCTTAATCCCCAAAATGTAGGAGGCATCACCTAGATCATTCATTGAGAATCTATATGATAAGAAGAGATTGACCGAGTGCATCATAGGAACATCATTTCCTATCAAGAGTTTGTTATCCACGTACAATACGAGCAAAACAACCTTACTCTCTGCAACCTTCTTGTAAATAAAAGGTTCATCTACGTTTTTGATGAAGTCAAACTCTTTGACTACAACATCAAAACAGATGTTCCAACTCCGCGATACCTGCTTTAACCCGTAGATGGATTTAAGCAGCTTGCACACCTTTCCGCTGCTCCCACTATCTACGAAGCCCTCTGGCTGAGTCATGTACACGCACTCCTCTAAATCACCATTTATAAAGGCGGTCTTAACATCCATTTGCCAGATTTCGCGGTCATGGTATGCAGCAATGGCAAGTAAGATCCGGATGGACTTAAGCATAGCCACTGGAGAAAAGGTTTCGTCATAATCCACACCTGGTCGTTCACAAAAACCCTTTGCAACGAGTCTAGCTTTGAAATGCTCAACTTTTCCATCTACACCAATTTTCTTCTTAAAGATCCATTTGCTCCCATTGGGTTTTACCCCTTCAGGAGCAACTTCCAAAGTCCATACTTTGTTGATGTACATGGATTCCATCTCAGATCGCATTGCATCTAGCCACTTCACAGAGTCCCTACTCATTATGGCCTGCTTGAAGCTAGTCGGGTGATCATCTTCCATGATGCAGTCCTCACTCCCACCATCGATGAGAAAACCGTAGTATCTCTCAGGTGGATAAGGAACCCTACTAGATCGGCGGAGAGGCAAGGGTTCGTCGGGTACTACTGAAGCCTCCGGTTCTAGTAAATCATCAGTTGTAGTCTATGGTGCTAGAACTTCTTCCAGCTCTACCTCCTCGCCACTAATTTCTTTTACAAGAAATTCTTTTTATAAAAAGGTGGCATGTTGAGAAACAAACACCTTTTTTTGTTCACCGTGGTAGAATAGATATCCATACGAATTGCTTGGATATCCCACAAACTTGCAAAGAACTGATCTTGTCTCGAGCTTGTCCGGATTTTGTCTTTTAACATAGGCTGGACAACCCCATATCTTAACTCGTTTAAGAGATGGTATCTTCCCATTCCATATCTCATATGGAGTGGTAGGCACTGATTTAGTTGGAACTCTATTCAATAGGTATATGGCTGTCTCAAGTCCATACCCCCAAAAGGAAATAAGCAACTCATCACTGCTCATCATAGAGCACACCATATCTAATAGGGTGCGATTCCTCCGTTCCGATACACCGTTGTGCTATGGTGATTAGGGAGGAGTAAGCTGAGAGAGAATCCCATTCTTATTTAGATAGTCCAGGAACTCATTGCTCAAGTATTCTCCTCCTCGATCAGATCGAAGGATCTTAATACTTTTACTCGTTTAGTTCTCGACTTCGTTCTTATATTCTCTGAATTTCTCAAAACCTTCAGACTTGTGTTTCAACAGGAACACATGTCCGTATCTTGAGAGATAGTCAGTGAATGTAATGAAGTACGAAGAACCGTTCCTGGCATCTGTAGACATGGGACCGCATACATCACTATGTATCAGCCCCAAGAGTTCAGTAACTCTTTCTCCGTGTCCACTAAACGGAGTTTTGGTCATTTTGCCTTTGAGACATGACTGGCAAGTGTCATAAGATGAAAATTCGAACGGATTCAAATATCCATCCTAATGCAACTTAGCTAGTCATGTCGCATTGATATGTCCAAGTCTACAATGCCACAAGAAGGATTCGTTCATTTCTGAACTCTTCCCTTTGTGTGTGTTTTGTAAATTAAGAACTGTAGTTTGATTTCAGAACGTATATGCCATTATTTAACGAGCCTGATCCAATCAACTTTTGATTCAGGAAGATGTTCATAACATTATCCTGTACTACAAAATTATATCCTTCTTTACTCAATAAAGAAACTGATATAAGATTGCATATCAGGGTCGGAATGTAATAGCATTCGTTCAGAATCAATGTATTACTATTTGGCAATAAAAGGTGATATTCGCCAACTGCTTTGGTTGCAACATTTGCACCATTCCCTACTCTTACGGAATGATCACCCTCTCCCAGTTCCCTACCTTTCCGTAGCCCATGTAACATGTTACACATGTGGGATCCTGATCCGGTATCTAATACCCAGAATGTAGAGTGAACTGAGAAACAGTTCTCGATAACTAACGCACCCGAAGAAGATGCATCAACATGCTTATTCTTCGTTTGGGCGGCGTGAGAATCAGGATATTCTCCTATTCCTTGCTCGGACTTATAACAATTATAAGTTGGAGCGGGACCAACGTTCCCCTGCTCAGTATAATAAGAGGGTTTGGTCAATACATCCATATTATTATCTTGATTAAGGCCTGACATGGTCGCTACCTGGAGAGAGAGAGAAGAAAACACTTTAGTGTATGCTCTTGCAAGATTAGATTGCTTATTATCTTATCTAATCAGGATGGCTCCTACTGGTTTTATCAAATTTTCCTTAAAACCCTAAAAGGTAAGACTAGCCGGGATTGATTACACCTTACAAGTTCGCCAATCTTTCAGCAAGATCAGTGTTGGTATTTTGAGGGAGGTTCCACGTGCTTTCGCATGGACCTAATAAAAATAAACCTCGTTTTCCAAGACGCATAACCCCGTTAACACCTTTCTAGACACCTACTTGACTGGCCAATTGTCATGTGTAAAACTCTCCTAGGAGTAACTCTTACTGGCAGTGGGTATCATGATCCAACTATCTTATAGAAGGTGTGCAATCTCATTGCAAATTTCAACACTTGAAATTCCCGATAATACTTTTGACCCTAGCAAGTCTAACCTTGGCTATGGTCAACAAATCATAAGTGCTAGCCAAGTTCAACCCGTCATTTCCCGATTGAATTAAACCCACCCGTACGACCCTTGGCTAAGGTCAACAAAATCATACGACTACCCTAACTCAATCACATCTCATGTATTTGCAGATAAATACTAATTAGCTACCGTACACTTGTTAGTTGTATGTATGCCCTAGAGGCCAGTATTGTACAGATGATGTATATTATATTGGATGCTTGGATATATATAGAGACAACTTTCTTGCTCGATATGATAGTATGTTAGCTGGTTGCTCTTTATCTTAACATGTATACTTGTCTCTTTATACTGTCTTATAGTTACATGTTAGTAAAGCCCTTAGGATGTGTACTTGACTACCTGGACTATGATGCGGATCATACTAGTGGGGACATGGTAGTCTATAAGTACATCCTTCAAGGTCCCTAGTCGTGGGTGTATCGAGACGGGGCATCGATATACCAGTGTAGACTAGCGTATACGCTTCTCGACACATGAGATGGGCGATGGATGATCCCATATCCATTGGTGTTTAACATCGGAGATGGTATACGGGTGCTCAGTGGAGACTGGGTACACTGGACGGACTCGCCGAGAACTCCCAGATGGTATTATACCTCACGTCAGATGGCAGTTCTCTGGTGTCACTTGTGCAGGTTAGTCTGTAGACCCGAGATCGTCATAGAGTCTTGTGTAGTTCCCACTGTGCTTTGATTTCCACCTTACCATGTCCATGAGGGCGTGCAAAAAGGTGGTTTTTGGGTACAGTCCCAAGTCACATGGAGGCAATGAGCGATAGGAGGGGTTTCGTCTCTCCCGGTATTGGGGGTTGATGTTGCGCTGTGCTCGATTGGTCGTAACAGGGAAGTCCCTGGCCATGGCAGATTAGAGATTTACTGGTAAGTGTTACCAGTAGTTTCTCGACCCGTTATGAGCCTCACATCGGCACGACTTATCGTTTATTGGGGTTTGACGTTTACCACCCCAAGACTTAATATGCGACAAATCAGACGAGGAGACCGGACTGTACGGGAAGTGTTACCGGCAGGATTTTTCAGGAGTTGGAGTGGGCTTGCTTGCTGATCTTCTGATCGCTCAATACTGTAAGTCTACGGTAGCGCTCCGGCCGTCTAACAGACGCCATATGCGGAACAAAAACTTTTTACAAACTGGCGCTATCGTGTACCGTAACCCGGATCTGCCATTAAAGCTAAACTAACAAACTACAAAGTGGGTAGAAACGTTATACCGAATGATCCGAGTCCTTCGGTCTTCAACCATCATCCCATGCTTGTTGCGGCTGCTCCGATCTCCTCGATCTCCAGTCTTGTCGTCCAGGTGGCACCATGTCGACGGATCTTTAAACAGGCTCCCGCCACTGAACCGAGGCAACTCGATCGTCAAGTTTGCTAAAAGAGACGACCAAGATGAAGTAGAGAATGAGTAGAACACTTTCTCACGTTACGTCCAAAGTCATGGACGAACGATTATGGAAGTTGCCTTTTGGATCGGGTGAAATGAGAAAGAGGCTATCTAATTTTCATGAACCCGAATCTATCATAATCTTTTTCTAGTGAACAACAACAATTAGCCTCAAGAGGAGGGGAGGCGACCGGCCACTTATAGAGAGGGAGGGAGGTGAGTGTAGGAGGGGGAAGGTGACCACAAAGGAAAAGATCAACAACAAATATCTTAGCATCAAGTATGAAAGCATTTAAAGCAAACCAATCACAATTAACCTAGTCACCTTGTCATTAAATTCATCATTAATGACCTAATGACTCACTTGCCTTGTCACCCTCTCTAGAACCTTCTAGAACACTGACTCACCTCATCAAGAAAAGATAAATCCGCATTTAACCGAATGTCAAAATACGGCTGATAGAAAACTGGAAACTGGCAACTTGCAAAAGTGATCCTGAAACGAATTTCAGGATAACCCCGTATCAGTATAAACATACCCGCATTTGTATTACGACCGAATACAAATGCAACTGAGACAAAGATATTATATCTACACAGTATAATACGGGGTTCCGGCTTAAACCAAAGCCTACCAGTATTATCTGCCCGAAAAATGACACGTGCGAAAACGCACGTGCATTTTCCAAACCTTGCCATATCACCATACGGCCTCTACAACGTTTCGCCCGAACTTGGGAAAGTGTCTGTGGGGGACTCTAATGACTCATCAACACACTGGCACTGGGTATAACCCCTAGCACGTCAGAGGTACAAGCTGTACGTAACGGTTTGCCTATGTATTGATTGGATGGGAAGCTGACGAGTGAACTCATCCATAAACCCTACTGAGCCTGACAGTGACAATGTATATACAGTCCGGTCCATTCGTCTAAAGAGTATCGCATATCGAGTCTAGGGGGTGGATAAAGTCAGACCCCTAATAATGCGATAAATCGTGTCGGCATGACGCCCATCACCACCTAAGAAACTACTGATCCAAATCAGTAATTCTCCATTACCTCGGCCGAGGATTCCTAGTGATGGACACCCTTGCACTGCGCGACATCAACCCCCAATACCGGGAGAGACGAATCCCCGACGATCCGCTCACTTGCCTCCAATGTGGCTCGGGACTGTACCCAACTAAAACCTGTTTGCACAACTCATTTGAGCGTGGTAGGGTAGTAATCTAAGCACAGTGGGAACTCACATGAGACAAACGACGATCTCAGGTCGATGAACTAACCTTTACACATGTCACCAGGGAATTGCTATCTAACAATATGTATAATACCAACTAGCAGATTCCCGGCGAGTCCTGTCCGGTGTACTCATAACCCAATGAGCACCTGTATACATCTTAGGTGATCCAACTGACACCAGTGGCTTATGAGACCGGCCACCGCCCCTCGTCGGGGTCTCGACTGTATACACTAGTCTACTCTGGAGTATCGATGCCCTGTCTCGAAACTCCCACGACTAGGGACACTTTTAAGGATGTGCTTACAGACCCCAGCTCTCACGTATATGATCGCCATCATACTGCTGGTAGTCAAGCAAGAATCTTATGGTCTCTATCATCATGCAATAGTGAACTAAAGCATGTATACGATGAAAAAGACAAACCAGAAAGCATACTATCATCTTGAGTAAGACTGTCATATCGGTATTCGTCCTGCCTCAATCATTGTAATCACGTACCTGCGATCCAATAATTGACTTTGAGGGCACTATCTCCAACAATCTCCCACTTGCACTTAAGGCTAATTATTGCGATGTCGCATACTCATAGCCCGTGTGATACCGAACATCCAACTTCTCTACTAAACAGTTTCACAAAGCTAGTTTGTAAAACTCTTGTGTTCGAGAAATAGCCTCAGTGAGTGGATCCGCCCTGATGTTTCTTTCTATGTCTCTCTTAATCTCAACTTCGCGGAGAAAACCATCTCCCGAATCGAGTAATACCTGTCTTAGAATATGTCTGAATATCTATTGAGACCTAGTTCATAAATGAACTCCAAATCCAAACTTCTTAGACTGTATCGATAACTGAACCTAATCAGTATCCAGCACCATGCCTCCCACAGTATCCTCTTGGACCATCTGTCCATAATACTGTCCCTCGTCAGAGGGAAAACTATAACTCTGACAATCACTCTGTCATCTATGTCACTTTGGAAGCCTGGAATGATAACCGTCTCCCGAAGGAGGCTGCCGTTATCAAATCCATAGAACATACACTCATGTTCTAAAACTTCTTCCTTATGTTTCTCCAGGATTGGATTAATATAAAGTTATCACATCAACTGCAAAAATAACATCTGGTGTGGTACTTGACATCTCATGATTGACTCAATTGCCTAAGCAAGTGATCTGCCAATCATGCACATCCCTCTCTCTTTTAGTCTGTAAGACACCTTTAGAGAGGGTGACTCCATCACCTGCAGGTACACCACCATGCCAGGAGTCATCTATTCTAAAAACTATTAGAATACTGTCAAAGTACCCACATTGGGAAACTACCCAAATCTAGATCTAAAACCGTAGATCTAGTAACCAGAATGTCAGATATTATATCCATATCCTTTGTGGAGAAACAACTGTGTGACGACCAAAGTACAACCGATCGTAATATAGGAATTTTACTTCCTACTCTGTGTATGTCATCCAAATACCAGGACATCACACCTTACTATCTTCTCAACAGATCCATCCCTTATTCTGATGAAGTCAAAGCCATGACTATCACATCAAAATTAGATGATCTAATCTCCGCTATATCCGCTTAAGTCATAAGCTATTTGCCCACTATGCGTCCGCTGCTCCCACTAACTACGACAACCCTTCGGCAGAATAATATATGCGTCCACTTCTAAAACTAGTTTAGAACGACGCTATACATATCCTCCTGCCGGGTCTCATAGTCTGGAACAACCGTAGTGTCATGTCTGGGTAAACAAGAACCTCCCTGTCACCGTTCTTGAGGCTACCTGAGTACCTCTCGGGTGCCTGAGGTTACCCACCATATCTGCGGAGTGGCTAATAGAATGTCAGACCTGATTGAATATATAGGTCCTATTAAATTCTCCGTAATCGTTTGCGGTTCTGGAATCACTTCCATTTCTACCATACTCCCACTACTGTTTTCTGAAAAAAAATCTATTTTTACTAAAACTGTGGCGAGTTAAGAACAATATCACTATTGATCTTCCAGATGGTAGAAATGTCAACCCTCATCAAAGCCAGGGTCAACCCACAAACAGCCATTACAGAAACGTGCCTTGAGTTATCCAGTGTCTGGTTTTAAGCATAAGTTGGACAACTCCCCGTATCTTAACAACGTTAAGATATGAACCATTCTATATCTAATATAGAAATAGAGGCACTAATTTAATTGGAACCAGATTCAAATCATGCAGCTGTCTCCAGTGCATAACAACTTAATGGAGAGAGGCTAATCAGCATTACTCAACTTAGGAATCCATCCAATTATGAGTAACCTGAAAAAGAAACAAGTTTCTCAAAACCATTACTATCATCTGAATACCAATCACAAGAATCTATATCTTCAATCTCTTTGAAGAATCCCGATACTTGTGATACCCGGTTCTCTACTTCATTCTTATACCCACAACATCTCAAAACTTAGACTTTGTATTTCTCCGAAACACTTGTCTAAAAACTAGAGAAGTTATAAGTAAACAGAACACAGTACGAGGACCTACACCTTTGTCCTGACGGACACTGGACAACATACAATACTCTGTATAAGTCTGCTGAGTTTAATAACTCAAAAACCTGTGCATCGTAGGTTGAAAACTGTACCCAGGCGATTTTCTCAAATATCACCAATTACAACGAATTCCGATATAATGAGGATGATCTCCTAATTCCCAATAACTTACTCCCACTCATTATCTGTAAAACTGTACAGATATGAGAATGAAACCTTGTAAATACATATCTTGGAGTAAGTATGTAATCGGGAAATCAGTTTACAATCAATAATTCACAGTGAAACTGAAACATGAAAATGTTTCGTAGGGGTATTCTGGTATTCTTAGTAATGCCTCTTCCATAATCCAATTCATGACTGTAACCGTATATTTCTTTGCCATCTCTCCAAATCACTTTATTTGTCTTTAGTCATTTCCTTCTGTACACCATTGTTAGGCTAAGTGGTTTTCTTCCTTCCCTACCGTTCGGCACCAGCCTATGGTTTGGAAGAAGACTATCCAGTAAGCATAATAGGTGTACCCTCCTAATCCTAGGAGTACTCGCAACACGAGAGAAGTTGATGATAAAAGACAATCTGAATAATACCTTATTCTATTTCTCCCGAACTGGGGAAAAAGCAAAGGTGAAATAGGAGTAGCGATGAAGTACGCGGTTTGGTCGTGAATGATAACAGTTGCAATTTACTTTGCCCTCTTTCTAATCCCTTTTATTTTGTCTTTACATATTACCTTCTGTACACCCTACTTAGGCTAATTGGTTTTCTTCATTCCCTACCTTTCGGCACCTGCCTATGGTTTGGAATAAGACTATCCAATAAGCGTAATAGGTGTACTCTCCTAAACTAAGGAGCCCTCGCAACCAGAGAGAAGGTAATAATAAACGACAACTGAATAAACCAATTCTATTTCTCCTGAACCTGGATCCATCCTCGAAGAAGTCCCTTCAAGTTCGTATATAACCATACGATGGATCTATCCAATGGATGTGGATATCTGTAGTAATACGGGTGTTCTGAGAAATGCAAAGGGTAAAAGAAGGAGCGGCAATGACTTATGCATTTGGACAATCCAAAAGCCAGTATTTTAAGAAGGTTCGGTCAACTTTGGTCACTGAGTCATAGTCTAGGGTTGGTCAAAGGTCGCTGCCAAAGAGAGAGAGAAAAGAAACACTCTGCGTGCACTCTAACCTAGATCAGAATGGTTATCACTTTATCTAATCAGGAAACCTCCCACTGTTATCTCAAATTCTCGTCCAATCCTGAAAGAAGAATTAGTCGGGATCACCCGAGGAGTAAACCAACTCATCAGTGAGAATCGGGATCCAACTATCATCACATGATAACTTCATGGAAGCCACTCAAGTTATCACACTCCAGAAGGTATGCGCATGCCTGGCAAGTTTCCTATATGTTTGAAACTCCCGATATGATTTTTGCCCCATGCTCTTATGATCGTGACTTTGGCCAGCCCATCATAAGTCACATGCCAAGTTTTATCCGTCATTGTCCAGATTAATTTGAACCCACCCGCACATGCCCTTGACTTTGGCCAACAAGGCAGAACGACTGTCCCAAACCAACGCATCTATCTATGCTGCAGATGAATGTTCATCAGCTACCAAGCACTATGCCTTGAATTTGACGAAACAAACATAGCTTGAATACTACTGACGATCCATAAGAAATGACGGAGGGTTACATCTGGTTTTTGGCGAAAAACCTTTAACGTAATGAACTTGATCTCGTTGAAGGAACCTGATAGCTTTTTATAAAAATATAGTGACGAAAACGTTTAGCTAAAGAGGTCACTCCCGGTGATGGGATCTCGGCTCTTTCCTCATGGAATGAGGTGCAGGATATTCCATCTGAATACTGCGATGCAAAGCAACTTGTAATCGACTATATAAAAGTTACTACCCTGACGTAAACTTCTGCCCAAGGGGTTTTTCCCGGTGAAGGGATATCAGCCTTTGCCTCGTCGAATGAGTTGCAGGATATTCCAACTGAATATCACTATGCAAAACAAAAGAAAATGTCTTTGTAATAACACCTTTTAAAATTGGTTCCAACAACATCAAATATAGGTTTGTTTTATCCTTGCATTGATAAGAATCAATGCAGTCCCATCATCTAATCACACCAGAAAAGAACGAAAATAAAATGTATGTATATGTCATCCGCGTTCGCCACTGGGTCCCGTCATCACTCGTTAGTTTACTTAACTAACGACAGAGCGGGGGCTGGACTAGCGCGGGTGTAAAACATATACAACATCTAATAGTATATATACCAATATACAATAATCGCTCCAGGCCTGATAATATGCAACATTACAGAAAAGTAATAAGCATTATAGAACAATACAGATAATCTGGGATCCCCGAGTTTCACAGAGCCGCTGCTGAAACCCGACGTTCCCCTGGTCGTGTGGATAGCCTGTGCAATGAAACCTAGACCCCTACGGGTGCGGCAAGTTACCCGCCAAAAGCTGAAGCAAGGTAGTCCCCCACAGTATAGTGAATGGAACACCCGGCACTTTACGGAATCCGGTAAATTGAGCATCCCTCCTTGGGTCAACCTGTACCCCCTACGAGTGCGGTGAATAGTCTGCCAATTCCAGAGTCAGGTCTCTTTGCCTCTCAAAGCCATGAGATCCGGACCGGTTGCCCTCCAGAACCCGGCTATCCGTGCACTCCTTCGCGGGATAAACCTAGTACAGAAATAAAAATATGTACAACGGGTACATCGACCTCGACCCGGTCGTGCCCCAAAAGAATATTATACAACAGGCAGTGACGGCAGTCCACATGTTGGACGCTCGCCCCGCAATATCAAATGTACAAATAAATCCAAACTGCACTATCATTGCACCCTGCTATCCACCACGACAAATCCGCAACAATACAGCACAACACAGAACATCAACGCGAATGTCACGTTCGCAAACCCGTCTAAAAGAACTATAGCAATCAGACGCGGTTTACCGATCATATGACATTCCCGGTCGAAGATATAAAGTAAGTACTGCATACTAACAAATTTAAAATTTCGAACGACCAAATTTCCCTAAGTGGGCCCTACGTACATCTGCTGTACAGTAACAAACTCTGGGCCCAAACAAATAGTACCAAAAAACCACAATTTACAAAATAAAGCACTCTGGAAAAAATGATGCATTGTTCCCACAGAACGGCCGCGCTTCTGCGGTCAAACCCTAGGTTTGAGCGCGGATTCACGGTCATAATGAGGGATCACGTGCCCATTTTCTTCCATAATTCTTAGAAAACCCTGCACTCTTTTCTGTGATATGTAAAATTATTTTTAGGCCCTTTTAAAAATCTACATAAACCCAGGTGCTTGAAAAATGTGATTTCGGAAATTCCGTTCGATCGATCTTTTAAACGTGTTAGCATAAATTAGTATAGCTTAATTGTGAGGCTCTGATACCACTGTAAGTCCACGGTAGCGCCCCGGCCATCTAACAAATGCCATATGCGGAACAAAAACTTTTTACAAACTGGCGCTATCGTGTACCGTAACCCAGATCGGCCATTAAGCTAAACTAACAAATTACAAAATTGGTAGAAACGTTATACCGAATGATCCGAGTCCTTCGGTCTTCAACCATCATCCCACGCTTGTTGCGGCTGCTCCGATCTCCTCGATCTACAGTCTTGTCGTCCAGGTGGCACCACGTCGACGGATCTTTAAACGGGCTCCCGCCTCTGAACCGAGGCAACTCGATCGTCAAGTTTGCTAAAAGAGACGACCAAGATGAAGTAGAGAATGAGTAGAACACTTTGTCTCTTTACGTCCAAAGTCACGGACGAACGATTATGGAAGTTGCCTTTTGGATCGGGTGAAATGAGAAAGAGGCTATCTAATTTTCAGGAACCCGAATCTATCATAATCTTTTTCTAGTGAACAACAACAATTAGCCTCAAGAGGAGGGGAGGGGGCCGGCCACTTATAGAGAGGGAGGGAGGTGAGTGTAGGAGGGGCAAGGTGACCACAAAGGAAAAGATCAACAACAAATATCTTAGCATCAAGTATGAAAGCATTTAAAGAAAACCAATCACAATTAACCTAGTCACCTTGTCATTAAATGCATCATTAATGACCTAATGACTCACTAGCCCTGTCACCTTTTCTAGAACCTTCTAGAATACTGACTCACCTCATCAAGAAAGGATAAATCCGCATTTATTCGAATGTCAAAATACGGCTGATAGAAAACTGGAAACTGGCAACTTCCAAAAGTTATCCTGAAACGAATTTCAGGATAACCCCGTATCAGTATAAACATACCCGCATTTGTATTATGACCGAATATAAATGCAACTAATGCAAAGATATTATATCTACACAGTATAATACTGGGTTCCAGCTTAAACCAAAGGCCACCAGTATTATCTTCCCGAAAAATGACACGTGCGAAAACGCACGTGCATTTTCCGAACCTTGCCATATCACCATACGGCCTCTACAACGTTTCCCCCGAACTTGGGAAAGTATCTGTGGGACTCTAATGACTCATCAACACACTGGCACTGGGTATAACCCCTAGCACGTCAGAGGTACAAGCTGTACGTAACGGTTTGCCTATGTATTGATTGGAAGGGAAGCTGACGAGTGAACTCATCCATAAGCCCTACTGAGCCTGACAGTGACAATGTATATACAGTCTGGTCCATTCGTATAAAGAGTATCGCATATCAAGTCTAGTGGGGGTGGAAAAGTCAGACCCCTAATAACGCGATAAATCGTGTTAGCATGAAGCCTATCACCACCTGAGAAACTACTGATCCAAATCAGTAATTCTCCACTATCTCGGCCGAGGATTCCTAGTGATGGCCACCCGTGCACTGCGCGACATCACACCCAATTACCGGGAGAGACGAATCCCCGACGATCCGCTCACTTGCCTCCAATGTGGCTCGGGACTGTACCCAACAAAAACCTGTTTGCACAACTCCTTTGAGCGTGGTAGGGTAGTAATCTAAGCACAGTGGGAACTCACATGAGACAAACGACGATCTCAGGTCGATGAACTAACCTGTACACAGGTCACAAGGGAATTGCTATCTGACAATATGTATAATACCAACTAGCAGATTCCCGGCGAGTCCTATCCGGTGTACTCATAACCCAATGAGCACCTGTATACATCTTAGGTGATCCAACTGACACCAGAGGCTTGTGAGACCGGCCACCGCCCCTCGTCGGGGTCTCGACTGTATACACTAGTCTACTCTGGAGTATCGATGCCCTGTCTCGAAACTCCCATGACTAGGGACACTTTTAAGGATGTGCTTACAGACCCCAGCTCTCACGTATATGATCGCCATCATACTGCTGGTAGTCAAGCAAGAATCCTATGGGCTCTATCATCATGCAATAGTGAACTAAAGCATGTATACGATGAAAAAGACAAACCAAATAGCATACTATCATCTTGAGTAAGACTGTCATATCGGTATAGGTCCTGCCTCAATCATTGTAATCACGTACCTACGATCCAATAATTGACTTTGAGGGCACTATCTCCAACAAATACCCTGGTAGCTGTTACGTCCAGCTAGTACCACTGACGGCTTGTGGGTGATTGATGTGATCATCACCTACTGCCGGCGTATTGACGAGTCTTTAGAGTCCTACACAGAGGTTTTACTGGCTCAGGCAAAACGAAATAGGAGCGCATATGTGATATGTGCGAGACCGAGAATGATGCTTGTATGTAATACCGTATTCTATTCTCGCGACTTTTTGTATCGCGAGGTTATATGTGATATAGCCGGGTTATCGAATCAAGTGTTGATTCGATAAGTCGATACATTGGATGTTAGTCGGTTATATGTGATATGACCGGATTATTAAGTCAAGTGTTGATTTAATAATTTATTGTATAATTGTATATTTGATATACTAGTTTACATTAACTAACACTTGTTCACTTTAGGGTTTTTCTCACATAAGCACAACTTTAATGTATATATGATATATATTAAAATTGTGTTTTCTTATTGTATCATGGTTGATGATACACATGACTTGGGTGTATGAGACTTACACCATGCTATATATTTATGTTGGATTTTAATATTCAAGGTAATTACAAAATTAGTGGAGGATTAGCTAAATGCATGAAGCTTGTGGAAGCTTGACGATGCATTGACTAATTCCACTAAATTTGTTTTTACTATGGATATTTCTTAACCCAACCATAACTATTAGCCATGGTTATGTCTCTACATGAGTTAGTATATGATACTCACTCACCATGGTTAGCTCACTCACTTGATCATTATCCTCATCTCTTTCTTTTGTTCATCTTCTTCTTCATTGCTAAAAAGAGAAAGCTTGCTAGGGTTTGATAAAAGTGAGAAAGATTGTGAGAAATAAAATTTTAAAGAGAACCCACTTCTTATTTCTCCATCCTCTACTAGACTAGCACTTTAGTTTAGGGTGTTTGCATCACTAATTCTCAAGTTAGTGAAGTAGAAACTTGAGTTGGCATCCCCTCGACATAGATCATCTTCGGCCTCGGAGACTTCAAGCAAGGACGCGTCTTTCGCCTCGTGAAGCTATGCAAGGGTCCGGGAGAACCACGATCGCAGCGAAGGGACTTCAACAAGGAGCTATAGAAGTGAAGGACCGATCTACAAAGGTTGTATTTCGTATTCACTTAGTCGTAAACGTAGCTTACTAGGATATGAAACCCTAATTTTCTAGCAACGATCTTGTTTAGGGTTATTCGGCACGGCTAAAATCTTAAACGGGCATGTTTGATGCTTCCTTAACCCTTGTTAGAGTGCCTAGTAACCATACAGTGGTATCAGAGCCTAGCTAGAGCATTAGGTGATGTGTTAACGAAGTTAAAACTCCGAACGAACCCGAATACGTCAAAGTTAACCCCATCTCTGTACATTTTTTCAATACTGTGTATTTTCAGAATTAAAAATACCTAAAAAATTCAGCAAGGTTTTCTAAGAACTACTGTGAAAATTGAGCGCACAATCCGTACACACCACCGCGGAACCGCGGCCGTACCTCCCTTGGGCCGTGGATCCGTGGCAGTAATGAGGAATCATGAACTCGTATTTTCACTGTAATTACTATTTCTGTTATTTGTATTTTCTAGGTATTTTTAAATTAACTCAAGTGTTGAAT
Organism: Agapanthus africanus; assembly: GCA_030015575.1. Lineage (NCBI taxonomy): Eukaryota > Viridiplantae > Streptophyta > Magnoliopsida > Asparagales > Amaryllidaceae > Agapanthus > Agapanthus africanus. The sequence continues at coordinate 367,742,059 of CM057346.1, forward strand.
ATTCTGGGGTTTATTTTGTAATCGTTGATTCGGTCGGAGAATTTAATTTTGTTCTGTTATTCCGGATAATTTAGAAAGTATTAAAATGTTCGAACGGATATCATTAACTCAATTTTTCCCGGCACGAAAAACATTCAAGTGTTGAATTTTTCTCGGGTTTAAATCTTTCGGAAATACGTGCATGTGACGCGATGGACCCTCTAGAAGACAACAAACCTTAACTCGATTTTGTGACCGTCTTGAACTGCCTTTTGAACCTTCGGGTTTGGGGGAGTATGGAGTGCCACATGTGAGGCGTTGGCTTGACCCTTCTACGGTTGGACCGTTGCTACTGTGACGTATTCTGGAATTTTTTTGAACTCCGCTCAAGTGTTGAGCTATTTAGAAAATCTTGGGTATTTGATTATTCGATCGGAAAGTTTAATAATGTCTATTTATCTGGAATGTGATACAATAGGTGGAATTCACACGTTTAGGCATGAAATGCGAAATATGTGATATTTCGGATTTATGATGTCTAAAGAGATTGTGGATTCCAAATGTTGTAGTTTTACACTTTCTTTTCTGCGACCGTAAGTGTAATATGTGATATCGCCGGTTTCGTTGCTATATGTCAACGACAATTGGGATGCGCATATTTACTTTCGTTGATGACATGTGATGTTATGTGTTGCTGGATATGTTATATTGGATCGTCGCGTTTTGAATAGCTGGGTTTTTTTATGTAAGATGAGAGTTTTTATTTTCATTCATGTAAAATTAAATGTATGTAATATTCTTTTATTGGGGCACTTCCGGGATGAGGTTGATGTCACCTTTTGTATATTATTTACTTTTCCGCACTAAGATAGACCAAAGGAGGAGGGCACAAGTAACCGGGTTCTGGAGTCCAGTGGGAGACCAACTCGAGGAGTCGAGTCCGGGTCTCCTAACTCTAGAATTGGTAGGGTTGCTTGCCGCTCTCGTAGGGGTCTAGGGGTGTGGGTTTGGCTATTCATCGTGACCGTGGAATCCGTGTTTTATAGAGGCTCAAAATAAAACACGGACGTCCTACTATATCCAATGTTTCATATGTTTCTTCTGCTGCGATATCTGTGATGTGATCATTTGATGTGCTGTGATAAATACTGTATATAGTATATATGATATATTATATAGGTGTTACTTATGTTTTACACCCGTGCTTGCCCTGCCCTGCTCTGCCGTTAGTTACCTAACCTAACGGTGCACGAGGGGACATCGAGGCGAATGCGGATGGCATAAGTGTACGTCGTATTTATCTGTGATGTTTAGGTGACTTAAATGATGGGACTTCATTAATGTGATTAATGAAAGAAAAGAAACCTAAAAGATGTTGTAGAATCAAATTTTTTAAAAATGGGTAGCTACAGTTTTGCTTTGCATAGTGATATATATGATATATACCGCACCTTATTCGGTGAGGAAAGAGCCGAGATCCCTTCACCGGGAGTGACCTCTTTAGCAAAACTGGCAGATGCTACAACGCTCGGTTTGCTTTTGATTGCTTTTGGAGTTTTGCTTTGCATAGTGATGTATATGATATATCCTGCAGCTTATTCCATAAGGAAAGAGCCGAGATCCCTTCACCGGTAGTGACCTCTTTAGAAAAACTAATAAAAGTCTCAAAATCACTCCATTTCAAAATTCACATGATTCAGAAACGATATCAAGTTCATTACGCAATAGGTTTTCAGAAAAACCTGTCGTAGCCCTCCGTCATTTCAGATAAGAACTGTTTAGTATTCGTGCTGCGTTTGTTGGCCTTTGTCAAGGCGTAGTGTGCGGTAGCTGAATGGTGCTTATCTGCTTATGCATATGATGCAAATTATTTTGGGGTAGTCGTACGACCTTGTTGGTCTTTGTCAAGGGTCGTGCGGGTGGGTTTGATTCAATCAAGAAATGACGGGTTGAACTTGACTAGCATCCTATGATTTGTTGGCCTTTGTCAAGGTCATAGGGGTTAGGGGCAAAATATTATCGGGAATTTCAAGTGTTGAAATTTGCAATGAGATTGCATACCTTCTATGAGATAGTTGGATCCCGATACCCACTGCGAGTAATCGTTACTCCCGGGAGAGTTTTACACAGGACAATTAGCCGATCAAGTAGGTGACTAGAAAGGTGTCAACGGGGTTACGCCTCTGGGAAAATGAAGTTTACTTTAATTAGGTCTGTGCGAAAGCACGGGGAACCTCCCTCAAAGTACCGACACTAGCCCGGCTGAAAGATTGGCGAAATTGTAGGGTGTAATTAATCCCGGCTAGTTTTTCCTTTTAGGGCTTGAAGGAAGATTTGATAAAAACAGTGGGAGCCATCCTAATTAGATAAAATAATAACCAATCTGATCTTGCAAGAGCATACGCTAAAGTGTTTTCTTCTCTCTCTCTCTCCAGGTAGCGACCATATCATGCCTTAATCAAGATAATAATATGGATGTATTGACCGAACCCGCATGTTATACTGTGCTGGGGAACGTTGGTTCCGTTCTTTCTTATAAGAGTTATAAGACTGAACAGGATATAAGGGAATACCTGGATTCCCATGCCACCCGAATGAAGAAAGTACTTGTTGATGCATTTTCTTCGGGTGTGTTCGTTACTGAGAACTGTTTCTCCATTTCCTCTACGTCCTGGGTATTAGATACCGGGTCAGGATCCTATATATGTAATCAGTTACATGGGCTTAGGAAAGGTAGAGAACTTAGAGAAGGTGATAAAGACATAAGGGTTGGAAATGGTGCAATTGTTGCAGCTAAAACCGTCGGGGAATATCACCTTGTATTGCCAACTGGTAATATATTGATTCTGAACGAATGCTATTACATGCTGAACCTGATCTGCAACATTATATCGGTTTCTTTGTTGAGTAAATAGGGATATAATTTTGTATCACAGGATAATGTTGTGAACATTTTTCTAAACCAAAAGTTGGTTGGATCAGGCAAGATGTGCAATGGCATTTATGTTCTACATCAATCAACAGTTCTGAGCATAACAAACACACATAAGAGGAAGAGTTCAGAACTGAACGAATCCTTCTTATGGCATTGTAGACTGGGACACATCACTACGACACGACTAGCTAAGTTACATGAGGATGGATATTTGAAACCGTTCGAATTTTCATCTTATGATACTTGCCAGTCATGTCTCAAAGGCAAGATGACCAAAACTGTGTTTACGGGACACGGAGAGAGAGTTACGGAACTCTTAGGACTGGTACATAGTGATGTATGTGGCCCCATGTCTACACATGCCAGGAATGGTTCTGCGTACTTCATTAAATTCACTGACGATCTCTCTAGATTCGGATATGTGTTCCTAATGAAACACAAATCAGAAGCTTTTGAGAAATTTAGAGAATATAAACAAGAAGTCGAGAACCAAACCGGGAAAAGTAATACAATCCTTCGATCTGATCGAGGAGGTGAATACTTGAGCAATGAATTCCTGGACTTCCTAAAAGAGAATAGGATTCTCTCTCAGCTGACTCCTCCATATACACCACAGCACAACAGTGTATCTGAACGGAGGAACCGTACCCTATTAGATATGGTGCGCTGTATGATGAGCATAGTTGAGTTACCTATTTCCTTCTAGGGGTATGCGCTGGAGACAGCAACATACCTATTGAATCAAGTTCCATCTAAATCTGTACCTACCACACCATATGAGATATGGAGTAGGAAGAGACCATGTCTTAAACGAGTTAAGATATGGGGTTGTCCGGCCTATGTCAAAACGCAAAATCCGGACAAACTTGAGGCACGGTTAGTTCTATGCAAGTTTGTGGGATATCCCAAACATTCACATGGATATCTTTTCTACCGTACTGAGGAACAAAAAGTGTTTGTTTCTCGACATGCCACCTTTTTAGAAAAGGAATTTCTTACAAAAGAAATTAGTGGCGACAAGGTAGAACTGGAAGAAATTCCGGTTACACAAACTCAAACTGAAGATTTAGTGGAACCGGAGGATTCGGTGGTTCCCAATGAACCTCAGCCTCTCTACCGATCTGTTGGAGATAGTACCCTCAGAGTCAATTATTAGGTCACAGGTACGTGATTGCAATGATTGATGGAGGACCTATCCCGGTAGGACAGTCTTACTCGAGATGATAGTATGCTATCTGGTTTACCTTTATCATCGTGTACTGTTTTAGGTGACCTGACAAGTTGCTATTACACGTTGATAGAGCCCCTAGGATTCTTGCTTGACCACCAGCAGTATGAGGGCGATCATATAAGTGGGAGCTGGGGTCTATAAGCATATCCTTAAATGGTCCCTAGTCGTGTGAGTTTCGAGACAGGGCATCGATACTCCAGAGTAGACTAGTGTATACAGTCGAGACCCCGACGAGGGGCGGTGGCCGGTCTCACAAGCCACTGGTGTCAGTTGGATCACCTAAGATGTATACAGGTGCTCATTGGGTTATGAGTACACCGGAAAGGACTCGTCGGGAACATGCTAGTTGGTCATATACCAGACGTCAGATGGCAGTTACCTGGTGACATGTGTACAGGTTAGTTCATCGACCTGGGGATCGTCATTTGTCTCATGTGAGTTCCCACTGTACTTTGATTACTACCCTACCACGGCTCAAAGGAGTCGTGCAAACAGGTTTTAGTTGGGTACAGTCCCGAGCCACATGGAGGCAGTGAGCGTATCTTCAGGGGTTCGTCTCTCCCGGTATTGGGGGTGAGGTCGTGCTGTGTCTAGGAGAGCCATTACACGAAGCCCTCGGCCGAGGCAAGGAGATTTACTGGTAGGTATTCCAGTAGTATCTCAGGGTGTTCTGGGCTACACTCCGACACGACTTGTACCGCTTTTGGGGGTCTGACTTTTACCAACCCCCTAGGCCCGCCATGCGATGCTCATAGACGAACGGACCGGACTGTACGGATATTGTCACTGACAGGCTCAGTAGGGTTGTCAGGCTGAGTTCGCTCACAGACGTCCCTTTTAGTCAATACCTGGTAGCCCGTTACGTATTGGCTTATACCTCTGACGTGCTAGTGGTTAAATCCACAACCAAGATGTTGACGAGTCTTTAGAGTCCCCCACATTCAGTTACTCAGCTTTCGGGCAAAAGGTTGTAGAGGCCGTATGGAGATATGGCAAGGTCCGATCAGATACGTGCGGTATTGCACGGATCAGGATCGGACAGTTTGTACTATAGGCCGTATGGATATATGGCAGGGTTCGATCAGATACGTGCGGTATTGCACGGATCAGGATCGAACAGATATTACTAGCCGGCTTTGGTTTAAGCCGGATCCTAGTATAGTACAGTGTAGATTTTGTCTCATTGCATTTGTATTTCGGTCGGAATACAAATGCGGGTGTGTATGCACAGTATCGGGGTTTTCCTGTAATTTATTACGGGACCAGTTTTCTGGAGTTGCCAGTTTGTTTTCCGTTTCGGCCAATTTCCTTTGTATCGTTCATTGGCCGAAGATTGGTGGAGGAGGGCTTATTTGCATTGTTGCAAATAAGTGTTTGTGGAGGGGGTTCTTTGCATCTTGTTGCTTCATGATGACTTCACCATCCATTGACCTTGACTTTTTGGTAGTGTCATGATGGCTTGACCCTTGTTGTGAGATAATGATAGTTGGAGTGTGAGGTTGGTGTTGTGATCGTTTGTTTTTCTTTCATCATCACTTCCTTGCATCATTGCATTCCACCCACCCCCTTGACCTTTCTCTCTCTCCATTCACACCAAAAGGGGGGGCCGGCCATTCCTTGATAAAGGATGGGATTCATTTCATTTGGTGGGGGGATTTTTGTATCTTGAGTTTTTGAGAAATCCCTACAACTCCCTCTCCAAAAAGGTTCACTTCAATTCCTCCACAAAAGGCAACTCCACAATCCCAAATGAGACATGTAATCCACATTATATTCTACAGCAAATCTTGGGCACGTCGACTAGCCAGCTTCGTGCCCGAGTTGCCTCGGCATTGAGGTGGGAGCCCGTAAAAGAAGCAGGCAATGTGGTGCACTTCCGGCGACGATGTGGAGACCGGAGCTTCCGCAGGAGATCGGGACGACGACGAGAAGACCGGAGGACTTGGATCAGTCGGTATATCTCTCTTCCCCATCTTGTAGTTAGCTAGGACTAATTAATGGTTCGATCCGGGTATTAGTGCGCGGCGGTTTGCCAGTTCAAGAAAAATTAAAGTTTATCACCGCTTCCGCATTTGGCCGTCGGATTGACGGCCGGGGCGCCGCCGTGCACTTACAGTGGTATCAGAGCCTCGCCATTAACTTAGTCTACCTTGGTTTAATGTGTTTTGCATTTCCGATCGACCAAAATTCCAAAATCTACATTTTTGCTAGCATCAGTTTTCTGTTGAAATTTTTTGGTCTCGAAATTTTTTTCAGGTTGTAAAATAGTGATGCATTGGATGTTATAAGCATACTGTAGAAAGTCGACACAGTAAGTCGACCAACAGAGCGCGGAACCGCGGCAAACCCCCCCTTGGGCCGCGGTTCCGCCGCCGAACAGTGTCCTTGCTGTGTCAAATTTCTTCAGTAGCTTTCTGGGCTTAAAATATGGGTTTTGGAATATTAATTTTGGGCCCAGAATTTCTTGATGTGCTACAGTAGTACTTGGGGGCCCACTTGTTAAAGTTTGATCGATCGGATATTTTAAACACAGTATTTACATTATATATGCGACCGTGAATGTCACTTGATCGGTAAATCCTGTCTAACTGCTATAGCCCGGTTAGACGGATTTGCGAACGTGACTTTCACGTTGATGTTCTGTTTTTGCTGTGATGTTGCGGATCGGTCGTGGGGGATAGCCTGGATGCAATGCTAGTACAGTTGTGGTTGTATTATGTACATTTGATATTGCGGGGCGAGCGTCCGACATGTGGACTGCCGTCACTGCCTGTTTGTATTATTATTTTGGTGCACGACCAGGTTGCGGTCGATGTACCCGGTGTATGTATATTTTACTTTCTGTACTAGGATTGCCCCGCGGAGGGGTGCACGGATAGCCGGGTTCTAGAGGGCAACAAGCCCGCATCTCATGGAATTGAGACGGAGGGGGCTTCACTCTAGAATTGGCGGGCTATTCGCCGCACTCGTAGGGGGTACAGGTTGACCCAGGAGGGGTGCCCAAGTTACCGGATTCCGTGAAGTGCTGGGTGGTCCATTCACGGAGCTGAAGGGGGCTGCCTCGCTTCAGGTTTTGGCGGGTGACTTGCCGCGCCCGTAGGGGTCTAGGTTTTCATTGCGCAGGCTATCCACACGACCAGGGGAACGTCGGGTTTCAGCGGCTCTGTGAAACCCGGGGATCCCAGATATCTGTATTGTTTCTGTGATGCTGTTCATTCTCTGTGATGTTGCATTTTTTATCACGCCTTGAGCTAATATAATATATATTGGTATATATATTAGTAGATGTTGTATATGTTTTACATCCGCTCTAGTCCAGTCCCCGCTCTGTCGTTAGTTAGCTAACCTAACGGGTAATGACGGGACCCAGTGGCGAATGCGGATGGCATATACGTACATCGGTATATTTTCGTTCTTTTTGGTGTGATCAATTGATGGGACTGCATTGATTCGGATCAATGCAAGTTAAAAACAAACCTAATCTGATGTTGTTGGAACACTTTTCAAAAAGCTGTTATTGCAAGGACGTTCACTTTTTTTTTGCATCGTGGTATTCGTTTAGAATATCCTGCTCCTCAGTCGACGAGGCAAGGGCCGAGATCCCTTCACCGGGAGTGACCCCTTGGACAAAAAGTTTGCGTCAGGGCAATGACTTCACTATAGCCGATTACTTTTGCTTTGCATCGCGGTATTCAGTTGGAATATCCTGCACCTCATTCTACGGGGAAAGAGCCGAGATCCCTTCACCGGGAGTGACCTCTTTAGGAAAGGTTTTCGTCACTATATTTTTAAAAGCTATCCGTTCCTTCAACGATATCAAGTTCATTACGTTAAAGGTTTTCGCCAGAAACCATTCGTAGTCCTCCGTCGTTTCATATGGGTAGTCAATAGTATTCAAGCTGTGTATGTTGGCCAAAGTCAAGGCACAGTGATTGATAGCTATTGGATATTCATATGCAGCATAGATAGATGCGTTGGTTTGGGACAGTCGTACTGCCATTTTGGCCAAAGTCAAGGGTAGGTACGGGTGGATTCAAATTAACCTGGAGAATGACGGGTTGAACTTGACATGTGACTTATGATATGTTGGCCAAAGTCAAGGTCATAAGAGCATGGGGTAAAAATCACATCGGGAGTTTCAAAAGAACTGAAACTTGCCAGATATGCGCATACCTTCTGGAGTGTGATGATGTGAGCGGATTCCGTCACGTTATCATGCGATGATAGTTGGATCCCGATTCCCACTGATGAGTTAGTTTACTCCTCGGGTGACCCCGACTAATTCTTCTTTTAGGTTTGGAGGAGAATTTGAGGTACAGTGGGAGGTTTCCAGATTAGATAAATTGGTAACCATTCTGATCTAGGTTAGAGTGCACGCTGAGTGTTTCTTTTCTCTCTCTTTTTGGCAGCGACCATTGACCCGACCCTAAGACTATCACTCAGTGACCAAGTTGACCGAACCTTCTTAAACACTGGCTTTTGGATTGTCAGAGTTGCAAACCTCATTGCCACTCCTACTTGTACCCTTTTCTCCAGGACACCCCGTATTACTACGAACGTCCACTTCCATTGGACAAAACCGTCGTATGGTTAGATACGAACTCGAAGGAATTTATTCGAGGATGGTTTCAGGTTCTGGAGGAAACGGATAGGACTATTCAGTTTTCTTTTCCTTTTACCCTCTCTCAGGTTACGAGTACTCCTTGGTTTAGGGGTAGTACACCTATTATTCAAATTGGATAGTCTTCTTCCAAACCATAGGTAGGAGCCGACCGGTAGGGAATGAAGAAAACCAATTAGCCTAACGATGGTGTACAGAAGGTATTAAATTAAGACAAATCAAGGGATTAGTAAGAGGGCAAAGTAAATTGCGACTGTATATTCACGACCAAACCAGGTATTTTGTTACCACTCCCACATCACCTTTGTATTTCTCCAGGACACTCCGTATCACTACGAAGATCCACAGTTTATTGGATACTCCATCGTATGGTTATATACGAACTCGAAAGGAACTTGTTCCAGTTCGGGAATGGATTCTGGTTCAGGAGAAATAGGAATAAGATTTATTCAGGTGTCTTTTATCTTCACCTTCTCTCGCATTGCGAGTGTTCCTAGGATTGGGACAGTACACCCATTATGCTTATTGGATAGTCTTCTTCCAAACCATAGGCTGGTGCCGAACGGTAGGGAAGAAAGAAAACCATTTGGCCTAAAGGGGTGTGCAGAAGGTAAAGACTAAAGACATATGAAGGGATTTGGAGAGGTGGCAAAGAATTATACGGTTGCAGTCGTGAATCTGGAAGAGGCATTACTAGGAATACCAGGATACCCCATCGAAACATTTCAATGTTTCAGTTTCGCTGTGTACTGTTAAAGGAAAACTGATTTCCCGATTAGATACTTACTCCAGGGTATGTATTTACCAGGTATGATTCTCACATCTGTATGGTTTTACAGATGATGAGTGGGAGTAGGTTATTGGGAATTGGGTGATCATCCTCATTATATCGGGATTCGTTGTAATCGGTGATATTTGAGGAAATCACCTGGGCTGTTTGCCGGTCGGCAAATATTTGGTTTTGAATATCCGCTGTTATGCACCAATTTCAAATTGATATATCTGTACGTCTATTTTCATAGAGTGAGATATACCTTTCTGAAATTATGTCTACGACATTTACCTATATCAGTGGATGGTTAGGTAAGGAGCATTAAGCAGCGGTGTAATTCTTCTTGACCATAAGTACAGTTTTCAACCTACGACACACAGTGAATGAGTTATCAGACTCAAGGGACTTATACAGAGTATTGTATGTTGTCCAGGGTCCATCAGGACAGAGGGGTTGGTCCTCGTACTATATTCGGTTTACTTATGACTTCTCTAGTTTTTAGACAGGTGTTTCGTGGAAACACAGGGTCCGAATTTTGAGAAGTTATAGGTATTTGAATAGAGTAGAGAACCAGGTATAGCAAGTATCGGGATTCTTGAAAGTGATCGAAGATGTAGATACTTGTATATGGTATTCAGTTGATAGTAATGATTAAGAGAACTTACTTCTCTTTCAGGTTACTCATAATTGGAAGCATTCCTAAGTTGAGTAACGCTGATCGGCCTCTCTCCATTTAGTTGACATGCACTGGAGACAGTTGCATGATTTGAATCTGGTTCAATTAAATCAGTGCCTCTGGTTCTATATATGATATAGAACAGTTCATATCTTAACGATGTTAAGTTACGGGGAGTTGTCCGGTTTATGATTAAAACCAGACACTTGACAACTCAAGGCACGTTTCTGTAATGGCTGTTTGTGGGTTGACCCAGGCTATGACGAGGGTTGACTTTCTACCATCTGGAAGATCAATAGCAATATTGTTCTAAACTCGCCACAGTTTTATTAAAAATGGATTTTTTCAGAAAACAGTAGTGGGAGTATGGTAGAACTGGAAGTGATTCCAGAACCACAAACGATTACTGAAGATTTGATAAGGAACCTAAAGATTCAATCTGGATTGACATTCCATTGGCCACTCCGCAGATAAGGTGGGTAACTTCAGGCACCCGAGAGGTACTCCGGTAGCCTCAAGGACGGTGACAGGGAAGTTCTTGTTTACCCACAATTACCATTGCTGTTGTTCCAGGCTGCGAGACCCGGTGGGAGGATGAGTATAGCGTCGTTCTAAACTAGTTTTAGAAGTGTACGTCTATATGACTCTGCCAGAGGGTTGTCGTAGTCAGTGGGAGCAGCGGAAGCATTGGTGGACAGGTAGCTTATGTCTATTTATAGACTAAAGCAGATGTAGCGGAGATAGATCATCTATTTCTGACGTGACAGTCATGGGTTTGACTTCATCAGAATAGAAGATGGATCTGTTGAGAAGGTAGTAGGGTGTGATGTCCTGGTATTTGGATGACATACACAGAGTAGGAAAAGAAACTCCTATACTACGATCGGTTATACTTTGGTCGTCACACAGTGGTTTCTCCACAAAGGAAATGGATTTTATATCAGACATACTGGCTACTAGATCTATGGTTTTAGATCTAGATTTGGGTAGTTTCCCAATCTGGGTACTTAGACAGCATTCTAAGGGTATTTAGAATGGACGACTCCTGGCACGGTAGTGTACCTGCAGGTGATGGAATCACCCTCTCTAAAGGTGTCTTACAGACTAAAGGGGAGAGGGATGTGCATGATTGGCAGATCACTTGCTCAGGCAATTTAGTCAATCATGAGATGTCAAGTACCACACCAGATATTGTTCTTGCACTAGATGCAATGAGCTGACATTGATCCAATCCTGGAGAAACAGTCGGAAGCAGTTTTAGAACATAAGTGAATGTTCTAAAGATATGATAACGACAGCCTCATTTGGAAGACAGTTATCATTCCAGGCTTCCAAGGTGACTTAGACGACAGGGAGGTTGTCAGAGTTATAGTTTTTCCTTCTGACGAGGGGCAGTATTTTGGACAGGTGGTCCAAGGCAATACTGAGGGAGGCATGGCGCAGGATACTGATTAAGTTCAGTTGACGATACAGTCTAAGAAGTTTGGATTTGGAGTTCATTTATGAGCTAGGTCCCATCAGACATCCAGACACATTCTAAGACAGGTATTGCTCTTTTCGGGAGATGGGTTTCTCCGCGAACTTGAGATATAGAGAGACATAGAAAGAAACATCAAAGCGGATCCACTCACTGAGGCTATTCCTCGAACGCAATAGTTTCGCAAACGAGCTTTGTGAGACTGACTAGAAGAGGAGTTGGGTGTTCGGTATCACACGGGCTGTGAGTATGCGACATCGCAATAATTAGCCTTGAGTTCAAGTGGGAGATTGTTGGAGATAGTGCCCTCAGAGTCAATTATTAGGTCACAGGTACGTGATTGCAATGATTGATGGAGGACCTATCCCGGTAGGACAGGCTTACTCGAGATGATAGTATGCTATCTGGTTTACCTTTATCATCGTGTACTGTTTTAGGTGACCTGACAAGTTGCTATTACACGTTGATAGAGCCCCTATGATTCTTGCTTGACCACCAGCAGTATAAGGGCGATCATATAAGTGGGAGCTGGGGTCTATAAGCATATCCTTAAATGGTCCCTAGTCGTGTGAGTTTCGAGACAGGGCATCGATACTCCAGAGTAGACTAGTGTATACAGTCGAGACCCCGACGAGGGGCGGTGGCCGGTCTCACAAGCCACTGGTGTCAGTTGGATCACCTAAGATGTATACAGGTGCTCATTGGGTTATGAGTACACCGGACAGGACTCGCCGGGAACATGCTAGTTGGTCATATACCAGACGTCAGATGGCAGTTCCCTGGTGACATGTGTACAGGTTAGTTCATCGACCTGGGGATCGTCATTTGTCTCGTGTGAGTTCCCACTGTACTTTGATTACTACCCTACCACGGCTCAAAGGAGTCGTGCAAACAGGTTTTAGTTGGGTACAGTCCCGAGCCACATGGAGGCAGTGAGCGTATCTTCAGGGGTTCGTCTCTCCCGGTATTGGGGGTGAGGTTGTGCTGTGTCTAGGAGAGCCATTACACGAAGCCCTCGGCCGAGGCAAAGAGATTTACTGGTAGGTATTCCAGTAGTATCTCAGGGTGTTCTGGGCTACACTCCGACACGACTTGTACCGCTTTTGGGGGTCTGACTTTTACCAACCCCTAGGCCCGCCATGCGATGCTCATAGACGAACGGACCGGACTGTACGGATATTGTCACTGACAGGCTCAGTAGGGTTGTCAGGCTGAGTTCGCTCACAGACGTCCCTTTTAGTCAATACCTGGTAGCCCGTTACGTATTGGCTTATACCTCTGACGTGCTAGTGGTTAAATCCACAACCAAGATGTTGACGAGTCTTTAGAGTCCCCCACATTCAGTTACTCAGCTTTCGGGCGAAAGGTTGTAGAGGCCGTATGGAGATATGGCAAGGTCCGATCAGATACGTGCGGTATTGCACGGATCAGGATCGGACAGTTTGTACTATAGGCCGTATGGATATATGGCAGGGTTCGATCAGATACGTGCGGTATTGCACGGATCAGGATCGAACAGATATTACTAGCCGGCTTTGGTTTAAGCCGGATCCTAGTATAGTACAGTGTAGATTTTGTCTCATTGCATTTGTATTTCGGTCGGAATACAAATGCGGGTGTATATGCACAGTATCGGGGTTTTCCTGTAATTTATTACGGGACCAGTTTTCTGGAGTTGCCAGTTTGTTTTCCGTTTCGGCCAATTTCCTTTGTATCGTTCATTCGCCGAAGAGTGGTGGAGGAGGGCTTATTTGCATTGTTGCAAATAAGTGTTTGTGGAGGGGGGTCTTTGCATCTTGTTGCTTCATGATGACCTCACCATCCATTGACCTTGACTTTTTGGTAGTGTCATGATGGCTTGATCCTTGTTGTGAAATAATGATAGTTGGAGTGTGAGGTTGGTGTTGTGATCATTTGTTTTTCTTTCATCATCACTTCCTTGCATCATTGCATTCCACCCACCCCCTTGACCTTTCTCTCTCTCCAATCACACAAGGGGGGGCCGACCATTCCTTGATAAAGGATGGGATTCATTTCATTTGGTGGGGGGATTTTTGTATCTTGAGTTTTGAGAATCCCTACAACTCCCTCTCCAAAAAGGTTCGCTTCAATTCCTCCACAAAAGGCAACTCCATAATCCCAAATGAGACATGTAATCCACATTATATTCTACAGCAAATCTTGGGCACGTCGACTAGCCAGCTTCGTGCCCGAGTTGCCTCGGCATTGAGGTGGGAGCCCGTAAAAGAAGTAGGCAATGTGGTGCACTTCCGGCGACGATGTGGAGACCGGAGCTTCCGCAGGAGATCGGGACGACGACGAAAAGACCGGAGGACTTGGATCAGTCGGTATATCTCTCTTCCCCATCTTGTAGTTAGCTAGGACTAATTAATGGTTCGATCCGGGGTATTAGTGCGCGGCGGTTTTGCCAGTTCAAGAAAAATTAAAGTTTATCACCGCTTCCGCATTTGGCCGTCGGATTGACGCCGGGGCGCCGCCGTGCACTTACACGATCTAGTAGGGTTCCTTACCCACCTAAGAGATACTACCTTTTTCTCATGGAAGGTGAGAGCGAGGATTGCATCATGGTTGATGATGACCCAACTAGCTTCGAGTAGGCCATCACGAGTGGGGACTCAGCGAAATGGCTGGATGCAATGCGGTCCGAGATGGAATCCATGTACACCAACAAAGTGTGGACTTATGGAAGATGCTCCTGAAGGGTAAAACCCATTGGGAGCAAGTGGATCTTCAAGAAAAAACTTGGTGTGGATGGGAAAGTGGAGACTTTCAAAGCTAGACTTGTTGCAAAGGGTTTTCGTCAAAGATCAGGTGTGGACTATGACGAAACTTTTCTCCGGTGGCTATGCTTAAATCCATCCGGATCATGCTTGCCATCGCTGCATATCATGACTACGAAATCTGGCAAATGGATGTTAAAACCGCCTTTCTAAACGGTGATTTAGAAGAGTGCGTGTACATGACTCGGCCAGAGGGCTTCATAGATAGTGGGAGCAGCGGGAAGGTGTGCAAGCTGCTTAAATCCATTTATGGATTAAAGCAAGCATCGCGGAGTTGGAACATCTGCTTTGACGTCGTTATCAAAGAGTTTAATTTCGTCAAAAACGTAGATGAACCTTGTATCTACAAAAAGGTGGCAGAGAGTAAGGTTGTCTTCCTCGTATTGTACGTGGACGACATACTCTTGATAGGAAATGACATTCCTATGCTGCAATCGGTCAAGCTCTTCTTATCACAAAGATTATTAATGAAAGATCTTGGTGATGCCTCCTGCATATTGGGAATTATGTGTAAGTCCATGCTACCTCTCCCGGTACTTTCGGGCATGCGAATTTGGTGATGCCTCCTGCATATTGGGAATTATGTGTAAGTCCATGGACTCAAAACCGGATCTTTGTTAAACATCTAACTAACAACCTAACTACGAGTTGCTAACTACTCGGTTAGGGGGTTATACCTTTCTTTTTCTCGAACTCCTTCGTCTTCAAGCTTCGATGGTCGTCCGAATCGGCTTCTCCCCGTCGTCTCCTTGCGCCGAAGATAGATCCACCTGAAAGCTTCAACTTTGGCTCCTTCTTCGAACTTTGAAGAAACTAGTTCACTCGGTTTGCTAAACCTTGTGAACTAGAGTGAGTAGGTAAGAGTTTGTATGGGATTTTATCTATGGTTCTTGGTTCTCAACACATGAGACAAGTGAACCATAGACTCAAGAGAGGGAGAGCAAGAGGAAGGAGATGAGAGCTCAAGAACAAGAGAGAGAATGAGCATGAAAGAATGAGAGAAGACTTTTCTCATTTGGCTCTCATAATCCAAAACAATCATAACACCTCATATCAATCAAGTATTATGTGATGGTTTAAGCAACCATAGCCATATCATTTCATGCACTCATTTTGCACAAAAGAACAAGCAAGCAAAAGTCTTTGCCATGAAATGATAGCTATAGTTATCATGATGGTCAACTAGTCAAGCCTAGTCAACCGGTCAACAAAGTCATCAAGTCAACAAAAGTCAACAAGTCAACAAAGTCAATCCCTCAACAACCATGTCACCATAATACTTAATTAATATAATTGTTAATCACATATCATATTCTCATTAGGGTTGAGAAAAAAGTCAATAGTCAACTGTCAACGGTCAACGACCCTAATGAGAATCCTCTACCTCTGTCTCTCCGTCAACTGTGCATACACACCCGCATCCGCGTTACGAGGAACACGAATGCATACTGGATAAATCCAATCCCAATACGTACACTACGATTTGGCTTAAACCAAAGCCCGCTAGTGTAAACAGTCCGGACACTGTACGTGCATAAGTGCACGGATGTGACCGAACCCTGTCGCAAAACCATTCGACCTGTCGCAAAACTATGCGACCTCTACTCTTTTGCCTAAAGGCGAATAGCTTTCTGTGTGGGACTCTAAAGACTCGACACTACGCTGGCAGTGGGTTTAACCACAGACCGCAAGCGGCAAGTAGCTATGCGTAACGGTCCCCAGGTAGATGCCGACAAGAAGACTGACGAGGCGAAACCCATCTGAACTCCTACTGAGCCTGAATGTGACATTCTCCGTACTGTCCGGTCTGTTCGTCTGATACATCGCATGGCGGGCCTAGGGGGCGGTAAACGTCAGTCCCCCAATAGCGGTACAAGTCGTGTCGGAGTGAAGCCCAAAACACCCTGAGATAACACTGGAAGCCTACCAGTATATCTCATTTGCCCTGGCCAGGGACTACTCGTGTAATGCTCTCCTAGACACAGCGCGATGTCAACCCCAGTACCGGGAGAGACGAATCCTGTCTAACCGTCACTGCCTCCAAGTGCTTCGGGACTGCACCCAACTACTACCTATTTGCACGACTCCTTTGAGCCATGGTAGGGTAGTAATCAAAGTACAGTGGGAACACACTCGAGGCGAAGTGACAGTGTCAAGTCAGCGGACTAAGCTGTACTCATGTCACCTGGGAACTGATAACCGACGATAGGCATAATACCAACTAGTCAGTTCCCGACGAGTCCTGTCCAGTGTACTCGTAACCCAACGAGCACCCGCATACTCTCTCAAGTACGACGTACCGACGGCTGTGGGACAGACCGTTTCCCACACTGGGATGAGAAGCGCATGCGCTAGTCTACTCCGGAGTATCGATGCCCTGTCTCGATAGTCCTGCGACCAGGAACCTGCATAAGGATGTGCTTATAGATTACCCAGCCCCACTAGTGTGACTGCCATCACAACGCTGGTAATCAACCAAAGATCCTAAGGGCTCCACTAATGTGTATAGGCGACTTACTAAAATAAACACATGTACACATTGAAGTAGAAACAAACCAAGTAGCATACTACTATTTTGAGCAAGATTGTATATACAAGGTGAATATCCCAAGCTTCCATTAAGTAATATGCAAACTAGTATGATACAGTAATGGCCTCTAGGGCATACACACTAACAATCTCCCACTTGCACTAAGGCCATGTACTGGCGTATCGAAGACCTATCATCTCGATCAGCCGCTCGAACTGAGTCTAGGGCAAGGCCTTGGTGAATGGATCTGCATTGTTATCTTCTGAAGTGACTCTCGAACCTCGATCTCCTGGCGATCCACGATCTCCCTGATCAGGTGATACCGCCTCAAGATGTGTCTGGATCTCTGATGGGACCTGGGTTCCTTCGCTAAAGCTATAGCCCCGTTGTTGTCGCAATACAGAGGTATTGGATCAACAATGGACGGAACCACCTGAAGTTCTTTCAAGAACTTCCTCATCCAGACAGCTTCTTTTGCGGCATCAGATGCAGCGATGTATTCCGCTTCCATCGTCGAGTCTGCAACGGTTTCCTGTTTGGAACTCTTCCAACACACCGCCCCTCCATTGAGGGTAAAGACAAAACCCGATATGGACTTGGAATCATCCTTGTCACTCTGGAAGCTGGAGTCAGCAAAGGCCTCGATATGGAGGTCTTTTCCGCCATACACCAAGAACATCTCCTTAGTCCTTCTCAGGTACTTGAGAATGTTCTTTACCGCTATCCAGTGTTTCTTCCCAGGGTTTGACTGATACCGGCTTACCACACTCAGTGCATAAGCTACATCCGGTCTGGTACACAACATCGCATACATTATAGAGCCTACCGCAGAAGCGTAGGGTATAATAGACATGCGATCCCTCTCCAAATCAATCTTGCGAGACATCTCTTTAGAGAGGGTGATCCCGTGACAAGCCGGTAGGTTACCACGCTTGGAATCTTCCATACTAAATCTTTTCAGTATGGTGTCGATGTACCTGGACTGTGAAAGTCGTAATATCCTCTTGGATCTATCACGATGGATCCGGATCCCCAGGATGTATGAGGCATCACCCAGGTCTTTCATGGAGAACCTATGTGACAAGAACCCCTTGACAGATTGCAGCATAGAAATGTCATTTCCTATTAAGAGAATGTCATCCACGTACAAAACGAGGAATACTACAGTTCTCGCTACAAATCTACAATAGATGCATGGTTCATCTGGATTTTTGATAAAGCCAAATTCCTTGACCGTCTCATCAAAACAGATGTTCCAACTCCGCGATGCCTGCTTTAGTCCATAGATGGACTTAAGAAACTTGCACACCTTTCCGCTGCTCCCAGTCTGAATGAAACCCTCTAGTTGGTCCATATAGACACACTCCTCTAAATTTCCATTTAGAAAAGCGGTCTTTACGTCCATTTGCCAGATTTCATAATCGTGGAAGGCAGCAATGGCAAGAAGGATCCGAATGGATTTTAGCATTGCCACTGGAGAAAAGGTTTCGTCATAGTCCAAGCCAGGTCTTTGACGGAAACCCTTTGCAACAAGTCTAGATTTATAGGTCTCAACCTGTCCATCTACACCAATCTTCCTTTTGAAGATCCACTTGCATCCTACGGGTTTTACCCCGTCTGGAGCAAAGTCCAACGTCCATACTTTGTTGGTGTACATGGACTCCATTTCGGTCCGCATTGCATCCAGCCATTTTACTGAGTCAACGCTCTGAACGGCCTGCTGGAAGCTAGTAGGCTCATCATAATCTATGATGCAATCTTCTCTATCCCCGTCTATGAGAAAACCGTAGTATCTCTTGGGCGGATGAGACTGCCAACTACTCCTGCGAAGCGGCGTAGGAATGTCCTGTTCTTTTGAACCCTCTGGTTCCACTAAGCTTTCAGAATAGCTCGTGGTTCTGGAATTTCTTCCAGTTCTACTGCGCTCCCACTAATTTCCTTTTCCAAGAACTGGTGTTCTAGAAAGTGGGCATTACGAGAAACAAGGACTTTTTGTTCCTATGCATGGTAGAAAAGATACCCCCTGGTGTTCTTTGGGTATCCCACAAACTTGCACAGTACTGAGCGTGCCTCGAGTTTGTCAGCATGCTGCTTTTTGACAAAAGCTGGACATCCCCAGATCTTCAGATATTGAAGATAGGGTTTCTTCCCACTCCATAACTCATAAGGTGTGGTAGGCACAGTCTTAGTGGGAACTCGGTTCAAAAGGTATGCAGCTGATTCTAGCGCATACCCCCAGAATGATCGCGGTAACTCAGTGTTACTCATCATGGACCGTACCATATCCAATAGGGTTCGGTTTCGTCTCTCTGATACACCGTTATGTTCCGGAGTATATGGAGGAGTAAGCTGAGAGAGAATTCCGTTCTCTTTTAAATAGTCCAGGAACTCGGCACTCAAGTATTCACCACCTCGATCCGATCTTAGAATCTTGATACTTTTGCCGGTTTGTTTTTCTACTTCATTCTTATATTCCTGGAATTTTCCAAAGGCTTCGGACTTATGTTTCATTAAGAAGACATAACCGTACCTTGAAAAGTCATCCGTAAAAGTAATGAAGTAAGAATAACCGCTTCGCGCATGTGTAGACATTGGACCGCACACGTCGCTGTGTACGAGTCCCAAGAGCTCGCTCGCCCTTACTCCGTGTCCAGTAAACGGAGTCTTTGTCATCTTTCGTTTGAGACAGGATTGACAAGTGGCATACGATTGATATTCGAACGCATTCAGATATTCTTCTGTATGTAACTTCGTCAACCTTCTCTCATTGATGTGACCCAGTCTACAATGCCATAAGAAAGTCTGACCTATTTCCGGAGACTTTCTTTTGTGTGTATTCTGGACATTGAAAATCTGTGGTTTGTTTAATACGTATATACCATTGCTCAATGTACCTGACGCAATCAGAACTTGATTAAGGTGAATGTTTACAACATTACTTACAAACGCAAATTCATAACCTTCTTTAGAAACTAAAGATACAGAAATGATATTACAAGTTGCGTTGGGTACAAAAAAGCAATTACGCAATACCAAAACATGTCCATCTGACATTCCCAGGTGATAGTCACCCACGGCTTTAGCGTCCATGCTAGCTCCGTTCGCAACTCTGAGGGTCATGTCACCTGCTTTCAAAACACTACGGTTTCTCAACGCCTGCAAAGAATTACAGATATGAGATCCTGATCCGGTATCCAATACCCAGGAAGTAGAGTTTATTGAAACACAGTTTTCAATAACATACACACCTGAAGCTGAAGCTGCAACCTGCTTCAATTCCTGTGTTCTGGCCTTCCAGGCCCTGCAATCATTCTTCCAGTGTCCTTTCTTATGACAATAGAAGCATTCTTCCTTATCCACAAGCTTCCCCGCTTTCTTTGTTGCTTTAGCTTTTCCCTTCGTATCCACTTTACTAACACCGCCTTTTGGTTTGGCGGGGGCTTTCTTCTTCTTTCCCTTGGCTTTCGCCTTGGACCTAGAAGAAGATGATCCTCCTACAAACAAAGTGGATGTTTCCCTACCTATCTGTAGGGTGCCCTCTGCGCTCCTCAGCATGTTGAGGAGCTCTGAAAGTTCAACTTCTTTTTCTTGTAAGTTGAAGTTCAGTATAAACTCGGCGTAAGTGGAAGGAAAGGACTGGAGAACTAAGTCCGTATAGTGCTCACTCTCCAATATGGTCCCTAGGTCCGCGAGCTCCTCAATGTAGCCGATCATCATAAGCACGTGTTCTGCTACTGATGATCCGACGGCCATCCTTGCCGAAAATAACTTTTTCGACGCTTCGTATGTTGCGATACGAGATTGCTCTCCATACAGTTCTTTTGTATGAAGAAATATGGATTCCAAGTCCATATTCTCATGCCTCCTCTGATGTTCATTGTCCATAGAGGCAAGTACGAGGCACTTGGCCTTCGCGCTATCAATCTCCCAAGTCTTACGGATTTCCTTATCCGCGACGCTTGAAGTGGGACTAGGGACAGGGGGAGCTTTGGTGGTAAGAAGATACCCCAGCTTGTCGTAAGTGATTGCCATCTTGACATTCCTGAGCCAATCTTTGTAGTTTGGCCCTGTCAGTATGTTTTTATCTAGAAGTAACTTAAGTCCAGTCATGTCGATTGGTCGCTGCAATTAGGAGAGAGAAGAAACACTCAGCTTGATGCTCTTGCAAGTTTAGAATGGTTTTTAGTTTGTCTAAACAGGATGGCTCCCACTGTTTCTCGAATCCCTCCTCAAACCAAAAAGGAAGAATTAGTCAGGATCAATCTCACCGTACAATACTTGCTTAACCGTTTAGCCAGGCCAGTGTCGGTACTTCGAAGGAGGTTTTCCAACGCTTTCGCGAAGTTCCTTAATTAAATAACCTCTTTTCCCTGAGGGCGTAGCCCCGCTAACACCTTTCTAGACACCTACTTGGTTTATAGCATTAATCGTTAAGTGAGAAATTTCCCGAGGAGTAGCATATACTCACAGTAGGATCGGGATCCAAATATCATCGCGTGACGAAACAGAAGGAATCCTACCAGATATAAGGTTCCTAGGCACCCTAATGAGGTCTCACAAGGCATTGATCATGCCGAATTAAAAAAATTTTATGGGTGCCGAGAGACCCGACTACGGATCGTTTGCTAGATGTCTAGGCGAAAAAGATAACTAGTTAACAATTAACTACAAGGAATCGGAAATACAACCTTTGTAGATCCGGTGCTCCACCTCCATAGCTCCGCAACGAAGTGCCTTCGCTGTCCAAGACGGATCCCGGGCTCTAGCGTCGGCTTCATCGGAGATTGGACGGGCTAGGTCATCGACGACGTGCCGAAGATGATCTACGTCGAGGCATCGCTAAATCAAGCTCCGACTTCACAAAGTCAAGAAACTTGTGAAGTAAACACACTCTACTACTTGGCAAGAGGTAGAGGATGAAGAAATAGGAGGTGGGTAGACTTTAGAATTGGATTTCTCACTCATTTCCATCAATCACCATTGATGGATGCAAGCTTCTTTCTTGAAGTGAAGAAGAAGAAGAAGATGAAGAAGATGAGTATTATGATAAGTTAATTAGAAAATAGAAAATCAAAGAATACTTATCATCAACAACCATGGTCAAGTGTAGAGATTAAACTAGGGTTAATGGAGTGGTTAGGGTTAAGCATGAGACAAAATGGTCACTTTGGTCAAAGTCTTCATGAAGCTTCAACAAGCTTCCAAATAAAGCCACCATTTTGCTTTATGTTTATCATTTGCCAAAAATAAAAACAAATGAATAAATGAATAATCCTAACCATTACATAACCATGGTTTAAACTTTACACAAAACACAAGTTAGCATGCATCATCAAACATGATACATACAAGTGCACAAAAATATATCACATATACAATGTGCACAATCCAAGTGAGAAAATCCGTTTAAAGTGAACCAATACTAGTTAGTGCAAAGTAACATATCAAATATATAATTATGCATTAAATCATTAAATCAACACTTGATTCAATGATCCGGTCATGTCGCACACAACCGACTAGTATTCAATGTATCGGCTTATCGTATCAACGCTTGAATCGATAACTAGGTTATATCGCATACAACCTTTCCGATACATTCATCGCAAGAATGGAATGCGGTATCACATACACGCATCATTCTCGGTCCCGCACATATCTCATATGCGCTCCTATTTCGTTTCGCTTGAGCCAGGAAACCTCTGTGTAGGACTCTAAAGACTCGTCAATATGCCGGCAGCAGATGATGATCATATCAAACACCCACAAGCCGCAAGCGGTCTGCTAAACTTAACGGCCACCCGGGTATTGAGCGATCTGAAGATCGACGAGCAAGCCCGCTCACACTCCAGTGAATCCGACCAGTAACACTACCGTACAGTCCGGTCTGATCGTCTGATATGTCGCATATCTCGCCTAGGGGTGGTAAACGTCAGACCCCAATAGCTCGATAAGTCGTGTCGATATGAGGTCTATAACTGTTCGAGAAACTACTGGTAACACTTACCAGTAAATCTCAGCAACCCTGGCCAGGGATTTCCTGTTATAGCCAATCGAACACAGCGCAACATCAACCCCCTATACCGGGAGAGACCAATCCCCTCCTATCGCTCATTGCCTCCATGTGACTCGGGACTGTACCCAAAAACCACCGTTTTGCACGCCCTCTTGGACGTGGTAAGATGGAAATCAAAGCACAGTGGGAACCACACAAGACTCTATGACGATCTCGGGTCAACAGACTACTCTGTACCAGTGTCACCAGAGAACTGCCATCTGACGTGAGGTATAATACCATCTGGGAGTTCTCGGCGAGTCCGTCCAGTGTACCCAGTCTCTACTGAGCACCCGTATATCATCTCTGATGTCAAACACCAATGGATATGGGATCATCCATCGCCCATCTGTATGGGTCGAGAAGGTATACGCTAGTCTACTCTGGTATATCGATGCCCCGTATCGATACACCCACGACTAGGGACTTTGAAGGATGTACTTATGGACTACCATGTCCCCACTAGTATGATCCGCATCATAGTCCAGGTAGTCAAGTACATATCCTAAGAGCTTTACCAACATGTAACAGAGAGACAATCAGCATACACGTTAAGGTAAAGGATAACCAGATAGCATACTATCATGTCGAGCAAGAAAGTCCTCCCTATATATGTCCCAGCATCCACTACAATATACATCCTGTGTACAGTAATGGCCTCTAGGGCATACATATAACTAACAATCTCCCACTTGCACTAGGGCCATCTGTAGCAGTGGTTGCAGTATCTCATACTCAACCATCCCATAAAAGTCTCTCTCTGGGAACAGGCCTTTGTGAGTGGATCCGCTGTGTTGTCCTCTGAGTCTACTCTCTTAACCTCGATCCCCTGGAGATCAACCATCTCCATGATCAGGTGATACTGCCTTAGAATATGTCTGGATCACTGATGGGACGGACGTTCCTTGGCATAAGCCACAACTACATTGTCTCACAATGGTAGGAACGTAGTTCATCTCATGAACTAATATACACCCAAACATCCACTTTGGTAGCATCTTAAGTAGCGATGTATCCAGCCTTCATCGTCTAGTATGTCACGGTATCTAGCTTGGAACTCTTCCAAGATGCCGTCCCTTTACTGAGGGTAAAGACAATGCCTGCGACTGACACTCAGTCGTCATTATCACCCTGGAACCCTTCCAGTGATTCTCCCCAGGATCGGTTGATACCGTCTCACTACAACTAGTGAGAGTGCTAACATCCAATTAGATCTATCTCATAGATCCAAACACCAGGATTTAGAAGGTATCATTTTGATCCTATATGGAGAATCATTGTGATAATCGAAGATTGACCGAGCGTAGAATAGGAAACTCCTTCCCTATCAAGAGTATGTCATCCACGTACTCTACGAGGATCGTCACCATACTCCCTACCACCTTTTTGTTTATACAAGGTTCATCTACCATTTTGATGATGTCAACTTCTTTGACTAATCCATCAAAACAGATGTTCCAACTCCGCGATGCCTGCTTTATCTTATAAAGCATCTTGCACACGTTTCCGCTGCTCCCACTGTCTACGAAGCCCTCTGGCTGTGTACTTATAGACGTTCTCTTCTAAATCATTATTTAGAAAAGTAGTCATAGCACCCAACCGCCAGATATCGTAGTCATGGTATGTAGCCGTGGCAAGTAGGATCGGGATGGACTTAAGCATAGCTACTTGAAAAGATTTCATCATTATCCACGCCTGGTCGATGACGAAAAGCTTTAACAAGTCTAGCTTTGAAAGTCTCAACTTTTCCATCTACACCAAGTAATCTTCTCAAGATTTACTTGCTCCTGATGGGGATTTAACCCTTCAGATATTGCAACCAAAGTCCATACTTTGTTGGTGTATAAGGATTCCATCTCAGATGGATAAACATCCAGCCATTCTTACAAAGTCTTACTCCTGATGGCCAGCTCGAAGCTAGTTGGGTCATCATCTCATGATGGAATCCTCGCTCCCACTGTCATAGAGAAACCGAAGTATCTCTCAGGTGGGTGAGGAACCCTACTAGATCGGCGGAGAGGCTGAGGTTCGTTGGAATCTACTAAATCCTTTGGTTCTACCAAATCATCTGCTGTTGTTTGTATAGCTGGAACCTTTCCAGTTGTACATTACATACCTTGCCTTGAGCTTGTCCGGATTTTGCTATTACACATAGCCCGGACATCCCCAAATCTTAACAAACTTAAGATATGGGCTCTTCCCTTTCCATATCACATATGAAGTGGTAGGCAACTGATTTGATTTGAACCCTATTCAATAGGTATGCAGCTTCTCAAGTGCATAACTCCCAAAAAGAAATAGGTAACTCAGTAGTACTCATCATAGAGCACACCTTATCATATAGGGTGTATCTGCTCCGCCCCGATATACCATCGTATGGTGTATCCGGAGGAGTAATCCTGAGAGAGAATCTCATTCTCCTTTAGAAAAGTCCAGGAATTCCATGCACAAGTATTCTCCTCCTTGATCTCATCAAAGGACATAATACTTATACCCGTATTTTGGTTCTCTACTTCTAACTTATATTCTGTGAATATCTCAAAAGGTTCGGACTTGTGTTTCAACAGGAACATATGTCTGAATCTCGAGAGATCATCAGAGAACGTAACGAAGTACAAAGAACCAGTCCTGGCATATGTAGACAGGGGACCTGACATACATCAACATGTATCATCCCAAGAGTTCACTAACTCTTTCTCTGTTTCCAGTAAACGGAGCTATGGTCATTTTATCTTTGTGACATGACTGGCGAGTTTCACAAGATGTAAATTCAAACTAATTTAAATATGCATCTTTATGTAACTCTAGCTAGTCGGGTCACATTGATTTGACCTAGTCTACAATACCTCAAGAAGGAATCGTTCATTCTAAACTCTTCCTCTTGTGTGTGTTCAGTATACTAAAGAACTGTAGTTTGATTTAGAACATCAATGCTTTTAGATAACGTGCCTGAACCGATCAACTTTTGATATAGGAAATGTTCAAAACATTATCCAACAATACAAAATTATATCCTTTCTTTACTAATAAAGAGAGAGATATGATTTTGTATATCAGGTTCGGTATCTAATAACATTCGTTCAGAATCAATGTATTTGGAATACAGGGTGACAGTGACCAACAGACTTGGCTGCAACACTTGCCCCGTTTTCTGCCTCATGAAACTTATCACCCGTTCTCAGTTCTCTACCTCTCTGTAGCCCTATGTAACATATTACATATCTGGGATCCTGATCTGGTATCACATACCCAGGACGTAAAGGATACTGAGAAACAGTTCTGTATAATGAACACACCCGAAGATGATGCATCAGCATGCACTCTCTTCGTTTGGGCGGCACGGGAATTCTGGTAAACCCCTATTTCCTGCTCTGTCTTATAACAATTATAAGTTGGAGCGGGACCAACGTTGCCCAGCTCAGTATAACAAGCGGGTTCGGTCAATAATCCGTATTATTATCTTGATTAAGGCGTGATATGGTCGCTACCTGGAGAGAGAGAGAAGAAAACACTCAGCGTGCGCTCTTGCAAGAATAGATTGGTTATTATTTTATCTAATCAGGATGGCTCCCACTGCTTTTTATCAAATCTTCCTTCAAACCCTAAAAGGAAAGACTAGCCGGAATTAATTACACACTACAAGTTCGCCAATCTTTCAGCCAGGCCAGTGTCGGTACTTTGAGGGAGGTCCCCCGTGCTTTCGCACGAAGCTAATTAATGTAAACCTCGTTTTCCCAGAGGCGTAACCCCGTTGACACCTTTCTAGACACCTACTTGATCGGCTAATTGTAATGTATAAAACTCTCCCAGGAGTAACTCTTACTCGCAGCGGGTATCGGGATCCAACTATCTCATAGAAGGTATGCAATCTCATTGCAAATTTCAACACTTGAAATTCCCGATAATATTTTGCCCCTAACGTGCTATGACCTTGACGAAAGCCAACAAACCATAGCCCGCTAGTCAAGTTCAACCTGTACATTTCTTGATCGAATTAAACCCACCCGCACGACCCTTGACGAAAGCCAACAAAGCCGCACGCCTACCCTAATCCAATCGCATCGTATGCTGGCAGATAAGCAGCATATAGCTACCGCACACTGCACCTTGACGAAAGCCAACAAATGCAGCACGAATACTATATACAACTTATCTGAAATGACGGAGGGCTACGACAGGTTTTTCTGAAAACCTATTGCGTAATGAACTTGATATCGTTGTAGGATCGAATGAATTTTGAAATGGAGTGTTTTTTAGGCTTTTCTAGTTTTGCTAAAGGAGTCATTCCCGGTGAAGGGATCGTCGGTCCTTTCCTCGTCGAATGAGGTGCGGGATATATCATATATATCGCTGTGCAAAGCAAAAACACTTAAAAGCAATCAAAAGACAAACCGAGTGTGTAGCATCTGCCAGTTATTGCTAAAGGAGTCACTCCCGGTGAAGGGATCTCGGTCCTTTCCTCATCGAATAAGGTGCAGGATATATCACATATACCGCTGTGCAAAGCAAGAACTGTAGCTACCTGTTTTAATTTTGAAATTCGATTCTACAACATCTTAGGTTTCTTTTATTTCATTAATCATATTAATGAAGTCCCATCATTTATGTACCTAAACATCACAGATAAATACGACGTACACTTATGCCATCCGCATTCGCCTCGATGTCCCCTCGTGCACCGTTAGGTTAGGTAACTAACGGCAGAGCGGGGCAGGGCTAGCGCGGGTGTAAAACATAAGTAACGTCTATATAATATATCATATATACTATATACTGTATCTATCACAGAACATCACATGATCACATCACAGATATCGCAGCAGAAGAATCATATGAAATATTGGATATACTAGGACGTCCGTGTTTTCAATACGAGCCAGTATAAAACACGGATTCCACGGTCGTTATGAATAGCCAAACCCACACCCCTAGACCCCTACGAGAGCGGCAAGCAACCCTGCCAATTCTGGAGTTAGGAAACCCGGACTCGACTCCTCGAGTTGGTCTCCCACTGGACTCCAGAACCCGGTTACTTGTGCCCTCCTCCTTGGGTCTATCCTAGTGCGGAAAAGTAAATACTATACAAACGGTGACAACTTCCGCAACCTGGAAGCGCCCCAAATAAAAGAATATTACATACAAGTTTTTACATGAATGAAAATGAAAAGCACTCATCTCACATAAAAACCCCCGGCTATTCAAACACGACGATCCAATATAACATATCCAGCAACACATAACATCACATGTCATCAACGTAAGTAAATATGTCCATCCCAATTGTCGTTGACATATAGCAACGAAACCGGCGATATCACATATTACACTTACGGTCACAGAAAAGAAAGTGTAAAACTACAACAGTTGGAATCCGCAATCTGCATAGACATCGCATGCCTAATCAAATGAATACCTTAGACATCACATGCCTAACAATTATAAACCCCGCATTTTAGTCTCATTATCGAAAACACTTTTCAATATCGAGTCGGGCAATTCAACAAGATTCCCGACATCCTGATCGAATACTCGTCGCAAACTTTAGTAGGCGGCAGCACCCCCGATACCGTCGACGAAGTGCACCAAGGCGGAACACCGCTACCGCGAGCACCCGAACGGATGCATTCGGTGACGGGGTTCTCCTACAGTCACTTGGTCGGGGCTATGGAGTGAGGTTGTCTATTAAGTTTACCCGGCGAGTATCCGCGTACGCTACGTGATTGCGACGGACTTTTGATCACATCAAAATTCCGTGGCAACCGATCAAGTGAGACTAAACTGCTACGTTTATAATATTCATTCAGTTATCTCATAACTATTGTGAATTCCAATTATTGTATCACATTCCAGATAAATAGAAAATGTTAAACTTTCCGATCGAACAATCGAACACCCAAGTTTTCCCGATACAGCTCAACACATGAAATAAGTCTAACAACATTCCGTTCGTGCCTCAGTACCAACGGTCCAGCCGTAGAAGGGTCAAGCCAACGCCTCACATGTGGCACGCCGTACTGCCCCAAACCCGAAGGTTCAAAGGGCAGTTCAAGACGGTCACATAATCGAGTTAAGGTTTGTTGTCTTCTAGAGGGTCCATCGAGTTACTTGCACTACTTAGAACGCCGTTAAACTACGGAAAAATCCAACACTTGGAAATTTCCCGACAGGGGAAAAATTGGGTATTTATATCCGGTCGAACTTTTTAACATATTCTAAAAAATTATCCGGAAAGCCAAATAGACAAAATTTGATACCCCGATCGAAACACCGAATCCCCAAAACAACTGCAGAAAATTCAACTCTTGAATAATTTTTAAAAATACCCAGAGAACTCAGAAGCTGAAACAATGAATTACTGTGTAACAAGGTAGGGCTGACGTCATACATCCGCCGCGGAACCGCCGCATAAGCTTAGCTTATGCCGCGGTTCCGCCGCCAAAATCACTGTTCATGAAAAAAAATTTCCACCGTAATTCTTAGAATTTCCTGCTGAGTTCTCTGCATATTTTTAATTTGCAAAAATCCACGTTTTCAGAAAAAGTACAGAGAGCAATTTTCCGGGTTAAGTTTTGGTTCGATCGGACTTCAAATTCCGTCTGGACTTCGCCTAAGGCTCTAGTTAGGCTCTGATACCACTGTAAGGTTCCTAGGCACCCTAATGAGGTCTCACAAGGCATTGATCATGCTGAATTAAAAAAATTCTATGGGTGCCGAGAGACCCGACTACGGATCGTTTGCTAGATGTCTAGGCGAAAAAGATAACTAGTTAACAATTAACTACAAGGAATCGGAAATACAACCTTTGTAGATCCGGTGCTCCACCTCCATAGCTCCGCAACGAAGTGCCTTCGCTGTCCAAGACGGATCCCGGGCTCTAGCGTCGGCTTCATCGGAGATTGGACGGGCTAGGTCATCGACGACGTGCCGAAGATGATCTACGTCGAGGCATCGCTAAATCAAGCTCCGACTTCACAAAGTCAAGAAACTTGTGAAGTAAACACACTCTACTACTTGGCAAGAGGTAGAGGATGAAGAAATAGGAGGTGGGTAGACTTTAGAATTGGATTTCTCACTCATTTCCATCAATCACCATTGATGGATGCAAGCTTCTTTCTTGAAGTGAAGAAGAAGAAGAAGATGAAGAAGATAAGTATTATGATAAGTTAATTAGAAAATAGAAAATCAAAGAATACTTATCATCAACAACCATGGTCAAGTGTAGAGATTAAACTAGGGTTAATGGAGTGGTTAGGGTTAAGCATGAGACAAAATGGTCACTTTGGTCAAAGTCTTCATGAAGCTTCAACAAGCTTCCAAATAAAGCCACCATTTTGCTTTATGTTTATCATTTTCCAAAAATAAAAACAAATGAATAAATGAATAATCCTAACCATTACATAACCATGGTTTAAACTTTACACAAAACACAAGTTAGCATGCATCATCAAACATGATACATACAAGTGCACAAAAATATATCACATATACAATGTGCACAATCCAAGTGAGAAAATCCGTTTAAAGTGAACCAATACTAGTTAGTGCAAAGTAACATATCAAATATATAATTATGCATTAAATCATTAAATCAACACTTGATTCAATGATCCGGTCATGTCGCACACAACCGACTAGTATTCAATGTATCGGCTTATCGAATCAACGCTTGAATCGATAACTAGGTTATATCGCATACAACCTTTCCGATACATTCATCGCAAGAATGGAATGCGGTATCACATACACGCATCATTCTCGGTCCCGCACATATCTCATATGCGCTCCTATTTCGTTTCGCTTGAGCCAGGAAACCTCAGTGTAGGACTCTAAAGACTCGTCAATACGCCGGCAGCAGATGATGATCATATCAAACACCCACAAGCCGCAAGCGGTCTGCTAAACGTAACGGCCACCCGGGTATTGAGCGATCTGAAGATCGACGAGCAAGCCCGCTCACACTCCAGTGAATCCGACCAGTAACACTACCGTAAAGTCCGGTCTGATCGTCTGATATGTCGCATATCTCGCCTAGGGGTGGTAAACGTCAGACCCCAATAGCTCGATAAGTCGTGTCGATATGAGGTCTATAACTGTTCGAGAAACTACTGGTAACACTTACCAGTAAATCTCAGCAACCCTGGCCAGGGATTTCCTGTTATAGCCAATCGAACACAGCGCAACATCAACCCCCTATACCGGGAGAGACCAATCCCCTCCTATCGCTCATTGCCTCCATATGACTCGGGACTGTACCCAAAAACCACCATTTTGCACGCCCTCTTGGACGTGGTAAGATGGAAATCAAAGCACAGTGGGAACCACACAAGACTCTATGACGATCTCGGGTCAACAGACTACTCTGTACCAGTATCACCAGAGAACTGCCATCTGACGTGAGGTATAATACCATCTGGGAGTTCTCGGCGAGTCCGTCCAGTGTACCCAGTCTCTACTGAGCACCCGTATATAATTTCTGATGTCAAACACCAATGGATATGGGATCATCCATCGCCCATCTGTATGGGTCGAGAAGGTATACGCTAGTCTACTCTGGTATATCGATGCCCCGTCTCGATACACCCACGACTAGGGACTTTGAAGGATGTACTTATGGACTACCATGTCCCCACTAGTATGATCCGCATCATAGTCCAGGTAGTCAAGTACATATCCTAAGGGCTTTACCAACATGTAACAGAGAGACAATCAGCATACACGTTAAGGTAAAGGATAACCAGATAGCATACTATCATGTCGAGCAAGAAAGTCCTTTCTATATATGTCCCAGCATCCACTACAATATACATCCTATGTACAGTAATGGCCTCTAGGGCATACATATAACTAACACCAGAATCATCACACTCTAAATGGTATGCAACACTAGCAAGTTTCAGTTCTTTTGAAACTCCCGATGTGGATTTTTGCCCCATGCTCTTATGACCTTGACTTTGGCCAACAAATCATAAGTCACATGTCAATTTCTACCCGTCGTTCTCCAGGTTAATTTGAATCCACCCGTACCTACCCTTGACTTTGGCCAACAAGGCAGTACGACTGTTCCAAACCAACGCATCTATCTATGCTGCACATGAATACCCAATAGCTACCAATCACTATGCCTTGACTTTGCCCAACAAACACAGCTTGAATACTATTGACTATTCATGTGAAACGACGGAGGGCTACGAATGGTTTTGGCGAAACCGTGAACATAGAGAACTTTATATAATCGATGGAACGAGATAGCTTTTAAAAGGAGTGGCTCAAACTCCGCATTTTAAAAGTTTGTTTTGAAAAGAACCGAGTGGTTTTTCGAAAGTGTTCCAACGATTTAACTTGGTTTATTTTCTTGCATTAGTTCTTTTAATGCGTGATATTCTTGCATTAGTTCTTTTAATGCGTCCCATCATTTAAACCTACCATTGCAGAAAACAACCAAAATATGACGTACGCTTATGCCATTCGCATTCGCCACGGGGCCCCGTCATTACCCGTTAGGTTACTTAACTAACGACAGAGCGGGGGCTGGGCCAGCACGGCTGTAAAACATAAGCAACGCCTAAATAATATCATATATAGATATACTGCAATGATAGCCATTTCAGATCACAGATGAACACATTGGATATACTAGGAATCCGCAATTCGTACGAGCCTGTAACGAAAAGCAGATTACACGGTCGTGGTGAATAGCCAATACCCCACCCAAGACCCCTACGGGTGCGGCAAACTACCCGCCATGTACCCGAAGAGAAGCAACCTCCCTCAACTCCGTGAGTAGGCCACTCGGCACTTCGGCATACCCGGTAGTTTGTGCACCCCCTCCATGGGTCTATCCTAGGAGCAAAAACAATAAAAAGAAATTATACAATGACGGCTACAACCCCAACCCGGTTGTGCGGCCATACAAATAATTATTACATCAATTTACAAATTTACATGAATTGAAAGAAAAGAAAACTCTCGTCTCACAACCCCCGGCTATTCACCCGCGACAATCTAATGAATTCATATACACATTCCAATGACATTACAGATCACAGATTTGTATAACCCCCACTAATCGACATATAGCGATTAGTAGACGTTCAATACAAATATCACATCACAGAAAAACCCGTCAGCTTAAGTCTTTTAGAAGTTCGATCAAAAATACGGATTTTCAGGACCCCAAAAATAAAATTTTCGTTCTGGAAAATCTGGGCAGAAAATATATATTCCAAAAATCTCAAAATACGCCCATAAGCACACTGTAGCAAAGAACAACCAGAGAGGAGCCAAGACGGCCGCGGAACCGCGGCAATAGCAAACTATTGCCGCGTTTCCACGGCGCAATGATGAGATCAGGGGACCGTCTTTCTACAGTGCACTCTAAAAACCCTGAGTCGATTTTTGATGCATGATTTATTATTTTTACAGAACATAAAAAATCTACAGCAAGTATGAAATCGGGGTTCATTTCGGGACTTTTTCTTTGATCGATCGTCTAGCTACTTTGCTAACATGTTAGATAGAGTTTAACTAGGCTCGATACCACTGTAAGTCCATGCTACCTCTCCCGGTACTTTCGGGCATGCGGAATTTGGTGAAAAACAATTTTCTTAGAGGTGGTAACATGGACTCAAAACCGGATCTTTGTTAAACATCTAACTAACAACCTAACTACGAGTTGCTAACTACTCGGTTAGGGGGTTATACCTTTCTTTTTCTCGAACTCCTTCGTCTTCAAGCTTCGATGGTCGTCCGAATCGGCTTCTCCCCGTCGTCTCCTTGCGCCGAAGATAGATCCACCTGAAAGCTTCAACCTTTGGCTCCTTCTTCGAACTTTGAAGAAACTAGTTCACTCGGTTTGCTAAACCTTGTGAACTAGAGTGAGTAGAGAAGAGTTTGTATGGGATTTTATCTATGGTTCTTGGTTCTCAACACATGAGACAAGTGAACCATAGACTCAAGAGAGGGAGAGCAAGAGGAAGGAGATGAGAGCTCAAGAACAAGAGAGAGAATGAGCATGAAAGAATGAGAGAAGACTTTTCTCATTTGGCTCTCATAATCCAAAACAATCATAACACCTCATATCAATCAAGTATTATGTGATGGTTTAAGCAACCATAGCCATATCATTTCATGCACTCATTTTGCACAAAAGAGCAAGCAAGCAAAAGTCTTTGCCATGAAATGATAGCTATAGTTATCATGATGGTCAACTAGTCAAGCCTAGTCAACCGGTCAACAAAGTCAACAAGTCAACAAAAGTCAACAAGTCAACAAAGTCAATCCCTCAACAACCATGTCACCATAATACTTAATTAATATAATTGTTAATCACATATCATATTCTCATTAGGGTTGAGCAAAAAGTCAATAGTCAACTGTCAACGGTCAACAACCCTAATGAGAATCCTCTGCCTCTGTCTCTCCGTCAACTGTGCATACACACCCGCATCCGCGTTCTGAGGAACACGAATGCATACTGGATAAATCCAATCCCAATACGTACACTACGATCTGGCTTAAACCAAAGCCCGCTAGTGTAAACTGTCCGGACACTGTACGTGCATAAGTGCACGGATGTGACCGAACCCTGTCGCAAAACCATGCGACCTGTCGCAAAACTATGCGACCTCTACTCTTTTGCCTAAAGGCGAATAGCTTTCTGTGTGGGACTCTAAAGACTCGACACTACGCTGGCAGTGGGTTTAACCACAAACCGCAAGCGGCACTAGCTGTGCGTAACAGTCCCCAGGTAGATGCCGACAAGAAGACTGACGAGGCGAAACCCATCTGAACTCCTACTGAGCCTGAATGTGACATTCTCCGTATAGTCCGGTCTGTTCGTCTGATACAGCGCATGGCAGGCCTAGGGGGCGGTAAACGTCAGTCCCCCAATAGCGGTACAAGTCGTGTCGGAGTGAAGCCCAAAACACCCTGAGATAACACTGGAAGCCTACCAGTATATCTCGTTTGCCCTGGCCAGGGACTACTCGTGTAATGGCTCTCCTAGACACAGCGCGATGTCAACCCCCAATACCGGGAGAGACGAATCATGTCTAACCGTCACTGCCTTCAAGTGCTTCGGGACTGCACCCAACTACTACCTGTTTGCACGACTCCTTTGAGCCGTGGTAGGGTAGTAATCAAAGTACAGTGGGAACACACTCGAGGCGAAGTGACAGTGTCAAGTCAGCGGACTAAGCTGTACTCATGTCACCTGGGAACTGATAACTGACGATAGGCATAATACCAACTAGTCAGTTCCCGACGAGTCCTGTCCAGTGTACTCGTAACCCAACGAGCACCCGCATACTCTCTCAAGTACGACGTACCGACGGCTGTAGGACAGACCGTTTCCCATACTGGGATGAGAAGCGCATGCGCTAGTCTACTCCGGAGTATCGATGCCCTGTCTCGATAGTCCTGCGACCAGAGACCTGCATAAGGATGTGCTTATAGATTACCCAGCCCCACTAGTGTGACTGCCATCACAACGCTGGTAATCAAGCAAAGATCCTAAGGGCTCCACTAATGTGTATAGGCGATATACTAAAATAAACACATGTACACATTGAAGTAGAAACAAACCAAGTAGCATACTACTATTTTGAGCAAGATTGTATATACAAGGTGAATATCCCAAGCTTCCATTAAGTAATATACAAACTAGTATGATACAGTAATGGCCTCAAGGGCATACACACTAACATTATGATCTATAGAGATAGATCTAAACGGATATTGGGATTGTCCCAATCCAGGTACATTGACACCATACTAAAGAGGTTTATTATGGAAGAGTCCAAACGTGGGTTTTTACCCACGATCTCAGGACTCACTCTATCCAAAGAGATGTCTCCCAAGACTGATTTGGAGAGAGCTCACATTTAAGGGATACCCTATGCTTCGGCTGTAGGCTCTATCATGTACGCGATGCTATGTACCAGACCCAATGTAGCATACTCACTAAGTGTAATGAGTAGGTATCAAGATGATCCTGGAGAGAGTCACTGGACAGCTGTGAAGAGCATTCTCAAGTACTTGCGAAGGACTAAAGAGATGCTCTTGGTGTATGGTAACGGAGTACTCCAAGTGGAGTCCTTTACCGATTCGAGCTTCCAGAGTGATAAGGACGACTCTAAGTCGCAGTTGGGATTTGTCTTTACCCTTTACGGAGGAGCGGTTAGCTGGAAGAGTTCCAAGCAGGAAACCATGGCAGACTCGACGATGGAGGTTGAATACATCGCTGCCAACGATGCAGCCAAAGAGGCTATCTGGACTAAGAAGTTCATTAATGAACTTGGAGTGGTTCCATCCATTGAGAATCCAATACCTTTGTATTGCGATAACAATGGAGCGGTGGCTTTGGCCAAGGAACCCAGGTCCCATCAGCGATCCAGGCATATTCTGAGGCGGTATCACCTGATCCGAGAGATAGTTGATCGCCGGGAGATCGAGGTTAGGAGGGTTGACACGAAGAACAACACAGCGGATCCAGTCACGAAGGGCATTCCACAGATACAGTTTGAGAGACTCTTCGGGGATTCTTGGTATGCGATACTACAACAGCTGGCCCTAGTGCAAGTGGGAGATTGTTAGTTGTATGTATGCCCTAGAGGCCTGTATTGTACAGATGATGTATATTATATTGGATGCTTGGACATATATAGAGAGGACTTTCTTTCTCGATATTATAGTATGCTATCTGGTTGCTCTTTATCTTAACATGTATACTTGTCTCTTTATACTGTCTTATAGTTACATGTTGGTAAAGCCCTTAGGATGTGTACTTGACTACCAGGACTATGATGCAGATCATACTAGTGGGGACATGGTAGTCCATAAGTACATCCTTCAAGGTCCCTAGTCGTGGGTGTATCGAGACGGGGCATCGATATACCAGTGTAGACTACCGTATACGCTTCTCGACACATGAGATGGACGATGGATGATCCCATATCCATTGGTGTTTGACATCAGAGATGGTATACGGGTGCTCAGTGGAGACAGGGTACACTGGACGGACTCGCCGAGAACTCCCAGACGGTATTATACCTCACGTCAGATGGCAGTTCTCTGGTGACACTTGTGCAGGTTAGTCTGTAGACCCGAGATCGTCATAGAGTCTTGTGTGGTTCCCACTGTGCTTTGATTTCTACCTTACCACGTCCATGAGGGCGTGAAAAACGGTGGTTTTTGGGTACAGTCCCGAGTCAGGAGGCAATGAGCGATAGGAGGGGTTTCGTCTCTCCCGGTATTAGAGGTTGATGTTGCGCTGTGCTCGATTGGCCGTAACAGGGAAGTCCCTGGCCAGGGCTGATTAGAGATTTACTGGCAAGTGTTACCAGTAGTTTCTCAACCCGTTATGAGCCTCACATCGGCACGACTTATCGGTTATTGGGGTCTGACGTTTACCACTCCTAGACTTGATATGCGATATATCAGACGAGGAGACCTGACTGTACGGGAAGTGTTAACGGCAGGCTTTTACAGGAGTTGGACCGGGCTTGCTTGCTGATCTTCTGATCGCTCAATACCCGGGTAGCCGTTACGTCCAGCTAGTACCGCTGACGGCTTGTGGGTGCTTGATGTGATCTTCACTTACTGCCGGCGTATTGACGAGTCTTTAGAGTCCTAAACAGAGGTTTTACTGGCTAAGGCAAAATGAAATAGGAGCGCATATGTGATATGTGCGAGACCGAGAATGATGCATGTATGTGATACCGTATTCTATTCTCGTGACTTTTTGTATCGTGAGGTTATATGTAATATAGCCGGTGTAAGGTTAGTCTAGCACCCTATGAAGAGTTTTGAAGCATCACATGACCCAAAGTTTAAATTTTTATGGTGCTAAACGAACATGCAAAGGAATCGATCCTAGAAAATTAGGGTTTCGAAATATAAAGCGAACTAATCTAGGGTTTCGAGACTACAACCTTTGTAGATCCCTTTCGCTGGACTCCTTGGTCTCTAGGGTGTTGAACGGAGGTCCTCTTGTGTCCACGACGATCCACCACGGAGATCTCCGTCCAAGCTCGCAACTTCGTCAAACCGAAGAGAA
Organism: Agapanthus africanus; assembly: GCA_030015575.1. Classification (NCBI taxonomy): domain Eukaryota; kingdom Viridiplantae; phylum Streptophyta; class Magnoliopsida; order Asparagales; family Amaryllidaceae; genus Agapanthus; species Agapanthus africanus. Next base: position 367,780,191 of record CM057346.1, read on the forward strand.
CACTCTAAACAAAACGGCTAAGCTTGTGTAGAATGAAGTTGTGGTGAAGTTTCTCACTTCAAAAACCTATCTTTAAATGGTATTTGCTCACTAGAAAAAACTAGAGAGCAAAAGAGAAAGAGGAAGAAGATGGTGGCAATTTTTTAACAAGAGGTAAAAAGATAACTCATAAGAAGAAAAAGAAATATATCAATATATATTTTATTCCTTCTTACTATGAACCATGGTTAATGTGATGCAGACATTATTTAACTTGAGTTTTGAATGATAAAGAGAAGGATAACCTTAGGTTAGTGGTAGTTGAGCATAGTTAGGTCAAAGGAAGAATGTAGAAGCAAGAATGATTATCCTTTCCTTTTCATTTTCTTTTAAATCCAAAATCAAATAATAATCCATTATATAATCCATGGTGTGAGTCTTATATTGCCACCATTTCCATATGCTAACAACCATGATGGATGAGTGTATGTATGTGTGCATGTATGCACATCCACATGTGCATGAAACTAGCATGAAAGAAAGAAAGAAAAGCACACATGCATGCACACATCCATCATCCAAGAAAAGGTTTTAAGTGAGAAAACTAATGGTTAAATGATAAATCAACACTTGATTTATCAATCCGGTCATATCTCATATGACCCCACCAAAAGCAGTTCACCCGATCAATGTTCGGTATCATATACGCACATTTCAATCGGGTGCATGCGCATATCGCATACGCGCACCACAACGTTTCGCCTGGACTGGGTAACTCCTTTGTGGGACTCTAAGACTCGTCAATACGCCGGCAGAAGGTGATGATCATATCAAGTACCCTCAAGCCGCAAGCGGTCAGCTAAACGTAACGGCCACCCGGGTATTGAGCGATCAGAAGACAACAAGCGAACCTGCTACAACTCCCGTCGAGCCATCCGGCAACACTACCGTAAAGTCCGGTCTCTTCGTCCGATATGCTGCATATCGAGCCTAGGGATGGTCACGTCGACCCCAATAACTCAATAAGTCGTGCCGGTGAATGGTCTATAACAGATCGAGAAACTACTGATAACACTTATCAGCAAATCTCAGCAGCCCTGGCCAGGGACTTGCTGTTATAACCAGTCGGGCACAGCACAGCATCAACTCCCAATACCGGGAGAGACGAAACCCCTCCTATCGCTCATCGTCTTCGTGTGTCTCGGGACTGTACCCAACGGCCACCTGTTTGCACGACTCAGTAGAGCCGTGGTAGGGTGGCAATCAAAGTACAGTGGGAGAACACACAAGACTCCATGACGATCTCGGGTCTACAGACTAACCTGTACCAGTGTCACCTGAGAACTGCTATCCGACGATAGATATAATTCCATATAGGAGTTCTCGGTGAGTCCGTCCAGTGTACTCAGTCACCACTGAGCACCCGTATGTGATCTTGATGTCAAACATCGATGAATGTGGGAACATCCATCGCCCATCGTATGGGTCTAGTATCATATACGCTAGTCTACTCTGGTATATCCATGCCCCGTCTCGATATACCTACGACTAGGGACGTTTCAGGATATGCTTATAGACTACAGATGTCCCACTAGTATGATCTCCATCATAATCAGAGTAGTCAAGCCGATATCCTCAGGGCTTTATCAGCATGTATGAATGAATAAAAGCATGATCAAATCAACATGTCAGATAAAGAAGAACCAGATAGCATACTATCATGTCGAGCAAGAATGCAAACTGAATATATATACATGTATAGATACATCCACTATCACATAATGGCCTCTAGGGCATACATATATCCAACAGCCGGGTTATCGAATCAAGTGTTGATTCGATAAGTCGATACATTGGATGTTAGTCGGTTATATGTGATATGACCGGATTATTAAGTCGAGTGTTGATTTAATAATTTATTGTATAATTGTATATTTGATATACTAGTTTACATTAACTAACAGTTGTTCACTTTAGTGTTTTTCTCACATAAGCACAACTATAATTTATTTATGATATATATTAAAATTGTGTTTTCTTATTGTATCATGGTTGATGATACACATGACTTGGGTGTATGAGACTTACACCATGCTATATATTTATGTTGGATTTTAATATTCAAGGTAATTACAAAATTAGTGGAGGATTAGCTAAATGCGTGAAGCTTGTGTAAGCTTGTGGATGCATTGACTAATTCTACTAAATTTGTTTTTACTATGGATATTTCTTAACCCAACCATAACTATTAGCCATGGTTATGTCTCTACATGAGTTAGTATATGATACTCACTCACCATGGTTAGCTCACTCACTTGATCATTATCCTCATCTCTTTCTTTTGTTCATCTTCTTCTTCATTGCTAAAAAGAGAAAGCTTGCTAGGGTTTGATAAAAAGTGAGAAAGATTATGAGAAATAAAATTCTAAAGAGAACCCACTTCCTATTTCTCCATCCTCTACTAGACTAGCACTTTAGTTTAGGGTGTTTGCTTCACTAATTCTCAAGTTAGAGAAGTAGAAGCTTGAGTTGGCATCCCCTCGACGTAGATCATCTTCGTCCTCGAAGACTTCAAGCAAGGATGCGTCTTTCGCCTCGTGAAGCCATGCAAGGGTCCGGGAGAACCACGATCGCAGCGAAAGGACTTCAACAAGGAGCTATAGAAGTGAAGGACCGATCTACAAAGGTTGTATTTCGTATTCACTTAGTCGTAAACGTAGTTTACTAGCATATGAAACCCTAATTTTCTAGCAACGATCTTGTTTAGGGTTATTCGGCACGGCTAAAATTTTAAACGGGCATGTTTGATGCTTCCTTAACCCTTGTTAGAGTGCCTAGTAACCCTACAATAGTACGCCTTGGCTAAGGTCAACAAACGCAGCACGAATATTAACTAGTCTCTATCTGAAATGACGGAGGGCTACGACAGGTTTTTCAAAAAACCTTTCGTGTAATGAACTTGATATCGTTGTAGAAATAAGTGATTTTGAAAAGAGTGTTTTTGAGACTTTTACTACTTTCGCTAAAGAGGTCACTCCCGGTGAAGGGATCTCGGCTCTATCCTTATCGAATAAGGTGCAGGATATTTCACAGATAGCGCTATGCAAAGCAAGAACTATAAAAGCAGTCAAAAAACATAACCGAGTGAGTTGTAGCATCTGCTAGTTTCGCTAAAGTGGTCACTCCCGGTGAAGGGATCTCGACTCTTTCCTTATCGAATAAGGTGCTGGATATTCCACAAGGAATACCTCTATGCAAAGCAAAAAACTAGAGCTACCCTTTTTATAAATTTGATTCTACATCTTTTAGGTTTCTTTTTCTTTCATTAATCTCGTTAATGAATCCCATCATTTAAGCTTCCTAAGCATCACAGAAGAAACGAAAATACAACATACGCTTATGCCATCCACAATTTTCCCACAGTATCCCGTTATGCACCGTTAGCTTACTTAACTAACGGAATACCGGGGCGGGACTAGCGCGGGTGTAAAACATAAGCAACGTCTACTATATATCTTATATATAATAATAAAACATTCGTCTCAGGCATATAAAATGATCACATCACAGTATATCAGCAGCAGAAGAAACATATGAAATATTAGATATTCTAGGAGGTCCGTGTTTTATTTTGAGCCTGTATAAAACACGGATTCCACGGTCGCGATGAATAGCCAAACCCACATCTCTAGACCCCTACGATAGCAGCAAGCACCCCTCCCAATTCTAGGGTTAGGAGACTCAGTCGCGACTCTTCAAGATGGTTTCCCACTGGACCCTAGAACCCGGCTACTTGTTCTTTCCTCCATGAGTCTATCCTAATGCGGAAAAGTAAATAATATACAATGGTGACATCATCCTCAACTCGGAAGTACCCCAATAAAAGAATATTACATACAATGAATTTTACATGAATGAAAATAAAAACCCTCATCTCACATAAAACCCCGGCTATTCAAAACACAACGATCCAATATAACATATCACACCAACGCATAACATCACATATCATTAACGTAAGTAAATATGCCTATCACAATTGTCGTTGACATAAAGCAACGAAAACGGCGATATACCACATATTTCACTTACGGTCGCAGAAAAGAAAGTGAAAAACTACAACATTTGGAATCCACAATCATCTCAGACATCGTAAACCCGAAATACCAAATATTACGGATTTCATGCCTAACTATATGAATTCCACATATTGTATCACATTACAGAAAATGCTAGACGATGTTAAACATTCCGATCGAATCAACAAACATCCAAAATTTCCCAAAATGCTCAACACTTGAGCATAGTTTAAAAGCATCCATCACATGCCACAGTACTAATAGACCAGCCGTAGAAGGGTCAAACCAACGCCTCACATGTGGCAACGCTGAACTACCACAAACCCTAGGGTTTAGAGTTGGTGCTGACGGTCACATAATCGAGTTAAGGTTTCGTTCTTCTAGAGGGTCTACCGCTGTAAGGTTACTAGGCACTCTAATAAGGCTCTACAAGGCATCAACCATACCCGATTCAAATTTTAGCCGTGCCGAATAACCCTAACCAAGATCGTATACTAGAGATTAGGAGAAACTAAAAGAAAGCAAACAACTTTACTTCTAGGTGAAATGGATTACAACCTTTGTAGATCCGGTCCTTCACTTCTAAAGCTCTGTGTTGACGTCCCTTCGCTGCGATCAACGAGATCCCGGACTCTTGTGATGGTTTCCTCGGAGAAATGAGCGGGCTAGGTCCTTGACTTCGAGGCCGAAGATGATCTACGTCGAGGAGACTCAAACTCAAGCTCCATCTTCACTAGGTCATGAACTTTATGAAGAGAACACCCAAAACTAAATGGCAAGTAGTAGAGGATGATGAAATAGGAAGTGGGTTCACTTTGGATTTGGATTTCTCACTCTATTTCTTCACTTGAAAATTTCTAGCAAGCTTTTCTTCTTCTTGAAGAAGAAGAAGAAGAAAAGAATAAGAATGAAAAATGAATTAATGTAAATTGAATAATCAAGTGAAGTCTATGATAATGCAACCATGGGTGAGTTTACCTTTGTAAAGACTAAACCATAGTTTGAGGTAATGGTTAGGTTAATGAAAATCTTATGCAAAACAAAATGAGTGGATTTTGTCAAAGATGCTTAAAAGCTTCATGAAGCTTCAAGCCAAGACAAAGAAAACCACCATTTTGTTTTTCCAAAATAAATAAAAATCCTAAACCATTATCTTAAATATGGTGTAAGTCATACACACACCCCAGTTTGCATGTATCATCAATCATAATACAAACTAGTGCAAAAACATATATCACATATACAACTTGTGCACATCAAGTGAGAAAATCAATCTTAAGTGAACCAATACTAGTTAATGCAAAGTAATATATCAAATATATAATTATAAATTAAATCATTAAATCAACACTTGATTTAATGATCCGGTCATATCGCATATAACTGACTAATATCTAGTGTATCAATATATCGAACCAACACTTGATTCAGTAACCCGGCTATATCTCATATAACCGACTGATGATACAAATCGTGAGAATAGAATACAGTATCACATACTGGTATTATTCTCGGTCCCGCACATATCTCATATGCGCTCCTATTTCGTTTCGCTTGAGCCAGGAAAGCTCTGTGTAGGACTCTAAAGACTCGTCAATACGCCGGCAGTAGGTGGTGATCATATAAATCACCCACAAGCCGCAAGCGGTCTGCTAAACGTAACGGCCACCCGGGTATTGAGCGATCATAAGATCAACGAGCAAGCCTGCTCACACTCCTGCGAATCCAATCAGTAACACTTACCGCACAGTCCGGTCTATTCGTCTGATATGTCACATATCTCGCCTAGGGGTGGTAAACGTCAGACCTCAGTAGATTGACAAGTCATGCCTATGTAAGGTCCACAACAAGCGTGAAACTACTGATAACACTTACCAGTAAATCACTGCAACCCAGGCCAGGGATTTCCATTTATGTCTAGTCGAGCATAGCGCAACAACAACCCCCAATACCGGGAGAGACGAATCCCCTCATATCGCTCATTGCCTCCATGTGAATCGGGACTGTACCCAAAAACCACCTGTTTGCACGACTCAGTAGAGCCGTGGTAGGGTGGAAATCAAAGCACAGTGGGAGACACACAAGACTCTATGACGATCTCGGGTCAACAGACTAAGCTATACCAGTGTCACCAGAGAACTGCCATCTGACATGAGCTATAATACCATCTGGGAGTTCTCGGTGAGTTCGTTCAGTGTACCCAGTCTCCACTTAGCACCCGCATACCGTCTCTGATGTCAAACACCAATGGATATGGGATCATCCATCGCCCATCACATGGGTCGAGAAGATATACGCTAGTCTACTCTGGAATATCGATGCCCCGTCTCGACATTCCCACGACTAGGAACATTGAAGGATGTACTCATGGACTACTAAGGCCCTACTAGTATGATATGCATCATAGTCCTTCAACTCAAGTACATATCCTAAGGGCTTTATCAACATGTAATAGAGAGACAACAAGTATATATGTTAAGATAAAGAGCAACCAGATAGCGTACTATCATGTCGAGCAAGAAAGTCCTACCTATATATGTCCCAGCATCTACTACAATATACATCTCATGTACAGTAATGGCCTCTAGGGCATACATATAACTAACAACCGCATCACTTGCTCGATATTTGAATGTTCTTTAACTTTGAAAAAGATCCAACTCTTGAAAAAATTTCAGCAAGGGAAAAAGTAGGTATTTGATATCCGATCGAACCTTTTAATACCGTATAAAATAACCGAAACAAAAACTAGAATTACGAATACGAAACACTCATAATTACCATTGATAAAAGATAACATCACATGAAAAATCAGACAAAGCAAACAACACCAAAAGTACCAAAACCCAAAGACCAACAAATTTCAGCACTGGGTATCCGATCTGGCTGGTTTTTGGGGTCATGATCTCGGCCAAAATCCGAGGGTTTGGGATGAAATTTGTATAGTGTTCATATTGTATAACATACATCACTCTGCAACTGTTTAAAAAAATATTTTGACACTCTGAAAAATTTATAGAAACTACGGTTTTGATACGGGTGTTTCAGAGTTGTTTCGGTTTCGTAATCCTAATCTTATCCGTCTAATTCTCTAGCTAGGCTCTGATACCACTGTTGGGTTACCTACAAGGGCAGTAAGGTTTCGGGAGGCATCATCCAAGCCAAGTTAAAAAAATTCCATTTTAGATAACCCTAACCATAACCCTAGATCTTTAACTAGAGAATCAAACCAATATAACATGTTAACACCTTAACATCTAAGAGTTAGGGATTACAATCTTTGTAGTCCATTCCTTCGCTTCATAAGCTCTGAGTTGAGGTCCCTTCACTGTGATCATCAAATACCCTGACTCTAGAGAGGCTCCATGAGGTGAATGAGACATCCATGCTTGAAGACTTCACTAATCCAAGATGATCTACCTTGAGGAATCACAAACCCAAGCTTACACTTCACTAATGAAGTATTAGTGAAGTAAACACCCTAATCTAAGTGGCTAGAATAGATGAGGATGATGAAGTATGAATTTTGCTCTCTTTTGTTTTCTATTTCTCGAAAACAATCATCACAAACTAAAAAGCAAGAAAGCTCTTGGATTGAGAAAGAAGAAGATGAAGTTGTGATAAATGAATTATTATAGAGGTTAGAATTTCAACCAAGGGTTAAGCATGTCATACTTAAACACTTGTAGAGACTTAACCATGGACTAGGGTTAGGGTTTGGGTTAACAAATATCTAATAAATATCAAGGAGGGTGGACTAAGTCAACATGGATAAATATCCACACAATTTTGTGTTAACCCAAAGTAAAACATCAACTCTAATCCAAACCCTAGCGTGGTTTAATCTCAAAACCCTAGTTGCAATTGTAACCCTAACATGTTAAAATATTATATATCACATATATAATATATAGTATAAAATAAGAAAATAATACATTTAACATATATCACATATATATCAATGTATTATCAAGTGAGAAAAAGAATCATTTAAGTGAGCTTATATTAGTTAATGTAATGTAATATATCACATATATAATAATACATTAAATTATCGAATCAACACTTGATCCGATAATCTGTCTATATTACATATAACCGACTAATATAACATGTATCAGTTCATCGAATCAACACTTGATCCGATGATCCGGCTATATAACATATACCCAGCCGATATCACATATAGCGAGAATCTAATACGGTATCACATACACGAATTATTCTCGGTCCCGCACATATCACATATGTGCTCCTACTCCATTTTGCCTGAGCTAGGTAACCTCTGTGTAGGACCCTAAAGAATCGTAAATACGCTGGCAGTAGGTGATGATCATATCATACACCCACAAGCTGCAAGCGGTCAGCTAAACATAACAGCCAACCAAGTATTGAGCGATCAGAAGATCAACAAGCAAGCATGCACACACTCCTGTGAATCCAATCAGTAACACTACCATACAGTCCGGTCTCTTCGTCTGATATGTCGCATATTGTAACAACTAGGATTATATTAGTAACTAGTTATATTTTAAATAGTGAAATTTTAAATAAAAGTATGCCAAATTGACTTTCAAATATTTTTTCAAAATTAATAAAGATTTTTCTAGAATTTTCCTAAGCTTGTACAAACATGTGCATGTAACCTAGGGTTAAAAATTGGATTTAACCAGGTTTAGGCAACCATGGTGGTCTAACCACTTTTGTTAAGATAATTAATTTTAAATTAAGAATTTGGTTTTCAAAAAAAAAAGGGATTAATATTTATTTTGGTTGACATGGGTTGAGGAGAGAGAGGGCATGATGGGTGTCATGTTAGCTTTTGATAGAGAGAGAAAATGGTGGCTTAAGGAAGGGTCACACCCACTTCACTTCAAAAAAAATTCATAGCCTCCACACTCTCCCTCCCACTCACATCCCTTACATCTCTCACTCACACATACTCTCAAACTCACCCTCTCACTTAAACCTACATCAGCATCTGCTTTACCTCAGCCCCAAAACACATCAGAACCAATATCAACAGCATAAGCTGCATCAGCAGCAGCAGCAGCACTCTCTTTAACAAACAGCCCTTAACTCATTTCAAACACCCAGCAGCTGCACAAGCAACAACAGGAGTTGCAGCAGCAACACCACCACCCAACACACCCTCCACAACAGCAATAAACACAACAACACAACAAGAAAAGTAGCAAGCAACAGCTTCAGCCTTTAAAACAGCTTCAGCCTTTAAACCGCAACAGCAACTCCAGACGACAATAGCAGCACCCCAGCAAGCTCCACCACCTCTTCTTCTTCTCCTTCTCCCTGTTTGTGAGGTTCCTAGTGGGGTATAATATCTAAACTCCTTCCTTGTTTGCTTAGTTGTGTAGAAATAGCTTCGTTTAGCGATGATCAAACGTTTTTGTGCTTGTTGGGGTGATTTATGTGAAAGTGTGGTTAAGTGAGGTTGGTGTTGGGTATACTAGCCTAAGTAAGTGTTGTTAAGGCCAAGTAAACCTAGGATAACCACAGATTACACTAAAATACCTTCAGTTTTCAAATTGTACAAAACTCGACGTTTTTGAGCAAAACTTAGCTTTTTGAGATCTGTTGTTACCCATGTAAGTTCAGAATAATATCGAGTGGACCATAGCCTACTGGTGACACCCTGACCCCACCACTAGAGCCTCACCCCACCACTCCAACCCACGGCCGCCGGAATATTCATTCTGGAAGCAAATTGCGGCCAGACCAGGGAGTTAGGAGCTAGGGTTTTAGTACAGGTGTCTGCTACATTTTGTGGGTCCATGGTATATATAGTTTTGTAATATTCTAACCTGGGTAAAATCTGGGACAGTATGTCGTTTTCTGGTAATTTTAGTTTGCGCAATACGCGCGATACGCGAGTGGATTCTGTGATTCAGCGTATCGCGGCGTATCGGATCGAGTTCTGGACACACACACGTTCCAGCATATCGCGCGCACGCGCGTTAATTCGCGACGCGGGTTTCTCGTTTCGTTCCGATATCGCGTTTTACGAGATTTTTATTATATTGGGATTCTTGTGTAAATTCCAGGTTCGCAGGCGGGTATGTCAGACACCGCTAGGAAAGGGAAGCAGGTGGTCGGCTATACTTAGCACGCGACCAGGTAAGTAGATTTAACATCTACGGGGAAATTGCCCGTATGGCGTTAAGCGTCAGGGAGTAATAGGATGTTAGTTTTATGTGTTCATGTAGACATACTAGAGTAGCATACCTCCTTATATATATAGAACTCGTAGTATAGAACACTGCACTGTCACTAACGGTCCAAGTTGCACGAGCACGATTTATATTCTACACTCACTGTAAGTCCATGTTGCCCACCCCGGTACTTGCGGGGAGGCGGAAAACGGAATAAAAATCGAATTTTTATGAGCTTAGGCAACATGGACTAGACTGTGAAGGATCTTTGCTAAACAAAAACAAGCTAAAGCTAACTAGAAACTAGCTAAGTGCTAGAAAGGTTATACCTTGGGCTTTATGTCCTTCTCTCCTTGCTCCTTTGAGTGGTGGAAGGAGGTCACCTTAGTCGTCTTCTTACGTCGAAGAAAGATCCACCCGAAAGCCTCGACCTTTGGCTTCAACTCCAAGCTAGAAGTAACTAGGGTGCAAGAAGTGCTAATCCTTGAACCCTAGATGAGAGTAGAGATTATCAAGAGAGGGTTTTTCTCAAGCTCAAGTGTTACTCAACACATGAGAGGGGAGAGCTTGAGGGAGAGGAAGAACACGAGAGAGAATGTGAATAATGGAATGAGAGAATAATATGAAGCATTCTCTCATATTAGTGAATTATTGTAATTAGATAATTAGTGAGATAATTGTCATGGCTAAATCAAGACATGACCATTATCATTTCATTTTTAATGCAAATTGCAAGGATCAAAGAGCATCTTCCAAATGAAATGATGATGGTCAAAGTGTCAACAAGGTCAACAAGTCAAGATGGGTCAAATGGTCAACAACCATAACCATGCACAATTATTAAACTAATATCAATTAACAATAACACACACATAAGCATTAGGGTTAAAAAATGACAATAGTCATTAACCCTAATCAAAGTCCTCTCCCTCTGTCTCAAGCAACTGTGCATACGCACCCGTATTCGTGATCCGAGGAACACGAATACAATGAGAAAAACCAATCCCAAATCATATACTAGGATCCGGCTTAAACCAAAGCCCGCTAGTATAAGTTGTCCGGACAGCAAACGTGCACAAGTGCGCGGATGTGAACGAACCCTATCGCAAAACCATGCGACCTCTACTCATTTTGCCTAAAGGCGAATAGCTCTCTGTGTGGGACTCTAAAGACTCGACACTATGCTGGCAGTGGGTTTAACCACAGACCGCAAGCGGCACTAGCTGTACGTAACGGTCCCAAGGTAGATGTCGATAAGAAGACTGACGAGGTGAACCCCATTGGAACTCCTACTGAGCCTGTATGTGACAATCTCTGTACAGTCCGGTCTGTTCGTCTGATACATCGCATGGCGGGCCTAGGGGGGCGGTGAACGTCAGTCCCCTAATAGCGGTACAAGTCGTGTCAGAGTGTAGCCCAGAACACCCTGAGATAACACTGGAAACCTACCAGTTTATCTCGCTTGCCCTGGCCAGGGACTACTCGTATAATGGCTCTCCTGGACACAGCGCGATGTCAACCCCCAATACCGGAAGAGACGAATCCTGTCTAACCGTCAGTGCCTCCAAGTGCTTCGGGACTGCACCCAAAAACTACCTGTTTGCACGACTCCTTTGAGCCGTGGTAGGGTAGCAATCAAAGTGCAGTGGGAACACTCTCGAGGCGAAGTGACAGGGTCAAGTCAGCGGACTAAGTTGTACTCATGTCACCTGGGAACTGATAACTGACGATAGGTATAATACCAACCAACAGTTCCCGACGAGTCCTGTCCAGTGTACTCGTAACCTAACGAGCACCCGCATACTATCTCAAGTACGACGTACTTACGGCTGTGGGACAGACCGTCTCCCACGCTGGGATGAGAAGCGCATACGCTAGTCTACTCCGGAGAATCGATGCCCTGTCTCGATAGTCCAACGACTAGGGACCTGTATAAGGATGTGCTTATAGATCACCCAGCTCCCACGAGTGTGAGCGCCATCACAACGCTGGTAATCAAGCAAAGATCCTAAGGGCTCTACCAATATGTATATCAGCAATATGCTAAAAGAAACACATGCACATATTAAAGCAGAGAAAAACCAAGTAGCATACTACCATTTCGAGAAAGATTGTATATATAACTGTGAATATCCCAAGCTTCCATTAAGTAATATACAAACTAGTATGATACAGTAATGGCCTCTAGGGCATATACACTAACAATCTCCCACTTGCACTAAGGCCATGTACTGGCGTATCGAAAACCTATCATCTCGATCAGCCGCTCGAACTGAGTCTGGGGCAAGGCGTTGGTGAATGGATCTGCTGTGTTATCTTCTGAAGCAACCCTCCGAACCTCGATCTCCTGGCGATCCACGATCTCCCTGATCAGGTGATACCGCCTCAAGATGTGTCTGGATTTCTGATGGGACCTGGGTTCCTTCGCTAAAGCTATAGCCCCGTTGTTGTCGCAATACAGAGGTATTGGGTCAACAATGGACGGAACCACCTGAAGTTCTCTCAAGAACTTCCTCATCCAGACAGCTTCTTTTGCGGCATCAGATGCAGCGATGTATTCCTCTTCCATAGTCGAGTCAGCAACGGTTTCCTGTTTGGAGCTCTTCCAACACACCGCCCCTCCATTGAAGGTAAAGACAAAACCCGACATGGACTTGGAATCATCCTTGTCACTCTGGAAGCTAGAGTCAGCGAAGGACTCAATCTGCAGGTCTTTTCCGCCATACACCAAGAACATCTCCTTAGACCTTCTCAGGTACTTGAGAATGTTCTTTACTGCTATCCAATGTTTCTCCCCAGGGTTCGACTGATACCTGCTTACCACACTCAGTGCATAAGCCACATTCGGTCTGGTACACAACATCGCATACATTATAGAGCCTACCGCAGAAGCGTAGGGTATAATAGACATGCGATCCCTCTCCAAATCAGTCTTGGGAGACATCTCTTTGGAGAGGGTGATCCCGTGACAAGCCGGTAGATTACCGTGCTTGGAATCTTCCATACTGAATCTCTTCAGTTTGGTGTCGATGTACCTGGACTGCGAAAGTCCTAATATCCTCTTGGATCTGTCACGGTAGATCCGGATACCCAGAATGTATGAGGCATCACCCATGTCTTTCATGGAGAACCTGTGCGACAAGAACCCCTTGACAGATTGTAGCATAGGAATGTCATTTCCTATTAAGAGAATGTCATCCACGTATAAAACGAGGAATACTACATTTCTCGCTACAAATCTACAATAGATGCATGGTTCATCTGGATTTTTGATAAAGCTAAATTTCTTGACCGTCTCATCAAAACAGATGTTCCAACTCCGCGATGCCTGCTTTAGTCCATAAATGGACTTAAGCAACTTGCATACCTTTCCGCTGCTCCCACTATGAATGAAACCCTCTGGCTGATCCATATAGACACACTCCTCTAAATGCCCATTTAGAAAAGCTGTCTTTACGTCCATCTGCCAAATCTCATAATCGTGGAAGGCAGCAATGGCAAGAAGGATCCGAATGGATTTCAGCATAGCTACTGGAGAAAAAGATTCGTCATAGTCCAAACCAGGTCGCTGACGAAAACCCTTTGCTACCAGTCTAGCTTTATAGGTCTCAACCTGTCCATCTACACCAATCTTCCTTTTGAAGATCCACTTGCATCCTACGGGTTTTACCCCATCTGGAGCAATGTCCAACGTCCATACTTTGTTGGTGTACATGGACTCTATTTCGGTCCGCATTGCATCCAGCCATTTTACCGAGTCGACGCTCTGAATGGCTTGCTGGAAGCTAGTAGGCTCATCAAACTCTATGATGCAATCCTCTTTATCCCCGTCAATGAGAAAACCGTAGTATCTCTCGGGCGGATGAGACTGCCTACTACTCCTGCGGAGTGGCGTGGGAATGTCCTGATCTTTCGAACCCTCTGGTTCTACTAAGCTTTCTGTAATAGCTTGTGGTTCTGGAATTTCTTCCAGTTCTATTGCGCTCCCACTTGATTCTTTTTCTATGAACTGGTGTTCTAGAAAGTGGGCATGGCGAGAAACAAGGACTTTTTGTTCCTCTTCGCAATAGAAGTAATATCCCTTGGAGTTCTTTGGATATCCCACAAACTTGCACTGTACTGAGCGTGCCTCGAGCTTGTCCGCATGCTGCTTTTTTACAAAAGCTGGACATCCCCATGTCTTAATGTGATTAAGATAGGGTCTCTTCCCACACTACATCTGATATGGTGTAGTAGGCACAGTCTTAGTTGGAACTCGGTTCAAAAGGTATGCAGCTGATTCTAGCGCATATCCCTAGAACGATCGTGGCAACTCAGCATTACTCATCATGGACCGTACCATATCCAATAGGGTTCGGTTCCGTCTCTCCGATACACCGTTATGTTGCGGAGTGTATGGAAGAGTAATCTGAGAGAGAATTCCATTCTCTTTTAAGTAACCCAGGAACTCGGCACTCAAGTATTCACCACCTCGATCAGATCTCAGTGCCTTGATACTTTTGCCTGTTTGTTTTTCTACTTCATTCTTATATTCCTGGAATTTTTCAAAAGCCTCAGATTTATGTTTCATTAAGAAGACATAACCGTACCTTGAAAAGTCATCCGTAAAAGTAATAAAGTAAGAATAACCGCTTCGTGCATGTGTAGACATTGGACCGCACACGTCGCTGTGTACGAGTCCCAAGAGCTCGCTCGCTCTTACTCCGTGTCCAGTGAACGGAGTCTTTGTCATCTTTCCTTTGAGACAGGATTGACAAGTTGCATACGATAGATATTCGAACGAATCCAAATATCCTTCTGCATGTAACTTAGTCAACCTTCTCTCATTGATGTGACCCAGTCTACAATGCCATAAGAAAGTTTTATCGATTTCTGGAGACTTTCTTTTGTGTGTATTCTGGACATTGAAAATCTGTGGTTGGTTTAATACGTATATACCGTTGTTCAATGTACCTGACCCAATCAAAACTTGATTAAGGTGAATGTTCACTACATTACTTACAAATGCAAATTTATAACCTTCTTTAGATAATAAAGATACAGAAATGATATTACAGGTTGCATTTGGTACATAATAACAACTACGCAAAACCAAAAAGTGTCCATCCGACAATCCCAGGTGATAGTCCCCCACGGCCTCAGCATCCATGCTAGCACCGTTTGCAACTCTGAAGGTCATGTCACCTGCCTTCAAAACTCTACGCTTTCTCAACGCCTTCAAAGAATTACAGATATGAGATCCTGATCCGGTATCCAATACCCAGGATGTAGAGTTTATTGATAGACAGTTTTCAATAACATGCACACCTGAAGCTGAAGCTGTAACTCGCTTCAAATCCTGTGTTCTGGCTTTCCAAGCCTTGCAATCCTGTTTCCAGTGACCACTTTTGTGACAATAGAAGCATTCTTCCTTCCCCACCAGCTTTCCTGCTATCTTTGTTGCCTTTCCTTTTCCCTTCGTATCCACTTTACCGACACCGCCACTTGGTTTGGCGGGGGCTTTCTTCTTCTTGCCCTTGGCTTTCGCCCTGGACCTAGAAGAGGAAGATCCTCCTACAAACAAAGTGGATGTCTCCCTACCCTTCTGTAGGGTGCCCTCAGCACTCCTCAACATGTTCAGAAGCTCGGAAAGTTCAACCTCCTTTCCTTGCATGTTGAAGTTAAGAATAAACTGGGCGTAAGTGGAAGGAAGGGACTGGAGAATCAAATCAGTATAGAGTTCATTCTCCAACGTCGTCCAAGGTCCGCGAGCTCCTCAATATAGCCAATTATCTTAAGCATGTGTTCCGCTACCGATGATCCGACGGCCAACCTTGCCGAAAACAAATTTTTCGACACTTCGTATCTTGCGATACGAGACTGCTCTCCATACAGTTCTTTTGTATGAAGAAATATGGACTCTAGGTCCATATTCTCGTGCCTCCTCTGATGTTCGTTGTCCATCGAGACTAGTACGAGGCATCTGGCCTTCGCGCAATCTATTTCCCAGGTCTTGTAGATTTCCCTATCTACGACACTGGTTTTGGGACCTGGGACAGGGGGAGCTTTGGTGGTAAGGACATACCCCAACTTGTCGTAAGTGATTGCCATCTTGACATTCCTGAGCCAATCTTTGTAGTTTGGCCCTGTCAATATGTTTTTATCTAGTAATAACTTAAGTCCGGTCATGTTGAATGGTCGCTGCAATTAGGAGAGAGAAAAGAAACACTTTAGCATGATGCTCTTGCAAGTTTAGAGTGGTTTTTAGTTTGTCTAAACTGGATGGCTCCCACTGTCTCTCGAATCCCTTCTCAAACCGTAAAGAAAGGATTAGTCAGGATCAATCTCACCGTACAATACTTGCTTAACCGTTCAGCCATGCCAGTGTCGGTACTTCGAGGGAGGTTGTCCAACGCTTTCGCGAAGTTCCTTAATTAAGTAACCTCTTTTCCCTGGGGGCGTAGCCCCGCTAACACCTTTCTAGACACCTACTAAGTTTATAGCATTGATCGTTAAGTGAGAGTTTTCCCGAGGAGTAGCATATACTCACAGTAGGATCGGGATCCAAATATCATCGCGTGATAAAACTGAAGGAATCCTACCAGAATTATCACACTCCAAATGGTATGCAGCGCTAGCAAGTTTCAGTACTTATGAAACTCCCGATGTGGATTTTTGCCCCATGCTCTTATGACCTTGACTTTGGCCAAAATATCATAAGTCACATGTCAAGTTCTACCCGTCATTCTCCTGGTTAATTTGGACCCACCCGTACCAACCCTTGACTTTGGCCAAAATGGCAGCACGACTGTCCCAAACCAATGCATCTATCTATGCTGCACATGAATACCCAATAGCTACCAATCACTATGCCTTGACTTTGGCCAAAATACATAGCTTGAATACTTTTTGACCATTCATGTGGAATGACGGAGGGCTACGAATGGTTTTGGCGAAACCGTGAACGTAGTGAACTTGATATAATCGATGGAACGAGATAGCTTTTAAAAGGAGTGGTTCAAGCTCCGTTGTTTAAAAGTTTGGTTTTGAAAAGAACCGAGTGGTTTTCAAAGTGTTCCAATCGACTTTTACTTGCTTTATTTTCTTGCATTAGTTCTTTTAATGCGTCCCATCATTTAATCCTACCATTGCAGAAAACAACCAAAATATGACGTACGCTTATGTCATTCGCATTCGCCACGGGGCCCCGTCATCACCCGTTAGGTTACTTAACTAACGACAGAGCGGGGGCTGGGCTAGCGCGGCTATAAAACATAAGCAACGTCTAAATAGTTATCATATATAAATATATAGCAATGATAGACATTACAGATCACAGATGAATACATTGGATATACTAGGAATCCGCAATCCGTTCGAGCCTGCAACGAAAAGCAGATTACACGGTCGCGGTGAATAGACAATACCCCACCCAAGACCCCTACGGGTGCGGCAAACTACCCGCCACGTACCCGAAGCGAAGCAACCTCCCTCACCACCGTGAGTAGGCCACTCGGCACTTCGAGATACCCGGTAGTTTGTGTACCCCCTCCATGGGTCTATCCTAGGTGCAAAAACAGTAAAAAGAATTATACAATGACGGCTACAACCCCGACCCGGTTGTGCGGCCAAACAAATAATAATATTACATCAATTTACATATTACAATGAATGGAAGAAGAAGCAACACTCATCTCACATCCACCCCGGCTATTCATCCGCGACAATCCAACCCATTCATATACACTTACCATCATCAATCACAGATCACAGATATGTATAACCCCGACTAATCGACATATAGCGATTAGCCAACGTTCAATACATGTAAACATCACAGTCATAACCTTTTAGTCAAAGTGTATTGAAGTTCGGAAAAAAAATACGGATTTATAGGCCCCCAAAAACAAATTTCTATTCTAGAAAATCTGGGCACATATAAACCATCTTAAAAATCCTAAAACCATGCCAGAAAAACACTGCACCAAACTCGACCCAGTGAAGAGCCAAGACGGCGGCGGTTCCGCGGCAATAGCTTGCTATTGCCGCTGAACCGCGGCGGTTTAGACGACTCACTGGACCGGGTTTGCTGTGCTTCTTAAGAAAACCCTGAGATGATTTTTGGAGTATGACAAATTTTATTTCGAACAGAAATTTTTTTTACAGAAACTTAGGGTTTTTAAAACTCGGTTTTTCAATTTTTTTCGTTCGAACTTCCATACACTTTACTACTTAGCTTGTTTATGTTTAGTTAGGCTCTGATACCACTGTAAGTCCACGTTGCCCACCCCGGTACTTACGGGGAGGCGGAAAACGGAATAAAAATCGAATTTTTATGAGCTTAGGCAACATGGACTAGACTATGAAGGATCTTTGCTAAACAAAAACAAGCTAAAGCTAACTAGAAACTAGCTAAGTGCTAGAAAGGTTATACCTTGGGCTTTATGTCCTTCTCTCCTTGCTCCTTGGAGTGGTGGAAGGAGGTCACCTTAGTCGTCTTATCACGTCGAAGAAAGATCCACCCGAAAGCCTCGACCTTTGGCTTCAACTCCAAGCTAGAAGTAACTAGGGTGCAAGAAGTGCTAATCCTTGAACCCTAGATGAGAGTAGAGATTATCAAGAGAGGGTTTTTCTCAAGCTCAAGTGTTTCTCAACACATGAGAGGGGAGAGCTTGAGGGAGAGGAAGAACAAGAGAGAGAATGTGAATAATGGAATGAGAGAATAATATGAAGCATTCTCTTATATAAGTGAATTATGGTAATTAGATAATTAGTGAGATAATTGTCATGGCTAAATCAAGACATGACCATTATCATTTCATTTTTAATGCAAATTGCAAGGATCAAAGAGCATCTTCCAAATGAAATGATGATGGTCAAAGTGTCAACAAGGTCAACAAGTCAAGATGGGTCAAATGGTCAACAACCATAACCATGCACAATTATTAAACTAATATCAATTAACAATAACACACACATAAGCATTAGGGTTAATAAAATGACAATAGTCATTAACCCTAATCAAAGTCCTCTCCCTCTGTCTCAAGCAACTGTGCATACGCACCCGTATTCGTGATCCGAGGAACACGAATACAATGAGAAAAACCAATCCCAAATCATATACTAGGATCCGGCTTAAACCAAAGCCCGCTAGTATAAGCTGTCCGGACAGCAAACGTGCACAAGTGCGCGGATGTGAACGAACCCTGTCGCAAAACCATGCGACCTCTACTCATTTTGCCTAAAGGCGAATAGCTATCTGTGTGGGACTCTAAAGACTCGACACTATGCTGGCAGTGGGTTTAACCACAGACCGCAAGCGGCACTAGCTGTACGTAACGGTCCCCAGGTAGATGTCGATAAGAAGACTGACGAGGTGAACCCCATTTGAACTCCTACTGAGCCTGTATGTGACAATCTCTGTACAGTCCGGTCTGTTCGTCTGATACATCGCATGGCGGGCCTAGGGGGGCGGTGAACGTCAGTCCCCTAATAGCGGTACAAGTCATGTCGGAGTGTAGCCCAGAACACCCTGAGATAACACTGGAAACCTACCAGTATATCTCGCTTGCCCTGGCCAGGGACTACTCGTGTAATGGCTCTCCTGGACACAGCGCGATGTCAACCCCCAATACCGGGAGAGACGAATCCTGTCTAACCGTCAGTGCCTCCAAGTGCTTCGGGACTGCACCCAAAAACTACCTGTTTGCACGACACCTTTGAGCCGTGGTAGGGTAGCAATCAAAGTGCAGTGGGAACACACTCGAGGCGAAGTGACAGTGTCAAGTCAGCGGACTAAGCTGTACTCATGTCACCTGGGAACTGATAACTGACGATAGGTATAATACCAACCAACAGTTCCCGACGAGTCCTGTCCAGTGTACTCGTAACCTAACGAGCACCCGCATACTATCTCAAGTACGACGTACTGACGGCTGTGGGACAGACCGTCTCCCATGCTGGGATGAGAAGCGCATACGCTAGTCTACTCTGGAGTATCGATGCCCTGTCTCGATAGTCCAACAACTAGGGACCTGTATAAGGATGTGCTTATAGATCACCCAGCTCCCACGAGTGTGAGCGCCATCACAACGCTGGTAATCAAGCAAAGATCCTAAGGGCTCTACCAATATATATATCAGCAATATGCTAAAAGAAACACATGCACATATTAAAGCAGAGACAAACCAAGTAGCATACTACCATTTCGAGCAAGATTGTATATATAACTGTGAATATCCCAAGCTTCCATTAAGTAATATACAAACTAGTATGATACAGTAATGGCCTCTAGGGCATATACACTAACACTCACACCGTTAGTGATTGCCATGGCACTCACACTATAGGATTGCTATAAACCGCATATTTGATTCTGCTTCATTGACGTTGTCATTACTTCCGCATACTATCATATGGACATTCATACCATGCACACTGTATACGCACTTTCGTGAGTACCTTCATTGATATATCCTTTCTTGGGCACATATGCATCCTATGTCTACAGTTGTGCACTTATACATTGCTATATTCACCTTGCATACTTATCTATGCACACATCCATACCGACACACATATTCATATGCTACATACATGGATGATATAGACTTGATTAAAACTAAGGGACCGCGGGCGATATTTTCAAAACTAGATCTTTCAAAAGAGCGGTTTTCCCTTTCTTTTACTCTTTGCGTCATACGACATGTTGCATGGATTACGCAATGTATTTGATCATGTGATTTCTGGATTTGGGAACTGGAGTACTAATTTAAGAAGATACGCACAGTTTAAAAAAACCTGATTTCCCTTGAGATGATATTTTTGTGCGTCCACCATGAGTTTTCTCAGTTCTTAAGAGCTTGTGTGAGTATACCTGATTCGAGGAGAGGTAGGCACCGATTGCGGGTATATGGTGGACCCAGTACGGTACCCCGGGGCGAGAAGACTCGTATTGTTAGACATTGAGCCCGGCGGAGGGACTACTACCTACTGGTGATTGGTTAGACCTGGCGATTATCCGGAGGATACCGACCAGAGTTGATAGATGGATACGGGACGACGCGTACTGCCGGGGGACGAGGGCCGATTCTGCAGACGGAGCTCGTGGGCAGATCCGATGGACGGACGCCCCATACTGGAGGATTTGCGTGTCGATGCTGGACACGGCTGATTTTATAAGATTTGGGTGCCGATGTTGGGCACTCACGATTGTATGAGATTCACAGGATTTGAGGGCCGATATGGATGACGGCGCCTGAGTTTTACTGGGATTTGGATTTATTGATGGACACCGGTCATTTTTCCACGTCGATATTCCGTGTAGACACTATTTATTCCCATACTCAGCATTTAGTATTGACATCTCATCCTGTACCTATTGTACTTATATAGTACACATGCTATACATGATTATGGCATACCTTGCTTATGTTATATAGGGTTGTTAGATTCCATATCCGACATGATTATTGCATACCTTGCACATCATATTGAAAGACTTTTAGATTGCATTTATTGCCTGATGTGAGCATTCAGTTCATCATATAGATGTTATATGTTGGCATAGGTTAGAGTATCGCAGTACGTGCATACTCGCGATTACCTTTATATGTTATCTACTATTCACGAGTTAGCAACTCACCCCCGTTGTGCCACAGTGCTTGCAGGTTGCCTTTTGGAGTAGTCGCGGCTGGCTATTTACCGCACCTTTTGACACAGATACCATTGCTGAGGCGTGTTAGCTCTTTTGCTATTAGGTGGGTTTTGTACGGTATCTGTTTACTTTTTCAGTTGCATCTTGATGTATCTAGTACTCTCCATCTACTTTCATGTTTTGGCCTAGAGACAGTTGTCAGGACGATGTATGTTATTTGTACTTTGATGTCGAGCTCGTTGTGAGCCGACTTTATTTATGCAGTTTTACCCTTTATGATATTTGTTTTCACTTTACTGCTCATTCTTCGCTTCGGCGTCGTATATTTTTGTGGTGATTGCTCCGCCGTTAGGCGCGATCCTCCCATTGGGATGCTCTATTTATTTAACATGTTATTTTTACTTATATCTCGTCTTTTACCCGATTTCGGGACAAATTTTTGGAAAAGGAAATGTTGTTAAAATTATTTAAATAATAACTTGAACCAAAAAGGATTTCTAGTAAACAACTTAAAGTTTTCTAAATGTTTTAACACTCTAAATTTTCATGGTTTTGTTTTCTGGGTATGGCTTACTTAGTCATGTTACGCCTGTAGAGGTTGCGTGGTTAAGTGCCGGTCACGGGCCGAACTTTGGGTCGTGACAAAGTTGGTATCAGAGCCTAGGTTTTACCTTCGGAGTGTAGGATTGACCCTGGTATGATGGAGTAGGTAGCTGCAGCAGGGTGGCGTGGCGTGTGTATGTTCCGCGGCATACTGACGACATGGTACCCCGCCTAAGCGACCTTAGGGCTTTTTGATTGAAATTCCTTCATGACTATATACATTCTTGCGATTCGATTTCCGTATCCTTATCGAATCCTACCTTCCTTTTCAGCCACCATGCCGCCAAGGACTACGAGGGCACAGAGAGTGGCTGCGAGAGCCGAGGCTCGTATTGACTCATCCGAGACGAGGACTGATCCGGGCAGTGCACCTGTTGCACCCGAGCAGACTACCCCTCCCATGAAAGATCAGATCGCCACACTAGGGGCTGGTATGCAGGAGATGTGCCAGACGGTGGGATCCAACATGCAGGAGATGCGTCAGATGATAGGGTCGCTAGTTGAGACGCTTCGAGCGCAGCGACCGGAGGTAGCTCCTCCAGTCACGGGGACCGCGATGGTATCTACAGCACCAGCAGTTTCCCCTGCAGCCACGGAGGTGATTTCAGTATCGTTAGCAGAATTCATGAGGCTGAAGCCTCCGGTCTTCATAGGCACCGACGCAGCCGAGGACCCGCAGTCCTTCATTGACAGGATGTCCCGGATATGTCGTTCCTTTAGATGCTCAGATACGAGATGGGTCGAGTTCGCGAGTTTTCGCTTGGAAGGACTTGCGCAGAAATGGTGCGAATCGGTCAAGAAGGGCAGAGCAGCAGGTCTTCCTCCTATAACCTGGACAGAGTTTGTGATGATCTTTATAGCCCGCTTCTTTCCCCAGAGTGTCAAGGATGCCCGAGCACGCAGATTTGAGTCCCTACGCCAGACGCCAGAGATGACCGTGGCAGAGTACGACGTGCTATTCACCCAGCTATCAGTTTATGCTCCGTACCTAGTGGCTACTGAGGAACTGCGAGTCAAGAGATTTGTCTGAGGCTTGCTTACACCACTGTTCCTTGCGATCAGCGCACAGCATTACGAGACGTATGCCGCAGCTGTAGACGCAGCCTTATTAGTCGAGGAGCGCCTTGCCGAGACTTCAGCAGTTCCAGGGCCGAAGAGGGTCCGTACTAACACAGCATCTCAGAGACATCCGTTCAGACGACGTGATAGACGTTATACCGGTGGCGGATACTCGGGGAGAGGTCAGATATTTAGCTCATATCCCCAGGAGGGTCAGCAGTCATCCCGTGGATGCTTTGGATGTGGTAGTCCTTATCACCGTGTCAGAGATTGTACCGAGGCACGCCAGAGGGAGCCAGTCGTACCGCATGTCACACTTCCACATTCTCCACCCCAGTGGGCGTTACCTGTTGCACCCACAGTTGCTCCGCGTCAGACTCATGCACAGAGAGGCCATGGTCGCGGAGGGTTTTTTCCTAGAGGACGAGGCGGTCGAGGCAGAGGACAGCCAGCCACCGGCAGAGTGCAGCCAGCTGCTAGCAGGGGACCGCCAGTTACAGGTGGAGGACAGGCACGGGTTTTTTCTTTGACGCATCAGGACGCGCAGGCGTCCAATGCGGTGGTCTCAGGTACCTTATCAGTATATACTATTGATGCACACGTATTATTCAATCCCGGATCCATGCACTCATACGTTTCCACACTTTTTGTGCCGAGTTTGGGTAGAGAGTCTGGGTTGCTTGATCAGCCGCTTGTTGTGACCACTCCCGTGGAAGAGTCGTTTGTTGCTAGGCACGTGTTCCGATCCTGTGTTGTCCGTATTGGCGAGAGAGATTTGCCTGTCGACTTGATCCTTCTGGAGATGTTGGACTTCGACATTCTTTTGGGCATGGATTGGTTGGCCACGTGCTATGCGTCTGTGGACTGCCGCGAGAAGACAGTTAGGTTTTGTTTTCCCGACGAGTCGACTTTTGTTGTGCAGGGTGACCGTGATGCCACCCCTCACCTTTTAATTTCTTCTCTTCGCGCTGGACAGCTTCTGAGGAAGGGATGTCAGGGATTCCTAGCCTATGTTGGTGAGATTAGGGCTACGGATGTTCCACTGGACCAGGTTCCGAGTGTATGTGAATTCCCTGACGTATTCCCTGATGAGCTTCCTTGGCTACCGCCTGAGCATGATGTTGTATTCTGTATTGATTTGATTCACGGCACGGGGCCTATTTCTATACCGCCTTATCGGATGGCCCCGGCGGAGCTTAGTGAGTTGAAGAGTCAGTTGTAAGATTTGCTAGAGAAGGGACTTATTCGACCCAGTGTTTTTCCTTGGGGTGCTCCGGTTCTATTTGTCAAGAAGAAGGACGGCAGTTTGCGTTTGTGTATCGACTAGCGGCAACTGAACCGGGCGACCGTGCAGAACAGTTATCTGTTGCCACGCATCGACGACTTGTTCGACCAGCTTCAGGGGGCAGGATATTTTTCGAGGATCGATTTACGATCAGGCTATCATCAGCTGAGAGTTCGACCAGGGGACATTCCGAATACGGCTTTCCGTACGCGTTATGGCCATTATGAGTTTTTGGTGATGTCGTTTGGACTCACCAATGCGCCAGCAGCTTTCATGGACATGATGAACCGTATATTCAGGCCGTATCTTGACTTGTTCATCATCGTATTCATTGACGATATATTGGTGTATTCCCGGAGCAGAGAGGAGCATGAGCAGCACCTGCGGATTACACTGCAGACCTTGAGGGAGCACCGGCTTTATGCAAAATTCTCAAAGTGCGCATTCTGGCTAGACAACGTAGACTTCTTGGGTCATGTGATTACACGGGATGGTATATGTGTAGACCCGAGGAAGGTCGACGCCGTTCGGAGTTGGCCCATACCTACATCCGTTACTGAGATACGCAGCTTTCTAGGACTGGCCGGCTACTACAGGTGATTTGTGCAGGATTTCTCCCGTATTGCTGCACCTTTGACCGGTTTGACCCGGAAGGGGGTTCCTTTCGTTTGGATGGAGGAGTGCGTGTAGGGTTCCTAGGCACACTATAGAGGTCACACAAGGCATCAACCATGCCAATTTAGAATTTTATGGGTGCCGAGAAACCCTAATACGAATCGTCGGCTAGAATTCTAGGCGATAAACGAAACTAGTTAACAACTTAACTAAAAGAATAGAGCTACAACCTTTATAGATCCGGTTATCCACTTCCTTAGCTCCATGTAGGCATCCTCTCGTTGTCCATCTCGAATCCCGAACTCAAACGTCGGCTTCATCGGAGATTTGGGCGGACTAGGTCGTCGGCTTCGTGCCGAAGATGATCTACGTCGATGCATCACAAGTTCAAGCTCCGACTTCACAAATTTGTGAAACTTGTGAAGAAAACACCCAAAACAACTTGGCAAGAGGTAGAGGGTGAAGAAATAGGAGGTGGGTTCACTTTAGAATTGGATTTCTCACTTTAGAACTCAAGTTGCTATTGATGTCATCAAGTTTTCATTCTTGAAGATGAAGAAGAAGATGAAGCTAGAATTATGATAAGTGTTTTCTTAAAATGAATAATAATTCAATACTTATCATAAGCTAACTATAGTTAAGTGTAGAGAATAGACCATGGTTACTTGGATGAGTTAGGGTTAAGCATGAAGACAAGAATGGTTACAAAAGTCAAAGCTTCATGAAGCTTCAACTTAAAACAAAGAAAGCCACCATTCTCATCATAATCCTTTTCAAATAAATAAATAAATGAATATGCAAAACCCTAATCAACACTTAACCATGGTTTTAATTCTTTACACTTAACAAAATGATCATGTATCATCAAACATGATACAAATATGTGCACAAAAGTATATCACATATACTTCTTGCACATCAAGTGAGAAAATCCATATAAAGTGAACCAATACTAGTTAATGCAATGCAATATATCAAATATATAATTATACATTAAATCATTAAATCAACATTTGATTCAATGATCCGGTCATGTCGCACATAACCGACTAGAATCCAATGTATCGATTTATCGAATCAATGATTCGATAACTAGGTCATATCGAATATAACCAATCGAAACATATATCGCGAGAATGAAATGCGGTATCACATACACGCATTATTCTCGGTCCCGCACATATCTCATATGCGCTCCTATTTCGTTTCGCTTGAGCCAGGAAACCTCTGTGTAGGACTCTAAAGACTCGTCAATACGCCGGTAGCAGATGATGATCATATCAAGCACCCACAAGCCGCAAGCGGTCTGCTAAACGTAACGGCCATCCGGGTATTGAGCGATCAGAAGATCGACGAGCTAGCCCGCTCACACTCCTGTGAATCCAACTAGTAACACTTACCGTAGAGTCCGGTCTGTTCGTCTGATATGTCGCAAATCAAGTCTAGGGGTGGTAAACGTCAGATCCTAATAACCGATAAGTCGTGCCGATGTGAGGCTCATAACGGGTCGAGAAACTACTGGTAACACTTACCAGCAAATCTCTGATCAGCCCTGGCCAGGGACTTCCCTGTTACGGCCAATCGAGCACAGCGCAACATCAACCCCCAATACCGGGAGAGACGAAACCCCTCCTATCGCTCATTGCCTCCATGTGACTCGGGACTGTACCCAAAGACCACCGTTTTGCACGCCCTCATGGACGTAGTAAGGTGGAGATCAAAGCACAGTGGGAATCACACAAGACTCTCTGACGATCTCGGGTTTACAGACTAACCTGTACAAGTGTCACCTGAGAACTGCCATCTGACGTGAGGTATAATACCATCTGGGAGTTCTCGGCGAGTCCGTCCAGTGTACCCAGTCTCCACTGAGCACCCGTATACCATCTCTGATGTCAAACACCAATGGATATGGGATCATCCATCGCCCATCTCATGGGTCGAGAAGCGTATACGGTAGTCTACACTGGTATATCGATGCCCTGTCTCGATACACCCACGACTAGGGACCTTGAAGGATGTACTTATGGACTACCATGTCCACACTAGTATGATCTGCATCATAGTCCAGGCTGTCAAGTACACATCCTAAGGGCTTTACCAACATGTAACTATAAGACAGTTTAAAGAGACTAGTGTACATGTTAAGATAAAGAGTAACCAGATCGCATACTATCATATCGAGCAAGAAAGTCATCTCTATATATGTCCAAGCATCCAATATAATATACATCATCTGTACAATACTGGCCTCTAGGGCATACATACAACTAACAGTGCGAGCACAGTTTCCAGCAGCTACGGACTTGTTTGACTACGGCGCCAGTGTTATCATTGCCTTCAGGATCATGCGGGTTTGTAGTCTATTGTGACGCTTCACGAGTGGGGCTAGGATGCGTATTGATGCAGCATGGCAAGGTGATCACATATGCTTCCCGGCAATTGAAGAAACATGAACAGAACTACCCTACTCACGATTTGGAGATGGCCGCAGTGTTCTTTGCACTTAAGATCTGGCGACATTACCTTTATGGCGAGTTGTTCCAGATATTCACTGATCACAAGAGCCTAAAGTATATATTTCAGCAGCGAGACCTGAATCTCCGACAGCGCCGTTGGATGGAACTGGTGAAAGACTATGATTGCAAGATCTTGTATCACCCGGGTAAGGCTAATGTAGTAGTGGATGCTTTGAGCAGGAGGCCCGGGGGGAGTCTATCGTGTTTGAGTGTAGTACAGAGGCAGTCGCCAGCAGATTGGCAGATACTATGCGACGGCCGGGTGCAGTTCGAGTTCACATAGATCGGGGGACAGCTTGCGCATGTTCGTGCACGCCCACAGTTGCTTGACCGTATTCATGAGGCACAGCGCAGGGATGACCGTTGCTCAGAGATCGTAGCACAGATTGGACAGGGCAAATTCTCCGAGTTCGTGATCGATGATCAGGGGATATTACGATTTGGGTCTAGACTGTGCATACCAGATGCTGAGGGATTGCGGCACGATATTCTTGAGGAGGCACATCGATCAGTGTACAGTGTCTACCCCGGTTCCACCAAGATGTACCACGATATGAGAGAGGTCTACTGGTAGGACGGAATGAAGAGGGACATCGCAGATTTTGTATCGGATGCCTGACTTGTCACCTAGTCAAGGCCGAGCACAAGAGGCCCGCGGGAGAGCTACAGCCGTTACCCATTCCGGAGTAGAAATGGGAACAGATTTCGATGGATTTCGTTGTGGGTCTACCCAGGACTAGGCGGGGATATGACTCCATTTGGGTGATCGTGGATCGTCTGACGAAAGCGGCTCACTTCCTACAAGTGAAGACGACTTTTGGATTTGCTCAGTACGCCCTGATTTATATCGACGAGATTATGCGACTACATGGGGTTCCGACGTGTATTGTGTTCGACCGAGGCACCCAGTTTACCAGCAGATTATGGCAGAGACTTCAGGAGGCTTTTGGCACTCGTTTGAGTTTCAGCACGGCATTTCATCCACAGACTGACGGACAGTCAGAGCGGACAATTCAGACTCTCGAGGACATGCTCCGAGCTTGCGTTTTAGACTTTGGTGGTAGCTGGGATCATCATTTGCCCTTGATAGAGTTCTCCTACAACAATAGCTTCCAGGTCACTATTCAGATGGCACCTTTCGAGGCTTTGTATGGGAGGTGATGTAGATCGCCTGTCTGTTGGACAGAGCTCAGCGAGAGCAGTATTTTGGGGCCACAGATCGTACAGGAGACGACCGAGAAGATACAGCTGATTCGAGACAGGATGAGGACAGCTCAGAGCAGGCAGAAATCGTATGCTGACAGACGCCGCCGTAGATTAGAGTTCGCAGTTGACGATCACGTTTTCCTGAGAGTCTCTCCGATGAAGGGAGTGATGAGGTTTGGACGGAAGGGGAAACTTAGCCCCAGATTCATAGGTCCTTTCGAGATCCTCGAGCGTGTCGGCGCAGTAGCGTATCGTTTGGCTCTTCCACCCAGTCTTTCAGATGTTCACCATGTCTTCCACGTATCGATGCTACGCAGATATCTTCATGACCCTTCCCATACGATCCAGCATCCGACAGTACAGCTTGAGCCCGACCTTTCTTTCACCATGCAGCCAGTGGAGATATTGGATTGGCAGGGGAAGAAACTTCGATCTAGGGTCCTGCCGTCGGTGAAGGTTCTTTGGCGCAGCCCGAATGGTGAGGAGATCACTTGGGAGACCGAGGGGTAGATGCGGAAGAAATTCCCTCATCTCTTTGAAGGTACGCGTAGTTATATATTTTAAATTCGGGGACGAATTTTCTTAATGGGGAAGAATGTAACAACTAGGATTATATTAGTAACTAATTATAATTTAATTAGTGAAATTTTAAATAAAAGTTTACCAAATTGACTTTCAAATATTTGATCAGCATCTGCTTTACCTCAGCCCCAAAACACATCAGAACCAATATCAACAGCATCAGCTGCATCAGCAGCAGCAACACTTTCTTTAACAAACAACCCTTAACTCATTTCAAACACCCAGCAGCTGCACAAGCAACAACAGGAGTTGCAGCAGCAACAACACCACCCAACACACCCTCCACAACAGCAACAAACATAACAACACAACAAGAAAAGTAGCAAGCAACAGCTTCAGCCTTTAAAACAGCTTCAGCCTTTAAAACAGCAACAGCAACTCCAGCCAGCAACAGCAGCACCCCAACAAGCTCCACCTTCTCCTCTTCTTCTCCTTCTCCTTGTTTGTGAGCTTCCTAGTAGGGTATAACATCTAAACTACTTCCTTGTTTGCTTAGTTGTGTAGAAATAGCTTCGTTTAGCGATGATCATACGATTTTGTGCTTGTTGGGGTGATTTATGTGAAAGTGTGGTTAAGTGAGATTGGTGTTGGGTAGACTAGCTTAAGTAAGTGTTGTTAAGGCCAAATTAACCTAGGATAACCCCAGATTACACTGAAATACCTTCAGTTTTCAAATTGTACAAAACTTGACGTTTTTGAGAAAAACATAGCTTTTTGAGATCTGCTGTTACCCATGTAAGTTGAGAATAATATTGAGTGGACCATAGTCTACCGGTGACACCCTGACCCCACCACCAGAGCCTGACCCCACCACTCCAACCCACGGCCGCCGGAATATTCATTCTGGCCGCAAATTGCGGCCAGACCAGGGAGTTAGGAGCTAGGGTTTTTGGTACAGGTGTCTGCTACATTTTGTGGATCCATGGTATATATAGTTTTGTAATATTCTAACCTAGGTAAAATCTGGGACAGTATGTCGTTTTCTGGTAATTTTAGTTTGTGCGATACGCGAGTGGATTCTGTGATTCAGCGTATCGCAGCGTATCGGATCGAGTTCTGGACAAACACACACGTTCCAGCGTATCGCGCGCGCATTAATTCGCGACGCGAGTTTCTCATTTCGTTCCGATATCGCGTTTTACGAGATTTTGATTATATTGGGATTCTTGTGTAAATTCCAGGTTCGCAGGCGGGTACGTCAGACGCAGCCAGGAAAAGGAAGCAGGTGGTCGGGTATACTTAGAACGCGACCAGGTGAGTAGATTTAACATCTACGGGGAAATCGCCCGTATGGCGTTAAGCGTCAGGGCGTAATAGGATGTTAGTTTTATGTGTTCATGTATACATACTAAAGTAGCATACCACCATATATATAGAACTGGTAGTATAGAACACTGCACTGTCGCCGTTATATGCTACACTCACACCGTTAGTGATTGCCATGGCACTCACACTATAGGATTGCTATAAACCACATATTTGATTCTGCTTCATTAACGTTGTCATTACTGCCGCATACTATCATATGGACATTCATACCATGCACACTGTATACGCACTTTCGTAAGTACCTTCATTGATATATCCCTACTTGGGCACATATGGGTGATATGTCTACAGTTGTGCACATGTACATTGCTATATTCACCTTGCATACTTATCCATGCACACATCCATACCGACACACATATTCATATGCTACATACATGGATAATATAGACTTGATTAAAACTAAGGGACCGCAAGCGATATTTTAAAAACTAGATCTTTCAAAAGAATTGTTTTCCCTTTCTTTCACTCTTAGCGTCATACGACATGTTGCATGGATTACGCATTGTATTTGATCATGTGATTTCTGGATTTGGGAACCGGAGTACTAATTTAAGAAGATACGCACAGTTTTAAAAAAACCGGTTTCCCTTGAGATGATATTTTAGTGCGTCCACCATGAGTTTTCTCGGTTCCAGAGAGCTTGTGTGAGTATACCCGATTCGAGGAGAGGTATGCACCGATTGCGGGTACATGGTGGACCCGGTACGGTACCCCGGGCCGAGAAGACTCGTATTGCTAGACGGTGAGCCCGGCGGAGGGACTACTACCTACCGGTGATTGGTTAGACCTGGCGATTATCCAGAGGATACCGACCAGAGTCGATAGATGGATACGGGACGACGCGTACTGCCGGGGGCCGAGGGCCGATTCCGCAGAAGGAGCCCGTGGGCAGATCCGATGGACGGACGCCCCATACTGGAGGATTTGCGTGTCAATGCTGGACACGGCTAATTTTATAAGATTTCGGTGCCGATGTTGGGCACTCACGATTGTATGAGATTCACAGGATTTGAGGGCCGATGTGGATGACGGAACCTGAGTTTTACTGGAATTTGGGTTTATTGATGGACACTGGTCATTTTTCCACGTCGATATTCCGTGTAGACACTATTTATTCCCATACTCAGCATTTAGTATTGACATCTCATCCTGTACCTATTTTACTGATATAGTACACATGCTATACATGATTATCGCATACCCTGCTCATGTTATATAGGGTTGTTAGATTCCATATCCGACATGATTATTGCATACCTTGCACATCATATGGAGAGACTTTTAAATTGCATTTTTTGCCTGATGTGAGCATTCAGTTCATCATATAGATGTTATCTGTTGGCATAGGTTAGAGTATCGCCGTACGTGCATACTCGCGATTACCTTTATATGTTATCTACTATTCTCGAGTTGGCAACTCACTCCCGTTGCGCCACAGTGCTTGCAGGTTGCCCTTTGGAGTAGTCGCGGCTGGCTGTTTACCGCACCTTTTGACACATAAACCATTGCTGAGGCGTGTTAGCCCTTTTGCTATTAGGTGGGTTTTGTACGGTATCTGATTACTTTTCATCTGCATCTTGATGTATCTAGTACTCTCCATCTACTTTCATGTTTTGGCATAGAGACTGTTGTGAGGACGATGTATGTTATTTGTACTCTGGTGTCGAGCTCGTTATGAGCCGACTTTATTTATGCAGTTTTACCCTTTATGATATTTGTTTTCACTTTACTGCTCATTCTTCGCTTCGGCGTCGTATATTTTTGTGGTGATTGTTCCGCCGTTGGGCGCGATCCTCCCATTGGGATGCTCTATTTATTTCACATGTTATTTTTACTCACATCTCGTCTTTTACCCGATTTCGAGACAAATTTTTGGAAAATGAAATGTTGTTAAAATTATTTAAATAATAACTTGAACCAAAAAGGATTTCTACTAAACAACTTAAAGTTTTCTAAATGTTTTAACACTCCAAATTTTCATGGTTTTGTTTTCTGGGTTCGGCTTACTTAGTCATGTTACGCCTGTAGACGTTGTGTGGTTAAGTGCCGGTCACGGGCCGAACTTTGGGTCGTGACACATATCCAGTCTAGGGGTGGTAAACGTCAGAACCCATTAACCGATAATTCGTGTCGATGTAAGGCTCAAAACGGGTCGAGAAACTACTGATAACACATACAAGTAGATCTCCATATCAGCCCTGGTCAGGGACTTCCAGTTATAGCCAATCGAACACAGCGCAACATCAACTCCCAATACCGGGAGACACGAAACCCCTCCTATCGCTCATTGCCTCCATGTGATTCGGGATTGTACCCAAAAGCCACCGTTTTGCACGTTTTCTTGAACGTGGTATGGTGGAAATCAAATCACAGTGGGATCACTCAAGACTCTATGACGATCTCGGGTCTAAAGACTAACCTGTACCAGTGTCACCAGAGAACTGCTATCTAACGTTTGGTATAATACCATCTAGGAGTTCTCGGCGAGTCCGTTCAGTGTACCCAGTCTTCATTGAGCATCCGTATACCTTCTCTGATGTCAAACACCAACGGATATGGGATCATCCATCGCCCATCATATGGGTCAAGAAGCGTATATGCTAGTTCACTCTGGAGTATCGATGCCCTGTCTCGATACACCCTCGACTAGGAACAGTTATAGGATGTACTCTTGGACTACCCTGGCCTCACTAGTATGATCTGCATCATAGTCCCAATAGTCGAGTACATATCCTAAGGGCTATATCAACATGTGAGAGCAAGACAGTAAACCAATACATGTAAACATGTTAAGACAAAGTGAAACCAAATAGCGTACTATCATGTCGAGCAAGAAAGTCCTCTCTATATATATCCAAGCATCCACTATAATACATATCATATATACAACAATGGCTTCTATGGCATATATATAACTAACAGTTGAGGTCCCTGAAATTGACACAACTCGGATCTGCCCATTTTTCTTCTTCACTGGGACTATACATGCGATCCAGTCCGCATATTTCTCTTCTCTTATGAAGCCAGCATCGATAAGTTTCTTGGTTTCCTTGATGACCTTTTCTTCTAGCTCCCTTCTCATTCTTCGGGGAGCTTGTTTGACTGGCTTGACATCTGGGGAAATAGCCAGCTTATGCATGGCTACCTTAGAGGAGAGGCCAGGCATTTCTTTGTGCGTACATAAGAAGCAGTCTGTGAATTCATGCAGCAGGGCTACTATCTGCTCTTTCATTTCCTCTGACAAGAGTGAGCTGATATAGGTTGGCCTTGGATTATTGGGCGTTCCAAAATCAATCTCGGTTAGCTCATCGAAGGTTGCTTGTCCGCCATCTTCAAGCTCTTGAGGAGCTTCTTCTGGCTCGGCTATCTCGTCATCATCATTTGATCTTTCACCGGCTTCACCAACATGGATCATGCAGCATGCCTTGGAATCAGGCTGGATGAAACCTATGCCCCGTCTATCTGGAATTCGACCATCGATGAGTGCTCGGACCTGAGGCGGATGCCATAGCCCTTCATAAAACTTTTCTTCGGACTCCGTTTGATATAACCGTCATCGGAACCTTTTGAAATATTCCCGCATCTCGGGCGCATAGTATCTGGGATTGAGGACGACTCTTATACCTCTCTCATAGGGAAGGCACGCGAAGGACAAATCGTCCGGCTGCACAACAGGATTTGACCCATAAAACTGGATGCCCATCTGTCCACTTTTCTCTCAGGAACGTAGAAAGATTTCAGCTGGTCCACGGTAGAGACTGACAATGCATCGTGCTCTTTGCACATCCGCTTCGGCACCTTTGTATGGCTAGGGACCCTTCTACAACTTCGAAGGTCTCTCGTAGCTTCGTTGTTCGAACGATGGCCTGATTTGCACAACTGTTGCAAGACGGATCCTCTTCTTCTGATTCTTCAGTGTCACTGCCGAAACGAGGGCGGATTTTGCTGTCAGATTGGCCTTCATTCGTCCGTATCGCTACCGAAATGAGGATGAGTTTTACGGAAGGATGGACTTCCAGCGTCGGACTGATCAGTGTCACTGCCGAAACGCGGATGCACATGGGGGTTTCTGCATTTGAAAGTGATAGCCGGCTCAGAATTGCTTTTGAGTTTCGGGGCTGTTATGTCTTTGGTCAGCTGTGGCTCAGTACTTTGGAGGTTCACAAAGTACCGAGAATCTTCATATCGGACTTCATGCACACCGAACGGCTGTATGTCTCCGTCAATGCGTCTTTCTTCGCCATTTTTAGTATACTGTTAGTGTATATGCCCTAGAGGCCATTACTGTATCATACTAGTTTGTATATTACTTAATGGATGCTTGGGATATTCACCTTGTATATACAATCTTGCTCAAAATAGTAGTATGCTACTTGGTTTGTTTCTACTTCAATGTGTACTTGTGTTTATTTCAGTATATCACTTATACGCATTAGTGGAGCCCTTAGGATCTTTGCTTGATTACCAGCGTTGTGATGGCAGTCACACTAGTGGGGGCTGGGTAATCTATAAGCACATCCTTATTCAGGTCCCTGGTCGCAGGACTATCGAGACAGGGCATCGATACTCCGGAGTAGACCAGCGCATGCGCTTCTCATCCCAGTGTGGGAGACGGTCTGTCCCACAGCCGTCAGTACGTCGTACTTGAGATAGTATGCGGGTGCTCGTTAGGTTACGGGTACACTGGACAGGACTCGTCGGGAACTGACTAGTTGGTATTATACCTATCGTCAGTTATCAGTTCCCAGGTGACATGAGTACAGCTTAGTCCGCTGACTTGACACTGTCACTTCGCCTCGGGTGTGTTCCCACTGTACTTTGATTACTACCCTACCACGGCTCAAAGGAGTCGTGCAAACAGGTGGTGGTTGGGTGCAGTCCCGAAGCACTTGGAGGCAGTGACGGTTAGACAGGATTCGTCTCTCCCGGTATTGGGGGTTGACATCGCGCTGTGTCTAGGAGAGCCATTACACGAGTAGTCCCTGGCCAGGGCAAACGAGATATACTGGTAGGTTTCCAGTGTTATCTCAGGGTGTATTGGGCTTCACTCCGGCACGACTTGTACCGCTATTGGGGGACTGACGTTTACCGCCCCCTAGGCCCGCCATGCGATGTATCAGACGAACAGACCGGACTGTACGGAGAATGTCACGCTCAGGCTCAGTAGGAGTTCAGATGGGTTTCGCCTCGTCAGTCTTCTTGTCAGCATTACCTGGGGACCGTTACGCACAGCTAGTGCCGCTTGCGGTCTGTGGTTAAACCCACTGCCAGCGTAGTGTTGAGTCTTTAGAGTCCCACACAGAAAGCTTTTCGCCTTTAGGCAAAAGAGTAGAGGTCGCATGGTATTGCGACAGGTCGCATGGTTTTGCGACAGGGTTCGGTCACATCCGTGCACTTGTGCGCGTACAGTGTCCGGACAGTTTACACTAGCGGGCTTTGGTTTAAGCCAGATCCTAGTGTACCTTATGGGATTGGATTTATCCAGTTTGCATTCGTGTTCCTCGGAACGCGGATGCGGGTGTGTATGCACAGTTGACAGGGAGGCAGAGGCAGCGGATTCTCATTAGGGTTGTTGACAGTTGACCGTTGACTTTTTGACTTTATGCTCAACCCTAATGAGAATATGATATGTGATTAACTATTATATTAATTAAGTATTATGGTGATATGGTTGTTGACTTGTTGACTTTTGTTGACTTGTTGACTTTGGTGACTTGTTGACTTTTGTTGACTTGTTGACCGGTTGACTAGGCTTGACTAGTTGACCATCATGATAACCATGGTTATCATTTCATGCCAAAGACTTTTTCTTGCTTGTTCATTTGAGTAAAATGAGTGCATGACATGATAAGGTTATGGTTACTTCAACCATCACATAAGACTTTTGTTGATATGATGAGTTATCATTGCTTTGGATTATGAGAGGGTGAGAGACAAAATACTTGCTCATTCCTTCTTGCTCATTCTCTCTCTTGTTCTTGAGCTCTCCCCTTGCTCTCACCCTCAACCTCTTGCTCCCTCTCTTGATCTATGGTTCTCTTGTCTCATGAGTTGAGAATCAAGAACCATAGATAAAATCCCATTCTATTTTCTTCTCTACTCATTCTAGTTCACTAGGTTTGGCAAACCAAGTGAACTAGTTTCTTCAAAGACCGAAGAAGGAGCTAAAGGTTGGAGCTTTCAAGTGGATCTATCTTCGGCGTACGGAGACGACGAGAAGGAGCCATCGGACCACCACCGGAGCTTGAAGAGAAGGAGTTCAAGTTTAGGTATAACCATCTTCATCCGAGTAGCTAAATATCTTTAGCTTAGTTTGCTAGTTTTAGTTTAGGTAACGATCCCGACCATAAGTTAGTCCATGTTGCCTCTTGCGATAAAAATTTTGATTTTATACCGTTTCCGCCTCCCCATAAGAACCGGGGGTCGCAATATGGACTTACAGTGGTATCAGAGCCTAACTAAACTTAAACTAGCTTGGTAGTGAAGTGTAACGAAGTTCGGAACCGGAAAAATCCAAAAATCAAACTTTACAAAATCTGAGTTTCTGTTGAAATTTTTCCTGGTCAAAATGAAAAACTTTATACTCCTAAATTCGGCTCAGGGTTTTGTGTGAACACCCAAGAAAAACGATACAGTGATTCGCCTAAAGTGCCGCGCTTCCGCCGCGTGATCCTTCTTGGCCGCCGCGGAACCGCCGCGACTTGGTTTCTTCTCTGCATCGTTTTTCGTGTAGTGTGTTTGTGTGTTGGTTTTGGGATTTTTAAAATATATTATATGTGCCCAGATTTTCCAGAAAAGAAATTTCCTTTTGGGGTCCTATAATTCCGTATTTTTCCCGAACTTCACTGCACTTTGACTATGATGGTTATATCTGTGATGCTTGCATGTATTGAACGTCGGCTAATCGCTATAAGTCGATTAGTCGGGGTTATACATGATCTGTAATGTGCTGGAATGTGTATATGAATGTGTTGGACTGTCGCGGGTGAATAGCCGGGGTGGATGTGAGATGAGCTTTTGTTTTTCTTTCATTCATTGTAAATGTAAATTGATGTAATAATTATTATTTGTTTGGCCGCACAACCGGGTCGGGGTTGTAGCCGTCATTGTATAATTCTTTTTACTGTTTTTGCTCCTAGGATAGACCCATGGAGGGGTGCACAAACTACCGAGTACTTGGCGGGTAGTTTGCCGCACCCGTAGGGGTCTTGGGTGGGGTATTTGGCTATTCACCGCGACCGTGTTATCCGCTTTTCGTTTCAGGCTCGAAAGGATTGCGGATTGCTAGTATATCCAATGCATTCATCTGTGATCTGTAATGTCTATCATTGCTTACTATTTAGGCGTTGCTTATGTTTTACAGACGCGCTAGCCCAGCCCCCGCTCTGTCGTTAGTTAAGTAACCTAACGGGTAATGACGGGGCCCAGTGGCGAATGCGAATGGCATAAGCGTACGTCATATTTTGGTTGTTTTCTGCAATGGTAGGGTTAAATGATGGGACGCATTAAAAGAACTAATGCTAGAATATCACGCATTAAAAGAACTAATGCAAGATAATAAACCAAGTTAAAGTCGTTGGAACACTTTCGAAAAACCACTCGGTTCTTTTCAAAACAAACTTTTAAAATACGGAGTTTGAGCCACTCCATTTTAAAGCTATCTCGTTCCATCGACCAAATCAAGTTCACTACGTTCACGGTTTTGCCAAAACCATCCGTAGCCCTCCATCATTTCAGTTAAATATTCGGTAGTATTCAAGCTATGTATTTTGACCTCACGCCAAGGCATAGTGATTGGTAGCTGCCGGATATTTATCTGTTGCATAGATAGAATGCGTTGGTTTGAGACAGTCGTACTGCCATTTTGGCCTACGTCAAGGGTATGTACGGGTGGATTCAAATTAACCTGGATAATGATGGGACGAACTTGACATGTGACTTATGACATTTTGACCTCACGCCAAGGTCATAAGAGCATGGGGCAAAAATCCACATCGGGAGTTTCATAAGTACTGAAACTTGCTAGATTTGCATACCATTTGGAGTGTGATGATTCTGGTAGCATTCCTTCAGTTTCGTCACGCGATGATATTTGGATCCCGATCCTACTGTGAGTATATGCTACTCCTCGGGAAATTTCTCACTTAACGATCAATGCTATAAACCTAGTAGGTGCCTAGAAAGGTGTTAGCGGGGCTACGCCCCCAGGGAAAAGAGGTTCTCTAATTAAGGAACTTCGCGAAAGCGTTGGAAAACCTCCCTCGAAGTACCGACACCGGCCTGGCTGAACGGTTAAGCAAGTATTGTACGGTGGGATTGATCCTGACTAATTCTTCCTTTATGGTTTGAGGAGGGATTCGAGAAACAGTGGGAGCCATCCTGTTTAGACAAACTAAAAACCACTCTAAACTTGCAAGAGCATCATGCTGAGTGTTTCTTCTTCTCTCTCCTAATTGCAGCGACCAATCAACATGACTGGACTTAAGTTACTCCTAGATAAAAACAAACTGACAGGGCCAAACTACAAAGATTGGCTCAGGAATGTCACGATAGCAATCACTTATGACAAGCTGGGGTATCTTCTTACCACCAAAGCTCCCCCTGTCCCTGGTCCAACTTCCAGTGTCGCAGATAAGGAAATCCGCAAGACTTGGGAGATTGATAGCGCGAAGGCCAAGTGCCTCCTGCTTGCCTCGATGGACAACGAACATCAGAGGAGGCATGAGAATATGGACATGGAGTCCATATTGCTCCATACAAAAGAACTGTATGGAGAGCAATCACGTATCGCAAGATACGAAGCGTCGAAAAAGTTATTTTCGACAAGAATGGCCGTCGAATCATCAGTAGCCGAGCATGTGCTAAAGATGATCGGCTTCATTGAGGAGCTCGCTGACCTAGGGATCACATTGGAGAGTGAGCTATATACGGATATAGTTCTCCAGTCCCTTCCTTCCACTTACGCCCAGTTTATACTGAACTTCAACCTACAAGAAAAAGAGGTTGAACTATCAGAGCTCCTCAACATGCTGAGGAGCGCAGAGGGCACCCTACAGAAAGGTAGGGAAACATCCACTTTGTTTGTAGGAGGATCATCTTCTTCTAGGTCCAAGGCGAAAGCCAAGGGAAAGAAGAAGAAGGCCCCCGCCAAACCAAGGGGCGGTGTTGGTAAAGTGGATACGAAGGGAAAAGGCAAAGCAACAAAGATAGCGGGGAAGCTTGTGGATAAAGAAGAATGCTTCTATTGTCATAAGAAAGGACACTGGAAGAATGATTGCAGGGCCTGGAAGGCCAGAACACAGGAATTGAAGCAGGTTGCAGCTTCAGCTTCAGGTGTGTATGTTATTGAAAACTGTCTTTCAATAAACTCTACTTCCTGGGTATTGGATACCGGATCAGGATCTCATATCTGTAATTCTTTGCAGGCGTTGAGAAACCGTAGGGTTTTGAAGGCAGGTGACATGACCCTCAAAGTTGCGAACGGAGCTAGCATGGATGCTAAAGCCGTGGGGGACTATCACCTGGGAATGTCAGATGGACATGTTTTGGTTTTGCGTAATTGCTTTTTTGTACCCAACGCAACTTGTAATATCATTTCTGTATCTTTAGTTTCTAAAGAAGGTTATGAATTTGCGTTTGTAAGTAATGTTGTAAACATTCACCTTAATCAAGTATTGATTGGGTCAGGTACTCTGAGTAATGGTATATACGTGTTAAACCAACCACAGATTTTTAATGTCCAGAATACACACAAAAGAAAGTCTCTAGAAATAAATCAGACTTTCTTATGGCATTGTAGATTGGGTCACATCAATGAGAGAAGGTTGACTAAGTTACATACAGAAGGATATTTGAATGCGTTCAAATATCAATCGTATGCCACTTGTCAATCTTGTCTCAAAGGAAAGATGACAAAGACTCCATTTACTGGACAAGGAGTAAGAGCGAGCGAGCTCTTGGGACTCGTACATAGTGACGTGTGCGGTCCAATGTCTACACATGCCCGAAGCGGACATTCTTACTTCATTACTTTTACGGATGACTTCTCAAGGTACGGTTATGTCTTCTTAATGAAACATAAGTCCGAGGCCTTTGGAAAATTCCAGGAGTATAAGAATAAAGTTGAGAAACAGACCGGCAAAAGTATTAAGATTCTAAGATCGGATCGAGGTGGAGAATACTTAAGTGCCGAATTCCTGGACTATTTAAAAGAGAACGGAATTCTCTCTCAGCTTACTCCTCCATACACCCCGCAACATAACGGTGTATCGGAGAGACGGAACCGCACCCTATTGGATATGGTGCGGTCCATGATGAGTAACGCTGAGTTGCCGCGATCATTCTGGGGATATGCGCTAGAATCAGCAGCATACCTTTTGAACCGAGTTCCGACTAAGACTGTGCCTACCACCCCATATGAAATGTGGAGTGGGAAGAAACCCTATCTTCAATATCTGAAGATCTGGGGATGTCCAGCTTTTGTCAAAAAGCAGCATGCGGACAAACTCGAGGCACGCTCAGTACTGTGCAAGTTTGTGGGATACCCAAAGAACACCAGGGGGTATCTTTTCTACTACGCAGAGGAACAAAAAGTCCTTGTTTCTCGTAATGCCCACTTTCTAGAACACCAGTTCTTGGAAAAGGAAATTAGTGGGAGCGCAGTAGAACTAGAAGAAATTCCAGAACCACAGACTATTACTGAAAGGTTAGTGGAACCAGAGGGTTCAACAGAACAGGACATTCCTACGCCGCTCCGCAGGAGTAGTAGGCAGTCTCATCCGCCCGAGAGATACTGCGGTTTTCTCATAGACGGGGATAGAGAGGATTGCATCATAGATTATGATGAGCCTACTAGCTTCCAGCAGGCCGTTCAGAGCGTTGACTCAGTGAAATGGCTGGATGCAATGCGGACCGAAATGGAGTCCATGTACACCAACAAGGTATGGACGTTGGACATTGCTCCAGACGGGGTAAAACCCGTAGGATGCAAGTGGATCTTCAAAAGGAAGATTGGTGTAGATGGACAGGTTGAGACCTATAAAGCTAGGCTGGTAGCAAAGGGTTTTCGTCAAAGACCTGGCTTGGACTACGACGAAACCTTTTCTCCAGTAGCCATGCTGAAATCCATTCGGATCCTTCTTGCCATTGCTGCCTTCCACGATTATGAGATCTGGCAAATGGACGTAAAGACAGCTTTTCTAAATGGAAATTTAGAGGAGTGTGTCTATATGGACCAGCCAGAGGGTTTCATTCAGAGTGGGAGCAGCGGAAAGGTGTGCAAGTTGCTTAAGTCCATCTATGGACTAAAGCAGGCATCGCGGAGTTGGAACATCTGCTTTGATGAGACGGTCAAAGAATTTGGCTTTATCAAAAATCCAGATGAACCATGCATCTATAGTAGATTTGTAGCGAGAACTGTAGTATTCCTCGTTTTATACGTGGATGACATTCTCTTAATAGGAAATGATATTCCTATGCTACAATCTGT
This sequence comes from Agapanthus africanus, assembly GCA_030015575.1. NCBI lineage: Eukaryota > Viridiplantae > Streptophyta > Magnoliopsida > Asparagales > Amaryllidaceae > Agapanthus > Agapanthus africanus. The sequence continues at coordinate 367,822,743 of CM057346.1, forward strand.
CAAGGGGTTCTTGTCACAAAGGTTCTCCATGAAAGACCTGGGTGATGCCTCATACATCCTGGGGATCCGGATCCATCGTGATAGATCCAAGAGGATATTGGGACTTTCTCAGTCCAGGTACATCGACACCGTACTGAAAAGATTCAGTATGGAAGATTCCAAGCGTGGTAACCTACCAGCTTGTCACGGGATCACCCTCTCTAAAGAGATGTCTCCCAAGACTGATTTGGAGAGGGATCGCATGTCTATTATACCCTACGCTTCTGCGGTAGGCTCTATAATGTATGCGATGTTGTGTACCAGACCGGATGTAGCTTATGCACTGAGTGTCGTAAGCCGGTATCAGTCAAACCCTGGGGAGAAACACTGGATAGCGGTAAAGAACATTCTCAAGTACCTGAGAAGGACTAAGGAGATGTTCTTGGTGTATGGCGGAAAAGACCTCCAGATCGAGGCCTTTGCTGACTCCAGCTTCCAGAGTGACAAGGATGATTCCAAGTCCATGTCGGGTTTTGTCTTTACCCTCAATGGAGGGGCGGTGTGTTGGAAGAGTTCCAAACAAGAAACCGTTGCAGACTCGACGATGGAAGCGGAATACATCGCTGCATCTGATGCCGCAAAAGAAGCTGTCTGGATGAGGAAGTTCTTGAAAGAACTTCAGGTGGTTCCGTCCATTGTTGATCCAATACCTCTGTATTGCGACAACAACGGGGCTATAGCATTAGCGAAGGAACCCAGGTCCCATCAGAGATCCAGGCACATCTTGAGGCGGTATCACCTGATCAGGGAGATCGTGGATCGCAAGGAGATCGAGGTTCGGAGAGTCGCTTCAGAAGATAACACTGCAGATCCATTCACCAAGGCCTTGCCCCAGACTCAGTTCGAGCGGCTGATCGAGATGATAGGTCTTCGATACGCCAGTACATGGCCTTAGTGCAAGTGGGAGATTGTTAGTGTATATGCCCTAGAGGCCATTACTGTATCATACTAGTTTGTATATTACTTAATGGATGCTTGGGATATTCACCTTGTATATACAATCTTGCTCAAAATAGTAGTATGCTACTTGGTTTGTTTCTACTTCAATGTGTACTTGTGTTTATTTCAGTATATCACTTATACGCATTAGTGGAGCCCTTAGGATCTTTGCTTGATTACCAGCGTTGTGATGGCAGTCACACTAGTGGGGGCTGGGTAATCTATAAGCACATCCTTATTCAGGTCCCTGGTCGCAGGACTATCGAGACAGGGCATCGATACTCCGGAGTAGACCAGCGCATGCGCTTCTCATCCCAGTGTGGGAGACGGTCTGTCCCACAGCCGTCAGTACGTCGTACTTGAGATAGTATGCGGGTGCTCGTTAGGTTACGGGTACACTGGACAGGACTCGTCGGGAACTGACTAGTTGGTATTATACCTATCGTCAGTTATCAGTTCCCAGGTGACATGAGTACAGCTTAGTCCGCTGACTTGACACTGTCACTTCGCCTCGGGTGTGTTCCCACTGTACTTTGATTACTACCCTACCACGGCTCAAAGGAGTCGTGCAAACAGGTGGTGGTTGGGTGCAGTCCCGAAGCACTTGGAGGCAGTGACGGTTAGACAGGATTCGTCTCTCCCGGTATTGGGGGTTGACATCGCGCTGTGTCTAGGAGAGCCATTACACGAGTAGTCCCTGGCCAGGGCAAACGAGATATACTGGTAGGTTTCCAGTGTTATCTCAGGGTGTATTGGGCTTCACTCCGGCACGACTTGTACCGCTATTGGGGGACTGACGTTTACCGCCCCCTAGGCCCGCCATGCGATGTATCAGACGAACAGACCGGACTGTACGGAGAATGTCACGCTCAGGCTCAGTAGGAGTTCAGATGGGTTTCGCCTCGTCAGTCTTCTTGTCGGCATTACCTGGGGACCGTTACGCACAGCTAGTGCCGCTTGCGGTCTGTGGTTAAACCCACTGCCAGCGTAGTGTTGAGTCTTTAGAGTCCCACACAGAAAGCTTTTCGCCTTTAGGCAAAAGAGTAGAGGTCGCATGGTATTGCGACAGGTCGCATGGTTTTGCGACAGGGTTCGGTCACATCCGTGCACTTGTGCGCGTACAGTGTCCGGACAGTTTACACTAGCGGGCTTTGGTTTAAGCCAGATCCTAGTGTACCTTATGGGATTGGATTTATCCAGTTTGCATTCGTGTTCCTCGGAACGCGGATGCGGGTGTGTATGCACAGTTGATAGGGAGGCAGAGGCAGCGGATTCTCATTAGGGTTGTTGACAGTTGACCGTTGACTTTTTGACTTTATGCTCAACCCTAATGAGAATATGATATGTGATTAACTATTATATTAATTAAGTATTATGGTGATATGGTTGTTGACTTGTTGACTTTTGTTGACTTGTTGACTTTGGTGACTTGTTGACTTTTGTTGACTTGTTGACCGGTTGACTAGGCTTGACTAGTTGACCATCATGATAACCATGGTTATCATTTCATGCCAAAGACTTTTTCTTGCTTGTTCATTTGAGTAAAATGAGTGCATGACATGATAAGGTTATGGTTACTTCAACCATCACATAAGACTTTTGTTGATATGATGAGTTATCATTGCTTTGGATTATGAGAGGGTGAGAGACAAAATACTTGCTCATTCCTTCTTGCTCATTCTCTCTCTTGTTCTTGAGCTCTCCCCTTGCTCTCACCCTCAACCTCTTGCTCCCTCTCTTGATCTATGGTTCTCTTGTCTCATGAGTTGAGAATCAAGAACCATAGATAAAATCCCATTCTATTTTCTTCTCTACTCATTCTAGTTCACTAGGTTTGGCAAACCAAGTGAACTAGTTTCTTCAAAGACCGAAGAAGGAGCTAAAGGTTGGAGCTTTCAAGTGGATCTATCTTCGGCGTACGGAGACGACGAGAAGGAGCCATCGGACCACCACCGGAGCTTGAAGAGAAGGAGTTCAAGTTTAGGTATAACCATCTTCATCCGAGTAGCTAAATATCTTTAGCTTAGTTTGCTAGTTTTAGTTTAGGTAACGATCCCGACCATAAGTTAGTCCATGTTGCCTCTTGCGATAAAAATTTTGATTTTATACCATTTCCGCCTCCCCGTAAGAACCGGGGGTCGCAATATGGACTTACATATACTTCATGCATTGATGGAGAGTTGACAGAACGATGCCGTAATCGTGGAGCCACGGCCATCCTAAGAGAATTTTATAAAACGTGTCAGCGTCGATCACGTATATCTTAGCTTCAGTTTGCAGATCCCCAACTTTGATTGGCAAAGATATAGACCCCAGAACTTGCTGGCAGTTTTGATTGAAGCCTTGAATGACAATCCTTTCCTTAGGCAGGTGTCGGACGTCCATTGACAAACTCTTCAGAGTCCGCAAGTTCATGATGTTCACTGAGAATCCCGGATCAATCAATATAATCCGATCTCCGTCGCTGTACCCGGTCACGTAAAGCGGCCGATTATGCTTAGCTGTTCCCAGTAGCAAGTCTTCGTCCTTAAACATGACTGCGGCGGCGTGTAGAGCGTAATGGGCTTCTTTCATATTAATTTCCGCAAAGTGAGCCTGATACCGCTCTGAAAGGTTCCTAGGCACACTAGTGAGGTCTCAAAAGGCATCGATCATGCCAAATTAAAATTTTAACGGTGCCGAGAAACCCGACTACGGATCGTCGGCTAGAAGTTTAGGCGAAAAAGCTAACTAGTTAACACTTAACTAAGAGATACGGAAATACAACCTTTGTAGATCCGGTCGTCCACCTCCACGGCTCCGAGATGAGGTCCTCTTCGCTGTCCAAATCAAATCCGGGCTCTAGCGTCGGCTTCATCGGAGAATGGACGGGCTAGGTCGTCGACGACGTGCCGAAGATGATCTACGTCGAAGCATCACTAGATCGAGCTCCACCTTCACCAAGTCTTGAAAACTTGTGAAGGAAACACACTCTACTACTTGGCAAGAGGTAGAGGATGGAGAAATAGGAAGTGGGTAGACTTTAGTTTTGGATTTCTCACTCAAATTCATCACTTGCCATTGATGGAGGCAACCTTTCTTCACTTGAAGAAATGAAGAAGAAGAAGAATATTATGATAAGAATCATTAGAGAAAAAAAAGAAAAAACCATCCTTATCATAATTGTAACTATGGTTATGTGTAGAGAATTGACCAAGGTTAAAGGAATGGTTAGGGTTAAGGTTTCATGAAGCTTCCACTAAACAACAAAAAAAGCCACCATTCTTTTCTCCTTTTTCCATCTATTTTCCAAAATGAATAAATAGATAAATAAATGAGAAAAGGATATAAAACCCTAATTATAAGTTTAACCATGGTTTAATTCTTTACACTTAACCAAGTAAACATGTATCATCAAACATGATACAATAAAATGCACAAAAAGTATATCACATATACAACTTGTACATCCAAGTGAGAAAATCCTTCTAAAGTGAACCGATACTAGTTAATGCAAAGTAATATATCAAATATATATAATTATACATTAAATCATTAAATTAACACTTGATTTAATGATCCGGTCATATCGCATATAACCGACTAATATCAACAGCAACATCTGATCGAATCAACACTTGATCCGATAACCCGGCTATATCGCATATAACCGATCAATGTCACAAATCGCGAGAATCAAATACAGTATCACATACTGGTATCATTCTCGGTCCCGCACATATCTCATATGCGCTCCTATTTCGTTTCGCTTGAGCCAGGAAACCTCTGTGTAGGACTCTAAAGACTCGTCAATACGCCGGCAGCAGATGATGATCATATCAAGCATCCACAAGCCGCAAGCGGTCTGCTAAACGTAACGGCCACCCGGGTATTGAGCGATCTGAAGATCGACGAGCAAGCCCGCTCATACTCCTGTGAATCCAACCAGTAACACAACCGTACAGTCCGGTCTGATCGTCTGATATGTCGCATATCTCGCCTAGGGGTGGTAAACGTCAGACCCCAATAGCTCGATAAGTCGTGTCGATATGAGGTCTATAACAATTCGAGAAACTACTGGTAACACTTACCAGTAAATCTCAGCAACCCTGGCCAGGGATTTCCTGTTATAGCCAATCGAACACAGCGCAACATCAACTCCCTATACCGGGAGAGACGAATCCCCTCCTATCGCTCATTGCCTCCATGTGACTCGGGACTGTACCCAAAAACCACCGTTTTGCACGCCCTCTTGGACGTGGTAAGATGGAAATCAAAGCACAGTGGGAGCCACACAAGACTCTATGACGATCTCGGGTCAACAGACTACTCTGTACCAGTGTCACCAGAGAACTGCCATCTGACGTGAGGTATAATACCATCTGGGAGTTCTCGGCGAGTCCGTCCAGTGTACCCAGTCTCTACTGAGCACCCGTATATCATCTCTGATGTCAAACACCAATGGATATGGGATCATCTATCGCCCATCTGTATGGGTCGAGAAGGTACACGCTAGTCTACTCTGGTATACCGATTCCCCGTCTCGATACACCCACGACTAGGGACTTTGAAGGATGTACTTATGGACTACCATGTCCCCACTAGTATGATCCGCATCACAGTCCAGGTAGTCAAGTACACATCCTAAGGGCTTTACCAACATGTAACAGAGAGACAATCAGTATACACGTTAAGGTAAAGAGCAACCAGATAGCATACTATCATGTCGAGCAAGAAAGTCCTCCCTATATATGTCCCAGCATCCACTACAATATACATCCTATGTACAGTAATGGCCTCTACGGCATACATATAACTAACAATCTCCCACTTGCACTAGGGCCATCTGTAGCAGTGGTTGTAGTATCTCATACTCAACCATCCCATAAAAGTCTCTCTCTGGGAACAGGCCTTTGTGAGTGGATCCGCTGTGTTGTCCTCTGAGTCTACTCTCCTAACCTTGATCACCCTGGAGATCAACCATCTCCATGATCAAGTGATACTGCCTTAGAATATGTCTAGATCACTGATGGGACCTGCGTTCCTTGGCATAAGCCACAACTCCATTGTCACATAATGGGAGGAACATAGTTCATCTCATGAACCAATATATACCCAAACAGCCTCTTTGGTAGTATCTTAAGTAGCGATGTATCGTGCCTTTATCGTCTAGTATGTCACGGTATCTAGCTTGGAACTCTTCCAACATACCGTCCCTTTACTCAGGGTAAAGACAATGCCTGTGACTGACATTCAGTCGTCTTTATCACCCTGGAACACTTCCAGTGATTCTCCCCAGGGTCGACTGATACCTTCTCACTACAACTAGTGAGAATCCTAACATCCAATTAAATCTATCTCATAGATCTAAAACTCAGGATTTAGGAGGTATCATTTTGATCCTATATGGAGAATCATTGTGATAAGCGGAGATTGATCGAGCGTAGCATAGGAAACTCCTTCCCTATCAAGAGTATGTCATCCACGTACTCTACAAGGATCGTCACCATACTCCCTACTACCTTCTTGTTTATACAAGGTTCATCTACCATTTTGATGATGTCAACTTCTTTGACCGCTTCATCAAAACAGATGTTCCGACTCCGCGATGCCTGCTTTATCCTATAAAGCATCTTGCACACGTTTCCGCTGCTCCCACTGTCTACGAAGCCTTCTGGCTGTGTACTTATAGACACTCTCTTCTAAACTTCATTTAGAAAAGCTGTCATGACACCCAACCACCAGATATCGTAGTCATGGTATGTAGCCGTGGCAAGTAGGATCTGGATGGACTTAAGCATAGCTACTTAGAAAAGGTTTCATCATCATCCATACCTGGTCAATGATGTAGACCTTTAACAAGTCTAGCTTTGAAAGTCTCAACTCTTCCATGTACAACAAGTAATCTTCTCAAGATATACTTGCTCCTGAGGGGGATTTAACCCTTCAGATATAGCAACCAAAGTCCATACTTTGTTGGTGTATAAGGATTCCATCTCAGATCGCTAAGCATCCAGCCATTCTTACAGAGTCACACTCCTGATGGCCAGCTCGGAACTAGTTGGGTCATCATCTCATGATGCAATCCTCGCTCCCACTGTCATAGAGAAACCGAAGTATCTCTCAGGTGGGTAAGGAACCCTACTAGATCGGCGGAGAGGCTGAGATTCGTTGGAATCTACTGAATCCTTTAGTTCTACCAAATCATCAGCTGCAGTTTGTATGGCTGGAACATTTCCAGTTCTACATTACAGACCTTGCCTCGAGCTTGTCCGGATTTTGCTTTTATACATAGGCCGGACAACCCCAAATCTTAACTAACTTAAGACATGGGTTCTTCCCATTCCATATCACATATGAAGCGGTAGGCAACTGATTTGATTAGAACCCTATTCAATAGGTATGCAGCTTCTCAAGTGCATAACTCCCAAAAGGAAATAGGTAACTCAGTAGTACTCATCATAGAGCACACCATATCAAATAGGGTGTATCTTCTCCGCCCCGATATACCATCGTCCTATGGTGTATACAGAGGAGTAATGCTGAGAGAGAATCTCATTCTCCTTTAGAATAGTCCAGGAGTTCCATGCACAAGTATTCTCCTCCCTGATCTCATCATAGGACATAATACTTATACCCGTATTTTGGTTCTCTACTTCTAACTTATATTCTGTGAATATCTCAAAAGGTTCAGACTTGTGTTTCAACAGTAACATATGTCTGAATCTTGAGAGATTATCAGAGAATGTAATGAAGTACAAAGAACCATTCTTGGCATGTGTAGACAGGGGACCTACATACATCAACATGTATCATCCCAAGAGTTCACTAACTCTTTCTCTGTTTCCAATAAACGGAGCTATGGTCATCTTATCTTTGTGACATGACTGGCGAGTTTCACAAGATGTAGATTCAAACTGATTTAAATATGCATCTACATGTAACTTCAGCTAGTCGGGTCACATTGATCTGACCTAGTCTACAATACCTTAAGAAGGATCTGTTCATTTCTGAACTTTTCCTCTTATGTGTGTTCCATATACTAAGAACTGTAGTTTGATTTAGAACATCAATGCTTTTAGATAACGTGCCTGAACCGATCAACTTTTGATATAGGAAATGTTCAAAACATTATCCAACAATACAAAATTTTATCATTTCTTTACTTATAAAGAGACTGATATGATTTTGTATATCAGGTTCGGTATCTAATAACATTCGTTCAGAATCAATGTATTGATGATACAGGGTGACAGTGACCAACAGACTTGGCTGCAACACTTGTCCTGTTTTCTGCCTCATGAAACTTATCACCCGTTCTCAGTTCTCTACCTTTCTGTAGCCCTATGTAACAGATTACATATCTGGGATCCTGATCTGGTATCACATACCCAGGACGTAAAGGATACTGAGAAACAGTTCTCTGTAATGAACACACCCGAAGATGATGCATCAGCATGCACTCTCTTCGTTTGGGCGGCACGGGAATTCTGGTAATCCCCAATTTCCTGCTCTGTCTTATAACAATTATAAGTTGGAGCGGGACCAACGTTCCCCAGCTCAGTATAACAAGCGGGTTCGGTCAATAATCCGTATTATTATCTTGATTAAGGCGTGATATGGTCGCTACCTGGAGAGAGAGAAGAAAACACTCAGCGTGCGCTCTGTCAAGAATAGATTGGTTATAATTTTATCTAATCAGGATGGCTCCCACTGCTTTTTATCAAATCTTCCTTCAAACCCTAAAAGGAAAGACTAGCCGGGATTAATTACACACTACAAGTTCGCCAATCTTTCAGCCAGGCCAGTGTCGGTACTTTGAGGGAGGTCCCCCGTGCTTTCGCACGAACCTAATTAATGTAAACCTCGTTTTCCCAGAGGCGTAACCTCGTTAACACCTTTCTAGACACCTACTTGATCGGCTAATTGTAATGTATAAAACTCTCCCAGGAGTAACTCTTACTCGCAGCGGGTATCGGGATCCAACTATCTCATAGAAGGTATGCAATCTCATTGCAAATTTCAACACTTGAAATTCCCGATAATATTTTGCCCCTAACGTCCTATGACCTTGACAAAGGCCAACAAACCATAGGATGCTAGTCAAGTTCAACCCGTCATTTCCTGATTGAATTAAACCAACCCGCACGGCCCTTGACAAAGGCCAACAAGGTCGCACGACTACCCTAACTCAATCTGCATCATATCCATAAGCAGATAAGCACCAGTTAGCTACCGCACACTGCGCCTTGACAAAGGCCAACAAACGCAGCACGAATACTAACTACTACTTATCTGAAATGACGGAGGGCTACGACAGGTTTTTATGAAAACCTATTGCGTAATGAACTTGATATCGTTGTAGGATCGAATGAATTTTGAAATGGAGTGCTTTTGAGGCTTTTCTAGTTTTGCTGAAGGAGTCACTCCCGGTGAAGGGATCGTCGGTCCTTTCCTCGTCGAATGAGGTGCGGGATATATCACATATATCAGTGTGCAAAGCAAAAACTCTTTAAAAGCAATCAAAAGACAAACCGAGTGTGTAGCATCTGCCAGTTATTGCTAAAGGAGTCACTCCCGGTGAAGGGATCTCGGTCCTTTCCTCATCGAATAAGGTGCAGGATATATCATATATACCGCTGTGCAAAGCAAGAACTGTAGCTACCTGTTTTATTTTTGAAATTCGATTCTACAACATCTTAGGTTTCTTTTATTTCATTAATCTCATTAATGAAGTCCCATCATTTAAGTACCTAAACATCACAGATAAATACGACGTACACTTATGCCAGCCGCATTCGCCTCGATGTCCCCTCATGCACCGTTAGGTTAGGTAACTAACGGCAGAGCGGGGCAGGGCTAGCGCGGGTGTAAAACATAAGTAACGTCTATATAATATATCATATATACTATATACTGTATCTATCACAGAACATCACATGATCACATCACAGATATCGCAGCAGAAGAATTATATGAAATATTGGATATACTAGGACGTCCGTGTTTTCAATACGAGCCAGTATAAAACACGGATTCCACGGTCGTGATGAATAGCCAAACCCACACCCCTAGACCCCTACGAGAGCGGCAAGCAACCCTACCAATTCTGGAGTTAGGAGACCCGGACTCGACTCCTTGAGTTGGTCTCCCACTGGACTCCAGAACCCAGTTACTTGTGCTCCCCTCCTTGGGTCTATCCTAGTGCGGAAAAGTAAATAATATACAAACGGTGACAACTTCCGCAACCAGGAAGCGCCCCAATAAAAAGAATATTACATACAAGTTTTTACATGAATGAAAATGAAAAACACTCATCTCACATAAAAACCCCCCGGCTATTCAAACACGACGACCCAATATAACATATCCAGCAACACATAACATCACATGTCATCAACGTAAGTAAATATGCGCATCCCAATTGTCGTTGACATATAGCAACGAAACCGGCGATATCACATATTACACTTACGGTCACAGAAAAGAAAGTGTAAAACTACAACAGTTGGAATCCGCAACCACCTCAGACATCGCATGCCTGACCAAATGAATTCCTTAGACATCGCATGCCTAACAATTATAAACCCCGCATTTTAGTCTCATTATCGAAAACTCTTTTCAATATCAAGTCGGGCAATTCAACAAGATTCCCGACATCCTGATCGAATGCTCGTCGCAAACTTCAGTAGGCGGCCGCACCCCCGACGCCGTCGATGAAGTGCACCAAGGCGGAACACCGCCACCGCGAGCACCCGAACGGATGCTTTCGGCGACGGGGTTCTCCTACAGTCACTTGGTCGGGGCTATGGAGTGAGGCTGTCTATTAAGTTTACCCGGCGAGTATCCGCGTATGCTACGTGATTGCGACGGACTTTTGATCACATCAAAATTCCGTGGCAACCGATCAAGTGAGACTAAACTGCTATGTTTATAACATTCATTCAGTTATCTCATAACTTATTGTGAATTCCAATAATTGTATCACATTCCGGATAAATGGAAAATGCTAAACTTTTCGATCAAACAGTCAAACACCCAAGTTTTCCCGATACAGCTCAACACATGAAACATGTCTAAAAACATTCAATTCGTGCCTCAGTACCAACGGTCCAGCCGTAGAAGGGTCAAGCCAACGCCTCACATGTGGCACGCCGTACTGCCCCAAACCCGAAGGTTCAAAGGGCAGTTCAAGACGGTCACATAATCGAGTTAAGGTTTGTTGTCTTCTAGAGGGTCCATCGCGTTACTTGCACTACTTAGAACGTCGTTAAACTACGGAAAAATCCAACACTTGGAAATTTCCCGACAGGGGAAAAATTGGGTATTTATATCCGGTCGAACCTTTTAACATATTCTAAAAATACCCGGAAGAGCACACCGACAAAAATTAGACAGTTCGATCGAATACACAGAGTCCCCAATACAACCCAGAAAATACAACTCTGGAATAAATATTAAAAACATCCAGAACACACAAGAAACACCAACAGAAACAACTGAAGAAAACACACATCCTAATCACCACATACGGCCGCGGAACCGCCACAAAAGAGGGGTCAACGCCGCGGTTCCGCGGCCGTACTGTTGAATTAGGTTGTCGTTTTCTCCAGTTTTTCTTAGAATTTCCTGCACATTTCTCTGCATATTTTTAATTCCAAAAAATCCACAATTTACAGAATTGTCCAGAGAGCATTTTTCAAGTCGTGGTTTTGGGTCGATCGGACTTCTAACTCCGTCGGGACTTCGCCTAAGGCTCTAGCTAGGCTCTGATACCACTGAAAGGTTCCTAAGCACACTAGTGAGGTCTCACAAGGCATCAATCATGCCAAATTAAAATTTTAACGGTGCCGAGAAACCCGACTACGGATCGTCGGGTTTAGGCGAAAAAGCTAACTAGTTAACACTTAACTAAGAGATACGGAAATACAACCTTTGTAGATCCGGTCGTCCACCTCCACGGCTCCGAGATGAGGTCCTCTCCGCTGTCCAAATCAAATCCGGGCTCTAGCGTCAGCTTCATCGGAGAATGGACGGGCTAGGTCGTCGACGACGTGCCGAAGATGATCTACGTCGAAGCATCACTAGATCGAGCTCCACCTTCACCAAGTCTTGAAAACTTGTGAAGGAAACACACTCTACTACTTGGCAAGAGGTAGAGGATGGAGAAATAGGAAGTGGGTAGACTTTAGTTTTGGATTTCTCACTCAAATTCATCACTTGCCATTGATGGAGGCAAGCTTTCTTCACTTGAAGAAATGAAGAAGAAGAAGAATATTATGATAAGAATCATTAGAAAAAAAATAAAAAACCATCCTTATCATAATTGTAACTATGGTTATGTGTAGAGAATTGACCAAGGTTAAAGGAATGGTTAGGGTTAAGGTTTCATGAAGCTTCCACTAAACAACAAAAAAAGCCACCATTCTTTTCTCCTTTTTCCATCTATTTTCCAAAATGAATAAATAGATAAATAAATGAGAAAAGGATATAAAACCCTAATCATAAGTTTAACCATGGTTTAATTCTTTACACTTAACCAAGTAAACATGTATCATCAAACATGATACAATAAAATGCACAAAAAGTATATCACATATACAACTTGTACATCCAAGTGAGAAAATCCTTCTAAAGTGAACCGATACTAGTTAATGCAAAGTAATATATCAAATATATATAATTATACATTAAATCATTAAATTAACACTTGATTTAATGATCCGGTCATATCGCATATAACAGACTAATATCAACAGCAACATCTGATCGAATCAACACTTGATCCGATAACCCGGCTATATCGCATATAACCGATCAATGTCACAAATCGCGAGAATCAAATACAGTATCACATACTGGTATCATTCTCGGTCCCGCACATATCTCATATGCGCTCCTATTTCGTTTCGCTTGAGCCAGGAAACCTCTGTGTAGGACTCTAAAGACTCGTCAATACGCCGGCAGCAGATGATGATCATATCAAGCATCCACAAGCCGCAAGCGGTCTGCTAAACGTAACGGCCACCCGGGTATTGAGCGATCTGAGGATCAACGAGCAAGCCCGCTCATACTCCTGTGAATCCAACCAGTAACACTACCGTACAGTCCGGTCTGATCGTCTGATATGTCGCATATCTCGCCTAGGGGTGGTAAACGTCAGACCCCAATAGCTCGATAAGTCGTGTCGATATGAGGTCTATAACAATTCGAGAAACTACTGGTAACACTTACCAGTAAATCTCAGCAACCCTGGCCAGGGATTTCCTGTTATAGCCAATCGAACACAGCGTAACATCAACTCCCTATACCGGGAGAGACGAATCCCCTCCTATCGCTCATTGCCTCCATGTGACTCGGGACTGTACCCAAAAACCACCGTTTTGCACGCCCTCTTGGACGTGGTAAGATGGAAATCAAAGCACAGTGGGAGCCACACAAGACTCTATGACGATCTCGGGTCAACAGACTACTCTGTACCAGTGTCACCAGAGAACTGCCATCTGACGTGAGGTATAATACCATCTGGGAGTTCTCGGCGAGTCCGTCCAGTGTACCCAGTCTCTACTGAGCACCCGTATATCATCTCTGATGTCAAACACCAATGGATATGGGATCATCCATCGCCCATCTGTATGGGTCGAGAAGGTACACGCTAGTCTACTCTGGTATATCGATGCCCCGTCTCGATACACCCACGACTAGGGACTTTGAAGGATGTACTTATGGACTACCATGTCCCCACTAGTATGATCCGCATCACAGTCCAGGTACTCAAGTACACATCCTAAGGGCTTTACCAACATGTAACAGAGAGACAATCAGTATACACGTTAAGGTAAAGAGCAACCAGATAGCATACTATCATGTCGAGCAAGAAAGTCCTCCCTATATATGTCCCAGCATCCACTACAATATACATCCTATGTACAGTAATGGCCTCTAGGGCATACATATAACTAACACGCTCAGGGTTTTGTAGAGAGTGAATGAGAACATCTCTAAGCTCTTTAGATAGGACCAAGGCATCATAGATGGTTAGGAAAGACGGAAGCTTTCGGAGATGAGCTAAGACATTATAGTTCACCAAGGAAGGACTTGAGTTTTCATTACCCGGTTCTCTGCCATCTTCCTCATTAGCCACATGTTTTTCCTTTCTTCTTGGGGCGTTGCCCTGATTTAGTAGTAGAGCCCTGCCGCTTCTGAGCTGGATTTGGTTGGCCTTTGTGGCGAGCTCCTCATCCTCTTCAGGAAAACAGAGCTCCTCCTCAGAGTCGCTGCCAAGTTGGATGGCGTAGCCGGTCACTATAGGGATCTCTTCATTGGAGTCTTCTTCTAACTCTTCTAGAATTTTAGCCACTTCTATAGGGGGGAACTCATTCAATTGAATTAGAGTTCTTTCCTTTTGTTCATAGTCTTCGAGTGAATTGATATATTTTTGAATGGTCAATCTCCTTGCAGACTCTTTTTCGCACCGAGCTGCACTTTTCTTCTTCTTGAGCCTTTTGGATTTTGAGCCTGATGGAGCCACATTGGCAGCTGGAATGGTAGGCTTCTTCTGCCCTTCCCATTCCGTCCTAGGCTTTTTCAGAAGTAGCTTTAGCATCTTCTTCGTCTTATTAGATATGTGCTTGTAAGTCCATGCTACCTCTCCCGGTACTTTCGGGAATGCGGAATTTGGTAAAAAACGATTTTTATGGAGGTGGTAACATGGACCTAAAACCCGGATCTTGGTTAAACATCTATCTAACAACATAACTATGAGTTTCTAGCTACTCGGTTAGGGGGTTATACCTTGCTTGTCTTGAACTCCTTCGTCTTCAAGCTCGGATAGTGGTCCGGACCGGCTTCTTCTCGTCGTCTCCGTACGCCGAAGATAGATCCACCTGAAAGCTCCAACCTTTAGCTCCTTCTTCGTTCTTTGAAGAAACTAGTTCACTTGGTTTGCAAAACCTAGTGAACTAGGATGAGTAGAGAAGAATTAGAATAGGATTTTATCTATGGTTCTTGATTCTCAACTCATGAGACAAGAGAACCATAGATTAAAGAGAGGGAGCAAGAGCAAAAGGGTGAGAGCAAAAGGAGAGCTCAAGAACAAGAGAGAGAATGAGCAAGAAAGAATGAGGCTCTCTTTTGTCTTTCACCCTCTCATAATCCAAAGCAATCATAACTCATCATACTAACAAAAGTCTTATGTGATGGTTGAAGCAACCATAACCATATCATTTCATGCACTCACTTTACACAAATGAGCAAGCAAGTAAAAGTCTTTGCCATGAAATGATGGCTATGGTTATCATGATGGTCAACTAGTCAAGCCTAGTCAACCGGTCAACAAAGTCAACAAGTCAACAAAAGTCAACAAGTCAACAAAGTCAACAAAAGTCAACAACCATGTCACCATAATACTTAATTAATATAATAGTTAATCACATATCATATTCTCATTAGGGTTGATCAAAAGGTCAATAGTCAACGGTCAACTGTCAACAACCCTAATGAGAATCCACTGCCTCTGTCTCCCTGTCAACTGTGCATACACACCCGCATCCGCGTTCCGAGGAACACGAATGCAAACTGGATAAATCCAATCCCATAAGGTACACTAGGATCTGGCTTAAACCAAAGCCCGCTAGTGTAAACTGTCCGGACATTGTACGCGCACAAGTGCACGGATGTGACCGAACCCTGTCGCAAAACCATGCGACCTGTCGCAATACCATGCGACCTCTACTCTTTTGCCTAAAGGCGAAAAGCTTTCTGTGTGGGACTCTAAAGACTCGACACTACGCTGGCAGTGGGTTTAACCACAGACCGCAAGCGGCACTAGCTGTGCGTAACGGTCCCCAGGTAATGCCGACAAGAAGACCGACGAGGCGAAACCCATCTGAACTCCTACTGAGCCTGAGTGTGACATTCTCCATACAGTCCGGTCTGTTCGTCTGATACATCGCATGGCGGGCCTAGGGGACGGTAAACGTCAGTCCCCCAATAGCGGTACAAGTCGTGCCGGAGCGAAGCCCAAAACACCCTGAGATAACACTGGAAACCTACCAATATATCTCGTTTGCCCTGGCCACGGACTACTCGTGTAATGGCTCTCCTAGACACAGCGCGATGTCAACCCCCAATACCGGGAGAGACGAATCCTGTCAAACCGTCACTGCCTCCAAGTGCTTCGGGACTGCACCCAACCACTACCTGTTTGCACGACTCCTTTGAGCCGTGGTAGGGTAGTAATCAAAGTACAGTGGGAACACACTCGAGGCGGAGTGACAGTGTCAAGTCAGCGGACTAAGCTGTACTCATGTCACCTGGGAACTGATAACTGACGATAGGTATAATACCAACTAGTCAGTTCCCGACGAGTCCTGTCCAGTGTACCCGTAACCTAACGAGCACCCGTATACTATCTCAAGTACGACGTACTGACGGCTGTGGGACAGACCGTCTCCCACACTGGGATGAGAAGCGCATGCGCTGGTCTACTCCGGAGTATCGATGTCCTGTCTCGATAGTCCTGCGACCAGGGACCTGCATAAGGATGTGCTTATAGATTACCCAGCCCCACTAGTGTGACGGCCATCACATCGCTGGTAATCAAGCAAAGATCCTAAGGGCTCCACTAATGTGTATAGGCGATATACAAAATATAAACACATGTACACATTGAAGTAGAAACAAACCAAGTAGCATACTACTATTTTGAGCAAGATTGTATATACAAGGTGAATATCCCAAGCATCCATTAAGTAATATACAAACCAGTATGATACAGTAATGGCCTCTAGGGCATATACACTAACAATCTCCCACTTGCACTAAGGCCATGTACTGGCATATCGAAGACCTATCATCTCGATCAGCCGCTCGAACTGAGTCTGGGGCAGGGCCTTGGTGAATGGATCTGCAGTGTTATCTTCTGAAGCGACTCTCCGAACCTCGATCTCCTGGCGATCCACGATCTCCCTGATCAGGTGATACCGCCTCAAGATGTGCCTGGATCTCTGATGGGACCTGGGTTCATTCGCTAAAGCTATAGCCCCGTTGTTGTCGCAATACAGAGGTATTGGATTAACAATGGACGGAACCACCTGAAGTTCTTTCAAGAACTTCCTCATCCAGACAGCTTCTTTTGCGGCATCAGATGCAGCGATGTATTCCGCTTCCATCGTCGAGTCTGCAACGGTTTCCTGTTTGGAACTCTTCCAACACACCGCCCCTCCATTGAGGGTAAAGACAAAACCCGACATGGACTTGGAATCATCCTTGTCACTCTGGAAGCTGGAGTCAGCAAAGGCCTCGATCTGGAGGTCTTTTCCGCCATACACCAAGAACATCTCCTTAGTCCTTCTCAGGTACTTGAGAATGTTCTTTACCGCTATCCAGTGTTTCTTCCCAGGGTTTGACTGATACCGGCTTACCACACTCAGTGCATAAGCTACATCCGGTCTGGTACACAACATCGCATACATTATAGAGCCTACCGCAGAAGCGTAGGGTATAATAGACATGCGATCCCTTTCCAAATTAGTCTTGGGATACATCTCTTTAGAGAGGGTGATCCCGTGACAAGCCGGTAGGTTACCGCGCTTGGAATCTTCCATACTGAATCTTTTCAGCACGGTGTCGATGTACCTGGACTGAGAAAGTCCTAATATCCTCTTGGATCTGTCACGGTAGATCCGGATACCCAGAATGTATGAGGCATCACCCAGGTCTTTCATGGAGAACCTGTGTGACAAGAACCCCTTGACAGATTGTAGCATAGGAATGTCATTTCCTATTAAGAGAATGTCATCCACGTATAAAACGAGGAATACTACAGTTCTCGCTACAAATCTACTATAGATGCATGGTTCATCTGGATTTTTGATAAAGCCAAATTCTTTGACCGTCTCATCAAAGCAGATGTTCCAACTCCGCGACGCCTGCTTTAGTCCATAGATGGACTTAAGCAACTTGCACACCTTTCCGCTGCTCCCACTCTGAATGAAACCCTCTGGTTGGTCCATATAGACACACTCCTCTAAATTTCCATTTAGAAAAGCGGTCTTTACGTCCATTTGCCAGATCTCATAATCGTGGAAGGCAGCAATGGCAAGAAGGATCCAAATGGATTTCAGCATGGCTACTGGAGAAAAGGTTTCGTCATAGTCCAAGCCAGGTCTTTGACGGAAACCTTTTGCTACCAGCCTAGCTTCATAGGTCTCAACCTGTCCATCTACACCAATCTTCCTTTTGAAGATCCACTTGCATCCTACGGGTTTTACCCCGTCTGGAGCAATGTCCAACGTCCATACCTTGTTGGTGTACATGGACTCCATTTCGGTCCGCATTGCATCCAGCCATTTCACTGAGTCAACGCTCTGAACGGCCTGCTGGAAGCTAGTAGGCTCATCATAATCTATGATGCAATCCTCTCTATCCCCGTCTATGAGAAAACCGCAGTATCTCTCGGGCGGATGAGACTGCCTACTACTCCTGCGGAGCGGCGTAGGAATGTCCTGTTCTGTTGAACCCTCTGGTTCCACTAACCTTTCAGTAATAGTCTGTGGTTCTGGAATTTCTTCCAGTTCTACTGCGCTCCCACTATTTTCCTTTTCCAAGAACTAGTGTTCTAGAAAGTGGGCATTACGAGAAACAAGGACTTTTTGTTCCTCTGCGTAGTAGAAAAGATACCCCCTGGTGTTCTTTGGGTATCCCACAAACTTGCACAGTACTGAGCGTGCCTCGAGTTTGTCCGCATGCTGCTTTTTGACAAAAGCTGGACATCCCCAGATCTTTAGATATTGAAGATAGGGTTTCTTCCCACTCCACATTTCATATGGGGTGGTAGGCACAGTCTTAGTCGGAACTCGGTTCAAAAGGTATGCAGCTGATTCTAGCGCATACCCCCAGAATGATCGCGGTAACTCAGCGTTACTCATCATGGACCGCACCATATCCAATAGGGTGCGGTTCCGTCTCTCCGATACACCGTTATGTTGCGGGGTGTATGGAGGAGTAAGCTGAGAGAGAATTCCGTTCTCTTTTAAATAGTCCAGGAACTCGGCACTTAAGTATTCTCCACCTCGATCCGATCTTAGAATCTTAATACTTTTGCCGGTCTGTTTCTCTACTTCTGTAGCGTTTTGAAAAATCGTTTCGGTGAAATTTCGGAAAATCGGTAAAATAAGGGGGTTTTCTGTAAAAAAGTCAAAATGCAAATATCTTATTATAAAAATTAAATATACATATTCTAGCTATGAAATTGCTAGTATTTGGTGTTTATTGAGCCACTGGTGAAATTTCAAATTTTCTGAAAAAAATTTATTTTATTATTATTTTAAGCCGGTAAGAAAATACATTAAATTAGCGATAAATACAAATTTAAATGGGCTAATTTTAATCCTTAAAATCATGTTGATTAAAATCTAGTTGTAATATAAATTTTTAGTATTTTATTTCAAGTTTTAATTGATTTATTTTATGGAAAACAAAAATATAGTTATTTTGAACTAAAACTTGCAAATTTGGTATTGTGGGGGGTCTTTTTGCATAGAATTTTTTTGTAAAGTCTCTCACACTCACCCTCACACCCCTTGGCCGGCCCCACACTATTGTAGCAGCCCAAGAATTTTATTTCCCTCTTTTTGACCTTAAATCATGTGAGAAATGGGTTAAAATAAGGTTTTTATATATAGTAAAGTAGGTGGGGGTATTATGGTAATTGGGAGGGGCTTTGACCTTCGAATTTCCACACCAATCACTCACCTCTCCCCACTCCCCTCTTCTGGCCGAAATATTCAGCAGCCCCCCTCATTTTCCCCCCAAGTTTCCACTTCATTTCATCTCCAAAAAACCTCACAAAAATCCATCAAAAATCCCACAAAATCAAAATCCGACTCCTACCCATTTTCCCTCATCTCCTTTAGCATGGATCTTGGTGCAAGGATTTCAAAATGGAGGTCTAGAATTCAAGTTTGATCATGGTTTGTGAGGTATAACTTTGACCCATTATTCATTTTGTTTGATTTAAATTCCTTAATGAAGCTAATTAGGTGTTAAATTGTGGGTTTAATTGAATGTTTGGAAATTCAATTGGGAATTTTGAATTAAAGCTAGGGTTTGAATTAAATTAGGTTCTTTATCATTAGCTTATGATTGTAATGAGGGGATTAACATGTAATTGAATGCAAAATCTAATTTGGTTACTAATTGCTAATTTGTTAGTTTAAAAATGGTGATAATTATGCTAAATTGCTAACTAGGTTTAGAAATTAAATAAAAACGTGGGATTAAAATCTAGTTCGGATTTTTAGCACATCATTAAGGTTTCCATGAGTGGTTTAACCATTTAATATATGCAAAACCAAGTTTAATTGTAAAATTATGAATTTTACAATAAAAAGTGTTAAAATTGATATTTTTGCAATCTAGGATTTTGGAAATTATGCAAATTTATGTGATTAAATTATGGAAATGGTTTTTATGACTTATTTAAGTTATTTAATAAGTATTATGGCCGCTAGAATTGTTTAAACATCGAGTTTTGCACTAAAATGGATAATTTTGCTTGCTAGTTTTTCGGAAAAACGGCTTTTAAAGTGAATTTAGGGTTTTTGTGAGTTTTAACCTAGTTTATATTAAAATTAGTGTGCGTGAATGTGCAAATGAGTGTGATTGGATTTTTCTCGATGGTTTGACGTTTGTACATCGACATCGAGGGTTGGTTTGACTATTCTTGCATGCGTAGGCGATAAGTTTGGACCTATGCGTGATACGCGTGCCGATTTGATTTTCGTATGCCGTTTCGATTTCGAATTTAGTTTTAATGCGATACGGTGCGTTATGATATGTAGGTACCCCATGTGGACTTCGAGACGACCAGCAAGCGCGTGGCGACGTCGGCACCGGCGAGCGAGGACCAGGTGAGTAGATTTATATCTACGGGGAGAAGTCGGGTGGATGGCGTATAGCACCCCCGCAGTTCATGGTGATGTATACGGACACGTATACACATATATATATATATTGGTTATATATTGTTTGAGTTATTGATGATAAATATGGATATTTGGTGTTCTTGGATGATTGAGTGTCGCGAAACCCTAGAGTAGCGGTCGCACCACACTTGCACACACCCACCCATACTTGCATACTTTATTCTTTCTTTTGTGCTTATTCGGGAATATATAGCTATGTGTTCACATAGGTATGGGACTGTGTGTTCACATACGGATTTGAGGATAGTACTTGGGATTTATGATGAGTCGATGAGATTTGATTTGAGGCCGTGAGATCGGTGATATAGCGGGGTTCGTATTTAAGATACGACATGACGTTATAGCGGGTCCTTGACGTAGTTTTACACACGTGCATGCATACTTAGGCGATATCGATATGTACTAGACGTAGATCAGTACCAGATCATAATATTGATAAAGAGGATACCAGGTGAATAGTAGGATGAATGTGATTTTGTCCCGTACCCAGAATTGGAGGATGCCGTACGACGGATTTACGTACGAGCTATATCTTGATGATTGATCCGCACTCTTGACTTGGGATGTCTGATTATAGATATGGTATCGGATATGATATTATTGAGGTGGGATCACCGACTAATATATATACAGGTATGTATATGTATCGACTCAGACGTTAGGCGGTTTCCTTACCTGTAGTCCAGCTTGTTAGCTTAGCCCTTTAGCTTAGTTTAGTTGTTAGATTAGATTCGATTCTTACCTATTTCAAAGCTTACGAATCATGCGTATTTTAAAAGACAGGTCAAGGGATTCTACGGATATTTCAAAAAACGTATCTTTTCTTAAAAACACCGTAGCCCCTAATTTCAAAACCCCATGATTCGTGTTATTTCAAAAGGCACCATTTGTAGGACTTATATTAGATTAGTGCAGATTAGTTATAGTTGCGTCTAGTATTCAGCTCCCGCTCATTTTTACTGTTCGCTCCGCATCGCATACTTATATTATAATTTCTTATTGCATTATTAATATCATGCTGTTAGGACACCAGCACCATTACCGATGACGCGTATGTACCACGTACACTTACTTGCCGGCTCACACACATCTTCATCGGTAATTGACATGTCACGAACACTTTAGAAAATACTATTTCATTTAACATAGGTTGTTAGCTAATAGTTTAGACATGATATTAGTGTACTTGCCTTATATGCTAGTTAGACATTGTAGTTATTGCCTACTACTTCATGCATATTATTATTCACTGTTGTGTCGCATTCATGGATTCTCATGCCTATATTCACTGTTTACATGCTATTGATGACTTGGATTCGGATTTCATGAGATTTCTTGGATTTGGAGGAAAACCGCAAAAACATAAATAAACCTTTTCTCCCTTTTAAAATAAAAAGTGCGGTTTTCCCATGATGTATGAGTCGTCCACCATGAGTTTGCTGATGGATTTCGAGACCCGATTCGAGGAGTGGAGGAACCGTTTCGGGTACATGGTGGGCCCGGTATGGTACCCCGGGGCAAGAGGAATGTGGTGTTGACGTTGAGCCTGGCTGGGGAGCACTACCTACCGGTGATATTACCCGACACGTCGGATATCCGGAGGATACCGTCGTGGTCTTGAGATGGATGGTAGGGGCCGGTCTGGACTGACGGCGCCCTAGATATTAAGATTGAGACATTGATATTTCGAGACATTGAGATTTATGTTTTGTGTCGATGCTAGACACTGTTGATACTGATTTCATTTATGATACCTCAGTTTAAAAATACAAAGGAAATCTCACTAATTTATGAAAACAGTTCTTCGTTTACATGTATTCTGTTTTCATGCATTCATACCTCATTCATATGATATATTGCTACCTGAGGCACTGACACGGGCACATGAGATTACACTCGGGTTAGATATTTACCCTAGCCTTGTTATAGGCTACGTGTTATTCCTATATTTGAGGACATATTATGATCATTGACCTAGGATTGCGTTATTTATGCGATTTCTGTGCGTAGATGTTTTTCTATTCACGAGTTGGCAACTCACCCCCGTTGTGCCCCAGTTTCTTGCAGGTTTGCCGTACAGGTTTCATTACGGCTTTGCTAGCACTACTTCCATTTCCGGGTGATTTGCTAGTAGGTGGGTTTATTTGTATCGTACCCCCATTATATATCTTGTATATCATTATTCTGTTGTATCTAGAAGTTCCATCAACCAAACATGTATTTATTGAGATAGAGACCGGTGTTGTTTATTCTTTCGACCTTAGAGTCGCTCGTTATATATTTGGTGGTTTTGAGTTTCCTTTTGAGTTTTGATCCTCGCCGTTGGCGTTGTATATTATATTGCTTGTGTGGTTGTGACCGTCGATTGACGAAGAGCTAGCTCCCGCTTGGGGATGCCTTTTTCTTGATTCCGTATACTATTCATGTTGTATCCCGTTTGGGGGCCAGTATTTACAAAGGAGACTCTGCCGAAATTTTCAGTAAAATTTTGATGTTTTAAAAAACCGCATAATTCGGCTTATGCTATTGAAATTACTTGCTTTAAGTTGGTTTTTTCCTGCACTCTACTACTTTTCTTGGTTTGGATTTCTGGGTTTTCTGTTTACTTAGATTACGTACGCCTCGAGACGTTTCGTAGTTTAAGTGCCGGTCATGTTCCGTACTTTCGGGACGTGACAAAGTTGGTATCAGAGTGTTAGGTTTTAACCTTCGGAGCGTAGGATGACCCTTGGTTGATGGAATAAAGTAGAGTGACGTACCGTTGATATGTTCCACGGCATATTTACGACACGCCACTCCACTTATGAAGCCTTAGGATGTACATTTCCTTGTTCAGTATTATATTCCTTCCTGATCTAGCCTCATCGGTACCAGTTTGGTTTTGCTGCTACGGTTATGGCAGGAAGAGCTACGGCTAGAGTTGCGGTCAGCACAAGCTCGTCACGAACGAGGACTGACCAGGGCATGATTCCGGCGACACACGATTGCGGAGATGTGTCTTTTTACTGTGTTTCCGCGCCACGAGCGTTTGGCGGATCGCCTTTATGAGGTTACTCGGATGTGCTGATCGACACTAGAGGATTGAGCCACTGACAGAGGCCAGCAAGATTTTGATGACCATTGGTATATTACTTACTCATGATGATTGAGACACTGTTCAGCGTGCGGACGAGTGAACCAGTTGTTGCAGCGAACGACGGGATATCGCCCCAGATGTTGGAGCTATTGCGGGATGAGTTGTACTAATAGATGCGAGAAGGTCGCTAGTCATCGAGGATGAATGACTAGGACATGTGGATCGTTCGCCTACCCCGATGCGAGGTCATCAGATAGATTGATTCCAGCTGGAGACGACTTCACGTGGAGACGTTGAGAGTCGACAGAGACGATCGAATGTCAGAAACCTATTATTCCAAGTTTAAAGTAGTCGGAAAGACATGCAGGCAATTCTATGGTCCCTCTAGAAAAATGAAACCCTAACTCGACTTAATGACCGTGTGAAAGCCTTTGAACCTTCGGGTTTGCGGCAGTTCTACGGCGCCATTAGTGAGGCTTGGGTTTGCCCTTCTACGGCTGGACCACCGATGCTGTGGTATGTACTCGATACTATTAAACTGTGCCCAAGAGGTTGAGCTCTTGGGGGATTATAAGGTTTTGACAAATCGATCGGATGGCTCGACTTAATTCGGATGCTAGGTGGTGAGATGCATTTCTTGGGAGACTCCGGATACGAGGATAGCCGTGGGAGCTCAGTCCATGCAGCCACGACGAGACGAGTCCGAAACGGTCGACATTAGAGAAAAGTGAAGAAAGAGGTTCGTACCAGATCTAGATGAGATGACGTTCCACTCCGCCGACATCAGAGATGCGATGCGCATGCCGAGGCGTGGTACTTGGATTTACCTTCCAGAAGGAGTCGCGTTGAGTATGCAGCCGTTCCAGAACGAGAACAGATCTAGTAAGGGACGATGACTTCCGGACAGTTCGGCAGAGATGAGATTTGGGAGAGATCTCGATAGGACCTTTCTGGAATAAATTACAAGAAGACCTTGACCCAGGAGTGGTCATTGTTACGCACACCTGGGTGGTCATTGTTACGCACACCAGCAGGCCAGAGTTCATGATCATTGACGAGACGTCCCACTAGTGACCGCGACAGTTGGCCCGAGATTCTTAGAGGATGCGCTTGAGCGGTACTATTCCGCCATTATTGATTTCGATGTTTTGGGTGATTTATTCGCATGATTTGATTTTGATGATTGAGGATTTACGATCTTTGCACAGTGTAGCACTTGATATCGTTTTCGTGCTTTGGTTTCACATGTTTGTGATTTTACGGTTTTAGACATTTGAGTTGATTTTGTGCGTATATACGCACACGTTTTGGTTCCTGCACTCTGTATAGTTTATATATGCTTGCAGTGCAGTGATACGCCTTTTGTGCACTTAGATGCACTGGACTTTGATTTCGATGGTGATGTTCGATATTTGTTTTGTGCACCTTATGCACCTGACTGGATTTTGCGTATATTCGGCACTTGATATTGGATTTCATGATTTCGTACACGATAGATGCACCTGATTTGGATTTTCGCGCATGTTGGGCGCATGTTTTGAAGTGTGATTTTGGTGCACACCAGATGCACTAAATCGAGATTTTTCGTGCATGTCAGATGCACCTGATTTTGCTGTCAGGCACACATGTTGCCTACGACAGATGTTTCGTGCACACCCGATGCACTTAGATGTTGTTTCTGTGCATATGTATGGCACAAATTTGGATTTTGATTTCCGTGCGCACAAGACACACATAGTATTCATACGCGTATTTTGGGGATTGATTTTTCTTATAGAGCAGTACGTTTTTATGATATTGCTATGTGTTTTCGTACTGAGCCGAACTAGTCAGAGGACAGTACCTGAATATATTTTACATGTATAGTTTCGAGTTATATCACATTGGTTTTGCTTTGGATTTTGTATTGATGTCTTCCCCATGACTCCGATGATTGCGGGATGCTTGACGGAGTTTTGATTTGAGTTATATGCTCATTTTTCATGCGCATGCGCTGCGCTACGATTTGTTTTATGTATTTACAATTTCGGAGTCCCGACGACTTGATGGTTTTGGTTCAGATGTTTTAGTATTTGGGGGGAGTTTTACTTTAAATTCGGGGACCGAATTTTTTTTAAGGGGGGAAGATTGTAGCGTTTTGAAAAATCGTTTCGGTGAAATTTCGGAAAATCGGTAAAATAAGAGGGTTTTCTGTAAAAAAGTCAAAATGCAAATATCTTATTATAAAAATTAAATATACATATTCTAGCTATGAAATTGCTAGTATTTGGTGTTTATTGAGCCACTAGTGAAATTTCAAATTTTCTGAAAAAAATTTATTTTATTATTATTTTAAGCCGGTAAGAAAATACATTAAATTAGCGATAAATACAAATTTAAATGGGCTAATTTTAATCCTTAAAATCATGTTGATTAAAATCTAGTTTTAATATAAATTTTTTGTATTTTATTTCAAGTTTTAATTGATTTATTTTATGGAAACAAAAATATAGTTATTTTGAACTAAAACTTGCAAATTTGGTATTGTGGGGGGTCTTTTTGCATAGAATTTTTTTGTAAAGTCTCTCACACTCACCCTCACACCCCTTGGCCGGCCCCACACTATTGTAGCAGCCCAAGAATTTTATTTCCCTCTTTTTGACCTTAAATCATGTGAGAAATGGGTTAAAATAAGGTTTTTATATATAGTAAAGTAGGTGGGGGTATTATGGTAATTGGGAGGGGCTTTGACCTTGGAATTTCCACACCAATCACTCACCTCTCCCCACTCCCCTCTTCTGGCCGAAATATTCAGCAGCCCCCCTCATTTTTCCCCCAAGTTTCCACTTCATTTCATCTCTAAAAAACCTCACAAAAATCCATCAAAAATCCCACAAAATCAAAATCCGACTCCTACCCATTTTCCCTCATCTCCTTTAGCATGGATCTTGGTGCAAGGATTTCAAAATGGAGGTCTAGAATTCAAGTTTGATCATGGTTTGTGAGGTATAACATTGACCCATTATTCATTTTGTTTGATTTAAATTCCTTAATGAAGCTAATTAGGTGTTAAATTGTGGGTTTAATTGAATGTTTGGAAATTCAATTGGGAATTTTGAATTGAAGCTAGGGTTTGAATTAAATTAGGTTCTTTATCATTAGCTTATGATTGTAATGAGGGGATTAACATGTAATTGAATGCAAAATCTAATTTGGTTACTAATTGCTAATTTGTTAGTTTAAAAATGGTGATAATTATGCTAAATTGCTAACTAGGTTTTAGAAATTAAATAAAAATGTGGGATTAAAATCTAGTTAGGATTTTTAGCACATCATTAAGGTTTCCATGAGTGGTTTAACCATTTAATATATGCAAAACCAAGTTTAATTGTAAAATTGTGAATTTTACAATAAAAAGTGTTAAAATTGATATTTTTGCAATCTAGGATTTTGGAAATTATGCAAATTTATGTGATTAAATTATGGAAATGGTTTTATGACTTATTTAAGTTATTTAATAAGTATTATGGCCGCTAGAATTGTTTAAACATCGAGTTTTGCACTAAAATGGGTAATTTTGCTTGCTAGTTTTTCGGAAAAACGGCTTTTAAAGTGAATTTGGGGTTTTTGTGAGTTTTAACCTAGTTTATATTAAAATTAGTGTGCATGAATGTGCAAATGAGTGTGATTGGATTTTTCTCGATGGTTTGACGTTTGTACATCGACATCGAGGGTTGGTTTGACTATTCTTGCATGCGTAGGCGATAAGTTTGGACCTATGCGTGATACGCGTGCCGATTTGATTTTCGTATGCCGTTTCGATTTCGAATTTAGTTTTAATGCGATACGGTGCGTTATGATATATAGGTACCCCATGTGGACTTCGAGACGACCAGCAAGCGCGTGGCGACGTCGGCACCGGCGAGCGAGGACCAGGTGAGTAGATTTATATCTACGGGGAGAAGTCGGGTGGATGGCGTATAGCACCCCCGCAGTTCATGGTGATGTATACGGACACGTATACACATATATATATATTGGTTATATATTGTTTGAGTTATTGATGATAAATATGGATATTTGGTGTTCTTGGATGATTGAGTGTCGCGAAACCCTAGAGTAGCGGTCGCACCACACTTGCACACACCCACCCATACTTGCATACTTTCTTCTTTCTTTTGTGCTTATTCGGGAATATATAGCTATGTGTTCACATAGGTATGGGACTGTGTGTTCACATACGGATTTGAGGATAGTACTTGGGATTTATGATGAGTCGATGAGATTTGATTTGAGGCCGTGAGATCGGTGATATAGCGGCGTTCGTATTTAAGATACGACATGACGTTATAGCGGGTCCTTGACGTAGTTTTACACACGTGCATGCATACTTAGGCGATATCGGTATGTACTAGACGTAGATCAGTACCAGATCATAATATTGATAAAGAGGATACCAGGTGAATAGTAGGATGAATGTGATTTTGACCCGTACCCAGAATTGGAGGATGCCGTACGACGGATTTACGTACGAGCTATATCTTGATGATTGATCCGCACTCTTGACTTGGGATGTCTGATTATAGATATGGTATCGGATATGATATTATTGAGGCGGGATCACCGACTAATATATATACAGGTATGTATATGTATCGACTCAGACGTTAGGCGGTTTCCTTACCTGTAGTCCAGCTTGTTAGCTTAGCCCTTTAGCTTAGTTTAGTTGTTAGATTAGATTCGATTCTTACCTATTTCAAAGCTTACGAATCATGCGTATTTTAAAAGACAGGTCAAGGGATTCTACGGATATTTCAAAAAACGTATCTTTTCTTAAAAACACCGTAGCCCCTATTTTCAAAACCCCATGATTCGTGTTATTTCAAAAGGCACCATTTGTAGGACTTATATTAGATTAGTGCAGATTAGTTATAGTTGCGTCTAGTATTCAGCTCCCGCTCATTTTTACTGTTCGCTCCGCATCGCATACTTATATTATAATTTCTTATTGCATTATTAATATCATGCTGTTAGGACACCAGCACCATTACCGATGACGCGTATGTACCACGTACACTTACTTGCCGGCTCACACACATCTTCATCGGTAATTGACATGTCACGAACACTTTAGAAAATACTATTTCATTTGACATAGGTTGTTAGCTAATAGTTTAGACATGATATTAGTGTACTTGCCTTATATGCTAGTTAGACATTGTAGTTATTGCCTACTACTTCATGCATGTTATTATTCACTGTTGTGTCGCATTCATGGATTCTCATACCTATAATCACTGTTTACATGCTATTGATGACTTGGATTCGGATTTCATGAGATTTCTTGGATTTGGAGGAAAACCGCAAAAACATAAATAAACCTTTTCTCCCTTTTAAAATAAAAAGTGCAGTTTTCCCATGATGTATGAGTCGTCCACCATGAGTTTGCTGATGGATTTCGAGACCCGATTCGAGGAGTGGAGGAACCGTTTCGGGTACATGGTGGGCCCGGTATGGTACCCCGGGGCAAGAGGAATGTGGTGTTGACGTTGAGCCTGGCTGGGGAGCACTACCTACCGGTGATATTACCCGACACGTCGGATATCCGGAGGATACCGTCGTGGTCTTGAGATGGATGGTAGGGGCCGGTCTGGACTGACGGCGCCCTAGATATTAAGATTGAGACATTGATATTTCGAGACATTGAGATTTATGTTTTGTGTCGATGCTAGACACTGTTGATACTGATTTCATTTATGATACCTCAGTTTAAAAATATAAAGAAAATCTCACTAATTTATGAAAACAGTTCTTCGTTTACATGTATTCTGTTTTCATGCATTCATACCTCATTCATATGATATATTGCTACCTGAGGCACTGACACGGGCACATGAGATTACACTCGGGTTAGATATTTACCATAGCCTTGTTATAGGCTACGTGTTATTCCTATATTTGAGGACATATTATGATCATTGACCTAGGATTGCGTTATTTATGCGATTTCTGTGCGTAGATGTTTTTCTATTCACGAGTTGGCAACTCACCCCCGTTGTGCCCCAGTTTCTTGCAGGTTTGCCGTACAGGTTTCATTACGGCTTTGCTAGCACTACTTCCATTTCCGGGTGATTTGCTAGTAGGTGGGTTTATTTGTATCGTACCCCCATTATATATCTTGTATATCATTATTCTGTTGTATCTAGAAGTTCCATCAACCAAACATGTATTTATTGAGATAGAGACCGGTGTTGTTTATTCTTTCGACCTTAGAGTCGCTCGTTATATATTTGGTGGTTTTGAGTTTCCTTTTGAGTTTTGATCCTCGCCGTTGGCGTTGTATATTATATTGCTTGTGTGGTTGTGACCGTCGATTGACGAAGAGCTAGCTCCCGCTTGGGGATGCCTTTTTCTTGATTCCGTATACTATTCATGTTGTATCCCGTTTGGGGGCCAGTATTTACAAAGGAGACTCTGCCGAAATTTTCAGTAAAATTTTGATGTTTTAAAAAACCGCATAATTCGGCTTATGCTATTGAAATTACTTGCTTTAAGTTGGTTTTTTCCTGCACTCTACTACTTTTCTTGGTTTGGATTTCTGGGTTTTCGGTTTACTTAGATTACGTACGCCTCGAGACGTTTCGTAGTTTAAGTGCCGGTCATGTTCCGTACTTTCGGGACGTGACAACTTCATTCTTATACTCCTGGAATTTTCCAAAGGCTTCGGACTTATGTTTCATTAAGAAGACATAACCGTACCTTGAGAAGTCATCCGTAAAAGTAATGAAGTAAGAATGGCCGCTTCGCGCATGTGTAGACATTGGACCGCACACGTCACTGTGTACGAGTCCCAAGAGCTCGCTCGCTCTTACTCCATGTCCAGTAAACGGAGTCTTTGTCATCTTTCCTTTGAGACAGGATTGACAAGTGGCATACGACTGATATTCGAACGCATTCAAATACCCTTCTGTATGTAACTTCGTCAACTTATTGATGTGACCCAGTCTACAATGCCACAAGAAAGTCTGATTTATTTCTGGAGACTTTCTTTTGTGTGTATTCTGGACATTGAAAATCTGTGGTTGGTTTAATACGTATATACCATTACTCAATGTACCTGACCCAATCAAAACTTGATTAAGGTGAATGTTTACAACATTACTTACAAACGCAAATTCATAACCTTCTTTAGAAACTAAAGATACAGAAATGATATTACAAGTTGCGTTGGGTACAAAAAAGCAATTACGCAAAACCAAAACATGTCCATCTGACATTCCCAGGTGATAGTCCCCCACAGCTTTAGCATCCATGCTAGCTCCGTTCGCAACTCTGAGGGTCATGTCACCTGCCTTCAAAACCCTACGGTTTCTCAACGCCTGCAAAGAATTACAGATATGAGATCCTGATCCGGTATCCAATACCTAGGAAGTAGAGTTTATTGAATGACAGTTTTCAATAACATACACACCTGAAGCTGAAGCTGCAACCTGCTTCAATTCCTGTGTTCTGGCCTTCCAGGCCCTGCAATCATTCTTCCAGTGTCCTTTCTTATGACAATAGAAGCATTCTTCCTTATCCACAAGCTTCCCCGCTATCTTTGTTGCTTTACCTTTTCCCTTCGTATCCGCCTTACTAACACCGCCCCTTGGTTTGGCGGGGGCCTTCTTCTTCTTTCCCTTGGCTTTCGCCTTAGACCTAGAAGAAGATGATCCTCCTACAAACAAAGTGGATGTATCCCTACCTTTCAGTAGGGTGCCCTCTGTGCTCCTCAGCATGTTGAGGAGCTCTGAAAGTTCAACCTCTTTTTCTTGTAAGTTGAAGTTCAGTATAAATTGGGCGTAAGTGGAAGGAAGGGACTGGAGAACTATATCCGTATATAGCTCACTCTCCAATGTGATCCCTAGGTCCGCGAGCTCTTCAATGTAGCCGATCATCTTTAGCACGTGCTCGGCTACTGATGATCCGACGGCCATTCTTGTCGAAAATAACTTCTTCGACGGTTCGTATCTTGCGATACGAGATTGCTCTCCATACAGTTCTTTTGTATGAAGCAATATGGATTCCAAGTCCATATTCTCGTGCCTCCACTGATGTTCGTTGTCCATCGAGGCAAGCACGAGGCACTTGGCCTTCGCGCTATCAATCTCCCAAGTCTTGCGGATTTCCTTATCCGCGACGCTGGAAGTTGGACCAGGGACAGGGGGAGCTTTGGTGGTAAGAAGATACCCCAGCTTGTCGTAAGTGATTGCTATCTTGACATTCCTGAGCCAATCTTTGTAGTTTGGCCCTGTCAGTTTGTTTTTATCTAGGAGTAACTTAAGTCCAGTCATGTTGATTGGTCGCTGCAATTAGGAGAGAGAAGAAGAAACACTCAGCATGATGCTCTTGCAAGTATAGAGTGGTTTTTAGTTTGTCTAAACAGGATGGCTCCCACTGTTTCTCGAATCCCTCCTCAAACCATAAAGGAAGAATTAGTCAGGATCAATCCCACCGTACAATACTTGCTTAACCGTTCAGCCAGGCCGGTGTCGGTACTTCGAGGGAGGTTTTCCAACGCTTTCGCGAAGTTCCTTAATTAAAGAACCTCTTTTCCCTGGGGGCGTAGCCCCGCTAACACCTTTCTAGGCACCTACTAGGTTTATAGCATTGATCGTTAAGTGAGAAATTTCCCGAGGAGTAGCATATACTCACAGTAGGATCGGGATCCAAATATCATTGCGTGACGAAACTGAAGGAATCCTACCAGAATCATCACACTCCAAATGGTATGCAAATCTAGCAAGTTTCAGTACTTATGAAACTCCCGATGTGGATTTTTGCCCCATGCTCTTATGACCTTGGCGTGAGGTCAAAATGTCATAAGTCACATGTCAAGTTCGTCCCATCATTATCCAGGTTAATTTGAACCCACCCGTACATACCCTTGACGTAGGCCAAAATGGCAGTACGACTGTCTCAAACCAACGCATTCTATCTATGCAACAGATAAATATCCGGCAGCTACCAATCACTATGCCTTGGCGTGAGGTCAAAATACATAGCTTGAATACTACCGAATATTTAACTGAAATGATGGAGGGCTACGGATGGTTTTGGCAAAACCGTGAACGTAGTGAACTTGATTTGGTCGATGGAACGAGATAGCTTTTAAATGGAGTGGCTCAAACTCCGTATTTTAAAAGTTTGTTTTGAAAAGAACCGAGTGGTTTTTCGAAAGTGTTCCAACGACTTTAACTTGGTTTATTATCTTGCATTAGTGCTTTTAATGCGTGATATTCTTGCATTAGTTCTTTTAATGCGTCCCATCATTTAATCCTACCATTGCAGAAAACAACCAAAATATGACGTACGCTTATGCCATTCGCATTCGCCACGGGGCCCCGTCATTACCCGTTAGGTTACTTAACTAACGACAGAGCGGGGGCTGGGCTAGCGCGTCTGTAAAACATAAGCAACTCCTAAATAATATCATATATAGATATACTGCAATGATAAACATTTCAGATCACAGATGAATACATTGGATATACTAGGAATCTGTAATTCGTACGAGCCGGTAAGGAAAGACAAATTACACGGTCGCGGTGAATAGCCAAAACCCCACCCAAGACCCCTACGGGTGCGGCAAACTACCCGCCAAGTACCCGAAGCGTAGTAACCTTCCTCATCTCCATGAGTAGGCCACTCGACACTTCGGCATACCCGGTAGTTTGTGCACCCCCTCCATGGGTCTATCCTAGGAGCAAAAACAGTAAAAAGAAATTATACAATGACGGCTACAACCCCGACCCGGTTGTGCGGCCATACAAATAATTATTACATCAATTTACAAATTTACATGAATTGAAAGAAAAGAAAACTCTCGTCTCACAACCCCCGGCTATTCACCCGCGACAATCCAACATATTCATATCCACATTCCAGCAACATTACAGATCACAGATTCGTATAACCCCCACTAATCGACATATAGCGATTAGTAGACGTTCAATACAAATATCACATTACAGAAAAACCCGTTAGCTAAAGTCTTTTAGAAGTTCGATCAAAAATACGGATTTTCAGGACCCCAAAGTAAATTTTTCGTTCTGGAAAATCTGGGTTGAAAATATATATTCCAAAAATCCCAAAATACCCCCAGAATAACACTGCACCAAAGATTGACCTCGGCCGAGTCAACTCGGCCGCGGATCCGCGGCGGGAGCGTGCTCCCGCCACATTTCCGCGGCGCTTTGACTCGATCGTGGGTCCATCTTTGGTGGTTATTCACACAAAAGCCTGAGCCGATTTTAGGTGTTAAAATAATCAATTTTTGAACAGTAAAAAAATCGACAGAACCTGCAAATTTTCGGGGTTCGTTTTCGGGACTTTTTCTTTGATCGATCTTCTAGTTACTTGCTAACAAGTTAGATAGAGTTTAACTAGGCTCTGATACCACTGTAAGTCCATGCTACCTCTCCCGGTACTTTCGGGAATGCGGAATTTGGTAAAAAACGATTTTTACGGAGGTGGTAACATGGACCTAAAACCCGGATCTTGGTTAAACATCTATCTAACAACCTAACTATGAGTTTCTAGCTACTCGCTTAGGGGGTTATACCTTGCTTGTCTTGAACTCCTTCGTCTTCAAGCTCGGATGGTGGTCCGGACCGGCTTCTTCTCGTCGTCTCCGTACGCCGAAGATAGATCCACCTGAAAGCTCCAACCTTTAGCTCCTTCTTCGTTCTTTAAAGAAACTAGTTCACTTGGTTTGCTAAACCTAGTGAACTAGGATGAGTAGAGAAGAATTAGAATGGGATTTTATCTATGGTTCTTGATTCTCAACTCATGAGACAAGAGAACCATAGATTAAAGAGAGGGAGCAAGAGCAAAAGGGTAAGAGCAAAAGGAGAGCTCAAGAACAAGAGAGAGAATGAGCAAGAAAGAATGAGGCTCTCTTTTGTCTTTCACCCTCTCATAATCCAAAGCAATCATAACTCATCATACTAACAAAAGTCTTATGTGATGGTTGAAGCAACCATAACCATATCATTTCATGCACTCATTTTACACAAATGAGCAAGCAAGTAAAAGTCTTTGCCATGAAATGATGGCTATGGTTATCATGATGGTCAACTAGTCAAGCCTAGTCAACCGGTCAACAAAGTCAACAAGTCAACAAAAGTCAACAAGTCAACAAAGTCAACAAAAGTCAACAACCATGTCACCATAATACTTAATTAATATAATAGTTAATCACATATCATATTCTCATTAGGGTTGATCAAAAGGTCAATAGTCAACGGTCAACTGTCAACAACCCTAATGAGAATCCACTGCCTCTGTCTCCCTGTCAACTGTGCATACACACCCGCATCCGCGTTCCGAGGAACACGAATGCAAACTGGATAAATCCAATCCCATAAGGTACACTAGGATCTGGCTTAAATCAAAGCCCGCTAGTGTAAACTGTCCGGACACTGTACGCGCACAAGTGCACGGATGTGACCGAACCCTGTCGCAAAACCATGCGACCTGTCGCAATACCATGCGACCTCTACTCTTTTGCCTAAAGGCGAAAAGCTTTCTGTGTGGGACTCTAAAGACTCGACACTACGCTGGCAGTGGGTTTAACCACAGACCGCAAGCGGCACTAGCTGTGCGTAACGGTCCCCAGGTAATGCCGACAAGAAGACCGACGAGGC
This sequence comes from Agapanthus africanus, assembly GCA_030015575.1. NCBI lineage: Eukaryota > Viridiplantae > Streptophyta > Magnoliopsida > Asparagales > Amaryllidaceae > Agapanthus > Agapanthus africanus. Next base: position 367,858,430 of record CM057346.1, read on the forward strand.
GAAACCCATCTGAACTCCTACTGAGCCTGAGTGTGACATTCTCCGTACAGTCCGGTCTTTTCGTCTGATAAATCGCATGGCGGGCCTAGGGGGCGGTAAACGTCAGTCCCCCAATAGCGGTACAAGTCGTGCCGGAGCGAAGCCCAAAACACCCTGAGATAACACTGGAAACCTACCAGTATATCTCGTTTGCCCTGGCCAGGGACTACTCGTGTAATGGCTCTCCTAGACACAGCGCGATGTCAACCCCCAATACCGGGAGAGACGAATCCTGTCTAACCGTCACTGCCTCCAAGTGCTTCGGGACTGCACCCAACCACTACCTGTTTGCACGACTCCTTTGAGCCGTGGTAGGGTAGTGATCAAAGTACAGTGGGAACACACTCGAGGCGGAGTGACAGTGTCAAGTCAGCGGACTAAGCTGTACTCATGTCACCTGGGAACTGATAACTGACGATAGGTATAATACCAACTAGTCAGTTCCCGACGAGTCCTGTCCAGTGTACCCGTAACCTAACGAGCACCCGCATACTATCTCAAGTACGACGTACTAACGGCTGTGGGACAGACCGTCTCCCACACTGGGATGAGAAGCGCATGCGCTGGTCTACTCCGGAGTATCGATGCCCTGTCTCGATAGTCCTGCGACCAGGGACCTGCATAAGGATGTGCTTATAGATTACCCAGCCCCACTAGTGTGACGGCCATCACATCGCTGGTAATCAAGCAAAGATCCTAAGGGCTCCACTAATGTGTATAGGCGATATACAAAATATAAACACATGTACACATTGAAGTAGAAACAAACCAAGTAGCATACTACTATTTTGAGCAAGATTGTATATACAAGGTGAATATCCCAAGCATCCATTAAGTAATATACATACCAGTATGATACAGTAATGGCCTCTAGGGCATATACACTAACAGTGCTTACTCCAAGGAGGTTGCGGTGAGTCGGTTTCATTTCTTAGGGTAGCGGGTTCGGCTGTCTGCTCCCATAAGGCTTCATCTTCTGTCTGTATAAATTTGGTGGTTGCAACTTGATTGTTCACCAACACACTTTTGGACAGCTCGATCTCTCCAGCTTTGTACTGCTTCTCGACCCAGTCTTTGAAGATGTTGCAATCCTCGATTGCATGACTCAGTACTCGGTGGTATGAGCAATATAGAGGATTGTCGGTCATATTTGCTTCATGAGGTCTTTTCGACTCCGGCAATTGTAGAACGTTGTTCATGGCATCTTTGAATATCTTTCGGACCTTGTCCCTCATGAAAGAGTAAACCTTGTTCTTTTTCTCCTCTAGAGAAGGCCCTTCTCCTCCCAGCACTGGCATTCGAGACCGGTAGGTTTTGGATTCTCCTGCCCTTCGCTTTTCTTCATTCAAAGACGCACTGAGGACATCGGTATTGTTGGAATTCCCGCTTCTATGATTTTCGTCCCTCTTGCTTTTCCAAGTTTTGTCTTTCTGAGAGTCTGGGGTAGACTCTTGCTTCAAGTGTTCCCGCATTTCTACTTTCTTGGTTAGCGCTTGAAATGTCTTGAGGCCTGCTGTACATAAGAACGGGACCATCCAATTGCTGAGATTCCCAATGAGGAGGCTGACGAACTGGTCCTGCTCCAGAGGCGGTTCGCACTTGACCGTGAGATTACGCCATAGGGCGATAAAGTCGGTGTTTCTTTCATTCTTCCCCGGCTTGGTCCTCACAAGGTCAGCAATGAAGATTTTATCACTCATGAACCTTTGCCGAAACAGAGACTCCATTTGGGCAAAGGTAATGACGGACCCATCTGGTATACTCGCATACCAGTCGAAAGAGACACCGGTCAGGCTGTTGACAAACTGACGAAGAATGAGCACATCATTGCCCCATGTATTTCCGCATGATGCTTTAAAGTGGGCGACGTGTTGATTTGCATTTCCTGTCCCGTCAAATCTTCCGAACTTAGGAATGACGTAGCCGCTCGGGAACTCGATTAGATCGTACTGGGTGTGATATGGCCGCCCACTACTGCTAATTTCTTTCTGAGCATCAGCTTCGTCCACCAATGTTTTATCCTTGCTGGTGACCAAATCCATTATCCGATCTTGTGTTAGCAAGATAATGCTATCTGGGGCCAAGGCGTCCCCAAAAGCGGAATGTAGCTGGCTTTCGTGCGGCTCGACCAATCATGGACCCAAAGGGACAGGCATCGGCCTCTTTGGATTGTCATCATCCAGCTCATGAGTAGCGACATATGCTTGATTGGGAGGCGCTCGAGCAATTTGAGCCGTAAGCTGCATCACAACGTTCGTTAGGTCGTCAATTTTTGAATAGAGCATAGCCATCTCTTTATCTTTGCTCCTGAGCTATTTTCGAAGCTCTTGAAGCAGCTCTTGCTCCGCGGTCCTGGGGCGGAAAGTCAGCTTTTCCTCGCTGTCCGAGATTGACTCTACATGGAGTGAGGGGTCTTTCTGCCTCTCAGCCTCATCGATAGGGTTTTCATCATCCAGCGGAGGCGGTTGTTCTTAGGAAGCGGCAACCACATTCAAGCCAGATTGGGCTTGGGATGTGGTGGCCCCATCCTTGCTTTTGCTGCGAAAGTTGTTGCTGGGGTGCCCGCCCGCTCGCCATATAGACCGTATGGATAACATATACAGCCATCTTTTTATTATCGGCGACTGATTTCACGGATCACTGTCTTGACCCTCTTGTTTTGGTAACAGGCAGTCGACTGAAGGCGGTTGGCCTGGCCGGATTCTTGAATGGTGGTGACGCTTCTTTTTTGGTTTTGCCCCACTGTTTTCGCGCGGCACAGAGTGCCTGATAGACTCTTGAAGAGACAGTCTCATACTTTCTCTGTTGGGGCTAGGACACGACTCTTTGTAGCAACGTTCGGTCTGCCGTCTTCTTAATTCTGGCGATCATGGCGTTTTTCTGAACCCACTTCAGAGGTTTGAATGAATTGCTGAATTTTACGATCCACTCAGCCGTCGTCACAGGATGACTCTGCTCTTGGAATCTCACAAGATTCCACTTGGCTGGAGTCCTGGCCCTCTTGTTGGCTTGATACCTGAGCCGCTTTTGTCTCAGCCTTTCTGTTTTGAGTACTTGGCTAGTTATGGCTCTTCGGGAAGCTGCCGTAGAGCGGGCGATGGAGGAATTTGGAGATACGCTTGATTGTGCATTTGTTGGAGTCATCGCCCGAGCTCGTCCGCAACATTTGATGTTGCCCTTTCTACCGGAAGTCTTCCCCCCAGATAGAGCACCAGAGAGTCTTTCAAACACCGTCTCAAGTTTCGGTCGTGGTGCCTTAGTGAACACAATATTCGGCCTCTTCCACTTGAGACCGCCTTAGCCACCTGTTTTGCCTGGATATCTGCCAGATGAGCGCTTCCGGCACGGCAGATGATGACGGAACCAAACTGGCGGGGCAGTTCCTCCCACTGTAGACCGATGCTTGTAGGGAGAACCACACGAGCATTGGTCTTGACCACGTACGGAATCGGGGTCGCATCAGAAGCTGGATCCATCTTTGGAGACATTGTCGCTGAAAGTTGATTGCTGCATAAAAGGAACATTACTTCAGTAAAAACTGCAGGGTTACCTATGACGGCAGCAAGGTTTCGGGAGGCATCATCCATGCCAAATTCAAAAATTTGCCGTTCTAGCTAACCTTAACTAACAATCGTTTTCTAGAAATCGACGGAATATAATGAAAACAACTTTGCAAAAGGAAAGTGAACAAGGAGTACAACCTTTGTAGACCGGTCCTTCACTTCTAAAGCTCCGTGTTGATGTCCCTTCGCTGCGATCATCGATCGCCCGAACTCTCGTATGGGTTCTCAAGGAGAAATGAACAATCTTGCTCGTAGTTTTCGAGGTCGAAGATGATCTACGTCGAGGAGACTCAAACTCAAGCTAACCGTTCACTAGGTCAAGAACTTTTTGAAGAGAACACCCTATACTACCCAAGCAAGTGTGTAGGATGATGAAGTAGGAAGTGGGCTCACTTTAGATTTTATTTTCTCACAATATTTCTTCATGTTTCATGGAGCTAGTAAGCTTCAAGAAGGAAGGAGATGAAGAAAGCAACCATGAAAAAATGAAGAATGAAAACTAATGAGGTGAGAATAGAAACCATGGGTGAGTTAGTGTCATATTGTAACCATTGTAGAGACTAAACCATGGCTAAATAAAATGGTTAGGTTAATAATATCTTTAGTGAGACAAAACAAGTGGACTTTGTCAAAGATGCTACAAGCTTCTCCAAGCTTCCAAGAATGATAAAATTCTCACTAATTTTGAATTATTAAGATAAATAAAAACCTTCATATTTTAATTATCATGGTGTAAGTCAAACACACACCCATGCTTGCATGTATCATCAAGCATGATACAAACTATGTACATAAGTATATATCACATAAACACTTAATGCACAAATCAAGTGAGAAAAGAAATCTTAAGTGAGCTAATGCTAGTTAATGTAAATTAATATATCAAATATATAATTATACATTAGATTATCAAATCAACACTTGATTTAATAATCTGACTATATCATAAATAACCGACTAATATCATGTGTATCAATTTATCGAATCAACACTTGATTCGATAACCCGGCTATATCACATATAACTGATCGATACGAATAAAACGCGAGAACAAAATACGGTATCTCATACACGTATTAATCTCGGTCCCGAACATTTCACATATGTGCTCATATCCCATTTCGCTTGAGCCAGGAAACCTCTGTGTAGGACTCTAAAGACTCGTCAATACGCTGGCAGTAGGTGATTATCATATCAAACACCCACAGGCCGCAAGCGGTCTGCTAAACGTAATGGCCACCCGGGTATTGAGCGATCAGAAGATCAAAAAGCAAGCCTGCTCACACTCCTCAGAATCCAATCAGTAACACTACCGTACAGTCCGGTCTCTTCGTCTGATATGTCGCATATCTCGTATAGGGGTGGTAAACGTCAGACCCGGTAACTCGATAAGTCGTGCCGATATGAGGCTCATAACGGGTCAAGAAACTACAAATAACACTTACCAGTATATCACTAAAGTAGCCTTGGCCAGGGACTTCCTGTTATAGCCAATCGTGCACAGCGCAACATCAACCCTCAATACCGGGGGAGACGAATCCCCTCCAATCGCTCATTGCCTCCATGTGACTCGGGACTGTACCCAAAAACAACCGTTTTGCACGTCCTCTTGAATGTGGTAAGGTGGAAATCAAAGCACAGTAGGAATCACACAAGACTCTATGACGATCTCGGGTCGACAGACTAACCTGTACCAGTGTCACCAGAGAACTCCCATCTGACGTGAGGTATAATACCATCTGGGAGTTCTCGGCGAGTACGTCAAGTGTACCCAGTCTCCACTGAGCACCCGTATACCATCTCTGATGTCAAACACCAATGGATATGGGATCATCCATCGCCCATCTACATGGGTCGAGATGCTTCACGCAAGTCTACTCTGGTATATCGATGCCCCGTCTCGATACACCCATGACTAGGGACATTAAAGGATGTACTTACCGACTACCTTTGTCCCATTAGTATGATCTGCATCATAATCTAGATAGTTAAGTACGCATCCTAAGTGCTTTACCAACATGTAACAGAGAGACAATCAGTATACAAGTTAAGATAAAGAGTAACCAGATAGCATACTATCATGTCGAGCAAGAAAGTCCTTCCTATATATGTCAAATCATCCGCTACAATATACATCTCATGTATAGTAATGGCCTCTAGGGCATAGATATAACTAACAATCTCCTACTTGCACTAGGTCCATCATATAGCAGTGGTTGTAGTATCTCATACTCAAACATCCCATAAAAGTCTCTTTTTGGGAAAAGGCCTTCATGAGTGGATCGCCGTGTTGTCCTCTAAGTCTACACTCCTGACCTCGATCCCCTGGAGATCAACCATCTCCATGATCAGGTGATGCTTCCTTAGAATATGTCTGGGTCACTAATGGGACCCGGGTTCCTAGGCATAAGCCATAACTCAATTGTCACACAATGGTAGGAACTAAGTTCATCTCATGAACTAATATACACCCAGACTGCCTCTTTGGTAGCATCTTAGGTAGCGATGTATCCAGCCTTTATCGTCTAGTTTGCCACGGTATATAGCTTGGAGCTCTTCCAACATACCGTCCCTCCAATGAGGGTAAAGACAATGCCTGCGACTTTACCACCCTGGAATCTATCCAGTGATTCTCCCTAGGATCGATTGATACCATCTCACTACACCTAGTGAGAATCCTAAAATACACTTAGATCTATCTCATAGATCCAAAACAGAGGATTTAGGAGGTATCACCTTGATCATATATGGAGAATCAATGTGATAAGAGGAGATTGACCGAGTGTAGCATAGGAAACTCCTTTCCTATCAAGAGTATGACATCCACGTACAATACGAGGAAGACCACTATACTCTCTACTACCTTTTTGTATATACAAGGTTCATCTACCATTTTGATGAAGTTAAACGCTTTGACTACCACATCAAAACAGATGTTCCAACTCCGCGATGCCTGCTTTAACTCGTAAAGCATCTTGGACACGTTCCCGCTGCTCCTACTGTCATAGAGAAAACCGAAGTATTTCTCAGGCGGATGAGAAATCCTACCAGATCGGCGGAAAGGCTGAGATTCGTTGCGAGCATTGAATCCTCTGGTTTTACCAAATCGTCAGTTGTAGTTTGTATAGCTGGAACTCCTTCCAGTTCTACCTCATAACCACAAATTTCATTCAAAATAAATACCTTTTCTAAAAAGGTGGTATGCCGAGAAATAAAACACCTTTTGTTCCTCGGTGTGGTAGACGATATTCCGTTGCGAATGCTTGGGATATCTAACAAACACCCACATAACTGACTTTGCCTCGAGTTTGTCCGGATTTTGCTTTTGACATAGGCCGGACTACCCCAAATCTTAACTTACTTAAGAGATGGGCTCTTCCCATACCATATCATATATGGAGTGGTAGGCACCTAATTTTGTTGGAAACCAATTCAATACGTATGCAGCTTCATCAAGCGCATAACCCCAAAAGAAAATAGGCAACTCAGTAGTACTCATCATAGAGAGCACCATATCGAATAGGGTGTGATTTCTCCACCCCGATACACCGACGTACTGTGGTGTATACGGAGGAGTAATGCTGAGAGAGAATCTCAGTCTTCTTTAGAATAGTCCAGGAATTCCGTGCTCAAGTATTCTCCTTCCTGATCAAATCAAAGGACATAATACTTATACCTGTTTTGGTTCTCTACTTCTGACTTATATTCTTTGAATTTTTCAAAGGCTTCAGACTTGTGTTTCATCAGGAACACATGTCTGAATCCTAAGAGATCATCAGTGAATGTAATGAAGTACAAAGAACCAGTCCTGGCATGTGTAGACAGGGGACCACGTACATCATCATCTAGCAGTCCCAAGAGTTACTAACTCTTTCTCGGTTTCTAATAAACGGAGCTTTAGTCAGCTTATCTTTGTGACATGACTGGTAAGTTTCACAAGATGTAAATTCAAATCGGTTTAAATATGAATCTAAATGTAACTTGGCTAGTCGGGTCGCATTGATGTGACCTTGTCTACAATACCTCAAGAAAGATTCGTGCATTTCTGAACTCATCCTCTTGTGTGTGTTCTGTACGTTAAGAACTGTGGTTTGATTTAGAATGTATATGCTTTTAGATAACGTGCCTTAACCGATCAACTCTTGATATAGGAAATGTTCAAAACATTATCCAACAATAGAAAATTATATCCTTCTTTACTAAATAAAGAGACTGATATGACGTTGTATATCAGGTTCGGTATCTAATAACATTCGTTCGGAATTAATGTGTTTGGTAATACATGGTGATAACTGCCAACACTTTGGCTGCAACAATCGCACCGTTTCCAACTCTTGAAACTTATCACCTATTCTCAGTTTTCTATCTATCTGTAGCCCATGTAACAGATTACATATGTGGGATTCTGATCCGATATCTCATACCTAGGACGTAGAGGATACTGAGAAACAGTCCTTTATAATGAACACACCCGAAAAAGATGCATCTGCATGCACATTATTCGTTTGGGCGGCACGGGAATCCTGGTAATCCTTTATTTCTTACTTGGTCTTATAACAATTATAAGGTAGAGCGGGACCAACGTTTCCTAGCACAGTATAACTAGCGGGTTTGGTCAATACATCCATATTATTATCTTGATTAAGGCGTGACATGGTCGCTACCTGGAGGGAGGGAGAAGAAAACACTCAGCGTATGCTCTTGCAATATTAGATTGGTTATTATTTTATCTAATCAGAATGGCTCCCACTGTTTTTTTATCAAATCTTCCTTCAAACCCTAAAAGGAAAGACTGGCCGGGATTAATTACATCCTACAAGTTCGCCAATCTTTCAGCCAGGCCAGTGCCGGTACTTTGAGGGTGGTTCCCCGCGCTTTCGCACGGACCTAATTAAAATAAACCTCGTTTTCCCAGGGGCATACGCCGTTGACACCTACTTGATCGGCTAATTGTAAAGTGCTAAACTATCCCAGGAGTAACTCTTACTCGCAGTGGGTATCGGGATCCAACTATCTAATAGAAGTATACAATCTCATTGCAAATTTCAACACTTGAAATTCCCTATAATTTTGCCCCTAACCTCCTATGACCTTGACAAAGGACAACAAACCATAAGATTCTAGTCGAGTTCAACCCGTCATTTCCTGATTGAATTAAACCCACCCGCACGACCCTTGACAAAGGCCAACAAGGTCGCATGACTACCCAAACTCAATTGCATCATATGCTTATGCAGATAAGCAGTAATCAGCTACCGCACACTACGCCTTGACAAAGGCCAACAAACGCAGCACGAATACTAACTATTACTTATCTGAAATGACGGAGGGCTACGACAGGTTTTTAAGAAAACCTTTTGCATAATGAACTTGATATCGTTGTAGAATCGAGTGATTTTGAAAAGGAGTGTTTTTTAGACTTTTACTAGTTTTGCTAATGAGGTCACCACCAGTGAAGGGATCTCGGCCCTTTTCTTATCGAATAAGGTGTAGGATATTTCACAAATACCACTGTGCAAAGCAAAAACTATAAAAGAAACCAAAAGACAAACAGAGTTTGTAGCATCTGCTAGTTTCGTTAAAGAGGACACTCCCGGTGATGGGATCTCGGCTCTTTCCTCATCGAATAAGGTGCTGGATATTCTACAAGGAATACCGCTATGCAAAGCAAGAACTAGAGCTACCGGTTTTTAAAACAAGTTTCTACAACATCTTTAGGTTTCTTTTATTTCATTAATCTCATTAATGAAGTCCCATCATTTTAAGTTACCTAAACATCACAGATAAATACAACGTACGCTTATGTCATTCGCATTCGCCTCGATTTCCCCTCATGCACCGTTAGGTTAGGTAACTAATGGCAGAGCGGGGCGGTGCTAGCGCGGGTGTAAAACATAAGCAACGTCTATATAATATATCACATATATTATATCCAGTATTTATCACAACATATATCAAAAGATCACATCACAGATTTCGCAGCAGAAAACAACTATGAAATATTGGACATACTAGGATTTCCGGATTTTATTGTATGCCTGTATAAAACACGGATTCCACGGTCATGATGAATAGCCAATCCCACACCCCTAAACCCTACGAGAGCGGCATGTAACCCTACCGATTCTAGAGTTAGGAGACCCGGTCTCGACTCCTCGAGATGAACTTCTACTGGACTCTAGAACCCGGTTACTTGTGCTCCCCTCCTTGGGTCCAACCTAATGAGGAAAAGTAAATAATATACAATGGTGACATCATCCTCAACCAGGAAGTGCCCCAATAAAAGAATATTACATAGAATAAATTTACATGAATGAAAATGAAGAAACTCTCATCTCACATAAAACCCCCGGCTATTCAAAACACGACGATCTAATATAACATATCACAGCAACACATAACATCACATGTCATCAACGTAAGTAAATATGCGTATCCCAATTGTCGTCGACATATAGAACCGAAACCGGCAATACACCACATATTACACATACAGTCGCAGAAAAGAAAGTGAAAAACTACAACTGTTGGAATCCGCAACCACCTTAGACATCACATGCCTAACCAAATGAATTCCTTAGACATCGCATGCCCAACAATTATAAACCCCGCATTTTAGTCTCGATCTCGAAAACACTTATCAATATCTAGTCCGGCAATTCAACAAGATTCCCGACATCCTGATCGAATGCTCGTCGAAGTGCACTAAGGCGGAACACCGTTGCCGCGAGCACCCGAACGGATGCTTTTGGCGACGGGGTTCTCCTACAGTCACTTGGTTAGGGTGTACAAATCTATTAAGTTTACACCGAGAGTATCCGCGTACACTACGTGATTGCGACGAAATTTTGATCACATCAAAATCTCATTGCAACCGATCAAAAGAGATTAAACTGCTAGATTTATAAAATTCAAACTAGTTATCTCATAACTACATTTGTAAATTCCAAATAATGTATCCCATTATATAATATCCGGACGACGTTAAAATTTTCGATCGATTCATCAAAGTCCCACAATTTCACGACAGCTCAACACTTGAGCTCAGTTTTAATAATACTCAGAAGATGCCACGGTATCTATGAACCAGCCGTAGAAGGGTCAAACCAACGCCTCACATGTGATAATGCTGAACTACCACAAACCCTAGGGTTTAGTGGCGGTTCTGACGACCACATAATCGAGTTAAGGTTGCGTTCTTCTAGAGGGTCCACAGAATAACTTGCATGTATTTCCGAAAACGTTAAACTTGGGAAAATGGGTTTTTAACATTCAATCGAACTTTTTATCTTCATCTAGACAACATGCGAATAACCTGAAACATTGTTAAAACTACGAATACGAAACACTCCGAATTGGTTATAGTGTAAGATTACATCACATGCAAAATTAGCAACAACAAACAACAACTGAAACATCAAAACCAAGTCACTGGAACACAAAAAAAAATTCGAGGGGAGGGCTCGGATTTGGCCGAGATGGGGGGGTAGGGGCCGGCCAAAAATTCATAGATTTTCCTGAAATTTTCATGGTGTTCTTGTTATATCTCATACATCATTCTGTACTTGTTTAAAAAAAATTTTGAACAACTTTTAAAAACGACAGATACTTCAATTTCTCGTTTCAAGTTTCGGAGTATTTTGGTTTTGTAATCCTAACAAAATCCGTCTAAATTTCTAGCATGGCTCTTATACCAATGCAGGATTACCTATGACGGAAGCAAGGTTTCGGGAGGCATCGTCGATGCCAAATTCAAAAATTTGCAGTTCTAGCAAACCCTAACTAAGAATCGTTTACTAAAAATCGACGGAATATAATGCAAACAACTTTGCAAAAGGAAAGTGAACAAGGAATACAACCTTTGTAGACTGGTCCTTCACTTATAAATCTCCTTGTTGACGTCCCTTCACTGCGATTATCGATCTCCCGAACTCTAGTATGGCTTCCCACGGTGAAATGAATAAGCTTGCTCGTAGTCTTCGAGGCTGAAGATGATCTACGTCGAGGAGACTCAAACTCAAGCTAACCCTTCACTAGGTCAAGAACTTTATGAAGAAAACACCCTATACTACCCAAGCAAGTGTGTAGGATGATGAAGTAGGAAATGGTCTCACTTTAGATTTTATTTTCTCACAATATTTCTTCATGTTTCATGGAGCTAATAAGCTTCAAGAAGGAAGGAGATGAAGAAAGCAACCAGGAAAAAATGAAGAATGAAAACTAATGAGGTGAGAATATCAACCATGGGTGAGTTAGTGTCATATACTAACCATTGTAGAGACTAAACCATGGCTAATTAAAATGGTTAGGTTAATAAATATCTTAAGCGAGACAAAACAAGTGGACTTTGTCAAAAATGCTTCAAGCTTCTCCAAGCTTCCAAGCATGAAAAAATTCTCACTAATTTTGAATTATTAAGATAAATAAAAATCTTCATATTTAATTGTCAAGGTGTAAGTCACACACACACCCATGCTTGCATGTATCATCAACCATGATACAAACTATGCACATAAGTATATATAACATATACACTTAATGCACAAATCAAGTGAGAAAAGAAATCTTAAGTGAGCTAATACTAGTTAACGTAAATTAATATATCAAATATATAATTATACATTAAATTATCAAAACAACACTTGATTTAATAATCCGGCTATATCACATATAACCGACTAATATCATGTGTATCAATTTATCTAATCAACACTTGATTCGATAACCCGGCTATATCACATATAACCGATCGATAGGAATAAACCGCGAGAATCAAATACGGTATCTCATACACATATTAATCTCGGTCCCACATATATCACATATGTGTTCCTACTCCGTTTCGCTTGAGCCTGGAAACCTCTGTGTAGAACTCTAAAGACCCGTCAATATGCCGGCAGTAGGTAATGATCATATCAAACACCCACAAGCTATAAGTGGTATGCTAAACGTAACGACCACCCGGGTATTAAGCGATCAGAAGATCAACAAGCAATCCTGCTCACACTCCTCTGAATCCAATCAGTAACACTACCGTACAGTCCGGTCTCTTCGTCTGATATCTCACATATCTCATCTAGGGGTGGTAAACGTCAGAACCCAGTAACTCTATAAGGCGTGCCGATATGAGGGTCAAAACGGGTCGAAAAACTACTGATAACACTTACTATTATATCTCTAAAGCAGCCATTTCCAGGGACTTCCTCTTATATCCAATCGTGCACAGCGCCATATCAACCCCCAATACCGGGAGAGACGAATCCCCTCCTATCGCTCATTGCCTCCATGTCACTCGGGACTGCACCCAAAAAACACCGTTTTGCACGTCCTCTTGAACGTGGTAAGGTGGAAATCAAAGCATAGTGGGAATCACACAAGACTCTATGACGATCTCGGGTCGACAGACTAGCCTGTACCAATATCACCAGAGAACTGCCATCTGACGTGAGGTATAATACTATCTGGGAGTTCTCGGCAAGTCCGTCCAGTGTACCCAGTCTCCACTGAGCACCCGTATACCATCTCTGATGTCAAACACCAATGGATATAGGATAATCCATCGCTTATCTACATGGGTCGAGAAGCTACACCCTAGTCTACTCGGGTATATCGATGCCCCGTCTCGATACACCTATGACTAGGGACATTAAAGGATGTACTTACCGACTACTTTTGTCCCACTAGTATGATCCGCATCATGATCTAGGTAGTCAAGTACGCATCCTAAGGGCTTTACCAACATGTAACAGAGAGACAATCAGTATACATGTTAAGATAAAGAGTAACGAGATAGCATACTATCATGTCGAGTAAGAAAGTCCTCCCTATATATGTCCAAGCATCCATTAAAATATACATCTCATGTATAGTAATGGTCTCTAGGGCATACATATAACTAACACAAACATCGGTGTATATGTTAAATGAGTTTGCATGAACGCTTGACCGGAGATATAGGAGGAGAGAAAGGTCCCACCGGGCGTGCCAGAATCTGTTGGTTGTTTTTTCATCACACCATTGAGATGAGAATATGCGCGCTCTTATCAGGCGCATTACAGATTCCCCCTGCCTAGGGTAAGCTGGGGTTTATTGATTGTGGGAATCCGAATCTCCGGCAGTCGCAGACTAAGCTGCCGTTAATTACCACTCGCCTTTGGATCGAGGGAACCTCCGATTAACGGGTCATGAAAACTCAATGTGCAGTATTGTGTTTTGAAGGGGTTTTGGATATATCGGGGGCCCCGCAGAGTTTTTATGGGGATCCCGCTATCCGGTTAGCGGGCTGGGGGTCATGGGGGCGAGCAGCCCCCTTACGGGGTGCGGGACGGTGCCCAGTTAGAAAATTTTTCTAACGGGGGAGATATTTTTAGTGTGGAGTGCATGTAAAATGAGGGGGAAATAGCCTCCAAAGGACGCGTGAGCGCCAGCGCTTGGGCGCTTGGGAGCTGGCGCTCACGCTTTGGGCGCTAGCGCCTCACATGCCCGGCACGTAGGCGCTAACGCCTCACGTGCCCGGCACGTGGGAGCTCGAGCGCTAGTGCTTTGGGCGCTAGGGCACTAGCGTTTTGGGCGCTTGCGCCTCACGTGCCTGGCATATGGGCGCTCGGGCGCTAGCGCTTTTGGCTCTAGCGCCCCACGTGCCTGGCACATGGGCGCTCGGGCGCTAGCGGTTTAGGCGCTAGCTCTTTATGCGCTAGCGCCTCATGTGCCCGGCACATCGGCGCTCGGGCGCTAGCGCTTTGGGCCCTTGAGCGCTAGAGCTTTGGGTGCTAGCGCCTCACGTTCCCGGCACATTGGCGCTCATGCGCTAGTGCTTTGGGCGCTAGCGCCTCAAGTGCCCAGCACATGGGCGCTCGGGCGCTGGCGCTTTGGGCGCGAGCGCCTAACGTGCCCGGTGTAAGGTTACTAGGCACTCTCATAAGGTTCTACAAGGCATCAACCATGCCCAAATTAAAATTTAGACATGCCGAACAACCCTAATTAAGATCTTATACTAGAGATTAGGTGAAACAAATAGCAAGTAAACAACTTTGCTTCTAAGAGTTAGGGATTACAACCTTTGTAGTCCATTCCGTCACTTCTAAAGCTCCATGTTGAGGTCCCTTCCCTGCGATCATCGAGTATCCGGACTCTAGAGAGGCTCCACAAAAGAAAGATGCAAGCTTGCTTCCGATCTTCGATAACTATGATGATCTATCTTGTAGAAACTCAAATCCAAGCTCTTGCTTTGCTAATCAAGTATTAGCAAAGCAAACACCCTAATCTAAGTGGCAAGAATAGATGAGGATGATGAAGTAGGAATTTAGCTCTTTTCTTTTTTTCAATTTTTCACTCATTTTCATCACTTATGAAAAAGCTAGAAAGCTTTTTCAAGCAAGAAGAAGAAGAAGAAGATCAAAATCCTTTTGTGATGAATAATGAAAACTCAAGTGGGGTTAGAAATGCAACCATGGGTTAAGTATGAAGAATTAACCCATGTAGAGAAGCAACTATGGTTAAAGGGTTAGGTTGGCTTAAGGAAATATCTATGCAAAATATCAAAATCAAAGTCAAAACTTCAAGAAGCTTCTTGAAAGCTTAACCCTAATCCAAACCCTAACCACATTTATTCTCCACAAAACATGTTGCATTTATAACCCTAACATTTAACAATATTATATATCACATATTCAATATTTATTGTAACAAAATAAAATAATACAATTAACTTATATCACATATATATCAATGTATTACCCGAGTGAGAAAAAGAATCTTTAAGTGTGCTTATATTAGTTAATGTAATTTAATATAGCAAATATATAATTATACATTAAATTTTCGAATCAACACTTGATCCGATAATCCGGCTATTTCACAAATATCCGACTAATATAATCTGTATCAGTTCATCGAATCAACACTTGATCCGATGACCCAGCTATATCACATATACCCAACCGATATCACATATCGCGAGAATCTAATACGGTATCATATACTCGTATTGTTCTCGGTCCTGCACATATCATATATGTGCTCCTACTCCGTTTTGCCTGAGCAAGGAAACCTCTGTGTAGGACTCTGAAGAATCGTCAATATGCTGGCAGTAGGTGATGATCATATCAAACACCCACAGGCTGCAAGAGGTATACTAAACGTAACAGCCACCCAGGTATTGAGCGATTAGAAGATCAACAAGCAAACCAGTACATTCTCCTGCGAATCCATTCAGTAACACTCCCGTACAGTCCGGTCTCTTCGTCTGATATGTCGCATATCTCGCCTAGGGATGGTAAACGTCAGACCCAAGTAGCTTGATATGTCGTGTCGATATGAGGTCTATAACAGTTCGAGAATTTACTGATAACACTTACCAGTAAATCTCAGCAATCCTGGCCAGGGATTTCCAGTTATAGCCAATCGAACACGGCGCAACATCAACTCCCTGTAACGGGAGAGACGAAACCCCTCCTATCGCTCATTGCCTCCATGTGATTCGGGACTGAACCCAAAAGCCATCTTTTTGCACGCCCTCTTGGACATAGTATGATGGAAATCAAAGCACAGTAGGAATCACACAAGACTCTATGACGATCTCGGGTCTACAAACTAACCTGTACCAGTGTCACCAGAGAACTGCCATCTGACATGAGGTACAATACCATCTGGGAGTTCTCGGCGAGTCCGTCCAGTGTACCCTGTCTCCACTGAGCATCCGTATACTTTCTCTGATGTCAAACACCAATGGATATGGGATCATCCATCACCCATCATATGGGTCAAGAAGCACATACGCTAGTCTACTTTGGAGTATGGATGCCCTGTCTCGGTACTCCCACGACTAGGAACATTTGAAGGATGTACTTGGCGACTACACTGTCCCCACTAGTATGATCTGAATCATAGTCCTGGTAGTCATGTACTCATCCTAAGGTCTTTATCAACATGTAACATAGAGACAAGCAAAGTACATGTTAAGATAAAGAGTAACCAGATAGTATACTATCATGTCGAGCGAGAAAGTCCTCCCTATATATGTCCAAGCATCCACTACAATATACAACATATGTACAGTAATGGCCTCTAGAGCATACATATAACTAACAATCTCCTACTTTCACTAGGGCCATCTGTTGTGGTATCGCATACCCAACAATGAGCTGTGGTTGAAGTATCTCATACTCAACCATCCCATAAAAAGTCTCTACTGGGAAATAAGCCTTTGTGTGTGGATCCGCGCTGTTGTCCTCTGTGTCTACTCTCATAACCTCGATCTCCCTGGAGATCAACCATCTTCATGATCAGGTGATAGTGCCAAAGAATTATATCTAGATTTCAGATGGGACGGGATTCCTTGGCATAAGCCACAACTCCATTGTCACACAATGGCAGGAACGAAGTTCCTCTCATGAACTAAAATATATCCAGACTGCCTCTTTGGTAGAATCCTTGGTAACGATGTATCTTTCCTTTAATCGTCTAGTAAGTTACGATATCTAGCTTGGAACTCTTCCAACATACCATCCCTCCACTGAGGGTAAAGACAATGACTGCGACTGACATTCAGTCGTCCTTATCACCCTGGAACCTTTCCAGTGGTTCTCCCCAGGATCGATTGATACCATATCACTACAACTAGTGAGATTCCTAACATCCAATTGGATCTATCTCATAGATCCATAACCCAGGATTTAAGAGGTATCACCTTGATCCTATAGAGAATCTTTGTGATAAGAGGAGATTGACCGAGCGTAGCATAGGAAACTCCTTCCCTATCAAGAGTATGTCATCCACGTACAATACGAGGATCACTACCATACTCCCTACTATCTTTTGGTATATACAAGGTTCATCTATCATTTTGATGAAGTCAAACTCTTTGACTACTACATCAAAACAGACGTTCTAACTCCGCGATGCCTGATTTATCACATAAAAGATCTTGCACACGTTTCCGCTGCTCCCACTGTCTACGATGTCCTCTGGCTGTGTATTTATAGACGCTCTCTTCCAAATCAACATTTAGAAAAGCAGTCATGACACCCAACCGACAGATATCGTAGTCATGGTATGTAGCCGTGGCAAGTAGGATCTGGATGGACTTAAGCATAGCTTTGAAAGTCTCAACTTTTCCATGTACACCAAGTAATCTTCTCAAGATATAGTTGCTCCTGATGGGGATTTAACCCTTCTGATAAAGCAACCAAAATCCATACTTTGTTGGTGTATAAGGATTCCATCTCAGATCACAAAGCATCCAGCCATTCTTACAGAGTCACACTCTTGATGTCCTGCTCGAAACTAGTTGGGTCATCTGTAAGTCCATGTCACGCACCCCATGAACTTGTGGGGAGGCGGAATATATGAAAAATGATTATCAAAGCTTCGTAACACGGACTTGCGCGCATGAATCGTATCTAAACCGTTACTAGAAAACTACGAGAGGTTTAACTACTCGGATTCAAAGTTATATACCTCACGTTACTTGTCCTTCGGGTTTTCATCGCTGTCCTCCACTCCTCGTAGGCTCCTTGGAACATCGGCACCTCAACGGCCTCCTCGAGTCAAAGACGATCCACCCGAGAGCTCCTTCTCCAAGGTTGATCTCTAACTTGAGATAACTAGGTTGCTCAAAGTGCTAATCTAAGCTACCTAGGGGATATAGAGTGATGTTATGGATGTATTAGTCTAGCTAACCATTGATCTCAACTCATGAGAGGTTAGGGTTAGCGTTTCAAGAATGAGAGAGCTTAAGGAGAGAGAAGGTGATAATAAAAATGATATTGAAAATGAACTCATTAGAATATAACAACCCTAAAAATTTATCAAATAAATAATATAAATGATTAATCATCATGGTTGATGCATTCACCTTGTGTGATTTATCACATGAGTCATAAGCTCAATAAATGAAGCATTAACTCTAAAGGATGAATCACACAAATGAGTTATTAAGCAATAAATGCTTATGCCACCTTAACCCCCAAGTCACCATGCTTCTAGAAGCTTCCCGAAAAATTACGAGAACGCCCCACCAATCCGTGAACACACGGAAAAACTTTTGTAACGCTTCGAAAATCGTTTAAGCAGTTTTTCGGTAATCGGCTAAATTTGCAGTCTTTTCCGTAAAAGTCAAAATAGGTATTTTTCATTATAGACCTAATTATACAAAATTTAGATAAGATGTTACAATAAATTGGTCACTAAAATGTTACTTAAAATTTTCTAGTTAATTAAAAAAATTTCCTTAATTAATTATTTTTAATATTATTTTAAGCTTTTAAAAATACATTAAATTAGTGATAAATACAAATTTAATTAGATAAATTACACACTTAGGAACCATTATAAACTAAAATATAGTAGTAACAAAAATTTTACCAAAACATTCCAAGAATTGTGGTTTTATAGTGTAAAAAAATGCATTAAAATGGGTTTTTTTGTAAAAAGTTGATGTAACATTCATTAATTGAGCTTGTGAATGACATTTTGTGTAGAATTTTCCACACTTCTCCTCATTTCTCCTTTCCACTTTTGCTCTGGCCGAGCTCTACTCCAGCAGCCCCTATTTTCCCCCTCATTTCTTGCTTCAAAAATCATGATAAAATCAACAAAAATCCACAAAAATTCACACTTTTCATCACTAATTCAAACCTAAACCCTATTCCATCCCTTCTCAAGCCCAAATTGGTCTAAGACAAGGAGAAAAGAGGCATCTTTAGAGGCTAATTGCAAGAGGATCATAACTTGGGAGGTATAAATCCTAAACTAGTTGTTAAATTTGTAGTTTAAATAAGCTAGATTAGTATTTTAAAGTGATAATTTCATTGTAATGGTTGGTTTTTGAAAATTCAAGAGAGGTGGAGATGCCCTAATTAGGGTTTGTTGTAGGATAAGTGGGTTTAAGTTAGGGTAGTGGTTATCTAGTTGGTTAGAATGGATGGTTGTGCGATGTAGCGATCGCTACACCGTTAAATCGCGACAATTTCATCGATATTTCTATGCTAATTGCTTACTAGTTTTCTAAAATTTTAGGAGGTGATTTAATTGTGTTATTTTGGCGATATAATTAGCATCTCATACGTCTATTAGTGTGCACGAATGCGGGGTTTTGTCTAGTCGGGTTTTAGTTTTGACGATTTCCCCGTAACGGCGATTTTAGTTAAGGTTTTAGCGATTTTCGTGCGTTTTCCGCGCACTGAGTGCACGTTGTGATTAATTCGAGAGTGTCAATCTTTTCAATTTATGAGTTGGGTCATTTCATGAACCTGTAATCTTATATTGTATGTTATGCAATTCTAGGATCGGTCGCGAAAACATCGGACGCGGCGCGCAAAGGCAAGGCGGTGGTCGGATCGGATTAGCGAGGCATTCAGGTGAGTAGATGTATTCATCTATGGGGAAATCGTCTGGATGGCGCGAGGCGCCCCGTAGTTAGGATTAATATATTTATTGCAAGATTTGCATTGTTAGTTAGCTAACCCCCCCTCATTCACATTGCATACCCTTATAGATAATCGTCTGCTAGATTGCATGATATTCATATAGACATGTGCGATATCACTTCGTAGGACACCAACACCATTACCATTGGCTCCTGTTGCATGCCCACTATTCATGTGACACACACGCCTTTGGTAATTGCCATGCCACGTGCACCATAGAACCTGTTTAGCTTAGTATCGCCACTTGTATTATACACGATATATGAAATTGCATAGGATGTATATATACCTCGCATCATCATTATACTTACATAGATTTCTAGCCACAAATCACATCGTATACCATGATATCATAGACATTTATCATATACAACATATTGGGTATTATGGTTTTCTTGAGGATTTCAGTATTTCTGCGATTTCTGGATTTTGGGGAAAATCGCAAGAATTTAAGAAAAGCTTATAGTTATCATTTTTTAAAACAAAACAAAGGTGTGGTTTTCTCGTGATGTATGTGTCGTCCACCATGAGTTTTCATGTTTTCTGTTGGATTTCGAGACCCGATTCGAGGAGTGGATGAACCGTCTCGGGTACATGGTGGGCCCGGTATGATACCCCGGGGTAAGAAAATCGAGTTGTAGACGATGAGCCTGGCAGGGGAAGACTACCTACCGGTGATGTCTGGCGCGGCGGATATCCGGAGGATACCGACCGTTGTCGTGAGATTTGATGTTATGGGCCAATCCGGACTGACGGAGCCCGATGTATTGAGACATTGATACAGTTAGACATTGAGACAGATGTGTTTTCATATTTGGTGTCGATGCTTGACACGGGTTTCAAATGATTTCTTGATGGTATTTAGCTATTATACAGATATTCTTTTTCTAAAGTTAAGAATGCAGAACACATAGCATTTAAAACACTTAAAGATTTAGTATTGACATTGCATACATGTGCATGCATACTAGAGGTATTACATCACATCTGGGCATACATGCTGTGACGCATTTGCGTGCATTCTTACGATAGCCTTACTAGATGTTATATTCTACTCACGAGCTGGCAACTCACCCCCGTTGTGCCACAGTGTCTTGCAGGTCGGACTTATCAGCCTAGTAGCAGTGGCTTATCTTATCAGTGACTTCTTTTGCTCAGACTCGGGACATTTCTCGTAGGTGGGTTGCGAGAGCCCTATTATCTCTTTTTGTACTATTTTTGTATCTAGTATTCTCCATCTACCACTTCTTATTTGTATATTCGACCTAGTGATGAGACTAAGAGATTTGTGTATATGTGGTTTCTTTTGGTCGAGCTCACTTGAGCCGACATTGTGTTTTCCTGTATTTTGCATTTCTTTATGCTCTTTTCTTGAGATTACATATATATATTGCGTGTGGTTGTGATCCGCCCTGGGCGAAGAGCTAGCTCCCGCTTGGGGATGCCATTTTGTGATTACAGGTTATATATCTTGTTCTACCTATTTTGGGGGATAGAATATACAAAGGAGACTGCCGAAATTTTCGGAAATTTTTGATGTTTTTTTAAAAGGGGTTCAATGTAACTTAATTGATTTCAAGTTGTTTTCATGAAAGGTTTTCCTTCACTCTCTTTTGATTTTGGTTTAGATTTTTCTGGGCTTTGGCTGACTTAGGTTACGTTACGCATTTAGACGTCTCGTAATCAAAGTGCCAGTCACGTTCCGTACTTTCGGGTCGCGACAAAGTTGGTATCAGAGCGTAGGTTTTACCTTTCTGAGTGTAGGACGACCTTGGTAGATGGAGTAGGTGACTTAAGCAGAGTGACGTAGCATGGGTATGATCCGCGGCATACTTACGATACGCTACTCCGCCTAAGTGACCTTAGGATATAATTGCTTGTATTTCCTTTCATGATTCCTTGCATTCCTTGATTCAATTGCAATGTTCTTATCGGTCCTGTTTTCTTATTCCATCTTTGATGCCGCCAAAGACTACGAGAGCTCAGCGGGCTGCCGCTAGGGATGAGATTCGAGCGGGCTCGTCTGAGGCGAGGATCGAGCGGGATGATACGCCTACCCCTCAGGGTCATATTGATCCGCCTTATCCAGACCGTATTGCAAGATTAGAGGCCGGCATGCATGAGTTGCGACAGATGATGGGATCTTTAGTTGAGTCCAGTCGGGCACAGAGGTCCGAGGACGTTCCTTCCACCGCACAGACCACGATAGTACCTGCTGCACAGATGGTCACTTCTTCTACTACTGCGACTATCCCTGTTTCACTACAGGAGTTCATGAGATTGAGACCTCCAGCTTTTACCGGTACGGATGCAACAGAGGACCCACTGACATTTCTTGATAGGATGGCTCAGATTTGTCGTTCGTTGAGGTGTTCTGATGATAGATTGGTGGAGTTCGCGAGTTTTCGTCTGGAGGGTGCTGCCCAGACATGGTACGATTCAGTAGAGAGAGGCCGAGCTGCAGGTCTACCTTCTATGACCTGGGATGAGTTTACAGCTGCATTTCTTGCCCGTTTTCTTCCGGAGAGTGTCCGAGATACTCGAGCCTGTAGTTTTGAGTCTCTGCGCAAGACTCTTGGGATGACGGTGTCGGAGTATGATATACAGTTTACCCAGTTGTATCGATATGCTCCGTACCTAGTAGAAACAGAAGAGAAGAGAATAAAGAGGTTTGTGCAAGGGCTTGATACACAGCTATTCCTTGCCATCGGCACCCAGCACTTTGATACATACGCAGCCGCGATGGATGCAGCCTTACTTTTGGAGGAGCGTATTTCTGAGACTCTGGTCGTTTCTGGGCCGAAGAGGATCCGTACTGATACGCCAGCTCAGCGGCAGATGGGTAGACACCGCGATAGATTATTTCCGGGAGATGGTGGAGGCAGAGGATTGAGACGAGGTCAGTTATTTGGTTCATATCCACAGACCCAGCAGTCGTCGCCAGGATGTTTTCGGTGTGGGAGTCAGTACCACCGTGTCAGAGACTGTACCATGGGACGCCAGGGCGCGGCGACAGTCCCGCATGTGACCTTACCACCCTCACCACCTCCTCAGAGAGCTTTACTTCCTACTCCTGATGATGCTCCACGCCAGCCAGATGCTCCTAGAGGTCGTGGGCATGGCAGTCCGGTTCAGAGAGGACGAGGCGACAGAGGCAGAGGCAGAGGCCAAGGTAGAGGCAGAGGACAGCCAGCTACTAGTGGTGGACAGGCCCGAGTGTTCGCGTTGACTCCTCAGGATGCACAGGCATCCAATGCCGTCGTGACAGGTACTCTGCCAGTATGTTCTTTTGATGCACGAGTATTATTTGATCCAGGCTCCATACATTCATATGTATCCACGTACTTTCCACCGAGGTTGGGCCGAGAGTCTTCTCCGTTAGATCAGCCGCTTGTCGTTATTACACTGGTAGGCGAGTCGTTTGTTGCCTGTTTCGTGTACCGATCATGTTCCGTTCGTATCGGGGAGAGAGATTCTTCAGTTGATTTGATTCTCGTCGATATGCTAGACTTTGACGTTCTTCTTGGTATGGACTGGCTAGCCACCTGTTATGCATCCATGGACTGCCGTGAGAAAGCAGCCAGATTCAGTTTTCCTGGTGAGCCGGTTCTGGTTATTCAGGGAGATCGTAGCGCTACCCTTTCCAGCTTGATTTCTTCTCTTCGTGCCGGTTAGCTCTTAAGGAAAGGGTGTCAGGGATTCTTAGCTTATGTTTGTGATACTAGCTCCACAGAGGTTCCGTTGGACCAGGTCCCTGTTGTGAGAGAGTTTCCTGATGTATTCCCTGACGAACTGCCTGGTCTGCCACCAGAGCGTGAGATTGAGTTCTGCATCGACTTGATCCCCGGCACGGGGCCTATCTCTATACCGCCTTATCGGATGGCCCCGGCGGAGCTAAGAGAGCTGAAGGATCAGTTACAGGACTTGCTGGACAAAGGGCTTATCCGACCGAGTGTGTCACCTTGGGGTGCTCCCAGCTTGTTTGTTAAGAAGAAGGACGGAAGTATGCGTTTATGCATTGATTATCGTCAGCTTAACCGGGTTACTGTGCGGAACAGATATCCCCTACCCCGCATTGATGACTTATTCGATCAGCTCCAGGGTGTAGGGTTTTTCTCGAAGGTTGATTTACGGTCAGGTTATCACCAGTTGCGGGTTCAGAAGGAGGATATTCCGAAGACCGCTTTCAGTACTCGATATGGTCATTATGAGTTCTTGGTGATGTCGTTCGGGCTCACCAATGCCCCGGCAGCATTTATGGACTTGATGAACCGTGTATTCAGGCCGTATCTCGATTAGTTCATCATTGTGTTCATTGACGACATCATGGTTTATTCTCGGAGCCGGGAGGAGCATGAGCAGCACTTGCGTATCACATTGCAGACCTTGAGGGAGCATCAGCTGTTCGCCAAATTTTCCAAGTGCGCATTCTGGTTAGACAGTGTCGACTTCTTGGGTCATGTGGTGACGAGAGATGGTATTTGTGTGGATCCGAAGAAGATCGAGGCAGTTCAGCATTGGCCTAGACCGGTATCTGTTACAGAGGTTCGCAGCTTTCTAGGTCTGGCCTGCTATTATCGACGTTTTGTCCAGGATTTCTCCCGCATTGCTGCACCATTGACCGGGTTGACCCGGAAGGGGGTTCCTTTCGATTGGACCCAGGCATGTGAGGATAGTTTCCAGCAGTTGAAGACTCGTCTGACTACTGCACCAGTGTTAGCATTGCCTTCAGGATCAGGCGGGTTCGTGGTATATTGTGATGCTTCTCGAGTGGGGCTGGGCTGTGTATTGATGCAGCACAACAGAGTTATCACGTATGCTTCTCGGAAGCTGAGGAAACACGACCAGAACTACCCCACTCATGATTTAGAGATGGCTGCAGTGGTATTTGCACTTAAGATTTGGAGACATTACCTATACGGTGAGTCGTGCCAGATATTCACTGACCAGAAGAGTTTGAAGTATATCTTTCAGCAGCGAGATCTGAATCTGAGACAGCGCCGTTGGATGGAGTTGGTGAAGGATTATGACTGCGAGATTCTATACCATCCAGGCAAGGCGAATGTCGTGGCAGATGCTTTGAGTAGGAGGCCCGGAGGTAGCTTATCTTGTTTGAGCGCAGTACAGATGCAGTCGACGGCGGATTGGCAGGTTTTATGTGATAGCAGAGTGCAGTTCGAGTTTACTCCTACAGGGGGACAGCTAGCCCATTTCAGAGCATGCCCACAGTTACTTGACCGTATCCGCGAGGCACAGTCCGGCGATGCCCATATTTTAGAGATTATTGAGCAGATTTGGCAGGGCAGAGTTTCTGAGTTCGTGATTGACGATCAGGGCATACTTTGATTTGGGACTCGACTGTGCGTACCAGATTCTAAGGGACTGACGCGCGATATCCTCGAGGAGGCACATTGATCGGTATACAGTGTTCATCCAGGTTCCACCAAGATGTACCATGATTTGAGAGAGGTTTACTGGTGGGACGGGATGAAGAAGGATGTTACAGACTTTGTGTCGAGATGCCTGACTTGTCAGCAAGTCAAGGCCGAGCACCAGTGACCAGCCGGTGAGTTACAGCCTTTGCCCATCCCTGAGTGGAAGTGGGAGAAGGTCTCCATGGACTTCATTGTGGGTCTACCCAGGACCAGTCGAGGGTATGACTCTATTTGGGTGATTGTGGATCGACTGACGAAAGCGGCTCACTTCCTGCCAGTGAAGACCACTTTTGGATTTTCTCAGTACGCCCAGGTTTATATTGATGAGATCGTGCGACTGCATAGCGTTCCGACTTTCATCGTGTCCGACCGGGGCACCCAGTTTACCAGCCGATTATGGCAGAAACTTCAGGATGCTTTGGGCACCCGATTGAGTTTTAGAACAGCCTTTCATCCGTAGACTGACGGTCAGTCGGAGCGTACCATTCAGACTCTTGAGGACATGCTCAGAGCTTGTGGTTTAGATTTCGGTGGTAGCTGGGATCTTCATTTGCCTTTGATCGAGTTCTCCTACAATAATAGCTTCCAGGAGACGATTCAGATGGCACCTTTCGAGGCTTTATACAGGAGGAGATGTCGATCGCCTGTGTGTTGGACAGAGCTAAGGGAGAGTAGTATTTTGGGCCCGCAGATTGTACAGGAGACAACCGAGAAGATACAGCTGATTCGGGACAGGATGAGAGCGGCACAGAGTAGGCAGAAATCATATGCTGACAGGCGCCGTCGCCGACTCGAGTTCGCTGTTGGCGATCATGTTTTCCTGAAGGTCTCTCCGATGAAGGGTGTGATGAGATTTGGGTGGAAAGGGAAGCTTAGTCCTAGATATGTTGGTCCCTTCGAGATCCTAGAGCGTGTTGGTCCAGTCACTTATCGGTTAGCTTTTCCGCCCAGCTTCCCCAATGTTCACCCCGTGTTCCATGTTTCGATGCTCCGGAAGTACCTTCATGATCCTTCCCATGCGATTCAGCACCAGACGATCCAGCTAGAGCGTGATCTTTCATTCACCGAGCAGCTGGTGGTCATTTTGGATCGGCAGATGAAAAAATTGAGGTCGAAGGTTATACCGTCCGTCAAGGTCCATTGGCGTGGCCCGAACAGCGAGGAGGTCACCTCGGAGACCGAGGTCGAGATGAGGAAGATATATCCCCATCTTTTTGAAGGTACGCGTAGTTAAATTCTAAATTCGAGGACCGAATTTCTTTAAGGGGGGAAGATTGTAACGCTTCAAAAATCGTTTAAGCAGTTTTTCGGTAATCGGCTAAATTTACAGTCTTTTCCGTAAAAAGTCAAGTATTTTTCATTATAGACCTAATTGTACAAAATTTAGATAAGATGTTACTATAAATTGGTCACTAAAATGTTACTTAAAATTTTCTAGTTAATTAAAAAAAATTCCTTAATTAATTATTTTTAATATTATTTTAAGCTTTTAAAAATACATTAAATTAGTGATAAATACAAATTTAATTAGATAAATTACACACATAGGAACCATTATAAACTAAAATATAGTAGTAACAAAAATTTTACCAAAACTTTCCAAGAATTGTGGTTTTATGGTGTAAAAAATGCATTAAAATGGGTTTTTTTGTAAAAAGTTGATGTAACATTCATTAATTGAGCTTGTGAATGACATTTTGTGTAGAATTTTCCACACTTCTCCTCATTCTCCTTTCCTCTTTTGCTCTGGCCGAGCTCTACTCAAGCAGCCCCTCTTTTCCCCCTCATTTCTTGCTTCAAAAATCATGATAAAATCAACAAAAATCCACAAAAATTCACACTTTTCTTCACTAATTCAAACCTAAACCCTATTCCATCCCTTCTGTTAGTGTATATGCCCTAGAGGCCAATATTGTATCATACTAGATTGTATATTACTTAATGGAAGCTTGGGATATTCACAGTTAGATATACAGTCTTGCTAAAAATGGTAGTATGCTACTTGGTTTGTGTCTACTTTAATATGTGCATATGTCTCTTGTAACGTATCACTTATACATATTAGTAGAGCCCATATGATCTTTGCTTGATTACCAGCGTCGTGATGGCAATCACACTAGTGGGGGCTGGGTAGTCTGTAAGCAACATCCTATACAGGTGCCTGGTCGTTGGATTATCGAGATAGGGCATCGATATTCCGGAGTAGACTAAGTGTATACGCTTCTCATCCCAGTTGGGGAGATGGTCTGTCCCACAGCCATCAGCACGTCGTACTAGAGATAGTATACAGGTGCTCGTTAGGTTACGGGTACACCGGACAGGACTCACCGAAGAACTGATTGGTTGGTATTATACCCATCGTCAGTTATCAGTTCCCAGGTGACATGAGTACAGCATAGTCCGCAGACTTGACACTGCTACTTATCCTCGAGTGTGTCCCACTGTTCTTAGATTGTTACCCTACCACGGCTCAAAGGAGTCGTGCAAACAGGTAGCAGTTGGGTGCAGTCCCGAGCACTTGGAGGCAGTGGCGGTTAGATAGGATTCGTCTCTCCCGGTATTGGGAGTTGATATCGCACTGTGTCAGAGAGCCATTACGCAAAGTCCCTGGCCAGGGAAAGCGAGATATACTGGTAGGTTCCAGTAGCTTCTCAGGGCGTAATGGGCTTCGCTCCGACACGACTTATACAGCTATTAGGGGACTGACGCCTGCCGCCCCCTAGGCTTGATATGCGATAGTCTTAGACGAACAGACCGGACTGTACGGAGATTGTCACATCAGGCTCAGTGGGAGTTCGGATGATTTACCTCATCGGCCTTCTTATCGACAACTACCTGGGGACCGTTACGTACAGCTAGTGCCGCTTGCGGTCTGTGGTTAAACCCACTGCCAGCGTAGTAGTCGAGTCTCTAGAGTCCCACACAGAGAGTTTCCTACTCCAGGCGAAACGATATAGAGGTCGTATGGTTTTACGACAAGGGTTCGGACGCATACGTGCGTTTACGCGCGTACGACTTTCGGACAGTTTTTACCAGTCGGCTTTGGTTTAAGCCAGTTACTGGTATCCGGTTATTGGATTTTTACAGTCTAAAGTTTTTCCGTATTTTTGCGGAATGGAGGGGCGTTCTCGTATTTGTACGAGAAGCTTCTAGAAGATGGTGACTAAGGAGGGTTATGTGTCATATACATTGAATGAGTTATATGAGTCATGAGGGTGATTCATTCATCTCATTAATGCACATTTATTGCTTAATGACTCATGCTAATGAATCACCACTTGATATTTTATGAAGCATGATTATTCATCACTCTTTATTCTTTTCTTCTTATTAGAAAATGCTTCATATATATTATGATACTCATAACTTTATTCATTGATCATTCTCACATTCTCTCTCCTCAAGCTCTCCATCTTCAAAGACTAATCCTCCCTTCTCATGAGTTGAGTACAAGGGTTAGTAAGACTAATCAATCCATAACCATCACTCTATTTCATCCTAGCTTCTTTGATTAGCAATCCAAGAAGGTTAGTTGCCTCAAGTTTAGAGGTTTAGCTTGGAGTTTTGCTCTCGGGTGGATCGTCTACTACCTAGAGAAGGCCGAGGAGAACAAGGAGATCGTAAAGACGAAGGAGTTGGTTCATTAGGTATAATCCCTAAACACAGTAGTTTAGAAACACTTTGTGTTTGGTTATTTATAGTTTAGCTTCGATTCAAGCGGTTAGTCGATGTTCGTTCACTAAACCAGTTCGTTTTTGAAATTTCCGCCTCCCCACAAGTATTGGGGTGTAGTACATCGACTTACAGTGGTATCAGAGCCTCGCTAAACAATAAATAACTTAATTGCAAATTTGTACGAATTTCGAACGGAAAAACGAAGACGGAAAACCCTAAAACTGTCAAGTTTCTGTCGAGTTTAAAATGAAGTCCAAAAATTTTTCAGGTAAGTTCAGAGAGCTTGAAAAGTCACCAGAAGAACACACAAAAAATTTGGTGCCCTGAATCGTCTACGGAGCCGCGGATCCGGGGCGCATAGCACTGTTGCCGCCGCGGATCCGCCGTCGTTTGGACGATTCAGGGACCCATTTTTATTGTGGTGGTTCTCTGTGTTATTTGGGATTTTCTGGAATATTTTAATTTTGCTCAGGTTTCCAGTTTACAGAGCAGTTTTTGGAGCAATATTAAAGATGTTTAATCGATCGAAATTGTATAGTATTTGCATATTGGATTATATCTGTGATTGATAAATGTGTTCGTAAACCTCCCCTAACTGCTAGTATGTCGGTTGGCAGGGGGTTGCACATTTCTGTACTGGTTATATCTGTTTGTGCATTTGAACTGTAATTGGACTGTTGTGGTGTATAGCCGGGGTTTTGCAATGGGTTATTATTTAATTCATTTGTTGTAAATGTAATTTGTTGTAATATTATTTTGCGGGGCACATCCAGGTTGCGGTTGTAGCCAACGTTGTATTATTTCTTTTTACTGTTTTTGCTCCTAGGACTGACCCAAGGTGGGGTACACAAACTGCCAGGCGGGTAGTTTGCCGTACCCGTAGGGGTCGAGGGTGGGGTAACGGCTATTCATCACAACTGTGTAATCTGTCTTTTCTTGCAGGCTCAAAAGAAATACAGATTGCTTGCAAATCCAATATTGTTTATCTGTGTTCTGGAATGTATATCATTGCGTCAGACGAATGTAAAATATCTATATATATGATAGCTATTTAGACGTCACTTATGTTTTACACCCGCGCTAGCCCAGCCCCCGCTCTGTCGTTAGTTAAGTAACCTAACGGGTGATGACGGGACCCCGTGGCGAATGCGGATGGCATAAGAGGACGTTGTATTTTCGTTGTTTTCTGCAATGATAGGTTAATGATGGGACGCATTATCTATAATGAAAAGAAAATAAACCAAAGTTTAAATCGTTGGAACAAATTTAAAAGAAACCACTCGGTTATTTTAAAAGAGCAGAATTTTTTAATTGCGGAGCTTTAACCACTCCTTTTAAAAAGTATCAGGTTCCTTCGATTATATCAAGTTCACTACGTTTACGGTTTTGCCAAAACCATTCGTAGCCCTCCGTCATTTGATATAGATAGTCAATAGTATTCAAGCTGTGTTTGTTGACTAAAGTCAAGGCACAGTGTTTGGTAGCTGTTGGATATTTATATGTTGCATAGATAGATGCGTTGGTTTGGGACAGTCGTATTACCTTGTTGACTAAAGTCAAGGGTATGTGCGGGTGGGTTCAAATTAACCTGGACAATGACGGGTAGAACTTGACATGTGACTTATGATTTGTTGACTAAAGTCAAGGTCATAAGAGCATGGGGCAAAAATCCACATCGGGAATTTCTAAAGAAACTGAAATTTGCAGAGAGTGCATACCATTTTGGAGTTTGATGAATGTTGGTAGGATTCCTTCAACATTATCATACGATGATATTTTGGATCCCGATCCTACTGTGAGTACATGCTACTTATCAGGAGATTCGTCACTTAACGATCAATGCTATAAACCAAGTAGGTGCCAAGAAAGGTGTCAGCGGGGTTACGTCCCCAGAGAAAAGAGGTTATTTAATTAAGGAACTTCGTGAAAGCGTTGGAAAACCTCCCTCGAAGTATCGACACTGGCCTGGCTGAACGGTTAAGCAAGTATTGTACGGTGAGAATTGTCCTGGCTAATTCTTCTTTTATGGTTTGAGGAGGGATTTGAGAAACAGTGGGAGCCATCCTATTTAGATAAATTAAACCACTCTAAACTTGCAAGAGCATCATGCTAATAGTATCTTCTTCTCTCTCTCTTAAATTGCAGCGACCCTATGACCACACATAGGTTATATCTAGATAATAATTTGACTGAATCTGACTTATATGACTGGCAAAAGTCTGTCCAGATGTCCATTGCCTATGACAAGCTGGACCACCCTATTGAGGGAAATTCCTATTGCTATAGGATTGGGCATTGGCAGAGTGATTACAGGGCTTTAGAAGCCAGTAGCCAGGATACAAAACATGTTGTGGCTTCGACTTCGGGTGTGTTTATGATAGAAAACTGTATGTCAGTTAACCCTACTTCCTGGGTATTGGATACCGGATTAGGAACTCACATCTGTAATTCATTACAGGCTCTGAGAAATCGTAGGGTTATCGGGATAGGTGATATGACCCTCACAGTTGCTAACGGAATGAGCATGGACGCTGAATCCGTAGGGGAATATCATCTTGGAATGACAACTGGGCAGATATTGATTCTACGTAACTGTTTTTATGTACCAGGTACGACTTGTAATATCATATCCGTACCCTTACTTTCTAAGGAAGGATATGATTTTGCTTTTACAAGAGATGTGGTTCACATCCACCTAAATCAAGATTTGATTGGGTCAGGTACATTAGAAAACGGAATATACGTATTGAATCAATCTCAGATTTTCAGTGTCCAGAACACACTTAAAAGAAAGTCTCCGGAATTAAATCAGGCTTTCTTATGGCATTGTAGACTAGGTCACATCAATGAGAGAAGGTTGACTAAGTTACATAGAGAAGGATATTTGAATCCATTCGAATATCAATCTTATGCTACTTGTGAATCTTGTCTCATAGGAAAGATGGCAAAGACTCCGTTTACTGGACACGGAGTAAGAGCGAGCGAGCTCTTGGGACTCGTACACAGTGATGTGTGCGGTCCAATGTCTACACATGCGCGAAGTGGTTATTCTTACTTCATTACTTTTACGGATGATTTCTCTAGGTATGGATATATCTTCTTAATGAAACATAAATCCGAGGCCTTCGAAAAATTCCAAGAATACAAGAATGAAGTAGAAAAACAAACAGGCAAGAGTATAAAAACACTGAGATCTGATCGAGGTGGTGAATACTTAAGTGCCGAGTTCCTGGGTTACTTAAAAGAGAATGGAATTCTCTCTCAGCTTACTCCTCCGTACACACCACAACATAACGGTGTATCGGAAAGGAGGAATCGAACCCTATTGGATATGGTTCATTCCATGATGAGTAACGCTGAGTTACCGCGATCATTCTGGGGATATGCGCTAGAATCAGCGGCATATCTTTTGAACCGAGTTCCAACCAAGACTGTGCCTACCACACCATATCAGATGTGGAGTGGGAAGAAACCTAGTCTTAAGTATCTTAAGACATGGGGATGTCCAGCTTTTGTAAAGAAGCAGCATGCGGACAAGCTTGAGGCACGCTCAGTACAGTGTAAGTTTGTGGGTTATCCAAAGAACTCCATGGGATATTGTTTCTATTACGCAGAGGAACAAAAAGTTTTTGTTTCTCAACATGCCCGCTTCTTGAAAACTGAGTTTTTAGAAAATCAGAAGAGTGGGAGCGCAATAGAATTGGAGGAGATTCCAGAACCACAAACTATTACTGAAACCTTGGTAGAACCAGAGGGTTCAGGAGAACAGGACATCCCGACGCCACTCCGCAGGAGTAGTATGCAATCTCATCCGCCCGAGAGATACTACGGTTTTCTCATAGACGTGGATAGAGAGGATTGCACTATTGACTATGATGAGCCTACTAGCTTCCAGCAAGCCATTCAGAGCGGTGACTCGGTAAAATGGCTAGATGCAATGCGGACCGAAATGGAGTCTATGTACACCAACAAAGTATGGACTTTGGACATTGCTCCAGATGGGGTAAAACCCGTAGGATGCAAATGGATCTTCAAAAAGAAGATTGGTGTAGATAGACAGGTTGAAACCTATAAGGCTAGACTTGTTGCAAAGGGTTTCTGTCAAAGACCTGGTTTGGACTATGACGAAACCTTTTCTCCAGTGGCTATGCTTAAATCTATTCGGGTCCTTCTTGCTATTGCTGCCTTCCACGATTATGAAATCTGGCAGATGGACGTAAAGACGGCCTTTCTAAATGGTAATTTAGAAGAGAGCGTCTATATGGATCAGCCAGAAGGATTCATTCAGAGTGGGAGCAGTGGTAAAGTATGCAAGTTGCTTAAGTCCATTTATGGACTAAAGCAGGCATCACGGAGTTGGAACATCTGTTTTGATGATACTGTCAAAGAATTTGACTTTATCAAAAATCCAGATGAACCATGCATATACAGTAAGATTGTAGGGAGAGCTGTAGTATTTCTCGTCTTGTACGTGGATGACATTCTCCTAATAGGAAATGATATTCCTATGTTACAGTCAGTCAAAAGATTCTTGTCACATAAATTCTCCATGAAAGACTTGGGTGATGCCACCTACATTCTGGGGATCCGGATCCATCGTGATAGATCAAAGAGGATATTGGGACTTTCACAGTCCAGGTACATAGACACCATAGTGAAGAGATTCAGTATGGAAGATTCTAAGCGCGGTAACCTACCGGCTTGTCATGGAATCACCCTCTCCAAAGATATGTCTCCCAAGACTGATTTGGAAAGGGATCGCATGTCAATTATACCCTACGCTTCTGCGGTATGCTCTATAATGTATGCGATGTTATGTACCAGACCAGATGTAGCATACGCATTGAGCGTAGTAAGCCGGTATCAAGCAAACCCAGGGGAGAATCACTGGATAGCAGTAAAGAACATTCTCAAGTACCTGAGGATGACTAAGGAGATGTTCTTGGTATATGGCGGAAAAGACCTTCAGCTGGAGGCCTTTGCCGACTCCGGCTTCCAGAGTGACAAAGATGACTCCAAGTCCATGTCGGGTTATGTCTTTACCCTCAATGGAGGGGCGGTCTGTTGGAAGAGTTCCAAACAGGAGACCGTTGCTGACTCAACGATGGAAGCAGAGTACATAGCTGCTTGCGATGCCGCAAAAGAAGCAGTCTGGATGAAGAAGTTCCTCACAGAACTTCAGGTGGTTCCTACCAGTGTTGATCCAATACCTCTGTATTGTGACAACAACGGCGCTATTGCTTTAGCGAGGGAACCCAGGTCCCATCAGAAGTCCAGACACATCTTAAGGCGGTATCACCTGATCAGGGAGATCATAGATCGCCGGGAGATCGAGGTGAAGAGAGTAAAGACGGAGGATAACATTGCTGATCCATTCACAAAGGCCATTCCTCAGACGCAGTTCGAGAGGCTATTCGAGATGATAGGTCTACGATATGCCAACTCATGGCCCTAGTGCAAGTGGGAGATTGTTAGTGTATATGCCCTAGAGGCCATTATTGTATCATACTAGATTGTATATTACTTAATGGAAGCTTGGGATATTCACAGTTAGATATACAGTCTTGCTAAAAATGGTAGTATGCTACTTGGTTTGTGTCTACTTTAATATGTGCATATGTCTCTTGTAACGTATCACTTATACATATTAGTAGAGCCCATAGGATCTTTGCTTGATTACCAGCGTCGTGATGGCAATCACACTAGTGGGGGCTGGGTAGTCTGTAAGCAACATCCTATACAGGTCCCTGGTCGTTGGATTATCGAGATAGGGCATCGATATTCCGGAGTAGACTAAGTGTATACGCTTCTCATCCCAGTTGGGGAGATGGTCTGTCCCACAGCCATCAGCACGTCGTACTAGAGATAGTATACAGGTGCTCGTTAGGTTACGGGTACACCGGACAGGACTCACCGAAGAACTGATTGGTTGGTATTATACCCATCGTCAGTTATCAGTTCCCAGGTGACATGAGTACAGCATAGTCCGCAGACTTGACACTGCTACTTAGCCTCGAGTGTGTCCCACTGTTCTTAGATTGTTACCCTACCACGGCTCAAAGGAGTCGTGCAAACAGGTAGCAGTTGGGTGCAGTCCCGAGCACTTGGAGGCAGTGGCGGTTAGATAGGATTCGTCTTTCCCGGTATTGGGAGTTGATATCGCACTGTGTCAGAAAGCCATTACGCAAAGTCCCTGGCCAGGGCAAGCGAGATATACTGGTAGGTTCCAGTAGCTTCTCAGGGCGTAATGGGCTTCGCTCCGACACGACTTATACAGCTATTAGGGGACTGACGCCTGCCGCCCCCTAGGCTTGATATGCGATAGTCTTAGACGAACAGACCGGACTGTACGGAGATTGTCACATCAGGCTCAGTGGGAGTTCGGATGATTTACCTCATCGGCCTTCTTATCGACAACTACCTGGGGACCGTTACGTACAGCTAGTGCCGCTTGCGGTCTGTGGTTAAACCCACTGCCAGCGTAGTAGTCGAGTCTCTAGAGTCCCACACAGAGAGTTTCTTACTCCAGGCGAAACGATATAGAGGTCGTATGGTTTTACGACAAGGGTTCGGACGCATACGTGCGTTTACGCGCGTACGACTTTCGGACAGTTTTTACCAGTCGGCTTTGGTTTAAGCCAGTTACTGGTATCCGGTTATTGGATTTTTATAGTCTAAAGTTTTTCCGTATTTTTGCGGAATGGAGGGGCGTTCTCGTATTTGTACGAGAAGCTTCTAGAAGATGGTGACTAAGGAGGGTTATGTGTCATATACATTGAATGAGTTATATGAGTCATGAGGGTGATTCATTCATCTCATTAATGCACATTTATTGCTTAATGACTCATGCTAATGAATCACCACTTGATATTTTATGAAGCATGATTATTCATCACTCTTTATTCTTTTCTTCTTATTAGAAAATGCTTCATATATATTATGATACTCATAACTTTATTCATTGATCATTCTCACATTCTCTCTCCTCAAGCTCTCCATCTTCAAAGACTAATCCTCCCTTCTCATGAGTTGAGTACAAGGGTTAGTAAGACTAATCAATCCATAACCATCACTCTATTTCATCCTAGCTTCTTTGATTAGCAATCCAAGAAGGTTAGTTGCCTCAAGTTTAGAGGTTTAGCTTGGAGTTTTGCTCTCCGGTGGATCGTCTACTACCTAGAGAAGGCCGAGGAGAACAAGGAGATCGTAAAGACGAAGGAGTTGGTTCATTAGGTATAATCCCTAAACACAGTAGTTTAGAAACACTTTGTGTTTGGTTATTTATAGTTTAGCTTCGATTCAAGCGGTTAGTTGATGTTCGTTCACTAAACCAGTTCGTTTTTGAAATTTCCGCCTCCCCACAAGTATTGGGGTGTAGTACATCGACTTACACCTTCTCATGCCCAAATTGGTCTAAGAGAAGGAGAAAAGAGGCATCTTTAGAGGCTAATTGCAAGAGGATCATAACTTGGGAGGTATAAATCCTAAACTAGTTGTTAAATTTGTAGTTTAAATAAGCTAGATTAGTATTTTAAAGTGTTAATTTCATTGTAATGGTTGGTTTTTGAAAATTCAAGAGAGGTGGAGATGCCCTAATTAGGGTTTGTTGTAGGATAAGTGGGTTTAAGTTAGGGTAGTGGTTATCTAGTTGGTTAGAATGGATGGTTGTGCGATGTAGAGATCGCTACACCGTTAAATCGCGACAATTTCATCGATATTTCTATGCTAATTGCTTACTAGTTTTCTAAAATTTTAGGAGGTGATCTAATTGTGTTATTTTGGCGATATAATTAGCATCTCATACGTCTATTAGTGTGCACGAATGCGTGGTTTTGTCTAGTCGGGTTTTAGTTTTGACGATTGCCCCGAAACGGCGATTTTAGTTATGGTTTTAGCGATTTTCGTGCGTTTTCCGCGCACTGAGTGCACGTTGTGATTAATTCGAGAGTGTCGATCTTTTCATTTTATGAGTTGGGTCATTTCATGAACCTGTAATCTTATATTGTATATTATGCAATTCTAGGATCGGTCGCAAAAACATCGGATGCGGCGCGCAAAGGCAAGGCGGTGGTCGGATCGGATTAGCGAGGCATTCAGGTGAGTAGATGTATTCATCTATGGGGAAATCGTCTGGATGGCGCGAGACGCCCCGTAGTTAGGATTAATTTATTTATTGCAAGATTTGCATTGTTAGTAAGCTAACCCCCCCCATTCACATTGCATACCCTTATAGATAATCGTCTGCTAGATTGCATGATATTCATATACACATGTGCGATATCACTTCGTAGGACACGAACACCATTACCATTGGCTCCTGTTGCATGCGCACTATTCATGTGACACACACGCCTTTGGTAATTGCCATGCCACGTGCACCATAGAACCTGTTTAGCTTAGTATCGCCACTTGTATTATACACGATATATGAAATCGCATAGCATGTATATATACGTCGCATCATCATTATACTTACATAGATTTCTAGCCACAAATCACATCGTATACCATGATATCATAGACATTTATCTTATACAACATATTGGGTATTATGGTTTTCTTGAGGATTTCAGTATTTCTGCGATTTCTGGATTTTGGGGAAAACCGCAAGAATTTAAGAAAAGCTTATAGTTAACATTTTTTAAAACAAGACAAAGGTGCGGTTTTCTCGTGATGTATGTGTCGTCCACCATGAGTTTTCATGTTTTCTGTTGGATTTCGAGACCGGATTCAAGGACTGGATGAACCGTCTCGGGTACATGGTGGGCCCGGTATGGTACCCCGGGGAAAGAAGATCGAGTTGTAGACGATGAGCCTGGCAGGGGAAGACTACCTACCGGTGATGTCTGGCGCGGCAGATATCCGGAGGATACCGACCGTTGTCGTGAGATTTGATGTTATGGGCCGATCCGGACTGACGGAGCACGATGTATTAAGACATTGATACAGTGAGACATTGAGACAGATGTGTTTTCATATTTGGTGTCGATGCTTGACACGAGTTTCAGATGAATTCTTGATGGTATTTATCTATTATACAGATATTCTTTTTCTAAAGTTAAGAATGCAGAACACATAGCATTTAAAACACTTAAAGATTTAGTATTGACATTGCATACATGTGCATGCATATTAGAGGTATTACATCACATCTGGGCATACATGCTGTGACGCATTTGCATGCATTCTTACGATAGCCTTACTAGATGTTATATTCTACTCACGAGCTGGCAACTCACCCCCGTTGTGCCACAGTGTCTTGCAGGTCGGACTTATCAGCCTAGTAGCAGTGGCTTATCTTATCAGTGACTTTTTTTGCTCAGACTCGTGACATTTCTCGTAGGTGGGTTGCGAGAGCCCTAATATCTCTTTTTGTACTATTTTTTTATCTAGTATTCTCCATCTACCACTTCTTATTTGTATATTCGACCTAGTGATGAGACTGAGAGATTTGTGTATATGTGGTTTCTTTTGGTCGAGCTCACTTGAGCCGACGTTGTGTTTTCTTGTATTTTGCATTTCTTTATGCTCTTTTCTTGAGATTACATATATATATTGCGTGTGGTTGTGATCCGCCTTGGGCGAAGAGCTAGCTCCCGCTTGGGGATGCCATTTTGTGATTACAGGTTATATATCTTGTTGTACCCATTTTGGGGGATAGAATTTACAAAGGAGACTCTGCCGAAATTTTCGGAAATTTTTGATGT
Organism: Agapanthus africanus; assembly: GCA_030015575.1. Taxonomy (NCBI): domain Eukaryota; kingdom Viridiplantae; phylum Streptophyta; class Magnoliopsida; order Asparagales; family Amaryllidaceae; genus Agapanthus; species Agapanthus africanus. Next base: position 367,897,276 of record CM057346.1, read on the forward strand.
TTTTTTAAAAGGGGTTCAATGCAACTTAATTGATTTCAAGTTGTTTTCATGAAAGGTTTTCCTTCACTCTCTTTTGATTTTGGTTTAGATTTTTCTGGGCTTTGGCTGACTTAGGTTACGTTACGCCTTTAGACGTCTCGTAATCTAAGTGCCAGTCACGTTCCGTACTTTCGGGTCGTGACAATTTTAGACTGTATAAATCCAATAACCTGATACTAGAATCTGGCTTAAACCAAAGCCGGCTAGTAAAAACTGTCCGAACGTCGTACGTGCGTTTAAACACGTATGCGTCCGAAGCCTTGTCGTAAAACCATACGACCTCTATATCATTTTTCCTGTAGCAGGGAAACTCTTTGTGTGGGACTCTAAAGAGTCGACATTACGCTGGCAGTGGGTTTAAGCACAGACCGCAAGCGGCACTAGCTGTACGTAACGGTCCCCAGGTAGATGTCGTTAAGAAGGCCGATGAGGAAACCCATCCGAACTCCTACTGAGCCAGATGTGACAATTTCCGTACAGTCCGGTCTGTTCGTCTAAGACTATCGCATATCGAGCCTAGGGGGCGGCAAGCGTCAGTCCCCAAATAGCGGTAACAGCCGTGTCGGAGCGTAGCCCATTACACCCTGAGAAACTACTGGAACCTACCAGTAAATCTCGCTTGCCCTAGCCAGGGAATTTGCGTAATAGCTCTTTGACACAGCGCGATACCCACTCCCAATACCGGGAGAGACGAATCCTGTGTAACCGCCACTGCCTCCAAGTGCTCAGAACTGCACCCAACTGCTACCTGTTTGCACGACTCCATTGAGCCGTGGTAGGGTAGCAATCTAAGAACAGTGGGACACACTCGAGGCGAAGTAGCAGTGTCAAGTCTGCGGACTATGCTGTACTCATTTCACCTGGGAACTGTTAACTGACGACGGGTATAATACCAACCAACAGTTCCCCTGCGAGTCATGTCCGGTGTACCCGTAACCTAACAAGCACCTGTATACTATCTCCAGTACGACGTACTGATGGCTGTGGGACAGACCATCTCCCCAACTGGGATGAGAAGCGTACACAAGAGTCTACTCTAGAGTATCGATGCCCTGTCTCGATAATCCTATGACTAGGGACGATTATAGGATATTGCTTATAGACTACCCAGCCCCTACTAGTGTGACTGCCATCACAACGCTGGTAATCAAGCAATGATCCTATTGGCTCTACTAATATGTATAAGTGATACGTTACAAGAAACATATGCACATATTAAAGTAGACAAAAACCAAGTAACATACTACCATTTTTAGCAAGACTGTATATACAACTGTGAATATCCCAAGCTTCCATTAAGTAATATATAACCTAGTATGATACAATAATGGCCCCTAGGGCATATACACTAACATCATCATCTCATGATGCAATCCTCGCTCCCACTGTCTTAGAGAAACCGAAGTATCTCTCAGGTGGGTGAGGAACCCTACTAGATCGGCGGAGAGGCTGAGGTTCATTGGCTACTATTGAATCCTTTGGTTCTTCCAAATCATCAGCTGCAGTTTATCTTGCTGGATCTCTTTCCAGTTCTACCTCATGACCACTAATTTGTTCACAAGAAATTCCCTTTCACAAAGATGGCATGCTGAGAAACAAAAACACCTTTTGTTCCCCAGTTTGGTAGAAGATATTCTCTTGCGAATGCTTGAGATATCCAACAAACTTCCACAGAACTGACCTTGTCTCGAGCTTGTCTAGATTATGCTTTTAGACATAGGCCGGACAACCCCAAATCTTAATTTACTTAAGATATGGGCTTTTCCCATACCATATCACATTTGGAGTGGTAGGCAACTGATTTGATTGGAACCCTATTCAATAGGTATGCAGCTTCTCAAGTGCATAACTCCCTAAAGGAAATAGGAAACTCAGTAGTACGCATCATAGAGCGCACCATATATAATAGGGTGTGATTGCTCTGCCCCGATACACCGACGTGCTGTGGTGTATACGGAGGAGTAATGCTGAGAGAGAATCTCATTCTCCTTTAGAATAGTCCAGGAATCCCGTGCTCAAGTATTCTCCTCCCTGATCACATCAAAGGACATAATACTTATATCCGTATTGGTTCTCTACTTCTAACTCATATTCATTGAATTTCTCAAAAGGTTCAGACTTGTGTTTCAACAGGAACACATGTGCGAATCTTGATAGACCATCAGTGAATATAATGAAGTATAAAGAACTGGTCCTGGCATGTATAAACAGGGGACCTTACATACATCATCATGTATCATTCCCAAGAGTTTACTAACTCTTTCTCTGTTTCCAATAAACAGAGCTGTGGTCATCTTATCTTTGTGACATGACCGGCAAGTTTCACAAGATGTAAATTCAAACTAATTTAAATATACATCTCAATGTAACTTCAGCTAGTCAGGTCACATTTATATGACCTAGTCTATAATACCTCAAGAAGGATCCGTTCATTTCTGAACTTTTCCTCTTGTGTGTGTTCTGTACGTTAAGAACTGTAGTTTGATTTAGAACGTCTATGCTTTTAGATAACGTGCCTGAACCGATCAACTTTTATATAGGAAATGTTCATAACATTATCCAACAATACAAAATTATATCCTTCTTTATTAAATAAAGAGACTGATATGATGTTGTATATCAGATTCGGTATCTAATAACATTTGTTCATAATCAATGTATTCTGGTAATACAGGTGATAACTGCCAACAGACTTGGCTGCAACACTTTCACTGTTTCCAACTCTTGAAACTTATCACCCATTTTCAGTCCTCTAGCTATCTGTAGCCCATGTAACAGATTACATATGTGGGATCCTGATCCGGTATCACATACCCAGGACGTAAATGATACTGAGAAATAGTTCTCGGTAATGAACACACCCGAAGAAGATCCATCAGCATGTACTTTCTTCGTTTGGGCGGCACGGGATTCTGGTAATCCCCTATTTCCTGCTCGCTCTTATAACATTTATAAGTTGGAGCGGGACCGACGTTCCCTAGCACAGTATAACAAGCGCGTTTGGTCAATACATCCGTATTATTTTCTTGATTAAGGCGTGACATGGTCGCTACCTGGAGAGAGAGAGAGAGAAGAAAACACTCAGCGTGCGCTTTTACAAGATTAGATTGGTTATCAATTTATCTAATCAGGATGGCTCCCACTGTTTTAGTCAAATCTTTCTTCAAACCCTAAAAGGAAAGACTAGCTGGGATTAATTACACGCTACAAGTTCGCCAATCTTACGGCCAGGCCAGTGTCGGTACTTTGAAGGAGATTCCCCGTGCTTTCGCACGGACCTAATTAAAATAAACCTCGTTTTCCCAGGGGCGTAACCCCATTGACACCTTTCTAGACACCTACTTGATCGGCTAATTGTAATGTGTAAAACTCTCCCAGGGGTAACTCTTACTCGCAGCGGGTATCGGGATCCAACTATCTCATAGAAGGTATGCAATCTCATTGCAAATTTCAACACTTGAAATTCCTAATAATATTTTACCCCTAACCTCCTATGACCTTGACAAAGGCCAACAAACCATAGGATGCTAGTCAAGTTCAACCCGTCATTTCCTGATTGAATTAAACCCACCCGCACGACCCATGACAAAGGCCAACAAGGTCGCATGACTACCCTAACTCAATCGCATCATATGCTTATACAGATAAGCAGTAATCAGCTACCGCACACTACGCCTTGACAAAGGCCAACAAACGCAGCACGATTACTAACTATTACTTATCTCAAAATGACGGAGGGCTACGACAGGTTTTTAAGAAAACCCTTTGCGTAATGAACTTGATATCGTCGTAGAATCGAGTGATTTTAAATGGAGTGCTTTTGAGGATTTTCTAGTTTTGCTAAAGAGGTCACTCCCGGTGAAGGGATCTCGGCTCTTTCCTTATCGAATATGGTGTAGGATATTTCACAAATACCACTATGCAAAGCAAAAACTATAGAAGCAATCAAAAGACAAACCGAGTGTATAGTATCTGATAGTTTCGCTAAAGAGGTCACTCCCGGTGAAGAGATCTCGGCTCTTTCCTTATCGAATAAGGTGTTGGATATTCTGCAAGGAATACCGCTATGCAAAGCAAAAACTAGAGCTACCAGTTTTTTTTAAACAAGTTTCTACAGCATATTTAGGTTTCTTTTATTTCATTAATCTCATTAATGAAGTCCCATTTTAATTATGCTTCACAAGCATCACATTTGAAACAAAATCTGCAATATAACATATATCTCATATATATAATATAAACATTCGTCTCAGACAGTAATATGATCTCATCACAGAATATTACAGCAGAAGAACATATATGAAATATTGGATATACTAGGAGGTCCATGTTTTAATACGATCATATATAAAACACGGATTCCATGGTCGCGATGAATAGCCAAACCAACATCCTTAGACCCCTACGAGAGCGGCAAGTAAGCCTGCCAGTTCTAGAGTTAGGAGACCCGGTCTCCACTCCTCGAGATGGTCTCCCACTGGACCCTGAACCCGGTTACTTGTGCTTCCCACCTTGGGTCTATCCTAATGCGGAAAAGTAAATAATATACAATGGTGACATCATCCTCATCCCGGAAGTGCCCCAATAATAGAATATTACATACAATGAATTTTACATGAATGAAAATAAAAACCCGCATCTCACATAAAACACCCGGCTATTCAAAACACGACGATCCAATACAACATATCACAGCAACACATAATATCTCATATCATTAACGTAAGCAAGTATGCGTATCCCGATTGTCGTTGATGTATAGCAACGAAACCGGCGATACGCCACATACTACGCTTACGGTCACAGAAAAGAAGGTGTAAAACTACAATAGTTGGAATCCGCAACCTCCTTAGACATCTCATGCCTAACCAAATGAATTCTTTAGACATCGCAGGCCTAACAATTATAAACCCGGCATTTTAGTCTCAATATCGAAAACTTTTTTCAATATCAAGTCGGGCAATTCAACAAGATTCCCGACATCCTGATCGAATGCTCGTCGCAAACTTTAGTAGACAGCCGTACCCCCAGATGCCGTCGACGAAGTGCACTAAGGCGGGACACCGCTGCCGCGAGAACCCGAACTGATGCTTTTGGCGACGGGGTTCTCCTACAGTCACTTGGTCGGGGCTATGGGGCATGGCTATCTATTAAGTTTACCCGGCGAGTATCCGCGTACGCTACGTGATTGCGACAGACTTTTGATCACATTAAAATCCCGTGGCAACCGATCAAATGAGACTAAACTGCTAGATTTATAACATTCAAATTAGTTATCTCATAACTACTTGTGGATTCCAAATATTGTATCACATTCAAGATAAATATACAATGTTAAACTTTCCGATCGAATAAACAAACACCCAAGATTTCCCAAATTGCTCAACACTTGAGCGGAGTTCAAAAAGTATCTATCACATGCCACAGTACCAATGGTCCAGCCGTAGAAGCGTCAAACCAACGCCTCACAAGTGGCAACACCGTACTGCCCCAAACCTTAAGGTTTAGAGGCGGTTCAGACGGTCACATAATCGAGTTAAGGTTTGTGTTTTTCTAGAGGGTCCACAGATACGCTTCCATGATTTTTCGAAAGTTTCAAACTCAAGAAAAAATCAAACACCTGAAAATTTTCCGACAGGGGAAAAAGTGATTTATTGATATCCGGTCGAACTTTTTAAGACGTTCCAAATTATCCGGAAAAAACTTAAACGAAGTTAAACTTTCCGATCGAATCAACGAATACAAAAGATCTTCAGAAAACTCAACACTTGAGTAAAATTAAAAATTCCCAGAAGCATGAAAAAGTACCCAAGAATCATACCTTGAAGTACGAGCCCCTGACTCCTCATGATGGCCGCGGAACCGCCGCCAAACCAATGGTTTGGCCGCAGTTCCGCGCTCCCATAATGGAGTTTGGGCTTCGTACTTCACAGTAATTCTTAGAATTCCCTGCTTATTTTTCTGAGTAGTTTTAATATGGAAAAATCAACAATTTAAAAATTTCCAGAGAATGGGTAAATCGTGACGTTTCAGGGTTCGATTGGACTTTAAACTTCGTCTAGATTTCGTCTAAAGCTCTAGCTTGGCTCTTATACCACTGTAGGGTTACTAGGCACTCTCACACGGTTCTACAAGGCATCAACCATGCCCGAATTAAAATTTAGACGTGCCGAACAACCCTAACCATGATCTTAGACTAGAGATTAGGTGAAACAAATAGCAAGTAAAGAACTTTACTTCTAAGAGTTAGAGATTACAACCTTTATAGTCCATTCCTTCACTTCTAAAGCTCCGTGTTGAGGTTCTTTCGCTTCGATCATCGAGTATCCGGACTCTAGAGAGGCTCCACAAAAGAAAGTGCAAGCTTGCTTCCGATCTTCGATAACTAAAATGATCTACCTTGAAGAAACTCAAACCCAAGCTCTTGCTTTGCTAATCAAGTATTAGCAAAGTAAACACCGTAATCTAAGTGGCAAGAATAAATGAGAATGATGAAGTAGGAATTTTGCTCTCATTTGTTTTCAATTTCTCACTCATTTTCGTCACTAATGAAAAAGCTAGAAAGCTTTTTCAAGCAAGAAGAAGAAGAAGAAGATTAAAATCCTTTTGTGATGAATAATGAAAACTCAAGTGAGGTTAGAAATGCAACTATGGGTTAAGTATGAAGACTTAACCCATGTAGAGAAACAACTATGGTTAAAGGATTGGGTTGGGTTAAGGAAATATCTATGCAGAATATCAAGGTCAAAGTCAAAGCGTCAAGAAGCTTCTTGAAGGCTTCATGAAAGCTTAACCCTAATCCAAAACCTAACCACATTTATTCTCCACAAAACATGTTGCATTTATAACCCTAACATTTTACAATATTATATATCATATATACAATATTTATTGTAACAAAATAAAATAATACAATTAACATATATCACATATATATCAATGTATTAACCGAGTGAGAAAAAGAATCTTTAAGTGAGCTTATATTATTTAATGTAATTTAATATATCAAATATATAATTATACATTAAATTATCGAATCAACACTTGATCCGATAATCCGGCTATTTCATAAATAACCGACTAATATAATCTGTATTAGTTCATCGAATCAACACTTGATCCGATGTCCCGGCTATATCATATATACCCGGCCGATATCACATATCGCGAGAATCTAATACGGTATCACATACTTGTTGTTCTTGGTCCCGCACATATCACATATGTGCTCCTACTCCATTTTTCCTGAGCAAGGAAACCTCTGTGTAGGACTCTAAAGAATCGTCAATACGCCGGCAGTAGGTGATGATCATATCAAACACCCACAAGCTGCAAACGGTCAGCTAAACGTAACAGCCACCCAGGTATTGAGCGATCAGAAGATCAACAAGCAAGCCTGTACATTCTCCTGCGAATCCATTCAGTAACTCTCCCATACAGTCCGGTCTCTTCGTCTGATATGTCGCATATCTCGCCTAGTGATGGTAAACGTCAGACCCCAGTAGCTCGATAAGTCGTGTCGATATGAGGTCCATAACAGTTCGAGAAACTACTGATAACACTTACCAGTAACTCTCAGCAACCCTGGCCAGGGATTTCCAGTTATAGCCAATTGAACACAGCGCAACATCAACTCTCTATACCGGGAGAGACGAAACCCCTCCTATCGCTCATTGCCTCCATGTGATTCGGGACTGTACCCAAAAGCCACCTTTTTGCACGCCCTCTTGGACGTGGTATGATGGAAATCAAAGCATAGTGGGAATCACACAAGGCTCTATGACGATCTCGGGTCTACAGACTAACCTGTACCAGTGTCACCAGAGAACTACAATCTGATGTGAGGTACAATACCATCTGGGAGTTCTCGGCGAGTCCGTCCAGTGTACCCAGTCTCCACTGAGCACCCATATACCTTCTGTTGGATATAGTGCAATCAAAGTCAATTATTGGATCGCAGGTACGTGATTGCAATGATTGCGGAGGACCTATACCGGTAGGACAGTCTTACTCGAGATGATAGTATGCTATCTGGTTTGCCTTTATCAGTCGTGTATAGGATCAGGTGACTGATCATGATTACACTTTGATAGAGCCCTTAGGATCTTGCTTGACTACCAACAGTATGAGGGTGATCATATAAGTGAGAGTTGGGTGGTCTATAAGCATATCCTTAATAGTGGTCCCTAGTCGTGGGAGTTTCGAGACAGGGCATCGATACTCCGGAGTAGACTAGTGTATACAGTCGAGACCCCGTCGAGGGGCGGTGGCCGGTCTTACAAGCCACTGGTGTCAGTTGGATCACCTAAGATGTATACAGGTGCTTATTGGGTTATGAGTACACCGGACAGATCGCCGGGAATCTGCTAGTTGGTATTATACATATCGTCATATAGCAGTTCCCTGGTGACATGTGTACAGGTTAGTTCATCGACCTGAGGTCGTCATTTGTCTTGTGTGAGTTCCCACTGTGCTTTGATTTCTACCCTACCACGGCCCAAAGGAGTCATGCAAACAGGAAGTTTTTGGGTACAGTCCCGAGCCACATGGAGGCACGTGAGCGGATTGGCAGGGGATTTGTCTCTCCCGGCATTGGGGGTGGAGGTCGCGCTGTGTCTAGGAAAGCCATAACACCATGTCCTTGGCCAAGGCAGGTGAGATTTACTGGTAGGTACTACAGTAGTATCTCAGGGTGTTCAGGGCTTGTCTCCGACACGACTTATACAGCTATTGGGGGTCTAACGTCACTAGCCCCCTAGGACGGATATGCGATACTCATAGACGAACGGACCGGACTGTATATACATTGTCACTGTTAGGCTCAGTAGGGTTTCTGGATGAGTTCGCTCATCAGCCTCCCTTGAGGTCAGTACATGGGCAGCCGTTACGCATAGCTAGTGCCGCTGATGACTTATGGTTAAACCCACTGCTATGGTACTGACGAGTCATTAGAGTCCCCCACAGATAGTTTCCCAAGTTCGGGCGAAACGTTGTAGAGGCCGTATGGTTTTATGGCAGGGTTCGGAAATTGCACGTGCGTTTACGCACGTGTTATTTTTCGGGCAGATAATACTGGTGGGCTTTGGTCTAAGCCGGATCCATGTATTATACAGAGTAGATATAATATCTTTGTCTCAGTTGCATTTGTATTCGGTCGTAATACAAATGCGGGTATATTTATACAGTTACGGGGTTATCCTGAAATTCGTTTCGGGATCACTTTTGGAAGTTGCCAGTTTCCAGTTTTCTATCAGCCGTATTTAACATTCGGTTAAATGCGGATTTATCTTTTCTTGGGTGAGTCATGGTTCTAGAAGTTTCTAGAAGATGAGAGGAAGCTTCTTGGAAGGTGACTATGTTAGTGATTCATTGTTAGCATTAAATTAGAGATGAGGTGTATTAGTGACTCATGCTTTAGTTTTAATGTTTCTTGTTTACCTAAGGATATTTTCTCTTGATCTTTTATCCTATGGTTACCTCCTTGCTCCTACACTCACCTCCCCCCTCTACATAAGTGGCCGGCCCCCTCTTGGATGCACACTTGGATTTTTTCACACTCATTTGATTAGAAAAAGATGATAGATTTCGGTGTATGGAATTTCACAGCTCATTTCATTCCATCACCCGATTCCAGTGGCAACTTCGTTAACCGTTCGTCCATGGCTTTGGACGAAGCGAGACAAAGTCTTCTACTCATTCTCTACATCAATCTTGGTCGTCTCTTTTGGCAAACTTGACAACCGAGTTGCCTCGAGTCAGAGGCGGGAGCCCGTTTAAAGATCCGATGACGTGGTGCACCTGGACGAGGAGATCGGAGCATCCGCAACGGAGCGTGGGATGATGGTTAAAGAACGAAGGACTCGGATCGTTCGGTAAAACTTTGTTCCCTCTTTGTAGATTGTTAGTTTAGCGTTAATGGCAGATCCGGGTTAAAGTATGCGATAGCGCCAGTTATAAAAGTTTTTTGTTCCGCATTTGGCGTCTGAAAGACGGCCGGGGCGCTACCGTAGACTTATATGGTATCAGAGCCACGCCATTAAGCTTTACTAACTTGTGCTAACGCGTTTAAAAGATCGATCGAACCGGATATCGAAAACCGCAAAATTCAAAATTCACAGTTTCTGTTGATTTTTAAAGGGTTCCAAAAATTATTCTACATATCACAAAAAGTTGTGCAGGGTATTAGAAGCACACCGTACAAATTTGGGTACGTGATTCGACAAGAACGCCGCGGAATCGCAGTCAAACCTACGGTTTGACCGCGCATCCGCGGCCAGTCTGTGAGATCGTGGTCCCAAATTTCTACAGTGGCTTCTTGTATGGAAATTGGGGTTTTTAGTATATATCTTTTGGGCCCAGATTTTGTTACTGTTCAACAGATGTTCGTGGGGCCCACTTCGTGATATTTAGTCGATCGAAATTTAAACATGTTAGTTTACAGTGCTTACATTATATCTCCGACCGGGAATGTTATTTGATCGGTAAACCGCGTCTGATTGCTATAGTTCTTTTAGACGGGTTTGCGAACGTGACATTCGCGTTGATGTTCTGTGTTGTGCTGTGATGTTGCGGATTTGTCGTGGTGGATAGCAGTGTGCAATGGTAGTGCAGTTTGAGTTTATTTGTACATTTGATATTGCGGGACGAGCGTCCAACATGTGGACTGCCGTCACTGCCTGTTGTATAATATTCTTTTGGGGCACGATCAGGTTGCGGTCGATGTACCTGTTGTACTATTTTTCCATTTCTGTACTAGGTTTTACCCCACGACGGAGTGCACGGATAGCCGGGTTCTGGAGGGCAACGGGTCCGCATCTTATGGCTTTGAGAGGCAGAGGGGCCCCACTCTAGAATTGGCAGACTATTCGCCGCACTCGTAGGGGGTACAGGTTGACCCAAGAAGGGGTGCTCAAGCTACCGGATTCCGTGAAGTGCTGGGTGGTCCATTCACTATGCTGTAGGGGGCAGCCTCGCTTCAGGTTTTGGCGGGTAACTTCCCGCACCCATAGGGGTCTAGGTTTCATTGCACAGGCTATCCACACGACAGGGGAACGTCGGGTTTCAGCAGCGGCTCTGTGAAACCCGGGGATCCCAGATTATCTGTATTGTTCTGTGATGCTTATTACTTTTCTGTAATGTTGCATATTATGACGCGTGGAGCGATTATTGTATATTGGTTTATATACTATTAGATGTTGTATATGTTTTACACCCGCGCTAGTTCAGTCCCCGCTCTGTCGTTAGTTAAGTTACCTAACGGGTGATGACGGGACCCAGTGACGAATGCGGATGGCATATACGTACATTTTATTTTCGTTCTTTTCTGGTGTGATTAATTGATGGGACTGCGTTGATTCTGATCAATGCAAAGTAAAACAAACCTGTTTGGATGTTTTTGGAACAAATTTAAAAAAGTGTTATTACAAAGATGTTTCCTTTTGTTATGCATAGTGGTAGTCGGTTGGAATATCCTGCACCTCATTCGACGGGGCAAGGGCCGATATCCCTTCACCGGGACAGACCCCTTGGGCAGAAGTTTGCGTCAGGGTAATAACTTCACTACAGTCGATTACATGTTGCTTTGCATTGCGGTATTCAGTGGAATATCCTGCACCTCATTCCACGAGGAAATAGCTGAGATCCCTTCACCGGGAGTGACCTCTTTAGCAAAGGTTTTCGCCACTATACTTTTATAAAAATCTATCAGGTTCCTTCAACGAGATCAAGTTCATTACGTTAAAGGTTTTTCGCCAAAAACCAGCCGTAGCCCTCCGTCATTTCATATGAATGGTCAGTAGTATTCGAGCTATGTTGGTCTGGCCCTTAGTTAGGACATAGTGATTGGTAGCTGCTGGAGTGTTCATATGTTGCATAGATAGATGTGTTGGTTTGAGACAGTCGTACAGCCTTGTTGGCCCTTAGTCAAGGGCGAGTACGGGTGGGTTCAAATTAACAAGATAATGATGGGAAGAACTTGACATGCGACTTATGATGGGTTGGCCCTTAGTCACAGTCATAAGAGCATGGGGTAAAAATCACATCGGGAGTTTCTAAAGAAACTGAAACTTGCCAGGCATGCGCATACCTTCTGGAGTGTGATAACGCGAGTGGATTCCGTCACGTTATCATGCGATGAGAGTTGGATCACGATTCCCACTGATGAGTTGGTTTACTCTTCAGGTGATCCCGATTGATTCTTCTTTTAGGTTTTGAGGAGAATTTGACAGTACAGTGGGAGGTTTCCGGATTAGATAAAGTGATAACCATTCTGATCTAGGTTAGAGTGCACGCAGAGTGTTTCTTTTCTCTCTCTCTTTGGCAGCGACCTTTGACCAACCCTAGACTATGACTCAGTGACCAAGTTGACCGAACCTTCTTCTAATACTGGCTTTTGGATTGTCTGTGTTGCATAAGTAATTGCCACTCCTTCTTTTACCCTTTGCATTTCTCAGAACACCCCGTATTATTACGGACATCCACTTCCATTAGATAGATCCATCGTATGGTTATATACGAACTCGGAGGGACTTCTTCGAGGATGGATCAAGGTTCAGGAGAAATAGAATTGGTTTATTCAGTTGTCTTTTATTATCACCTTCTCTCAGGTTGCGAGGGCTCCTTGGTTTAGGAGAGTACACCTATTATGCTTATTGGATAGTCTTCTTCCAAACCATAGGCAGGTGCCGAAAGGTAGGGAATGAAGAAAACCAATTAGCCTAAGTAGGGTGTACAGAAGGTAATATGTAAAGACAAAATAAAGGGATTAGAAAGAGGGCAAAGTAAGTTGCGACTGTTATCATTCATGACAAAACCACGTACTTCATCGCCACTCCTATTTCACCTTTAAAAAGAATAAGGTATTATTCAGTTGTCTTTTATCATCACCTTCTCTCTGTTGTGAGTACTCCTTGGTTTAGGAGGGTACACCTATTATGCTTACTGGATAGTCTTCTTCCAAACCATAGGCTGGTGTCGAACGGTAGGGAAGGAAGAAAACCATTTTGCCTAACGATGGTGTACAGAAGGTAACGACTAAAGACAAATAAAGGGATTTGGAGAGATGGCAAAGAAATATACGGTTAGAGTCATGAATTGGATTATGGAAGAGGCATTACTATGAAAACCAGTATACGCCGATGAAACATTTTCATGTTTCAGTGCATTTTTTAATGGAAAACTGTTTTCCCGATTAGATACTTACTCCAGGGTGTGTATTCACCAGGTTTCATTCTCATATCTGTATGGTTTTACAGATGATGAGTGGGAGGATGTTATTGGGAATTAGGTGATCATCCTCATTATATCGGAATTCGTTGTAATTGGTGATATTTGAGGAAATCGCCAGGGTATAGTTTTCAACCTACGACGCACAGGCTTTGAGTTATTCAACTCAGCAGACTTATACAGAGTATTGTATGTTGTCCAGTATCCATCAGGACAAAGGGGTAGGTCCTCGTACTATGTTCTGTTTACTTATGACTTCTCTAGTTTTTAGACAAGTGTTTCGTAGAAATACAAGGTCTAAGTTTTGAGAAATTGTGGGTATAAGAATAAAGTAGAGAACCAAATGTCGCAAGTATCGGGATTCTTCAGAGAGATCGAAGATGTAGATACTTGTGATTGGTATTCAGATGATAGTAAAAAGTTTTGAGGAACTTGTTTCTCTTTCTGGTTACTCATAATTGGATGGATTCCTAAGTTGAGTAATGCCGATTAGCCTCTCTCCATTAAAGTTGATATGCACTGGAGACAGCTGCATGATTAGAATCTGGTTCCAATTAAATAAGTGCCAAAGTTTCTATATTTATAGAATGGTTCGTATCTTGACGATGTTAAGGTACGGGGAGTTGTCCGGCTTATGCTTAAAACCAGATTCTGGATAACTCAGGGCACGTTTCTGTAATGGCTGTTTGTGGGTTGGCCCAGGCTATGTCGAGGGTTGACTTTCTACCATTTGGAAGATCAATAGTGATATTGTTCTTGACTCGCCACAGTTTTGGTAAAAATGGATTTTTTCAGAAAACAGTATTGGGAGTATGGTAGAACTGGAAGTGATTCCAGAACCGCAAACGATTACGGAAAATTTAATAGGACCTAAAGATTCATTCAGATTTGACATTCCATTAGCCACTCCGCAGATATGGTGGGTAACCTCAGACACCCGAGAGGTACTCCGGTAGCCTCAAGGACGGTGACAGGCAGGTTTTTATCTACTCAGACTTGACACTACTGTTGTTCCAGGCTATGAGACCCGGTAGGAGGGTTGTTGTGGTCAGTGGGAGCAGCAGAAGCATAGTGGGCAAGTAGCTTATGTCTATTTATAGACTAGATCAGTTATAGCGGAGATTGATCATCTAATTTTGATGTGACAGTCATAGGTTTGACTTCATCAGAATAGGGGATGGATCTGTTAAGAAGGTAGTAGGGTGTGATGTCTTGGTTTTTGGATGACATACACAAAGTAGGAAGTAAAATTCCTATACTACGATCGGTTGTACTTTGGTCGTCACACAATTGTTTCTCCAGACAGGATATGGATATAATATTTGACATTCTGGTTTCTAGATCTATGGTTTTAGATCTGGATTTGGGTAGTTTCCCAATGTGGGTACTTTGACAGTATTCTAATGGTTTTTAGAATTGATGACTCCTGGCATGGTGGTGTACCTGCAGGTGTTGGAGTTACCCTCTCTAAAGGTGTCTTACAGACTAAAGGGGAGAGGGATGTGCAAGATTGGCAGATCACTTGCTTAGACAACTGAGTCAATCATGAGATGTCAAGTACCACACCAGATGTTGTTTTTGCACTAGATGCAATAAGTTTGTATTAATCCAATCCTGGAGAAACATAAGGAAGCAGTTTTAGAACATAAGTGATTGTTCTACGGATTTGATGACGACAGCCTCCTTCGGGAGACGGTTATCATTCCAGGCTTCAAAGGTGACATGGATGACATAGTGATTGTCAGAGTTATAGTTTTCCCTCTGACGAAGTGGGAAGTATTATGGACAGGTGGTCCAAGAGGATACTGTGGGAGGCAAGGTGCTGGGTACTGATTAGGTTCAGTTATCGATACAGTCTAAGAAGTTTGGAATTGGAGTTCATTTATGAACTAGGTCCCATCAGATATCCAGACAAATTCTAAGACGGGTATTACTCAATTCGGGAGATGGCATTCTCCGCGAACTTGAGATTAAGAGAGACATAGAAAGAAACATCCTGGCGGATCCACTCACCAAGGCTATTTCTCGAACACAATAGTTTTACAAACGGGCTTTGTGAAACTGATTAGTAGAGGAGTTGGTGTTTGTTTCACACGGGCTGTGAGTACGCAACATCGCAATAATTAGCCTTAAGTGCAAGTGGGAGATTGTTGGATATAGTGCCCTCAAAGTCAATTATTGGATCGCAGGTACGTGATTGCAATGATTGCGGAGGACCTATACCGGTAGGACAGTCTTACTCGAGATGATAGTATGCTATCTGGTTTTCCTTTATCAGTCGTGTATAGGTTCAGGTGACTGATCACGATTACACTTTTATAGATCCTTTAGGATCTTGCTTGACTACCAATAGTATGTGGGCGATCATATAAGTGAGAGTTGGGTGGTCTATAAGCATATCCTTAATAGTGGTCCCTAGTCGTGGGAGTTTCGAGGTAGGGCTTCGATACTCCGGAGTAGACTAGTGTATACAGTCGAGATCCCGACGAGGGGCAGTGGCCGGTCTCACAAGCCACTGGTGTCAGTTGGATCACCTAAGATGTATACAGGTGCTCATTGGGTTATGAGTACACCGGACAGGACTCGCCTGGAATCTGCTAGTTGGTATTATACATATCGTCAGATTGCAGTTCCCTGGTGACAAGTGTACAGGTTAGTTCATCGACCTGAGGTCGTCATTTGTCTCGTGTGAGTTCCCACTGTGCTTTGATTTCTACCCTACCACGGCTCAAAGGAGTCGTGCAAACAGGTAGTTTTTGGGTACAGTCCCGAGCCACATGGAGGCACGTGAGCGGATCGGCAGGGGATTCGTCTCTCCCGGTATTGGGGGTGGAGGTCGCGCTGTGTCTAGGAAAGCCATTACACCAAGTCCTTGGCCAAGGCAGGTGAGATTTACTGGTAGGTACTCCAGTAGTATCTCAGGGTGTTCAGGGCTTGTCTCCGACATGACTTATACAGCTATTGGGGGTCTGACGTCACTAGCCCCTAGGCCGGATATGCGATACTCATAGACAAACGGACCGGACTGTATATACATTGTCACTGTTAGGCTCAGTCGGGTTTCTGGATGAGTTCGCTCATCAGCCTCCCTTTAGGTCAGTACATGGGAAGCTGTTACGCATAGCTAGTGCCGCTGATGACTTGTGGTTAAACCCACTGCCAGGGTACTGACGAGTCATTAGAGTCCCCCACAGATAGTTTCCCAAGTTCGGGCGAAACGTTGTAGAGGCCGTATGGTTTTATGGCAGGGTTCGGAAATTGCATGTGCGTTGACGCACGTGTTATTTTTCGGGCAGATAATACTGGTGGGCTTTGGTTTAAGCCGGATCCATGTATTATACAGAGTATATATAATATCTTTGTCTCAGTTGCATTTGTATTCGGTCGTAATACAAATGCGGGTATATTTATACAGTTACGGGGTTATCCTGAAATTCGTTTCGGGATCAATTTTGGAAGTTGTCAGTTTCCAGTTTTTTATCAGCCGTATTTAAAATTCGGTTAAATGCGGATTTATCTTTTCAAGGGTGAGTCATGATTCTAGAAGTTTCTAGAAGATGAAAGGAAGCTTCTTGGAAGGTGACTATGTTAGTGATTCATTGTTAGCATTAAATGAGAGATGAGGTGTATTAGTGACTCATGCTTTGGTTTTAATGTTTCTTGTCTACCTAAGGATATTTTCTCTTGATCTTTTATCATATGGTTACCTCCTTTCTCCTACACTCACCTCCCCCCTCTACATAAGTGGCCGACCCCCTCTTGGATGCCCACTTGGATTTTTACACACTCATTTGATTAGAAAAAGATGATAGATTTCGGTGTATGGAATTTAACAGCTCATTTCATTCCATCACCCGATTCCAGTGGCAACTTTATTAACCGTTCGTCCATGGCTTTGGACGAAGCGAAACAAAGTCTTCTACTCATTCTCTACATCAAACTTGGTCGTCTCTTTTGGCAAACTTGACGACCGAGTTGCCTCGAGTCAGAGGCGGGAGCCCGTTTAAAGATCCGATGACGTGGTGCCACCTGGATGAGGTGATCGGAGATCGACGAGATCGGAGCAGCCGCAACGGAGCGTTGGATGATGGTTAAAGAACGAAGGACTCGGATCGTTCGGTATAACCTTTCTTCCCTCTTTGTAGATTGTTAGTTTAGCGTTAATGGCAGATCCGGGTTAAAGTATGCGATAGCGCCAGTTATAAAAGTTTTTTGTTCCGCATTTGGCGTCTGAAAGACGGCCGGGGCGCTACCGTAGACTTACACCTTCTCTGATGTCAAACACCAATGGATATGGGATCATCCATCGCCCATCATATGGGTCAAGAAGCGCATACTCAAGTCTACTCTGGAGTATGGGTGCCCTGTCTCGGTACTCCCACGAGTAGGAACATTTGAAGGATGTACGTGGCGACTACACCGTCCTCACTAGTTTGATCCGCATCATAGTCCTGGTAGTCAAGTACTCATCCTAAGGGCTTTATCAACATGTAAAATAGAGACAATCAGAGTACATGTTAAGATAAAGAGTAACCAGATAGCATAATATCATGTTGAGCAAGAATGTCCTCCATATATATGTCCAAGCATCCACTACAATATACAACGTATGTACAGTAATGGCCTCTAGGGCATACATATAACTAACACCCGGCACATGGGCACTCGGGCGCTAACGCTTTAGGAGCAAGCGCCTCACGTGCCCGGCTGTAACGTTTTAGAAATCTTTATACGAATTTGTCTGTTTTAGGGTTAAATTATCGGTATATCCGTTTTGACCTGACGGTATTCAAACGACCATATAGACTTGCCGGCACTTAGTTTAGCTAAAATAAAGCTAGTACGCAAGCTTTGGGTGTATATGGGACGTTTTGGTTCAATTTGAATTTTTCCCAGTTTTAATGTTATTTTAATGCGGTATTCATATTTTTGGGAAATTTCTCTTTAGCGGTCTTTTCTCCAAGTTTTTTTTGTGTAACCAAATCCATATGTATCTAGATATTTATGTGGAAGTTAGGTTTATTGGTTTAAAGAAAAAAAAGAAAAAGAAAAGAAGAGGTGCATGCATATGTATTTGTGTGTGTGTGAATGCAATTAATTGCATTTAATGTTGGAAATTGCTAGGAAACCCTCACAAAAACTCTCCCTTATCCCTCTTGGCCGAAATCCCTTCATTCTCTACTGTCCTTGAGCTCTTCTCTCTCATTTTTCTTCAATCTTAACTCAAAAATTCCAAATATATCACAAAAACACCACAAGGTCTTGTTTTTGCCTTCTTGGACCACTTGGAGCTAGGGAAAGCTAGGAGCTTATGAGAAAAATTGTTAGGTATAACCCCTATAATGTTAAATTAGAGTTTTTATGTTGTTTTGCTCATAGGTTGTAGCGTAGAACGCTTTTTATATCGATTAGTGCAATATCGGGTTTTTAGTGTCTTTTTAGAGCTTTTAATACCTGCTGTGACCTGGAGTTTTTAGTGTTTGACCAAACAAAATTTTAGAGATGTACTAGTGAACCTGAGACACTACCTGAGAGACGGGGATCACCTCACCGGCCGTGGCCGGCGACCCCTAAGGCGCGATCCGGCGACGCCGGCTAAGTAGGAGAGGGTGGGGGTTGGTCTTCTGTGGGTAGTTGTCTGCTGTTGGTTAGGTGTGTTTGGTACTGTTTACTTTTTTAGTAAATTCAGTATGGAAAATCTGGGATCGATTACCTAAAATCTAGTGTTTTGAGTCCGCGAGATACGTGTTGCGACATGAGTCGTGATTTTGCGCTGATGGTGTACTCTGATTGGTTTTGAGGTATCGCAACGCGCGTTAGCCACTAGACATGCACTCGCGAGTTAGTTTAGTGTGTTGGTACATTTTTGAATACGTAGTTTTGCGTTATATTGATCGATTCTGAGTTGTTCGCATTATTTCTTGTGTTTGTGAAATTATAGCGTCGCAAGTGGGGACTTCGGACGCTGCGAACAAGGGGAAGTAGGTGGTCGGATTTTATTAGCTGGAGACCATTGGTGAGTAGATTTAACATCTACGGGGAAATCGCCCATATGGCGCTAAGCGTCGGGGATAGATATGATGTGATATTAGCCGTATGTTTATGTGCTTATATAGAGATATTGAATGATTGTCATTGCATATAGCTACTTGTTGTGCCGAAACTGTATCTTTTGTACACTGCACTATTATTGACAGTCCATGTTGCACGAGCACCAATGATATGCTACACACACACTATCAGTAATTGCCATGATACGCACAACACAAATGCTCATTTATATACCTTGCTATTGGTTAGCGACTTTGAAACAGTTATACTTGTGCGACAGCGCATATGACATATAGTATACCTATATACCTACATGCTTATATATATATATATATGCCATACTATACCTACATGCTGGCACATATACTTTGCTATTGTTACATGATCAGTTTTATAACATATATATCGGTGGAATGGGACGCTGTATATATATGTGTTTTGGATTTGGATTTTGGGAACCACGAGATATATTTAATGATTTGATGCTTTTAAATAGCGTAATTTTCCCGTGATATGCTCATATTGGTGTTTTATGTTGCATATGTTGTTTTAAATGTACTTACGCATTTGAGATATGTTTTCATGCGGTATGGGAATTTCAAGTGTCGATGTTAGGCACTTATATTCCGAGAGATATATGGATTTTGACAGACCGATACGTGGAACACAAGTGTTGAGATGGGATATTTGGGTTTCGAGGAACGTATGGATATCAGAAAGACCGATACATGGAACACAAGTGTCGAAGTGGGATACTTGGGTTTCGAGGAACGTATGGATACGCGTATTTACGTGTCGATGTTAGGCACTGGTTTTCATGATGTTTTAGAGTGTCGATGTTTGACACTCAGGTTCCATGAGACGTACTGGATTTAAGGGCCGATCTGAGGGTCGATCTGAGTATTTTAGGATTTGAGGTGTTGTTGAGTTACACCGTGTTTTTCCATGTATGATTTGTTCATGAGATTATTTACTATCCCGCACTCAGTATTCAGTTGATATGCATTGATTCATGTAGATATAGTACCCTGGTGGTGTACCCTGATCATGATAGTTGCATATTCATATTGTCATACTCATGCTACCAGCTTACATGTTATTGATCATTGCTGTTAGTGCATACTAGCGATTTCAGTATGATGTTATTTACTATTCACGAGTTGGCAACTCACCCCCGTTGTGCCACAGTGTTTTCCAGGACTTTCCCTCAGAGTAGTCGCGGCAGGGCGTCCTATCATCACTACTTTTGCGGATACCGCTACGTTAGGCAGTGAGGCCTGTGCTTTTAGGTGGGTTTGCGGTTATCTGTCTGTATATTGTATATCTTTTGTTTGGATCTAGTATTCTCCATCTACCAATGTTTGTATATGTCTTAGAGACGACTTGTGAGGACTCTGTGTTGTATATTTGGTGACTTTGGGTGCCGAGCTCGTGGGAGCCGGTTATGTTGGAAAGTTTTACCTCCTTATGCAGTTTCCTTTGATATTTCTTCGCTTCGGCGTCGTATACTTGTTGTGGTGTTTGTCTCCACCGTTGGGCATGATTTTGCTCCCATTTGGGATGCTTTTTATATTATCTGTGTTATACCGTTTTCGGTGCTAGTTTTACAAAGGAGGTGCTGCCGAAATTTTCAAGAAAGAAAACTAGAGTTAGAGATTTTACTTGTGATTTTCTAAATGTTTTAAACTATGTTTTCTCCGTTGATCCAGTTTATGGTGGTTTAGATTTCTGGGTTTTCGTCTTTCTTGAGTTGCGTACGCCTTTAGACGTTACGTAGTTCAAGTGCCGGTTATGGGCCAAACTTGTTAGTGTATATGCTCTAGAGGCCATTACTGTATCATACTAGTTTGTATATTACTTAATGGAAGCTTGGGATATTCATAGTTGTATATACAATCTTGCTCAAAATGGTAGTATGCTACTTGATTTGTTTCTACTTTAATGTGTACATGTGTTTCTTTTAGCATATTATCTATACACATTAGTAGAGCCCTTAGGATCTTTGCTTGATTACCAGCGTTGTGATGGCAGTCACACTCGTGGGGGATGGGTAATCTACAAGCACATCCTTATACACGTCCCTAGTCGTGGGATTATCGAGACAGGGCATCGATACTCCGGAGTAGACTAGCGTATGCGCTTCTCATCCCAGTGCGGGAGGCGGACTGTCCCACAGCCGTCAGTACGTCGTACTTGAGATAGTATGCGGGTGCTCGTTAGGCTACGAGTACACTGGACAGGACTCGTTGGGAACTGATGGTTGGTATTATACCTATCGTCAGTTATCAGTTCCCAGGTGACATGAGTACAGCTTAGTCCGCTGACTTGACACTGTCACTTCGCCTCAAGTGTGTTCCCACTGTACTTTGACTACTACCCTACCACAGCTCAAAGGAGTCGTGCAAACAGGTAGTAGTTGGGTGCAGTCCCGAAGCACTTGGAGGCAGTGACGGTTAGAAAGGATTCATGGTATTGGGGGTTGACATCGCGCTGTGTCTAGGAGAGCCATTACACGAGTAGTCCCTGGCCAGGGCAAGCGAGATATACTGGTAGGTTTTCCAGTGTTATCTCAGGGTGTTCTGGGCTTCACTCCGACACGACTTGTACCGCTATTAGGGGACTGATGTTTACCGCCCCCCTAGGCCCGCCATGCGATGTATCAGACGAACAGACCGGACTGTACGGAGACTGTCACATTCAGGCTCAGTAGGAGTTCAGATGGGGTTCACCTCGTCAGTCTTCTTATCGGCATCTACCTGGGGACCGTTTCGTACAGCTAGTGCCGCTTGCGGTCTATGGTTAAACCCACTGCCAGCGTAGTGTCGAGTCTTTAGAGTCCCACACAGAGGGCTATTCGCCTTTGGGCAAAACAGAGTAGAGGTCGCATGGTTTTGCGACAGGGTTCGTTCTCATCCGCGCACTTGTGCATATTTGGAGTCCGGACGGATATTACTAGCGGGCTCTGATTTGAGCCAGATCCTAGTATATGTTTTGGGGTTAGTTTTATCTCTTAGTATTCATGTTCCTCGGAACACGAATGCGGGTGTGTATCTACAGATGATTGAGGCAGAGGAAGAGGATTTTCATTAGGGTTTCGGAACGGGTGTGTCTGCGCAGTTGACAGTCGTCTTTTTCCAAACCCTGATGAATTTGTGAATTATAAATTAATAATATTAATTAAATGAAAATGTGTCATGGTTGGGTTTGTTGACTTGTTGACCAAGGTTGACTTGTTGACCATGGTTGAAACATTGACTATCATCATTACACATCAAAGATGCTCTTTGATTCTAGCAAAACCATTTAATGTGAAATGATAATAGTCTTATCAAACCTTCCATCAAATTTTCATTTAGATTAATTTTATTAATTTGATAATTCACTAGATATTGTTATGGTTGTAAAAAACCATTTCATTCTATCATAACCATTCTCTCTCCTCTTTTCTTCTTCCTCCTCCTCTAGTTCAAGGAGATCCATTCTCATGTGTTGAGAAACCTCTCTTTGAGATAAAATACTCTAAACCACTCTCTACTCACTCTAGGGTTGAAGGTCTAGCATGCCAAAGACCTTAGTTCTCTCAAAGTTCGAGAAAGGAGCCTAAGGTTGAACCCTCAGGTGGATCCATCTTTGACGAAAGAAGGCGACGAGAAAAGCACCACCCAACCTCTACAAAGAGTTCAAGAAGAAGGAGTTCAAGTGAGGTATAACATCTTTTCCCAGTAGCTAACTCTCTTTAGCTTGGTAGCTAGTTTTGTTTAGAAAAGATCCCGACTTTTGTTAGTCCATGTTGCCTAGTGCGCTAAAAATTTGATTTTTATACCGTTTCCGCCTCCCCGCAAGAACCGGGGTTGGCAACATGGACTTACAGTGGTATCAGAGCCTAACTAAACATAAACTAGCTTGGTAGTAAACTGTATAGAAGTTCGATCGGAAAAATCGCAAAACTACGACAAGCAAAACCCTAAGTTTCTGTTAAAATTTTTTCTGCTCTAAAAATAAAAAGTCATACTCCAAAAATCATCTCAGGGTTTTGTGAAGAAGCCCACCAAAAACGGTCGAGTGATCCCTTCAAAGCGCGGCGGTTCCACGGCAAAAGTATACCCATTGCCGCGGAACTGTAGGGTGTTGGGGTAAAAATTTACACCCCGGTTGACCGAGTCAAAGTCAAAGTCAACCCCCAAGCTATGTGGGCCCAAGCCCAGGTCAAGTGGTCCCATGCCCAAGTCAAGCCCGCGGCCAGCCTCCCCATGCCAACAATAAAATCATGTCATAAATAATTTCTATGTAATTTTTTATGCATGAATGTAAACAAAATGGGCATAAAGCCAATATTTTGTAAGCCCATGGCTTATGTGCAAAAATGAAATGGCACATGAGCCATGGGATGGCTAAAATGCCATTTTGTAAAGCCCAAGGGGCTGTATGTAAATATGTAAGCCTATATAAGGCAACATGATGATGAATAAAAAAATACTTTTCATTCTCTCCACAAAAATTAGAGCTGAGCTCTTTCTTCCTTCTTCAAGGTTCCAAAACCCTCTTCTTTCTCTTGAATTAAATCAAGAGTTTTACTCTTCCTTTTTCAAAACTAAATAGTTTTCCACCACAAAACCCACAAAGGGGAACTTGGATCTGCCATCAGATCTTAAAAAGGAGAGATTTTGAGATTTTACATCTCTTGATCTTCAAGATCCAGCAAGCAACAGGAGGAAGAAGAAGAACCCTTCCATTAACCCAACAAAAAAAAAACACTCAGGAGTCTAACTCCTCTTTGATTTCTCTTCAGAGAAATCTTTTTAGGCTAAAAGCCTGTTGTGTGCGCAAGTCGCCCGCGTGCCGACACGTGGCGCGCGCGCTTGCGCAACTGCGCAAGTGCGCAAGTCGCCCGCGTGCCGACACGTGGCGCGCGCGCTTGCGCAACTGCGCAGTTGCGCAAGGCGCCCGCGTGCCGACACGTGGCGCGCGCGCTTGCGCAACTGCGCAAGTGCGCAAGTCGCCCGCGTGCCGACACGTGGCGCGCGCGCTTGCGCACCTGTGCATCCCTTGGATGTCTTTTCCCCCTCTTTTGTGTACATACATACACATATACATATGTATACAAATTTATACATACACGTACTCCACGACACTGTCCCTGTTAGAAAAAAATTTCTAACGGGGCGCTGCCCCGCACCCCGCAAGGGGGCTGCTAGCCCCCTTGACCCCCAGCCCGCTATCCGGGTAGCGGGACCCCCGTAAAAACTCTGCGTGGCTCCCGATATATCCAAACCCCCCCTTTCAGAACTGAACACACGTATACTGCACATTGAGTTCGCATGACCAGTTTAACCCGTTAATCGGAGGTTCCCTCGCCCCAAAGGCGATGGGTAATTAACGGCAGCTTAGTCCGCGGCTGCCGGAGATTCGGATCCCCACAATCATTAAACCCCGGCCTACCCTAGGCCGGGGGAATCTGTAGTACGCCTGACAAGCGCGCGCGTATTCCCATCTCAATGGGGTGACGAAAAACACCCTACAGATTCTGGCACGCCCGGTGGGACCAATCTCTCCTCCCATATTTCGGGTTAAGCGTTCATGCGAACTCAATCAATATACGTACCTATATTTATACTAAAAATAATGCTTTTTTCATGCAGGATTTTCAAGCGATCACCTTTCAACAATGTCTCCGAAGATGAACTCAGCTCCCGTCTCCTACACGATGAGGATAGACTCTAGGACGGTCCTTCCGGCCAGTCTCGGGAGACAATGGGAGGAGCCACTGCTACCATTCGGCTCTATCATGTTCATGCCAGTTGGCGCCATCCCAGCTCCTCAAGCCCCGGTGGCAGACAAACCGGTCTCGAAAGGTAAGAGACCAAATGTGGTGATCTCGAGGGCGCCCCAACCCAAACGCGAGTCGGTATCTGAACGACTTTCCTTGGCCCCAGCTGGGGGCAAGGCCATCAACATCGACAAAGCAACAAGGCCTCTCGAGCAAGCTCCGGCGGTGCCCTTGACAACCGCTCGATCGGGAATCTTCTCAGGCATCCCCATCACTCGGCCTATGGCGGCTTCCCGAGGAGCAGAAGCCTGCCAAGCGCTTAAGGCAGAGAAGCTGAGGCAGAAGCGGCTCAGATATAGAGCCAACAAAAGGGCTAGGGCTCTGGCCATGTTAAAATTTATGAATTTCCAAAGCCCGGACCACTCCGCGAAACCAGCTGCCAGTGGTGAAAGAACGGCTGAATGTGTTATCCACACTGTCTACATGGCCGGACATGAAGAAACGAACCCTCCTCTTCTTCACAGCCATGGTGATGATATGGTTGACGCTACCCAGCATCGGCTCGATCTAAATGATGAAGAGCCCGCTCAGGCCGATAAGCCAGAGGAGCCCGTGGTTCCTACGGAATTGAGCTCAGGCAATAAAGATTACCCGGTTGTCATAGCCGGAACTACAGAGCAAGCATTATTCCAATGGCTTCAAAGGCAATTTCAGGACAGGGATGAGAAGATGGCCGAGGTCTATTCCAAAGTCGACGAGCTGGCAAACGTCGTGGCAGATCTCGCGACCCAAGTCGCCCGGTTGCAATTACAGCAGAATCAAATTTTGGCTCATGAGCCAGGGATTGGTACCCGGGAGCAGCCAACTGATATCCCTTTAAACCTAAAAGCGGAGCGCCTTCGCGAGAAACGGCCGCAATCAGCCTCCAGTCCCTCCGATACATACGCCGGGGGGGAATCGCCTCTGAAAGAGAAGCTGGAAAAGGTCTATTCCTTCAAGAGGGAAAAGGTCAACAAGATATTCAGGGACGCCCTAAGAAACGGTCTACAACTGCCAGAATCAAAGAGACCGCAAGAAGAGAATATAACCGACAACCCAAAATATTGCCCCTATCACAGGGTGATAGGTCATTCCATTGAGGACTGCTTCGTTTTCAAAGATTGGGTTGAAAGGCAATACAAGACGGGAGAGATAGAACTGTCTAAAGGCGTGTTAGCAAACAGTCAAGCTACAACCGCCGATTTCATGCAAATGGAGACCGAAACCTTTCGGGAACCTAATCCTCCCAGACATGTGCAGGGCGAACCAAAGATTGATCGGCCTCAGGGACCGGCGTCAGTGAGGGCACCTACTCTGATGGAGAGAAGGAAGAAGGTGTACTCCTTTAGGAGGGATGAGGTCCGCGATATATTCGAGGAAGCCCTGAATAATGGCCTGCAACTGCCTATTCCGAAGAGGCCACATGAAATGAATATGACTGGCAGTCCCATATACTGCCCATACCATAGAGTGCTGAGCCATACCATTGAAGACTGCTGTGTTTTCAAAGATTGGGCAGAGGACCAACATAAGCTTGGAAAAACCTCACAATCCTCGGATGTATCGGCGAGCCACAGAGCTAGGTCATCAACACAGCACCGCCAAGATCAATGTTCAAGGAGCTGGGATAAGCAAAGAGGACCACCACGTCGTTAAACTGGGAAACAATCGACCGCCACGTCATTAAACTAGGAATAATCGACCTCTAAGTCGTTAAACTGGAAACGTAAAAAAAAAAAATGTAAAAAAAAATAAATTTGTAAATAAAAGAAAAAAATAAAAAGCCGAAATGATGGGGCAACTCGCAATAAAAATCAGCGAGTAAAATAAAGATGAAATAAAAGCCGAAATGATGGGGCAACCGCGAATAAAAAGCCGAAATGATAGGGCAATCGCGATTTTCGCGATGATAAAAGCTGAAATGATAGAGCAATCGCGGTAAAACAAAAAAAAAAACAAAGGCGGATGATGAGTTGCTCCTGGCATTATTCCAGTGCAGCAATGCAGACGCCAAACAAAAATCCAGTTTCCCAAAATTCTTCCGGCCCTACGGTTAGTCCCCAACTTGACTACCGTATACAATCCACGGGCTCAAATAATTCTCATCATACCTATATCCCACTGCAATCACCAGTCCAGCGGTTGGTCTGCGCCCTCGAAATTATGCTCCATTGGGAAGACCCACTCATGTGTCCTGGCGCCTCTGCTTCAGTGTTAGCAACGCTGATGCCGGCCCCTACCCTAAAATTCCAAGCTAGCCATCAAAAGACCTCTAAGTCGTTAAACTGGAAACAGACGACCTCTAAGTCGTTAAACTGGAAACAGATGACCTCTACGTCGTTAAACTGGAAACAGATGACCTCTACGTCTTTAAACTGGAAACAGACGACCTCTAAGTCGTTAAACTAGAAACAGACGACCTCTAAGTCGTTAAACTGGAAACAGATGACCTCTAAGTCTTTAAACTGGAAACAGATGACCTCCACGTCGTTAAACTGGAAACAGATGACCTCTAAGTCGTTAAACTGGAAACAGATGACCTCTACGTCGTTAAACTGGAAACAGATGACCTCTACGTCTTTAAACTGGAAACAGACGACCTCTAAGTCGTTAAACTGGAAACAGACGACCTCTAAGTCGTTAAACTGGAAACAGATGACCTCTAAGTCTTTAAACTGGAAACAGATGACCTCCACGTCGTTAAACTGGAAACAGATGACCTCTAAGTCTTTAAACTGGAAACAGATGACCTCCACGTCGTTAAACTGGAAACATATGACCTCCAAGTCGTTAAACTGGGAACAGATGACCTCTACGTCGTTAAACTGGAAACAGATGACCTCTACGTCTTTAAACTGGAAACAGACGACCTCTAAGTCGTTAAACTGGAAACAGATGACCTCTAAGTCTTTAAACTGGAAACAGATGACCTCCACGTCGTTAAACTGGAAACAGATGACCTCTACGTCTTTAAACTGGAAACAGACGACCTCTAAGTCGTTAAACTGGAAACAGACGACCTCTAAGTCGTTAAACTGGAAACAGATGACCTCTAAGTCTTTAAACTGGAAACAGATGACCTCCACGTCGTTAAACTGGAAACAGATGACCTCTAAGTCGTTAAACTGGAAACAGATGACCTCTACGTCGTTAAACTGGAAACAGATGACCTCTACGTCTTTAAACTGGAAACAGACGACCTCTAAGTCGTTAAACTGGAAACAGACGACCTCTAAGTCGTTAAACTGGAAACAGATGACCTCTAAGTCTTTAAACTGGAAACAGATGACCTCCACGTCGTTAAACTGGAAACAGATGACCTCTAAGTCTTTAAACTGGAAACAGATGACCTCCACGTCGTTAAACTGGAAACATATGACCTCCAAGTCGTTAAACTGGGAACAGATGACCTCTACGTCGTTAAACTGGAAACAGATGACCTCTACGTCTTTAAACTGGAAACAGACGACCTCTAAGTCGTTAAACTGGAAACAGACGACCTCTAAGTCGTTAAACTGGAAACAGATGACCTCTAAGTCTTTAAACTGGAAACAGATGACCTCCACGTCGTTAAACTGGAAACAGATGACCTCTAAGTCTTTAAACTGGAAACAGATGACCTCCACGTCATTAAACTGGAAACATATGACCTCCAAGTCGTTAAACTGGGAACAGATGACCTCTACGTCGTTAAACTGGAAACAGATGACCTCTACGTCTTTAAACTGGAAACAGACGACCTCTAAGTCGTTAAACTGGAAACAGATGACCTCTAAGTCTTTAAACTGGAAACAGATGACCTCCACGTCGTTAAACTGGAAACAGATGACCTCTACGTCTTTAAACTGGAAACAGACGACCTCTAAGTCGTTAAACTGGAAACAGATGACCTCTAAGTCATTAAACCGGGAACGAGAGAAATCCACTCATGTGTCCTCACGATACATGAGGAGAACAAACCTTTGTGGGATCCTTACGACTCACAAAGGAAAAACACACTTAGGAGTCCCCACGACTCCTAAGGAGAACATACACCTGCGGGATCCTTACGACTCGCAGGGAGAAAATACCTTTATGGGACCCTCACGGCCCATAAAATTGAAAAGTCTTAGGCGATAGGGATCTAAACCTGTCTCCTAAGCCATCTCTCCCCAATCCCCAAGTGGCGAATGATGAGTCGCTCCTGGTACTACATTCCAGTGCAGCGATGCAGACGCCAACCAAATTCCAACTCCCATACCCCAACGGCGAATGATGAGTCGCACCTGGTACCATATTCCAGTGCAGCGATGCAGACGCCAACAAAGTCCCGAAATGTTTTTGGCCCTACGGTCTGGATCATACATCCTGCAAAACCGTATACAATCCACGGGCGTAAAACGATACCAATCTCTCCCAAGTCCTACCGGCGAGACCATATTCAAAGTCCCACCGGTAGGGAAGATTCCAAAAAAAAAAAGAGAAAAAAGAAAAAAAAATGAAAAAAGAAAAGAAAAAAAAAGAAAAGAAAAAAAAAAGGAAAAAAAGAAGAAGAACGGTATGTCCACAAGCAAAATGGGCACGGATGAAAACCCGAAAGGGCTCCGTGAGTAAAAACAGCAGGACTGCCGGCGAGTTTGTGAAAACCCGAAAGGGCGCAAACTCGTAAAAAAAAAGAGAAGAGATGAAATGCACTCGCAAAGTCCTCTCGACTTTGTGAGGAGAAAATTCCCGCGTGAGATCTTTACGACTCACAAAGGGGCAATACACTTAGGAGTCCCCACAACTCCTAAGGAGAAAATACACCTACGAGATCCTTTCGACTCGTAGGGAGAAAATGCTTTTATGGGACCCTCACGGCCCATAAAATTGAAAAGCCTTAGGTGGCAGGGATCTAAACCTGTCTCGTAAGCCACCAATTCCCAAATCCTCTCGGGGCACATGATGAGTTGCTCCTGGAATTATTCCAGTGCAGCAATGCAGATGCCAAACAAAAAAATCCAAATCCAAATCCTCCCGGGGCAAATGATGAGTTGCTCCTGGCATTATTCCAGTGCAGCAATGCAGATGCCGACAAAAATACCAATCCCAAAATTCTCTCATGACAAATGATGATTCGCTTCTGGTACCATATTCCAGTATAGCGATGCTGATGTCAACTCAAGTCAAACAAATCAAACCATCCAATTCCAACATCGACCTTTGCGTCAAACAGCGACACTCCGTGCCGGGGGCACGTCTACCAAATCGCTTCGTAACAGAGCGTCGACCGTCTATGTCGCAAAAAGGGCAGTGCAGGCTCCCGCAAATTGGGAACCCAAATCGCTCCGGATCAGAGCGTCGACCGTCTATGTCGCAAAAAGGGCAGTGCAGGCTCCCGCAAATTGGGAACCCAAATCGCTTCGTAACAGAGCGTCGACCGTCTATGTCGCAAAAAGGGCAGTGCAGGCTCCCGCAAATTGGGAACCCAAATCGCTCCGGATCAGGGCGTCGACCGTCTATGTCGCAAAAAGGGCAGTGCAGGCTCCCGCAAATTGGGAACCCAAATCGCTTCGTAACAGAGTGTCGATCGTCTATGTCGCAAAAAGGGCAGTGCAGGCTCCCGCAAATTGGGAACCCAAATCGCTCCGTAACAGAGCGTCGACCGTCTATGTCGCAAAAAGGGCAGTGCAGGCTCCCGCAAATTGGGAACCCAAATCGCTCCGGATCAGAGCGTCGACCGTCTATGTCGCAAAAAGGGCAGTGCAGGCTCCCGCAAATTGGGAACCCAAATCGCTTCGTAACAGAGCGTCGACCGTCTATGTCACAAAAAGGGCAGTGCAGGCTCCCGCAAATTGGGAACCCAAATCGCTTCGTAACAGAGCGTCGACCGTCTATGTCGCAAAAAGGGCAGTGCAGGCTCCCGCAAATTGGGAACCCAAATCGCTCCGGATCAGAGCGTCGACCGTCTATGTCGCAAAAAGGGCAGTGCAGGCTCCCGCAAATTGGGAACCCAAATCGCTTCGTAACAGAGCGTCGACCGTCTATGTCGCAAAAAGGGCAGTGCAGGCTCCCGCAAATTGGGAACCCAAATCGCTTCGTAACAGGGCGTCGACCGTCTATGTCGCAAAAAGGGCAGTGCAGGCTCCCGCAAATTGGGAACCCAAATCGCTCTGGATCAGGGCGTCGACCGTCTATGTCGCAAAAAGGGCAGTGCAGGCTCCCGCAAATTGGGAACCCAAATCGCTTCGTAACAGGGCGTCGACCGTCCATGTCGCAAAAAGGGCAGTGCAGGCTTCCTACAAAGCAGGAACCAGATCGCTCCGGGCTAGGGAAACGTCTACCACGGACACTCCGTCTCGGAGACGCGTTAAGCGTCGACCGTCCATGTCGCAAAAAGGGCAGTGCAGGCTTCCTACAAAGCAGGAACCAGATCGCTCCGGGCCAGGGAAACGTCTACCACGGACACTCTGTCTCGGAGACGCGTTAAGCGTCGACCGTCCATGTCGCAAAAAGGGCAGTGCAGGCTTCCTACAAAGCAGGAACCAGATCGCTCCGGGCCAGGGAAACGTCTACCACGGACACTCCGTCTCGGGGACGCGTTAAGCGTCGACCGTCCATGTCGCAAAAAGGGCAGTGCAGGCTTCCTACAAAGCAGGAACCAGATCGCTCCGGGCCAGGGAAACGTCTACCACGGACACTCCGTCTCGGAGACGCGTTAAGCGTCGACGGTCCATGTCGTAAAACAGGCAGTGCAAGCTCCCCACAAATCGGGAACCAAATCACTCCGGGTCAGGGAAACGTCTACCACGTACACTCCGTCTCGGAGACGCGTCAAGCGTCGACCGTCCATGTCGTAAAAAGGGCAGTGCGTCCCAAAAAGTGGGAACCAAAGCAAGTCGCCTCCACGTGAAAGAAGATCCATCAATTTCATGCACACGACCCATATATGCTGTGTGCATTTATTGATGGGGGGCACTTTGTTGGGGTAAAAATTTACACCCCGGTTGACCGAGTCAAAGTCAAAGTCAACCCCTAAGCTATGTGGGCCCAAGCCCAGGTCAAGTGGTCCCATGCCCAAGTCAAGCCCGCGGCCAGCCTCCCCATGCCAACAATAAAATCATGTCATAAATAATTTCTATGTAATTTTTTATGCATGAATGTAAACAAAATGGGCATAAAGCCAATATTTTGTAAGCCCATGGCTTATGTGCAAAAATGAAATGGCACATGAGCCATGGGATGGCTAAAATGCCATTTTGTAAAGCCCAAGGGGCTGTATGTAAATATGTAAGCCTATATAAGGCAACATGATGATGAATAAAAAAATACTTTTCATTCTCTCCACAAAAATTAGAGCTGAGCTCTTTCTTCCTTCTTCAAGGTTCCAAAACCCTCTTCTTTCTCTTGAATTAAATCAAGAGTTTTACTCTTCCTTTTTCAAAACTAAATAGTTTTCCACCACAAAACCCACAAAGGGGAACTTGGATCTGCCATCAGATCTTAAAAAGGAGAGATTTTGAGATTTTACCTCTCTTGATCTTCAAGATCCAGCAAGCAACAGGAGGAAGAAGAAGAACCCTTCCATTAACCCAACAAAAAAAAAACACTCAGGAGTCTAACTCCTCTTTGATTTCTCTTCAGAGAAATCTTTTTAGGCTAAAAGCCTGTTGTGTGCGCAAGTCGCCCGCGTGCCGACACGTGGCGCGCGCGCTTGCGCAACTGCGCAAGTGCGCAAGTCGCCCGCGTGCCGACACGTGGCGCGCGCGCTTGCGCAACTGCGCTTGTGCGAAAGTCGCCCGCGTGCCGACACGTGGCGCGCGCGCTTGCGCAACTGCGCAGTTGCGCAAGGCGCCCGCGTGCCGACACGTGGCGCGCGCGCTTGCGCAACTGCGCAAGTGCGCAAGTCGCCCGCGTGCCGACACGTGGCGCGCGCGCTTGCGCACCTGTGCATCCCTTGGATGTCTTTTCCCCCTCTTTTGTGTACATACATACACATATACATATGTATACAAATTTATACATACACGTACTCCACGGCACTGTCCCTGTTAGAAAAAAATTTCTAACGGGGCGCTGCCCCGCACCCCGCAAGGGGGCTGCTAGCCCCCTTGACCCCCAGCCCGCTATCCGGGTAGCGGGACCCCCGTAAAAACTCTGCGTGGCTCCCGATATATCCAAACCCCCCCTTTCAGAACTGAACACACGTATACTGCACATTGAGTTCGCATGACCAGTTTAACCCGTTAATCGGAGGTTCCCTCGCCCCAAAGGCGATGGGTAATTAACGGCAGCTTAGTCCGCGGCTGCCGGAGATTCGGATCCCCACAATCATTAAACCCCGGCCTACCCTAGGCCGGGGGAATCTGTAGTACGCCTGACAAGCGCGCGCGTATTCCCATCTCAATGGGGTGACGAAAAACACCCTACATAGGGTTCCTAGGCACACTAGTGAGGTCTCACAAGGCATCAACCATGCCAATTTCAAATTTTACGGTGCCGAGAAACCCTAGACTTGATCGTTGGCTAGAAGTTTAGGCGACAAAAGAAACTAGTTTACAACTAAACTAAAAGAACGGAAATACAACCTTTGTAGATCCGTTTCTCCACCTCCATAGCTCCATGATGATGTCCTCTCCGCTGTCCAAATCGAACCATGACTCAAGCATCGGCTTCATCGGAGAAAAAGCGGGCTAGGTCATCGACGACGATGCCGAAGATGATCTACGTCGAGGCATCACAAGATCAAGCTCCACCTTCACCAAGCCATGAAAACTTGTGAAGGAAACACCCTATACTACTTGGCAAGAGGTAGAGGATGAAGAAATAGGAAGTGGGTTCACTTTAGAATTGGATTTCTCACTCATTTCATCAATTCACCATTGATGAAGTCAAGCTTTCTTCATTGAAGAAGATGAAGAAGAAGAAGAAAGAATATCATAAGTATTTTCAAAATAGAAAATAATATGAATACTTATCATATCCTAACCCTAGTTAAGTGTAGAGAATAGACCATGGTTTGTTTAAATGGTTAGGGTTAAGCATGAAGACAAAATGGTTACAAAGTCAAACCTTCATGAAGATTCAACTACAAACAAAGAAAGCCACCATTTTCTCTTTATTCTTTCCAAAATAAATAAATAAATAAATAAGAAAGAAAAGCAAAACCCTAATCATTAACTTAACAATGGTTTAATCTTTACACTTAACCAAGTTAACATGTATCATCAAACATGATACAATCAAGTGCACAAAAGTATATCACATATACAACTTGTGAACTTCTAGTGAGAAAATCCATTTAAGTGAACCTATATTAGTTAATGTAAAGTGATATATCAAATATATAATTATACATTAAATCATTAAATCAACACTTGATTTAACGACCCGGTCATATCGCATATAACCGACTAATATCAATAGTAACAACTTATCGAATCAACACTTGATCCGATAACCCGGCTATAACGCATATAACCGATCAATGTTACAAATCGCGAGAATCGAATATAGTATCACATACTGGTATCATTCTCGGTCCTGCACATATCTCTTATGCGCTCCTATTTCGTTTCGCTTGAGCCAGGAAACCTCTGTGTAGGACTCTAAAGACTCGTCAATACGCCGGCAGCAGGTGATGATCATATCAAGCACCCACAAGCCGCAAGCGGTCTGCTAAACGTAACGGCCACCCGGGTATTGAGCGATCAGAAGATCGACGAGCAAGCCCGCTCACACTCCTGTGAATCCAACCAGTAACACTTACCGTACAGTCCGGTCTGATCGTCTGATATGTCGCATATCTTGCCTAGGGGTGGTAAACGTCAGACCCCAATAGCTCGATAAGTCGTGTCGATATGAGGTCTATAACAGTTCGAGAAACTACTGGTAACACTTACCAGTAAATCTCAGCAACCCTGGCCAGGGATTTCCGGTTATAGCCAATCGAACACAGCGCAACATCAACTCCCTATACCGGGAGAGACAAATCCCCTCCTATCGCTCATTGCCTCCATGTGACTCGGGACTGTACCCAAAAACCACCGTTTTGCACGCCCTCTTGGATGTGGTAAGATGGAAATCAAAGCACAGTGGGAACCACACAAGACTCTATGACGATCTCGGGTCAACAGACTACTCTGTACCTGTGTCACCAGAGAACTGCCATCTGACGTGAGGTATAATACCATCTGGGAGTTCTCGGCGAGTCCGTCCAGTGTACCCAGTCTCCACTGAGCACCCGTATATCATCTCTGATGTCAAACACCAATGGATATAGGATCATCCATCGCCCATCTGTATGGGTCGAGAAGGCATACGCTAGTCTACTCTGGTATATCGATGCCCCGTCTCGATATACCCACGACTAGGGACTTTGAAGGATGTACTTATGGACTACCATGTCCCCACTAGTATGATCCGCATCATAATCCAGGTAGTCAAGTACACATCCTAAGGTCTTTACCAACATGTAACAGAGAGACAATCAGTGTACACGTTAAGGTAAAGAGCAACCAGATAGCATACTATCATGTCGAGCAAGAAAGTCCTCCCTATATATGTCCCAGCATCCACTGCAATATACATCCTATGTATAGCAATGGCCTCTAGGGCATACTTATAACTAACAATCTCCCACTTGCACTAGGGCCATCTGATAGCAGTGGTTGCAGTATCTCATACTCAACCATCCCATAAAAGTCTCTCTCTAGGAAAATGCCTTTGTGAGTGGATCCGCCGTGTTGTCCTCTGAGTCTACTCTCCTAACCTCGATCACCCTGGAGATCAACCATCTCCATGATCAGGTGATACTGCCTTACAATATGTCTGGATCACTGACGGGACGGACGTTCCTTGGCATAAGCCACAATTCTATTGTCACACAATGGGAGGAACTAAGTTCATCTCAGGAACAAATATACATCCAGACTGCCTCTTTGGTAGCATCTTAAGTAGCGATGTATCGAGCCTTTATCGTCTAGTATGCCACGGTATCTAGCTTGGAACTCTTCCAACATATCGTCCCTTTACTGAGGGTAAAGACAATGCCTGCGACTGACTTTCAGTCGTCCTTAACACCCTGGAACCCTACCAGTGATTCTCCCCAGGATCGGTTGATACCATCTCACTACAACTAGTGAGAATCCTAACATCCAATTAGATCTATCTCATAGATCCAAAACCCAGTATTTTAGGAGGTATCACTTTGATCCTTTATGGAGAATCATTGTGATAAGCGGAGATTGACCGAGCGTAGCATAGGAAACTCCTTCCCTATCAAGAGCATGTCATCCACGTACTCTACAAGGATTGTCACTATACTCCCTACTACCTTTTTGTTTATACAAGGTTCATCTACCATTTTGATGATGTCAAACTCTTTGACTAACACATCAAAACAGATGTTCCAACTCCGCGATACCTGCTTTATCCTATAAAGCATCTTGTACACGTTTCCGCTGCTCCCACCGTCTACGAAGCCCTCTGGCTGTGTACTTATAGACATTCTCTTCTAAAACATCATTTAGAAAAGCAGTCATAGCACCCAACCGCCAGATATCGTAGTCATGGTATGTAGCCGTGGCAAGTAGGATCTGGATGGACTTAAGCATAGCCACTTGAAAAGGTTTCATCATAATCCACGCCTGGTCGATGACGAAAAGCTTTAGCAAGTCTAGCTTTGAAAGTCTCAACTTTTCCATCTACACCAAGTAATCTTCTCAAGATATACTTGCTCCTGATGGGGATTTAACCCTTCAGATATAGCAACCAAAGTCCATACTTTGTTGGTGTATAAGGATTCCATCTCAGGTCGCTAAGCATCCAGCCATTCTTACAGAGTCTTACTCCTGATGGCCAGCTTGAAACTAGTTGGGTCATCATCTCATGATGCAATCCCCGCTCCCACTATCATAGAGTTACCGAAGTATCTCTTAGGCGGGTGAGGAACCCTACTAGATCGGCGGAGAGCCTGAGGTTCGTTGGTCTCTACTGAATCCTTTGGTTCTATCAAATCATCAGCTGCAGTTTGTATAGCTGGAACATTTCCAGTTCTATATAACAGATCTTGCCTCAAGCTTGTCCGGATTTTGCTTTTAGACATAGCCCGGACAACCCCAAATCTTAACTAACTTAAGATATGGGCTCTTCCCTTTCCATATCACATAGGAAGTGGTAGGCAACTGATTTGATTCGAACCCTATTCAATAGGTATGCAGCTTCTCAAGTGCATAACTTCCAAAAAGGAAATAGGTAACTCAGTAGTACTCATCATAGAGCACACCTTATCATATAGGGTGTGATTGCTCCATCCCGATATACCATCGTGCTATGGTGTATATAGAGGAGTAATGCTGAGAGAGAATCTCATTCTCCTTCTCCTTTTAGAATAGTCCAGGATTTCCGTGCTCAAGTTTTCTCCTCCTTGATCACATCAAAGAACAAAATACTTATACCCGTTTTGGTTCTTTACTTCTAACTTATATTCTGTGAATATCTCAAAAGGTTCGGACTTGTGTTTCAACAGGAACATATGTCTGAATTTAAAGAGATCATCAGAGAATGTAATAAAGTACAAAGAACCGGTCTTGGCATATGTAGACAGGGGACCTTGCATACATCAACATGTATCATCCCAAGAGTTTACTAACTCTTTCTCTGTTTCCAGTAAATAGAGCTATGGTCATCGTATCCTTGTAACATGACTGGCAAGTTTCATAAGATGTAAATTCAAACAGATTTTAAATATGCATCTAAATGTAACTTCAGCTTGTCAGGTCGCATTGATATGACCTAGTCTACAATGCCTCAAGAAGGATTCGTTCATTTCTGAACTCTTCCTCTTGTGTGTGTTCCGTATACTAAAGAACTGTAGTTTGATTTAGAACATCAATGCTTTTAGATAACGTGCCTGATCCGATCAACTTTTGATATAGGAAGTGTTCAAAACATCATCCAACTATACAAAATTTTATCATTTCTTTACTAATAAAGAGATAGATATGATTTTGTATATCAGGTTCGGGATCTAATAACATTCGTTCAGAATCAATGTATTTGTAATACAGGGTGACAGTGACCAACAGACTTGGCTGCAACACTTGCCCCGTTTTCTGCCTCATGAAACTTATCACCCGTTCTCAGTTCTCTACCAAGCTGTAGCCCTATGTAACAGATTACATATCTGGGATCCTGATCTGGTATCATATACCCAGGACGCAGAGGATACTGAGAAATAGTTCTTTGTAACGAACACACCCGAAGATGATGCATCAGCATGCACTCTCTTCGTTTGGGCGGCATGGGAATTCTGGTAATCCCCAATTTCCTGCTCTGTCTTATAACAATTATAAGTTGGAGCGGGACCAACGTTCCCCACCTCAGTATAACAAGCGGGTTCGGTCAATAATCCGTAATATTATCTTGATTAAGGCGTGATATGGTTGCTACCAGGAGAGAAAGAGAAGAAAATGTTAGTTATATGTATGCCCTAGAGGCCATTACTGTACATTGGATGTATATTGTAGTGGATGCTGGGACATATATAGGGAGGACTTTCTTGCTCGACATGATAGTATGCTATCTGGTTACTCTTTACCTTAACGTGTACATTGATTGTCTCTCTGTTACATGTTGGTAAAGCCCTTAGGATGCGTACTTGACTACCTGGACTATGATGCGGATCATACTAGTGGGGACATGGTAGTCCATAAGTACATCCTTCAAGGTCCCTAGTCGTAGGTGTATCGAGACGGGGCATCGATATACCAGAGTAGACTAGCGTATACCTTCTCGACCCATACAGATGGGCGATGGATGATCCCATATCCATTGGTGTTTGATATCAGAGATGATATACGGGTGCTCAGTGGAGACTGGGTACACTGGACGGACTCGCCGAGAACTCCCAGATGGTATTATACCTTACGTCAGATGGCAGTTCTCTGGTGACACTGGTACAGAGTAGTCAGTTGACCCGAGATCGTCATAGAGTCTTATGTGGTTCCCACTGTGCTTTGATTTCCACCTTACCACGTCCAAGAGGGCGTGCAAAACGGTGGTTTTTGGGTACAGTCCCGAATCACATGAAGGCAATGAGCGATAGGAGGGGATTCGTCTCTCCCGGTATAGGGAGTTGATGTTGCGCTGTGTTCGATTGGCTATAACCGGAAATCCCTGGCCAGGGTTGCTGAGATTTACTGGTAAGTGTTACCTGTAGTTTCTCGAACTGTTATAGACCTCATATCGACACGACTTATCAAGCTATTGGGGTCTGACGTTTACCACCCCTAGGCGAGATATGCGACATATCAGACGATCAGACCGGACTGTACGGTAAGTGTTACTGGTTGGATTCACTGGAGTGTGAGCGGGCTTGCTCGTCGATCTTCTGATCGCTCAATACCCGGGTGGCCG
This sequence comes from Agapanthus africanus, assembly GCA_030015575.1. Classification (NCBI taxonomy): domain Eukaryota; kingdom Viridiplantae; phylum Streptophyta; class Magnoliopsida; order Asparagales; family Amaryllidaceae; genus Agapanthus; species Agapanthus africanus. Next base: position 367,936,772 of record CM057346.1, read on the forward strand.
TTACGTTTAGCAGACCGCTTGCGGCTTGTGGGTGTTTGATATGATCATCATCTGCTGCCGGCGTATTGACGAGTCTTTAGAGTCCTACACAGAGGTTTCCTGGCTCAAGCGAAATGAAATAGGAGCGCATATGAGATATGTGCGGGACCGAGAATGATACCAATATGTGATACTGTATTCGATTCTCGCGATATGTGACATTGATCGGTTATATGCGATATAGCCGGGTTATCGGATCAAGTGTTGATTCGATAAGTTGTTATTGTTGATATTAGTCGGTTATATATACGATATGACCGGATCATTGAATCAAGTGTTGATTTAATGATTTAATGCATAATTATATATATTTGATATATATTACTTTGCATTAACTAGTATCGGTTCACTTAAGATAGATTTTCTCACTCGGATGTGCACATTGTATATGTGATATATTTTGTGCACTTGATTGTATCATGTTTGATGATGCATGTTAACTTGGTCAAGTGTAAAGATTAAACCATGGTTAGTTAATGGTTAGGGTTTTCATTTATTCTTTCATTTATCTTTTAATTTGGATTAAAAGAAATGAAAAGAGAAAAGAAAAACAAAAGGGTTTCTTTCATGAAGCTTGTTGAAGCTTCATGAAGCTTTGACCAAAGAAACCGTTTTGTCTTCATCTCATTAACCCTAACCATTCATTTAACTATAATTAGCTCTCTACACTTTACCATGGTTACAATTATGATAAGAATTCATTTTCCTTTCTATTTTTAAATAACTTGTCATAATATCATCTTCTTCTTCTTCATCTTCTTGAAAGAAGAAAACCTTGGACCATCAATGGTGATTGATGAAAAAGAGTGAGAAATCCAATTCTAAAGTGAACCCACTTCCTATTTCTTCATCCTCTACCTCTTGCCAAGTAGTAGAGTGTGTTTTCTTCACAAGTTTCATGACTTGGTGAAGTGGGAGCTTGATCTTGTGATGCTTCGACGTAGATCATCTTCGGCACGAAACCGACGACCTTGCCCGCCCATTTCTCCGATGAAGCCGACGCTAGAGCCCGGATTTTGATTTGGACAGCGGAGAGGACTTCATCACAGAGCCGTGGAGGTGGAGGACCGGATCTGCAAAGGTTGTATTTCCGTACTCTTAGTTAAAGTAGTTAACTAGTTGCTTTGTCGCCTAAACTTCTAGCCAACGATCCGTATTAGGGTTTCTCCGCACCCATAAAATTTGAAATTGGCATGGTTGATGCCTTGTGAGACCTCATTAGAGTGCCTAGGAACCCTACAGTGGTATCAGAGCTACTAGGCATTAGATGTCGACCTATGGGGGGTTCTCACTGTGTGACAGTGTGGCGAAGCATAGGCTCTTACCCCCAGGGTGTCCCGAGACCGGAAGGTGTTCCGGCGGGTTGTAGTCCTCGCGAGGGGGCATGCGTAAAAAGTAGCGGCTGAAGGACCCGTTGGTGCCACGGCGACTCCATTGGATGGGGTGGCTGCCTGACCTACAGTGGTATCAGAGCCTAGCTAGAGCCTTAGGCGATGCGTAGACGGAGTTAGAAGTCCGATTAAACCGAAACCCTAACACAAATTTGCTCTCTGGACTTTTTCCAAAAATTGGGTTTTTTCCAGATTAAAAATAAGCAGAAAATTCAGCAGGAAATTCTAAGAATTACGGTGCAAAAATTACCTAATGATCTGTCTAAAGTGCGGCGGAACCGCAGCATTAGCGTGCTAATGCGGCGCTTCCGCGGCCATTTTGTCTCTTCTCACATTGAATTTTGCACAGTAATTCCTATTTTGCAGTGCTGGTTTTCCTGGGATATTTTTTTTTTCTGAACTCAAGAGTTGAGTTTTCTGGGTTGTATTGGGGACTCGGTGTTTCGATCGGATTGTCTAATTTTGTCTATGTGGCTTTCCGGATATTTTAGAATATGTTAAAAAGTTCGACCGGATAAAAATACCCAACTTTTCCCCTGTCGGGAAATTTCCAAGTGTTGGATCTTTCCGTAGTTTAATGACGTTCTAAGTAGTGCAAGTAATGCGATGGTCCCTCTAGAAGACAACAAACCTTAACTCGATTATGTGACCGTCTTGAACTGCCCTTTGAACCTTAGGGTTTGGGGCAGTACGACGTGCCACATGTGAGGCGTTGGCTTGACCCTTCTACGGCTGGACCGTTGGTACTGAGGCACGAACTGAATGTTTTTAGACTTGTTTCATGTGTTGATCTGTATCGGGAAAACTTGGGTGTTTGAATGTTCGATCGGAAAGTTTAACATTTTCTAATTATCTGGAATGTGATACAATAATTGGAATTCACAATAAGTTATGAGATAACTGAATGAATGTTATAAACATAGCAGTTTAGTCTCACATGATCGGTTGCCACGGAATTTTGATGTGATCAAAAGTCCGTCGCAATCACGTAGCGTACGCGAATACTCGCCGGGTAAACTTAATAGACAGCCTCGCTCCATAGCCCCGACCAAGTGACTGTAGGAGAACCCCGTCGCCGAAAGCATCCGTTCGGGTGCTCGCGGCAGCGGTGTTCCGCCTTGGTGCACTTCGTCGACGGCGTCAGGGGGTGCGGCCGCCTACTAAAGTTTGCGACGAGCATTCGATCAGGATGTCGGGAATCTTGTTGAATTGCCCGACTTGATATTGAAAAGTGTATTCGATTTTGAGACTAAAATGCGGGGTTTATGATTGTTAGGCATGCGATGTCTAAGTATTTCATTTGATTAGGCATGCGATGTCTAAAGAGGTTGCGGATTCCAACAGTTGTAGTTTTACACTTTCTTTTCTGTGACCGTAAGTGTAATATGTGATATCGCCGGTTTCGTTGCTATATGTCAACGACAATTAGGATGCGCATATTTACTTACGTTGATGACATGTGATGTTATGTGTTGCTGGATATGTTATATTGGATCGTCGTGTTTGAATAGCCGGGGGTTTTTATGTGAGATGAGTGTTTTTCTTTTTCATTCATGTAAAAACTTGTATGTAATATTCTTTTATTGGGGCACTTCCAGGTTGCGGAAGTTGTCACCTTTTGTATATTATTTACTTTTCCGCACTAGGATAGACCCAAGGAGGAGAGCACAAGTAACCGGGTTCTGGAGTCCAGTGGGAGACCAACTCGAGGAGTCGAGTCCGGGTCTCCTAACTCTAGAATTGGTAGGGTTGCTTGCCGCTCTCGTAGGGGTCTAGGGGTGTGGGTTTGGCTATTCATCGCGACCGTGGAATCCGTGTTTTATACTGTCTCGTATTGAAAACACGGACGTCCTAGTATATCCAATATTTCATATGATTCTTCTGCTGCGATATCTGTGATGTGATCATGTGATATGTTCTGTGATGGATACTGTATATAGTATATATGATATATTATATAGATGTTACTTATGCTTTACACCCGCGCTAGCCCTGCCCCGCTCTGCCGTTAGTTACCTAACCTAACGGTGCATGAGGGGACATCGTGGCGAATGCGGATGGCATAAGTGTACGTCGTATTTATCTGTGATGTTTAGGTACTTAAATGATGGGACTTCATTAATGTGATTAATGAAATAAAAGAAACCTAAGATGTTGTAGAATCGAATTTCAAAATAAAACAGGTAGCTACAGTTCTTGCTTCGCACAGCGGTGTATATGATATATCCTGTACCTTATTCGATAAGAAAAGGACCGAGATCCCTTCACCGGGAGTGACTCCTTTAGCAATAACTGGCAGATGCTACATACTCGGTTTGTCTTTTGATTGCTTTTAAAAGTTTTTGCTTTGCACAGTGATATATGTGATATATCCCGCACCTCATTCAACGAGGAAAGGACCGACGATCCCTTCACCGGGAGTGACTCCTTTAGCAAAACTAGAAAAGCCTCAAAAACACTCCATTTTAAAATCATTTGATTCTACAACGATATCAAGTTCATTACGCAATAGGTTTTCAGAAAAACCTGTCGTAGCCCTCCGTCATTTCAGATAAGTAGTAGTTAGTATTCGTGCTGTGTTTGTTGGCCTTTGTCAAGGCGCAGTGTGCGGTAGCTAAGTGGTGCTTATCTGCTTATGCATATGATGCAGATTGGATTAGGGTAGTCGTGCGACCTTGTGAGAACACTCAGCGTGCGCTCTTGCAAGAATAGATTGGTTATTATTTTATCTAATCAGGATGGCTCCCACTGTTTTTATCAAATCTTCTTTCAAACCCTAAAAGAAAAGACTAGCCGGGATTAATTACACACTACAAGTTCGCCAATCTTTCAGCCAGGCTAGTGTCGGTACTTTGAGGGAGGTCCCCCGTGCTTTCGCACGAACCTAATTAATGTAAACCTCGTTTTCCCAGAGGCATAACCTCGTTGACACCTTTCTAGACACCTACTTGATCGGCTAATTGTAATGTATAAAACTCTCCCAGATGTAACAATTACTCGCAGCGGGTATCGGGATCCAACTATCTCATAGAAGGTATGCAATCTCATTGCAAATTTCAACACTTGAAATTCCCGATAATACTTTTGCCCCTAGCGTGCTATGACCTTGACGAAAGCCTACAAACCACAGCCCGCTAGTCAAGTTCAACCCGTACATTTCTTGACTGAATTAAACCCACCCGCACGACCCTTGACGAAAGCCAACAAAGCCGTACGACTACCCTAATCCAGTCGCATCATATGCAGCAGATAAACAGCACATAGCTACTGCACACTACACCTTGACGAAAGCCAACAAATGTAGCACGAATACTATATGTAACTTATCTGAAATGACGGAGGGCTACGACAGGTTTTTCTGAAAACCTATTGCGTAATGAACTTGATATCGTTGTAGAATCAAATGATTTTAAAATGGAGTGTTTTTTGAGGCTTTTCTATTTTTGCTAAAGGAGTCACTCCCGGTGAAGGGATCGTCGGTCCTTTCCTCGTCGAATGAGGTGCGGGATATATCATATATATCACTGTGCAAAGCAAAAACTCTTAAAAGCAATCAAAAGACAAACCGAGTGTGTAGCATCTGCCAGTTATTGCTAAAGGAGTCACTCCCGGTGAAGGGATCTCGGTCCTTTCCTAATCGAATAAGGTGCAGGATATATCACATATACCGCTGTGCAAAGCAAGAACTGTAGCTACCCTTTTATTTTTGAAATTCGATTCTACAACATCTTATGTTTCTTTTATTTCATTAATCACATTAATGAAGTCCCATCATTTAAGTACCTAAACATTACAGATAAATACGACGTACACTTATGCCATCCGCATTCGCCTCGATGTCCCCTCGTGCACCGTTAGGTTAGGTAACTAACGGCAGAGCAGGGCAGGGCTAGTGCGGGTGTAAAACATAAGTAACATCTATATAATATATCATATATACTATATACAGTATCTATCACAGAACATCACATGATCACATCACAGATATCGCAGCAGAAGAATCATATGAAATATTGGATAACCTAGGACGTCCGTGTTTTCAATACGAGCCTGTATAAAACACGGATTCCACGGTCGTGATTAACAGCCAATCCCACACCCCTAGACCCCTACGAGAGCGGCAAGCAACCCTACCAATTCTAGAGTTAGGAGACCCGGACTCGACTCCTCGAGTTGGTCTCCCACTGGACTCCAGAACCCGGTTACTTGTGCTCCCCTCCTTGGGTCTATCCTAGTGCGGAAAAGCAAATAATATACAAAGGGTGACATCTTCCGCTACCTGGAAGTGCCCTAATAAAAGAATATTACATACAGATTTTTACATGAATGAAAATGAAAAACACTCATCTCACATAAAAACCCCCCGGCTATTCAAACACGACGATCCAATATAACATATCCAGCAACACATAACATCATATGTCATCAACGTAAGTAAATATGCGCATCCCAATTGTCGTTGACATATAGCAACGAAACCAGCGATATCGCATATTACACTTACGGTCACAGAAAAGAAAGTATAAAACTACAACAGTTGAAATCCGCAACCTGCATAGACATCGCATGCCTAATCAAATGAATTCCTTAGACGTCTCATGCCTAACAATTATAAACCCCGCATTTTAGTCTCATTATCGAAAACACTTTTCAATATCAAGTCGGGCAATTCAACAAGATTCCCGACAGCCTGATCGAATGCTCGTCGCAAACTTTAGTAGGCTGCCGCACCCCTGACGCCGTCGACGAAGTGCACCATGGCGGAACACCGCTGCCGCGAGCACCCGAACGGATGCTTTCGGCGACGGGGTTCTCCTACAGTCACTTGGTCGGGGCTATGGAGTGAGGCTGTCTATTAAGTTTACCCGGCGAGTATCCGCGTACGCTACGTGATTGCGACGGACTTTTGATCATATCAAAATTCCGTGGCAACCGATCAAGTGAGACTAAACAGCTAGATTTATAACATTCATTCAGTTATCTCATAACATCTTGTGAATTCCAATTATTGTATCCCATTCCAGATAAATAGAAAATGTTAAAATTTCCGATCGAACATTCGAACACCCAAGTTTTCCCGAAACAGATCAACACATGAAACAAGTTCAAAGACATTGACTTCATGCCTCAGTACCAACGGTCCTGCCGTAGAAGGGTCAAGCCAACGCCTCACATGTGGCACGCCGTACTGCCCCAAACCCTAAGGTTCAAAGGGCAGTTCAAGACGGTCACATAATCGAGTTAAGGTTTGTTGTCTTCTAGAGGGACCATCTTGTTACTTGCACTACTCAGAACGTCCTTAAACCACAGAAAAATCCAACACTTGGATATTTTCCGACAGGGGAAAGATTGGGTATTTACATCCGGTCGAACTTTTTAACATATTCCAAAATATCCGGAAAGCCACATAGACAAAGTCTGATAATCCGATCGAATCTGCGAACTCCCAAAACACCCCAGAAAATTCAACTCTTGAATAAATATTAAAAATTCCCATAAAACTCAGCATTTAAATAAAGAAGTTACTGTGCAAAAATGGTTGACTGAAGAGACTAAATGGGCGCGGAACCGCCGCAATAGGCGGGTAATGCCGCGGATCCGCCGCGCTTTAGACAGATCATTAGGTAATTTTTGCACCGTAATTCTTAGAATTTCCTGCTGAATTTTTTAAGGATTTTTAATTTGGAAAAAACCATTTTTTCAGAAAAAGTCCAGAGAGGGTTAAAAGTTAGGGTTTCGGGGTTCGATCGGGTTTCTAATATCGTCTACGAATCGCCTAAGGCTCTAGCTAGGCTCTGATACCACTGTAGGGTTCTTAGGCACACTAGTGAGGTCTCACAAGGCATCAACCATGCCAATTTCAAATTTTACGGTGCCGAGAAACCCTAGACTAGATCGTTGGCTAGAAGTTTAGGCGACAAAAGAAACTAGTTTACAACTAAACTAAAAGAACGGAAATACAACCTTTGTAGATCCATTTCTCCACCTCCATAGCTCCATGATGAAGTCCTCTCTGCTGTCCAAATCGAACCATGACTCTAGCATCGGCTTCATCGGAGAAAAAGCGGGCTAGGTCATCGACGACGATGCCGAAGATGATCTACGTCGAGGCATCACAAGATCAAGCTCCACCTTCACCAAGCCATGAAAACTTGTGAAGGAAACACCCTATACTACTTGGCAAGAGGTAGAGGATGAAGAAATAGGAAGTGGGTTCACTTTAGAATTGGATTTCTCACTCATTTCATCAATTCACCATTGATGAAGTCAAGCTTTCTTCATTGAAGAAGATGAAGAAGAAGAAGAAAGAATATCATAAGTATTTTCAAAATAGAAAATAATATGAATACTTATCATATCCTAACCCTAGTTAAGTGTAGAGAATAGACCATGGTTTGTTTAAATGGTTAGGGTTAAGCATGAAGACAAAATGGTTACAAAGTCAAACCTTCATGAAGATTCAACTACAAACAAAGAAAGCCACCATTTTCTCTTTATTCTTTCCAAAATAAATAAATAAATAAATAAGAAAGAAAAGCAAAACCCTAATCATTAACTTAACAATGGTTTAATCTTTACACTTAACCAAGTTAACATGTATCATCAAACATGATACAATCAAGTGCACAAAAGTATATCACATATACAACTTGTGAACCTATATTAGTTAATGTAAAGTGATATATCAAATATATAATTATACATTAAATCATTAAATCAACACTTGATTTAACGACCCGGTCATATCGCATATAACCGACTAATATCAATAGTAACAACTTATCGAATCAACACTTGATCCGATAACCCGGCTATAACGCATATAACCGATCAATGTTACAAATCGCGAGAATCGAATATAGTATCACATACTGGTATCATTCTCGGTCCCGCACATATCTCATATGCGCTCCTATTTCGTTTCGCTTGAGCCAGGAAACCTCTGTGTAGGACTCTAAAGACTCGTCAATACGCCGGCAGCAGGTGATGATCATATCAAGCACCCACAAGCCGCAAGCGGTCTGCTAAACGTAACGGCCACCCGGGTATTGAGCGATCAGAAGATCGACGAGCAAGCCCGCTCACACTCCTGTGAATCCAACCAGTAACACTTACCGTACAGTCCGGTCTGATCGTCTGATATGTCGCATATCTTGCCTAGGGGTGGTAAACGTCAGACCCCAATAGCTCGATAAGTCGTGTCGATATGAGGTCTATAACAGTTCGAGAAACTACTGGTAACACTTACCAGTAAATCTCAGCAACCCTGACCAGGGATTTCCGGTTATAGCCAATTGAACACAGCGCAACATCAACTCCCTATATCGGGAGAGACGAATCCCCTCCTATCGCTCATTGCCTCCATGTGACTCGGGACTGTACCCAAAAACCACCGTTTTGCATGCCCTCTTGCACGTGGTAAGATGGAAATCAAAGCACAGTGGGAACCACACAAGACTCTATGACGATCTCGGGTCAACAGACTACTCTGTACCAGTGTCACCAGAGAACTACCATCTGACGTGAGGTATAATATCATCTGGGAGTTCTCGGCGAGTCCGTCCAGTGTACCCAGTCTCCACTGAGCGCCCGTATATCATCTCTGATGTTAAACACCAATGGATATGGGATCATCCATCGCCCATCTGTATGGGTCGAGAAGGCATACGCTAGTCTACTCTGGTATATCGATGCCCCGTCTCGATATACCCACGACTAGGGACATTAAAGGATGTACTTATGGACTACCATGTCCCCACTAGTATGATCCGCATCATAGTCCAGGTAGTCAAGTACACATCCTAAGGGCTTTACCAACATGTAACAGAGAGACAATCAGTGTACACGTTAAGGTAAAGAGCAACCAGATAGCATACTATCATGTCGAGCAAGAAAGTCCTCCCTATATATGTCCCAGCATCCACTGCAATATACATCCTATGTATAGCAATGGCCTCTAGGGCATACATATAACTAACAGGAACCGCGGCCGTTTTGACTCGGTTCATGACCGAGTTTGGTGCAGTGTTCTTAGGTTGTGGTTTTGGGATTTTTAAGATGGTTTATTTCAGCCCAGATTTTCCAGAAATGAAATTTGTATTTGGGGGCCTATAAATCCGTATTTTTGATCGAACTTCACTATACTTTGACTAATCGGTTATATCTGTGATGTTTATATGTATTGAACATCGGCTAATCGCTATATGTCGATTTGTGGGGGTTATACATATCTGTGATCTGTGTTTGATGATGGTATGTGTATTTGAATGCGTTGGATTGTCGCGGGTGAATAGCCGGGATGGATGTGAGATGAGTGTTTCTTTTTCTTTCATTCATGTAATATGTAAATTGATGTAATATTATTTGTTTGGCCGCACAACCGGGTCGGGGTTGTAGCCGTCATTGTATAATTCTTTTTACTGTTTTTGCTCCTAGGATAGACCCATGGAGGGTGTGCACAAACTACCGGGTATCTCGAGGTGCCGAGTGGCCTACTCATGGAGTTGAGGGAGGTTGCTGCGCTTCGGGTACTTGGCGGGTAGTTTGCCGCACCCGTAGGGGTCTTGGATGGGGTATTGGCTATTCACCGCGACCGTGTAATCCGCTTTTCGTTGCAGGCTCGAATGGATTGCGGATTCCTAGTATATCTAATGTATTCATCTGTGATCTATAATGTCTATCATTGCTATATATTTATATATAATAACTATTTAGGCGTTGCTTATGTTTTACAGCCGCGCTAGCCCAGCCCCTGCTCTGTCATTAGTTAAGTAACCTAACGGGTGATGACGGGGCCCCGTGGCGAATGCGAATGGCATAAGCGTACGTCATATTTTGGTTGTTTTCTGCAATGGTAGGATTAAATGATGGGACGCATTAAAAGAACTAATGCAAGAAAATAAACCAAGCAAAAGTCGATTGGAACACTTTGAAAACCACTCGGTTCTTTTCAAAACTAAACTTTTAAATGCGGAGCTTGAACCACTCCTTTTGAAAGCTATCTCGTTCCATCGATTATATCAAGTTCACTACGTTCACGGTTTCGCCAAAACCATTCGTAGCCCTCCATCATTTCAGTTAAATATTCGGTAGTATTCAAGCTATGTATTTTGACCTCACGCCAAGGCATAGTGATTGGTAGCTGCCTGATATTTATCTGTTGCATAGATAGAATGCGTTGATTTGAGACAGTTGTACTGCCATTTTGGCCTACGTTAAGGGTAGGTACGGGTGGGTTCAAATTAACCTGGATAATGATGGGTAGAACTTGACATGTGACATTTTGACCTCACGCCAAGGTCATAAGAGATGGGGCAAAAACCACATCGGGAGTTTCATAAGTACTGAAACTTGCTAGCGTTACATACCATTTGGAGTGTGATGATTCTGGTAGGATTCCTTCAGTTTTGTCACGCGATGATATTTGGATCCCGATCCTACTGTGAGTATATGCTACTCCTCGGGAAATTTCTCACTAAACGATCAATGCTATAAACCTAGTAGGTGTCTAGAAAGGTGTTAGCGGGGCTTCGCCCCCAGGGAAAAGAGGTTCTTAAATTAAGGAACTTCGCGAAAGCGTTGGAAAACCTCCCTCGAAGTACCGACACTGGCCTGGTTGAACGGTTAAGCAAGTATTGTACGGTGGGATTGATCCCGACTAATTCATCCTTTATGGTTTGAGGAGGGATTCGAGAGACAGTGGGGGCCATACTGTTTAGACAAACTAAAAACCACTCTAAACTTACAAGAGCATCATGCTGAGTGTTTCTTTTCTCTCTCCTAATTGCAGGGACTATTCAAGATGACCGGACTTAAGTTATTACTAGATAAAAACATACTGACAGGGCCAAACTACAAAGATTGGCTCAGGAATGTCAAGATGGCAATCACTTATGACAAGTTGGGGTATCTTCTTACCACCAAAGCTCCCCCTGTCCCAGGTCCCAAAACCAGCGTCGTAGATAAGGAAATCTATAAGACCTGGGAACTAGACTGCGCAAAGGCCAAGTGCCTCGTGCTTGCCTCGATGGACAACGAACATCAGAGGAGGCATGAGAATATGGACCTTGAATCCATATTTCTCCATACAAAAGAACTGTATGGAGAGCAATCTCGTATCGCAAGATACGAAGTGTCGAAGAAGCTATTTTGGGCAAGATTGGCCGTCGGATCATCGGTAGCGGAACACGTGCTTAAGATGATTGGCTACATTGAGGAGCTCGCGGACCTTGGGACCACATTGGAGAATGAACTCTATACGGACTTGATTCTCCAGTCCCTTCCTTCCACTTACGCCCAGTTCATCCTATACTTCAACATGCAAGGAAAGGAGGTTGAACTTCCCGAGCTTCTGAACAAGTTGAGGACTTTTGAGGGCACCCTACAAAAGGGTAGGGAGACATCCACTTTGTTTGTAGGAGGATCTTCCTCTTCTAAGTCCAAGGCGAAAGCCAAGGGAAAGAAGAAGAAAGCCCCGGCCAAACCAAGAGGCGGTGTCAGTAAAGTGGATACGAAGGGAAAGGCAAAAGCAACAAAGATAGCAGGGAAGCTTGTGGGGAAAGAAGAGTGCTTTTACTATCACAAGAGTGGACACTGGAAAAAGGATTGCAGGGCTTGGAAAGCCAGGACACGGGATCTGAAGCAGGTTACGGCTTCAGCTTCAGGTGTGTATGTTATTGAAAACTGTCTATCAATAAACTCTACTTCCTGGGTATTGGATACCGGATCAGGATCTCATATCTGTAATTCTTTGCAGGCGTTGAGAAAGCATAGGTTTTTGAAAGCAGGTGACTTGACCCTCAGAGTTGCAAACGGAGCTAGAATGGATGCTGAGGCCGTGGGGGACTATCACCTGGGTTTGTCAGATGGACATTTTTTGGTTTTGCGTGGTTGTTATTTTGTACCAAATGCAACTTGTAATATCATTTCTGTATCTTTATTATCTAAAGAAGGTTATGAATTTGCATTTGTAAGTAATGTTGTGAACATTCACCTTAATCAAGTTCTGATTGGGTCAGGTACATTAAGCAACGGTATATACGTATTAAACCAACCACAGATTTTCAACGTCCAGAATACACACAAAAGAAAGTCTCCTGATATCAATCAGGCTTTCTTATGGCATTGTAGACTAGGTCACATCAATGAGAGAAGGTTGACTAAGTTACATACAGAAGGATATTTGGATCCGTTCGAGTGTCAATCTTATGCAACTTGTCAATCCTGTCTCAAAGGAAAGATGACAAAGACTCCGTTCACTGGACACGGGGTAAGAGTGAGCGAGCTCTTGGGACTCGTACACAGCGACGTGTACGGTCCAATGTCTACGCATGCACGAAGCGGCTATTCTTACTTCATTACTTTTACGGATGATTTTTCAAGGTTCGGACATGTCTTCTTAATGAAACATAAATCTGAAGCCTTTGAAAAATTCCAGGAATACAATAATGAAGTAGAAAAACAAACAGGCAAAAGTATCAAGACACTAAGATCTGATCGAGGTGGTGAATACTTGAGTGCCGAGTTCCTGAATTACTTAAAAGAGAATGGAATTCTCTCTCAGCTTACTCCTCCATACACTCCGCAACATAACGGTGTATCGGAGAGACGGAACCGATCCCTATTGGATATGGTAAGGTCCATGATGAGTAACCCTGAGTTACCGCGATCATTCTGGGGATATGCGCTAGAATCAGCTGCATACCTTTTGAACCGAGTTCCAACTAAGACTGTGCCTACCACACCATATGAATTATGGAGTAGGAAGAAATTTTACCTTCAATACCTGAAGATCTGGGGATGTCCAGCTTTTGTCAAAAAGCAGCATGCGGACAAACTCGAGGCACGCTCGGTATTGTGTAAGTTTGTGGGATACCCAAAGAAATCCAGGGGGTATCTTTTCTATTACGCAGAGGAACAAAAAGTCCTTGTTTCTCGTAATGCCCATTTTCTGGAACATCAGTTCTTGGAAAAGGAAATAAGTGGGAGCGCAATAGAACTGGAAGAAATTCCAGAACCACAAGCTATTACTGAAAGCTTAGTAGAACCAGAGGGTTCGAAAGATCAGGACATTCCCACGCCGCTCCGCAGGAGTAGTAGGCAGTCTCATCCGCCCGAGAGATACTACGGTTTTCTCATTGACGGGGATAGAGAGGATTGCATCATAGACTTTGATGAGCCTACTAGCTTCCAGCAAGCCATTCAGAGCGTCGACTCGGTAAAATGACTGGATGCAATGCGGACCGAAATGGAGTCCATGTACACCAACAAAGTATGGACGTTGGACATTGCTCCAGATGGGGTAAAACCCGTAGGATGCAAGTGGATCTTCAAAAGGAAGATTTGTGTAGATGGACAGGTTGAGACCTATAAAGCTAGACTGGTAGCAAAGGGTTTTCGTCAGCGACCTGGTTTGGACTATGACGAAATCTTTTCTCCAGTAGCTATGCTGAAATCCATTCGGATCCTTCTTGCCAATGCTGCCTTCCACGATTATGAGATTTGGCAGATGGACGTAAAGACATCTTTTCTAAATGGACATTTAGAGGAGTGTGTCTATATGGATCAGCCAGAGGGTTTCATTCAGAGTGGGAGCAGCGGTTGTTAGTTGTATGTATGCCCTAGAGGCCAGTATTGTACAGATGATGTATATTATATTGGATGCTTGGACATATATAGAGATGACTTTCTTGCTCGATATAATAGTATGCTATCTGGTTACTCTTTATCTTAACATGTACACTTGTCTCTTTAAACTGTCTTATGGTTACATGTTGGTAAAGCCCTTAGGATGTGTACTTGACTACCTGGACTATGATGCAGATCATACTAGTGGGGACATGGTAGTCCATAAGTACATCCTTCAAGGTCCCTAGTCGTGGGTGTATCGAGACGGGGCATCGATATACCAGAGTATACTAGCGTATACGCTTCTCGACCCATGAGATGGGCGATGGATGATCCCATATCCATTGGTGTTTGACATCAGAGATGGTATACGGGTGCTCAGTGGAGACTGGGTACACTGGACGGACTCGCCGAGAACTCCCAGATGGTATTATACCTCACGTCAGATGGCAGTTCTCAGGTGACACTTATACAGGTTAGTCTGTAGACCCGAGATCGTCATAGAGTCATGTGTTATTCCTACTGTGCTTTGATCTCCACCTTACCACGTCCATGAGGGCGTGCAAAACGGTGGTCTTTGGGTACAGTCCCGAGTCACATGGAGGCAATGAGCGATAGGAGGGGTTTCGTCTCTCCCGGTATTGGGGGTTGATGTTGCGCAGTGCTCGATTGGCCGTAACAGGGAAGTCCCTGGCCAGGGCTGATCAGAGATTTGCTGGTAAGTGTTACCAGTAGTTTCTCGACCCGTTATGAGCCTCACATCGGCACGACTTATCGGTTATTGGGGTCTGACGTTTACCACCCCTAGACTTGATATGCGACATATTAGACGAACAGACCGGACTGTACGGTAAGTGTTACTGGTTGGATTCACAGGAGTGTGAGCGGGCTAGCTCGTCGATCTTCTGATCGCTCAATACCCAGATGGCCGTTACGTTTAGCAGACCGCTTGCGGCTTGTGGGTGCTTGATATGATCATCATCTGCTACCGGCGTATTGACGAGTCTTTAGAGTCCTACACAGAGGTTTCCTGGCTCTAGCGAAACGAAATAGGAGCGCATATGAGATATGTGCAGGACCGAGAATAATGCGTGTATGTGATACCGCATTTCATTCTCGCGATATATGTTTCGATTGCTTGTATTCGATATGACCTAGTTATCGAATCGTTGATTCGATAAATCGATACATTGGATTCTAGTCGGTTATGTGCGACATGACCGAATCATTGAATCAAATGTTGATTTAATGATTTAATGTATAATTATATATTTGATATATTGCATTGCATTAACTAGTATTGGTTCACTTTATATGGATTTCTCACTTGATGTGCAAAAAGTATATGTGATATACTTTTGTGCACATATTTGTATCATGTTTGATGATACTTGATCATTTTGTTAAGTGTAAAGAATTAAAACCATGGTTAAGTGTTGATTAGGGTTTTGCATATTCATTTATTTATTTATTCATTTATTTGAAAAGGATTATGATGAGAATGGTGGCTTTCTTTGTTTTAAGTTGAAGCTTCATGAAGCTTTGACTTTTGTAACCATTCTTGTCTTCATGCTTAACCCTAACTCATCCAAGTAACCATGGTCTATTCTCTACACTTAACTATAGTTAGCTTATGGTAAGTATTGAATTATTATTCATTTTAACTAAACACTTATCATAATTCTAGCTTCATCTTCTTCTTCATCTTCAAAAGAAAAAGCTTGATGCCATTAATGGCAACTTGAGTTCCAAAGTGAGAAATCCAATTCTAAAGTGAACCCACCTCCTATTTCTTCACCCTCTACCTCTTGCCAAGTTGTTTTGGGTGTTTTCTTCACAAGTTTCACAAATTTGTGAAGTCGGAGCTTGAACTTGTGATGCCTCGACGTAGATCATCTTCGGCACGAAGCCGACGACCTAGTCCGCCCAAATCTCCGATGAAGCCGACATATGAGTTCGGGATTCGAGATGGACAGCGAGAGGATGCCTACATGGAGCTAAGGAAGTGGATAACCGGATCTACAAAGGTTGTAGCTCTCTTCTTTTAGTTAAGTTGTTAACTAGATTCACATATCGCCTAAACTTCTAGTCAACGATCCGTATTAGGGTTTCTCGGCACCCATAATTTTTGAAATTGGCATGATTGATGCCTTGTGAGACCTCTTGAGAGTGCCTAGGAACCCTACAGTGGTATCGGAGCCTAGCTAGAGCCTTTGGCGAAGTCTAAACGTCGTTTGAAACCCGAACGAACCTGAAACCCTAAAACCCAAGTGCTCTCTGGACTTTTTCTAAAAACTGGGATTTTTCAAGATTAAAAATGCTTTAAAAATTCAGCAGGGAATTCTAAGAATTACGGTGCAAATTTTTTCAAATGAACAGTATATTGTGCGGCGGAACCGCGGCATAAGCATGGCTTCTGCGGCGGTTCCGCGGCCTAATGATGACGTCAGCCCTCCTCCTTTGCACAGTAATTCATCATTTAAGCTGCTGAGTTTTATGGGTATTTTTAATATTTATTCCAGAGATGAATTTTCTGGGGTGTTTTAGAGCTTCGATGTTTCGATCGGATTATCAAATTTCGTCTTTGTGTATTTCCGGATGACTTTAGAATATGTTAAAAAGTTCGACCGGATATAAATACCCAATTTTTCCCCTGCCGGAAAATATCCAAGTGTTGTATTTTTGTGTGGTTTAAGGACGTTCTAAGTAGTGCAAGTAATGCGATGGTCCCTCTAGAAGACAACAAACCTTAACTCGATTATGTGACCGTCTTGAACTGCCCTTTGAACCTCCGGGTTTAGGGCAGTACGGCGTGCCACATGTGAGGCGTTGGCTTGACCCTTCTACGGCTGGACCGTTGGTACTGAGGCATGAAGTGAATGTCTTTGAACCTATTTCATGTGTTGAGCTGTATTGGGAAAACTTGGGTATTCGACTGTTCGATCGGAAAGTTTAACATTTTCTGTTTATCTGGAATGTGATACAATAATTGGAATTCACAAACAGTTATGAGATAACTGAATGAATGTTATAAATCTAGCGGTTTAGTTTCACTTGATATTGAAAAGAGTTTTCGATAATGAGACTAAAATGCGGGGTTTATAACTGTTAGGCATGTGATGTCTAAGTATTTCATTTGATTAGGCATGTGATGTCCAAAGAGGTTGCGGATTCCAACTGTTGTAGTTTTACACTTTCTTTTCTGTGACCGTAAGTGTAGTATGTTCATATCGCCGGTTTCGTTGCTATACGTCAACGACAATTGGGGTATGCATACTTACTTACGTTGATGACATGTGATGTTATGTGTTGCTGGATATGTTATATTGGATCGTCTTGTTTGAATAGCCGGGGGTTTTTATGTGAGATGAGTGTTTTTCATTTTCATTCATGTAAAAACTTGTATGTAATATTCTTTTATTTGGGACACTTCCAGGTAGCGGAAGTTGTCACCTTTTGTATATTATTTACTTTTCCGCATTAGGATAGACCCAAGGAGGGGAGCATAAGTAACCGGGTTCTGGGGTCCAGTGGGAGACCAACTCGAGGAGTCGAGTCCGGGTCTCCTAACCCTAGAATTGGCAGGGTTGCTTGCCGCTCTCGTAGGGGTCTAGGGGTGTGGGATTGGCTATTCATCACGACCGTGGAATCCGTGTTTTATACTGGCTCGTATTGATAACACGGACGTCCTAGTATATCCAATATTTCATATGATATTTTCTGCTGCTTTATCTGTGATGTGATCATGTGATGTTCTATGATAGATACACTATATAGTATATATGATATATTATATAGACGTTACTTATGTTTTACACCCGCGCTAGCCCTGCCCTGCTCTGTCGTTAGTTACCTAACCTAACGGTGCACGAGGGGACATCGAGGCGAATGCGGATGGCATAAGTGTACGTCGTATTTATCTGTGATGTTTAGGTACATAAATGATGGGACTTCATTAATGTGATTAATGAAAGAAAAGAAACCTAAGATGTTGTAGAATCAAATTTTAAATAAAACAGGTAGCTACAGTTCTTGCTTTGCACAGCGGTATATGTGATATATCCTGCACCTTATTCGATGAGGAAAGGACCGAGATCCCTTCACCGGGAGTGACTCCTTTAGCAATAACTGAAAGATGCTACACACTCGGTTTGTTTTTGATTGCTTCTATAGTTTCTGCTTTGCACAGTGATATATATGATATATCCCGCACCTCATTCGACGAGGAAAGGGCTGACGATCCCTTCACCGGGAGTGACCCCTTTAGCAAAACTAGAAAAGCCTCAAAATCGCTCCATTTCAAAAACTTCATTTGATTCTACAACGATATCAAGTTCATTACGCTCATGGTTTTCTGAAAACCTGTGTAGCCCTCCGTCATTTCAGATAAGTACTACTTAGTATTCGTGCTACGGTAGTTTGGCATTCGTCAAGGCGTAGCGTACGGTAGCTAACTAGTATTTATCTGCTTATGCATATGATGCAGATTGGATTAGGGTATTCGTACGTCGTTGTTTGGCATTCGTCAAGGGTCGTGCGGGTGGGTTTAATTCAATCAAGAAATGTACGGGTTGAACTTGACTAGTGGACTATGGGTTGTTTGGCATTCGTCAAGGTCATAGAATACTAGGGGCAAAATATTATCGGGAATTTCAAGTGTTGAAATTTGCAATGAGATTGCATACCTTCTATGAGATAGTTGGATCCCGATACCCACTGTGAGTAAGAGTTACTCCTGGGAGAGTTTTACACATTACAATTAACCGATCAAGTAGGTGTCTAGAAAGGTGTTAACGAGGTTACGCCTCTGGGAAAACGAGGTTTACATTAATTAGGTTCGTGCGAAAGCACGGGGGACCTCCCTCAAAGTACCGACACTGGCCTGGCTGAAAGATTGGCGAACTTATAGTGTGTAATTAATCCCTGCTAGTCTTTCCTTTTAGGGTTTGAAGGAAGATTTGATAAAAAGCAGTGGGAGCCATCCTGATTAGATAAGATAATAACCAATCTGATCTTGCACGAGCTTACGCTAAAGTGTTTTCTTCTCTCTCTCTCCAGGTAGCGACCATTTCATGCCCTAATGAAGATAATAATATGGATGTATTGACCGAACCCGCATGTTATATTGTGCAGGGGAACGTTGGACCCGTTCTATCTTATAAGTGTTATAAGAATGAACAGGAAACAGGAGAATATCTGGATTCTGTCACCGCCCAAACGGAGAACATGCATGTTGATGCATCATCTTCGGGTGTGTTTGTCATTGAGAACTGTTTCTCAGTTCACCCTACGTCCTGGGTATTAGATACCGGATCAGGATCCCACATATGTAAGATGTTACATGGGCTACGAAAAGGTAGAGAACTGGGAAAGGGTGATCATTCCGTTCAAGTTGGGAATGGGGCAAATGTTGCAGCCAAAGCAGTTGGCGAATATCACCTTGTATTACCAAGTGGTGATACACTGATTCTGAATGAGTGCTATTATATACCGAACATGATGTGCAACATTATATCAGTTTCTTTATTGAGTAAAGAAGGATATAATTTTGTAGTACAGGATAATGTTATGAACATATTCCTAGATCAAAAGTTGATTGCATCAGGCTCGTTAAATAATGGCATATTCATTCTAAATCAAAATACAGTCCTCAATATACAAAACACACACAAGAGGAAAAGTTCAGAAATGAACGAATCCTACTTGTGGCATTGTAGACTTGGTCATATCAATGCGACACGACTGGCTAAGTTACATAAGGATGGTTATTTGAATCCGTTCGAATTATCATCTTATGATACTTGCCATTCATGTCTCAAAGGAAAAATGACCAAAGCTCCGTTTAGTGGACACGGAGAAAGAGTTACTGAACTCTTAGGACTGGTACATAGTGATGTATGTGTAGGGTTCCTAGGCACTTCCAAGAGGTCTCACGAGGCATCAACCATGCCAATTTCAAATTTAAACGGTGCCGAGAAACCCTAGAACGGATCGTTGGCTAGATTTCTAGGCGAAAAGTAAACTAGTTAACACTTAACTATAAGAATACGGAAATACAACCTTTGTAGATCCGGTGCTCCACCTCCACGGCTCCGCAATGAAGCCCTCTCCGCTGTCCAAATCGAACCATGACTCTCACGGTGGTTTCATCGGAGAAAAGACCGGGCTAGGTCGTCGACAACGTACCGAAGATGATCTACGTCGAAGCATCACTAGATCAAGCTCCACTCTAATTCATCAATCACCATTGATGAAGCAAGCTTTTTCTTCATTGAAGAAGAAGAAGAAGATCAAGAAAGAATTATGATAAGTTAATTAAAAAGAAAAGAAAAAGGATACTTATCATAATAATAACCATGGTAAAGTGTAGAGACTAAACTAAGGTTAAATGAAGTGGTTAGGGTTAAGCATGAGACAAAAATGGTCACAAAGTCAAAAGTTCAAGAAGCTTCAACTAGAATACAAAATTAGCAACCATTTTCTTTTTATGCTTATCATATTCCAAAATGAATCAATAAATAAGATAAAAGAATAAAACAAAACCCTAACCATTATCATGTAACCATGGTTTGATCTTTACACAAAAACCCTAGCATAACATGTATCATCAAACATGATACAATCAAGTGCACAAAAAGTATATCACATATACAATATGCACACCCGAGTGAGAATATCCATCTTAAGTAAACCGATACTTGTTGATGCAAACTAATATATCAAATATATAATTATGCATTAAATCATTAAATCAACACTTGATTTAACGATCCGGTCATATCGCATATAACCGACTAGTATCCTATGTATCGGCTTATCGAATCAATACTTGATTCGATAACTAGGTTATATCGCATACAACCATTCGATACATTCATCGCGAGAATAGAATACGGTATCACATACAAGCATTATTCTCGGTCCCGCACATATCTCATATGCGCTCCTATTTCGTTTCGCTTGAGCCAGGAAACCTCTGTGTAGGACTCTAAAGACTCGTCAATACGCCGGCAGCAGGTGATGATCATATCAAACACCCACAAGCCGCAAGCGGTCTGCTAAACGTAACGGCCACCCGGTTATTGAGCGATCTGAAGATCGACGAGCAAGCCCGCTCACACTCCAGTGAATCCAACCAGAAACACTACCGTACAGTCCGGTCTGATCGTCTGATATGTCGCATATCTCGCGTAGGGGTGGTAAACGTCAGACCCCAATAGTTCGATAAGTCGTGTCGATATGAGGTCTATAACAATTCGAGAAACTACTGGTAACACTTACCAGTAAATCTCAGCAACCCTGGCCAGGGATTTTCTGTTATAGCCAATCGAGCACAGCGCAACATCAACTCCCTATACCGGGAGAGACGAATCCCCTCCTATCGCTCATTGCCTCCATGTGACTCGGGACTGTACCCAAAAACCACCGTTTTGCACGCCCTCTTGGACGTGGTAAGGTGGAAATCAAAGCACAGTGGGAACCACACAAGACTCTATGACGATCTCGGGTCAACAGACTACTCTGTACCAGTGTCACCAGAGAACTGCCATCTGACGTGAGGTATAATACCATCTGGGAGTTCTCGGCGAGTCCGTCCAGTGTACCCAGTCTCTACTGAGCACCCATATATCATCTCTGATGTCAAACACCAATGGATATGTGATCATCCATCGCCTATCTGTATGGGTCGAGAAGGTACACGCTAGTCTACTCTGGTATATCGATGCCCCGTCTCGATACACCCACGACTAGGGACTTTGAAGGATGTACTTATGGACTACCATGTCCCCACTAGTATGATCCGCATCATAGTCCAGGTAGTCAAGTACACATCCTAAGGGCTTTAACAACTTGTAATAGAGAGACAATCAGTATACACGTTAAGGTAAAGAGCAACCAGATAGCATACTATCATGTCGAGCAAGAAAGTCCTCCCTATATATGTCCCAGCATCCACTACAATATACATCCTATGTATAGTAATGGCCTCTAAGGCATACATATAACTAACAGTATGAGGTCCCATGTCTACCCATGCCAGGAACGGTTCTTCCTACTTCATTACATTCACTGACGATCTCTCTAGATACGGGCATGTGTTCCTATTGAAACACAAGTCTGAAGCTTTTGAGAAATTCAGAGAATATAAGCAAGAAGTAGAGAACCAAACGGGCAAAAGTATTAAGATCCTTCGATCTGATCGAGGAGGAGAATACTTGAGCAATGAGTTCCAAGATTATCTAAAAGAGAATGGGATTCTCTCTCAGCTTACTCCACCTTATACACCACAGCACAACGGTGTATCGGAACGAAGGAATCGCACCCTATTAGATATGGTGCGTTCAATGATGAGTACAGCTGAGCTACCTATTTCCTTCTGGGGGTATGCGCTTGAGACAGCCATACACCTATTGAATATAGTTCCTACCAAATCAGTGCCTACCACTCCATATGAGATATGGAAAGGGAAGAGACCATCTCTTAAGTATGTTAAGATATGGGGTTGTCCAGCCTATGTCAAAAGACAAAATCCGGACAAACTCGAGGCAAGATCAGTCTTATGTAAGTTTGTAGGATATCCCAAAAATTCACAAGGGTATATCTTCTACCACCCCGAGGAACAAAAGGAGTTTGTTTCTCGACATGCCACTTTCTTAGAAAAAGGTTTTCTTATGAAACAGATTAGTGGCATTGAGGTAGAACTGGAAGAGGTTCCAGCAACACAAACTATAACTGAAGATTTAGTAGAACCAGAGGATTCAAAAGTACCCGACGAACCCAGCCTCTCCGCCGATCTAGCAGGGTTTCTCGTCCACCTGAGAGATACTACGGTTTTCTCATTGACGGTGGAAGCGAGGATTGCATCATGGAGGATGATGACCCAACTAGCTTCGAGCAGGCCATCACGAGTAGGGACTCAGTGAAATGGCTGGATGCTATGCGGTCCGAGATGGAATCCATGTACACCAACAAAGTATGGACTTTGGACGTTGCTCCTGAAGGGGTAAAACCCATTGGGAGCAAGTGGATCTTCAAGAAGAAACTTGGTGTAGATGGGAAAGTGGAGACTTTCAAAGCTAGGCTTGTAGCAAAGGGTTTTCGTCAAAGACCAGGTGTGGACTATGACGAGACCTTTTCTCCAGTGGCTATGCTTAAATCCATCCGGATCATGCTTGCCATCGCTGCATATCATGATTACGAAATCTGGCAAATGGATGTTAAGACCGCCTTTCTAAACGGTGATTTAGAAGAGTGCGTGTACATGACTCAGCCAGAGGGCTTCGTAGACAGTGGGAGCAGCGGGAAGGTGTGCAAGCTGCTTAAATCCATTTATGGATTAAAGCAAGCATCGCGGAGTTGGAACATCTGCTTTGACGTCGTTATCAAAGAGTTTGATTTCGTCAAAAACCCAGATGAACCTTGTATTTACAAGAAGGTGGCAGAGAGTAAGGTTGTCTTCCTCGTATTGTACGTGGACGACATACTCTTGATAGGAAATGATATTCCTATGCTGCAATCGGTCAAGCTCTTGTTATCACAAAGATTCTCAATGAAAGATCTTGGTCATGCCTCCTGCATATTGGGAATTAGGATCTATAGAGATAGATCCAAACGGATTTTGGGATTGTCCCAATCCAGGTACATTGACACCATACTAAAGAGGTTTAGTATGGAAGAATCCAAGCGTGGGAACATGTCCACGATCTCTGGAGTCACTCTCTCCAAAGAGATGTCTCCCAAGACTGATTTGGAGAGAGCTCGCATGCAAGGGATACCCTATGCTTCGGCTGTAGGCTCTATCATGTACGCGATGCTGTGTACCAGACCCGATGTAGCATACTCACTAAGTGTAGTGAGAAGGTATCAAGCTGATCCTGGAGAGAGTCACTGGACAGCTGTGAAGAGCATTCTCAAGTACTTACGAAGGACTAAAGAGATGCTCTTGGTGTATGGTAACGGAGAACTCCAAGTGGAGTCCTTTACCGATTCGAGCTTCCAGAGTGATAAGGACAACTCTAAGTCGCAGTCGGGATTTGTCTTTACCCTTCACGGAGGGCGGTTAGTGTTGGAGATAGTGCCCTCAGAGTCAATTATTAGGTCACAGGTACGTGATTGTAATGATTGAGGGAGGACCTATCCCGGTAGGACAGTCTTACTCGAGATGATAGTATGCTATCTGGTTTACCTTTATCATCGTGTACTGCTTTAGGTGACCTGACACGTCGCTATTACACGTTGATAGAGCCCCTAGGATTCTTGCTTGACCACCAGCAGTATGAGGGCGATCATATAAGTGGGAGCTGGGGGTCTACAAGCATATCCTTAAAAGGTCCCTAGTCGTGGGAGTTTCGAGACCGGGCATCGATACTCCATTAGTAGACTAGTGTATACAGTCGAGACCCCGACGAGGGGCGGTGGCCGGTCTCACAAGCCACTGGTGTCAGTTGGATCACCTAAGATGTATACAGGTGCTCATTGGGTTATGAGTACACCGGACAGGACTCGCCGGGAACATGCTAGTTGGTCATATACCATACGTCAGATGGCAGTTCCCTGGTGACATGTGTGCAGGTTAGTTCATCGACCTGGGGATCGTCATTTGTCTCGTGTGAGTTCCCACTGTACTTTGATTACTACCCTACCACGGCTCAAAGGAGTCGTGCAAACAGGTTTTAGTTGGGTACAGTCCCGAGCCACATGGAGGCAGTGAGCGTATCTTCAGGGGTTCGTCTCTCCCGGTATTAGGGGTGAGGTCGTGCTGTGTCTAGGAGAGCCATTACACAAAGTCCTTGGCCAAGGCAAGGAGATTTACTGGTAGGTATTCCAGTAGTATCTCAGGGTGTTCTGGGCTACACTCCGACACGACTTGTACCGCTTTTGGGGGTCTGACTTTTACCAACCCCCTAGGCCCGCCATGCGATACTCATAGACGAACGGACCAGACTGCACGGATATTGTCACTGACAGGCTCAGTAGGGTTGTCAGGCTGAGTTCACTCACAGACGTCCCTTTTAGTCAATAGCTGGTGGCCCGTCACGTATTGGCTTATACCTCTGACGTGCTAGTGGTTAAATCCACAGCCATAGTATTGACGAGTCTTTAGAGTCCACCACACTTTCAGTTACTCAAGTTTCGGGCGAAACGCTGTAGAGGCCGTATGGAGATATGGCAGGGTCCGATCAGATACGTGCGGTATTGCACGGATCAGGATCGGACGGTTTGTACTCGTAGCCGTATAGGTATATGGCAGGGTTCGATCAGATACGTGCGGTATTGCACGGATCAGGATCGAACGGATATTACTAGCCGGCTTTGGTTTAAGCCGGTCCTAGTTTAGTACAGTGCAGATTTTGTCTCTTTGCATTTGTATCCGGACGGAATACAGATGCGGGTGTGTATGCACAGTATCGGGGTTTTCCTGTAATTTATTACGGGACCAGTTTTCTGGAGTTGCCAGTTTGCATTCCGTTCCGGCCGGTTTTTCTTTGTTCTTTCCCGGCCGGACTTTTCCGATGGAGGGGGTAATTTGCAGTTTTGCAAATTACATTTGTGGAGGGGGTTTATTGCTAAAAGAATGATTATGATATCTATCATTATCTTTTCCACCATGCTTTTGTTTTTATTGTGACATGAAAGGGTATGGTTTGAAAAAGGTATAAGCATGGTGTATGTTTGTTTGTGGTCACCTCTTATTTTGCTCCTACACTCACCTCCCTTCTTGCTTCATATTGATTTTCCTCCACCATTATTCTCACTTGATGGAAGAAGTTTTTCCATGGTTGAGTGAGAAGAAGAAAAGAGAAGGAGAGAGCTTCATCTTTGAGAGTGTTTTTCATTCTTGATCTCTTTTCATGCCAAGAAAAATGCAAGCACCATTTTTCTTATCTTGTTTCCTCCATCATCTACAAATGGCAACAAACCCCAAAGTGAGACATGCACTCTACACTACACTTCCTACAGCAAATCTTGGACGCGTCGATTCGCCAGCTTCGCGCCCGAGTTGCCTCGGTATTGAGGTGGGAGCCCGTAAAAGCTACAGGCGATGTGGTGCCCTTTCCGACGAGGAGGAGACGGACGGAGATCCCGCGAGGAGATCGGAGTGGAGATGAAGACCGGAGGACTCGGATCAGTCGGTACATCTCTTCCCTCTCTTCTTGTTAGCTTAGATTTGTTAATGGTTACGATCCGGAGTTTAGTGCGCGGTGGTGCCGGTTTGCAAAGTCCGCAAATAAAATTAAAGTTTATCACCGCTTCCGCATTCCGGCGTCGGATTGACGGCCGGGGCGCCGCCGTGCACTTACAGTGGTATCAGAGACTCGCCATTAACTTAGTCTAGCTTTGTGTAATGTGTTTGCATTTCCGATCGATCAAAAAGTCCAAAAACCTGTATTTTGTCGCATCAGTTTTCTGTTGGAAATTTTTAGTGTTGAAAATTTTTTCAGGTTGTAAAATATTGATGTACTAAAAATTATAAGATCGCTGTTCAAATTCGATGCACTGATCTTCTGACCAGACCGCGGAAGGGCGGCCAAAACCCACCTGTGGCCGCGCTTCCACGGCAACATTAAGGAATCAGTGGGTTGGGTTTATACAGTGGGCTTCTGGGGATATTTTAGGGTTTCTGGAATATTAAAATTGGGCCCATATTTTCTGTGGTTGCTACAGTTTTGTTTGGGGGCCCACTTGTTAATGTTTGATCAATCGGAAAATTTTAAACACATTTTTCACAGTATTTACATTATATCTGCGACCGTGAATGTCACTCGATCGGTAAATCCCGTCTAACTGCTATAGCCCGGTTAGACGGATTTGCGAACGTGACTTTCACGTTGATGTTCTATGTTTATGCTGTGATGTTGCGGATCGGTCGTGGGGATAGCCTGGATGCAATGCTAGTTCAGTTTTGTTGTATTATGTACATTTGATATTGCGGGGCGAGCGTCCGACATGTGGACTGCCGTCACTGCCTGTTTGTATTATTATTTTGGGGCACGACCTGGTTGCGGTCGATGTACCCGGTGTATGTATATTTTACTTTCTGTACTAGGGTTACCCCGCGGAGGGGTGCACGGATAGCCGGGTTCTAGAGGGCAACGGGCCCGCATCTCAGGGCATTAAGACGGAGGGGCTTCAGTCTGGAATTGGCGGGCTATTCGCCGCACTCGTAGGGGGTACAGGTTGACCCAGGAGGGGTGCCCAAGTTACCGGATTCCGTGAAGTGCTGGGTGGTCCATTCACGGTGCTGAAGGGGGCTGCCTCGCTTCAGGTTTTGGCGGGTGACTTGCCGCGCCCGTAGGGGTCTAGGTTTTCATTGCACAGGCTATCCACACGACCAGGGGAACGTCGGGTTTCAGTAGTGGCTCTGTGAAACCCGGGGATCCCAGATATCTGTATTGTTCTGTGATGCTGTACATTTCTGTGATGTTGCATTTTATTCACGCCTTGAGCGAAATACTATATATTGGTATATATATTAGTAGATGTTGTATATGTTTTTCATCCGCGCTAGTCCAGTCCCCGCTCTGCCGTTAGTAAGCTAACCTAACGGGTGATGACGGGACCCAGTGGCGAATGCGGATGGCATATACGTACGTCAGTATATTTTCGTTCTTTGTGGTGTGATCAATTGATGGGACTGCGTTGATTCGGATCAATGCATGTTAAACAAACCTAATTTGATGTTGTTGGAACACTTTTCAAAAAGCTGTTATTGCAAGGACGTTCATTTCTGTTTTGCATCGTGGTATTCATTTGGAATATCCTGCTCCTCAGTCGACGAGGCAAGGGCCGAGATCCCTTCACCGGGAGTGACCCCTTGGACAGAAGTTTGCGTCAGGGCATTAACTTCACTATAGCCGATTACTTTTGCTTTGCATCGTGGTATTCATTTGGAATATCCTGCACCCCATTCTACGGGGAAAGAGCCGAGATCCCTTCACCGGGAGTGACCTCTTTAGTAAAGGTTTTCGTCACTATATTTTCTAAAAAGCTATCCGTTCCTTCAACGATATCAAGTTCACTACGTTAAAGGTTTTCGCCAGAAACCATTCGTAGCCCTCCGTCGTTTCATATGGGTAGTCAATAGTATTCAAGCTGTGTTTGTTGGCCTTAGTCAAGGCACAGTGTTTGGTAGCTATTGGGTATTCATATGCTGCATAGATAGATGCGTTGGTTTGGGACAGTCGTATAGCCTTGTTGGCCTTAGTCAAGGGCTTGTACGGGTGGGTTCAAATCAACCTGGACAATGACGGGTAGAACTTGACATGTGACTTATGATTTGTTGGCCTTAGTCAAGGTCATAAGAGCATGGGGCAGAAATCTACATCGGGAGTTTCAAAAGAACTGAAACTTGCCAGATATGCGCATACCTTCTGGAGTGTGATACCGTGAGCGGATTCCGTCACGTTATCATACGATGAGAGTTGGATCCCGATTCCCACTGATGAGTTGGTTTACTCCTCGGGTGACCCCGACTAATTCTTCTTTCAGGTTTGGAGGAGAGTTTGAGGTACAGTGGGAGGTTTCCAGATTAGATAAATTGGTAACCATTCTGATCTAGGATAGAGTGCACGCTGAGTGTTTCTTTTCTCTCTCTCTCTGGCAGCGACCATTGACCTGACCCTAAGACTATGACTCAGAGACCAAGTTAACCGAACCTTCTTTACACTGGCTTTTGGATTGTCAGAGTTGCAGACCTCATTGCCACTCCTACTTTTACCCTTTTCTCCAGGACACCCCGTATTACTACGAACGTCCACTTCCATTGGACAAAACCATCGTATGGTTAGATACGAACTCGAAGGAATTCGAGGATGGTTTCCGGTTCTGGAGAAAACGGATAGGATTATTCAGTTGTCTTTTCTTTTCACCCACTCTCAGGTTGCGAGTACTCCTTGGTTTAGGAGTAGTACACCTATTGTGCAAATTGGATAGTCTTCTTCCAAACCATAGGCTGGTGCCGACCGGTAGGGAATGAAGAAAACTAATTAGCCTAAACGGTGTACAGAAGGTATTGAGTTAAGACAAAGAAAGGGATTAGTAAGAGGGCAAAGTAAGTTGCGACTGCTATTCACGACCAAACCAAGTATTTCTTCGCCAATCCTAAATCACCTTTGTATTTCTCCAGGACACTCCGTATCACTACGAAGATCCTATTTTATTGGATAATCCATCGTATGGTTATATACGAACTCGAAAGGAACTTGTTCCAGTTCGGGGATGGATCCTGGTTCAGGAGAAATAGGAATAAAGTACATTCAGGTGTCTTTTATCTTCACCTTCTCTCGCGTTGCGAGTGTTCCTAGGATTAGGACAGTACACCCTTTATGCTTTTTGGATAGTCTTCTTCCAAACCATAGGCTGGTGCCGAACGGTAGGGAAGGAAGAAAACCAATTGGCCTAAAGGGGTGTGCAGAAGGTAATGACCAAAGACATATAAAGGGATTTGGAGAGGTGGCAAAGAGATATACGGTTATAGTTGTGAATCTGGAAGAGGCATTACTAGGAATACCAAGATACCCCAACGAAACATTTCAATGTTTCAGTTCAACTATGTACTGTTAAAAGAAAACTGATTTCCCGATTAGATACTTACTCCAGGGTATGTATTTACCAGGTATGATTCTCACATCTGTATGGTTTTACAGATGATGAGTGGGAGTAGGTTATTGGGAATTGGGTGATCATCCTCATTATATCATGATTCGTTGTAATCGGTGATATCTGAGGAGATCACCTGGGCTGTTTGCCGGTCGGCAAATATTTGGTTTTGAATATCTGCTGTTGTGCACCAATTTCAAATTGATATATCTGTACGTCTATTTTCATAGAGTGAGATATACCTTTTTGATATTATGTCGATGACATTTACCTATATCAGTGGATGGTTAGGTAAGGAGCATTAAACAGCGGTGTAATTCTTCTTAGCCATAAGTACAGTTTTCAACCTACGACACACAGAGAAAGAGTTGTTAGACTCGGCGGACTTATACAGAGTATTGTATGTTGTCCAGTGTCCATTAGGACAGAGGGGTTGGTCCTCATACTGTATTCTGTTTACTTTTAACTTCTCTAGTTCTTAGACATGTGTTTCGTAGAAATACAGGTTCTAAGTTTTGAGGAGTTATAGGTATTTGAATAGAGTAGAGAACCAGGTGTAGCAAGTATCGGGATTCTTCAAGGTGATCGAAGATGTAGATACTTGTGTATGGTATTCAGTTGATAGTAATGATAAAGAGAAATTGCTTCTCTTTCAGGTTACTCATAATTGGAAGCATTCCTAAGTTGAGTAACGCTGATCGGCCTCCTTCCATTTAGTTGACATGCACTGGAGATAGCTGCATGATTTGAATCTGGTTCAATTAAATCAGTGCCTCTGGTTCTATATTGGATATAGTGCAGTTCATATCTTAACATTGTTAAGGTACGGGGAGTTGTCCGGCTTATGATTAAAACCAGACTCTGGATAACTCAAGGCACGTTTCTGTAATGGCTGTTTGTGGGTTGACCCAGGCTATGACGAGGGTTGACTTTCTACCATAAGAAAGATCAATAGTGATATTGTTCTTGACTCGCCACAGTTTTAAAAAGAAATGGTTATTTTTCAGAAAACAGTAGTGGGAGTATGGTAGAACTGGAAGTGATTCCAGAACCGCAAACGATTACTGAAGATTTGATAAGGAACCTAAAGATTCAATCTGGATTGACATTCCATTGGCCACTCCGCAGATAAGGTGGGTAACTTCAGCCACCCGAGAGGTACTACGGTAGCCTCAAGGACAGTGACAGGGAAGTTCTTGTTTACCCACAATTACCATTGCTGTTGTTCCAGGCTGCGAGACCCGGTGGGAGGATGAGTATAGCGTCGTTCTAAACTAGTTTTAGAAGTGTACGTCTATATGACTCTGCCAGAGGGTTGTCGTAGTCAGTGGGAGCAGCGGAAGCATTGGTGGACAGGTAGCTTATGTCTATTTATAGACTGAAGCACCAGTAGCGGAGATAGATCATCTATTTCTGACGTGACAGTCATGGGTTTGACTTCATCAGAATAGGGGATGGATCTGTTGAGAAGGTAGTAGAGTGTGATGTCATGGTATTTGGATGACATACATATAGTAGGAAAGGAAACTCCTATACTACAGTCGGTTATACTTTGGTCGTCACACAGTTGTTTCTCCACAAAGGAAATGGATTTTATATCCGAGATACTGGTTACTAGATCTATAGTTTTAGATCTAGATTTGGGTGGTTTCCCAATCAGGGTACTTAACAGCATTCTAAGAGTATTTAGGATGGGCGACTCCTGGCACGGTAGTGTACCTGCAGGTAATGGAGTCACCCTCTCCAAAGGTGTCTTACAGACTAAAGGGGAGAGGGACGTGCATGATTGGCAGATCACTTGCTTAGGCAATTGAGTCAATCATGAGATGTCAAGTACCACACCAGATGTTGTTCTTGCACTAGATGCAATAAGTTGACATTAATCCAATCCTGGAGAAACAGTCGGAGGCAGTTTTAGAACATAAGTGGATGTTCTAGGGATATGATAACGACAGCCTCATTCAGGAGACGGTTATCGTTCCAGGCTTCCAAGGTGACATGGACGACAAGGAGGTTGTCAGAGTTATAGTTTTCCCTCTGACGAGGGGCAGTATTTTGGACAGGTGATCCAAGGCAATACTGAGGGAGGCATGGCGCGCAGGATACTGATTAAGTTCAGTTGACGATACAGTCTAAGAAGTTTGGATTTGGAGTTCATTTATGAGCTATGTCCCATCAGACATCCAGACACATTCTAAGACAGGTATTGCTCATTTCGGGAGATGGGTTTCTCCGCGAACATGAGATATAGAGAGACATGGAAAGAAACAACAAAGCGGATCCACTCACTGAGGCTATTCCTCGAACGCAATAGTTTCGCAAACGAGCTTTGTGAGACTGACTAGTAGAGGAGTTGGGTGTTCGGTATCACACGGGCTGTGAGTATGCGACATCGCAATAATTAGCCTTGAGTGCAAGTGGGAGATTGTTGGAGATAGTGCCCTCAGAGTCAATTATTAGGTCACAGGTACGTGATTGTAATGATTGAGGGAGGACCTATCCCGGTAGGACAGTCTTACTCGAGATGATAGTATGCTATCTGGTTTACCTTTATCATCGTGTACTGCTTTAGGTGACCTGACACGTCGCTATTACACGTTGATAGAGCCCCTAGGATTCTTGCTTGACCACCAGCAGTATGAGGGCGATCATATAAGTGGGAGCTGGGGGTCTACAAGCATATCCTTAAAAGGTCCCTAGTCGTGGGAGTTTCGAGACCGGGCATCGATACTCCATTAGTAGACTAGTGTATACAGTCGAGACCCCGACGAGGGGCGGTGGCCGGTCTCACAAGCCACTGGTGTCAGTTGGATCACCTAAGATGTATACAGGTGCTCATTGGGTTATGAGTACACCGGACAGGACTCGCCGGGAACATGCTAGTTGGTCATATACCAGACGTCAGATGGCAGTTCCCTGGTGACATGTGTGCAGGTTAGTTCATCGACCTGGGGATCGTCATTTGTCTCGTGTGAGTTCCCACTGTACTTTGATTACTACCCTACCACGGCTCAAAGGAGTCGTGCAAACAGGTTTTAGTTGGGTACAGTCCCGAGCCACATGGAGGCAGTGAGCGTATCTTCAGGGGTTCGTCTCTCCCGGTATTGGGGGTGAGGTCGTGCTGTGTCTAGGAGAGCCATTACACAAAGTCCTTGGCCAAGGCAAGGAGATTTACTGGTAGTTATTCCAGTAGTATCTCAGGGTGTTCTGGGCTACACTCCGACACGACTTGTACCGCTTTTGGGGGTCTGACTTTTACCAACCCCCTAGGCCCGCCATGCGATACTCATAGACGAACGGACCGGACTGCACGGATATTGTCACTGACAGGCTCAGTAGGGTTGTCAGGCTGAGTTCACTCACAGACGTCCCTTTTAGTCAATAGCTGGTGGCCCGTCACGTATTGGCTTATACCTCTGACGTGCTAGTGGTTAAATCCACAGCCATAGTATTGACGAGTCTTTAGAGTCCACCACACTTTCAGTTACTCAAGTTTCGGGCGAAACGCTGTAGAGGCCGTATGGAGATATGGCAGGGTCCGATCAGATACGTGCGGTATTGCACGGATCAGGATCGGACGGTTTGTACTAGTAGCCGTATAGGTATATGGCAGGGTTCGATCAGATACGTGCGGTATTGCACGGATCAGGATCGAACGGATATTACTAGCCGGCTTTGGTTTAAGCCGGTCCTAGTTTAGTACAGTGCAGATTTTGTCTCTTTGCATTTGTATCCGGACGGAATACAGATGCGGGTGTGTATGCACAGTATCGGGGTTTTCCTGTAATTTATTACGGGACCAGTTTTCTGGAGTTGCCAGTTTGCATTCCGTTCCGGCCGGTTTTTCTTTGTTCTTTCCCGGCCGGACTTTTCCGATGGAGGGGGTAATTTGCAGTTTTGCAAATTACATTTATGGAGGGGGTTTATTGCTAAAAGAATGATTATGATATCTATCATTATCTTTTCCACCATGCTTTTGTTTTTATT
Organism: Agapanthus africanus; assembly: GCA_030015575.1. Classification (NCBI taxonomy): domain Eukaryota; kingdom Viridiplantae; phylum Streptophyta; class Magnoliopsida; order Asparagales; family Amaryllidaceae; genus Agapanthus; species Agapanthus africanus. The sequence goes on from CM057346.1 coordinate 367,970,416, forward strand.
GTGACATGAAAGGGTATGGTTTGAAAAAGGAATAAGCATGGTGTATGTTTGTTTGTGGTCACCTCTTATTTTGCTCCTACACTCACCTCCCTTCTTGCTTCATATTGATTTTCCTCCACCATTATTCTCACTTGATGGAAGAAGTTTTTCCATGGTTGAGTGAGAAGAAGAAAAGAGAAGGAGAGAGCTTCTTCTTTGAGAGTGTTTTTCATTCTTGATCTCTTTTCATGCCAAGAAAAATGCAAGCACCATTTTTCTTATCTTGTTTCCTCCATCATCTACAAATGGAAACAAACCCCAAAGTGATACATGCACTCTACACTACACTTCCTACAGCAAATCTTGGACGCGTCGATTCGCCAGCTTCGCGCCCGAGTTGCCTCGGTATTGAGGTGGGAGCCCGTAAAAGCTACAGGCGATGTGGTGCCCTTTCCGACGAGGAGGAGACGGACGGAGATCCCGCGAGGAGATCAGAGTGGAGATGAAGACCGGAGGACTCGGATCAGTCGGTACATCTCTTCCCTCTCTTCTTGTTAGCTTAGATTTGTTAATGGTTACGATCCGGAGTTTAGTGCGCGGTGGTGCCGGTTTGCAAAGTCCGCAAATAAAATTAAAGTTTATCACCGCTTCCGCATTCCGGCGTCGGATTGACGGCCGGGGCGCCGCCGTGCACTTAAAGTTAGCTGGAAGAGTTCCAAGCAGGAAACCGTGGCAGACTCGACGATGGAGGCTGAATACATCGCTGCCAACGATGCTGCCAAAGAGGCTGTCTGGATCAAGAAGTTCATTACTGAACTTGGAGTGGTTCCATCCATTGAGCATCCAATACCTTTGTATTGCGATAACAACGGAGCGGTGGCTTTGGCCAAGGAACCCAAGTCCCATCAGCGATCCAGGCATATTCTGAGGCGGTATCACCTGATCCGGGAGATAGTTGATCGCCGGGAGATCGAGGTCAGGTGGGTTGACACGAAGAACAACACGGAGGATCCACTCACAAAGGTCATTCCCCAGATACAGTTTGAGAGACTCTTCGGGATGCTCGGTATGCGATACTACAGCAGCTGGCCCAAGTGCAAGTGGGAGATTGTTAGTTGTATGTATGCCCTAGAGGCCAGTATTGTACAGATGATGTATATTATATTGGATGCTTGGACATATATAGAGATGACTTTTTTTCTCGATATGATAGTATGCTATCTGGTTACTCTTTATCTTAACATGTACACTTGTCTCTTTAAACTGTCTTATGGTTACATGTTGGTAAAGCCCTTAGGATGTGTACTTGACTACCTGGACTATGATGCAGATCATACTAGTGGGGACATGGTAGTCCATAAGTACATCCTTCAAGGTCCCTAGTCGTGGGTGTATCGAGACGGGGCATCGATATACCAGATTAGACTAGCGTATACGCTTCTCGACCCATGAGATGGGCGATGGATGATCCCATATCCATTGGTGTTTGACATCAGAGATGGTATACGGGTGCTCAGTGGAGACTGGGTACACTGTACGGACTCGCCGAGAACTCCCAGATGGTATTATACCTCACGTCAGATGGCAGTTCTCAGGTGACACTTGTACAGGTTAGTCTGTAGACCCAAGATCGTCATAGAGTCTTGTGTGATTCCCGCTGTGCTTTGATCTCCACCTTACCACGTCCATGAGGGCATGCAAAACGGTGGTCTTTGGGTACAGTCCCGAGTCACATGGAGGCAATGAGCGATAGGAGGGGTTTCGTCTCTCCCGGTATTGGGGGTTGATGTTGCGCAGTGCTCGATTGGCCGTAACAGGGAAGTCCCTGGCCAGGGCTGATCAGAGATTTGCTGGTAAGTGTTACCAGTAGTTTCTCGACCCGTCATGAGCCTCACATCGGCACGACTTATCGGTTATTGGGGTCTGACGTTTACCACCCCTAGACTTGATATGCGACATATCAGACGAACAGACCGGACTGTACGGTAAGTGTTACTGGTTGGATTCACAGGAGTGTGAGCGGGCTAGCTCGTCGATCTTCTGATCGCTCAATACCCGGATGGCCGTTACGTTTAGCAGACCGCTTGCGGCTTGTGGGTGCTTGATATGATCATCATCTGCTACCGGCGTATTGACGAGTCTTTAGAGTCCTACACAGAGGTTTCCTGGCTCAAGCGAAACGAAATAGGAGCGCATATGAGATATGTGCAGGACCGAGAATAATGCGTGTATGTGATACCGCATTTCATTCTCGCGATATATGTTTCGATTGCTTGTATTCGATATGACCTAGTTATCGAATCGTTGATTCGATAAATCGATACATTGGATTCTAGTCGGTTATGTGCGACATGACCGGATCATTGAATCAAATGTTGATTTAATGATTTAATGTATAATTATATATTTGATATATTGCATTGCATTAACTAGTATTGGTTCACTTTATATGGATTTTCTCACTTGATGTGCAAGAAGTATATGTGATATACTTTTGTGCACATATTTGTATCATGTTTGATGATACTTGATCATTTTGTTAGGTGTAAAGAATTAAAACCATGGTTAAGTGTTGATTAGGGTTTTGCATATTCATTTATTTATTTATTTGAAAAGGATTATGATGGGAATGGTGGCTTTCTTTGTTTTAAGTTGAAGCTTCATGAAGCTTTGACTTTTGTAACCATTCTTGTCTTCATGCTTAACCCTAACTCATCCAAGTAACCATGGTCTATTCTCTACACTTAACTATAGTTAGCTTATGGTAAGTATTGAATTATTATTCATTTTAACTAAACACTTATCATAATTCTAGCTTCATCTTCTTCTTCATCTTCAAAAGAAAAGGCTTGATGCCATTAATGCCAACTTGAGTTCCAAAGTGAGAAATCCAATTCTAAAGTGAACCCACCTCCTATTTCTTCACCCTCTACCTCTTGCCAAGTTGTTTTGGGAGTTTTCTTCACAAGTTTCACAAATTTGTGAAGTCGGAGCTTGAACTTGTGATGCCTCGACGTAGATCATCTTCGACACGAAGCCGACGACCTAGTCCGCCCAAATCTCCGATGAAGCCGACGTATGAGTTCGGGATTCGAGATGGACAGCGAGAGGATGCCTACATGGAGCTAAGGAAGTGGATAACCGGATCTACAAAGGTTGTAGCTCTCTTCTTTTAGTTAAGTTGTTAACTAGATTCACATATCGCCTAAACTTCTAGTCAACGATCCGTATTAGGGTTTCTCGGCACCCATAATTTTTGAAATTGGCATGATTGATGCCTTGTGAGACCTCTTGAGAGTGCCTAGGAACCCTACAGCGGAAAGGTGTGCAAGTTGCTTAAGTCCATTTATGGACTAAAGCAGGCATCGCGGAGTTGGAACATCTGTTTTGATGAGACGGTCAAGGAATTTGGCTTTATCAAAAATCCAGATGAACCATGCATCTATTGTAGATTTGTAGCGAGAACTGTAGTATTCCTCGTTTTATACGTGGATGACATTCTCTTAATAGGAAATGACATTCCTATGCTACAATCTGTCAAGGGGTTCTTGTCACACAGGTTCTCCATGAAAGACCTGGGTGATGCCTCATACATTCTGGGTATCCGGATCTACCGTGACAGATCCAAGAGGATATTAGGACTTTCACAGTCCAGGTACATCGACACCATACTGAAGAGATTCAGTATGGAAGATTCCAAGCGCGGTAATCTACCGGCTTGACACGGGATCACCCTCTCCAAAGAGATGTCTCCCAAGACTGATTTGGAGAGGGATCGCATGTCTATTATACCCTACGCTTCTGCGGTAGGCTCTGTAATGTATGCGATGTTGTGTACCAGACCGGATGTGGCTTATGCACTGAGTGTGGTAAGCAGGTATCAGTCAAACCCTGGGGAGAAACATTGGATAGCAGTAAAGAACATTCTCAAGTACCTGAGAAGGACTAAGGAGATGTTCATGGTGTATGGCGGAAAAGACCTGCAGATTGAGGCCTTTGCTGACTCCAGCTTCCAGAGTGACAAGGATGATTCCAAGTCCATGTCGGGTTTTGTCTTTACCCTCAATGGAGGGGCGGTGTGTTGGAAGAGCTCCAAACAGGAAACCGTTGCTGACTCGACTATGGAAGCGGAATACATCGCTGCATCTGATGCAGCAAAAGAAGCTGTCTGGATGAGGAAGTTCTTGAGAGAACTTCAGGTGGTTCCGTCCATTATTGACCCAATACCTCTGTATTGCGACAACAACGGGGCTATAGCTTTAGCAAAGGAACCCAGGCCCCATTAGAAATCCAGACACATCTTAAGGCGGTATCACCTGATCAGGGAGATCGTGGATCGCCAGGAGATCGAGGTTCGGAGGGTTGCTTCAGAAGATAACACAGCAGATCCATTCACCAAGGCCTTGCCCCAGACTCAGTTCGAGCGGCTGATCGAGATGATAGGTCTTCGATACGCCAGTACATGGCCTTAGTGCAAGTGGGAGATTGTTAGTGTATATGCCCTAGAGGCCATTACTGTATCATACCAGTTTGTATATTACTTGATGGAAGCTTGGGATATTCACAGTTGTATATACAATCTTGCTCGAAATGGTAGTATGCTACTTGGTTTGTCTCCGCTTTAATATGTGCATGTGTTTCTTTTAGCATATCGCTGATATACATATTAGTAGAGCCCTTAGGATCTTTGCTTGATTACCAGCGTTGTGATGGCGCTCAAACTCGTGGGAGCTGGGTGATCTATAAGCACATCCTTATACAGGTCCCTAGTCGTTGGACTATCGAGACAGGGCATCGATACTCCGGAGTAGACTAGCGTATGCGCTTCTCATCCCAGTGTGGGAGACGGTCTATCCCACAGCCGTCAGTACGTCGTACTTGAGATAGTATGCGGGTGCTCGTTAGGTTACGAGTACACTGGACAGGACTCGTCGGGGATTGTTGGTTGGAATTATACCTATCGTCAGTTATCAGTTCCTAGGTGACATGAGTACAGCTTAGTCCGTTGACTTAACACTGTCACTTCGCCTCGAGTGTGTTCCCACTGCACTTTGATTACTACCCTACCACGGCTCAAAGGAGTCGTGCAAACAGGTAGTTTTTGGGTGCAGTCCCGAAGCACTTAGAGGCAGTGACGGTTAGACAGGATTCGTCTCTCCCGGTATTGGGGGTTGACATCGCGCTGTGTCCAGGAGAGCCATTACACGAGTAGTCCCTGGCCAGGGCAAGCGAGATATACTGGTAGGTTTCCAGTGTTATCTCAGGGTGTTCTGGGCTACACTCCGACACGACTTGTACCGCTATTAGGGGACTGACGTTCACCGCCCCCCTAGGCCCGCCATGCGATGTATCAGACGAACAGACCGGACTGTACGGAGATTGTCACATACAGGCTCAGTAGGAGTTCAGATAGGGTTCACCTCGTCAGTCTTCTTATCGACATCTACCTGGGGACCGTTACGTACAGTTAGTGCCGCTTGCGGTCTGTGGTTAAACCCACTGCCAGCGTAGTGTCGAGTCTTTAGAGTCCCACACAGAGAGCTATTCGCCTTTAGGCAAAATGAGTAGAGGTCGCATGGTTTTGCGACAGGGTTCGTTCACATCCGCGCACTTGTGCACGTTTGCTGTCCGGACAGCTTATACTAGCGGGCTTTGGTTTAAGCCGGATCCTAGTATATGATTTGGAATTGGTTTTTCTCATTGTATTCGTGTTCCTCGGATCACGAATACGGGTGCGTATGCACAGTTGCTTGAGACAGAGGGAGAGGACTTTGATTAGGGTTAATGACTACTGTCATTTGTATTAACCCTAATGATTATGTGTGTATTATTGTTAATTGATATTAGTTTAATAATTGTGCATGGTTATGGTTGTTGACCATTTGACCCACCTTGACTTGTTGACCTTGTTGACACTTTGACCATCATCATTTCATTTGGAAGATGCTCTTTGATCCTTGCAATTTGCATTAAAAATGAAATGATAATGGTCATGTCTTGATTAACCATGACAATTATCTAGCTAATTATTTAATTACAATAATTCACACATATATGTGAGAATGGTTCATTTTATTTCTCATTCGATTATTCACATTCTCTCTCTTGTTCTTCCTCTCCCTCAAGCTCTCCCCTCTCATGTGTTGAGAAACACTTGAGCTTGAGAAAAACCCTCTCTTGATAATCTCTACTCTCATCTAGGGTTCAAGGATTAGCACTTCTTGCACCCTAGTTACTTCTAGCTTGGAGTTGAAGCCAAAGGTCGAGGCTTTCGGGTGGATCTTTCTTCGACGTGAGAAGACGACTAAGGTGACCTCCTTCCACCACTCCAAGGAGCAAGGAGAGAAGGACATAAAGCCCAAGGTATAACCTTTCTAGCACTTAGCTAGTTTCTAGTTAGCTTTAGCTTGTTTTTGTTTAGCAAAGATCCTTCATAGTCTAGTCCATGTTGCCTAAGCTCATAAATATTCGATTTTTATTCCGTTTTCCGCCTCCCCGCAAGTACCGGGGTGGGCAACGTGGACTTACAGTTAGTGATGAGCCTACTAGCTTCCAGCAAGCCATTCAGAGCGTTGACTCGGTAAAATGGCTGGATGCAATGCGGACCGAAATAGAGTCCATGTACACCAACAAGGTATGGACGTTGGACATTGCTCCAGATGGGGTAAAACCCGTAGGATGCAAGTGAATCTTCAAAAGGAAGATTGGTGTAGATGGACAGGTTGAGACCTATAAGGCTAGACTTGTTGCAAAGGGTTTTCGTCAAAGACCTGGTTTGGACTATGATGAAACCTTTTCTCCAGTGGCTATGCTGAAATCCATTCGGATCCTTCTTTCCATTGCCGCTTTCCACGATTATGAGATTTGGCAGATGGACGTAAATGTAGGGATCCTAGGCACCCTAGTGAGGTCTCACAAGGCATCGAACATGCCAATTTCAAATTTTACGGTGCCTACAAACCCTAAACAACGGACCGTTTGCTAGATTTCTAGGCGAAAAAGCTAACTAGTTAACAATTAACTAAGAGATACGGAAATACAACCTTTGTAGATCCGGTGCTCCACCTCCACGGCTCCGCAACGAGGTCCTCTCCGCTGTCCAAATCAAATCCGGGCTCTAGAGTCGGCTTCGTCGGAGAAAAAGGGAGCTAGGTCGTCGATGTCCATGCCGAAGATGATCTACGTCGAGGCATCGCTAGATCAAGCTCACAACTTCACCAAGTCAAGAAACATGTGAAGTAAACACACTCTACTACTTGGCAAGAGGTAGAGGATGAAGAAATAGGAAGTGGGTAGACTTTAGGTTTGGATTTCTCACTCATTTCCATCAATCACCATTGATGGAGCTTGCTTTTTCTTCATGAAAGAAGATGAAGAAGAAGAAGAATATTGTGATAAGTATAACTGAAAAAGAAAAGAAAATGAATTCTTATCATAATGTTAACTAGAGTCAAGTGTAGAGAATGAATCATGGTTAGTGGGAATGGTTAGGGTTAAGGATGAGATAAGAATGGTTGACTTTATCAAAGCTTCATGAAGCTTCAACTAAAGAACAAATAAAGCCACCATTCTTTTTCTCTTTTCCATTTATTTTCCAAAATGTATAAACAAATAAATAAATGAATAAATAAGTAATGGAAAATAAAACACTAACCACTCTCACAACCATGGTTTAATCTTCACACAAAACACAAGTTAGCATGCATCATCAAACATGATACATACAAGTGCACAAAAATATATCACATATACAATGTGCACAATCCAAGTGAGAAAATCCGTTTAAAGTGAACCAATACTAGTTAGTGCAAAGTAACATATCAAATATATAATTATGCATTAAATCATTAAATCAACACTTGATTCAATGATCCGGTCATGTCGCACACAACCGACTAGTATTCAATGTATCGGCTTATCGAATCAACGCTTGAATCGATAACTAGGTTATATCGCATACATCCTTTCCGATACATTCATCGCGAGAATGGAATGCGGCATCACATACACGTATTATTCTCGGTCCCGCACATATCTCATATGCGCTCCTATTTCGTTTCGCTTGAGCCAGGAAACCTCTGTGTAGGACTCTAAAGACTCGTCAATACGCCCGCAGCAGGTGATGATCATATCAAGCACCCACAAGCCGCAAGCGGTCTGCTAAACGTAACGGCCACCCGGGTATTGAGCGATCTGAAGATCGACGAGCAAGCCCGCTCACACTCCAGTGAATCCAACCAGTAACACTACCGTACAGTCCGGTCTGATCGTCTGATATGTCGCATATCTCGCCTAGGGGTGGTAAACGTCAGACCCCAATAGCTCAATAAGTCGTGTCGATATGAGGTCTATAACTGTTCGAGAAACTACTGGTAACACTTACCAGTAAATCTCAGCAACCCTGGCCAGGGATTTCCTGTTATAGCCAATCGAACACAGCGCAACATCAACCCCCTATACCGGGAGAGACGAATCCCCTCCTATCGCTCATTGCCTCCATGTGACTCGGGACTGTACCCAAAAACCACCGTTTTGCACGCCCTCTTGGACGTGGTAAGATGGAAATCAAAGCACAGTGGGAACCACACAAGACTCTATGACGATCTCGGGTCAACAGACTACTCTGTACCAGTGTCACCAGAGAACTGCCATCTGACGTGAGGTATAATACCATCTGGGAGTTCTCGGCGAGTCCGTCCAGTGTACCCAGTCTTCACTGAGCACCCGTATATCATCTCTGATGTCAAACACCAATGGATATGGGATCATCCATCGCCCATCTGTATGGGTCGAGAAGGTATACGCTAGTCTACTCTGGTATATCGATGCCCCGTCTCGATACACCCACGACTAGGGACTTTGAAGGATGTACTTATGGACTACCATGTCCCCACTAGTATGATCCGCATCACAGTCCAGGTAGTCAAGTACACATCCTAAGGGCTTTACCAACATGTAACAGAGAGACAATCAGTATACACGTTAAGGTAAAGGTCAACCAGATAGCATACTATCATGTCGAGCAAGAAAGTCCTCCCTATATACGTCCCAGCATCCACTACAATATACATCCTATGTACAGTAATGGCCTCTAGGGCATACATATAACTAACAATCTCCCACTTGCACTAGGGCCATCTGTAGCAGTGGTCGTAGTATCTCATACTCAACCATCCCATGAAAGTCTCTCTCTGGGAATAGGCCTTCGTGAGTGGATCCGCTGCGTTATCCTCTAAGTCTGCTCTCCTAACCTCGATCTCCCTGGAGATCAACCATCTCCATGATCAAGTGATACTGCCTTAGAATATGTCTGGATCACTGATGGGACGGACGTTCCTTGGCATAAGCCACAACTCCATTGTCACACAATGGGAGGAACTAAGTTCATCTCATGAACCAATATACACCCAGACTGCCTCTTTGGTAGCATCTTAAGTAGCGATGTATCCAGCCTTTATCGTCTAGTATGCCACGGTATCTAGCTTGGAACTCTTCCAACATACCGTCCCTTTACTGAGGGTAAAGGCAATGCCTGCGACTGACATTCAGTCGTCTTTATCACACAGGAACCCTTCCAGCGATTCTCCTCAGGATCGATTGACACCATCTCACTACATCTAATGAGTATCCTAACATCCATTTAGATCTATCTCATAGATCCAAAATCCAGGATTTAGTAAGTATCACTTTAATCCTATATGGAGAATCTTTGTGATAAGCGGAGATTGACCGAGCATAGCATAGGAAACTCCTTTCTTATTAAGAGTATGTCATCCACGTACTCTCCGAGGATTACCACCATACTCCCTACTACCTTTTTGTTTATACAAGGTTCATCTACCATTTTGATGATGTCAAACTGTTTGACTAATTCATCAAAACAGATGTTCCAACTCCGCGATACCTGCTTTATCCTATAAAGCATCTTGCACACGTTTCCGCTGCTCCCACTGTTTACGAAGCCCTCTGGCTGTGTACTTATAAACGCTCTCTTCTAAATCATCATTTAGAAAAGCAGTCAAGACACCCAACTACCAGATATCGCAGTCATGGTATGTAGCCGTGGCAAGTAGGATCTGGATGGACTTAAGCATAGTCACTTGAAAAGGTTTCATCATGATCCACGCCTGGTCGATGACGAAAAGCTTTAACAAGTCTAGCTTTGAAAGTCTCAACTTTTCCATCTACACCAAGTAATCTTCTCAAGATATACTTGCTCCTGATGGGGATTTAACCCTTCAGATATTGCAACCAAAGTCCATACTTTGTTGGTGTACATGGAATCCATCTCAGATCGCTAAGCATCCAGCCATTCTTACAGAGTCTTACTCCTGATGGCCAGCTCGAAACTAGTTGGGTCATCATCTCATGATGCATTCCTCGCTCCCACTGTCATAGAGAAACCGAAGTATCTCTCAGGTGGGTGAGGAACCCTACTAGATCGGTGGAGAGGCTGAGGTTCGTTGGTATCTACTGAATCCCTTGGTTCTATCAAATCATCAGCTGCAGTTTGTATAGCTGGAACATTTCCAGTTGTACATAACAGACCTTGCCTCGAGCTTGTCCGGATTATGCTTTTAGACATAGCCCGGACAACCCCAAATCTTAACTAACTTAAGAAATGGGCTCTTCCCATTCCATATCACATATGAAGCGGTAGGCTTCTGATTTGATTAGAACCTTTTTCAATAGGTATGCAGCTTCTCAAGTGCATAACACCCAAAAGGAAATAGGTAGCTCAGTATTACTCATCATAGAGCACACCTTATCATATAGGGTGTAATTGCTCCACCCCGATATACCATCGTGCTATGGTGTATTCGGAGGAGTAATGCTGAGAGAGAATCTCATTCTCCTTTAGAATAGTTCAGAAATTCCGTGCTCTAGTATTCTCCTCCCTGATCACATCAAATGACATAATACTTGTACCCGTATTTTGGTTCTCTACTTCTAACTTATATTCTGTGAATATCTGAAAAGGTTCAGACTTGTGTTTCAACAGGAACATATGTCTGAATCTTGAGAGATTATCAGAGAACGTAACGAAGTATAAAGAACCGGTCCTGGCATGTGTAGACTGGGGACCTACATACATCATCATGTATCATCCCAAGAGTTCACTAACTCTTTCTCTGTTTCCAATAAACAGAGCTGGTGTCATTATATCTTTGTGACATGACTCGCAAGTTTCATAAGATGTAAATTCAAACTGATTTAAATATGCATCTATATGTAACTTCAGCTAGTCGGGTCACATTGATCTGACCTAGTCTACAATACCTTAAGAAGGATCCGTTCATTTCTGAACTCTTCCTCTTATGTGTGTTCCGTATACTAAGAACTGTAGTTTGATTTAGAACAGCAATGCTTTTAGATAACGTGCCTGAACCGATCAACTTTTGATATAGGAAATGTTCAAAACATTATCCAACAATACAAAATTTTATCATTTCTTTACTAATAAAGAGATAGATATGATTTTGTATATCAGGTTCGGTATCTAACAACATTCGTTCAGAATCAATGTATTGGTATACAGGGTGACAGTGACCAACAGACTTGGCTGCAACTCTTGCCCCGTTTTCTGCCTCATGAAACTTATCACCCGTTCTCAGTTCTCTACCTATCTGTAGCCCTATGTAACAGATTACATATCTGGGATCCTGATCTGGTATCACATACCCAGGACGTAGAGAATACAGAGAAACAGTTCTTTGTAACGAACACACCCGAAGATCATGCATCAGCATGCACTCTCTTCGTTTGGGCGGCACGGGAATTCTGGTAATCCCCAATTTCCTGCTCTGTCTTATAACAATTATAAGTTGGAGCGGGACCAACGTTCCCCAGCTCAGTATAACAAGCGGGTTCGGTCAATAATCCGTTTTATTATCTTGATTAAGGCGTGATATGGTCGCTACCAGGAGAGAGAGAGAAGAAAACACTCAGCGTGCGCTCTTGCAAGAATAGATTGGTTTTTATTTTATCTAATCAGGATGGCTCCCACTGCTTTTTATCAAATCTTCCTTCAAACCCTAAAAGGAAAGACTAGCCGGGATTAATTACACACTACAAGTTCGTCAATCTTTCAGCCAGGCCAGTGTCGGTACTTTGAGGGAGGTCCCCCGTGCTTTCGCACGAACCTAATTAATGTAAACCTCGTTTTCCCAGAGGCGTAACCTCGTTAACACCTTTCTAGACACCTACTTGATCGGCTAATTGCAATATGTAAAACTCTCCCAGGAGTAACTCTTACTCGCAGCGGGTATCGGGATCCAACTATCTCATAGAAGGTATGCAATCTCATTGCAAATTTCAACACTTGAAATTCCCGATAATATTTTGCCCCTAACGTGCTATGACCTTGACGAAAGCCAACAAACCATAGCCCGCTAGTCAAGTTCAACCCGTACATTTCTTGATCGAATTAAACCCACCCGCACGACCCTTGACGAAAGCCAACAAAGCCGCACGACTACCCTAATCCAATCGCATCGTATGCTAGCAGATAAGCAGCATATAGCTACCGCACACTGCACTTTGACGAAAGCCAACAAATGCAGCACGAATACAATATACAACTTATCTGAAATGACGGAGGGCTACGACAGGTTTTTCTGAAAACCTATTGCGTAATGAACTTGATATCGTTGTAGGATCGAATGAATTTTAAAATGGAGTGCTTTTGAGGCTTTTCTAGTTTTGCTAAAGGAGTCACTCCCGGTGAAGGGATCGTCGGTCCTTTCCTCGTCGAATGAGGTGCGGGATATATCATATATATCACTGTGCAAAGCAAAAACACTTAAAAGCAATCAAAATACAAACCGAGTGTGTAGCATCTGCCAGTTATTGCTAAAGGAGTCACTCCCGGTAAAGGGATCTCGGTCCTTTCCTCATCGAATAAGGTGCAGGATATATCTCATATACCGCTATGCAAAGCAAGAACTGTAGCTACCTGTTTTATTTTGAAATTCGATTCTACAACATCTTAGGTTTCTTTTATTTCATTAATCACATTAATGAAGTCCCATCATTTAAGTACCTAAACATCACAGATAAATACGACGTACACTTATGCCATCCGCATTCGCCTCGATGCCCCCTCGTGCACCGTTAGGTTAGGTAACTAACGACAGAGCGGGGCAGGGCTAGCGCGGGTGGTAAAACATAAGTAACGTTTATATAATATATCATATATACTATATACTGTATCTATCAGAGAACATCACATGATCACATCACAGATATGGCAGCAGAAGAAACATATGAAATATTGGATATACTAGGACGTCCGTGTTTTCAATACGAGCCAGTATAAAACAAGGATTCCATGGTCGTGATGAATAGCCAAACCCACACCCCTAGACCCCTACGAGAGCGGCAAGCAACCCTACCAATTCTGGAGTTAGGAGACCCGGACTCGACTCCTCGAGTTGGTCTCCTACTGGACTCCAGAACCCGGTTACTTGTGCTCCCCTCCTTGGGTCTATCCTAGTGCGGAAAAGTAAATAATATACAAGAGGTGACAACTGTTGCGCCACGGCAGCGCCCCGGCCGTCTTACTCGAGGCCAAATTGCGGAATCAAAAATTTTCCTTACTCGGAAACCGGCGCTACCGCGGACAAAGAAAACCCGGATCGTTTACCATTAACCGATACTAGCTAACAAGAGATGGGAAGAAAAGTATACCGAGTGATCCGAGTCCTCCGGTCTTCTCTTCATCATCCCGATCTCCCGCGGAAAGTCTTGCTCCACATCGTCGCCTCCTCGCCGGAAAGGGCACCACATCGCCTTCGTCTTTTACGGGCTCCCGCCTCAATACCGAGGCAACTCGAGCATGAAGCCGGCAACTCGACATGCTCAAGATATGCTGTAGAATGTGGTGTAGAACGTCTATGTCTCTTTTGGGGTTTGGTGTTGCCTTGATGGAGGAATGAGGTTAAGGAAAAATGGTGCTTACATTTTTCCAAAACAAGAAGAAATGAGATGAAGAAATTTGTGTCATGCCAAAAATGAAATTTTCTCTCATCTCCTCACAAGAGTGGCCGGCCAAAATCAAGTAGGAAATTGGTGGGAGGAAAAACAAAGGGAGGTGAGTGTAGGATCAAAAAATGGTGACCACATCCAAGGTCAAAGAAACATACACCATACTTCATATCAAATCACACCATACTCATTTCAAATCACATTAAAGCAAGTAATGGATGAAAGAGAACAAAGATATCATAATCAATCTTTATGCATATAAAACCTCCACAAAGTGTTATTTGCAAACTTGCAAATAACCCCCTCCATCGGAAAAGTCCGGCCGGGAAAGAACAAGGAAAACCGGCCGGAACGGAATGCAAACTGGCAACTCCAGAAAACTGGTCCCGTAATAAATTACAGGAAAAACCCCGACACTGTGCATACACACCCGCATCTGTATTCCGACCGGATACAAATGCAAAGAGACAAAATCTACACTGTACTAAACTAGGACCGGCTTAAGCCAAAGCTGGCTAGTTAAATCCGTTCGATCCTGATCCGTGCAATACCGCACGTATCAGATCAAACCCTACCATATACCTATACGGCTACTAGTACAAACCGTCCGATCCTGATCCGTGCAATACCGCATGTATCTGATCGGACCCTGCCATATCTCCATACGGTCTCTACAGCGTTTCGCCCGAAAGCTGAGTAACTAAAAGTGTGGTGGACTCTAAAGACTCGTCAATACTATGGCTGTGGATTTAACCACTAGCACGTCAGAGGTATAAGCCAATACGTGACGGGCCACCAACTATTGACCAAAAGGGACGTCGATGAGGAAGCTCACCCCGACACCCAACTGAGCCTGTCAGTGACAATATCCGTACAGTCCGGTCCGTTCGTCTATGAGCATCGCATGTCGGGCATAGGGGGTTGGAAAAAGTCAGACCCCCAAAGGCGGTACAAGTCGTGTCGGAGTGTAGCCCAGAACGCCCTGAGATACTACTGGAATACCTACCAGTAAATCTCCTGCCTCGGCCGAGGGCTTTGCGTAATGGCTCTCCTAGACACAGCGCGACCTCACCCCCAATACCGGAAGAGACGAAACCCCTGCAGATCCGCTCACTGCCTCCATGTGGCTCGGGACTGTACCCAACTAAAACCTGTTTGCACGACTCCTTTGAGCCGTGGTAGGGTAGTAATCAAAGCACAGTGGGAACTCACACGAGACAAATGACGATCTCAGGTCGATGAACTAACCTGTACACATGTCACCAGGGAACTGCTATCTGACATCTGGTACAAGACCAACTAGCAGGTTCCCGGCGAGTCCTGTCCGGTGTACTCATAACCCAATGAGCACCTGTATACATCTTAGGTGAACCAACTGACACCAGTGGCTTGTGAGACCGGCCACCGCCCCTCGTCGGGGTCTCGACTGTATACACTAGTCTACTAATGGAGTATCGATGCCCTGTCTCGAAACTCCTACGACTAGGGACCTTTTAAGGATGTGCTTATAGACTACCAGCTCCCACGTATATGATCGCCATCATACTGCCGGTAGTCAAGCAAGAATCCTAGGGGCTCTATCAACGTGTAATAGCGACATGTCAGGTCACCTAAAGCAGTACACGATGATAAAGATAAACCAGATAGCATACTATCATCTCGAGTAAGACTGTCCTACCGGGATAGGTCCTACCTCAATCAATGCAATCACGTGCCTGTGATCCAATAATTGACTCTGAGGGCACTATCTCCAACAATCTCCCACTTGCACTCAAGGCTAATTATTGCGATGTCGCATACTCACAGCCCGTGTGATACCGAACACCCAACTCCTCTACTAGTCAGTTTCACAAAGCTCGTTTGCGAAACTATTGCGTTCGAGGAACAGCCTCAGTGAGTGGATCCGCTGTGATGTTTCTTTCTATGTCTCTCTATATCTCAAGTTCGCGGAGAAAACCATCTCCCGAAATGAGCAATACTTGTCTTAGAATGTCTGGATGTCTGATGGGACCTAGCTCATAAATGAACTCCAAATCCAAACTTCTTAGACTGTATCATCCACTGAACTTAATCAGTATCCTGCGCCATGCCTCCCTCAGTATTGCCTTGGACCACCTGTCCAAAATACTGCCCCTCGTCAGAAAGAGAACTATAACTCTGACAACCTCCTTGTCGTCCATGTCACCTTGGAAGCCTGGAATGATAACTGTCTCCCAAATGAGGCTGTCGTTATCATATCCCTAGAACATCCACTTATGTTCTAAAACTGCTTCCGACTGTTTCTCCAGGATTGGATCAATGTCAACTTATTGCATGTAGTGCAAGAACAACATCTGGTGTGGTACTTGACATCTCATGATTGACTCAATTGCCTAAGCAAGTGATCTGCCAATCATGAGTATCCCTCTCCCCTTTAGTTTATAAGACACCTTTAGAGAGGGTGACTCCATCAACTGCAGGTGCACTACCGTGTCAGGAGTCGTCCATTCTAAATACTCATAGAATGCTGTCAAGGTACCCAGATTGGGAAACCACCCAAATCTAGATCTAAAACCATAGATCTAGTAACCAGTATGTCTGACATAATATCCAAGTCCCTTGTGGAGAAACCACTGTGTGACGACTGATTGATTCATTTTCTGACGTGTATATGTAAAAGGTAACGACAATCAAAAAATTATATTGACCGCAATCAAACCACGGTGTCGGATGTAGTTAATGAATGAGTGCGGATCGTCCACAGGGATTGTGCAATTCAATTGTATTTTGATACGTTTGAAATGAAATGTTAAACAACAATAAAAGAAAACATGATTCAAGATGTGATTTGTATTCGCGTGTCACTATTCTTTACTCAAGAATCAAGAAACTATAAACAATCAAGAATCGGTTGT
This sequence comes from Agapanthus africanus, assembly GCA_030015575.1. Lineage (NCBI taxonomy): Eukaryota > Viridiplantae > Streptophyta > Magnoliopsida > Asparagales > Amaryllidaceae > Agapanthus > Agapanthus africanus. Next base: position 367,987,275 of record CM057346.1, read on the forward strand.
TTTGATAATATTTCCAATCAACAATCAAGAATATAAGAGAGGCTCGTAGGAATCGATCGGATCTTTAGACGTGATGCAATCTAAAGGGTTTCGTGTTCTTGTCCTTCGAAGGATTGATACTAGATCGATGATGATCGACAAGAGTTAGGGTTTTCTCGTGAAACTAGGGTTTCATCTTATCCCTTGTTCTGTTGTCGATATCATTCACATTCTAGCCTCTAGCAATTTCAAGAAACGATCCTAACTCCCCCATTTCGAGCGATATCATTCAAGAAAGCATCGTAACGAAATGGGTTGTCGGTTCTTGAACTTGCTAGGGTTTACAAACTCGTGGGATTCAAGAATCGATTACAAATTTGTTACATCATCATACTAAAGATCGTCTCGACTCCTCGACGAGCGGAGTTTTATTCACACATCACCACAAAGACAATATTCAAGAATAGTAATGATAACATGATGCGGAATTTAAAGAAAACAAGATAAAAGAATATCACCTTTTATTTAATCAACAATTTCAATACATTCTTTCAAGAATCTACAAGAAGAAGAAATCGATCGTTGACTCGGCTTCGCTCGTCTCCGTGGATCGTGGATCTACTTTGATCTCTTGCCCGATTGAAGATCGGCTCGGCTCATAAAAGGGTTCAAGGCATCTTGCTTGGCTTGCACTCAAGATCTTGAATTGTTGTTGGATTTAGGGTTAGGGTTTCCTACAAGCTCTCTCACTAAACTTGAGGAAGAGGGGATGAAGAAAGAGATTGATTTTCTAAACTTTCCCAAAGTTCAATCCTAGGTTTTATGAGCCTAGGGTCTTATTTATAGAGCTCCCAAACCCTAGGTTTAGATTTGAATTAGAACTTTCCCTCCCAAAGTTTGTTGAAGGGTTTCTAGAAGGAGTTTGTTAGGAGTTAGCTTAGGGTTTAAGCTAGGGTTTAGGGAAAGTTCTAGAAAGATTAGGCTAGTTTAGGTGTTTGCTGATCTGGAGGAAGTATCTGGAATATTCTGGAAGTTTGTGAGCATTATTGAGCTGTAGCCACTGAAACAGGAGTTTTGGTGAAATTTGAGAGTCTGAACCCTTGGACCCGCCGCGCAACCGCCGCGTTTACCCTACATATGCCGCTCTTCCGCCGCGCATTGATGGGCTTGGGCCTTGGGCTTTCTTCTGTGGCTTGGTACTACTGTTTGGGATTTTCTTTGATGTTTAGAATTTCAGTTTCCCTTCTGTGTTGATACCAGATTTGAGTTCAGTGAGTTTACGAGCGATTGTAATGGTCGAGCACTGTAATGATCGAGCAAGCTTCTCTTTTCCTGCACAGACTTCGAAACACGGGTTGCAAGATATAGAAAATATGCTATGTAATGCAATGCAGTCAATTTCCCTAGAAATGACGGTTTTAAGGTCGAATACATGTAATCTGATATTTTGCGACCGATTTGCTAATATGTGAATTATGAATACCGTATACTTCTATATGGATGCAAATGATGAGGACATTGCCGGTTAAAATATGCAATATTTTCGACTGATCAAATACCCCCAAACTTAATTTCGATCGTCTCGAGCGAATGTTTTATTAAAAAGAGAGAAGGAGAAAATAAAGAAAGAGAAAAACTAACTAGCACACTTTCGTAGGCAACACGATTGCACTGAGCATGTGCAACAAGCCTTTAAACCTCTAGGTGTCCCTAGTAGGAGGAGTGTTGTCTCCTGAGGGTTTTCAGCGGATTGCACCCACAAAATCCAATAATAAAAGCAAGATCATGAATATTACATTTAAAGAAGAGAATTGTAAAAGAAAAGCTTTGAAAATTAGGGTTTCCAACTAAGCTAGCTTTTCGGTTGTCATGAGCCCTATCTTAATGGTCATGAAAAGATGTCAGATATCACGTCCTCCCTCAATAAAACATCGTCTTATTCTTCATTCCTATCTTTATTCCAAACATCGATCATATAACCCTGCGTGTGTGTAAAGACATCCCTACATCCGGAGAATTCAATTCAAGCTATCATACCCTTGCCCATCGGCCTCAGTACTTCTTGGCAAACGAGATTGCTTACACACTTTCATGCGACCGTTAATACTTCTTGAGGTACTAACCGACCGATTACTAATGTGCTTGCATGCTTGGTGTATTTTCCTCGTCTTGCACCACCTCAGGCATAGCAGTGACTCCCAGACCAGTTGACCTTGGGGCACTAGGTGAAGAAGCACCCTTTTGCTATATATTTTTATTGCCCTCGGTGATAACAAAACCAGTATCCATTTTTCTCACCACTTTGAAACACATATTTTTTTTTTTTTCATACTTTTGGCTTTAAGACAAGAGCATTTCAAGGTATCCTCTACTATCCCAGGCTTCAAGACGTGTGTAAGTGCGAATAGCAGGGTAGCCACGTTCAAAATGTTTGGCTTCCAGAATAGAAACTATTTTTCAGACTTATTTTTATCCTCAGATTAGTGATGTCCTTCATCTTACTAACCCTTGGGACAACGGCTCATAACTACTTATTACTAGTTCGTATAAGAAAACTTCTAATTTTCTTGGTTTTCTTAAATTTTTCTAATCTCATGGATGTAATTTTTCACTATCTAATCTTTCATTATCTTATTTATATACAAAAATATATTTTTATAGTTTTGAAATTTTTTAAATTTTTATAGGTTTTCGAAAAATGTTTTGTGCTTATGCAAATTATGATGCAAATGATGCGAAAATAAGCACAAACCTCCCCCAAACTTGTTTTCAACAGTGTCCTCACTGTTGCCATCTGCTAAATCTCAAAAACCTGTAAATCTGGGGGGAATTATTAGTGGGGGCAAAATATATAAGTGAAGAACTTCCCCCAAACTTATTTTTGGCTCAAAATTTTGTAAAAATTTTCTTTTCAGGAGCCCGAAAAAATTATACCCTCCCCCAAACTTGAATTATGCAATGTTAAATTTTGAAAATCACAAGTGGGGGTCAAAAATCATTGGTCGATGCCAAGCTTTGCAAAGACCGAAGGTTAACACCAACCATTCAAAAATTTTATCAATGCAGTGCTCGAGTTGGTGGAAGAAAAAGTGGGGAAAAGGTAAGTGATGGAATAGAATGTGTGTGCGTCTCATTTTGGAGAGACGATGCAGTGTATGTGATGGATTACTCGCATTCTTTTTACATTTCAGAAGAAGGGGTGGAGGTTCAATTTCAGTGAGTGGAACCTGATTCATCTCAACACCCGTGCTTTTTAGAAATGCGAGTTCATCAGCGAAGATTTCCTCAAAAGTTTCATCTATACCCCGAAGAATAATGTCATCACAAGGTGCGGGGTGATCTTCAGACTCTAAAATCAATTCATAATCCGTGTTAATTGTAGACCCGGACATCTCGGTGGAAGAGTCCGTATGTGTATGATACATAGTTGGGTCAAATAACAACGTATGAAAAGAGTCAAGATCAGTATCAGGAGGATCATCTAATTCGCTGCTGTCGACATCCATTAAGTCGACAGAACAGACCTGAACAGTAGGTTCGGAGGGTACACTTCCTAACTTATAAATGTTCATCTCAATTGTCCTGTTTCCAAAGGATAGGGTCATGGAACCGTTACGACGATTGATGATAGCATTGGAAGTGGCCAAAAAGGGGCGACCTAAAATCACCGGAATTTGATTCCGTGAGTTCGCTACAGGTTGTGTATTAATTACAATAAAATCCACAGGGAAAATAAATTCCCCGATTTTTATTAACACATCCTCTAGTTCACCCCTAGGTCTGGTGATTGATCGGTCAGCCATCTGGAGAGTGCAAGGAGATGGTTTCAACTATCCGATTCCTAACTGCTCATAAACTGAGAAAGGAAGCAGGTTAACACTTGCCCCAAGATCTAGTAGAGCACGGTTAATGTGTTTCTCCCCAATAGAGATGGAAATCGTAGGATAGCCAGGATCCTTACGTTTCCTCGGTAATTGCTGGGGGAAAGCTGTGTCTACTGTCTTAGCCATGAATATCTTCTTGGGCATTTGTTTCTTCCTCTTTCTAGTGCAAAAATCTTTAAGAACTTTTGCGTATGCAGGGACTTGTTGAATTGCATCTAGAAGAGGGATATTGATGTTAACCTGTTTAAACATCTCAGTGATCTTCTCCATTTGTGGACTTGGTGTGTTAGCCCTTAACCGATTAGGGTAAGGTGCTTTAGCAATAAGCGCTGGGTCCATCATAGGAGAAGGAAGTGTGTGTGGAACCGATCCCAGTATAGAAGTGGGGATCGTCCGTGGAGGGGTAAAAGAGGTGGGCTGTAGTGGCGAGCCTTTTGGGAAATGGAGAATAGGCTCGGAAGAGGGTGGTGGGGTAGAAGAAGTAGGGTCAGAAGTGTGTGTGTGTATGTGTGGAAAGGTCTCAGCCGGGGTGTTAATAGGATTATCAGTATCATCAACTTCTTCCCCAACATGATTGTCAAGCACTCTCCCAGATCTCAACGTGGTGATTGCATTCACATGATGTGAATAACCAGGATTGGGTAAGGGTTGAGCTGGAATTTTCCCTTTCTCTCTTGCACTTAGTTCGGCTTTTAATCGTGCAATTTCTTCTTCCATCGATTTAATACTCTCGTTTTGGGACGCAGAGTTTTTCTTCATGTCATCGACAGAAGATTTCATTTCAGCCGCAACTTGCATGATATTTGTCAAGACCAAATTCATGTATTGTGCAAAAGAAGAGGATTCATCAGTTCCGGTCAACTGTAAAGGACTAGACAGTGCAGGTGTGTTGACCGTATTTTGAAAATTATGTGCTTGAAAGGGGTGCTGACTTAATTGAAGTTGTGGCTGCTGTTGTGGTGGAGGGGCCCTTTGGAAATTGTTTTGGTTTGGAACCGTGTTTTGTGATTGTGGTTGGTTCCAAGAAAAATTAGGGTGATTCCTCCATCCCTGATTATATGTGGAAGAAAAAGGATCGTTTCTAGGTCGTTGAAATGCGGCATTGGTATGCTCACGACCTTGAAACGGACATTCTTCCGTCAAGTGAGACGGATCAAAACAGCAGCTACATACAGTTTTGGAAAGTGACATTTGATTAAGGGAGGCAGCTAAAAATTTGTTTTCCATAGTCTCGAGTTTCTTTTGTATAGCTGAAATGTCAGCTCTAACTCCTATGGAAACATCTGATTGGTTGTTGCTACTCCTAAATGATGGACTTTCCCACTGTAAAGACTTCTCAGCGAACTCTTCTAAGTATCGCCACGCTTCCCCATCATCCTTAGACATGAAGGTACCTTGACACATGTTTTCAAGGCTCTGTTTAGTGTTAGGGTTACTGCCCTCATATATGATTCGGCAAAGCTCCCATCTCGGGATGCCGTGATGAGGACATTGAACCAATAGATCCTTGAAACGTTCAAAGCATTTAGAGAATGGTTCAGCGGGGAGCTGGGCAAATTGATTCAGTTCGCTACGGATTCGAGCTGTCTTTTGTATTGGGTAAAATTTCTTAAGGAATGCCGCGACGAATTCTCCCCAATTCGTAATAGAATGTGCGGTAGTGTTGTATAGCCACTTCTCGGCTATATCGCACAAGGTAAATGGGAGAAGTCGTAGACGCATAGCATCCACTGAAAGTTGTGACGTACCCATCATTGCGCATACGTTTTCAAATTTGGTAATGAAAACGTAAGCGTCCTCAGTCTCGAGTCCGTGGAATTTGGGTAAAAGATTGATATACTGGGGCTTAATCTCAAAGTTATCCCCATTGGCTGGTGGTGTGGATAAGCAGGTCGAAAGAGGACCTCTATGTGGATAGCATCTTTCCTGGAGAGAAATGTGGGGTGGAGTAGGATTCTGCGCACTTACGGACGGTGGCAGATTAGGGTTAAAGAAGTTTGATGGATTCGGATCCATCGATGTGGGTGTGGTAGTGGGTAAAGAAAAGGTAAATGGGGAATTATCGACTTCGGAGTCGATAAAGGGTACGCGGACTAAACGGGCACTAGAATCCCGTGTCCAGCCTATCTTGCACTAAAATGGGTTAGTACAAGTGGCAGCGTTGACTTATAATTAGGGATGAATGAATGCGGTGCTTGCTTTGAAAAAGGGACGGATTTTGAAAAAAATGATGCGACAAAACAAATGCAGCACACAAACCCTAGAATCTAATGGTCACCTAGGTCCGATCTCTAGACCGCTCCTAACTGCCAAAAGACAAGCCGCAGGATAGAATCCTCCACTGCCTCTTTGTCCCCCTGTGGCCGGATAAGTGCCAGGTAAGTGGGAAGGAACCACCACTACAGTGGACCTAATTAATAACCACTAGCCTTAGACACACTCGCCTTAGGCACCACAAGAAAACGCGGATAAGCAATGAATTACCCACGACCTTCTCTTGTCCTATTGAGCGCGACAGTCCTTAGAGTCTTCTCTAGATTTCTTTTAGTTAATGGGGGTAATGCGGATGCAAGTTTGACGATTTTCGGGACCTAGGAAGGGTAATGAAATCCCCACCTAATTTGGATTTGGCCGTGCCCCTTAAATTTCCGTATTTAATATGCAAAACAACCAAGAAAACAAAAACACGCACAATTTTAATTTTGCTTTGCGGCGCTGCGATTTATTTGCAAAGAATCCTGCAGAAAAGGGTTAATTGGAGCTAAAAAGAGATAGGGGAGAGAGACAGAAAATACGTGCACTGAAAATATTTCAGTGATCCCTCAAGACTGCGGCGCTTCCGCCGCAATAGGCACGTATTTACCGCTCTTCCGCGGTCTGTTGATGGGTTCACTGTACCAAACTTCTTCAGCTGCTTCCTGTTCCTATCTCCAGCTCTCTCGTATATTCAAACAAATTTTTCCACAGAACAGAATGCTCCAGATCACCTTGCAATCAAATCACAACACACGTGTAAGAGTTTGTACGAATTTTGATTTCAAGAAGTAAAACGTAATAATTCTTTCACTTCAAACTAAAAATGCAAATGAATTAGCGCGATCCCCGGCAACGGCGCCATTTTGATTGATTCATTTTCTGACGTGTATATGTAAAAGGTAACGACAATCAAAAAATTATATTGACCGCAATCAAACCACGGTGTCGGATGTAGTTAATGAATGAGTGCGGATCGTCCACAGGGATTGTGCAATTCAATTGTATTTTGATACGTTTGAAATGAAATGTTAAACAACAATAAAAGAAAACATGATTCAAGATGTGATTTGTATTCGCGTGTCACTATTCTTTACTCAAGAATCAAGAAACTATAAACAATCAAGAATCGGTTGTTTTGATAATATTTCCAATCAACAATCAAGAATATAAGAGAGGCTCGTAGGAATCGATCGGATCTTTAGACGTGATGCAATCTAAAGGGTTTCGTGTTCTTGTCCTTCGAAGGATTGATACTAGATCGATGATGATCGACAAGAGTTAGGGTTTTCTCGTGAAACTAGGGTTTCATCTTATCCCTTGTTCTGTTGTCGATATCATTCACATTCTAGCCTCTAGCAATTTCAAGAAACGATCCTAACTCCCCCATTTCGAGCGATATCATTCAAGAAAGCATCGTAACGAAATGGGTTGTCGGTTCTTGAACTTGCTAGGGTTTACAAACTCGTGGGATTCAAGAATCGATTACAAATTTGTTACATCATCATACTAAAGATCGTCTCGACTCCTCGACGAGCGGAGTTTTATTCACACATCACCACAAAGACAATATTCAAGAATAGTAATGATAACATGATGCGGAATTTAAAGAAAACAAGATAAAAGAATATCACCTTTTATTTAATCAACAATTTCAATACATTCTTTCAAGAATCTACAAGAAGAAGAAATCGATCGTTGACTCGGCTTCGCTCGTCTCCGTGGATCGTGGATCTACTTTGATCTCTTGCCCGATTGAAGATCGGCTCGGCTCATAAAAGGGTTCAAGGCATCTTGCTTGGCTTGCACTCAAGATCTTGAATTGTTGTTGGATTTAGGGTTAGGGTTTCCTACAAGCTCTCTCACTAAACTTGAGGAAGAGGGGATGAAGAAAGAGATTGATTTTCTAAACTTTCCTAAAGTTCAATCCTAGGTTTTATGAGCCTAGGGTCTTATTTATAGAGCTCCCAAACCCTAGGTTTAGATTTGAATTAGAACTTTCCCTCCCAAAGTTTGTTGAAGGGTTTCTAGAAGGAGTTTGTTAGGAGTTAGCTTAGGGTTTAAGCTAGGGTTTAGGGAAAGTTCTAGAAAGATTAGGCTAGTTTAGGTGTTTGCTGATCTGGAGGAAGTATCTGGAATATTCTAGAAGTTTGTGAGCATTATTGAGCTGTAGCCACTGAAACAGGAGTTTTGGTGAAATTTGAGAGTCTGAACCCTTGGACCCGCCGCGCAACCGCCGCGTTTACCCTACATATGCCGCTCTTCCGCCGCGCATTGATGGGCTTGGGCCTTGGGCTTTCTTCTGTGGCTTGGTACTACTGTTTGGGATTTTCTTTGATGTTTAGAATTTCAGTTTCCCTTCTGTGTTGATACCAGATTTGAGTTCAGTGAGTTTACGAGCGATTGTAATGGTCGAGCACTGTAATGATCGAGCAAGCTTCTCTTTTCCTGCACAGACTTCGAAACACGGGTTGCAAGATATAGAAAATATGCTATGTAATGCAATGCAGTCAATTTCCCTAGAAATGACGGTTTTAAGGTCGAATACATGTAATCTGATATTTTGCGACCGATTTGCTAATATGTGAATTATGAATACCGTATACTTCTATATGGATGCAAATGATGAGGACATTGCCGGTTAAAATATGCAATATTTTCGACTGATCAAATACCCCCAAACTTAATTTCGATCGTCTCGAGCGAATGTTTTATTAAAAAGAGAGAAGGAGAAAATAAAGAAAGAGAAAAACTAACTAGCACACTTTCGTAGGCAACACGATTGCACTGAGCATGTGCAACAAGCCTTTAAACCTCTAGGTGTCCCTAGTAGGAGGAGTGTTGTCTCCTGAGGGTTTTCAGCGGATTGCACCCACAAAATCCAATAATAAAAGCAAGATCATGAATATTACATTTAAAGAAGAGAATTGTAAAAGAAAAGCTTTGAAAATTAGGGTTTCCAACTAAGCTAGCTTTTCGGTTGTCATGAGCCCTATCTTAATGGTCATGAAAAGATGTCAGAAATCACGTCCTCCCTCAATAAAACATCGTCTTATTCTTCATTCCTATCTTTATTCCAAACATCGATCATATAACCCTGCGTGTGTGTAAAGACATCCCTACATCCGGAGAATTCAATTCAAGCTATCATACCCTTGCCCATCGGCCTCAGTACTTCTTGGCAAACGAGATTGCTTACACACTTTCATGCGACCGTTAATACTTCTTGAGGTACTAACCGACCGATTACTAATGTGCTTGCATGCTTGGTGTATTTTCCTCGTCTTGCACCACCTCAGGCATAGCAGTGACTCCCAGACCAGTTGACCTTGGGGCACTAGGTGAAGAAGCACCCTTTTGCTATATATTTTTATTGCCCTCGGTGATAACAAAACCAGTATCCATTTTTCTCACCACTTTGAAACACATATTTTTTTTTTTCATACTTTTGGCTTTAAGACAAGAGCATTTCAAGGTATCCTCTACTATCCCAGGCTTCAAGACGTGTGTAAGTGCGAATAGCAGGGTAGCCACGTTCAAAATGTTTGGCTTCCAGAATAGAAACTATTTTTCAGACTTATTTTTATCCTCAGATTAGTGATGTCCTTCATCTTACTAACCCTTGGGACAACGGCTCATAACTACTTATTACTAGTTCGTATAAGAAAACTTCTAATTTTCTTGGTTTTCTTAAATTTTTCTAATCTCATGGATGTAATTTTTCACTATCTAATCTTTCATTATCTTATTTATATACAAAAATATATTTTTATAGTTTTGAAATTTTTTAAATTTTTATAGGTTTTCGAAAAATGTTTTGTGCTTATGCAAATTATGATGCAAATGATGCGAAAATAAGCACAAACCTCCCCCAAACTTGTTTTCAACAGTGTCCTCACTGTTGCCATCTGCTAAATCTCAAAAACCTGTAAATCTGGGAGGAATTATTAGTGGGGGCAAAATATATAAGTGAAGAACTTCCCCCAAACTTATTTTTGGCTCAAAATTTTGTAAAAATTTTCTTTTCAGGAGCCCGAAAAAATTATACCCCCCCCCAAACTTGAATTATGCAATGTTAAATTTTGAAAATCACAAGTGGGGGTCAAAAATCATTGGTCGATGCCAAGCTTTGCAAAGACCGAAGGTTAACACCAACCATTCAAAAATTTTATCAATGCAGTGCTCGAGTTGGTGGAAGAAAAAGTGGGGAAAAGGTAAGTGATGGAATAGAATGTGTGTGCGTCTCATTTTGGAGAGACGATGCAGTGTATGTGATGGATTACTCGCATTCTTTTTACATTTCAGAAGAAGGGGTGGAGGTTCAATTTCAGTGAGTGGAACCTGATTCATCTCAACACCCGTGCTTTTTAGAAATGCGAGTTCATCAGCGAAGATTTCCTCAAAAGTTTCATCTATACCCCGAAGAATAATGTCATCACAAGGTGCGGGGTGATCTTCAGACTCTAAAATCAATTCATAATCCGTGTTAATTGTAGACCCGGACATCTCGGTGGAAGAGTCCGTATGTGTATGATACATAGTTGGGTCAAATAACAACGTATGAAAAGAGTCAAGATCAGTATCAGGAGGATCATCTAATTCGCTGCTGTCGACATCCATTAAGTCGACAGAACAGACCTGAACAGTAGGTTCGGAGGGTACACTTCCTAACTTATAAATGTTCATCTCAATTGTCCTGTTTCCAAAGGATAGGGTCATGGAACCGTTACGACGATTGATGATAGCATTGGAAGTGGCCAAAAAGGGGCGACCTAAAATCACCGGAATTTGATTCCGTGAGTTCGCTACAGGTTGTGTATTAATTACAATAAAATCCACAGGGAAAATAAATTCCCCGATTTTTATTAACACATCCTCTAGTTCACCCCTAGGTCTGGTGATTGATCGGTCAGCCATCTGGAGAGTGCAAGGAGATGGTTTCAACTATCCGATTCCTAACTGCTCATAAACTGAGAAAGGAAGCAGGTTAACACTTGCCCCAAGATCTAGTAGAGCACGGTTAATGTGTTTCTCCCCAATAGAGATGGAAATCGTAGGATAGCCAGGATCCTTACGTTTCCTCGGTAATTGCTGGGGGAAAGCTGTGTCTACTGTCTTAGCCATGAATATCTTCTTGGGCATTTGTTTCTTCCTCTTTCTAGTGCAAAAATCTTTAAGAACTTTTGCGTATGCAGGGACTTGTTGAATTGCATCTAGAAGAGGGATATTGATGTTAACCTGTTTAAACATCTCAGTGATCTTCTCCATTTGTGGACTTGGTGTGTTAGCCCTTAACCGATTAGGGTAAGGTGCTTTAGCAATAAGCGCTGGGTCCATCATAGGAGAAGGAAGTGTGTGTGGAACCGATCCCAGTATAGAAGTGGGGATCGTCCGTGGAGGGGTAAAAGAGGTGGGCTGTAGTGGCGAGCCTTTTGGGAAATGGAGAATAGGCTCGGAAGAGGGTGGTGGGGTAGAAGAAGTAGGGTCAGAAGTGTGTGTGTGTATGTGTGGAAAGGTCTCAGCCGGGGTGTTAATAGGATTATCAGTATCATCAACTTCTTCCCCAACATGATTGTCAAGCACTCTCCCAGATCTCAACGTGGTGATTGCATTCACATGATGTGAATAACCAGGATTGGGTAAGGGTTGAGCTGGAATTTTCCCTTTCTCTCTTGCACTTAGTTCGGCTTTTAATCGTGCAATTTCTTCTTCCATCGATTTAATACTCTCGTTTTGGGACGCAGAGTTTTTCTTCATGTCATCGACAGAAGATTTCATTTCAGCCGCAACTTGCATGATATTTGTCAAGACCAAATTCATGTATTGTGCAAAAGAAGAGGATTCATCAGTTCCGGTCAACTGTAAAGGACTAGACAGTGCAGGTGTGTTGACCGTATTTTGAAAATTATGTGCTTGAAAGGGGTGCTGACTTAATTGAAGTTGTGGCTGCTGTTGTGGTGGAGGGGCCCTTTGGAAATTGTTTTGGTTTGGAACCGTGTTTTGTGATTGTGGTTGGTTCCAAGAAAAATTAGGGTGATTCCTCCATCCCTGATTATATGTGGAAGAAAAAGGATCGTTTCTAGGTCGTTGAAATGCGGCATTGGTATGCTCACGACCTTGAAACGGACATTCTTCCGTCAAGTGAGACGGATCAGAACAGCAGCTACATACAGTTTTGGAAAGTGACATTTGATTAAGGGAGGCAGCTAAAAATTTGTTTTCCATAGTCTCGAGTTTCTTTTGTATAGCTGAAATGTCAGCTCTAACTCCTATGGAAACATCTGATTGGTTGTTGCTACTCCTAAATGATGGACTTTCCCACTGTAAAGACTTCTCAGCGAACTCTTCTAAGTATCGCCACGCTTCCCCATCATCCTTAGACATGAAGGTACCTTGACACATGTTTTCAAGGCTCTGTTTAGTGTTAGGGTTACTGCCCTCATATATGATTCGGCAAAGCTCCCATCTCGGGATGCCGTGATGAGGACATTGAACCAATAGATCCTTGAAACGTTCAAAGCATTTAGAGAATGGTTCAGCGGGGAGCTGGGCAAATTGATTCAGTTCGCTACGGATTCGAGCTGTCTTTTGTATTGGGTAAAATTTCTTAAGGAATGCCGCGACGAATTCTCCCCAATTCGTAATAGAATGTGCGGTAGTGTTGTATAGCCACTTCTCGGCTATATCGCACAAGGTAAATGGGAGAAGTCGTAGACGCATAGCATCCACTGAAAGTTGTGACGTACCCATCATTGCGCATACGTTTTCAAATTTGGTAATGAAAACGTAAGCGTCCTCAGTCTCGAGTCCGTGGAATTTGGGTAAAAGATTGATATACTGGGGCTTAATCTCAAAGTTATCCCCATTGGCTGGTGGTGTGGATAAGCAGGTCGAAAGAGGACCTCTATGTGGATAGCATCTTTCCTGGAGAGAAATGTGGGGTGGAGTAGGATTCTGCGCACTTACGGACGGTGGCAGATTAGGGTTAAAGAAGTTTGATGGATTCGGATCCATCGATGTGGGTGTGGTAGTGGGTAAAGAAAAGGTAAATGGGGAATTATCGACTTCGGAGTCGATAAAGGGTACGCGGACTAAACGGGCACTAGAATCCCGTGTCCAGCCTATCTTGCACTAAAATGGGTTAGTACAAGTGGCAGCGTTGACTTATAATTAGGGATGAATGAATGCGGTGCTTGCTTTGAAAAAGGGACGGATTTTGAAAAAAATGATGCGACAAAACAAATGCAGCACACAAACCCTAGAATCTAATGGTCACCTAGGTCCGATCTCTAGACCGCTCCTAACTGCCAAAAGACAAGCCGCAGGATAGAATCCTCCACTGCCTCTTTGTCCCCCTGTGGCCGGATAAGTGCCAGGTAAGTGGGAAGGAACCACCACTACAGTGGACCTAATTAATAACCACTAGCCTTAGACACACTCGCCTTAGGCACCACAAGAAAACGCGGATAAGCAATGAATTACCCACGACCTTCTCTTGTCCTATTGAGCGCGACAGTCCTTAGAGTCTTCTCTAGATTTCTTTTAGTTAATGGGGGTAATGCGGATGCAAGTTTGACGATTTTCGGGACCTAGGAAGGGTAATGAAATCCCCACCTAATTTGGATTTGGCCGTGCCCCTTAAATTTCCGTATTTAATATGCAAAACAACCAAGAAAACAAAAACACGCACAATTTTAATTTTGCTTTGCGGCGCTGCGATTTATTTGCAAAGAATCCTGCAGAAAAGGGTTAATTGGAGCTAAAAAGAGATAGGGGAGAGAGACAGAAAATACGTGCACTGAAAATATTTCAGTGATCCCTCAAGACTGCGGCGCTTCCGCCGCAATAGGCACGTATTTACCGCTCTTCCGCGGTCTGTTGATGGGTTCACTGTACCAAACTTCTTCAGCTGCTTCCTGTTCCTATCTCCAGCTCTCTCGTATATTCAAACAAATTTTTCCACAGAACAGAATGCTCCAGATCACCTTGCAATCAAATCACAACACACGTGTAAGAGTTTGTACGAATTTTGATTTCAAGAAGTAAAACGTAATAATTCTTTCACTTCAAACTAAAAATGCAAATGAATTAGCGCGATCCCCGGCAATGGCGCCATTTTGATTGATTCATTTTCTGACGTGTATATGTAAAAGGTAACGACAATCAAAAAATTATATTGACCGCAATCAAACCACGGTGTCGGATGTAGTTAATGAATGAGTGCGGATCGTCCACAGGGATTGTGCAATTCAATTGTATTTTGATACGTTTGAAATGAAATGTTAAACAACAATAAAAGAAAACATGATTCAAGATGTGATTTGTATTCGCGTGTCACTATTCTTTACTCAAGAATCAAGAAACTATAAACAATCAAGAATCGGTTGTTTTGATAATATTTCCAATCAACAATCAAGAATATAAGAGAGGCTCGTAGGAATCGATCGGATCTTTAGACGTGATGCAATCTAAAGGGTTTCGTGTTCTTGTCCTTCGAAGGATTGATACTAGATCGATGATGATCGACAAGAGTTAGGGTTTTCTCGTGAAACTAGGGTTTCATCTTATCCCTTGTTCTGTTGTCGATATCATTCACATTCTAGCCTCTAGCAATTTCAAGAAACGATCCTAACTCCCCCATTTCGAGCGATATCATTCAAGAAAGCATCGTAACGAAATGGGTTGTCGGTTCTTGAACTTGCTAGGGTTTACAAACTCGTGGGATTCAAGAATCGATTACAAATTTGTTACATCATCATACTAAAGATCGTCTCGACTCCTCGACGAGCGGAGTTTTATTCACACATCACCACAAAGACAATATTCAAGAATAGTAATGATAACATGATGCGGAATTTAAAGAAAACAAGATAAAAGAATATCACCTTTTATTTAATCAACAATTTCAATACATTCTTTCAAGAATCTACAAGAAGAAGAAATCGATCGTTGACTCGGCTTCGCTCGTCTCCGTGGATCGTGGATCTACTTTGATCTCTTGCCCGATTGAAGATCGTCTCGGCTCATAAAAGGGTTGAAGGCATCTTGCTTGGCTTGCACTCAAGATCTTGAATTGTTGTTGGATTTAGGGTTAGGGTTTCCTACAAGCTCTCTCACTAAACTTGAGGAAGAGGGGATGAAGAAAGAGATTGATTTTCTAAACTTTCCCAAAGTTCAATCCTAGGTTTTATGAGCCTAGGGTCTTATTTATAGAGCTCCCAAACCCTAGGTTTAGATTTGAATTAGAACTTTCCCTCCCAAAGTTTGTTGAAGGGTTTCTAGAAGGAGTTTGTTAGGAGTTAGCTTAGGGTTTAAGCTAGGGTTTAGGGAAAGTTCTAGAAAGATTAGGCTAGTTTAGGTGTTTGCTGATCTGGAGGAAGTATCTGGAATATTCTGGAAGTTTGTGAGCATTATTGAGCTGTAGCCACTGAAACAGGAGTTTTGGTGAAATTTGAGAGTCTGAACCCTTGGACCCGCCGCGCAACCGCCGCGTTTACCCTACATATGCCGCTCTTCCGCCGCGCATTGATGGGCTTGGGCCTTGGGCTTTCTTCTATGGCTTGGTACTACTGTTTGGGATTTTCTTTGATGTTTAGAATTTCAGTTTCCCTTCTGTGTTGATACCAGATTTGAGTTCAGTGAGTTTACGAGCGATTGTAATGGTCGAGCACTGTAATGATCGAGCAAGCTTCTCTTTTCCTGCACAGACTTCGAAACACGGGTTGCAAGATATAGAAAATATGCTATGTAATGCAATGCAGTCAATTTCCCTAGAAATGACGGTTTTAAGGTCGAATACATGTAATCTGATATTTTGCGACCGATTTGCTAATATGTGAATTATGAATACCGTATACTTCTATATGGATACAAATGATGAGGACATTGCCGGTTAAAATATGCAATATTTTCGACTGATCAACGACCAAAGTATAACCGATCGTAGTATAGGAATATCACTTCCTACTACCTTCTCAACAGATCCACCCCTTATTCTGATGACGTCAAACCTATGACTGTCACATCAGAAATAGATGATCTATCTCCGCTACATCTGCTTTAGTCTATAAATAGACATAAGCCTGATGTCCACCAATGCTTCCGCTGCTCCCACTGACTACGACAACCCTCTGGCAGAGTCATATAGACGTGCACTTCTAAAGCTAGTTTAGAACGACGCTATACTCATCCTCCCACCGGGTCTCGCAGCCTGGAACAACAACAATGGCTAGTGTGGGTAAACAAGAACTTCCCTGTCACCGTCCTTGAGGCTACCGGAGTACCTCTCGGGTGCCTGAAGTTACCCACCGTATCTGCGGAGTGGCCAATGGAATGTCAAATCAGATTGAATCTTTAGGTTCCTTATCAAATCTTCAGTAATCGTTTGTGGTTCTGGAATTACTTCCAGTTCTACCATACTCCCACTACTGTGGCGAGTCTAGAACAATATTTCTACTGTTCATCCAGATGGTAGAAAATCAACCCTCGTCATAGCCTGGGTCAACCCACAAACAGCCATTACAGAAACGTGCCTTGAGTTGTCCAGTGTCTGGTTTTAATCATAAGCCAGACAACTCCCCGTACCTTAACAACGTTAAGATATGAACTGTTCTATATCCAATATAGAAAACAGAGGCACTGATTCAATTGAACCAGATTCAAATCATGCATCTATCTCCAGTGCATGTCAACTAAATGGAAGGAGGTCGATCGGCGTTACTCAACTTAGGAATGCTTCCAATTATGAGTAACCTGAAAGAGAAGCAATCTGTCTTCATCATTACTATCAACTGAATACCATACACAAGTATCTACATCTTCGATCTCTTTGAAGAATCCCGATACTTGCTACACCTGGTCCTCTACTCTATTCAAATACCTATAACTCCTCAAAACTTAGACCCTGTGTTTCCACGAAACACCTGTCTAAAAACTAGAGAAGTCATAAGTAAACCGAATATAGTACGAGGACCTACCCCTCTGTCCTGATGGACCCTGGACAACATACAATACTCTGTATAAGTCCGCTGAGTCTAACAACTCTTTCACTGTGCGTCGCAGGTTGAAAACTGTACTTATGGTTAAGAAGAATTACACCGCTGTTTAATGCTCCTTACCTAACCACCCACTGATACAGGTAAATGTCATCGACATAATATCAAAAAGTATATCTCACTCTATGAAAATAGACGTACAGATATATCAATTTGAAATTGGTGCACAACAGCGGATATTCAAAACCAAATATTTGCCGACCGGCAAACAACCCAGGTGACTTCCTCAAATATCACCGATTACAACGAATCCCAATATTATGAGGATGGTCACCTAATTCCCAATAACTTACTCCCACTCATCATCTGTAAAACCATACAGATATGAGAATCCAACCTGGTAAATACATACCCTGGAGCAAGTGTCTAATCGGGAAATCAGTTTTCTATTAACAGTACACAGTGAAAATGAAACATCGAAATGTCTCGTTGGGGTATCCTGGTATTCTTAGTAATGCCTCTTCCATTATCCAGATTCACAACCGTAACCGTATAATTCTTTGCCACCTTTCCAAATCCCTTTATATGTCTTTAGTCATTACCTTCTGTACACCCCTTTAGGCCAAATGGTTTTCTTCCTTCCCTACCGTTTGGCACCAGCCTATGGTTTGGAAGAAGACTATCCAAAAAGCATAAAGGGTGTACTGTCCTAATCCTAGGAGCACTCGCAATGCGAGAGAAGGTGAAGATAAAAGACACCTGAATGTACTTTATTCCTATTTCTCCTGAACCAGGATCCATCCCCGAACTGGAACAAGTTCCTTTCGAGTTCGTATATAACCATACGATGGAGTATCCAATAAACTGTCGATCTTCGTAGTGATACAGAGTGTCCTGGAGAAATACAAAGGTGATTTAGGATTGGCGAAGAAAAACTTGGTTTGGTCGTGAATATCAGTCGCATTTTACTCTGCCCTCTTACTAATCCCTTGCTTTGTCTTAATCTTAATACCTTCTGCACACCATCGTTATGCTAATTGGTTTCCTTCATTCCCTAACGGTCGGCACCAGCCTAAGGTTTGGAAGAAGACTATCCAATTTGCGTAATAGGTGTACTACTCCTAAACCAAGGAGTACTCGCAACCTGAGAGAAGGTGAAAAGAGAAGACAACTGAATAGTCCTATCCGTTTTCTCCAGAACCAGAAACCATCCTCGAAGTCCTTCGAGTTCGTATCTAACCATACGATGGTTTTGTCCAATGGAAGTGGACGTTCGTAGTAATACGGGGTGTCCTGGAGAAAAGGGTAAAAGTAGGAGTGGCAATGAGGTCTGCAACTCTGACAATCCAAAAGCCAGTGTTAAGAAGGTTCGGTCAACTTGGTCACTGAGTCATAGTCCAGGGTCGGGTCAATGGTCGCTGCCAAAGAGAGAGAGAAAAGAAACACTCAGCGTGCACTCTATCCTAGATCAAAATGGTTATCACTTTAACTAATCTGGAAACCTCCCACTGTACCTCAAATTCTCCTCCAAACCTGAAAGAAGAACTAGTCGGGGTCACCCGAGGAGTAAACTAACTCATCAGTGGGAATCGGGATCCAACTATCATCGCATGATAACTTGACAGAATCCACTCAATTCACCACACTCCAGAAGGTATGCGCATGCCTGGCAAGTTTCAGTTCTTTTGAAACTCCCGATAAGATTTTTACCCCAAGCGGTTTATGACCTTGACCAGGTCAACAAACCATAAACCGCCAGTCAAGTTCAACCCGTCATTTTTCTGGATTGCATTAAACCCACCCGTACGTGCCCTTGACTAGGTCAACAAGGCCGCACGACTGTCTTAACCAATCCCACTTATGCAACAAACAAGTACCACTTAGCTACCGAACACTACGTCTTGACTAGGTCAACAAACGCAGCACGAATACCAAATAATACCTGTAGGAAATGACGGAGGGCTACGAATGGTTTTTGGCGAAAAACCTTTAACGTAATGAACTTGATATCGTTGAAGGAACTGCACAACTTTTTATAAAATATAGTGACGAAAACCTTTACTAAAGAGGTCACTCCCGGTGAAGGGATCTCGGCTCTTTCCCCGTAGAATGAGGTGCAGGATATTCCAACTGAATACCACGATGCAAAGCAAAAGTAATCGGCTATAGTGAAGTTAATGCCCTGACGCAAACTTCTGTCCAAGGGGTCACTCCCGGTGAAGGGATCTCGGCCCTTGCCTCGTCGACTGAGGAGCAGGATATTCCAAATGAATACCACGATGCAAAACAAAAGTGAACGTCCTTGCAATAACAGCTTTTTTTTTTTTTGAAAAAGTGTTCCAACAACATCAGAAAAGGTTTGTTTATCTTGCATTGATCCGAATCAACGCAGTCCAATCAATTAATCACACCACAAAGAACGAAAATATACTGACGTACGTATATACCATCCGCATTCGCCACTGGGTCCCGTCATCACCCGTTAGGTTACTTAACTAACGACAGAGCGGGGACTGGACTAGCGCGGATGTAAAACATATACAACATCTACTAATATATATACCAATATATAGTATTTCGCTCAAGGCGTGAATAAAATGCAACATCACAGAAATGTACAGCATCACAGAACAATACAGATATCTGGAAGCCCCGGGTTTCACAGAGCCGCTGCTGAAACCCGACGTTCCCCTGGTCGTGTGGATAACCTGTGCAATGAAATCCTATACCCCCTACGAGTGCGGCGAATAGCCAGCCAATCCTGGAGTGAAGCCCCCTCCGTCCCAATGCCATGAGATGCGGGCTTGTTGCCTTCTAGAACCCGGCTATCCGTGCACCCCTCCGCGGGGTAACCCTAGTACAGAAAGTAAAATATACATACACCGGGTACATCGACCGCAACCAGGTCGTGCCCCAAAAGAATAATACAAACAGGCAGTGACGGCAGTCCACATGTCGGACGCTCGCCCCGCAATATCAAATGTACATAATACAACAAAACTGTACTAGTATTGCATCCAGGCTATCCCCACGACCGATCCGCAACATCACAGCATAAACATAGAACATCAACGTGAAAATCACGTTCGCAAATCCGTCTAACCGGGGTATAGCAGCTAGACCGGATTTACCGATCGAGTGACATTCACGGTCGCAGATATAATATAAATACTGTGAAATAATGTGTTTAAAATTTTCCGATTGACCAAAAATTAACAAGTGGGCCCCCAATCAAAACTGTAGCACTCACAGAAAACATGGGCCCAATTTTAATATTCCAAAACCCCTAATTTAAGCCCATAAGCCCACTGCAAAAAAATAATCGTACGAGCTCACAATCCTGCGGCGGAAGGGCGGCCAAAATAGGGTTATGGCCGCGCTTCCGCGGCCGTACGGAGTGATCACTTTACCAAAATTTTGCAGTATTCTTAGAACTCCCTGAACATCATTCTGAGACCACCGGAAAAATTTTTGGACTTCAAAAAATTTCGACAGAAACTGATGTGCAATAAAAATACGGTTTTTGGAAATTTCGGTCGATCGGAAACGCAAACACATCAAACGAAGCTAGGTAAGGTTAATGGCGTGGCTCTGATACCATGTTGCGCCACGGCAGCGCCCCGGCCGTCTTACTCGAGGCCAAATTGCGGAATCAAAAATTTTCCTTACTCGGAAACCGGCGCTACCGCGGACAAAGAAAACCCGGATCGTTTACCATTAACCGATACTAGCTAACAAGAGATGGGAAGAAAAGTATACCGAGTTATCCGAGTCCTCCGGTCTTCTCTTCATCATCCCGATCTCCCGCGGAAAGTCTTGGCTCCACATCGTCGCCTCCTCGCCGGAAAGGGCACCACATCGCCTTCGTCTTTTACGGGCTCCCGCCTCAATACCGAGGCAACTCGAGCATGAAGCCGGCAACTCGACATGCTCAAGATATGCTGTAGAATGTGGTGTAGAACGTCTATGTCTCTTTTGGGGTTTGGTGTTGCCTTGATGGAGGAATGAGGTTAAGGAAAAATGGTGCTTACATTTTTCCAAAACAAGAAGAAATGAGATGAAGAAATTTGTGTCATGCCAAAAATGAAATTTTCTCTCATCTCCTCACAAGAGTGGCCGGCCAAAATCAAGTAGGAAATTGGTGGGAGGAAAAACAAAGGGAGGTGAGTGTAGGATCAAAAAATGGTGACCACATCCAAGGTCAAAGAAACATACACCATACTTCATATCAAATCACACCATACTCATTTCAAATCACATTAAAGCAAGTAATGGATGAAAGAGAACAAAGATATCATAATCAATCTTTATGCATATAAAACCTCCACAAAGTGTTATTTGCAAACTTGCAAATAACCCCCTCCATCGGAAAAGTCCGGCCGGGAAAGAACAAGGAGAACCGGCCGGAACGGAATGCAAACTGGCAACTCCAGAAAACTGGTCCCGTAATAAATTACAGGAAAAACCCCGACACTGTGCATACACACCCGCATCTGTATTCCGACCGGATACAAATGCAAAGAGACAAAATCTACACTGTACTAAACTAGGACCGGCTTAAGCCAAAGCCGGCTAGTTAAATCCGTTCGATCCTGATCCGTGCAATACCGCACGTATCAGATCAAACCCTGCCATATACCTATACGGCTACTAGTACAAACCGTCCGATCCTGATCCGTGCAATACCGCATGTATCTGATCGGACCCTGCCATATCTCCATACGGTCTCTACAGCGTTTCGCCCGAAAGCTGAGTAACTAAAAGTGTGGTGGACTCTAAAGACTCGTCAATACTATGGCTGTGGATTTAACCACTAGCACGTCAGAGGTATAAGCCAATACGTGACGGGCCACCAACTATTGACCAAAAGGGACGTCGATGAGGAAGCTCACCCCGACACCCAACTGAGCCTGTCAGTGACAATATCCGTACAGTCCGGTCCGTTCGTCTATGAGCATCGCATGTCGGGCCTAGGGGGTTGGAAAAAGTCAGACCCCCAAAGGCGGTACAAGTCGTGTCGGAGTGTAGCCCAGAACGCCCTGAGATACTACTGGAATACCTACCAGTAAATCTCCTGCCTCGGCCGAGGGCTTTGCGTAATAGCTCTCCTAGACACAGCGCGACCTCACCCCCAATACCGGGAGAGACGAAACCACTGCAGATCCGCTCACTGCCTCCATGTGGCTCGGGACTGTACCCAACTAAAACCTGTTTGCACGACTCCTTTGAGCCGTGGTAGGGTAGTAATCAAAGCACAGTGGGAACTCACACGAGACAAATGACGATCTCAGGTCGATGAACTAACCTGTACACATGTCACCAGGGAACTGCTATCTGACATCTGGTACAAGACCAACTAGCAGGTTCCCGGCGAGTCCTGTCCGGTGTACTCATATCCCAATGAGCACCTGTATACATCTTAGGTGAACCAACTGACACCAGTGGCTTGTGAGACCGGCCACCGCCCCTCGTCGGGGTCTCGACTGTATACACTAGTCTACTAATGGAGTATCGATGCCCTGTCTCGAAACTCCTACGACTAGGGACCTTTTAAGGATGTGCTTATAGACTACCAGCTCCCACGTATATGATCGCCATCATACTGCCGGTAGTCAAGCAAGAATCCTAGGGGCTCTATCAACGTGTAATAGCGACATGTCAGGTCACCTAAAGCAGTACACGATGATAAAGATAAACCAGATAGCATACTATCATCTCGAGTAAGACTGTCCTACCGGGATAGGTCCTACCTCAATCAATGCAATCACGTGCCTGTGATCCAATAATTGACTCTGAGGGCACTATCTCCAACAACAACTTCCGCTACCTGGAAGTGCCCCAATAAAAGAATATTACATACAAGTTTTTACATGAATGAAAATGAAAAACACTCATCTCACATAAAAACCCCCCGGCTATTCAAACACGACGATCCAATATAACATATCCAGCAACACATAACATCACATGTCATCAACGTAAGTAAATATGCGCATCCCAATTGTCGTTGACATATAGCAACGAAACCGGCGATATCACATATTACACTTACGGTCACAGAAAAGAAAGTGAAAAACTACAACAGTTGGAATCCGCAACCACCTCAGACATCACATGCCTGACCAAATGAATTACTTAGACATCACATGCCTAACAATTATTAACACCGCATTTTAGTCTCAAAATCGAAAACTCTTTTCAATACCAAGTCGGGCAATTCAACAAGATTCCCGACATCCTGATCGAATGCTCGTCGCAAACTTCAGTAGGCGGCCGCACCCCCGATACCGTCGACGAAGTGCACCAAGGCGGAACACCGCTGCCGCGAGCACCCGGACGGATGCTTTCGGCGACGGGGTTCTCCTACAGTCACTTGGTCGGGGCTATGAGGTGTAGCTGTCTATTAAGTTTATCCGGCGAGTATCCGCGTACGCTACGTGATTGCGACGGACTTTTGATCACATCAAAATTCCATGGCAACCGATCAAGTGAGACTAAACTGCTATGTTTATAACATTCATTCAGTTATCACATAACTTTTGCGAATTCCAATTATTATATCCCATCCCAGATAAATAGAAAATGTTAAACTTTCCGATCGAACAATCGAACACCCAAGTTTTCCCAATACAGATCAACACATGAAATAAGTCTAACAACATTCAGTTCGTACCTCAGTACCAACGGTCCAGCCGTACAAGGGTCAAGCCAACGCCTCACATGTGGCACGCCGTACTGCCCCAAACCCGAAGGTTCAAAGGGCAGTTCAAGACGGTCACATAATCGAGTTAAGGTTTGTTGTCTTCTAGAGGGACCATCGCGTTACTTGCACTACTTAGAACGTCGTTAAACTACGGAAAAATCCAACACTTGGAAATTTCCCGACAGGGGAAAAATTGGGTATTTATATCCGGTCGAACTTTTTAACATATTCTAAAATTTATCCGGAAAGCCAAATAGACAAAATTTGATACCCCGATCGAAACACCGAATCCCCAAAACAATTGCAGAAAATTCAACTCTTGAATCAATATTAAAAATTCCCAGAAAACTCAGCAGAATTTATCAGGAGTTACTGTGCAAACAAAGTGGGATGACGTCACCAAGTGGCCGCTGATCAGCCGCAGAAGCCATGCTTCTACCGCTGATCCGCCGCGAAAAATACTGTTCACCAGAAACTTTTTGCACCGTAATTCTTATTTTTCCCTGCTGAATTTTTTAGCAATTTTTAATTTGGAAAAATCCACTGTTTTCAAAAAAGTACAGAGAGCATATTTTGGGTGTCGGTTTTGGGTCGTTCGGACTTCAAATTCCGTCTATGCTTCGCCTAAGGCTCTAGCTAGGCTCTGATACCACTGTAGGGATCCTAGGCACCCTAGTGAGGTCTCACAAGGCATCAAACATGCCAATTTCAAATTTTACGGTGCCTACAAACCCTAAACAACGGACCGTTTGCTAGATTTCTAGGCGAAAAAGCTAACTAGTTAACAATTAACTAAGAGATACGGAAATACAACCTTTGTAGATCCGGTGCTCCACCTCCACGGCTCCGCAACGAGGTCCTCTCCGCTGTCCAAATCAAATCCGGGCTCTAGAGTCGGCTTCGTCGGAGAAAAAGGGAGCTAGGTCGTCGATGTCCATGCCGAAGATGATCTACGTCGAGGCATCGCTAGATCAAGCTCACAACTTCACCAAGTCAAGAAACTTGTGAAGTAAACACACTCTACTACTTGGCAAGAGGTAGAGGATGAAGAAATAGGAAGTGGGTAGACTTTAGTTTTGGATTTCTCACTCATTTCCATCAATCACCATTGATGGAGCTTGCTTTTTCTTCATGAAAGAAGATGAAGAAGAAGAAGAATATTGTGATAAGCATAATTAAAAATGAAAAGAAAATGAATTCTTATCATAATGTTAACTAGAGTCAAGTGTAGAGAATGAATCATGGTTAGTGGGAATGGTTAGGGTTAAGGATGAGATAAGAATGGTTGACTTTATCAAAGCTTCATGAAGCTTCAACTAAAGAACAAATAAAGCCACCATTCTTTTTCTCTTTTCCATTTATTTTCCAAAATGTATAAACAAATAAATAAATGAATAAATAAGTAATGGAAAATAAAACCCTAACCACTCTCACAACCATGGTTTCATCTTCACACAAAACACAAGTTAGCATGCATCATCAAACATGATACATACAAGTGCACAAAAATATATCACATATACAATGTGCACAATCCAAGTGAGAAAATCCGTTTAAAGTGAACCAATACTAGTTAGTGCAAAGTAACATATCAAATATATAATTATGCATTAAATCATTAAATCAACACTTGATTCAATGATCCGGTCATGTCGCACACAACCGACTAGTATTCAATGTATCGGCTTATCGAATCAACGCTTGAATCGATAACTAGGTTATATCGCATACATCCTTTCCGATACATTCATCGCGAGAATGGAATGCGGCATCACATACACGTATTATTCTCGGTCCCGCACATATCTCATATGCGCTCCTATTTCGTTTCGCTTGAGCCAGGAAACCTCTGTGTAGGACTCTAAAGACTCGTCAATACGCCGGCAGCAGGTGATGATCATATCAAGCACCCACAAGCCGCAAGCGGTCTGCTAAACGTAACGGCCACCCGGGTATTGAGCGATCTGAAGATCGACGAGCAAGCCCGCTCACACTCCAGTGAATCCAACCAGTAACACTACCGTACAGTCCGGTCTGATCGTCTGATATGTCGCATATCTCGCCTAGGGGTGGTAAACGTCAGACCCCAATAGCTCAATAAGTCGTGTCGATATGAGGTCTATAACTGTTCGAGAAACTACTGGTAACACTTACCAGTAAATCTCAGCAACCCTGGCCAGGGATTTCCTGTTATAGCCAATCGAACACAGCGCAACATCAACCCCCTATACCGGGAGAGACGAATCCCCTCCTATCGCTCATTGCCTCCATGTGACTCGGGACTGTACCCAAAAACCACCGATTTGCACGCCACCTTGGACGTGGTAAGATGGAAATCAAAGCACAGTGGGAACCACACAAGACTCTATGACGATCTCGGGTCAACAGACTACTCTGTACCAGTGTCACCAGAGAACTGCCATCTGACGTGAGGTATAATACCATCTGGGAGTTCTCGGCGAGTCCGTCCAGTGTACCCAGTCTTCACTGAGCACCCGTATATCATCTCTGATGTCAATCACCAATGGATATGGGATCATCCATCGCCCATCTGTATGGGTCGAGAAGGTATACGCTAGTCTACTCTGGTATATCGATGCCCCGTCTCGATACACCCACGACTAGGGACTTTGAAGGATGTACTTATGGACTACCATGTCCCCACTAGTATGATCCGCATCACAGTCCAGGTAGTCAAGTACACATCCTAAGGGCTTTACCAACATGTAACAGAGAGACAATCAGTATACACGTTAAGGTAAAGGTCAACCAGATAGCATACTATCATGTCGAGCAAGAAAGTCCTCCCTATATACGTCCCAGCATCCACTACAATATACATCCTATGTACAGTAATGGCCTCTAGGGCATACATATAACTAACAGTAAAGACCGCTTTTCTAAATGGAAATTTTGAGGAGTGCGTCTATATGGACCAGCCAGAGGGTTTCATTCAGAGTGGGAGCAGCGGAAAGGTGTGCAAGTTGCTTAAGTCCATCTATGGACTAAAGCAGGCATCGCGGAGTTGGAACATCTGTTTTGATGAGACGGTCAAAGAATTTGGCTTTATCAAAAATCCAGATGAACCATGCATCTATAATAGATTTGTAGCAAGAACTGTCGTATTCCTCGTTTTGTACGTGGATGACATTCTGTTGATAGGAAATGACATTCCTATGCTACAATCTGTCAAGGGGTTCTTGTCACACAGGTTCTCCATGAAAGACCTGGGTGATGCCTCCTACATTCTGGGGATCCGGATCTATCGTGATTGATCCAAAAGGATATTAGGACTTTCGCAGTCCAGGTACATCGACACCATACTGAAAAGATTCAGTATGGAAGATTCCAAGCGCGGTAATCTACCGGCTTGTCATGGGATCACCCTCTCCAAAGAGATGTCTCCCAAGACTGATTTGGAAAGGGATCACATGTCTATTATACCCTACGCTTCTGCGGTAGGCGCTATAATGTATGTGATGTTGTGTACCAGACCAGATGTAGCTTATGCACTGAGTGTAGTATGCAGGTATCAGTCAAACCCTGGGGAGAAACACTGGATAGCGGTAAAGAACATTCTCAAGTACCTGAGAAGGACTAAGGAGATGTTCTTGGTGTATGGCAAAAAAAACTTCCAGATCGAGGCCTTTGCTGACTCCAGCTTCCAGAGTGACAAGAATGATTCCAAGTCCATCTCGGGCTTTGTCTTTACCCTCAATGGAGGGGCAGTGTGTTGAAAGAGTTCCAAACAGGAAACCGTTGCAGACTCGACTATGGAAGCGGAATACATCGCTGCATCTGATGCCGCAAAAGAATCCATCTGGATGAGGAAGTTCTTGAAAGAACTTCAGGTGGTTCCGTCCATTGTTGATCCAATACCTCTGTATTGCGACAACAACGGGGCTATAGATTTAGCGAAGGAACCCAGGTCCCATCAGAAATCCAGACACATCTTGAGGCGGTATCACCTGATCAGGGAGATCGTGGATCGCCAGGAGATCGAGGTTCGGTGGGTTGCTTCAGAAGATAACACTGCAGATCCATTCACCAAGGCCTTGCCCCAGACTCAGTTCGAGCGGCTGATCGAGATGATAGGTCTTCGATACGCCAGTACATGGCCTTAGTGTAAGTGTGAGATTGTTAGTGTATATGCCCTAGAGGCCATTACTGTATCATACTAGTTTGTATATTACTTAATGGAAGCCTGGGATATTCAAAGTTGTATATACAATCTTGCTCAAAATGGTAGTATGCTACTTGGTTTGTTTCTACTTTAATGTGTACATGTGTTTCTTTTAGCATATTATCTATACACATTAGTAGAGCCCTTAGGATCTTTGCTTGATTACCAGCGTTGTGATGGCAGTCACACTCGTAGGGGCTGGGTAATCTACAAGCACATCCTTATATACGTCCCTAGTCATGGGATTATCGAGACAGGGCATCGATACTCCGGAGTAGACTAGCGTATGCGCTTCTCATCCCAGTGCGGGAGGCGGTCTGTCCCACAGCCGTCAGTACGTCGTACTTGAGATAGTATGCGGGTGCTCGTTAGGCTACGAGTACACTGGACAGGACTCGTTGGGAACTGATGGTTGGTATTATACCTATCGTCAGTTATCAGTTCCCAGGTGACATGAGTACAGCTTTGTCCGCTGACTTGACACTGTCACTTCGCCTCAAGTGTGTTCCCACTGTACTTTGACTACTACTCTACCACGGCTCAAAGGAGTCGTGCAAACAGGTAGTAGTTGGGTGCGGTCCCGAGGCACTTGGAGGCAGGGCCGGTTAGACAGGATTCGTCTCTCCCGGTATTGAGGGCTGACATCGCGCTGTGTCTAGGAGAGCCGTTACACGAGTAGTCCCTGGCAAGGGCAAGCGAGATATAGTGGTAGGTTTCCAGTGTTATCTCAGGGTATTCTGGGCTTCACTCCGACACGACTTGTACCGCTATTAGGGGACTGACGTTTACCGCCCCCCTTGGCCCGCCATGCGATCTATCAGACGAACAGACCGGACTGTACGGATACTGTCGCATTCAGGCTCAGTAGGAGTTCAGATGGGGTTCACCTCGTCAGTCTTCTTATCGGCATCTACCTGGGGACCGTTACGTACAGCTAGTGCCGCTTGTGGTCTGTGGTTAAACCCACTGCCAGCGTAGTGTCGAGTCTTTAGAGTCCCACACAGAGGGCTATTCGCCTTTGGGCAAAACAGAGTAGAGGTCGCATGGTTTTGCGACAGGGTTCGTTCTCATCCGCGCACTTATGCACGTTTGGAGTCCGGACGGATATTACTAGCGGGCTCTGGTTTGAGCCAGATCCTAGTATATGTTTTGGGGTTAGTTTTATCTCTTAGTATTCATGTTCCTCGGAACACGAATACGGGTGTGTATGCACAGATGATTGAGGCGGAGGAAGAGGATTTTCATTAGGGTTTCGGAACGGGTGTGTATGCACAGTTGACAGTCGTCTTTTTCCAAACCCTAATGAATTTGTGAATTATCAATTAATAATATTAATTAAATGAAAATGTGTCATGGTTGGGTTTGTTGACTTGTTGACCAAGGTTGACTTGTTGACCATGGTTGAAACATTGACTATCATCATTACACATCAAAGATGCTCTTTGATTCTAGCAAAACCATTTAATGCGAAATGATAATAGTCTTATAAAACCTTCCATCAACTTTTCATTTAGATTAATTTTATTAATTTGATAATTCACTAGATATTGTTATGGTTGTAAAAAACCATTTCATTCTGTCATAACCACTCTCTCTCCTCTCTTCTTCTTCCTCCTCCTCTAGTTCAAGGAGATCCATTCTCATGTGTTGAGAAACCTCTCCTTGAGATAAAATACTCTAAACCACTCTCTACTCACTCTAGGGTTGAAGGTCTAGCAAGCCAAAGACCTTAGTTCTCTCAAAGTTCGAGAAAGGAGCCCAAGGTTGAACCCTCAGGTGGATCCATCTTTGACGAAAGAAGGTGACGAAGAAAGCACCACCCAACCTCTACAAAGAGTTCAAGAAGAAGGAGTTCAAGTGAGGTATAACATCTTTTCTGAGTAGCTAACTCTCTTTAGCTTGGTAGCTAGTTTTGTTTAGAAAAGATCCCGACTTTTGTTAGTCCATGTTGCCTAGTGCGCTAAAATTTTGATTTTTATACCGTTTCCGCCTCCCCGCAAGAACCGGGGTTGGCAACGTGGACTTAAAAAACTTGGGTCGTGACAAAGTTGGTATCAGAGCGTTAGGTTTTACCTTTCGGAGTGTAGGATAACCTTGGTATGATGGAGTAGGTAGCTTAAGCAGAGTGACGTAGCGTGTGTATATTCCGCTGCATACTTACGACACGGTACTCCACCTAAGTGACCTTAGGACTTATTGATTGATATTCCTTCCGTGATTGATATACATCTTTGTGATTCAATTTCCATTTCCTTATCGAATCTTGTTTAAATTTCCAGCCTATAGGCCGCCGAAGACTACGAGTGCACAGAGAGCGGACGCGAGGGCCGTGCAGGGTTACTAGACACTCTAATAAGGATCTACAAGGCATCAACCATGCCAAAATCAAAAATTTTCAAGTGCTGAATAACCCAAGAAAGATCGTGGACTAGAGATTAGGCGAAAACTATGAGCGAGTAAATAACTTTACTTCTAAAAGAGCGGGAATACAACCTTTGTAGACCGGTCCTTTACTTCAATAGCTCCGTGTAGAAGTCCCCTTCGCTGCGATCGAAAACTCCGGACTTTAGAGAGGCTCCACGAAGACACGAACATGCTTGCTTCGATGATTTTGAGGCCGAAGATGATCTACGTCGGGGAGACACTAACTCAAGCTATTCCTTCATTAGGTCAAGAACTTTGTGAAGAGAACACCCTCTACTAAATAGCAAATTGTAGAGGATGATGAAATAGGAAGGTTGCTCACTTTAGAATTGATTTTCTCAAACTCCATTGAAGCTAGAAAGCTTTTTTTGAATGAAGAAGAAGAAGAAGTCTAATGAATAAATCATCCAATTGAAAACTTATCCAATGAATTATTGCACCATGGTTGAGTTAAGCCCTCATGCTTAACTCATGTAGAGAATTACCCAAGGTATGAGGTTAAGGGTTGGGTTAACTAATATCCTAAGGAATGACAAAAGAGTTGACTTTGTCAATGTTTCTTCAAGCTTCAAGAAGCTTGATAACTTTGACCAAAGTCTCTTCTCTTTTGTTATTTGTTAGGAAATAAGCAAACCCTAATTTAACTTTGATTTGGTTTAAGTCTCATACACCCAACTTGTATGTATCATCAAGCATGATACAAACATGTACACTTGCATATATCACATATAAACAATGTGCACAATCTAGTGAGAAAATAAATCATAAGTGAGCTAATACCAGTTAATGTAATATAATATATCAAATATATAATTATACATTAAATTATTAAATCAATTCTTGATTTAATAATCCGGCTAATATCATGTGTAACAACTTATCGAATCAACACTTGATCCGATAACCCGGCTATATTGCATACAACCGATCAATGTCACTAATCGTGAGAATAGAATACGGTATCTCATATCGTATTAATCTCGGTCCCACACATATCACATATGTGCTCCTACTCCGTTTCTCTTGATCAAGAAAACCCCTGTGTAGGACTCTAAAGACTCGTCAATACGCCGGTAGTAGGTGATGATCATATCAAACACCCACAAGCCGCAAGTGGTCTGCTAAACGTAACGGCCACCCGAGTATTGAGCGATCAGAAGATCAACAAGCAAGCCTACTAGTACTCCTGCGAATCCAATCAGTAACACAACCATACAGTCCGGCCTCTTCGTCTGATATGTCGCATATCTCGTCTAAGGGTGGTAAACGTCAGACCCCAGTAACTCGATAAGTCATGTCGATATGAGGCTCATAACGGGTCGAGAAACTATTGGTAAAACTTACCAGTAAATCTCTAAAGCAGCCTTGGCCAATGACTTCCTGTTATAGCCAATCAAGCACAGCGCAACATCAACTCCCTATACCGGGAGAGACGAAACCCCTCCTATCGCTCATTGCCTCCATGTGATTCGGGACTGTACCCAAAAGCTAACGTTTTGCACGCCCTCTTGGACGTGGTATGATGGAAATCAAAGCACGGTGGGAATCACACAAGACTCTATGACGATCTCGGGTCTACAGACTAACCTGTACCAGTGTCACCAGAGAACGACCATCTGACGTTAGGTATAATACCATCTAGGAGTTCTCGGTGAGTCCGTCCAGTGTACCCAGTCTCCACTAAGCACCCGTATACTATCTCTGATGTCAAACACCAATGGATATGGGATCATCTATTGCCCATCTGCATGGGTCGAGAAGCATACGCTAGTCTACTCTGGTATATCGATGCCCTGTCTCGATAGACCTACGACTAGGAACATTTGAAGGATGTACTTAGCGACTACACTGTCCCCACTAGTATGCTCTGCATCATAGTCCTGGTAGTCAAGTACTCATCCTAAGGGCTTTATCAACATGTAACATAGAGACTATTAGAGTACATGTTAAGATAAAGAGCAACCAGATAGCGTACTATCATGTCGAG
Source organism: Agapanthus africanus (assembly GCA_030015575.1). Taxonomy (NCBI): domain Eukaryota; kingdom Viridiplantae; phylum Streptophyta; class Magnoliopsida; order Asparagales; family Amaryllidaceae; genus Agapanthus; species Agapanthus africanus. The sequence goes on from CM057346.1 coordinate 368,019,682, forward strand.
CAAGAAAGTCCTCCATATATTTGTCTAAGCATCCACTACAATATACATCATATGTACAATAATGGCCTCTAGGGCATACATATAACTATCAATCTCCCACATGCACTAGGGCCGTCTGTTGTAGTATCTCATACCCAACAATCAGCAGTCGTTGGCGTATCTCATACTCAACCATCCAATAAAAGTCTCTACTGGGAAACAGGCCTTTCTGAGTGGATCCGCGCTGTTGTCCTCTGTGTCTACTCTCCTAACCTCGATCTTCCTTGAGATCAACCATCTCCATGATCAGGTGATACTGCCTAAGAATTATATCTGGATTTCTGATGGGACGGGGGTTCCTTGGCATAGGCCACAACTCCATTGTCAAACAATGGTAGGAACGAAGTTCATCTTATGAACTTATATATATCCAGACTGCCTCTTTGGTAGCATCCTTGGTAACGATCTATCTTGCCATTAATCGTCTAGTAAGTCACGGTATCTAGCTTGGAACTCTTCCAACATACTGTCCCTCCACTGAGGGTAAAGACAATGCTTGTGGCTGACATTCAGTCGTCCTTACCATCCTGGATCTTATCCAGTGATTCTCCCCACGATTGATTGATACCATCTCACTACAACTAGTGAGTATCCAAACATCCAATCAGATCTATCTCATAGATCCAAAACCCAGGATTTAGGAGGCATCACTTTGATCCTATGTGGAGAATTCTTGTGATAAACGGAGATTGACCGAGCGTAGCATAGGAAACTCCTTCCCTATCAAGAGTATGTCATCCACGTACTCTATGAGGATCACAACCATGCTCCCTACTACCTTTTTGTATATACTAGGTTCATCTACCATTTTGATGAAGTCAAACTCTTTGACTACCACATCAAAACAGACGTTCCAACTCCGCGATGCTTGTTTTATTACATAAAACACCTTGCACACGTTTCTGCTGCTCCCACTATCTACGAAGCCCTCTGGCTGTGTACTTACAGACGCACTCTTCCAAATCATCATTTAGAAAAGCAGTCATGACACCCAACCGCCAGATATCGTAGTTATGGTATGTAGCCGTGGCAAGTAGGATCTGGATGGACTTAAGCATAGACACTAGAAAAGGTTTCATCATTATCCATACCTGGTCGATGATAAAAACCTTTTGCAATAAGCCTTAGCTTTGAAAGTCTCAACTTTTCCATCTACACCAAGTAATCTTCTCAAGATATACTTGCTCCTGATGGGAATTTAACCCTTCAGATAAAGCAACCAAAGTCCATAATTTGTTGGTGTATAAGGATTCCATCTCAGATCGCTAAGCATCCAGCCATTCTTACAGAGTCCCACTCCTGATGGCCTGCTCAAAACTAGTTGGGTCATCATCTCATGATGAAATCCTCGCTCCCACTGTCATAGAGAAACCGAAGTATCTCTCAGGTGGGTGAGGAACTGTTAGTTATATGTATGCCCTAGAGGCCATTACTGTACATTGGATGTATATTGTAGTGGATGCTGGGACATATATAGGTAGGAATTTCTTGCTCGACATGATAGTACGCTATCTGGTTGCACTTTATCTTAACATGTATACTTTCTGTCTCTCTGATTACATGTTGATAAAGCCCTTAGGATGTATACTTGACTTCCAGGACTGTGATGCAGATCATACTAGTGGGGCCTGGATAGTCCATGAGTACATCCTTGAAATGTTCCTAGTCGAGGGAATATCGAGACGGGGCATCGATATTCCAGAGTAGACTAGCATATATCTTCTGGACCCATGCGATGGGCGATGGATGATCCCATATCCATTGGTGTTTGACATCGGAGATGGTATGCGGGTGCTCGGTGGAGACTGGGTACACTGAACGGACTCGCCGAGAACTCCCAGATGGTATTATACTTCACGTCAGATGGCAGTTCTCTGGTGACACTGGTACAGCTTAGTCTGATGACCCGAGATCGTCATAGAGTCTTGTGTGTCTCCCACTGTGCTTTGATTTCCACCCTACCACGGCTCTACTGAGGCGTGCAAACAGGTGGTTTTTGGGTACAGTCCCGATTCACATGGAGGCAATGAGCGATAGGAGGGGATTCGTCTCTCCCGGTATTGGGGGTTGATGTTGTGCTATGCTCGACTGGCCATAACAGGAAATCCCTGGCCAGGGTTGCTGTGATATGATGGTAAGAGTTATCAGTAGTTTCACGAATGTTATGGACCTCAAGTCGGCATGACTTATCGAGCTATTGGGGTCTGACGTTTACCACCCCTAGGCGAGATATGCGACATATCAGACGAACAGACCGGACCGTACGGTAAGTGTTACTGGTTGGATTCGCAGGAGTCTGAGCGGGCTTGCTCGTCGATCTTCTTATCGCTCAATACCCGGGTGGCCGTTACGTTTAGCAGACCGCTTGCGGCTTGTGGGTGTTTGATATGATCAACATCTGCTGCCGGCGTATTGACGAGTCTTTAGAGTCCTACACAGAGGTTTCCTAGTTCAAGCGAAACGAAATAGGAGCGCATATGAGATATGTGCGGGACCGAGAATAATTCGTGTATGTGATACCGTATTTCATTCTCGCGACGAATGTATCGATTGGTTATATGCGATATAACCTAGTTATCGAATCAAGGATTGATTCGATAAGCCGATACATTGGATACTAGCCGGTTATATTCGACATGACCGGATCATTGAATCAAGTGTTGATTTAATGATTTAATGTATAATTATATATTTGATATATTGCTTTGCATTAACTAGTATCGGTTCACTTTAAATGGATTCACTCACTTAGTTTGTGCACATTGCATATGTGATATATTTTGTGCACATGATTGTATCATGTTTGATGATACATGCAAGCTAGGGTTAGTGTAAAGAATTTGACAATGGTTAAGATTAAGATTAGGGTTTTCTTTTTCTTATTTATTAATTTATTTATTTTAGAAAAAGAAAATGATAAAGAAAATGAAATGGTGGCTTATTTTGTTTGTAGTTGAAGTTTCTTGAAACTTTGACTAAGTAACCATTTTGTCTTCTTTCTTAACCCTAACTCTTCAAATTAACCTTAGTCAATTCTCTACAGCTAACTAAGGTTAATGATATGATAAGTATTATATTTTCTTTTCTTTTTAATAAGGTTATCATATCATCTTCTTCTTCTTCATCTTCTTTCTCCATGAAAAAAGCTTGCTACATCAATGGTGATTGATGAAAAAGTGTGTGAAATCCAAATCCAAAGTCAACCCAACTCCTATTTCTTCATCCTCTACCTCTTGCCAAGTAGTATAGGGTGTTTCCTTCACAAGTTTTCCCGACTTGGTGAAGTTGGAGCTTGTTCTTGCGATGCCTCGACGTAGATCATCTTCGGCATCGAACCGACGATCAAGCCCGCTCATTCTTCGACGAAGCCGACGCTAGAGCCCGGGAGTTCACTTGGACAGCGGAGGCACTTCGTTGCGGAGCTATGGAGGTGGACAAATGGATCTACAAAGGTTGTATTTCCGTTATCTTATAGTTTAGTTGTAAACTAGCTTGCTTGCTTTGCCTATACTTCTAGCCAACGATCCGTTCTAGGTTTCCTCGGCACCGTAATTTTTATAAATAGGCATGTTTGATCACTTGTGAGACTTCACTAGAGTGCCTAGGAGCCCTACAGTGGTATCAGAGCCTAGCTAGAGCCTTAGGCGAAGTCCCGACGGAATCAGAAGTCCGATCGACCCAAAACCCCGACTAAGAATATGCTCTCTGTACATTTTCTAATTTCGAGGATTTTTCCAAATTAAAAATATTCAGAAAAATCAGCAGGAACATATAAGACAAACTGTGAAATTCGTGGTCCTGATTCCACAATATAGGCGCGGATCCGCGGCCCTACAGTAGGATGACGCGGCGGATCCGCGGCTATTTTGTCGCGATGTGCATATTGTTTTGCACAGTAACTCTTAGTTGTCTGTGCTGGTTTTCCTGGGGATTTTTAATAATTTTTCCAGAGTTGCATTTTCTGAGTTGTATTGGGAACTTGGTGTATTCGATCGGACTATCTTATTTTGTCGGTGTGCGTTTCCGGATAAATTTTAGAATATGTTAAAAGGTTCGACCGGATATAAATACCCACTTTTTCCCCTGCCGGGAAATTTCCAATTGTTGGATTTTTCCGTAGTTTAACGACGTTCTAAGTAGTGCAAGTAATGCGATGGACCCTCTGGAAGACAACAAACCTTAACTCGATTATGTGACCGTCTTGAACTGCCCTTTGAACCTTCGGGTTTGGGGCAGTACGGCGTGCCACATGTGAGGCGTTGGCTTGACCCTTCTACGGCTGGACCGTTGCTACTGAGGCACGAACTGAATGTTGTTAAACTTATTTCATGTGTTGAACTATATCGGGAAAACTTGGGTGTTCGATTGTTCGATCAAAAAGTTTAGCATTTTCTATTTATCCGGAATGTGATACAATAATTGGAATTCACAAATTGTTATGAGATAACGGAATGAATATTATAAACGTAGCAGTTTAGTCTCACTTGATCGGTTGCCACGGAATTTTGATGTGATCAAAAGTCTGTAGCAATCACGTAGCGTACACGAATACTCGCCGGGTAAACTTAATAGACAGCCTCACTCCATAGCCCCGACCAAGTGACTGTAGGAGAACCCCGTCGCCGAAAGCATCCGTTCGGGTGCTCGCGGCAGCGGTGTTCTGCCTTGGTGCACTTTGTCGTCGGCGTCGGGGGTGCGGCCGCCTACTAAAGTTTGCGACAAGCATTCGATCAGAATGTCGGGAATCCTGTTGAATTACCCGACTTGATATTGAAAAGAGTTTTCGATTTTGAGACTAAAATGCGGGGTTTATAATTGTTAGGCATGCGATGTCTAAGTAATTCATTTGGTCAGGCATGCGATGCCTGAGGAGGTTGCGGATTCCAACTGTTGTAGTTTTACACTTTCTTTTCTGTGACCGTAAGTGTAATATGTGATGTCGCCGGTTTCGTTGCTATATGTCAACGACAATTGGGATGCGCATATTTACTTACGTTGATGACATGTGATGTTATGTGTTGCTGGATATGTTATATTGGATCGTCGTGTTTGAATAGTCGGGGGGTTTTTATGTGAGATGAGTGTTTTTTCATTTTCATTCATGTAAAAACTTGTATGTAATATTCTTTTATTGGGGCGCTTCCAGGTTGCGGAAGTAGTCACCTTTTGTATATTATTTACTTTTCTGCACTAGGATAGACCCAAGGAGGGGAGCACAAGTAACCGGGTTCTGGGGTCCAGTGGGAGACCAACTCGAGGAGTCGAGTCCGAGTCTCCTAACCCTAGAATTGGCAGGGTTGCTTGCCACTCTCGTACGGGTCTAGGGGTGTGGGATTGGCTATTCATCACGACCGTGGAATCCGCGTTTTATACTGGCTCGTATCGAAAACACGGACGTCCTAGTATATCCAATATTTCATATGTTTCTTCTGCTGTGATTTATCTGTGATCATGTGATGTTCTGTGACAGGTATTATATAGTATATATGATATATTATATAGACGTTGCTTATGTTTTACACCCGCGCTAGCCCTGCCTCGCTCTGGCGTTAGTTACCTAACCTAACGGTGCAGACGGGACATCGAGGCGAATGCGGATGGCATAAGCGTACGTTATATTTATCTGTGATGGTTAGGTGGACTTAATTGATGGGATATTCATTAATGAGATTAATGAAAGAAAATAAACCTAATTGATGTTGTGGAATCGAATTTCAAAATAAAAACAGGTAGCTACAGTTCTTGCTTTGGATCGCGGTGTTCATTATAGAACATCCTGCACCTTATTCGATAGGGAAAGGACCGAGATCCCTTCACCGGGAGTGACTCCTTTAGCAATAACTGGCAGATGCTACACACTCGGTTTGTTTTTGATCGCTTCTATAGTTTCTGCTTTGCACAGTGATATATATGATATATCCCGCACCTCATTCGACGAGGAAAGGGCCGACGATCCCTTCACCGGGAGTGACCCCTTTAGCAAAACTAGAAAAGCCTCAAAAACATTCCATTTAAAAACCATTTGATTCCGCAACGAGATCAAGTTCAAAGCGTTAAAGGTTTTCACAAAAACCAGCCGCAACCCTCCGTCATTTTAGGAAGTAGAGTACTTAGTATTCGTGCTGTGTTTGTTGACCATAGTCAAGGCACAGTGTACGGTAGCTAAGTGATGTCTTCCTACACAGCATATGATGCGATTAGTTAGGACAGTCATGTGGCTTTGTTGACCTTAGCCAAGGGTCATGTGGGTGGGTCTAATTAATCACGAAATGACGGGTAGAACTTGACTAGTGCCTATGATTTGTTGACCTTAGCCAAGGTCATAGGTGCTAGGGGTAAAAACCATTATCGGGAGTTTCAAGTGTTGAAATTTGCAATGAGATTGCATAACTTCTATGTGATAGTTGGATCCCGATACCCACTGCGAGTAATTGTTACTCCTGGGAGAGTTTTGCACTTTGCAATTAGCCGATCAAGTAGATGTCTAGAAAGGTGTCAACGGGGTTACGCCTCTGGGAAAACGAGGTTTGCTGTAATTAGGTCCGTGCGAAAGCACGGGGAACCTCCCTTAAAGTACCGACACTGGCCTGGCTGAAAGATTGGCGAACTTGTAGAGTGTAATTAATCCCGGCTAGTCTTTCCTTTTAAGGTTTGAAGGAAGATTTGACAAAAACAGTGGGAGCCATCCTGATTAGATAAAATATATAACCAATCTGATCTTGCAAGAGCGCACGCAGAGTGTTTTCTTCTCTCTCTCTCCAGGTAGCGACCATATCACGCCTTAATCAAGATAATAATACGGAAAATTGACCGAACCTGCTTGTTATACTGAGCTGGGGAACGTTGGTCCCGCTCCAACTTATAATTGTTATAAGACAGAGCAGGAAATTGGGGAATACCAGAATTCATATGCCGCCCAAACGAAGAAAGTGCATATGATGCATCTCCTTCGGGTGTGTTCATTACAAAGAACTGTTTCTCAGTATCCTCTGCATCCAGGGTATATGATACCGGATCAGGATCCCAGATATGTAATCTGTTACATAGGGCTACAAAAAGGTAGAAAAACTGAGAACGGGTGATAAGTTTCATGAGACAGAAAACGGGGCAAGTGTTGCAGCCAAGTCTGTTGGTCACTCTCACCCTGTATTACGAATACATTGATTCTGAAAAAATGCTATTAGATACCGAACCTGATATACAAAATCATATCAGTCTCTTTATTTCTAAAGAAAGGATATAATTTTGTATTGATGGATAATGTTTTGAACATTTCCTATATCAAAAGTTGATCGGTTCAGGCACGTTATCTAAAAGCATTGACGTTCTAAATCAAACTACAGTTCCTCGTATACAGAACACACACAAGAGGAAGAGTTCAGAAATGAACGAATCATTCTTGAGGCATTGCAGACTAGGTCATATCAATGCGACCCGACTGGCTGAAGTTACATTTTAGATGCATATTTAAATCAGTTTGAATTTACATCTTATGAAACTTGCCAGTCATGTCACAAAGATTAGATGACCATAGCTCCGTTTACTAGAAACAGAGAAAGAGTTAGTAAACTCTTGGGACTGATACATGATGATGTATGTAAAGTCTCCTGTCTACACATGCCAGGACTGGTTCTTTATACTTCATTATATTCTCTGATAATCTCTTAAGATTCAGTCATATGTTCCTGTTGAAACATAAGTCCGAACCTTTTGAGGCATTCACAGAATATAAGTTAGAAGTAGAGAACCAATAACCGGGTATAAGTATTATGTCCTATGATGAGATCAGGGAGGAGAATACTTGTGCATGGCATTCCTGGACCATTCTAAAGGAGAATGAGATTCTCTCTCCGTACTACTCCTCTGATTACACCACAGTACAACGGTGTATCAGGGCGGAGCAATCACACCCTATATGATATGGTGTGCTCTATGATGAGTATTACTGAGTGACCTATTTCCTTTTGGGGTGTTATGCACTTGAGAAGCTGCATACCTATTGAATTGGGTTCGAATCAAATCAGTGCCTACCGCTTCATATATGATATGGAAAGGAAGAGCCCATATCTTAAGTTGGTTAAGATTTGGGGTTGTCCGGGATATGTCTAAAAGCAAAATCCGGACAAGCTCAAGGCAAGGTCTGTTATGTAGAACTGGAAAGGTTCCAGCTATACAAACTACAGCAGATGATTTGATAGAACCAAGGGATTCAGTAGATTCCAACGAACCTCAGCCTCTCCGCCGATCTAGTAGGATTCCTCATCCGCCTGAGAGATACCTCGGTTTCTCGATTACAGTGGGAGCAAGGATTGCATCATGAGATGATGACCCAACTAGTTTCGAGCAGGCCATCGAGAGCAGAGACTCTGTAAGAATGGCTAGATGTTTAGCGATCTGAGATGGAATCCTTGTACACCAGCAAAGTATGGACTTTAGCTGCTATATCTGAAGGGTTAAATCCCCATCAGGAGCAAGTATATCTTGAGAAGATTACTTGGTATAGATGGAAAGGTTGAGACTTTCAAAGCTAGACTTGTTAAAGGTTTTCGTCATCGACCAGGCATGGATAATGATGAAACCTTTTTCCAGTAGCTATGCTTAAGTCTATCCAGATCCTACTTACCACGGCTACATACCATGACTACGATATCTGGCGGTTGGGTGCCATGACTGCTTTTCTAATACTGATTTAGAAGAGAACGTCTATAAGAACACAGCCAGAGGTCTTCGTAAACAGTGGGAGCAGCGGAAACGTGTGCAAGTTGCTTTACATAATGAAGCAGGCATCGCGGAGTTGGAACGTCTGTTTTGATGTGATAATCAAAGTGTTTGACTTCATCAAAATGGTAGACGAACCTTGTATATATAAAAGGGTAGTAGAGAGTAAGGTGGTCATCTTCGTATTGTAGGGAGACAACATACTCTTGATAGGAAAAGAGTTTCCTATACTACGATCGGTCAATCTCCTATTATCACTAGGATTCCCCAAATAGGATCAAAGTGATACCTCCTAAATCCTGAGTTTTCATCTATGAGATAGATGTAATTGGATGTTAGGATTCTCACTAGATGTAGTGAGATGGTATCAATCGATCCTGGGGAGAATCAGTGGAAGTGTTCCAGGGTGATAAAGACGACTGAATGTCAGTCACAGGCACTGTCTTTACCCTCAGTAAAGGGACGGTATGTTGGAAGAGTTCCAAGCTCGATACCGTGGCAATCTAGACGATAAAGGCTGGTAACATCGCTATTAAAGATACTACCAAAGAGGAAGTTTGGGTGTATATTGGTTCATAAGATGAACTAGGTTCCTGCCATTATATGACAATGGAAGCGTGGCTTCGACCCTGGAACCCTGGTCCCATCAGTGACCCAGACATATTCTGAGGCAGCATCACCTGATCATGGAGATAGTTAATCTCTAGGGTGATCGAGGTTAGGAGAGTAGACTCAGAGGACAACACGGCGGATCCACTCACGAAGGCCTTTTCCCAAAGAGAGACTTTTATGGGATGGTTGAGTATGTGATACTGCAACCACTGCTACAGATGGCCCTAGTGCAAGTGGGAGATTGTTAGTTATATGTATGCCCTAGAGGCCATTACTGTACATTGGATGTATATTATAGTGGATGCTGGGACATATATAGTTAGGACTTTCTTGCTCGACATGATAGTACGCTATCTGGTTGCACTTTATCTTAACATGTATACTTTCTGTCTCTCTGATTACATGTTGATAAAGCCCTTAGGATGTATACTTGACTTCCAGGACTGTGATGCAGATCATACTAGTGGGGCCTGGATAGTCCATGAGTACATCCTTGAAATGTTCCTAGTCGAGGGAATATCGAGACGGGGCATCGATATTCCAGAGTAGACTAGCGTATATCTTCTCGACCCATGCGATGGGCGATGGATGATCCCATATCCATTGGTGTTTGACATCGGAGATGGTATGCGGGTGCTCGGTGGAGACTGGGTACACTGAACGGACTCGCCGAGAACTCCCAGATGGTATTATACCTCACGTCAGATGGCAGTTCTCTGGTGACACTGGTACAGATTAGTCTGATGACCCGAGATCGTCATAGAGTCTTGTGTGTCTCCCACTGTGCTTTGATTTCCACCCTACCATGGCTCTACTGAGTCGTGCAAACAGGTGGTTTTTGGGTACAGTCCCGATTCACATGGAGGCAATGAGCGATAGGAGGGGATTCGTCTCTCCCGGTATTGGGGGTTGATGTTGTGCTATGCTCGACTGGCCATAACAGGAAATCCCTGGCCAGGGTTGCTGTGATATACTGGTAAAAGTTATCAGTAGTTTCACGAATGTTATGGACCTCAAGTCGGCATGACTTATCGAGCTATTGGGGTCTGACGTTTACCATCCCTAGGCGAGATATGCGACATATCACACGAACAGACCGGACCGTACGGTAAGTGTTACTGGTTGGATTCGCAGGAGTCTGAGCGGGCTTGCTCGTCGATCTTCTGATCGCTCAATACCCGGGTGGCCGTTACGTTTAGCAGACCGCTTGCGGCTTGTGGGTGTTTGATATGATCATCATCTGCTGCCGGCGTATTGACGAGTCTTTAGAGTCCTACGCAGAGGTTTCCTAGTTTAAGCGAAACGAAATAGGAGCGCATATGAGATATGTGCGGGACCGCGAATAATTCGTGTATGTGATACCGTATTTCATTCTCGCGACGAATGTATCGATTGGTTATATGCGATATAACCTAGTTATCGAATCAAGGATTGATTCGATAAGCCGATACATTGGATACTAGCCGGTTATATTCGACATGACCGGATCATTGAATCAAGTGTTGATTTAATGATTTAATGTATAATTATATATTTGATATATTGCTTTGCATTAACTAGTATCGGTTCACTTTAAATGGATTCACTCACTTAGTTTGTGCACATTGCATATGTGATATATTTTGTGCACATGATTGTATCATGTTTGATGATACATGCAAGCTAGGGTTAGTGTAAAGAATTTGACCATGGTTAAGATTAAGATTAGGGTTTTCTTTTTCTTATTTATTAATTTATTTATTTTGGAAAAAGAAAATGATAAAGAAAATGAAATGGTGGCTTATTTTGTTTGTAGTTGAAGTTTCTTGAAACTTTGACTAAGTAACCATTTTGTCTTCTTTCTTAACCCTAACTCTTCAAATTAACCTTAGTCAATTCTCTACACCTAACTAAGGTTAATGATATGATAAGTATTATATTTTCTTTTCTTTTTAATAAGGTTATCATATCATCTTCTTCTTCTTCATCTTCTTTCTCCATGAAAAAAGCTTGCTACATCAATGGTGATTGATGAAAAAGTGTGTGAAATCCAAATCCAAAGTCAACCCAACTCCTATTTCTTCATCCTCTACCTCTTGCCAAGTAGTATAGGGTGTTTATTTCATAAGTTTTCCCGACTTGGTGAAGTTGGAGCTTGTTCTTGCGATGCCTCGACGTAGATCATCTTCGGCATCGAACCGACGATCAAGCCCGCTCATTCTTCGACGAAGTCGACGCTAGAGCCCGGGAGTTCACTTGGACAGCGGAGGCACTTCGTTGCGGAGCTATGGAGGTGGACAAACGGATCTACAAAGGTTGTATTTCCGTTATCTTATAGTTTAGTTGTAAACTAGCTTGCTTGCTTTGCCTATACTTCTAGCCAACGATCCGTTCTAGGTTTCCTCGGCACCGTAATTTTTATAAATTGGCATGTTTGATCACTTGTGAGACTTCACTAGAGTGCCTAGGAGCCCTACAGGAACCCTACTAGATCGGCGGAGAGGCTGAGGTTCGTTGGTTACTATTGAATCCTTCGGTTCTACCAAATCATCAGATGCAGTTTGTATAGCTGGAACTCTTTCCAGTTCTATCTCATGACCACTAATTTCTTCACAAGAAATTCCCTTTCACAAAGGTGGCATGCTAAGAAACAAAACATCTTTTGTTCCTCGGTTAGGTAAAAGATATTCCCTTGCGTATGCTTGGGATATCCAATAAACTTGCATAGATCTGACTTTGCCTCGAGCTTGTCCGGATTTTGCTTTTTAGACATAGGCCGGATAACCCCAAATCTTAACAAACTTAAGATATAGGCTCTTTCCATTCCATATCACATATGAAGAGGTAGGCAACTGATTTGATTTGAACCCTATTCAATAGGTATGCAACTTCATAAGTCCATAACTCCCAAAAGGAAATAGGAACCTCAGCAGTACTCATCATAGAGCACACCATATCATATAGGGTGCTATTGCTCCGCCCCGATATACCATCGTGCTATGGTGTATTCGGAGGAGTAATGCTGAGAGAGAATCTCATTCTCCTTTAGAATAGTCCAGGAATTCCGTGCTCTCATATTCTCCTCCTTGATCTCATCAAAAGGACATAATACATATACCCGTTTTTGGTTCTCTACTTCTAACTTATATTCTGTGAATATCTCAAAAGTTTCGGGGATGTGTTTCAACAGGAACACATGTGCGAATCTTGAGAGATAAACAGTGAATGTAATGAAGTATAGAGAACCGGTCTTGTCATGTATAGACAGGGGACCTTGCATACATCATCATGTATCAATCCCAAGAGTTCATTAACTCTTTCTCTGTTTCTAATAAACAGAGCTGTGGTCATCTTATCTTTGTGGCATGACCGGCAAGTTTCACAAGATGTAAATTCAAACTAATTTAAATATGCATCTAAATGTAACTTCAGCTAGTCGGGTCGCATTGATATGACCTAGTCTACAATACATCAAGAAGGATTTGTTCATTTCTGAACTCTTCCTCTTGTGTGTGTTCTGTATACTAAGAACTGTAGTTTGATTTAGAACGTAAATGCATTTAGATAACGTGCCTGAACCGATCAACTCTTGATATAGGAAATGTTCAAAACTTTATCCAACAATACAAAATTATATCCTTCCTTATCTAAATAAAGAGACTGATATGATTTTGTATACCAGGTTCGGTATCTAATAACATTCGTTCAGAATCAATGTATTCTGGTAATACAGGGTGATAACTGCCAACAAACTTGGCTGCAACACTTGCACCATTTCTATCTCATGAAATTTATCACCCGATCTCAGTTTTCTACCTATCTGTAGCCCTATGTAACAGATTACATATGCGGGATCCTGATCCGGTATCTCATACCCAGGACGTAAAGGATACTGAGAAACAGTTTTCTGTAATGAACACACCCGAAGAAGATGCATCAGCATGAACTTTCTTCGTTTGGGCGGCACGGGAATTCCGGTAATCCCCTATATCCTGCTCTGTCTTATAACAATTATAAGTTGGAGTGGGACCAACGTTCCCCAGCGCAGTATAACAAGCGGGTTTGGTCAATACATCCGTATTATTATCTTGATTAAGGCGTGATATGGTCGCTACCTGGAGAGAGAGAGAAGAAAGCACTCAGCGTATGCTCTTGCAAGATTAGATTGGTTATCTAATATATCTAATCAGGATGTCTCCCACTGTTTTAGTCAAATCTTCCTTCAAACCCTAAAAGAAAAGACTAGCCGGGATTAATTACACGCTACAAGTTCGCCAATCTTTCAGCCAGGCTAGTGTTGGTACTTTGAGGGAGGTCCCCCGTGCTTTCGCACGAACCTAATTAAAATAAACCTCATTTTCCCAAGGGCATAACCCCGTTAACACTTTTCTAGACACCTTGATCGGCTAATTGTAATGTGTAAAACTCTCCCAGGAGTAACTCTTACTCGCAGTGGGTATCGGGATCCAACTATCTCATAGAAAGTATGCAATCTCATTGCAAATTTCAACACTTGAAATTCCCAATAATATTTTACCCCTAGTCTCCTATGACCTTGACAAAGGCCAACAAACCATAGGCTGCTATTCAAGTTCAACCCGTCATTTCTTGATTGAATTAAACCCACCCGCACGGCCCTTGACAAAGGCCAACAAAGTCGCACGACTACCCTAATCCAATCTGCATCATATGCATAAGCAGATAAGTACTATTCAGCTACCGTACACTACGCCTTGACAAAGGCCAACAAACGCAGCACGAATACTAAACAGTCCTTATCTGAAATGACGGACGGCTACGACAGGTTTTTAAGAAAACCCTTTGCGTAATGAACTTGATATCGTTGTAGAATCGAGTGATTTTAAATGGAGTATTTTTTAGGCTTTTCTTGTTTTGCTAAAGGGGTCACTCCCGGTGAAGGGATCGTCGGCTCTTTCCTCATCGAATAACGTGCAGGATATTTCACAAATACCACTATGCAAAGCAAGAACTATAGAAGCAATCAAAAGACAAACCGAGTATGCAGCATTTGCTAGTTTTGCTAAAGAAGTCACTCCCGGTGAAGGGATCTCAGCTCTTTTCTTATCGAATAAGGTGCTGGATGTTCTACAAGGAACACCGCTATGCAAAGCAAGAACTAGAGCTACCAGTTTTTAAACAAGTTTCTACAACATCTTAGGTTTCTTTTATTTCATTAATCTCATTAATGAAGTCCAATTTTATTATGCTTCACAAGTATCAGATATGAAACGAAATCAACAATATATAACATATATCTCATATATATAATATAAACATTCGTCTCAGGCAGTAATATGATTTCATCACAGAACATTGCAACAGAAGAACATATATGAAATATTGGATATACTAGGATGTCCATGTTTTCAATACGAGCCTGTATAAAACACGGATTCCACGGTCGCGATGAATAGCCAAACCCACATCCCTAGACCCATGCGAGAGTGGCAAGCAACACTGCCAATTCTAGGGTTAGGAGACCCGGTCTCGACTCCTCGAGATGGTCTCCTACTGGACCCTAGAACCAGATGTAAGTGCACGGCGGCACCCCGGCCGTCAATCCGACGCCGGAATGCGGAAGCGATGGTTTTCTTTAACTTTTTATACCGGCACCACCGCGCTCTAAAAACCCGGATCGGGCCATTAATCTAGTCCTAGCTATCTAGAGAAGGGGGTAGAGAGATATACCGAGCGATCCGTGTCCTTCGGTCTTCTCGTCGTCGTCCCGATCTCCCCGCGGAATCTCCAGTCTCCACCAAGTCGCCGGAAGGGCACCACGTCGCCGGCTTCTTTTACAGGCTCCCACCTCTGGACCGAGGCAACTCGGGCATGAAGCTGGCGAGTCGACGTGCCCAAGATTTGCTGTAGAATGAAGTGTAGAACTCTATGTGTCTCTAGGGGTTCAGGATGTTACCATTTGGTGGAGGAAATGAACTTGTGGAACTTTGTGATGAACTTGGGGATTTTTGCATGCTTGAGAGAACCAAAAATCCCCCACAAAAATATGGGCAGCTCCCTCCCACTATGTGGCCGGCCATGCATGGTGCAGGGAAGAGAGTGAGAGAGGGTCTGTATGTGTGAGAGAGTGAGCCAACCAATCAAGCAAGAGAGAGAAAGGGTGATGATAATAAACAATGATCACAAACTAAAACCCACACTCAACCATCACTCATTAAGCATGATGACTCCAAAAGTAAACCATGATGAAGTCAAGAAGTCAATGGAGGCTAAACCATCATGACACAACAAAATGCAAATAACACCCTCCACATTGCTTATTTGCACAAATGCAAATAAGCCCTCCTCCACCAAACATCAGCCAATGAAAGATACAAAGAAATATGGCTGAAACGGAAAAACAAACTGGCAACTCCAAAAACTGATCCCGTAATAAATTACAGGAAAATCCTGATACTGTGTATACACACCCGCATCTGTATTCCGACCGAATACAAATGCAATGAGACAAAATCTACACTGTACAATACTAATATCCGGCTTTAACCAAAGCCTGCTAGTATTATCCGTCTGATCCTGATCCGTGCAATACCGCACGTATCTGATTGAACCCTGCCATATCTCCATACGGCCTTTACAGCGTTTCGCCCGAAAACTTGAGCAACTGAATGTGGGGGACTCTAAAGACTCGTCAATACTATGGCTGTGGCTTTAACCACTAGCACGTCAGAGGTATTAGCCATACGTGACGGGCTACCAGCTATTGACCAAAAGGGATGTCGAAGAGCGAACTCATCCTGACACCCTACTGAGCCTGTCAGTGACAATATCCGTACAGTCTGGTCTGTTCGTCTATGAACATCACATGGCGGGCCTAGGGGGTTGGTAAAAGTCAGACCCCCAAAAGCGGTACAAGTCGTGTCGGAGATCAGCCCAGAACACCCTGAGATACTACTGGAATACCTACCAGTAAATCTCCTGCCTTGGCCAAGGACTTCGTGTAATGGCTCTCCTAGACACAACGCGACCTCACCCCCAATACCGGGAGAGACGAACCCCTGCAGATCCGCTCACTGCCTCTATGTGGCTCGGGACTGTACCCAACTAAAACATGTTTGTACGTCTCCTTTGAGCATGGTAGGGTAGCAATCAAAGTACAGTAGGAACTCACACGAGACAAATGACGATCTCAGGTCGATGAACTAAGATGTACACATGTCACCAGGGAACTGCTTTCTGACGTCAGGTATAAGACCAACTAGCATGTTCCCGGCGAGTCCTGTCCGGTGTACTCATAACACAATGAGCACCTGTATACATCTTAGGTGAACCAACTGACACCAGTGGCTTGTGAGACCGGCCACCGCCCCTCGTCGAGGTCTCGACTGTATACACTAGTCTACTCTGGAGTATCGATGCCCTGTCTCGAAACTCCTACGACTAGGGACCATTTAAGGATTTGCTTATAGACTCCAGCTCCCACGTATATGATCGCCCTCATACTGCTGGTAGTCAAGTAAGGATCCTAGGGGCTCTATCAACGTACAATAGCGACTCGTAAGGTCACCTAAAGCAGTACACGATGATAAAGATAAACCAGATAACATACTATCATCTTTAGTAAGACTGTCCTACCGGGATAGGTCCTCCCTCAATCATTGCAATCACGTGCCTGTGATCCAATTATTGACTCTGAGGGCACTATCTCCAACAATCTCCCACTTGCACTCAAGGCTAAATATTGCGATGTCGCATACTCACAGCCCGTGTATTACCGAACACCCAACTCGTCTACTAGTCAGTCTCACAAAGCTCGTTTGCGAAACTATTGCGTTCGAGGAATAGCCTCAGTGAGTGGATCCGCCTTGAAGTTTCTTTCTATGTCTCTCTTAATCTCAAGTTCGCGGAGAAACCCATCTCCCGAAAAGAGCAATAGCTGTCTTAGAATGTGTCTGGATGTCTGATGGGACCTAGCTCATAAATGAACTCCAAATCTAAACTTCTTAGACTGTATCGTCAACTGAATTTAATCAGTATCCTGCGCCATGTCTCCCTCAGTATTGCCTTGGACCACCTGTCCAAAAACTGCACCTCGTCAGAAGGAAAACTAGAACTCTGACAACCTCCATGTCGTCCAGGTCACCTTGGAAGCCTGGAATGATAACTGTCTCCCGAATGAGGCTGTCGTCAACATATCCCTAGAACATCCACTTATGTTCTAAAACTGCATCCGACTGTTTCTTCAGGATTGGATCAATATTAACTTATTGCATCCACTGCAAAAACAACATCTGGTGTGGTACTTGACATCTCATGATTGACTCAATTGCCAAAGCAAGTGATCAGCCAATCATGCACATCCCTCTCCCCTTTAGTCTGTAAGACACCTTTAGAGAGGGTGACTCCATCATCTGCAGGTACACTACCGTGCCAGGAGTCGTCCATTCTAAATACTCTTAGAATGCTGTCTAAGTTCCCTGATTGGGAAACCACCCAAATCTAGATCTAAAACCATAGATCTAGTAACCAGTATGTCTGATATAATGTCCAAGTCCCATGTGGAGAAACCACTGTGTGACGACCAAAATATAACCGATCATAGTATAGGAATATCACTTCCTACTCTTTGTATGTCGTCCAAATACCAGGACACCACAACCTACTACCTTCTTAACAGATCCATCCCATATTCTGATGAAGTCAAACCTATGACTGTCACATCAGAAATAGATGATCTATCTCCGCTACATCTGCTTTAGTCTATAAATAAACATAAGCCACCTGTCCACCAATGCTTCCGCTGCTCCCACTGACTATGAAAACCCTCTGGCAGAGTCATATAGACGTACACTTCTAAAGCCAGTTTAGAACGACGCTATACTCATCCTCCTGCCGGGTCTCACAGTCTGGAACAACAGCAATGGCAAGTCTGGGTAAACAAGAACCTCCCTGCCACCGTCCTTGTGGCTACCGGAGTACCTCTCGGGTGCCTGAGGTTACCCACTTTATCTACGGAGTGGCCAATGGAATGTCAAACCAGATTGAATCTTTAGGTTCCTATCAAATCTTTAGTAATCGTTTGTGGTTCTGGATTCACTTCCAGTTCTACCATACTCCCACTACTGTTTTCTGAAAAAATCCATTTTTATTAAAACTGTGGCGAGTCTAGAACAATATCACTATTGATCTTCCAGATGGTAGAAAGTCAACCCTCGTCATAGCCTGGGTCAACCCACAAACAGCCATTACAGAAACGTGCCTTGAGTTATCCAGTGTCTGGTTTTAAGCATAAGCCGGACAACTCCCCGTACCTTAACATCGTTAAGATATGAACTGTTCTATATCCAATATAGAACCAGAGGCGCTGATTTAATTGAACCAGATTCAAATCATGCAGTTGTCTCCAGTGCATGTCAACAAAATGAAAGGAGGCCGATCAGCGTTACTCAACTTAGGAATGCTTCCAATTATGAGTAACCAGAAAAAGAAGCAGGTTCTCTTAATCACTACTATCAACTGAATACCATACACAAGTATCTACATCTTCGATCACTTTGATGAATCCCGATACTTGCAACACCTGGTTCTCTACTTTATTCAAATACCTATAACTTCTCAAAATCCGGACCCTGTGTTTCCACGAAACACCTGTCTAAAAACTAGAGAAGTCATAAGTAAACCGAATATAGTACGAGGACCAACCCCTCTGTCCTAATGGACACTGGACAACATACAATGCTCTGCATAAGTCCCTTGAGTCTGATAACTCAATCCCTATGTGTCGTGGGTTGAAAACTGTACTTATGGTTAAAAAGAATTACACCATTGTTCAATGCTCCGTACCTAATCATCCACTGATATAGGTAAATGTCATGGACATAATTTCAAAAAGGTAAATCTCACTCTATAAAAATAGACGTACAAATATATCAATTTGAAATTGGTGCATAACAACGGATATTCAAAACCCAATATTTGTTGTCCGGCAAACAACCCAGGTGACTTCCTCAAATATCACCGATTACAACGAGTCCCGATATAATGAGGATGATCACCCAATTCCCAATAACTTACTCCCACTCATCATCTGTAAAACCATACAGATATGAGAATCATACCTGGTAAATACATACCCTGGAGTAAGTATCTAATCGGGAAATCAGTTTTCCTTTAACAGTACACAGTGAAACTGAAACATTGAAATATTTCGAAGGGGTATCCTGGTATTCCTAGTAATGCCTCTTCCATTATCCAGATTCACAACTGTAACCGTATAATTCATTGCCACCTCTCCAAATCCCTTTATATGTCTTCAGTCATTACCTTCTGCACACCCCTTTAGGCCAAATGGTTTTCTTCCTTCCCTACCGTTCGACACCAGCCTATGGTTTGGAAGAAGACTATCCAATAAGCATAATGGGTGTACTGTCCTAATCCTAGGAACACTCGCAATGCGAGAGAAGGTGAAGATAAAAGACAACCGAATAAAGCTTATTCCTATTTCTCCTGAACCAGAATCCATCCCTGAACTGGAACAAGTTCCTTTCGAGTTCGTATATAACCATACGATGGAGTATCCAATAAACTGTGGATCTTCGTAGTGATACAGAGCGTTCTGGAGAAATACAAAGGTGATTTAGGATTGGCGAATAAATACTTGGTTTGGTCGTGAATAGCAGTCGCAATTTACTTTGCCCTCTTACTAATCCATTGATATGTCTTTACTTAATACCTTCTGTACACCATCGTTATGCTAATTGGTTTTCTTCATTCCCCACTGGTCGGCAGCAGCCTAAGGTTTGGAAGAAGACTATCCAATTTGCGTAATAGGTGTACTATCTCCTAAACCAAGGAGTACTCGCAACCTGAGAGAAGGTAAAAGGAAAAGACAACTGAATAGTCCTATTCGTTTTCTCCAGAACCGGAAACCATCCTCGAATAAATTCCTTCGAGTTCGTATATAACCATACGATGGTTTTGTCTAATGGAAGTGGACGTTCGTAATAATACGGGGTGTCCTGGGGAAAAGGGTAAAAGTAGGAGTGGCAATGAGGTTTGCAACTCTGACAATCCAAAAGCCAGTGTTTAAGAAGGTTCGGTCAACTTGGTCACTGAGTCATAGTCTAGGGTCAGGTCAATGGTCGCTGCCAAAGAGAGAGAGAAAAGAAACACTCAGCATGCACTCTAACCTAGATCAGAATGGTTACCAATTTATCTAATCAGGAAACCTCCCACTGTACCGTCAAATTCTCCTCCAAACCTGAAAGAAGAATTAGTCGGGATCACCCGAGGAGTAAACCAACTCATCAGTGGGAATCGGGATCCAACTATCATCGCATGATAACGTGACGGAATCCACTCATGCCATCACACTCCAGAAGGTATGCGCATATCTGGCAAGTTTCAGTTTCTTTAGAAACTCCCGATGTGATTTTTGCCCCATGCTCTTATAACCTTGACTTTGGCCAACAAATCATAAGTCACATGTCAAGTTCAACCCGTCATTCTCCAGGTTAATTTGAGCCCACCCGCACAAGCCCTTGACTTTGGCCAACAAGGCTATACGACTGCCCCAAACCAACGCATCTATCTATGCTGCACATGAATACCCAATAGCAACCAATCACTATGCCTTGACTTTGGCCAACAAACATAGCTTGAATACTAATTGACTATCCATGTGAAACGACGGAGGGCTACGAATGGTTTCTGGCGAAAACCTTTAACGTAATGAACTTGATATCGTTGAAGGAACCGGATAGCTTTTAAAATATAGTGACGAAAACCTTTGCTAAAAAGGTCACTCCCGGTGAAGGGATCTCGGCTCTTTCCCCGTAGAATGAGGTGCAGGATATTCCAACTGAATACCACGATGCAAAGCAAAAGTAATCGGCTGTAGTGAAGTTATTGTCCTGACGCAAACTTCTGTCTAAGGGGTCACTCCCGGTGAAGGGATCTTGGCCCTTGCCTCGTCGACTGAGGTGCTGAATATTCATAACCGAATACCACTGTGCAAAACAAAAGTGAACGTCCTTGCAATAACAGCTTTTTGAAAAGTGTTCCAACAACACCAGAAAAGGTTTCTTTTTAACTTGCATTGATCCGAATCAACGCAGTCCCATCAATTGATCACACCACAAAGAACAAAAATAATGACGTACGTATATGCCATCCGCATTCGCCACTGGGTCCCGTCATTACCCGTTAGGTTAGTTAAATAACGACAGAGCGGGGAATGGACTAGCGCGGATGCAAAACATATACAACATCTACTAGTATATATATAAATATATAATATTCTTGTTGGATATATGTATGCCCTAGAGGCCATTATGTGATAGTGGATGTATCTATAAATGTATATATATATTCAGTTTGCATTCTTGCTCGACATGATAGTATGCTATCTGGTTCTTCTTTATCTGACATGTTTATTTGATCATGCTTTTATTCATTCATACATGCTGATAAAGCCCTGAGGATATCGGCTTGACTACTCTGATTATGATAGGAGATCATACTAGTGGGACATCTGTAGTCTATAAGCATATCCTGGAACGTCCCTAGTCGTAGGTATATCGAGATGGGGCATCGATATACCAGAGTAGACTAGCGTATATGATACTAGACCCATACGATGGGCGATGGATGTTCCCACATTCATCGATGTTTGACATCAAGATCATACACGGGTGCTCAGTGGTGACTGGGTACACTGGACGGACTCGCCGAGAACTCCTATATGGAATTATATCTATCGTCGGATAGCAGTTCTCAGGTGACACTGGTACAGGTTAGTCTGTAGACCCGAGATCGTCATAGAGCCTTGTGTGTTCTCCCACTGTACTTTGATTGCCACCCTACCACGGCTCTACTGAGTCGTGCAAACAGGTAGCCGTTGGGTACAGTCCCGAGACACACGAAGGCAATGAGCGATAGGAGGGGTTTCGTCTCTCCCGGTATTGGGAGTTGATGCCGTGCTGTGCTCGACTGGTTATAACAGCAAGTCCCTGGCCAGGGCTGCTGAGATTTGCTGATAAGTGTTATCAGTAGTTTCTCGATCTGTTATAGACCATTCACCGACGCGACTTATTGAGTTATTGGGGTCGACGTGACCATCCCTAGCCTCGATATGCAGCATATCTGACGAAGAGACCGGACTGTACGGTAGTGTTGCCGGATGGCTCGACGGGAGTTGTAGCAGGTTCGCTTGTTGTCTTCTGATCGTTCAATACCCGGGTGGCCGTTACGTTTAGCTGACCTCTTGCGGCTTGAGGGAACTTGATATGATCATTACCCTCTGCCGGCGTATTGACGAGTCTTAGAGTCCCACAGAGGAGTTACCCAGTCCAGGCGAAACGTTGTGGTGCGCATATGCGATATGCGCATGCACCCGATTGAAATGTGCGTATATGATACCGAACATTGATCGGGTGAACTGCTTTTGGTGGGGTCATATGAGATATGACCGGATTGATAAATCAAGTGTTGATTTATCATTTAACCATTAGTTTTCTCACTCAAAACCTTTCTAGGGTTTGATGGATGTATGCATGCATGCATGTGTTTCTATTTTTCTTTTCTAGTTTCATGCACATGAAGATGTGCATACATGTACACATACATACATCAAACCATCATGGTTGATTATATATGGAAATGGTGGCAATATAAGCCTCACACCATAGATTAAACAATGGATAATTATTTAATTTTGGTTTTAAAAGAAAATGAAAAGGAAAGGATAATTATGCTAGTTTCTACATGCTTCTTTTAACCTAACCATTCTCACCCACCACTAAACCATGGTTATCTTTTCCTTTATCATTCTAAACCCAAGTTAAATTAATCATCTATTATTTAATCATGGTTGGAGTCAAGAAGGAATAAATATATATAGTGATATTCATTTCTTTTTCTTCTTAACAAAAGGGTTATCTTTTTATCTCTTGATAATATTAGCCACCATTTTCATCCTTCTTCATCTTCTCCTCTCTAGTTTTTTCTAGTGAGAAAAACACAATCAAAGAAAGGTTTTTGAAGTGAGATCCAAAGCCACAACAACATTCTACACAAGCTTAGCCGTTTCGTTTAGAGTGTTATCTTCGGTTTGACGAAGTAGCGAGCTTGGACGGATATCTCCGCGGTGGATCATCGTGGACACAAGGGGAGTTCAAGAGGACCTCGTTTCAACACCAAAGAGCCTAAGGAGCGAAGCAAAAACGGGAGCTACAAAAGTTGTAGCCTTCAAACCCTAACTTTTGTTAGCTTTAAGTTTAGTAAACCCTAATTTTCTAGGATCTATCCTTTGCATGTTAGTTTAGCACCTTAAAAATTAAAACATTGGGTCATGTGATGCTTCAAAACTCTTCATTGGGTGCTATACTAACCTTACATTGGTATCAGAGCCGACCTAGAACATTAGGCGACGTTTTTTCGAAGAGAAAACCCCGATCGGACAAAAATACCGTTTCTTTAGGTGCTCTCTGGAAATTTTCTAAAAATTGACATTTTGCAGAATTAAAAATATCTAAAAATCACAGCAGGAAAATATAAGGATTACGACGAAAAAATTATCAAATGAACAGTAAGAACTGCCGCGGAAACGCGGCCTAAGCTTGCTTAGGCCACGCTTCCGCGGCCATTTATATATATTATTTGTTAATTTTTCTTCTGTAATTCGTTAAACTGCTTGTATATTATTCTGGATATTTTTGATCTGTATTCAGTTTAGAAAAATTCTGGAGATATTTTTGGATTCATCGATTCGATCGGGACTTTCATTTCGTAGCTTTTCCGGGTAAACTAGAAAGTATTGAAGTGTTTGAACGAGTATCATTTACTCACTATTCACGGGGTTTAAATAATTTGGAAATACGTGCAAGTCTTTTTGCGGTGGTCCCTCTAGAAGACAACAAACCTTAACTCGATTATGTGACCGTCTTGAACTACACTTTGAACCCTCGGGTTTAGGGCAGTACGGCGTGCCACATGTGAGGCGTTGGCTTAACCCTTCTACGGCTGGACCGCCGCTACTGTGTCACACTCCAAATTTTTTGAACCCTGCTCAAGTGTTGAGCTTTAGTGAATCTTGGGTGCTTGATTGTTCGTTCGAAAACTTTAATACTGTCTGTTTGTCTGGAATGTGATACAATATGTGGAATTCATATGGTTTAGGTATGAAGTACGGAATATGTGATATTTCGTATCTATGATGTCTAAAGAGAATCTGGATTCCAAATATTGTAGTTTTACACTTTCTTTTCTGTGACCGTAAGTGTAGTATGTTAGATATCGCCGGTTTCGTTGCTATACATCAACGACAATCGGGGTACGCATACTTACTTACGTTGATGGTATATGATATTATGTGTTGCTGAGATATGATGTGCAGGATTGTCGCGATCGAATAGCCGGGGGGTTTTTGTGAGATGAGAGTTTTGTATTTTCATTCATGTAAATTCAAATGTAATGTAATATTCTTTTATTTGGGGCACTTCCAGGTTGCGGTTGTGTCACCAGTGTTGTATATTATTTACTTTTCCGCATTAGGATGGACCCAAGGAGGAGAGCACAGGTGACCGGGTTCTGGGGTTCAGTGGGAGGCCATCTCGAGGAGTCGAGACCGGGTCTCCTAAACTCCAGGATTGGTAGGGTCACTTGCCGCTCTCGTAGGGGTCCAGGGTGTGGGCTTGGCTATTCATCGCGACTGTGGAATCCGTATTTTCTATTCTGGCTAAATACTAAATACGGACGTCCTAGTATATCCCACGTTATATCTATATTTCTGCTGCCTGTGTTCTGTGATATCTGAGACGAATGACATATTATATATAAGATATATAGTAGACGTTGCTTATGTTTTACACCCGCGCTAGTCCCGTCCCGGTATGCCGTTAGTTAAGTAACCTAACGGTGCATAACGGAACATTGCGGCGAATGCGGATGGTATAAGCGTACGTGTTATTTTCGTTTCTTTTCTGTGATTGGCTTAAGGACTTAAATGATGGGATTACATTAATGTGATTAATGTAAAAAAAATAAACCTAAAAAGATGTTGTAGAATCGGATTTGAAAACTACTCGGCTATTTATGAAAAAGCTATATTTCAAAACTGCGGAGCTTAAGCCACTCCTTTTGAAAAACTGTTTGATTCTACAACGATATCAAGTTCAAAGCGTTAAAGATTTTCTTAAAAATCATTCGCAACCCTCCGTCATTTTAGGAAGTAGAGTACTTAGTATTCGTGCTACGTTTGTTGACTTTAGTTAAGGCGTAGTGAACGGTAGCTAAGTGATGTCTTCCTACACTGCATATGATGCAGATTAATTAGGACATTCATGCGACTTTGTTGACCATAGTTAAGGGTCATATGGGTGGGTCTAATTAATCAAGAAATGACGGGTAGAACTTGACTGATACTTATGATTTGTTGACCATAGTTAAGGTCATAAGTGCTAGGGGTAAAAATTACATCGGGAATTTCAAGTGTTGAAATTTGCAATGAGATTGCATACCTTCCATATGATGGTTGGATCCCGATCCCACTGTGGGCAATAGTTGCTCCTAGGAGAGTTTTGCAGTTTACAATTAGCTAACTCATTAGGTGTCTAGAAAGGTGTTAACGGGGCTCCGCCTCTGGGAAAATGAAGTTTACTCTAATTAGGTCTGTGCGAAAGCACGGGGAACCTCCCTCAAAGTACCGACACTGGCCTGGCTGAACGGTTAGCGAAGTTGTAGACTGTAATTAATCCTGGATAGTTTTTCTTTTTAAGGTTTGAAAGAAAAACTTGATAAAAAGCAGTGGGAAACATCGATTAGACAAGATAATAAACCAATCTAATCTATGCAAGAGCTTTCGCTGAGTGTATTCTTTTCTCTCTCTTAATGGCAGATACCAATGACTGGACTTAAGCTTCTACTAGATAAAAACAAACTGAACGGGACCAACTATAAAGACTGGCTAAGGAATCTGAAGATCGCCTTGACTTATGATAAAGTATCATATGTCCTCACGGCTTCAGCCCCGCCCGTCCCAGGCCCAAAATCCTCAGTTGCGGACATAGAAGTCCGCAAGACATGGGACGCTGACTGTGCCACGGCCACATGCCTCGCGCTTGCATCGATGGATAACACACATCAAAAGCAGCACGAGGACATGGACATTCACGGGATACAGCTCCATACAAAGGAGTTGTATGGGGAGCAGTCCCGCGTATTACGATACGAGGCATCAAAGAAACTGTTTCACATGCGGATGGCCCCTGGCACACCAGTAGCAGACCATGTTTTGAAGATGATAGCTCTTATAGAAGAGCTTGAGGACCTCGGATGGACTATGGACAATGAACAATATATAGATATTATTCTGCAGTCCCTCCCCTCCACCTTTGCTCAGTTCATAGTGAACTTCAACATGCATGGCATGGAGAAGGACCTCCCTGAACTCCTTAATATGTTAAGGAGTGCAGAGAGCACTATGAAGTCAGCAAAGACTCCCGTTATGACGATTGGACAGTCTTCTTCTTCTCGCCCGAAAGCTAAGGCCAAGGGAAAGAAAAAGAAGAAACCCACTAATCCTAAGGGCGGAGTCAAAAAGGTGAAGGGAAAGGGAAAGTCCACGGCTGGAGACCCAGGGAAAGGCGAGTGTTTTCATTGCCACAAGACAGGACATTGGAAGCGCAACTGCACGGAGTACCTAAGTCTTAAGAAGAAGCATGGTGATGCTTCTGCTTCAGGTGCGTTTGTGACTGAAAACTGTTTTTCTATAAACTCTGCTTCCTGGGTATTGGATACCGGTTCAGGTTCTCACATTTGCAATTCTATGCAGGGGCTGAGAAATAGCAAGGTTTTGAAGACAGGTGACCATACTCTCCGCGTTGGAAATGGTTCCAATGTACATACAGTCGCAGAGGGAGAGTATCACTTGGGGTTGCCGTCTGGATGTATTTTGATTTTGAATCCATGTTATTTTGTACCTGATATGCTATGTAATATAATATCCGTATCTTTGTTGGACAATGAAGGATATAATTTTGTGTTGCAGAACAATGTTATGAACATTCACCTAAATCAAATGTTGGTTGGGTATGGTACACTTAATAACGGAATATATGTCCTAAATCAACACACAGTTTTCAGTATACAACACACTAATAAAAGAAAATTTTCAGAATTAAATGAAGCTTTTCTTTGGCACTGTAGACTTGGTCATATTAACGAAACAAGACTAAACAAGTTACATAAAGATGGATATTTAAACTCTTTTGAATATAAATCTTATGCGACTTGCCAGTCTTGTATCAAGGGTAAAATGACCAAAACTCCGTTTACTGGACACGGAGAAAGAGCTACTCAGCTCCTGGGCCTCATACATAGTGATGTATGTGGGCCAATGTCTACACAAGCTAGAGGCGGTTTTTCATACTTCATTACATTCACCGACGATTTCTCAAGATTCGGTCATGTATTTTTTTTAAAGCACAAGTCCGAAGCTTTCGAGAAATTCATTGAATATAAACAAGAAGTAGAAAAACAAACCGGCTTGAGTATTAAGATGCTTCGATCAGATCGAGGTGGTGAGTATCTCAGTACAGAATTTGCAAACTTCCTAAAAGAGAATGGGATTCTCTCTCAGCTCACTCCTCCTTACACACCACAGCACAACGGTGTGTCAGAACGACGGAATAGGACCCTATTAGATATGGTCCGGTCCATGATGAGTGATGCTGAGTTACCAGTCTCGTTTTGGGGGCATGCGTTGGAGACTGCAGCGTTTCTGCTAAACAGGGTTCCGACCAAAGCCGTGTCTACCACGCCATATGAGATATGGAATGGAAAGAGACCATCTCTTAAGAGAATTAAGATTTGGGGTTGCCCGGCCTATGTTAAAAAGCAGAATCCGGACAAACTCGAGACACGGTCAGTCATGTGTAACTTTGTGGGATATCCAAAGAATTCTTATGGATATCTGTTCTACCACAAAGAGGAACAAAAGGTGTTTGTTTCTCAGTATGCCACATTCTTGGAAAAAGAGTTTTTCATAGATAAAGATGATGGCAAGGTAGTAGATCTGGAAGAGGTTCTGGAGTCACAAACTACAAATGACGATTTGGTTGAACCGGCTGTTGCAACAGAAACTGAAGAACCTCGGCCACTCCGTAGGTCTGGTAGGACTTCTCGCCCACCGGAGAGGTACTACGGTTTCCTCATTGATGGTGACAGAGAAGACTGTATCATGGAAGATGATGATCCTACCAGTTTTCAGCAAGCTATCACGAGTGGTGACTCTGTGAAGTGGCTGGATGCCATGAGATCCGAAATGGAGTCTATGTACACCAACAAAGTATGGACTTTGGACGTTGTACCCCCTGGGGTAAAACCTGTAGGGTGCAAATGGATCTTTAAAAGAAAGATTGGTGTGGATGGGCAGGTAGAGACCTATAAGGCAAGACTTGTGGCGAAAGGTTTTCGTCAAAGACCAGGTTTGGACTATGACGAAACTTTTTCGCCCGTAGCCATGCTTAAATCTATTCGGATCCTACTTGCTATTGCTGCTCACTACGACTATGAAATCTGGCAGATGGACGTTAAAACAGCATTCCTAAATGGAGATTTAGAAGAATGTGTTTATATGGATCAGCCGGAGGGCTTCATTGACAGTGGGAGCAGCGAGAAAGCATGTCGATTGCTTAAATCCATATATGGGTTAAAGCAGGCATCTCGGAGTTGGAACATCTGTTTCGATGATGTTATCAAAGAGTTTGATTTCATCAAAAATCCAGATGAACCTTGTGTTTATAGGAAGGCTGTAGGAAGAGCTGTCACATTCCTCGTATTGTACGTGGATGACATTCTTCTGATAGGAAATGATATTCCTATGCTACAGTCGGTCAAATCATTCTTATCACTAAGGTTCTCCATGAAGGACCTGGGTGATGCCACATACATCCTGGGCATAAGGATCTATAGGGATAGATCCAAAAAGTTATTGGGACTGTCCCAAACCAGGTACATTAACACCATCCTAAAGAGGTTTAGTATGGAAGACTCCAAGCGGGGTGCCTTACCCGCTTGCCATGGAGTCACTCTCTCCAAGGATTCTTGTCCAAAGACCGATGAAGAGAGAGCTCGCATGAGCATTATACCTTATGCTTCGGCAGTAGGATCTATAATGTATGCGATGTTATGTACACGCCCAGATGTAGCTTATGCACTTAGTGTTGTAAGCAGGTATCAATCCAACCCAGGGGAGAACCACTGGACAGCTGTGAAGAACATTCTTAAGTACTTACGAAGGACTAAAGAATTGTTCTTGGTGTATGGTAATAAAGATCTCCAAATGGAGGCCTTTACCGATTCGAGCTTCCAGAGCGATAAGGATGACAGCAAATCTATCTCAGGGTTTGTATTTACCCTCAATGGAGGGGCGGTAAGTTGGAAGAGTTCCAAACAAGATACCGTTGCAGACTCTACGATGGAAGCTGAGTACATTGCTGCAAATGATGCCGCCAAGGAAGCTGTCTGGATGAAAAAGTTCGTCTCGGAGCTAGGAGTAGTTCCAACCATCATTGATCCAATACCTTTGTATTGTGACAATAATGGGGCAATGGCGTTAGCCAAGGAGCCCAGATCCCATCAGCGGTCCAGACATATCCTGAGGCGCTTTCATTTGATCCGGGAGATTGTAGATCGCCGCGAGATCAAGATTAAGAGAGTAGACACAAAGAACAACGTCGCGGATCCATTCACCAAGGCTCTCCCTCAGCCCCAGCATGAGCGACTTTTTGAGATGTTGGGTATGAGATACGCCAATAACTGGCCTTAGTGCAAGTGGGAGATTGTTGGATATATGTATGCCCTAGAGGCCATTATGTGATAGTGGATGTATCTATACATGTATATATATATTCAGTTTGCATTCTTGCTCGACATGATAGTATGCTATCTGGTTCTTCTTTATCTGACATGTTTATTTGATCATGCTTTTATTCATTCATACATGCTGATAAAGCCCTGAGGATATCGGCTTGACTACTCTGATTATGATAGGAGATCATACTAGTGGGACATCTGTAGTCTATAAGCATATCCTGGAACGTCCCTAGTCGTAGGTATATCGAGATGGGGCATCGATATACCAGAGTAGACTAGCGTATATGATACTAGACCCATACGATGGGTGATGGATGTTCCTACACTCATCGATGTTTGACATCAAGATCATACACGGGTGCTCAGTGGTGACTGGGTACACTGGACGGACTCGCCGAGAACTCCTATATGGAATTATATCTATCGTCGGATAGCAGTTCTCAGGTGACACTGGTACAGGTTAGTCTGTAGACCCGAGATCGTCATAGAGCCTTGTGTGTTCTCCCACTGTACTTTGATTGCCACCCTACCACGGCTCTACTGAGTCGTGCAAACAGGTAGCCGTTGGGTACAGTCCCGAGACACACGAAGGCAATGAGCGATAGGAGGGGTTTCGTCTCTCCCGGTATTGGAAGTTGATGCTGTGCTGTGCTCGACTGGTTATAACAGCAAGTCCCTGGCCAGGGCTGCTGAGATTTGCTGATAAGTGTTATCAGTAGTTTCTCGATCTGTTATAGACCATTCACCGACGCGACTTATTGAGTTATTGGGGTCGACGTGACCATCCCTAGGCTCGATATGCAGCATATCTGACGAAGAGACCGGACTGTACGGTAGTGTTGCCGGATGGCTCGACGGGAGTTGTAGCAGGTTCGCTTGTTGTCTTCTGATCGTTCAATACCCGGGTGGCCGTTACGTTTAGCTGACCTCTTGCGGCTTGAGGGCACTTGATATGATCATTACCCTCTGCCGGCGTATTGACGAGTCTTAGAGTCCCACAGAGGAGTTACCCAGTCCAGGCGAAACGTTGTGGTGCGCATATGCGATATGCGCATGCACCCGATTGAAATGTGCGTATATGATACCGAACATTGATCGGGTGAACTGCTTTTGGTGGGGTCATATGAGATATGACCGGATTGATAAATCAAGTGTTGATTTATCATTTAACCATTAGTTTTCTCACTCAAAACCTTTCTAGGGTTTGATGGATGTATGCATGCATGCATGTGTTTCTATTTTTCTTTTCTAGTTTCATGCACATGAAGATGTGCATACATGTACACATACATACATCAAACCATCATGGTTGATTATATATGGAAATGGTGGCAATATAAGCCTCACACCATAGATTAAACAATGGATAATTATTTAATTTTGGTTTTAAAAGAAAATGAAAAGGAAAGGATAATTATGCTAGTTTCTACATGCTTCTTTTAACCTAACCATTCTCACCCACCACTAAACCATGGTTATCTTTTCCTTTATCATTCTAAACCCAAGTTAAATTAATCATCTATTATTTAATCATGGTTGGAGTCAAGAAGGAATAAATATATATAGTGATATTCATTTCTTTTTCTTCTTAACAAAAGGGTTATCTTTTTATCTCTTGATAATATTAGCCACCATTTTCATCCTTCTTCATCTTCTCCTCTCTAGTTTTTTCTAGTGAGAAAAACACAATCAAAGAAAGGTTTTTGAAGTGAGATCCAAAGCCACAACAACATTCTACACAAGCTTAGCCGTTTCGTTTAGAGTGTTATCTTCGGTTTGACGAAGTAGCGAGCTTGGACGGATATCTCCGCGGTGGATCATCGTGGACACAAGGGGAGTTCAAGAGGACCTCGTTTCAACACCAAAGAGCCTAAGGAGCGAAGCAAAAACGGGAGCTACAAAGGTTGTAGCCTTCAAACCCTAACTTTTGTTAGCTTTAAGTTTAGTAAACCCTAATTTTCTAGGATCTATCCTTTGCATGTTAGTTTAGCACCTTAAAAATTAAAACTTTGGGTCATGTGATGCTTCAAAACTCTTCATTGGGTGCTATACTAACCTTACAATTCTTTCAAGGCGTGATAAAATACAACATCACAGAAATGTTATAAGCATCACAGAACAATACAGATATCTGGGATCCCCGGGTTTCACAGAGCCACTACTGAAACCCGACGTTCTCCTGGTCGTGTGGATAGCCTGTGCAATGAAATCCTAGACCCCTACGGGCGCGGAAAGTTACCCGCCAAAACCTGAAGCGAGGCAACCCCCTTCAGCAACGTGAATGGACCACCCAGTACTTCACGGAATCCGGTAACTTGGGCACCCCTCCTGGGTCAACCTGTACCCCCTACGAGTGCGGCGAACAGCCCGCCAATTCTAGAGTAAAGCCCCCTCCGTCTCAATGCCATGAGATGCGGGCCCGTTTCCCTCTAGAACCCGGCTATCCGTGCACCCCTCCGCGGGGTAATCCTAGTACAGAAAGTAAAATATACATACAACGGGTACATCGACCTCGACCTGGTCGTGTCCCAAAAGAATAATACAAATAGGCAGTGACGGCAGTCCACATGTCGGACGCTCGCCCCGCAATATCAAATGTACATAACACAACAATGAGAGAGCGTAGGGTTTTGAAGGCAGGTGATATGACCCTCAGAGTTGCAAACAGAACTAGCATGGATGCTGAGGCCGTGGGGGACTATCACCTGGGAATGTCAGATGGACATGTTTTGGTTTTACGTAATTGTTATTTTTTACCCAATGCAACTTGTAATATCATTTCTGTATTTAATATCTAAAGAAGGTTATGAATTTGCTATTGTAAGTAATGTTGTAAACATTCACCTTAATCAAGTTCTGATTGGGTCAGGTACATTAAGCAATGGTATATACGTATTAAACCAACCACAGATTTTCATTGTCCAGAATACACACAAAAGAAAGTCTACGGAAACAAATCAGGCTTTCTTATGGCATTGTAGACTGGGTCACATCAATGAGAGAAGGTTGATGAAGTTACATACAGAAGGATATTTGGATCCGTTCGAATATCAATCATATGCAACTTGTCAATCTTGTCTCAAAGGAAAGATGACGAAGACTCCATTCACTGGACATGGAGTAAGAGCGAGCGAGCTCTTGGGACTCGTACACAGCGACGTGTGTGGTCCAATGTCTACGCATGCACGAAGCGGTTATTCTTACTTCATTACTTTTACGGATGACTTTTCAAGGTACGGATATGTCTTCTTAATGAAACATAAATCTGATGCCTTTGGAAAATTCCAGGAATATAATAATGAAGTAGAAAAACAAACAGGAAAAAGTATCAAGACACTGAGATCTGATCGAGGTGGTGAATACTTGAGTACCGAGTTCCTGGATTACTTAAAAGAGAAAGGAATTCTCTCTCAGCTTACTCCTCCATACAATCTGCACAATAATGGTGTATCGGAGAGACGGAACCGAAACCTATTGGATATGGTACGTTCCATGATGAGTAACGCTGAGTTACCGCGATCATTCTGGGGATATGCACTAGAATCAGCTGCATACCTTTTGAACCGAGTTCCAACTAAGACTGTGCCTACTACACCATATCAGATGTGGCGTGGGAAGAAACCCTATCTTAATCACATTAAGACATGGGGATGTCCAGCTTTTGTCAAAAAGCAGCATGCGGACAAACTCGAGGCACGCTCAGTACAGTGCAAGTTTATGGGATATCCAAAGAACTCCAAGGGATATTTCTTCTATTGCGAAGAGGAACAAAAGGTTTTTGTTTCTCGTCATGCCCACTTTTGGAAACTGAGTTTTTGGAAAATCAGATAAGTGGGAGCGCAATAGAACTGGAAGAAATTCCAGAACCACGAGCTATTACTGAATGCTTCGTAGAACCAGAGGGTTCGAAAGATCAGGACATTCCTGTGCCGCTCCGCAGAAGTAGTAAGCAGTCTCATCCGCCCGAGAGATACTACGGTTTTTTCATAGACGGGGATAGAGAGGATTGCATCATTGATAGTGATGAGCCGACTAGCTTCCAGCAGACATTCAGAGTGTTGACTCTGTAAAATGGACGGATGCAATGCGGACCGAAATGGAGTCCATGTACACCAACAAAGTATGGACGTTGGACGTTGCTCCAGATGGGGTAAAACCCGTAGGATGCAAGTGGATCTTCAAAAGGAAGATTGGTGTATATGGACAGGTTGAGACCTATAAGGCTAGACTTGTTGCAAAGGGTTTTCATCAAAGACCTGGTTTAGACTATGACGAAACCTTTTCTCCAGTGGCTATGCTGAAATCCATTCGGATCCTTCTTGCCATTGCTGCCTTCCACGATTATGAGATTTGGCAGATGGACGTAAAGAAAGCTTTTCTAAATGGAAATTTAGAGGAGTGTATCTATATGGACCAGCCAGAGGGTTTCATTCAGAGTGGGAGCAGCGGAAAGGTGTGCAAGTTGCTTAAGTCCATCTATGGACTAAAGCAGGCATCGCGGAGTTGGAACATCTGTTTTGATGAGACGGTCAAAGAATTTAGCTTTATCAAAAATCTAGATGAACCATGCATCTATAGTAGATTTGTAGCAAGAACTGTAGTATTCATCGTTTTATACGTGGATGACATTCTCTTGATAGGAAATGACATTTCTATGCTACAATCTGTCAAAGGTTTCTTGTCATACAGGTTCTCCATGAAAGACCTGGGTGATGCCTCTTACATTCTGGGGATCCGGATCTATCGTGACAGATCCAAGAGGATATTAGGACTTTCACAGTTCGGGTACATCGACACCATACTGAAAAGATTCGGTATGGAAGATTCCAAGCACGGTAATCTACCGGCTTGTCACGGGATCACCCTCTCCAAAGAGATGTCTCCTAAGACTGATTTGGAAAGGGATCGCATGTCTATTATACCCTACGCTTCTGCGGTAGGCTCTATAATGTATGCGATGTTGTGCACCAGACCGGATGTAGCTTATGCACCGAGTGTGGTAAGCCGGTATCAGTCAAACCCTGGGGAGAAACACTGGATAGCGGTAAAGAACATTCTCAAGTACCTGAGAAGGACTAAGGAGATGTTCTTAGTGTATGGCGGAAATGACCACCAGATCGAGGCCTTTGCTGACTCCAGTTTCCACAGTGACAAGGATGATTCCAAGTTTATGTCGGGTTATGTCTTTACCCTCTATGGACGGGCGGTGTGTTGGAAGAGTTCCAAACTGGAAATCGTTGCTGACTCAACGATAGAAGCGGAATATATCGCTGCTGCAGATGCCGCAAATGAAGCCGTCTGGATAAGGAAGTTCCTGGCAGAACATCAGGTGGTTCCGTCCATTGTTGATCCAGTACCACTGTATTGCGACAACAACGGGGCTATAGGTTTAGCGAAGGAACCCAGGTCCCATCAGAAGTCCAGACACATCTTGAGGCGGTATCACCTGATCAGGGAGATCGTGGGTCGCCAGGAGATCGAGGTTCGGAGAGTGGCTACGGAAGATAACACTGCTGATCCAATCATGAAGGCCTTGCCCCAGACTCAGTTCGAGCGGCTGATCGAGATGATAGGTCTTCAATACGGCAGTACATGGCCTTAGTGCAAGTGGGAGATTGTTAGTGTATATGCCCTAGAGGCCATTACTGTATCATACTAGTTTGTATATTACTTAATGGAAGCTTGGGATATTCACCTTGTGTAGACAATCTTTCTCAAAATAGTAGTATGCTAATTGGTTTGTTTCTACTTTAATGTGTGCATGTGTTTCTTATAGCATATCGCCTTTACACATTAGTGGAGCCCTTAGGATCTTTGCTTGATTACCAGCGTTGTGATGGCAGTCACACTCGTGGGGGATGGGTAATCCACAAGCATATCCTTATGCAGGTCCCTAGTCGTAGGACTATCGAGACAGGGCATCGATACTCCGGAGTAGACTACCGTATGCGCTTCTCATCCCAGCTTGGGAGACGGTCTGTCCTACAGCCGTCAGTACGTCGTATTTGAAATAGTTTGCGGGTGCTCGTTAGGTTACGAGTACACTGGACAGGACTCATCAGGAACTGTTGGTTAGTATTATAACTATCGTCAGTTATCAGTTCTCAGGTGACATGAGTATAGCTTAGTCCGTTGACTTGACACTGTCACTTCGCCTCGAGTGTGTTCCCACTGTTCTTAGATTGCTACCCTACCACGGCTCAAAGGAGTCGTGCAAACAGGTAGCAGTTGGGTGCAGTCCTGAAGCACTTGGAGGGAGTGACGGTTAGATAGGATTCGTCTCTCCCGGTATATGGTGGTTGATATCGTGCTGTGTCTAGGAGAGCCATTACACAAAGTCCCTGGCCAGGGCAAGCGAGATATACTGGTAGGTTTCCAGTGTTATCTCAGGGTGTTCTGGGCTACACTCCAACACGACCTGTACCGCTATTAGGGGACTGAAGTTTACCGCCCCCCTAGGCCCGCCATGCGATACTCTCAAACGAACAGACCGGACTGTACGGAGATTGTCACATTCAGGCTTAGTAGAAGTTCAGATGGGTTGAACTCGTCAGTCTTCTTATCGGCATCTACCTGGGGACCGTTACGTACAGCTAGTGCCGCTTGCG
This sequence comes from Agapanthus africanus, assembly GCA_030015575.1. Lineage (NCBI taxonomy): Eukaryota > Viridiplantae > Streptophyta > Magnoliopsida > Asparagales > Amaryllidaceae > Agapanthus > Agapanthus africanus. Next base: position 368,056,491 of record CM057346.1, read on the forward strand.
GTCTGTGGTTAAACCCACTGCCAGCGTAGTGTCGAGTCTTTAGAGTCCCACACAGAGGGTAATTCTCCTTTAGGCAAAACGAGTAGAGGTCGCATGGTTTTGCGACGGGGTTCGTTCACATCCGCACACTTGTGCACGTTTGGTGTCCGGACAGCTTATACTAGCGGGCTTTGGTTCGAGAAAGATCCTAGTATATGTTTTGGGATTGGTTTTATCTCATTGTATTCGTGTTCCTGGAAACACGGATACGGGTATGTATGCACAGTTGACTGAGGCAGAGGCAGAGGACTTTCATTAGGGTTGATGACCGTTGTCCTTTTCTTAACCCTAATTTTATATGTGAAATATGATTATTAATATTAATTAATTATAATTGTTTTATGGTTTGGGTTGTTGACCATTTGACTATGGTTGACATGTTGACCTATGTTGACATATTGACCATCATCATTTCATATGAAAGATGCTATTTGATTCTTGCAAAATTCATTAATGTGAAATGATAATGGTCATTTAAAGTTAACCATCACAATTATATTTTGATTAATTATTTAATTATCATAATTCACATATATGTGAGAAGGTTGATATTATCTTCTCATTCTATCATTCTCATTCTCTCTCATTCTCTTCCTCTCTCTGAAAGCTCTCCCTCTCATGAGTTGAGAACCATTAATCTTTGAGATAAAACCATCAAAATTACACTCTACTCTTTCTAAGGTTCTAGGTTTAGCACACCAAGCACCATAGTTACTTCTAGTTTGAGGTAGGAGCCAAAGGTAGAGGCCCTCGGGTGGATCTTTCTTCGGCAAGAGAAGGCGACGAGGACAACCCGTTCATCCCACTCCAAGGAGCAAGAAGAGAAGGACTTCAAGACTTAGGTATAACCCTTTAACCGAGTAGCTAACTCTCTTAGCTTGTTTGTTAGTTTATGTTTAGCAAAGATCCTCCTTTTCACAGTCCATGTTTGTCACGACCCGAAAGTACGGAACATGACCGGCACTTAAACTACGAACGTCTCGAGGCGTACGTGATCTAAGTAAACCGAAAACCCAGAAATCCAAACCAAGAAAAGTAGTAGAGTGCAGGAAAAACCAACTTAAAGCAAGTAATTTCAATAGCATAAGCCGAATTATGCGGTTTTTTAAAACATCAAAATTTTACTGAAAATTTCGGCAGAGTCTCCTTTGTAAATACCGGCCCCCAAACGGGATACAACATGAATAGTATACGAAATCAAGAAAAAGGCATCCCCAAGCGGGAGCTAGCTCTTCGTCAATCGACGGTCACAACCACACAAGCAATATAATATACAACGCCAACGGCGAGGATCAAAACTCAAAAGGAAACTCAAAACCACCAAATATATAACGAGCGACTCTAAGGTCGAAAGAATAAACAACACTGGTCTCTATCTCAATAAATACATGTTTGGTTAATGGAACTTCTAGATACAACAGAATAATAATATACAAGATATAATGATGGGTAAGATACAAATAACCCACCTACTAGCAAGCCACCCGGAAATGGAAATAGTGCCAGCAAAGCCGTAATGAAACCTGTACTGCAAAACCTGCAAGAAACTGGGGCACAACGGGGGTGAGTTGCCAACTCGTGAATAGAAAAACATCTACGCACAGAAATCGCATAAATAACGCAATCCTAGGTCAATGATCATAATATGTCCTCAAATACAGGAATAACACGTAGCCTATAACAAGGCTAGGGTAAATATCTAACCCGAGTGTAATCTCATGTGCCCGTGTCAGTGCCTCAGGTAGCAATATATCATATGAATAAGGTATGAATGCATGAAAACAGAATACATGTAAATGAAGAACTGTTTTCATAAATTAGTGAGATTTCCTTTGTATTTTTAAACTGAGGTATCATAAATGAAATCAGTATCAACAGTGTCTAGCATCGACACAAAACATAAATCTCAATGTCTCGAAATATCAATGTCTCAATCTCAATATCTAGGGCGCCGTCAGTCCAGACCGGCCCCTACCATCCATCTCAAGACCACGACGGTATCCTCCGGATATCCGACGTGTCGGGTAATATCACCGGTAGGTAGTGCTCCCCAGCCAGGCTCAACGTCAACACCACATTCCTCTTGCCCCGGGATACCATACCGGGCCCACCATGTACCCGAAACGGTTACTCCACTCCTCGAATCGGGTCTCGAAATCCATCAGCAAACTCATGGTGGACGACTCATACATCATGGGAAAACCGCACTTTTTATTTTAAAAGGGAGAAAAGGTTTATTTATGTTTTTGCGGTTTTCCTCCAAATCCAAGAAATCTCATGAAATCCGAATCCAAGTCATCAATAGCATGTAAACAGTGAATATAGGCATGAGAATCCATGAATGCGACACAACAGTGAATAATAACATGCATGAAGTAGTAGGCAATAACTACAATGTCTAACTAGCATATACGGCAAGTACACTAATATCATGTCTAAACTATTAGCTAACAACCTATGTCAAATGAAATAGTATTTTCTAAAGTGTTCGTGACATGTCAATTACCGATGAAGATGTGTGTGAGCCGGCAAGTAAGTGTACGTGGTACATACGCGTCATCGGTAATGGTGCTGGTGTCCTAGCAGCATGATATTAATAATGCAATAAGAAATTATAATATAAGTATGCGATGCGGAGCGAACAGTAAAAATGAGCGGGAGCTGAATACTAGACGCAACTATAACTAATCTGCACTAATCTAATATAAGTCCTACAAATGGTGCCTTTTGAAATAACACGAATCATGGGGTTTTGAAAATAGGGGCTACGGTGTTTTTAAGAAAAGATACGTTTTTTGAAATATCCGTAGAATCCCTTGACCTGTCTTTTAAAATACGCATGATTCGTAAGCTTTGAAATAGGTAAGAATCGAATCTAATCTAACAACTAAACTAAGCTAAAGGGCTAAGCTAACAAGCTGGACTACAGGTAAGGAAACCGCCTAACGTCTGAGTCGATACATATACATACCTGTATATATATTAGTCGGTGATCCCGCCTCAATAATATCATATCCGATACCATATCTATAATCAGACATCCCAAGTCAAGAGTGCGGATCAATCATCAAGATATAGCTCATACGTAAATCCGTCGTACGGCATCCTCCAATTCTGGGTACGGGTCAAAATCACATTCATCATACTATTCACCTGTTATCCTCTTTATCAATATTATGATCTGGTACTGATCTACGTCTAGTACAATACTGATATCGCCTAAGTATGCATGCACGTGTGTAAAAACTACGTCAAGGACCCGCTACAACGTCTTGTCGTATCTCAAATACGAACCCCGCTATATCACCGATCTCACGGCCTCAAATCAAATCTCATCGACTCAGCTCAATCCCAAGTATCATCCTCAATCCGTATGTGAACACATAGTCCCATACCCATGTGAACACATAACTATAAAGAATCCCATGAGCACATATCAATAGGAATGTATGCAAGTATGTATGTGTGTATGTGTGTGTGTAACACTACCCTAGGGTTCGCAACACTAAAGTAATCCAACACACCAATATCCATCCTAAGCATCGTTATTAATCCCAAATAACATATAATAATTGTTGGTGTGTATACGCATCCGTATACACCACCACGGACTGCGGGGGTGCTATACGCCATCCACCCGACTTCTCCCCGTAGATATAAATCTACTCACCTGGTCTTCGCTAGCCGGTGCCGACGTCGCCACGCGCTTGCTTGTCGTCTCGAAGTCCACATGGGGGTACCTACATATCATAACGTACCATATCGCATTAAAACTAAATTCGAAATCGAAACGGCATACGAAAATCAAATCGGCACGCGTATCACGCATAGGTCCAAACCTATCGCCTACGCATGCAAGAATAGTCAAACCAACCCTCGATGTCGATGTACAAATGTCAAACCATCGAGAAAAATCCAATCACACTCATTTGCACATTCCCGCATACTAATTTTAATATAAACTAGGTTAAAACTCACAAAAACCCCAAATTCACTTTAAAAGCCGTTTTTCCGAAAAACTAGCAAGCAAAATTACCCGTTTTAGTGCAAAACTCGATGTTTAAACAATTCTAGCGGCCATAATACTTATTAAATAACTTAAATAAGTCATAAAAACCATTTCCATAATTTAATCACATAAATTTGCATAATTTCCAAAATCCTAGATTGCAAAAATATCAATTTTAACACTTTTTATTGTAAAATTCACAATTTTACAATTAAACTTGGTTTTGCATATATTAAATGGTTAAACCACTCATGGAAACCTTAATGATGTGCTAAAAATCCTAACTAGATTTTAATCCCACGTTTTTATTTAATTTCTAAAACCTAGTTAGCAATTTAGCATAATTATCACCATTTTTAAACTAACAAATTAGCAACTAGTAACCAAATTAGATTTTTCATTCAATTACATGTTAATCCCCTCATTACAATCATAAGCTAATGATAAAGAACCTAATTTAATTCAAACCCTAGCTTCAATTCAAAATTCCCAATTGAATTTCCAAACATTCAATTAAACCCACAATTTAACACCTAATTAGCTTCATTAAGGAATTTAAATCAAAAAAAATGAATAATGGGTCAAAAGTTATACCTCACAAACCATGATCAAACTTGAATTCTAGACCTTCATTTTGAAATCCTTGCACCAAGATCCATGCTAAAGGAGATGAGGGAAAATGGGTAGGAGGTGGATTTTGATATGGATTTTTGCTTGATTTTTTTTGGATTTTTCAAGCATTTTTGAAGAACTTTTTTTAAAGAGGAGGAGATGAAGAATGAAGGGCTGTTGGGGTTCAGATTTTGGCCAGAAAATGAGTGGGGGAGGAGAGAGAGGGAGGTGGAGAAAATGGGAAGAAAGTCAAAGTCAATTCAAGGTCAAAGTCTAACTAATTTATCCATTTTCTTTTCTTTTCTTTTATTTCTTTTCCTTTGAAATTCAAGTGGGGAAAAAAATGGGGGCTGCTGAATTTAGCTAAGGGGAGATGTAAGTAGGGGTGTGTGGGTGTGGGCACGGGTGTGGGGTGATGAAAAATGATAAATACAATACCCCAAACATCCATTTACGCTAAAAAAAACCCTTTTTTCTTCAATAATTTCTAAACCGTTTTGGCAAATGATTTCGTTCCAAAAACCACATGATAAATTTTTATTTAAAGTTTTATGATGCACAAAATTTGTTTCAACTCATTCCAATTTGTAATTTTCCCTAATTAAATGTATTAGTGACGGCTTAAAATAATAATAAAATAATATTTTTTTCAGAAAATTTGAAATTTCACCAGCGGCTCAATAAACACCAAATAATAGCAATTACATAGCTAGAATATGTATATTTAATTTTTATAATAAGATATTTGTATTTTGGCTTTTTACAGAAAACCCCTTTATTTTACCGATTTTTCGAAATTTCACCGAAACGATTTTCAAAACGCTACAATCTTCCCCCCTTAAAGAAATTCGGTCCCCGAATTTAAATTCAAACTTCCCCAAATACTAAAACATCTAAGAAAAACCATCAAGTCGTCGGGGCTCCGAAACTGTAAATACATAAAACAAATCGTAGCGCAGTGCATGCGCTTGAAAAAAAAATGAGTATATAACTCAAATCAATACTCCATCAAGCATCCCGCAATCATCGGAGTCGTGGGGAAGACATCAATGCCAAATCCAAAGCAAAACCAATATGATATAACTCGAAACTATACATGTAACTATCGAATCTATATCTGTAAGTATCTGAAGGAAATGCATGCAAAATATATTCAGGTACTGTCCTCTGACTAGTCCCGCTCAGTACGAAAACACATAGCAATATCATAAAAACGTACTGCTCTATAAGAAATCAATCCCAAAATATGCACATGAATATTACGTGCGTCTGGTGCGCACGGAAATCAAAATCCATGAATGTGCCATACATGCGCACAGAAACAACATCTAAGTGCATCGGGTGTGCACGAAACATCTGTTGTAGGCAACATGTGTGCCTGACAGCAAAATCAGGTGCATCTGACATGCACGAAAAAAATCTCGATTTAGTGCATCTGGTGCGCACCAAAATCACCCTTCAAAACATGCGCCCAACATGCGCGAAAATCCAAATCAGGTGCATCCATCGTGCACGAAATCATGAAATACAATATCAAGCGTCGAACATGCGCAAAATCCAATCAGGTGCATAAGGTGCACAAAACAAATATCGAGTATCACAATCAAAATCGAAGTCCAGTGCATCTAAGTGCACAAAAGGCGTATCACTGCACTGCAAGCATATATAAACTATACCGAGTGTAGGAACGAAATCGTTGTTAGTGTATATGCCCTAGAGGCCATTACTGTATCATACTGGTTTGTATATTACTTAATGGATGCTTGGGATATTCACCTTGTATATACAATCTTGCTCAAAATAGTAGTATGCTACTTGGTTTGTTTCTACTTCAATGTGTACATGTGTTTATTTTTGTATATCGCCTATACACATTAGTAGAGCCCTTAGGATCTTTGCTTGATTACCAGCGATGTGATGGCCATCACACTAGTGGGGCTGGGTAATCTATAAGCACATCCTTATGCAGGTCCCTGGTCGCAGGACTATCGAGACAGGGCATCGATACTCCGGAGTAGACCAGCGCATGCGCTTCTCATCCCAGTGTGGGAGACGGTCTGTCCCACAGCCGTCAGTATGTCGTACTTGAGATAGTATGCGGGTGCTCGTTAGGTTACGGGTACACTGGACAGGACTCGTCGGGAACTGACTAGTTGGTATTATACCTATCGTCAGTTATCAGTTTCCAGGTGACATGAGTACAGCTTAGTCCGCTGACTTGACACTGTCACTTCGCCTCGAGTGTGTTCCCACTGTACTTTGATCACTACCCTACCACGGCTCAAAGGAGTCGTGCAAACAGGTAGTGGTTGGGTGCAGTCCCGAAGCACTTGGAGGCAGTGACGGTTAGACAGGATTCGTCTCTCCCGGTATTGGGGGTTGACATCGCGCTGTGTCTAGGAGAGCCATTACACGAGTAGTCCCTGGCCAGGGCAAACGAGATATACTGGTAGGTTTCCAGTGTTATCTCAGGGTGTTTTGGGCTTCGCTCCGGCACGACTTGTACCGCTATTGGGGGACTGACGTTTACCGCCCCCTAGGCCCGCCATGCGATGTATCAGACGAACAGACCGGACTGTACGGAGAATGTCACACTCAGGCTCAGTAGGAGTTCAGATGGGTTTCGCCTCGTCGGTCTTCTTGTCGGCACTACCTGGGGACCGTTACGCACAGCTAGTGCCGCTTGCGGTCTGTGGTTAAACCCACTGCCAGCGTAGTGTCGAGTCTTTAGAGTCCCACACAGAAAGCTTTTCGCCTTTAGTCAAAAGAGTAGAGGTCGCATGGTATTGCGACAGGTCGCATGGTTTTGCGACAGGGTTCGGTCACATCCGTGCACTTGTGCACGTATAGTGTCCGGACAGTTTACACTAGCGGGCTTTGGTTTAAGCCAGATCCTAGTGTACCTTTTGGGATTGGATTTATCCAGTGTGCATTCGTGTTCCTCGGAACGCGGATGCGGGTGTGTATGCACAGTTGACAGGGAGGCAGAGGCAGCGGATTCTCATTAGGGTTGTTGACAGTTGACCGTTGACTATTTGACTTTTTGCTCAACCCTAATGAGAATATGATATGCGATTAACTATTATATTAATTAAGTATTATGGTGATATGGTTGTTGACTTTTGTTGACTTGTTGACTTTTGTTGACTTGTTGACTTTGTTGACTTTTTGACTTGTTGACTTTGTTGACCGGTTGACTAGGCTTGACTAGTTGACCATCATGATAACCATAGCCATCATTTCATGGCAAAGACTTTTTCTTGCTTGCTCATTTGTGTAAAATGAGTGCATGAAATGATATGGTTATGGTTGCTTCAAACCATCACATAAGACTTTTGTTAGTATGATGAGTTATGATTGCTTTGGATTATGAGAGGGTGAAAGACAAAAGAGAGCCTCATTCTTTCTTGCTCATTCTCTCTCTTGTTCTTGAGCTCTCCTTTTGCTCTCACCCTCTTGCTCTTTTTCCCTCTCTTTAATCTATGGTTCTCTTGTCTCATGAGTTGAGAATCAAGAACCATAGATAAAATCCCACACAAAGTATTCTCTACTCATTCTAGTTCACTAGGTTTAGCAAACCAAGTGAACTAGTTTCTTCAAAGAACGAAGAAGGAGCTAAAGGTTGGAGCTTTCAGGTGGATCTATCTTCGGCGTACGGAGACGACGAGAAGAAGCCATTCCGGACCACCATCGGAGCTTGAAGACGAAGGAGTTCAAGACAAGCAAGGTATAACCCCCTAACCGAGTAGCTAGAAACTCGTAGTTAGGTTGCTAGATAGATGTTTAACCAAGATCCGGGTTATAGGTCCATGTTACCACCTCCGTAAAAATTGTTTTTTACCAAATTCCGCATTCCCGAAAGTACCGGGAGAGGTAGCATGGACTTACAGTGGTATCAGAGCCTAGTTAAACTCTATCTAACATGTTAGCAAGTAACTAGAAGGTCGATCAACGAAAAAGTCCTGAAACGAACCCCGGAATTTTAAACTTTCTGTCGATTTTAAAAGTGCTGGAAAACATTTTTGAAATACACCTAAAATAGACTCAGGCTTTTTTAAAGAAACTGCAAAATTTTGGGCCCCTGACTCGATCAAAGCGCCGCGTTTCCACGGCGGGAGCACGCTCCCGCCGCGGAAACGCGGCCGAGTTGACTCGGTCAGGGGTTTTCTTTTTTGCAGTTTACTAGTGGGGGTATTTTGGGATTTTTGGTATATATATTTTCAACCCAGATTTTCCAGAACGAAAATTTTACTTTGGGGTCCCGAAAATCCGTATTTTTGATCGAACTTCTAAAAGACTTAAGCTAACGGGTTTTCTGTAATGTGATATTTGTATTGAACGTCTACTAATCGCTATATGTCGATTAGTGGGGGTTATACAAATCTGTGATCTGTAATGTTGCTGGAATGTGGATATGAATATGTTGGATTGTCGCGGGTGAATAGCCGGGGGTTGTGAGACGAGAGTTTTCTTTTCTTTCAATTCATGTAAATTTGTAAATTGATGTAATAATTATTTGTATGGCCGCACAACCGGGTCGGGGTTGTAGCCGTCATTGTATAATTTCTTTTTACTGTTTTTGCTCCTAGGATAGACCCATGGAGGGGGTGCACAAACTATCGGGTATGCCGAAGTGTCGAGTGGCCTACTCATGGAGATGAGGGAGGTTACTACGCTTCGGGTACTTGGCGGGTAGTTTGCCGCACCCGTAGGGGTCTTGGGTGGGGTATTTGGCTATTCACCGCGACCGTGTAATCTGTTTGTCGTTACAGGCTCGTGCGAATTACAGATTCCTAGTATATCCAATGTATTCATCTGTGATCTGAAATGTTTATCATTGCAGTATATCTATATATGATATTATTTAGGCGTTGCTTATGTTTTACAGACGCGCTAGCCCAGCCCCCGCTCTGTCATTAGTTAAGTAACCTAACGGGTAATGATGGGGCCCCGTGGCAAATGCGAATGGCATAAGCGTACGTCATATTTTGGTTGTTTTCTGCAATGGTAGGATTAAATGATGGGACGCATTAAAAGAACTAATGCAAGAATATCACGCATTAAAAGAACTAATGCAAGATAATAAACCATGTTAAAGTCGTTGGAACACTTTCGAAAAACCACTCGGTTCTTTTCAAAACAACTTTTAAATGCGGAGCTTGAGCCACTCCTTTTAAAAGCTATCTCGTTCCATCGACCAAATCAAGTTCACTACGTTCACGGTTTTGCCAAAACCATCCGTAGCCCTCCGTCGTTTCACATGAATAGTCAATAGTATTCAAGCTGTGTTTGTTGGCCAAAGTCAAGGCACAGTGATTGGTAGCTATTGGGTATTCATGTGCAGCATAGATAGATGCGTTGGTTTGGAACAGTCGTATTGCCTTGTTGGCCAAAGTCAAGGGTAGGTGCGGGTGGATTCAAATTAACCTGGAGAACGACGGGCAAAACTTGACATGTGACTTATGATTTGTTGGCCAAAGTCAAGATCATAAGAGCATGGGGCAAAAATCCACATCGGGAGTTTCATAAGTACTGAAACTTGCTAGATTTGCATACCATTTGGAGTGTGATGATTCTGGTAGGATTCCTTCAGTTTCGTCACGCGATGATATTTGGATCCCGATCCTACTGTGAGTATATGCTACTCCTCGGGAAATTTCTCACTTAACGATCAATGCTATAAACCTAGTAGGTGCCTAGAAAGGTGTTAGCGGGGCTACGCCCCCAGGGAAAAGAGGTTCTTTAATTAAGGAACTTCGCGAAAGCGTTGGAAAACCTCCCTCGAAGTACCGACACCGGCCTGGCTGAACGGTTAAGCAAGTATTGTACGGTGGGATTGATCCTGACTAATTCTTCCTTTATGGTTTGAGGAGGGATTCGAGAAACAGTGGGAGCCATCCTGTTTAGACAAACTAAAAACCACTCTAAACTTGCAAGAGCATCATGCTGAGTGTTTCTTCTTCTCTCTCCTAATTGCAGCGACCAATCAACATGACTGGACTTAAGTTACTCCTAGATAAAAACAAACTGACAGGGCCAAACTACAAAGATTGGCTCAGGAATGTAAAGATAGCAATCACTTACGACAAGCTGGGGTATCTTCTTACCACCAAAGCTCCCCCTGTCCCTGGTCCAACTTCCAGCGTCGCGGATAAAAATATCCGCAAGACTTGGGAGATTGATAGCGCGAAGGCAAAATGCCTCCTGCTTGCCTCGATGGACAACGAACATCAGAGGAGGCACGAGAATATGGACATGGAATCCATATTGCTTCATACAAAAGAACTGTATGGAGAGCAATCTCGTATCGCAAGATACGAAGCGTCGAAAAAGTTATTTTCGACAAGAATGGCCGTCGGATCATCAGTAGCCGAGCACGTGCTAAAGATGATCGGCTACATTGAGGAGCTCGCAGACCTAGGGATCACATTGGAGAGTGAGCTATATACGGATATAGTTCTCCAGTCCCTTCCTTCCACTTACGCCCAGTTTATACTGAACTTCAACTTACAAGAAAAAGAGGTTGAACTTTTAGAGCTCCTCAACATGCTGAGGAGCGCAGAGGGCACCCTACAGAAAGGTAGGGATACATCCACTTTGTTTGTAGGAGGATCATCTTCTTCTAGGTCCAAGGCGAAAGCCAAGGGAAAGAAGAAGAAGGCCCCCGCCAAACCAAGGGACGGTGTTAGTAAAGTGGATACGAAGGGAAAAGGTAAAGCAACAAAGATAGCGGGGAAGCTTGTGGATAAGGAAGAATGCTTCTATTGTCATAAGAAAGGACACTGGAAGAATGATTGCAGGGCCTGGAAGGCCAGAACACAGGAATTGAAGCAGGTTGCAGCTTCAGCTTCAGGTGTGTATGTTATTGAAAACTGTCTTTCAATAAACTCTACTTCCTGGGTATTGGATACCGGATCAGGATCTCATATCTGTAATTCTTTGCAGGCGTTGAGAAACCGTAGGGTTTTGAAGGCAGGTGACATGACCCTCAGAGTTGCGAACGGAGCTAGCATGGATGCTAAAGCCGTGGGGGACTATCACCTGGGAATGTCAGATGGACATGTTTTGGTTTTGCGTAATTGCTTTTTTGTACCCAACGCAACTTGTAATATCATTTCTGTATCTTTAGTTTCTAAAGAAGGTTATGAATTTGCGTTTGTAAGTAATGTTGTAAACATTCACCTTAATCAAGTTTTGATTGGGTCAGGTACATTGAGTAATGGTATATACGTATTGAACCAACCACAGATTTTCAATGTCCAGAATACACACAAAAGAAAGTCTCCAGAAATAAATCAGACTTTCTTGTGGCATTGTAGACTGGGTCACATCAATGAGAGAAGGTTGACTTAGTTACATACAGAGGGATATTTGAATGCGTTCGAATATCAATCGTATGCCACTTGTCAATCTTGTCTCAAAGGAAAGATGACAAAGACTCCGTTTACTGGACATGGAGTAAGAGCGAGCGAGCTCTTGGGACTCGTACACAGTGACGTGTGCGGTCCAATGTCTACACATGCGCGAAGCGGCCATTCTTACTTCATTACTTTTACGGATGACTTCTCAAGGTACGGTTATGTCTTCTTAATGAAACATAAGTCCGAAGCCTTTGGAAAATTCCAGGAGTATAAGAATGAAGTAGAGAAACAGACCGGCAAAAGTATTAAGATTCTAAGATCGGATCGAGGTGGAGAATACTTAAGTGCCGAGTTCCTGGACTATTTAAAAGAGAACGGAATTCTCTCTCAGCTTACTCCTCCATACACCCCGCAACATAACGGTGTATCGGAGAGACAGAACCGCACCCTATTGGATATGGTGCGGTCCATGATGAGTAACGCTGAGTTACCGCGATCATTCTGGGGGTATGCGCTAGAATCAGCTGCATACCTTTTGAACCGAGTTCCGACTAAGACCGTGCCTACTACACCATATGAGATGTGGTGTGGGAAGAGACCCTATCTTAAGCACATTAAGACATGGGGATGTCCAGCTTTTGTCAAAAAGCAGCATACGGACAAGCTCGAGGCACGCTCGGTGCAGTGCAAGTTTGTGGGGTATCCGAAGAACTCCAAAGGATATTTCTTCTACGGTGAAGAGGAATAAAAAGTTCTTGTTTCTCGTCATTCCTACTTCTTGGAAACTGAGTTTTTGGAAACCCAGATAAGTGGGAGCACAGTAGAACTGGAAGAAATTCCAGAACCACGGACTATTACTGAAAGTTTAGTGGAACCAGAGGGTTCGGAAGAACTGGACATTCCTACGCCGCTCCGCAGGAGTAGTAGGCAGACTCATCCGCCCGAGAGATACTACGGTTTTCTCATAGACGGGGATAGAGAGGATTGCATCATAAATTATGATGAGCCTACTAGCTTCCAGCAGGCCGTTCAGAGCGTTGACTCAGTGAAATGGCTGGATGTAATGCGGACCGAAATGGAGTCCATGTACACCAACAAGGTATGGACGTTGGACATTGCTCCAGACGGGGTAAAACCCGTAGGATGCAAGTGGATCTTCAAAAGGAAGATTGGTGTAGATGGACAGGTTGAGACCTATAAAGCTAGGCTGGTAGCAAAAGGTTTCCGTCAAAGACCTGGCTTGGACTACGACGAAACCTTTTCTCCAGTAGCCATGCTGAAATCCATTCGGATCCTTCTTGCCATTGCTGCCTTCCACGATTATGAGATCTGGCAAATGGACGTAAAGACAGCTTTTCTAAATGGAAATTTAGAGGAGTGTGTCTATATGGACCAGCCAGAGGGTTTCATTCAGAGTGGGAGCAGCGGAAAGGTGTGCAAGTTGCTTAAGTCCATCTATGGACTAAAGCAGGCATCGCGGAGTTGGAACATCTGCTTTGATGAGACGGTCAAAGAATTTGGCTTTATCAAAAATCCAGATGAACCATGCATCTATAGTAGATGTGTAGCGAGAACTGTAGTATTCCTCGTTTTATACGTGGATGACATTCTCTTAATAGGAAATGACATTCCTATGCTACAATCTGTCAAGGGGTTCTTGTCACACAGGTTCTCCATGAAAGACCTGGGTGATGCCTCATACATTCTGGGTATCCGGATCTACCGTGACAGATCCAAGAGGATATTAGGACTTTCTCAGTCCAGGTACATCGACACCGTGCTGAAAAGATTCAGTATGGAAGATTCCAAGCGCGGTAACCTGCCGGCTTGTCACGGGATCACCCTCTCTAAAGAGATGTCTCCCAAGACTGATTTGGAGAGGGATCGCATGTCTATTATACCCTACGCTTCTGCGGTAGGCTCTATAATGTATGCGATGTTGTGTACCAGACCGGATGTAGCTTATGCACTGAGTGTGGTAAGCCGGTATCAGTCAAACCCTGGGGAGAAACACTGGATAGCGGTAAAGAACATTCTCAAGTACCTGAGAAGGACTAAGGAGATGTTCTTGGTGTATGGCGGAAAAGACCTCCAGATCGAGGCCTTTGCTGACTCCAGCTTCCAGAGTGACAAGGATGATTCCAAGTCCATGTCGGGTTTTGTCTTTACCCTCAATGGAGGGGCGGTGTGTTGGAAGAGTTCCAAAGAGGAAACCGTTGCAGACTCGACGATGGAAGCGGAATACATCGCTGCATCTGATGCCGCAAAAGAAGCTGTCTGGATGAGGAAGTTCTTGAAAGAACTTCAGGTGGTTCCGTCCATTGTTGATCCAATACCTCTGTATTGCAACAACAACGGGGCTATAGCTTTAGCGAAGGAACCCAGGTCCCATCAGAGATCCAGGCACATCTTGAGGCGGTATCACCTGATCAGGGAGATCGTGGATCGCCAGGAGATCGAGGTTCGGAGAGTCGGTTCAGAAGATAACACTGCAGATCCATTCACCAAGGCCCTGCCCCAGACTCAGTTCGAGCGGCTGATCGAGATGATAGGTCTTCGATACGCCAGTACATGGCCTTAGTGCAAGTGGGAGATTGTTAGTGTATATGCCCTAGAGGCCATTACTGTATCATACTGGTTTGTATATTACTTAATGGATGCTTGGGATATTCACCTTGTATATACAATCTTGCTCAAAATAGTAGTATGCTACTTGGTTTGTTTCTACTTCAATGTGTACATGTGTTTATATTTTGTATATCGCCTATACACATTAGTGGAGCCCTTAGGATCTTTGCTTGATTACCAGCGATGTGATGGCCGTCACACTAGTGGGGCTGGGTAATCTATAAGCACATCCTTATGCAGGTCCCTGGTCGCAGGACTATCGAGACAGGGCATCGATACTCCGGAGTAGACCAGCGCATGCGCTTCTCATCCCAGTGTGGGAGACGGTCTGTCCCACAGCCGTCAGTACGTCGTACTTGAGATAGTATGCGGGTGCTCGTTAGGTTACGGGTACACTGGACAGGACTCGTCGGGAACTGACTAGTTGGTATTATACCTATCGTCAGTTATCAGTTCCCAGGTGACATGAGTACAGCTTAGTCCGCTGACTTGACACTGTCACTTCGCCTCGAGTGTGTTCCCACTGTACTTTGATCACTACCCTACCACGGCTCAAAGGAGTCGTGCAAACAGGTAGTGGTTGGGTGCAGTCCCGAAGCACTTGGAGGCAGTGACGGTTAGACAGGATTCGTCTCTCCCGGTATTGGGGGTTGACATCGCGCTGTGTCTAGGAGAGCCATTACACGAGTAGTCCCTGGCCAGGGCAAACGAGATATACTGGTAGGTTTCCAGTGTTATCTCAGGGTGTTTTGGGCTTCGCTCCGGCACGACTTGTACCGCTATTGGGGGACTGACGTTTACCGCCCCCTAGGCCCGCCATGCGATGTATCAGACGAACAGACCGGACTGTACGGAGAATGTCACACTCAGGCTCAGTAGGAGTTCAGATGGGTTTCGCCTCGTCGGTCTTCTTGTCGGCACTACCTGGGGACCGTTACGCACAGCTAGTGCCGCTTGCGGTCTGTAGTTAAACCCACTGCCAGCGTAGTGTCGAGTCTTTAGAGTCCCACACAGAAAGCTTTTCTCCTTTAGGCAAAAGAGTAGAGGTCGCATGGTATTGCGACAGGTCGCATGGTTTTGCGACAGGGTTCGGTCACATCCGTGCACTTGTGCACGTATAGTGTCCGAACAGTTTACACTAGCGGGCTTTGGTTTAAGCCAGATCCTAGTGTACCTTTTGGGATTGGATTTATCCAGTGTGCATTCATGTTCCTCGGAACGCGGATGCGGGTGTGTATGCACAGTTGACAGGGAGGCAGAAGCAGCGGATTCTCATTAGGGTTGTTGACAGTTGACCGTTGACTATTTGACTTTTTGCTCAACCCTAATGAGAATATGATATGTGATTAACTATTATATTAATTAAGTATTATGGTGATATGGTTGTTGACTTTGTTGACTTGTTGACTTTTGTTGACTTGTTGACTTTGTTGACTTGTTGACTTTTGTTGACTTGTTGACTTTGTTGACCGGTTGACTAGGCTTGACTAGTTGACCATCATGATAACCATAGCCATCATTTCATGGCAAAGACTTTTTCTTGCTTGCTCATTTGTGTAAAATGAGTGCATGAAATGATATGGTTATGGTTGCTTCAAACCATCACATAAGACTTTTGTTAGTATGATGAGTTATGATTGCTTTGGATTATTAGAGGGTGAAAGACAAAAGAGAGCCTCATTCTTTCTTGCTCATTCTCTCTCTTGTTCTTGAGCTCTCCTTTTGCTCTCACCCTCTTGCACTTTTTCCCTCTCTTTAATCTATGGTTCTCTTGTCTCATGAGTTGAGAATCAAGAACCATAGATAAAATCCCACACAAAGTATTCTCTACTCATTCTAGTTCACTAGGTTTAGCAAACCAAGTGAACTAGTTTCTTAAAAGAACGAAGAAGGAGCTAAAGGTTGGAGCTTTCAAGTGGATCTATCTTCGGCGTACGGAGACGACGAGAAGAAGCCATTCCGGACCACCATCGGAGCTTGAAGACAAAGGAGTTCAAGACAAGCAAGGTATAACCCCCTAACCGAGTAGCTAGAAACTCGTAGTTAGGTTGCTAGATAGATGTTTAACCAAGATCCGGGTTATAGGTCCATGTTACCACCTCCGTAAAAATTGTTTTTTACCAAATTCCGCATTCCCGAAAGTACCGGGAGAGGTAGCATGGACTTACAATCGTGTGCATGCATACGCACAAAACCAACTCAACTGTTTAAAACCGTAAAATCACAAACATGTGAAACTAAAGAACGAAAACGATATCAAGTGCAACACTGTGCAAAGATCGTAAATCCTCAATCATCAAAATCAAATCATACGAATAAATCACCCAAAACATCGTAATCAATAATGGCGGAACAGTACCGCTCAAGTGCATTCTCTAAGAATCTCGGCCAACTGTCGCGGTCACTAGTGGGACGTCTTGTCGATGATCATGAACTCTGTCCTGCTGGTGTGCGTAACCATGACCACTCCTGGGCCAAGGTCTTCACTGTGAATTACCAATCTTTCGGTCCATCGGCTCATCAGCCTGTCAGGTGTGCTAACGGGGACGATTCCGTTCTGGCACTTCTCTGGTCATCTCTTGGTCAATCATCGCGACCACTCGTAAGACAGCGTATTACTGGCGTCGGCCTCTAGCTCTCTGAATGTATGTGACACATCTGATCCTGGGTGCAGGTATCATTGCAGCAGTGTCCTGGAAGGAATCCTGCTCATGGTCTCTTCCATGTCTCGCCTCTGCCAACTGTCCGGAAGTCATCGTCCTTTCCTATATCTGCATCTTGCTCCAAAATGGCTGCATACCCATCGCGACTCCTTCTGGAAGGTATATCCAGTACTCTGCCTCGGCATGCGTATCGCATCTCTGATGTCGGCGGAGTGGAACGTCGTCTTATCCAGATCTTGTACGGACCTCTTTACTCCACTTTCTCTAATGTCGACTGTTTCGGAATCGTCTCATCATGGCTACATGGACTGAGCTCCAACGGCTATCCTCGTATCGGGAGTCTCCCAAGAAATGCATCTCACCACCTAGCATCCGAATTAAGTCGAGCCATCCGACCGAGTCGTCAAACCTCATAATCCCCCAAGAGCTCAACCTCTTGGGCACAGTTTAATAGTATCGAGTACATACCACAGCATCGGTGGTCCAGCCGTAGAAGGGCAAACCCAAGCCTCACTAATGATGCCGTAGAACTGCCGCAAACCCGAAGGTTCAAAGTCTTTCACACGGTCATTAAGTCGAGTTAGGGTTTCATTCTTCTAGAGGGACCATAGAATTGCCTGCATGTCTTTCCGACTACTTTAAACTTGGAATAATAGGTTTCTGACATTCGATCGTCTCTGTCGACTCTCAACGTCTCCGCGTGAAGTCGTCTCCAGCTGGAATCAATCTATCTGATAACCTCGCATCGGGGTAGGCGAACGATCCACATGTCCTAGTCATTCATCCTCGATGACTAGCGACCTTCTAGCATCTATTAGTACAACTCGTCCCGCAATAGCTCCAACATATTGGGCGATATCTCGTCACTCGCAGCAACAACTAGCTCACTCGTCTGCACGCTGAACAGTGCCTCAATCATCATGAGTAAGCAACACACCAACGGTCATCAAGATCTGGCTGGCCTCTATCATTGGCTCAATCCTCTAGTGTCGATCAGCACATCCAAGTAACCTTATAAAGGCGATCCGCCAAACGCTAGTGGCGCGGAAACACAGTAAAAAGACACATCTCCGCAATCGTGTGTCGCCGGAATCATGACCTGGTCAGTCCTCGTTCGCGACGAGCTTGTGCTGACCGCAACTCTAGCCGTAGCTCTCCCTGCCTGTAACCGTAGCAGCAAAACCAGACTGGTACCGACGAGGCTAGATCAGGAAGGAATATAATACTGAATAAGGAAATGTACATCCTAAGGCTTCATAAGTGGAGTGGCGTGTCGTAAATATGCCGCGGAACATACCAACGGTACGTCACTCTACTTTAGTCACCTATTCCATCAACCAAGGGTCATCCTACGCTCCGAAGGTAAAACCTAACGCTCTGATACCAACTTTGTCACGACCCGAAAGTACGGAACATGACCGGCACTTAAACTACGAACGTCTCGAGGCGTACGTGATCTAAGTAAACCGAAAAACCAGAAATCCAAACCAAGAAAAGTAGTAGAGTGCAGGAAAAACCAACCTAAAGCAAGTAATTTCAATAGCATAAGCCGAATTATGCGGTTTTTTAAAACATCAAAATTTTACTGAAAATTTCGGCAGAGTCTCCTTTGTAAATACCGGCCCCCAAACGGGATACAACATGAATAGTATACGAAATCAAGAAAAAGGCATCCCCAAGAGGGAGCTAGCTCTTCGTCAATCGACGGTCACAACCACACAAGCAATATAATATACAACGCCAACGGCGAGGATCAAAACTCAAAAGGAAACTCAAAACCACCGAATATATAACGAGCGACTCTAAGGTCGAAAGAATAAACAACACTGGTCTCTATCTCAATAAATACATGTTTGGTTGATGGAACTTCTAGATACAACAGAATAATAATATACAAGATATAATGATGGGTAAGATACAAATAACCCACCTACTAGCAAGCCACCCGGAAATGGAAATAGTGCCAGCAAAGCCGTAATGAAACCTGTACTGCAAAACCTGCAAGGAACTGGGGCACAACGGGGGTGAGTTGCCAACTCGTGAATAGAAAAACATCTACGCACAGAAATCGCATAAATAACGCAATCCTAGGTCAATGATCATAATATGTTCTCAAATACAGGAATAACACGTAGCCTATAACAAGGCTAGGGTAAATATCTAACCCGAGTGTAATCTCATGTGCCCGTGTCAGTGCCTCAGGTAGCAATATATCATATGAATAAGGTATGAATGCATGAAAACAGAATACATGTAAATGAAGAACTGTTTTCATAAATTAGTGAGATTTCCTTTGTATTTTTAAACTGAGGTATCATAAATGAAATCAGTATCAACAGTGTCTAGCATCGACACAAAACATAAATCTCAATGTCTCGAAATATCAATGTCTCAATCTCAATATCTAGGGCGCCGTCAGTCCAGACCGGCCCCTACCATCCATCTCAAGACCACGACGGTATCCTCCGGATATCCGACGTGTCGGGTAATATCACCGGTAGGTAGTGCTCCCCAGCCAGGCTCAACGTCAACACCACATTCCTCTTGCCCCGGGGTACCATACCGGGCCCACCATGTACCCGAAACGGTTACTCCACTCCTCGAATCGGGTCTCGAAATCCATCAGCAAACTCATGGTGGACGACTCATACATCATGGGAAAACCGCACTTTTTATTTTAAAAGGGAGAAAAGGTTTATTTATGTTTTTGCGGTTTTCCTCCAAATCCAAGAAATCTCATGAAATCCGAATCCAAGTCATCAATAGCATGTAAACAGTGAATATAGGCATGAGAATCCATGAATGCGACACAACAGTGAATAATAACATGCATGAAGTAGTAGGCAATAACTAAAATGTCTAACTAGCATATAAGGCAAGTACACTAATATCATGTCTAAACTATTAGCTAACAACCTATGTCAAATGAAATAGAATTTTCTAAAGTGTTCGTGACATGTCAATTACCGATGAAGA
Source organism: Agapanthus africanus (assembly GCA_030015575.1). Taxonomy (NCBI): domain Eukaryota; kingdom Viridiplantae; phylum Streptophyta; class Magnoliopsida; order Asparagales; family Amaryllidaceae; genus Agapanthus; species Agapanthus africanus. The sequence continues at coordinate 368,076,779 of CM057346.1, forward strand.
TGTGTGTGAGCCGGCAAGTAAGTGTACGTGGTACATACGCGTCATCGGTAATGGTGCTGGTGTCCTAGCAGCATGATATTAATAATGCAATAAGAAATTATAATATAAGTATGCGATGCGGAGCGAACAGTAAAAATGAGCGGGAGCTGAATACTAGACGCAACTATAACTAATCTGCACTAATCTAATATAAGTCCTACAAATGGTGCCTTTTGAAATAACACGAATCATGGGGTTTTGAAAATAGGGGCTACGGTGTTTTTAAGAAAAGATACGTTTTTTGAAATATCCGTAGAATCCCTTGACCAGTCTTTTAAAATACGCATGATTCGTAAGCTTTGAAATAGGTAAGAATCGAATCTAATCTAACAACTAAACTAAGCTAAAGGGCTAAGCTAACAAGCTGGACTACAGGTAAGGAAACCGCCTAACGTCTGAGTCGATACATATACATACCTGTATATATATTAGTCGGTGATCCCGCCTCAATAATATCATATCCGATACCATATCTATAATCAGACATCCCAAGTCAAGAGTGCGGATCAATCATCAAGATATAGCTCGTACGTAAATCCGTCGTACGGCATCCTCCAATTCTGGGTACGGGTCAAAATCACATTCATCATACTATTCACCTGTTATCCTCTTTATCAATATTATGATCTGGTACTGATCTACGTCTAGTACAATACTGATATCGCCTAAGTATGCATGCACGTGTGTAAAAACTACGTCAAGGACCCGCTACAACGTCATGTCGTATCTCAAATACGAACCCCGCTATATCACCGATCTCACGGCCTCAAATCAAATCTCATCGACTCAGCTCAATCCTAAGTATCATCCTCAATCCGTATGTGAACACACAGTCCCATACCCATGTGAACACATAACTATAAAGAATCCCATGAGCACATATCAATAGGAATGTATGCAAGTATGTATGTGTGTATGTGTGTGTGTAACACTACCCTAGGGTTCGCAACACTAAAGTAATCCAACACACCAATATCCATCCTAAGCATCGTTATTAATCCCAAATAACATATAATAATTGTTGGTGTGTATACGCATCCGTATACACCACCACGGACTGCGGGGGTGCTATACGCCATCCACCCGACTTCTCCCCGTAGATATAAATCTACTCATCTGGTCCTCGCTAGCCGGTGCCGACGTCGCCACGCGCTTGCTTGTCGTCTCGAAGTCCACATGGGGGTACCTACATATCATAACGTACCATAACGCATTAAAACTAAATTCGAAATCGAAACGGCATACGAAAATCAAATCGGCACGCGTATCACGCATAGGTCCAAACCTATCGCCTACGCATGCAAGAATAGTCAAACCAACCCTCGATGTCGATGTACAAATGTCAAACCATCGAGAAAAATCCAATCACACTCATTTGCACATTCCCGCATACTAATTTTAATATAAACTAGGTTAAAACTCACAAAAACCCCAAATTCACTTTAAAAGCCGTTTTTCCGAAAAACTAGCAAGCAAAATTACCCGTTTTAGTGCAAAACTCGATGTTTAAACAATTCTAGCGGCCATAATACTTATTAAATAACTTAAATAAGTCATAAAAACCATTTCCTTAATTTAATCACATAAATTTGCATAATTTCCAAAATCCTAAATTGCAAAAATATCAATTTTAACACTTTTTATTGTAAAATTCACAATTTTACAATCAAACTTGGTTTTGCATATATTAAATGGTTAAACCACTCATGGAAACCTTAATGATGTGCTAAAAATCCTAACTAGATTTTAATCCCACGTTTTTATTTAATTTCTAAAACCTAGTTAGCAATTTAGCATAATTATCACCATTTTTAAACTAACAAATTAGCAACTAGTAACCAAATTAGATTTTGCATTCAATTACATGTTAATCCCCTCATTACAATCATAAGCTAATGATAAAGAACCTAATTTAATTCAAACCCTAGCTTCAATTCAAAATTCCCAATTGAATTTCCAAACATTCAATTAAACCCACAATTTAACACCTAATTAGCTTCATTAAGGAATTTAAATCAAAAAAAATGAATAATGGGTCAAAAGTTATACCTCACAAACCATGATCAAACTTGAATTCTAGACCTCCATTTTGAAATCCTTGCACCAAGATCCATGCTAAAGGAGATGAGGGAAAATGGGTAGGAGGTGGATTTTGATTTGGATTTTTGCTTGATTTTTTGTGGATTTTTCAAGCATTTTTGAAGAACTTTTTTAAAGAGGAGGAGATGAAGAATGAAGGGCTGTTGGGGTTCATATTTTGGCCAGAAAATGAGTGGGGGAGGAGACAGAGGGAGGTGGAGAAAAATGGGAAGAAAGTCAAAGTCAATTCAAGGTCAAAGTCTAACTAATTTATCCATTTTCTTTTCTTTTCTTTCATTTCTTTTCCTTTGAAATTCAAGTGGGGAAAAAAATGGGGGCTGCTGAATTTAGCTAAGGAGAGAAGTAAGTGGGGGTGTGTGGGTGTGGGCACGGGTGTGGGGTGATGAAAAATGATAAATACAATACCCCAAACATCCATTTACGCTAAAAAAAAGCCTTTTTTCTTCAATAATTTCTAAACCGTTTTGGCAGATGATTTCGTTCCAAAAACCACATGATAAATTTTTATTTAAAGTTTTATGATGCACAAAATTTGTTTCAACTCATTCCAATTTGTAATTTTCCCGAATTAAATGTATTAGTGACGGCTTAAAATAATAATAAAATAATATTTTTTTCAGAAAATTTGAAATTTCACCAGCGGCTCAATAAACACCAAATAATAGCAATTACATAGCTAGAATATGTATATTTAATTTTTATAATAAGATATTTGTATTTTGACTTTTTACAGAAAACTCCTTTATTTTACCGATTTTTCGAAATTTCACCGAAACGATTTTCAAAACGCTACAATGTTGCCTAGAGTTATAAAAATCGATTTTTTATACCGTTTCCGCCTCCCCGTAAGCACCGGGGTGGGCAACGTTGACTTACATAAACAAATGAATTCCTTAGACATCGCATGCCTAACAATTATAAACCCCGCATTTTAGTCTCAATATCGAAAACTCTTTTCAATATCAAGTCGGGCAATTCAACAAGATTCCCGACATCCAGATCGAATGCTCATGGAAAACTTTAGTAGACGGTCGCACCCCCAGATGCCGTCGACGAAGTGCACTAAGGCGGAACACCGCTACCGTGAGCACCCGAACGGATGCTTTTGGCGACGGGGTTCTCCTACAGTCACTTGGTCGGGGCTATTGGGCGTGGCTGTCTATTAAGTTTACCCGGCGAGTATCCGCGTACGCTACGTGATTGCGACGGACTTTTGATCATATCAAAATCCCGTGGCAACCGATCATCTGAGACTAAACTGCTATGTTTATAACATTCAAATTAGTTATCTCATAACTATTAGTGGATTCCAAATATTGTATCAAATTCAAGATAAATAGACAATGTTAAACTTTCCGATCTAATAATCAAACAACCAAGTTTTCCCCAAATAGTTCTCAACACTTGAAATTAGTTTAAAAACATCCATCACATGCCTCGGTACCAATGGTCCAGCCGTAGAAGTGTCAAGCCAACGCCTCACATGTGGCACGCCGTACTGCCACAAACCCTAAGGTTTAGAGGCAGTTCAAGACGATCACATAATCGAGTTAAGGTTTGTTGTCTTCTAGAGGGTCTACCGTGTTACTTGCACGACTTAGAGCGTTCTTAAAATACGGAAAAATCCAACACTTGGAAATTTTCCTGCAAGGGAAAAAGTGAGTTATTGATATCCGTTCGAACTTTTTAACACGTTCTAAAATTACCCGGACAAACAAAACAAAGTTAAATAATCTGATCGAATCAACGATTCCCCAATAAAACCCAGAAAACTCAACTCTTGAGTATAATGAAAAATTCCCAGAAGAATCATGTAACAGCTATGGTTATTACTGTGCAAACAGTGATTTATGAAGATACTTTTTGGCCGCGGAACCGCCGCCAATGCCATGGTACGGCCGCAGTTCCGCGGCGCTTTGATGGAATTAGGAGCATGTGCTGCACAGTAATTCTAGAATTTACCTGCTGATTTTTTTGAGCAATTATAATTCACTAAAAATCACAATTTCAGAAAATTTCCAGAGAGGGGTCAAAACTAGGGTTTCGGGGTTCGATCGAACTTTAAACTTCGTCTAGACTTCTCCTAAAGCTCTAGCTTGGCTCTGATACCACTGCAGGGTTACTAGACACTGTAATAAGGTTCTACAAGACATCAACCATGCCAAAATCAAAATTTACTTTGTAAGAGAGCGGGAATACAACCTTTGTAGACCGGTCCTTCACTTCAATAGCTCCATGTAGAAGTCCCCTTCGCTGCGATCGAAAACTCCGGACTCTAGAGAGGCTCCACGAAGAAACGAACATGCTTGCTTCGATGATTTCGAGGCCGAAGATGATCTACGTCGGGGAGACACTAACTCAAGCTATTCCTTCACTAGGTCAAGAACATTGTGAAGAGAACACCCACTACTAAATGGCAAGTAGTAAAGGATGATGAAGTAGGAAGGTTGCTCACTTTAGAATTGATTTTCTCATACTTTTTCTCAAACTCTATTGAAGCTAGAAAGCTTTTTTTGAATGAAGAAGAAGAAGAAGTTTAATGAATAATTCATCCAAATGAAAACTTATCCAATAAATTATTGCACCATGGTTGAGTTAAGCCCTCATGCTTAACTCATGTAGAGAATTAACCAAGGTATGAGGTTAAGGGTTGGGTTAACAAATATCCTAAGGAATGACAAAAGAGTTGACTTTGTCAATGTTTCTTCAAGCTTCATGAAGCTTCATAACTTTGACCAAAGTCTCTTCTCTTTTGTTATTTGTTAGGAAATAAGCAAACCCTAATTTAACCATTATTTGGTTTAAGTCTCATTGTCACGACCCGCAAGGTACAGAACGCGACCGGCATTTAAGTTACGAAACGTCTCAAGGCGTCCGTAAATAAGTAAGCCGAAACCCAGAATACAAAACCCAATTAAGAATTTGAGTGATTGAAAACCAATTTATTTAAAACATTTTTCGCCATTAATCCACATCAAGTCCATTTTTAAAATATCCTTCCTCTTTCCAAAATTCCTGCAGAATTTCCTTTGTAAACCAGGCACCAAACAGGCGCAAAACCGAAATATAAATAAATAACATGAATATGGCATCTCCAAGCGGGAGCTAGCTCTTCGCCTAAAGGCGGTCACAAATCCCACGCAATGTAAAACAACAATATACATAAATAAGTATGAAGCATGGGTAAAATAACATGTCGACTCAAGTGAGCTCGACCGCAAATAACATATCATAAAATCCCCAAGTCTCACAACCTCGTCTCTAGGTCAATATACAGTAATCCAAATAACTGGTATAGCTGAAATAGTAGTAGTAGCAGTGGCAGCAGTAGATGGAGTACTTTAGATACAATGAGCATATATAAGGTGGTACAAAATGATAGCAACCCACCTATGACCAAAAACCTCGAGTCCAGGAAAAAAAGGCAAAATGAGCAAAAGTGTCCGCCGCTACAGTGCTGACGGAACGGACCTGCAGAAAAGCTGTGGCACAACGGGGGTGAGTTGCCAGCTCGTGAGTAATAAATAACATTTACTAAGGCTATCGTATGCATGCACACAAGTATCCTAGCATCCCTAAAACAGGTATGTATGCATAATCAGGGTTCTAATCAGTATGTCTCATGGGTGCAATAACAGGTATGTATGCCACATGAGTCAACTCAGGATCTCATCATGAAGGTATAAAAATTGTTCCTTCATTTGTTTTGAAAACTTCTTTTAAACATCAGCATAATATCTATGAAATCAATAAAATCCGTGTCCAGCAACGACACCTCAAATCTGTCTAAATCTCATATATCCATGTCAAGCATCTCTAGCCTCAGCCATCCGGCTGATCCATGTCAAATATCCATATCTCAATCTAGCGGCCACGGTCGGTATCCTCTGGATATCCGCCGTGCCAAATGAAGTCACCGGTAGGTAATCCGTCCCCTGCCAGGCTTAACGCCATCTCCTGCGATCTTCTTACCCCGGGGTACCGTACCGGGCACACCATGTACCCGAGACGGTTCATCCACCTCCTCGAAACGGGTCTAGAAAACCACAGCAAACTCATGGTGGACGACACTTTACATCACTAGAAAACCGCAACTTTTATATTTAAAAGATCGTAAGTTTTGGAAATCTTGCGGCTTTCCCCATCCAGAAATATCATAAATCTCATGAAATCATCATGGGTGCATATGTCAATGATAATGAATGCATAAGGTATCAATTTGCAATGTATGATTTATACTAAGCATGAGCAAGAGAATTAATGCATTTGCATGAGAATAGCAATTCTTATGATTTCATTTTAAATATTTATTGTAATAGCACAATTCTAAGTAATTAACATGTTTCAGATTTGCAGTTATCTAGTGTTGTAACATGGCAATTATCAAGGTGTGTGTCCACATGAATAGTGCTCGTGCTACATATAAAAACCTGGTAATGGTGCATGTGTCCTACAAATGAGTTTGCATATATGGGTATAACATATTGATCTAATTGCAGCAATTATCATGCCAGTATTATTATTCTAATGTCACAAGTGATTATCCAGTTTACTATTTTCCCGTTTACTAAATCTATCGGGCGACTTGCGCCATCCAAACGATCGTCCCCCGTAGATGTTAAATCTACTCACCCATGGTCCCGTGTTAGGTATGTCCGACCACCTGCTTCCCTTTCTCCGCTTCGCTCGAAGTCCCTGCCCGCGAACCTAGAATTTATAAAAGTCACCATATAAGGAAAAATCCTGCAAAATACGATATATCGATAAAAAGGATACGCGTGCGTGAAACTAAAACGCGCGTGCTCACGGCACGTCACGACGCGCACAAACCCACCAGAACCTACACCGACGAGCTGTGTCGCGCAGTGCGCCACAGAACCACGCGTATCACACGCGTGTCGCACGAGACTTAAAACTTCGGAAACACGTTATTAGCTCCAGATTTTGCCTCTGGACCAAACTTAAAAAGTTACATATGCCAACAGACCAAGCTACTCAGCAGAGCCCCACACCCAAAATCCCAACACCCCACCCCCTACTCTGGCCGCAAATTGCGGCCAGATTGAATAAACCGGCGGCCTCCAATGTGAGGTGGGTCCCCGTGCTTTGTGTGTGTGTTGCTAGTCTCACTATGCTACAGCCTCCTCAATTTTTACCTGAGTGGATCGGGTCAAAAGCAGATTTCTGAAAGGCTAAAAAGTCGCTAAAACTGCTAATTTACACCAAGTCGGATAAATCGGGTATTTTTGTGAAATCTGGAACCAAACTTGGGTTTTCTAGTCTCAACAGCACCTAATAGGGCTACTCTAACCATCACAACCATTACTTAGCCAAAATTCTCATAATTCACCCAAAATTACCACTAAAGCATGCAATAAACACCAACTAAGCTAGATGACCACAATTTTAGCAATTTAGAGTCGGGTTAAGAGGGTTATACCTCAAAAGACCCTGGATGAAGGAGAAGAGAGGAAGTAGAAGAGTGTGTGCTGTTGCTACAGCTCCTGGTGCTGCAAAACTTGACTGGAAATGAGCTGTGATGGTCAGCAGAGGCTGATCTTTAACTGGCTGAAGCTGATGCTGTTTCAGTTGCTTTGTTTTGGAGCTGAAATGTTGTTGTTGTAGTTTGTTGCAGTGGCAAGGGTTGAGGTAATGTTAAGGGAAGGGTTGTGTGTTGTGGGGGAGGTGTTATGTAAAGAGTTGGGGCTAATGTAACAGCTGTTGCTGCTGAAAATGTGTTGCTGCTGTTATTGGCTGATGAAGTTGATGTGAGTGTTGTTGTAGCTGAAACGTGTTTTTGTGAGTGTTGTTGTGGTGTGGTGTGTGGTGTGGTGTTTTGTGTTGAAGCTATGGGCCGGTGTGATGCTATGGGCTGGTATGGGGTTGATGCTGCTGCTGTTTTTATGGAGTTAGGTGGCTGTTGCAGCAGTTATAGCTGACTTTGTGGCTGAAATTGGGCAGAAATTGGACAGATGCATTGATGGTGCTGCTGTTGATGTAGTTACGGCTGAGCTATAGGGTTATAGGTGTTGCTGAAGCTGACTTTTGGTGGCTGAAAAGATGTGATATGGCTGATTTTTTTCTTTGAGCTGATTTGATGTTGGTCAAGGGTTGAAATGTGCTGATGTGTGGGGGCTGAAATGAGCTGTTTTGGTAAACTTTTTACCAAAAGACCCCACATTAACACGCAACTACTACTAAATACAGACTCAGGTGTTACAGTCTTCCCCCTTAAGAAAATTCGTCCCCGAATTTTAAAATATGCAACTATGCGCACCTTCAAAAAGATGAGGGGATTTCTTCCGCATCTCTCCCTCGGCCTCCCAAGTGATCTCCTCACCATTCGGGCTGCGCCGAAGAACCTTCACCGACGGCAGGACTTTTGAACGAAGTTTCTTCACCTGCCGATCTAATATCTCAACTGGCTGTACGGTGTACGAATGGTCGGGCTCAAGCTGAACGGTCTGATGCTGAATTGTGTAGGAAGGGTCATGAAGATATCTGCGTAGCATTGACACGTGGAAGACGGGGTGAACATCTGAAAAGATGGGTGGAAGCGCCAAACGATATGCAACTGCGCCGATGCGCTCGAGGATCTCGAAAGGACCTACGAATCTTGGGCTAAGCTTTCCCTTTCGCCCAAATCGCATTACGCCCTTCATCGGAGAGACCCTCAGAAAGACATGATCGCTAACCGCGAACTCTAATTTGCGACGGCGCCTGTCTGCATACGATTTCTGCCTGCTCTGAGCTGCTCTCATCCGGTCTCGAATCAACTGCACTTTCTCGGTCGTCTCCTGCACGACCTGCGGCCCAAAAATACTGCTCTCGCTCAGCTCAGTCCAACAGACGGGCGATCTGCAACTCCTCCCATACAATGCCTCGAAAGGTGCCATCTGAATAGTATCCTGGAAGCTATTGTTGTAGGAGAACTCCGCTAAAGGTAAATGACGATCCCAGCTACCTCAGAAGTCTAAAACACACGCTCGAAGCATGTCCTCGAGAGTCTTAATGGTCCGCTCTGACTATCCGTCGGTCTGCGGATGAAATGCTGTGCTGAAACTCAAACGAGTGCCCAATGCCTCCTGAAGTCTCTGCCATAGTTGGCTGGTAAACTGGGTGCCTCGATCTGACACGATACAAGTCGGTACGCCATGCAACCGCACGATCTCGTCGATGTAAAGCTGGGCATACTGAGCGAAGCTGAAAGTGGTCTTCACCGGCAGGAAGTGAGCCGCTTTCGTCAGTCGATCCACGATCACCCAAATGGAGTCGTACCCTCGACTGGTCCTGGGTAGACCCACAACAAAGTCCATCAAAATCTGCTCCCATTTCCACTCTGGAATGGGTAAAGGCTGCAACTCTCCTGCTGGCCTCTGGTGCTCGGCCTTGACTTGCTGACAAGTCAGGCATCTTGATACGAAGTCGGTGACATCCCTCTTCATCCCGTCCTACCAATAGACATCTCTCAAATCATGGTACATCTTGGTGGAACCTGGATGAACGCTGTATGTAGATCTATGTGCCTCGTCAAGAATCTCACGCCGCAGCCCCTCGGAATCTGGTACGCACAATCGAGTCCCAAATCGTAGTACTCCCTGATCGTCGATCATGAACTCGGAATCTCTGCCCTGCCTAATCTGCTCCATGATCTCTGAGAGTTGGTCATCACTGGGTTGTGCCTCTCGAATATGGTCAATTAACTGCGGACGTGCATGAACATGCGCAAGCTGTCCCCTTATCGGAGTGAACTCGAACTTAATTTGGCTGTCGCATAAAGTCTGCCAATCTGCTGACGACTGCCTCTGCACTGCGCATATATAAGATAGACTACCCCCGGGCCTCCTGCTCAGAGCATCCGCTACTACATTTGCCTTGCCCGGGTGGTATAAGATCTCACAGTCGTAATCTTTTACCAGCTCCATCCAACGACGCAGTCTCAGATTCAGGTCTCGTTGCTGAAATATATATTTTAAGCTCTTGTGGTCAGTGAATATTTGGCACGACTCGCCGTATAGGTAATGTCGCCAGATCTTAAGTGCAAAGACCACTGCAGCCATCTCCAAATCGTGAGTGGGGTAGTTCTGTTCATGTTTCTTCAATTGCAGCGAAGCATACGATCACCCTGTCATGCTACATCAATACACATCCTAGCCCCACCCGTGAAGCGTCATAATAAACCATGAATCCGCCTGATCCTGAAGGCAATGATAATACCGGTGCCGTAGTCAAACAGGTCCGTAGCTGCTGAAAACTGTGCTCGCACTCCTCCGTCCAAACGAAAGGAACTCCCTTCCGGGTCAAACCGGTCAAAGGTGCAGCAATACGGGAGAAATCCTGTACAAATCGCCTGTAGTAGCCCGCCAGGCCTAGAAAACTACGGATCTCCGTAACCGATGTCGGTCTGGGCCACTGCTGGACGGCCTCGATCTTCTTCGGGTCCACACATATGCCGTCTCTCGTAATCACGTGACCCAAGAATCCGACGCTGTCCAACCAGAAAGCACACTTGGAAAATTTTGCGAAAAGCTGGTACTCCCTCAAGATCTGCAAAGTAATCCGCAAATGCTGCTCGTGCTCCTCTCGGCTCCGGGAATACACCAAAACATCATCGATGAACACTATGATGAACAAGTCGAGATACGGCCTGAATGTACGGTTCATCAAATCCATGAACGCAGCTGGGGCGTTGGTGAGTCCGAACGACATCACCAGAAATTCAAAGTGGCCATAGCGTGTACGGAAGGCTGTCTTCGGTACATCCTCCTGTCGGACTCGCAGCTGATGGTATCCCGATCGCAAGTCGATCCTAGAAAAATAACCCGCACCCTGAAGCTGGTCGAACAAATCATCAATGCGTGGCAACGGATATCTGTTCCGTACGGTAACCTTGTTCAGCTGGCGGTAGTCGATACATAAGCGTAAACTTCCGTCCTTCTTGACAAACAGGACCGGAAAACCCCATGGAGAAACGCTAGGTCGAATAAGGCCCTTATCTAACAAATCTTGTAGCTGAACCTTCAATTCACTAAGTTCCGCCGGGGCCATCCGATAAGGCGGTATAGAAATAAGCCCCGAGCCGGGAATCAAATCAATACAGAACTCGACATCGCGCTCAGGCGGCAGTCCAGGAAGGTCATCAGGGAAAACATCAGGGAACTCACAAACAACCGGGGCAAGGTCCAACGGAACATCTGTAGCTCTAGTATCACTGACATAAGCCAAGAATCCCTGACATCCCTTTCTCAACTGCTGAACAGCGCGAAGAGAAGAAATCAACATGTGAGGGGTGGCACCACGGTCCCCTTTCACAACAAAAACCAACTCGCCGGGAAAACAAAATCTAACTGTCTTCTCGCGGCGGTCCACCGACACATAGCACGTGGCTAACCAATCCATGCCCAAAAGGACGTCGAAGTCCAACATCTCAAGAAGGATCAAGTCGACAGGAAGCTCTCGCTCGCCAATACGGACGGTACAGGATCGGAACACGTGCCAAGCAACAAATGACTCTCCCACAGGAGTGGTCACAACAAGCGGCTGATCTAACGACGAAGACTCACGACCCATCATCGGTGCAAAGTGTGAAGAGACATACGAATGTGTAGAACCTGGGTCGAATAATACCCGAGCATCGAAAGAACAAACTGGCAAGGTACCTGTCACAACGGCGTTGGATGCCTGCGCATCCTACTGTGTCAAAGCGAACACTCGGGCCTGTCCTCCACCGATAGCGGGCTGTCCTTGGCCTCGACCTCTGCCTGCTCATCCTCTCTGGATCGGTCCGCCGCGTCCACGGCCTCTGGTTGCACCTAGCTGGCGTGGAGCATTGCTTGTGGCAGGAAGTAAAGCTCTCTGAGGAGGCGGCGGTGATGGTGGTAGGGTCACATGCGGAACTGTCGCTGCTCCCTGTCGTCTCATTGGACAATCTCTAACACGATGGTGCAGATTCCCGCACCCATAACATCCTGGCTATGACTGTTGTCCCTGTGTGTATGAACCATACAGCTGACCGCGTCCAAACCCTCTGCCGGCCCTATCTCTCGGAAGGAATCTGGCATGCTGCCTCTGATCTGGCGTGCCAGTACGAATCCTCTTTTGCCCGGTAACAGCCGAAGTTGCTGAAATACGTGCCTCCATCCGCAATGCCGTATCCATAGCCGCTGAATAAGTGTCGAATTGCTGGGCGCCAATGGCAAGATATAGTTGGGCATCAAGTCCCTGTATGAACTTCTTCACCCTCTTCGCTTCGGTATCCACCAGATACGGAGCATAACGGGACAACTGTGTAAACTGGACGTCATACTCAGACACCGTCATCCCTGGTGTCTTGATCAAGGTCTCAAAACTACGAGCTCTGGTGTCACGAACGCTTTCCGGAAGGAAACGGGCTAGAAAAACTGCTGTGAACTCGGTCCAGGTCATGGACGGTAGACCTGGAGCTCGACCTCTCAGAACCGACTCCCACCATATCTGTGCGAGGCCCTCTAGTCGGAAACTCGCCATCTCTACCCATCGGTCATCAGAACACCTCAGCGAGCGGCAGATTCAGGCCAAACTGTCAAGGAACGTCTGCGGGTCCTCTGCTACATCGGTACCCGTGAAGACTGGAGGTCTCAGCCTCATGAACTCCTTTAGCGAAACCGGAATGGTCACGGTGGTAGTAGTAGGAGAAGGTATCATAGTAGTCTGGAATGTAGTGGGTACGTCCTCCAGCCTCGGTGCACGACTGGCCGCAACGAAGGATCCCACCATCTGACGTAGCTCCTGCATACTCCCCATCATCTGTCGCTGCTCCTCCATACCAGTCTCCAGCCTATCCATACGGCCTGGGGAAGGCAGATCAGTTTGTCCCTGCGGTGTAGGCATACTACCGTGCTCAGTCCTAGTCTCGGACGAGCCAGCTCGAACCTCGTTTCGGGCGGCAGCCCTCTGCATTCTGGTAGTCTTTAGCGGCATAGTAGCTGGTACAGGAATAGGAAAATAAGATCGGTGCAATAAGATCGTAGGATACAGGGAATTGAAGAAGGAATTTCAAGCAAGTATATCCTAAAGACACCTAGACGGAGTACCGCATCGCAAGTAAGCCGCGGACATACGTACGCTACGCTACTCTGCTTAAGTCACTTACTCCATCTACTAAGGGTCATCCTACACTCGGAAAGGTGAAACCTATCGCTCTGATGCCAACTTTGTCATGACCCGCAAGGTACGGAACGCGACCGGCACTGAAGTTAAGAAACGTCTCAAGGCGTCCGTAAATAAGTATGCCGAAGCCCAAAATACAAAACCCAATTAAGAATTTGAGTGAAGGAAAACCAATTTATTTAAAACATTTTTCGCCATTAATCCACATCAAGTCCCTTTTTAAAATATCCTTCCTCTTTCCAAAATTCCTGCAGAATTTCCTTGGTAAACCAGGCCCCAAACGGGCGCAAAACCGAAATATAAATAAATAACATGAATATGACATCCCCAAGCGGGAGCTAGCTCTTCGCCTTAAGGTGGTCACAAATCCCACGCAATGTAAAACAACAATATACATAAATAAGAATGAAGCATGGGTAAAATAACATGTCGACTCAAGTGAGCTCGACCCCAAATAACATAACATAAAATCCCCAAGTCTCACAACCTCGTCTCTAGGTCAATATACAGTAATCCAAATAACTGGTACAGCTGAAATAGTAGTATTAGCAGTGGCAGCAGTAGATGGAGTACTCTAGATACAATGAGCATATATAAGGTGGTACAAAATGATAACAACCCAACTATGAGCAAAAACCTCGAGTCCAGGCAAAAAGGGCAAAATGAGCAAAAGTGTCCGCCGCTACAGTGCTGACGGAACGGACCTGCAGAAAAGCTGGGGCACAACGGGGGTGAGTTGCCAGCTCGTGAGTAATAAATAACATTTACTAAGGCTATCGTATGCATGCACACAAGTATCCTAGCATCCCTAAAACAGGTATGGCTATATGTACTAGCAGGAATGTATGCATCATCAGGGTTCTAACCAGTATGTCACATGGGTGCAATAACAGGTATGTATGCCACATGAGTCAACTCAGGATCTCATCATGAAGGTATAAAAATTGTTCCTTCATTTATTTTGAAAACTTCTTTTAAACATCAGCATAATATCCATGAAATCAATAAAATCCGTGTCCAGCAACGACACCTCAAACCTGTCTAAATCTCATATATCCATGTCAAGAATCTCTGGCCTCAGCCATCCGGCTAATCCATGTCAAATATCCATATCTCAATCTAGCGGCCACAGTCGGTATCCTCTGTATATCCGCCGTGCCAAATGAAGTCACCGGTAGGTAATCCGTCCCCTGCCAGGCTTAACGCCATATCCTACGATCTTCTTGCCCCGGGGTACCGTACCGGGCCTACCATGTACCCGAGACGGTTCATCCACCTCCTCGAAACGGGTCTAGAAAACCACAGCAAACTCATGGTGGACGACACTTTACATCACTAGAAAACCGCAACTTTTATATTTAAAAGATCGTAAGTTTTGGAAATCTTGCGGCTTTCCCCGAAATCCAGAAATATCATAAATCTCATGAAATCATCATGGGTGCATATGTCAATGATAATGAATGCATAAGGTATCAATTTGCAATGTATGATTTATACTAAGTATGAGCAAGTGAATTAATGCATTTGCACGAGAATAGCAATTCTTATGATTTCATTTTAAATATTTATTGCAATAGCACAATTCTAAGCAATTAACATGTTTCAGATTTGCAGTTATCTAGTGTTGTGACATGGCAATTACCAGGGTGTGTGTCCACATGAATAGTGCTCGTGCTACATATAAAAACCTGGTAATGGTGCATGTGTCCTACAAATGAGTTTGCATATATGGGTATAACATATTGATCTAATTGCAGAAATTATCATGCCAGTATTATTATTCTAATGTCACAAGTGATTATCCAGTTTACTATTTTCTCGTTTACTAAATCTATCGGGCGACTTGCGCCATCCAAACGATCGTCCCCCGTAGATGTTAAATCTACTCACCCATGGTCCCGTGTTAGGTATGTCCGACCACCTGCTTCCCTTTCTCCGCTTCGCTCGAAGTCCCTGCCCGCGAACCTAGAATTTATAAAAGTCACCATATAAGGAAAAATCCTGCAAAATACGATATATCGATAAAAAGGATACGCGTGCGTGAAACTAAAACGCGCGTGCTCACGGCACGTCGCGACACGCACAAACCCACCAGAACCTACACCGACGCGCTGTGTGGTGCAGTGCGCCACAGAACCACGCGTATCACGCGCGTGTCGCACGAGACTTAAAACATCGGAAACACGTTATTAGCTCCAGATTTTGCCTCTGGACCAAACTTAAAAAGTTACATATACCAACAGACCAAGCTACTCAGCACAGCCCCACACCCAAAATCCCAACACCCCACCCCCTACTCTGGCCGCAAATTGCGACCAGATTGAATAAACCGGCGGCCTCCAATGTGAGGTGGGTCCCCGTGCTTTGTGTGTGTGTCTCTGCTAGTCTCACTATGCTACAGTCTCCTCAATTTTTACCTGAGTGAATCGTGTCAAAAGCAGATTTCAGAAAGGCTAAAATGTCGCTAAAACTGCTAATTTACGCCAAGTCGGATAAATCGGGTATTTTTGTGAAATCTTGAACCAAACTTGGGTGTTCTAGTCTCAACAGCACCTAAAAGGGCTACTCTAACCATCACAACCATTACTTAGCCAAAATTCTCTTAATTCACCCAAAATTACCACTAAAGCATGGAATAAACACCAACTAAGCTAGATGACCACAATTTTAGCAATTTAGAGTCGGGTTAAGGGGGTTATACCTTAAAAGACCCTAGATGAAGGAGAAGAGAGGAAGTAGAAGAGTGTGTGTTGTTGCTACTGTAGGGTTCCTAGGCATCCTAATGAGGTCTGACAAGGCATCAACCATGCCAATTTCAAAAAATCTAGGTGCCGAGAAACCCTAATACGGATTGTTGGCTAAAGTTTAGGCGAAACTAAAAACTAGTTAACAACTAACTATAAAGAATACGGAAATACAACCTTTGTAGATCCGGTGCTCCACCTCCATAGCTCCACAACGAAGTCCCCTCGCTGTCCAAATGAGTTCCCGGGCTCTAGCGTCGGCTTCGTCGGAGAATGGGCAAGCTAGGTCGTCGATGTCCATGCCGAAGATGATCTACGTCGAGGCATCGCTAGATCAAGCTCCAACTTCACCAAGTCTTGAAAACTTGTGAAGGAAACACACTCTACTACTTGGCAAGAGGTAGAGGATGAAGAAATAGGAAGTGGGTTCCATTTAGAATTGGATTTCTCACTCATTTTCACATTCCACCATTGTTGGTAGAAAGCTTTCTTCAAGGTTGAAGATGAAGAAGAAGAAGATAATGATATGATAAGTTATTTAAAATTGGAAAAGAAATGAATACTTATCATATTAGAACCATGGTTAGGTGTAGAGAATCAATCATGGTTAAAAGAAATGGTTAGGGTTAAGCATGAGACAAAATTGGTGACAAAGTCAAACATTCATGAAAGTTCATGAAAGAATAAAAGAAAGCCACCAATTCTTCTTATGCAAAATAATTTCCAAAAAGGAATAAATGAATAATTTAAGAAAATAAAACCCTAATCATTTAGTTAACCATGGTTTAATTCTTTGCACTTAACCAAGTAGGCATGCATCATCAACCATGATACAAACAAGTGCACAAAATCATATCGCATATGCAATGCGCACATCCGAGTGAGAAAATCCATTCAAAGTGAACCGATACTAGTTAATGCAAAGTAATATATCAAATATATATAATTATACATTAAATCATTAAATCAACACTTGATTCAATGATCCGGTCATGTCGCACATAACCGACTGGTATCCAATGTATCGACTTATCGAATCAACCCTCGATTCGATAACTAGGTTATATCGCATATAACCATTCGACACATTCATCGCGAGAATGAAATACGGTATCACATACACGCATTATTCTCGGTCCCGCACATATCTCATATGCGCTCCTATTTCGTTTCGCTTGAGCCAGGAAACCTCTGTGTAGGACTCTAAAGACTCGTCAATACGCCGGAAGCAGGTGATGATCATATCAAACACCCACAAGCCGCAAGCGGTCTGCTAAACGTAACGGCCACCCGGGTATTGAGCGATATGAAGATCGACGAGCAAGCCCGCTCACACTCCAGTGAATCCAACCAGTAACACTACCGTACAGTCCGGTCTGATCGTCTGATATGTCGCATATCTCGCCTAGGGGTGGTAAACGTCAGACCCCAATAGCTCGATAAGTCGTGTCGATATGAGGTCTATAACAATTCGAGAAACTACTGGTAACACTTACCAGTAAATCTCAGCAACCCTGGACAGGGATTTCCTGTTATAGCCAATCGAACACAGCGCAACATCAACTCCCTATACCGGGAGAGACGAATCCCCTCCTATCGCTCATTGCCTCCATGTGACTCGGGAATGTACCCAAAAACCACCGTTTTGCACGCCCTCTTGGACGTGGTAAGATGGAAATCAAAGCACCGTGGGAACCACACAAGACTCTTTGACGATCTCGGGTCAACAGACTACTCTGTACCAGTGTCACCAGAGAACTGCCATCTGACGTGAGGTATAATACCATCTGGGAGTTCTCGGCGAGTCCGTCCAGTGTACCCAGTCTCTACTGAGCACCCGTATATCATCTCTGATGTCAAACACCAATGGATATGGGATCATCCATCGCCCATCTGTATGGGTCGAGAAGGTACACGCTAGTCTACTCTGGTATATCGATGCCCCGTCTCGATACACCCTCGACTAGGGACTTTGAAGGATGTACTTATGGACTACCATGTCCCCACTAGTATGATCCGCATCAAAGTCCAGGTAGTCAAGTACACATCCTAAGGGCTTTACCAACATGTAACAGAGAGACAATCAGCATACACGTTAAGGTAAAGAGTAACCAGATAGCATACTATCATGTCGAGCAAGAAAGTCCTCCCTATATATGTCCCAGCATCCACTACAATAAACATCCTATGTACATTAATGGCCTCTAGGGCATACATATAACTAACAGCTACAGCTCCTGGTGCTGCAAAACTTGACTGGAAATGAGCTGTGATGGGCAGCAGAGGCTGATCTTTAACTGGCTGAAGCTGATGCTGTTTCAGTTGCTTTGTTTTGGAGCTGAAATGTTGTTGTTGTTGTTTGTTGCAGTGGCAAGGGTTGAGGTAATGTTAAGGGAAGGGTTGTGTGTTGTGGGGGAGGTGTTATGTAAAGAGTTGGGGCTGATGTAACAGCTGTTGCTGCTGAAAATGTGTTGCTGCTGTTATAGGCTGATGAAGTTGATGTGAGTGTTGTTGTAGCTGAAACGTGTTGTTGTGAGTGTTGTTGTGGTGTGGTGTGTGGTGTTTTGTGTTGAAGCTATGGGCTGGTGTGATGCTATAGGCTGGTATGGGGTTGATGCTGCTACTGTTTTTATGGAGTTAGGTGGCTGTTGCAGCAGCTATAGCTGACTTTGTGGCCGAAATTGGGCAGAAATTGGACAGATGCAATGATGGTGCTGCTGTTGATGTAGTTACGGCTGAGCTATGGGGTTATAGGTGTTGTTGAAGCTGACTTTTGGTGGCTGAAAAGATGTGATATGGTTGATTTTTTTCTTTGGGCTGATTTGATGTTGGTCAAGGGTTGAAATGTGCTGATGTGTGGGGCTGAAATGAGCTGTTTTGGTAAACTTTTTACCAAAAGGCCCCACATTAACACGCAACTACTACTAAAAACGGACGCCGGGGATGACGGTGTCAGAGTATGATGTACTGTTTACCGAGCTGTCAGTGTATGCTCCGTACCTGGTGGCGACTGAAGAGATGAGGGTGAAAAGGTTTGTTCGAGGCCTGCTTACCCAGTTGTTCCTAGCCATCAGCATTCAGCATTACGACACATATGCGGCAGCGTTGGATGCAGCCCTATTGGTTGCAGAGCGTCTTTCTGAGTCGTCAGTTGCTCTGGAACCGAAGAGGGTTCATATGGGTGATCCGACAGCGAGGCGGGCGTTCAGACGTCGTGACAGTTCCCGTTCAGATAGTGGAGGTTCGGGACGAGGTCGGCTTTTTAGCTCTTACCCTCAGGAGGGTCGGCAGTTAGTATCTGGATGTTACCGGTGCGGGAGTATGGGTCATCGGGTTCGAGTTTTTGTTGAGCCACGTATAAGCGAGGAAGCTGTACCGCAGGTTACCTTACCACCTTCTCCACCTCAGAGGGCGTTGCCCATTATGCCGGTTGTTGTTCCGCGTCAGACTCTTGTGCAGAGAGGTCGGGGTCGCGGTGGTTTTGTACCGAGAGGGCGGGGTGTTAGAGGCGGAGGTCAGCCAGTTGCCGGTAGAGGGCAGGCTCGGGTGTTTGCCTTGACTCACCAGGACGCTCAGGCGTCCAATGCTGTGGTTTCAGGTACCCTTTCTGTATGTTCTTTTGATGCACATATTCTTTTTGATCCGGGATCTACGCATTCGTATGTTTCTACGCACTTCGTGCCGAGGTTAGGCCGGGAGTCTTGTTGGCTAGATCAGCCGGTGGTTGTGGCTACTCCTGTGGGAGAGTCGTTTGTTGCACAACACATGTATAGCTCGTGTGCTGTCCGTTTAGGAGACAGAGTTTTGCCCGTCGACTTGATCCTTCTAGAGATGTTAGACTTCGACGTTCTGTTGGGCATGTACTGGCTAACTACTTGCTATGCGTCCGTGGACTGCCGCGAGAAGACAGTTAGATTTTTTTTTCCTGGAGAGTCAGTGTTTATTCTGCAGGGGGACCGTGGTGCCGTCCCTCACAGTTTGATTTCTGTTATGTGCGCTAGTCGGTTGTTGAGGAGGGGATGTCGGGGATTCTTGGCTTCCATTCATGATACCGGAGCTGCAGTGGAGTCGTTGGACCGGGTTTCTACCGTGCGAGAGTTTTCCGATGTCTTTCCCGATGAGTTACCTGGGTTGCCGCTAGAGCGCGATATTGAGTTTTGCATTGATCTGATTCCTGGTACGGAGCCTATTTCTATACCACCTTATCGGATGGCTCCGGCAGAGCTTAGAGAGCTTAAAGATCAATTGCAAGAGTTGCTTGATTTGGGACTTGTGCGTCCGAGTGTTTCGCCGTGGGGAGCTCCTGTTCTGTTCGTCAAGAAAAAGGACGGCAGTTTGAGGCTATGTGTGGATTATCGTCGGTTGAACCGAGTTATGATGCGGAACAGGTATCCTTTATCCCGCATTGACGATTTATTTGATCAGCTCCAGGGTGCGAAACATTTTTCAAAGATTGATTTACGTTCAGGTTATCATCAGTTGCGGGTCCGAAAGGATGACATTCCGAAGACTGCTTTTCGTACGCGCTATGGGCATTATGAGTTTTTGGTGATCTCGTTCGGACTCACCAATGCGCTAGCAGCGTTCATGGATATGATGAACCGGATTTTCAGGACGTTCCTCGACCAGTTTATTATTGTGTTTATTGATGACATACTGGTCTACTCTAGGAGTCGTAAGGAGCATGAGCAGCACTTGAGGATTACTTTGCAGATATTCAGAGAGCACCAGCTGTATGCTAAATTCTTAAAGTGCGCATTTTGGCTTGATAGAGTTGACTTCCTGGGTTATGTGGTGACTGGTGATGGTATTCTTGTGGACCCGAGGAAGATCAAGTTTGTACAGCTTTGGCCCAGACCTGTATCGGTGACTGATGTCCGCAGCTTTTTGGGCCTAGCTGGTTATTATCGCCGTTTTGTGCAGGATTTCTCGAGTATCGGTGCAACGCTGAGGGGACTGACCCGGAAGGGAGTTCCTTTTCTTTGGACTGATGCGTGCGAGCAGAGTTTTCAACAGTTGAAGACTCGGTTGACGACAGCACCAGTTCTTACTTTACCTTCTGGATCGGGCGGCTATGTTGTGTATTGTGATGCTTCTCGAGTGGGACTCGGCTGTGTTTTGATGCAGCATGATAGGGTGATTGCGTATGCTTCTAGGCAGTTGAAGAAGCACGAGCAGAATTACCCCACTTATGATCTTGAGATGGCCGCGGTAGTCATTGCGTTGAAGATTTGGAGACACTACTTGTACGGAGAGTCGTGTCAGATCTTCACGGATCACAAGAGCTTGAAGTATATTTTCCAGCAGCGGGATCTGAACCTGAGACAACGCCGATGGATGCAACTAGTTGTAGCGCCTTGAAAATTCGTTTTGGTGTTTTCCTGAAAATCGGTGAAAATCCGGTATTTTTCCGAAAACCGACTTTCTCGTTATTTTGCAGTTTAGGACTAATTAAACCTAAAATGCATAGGTAATTGCTTGTTTTTAGTAGCTAATGAGTTACTTATGAAATTTTGGTCATTTAAAAATTTTACCCTATTTTTCAATTTTTTAATATTATTTTAAGCCGGTAAGAAAATACATTAAATTAGCGATAAATACAAATTTAAATGGGCTAAAATTAAGCTTTAAAATCATGTTAATTAAAATCTAGTTGTAACATAAATTTTTAGTAATTTATTTTAAGTTTTAACTAATTTTTATTATGGAAAACGAAATTTATTTAATTTAAGCTTAAACTTGCAATTTTGGACTTGTAGGGGGTCTTTTTGCATTAAAAAAATTTTGTGCACTCCCTCTCACTTTTCCCTCACCCTAGGCCGGCCATTTCCAGCAGCTCATGGGGAAAAAATTCCATGCTCCTTTGACTTTGTATATTGTGTGGAAATGAGGGTTTTTTTTAAAGGTTTTTGAATTGTTAATTGGGTATGGTCTTTTGTGGGTTGGTAGGAGTTGACCTAGACTTTTCCCACACCCCACACTACTCCCCTCTCCCTCATTTCTGGACAGAAACCAGCAGCTCCCCCCTTCATTTTTCCTCTCTCTTTTGTTCACAAATTCATCTCAAAAATCAACAAAATCAACAAATTTCTTCACAATTTCAAAGCAAAACCATATTCCATCTCTTCTCCAACCTAATTTGGTTCAAATCGAGGTGAAAGGAGGTGTCTTGGGAGGCTTGAGCAATCTTAGGATTGATCTTTTGAGATATAATTTCTAATCAAATGGTTAAATTATAGCTTAAGTGTGCTAAACTAGAACCTTGAAATTTGTTTAGTGTTAAATTTAGTGTTAGTTTCATTCTAGATTTTTTTTTAAAAAGTTCATGGTTGAAATTAAACTAGGGTTTTTAGAAACCATTATTTAGTTAATTAAATCTAATTAGCTATCTAGTTGTTTGCTAATCTAGGTTAATGAGGTTACTTTATTTGTGTGGGCTTCAAATTAGTGTTAATTTGGTATTGTCATGTTTAGTTTTGGATTGAAATTGCTAATTATGAAAATCAAGAAAGGTTTTGTTTATGGAAATTAGGTTTTTAAGCATAGTTAATGGTTTAAAATTAGTGTAATGGCTAGCTAGTAGGTTAGTTTGGATTGTTGTGTTGGATTGTGTTAACTTTGTCGCTAATTGTCGATGTTTGCATCAAATTTGCAAACTTCTAGCTTACTAGGTTTTTATTATATTATTGTGGCGAATTAATTGCGATATCTAGATTATATTGTTGGCATATCCTATGACATTTAGGATGTGTGAGTGCGGATTTTTGAGTAATCGGGTTTTAGTTTTGCCGGGCGACCAAATCGGCGATTTTTGTAGATTTTTGCGTTTTTCGCGTGTGTTCCGCGCACTTTGTGCACGTTGTACCTAGCTTGTGAACGTTAGTATTTTCGCTTGGGTTTTGCGTCGTTCTTGTATGTAACCTTATGGTTGGTATTGATGTAAATTCCAGGTTCGGTCGCGGAGACGTCAGACGCGGCACGAAAGGGGAAAGCGGTGATTGGACGTGACTAGATAGGGATTTCGGTGAGTAGATGTAACATCTACGGGGGACTATCGTTGGATGGCGCAAGTCGCCCGATAGTTTTAGTAACTTAAAAAGATTCTTAGTAATGTTATTAATTAGGGGTGTAATACTTGTATGATTATTTGCTACATTCATGCCCTATATTGACATACATATACGAAACCATTTTATAGGACACCTGCACCATTGCCAGGGTTTTTATATGCAGCACGAGCACTATTCATGCTTACACACACACCCTGGTAATTGCCATGCCACCACACTAGATAACCTTTAAATTGAAACCTTTTACTATAATTGATACTTAAACTCGCGCTATTGCTTTAATTCCTTAAAATGAAATCATAGGATTGTTATTCATGTGCATGTGCTTCATCATATTATTTGTTCATGCCTAATCTATTAATCACACATCGCAACTTGATTATTGATACCATATGCATTCATTATCATTGACATATGCACTTATGAGGATTTCTTGAGATTTTATGATATTTCTGGATTTCGGGGGAAAGCCGCAAAATTTCTAAACTTATTATATTTTTAAAATATGTAAATTGCAGTTTTCTAGTGATGTAAGTGTCGTCCACCATGAGTTTGCTGTGGTTTTCAAGATCCGTGTCGAGGAGTGGAGGAACCGTCAGGGGTATATGGTGGGCCCGGTATGGTACCCCGGGGCAAGATGAATGTGGTGTTGACGTTGAGCCTGGCAGGGGACGGATTACCTACCGGTGACTGTTTGGCACGGTGGATATCCAGAGGATACCGACCGTGGCCGCGAGATGATGAGATTTTGATATTGAGCTGGGTCAGCCGGATGGCTGAGGCCAGAGATACTATGACATGGATATATGAGATTTGTGATAGTTTTGAGGTGTCGTTGCTGGACACAGGTTCTGGTTGATTCTATTGGTATTGTGCTGGTATTTCAAAAGAGATTCTTAAAGGGAAAAACATGATTTCTTATACTTACACATTCAGATCACGAGTTGATTCGCATTGCATTCATACCTGCTAGTATATTCATATTGCATACATACTTGCCATTATGTCCTGCCTTACCTGTATTTGAGATGCTAGGATGCTTATGTACATGTTTTCGATAGCCTGTGTAGATGTTATTTATTACTCACGAGTTAGCAACTCACCCCCGTTGTGCCACAGCCTTTTGCAGGTCCGCTCCGTCAGTACAGTAGCGGCGGGCGCACCTGCCTCTTTTGCCTCTTTTGCCTGGACTCGAGCTTTTGCTCTTAGGTGGGTTATATTATTATTTTTGCACCACCTTGTATATTCTTTGTATCTAGAGTACTCCATCTACTGTATCTACCAGCATTATTGTATATTGACCTAGAGATGAGACTGTGAGATTTGTGGACTTTTTATACTGTATTTTGGGGTCGAGCTCACTTGAGTCGACATGCTGTTTTCTCATGCTCTTTATGATTATTTTGCATGTTGTTGTTTTATATTGCGTGGGATTTGTGACCGCCTTGTGGCGAAGAGCTAGCTCCCGCTTGGGGATGCCATATTGTTGGATTCATATATATTCTTGTTGTACCCATTTTGGGGGCCAGTATTTACAAAGGAGACTCTGCCGAAATTTTCGGAAAAATTGGTACTGTTTTAAAAAAGGGTTTTACATGACTTATTTGATAAACTCGCTTTCAATTGATTGGGTTTTCTTCACTCTTTTGCTTATTTGGTTTTGGTTTTCTGGGCTTTGGCTTACTTATTTTACGGACGTCTTGAGACGTTTCGTAACCTAAGTGCCAGTCACGTTCCGTACCCTGCGGGTCGTGACAAAGTTGGTATCAGAGCGTTAGGTTTTACCTTTTTGAGTGTAGGATGACCCTTGGTAGATGGAGTAAGTGACTTAAGTAGGGTAACGTAGCGTGTGTATGTCCGCGGCATACTTGCGATACGGTACTCCGCCTAAGTGACTTTAGGATATACTTGCTTGAAAATTCCTTCTTCAATTCCGTGTATCCTATGATCCTATTGCACTGTTCTTACTATCCGTTTTCCTGTAACAGCCACTATGCCGCCGAAGGCTACGAGGGCACAGAGGGCTGCCGCGAGAGACGAGATTCGAGATGGCTCTTCCGAGACTAGGACTGAGCAGGGTGGTATGCCTACGCCGCAGGGACAGACCGATCCACCTTCCCCAGGCCGTATGGATAGGCTCGAGACAGGTATGGAGGAGTTGCGACAGATGATGGGGAGTATGAAGGAGCTACGTAGGATCCCTAGTTGCAGCCAGTCGTACACCGAGGCCGGATGACGTACCTACTACATCACAGATGACCATGATACCTGCTCCTACTACTACCACCGTGGCCATTCCGGTTTCACTACAGGATTTCATGAGGCCGAGACCTCCAGTATTCACCGGCACCGAGGCAGCGGAGGACCCACAGACGTTCATGGACAGTTTAGCCAGGATCTGCCGTTCGCTGAGATGTTCGGATGATCGATGGGTAGAGCTTGCGAGTTTCCGACTAGAGGGTCTCACACAGACATGGTGGGAGTCAGTCTTGAGAGGTCGAGCTGCAGGTCTACCGCCTATGACTTGGGTCGAGTTTACAGCGGTCTTTCTAGCTCGTTTCCTTCCAAAGAGCGTTCGTGACGCCAGAGCTCGTAGCTTCGAGGCCTTAGTCAAGACACCTGGGATGACGGTGTTTGAGTATGACATCCAGTTTACACAGTTATCTCGATATGCTCAGTATTTGGTGGATACCGAAGAGAAGATGGTGAAGAGGTTCGTACAGGGACTTGATGCCCAGCTATATCTTGCCATTGGCGCCCAGCACTACGACACTTATTCAGCTGCTATGGATACGGCATTGCGGATGGAGGCACGCATATCACAGACTCCGGCCGTTTCTGGGCCGAAGAGGATTCGCATCGATGTACCGTCTCAGAGGCAGCGCGCCAGATTTTTTCCGAGATATAGGCCTGGCAGAGGATTTGGACGGGGACAGTTATATGGTTCTTATCCCCAGGGACAGCAGCCGTCGCCAGGGTGTTTTGGGTGCGGGAGTCCGCACCATCTTGTCAGAGACTGTCCGGCGAGACGACAGGGAGCGGCGACCGTTCCGCATGTGACCCTACCACCATCACCACCCCCTCCTCAGAGAGCCATACTTCCTACCACAGGCAATGCTCCACGCCAGTTAGGTGCACCCAGAGGCCGTGGACGCGGCGGTCCTGTTCAGAGAGGACGAGGAGGCAGAGGCCGAGGTCGAGATCAGCCCGCTATCGGTGGAGGACAGGCCCGAGTATTTGCTTTGACACCGCAGGATGCACAGGCATCCAATGCCGTTGTGACAGGTACCTTGCCAGTTTGCTCTTTCGACGCATGGGTATTATTTGACCCAGGTTCCACACATTCGTACGTCTCTACACACCTTGCACCGATGTTGGGCCGTGAGTCGTCGTCGTTAGATCATCCGCTTGTTGTTGTTACTCCGGTAGGCGAGTCGTTTGTCGCTCGTTTTGTATTTCGTTTATGTTCCGTTCGTATCGGGGAGAGGGATTCATCGGTTGATTTGATTCTCCTCGATATGTTGGACTTTGATGTGCTTCTGGGCATGGATTGGCTAGCCACTTGTTATGCTTCGGTGGACTGCCATGAGAAGGCAGTCATATTTAGCTTTCCGGGAGAGCCAGTCCTTGTTATTCAGGGAGACCGCAGCGTCACCCTTCCCAGCTTGATTTCGTCTCTTCGCGCTGGTCAGCTCTTGCGGAAGGGATGTCAGGGATTCTTAGCGTATATTTGCGATACTCGAGCTGCAGAGGTTCCGTTGGACCGGGTCCCGGTTGTTTGTGAGTTCCCTGATGAGCTACCTGGGCTACCACCTGAGCGCGATGTTGAGTTCTGCATTGATTTGATTCCCGGCTCGGGGCCTATTTCTATACCGCCTTATCGGATGGCCCCGGCAGAGCTTCGAGAGCTGAAGGATCAGTTGCAGGAATTGTTAGATAAGGGGATTATTCGACCTAGTGTTTCTCCGTGGGGTGCTCCGGTCCTGTTTGTCAAGAAGAAGAATGGATGTTTGCGCTTATGTATCGACTACCGCCAGCTGAAAAAGAACAGATATCCGTTGCCCCGCATTGATGATTTGTTTGACCAGCTCCAGGGCGCGGGTTACTTTTCGAGGATCGACTTACGATCAGGATACCACCAGCTGCGAGTTCGACAGGAGGATATACCGAGGACAGCTTTCCGCACGCGCTACGGCCACTATGAGTTTTTGGTGATGTCGTTCGGACTCACCAACGCCCCAGCAGCATTCATGGATTTCATGAACCGTACATTCAGGCCGTATCTTGACTTGTTCATCATCGTGTTTATCGACGATATCTTGGTGTACTCCCGGAGCAGAGAGGAGCACGAGCAGCACTTGCGGATTACGTTACAGACTCTGAGGGAGCACCAGCTGTTTTCAAAGTTCTCCAAGTGTGCATTCTGGCTGGACAGCGTCGTATTCTTGGGTCACATGGTTACGAGAGACGGCATATGTGTGGACCCGAAGAAGATTGAGGCTGTTCAGTAGTGGCCCCGACCTACATCGGTTACTGAGATCCGTAGTTTTCTAGGCCTGGCGGGCTACTACAGGCGTTTTGTTCAGGACTTCTGCCGTATAGCTGCACCTTTGACCGGTTTGACCCGGAAGGGAGTTCCTTTTGTTTGGACAGAGGAGTGCGAGCGCAGTTTTCAGCAGCTACGGACTTGTTTGACTACGGCGCCGGTATTATCTTTGCCTTCGGGATCAGGCGGATTTGTGGTCTACTGTGATGCTTCGCGAGTGGGATTAGGATGCGTATTGATGCAGCATGGCCGGGTGATCGTTTATTCTTCTCGGCAGTTGAAGAAGCACGAACAGAACTACCCTACTCATGATTTGGAGATGGCTGCAGTAGTCTTTGCACTGAAGATTTGGCGACATTACCTATACGGTGAGTCGTGTCAGATATTCACTGATCACAAGAGCTTAAAGTACATATTTCAGCAGCGAGACCTGAACCTCAGACAGCGTCGTTGGATGGAGTTGGTGAAAGACTACGACTGCGAGATCTTATATCACCCAGGCAAGGCGAATGTGGTGGCAGATGCGTTGAGTAGGAGGCCCGGGGGTAGTCTATCCTTTTTGCGCGCAGTGCAGAGGCAGTCGTCAGCAGATTGGCAGATTTTATGCGACAGCCGAATTGAGTTCGAGTTCACTCAGACAGGGGGACAGCTCGTGCATGTTCGTGCACGCCCACAGTTGCTTGACCGTATATATGAGGCACAGCACAGAGACGACCGTTGCTCAGAGATCATGGCACAGATGGGACAGGGCAGATTTTCCGAGTTCGTGATTGATGATCAGGGGATTTTACGATATAGATCTAGACTGTGCGTACCAGATGCTGATGGATTGCGGCGCGACATTCTTGAAGAGGCACACCGATCAGTGTATAGTGTCCACCCCGGTTCCACCAAGATGTACCATGATATGAGAGAGACCTACTGGTGGGACGGGATGAAGAGGGACATTGCGGAGTTTGTATCGAGATGCCTGACTTGCCAGCAAGTCAAGGCCGAGCACCAGAGGCCCGCAGGAGAGCTACAGCCGTTACCCATTCCGGAGTGGAAATGGGAGCAGATTTCGATGGATTTCGTTGTGGGTCTATCCAGGACCAGTCGAGGGTATGACTCCATCTGGGTGATCGTAGATCGATTGACGAAAGCGGCTCACTTCCTGCCAGTGAAGACGACTTTCTGCTTCGCTCAGTATGCTCAGCTCTACATTGACGAGATCATGCGACTACATGGCGTACTGACTTGTATCGTGTCAGATCGAGGCACTCAGTTTACCAGCCGACTATGGCAGAGACACCAGGAGGCTTTGGGCACTCGTTTGAGCTTCAGCACAGCATTTCATCCGCAGACCGACGGACAGTCAGAGCGGACCATTCAGACTCTCGAGGACATGCTCAGAGCGTGCGTTTTAGACTTCGGCGGTAGCTGGGATCGTCATTTACCTCTAGTGGAGTTCTCCTACAACAACAGCTTCCAGGATACTATTCAGATGGCACTTTTTGAGGTATTGTATGGGAGGAGATGCAGATCGCCCGTCTGTTGGACAGAGCTCAGCGAGAGCAGCTTTTTGGGGCCGCAGCTTGTTGAGGAGACGACATCGAAGATACAGTTGATCCGAGACTGGATGAGAGCGGCTTAGAGCAGGCAGAAATCCTATGCGGACAGGCGCCGTCGCAGATTAGAGTTCGTAGTTGGCGACCATGTTTTTCTGAGGGTCTCTCCGATGAAGGGCGTGATGCGTTTTGGGCGAAAGGGGAAGCTTAGCCCTAGATTCGTAGGTCCCTTCGAGATCCTCGAGCGTGTCGGCGCTGTTGCATATCGTTTGGCTCTTCCACCCAGCTTTCCCGATGTTCACCCCGTCTTCCATGTTTCGATGCTCCGCAAGTACCTCCACGACCCTTCGCATGCGATTCAGCACCCGACAGTTCAGCTAGAGCGCGACCTTTCTTTTGCAGAGCAGCCGGTGGCCATCCTGGATCGGCAGGTGAAGAAGTTGAGATCGAAGATTATACCAACCGTCAAGGTCCTTTGGCATAGCCCGAGCAGTGAGGAGGTTACCTGGGAGACCGAAGGCGAGATGCGGAAGAAATTCCCCCATCTCTTTGAAGGTACGCATAGTTATATTTTTAAATTCGGGGACCGAATTTCTTTAAGGGGGGAAGATTGTAGCGCCTTGAAAATTCGTTTTGGTGTTTTCCTGAAAATCGGTGAAAATTCGGTATTTTTCCGAAAACCGTCTTTCTCGTTATTTTCCAGTTTAGGACTAATTATACCTAAAATGGATAGGTAATTGCTTGTTTTTAGTAGCTAATGAGTTACTTATGAAATTTTGGTCATTTAATAAATTTTCCCTATTTTTCAATTTTTTAATATTATTTTAAGCCGGTAAGAAAATACATTAAATTAGCGATAAATACAAATTTAAATGGGCTAAAATTAAGATTTAAAATCATGTTAATTAAAATCTAGTTGTAACATAAATTTTTATTAATTTATTTTAAGTTTTAACTAATTTTTATTATGGAAAACGAAATTTATTGAATTTAAGCTTAAACTTGCAATTTTGGACTTTTAGGGGGTCTTTTTGCATAAAATTTTTTTTGTGCACTCCCTCTCACCTTTCCCTCACCCTAGGCCGGCCATTTCCAGCAGCTCATGGGAAAAAATTTCCATGCTCCTTTGACTTTGTATATTGTGTGGAAATGAGGGTTTTTTTTAAAGGTTTTTGAATTGTTAATTGGGTATGGTCTTTTGTGGGTTGGTAGGAGTTGACCTAGACTTTTCCCACACCCCACACCACTCCCCTCTCCCTCATTTCTGGCCAGAAACCAGCAGCTCCCCACCTTCATTTTTCCTCTCTCTTTTGTTCATAAATTCATCTCAAAAATCAACAAAATCAACAAATTTCTTCACAATTTCGAAGCAAAACCATATTCCATCTCTTCTCCAACCTAATTTGGTTCAAATCGAGGTGAAAGGAGGTGTCTTGGGAGGCTTGAGCAATCTTAGGATTGATCTTTTGAGGTATAATTTCTAATCAAATGGTTAAATTATAGCTTAAGTGTGCTAAACTAGAACCTTGAAATTTGTTTAGTGTTAAATTTAGTGTTAGTTTCATTCTAGATTTTTTAAAAAAAAGTTCATGGTTGAAATTAAACTAGGGTTTTTAGAAACCATTATTTAGTTAATTAAAGCTAATTAGCTATCTAGTTGTTTGCTAATCTAGGTTAATGAGGTTACTTTATTTGTGTGGGCTTCAAATTAGTGTTAATTTGGTATTGTCATGTTTAGTTTTGGATTGAAATTGCTAATTATGAAAATCAAGAAAGATTTTGTTTATGGAAATTAGGTTTTTAAGCATAGTTAATGGTTTAAAATTAGTGTAATGTCTAGCTAGTGGGTTAGTTTGGATTGTTGTGTTGGATTGTGTTAACTTTGTCGCTAATTGTCGATGTTTGCACCAAATTTGCAAACTTCTAGCTTACTAGGTTTTTATTATATTATTGTGGCGAATTAATTGCAATATCTAGATTATATTGTTGGCATATCCTATGACATTTAGGATGTGTGAGTGCGGATTTTTGAGTAATCGGGTTTTAGTTTTGCCGGGCGACCAAATCGGCGATTTTTGTAGATTTTTGCGTTTTTCGCGTGTGTTCCGCGCACTTTGTGCACGTTGTACCTAGCTTGTGAACGTTAGTATTTTCGCTTGGGTTTTGCGTCATTCTTGTATGTAACCTTATGGTTGGTATTGATGTAAATTCCAGGTTCGGTCGCGGAGCCGTCAGACGCGGCATGAAAGGGGAAAGCGGTGATTGGACGTGACTAGCTAGGGATTTCGGTGAGTAGATGTAACATCTACGGGGGACTATCGTTGGATGGCGCAAGTCGCCCGATAGTTTTAGTAACTTAAAAAGATTCTTAGTAATGTTAGTAATTAGGGGTGTAATACTTGTATGATTATTTGCTACATTCATGCCCTATATTGAAATACATATACGAAACCATTTTATAGGACACCTGCACCATTGCCAGGGTTTTTATATGCAGCACGAGCACTATTCATGCTTACACACACACCCTGGTAATTGCCATGCCACCACACTAGATAACCTTTAAATTGAAACCTTTTACTATAATTGATACTTAAACTCGCGCTATTGCTTTAATTCCTTAAAATGAAATCGTAGGATTGCTATTCATATGCATGAGCTTCATCATATTATTTGTTCATGCCTAATCTATTAATCACACATCGCAACTTGATTATTGATACCATATGCATTCATTATCATTGACATATGCACTTATGTGGATTTCTTGAGATTTTATGATATTTCTGGATTTCGGGGGAAAGCCGCAAAATTTCTAAACTTATTATATTTTTAAAATATGTAAATTGCGGTTTTCTAGTGATGTAAGTGTCGTCCACCAAGAGTTTGCTGTGGTTTTCGAGATCCGTGTCGAGGAGTGGAGGAACCGTCACGGGTACATGGTGGGCCCGGTATGGCACCCCGGGGCAAGATGAATGTGGTGTTGACGTTGAGCCTGGCAGGGGACGGATTACCTACCGGTGACTGTTTGGCACGGCGGATATCCAGAGGATACCGACCGTGGCCGCGAGATGATGAGATTTTGATATTGAGCTGGGTCAGCCGGATGGCTGAGGCCAGAGATACTATGACATGGATATATGAGATTTGTGATAGTTTTGAGGTGTCGTTGCTGGACACAGGTTCTGGTTGATTCTATTGGTATTGTCGTGGTATTCAAAAGAGATTCTTAAAGGGAAAAACATGATTTCTTATACTTACACATTCAGATCACGAGTTGATTCGCATTGCATTCATACCTGCTAGTATATTCATATTGCATACATACTTGCCATTATGTCCTGCCTTACCTGTATTTGAGATGCTGGGATGCTTGTGTACATGCTTTCGATAGCCTGTGTAGATGTTATTTATTACTCACGAGTTGGCAACTCACCACCGTTGTGCCACAGCCTTTTGCAGGTCCGCTCCGTCAGTACAGTAGCGGCGGGCTCACCTGCCTCTTTTGCCTCTTTTGCCTGGACTCGAGGTTTTGCTCTTAGGTGGGTTATATTATTATTTTTGCACCATCTTGTATATTCTTTGTATCTAGAGTACTCCATCTACTGTATCTACCAGCATTATTGTATATTGACCTAGAGATGAGACTGTGAGATTTGTGGACTTTTTATGCTGTATTTTGGGGTCGAGCTCACTTGAGTCGACATGCTGTTTTCTCATGCTCTTTATGATTATTTTGCATGTTGTTGTTTTATATTGCGTGGGATTTATGACCGCCTTGTGGCGAAGAGCTAGCTCTCGCTTGGGGATGCCATATTGTTGGATTCATATATATTCTTGTTGTACCCATTTTGGGGGCCAGTATTTACAAAGGAGACTCTGCCGAAATTTTCGGAAAAATTGGTATTGTTTTTAAAAAGGGTTTTACATGACTTATTTGATAAACTCGCTTTCAATTGATTGGGTTTTCTTCACTCTTTTGCTTATTTGGTTTTGGTTTTCTGGGCTTTGGCTTACTTATTTTACGGACGTCTTGAGACGTTTCGTAACCTAAGTGCCAGTCACGTTCCGTACCCTGCGGGTCGTGACACTAGTTAAGGACTATGATTGTAAGATCCTTTATCACCCGGGAAAGGCGAATGTGGTAGCTGATGCTTTGAGTCGTAGGCCCGGGGGTAGCTTGTCGCAGTTGAGCGTAGTTCAGCGTCAGTCTTCTGCAGATTGGCAGCTCTTGTGTGATAGTAGAGTGTAGTTCATGTTTTCTTCCGCTGGGGAACAGTTTGCTCATGTCCGCGCCCGTCTATTACTATTTGATCGTATCCATGAGGCGCAACCCAGTGATGCCCGTTTGTCCAAGATTCTTGAGCTTGTTCGACAGAGTATAGTTTCGGAGTTCATGATTGATGACCAGGGTGTGCTAAGATGCGGGACTCGCTTGTGTGTACCAGATGCTGATGGGTTGAGACATGAGATCCTAGAGAAGGCACATCAGTCGGCCTTTAGCATTCATCCAGGTTTCACCAAGATGTACCGTGATTTGAGAGACTTTTACTCGTGGGAAGTGATGAAATGCGATATTTCGGACTTCGTTTCGAGGTGCCTGACTTGTCAGCAAGTCAAGGCTGAGCATCAGAGACCAGCTGGAGAGTTACAGCCTTTACCCATTACGGAGTGGAAATGGGAGCAGATTTCCATGGACTTCATTGTGGATCTACCCAGGACCAGTAGAGGGTATGATTCCATTTGGGTGATTGTTGACCGGTTGACGAAAGTGGCTCACTTCCTTCCAGTGAAGACCACTTTCGGTTATGCTCAGTATGCGCAGTGGTACATAGATAAGATCGTGCGTTTGCACGGTGTTCCCACATGCATAGTATCCGACAGAGGCACCCAGTTTACTAGCCGTCTATGGCAGAAGCTTCAAGAAGCTTTGGGTACCCGGTTGAGTTTTAGCACCGCTTTTCATCCGCAGACCGATGGTCAGTCGGAGCGGACTATTCAGACTCTAGAGGATATGCTCCGTGCATGTGTGCTTAATTTTGGTGGCAGT
Source organism: Agapanthus africanus (assembly GCA_030015575.1). NCBI lineage: Eukaryota > Viridiplantae > Streptophyta > Magnoliopsida > Asparagales > Amaryllidaceae > Agapanthus > Agapanthus africanus. The sequence continues at coordinate 368,111,023 of CM057346.1, forward strand.
TAGGATCGTCACATGCCGTTGATTGAGTTCCCCTACAACAACAGCTTTCAGGAGACTATTCAGATGGCACCTTTTGAGGCTTTATATGGTAGGAAGTGTCGATCGCCAGTCTGTTTGACCGAGCTTAGTGAGAGTCTAGTTTTGGGACCCCAGCTAGTTCAAGATACTACGGAGAAGATCCAGCTGATTCAAGACAGGATGAGAGCAGCCCAGTGCAGGCAGAAGTCTTATGCCGACCGTCGTCGTCGCAGAATTGAGTTCGCAGTGGGAGATCATGTATTCCTGAGGATTTCTCTGATGAAGGGCATTATGCAATTTGGGAAGAGGGGGAAGCTCAGTCCCAGATTTGTAGGTCCTTTCGAGATCCTTGAGCAAGTGGGTTCCGTTGCTTACCGTTTGGCGCTCCCGCTTAGTTTTCCGGATGTGCACCCCGTTTTCCATGTGTCGATACTTCGTAGATACCTTCATGATCCTTCTCACATGATTCAGCACGAGACCGTTCATCTTGAGCGCGATCTTTCGTTCACAAAGCAGCCGGTAGTTATTTTGGATCGGCAGGTGAAGAAACTTCAGTCAAGGGTCTTACCGTCTGTGAAGGTTCTATGGCGTAGCCCTACTAGTGAGGAGATCACTTGGGAGGCCGAGAGCGAGATGCGGAAGAAATTCCCTCATCTCTTTGAAGGTACGCTTAGTATGAAATTTTAATTCGGGGACCGAATTTCTATAAGGGGGGAGATTGTAACGTTTTAGAAATCGTTATACGAATTTGTCCGTTTTAGGGTTAAATTGTCGGTATTTTCCATTTTATCCCGACGGTATTCAAACGACCATATAGACTTGTCGGCACCTAGTTTAGCTAAAATAAAGCTAGTACGCAATCTTTGGGGGTATATGGGACGTTTTGGTTCAATTTGAATTTTTCCCAATTTTAATGTTATTTTAATGCGGTATTCACATTTGGGAAATTTCTCTTTAGCGGTCTTTTCTCCAAGTTTTACTTGTGTAACCAAACCCACATGTATCTAGATATTTGTGTGGAGGTTAGGTTTATTGGTTTAAATAAAAAAAATAAAAGAAAAGAAGAGGTGCATGCATATGTATTTATGTGTGTGTGAATGCAATTAATTGCATTTAATGTTGGAAATTGCTAGGAAACCCTCACAAAAACTCTCCCTTATCCCTCTTGGCCAAAATCCCTTCATTCTCTACTGCCCTTGAGCTCTTCTCTCTCATTTTTATTCAATCTTAACTCAAAAATTCCAAATATTTCACAAAAACACCACAATGTCTTGTTTTTGCCTTCTTGGATCACTTGGAGCTAAGGAAAGCTAGGAGCTTGTGAGCAAAGTTGTTAGGTATAACCCCTATACTGTTAAATTAGATTTTTTATGTTGTTTTGCTCGTTGGTTATAGCGTAGAACGCTTTTTATATCAATTAGTGCAATATCGGGTTTTTAGTGTCTTTTTAGAGCTTTTAATACCTGCTGTGACCTGGACTTTTTAGTGTTTAAGCAAAAAAAATTTTAGAGATGTACTAGTGAACCTGAGACACCACCGGAGAGACGGGGATCACCTCACCGGCCGGAGCCGGCGACCCCTAAGGCGCGATCCGGCGACGCCGGCTAAGTAGGAGAGGGTGGGGGTTAGTCTTCTGTGGGTAGTTGTCTGCTGTTGGTTAGGTGTGTTGGTACTGTTTACTTTTTTATTAAATTCGGTATGGAAAATCTGGGATCGATTACCTAAAATCTAGTGTTTTGCGTCCGCGTGATACGTGTTGCGACACGAGTCGTGAGTTTGCGCTGCTGGTGTACTCAGATTGGTTTTGAGGTATCGCAACGCACGTTAACCACTAGACATGCACTCGCGAGTTAGTTTAGTGTGTTGGTACGTTATTGAATACGTAGTTTTGCGTTATATTGATCGATTCTGAGTTGTTCGCATTATTTCTTGTGTTTGTGAAATTATAGCGTCGCAAGCGGGGACTTCGGACGCTGGGAACAAGGAGAAGCAGGTGGTCAGATTTTCATAGCTGGAGACCATTGGTAAGTAGATTTAACATCTACGGGGAAGTTGCCCGTATGGCGCTAAGCGTCGGGGCTAGATATGATGTGATATTAGCCGTATGTTTATGTGCTTATATAGAGATATTGCATGATTGTCATTGTATATAGCTACTTGTTGTGCCGATACTGTATCTTTTGTTCACTGCACTATTATTGACAGTCCATGTTGCACGAGCACCAATAATATGCTACACACACACTGTCGGTAATTGCCATGATACGCACAACACAAATGCTCATTTATAAACCTTGCTATTGGTTAGCGACTTTGAAACAGTTATACTTGTGCGACAGCGCATATGACATATAGCATACCTGTATACCTACATGCTTATATATATATGCCATATTATACCTATATGCTCGCACATATACTTTGCTATTGTTACATGATCAGTTTTATAACATATATATCGGTGGAATGGGACGCTGTATATATATGTGTTTTGGATTTGGATTTTAGGAACCGCGAGATATATATAATGATTTGAAGCTTTTAAATAGCGGACTTTTCCCGTGATATGTTCATATTGGTGTTTTATGTTGCATATGTTATTTTACGTGGATTTACGCATTTGAGATATGTTTTCATGCGATATGGGAATTTCAAGTTGTTGGATATATATGCCCTAGAGGCCTACATTGTATAGGATGCTTGGGATATGTATGTACATGACAATCTTGCTTGATATGATAGTACGCTATTTGGTTTGACTTTGTCTTAACGTATAATATATTTTACTTGGTATTTATATATATATGTTGATAAAGCCCATAGGGTGTTTGTCTGACTACCGGCGTTGTGATGGCAGTCATACTAGTGGGAGCTGGATAGTCAATAGGCACACCCTTAGATGTCCCTGGTCGCAGGAGTATAGAGATTGGGCATCGATACTCCGGAGTAGACTAGTGTATACATATCTAGACCCTGACGAGGGGCAATGGATTGGTCCCGCAACTATTGGTGGTGTTCACCTAAGATTGTATACAGATGCTCACTGGGTGTGAGTACACCGGACAGGACTCGCCGAGAACTGACTGGATGGTATTATACCTAACGTCAGATAGCAGTTCTCAGGTGACATGTGTGCAGATAGTCCTGTAAGTCCATATTGCGACCCCCGGTTCTTACGGGGAGGCGGAAACGGTATAAAATCAAAATTTTTATCGCAAGAGGCAACATGGACTAACTTATGGTCGGGATCGTTACCTAAACTAAAACTAGCAAACTAAGCTAAAGATATTTAGCTACTCGGATAGAGATGGTTATACCTAAACTTGAACTCCTTCTCTTCAAGCTCCGGTGGTGGTCCGATGGCTCCTTCTCGTCGTCTCCGTACGCCGAAGATAGATCCACTTGAAAGCTCCAACCTTTAGCTCCTTCTTCGGTCTTTGAAGAAACTAGTTCACTTGGTTTGCTAAACCTAGTGAACTAGAATGAGTAGAGAGGAAATAGAATGGGATTTTATCTATGGTTCTTGATTCTCAACTCATGAGACAAGAGAACCATAGATCAAGAGAGGGAGCAAGAGGTTGAGGGTGAGAGCAAGGGGAGAGCTCTAGAACAAGAGAGAGAATGAGCAAGAAAGAATGAGGCTCTCTTTTCTCTCTCACCCTCTCATAATCCAAAGTGATCATAACTCATCATATCAAAAAAGTCTTTTGGTGATGGTTAGAAGCAACCATAAGGTTATCATATCATGCACTCATTTTACTCAAAAAGCAAGCAAGAAAAAAGTCTTTGGCATGAAATGATAACCATGGTTATCATGATGGTCAACTAGTCAAGCCTAGTCAACCGGTCAACAAGTCAACAAAAGTCAACAAGTCACCAAAGTCAACAAGTCAACAAAAGTCAACAAGTCAACAACCATATCACCATAATACTTAATTAATATAATAGTTAATCACATATCATATTCTCATTAGGGTTGAGCAAAAAGTCAAAAGTCAACGGTCAACTGTCAACAACCCTAATGAGAATCCACTGCCTCTGCCTCCCTGTCAACTGTGCATACACACCCGCATCCGCGTTCCGAGGAACACGAATGCAAACTGGATAAATCCAATCCCATAAGGTACACTAGGATCTGGCTTAAACCAAAGCCCGCTAGTGTAAACTGTCCGGACACTGTACGTGCACACGTGCACGGATGTGACCGAACCCTGTCGCAAAACCATGCGACCTGTCGCAATACCATGCGACCTCTACTCTTTTGCCTAAAGGCGAAAAGCTTTCTGTGTGGGACTCTAAAGACTCGACACTACGCTGGCAGTGGGTTTAACCACAGACCGCAAGCGGCACTAGCTGTGCGTAACGGTCCCCAGGTAATGCCGACAAGAAGACCGACGAGGCGAAACCCATCTGAACTCCTACTGAGCCTGAGTGTGACATTCTCCATACAGTCCGGTCTGTTCGTCTGATACATCGCATGGCGGGCCTAGGGGGCGGTAAACGTCAGTCCCCCAATAGCGGTACAAGTCGTGCCGGAGTGAAGCCCAATACACCCTGAGATAACACTGGAAACCTACCAGTATATCTCGTTTGCCCTGGCCAGGGACTACTCGTGTAATGGCTCTCCTAGACACAGCGCGATGTCAACCCCCAATACCGGGAGAGACGAATCCTGTCTAACCGTCACTGCCTCCAAGTGCTTCGGGACTGCACCCAACCACCACCTGTTTGCACGACTCCTTTGAGCCGTGGTAGGGTAGTGATCAAAGTACAGTGGGAACACACTCGAGGCGGAGTGACAGTGTCAAGTCAGCGGACTAAGCTGTACTCATGTCACCTGGGAACTGATAACTGACGATAGGTATAATACCAACTAGTCAGTTCCCGACGAGTCCTGTCCAGTGTACCCGTAACCTAACGAGCACCCGCATACTATCTCAAGTACGACGTACTGACGGCTGTGGGACAGACCGTCTCCCACACTGGGATGAGAAGCGCATGCGCTGGTCTACTCCGGAGTATCGATGCCCTGTCTCGATAGTCCTGCGACCAGGGACCTGAATAAGGATGTGCTTATAGATTACCCAGCCCCCACTAGTGTGACTGCCATCACAACGCTGGTAATCAAGCAAAGATCCTAAGGGCTCCACTAATGCGTATAAGTGATATACTGAAATAAACACAAGTACACATTGAAGTAGAAACAAACCAAGTAGCATACTACTATTTTGAGCAAGATTGTATATACAAGGTGAATATCCCAAGCATCCATTAAGTAATATACAAACTAGTATGATACAGTAATGGCCTCTAGGGCATATACACTAACAATCTCCCACTTGCACTAAGGCCATGTACTGGCGTATCGAAGACCTATCATCTCGATCAGCCGCTCGAACTGAGTCTGGGGCAGGGCCTTGGTGAATGGATCAGCAGTGTTATCTTCTGAAGCGACTCTCCGAACCTCGATCTCCTGGCGATCTACGATCTCCCTGATCAGGTGATACCGCCTTAAGATGTGCCTGGATTTCTGATGGGACCTGGGTTCCTTCGCTAAAGCTATAGCCCCGTTGTTGTCGCAATACAGAGGTATTGGATCAACAATGGACGGAACCACCTGAAGTTCTTTCAAGAACTTCCTCATCCAGACAGCTTCTTTTGCGGCATCAGATGCAGCGATGTATTCCGCTTCCATCGTCGAGTCTGCAACGGTTTCTTGTTTGGAACTCTTCCAACACACCGCCCCTCCATTGAGGGTAAAGACAAAACCCGACATGGACTTGGAATCATCCTTGTCACTCTGGAAGCTGGAGTCAGCAAAGGCCTCGATCTGGAGGTCTTTTCCGCCATACACCAAGAACATCTCCTTAGTCCTTCTCAGGTACTTGAGAATGTTCTTTACCGCTATCCAGTGTTTCTCCCCAGGGTTTGACTGATACCGGCTTACCACACTCAGTGCATAAGCTACATCCGGTCTGGTACACAACATCGCATACATTATAGAGCCTACCGCAGAAGCGTAGGGTATAATAGACATGCGATCCCTCTCCAAATCAGTCTTGGGAGACATCTCTTTAGAGAGGGTGATCCCGTGACAAGCTGGTAGGTTACCACGCTTGGAATCTTCCATACTGAATCTTTTCAGTACGGTGTCGATGTACCTGGACTGAGAAAGTCCCAATATCCTCTTGGATCTATCACGATGGATCCGGATCCCCAGGATGTATGAGGCATCACCCAGGTCTTTCATGGAGAACCTTTGTGACAAGAACCCCTTGACAGATTGTAGCATAGGAATATCATTTCCTATTAAGAGAATGTCATCCACGTATAAAACGAGGAATACTACAGTTCTCGCTACAAATCTACTATAGATGCATGGTTCATCTGGATTTTTGATAAAGCCAAATTCTTTGACCGTCTCATCAAAGCAGATGTTCCAACTCCGCGATGCCTGCTTTAGTCCATAGATGGACTTAAGCAACTTGCACACCTTTCCGCTGCTCCCACTCTGAATGAAACCCTCTGGCTGGTCCATATAGACACACTCCTCTAAATTTCCATTTAGAAAAGCTGTCTTTACGTCCATTTGCCAGATCTCATAATCGTGGAAGGCAGCAATGGCAAGAAGGATCCGAATGGATTTCAGCATGGCTACTGGAGAAAAGGTTTCGTCGTAGTCCAAGCCAGGTCTTTGACGAAAACCCTTTGCTACCAGCCTAGCTTTATAGGTCTCAACCTGTCCATCTACACCAATCTTCCTTTTGAAGATCCACTTGCATCCTACGGGTTTTACCCCGTCTGGAGCAATGTCCAACGTCCATACCCTGTTGGTGTACATGGACTCCATTTCGGTCCGCATTGCATCCAGCCATTTCACTGAGTCAACGCTCTGAACGGCCTGCTGGAAGCTAGTAGGCTCATCATAATCTATGATGCAATCCTCTCTATCCCCGTCTATGAGAAAACCGCAGTATCTCTCGGGCGGATGAGACTGCCTACTACTCCTGCGGAGCGGCGTAGGAATGTCCTGTTCTGTTGAACCCTCTGGTTCCACTAAGCTTTCAGTAACAGTCTGTGGTTCTGGAATTTCTTCCAGTTCCACTGCGCTCCCACTAATTTCCTTTTCCAAGAACTGGTGTTCTAGAAAGTGGGCATTACGAGAAACAAGGACTTTTTGTTCCTCTGCGTAGTAGAAAAGATACCCCCTGGTGTTCTTTGGGTATCCCACAAACTTGCACAGTACTGAGCGTGCCTCGAGTTTGTCCGCATGCTGCTTTTTGACAAAAGCTGGACATCCCCAGATCTTCAGATATTGAAGATAGGGTTTCTTCCCACTCCACATTTCATATGGGGTGGTAGGCACAGTCTTAGTCGGAACTCGGTTCAAAAGGTATGCTGCTGATTCTAGCGCATATCCCCAGAATGATCGCGGCAACTCAGCGTTACTCATCATGGACCGCACCATATCCAATAGGGTGCGGTTCCGTCTCTCCGATACACCGTTATGTTGCGGGGTGTATGGAGGAGTAAGCTGAGAGAGAATTCCGTTCTCTTTTAAATAGTCCAGGAATTCGGCACTTAAGTATTCTCCACCTCGATCCGATCTTAGAATCTTAATACTTTTGCCGGTCTGTTTCTCTACTTCATTCTTATACTCCTGGAATTTTCCAAAGGCCTCGGACTTATGTTTCATTAAGAAGACATAACCGTACCTTGAGAAGTCATCCGTAAAAGTAATGAAGTAAGAATGTCCGCTTCGGGCATGTGTAGACATTGGACCGCACACGTCACTATGTACGAGTCCCAAGAGCTCGCTCGCTCTTACTCCTTGTCCAGTAAATGGAGTCTTTGTCATCTTTCCTTTGAGACAAGATTGACAAGTGGCATACGATTGATATTTGAACGCATTCAAATATCCTTCTGTATGTAACTTAGTCAACCTTCTCTCATTGATGTGACCCAATCTACAATGCCATAAGAAAGTCTGATTTATTTCTGGAGACTTTCTTTTGTGTGTATTCTGGACATTAAAAATCTGTGGTTGGTTTAACACGTATATACCATTACTCAGAGTACCTGACCCAATCAATACTTGATTAAGGTGAATGTTTACAACATTACTTACAAACGCAAATTCATATCCTTCTTTAGAAACTAAAGATACAGAAATGATATTACAAGTTGCGTTGGGTACAAAAAAGCAATTACGCAAAACCAAAACATGTCCATCTGACATTCCCAGGTGATAGTCCCCCACGGCTTTAGCATCCATGCTAGCTCCGTTTGCAACTCTGAGGGTCATGTCACCTGCTTTCAAAACACTACGGTTTCTCAACGCCTGCAAAGAATTACAGATATGAGATCCTGATCCGGTATCCAATACCCAGGAAGTAGAGTTTATTGAAAGACAGTTTTCAATAACATACACACCTGAAGCTGAAGCTGCAACCTGCTTCAATTCCTGTGTTCTGGCCTTCCAGGCCCTGCAATCATTCTTCCAGTGTCCTTTCTTATGACAATAGAAGCATTCTTCTTTATCCACAAGCTTCCCCGCTATCTTTGCTGCTTTGCCTTTTCCCTTCGTATCCACTTTACTAACACCGCCCCTTGGTTTGGCGGGGGCCTTCTTCTTCTTTCCCTTGGCTTTCGCCTTGGACCTAGAAGAAGATGATCCTCCTACAAACAAAGTGGATGTTTCCCTACCTTTCTGTAGGGTGCCCTCTGCGCTCCTCAGCATGTTGAGGAGCTCTGATAGTTCAACCTCTTTTTCTTGTAGGTTGAAGTTCAGTATAAACTGGGCGTAAGTGGAAGGAAGGGACTGGAGAACTATATCCGTATATAGCTCACTCTCCAATGTGATCCCTAGGTCAGCGAGCTCCTCAATGAAGCCGATCATTTTTAGCACATGCTCGGCTACTGATGATCCGACGGCCATTCTTGTCGAAAACAACTTTTTCGACGCTTCGTATCTTGCGATACGTGATTGCTCTCCATACAGTTCTTTTGTATGGAGCAATATGGACTCCATGTCCATATTCTCATGCCTCCTCTGATGTTCGTTGTCCATCGAGGCAAGCAGGAGGCACTTGGCCTTCACGCTATCAATCTCCCAAGTCTTGCGGATTTCCTTATCCGCGACACTGGAAGTTGGACCAGGGACAGGGGGAGCTTTGGTGGTAAGAAGATACCCCAGCTTGTCATAAGTGATTGCTATCGTGACATTCCTGAGCCAATCTTTGTAGTTTGGCCCTGTCAGCTTGTTTTTATCTAGGAGTAACTTAAGTCCAGTCATGTTGATTGGTCGCTGCAATTAGGAGAGAGAAGAAGAAACACTCAGCATGATGCTCTTGCAAGTTTAGAGTGGTTTTTAGTTTGTCTAAACAGGATGGCTCCCACTGTTTCTCGAATCCCTCCTCAAACCATAAAGGAAGAATTAGTCAGGATCAATCCCACCGTACAATACTTGCTTAACCGTTCAGCCAGGCCGGTGTCGGTACTTCGAGGGAGGTTTTCCAACGCTTTCGCGAAGTTCCTTAATTAGAGAACCTCTTTTCCCTGGGGGCGTAGCCCCGCTAACACCTTTCTAGGCACCTACTAGGTTTATAGCATTGATCGTTAAGTGAGAAATTTCCCGAGGAGTAGCATATACTCACAGTAGGATCGGGATCCAAATATCATCGCGTGACGAAACTGAAGGAATCCTACCAGAATCATCACACTCCAAATGGTATGCAAATCTAGCAAGTTTCAGTACTTATGAAACTCCCGATGTGGATTTTTGCCCCATGCTCTTATGACCTTGGCGTGAGGTCAAAATGTCATAAGTCACATGTCAAGTTCGTCCCATCATTATCCAGGTTAATTTGAATCCACCCGTACATACCCTTGACGTAGGCCAAAATGGCAGTACGACTGTCTCAAACCAACGCATTCTATCTATGCAACAGATAAATATCCGGCAGCTACCAATCACTATGCCTTGGCGTGAGGTCAAAATACATAGCTTGAATACTACCGAATATTTAACTGAAATGATGGAGGGCTACGGATGGTTTTGGCAAAACCGTGAACGTAGTGAACTTGATTTGGTCGATGGAACGAGATAGCTTTAAAATGGAGTGGCTCAAACTCCGTATTTTAAAAGTTTGTTTTGAAAAGAACCGAGTGGTTTTTCGAAAGTGTTCCAACGACTTTAACTTGGTTTATTATCTTGCATTAGTTCTTTTAATGCGTGATATTCTTGCATTAGTACTTTTAATGCGTCCCATCATTTAATCCTACCATTGCAGAAAACAACCAAAATATGACGTACGCTTATGCCATTCGCATTCGCCACTGGGCCCCGTCATTACCCGTTAGGTTACTTAACTAACGACAGAGCGGGGGCTGGGCTAGCGCGTCTGTAAAACATAAGCAACGCCTAAATAATATCTTATATAGATATACTGCAATGATAAACATTTCAGATCACAGATAAATACATTGGATATACTAGTAATCTGTAATTTGTACGAGCCTGTAACAAAAACAGATAACACGGTCGCGGTGAATAGCCAATACCCCACCCAAGACCCCTACGGGTACGGCAAACTACCCGCCAAGTACCCGAAGCGTAGCAACCTCCCTCATCTCCATGAGTAGGCCACTCGACACTTCGGCATACCCGGTAGTTTGTGCACCCCTCCACGGGTCTATCCTAGGAGCAAAAACAGTAAAAAGAAATTATACAATGACGGCTACAACCCCGACCCGGTTGTGCGGCCAAACAAATAATTATTACATCAATTTACAAATTTACATGAATTGCAAGAAAAGTAAACTCTCGTCTCACAACCCCCGGCTATTCACCCGCGACAATCCAACATATTTATATACACATTCCAGCACATTACAGATCATGTATAACCCCGACTAATCGACTTATAGCGATTAGCCGACGTTCAATACATGCAAACATCACAGATATAACCATCATAGTCAAAGTGCAATGAAGTCCGGAAAAAATACGGAATTATAGGACCCCAAAAGGAAATTTCTTTTCTGTAAAATCTGGGCACATATAATATATCTCAAAAATCCCAAAACCAACACAGACACACACTGCACGAAAAACGACGCACTAAAGACAACAAACCGCGGCGCTTCCGGGCGCCCAAGAAGGGTCACGCGGCGGAAGCGCGGCGGTTTAGACGAATTGGTGGATCGTTTTTCATGGGTGTTCTAACAAAACCCTGAGACGAATTTAGGAGTATGAAGTTTTTCATTTTGACCAGAAAAAATTTCAACAGAAACTCAGTTTTTGTAGTTTTCCGGTTTTGTGATTTTTTTCGGTTCCGAACTTCGTTACACTTTACTACCTAGCTAGTTTAAGTTTAGTTAGTCTCTGATACCACTGTAAGTCCATATTGCGACCCCCGGTTCTTACGGGGAGGCGGAAACGGTATAAAATCAAAATTTTTATCGCAAGAGGCAACATGGACTAACTTATGGTCGGGATCGTTACCTAAACTAAAACTAGCAAACTAAGCTAAAGATATTTAGCTACTCGGATAGAGATGGTTATACCTAAACTTGAACTCCTTCTCTTCAAGCTCCGGTGGTGGTCCGATGGCTCCTTCTCGTCGTCTCCGTACGCCGAAGATAGATCCACTTGAAAGCTCCAACCTTTAGCTCCTTCTTCGGTCTTTGAAGAAACTAGTTCACTTGGTTTGCTAAACCTAGTGAACTAGAATGAGTAGAGAGGAAATAGAATGGGATTTTATCTATGGTTCTTGATTCTCAACTCATGAGACAAGAGAACCATAGATCAAGAGAGGGAGCAAGAGGTTGAGGGTGAGAGCAAGGGGAGAGCTCTAGAACAAGAGAGAGAATGAGCAAGAAAGAATGAGGCTCTCTTTTCTCTCTCACCCTCTCATAATCCAAAGTGATCATAACTCATCATATCAAAAAAGTCTTTTGGTGATGGTTAGAAGCAACCATAAGGTTATCATATCATGCACTCATTTTACTCAAAAAGCAAGCAAGAAAAAAGTCTTTGGCATGAAATGATAACCATGGTTATCATGATGGTCAACTAGTCAAGCCTAGTCAACCGGTCAACAAGTCAACAAAAGTCAACAAGTCACCAAAGTCAACAAGTCAACAAAAGTCAACAAGTCAACAACCATATCACCATAATACTTAATTAATATAATAGTTAATCACATATCATATTCTCATTAGGGTTGAGCAAAAAGTCAAAAGTCAACGGTCAACTGTCAACAACCCTAATGAGAATCCACTGCCTCTGCCTCCCTGTCAACTGTGCATACACACCCGCATCCGCGTTCCGAGGAACACGAATGCAAACTGGATAAATCCAATCCCATAAGGTACACTAGGATCTGGCTTAAACCAAAGCCCGCTAGTGTAAACTGTCCGGACACTGTACGTGCACACGTGCACGGATGTGACCGAACCCTGTCGCAAAACCATGCGACCTGTCGCAATACCATGCGACCTCTACTCTTTTGCCTAAAGGCGAAAAGCTTTCTGTGTGGGACTCTAAAGACTCGACACTACGCTGGCAGTGGGTTTAACCACAGACCGCAAGCGGCACTAGCTGTGCGTAACGGTCCCCAGGTAATGCCGACAAGAAGACCGACGAGGCGAAACCCATCTGAACTCCTACTGAGCCTGAGTGTGACATTCTCCATACAGTCCGGTCTGTTCGTCTGATACATCGCATGGCGGGCCTAGGGGGCGGTAAACGTCAGTCCCCCAATAGCGGTACAAGTCGTGCCGGAGTGAAGCCCAATACACCCTGAGATAACACTGGAAACCTACCAGTATATCTCGTTTGCCCTGGCCAGGGACTACTCGTGTAATGGCTCTCCTAGACACAGCGCGATGTCAACCCCCAATACCGGGAGAGACGAATCCTGTCTAACCGTCACTGCCTCCAAGTGCTTCGGGACTGCACCCAACCACCACCTGTTTGCACGACTCCTTTGAGCCGTGGTAGGGTAGTGATCAAAGTACAGTGGGAACACACTCGAGGCGGAGTGACAGTGTCAAGTCAGCGGACTAAGCTGTACTCATGTCACCTGGGAACTGATAACTGACGATAGGTATAATACCAACTAGTCAGTTCCCGACGAGTCCTGTCCAGTGTACCCGTAACCTAACGAGCACCCGCATACTATCTCAAGTACGACGTACTGACGGCTGTGGGACAGACCGTCTCCCACACTGGGATGAGAAGCGCATGCGCTGGTCTACTCCGGAGTATCGATGCCCTGTCTCGATAGTCCTGCGACCAGGGACCTGAATAAGGATGTGCTTATAGATTACCCAGCCCCCACTAGTGTGACTGCCATCACAACGCTGGTAATCAAGCAAAGATCCTAAGGGCTCCACTAATGCGTATAAGTGATATACTGAAATAAACACAAGTACACATTGAAGTAGAAACAAACCAAGTAGCATACTACTATTTTGAGCAAGATTGTATATACAAGGTGAATATCCCAAGCATCCATTAAGTAATATACAAACTAGTATGATACAGTAATGGCCTCTAGGGCATATACACTAACAAGTCCGTTGACTTAAGGTCATCATTTGTCTCGTATGAGTTCCCACTGTGCTTTGATTATTACCCTACCACGGCTCAAAGGAGTCGTGTAAACAGGTTTTAGTTGGGCACAGTCCCGAGCCATATGGAGGCAGTGAGTGACTGTTAGGGATTCGTCTCTCCCGGTATAGGGAGTTGATATCGCACGGTGATCGGTTGGTCATTACCATAAGTCCCTGGCCAGGGCTGATTAAGAATTACTGATAGGATTGATCAGTAGATTCTCGGATGGTGATAGAGCCATACCGACACGACTTGTACGGTTATTAGGGGTCTGACGTCCACCACCTCCCTAGACCGTACATGTGATACTCTCAGACGAACAGACCGGACTGCGCGGATATTGTCACAGACAGGCTCAGTAGGATTTCAGATGGGTTACCTCATCAGCTTTCTTATCGACAACTACCTGGGGACCGTTACGTACAGCTAGTGCCGCTTGCGGTCTGTGGTTAAACCCACTGCCAGCGTAGTAGTCGAGTCTTTAGAGTCCCACACAGAGATTTCCCAAACCCAGGCGAAAAGATATAGAGGTCGTATGGTTTTACGACAAAGGTTCGGACGCATACGTGTTTGAACGCACGTGCGACATTCGGACAGTTTTTACTAGCCGGCTTTGGTTTAAGCCAGATTCTAGTATCAGGTTATTGGATTTATACAGTCTAAAGTTTTTCCGTGTTTTCACGGATGAGAGGGGCGTTCTCGTAATTTTCCGAGAAGCTTCTAGAAGGATGTGACATAAAGAGAGAGGTGGTATTTTCATTTAATGTTTAAGTGACTCATTGTGAGTGATTCATCATATCATTAATGCATCATTAATTGCTTAATGACTCACATGATGAATCACCCACTTGATTAAATGAAACATGATGAATATTCACTTATTATTCATTTCTTTTAAATTCATTATGTTTCATATATATCAAGTGAGAAGCTTTATTCATTATAATATTATCATTATCTTCTTCTCACTCTCTCTCTTCAAGTTCTCTCCTTCACCAAATCCTAATCCTACCCCTCATGAGTTGAGAACAAGGATTAGGAAAGACTAATTACTCCATAACCTATCTCTACATCATCTTAGCTACTCTATTTAGCAACTAGAGAAACTAAGTAACCTCAAGTTTAGAGGTTATAGCTTGGATTAGGGTTCTCGGGTGGATCGTCTATCACGGGAGAAAGCCGATGAGGACGTGGAGATCCAAAGAGGCCGTAGACAACATCAAGACGAAGGACTAGAACCGTTTGGTATAATCTCTTCGCATAGTAGATTAAAACTCTAAAGCTTTTGTTAAAACTTGTATAGCAAACGATTCGTACGGCTAATCGATGTTTGATCATAGAACTTGATTGTTATTCATATTTCCGCCTCCCCACAAGTATTGGGGTGTTGAACATCGACTTACAGTGGTATCAGAGCCTAGCTAAACAAGTTTTAACTTTATTGCAAATTTGTACGAATTTCATACGGAAAAACGAAGCCGGAAAACCCCAAAAACATCAAGTTTCTGTCGAAATTCAAATGAAGTTCAAAAATTTTTCAGGCATGTTCAGAAAGCTTGTAATGAAACCAGAAGAACACCCAAGAAAATTGGGGTCATGATTCGACCAAACGGCCGCGGATCCGCGGCGGCTCCCATAGGCGCCGCCGATTTCGCGAATCATGAACCCAAATTTCTTGGGTGGGTTCTCTGTAAAATTTGGGATTTTCTGGAATATTTAATATTTGCTCAGGTTTCAGTTTTACAGAGCAGTTTTTGGAGCAATATTAAAGATGTTTAATCGATCGATATTGTACAGTATTTGCATGTTGGATTATATCTGTGATTGTATAATGTATTCGTAAACCTCCCCTAACTGCTAGTATGTCAGTTGGCAGGGGGTTTCACATTTCTGAAATGGATTTTAACTGTTTGTGCATATAAACTGTATTGGACTGTTGTGGTGATTAGCCGGGTTTTGTGATGGGTTATTGTATTAATTCATTTGATGTAAATGTAATTTGTTGTAATATTATTTTGCGGGGCACTTCCAGGTTGCGGTTGTAGCCACCGTTGTATTATTTCATTTTACTGTTTTTGCTCCTAGAACAGACCCAAGGTGGGGTGCACAAACTGCCGGGCGGGTAGTTTGCCGCACCCGTAGGGTTCGTGGGTGGGGTAATGGCTATTCATCACAACTGTGTAATCTGTCTTTTCTTGCAGGCTCAAAAGAAATACAGATTGCTTGCAAATCCAATATTGTTTATCTGTGTTCTGGAATGTATATCATTGCGTCAGACGAATGTAAAATATCTATATATATGATAGCTATTTAGACGTCACTTATGTTTTACACCCGCGCTAGCCCAGCCCCCGCTCTGTCGTTAGTTAAGTAACCTAACGGGTGATGACGGGACCCCGTGGCGAATGCGGATGGCATAAGAGGACGTCATATTTTCGTTGTTATCTGTAATGATAGGTTAATGATGGGAAGCATTATTATTAATGCAAAGAAAATAAAACCTAAACTGAATCGTTGGAACAATTTCTAAAAACCACTCGGTTTTCTTGAAAAAGCAAATTTTAAATGCGGAGCTTAAACCACTCCTTTTAATAAAAGCTATCTTAGTTCCTTCGATCAAATCAAGTTCATTACGTTAACGGTTTTGTGCCAAAAACCAGCCGTAACCCTCCGTCGTTTCAGATAGACAGCACATCGTATTCATGCTATGCTTGTTGGCCTACGTCAAGGCATAGTGTATGGTAGCAGTGTGTGTGCCCATTTGTTGCATAGATAGATGCATTAGTTTAATACAGACGTACACCTTGTTGGCCTACGTCAAGGGCTTGTACGATGTATTTAAATTGATCAGGACAATGACGGGTAGAACTTGACTTGCGTCTTATGACTTGTTGGCCTACGTCAAGGTCTATAAGAGCTTGGGGTAAAAATCACATCGGGAGTTTCAAACATAAAGGAAACTTGCAGATTTAGCTTACCTTCTGGATTGTGGTGACTAGAGTGGCTTCCATCTAGGGCATCATGCAATGATAGTTGGATCCCGATCCCACTGATGAGTAGGATTACTCTCGGGAATTTCTCTCACTTAACAATCAATGCTATCAACCAAGTAGGTGCCTAGAAAGGTGTTAGAGGGGCTACGCCTCCAGGGAAAAGAGGTTCTTTAATTAAGGAACTTCGCGAAAGCGTTGGAAAACCTCCCTCGAAGTACCAACACCAGCCTGGCTGAAAGGTTAAGCAAGTATTGTGACGTGTGATTAAATCCTGACTAGTTCTTCTTTTAGGTTTTGAAGAAGGATTTGAGGAAACAGTGGGAGCCATCCTGTTTAGATAAATTAATAAACCAATCTAAACTTGCAAGAGCATATGCTAAGTGTTTTCTTTTCTCTCTCTCTGGCAGCTACCATGACTGGACTAAAACTATTACTCGAAAAGAATATACTAACCGGGCAGAACTATAAAGACTGGCTAAGAAACGTCAATATTGCGCTGACTTATGACAAAGTTGCATATGTTACCACCGCTGTTCCTCCCCTTATCCCAGGACCAGATTCCTCAGTTGCGGACAAGGAAGTTCGTAAAACCTGGGATCTAGACTGTGAGCGAGCTAAGTGTATCGTGCTGGCGTCCATGAATAATGAACTCCAGAAACAGCACGAGAGTATGGATATTGCATCCATATTCCTCCATTGCAAGGAATTGTATGGTGAACACTCCCGTATCGCGAGGTACGAAACCTCAAGGAAACTCTTCCAGATGAGGTTAGCTCCAGGATCGCCTGTTGGAGAGCACGTCCTCAAAATGATCACCCTCATTGAGGAACTCGCAAACCTGGGATGCGTGCTAGAGAATGATTTGTATATCGACTTGATTTTGCAGTCCCTTCCCCACACCTTCTCTCAGTTCGTGCTGAACTTCAACATGCACGAAATGGAAGCGGATCTTCCAAAGCTCCTCAATATGTTGAGGGTAGCAGAGACCTCCTTGAAAAAGGAGAAGACCCCCGTTCAGTATGTTGGCCAATCATCTTCTTCTAAATCTAAAGCGAAAGCAAAAGGGAAGAAGAAGATGAAAGCCACCAAACCGAAGGGTGGGGTCAAGAAGGTGCAGGGAACGAAAAAGGCAGGAAGGGTGAAGGCAGAAAAGAACGAATGCTTCTATTGTCACAAGCAGGGGCACTGGAAGAAGGATTGTCAGGCCTTCAAAGCCAAGGACATGAAGCAAGCAGTTGCTTCTACTTCAGGTGTGTTCGTAATCGAAAATTGTCTTTCAGTAAACTCTACTTCATGGGTACTTGATACCGGTTCTGGTTCTCACATCTGTAATTCTTTGCAGGATCTGAGAAATAGTAGAGTACTGGGGGCAGGTGATATGACTCTCCGGATGGGCAATGGAATGCATGTAGATGCAGTTGCAATAGGGGAATATCACCTAGGGTTGAATAGTGGAAACATTTTGGTATTGTATAACTGTTTTTGTATTCCCAGTATGTTGTGTAATATTATATCAGTGTCTTTATTGTCTAATAAAGGATATAATTTTATGCTTGAAAGAAATGTCATGAACATTCTCCTAAATCAAGAACTGATTGGGTTTGGCACACTGGAAAACGGCATATACATACTTAATCAACCACAAATTTTCAATATTCAAAACACGCGTAAAAGAAAGGCTCCAGATTCGAATCAAGCCTTCCTATGGCATTGTAGACTTGGTCATATAAATGAAACAAGGTTGACTAAGTTACATAAAGATGGATATCTAGATTCGTTTGAATATTCATCATATGCAACTTGTCAATCATGTATCAAAGGAAAAATGACCAAATCTCCGTTCACCGGACACGGAGAAAGAGCCACCGAACTCTTGGGACTAGTACACAGTGATGTATGTGGTCCGATGTCTATACATGCACGAAGTGGTCACTCCTACTTCATCACTTTTACTGATGACTTCTCTAGGTATGGACATGTGTTCTTAATAAAGCATAAATCCGAGGCTTTTGAGAAGTTTAAGGAGTATAAAAATGAAGTAGAGAAACAAACTGGTAAAATCATCAAGACACTTCGATCTGATCGAGGTGGAGAATACTTAAGTACCAGTTTCCTTGAATAATTGAAAGCAAATGGAATACTCTCTCAGCTTACTCCACCTTATACACCTCAGCATAATGGTGTATCAGAAAGAAGGAATCGCACGCTATTAGATATGGTGCGATCAATGATGAGTAGTGCTGAGTTGCCACTTTCCTTCTGGGGATTTGCTCTAGAATCAGCCGCATATCTATTAAATAGAGTTCCAACTAAGTCTGTACCTACCACTCCATATGAAATGTGGTGTGGGAAGAGACCATATCTCAAGTATATAAAGATATGGGGGTGTCCGGTATATGTTAAAAAGCATAATCCGGACAAGCTCGAGGCACGATCGGTTTTGTGCAAGTTTGTAGGATACCCCAAGCATTCAAGGGGGTACATGGTCTACCACACTGAAGAACAAAAGGTGTTTGTCGCTCGTCACATTGTCTTCTTAGAAAGCGAATTTCTTGCAAAAGAAATCAGTGGGAGCGCGGTAGAACTGGAAGAAATTCCAGAACCTCAAGCTGTAACCGAGGACTTAGAAGAATCTCAGATTTCAATAGAACATGACGAACCAACGCCACTCCGCAGATCTAGTAGGCTTTCTCATCCTCCTGAAAGATACTATGGTTTTCTTCTTAATGGGGATCGAGAGGATTGCATCATCGATGATGATGAGCCTACTAGTTTCCAGCAGGCTATCACAAGTAGCGACTCAGTAAAGTGGCTGGATGCAATGAGATCCGAAATGGAATCCATGTATACCAATAAAGTATGGACTTTAGAAGTTGCTCCTCCTGGGGTAAAACCAGTTGGGTGCAAATGGATCTTCAAAAAGAAGATTGGTACATTTGGACAAGTGGAAACGTACAAAGCTAGACTAGTAGCAAAAGGTTTTCGTCAAAGACCAGGATTGGACTATGATGAAACTTTTTCGCCAGTAGCTATGATTAAATCCATTCGGATCATGCTTGCCATTGCTGCCTTCCATGACTATGAAATCTGGCAAATGGATGTAAAAACAGCTTTTCTAAATGGACATCTAGAAGAGAGTGTTTACATGGATCAACCAGAAGGTTTCTTAGACAGTGGGAGCAGCGGAAGAGTGTGCAAATTGCTTAAATCCATTTATAGGTTAAAGCAAGCATCGCGGAGTTGGAACATCTGTTTTGATGAAACAGTCAAGGAATTTGACTTTATCAAAAATATAGATAAACCATGTGTTTATAGGAAGATTGTAGAAGGAGCAGTAGTCTTCCTCGTTTTGTACGTCGACGACATACTACTGATAGGGAATGATATCCCTATACTACAATCAGTAAAGCTCTTCTTATCACAGAAATTCTCTATGAAAGACTTGGGAGATGCATCATACATTCTGGGCATTAAGATCTATCGAGATAGATCTAATAGAATATTGGGACTTTCACAGTCCAGGTATATAGACACTATACTAAAGAGATTTAGTATGGAAGATTCCAAGCGCGGCAATATGCCCGCTTGTCATGGAATCACCCTCTCCAAAGTGATGTCTCCAAAGACTGATGAAGAGAGGGCTCGCATGGGCATTATACCCTACGCTTCGGCGGTAGGATCAATAATGTATGCGATGTTATGTACTAGACCAGATGTAGCTTACGCACTTAGTGTGGTAAGCAGGTATCAATCGGACCCAGGTGAGAAACATTGGATAGCGGTGAAGAACATTCTCAAGTACCTGAGAAGGACTAAGGAGATGTTCTTGATTTACGGCAATAAGGACCTCCAGGTAGAGGCTTTTACCGACTCCGTCTTCCAAAGTGACAAGGATGATTCTAAATCTATTTCTGGTTTTGTGTTTACCCTCAATGGAGGAGCGGTAAGTTGGAAGAGTTCCAAACAAGATACCGTCGCAGACTCAACTATGGAGGCTGAGTATATAGCTGCTAGTGAAGCCGCAAAAGAGGCTGTCTGGATAAGGAAGTTCATTTCTGAACTTCAGGTGGTTCCGTCCATTGCCAATCCAATACCTTTGTATTGCGATAACAATGGCGCTGTAGCTTTAGCGAAGGAACCAAGGTCCCATCAGAAATCCAGGCATATCTTAAGGCGGTTTCACCTGATCAGGGAGATCGTGGATCGTCGGGAGATCGAGATACGGAGAGTAGACACAAAAGACAACACGGCAGATCCATTCACCAAGGCCATTCCTCAAGTACAGTTCGAGAGGCTTTTTGAGATGTTGGGCATGCGGTACGCAAGCAACTGGATCTGGTAGAGACAGTGGATACTCATTGCGCCAATTAAAGGCCTTAGTGCAAGTGGGAGATTGTTGGATATATATGCCCTAGAGGCCTACATTGTATAGGATGCTTGGGATATGTATGTACATGACAATCTTGCTTGATATGATAGTATGCTATTTGGTTTGACTTTGTCTTAACGTATAATATATTTTACTTGGTATTTATATATATATGTTGATAAAGCCCATAGGGTGTTTGTCTGACTACCGGCGTTGTGATGGCAGTCATACTAGTGGGAGCTGGATAGTCAATAGGCACACCCTTAGATGTCCCTGGTCGCAGGAGTATAGAGATTGGGCATCGATACTCCGGAGTAGACTAGTGTATACATATCTAGACCCTGACGAGGGCAATGGATTGGTCCCGCAACCATTGGTGGTGTTCACCTAAGATTGTATACAGATGCTCACTGGGTGTGAGTACACCGGACAGGACTCGCCGAGAACTGACTGGATGGTATTATACCTAACGTCAGATAGCAGTTCTCAGGTGACATGTGTGCAGATAGTCCGTTGACTTAAGGTCATCATTTGTCTCGTTTGAGTTCCCATTGTGCTTTGATTATTACCCTACCACGGCTCAAAGGAGTCGTGCAAACAGGTTTTAGTTGGGCACAGTCCCGAGCCATATGGAGGCAGTGAGTGACTGTTAGGGATTCGTCTCTCTCGGTATAGGGAGTTGATATCGCACGGTGATCGGTTGGTCATTACCATAAGTCCCTGGCCAGGGCTGATAGAGAATTACTAATAGGATTGATCAGTAGATTCTCGGATGGTGATAGAGCCATACCGACACGACTTGTACGGTTATTAGGGGTCTGACGTCCACCACCTCCCTAGACCGTACATGTGATACTCTCAGACGAACAGACCGGACTGCGCGGATATTGTCACAGACAGGCTCAGTAGGATTTCAGATGGGTTACCTCATCAGCTTTCTTATCGACAACTACCTGGGGACCGTTACGTACAGCTAGTGCCGCTTGCGGTCTGTGGTTAAACCCACTGCCAGCGTAGTAGTCGAGTCTTTAGAGTCCCACACAGAGATTTCCCAAACCCAGGCGAAAAGATATAGAGGTCGTATGGTTTTACGACAAAGGTTCGGACGCATACGTGTTTGAACGCACGTGCGACATTCGGACAGTTTTTATTAGCCGGCTTTGGTTTAAGCCAGATTCTAGTATCAGGTTATTGGATTTATACAGTCTAAAGTTTTTTCGTGTTTTCACGGATGAGAGGGGCGTTCTCGTAATTTTCCGAGAAGCTTCTAGAAGGATGTGACATAAAGAGAGAGGTGGCATTTTCATTTAATGTTTAAGTGACTCATTGTGAGTGATTCGTCATATCATTAATGCATCATTAATTGCTTAATGACTCACATGATGAATCACCCACTTGATTAAATGAAACATGATGAATATTCACTTATTATTCATTTCTTTTAAATTCATTATGTTTCATATATATCAAGTGAGAAGCTTTATTCATTATAATATTATCATTATCTTCTTCTCACTCTCTCTCTTCAAGTTCTCTCTCCTTCACCAAATCCTAATCCTACCCCTCATGAGTTGAGAACAAGGATTAGGAAAGACTAATTACTCCATAACCTATCTCTACATCATCTTAGCTACTCTATTTAGCAACTAGAGAAACTAAGTAACCTCAAGTTTAGAGGTTATAGCTTGGATTAGGGTTCTCGGGTGGATCGTCTATCACGGGAGAAAGCCGAAGAGGACGTGGAGATCCAAAGAGGCCATAGACAACATCAAGACGAAGGACTAGAACCATTTGGTATAATCTCTTCGCATAGTAGATTAAAACTCTAAAGCTTTTGTTAAAACTTGTATAGCAAACGATTCGTACGGCTAATCGATGTTTGATCATAGAACTTGATTGTTATTCATATTTCCGCCTCCCCACAAGTATTGGGGTGTTGAACATCGACTTACACAAGTGTCTATGTTAGGCACTTATATTCCGAGAGATATATGTATTTTGACAGACCGATACGTGAAACACAAGTGTCGAGATGGGATATTTGGATTTCGAGGAACGTATGGATATCAGAAAGACCGATACATGGAACATAAGTGTCGAAGTGGGATACTTGGGTTTCGAGGAACGTATGGATACGAGTATTTACATGTCGATATTAGGCACTGGTTTTCATGATGTTTTAGAGTGTCGATGTTTGACACTCAGGTTCCATGAGACGTACAGGATTTGAGGGCCGATCTGAGGGCCGATCTGAGTATTTTGGGATTTGAGGTGTTGTTGAGTTACATCGTGTTTTTCTATCCTTATGATTTTTGCATGAGATTATTTACTATCCCGCACTCAATATTCAGTTGATATGCAATGATTCATGTAAATATAGTACCCTGGTGGTGTACCCTGATCATGATAGTTGCATATTCATATTGTCATACTCATGCTACCAGCTTACATGTTATTGAACATTGCTGTTAGTGCATACTTGCGATTTCAGTATGATGTTATTTACTATTCATGAGTTGGCAACTCACCCCCATTGTGCCACAGTGTTTTGCAGGACTTTCCCTCAGAGTAGTCGCGGCAGGGCCTCTTATCATCACTACTTTTGCTGATACCGCTACGTTAGGCAGTGAGGCTTTTGCTTTTAGGTGGGTTTGCGGTTATCTGTCTGTATATTGTATATCTTTTGTTTGGATCTAGTATTCTCCATCTACCACTGTTTGTATATGTCTTAGAGACGACTTGTGAGGACTCTGTGTTCCATATTTGGTGACTTTGGGTGTCGTGCTCGTGGGAGCCTGTTATGTTGGAAAGTTTTACCTCCTTATGCAGTTTCCTTTGATATTTCTTCGCTTCGGCGTCGTATGCTTGTTGTGGTTTTTGTCTCCACCGTTGGGCGTGATTTTACTCCCATTTGGGATGCTTTTTATATTATCTGTGTTATACCGTTTTCGGGGGTAGTTTTACAAAGGAGGTGCAGCCGAAATTTTCAAGAAAGAAAACTTGAGTTAGAGATTTTACTTGTGATTTTCTAAATGTTTTAAACTATGTTTTCTCCGTTGATCCAGTTTGGGTGGTTTAGATTTCTGGGTTTTCGGCTTGCTTGAGTTGCGTACGCCTGTAGACGTTACATAGTTCAATTGCCGGTTACGGGCCAAACTTGGGTCGTGACACCGGTACGTGGACGCTTGAGCGCTGGGCGCTAGCAAAAGAAAGGGATTTTTTACCCCCGGGAATAGGAGTTAAACTCCAAAAGAGGATTTTGAGCGGAGTTAAACTCCAAAAGATCTGGATTAGGAGTTAAACTTCATTGAGGATTTGGGTCTTAGAGTTGAACTCCCTAAAAATATTTAGAGGTTCTTTTCTCTTATGCCTTGGATCTTTCCCAAATGGGATCTTTGGAGATGGGTCTCCTCCTCCTCTTCTGTTGGCCGGATCTTGGAGAACAAGAGGGGTGAGATTTTAAATATTTCTCCTTTTTAAGATCTGATGGAATATCCAAGCTCCCGTTTGTGGGTTTTGTGGTGAAAAACTATTTAGTTTTGGAAAAGAAAGAGTAAAACTCCTGATTTATCCCAAAAGAAAGAAGAAGGTTTAGAACCTTGAGGAAGGAGAAGGAGGCAGAGGCCTTAGAGATTTTTTTAGAGAGAGAAAAAGATCCTGAGATGTTTTCATTATCTTTGCCTTTATAGGCTATACACTTTACACATAGCCCCTTAGGCTTTATAAAATGGCATTTTGCCCATCCCATGCCTCATGTGCTATTTCTTTTTACACGTAAACCATGGGCTTTAGAAAAATTTGGTTTTATGCCCATTTTCCTTACATTTTTTCATAGAAATAAAAAAGGAAATACACCAAAAATTATTTATTACAAAATTTTTATTTTGGCATGGGGGGAGGCCGGCCGCTCTATGTTCGGGCTCGCCCCGGGCATTGGCCCACCTGACTTGGGCTTGGGCCCACTTGGCTTGGGGTTGACTTTGATTTTGACTTGGTCAACCGGAGTGTAAATTTTGACCCCAACAATGTGTAAGTGCATGGTGCTCCTTTCCGTGACTACTACGGCTTTGCGGAAACAAAAATTTTAAAAAACTTGAGCACTACACACTTGAAACCCTAGAATATAAGTCCAAACACTAAATTAAACAACACTTACTAGAGTTTTAACTACTAGATTAATGTAACAAGCTTTATAGACGGTCCTTTGGTTCTTGAAAGGTTCACTCCTTGAGCTCATAGGGTCGATGGAACGAGCTCTCAAAGTCGAACAATCACGTCAAAGACGATCCACCCGAGGATACCGATCCAAGCGATTGCTTCACCGAAGCAACTAAAGATGGAGTCTTGCTAGGACATGATGCTTAGAGGGTGTAGTTTATAAACAAGATGCTCTCTTTTCTTTTCTCAAAACTCAAGAAGATAAGTGAAGAAGAAGATGAAGAAAGACGACAACTAGAGAAAAATATCAACAGTTGATAAAAACTATCATTATCTTCTCACACTCTTTCACTTATCTCTTCATGCTAGAAACAAAACAAGTAGGTAAGGTAGTGACTCACTAGTGTGAGTGACAAGCCCACACACTTCTCCATTCTTCCATGAAGAAATAAGAGAGAGAGTGTAGCCACCTGACTAGGTACACATATACATACACTTATATATAAATATAAATGCATGTATATAAACAAGTATACCAAACCCGTATTTATAATAAATACGTATACCGTATTTCTACCAAAATATAAATATCGTATTTTACCGAAAATACAAAATACAAGTATTCATATTTAGAAAGAAATACATGTATTTGTATCAGAGCACAAATACCCATATTTATAAAAATACACGTAATCGTATAAATACCGTATTCGTGTTAAAATACAAATACCTAAAAGAGAGCAATATAATACTTGTATCAAAACTGGCTGTCTTTCAATCCTGCTATTACTACTAAATAGACTAATTAAAGTACGTGTATAAATACACGGGTTCAATCGAACATCCAGGCGTATCGAAATACGCAAACTACACCATTTCGCGAGAACCGGGAAAAACTCTGCATGGACTCTAAAGACTCGACAATAATCTGTCAGTGGGTTTAACCACAAGCACGTCAGTGGCACTAGCTGTACGTAACGGCTACCCAGGTATCTGTCAAAAGGGAGATCGGTAAAATAACTCATCTGAAAACCCTACTGATCCTATAGGTGGCATTCTCCATATAATCTGGTCTGTTCGTCTAAGAGTATCGCATATCGGGTCTAGGGAGATGGTAAACGTCAAACCTCTAATAGTGCGACAAGTAATGTCGGTGTGGAACCCAATACAACCTGAGAAACTACTGGTGTACCACTAGTAAATCTCACTTGCCCTAGCCAGGGATCTTTAGTATTAGCCAATTGTACACAGTACGATATCAACTCCCAATACTGGAAGAGACGAATCCCTTATGTCACGACCCAGAAAAGGCACGTGACTGGCACTTGAATCATGTGAAGTCTATAGGACCCCACGAAATTTAAGTAAGCCAAAAGCCCAGAAATTTAAACCTTTAGGGAAAATAGTGGAGGTGAAGTTTTGAAATAAGGTTAAATGAAATCAGGTTGTTTTGTAAAGACATAGGTAATATAATATAAAACCAATGTTTTTCAGCTATCATGAAAACATGTTTCGTCATTGAAAATTTTAGCAGCACATTCTTTGTAAATTTTAACCCGAAAACGGTACAAGAATATATAATAAAGGCATCCCCAGGCGTGAGCTAGCCCCTTCGCCAAATGGCGGAAACAACCACGCAAGTAAAGAAAATATACAACGCTGAAAGCGAGGATCAAAACTCAGAAAGAAAGTAAAGAAAACAGGCATCATTAGAAAAACCAGAAAACAATAACATATACATGAGCATGACTCTAAGGCCGAAAGAATAATACAATAATGGTTTCTAAGTCTACTAAATATATATAGTTTGGTTGATGGAGCTTTTGACTAGATACAATTGAAATATAAAGTACAACAATGACGGTGGTAATGATGCAATGTATCCCACCTACCAAATCATTCACCCGAAAGAAAGTGGTGTGCCAGCGAAACCGCTACGGAACCTATATGGCTAAACCTGCGAGAAACTGTGGCACAACGGGATTAAGTTGCCAACTCGTGAGTAGAAGACATCACCGAGTAGAAATCGCATGTATCAAGATCTCCTAGGTCATACGGTACTATAATACTAGAATAATAATGATACGATAACATCGAGTAGCTGTAAGGTAGTTTTATGAGCATATGTGAATTGTCAGAACTCGTGTCCATGTCACAAGGTAACTATATGTCATGTATAGTATGTATGAATGCATCATCAAATGGGTGTGTCCAGCATCGACACACAAAATCATCAGAAAATCTTAGTGCCCAACATCGACACTCAAAACATCATGAAAACCTTGTCCATCAATGACACATCATACTCATATCTCGGGCTTCGTCAGTCCGGATCGGCCCAAATCTTCTGATCACATGGCTACGGTCGGAATCCTCCGGATCTCCACCGCGTCAAATATCACCGGTAGGTAATGCTCCCCAGCCGGCCTCATCCTCTACATCACGAGCTTCTTGCCCCGAGGTACCTTACTGGGTCCACCATGTACCCGCAGACGGTTCATCCAACTCCTCGAATTGGGTCTCAAAAACCAAACTCAGAATCGACAAAACATCATGGTTGACACGAAATATCAAATCAAGGGAAAACCGCATTTCTTCTTTTTAAAAGAAGGAGCTTAAGTTTTCAAATTTGCGTGCGGTTCCCAAATCCAGAAATCTCATGAAATACCGAAATCTCATAATTATGAATCAATAAGAATAAATTGAATATCGACATACAGCCCCTCAACAGTACATAGCAGAATAAGTATATGAATCCGTGCAACATCTAAGTAAGGAATGCAGTGTCTAAACAAGCATATGAGAGCAAGAATACTAATAAGATATTTATACTACCAGCTAGCAGGTTATACTAGTGAAGTAACGTTTTCTAATGTGTACGTGGCATGGCAAATACCGATGATGATGTGTGTGAGCCGGAAAGCAAGTGTACGTATAACATGCGCACCATCGGTAATGGTGTGAGGGTCCTAGTAGTCGATATCATAACAACTAATGAAAACACATGAATATATCTACAATGCAATGAGAACAGTAAGAGTACAATAGGAAGTAAATATTTAAAGAAACAACATAGTACACTATATATTTGTATACGAGCCATACAGTTATAGTATTTAAAATAGCATGAATCGTTGTTTTTAGAAAAGTAGGGGCTACGGTGTTTTGAAGAATGAATACCATTTTAAAAATCCATAGCATCCCTTGGTTGCCCATTTTAAAATGCCCACGATTCGCTAATTTTACAAATAGGTATGACTCGACTATAATCTAACATCTACTTAATAATTAAGAAACTAACTAAAAGCTAAACTAAAACCTGGGTCAAAGTAATGGAAGACTATACATATCCGAGTCGATATATGTAGTAATCGGCGATCCAGCCTCATATCATCACGTATGCTAATGTCTATCGTACGGCATCCTCGAGTCAAGATTGCGGATCAATCATCATATATACCTCGTACGGTAATATCCATCTTACGGCATCCTCAAAATCGAGGGTATGAGTCAAATATCATATATATATATATATCATCATTCATACGGTATCATGCATCGTACAATATCAATATCACGGGTACAGATCTAAAGTCTCGTACAATCTATCATTTCATCAAGTCACATGTTATCGCATGTTTTGTATATATCCCCAACGATCCTTTAATATATCATATTGTGTACGGTGTATGGACTCAATCACATATCAACCTCATGACATCATGCCCGATCATATCGACTCATATCCAATCAACATCTCATATCCTTATCTTATACGTATATGTATACTATAACTATATATATATATATATATATATATATCAACACATCCATATATATATTCATATATATATATATATACACCCATATCATAACACGAGTGTGTGTGTGAGTGTGTGTGCGCAACAATATAAATTAACGGGTCTCGACTATAGAAAATAGACCAAGGGTAAACACTACCAACAAGTATGCCTATTCTAACCTAGAGTCTTCTAGAGCCCTACCTGCTAAGTATCTGTATCTCACATTAAAACATATATAATAATATACGCATCCTTATCTACGAATTGCGGGGGTGCTATACGCCATCCACCCGACTTCCCCCGTAGATTTGCATCTACTCACCTCGATCCTCGCTTGCCGAATTCGATGACGCCTTTCTCTTCCTCATAGTCCCGAAGTCTACACGGGGGTACCTACAGTTCCTAAGCACATCGTATCATAAAACAAGACTCAAATTCAAGAAATTCTGATACGGCACATGAAACACACATAGGTTGAAACCAATGGTCCACGCATGCAAAAAAACCAAACAACTCTCGCCATCGACGTACGAACGTCAATCAACCGAGATAAAACACAATTACGAAAACTCAAGTTATTAAAAATGCAAAACGAAAACAACAACTCAAGAAAATACTCCCAGATTTTCCTCGGGTGAGAATTGAGACATTTAGCATATAGTATATGTTAAGTTAACAGACAATGGAGCCATGGACCAAGCCCGAGACAATTTGCCCATGCCCAGGCCGAAAATTGAAGCCAAAAATGGAATTATTTGCGGCCTCAGTGAAGAGTTAGGGGCTCGGGTCTCAGATGTAACTTCTAGGTCGCCTTCACGTTTCACTATGATCGCTAAATATTTTTCAGGGTTCACTTGTTGCAGCAGATCCTATAATATCATCACAATTCCCACAAAATCCAATATTGGCAAATTCTAAGTTCGTGGTTTGGGAGTTAAGTCTCAGGTTTTGTCCGTAATTCTAACACTACAGGGGTTGTAGTTACTAATTACACCTCAAATACATCCTCACAACTCAAGATAAGCCCTAACCCTCATCTTGAAATTCTGAAAGTTCACTAAACCACATCGGTGAAATTCTAAACTATGATAGGATATATGAAATACCAAAACTTAACTAAAAGAGTAGGAATTATACCACATTTAGCAACTTAAGAATTTTCTTGAGTTGCTCAACGTCTTCAATGTTCAAACTTGATTCCTCCATAGGGTTGGTTGTAGGGTTATGATCATTTTTTTGTGAAGGTGACATGGTAGTTTGAGGTGGCCATGGGTGGTAGATGAGTTGTAGGCTGGAGGATGAAAGAGATGAAGGAGGATGAAAGAGATGAAGAAGAGAAATGAAGTGAAGAAAATAATAAGACGTTGGCTCAAGACTAGAACTTTCTCTTCCTCTCTATCCCTCTTGTCCCCTCAAACATGACACAAGTCACCTCACCCTCTCTCTCTCTCTCTTTATTTTTCCTTTTTCTTTTCTCTTTACTTAAAAACAAAACAAAGGAAAACAATCCAAGTAGATTAAAATTGAAGCATGGTTCAAAATATGTAATATTGTTTTTTTCTGCAACATGTTAAGTTGCATACTATGCATAAATAAGATTAATGCAAAATTAGTGAAATACTAATCGAGTATAGTAAACAACCCATTTACAAATAATTGTATAATAATTCATAAAATGCCCAAATCATATAAATACCTTCAAATCAATAATTCTTATTAATTTCCCAATTATTTTTCAAATTATCGGTCTATAATTATACCTTTTCATTAAAACTAATCTCCATACTTTTAAAATATCCTTAATAATAATTTTTTAATTATTTAAAATCCCAAAAATAATATTTTATTTTCTGAAATGTTACAATCTTCCCCCCTTAAATATATTCGGTCCCCAAATTTAAATTTAAATCTCCCCCAAATACTAAAACATTTCAACAAAGCAATCAAGTCGTCGGGGCTCTGAGTCATAAATACTTAAAACATAACATAGCGCAATACATACGCAATGAGAACGAGTGTAAAACTCAAATCAAAACTCCATCAACCATCACACAATCATCGGAGTTATGGCGAAAAATACAATGTTAAAATCCAATATGAAAACCAGCATGATATACTCAAAACAGTAACATGTATATAGTACGCATCGTTGTAGGAAAAATATGGGAACTATAGCTCTTTTGAAAATCCCTTCCGTAAATGACGATGCATGCATAAATACTCTGGTGTTGTCCTCAGACTAGTCCAGCTCGGTCGCTAAACCATAGTACATATCATAAAACATGATGCTGGAAATGAAACCAATCTCAATAAAGTATACAAAATTGCCACGTGCGTCTAGTGCACACGGAATTCGAAATCAAATACAGGTGCCATACATGTGCAAAGAAACAAAATCAAAGTGCAACAGTTGTGCACGAAAACATATATCGAGTGCAACGGGTGTGCACGACAACAATAACAGGTGTATCTGATATGCACGAAGAATCTCGATTTAGTGCATCTGGTGTGCACAAAATCACATTTAATGCGCTAAATGTATGCAATAATCTCAATCAAGTGCACAAGGTGCTCGAAAACATAATCCCGTACACTAGGGTGCACAAAAATGAATATCGAATAGCAAAATTGAAATCAACGGTATACGATATACACCTAATCAAATCAAGTATACCGTGGTATGTAAACTCATAAATATATGCATCTACTTACACACAACCATATCAATACTGAACACTCGTGTAACTATACCGAATGCATAAGTCAAAATCATGTGCACATTGCATGCATGAAATCAAAATCAATATCTCAGAATGCATAGAAATCAAAATCAAGTGCAGTGGGTATGCGCAAAACGAAAATCAGTACAACTGATACATGAGAATACAAATCAAGTGCAACTGCGGTGCACCTAGAAAATATTAATCATAACACGAGTCGTCGAAATACCGAAAATCTAGAACAACGGAGATGTGATATCCGAATCACCAAATCGCAAAATCATAAATACTGTTGTCGATGTGCCCCTCCTTCAATGTCGAAGGGTATCGGTGCATCCAAAGCTAGCAGAGCAAGTATCTACTTGCCTCATGTTCACGGTCTGATGCCTTCTGCCCTTAGATTCTCATCTCTCTCTATGGATTACCATTTATATGCCCTCTTGGCTTGACAACCCGATTCGGGGTAGTGATAGAAACAGTCCCGTTCTGGCGCTTCTCTGAAGATCTCCTGACCAATTACATGGCCACTCATAACGTATCTCGTCGATGATAGCAAACTCTGGCCCCTAGAGTGCGTGTAATACGACCGATCCTGGGTCTAAGTCTCCTCATATAGTATTCCAGAAGGTTCCTGTCCGGGTCTCTCCCAAATCTCATCTCTGCAGGACTGCTCAAAAGTTGGCATTCTATGCTAAATCCGTTTTGTTTTTTCCGGGACAGTTGCATTCTTTTCAAGACTTTTCTCTGGAATTATGGCTGCATTTTACGCCTCTGCATGCGTATCAAATCTCTAATGTCAACGGACATCAAGATCTCGTACGAACCGCTTGTTGGAGATAGTGCCCTCAGAGTCAATTATTAGGTCACAGGTATGGGATTGCAATGATTGATGGAGGACCTATCCCGGTAGGACAGTCTTACTCGAGATGATAGTATGCTATCTGGTTTACCTTTATCATCGTGTACTGTTTTAAGTGACCTGACACGTCGCTATTACACGTTGATAGAGCCCCTAGGATTCTTGCTTGACCACCAGCAGTATGAGGGCGATCATATAAGTGGGAGCTGGGGGTCTATAAGCATATCCTTAAAAGGTCCCTAGTTATGAGAGTTTCGAGACAGGGCATCGATTCTCTATAGTAGACTAGTGTATATAGTCGAGACCCCGACGAGGGGCGGTGGCCGGTCTCACAAGCCACTGGTGTCAGTTGGATCACCTAAGATGTATATAGGTGCTCATTGGGTTATGAGTACACCGGACAGGACTCGCCGGGAACATGCTAGTTGGTCATATACCAGACGTCAGATGGCAGTTCCCTGGTGACATGTGTGCAGGTTAGTTCATCGACCTGGGGATCGTCATTCGTCTCGTGTGAGTTCCCACTGTACTTTGATTACTACCCTACCACGGCTCAAAGGAGTCGTGCAAACAGGTTTTAGTTGGGTACAGTCCCGAGCCACATGGAGGCAGTGAGCGTATCTTCAGGGGTTCGTCTCTCCCGGTATTGGGGGTGAGGTCGTGCTGTGTCTAGGAGAGCCATTACACGAAGCCCTCGGCCGAGGCAAGGAGATTTACTGGTAGGTATTCCAGTAGTATCTCAGGGAGTTCTGGGCTACACTCTGACACGACTTGTACCGCTTTTGGGGGTCTGAATTTTACCAACCCCCTAGGCCCGCCATGCGATGCTCATAGACGAACGGACCGGACTGTACGGATATTGTCACTGACAGGCTCAGTAGGGTGTCAGGCTGAGTTCGCTCACAGACGTCCCTTTTGGTCAATACCTGGTAGCCCGTTATGTATTGGCTTATACCTCTAACGTGCTAGTGGTTAAATCCACAACCAAGGTGTTGATGAGTCTTTAGAGTCCCCCACATTCAGTTACTCAGCTTTCGGGCGAAAGGTTGTAGAGGCCGTATGGAGATATGGCAAGGTCCGATCAGATACGTGCGGTATTGCACGGATCAGGATCGGACAGTTTGTACTAGAGGCCGTATGGATATATGGCAGGGTTCGATCGGATACGTGCGGTATTGCACTGATCAGGATCGAACGGATATTACTAGCCGGCTTTGGTTTAAGCCGGATCCTAGTATAGTACAGTGTAGACTTTGTCTCATTGCATTTGTATTTCGGTCGAAATACAGATGCGGGTGTGTATGCACAGTATCGGGGTTTTCCTGTAATTTATTACGGGACCAGTTTTCTGGGGTTCCCAGTTTGCTTTCCGTTTCGGCCAATATCCATTGTTTCGTTCATTGGCCGAAGATTGGTGGAGGAGGGCTTATTTGCATTGTTGCAAATATGTGTTTGTGGAGGGGTTCTTTGCTTATTGTTGTATCATGATAGCCTCTCATTGACCTTGACTTCTAGCTTCATGATAGCTTGACTTTTAGTGGTCATGATGGTTGTTGATGGTTGGAGTTGTGTGTGGTTTTGCTTATGATCATATTCTTTCATGATTTGTTTTTAATGCCTTGCATTATTGTTCAAGCCACTCACTCCCTCATATTTTCCTATCTCATTCTCTCCCTCACTCACTTGAGATGGCCGGCCAAAGCATTAGGGGCTGTCCAAATTTTTGCATGTGGGATTTTTGCTCTTTTGCTTTTGTAAAATCCCACAAGTCCCTCCACATTGTTCTCATATCATTTCCTCCACCAAAAAGCAATTCCTACAACCCCAAAGTGAGACTTGAGGACTACATATTCTACAACGAATCTTGGGCACGTCGAGTAGCCGGCTTCGTGCCCGAGTTGCCTCGGCATTGAGGTGGGAGCCCGTAAAAGAAGTAGGCGATGTGGTGCACTTCCGGCGACGAGGAGGAGACGGCACATTCCGCAGGAGATCGGGACGACGACGAGAAGACCGGAGGACTCGGATCTGTCGGTATATCTCTCTTCCCTTTCTTGTTGATAGCTAGGACTAATTAATGGTTCGATCCGGGTATTAGTGCGCGGCGGTTTGCCAGTTCAAGTAAAATTAAAGTTTATCACCGCTTCCGCATTTGGCCGTCGGATTGACGGCCGGGGTGCCGCCGTGCACTTACAGTGGTATCAGAGCCTCGCCATTAACTTAGTCTAGCTTGGTTTAATGTGTTTTACATTTCCGATCGACCAAAATTCCAAAAACCATATTTTGATCACATCAGTTTTCTGTTGGAAATTTTTGGTGTCGAAAATTTTTTCAGGTTGTATAAAATTGATGTACTGGAAATTATAAGGATACTGTAGAAATTCGACACTGTGATTCACCAATGGGAGCACGGAACCGCGGCCAATCCCCCCTTTGGGCCGCGGTTCCGCCGCACAATGGAGTGATCACTGTATCCAATTTCTACAGTTCCTTTCTGGGGTTAAAATTGGGGTTTTGGAATATTAATTTTGGGCCCAGAATTTCTTGATGTGCTACAGTAGTACTTGGGGGCCCACTTGTTAAAGTTTGATCGATCGGATATTTTAAACACATTATTTCACAGTATTTACATTATATCTGTGACCGTGAATGTCACTTGATCGGTAAATCCGGTCTAACTGCTATAGCCCGGTTAGACGGATTTGCGAACGTGATTTTCACGTTGATGTTCTGTTTTTGCTGTGATGTTGCGGATCGGTCGTGGTGGATAGCCTGGATGCAATGCTAGTACAGTTCTGTTGTATTATGTACATTTGATATTGCGGGACGAGCGTCCGACATGTGGACTGCCGTCACTGCCTGTTTGTATTATTATTTTGGGGCACGGCCAGGTTGCGGTCGATGTACCCGTTGTCTGTATATTTTACTTTCTGTACTAGGGTTACCCCGCGGAGGGGTGCACGGATAGCCGGGTTCTAGAGGGCAACAAGCCCGCATCTCATGGCATTGAGACGGAGGGGGCTTCACTCTAGAATTGGCGGGCTATTCGCCGCACTCGTAGGGGGTATAGGTTGACCCAGGAGGGGTGCCTAAGTTACCGGATTCCGTGAAGTGCTGGGTGGTCCATTCACGGAGCTGAAGGGGGCTGCCTTGCTTCAGGTTTTGGCGGGTGACTTGCCGCGCCCGTAGGGGTCTAGGATTCCATTGCACAGGCTATCCACACGACCAGGGGAACGTCGGGTTTCAGCGGCTCTGTGAAACTCGGGGATCCCAGATATCTGTATTGTTTCTGTGATGCTGTACATTTTCTGTGATGTTGCATTTCTTTTCACGCCTTGAGCAAAATATAATATATTGGTATATATATTAGTAGATGTTGTATATGTTTTACATCCGCGCTAGTCCAGTCCCCGCTCTGTCGTTAGTTAGCTAACCTAACGGGTAATGACAGGACCCAGTGGCGAATGCGGATGGCATATACGTACATCAGTATATTTTCGTTCTTTTTGGTGTGATCAATTGATGGGACTGCGTTGATTCGGATCAATGCAAGTTAAAAACAAACCAAATCTGATGTTGTTGGAACACTTTTCAAAAAGCTGTTATTGCAAGGACGTTCACTTTTGTTTTGCATCGTGGTATTCAGTTGGAATATCCTGCTCCTCAGTCGACGAGGCAAGGGCCGAGATCCCTTCACCGGGAGTGACCCCTTTGACAGAAGTTTGCGTCAGGGCAATGACTTCACTATAGCCGATTACTTTTGCTTTGCACCGTGGTATTCAGTTGGAATATCCTGCACCCCATTCTACGGGGAAAGAGCCGAGATCCCTTCACCGGGAGTGACCTCTTTAGCAACGGTTTTCGTCACTATATTTTTAAAAAGCTATCCGTTCCTTCGACGATATCAAGTTCTTTACGTTAAAGGTTTTCGCCAGAAACCATTCGTAGCCCTCCGTCGTTTCAGACGGGTAGCACGTAGTATTCATGCTATGTTTGTTGGCCTTCGTCAAGGCATAGTGTATGGTAGCTGCTTGTTGCCTTTCTGCAGCATAGATAGATGCGTTGGTTTGGGACAGTCGTATAGCCTTGTTGGCCTTCGTCAAGGGCTTGTGCGGGTGGGTTCAAATCAACCTGGAGAATGACGGGTAGAACTTGACATGTGACTTATGATTTGTTGGCCTTCGTCAAGGTCATAAGAGCATAGGGCAGAAATCACATCGGGAGTTTCAAAAGAACTGAAACTTGCCAGATATGCGCATACCTTCTGGAGTGTGACACCATGAGCGGATTCCGTCACGTTATCATGCGATGAGAGTTGGATCCCGATTCCCACTGATGAGTTAGTTTACTCCTCGGGTGACCCCGACTAATTCTTCTTTCAGGTTTGGAGGAGAATTTGAGGTACAGTGGGAGGTTTCCAGATTAGATAAATTGGTAACCATTCTGATCTAGGTTAGAGTGCACGCTGAGTGTTTCTTTTCTCTCTCTCTCTTTGGCAGCGACCATTGACCCGACCCTAAGACTATGACTCAGTGACCAAGTTGACCGAACCTTCTTGACACCGGCTTTTGGATTGTCAGAGTTGCAAACCTCATTGCCACTCCCACTTTTGCCCTTTTCTCCAGGACACCCCGTATCATTACGAACGTCCACTTCCATTGGACAAAACCATCGTATGGTTAGATACGAACTCGAAGGAATTTATTCGAGGATGGTTTCAGCATCTGGAGGAAACGGATAGGATTATTCAGTTGTCTTTTCCTTTTACCCTCTCTCAGGTTACGAGTACTCCTTGGTTTAGGGGTAGTACACCTATTACGCAAATTGGATTGTCTTCTTCCAAACCTTAGGCTGGTGCCGACCGGTAGGGAATGAAGAAAACCAATTAGCATAACGATGGTGTGCAGAAGGTATTAAGTTCAGACAAAGCAAGGGATTAGTAAGAGGGCAAAGTAAATTGCAACAGATATTCACGACCAAACCAAGTATTCCTTCGCCAATCCTAAATCACCTTTGTATTTCTCCAGGACACTCCGTATCACTACGAAGATCCACAGTTTATTGGATACTCCATCGTATGGTTATATACGAACTCGAAAGGAACTTGTTCCAGTTCGGGGATGGATTCTGGTTCAGGAGAAATATGAATAAGGTTTATTCGGTTGTCTTTTATCCTCACCTTCTCTCGCATTGCGGGTGCTCCTAGGATTAGGACAGTACACCCATTATGCTTATTGGATAGTCTTCTTCCAAACCATAGGCTGGTGCCGAACGGTAGGGAAGGAAGAAAACCATTTGGCCTAAAGGGGTGTGCAGAAGGTAATGACTAAAGACATATGAAGGGATTTGGAGAGGTGGCAAAGAACTATACGGTTACAGTCATGAATCTGGAAGAGGCATTACTAGGAATACCGGGATACCCCATCGAAACATTTCGATGTTTCAGTCTCACTATGTACTGTTAAAGGAAGACTGATTTCCCAGTTAGACACTTGCTCCAGGGTATGTATTTACCAGGTACGATTCTCACATCTGTATGGTTTTACAGATGATGAGTGGGAGTAAGTTATTGGGAATTGGGTGATCATCCTCATTATATCGGGATTCGTTGTAATCGGTGATATTTGAGGAAATCACCTGGGCTGTTTGCCGGTCGGCAAATATTTGGTTTTGAATATCCGCTGTTATGCACCAATTTCAAATCGATATATCTGTACGTCTATTTTCATAGAGTGAGATATACCCTTTTGAAATTATGTCTGTGACATTTACCTATATCAGTGGATGGTTAGGTAAGGAGCATTAAACAGCGGTGTAATTCTTCTTAACCATAAGTACAGTTTTCAACCTACGACACACAGTGAATGAGTTGTCAAACTCAAGGGACTTATACAGAGTATTGTGTGTTGTCCAGGGTCCATCAGGACAGAGGGGTTGGTCCTCGTACTATATTCAGTTTACTTATGACTTCTCTAGTTTTTAGACAGGTGTTTCGTGGAAACACAGGGTTCGAATTTGGAGAAGTTACAGGTATTTGAATAGAGTAGAGAACCAGGTGTAGCAAGTATCGGGATTCTTCAAAGAGATCGAAGATGTAGATACTTGTGTATGGTATTCAGTCGATAGTAATGATAAAGAGATCTTGCTTCTCTTTCAGGTTACTCATAATTGGAAGCATTCCTAAGTTGAGTAACGCTGATCAGGCCTCCTTTCATTTAGTTTACATGCACTGGAGACAGTTGCATGATTTGGATCTGGTTCAGTTAAATCAGTGCCTCTGGTCCTATATGGGATATAGAACAGTTCATATCTTAACGATGTTAAGGTACGGGGAGTTGTCCGGCTTATGATTAAAACCAGACACTGGACAACTCAAGGCACGTTTCTGTAATGGCTGTTTGTGGGTTGACCCAGGCTATGACGAGGGTTGATTTTCTACCATCTGGATGAACAATAGCAATATTGTTCTAGACTCGCCACAGTTTTATTAAAAATGGATTTTTTCAGAAAACAGTAGTGGGAGTATGGTAGAACTGGAGGTGATTCCAGAACCACGAACGATTACTGAAGATTTGACAAGGAACCTAAAGATTCAATCTGGATTGACATTCCATTAGCCACTCCGCAGATACGGTGGGTAACTTCAGGCACCCGAGAGGTACTACGGTAGCCTCAAGGACGGTGACAGGGAAGTTCTTGTTTACCCACAATTACCATTGCTGTTGTTCCAGGCTGCGAGACCCGGCGGGAGGATGAGTATAGCGTCGTTCTGAACTCGCTTTAGAAGTGTACGTGTATATGACTCTGCCAGAGGGTTGTCGTAGTCAGTGGGAGAAACGGAAGCATTGGTGGACAGGTAGCTTATGTCTATTTATAGACTAAAGCAGATATAGCGGAGATAGATCATCTATTTCTGACGTGACAGTCATAGTTTTGACTTCATCAGAATAGGGGATGGATCTGTTGAGAAGGTAGTAGGGTGTGATATCCTGGTATTTGGATGACATACACATAGTAGGAAAAGAAACTCCTATACTACAATCGGTTATACTTTGGTCGTCACACAGTGGTTTCTCCATAAAGGAAATGGATTTTATATCAGACATACTGGTTACTAGATCTATGGTTTTAGATCTAGATTTGGGTAGTCTCCCAATCTGGGTACTTAGACAGCATTCTAAGGGTATTTAGAATGGACGACTCCTGGCACGGTAGTGTACCTGCAGGTAATGGAGTCACCCTCTCTAAAGGTGTCTTATAGACTAAAGTAGAGAGGGATGTGCATGATTGGCAGATCACTTGCTTAGGCAATTGAGTCAATCATGAGATGTCAAGTACCACACCAGATGTTGTTCTTGCACTAGATGCAATAAGTTGACATTAATCCAATCCTGGAGAAACAGTCGGAAGCAGTTTTAGAACATAAGTGGATGTTCTAGGGATATGATAACGACAGCCTCATTCGGGAGACAGTTATCATTCCAGGCTTCCAAGGTGACATGGACGACAAGGAGGTTGTCAGAGTTATAGTTCTCCTTCTGACGAAGGGCAGTATTTTGGACAGGTGGTCCAAGGAAATACTGAGGGTGGCATGGCGCAGGATACTGATTAAGTTCAGTTGACGATACAGTCTAAGGAGTTTGGATTTGGAGTTCATTTATGAGCTATGTCCCA
Source organism: Agapanthus africanus (assembly GCA_030015575.1). Lineage (NCBI taxonomy): Eukaryota > Viridiplantae > Streptophyta > Magnoliopsida > Asparagales > Amaryllidaceae > Agapanthus > Agapanthus africanus. Next base: position 368,151,235 of record CM057346.1, read on the forward strand.
TCAGACATCCAGACACATCCTAAGACAGGTATTGCTCATTTCGGGAGATGGCTTTCTCCGCGAACATGAGATTTAGAGAGACATAGAAAGAAACATCAAGGAGGATCCACTCACTGAGGCTATTCCTCGAACGCAATAGTTTCGCAAACGAGCTTTGTGAGACTGATTAGTAGAGGAGTTGGGTGTTCGGTATCACACGGGCTGTGAGTATGCGACATCGCAATAATTGGCCTTGAGTGCAAGTGGGAGATTGTTGGAGATTGTGCCCTCAGAGTCAATAATTAGGTCACAGGTACGTGATTGCAATGATTGATGGAGGACCTATCCCGGTAGGACAGTCTTACTCGAGATGATAGTATGCTATCTGGTTTACCTTTATCATCGTGTACTGTTTTAAGTGACCTGACACGTTGCTATTACACGTTGATAGAGCCCCTAGGATTCTTGCTTGACCACCAGCAGTATGAGGGCGATCATATAAGTGGGAGCTGGGGGTCTATAAGCATATCCTTAAAAGATCTCTAGTCGTGAGAGTTTCGAGACAGGGCATCGATTCTCCATAGTAGACTAGTGTATACAGTCGAGACCCCGACGAGGGGCGGTGGCCGGTCTCACAACCCACTGGTGTCAGTTGGATCACCTAAGATGTATATAGGTGCTCATTGGGTTATGAGTACACCGGACAGGACTCGCCGGGAACATGCTAGTTGGTCATATACCAGACGTCAGATGGCAGTTCCCTGGTGACATGTGTGCAGGTTAGTTCATCGACCTGGGGATCGTCATTCGTCTCGTGTGAGTTCCCACTGTACTTTGATTACTACCCTACCACGGCTAAAAGGAGTCGTGCAAACAGAATTTAGTTGGGTACAGTCCCGAGCCACATGGAGGCAGTGAGCGTATCTTCAGGGGTTCGTCTCTCCCGGTATTGGGGGTGAGGTCGTGCTGTGTCTAGGAGAGCCATTACACGAAGCCCTCGGCCGAGGCAAGGAGATTTACTGGTAGGTATTCCAGTAGTATCTCAGGGTGTTCTGGGCTACACTCCGACACGACTTGTACCGCTTTTGGGGGTCTGACTTTTACCAACCCCCTAGGCCCGCCATGCGATGCTCATAGACGAACGGACCGGACTGTACGGATATTGTCACTGACAGGCTCAGTAGGGTGTCAGGCTGAGTTCGCTCACAGACGTCCCTTTTGGTCAATACCTGGTAGCCCGTTATGTATTGGCTTATACCTCTAACGTGCTAGTGGTTAAATCCACAACCAAGGTGTTGATGAGTCTTTAGAGTCCCCCACATTCAGTTACTCAGTTTTCGGGCGAAAGGTTGTAGAGGCCGTATGGAGATATGGCAAGGTCCGATCAGATACGTGCGGTATTGCACGGATCAGGATCGGACAGTTTGTACTAGAGGTCGTATGGATATATGGCAGGGTTCGATCGGATACGTGCGGTATTGCACTGATCAGGATCGAACGGATATTACTAGCCGGCTTTGGTTTAAGCCGGATCCTAGTATAGTACAGTGTAGACTTTGTCTCATTGCATTTGTATTTCGGTCGAAATACAGATGCGGGTGTGTATGCACAGTATCGGGGTTTTCCTGTAATTTATTACGGGACCAGTTTTCTGGGGTTGCCAGTTTGCTTTCCGTTTCGGCCAATTTCCATTGTTTCGTTCATTGGCCGAAGATTGGTGGAGGAGGGCTTATTTGCATTGTTGCAAATAAGTGTTTGTGGAGGGGTTCTTTGCTTATTGTTGTATCATGATAGCCTCTCATTGACCTTGACTTCTAGCTTCATGATAGCTTGACTTTTAGTGGTCATGATGGTTGTTGATGGTTGGAGTTGTGTGTGGTTTTGCTTATGATCATATTCTTTCATGATTTGTTTTTAATGCCTTGCATTATTGTTCAAGCCACTCACTCCCTCATATTTTCCTATCTCATTCTCTCCCTCACTCACTTGAGATGGCCGGCCAAAGCATTAGGGGCTGTCCAAATTTTTGCATGTGGGATTTTTGCTCTTTTGCTTTTGTAAAATCCCACAAGTCCCTCCACATTGTTCTCATATCATTTCCTCCACCAAAAGGCAATTCCTACAACCCTAAAGTGAGACTTGAGAACTACATATTCTACAGCGAATCTTGGGCACGTCGAGTAGCCGGCTTCGTGCCCGAGTTGCCTCGGCATTGAGGTGGGAGCCCGTAAAAGAAGTAGGCGATGTGGTGCACTTCCGGCGACGAGGAGGAGACGGCACATTCCGCAGGAGATCGGGACGACGACGAGAAGACCAGAGGACTCGGATCTGTCGGTATATCTCTTTTCCCTTTCTTGTTGATAGCTAGGACTAATTAATGGTTCGATCCGGGTATTAGTGCGCGGCGGTTTGCCAGTTCAAGTAAAATTAAAGTTTATCACCGCTTCCGTATTTGGCCGTCGGATTGACGGCCGGGGCGCCGCCGTGCACTTACACCGCTTATTCCGCTTCCCCTCGGCAAGGACTAATTGGAATCATCTTTTCGTAGCTGTGTAGATGGCGCTCCATTGGCTGTAATCGTATCTAGAGTATCTTTTTCCGAAGATAAGAACTCGGTATTTCTAATATCCTGTAGTAAGCATCTGGCCAAAATGCCTTCAGGAACTCGTCCAATTCATCAGAGTGATGAGCTTACGCTCGTCCTGTCTCGATCAACTCACCATATGCCTGTGTGAGGGCTTCTTCTAGCTGATATTAATCAATTGATGACCTCCAATCGAAGCATCTAAACGAACAAACCGTCCTAGTCATTTATCCAAAGGTGACTAGCAATCTTCTATTACATCTTCGCATGTAAAATCCTGCTGCATTAGCTTTTGAAGTCAAGGGCGGATACGCTATCAAATTCAACAACAACTGGATCATCTGTCTGCACGGTAGATAACGCCTCAATACTTTGGAGTAGATGGTACATAAACATTCCTTACATTCTGGCTGGCCTCTAGAAGTGGCCCGATCATCTGGTGTTGATCTGATCGTTCGTGTCAACGAGAAATCTTAGTAAAAACAATACATCAAAACGCTCGTGTCAACGGAAAACATAGTAACACAATATATCAAAAGCATTCATGTGTCATCGGAATATATCCTGGTCAGTCCTTATTCATGACGAGCTCGCTCTGACCGCATCTCTAGCCGCAGCTCTCTCTGCTCGTGTATCCATGGTAACGGAAACTACAATCCGATATCGATGAGGATAGATCATAGGAACGAATAGAAATATGGTTCCAAAGAAATGTACATCCTAAGGCTTCTTAAGCGGAGTAACGTATCATAAATATGCCGCGGAAAATACACACGGTAAGTCACTCTACTTAAGTCACCTACTCCATCAACTAAGGTCAACATACACGAATATAGTTCGGGTCTAATACCCCGTCGGCCAAGTCTACGTTCCGTAAGGTCAAGCTTAGGTTACGAATATATATATATATATATACGCCCTAGACTCCGCATAGTCAAACCTAGACTCGGACCAAGGTTAAACCTAACGCTCTGATACCAACTTTGTCACGACACAGAAAAGGCATGTGATTGGTACTTAAATCATATGATGTCTATAGGACCCCACTAAATTCAAGTAAGCCAAAAGCCCAGAAATCTAAATCTTTAGGGAAAATAGTAGAGGTGAAGTTTTGAAATAAGGCTTAATGAAATCAGATTCTTTTGTAAAGACACGGGTAATATAATATAAGAACAATATTTTGTAGCTATCTTGAAAACATGTTTCGTCATTGAAAATTTTGGCAGCACCTCCTTTGTAAATTTTAACATGAAAACGATACATGAATATTTAAAAAAGTCATCCCTAGGTGGGAGCTATCCCTTCGCCAAATAGTGGAAACAACCACACAAGTATAGAAAATATACAACGCCGAAAGAGAGGAAAAAAACTCAGAAAGAAAGTAAAGAAAACAGGCATCATCAAGAAAACCAGAAAACAATAACATATATATGAGCGTGACTCTAAGTCCGAAAGAATAATATAATAATGGTTTCTAAGTCTGCTAAATATACATAGTATGGTTGATGGAGCTTTTGACTAGATACAACTGAAATATAAAGTACAACAACGACGGTGGTCATGATGCAATGTATCCCACCTTCCAAAGCAATCACCCGAAAGAAAGTGGTGTGCCAGCAAAACCACTACGGAACCTATATGGCTAAAGCTGGGAGAAACTGTGGCACAACGGGGGTGAGTTGCCAAATCGTGAGTAGAAGAAATTACCGAGTAGATATTGCATGTATGACGATCTCCTAGGTCATACGGTACTATAATACTAGAATAATAATGATACAATAACATCGAGTAGCAGTAAAGGTAGTACTATGAGCATATGTGAAATGTCGGAACTCGTGTCTGTGTCACAAGGTAACTATATGTCATGTATAGTATGTATGAATGCATCATCAAATGGGTGTGTCCAGCATCGACATACAAAATCATCAGAAAATCTGAGTGCCCAACATCGACACTCGAAACATCATGAAAACTATGCCCATCAGGGACACATCATCCTCGTATCTCGGGCTCCGTCAGTCCAGATCGGCCCAAATCATCTGATCACACGACTACGGTCCGTATACTCCGGATCTCCGCCGCGTCAAATATCACCGGTAAGTAATGCTCTCCAGCAGGGCTCATCGTCATCATCTCGAGCTTCTTACCCCGGGGTACCTTACCGGGTCCACCATGTACCTGCAGACGGTTCATCATACTCCTCGAATCGCATCTTGAAAACCAAACTCAGAACCGAGAAAACATCATGGTGGACACGAAATATCATATCAAGGGAAAATTGCATTTCTTCTTGTTAAAAAAAGGAGCATATGTTTTCAAATTTGCGTGTGGTTCCCAAATCGAGAAATCTCATGAAATATCGAAATCTTATAATTATGAATCAATGAGAATAAAATGAATATCGGCATACAGCCCCTCAACAGTACATAGCAGAATAAGTATATGAATGCGTGCAAGATCTAAGTATGGAATGCTGTGTCTAAACAAGCATATGAGAGCAAGCATACTAATAAGATATTTATACTACCAGCTAGCAGGTTATACCAGTGAAGTAACATTTTCTAATATGTACGTGGCATGACAATTACCGATGATGATGTGTGTAAGCCGGAAAGCAAGTGTACGTGCAACATACGCATCATCGGTAATGGTGCGGGTGTCCTAGCAGTCGATATCATAACAACTAATGAAAACACATAAAAATATCTATAATGCAATGAGAACAGTAAGAGTACAACAGGAAGTAAATATTTAAACCAACAGCATAATACACTATATATCTATATATGAGCCATACAGTTATAGTATTTAAAATAGCATGAATCGTTGTTTTTAGAAAAGTAGGGGCTACGGTATCTTGAAGAATGAATACCATTTTAAAAATTCGTAGCATCCCTTGGTTGCCCATTTAAAAATACCCACGATTCGCTAGTTTTGAAAATAGGTATGACTCGACTATAATCTAACATCTACTTAATAATTAAGAAACTATCTAGAAGCTAAACTAAAACCTGGGTCAAAGTAGTGGAAGACTATACATATCCAAGTCGATATAAAAAGTAGTCGGCGATCCAGCTACATATCATCACGTACGCTAATGTCTATCGTACGGAATCCTAGAGTCAAGAGTGTGGATCAATCATCATATATACCTCGTACGGTAATATCCATCTTACGGCATCCTCAAAATCGTGGGTACGGGTCAAATATCATATATATATCATCATTCATACGGTATCATCTATCATACTATATCAATATCACGGGTACAGATCTAAAGTCTCATACAATCTATCATTTCATCAAGTCACATGTTATCTCATGTTTTGTATATATTGCCCAACGCTCCTTTAATATATCATATCGTGTACGGTGTCTCGACTCAATCACATATCAACCTCACAGCATCATGCCCGATCATATCGACTCATATCCATTCAACATCTTATATCCTCATCTTATACGTATATGTATACTATATATATATATATATATATCAATGCATACATATACATATATACATATACACCTATATCATAACACGTGTGTGTGTGTGTGTGAGTGTGTGTGTGCAACAATATAAACTAACGGGTCTCGACTATAGAAAATAGACTAAGGGTAAACACTATCTAAAAGTATGCCTATTCTAACCTAGAGTCTTCTAGAGCCCTACATGCTAATTATCCGTGTCACGACCCAAAAGAGCATCTGACTGGCCCTCGAACCATATGAAGTCTATAGGACTCCATCTGATCCATGTAAGCCAAAAGCCCAGATATCTAAAACCATTTTTAAGAGTAATTAAAGAAAAATGGTTTAAAGAAGTGAAGAAAAACATGTTTGAAGTCAAGGTTTTTTAAATAACTAAGCCGAATTTGCATTTTTAAAACGTAAAGTCTTTTCTAAAAATTTCGGCGGAGTTTTTTTTGTAAATACTGGCCCCGAACGGGGTACAACAAGAACAATATATATACAATGATAAAAGGAATCCCCAAGCGGGAGCTAGCTATTCTTCAATCGACGGTCACAACCATACAAGCAATATAATATACAACGCCGAATGGCGAGGATCAAAACTCACAATAACATGAAAACCGTCATACTGCTACAAGCGACTCTAAGATCGAAATAATACATCATTAGTATCTAAGTCTGAAACAATATACAAGTTTTGGTTGATGGAATTCTAGATACAAAGGAATAATACAAGTACAATGGTGGTTCTGATGCAAAGAACCCACCTACCAAAAGCAATTCACCCGCAAAGGAAGCAGTGTGCCAGAAATGCCGCTATGGAACCTGTACGGCAAAACCTGCAAGAACTGTGGCACAACGGGGGTGAGTTGCCAACTCGTGAATAGAAAATATCTACAAGCAGAAATCAAATGCATGACATAATCCTAGGTCAATACAATCAGATATATAAACCTCAAAGAATGAGCCTGAAGCATGATAAGGTAGCAATGTAACATCTAATCGTGTATGTAGTGCCATGTACTCGTGCCAGTGCCTCAGGTAATAACATGTCATACATATAAGGTATGTCTGCATGAAGTAAATATCATGAAATATCAAAATGAATATCAACACACATATATTAGCGTCCCATTCCACTAATATTGGTGTAAGGGTATATATAACAGCGCCCTCATACCCTGTTATATATACAAATGAAGTATGATCAATGTAGTCAAAGTCTGTATGTAATCAATGTCTATATATATGTGGATCCTGTCCACCTGTCACCCAATGACAATAAGCATCATACATGCAAATATGAGGATATAATCAAAATCATGGAGATCATCATGAAAGCTGTGCCTAGCATCGGCACGTAAATCCTCGTCCATATGGATTTCCGTCTGCGGTATCGGCCCTCGGCCCTGGCAGCACGGGTCAGCCCATGTCCATCTTTCAACTCCGGTCGGTATCCTCCAAATATCCGCCGAGCTCAAATACAATCACCGGTAGGTAGTAGTCCCTCTGCCAAGCTCATCGTCTACTATACAGCGAAACCGTTCTCACCCCGGGGTACCATACCGGGTCCACCATGTACCTGCAAGCGGCCTCATCCGCCTCCTCGAATCGGGTTTCACATATCTCTCTCAGCACCGAGAAAACACATGGTGGATGCACTGAAATATCATATCAAGGGTAACCGGGTTTTTAAAACAATTATATATTCTCTTTTGAAATACCCACGGTTCCCAAATCCAGAAATATCATGGAAACAACATATCTCAATGCGTATAATCAAAACATGATGTATGCGACATGTAAAGAAAGGTAAGCATATCGGTAAGTCATGCAACATGGAATAGTAATGTGCACATGTCGAGGGAAACCGCTCTTTTTAAAATGAATCAGTTTTGAAGAATATCTTCCGGAACCCAAATCTCTAATCAAGTCAGAATCATCTCTATATGTGTACAGGTATAAGTGTACAATATTCCAAGCAAGAATCATATCATGAATGCAACAGTACTACAGTGTAGTGGCATGGCAATTATCGATGATAAAGTGTGTGGGCCGGCAAATAGTGTACGTTGAACATGCGCATCATCGGTAATGGTGCTGGTGTCCTAACAGCATGATGGCAATATAGCAATAAGCACAAGTAATATGATGCAAATAACATAAATATGCGCAATAGCGAAGAATCTACATCAATATGTAAGTGTCAAGCAGTGGTGCCATTTTAAATAAGACGAATCGGGGTTTTGGTAGAATAAGGGTTACGTTGTTTTTAAGAATAGATACGTCTTTTGAAAATACCCGTCGAATCCCTTTACTTGTCTTTAAGATTATCCCGATTCGTTAGTTTTGAAATAGGTATGACTCGGGTCTAGTCTAACATCTACTAAGCCAAGTCCATCAGGAGGGGTATGGAAACCACCTAAATCTGAGTCGATATATATAAATAATATAATACTCGGTGATCACGCCTCAATAGTATCGCGTACGATACAGTATATCATCTGACATCCTCGAGTCATGAATGCGGATCTATCATCAATATAAAGCTCGTACGGTAAATCGTCGTACGACATCCCAATAGCTGGGTACGGGTCAATATCACAATCAGCTCATCAATTATTTGGTATCATCATCATCATATCACATAATCTGAAGTACTGATCTAAGTCTAGTACAACCGATACCATCTATCACTGCGTGTGTAAACACACGTCCAAAGGCCCGCTAGATTTCACATGTCGTATCATAAATACGAATCACATCACATTACCGATCTCACGGCACAATGCCCAATATCATCGAACACAGCGCATGTATAATGAATATGCAAGGGTGTACGTGTAGGTGTAAATCTATTCTTGGGTTCGCGACTATGAACTACACTAGGTTACTTCTAACCCTAAACTATCCATAATACACCTAACACAATAACCACGACACACTATAACTATCATATATATAATATATAAACTACGGACTGCGGGGGTGCTATACGCCATCCACCCGACTTCCCCCTTTAGATATAATCTACTCACCTTGCTTCTCGTGTGCCGATGCCGATGTCGCCATCTTTAACTTCAACGCCTCAACATCACGTAGGGTACCTACAAAGATACACAATCGCAAAAACACATGAAAATCATGTCTGAAACTAAAACGGCATAAGCTACGCCCATAAGTACAAACCTAAAGCCTCGCGTGCAAACACAACCAATAACCCTTTGCCGTCGACGTTCAAACGCCACCCGACAGAAATGAATCACCAAACACCAAAATCCATGCTAAAATAAGTCATAAATCATGCGCCAACTCAAGAAAACTAACCCAGATTTTACCCCAAATGGAATCAGACAAAACTGCACATACTAGGGGTCAAGTTTACAGGGTACAAGGCTACAGAACAAAAACGAGGCGATTCCCTCCTGCTCTGGCCGCAAATTGCGGCCAGGAGGAATTTATCTGCGGCCAGAACATGGTGGTTGCGGCTAGGGCTTTGGGTGTTGGTTTCTATTTTCCTGCACATCCCACTGCCAACTCAAAATTATTTTTAGACGTCTCGGGTGATAGCAGATTCCCAAAAACAGTGACAAATTTGCAGTTTTCCCCGATATCGATTCCGTAAATCCATATTCTGGGTTCATGTTCCAGGTATTGTCCAATACAACATCAGAACAGGGGTTTTAAGATCACTAAAAGCCTCAATTTCACCTTTGATTTCAGATTTACTCTAAACCCTAAGTAGAAATCTCCAAAGTCTACAAACAACACAATATCGATATGAAACTAGCATAGATGCACAAGGAAATTGAAATACTACTCTAGGGTGCAGAAATTACCTTCTTTGGCAACTCAAGAAAATTCTTGAGTTGCTCAAAGTCCTCAAGATCCACTCTTTCTTAGTCCAATGCGATCCTCTAGTGCTTGTGAGCATGTTTTGTGAAGAGGAAATGGGGTTTCGGGGTTGGATTCAAGATGTTTTTGGGGATTGAAGAGGAGGGAAGTGAGAAGAGGAGCAAGAGCAGCAGCAGCTCTCATGGAGAAGGAGAGAGAAATGAGGTGATGAAATGATGGGGGAGGCATGGTTCAATGAAAGTTGACCTATTCTACCCTCTCTCTCTCTCTCATAATCATGATACCTTTATCTTTTCTTTTCTTTATCTTTTCCTTCTCACCCAATGGCAAACCCTAAGCAACCATACCCCAAAACATGTAACAAGTGTAACAAGTGTGGAAAAATGATATGTACACATTTTTGCACAAAAATGCCAAAAAACCGATTAGCGATTTTTAATCGCGATTAGCCCTAAATTAGCATATAACTAATCATAAAAACATAAAAATGACATAATTCCATAAAATACCCTATTTTAGAATTTTCCATAATTTTCCCAAAATTTTTCCTATTTATTTGTATTTAATAATACGGAGATATTAAAATATTCAATAAAATAATATTAAATTATAAAAATTCCCAAAAAATATTATTTTATTTTTTTGAAATGTTACAATCTTCCCCCCTTAAATAAATTCGGTCCCCGAATTTAAATTTAAACCCCCAAGTACTAAAACATTTCGGTAAAAATCCAAATTATTGGGGTTCCGAAAACATCAATACATAGCGAATATCATAAAAGAAATATACTGCTCTATAAGAAATCAATCCCCAAAAATGTATATAAGAATACCCCGTGCGTCTGGTGCGCACGGAAATCAAATCCATATATGTGCCATACATGGGCACAAAACAACATCTAGGTGCAACGGGTGTGCACGAAACATCTGTCATAGGCAACGTGTGTGCCTGACAGCAAAATCAGGTGCATATGACATGCACGAAGAATCCCTATTTAGTGCATCTGGCGTGCACCAAAATCATATATCAAAACGCTAAAGGTTCTTGAAAACTATGCTGGAAGAGTAAATCAAATCACTGCATAAGATAAGCGTGAAATCACAATCAATACCTCAAATGTAATAACTATGCATAAAATATAAATACCCAGCAGGTGCATAAAACAAATATCATGAAACTCAGTCATCAAAACTAAATCATGCAAATAGAACGCCCAAAATACCAAAATCCAAGATGACGGATACGTGATAACCGAATCACAAATCATAAATACCGTCGTCGGTAGTTCCTCCTTCAAGGTCGAGAAGGTGTCGGTGCATCCAATGCTAGCAGCGCAAGATATCTACTTGCCTCTTGCTCACGGTCTGGCGTCCTCTGTGTCTAGGTGCTTATCTTCTCTGCGGATTACCTATCTCGCAATCAATCGGCTCATCAGCCCTGTCAGGTGTGCTAACGGGAACGATTCCGTTCTGGCACTTCTCTGGTCATCTCTTGGTCAGTCATCACGACTACTCGTAAAGCGGCATATCACCGGCGTCGGCCTCTGGCTCTCTGAATGCATATCAAACATCTGATCCTGGGTGCAAACATCATTGCAGCAGTGTCCTGGAAGGAATCCTGCTCAAGGTCTCTTCCGATCTTGCCTATGCCGAACTGTACGGAGGCTGGTACTCTTGCATAATCTCTTCTCGCTCGATGGACATCTGCGTCCTCAGCATAGCATTCCCTCAGAAATTGGTTGCATCCCAACGCCACTGTAAGCATATCAGGTCTCCGATCTCGATGGAAAGTAATGACAGCTCGTCAGCATCTCGCACGAACCTCTTGTCCACTTATATGTATTACCGTCCACTTCGACGTCACGTCTCTATCTGCGCACTGCATCGTTCTCGGCTATGGTCCATCCAAAGTCTCTCGCATATCTCTTTTCTGCCGAATTGCCCGGAAGTCACCGTCCAATGCTGAAGCTAACTCTTATTCCGGAACAGCTGCATACTCATCGTACCTTTTTCTGGAAGATATATCCATAACAATCCATCTGCGTGCGTATCGCATCTCTGATGTCAGCGGAAGGGAACGTCATCTCATCGAAATCTCTAGCGAACTCTTTACTTCACTCTGCTTCAATGTCGACTGATTCAGACTCGTCTCATCGTGGCTGCATGGACTGTACTCCAACGGCTATACTCGTATCTGGAGTCCCCCAAGCAAAGCATCCCATCACATGATATCCGAATGATGTCGAATCATTCGATCGACTCGTCAGAACCTCATAATCCCCCAAGAGATCAACATCTTGAGTACAGTTTAATAGTATCGAGTACATGCCGCAGCGTCGGTGGTCCAGCCGTAGAAGGGCAAACCTAAGCCTCACTAATGGTGCCGCGGAACAGCCGCAAACCCTAAGGTTCAAAGGCTTTCACACCGTCATTAAGTCGAGTTAGGGTTTCATTATTCTAGAGGGTCCATGGAATCGCCTGCATGTCTTTCCGTATACTTTAAACTTTAAAAAATGGGCTCCTGACATTCGATCGTCTCTATCGACTCTCAACGAACCGGCGTGAAGTCGTCTCTAGCTGGAATCAATCTATCTGATGACCTCGCATGGGGATAAGCGAACGAACCACATGTCCTAGTCATTCATCCTCGGGTGACTAACTACTCACTATCATCACTCTAAGTATATACTCATGCTGCAGTAGCTCCAATCATCTGGGTGATATCTCGTCGTTTGCAGCAACAACAGGCTCATTCGTCTGTACGCTGAACAGCGCCTTAATCATCCTGAATAAGCGATATATCAATGTTCATCACACCCTGGCTGGCCTCTAGCAGTAGCCTGATCCTCTGGTACCAATCGACACGTCCGAGAAATCCCGTAAAGCGATCTGACAAACGCTCATGGCGCGAAAACACAATAGAACGACGCCTCTATATGCAATCGTAAGTCTCTGGAATCATGCCCTGGTCAGTCCTCGTCCACGATGGGATCATGCTGACGCAACTCGAGCCGTAGCTCACTCTGCCCGTGCAATCGTGGTAGAAAATCATAACCAAAATCGGTGAGGATAGATCATAGGAATGAATATAATACTGTGCAAGGAAATGTACATCCTAAGGCTCCTTAAGCGGAGTAGCGTATCGTTAGTATGCCACGGAACATACAAACGGTACGTCACTCTACTGAAGTCACCTAATCCATCAACCAAGGGTCATCCTACGCGACGAAAGTTCGGGTCTAATACCCCCTCGACTAAGACTAAGTTCCGTACGGTCAAGCCTAAGTTCCGTATATATAGACGCCCTAGGCTCCACATAGTCAAACTTAGACTCGAACCAAGGTCAACCTAGCGCTCTGATACCAACGTTGTTACGACCCAAAAGAGCACGCGACTGGCCCTTGAACCATATGAAGTCTATAGGACTCCATCTGATTCAAGTAAGCCAAAAGCCTAGAAATCTAAAACCATTTTTAAGAGTAATTAATGAAAACTAGTTTAAAGAAGTGAAGAAAAACATGTTTGAATTCAAGGTTTTTTAAATAACTAAGCCGAATATGCATTTTAAAAATGTAAAGTCTTTTCTAAAAATTTCGGCGGAGTTTCTTTTGTAAATACTGGCCCCGAACGGGGTACAACAAGAACAATATATATACAATGATAAAAGGCATCCCCAAGCGGGAGCTAACTCTTCGTCAATCGACGGTCACAACCAAACAAGCACTATAATATACAACGCCGAATGGCGAGGATCAAAACTCACAATAACATGAAAACCATCATACTGCTACACGCGACTCTAAGGTCGAAATAATACATCACTAGTATCTAAGTCTGAAACAATATACAAGTTTTAGTTGATGGAATTCTAGATACAAAGGAATAATACAAGTATAATTGTGGTTCTGATGCAAAGAACCCACCTACTAAAAGCAATTCACCCGCAAAGGAAGCAGTGTGCCAGAAATGCCGCTATGGAACCTGTAAGGCAAAACCTGCAAGAACTGTGGCACAACGGGGGTGAGTTGCCAACTCGTGAATAGAAAATATCTACAAGCAGAAATCAAATGCATGACATAATCCTAGGTCAATACAATCAGATAAATAAACCTCAAAGAATGAGCCTGAAGCATGATAAGGTGGTAATGTAACATCTAATCGTGTATGTAGTGCCAAGTACTCGTGCCAGTACCTCAGGTAATAACATGTCATACATATAAGGTATGTCTGCATGAAGTAAATATGATGAAATATCAAAATGAATATCAACACACATATATTAGCGTCCCATTCCACTAATATTGGTGTAAGGGTATATATAACAGCGCCCTCATACCCTGTTATATATACAAATGAAGTGTGATCAATGTAGTCAAAGTCTGTATATATGTGGATCCAGTCCACCTGTCACCCAATGACAATAAGCATCATACATGCAAATATGAGGATATAATCAAAATCATGGAAATCATCATGAAACCTGTGCCTAGCATCTGCACGTAAATCCTCGTCCATATGGGGCTCCGTCTCGGTATCGGCCCTCGGCCCCGGAAGCACGGGTCAGCCCATGTCCATCTCTCAACTCCGGTCGGTATCCTCACCGGTCGGTAGTAGTCCCTTTGCCAGGCTCACCGTCTACTACACAGCGAAACCGTTCTCGCCCCGGGGTACCATACCGGGTCCACCATGTACCCGCAATCGGCCTCATCCGCCTCCTCGAATCGGGTTTCACATGTCGCTCTCAGCACCGAGAAAACACATGGTGGACGCACTGAAATATCATATCAAGGGTAACCGGGTTTTTAAAACAATTATATATTCACTTTTGAAATACCCACGGTTCCCAAATCCAGAAATATCATGGAAACAACATATCTCAATGCGTATAATCAAAACATGATGTATGGGACATGTAAAGAAAGGTAAGCATATCGGTAAGTCATGCAACATGGAATAGTAATGTGCACATGTCGAGGGAAACCGCTCTTTTTAAAATGAATCAGTTTTGAAGAATATCTTGCGGTTCCCAAATCTCTAATCAAGTCAGAATCATCTCTGTATGTGTACAGGTATAAGTGTACAACATGCCATGCAAGAATCATATCATGAATGCAACAGTACTACAGTGTAGTGGCATGGCAATTATCGATGATGAAGTGTGTGAGCCGACAAATAGTTTACGTGGAACATACGCATCATCGATAATGGTGCTGGTGTCCTAACAGCATGATGGTAATATAGCAATAAGCATAAGTAATACGATGCAAATAATATAAATATGCGCAATAGCGAAGAATCTACATCAATATGTAAGTGTCAAGCAGTGGTGCCATTTTAAATAAGACGAATCGGGGTTTTAGTAGAATAAAGGTTACGGTGTTTTTAAGAATAGATACTTCTTTTGAAAATACCTGTCAAATCCCATTACTTGTCTTTAAGATAATCCCGATTCGTTAGTTTTGAAATATGTATGACTCGGGTCTACTCTAACATCTACTAAGCTAAGTCCATCAGGAGGGGTATGGAAACCACCTAAATCTGAGTCGATATATATAAATAATATAACAGTCGGTGATCCCGCCTCAAAAGTATCGTGTACGATATAGTATATCATCTGACATCCTTGAATCATGAGTGCGGATCTATCATCAAGATAAAGCTCGTACGGTAAATCTTCGTACGACATCCCAATAGCTGGGTACGGGTCAATATCACAATCAGCTCATCAATTATTTGGTATCATCATCATCATATCATATAATCTGAGGTACTGATCTAAGTCTAGTACAACCGATACCATCTATCACTGCGTGTGTAAACACACGTCCAAAGGCCCGCTAGAGATCACATGTCGTATCCTAAATACGAATCACATCACATGACCGATCTCACGGCACAATGCCCAATATCATCGAAGACAGCGCAAGTATAATGAATATGCAAGGGTGTATGTGTAGGTGTAAATCTATTCTTGGGTTCGGGACTATGAACTACACTAAGTTACTTCTAACCCTAAACTATCCATAATACACCTAACACAATAACCATGACACACTATAACTATCTTATATATAGTATATCAACTACGGACTGCGGGGGTGCTATACGCCATCCACCCGACTTCCCCCTGTAGATATAATCCACTCACCTTGCTTCTCGTGTGCCGATGCCGATGTCGCCATCTTTAACTTCAACGCCTCAACATCACCTAGGGTACCTAAAAAGATACACAATCGCAAAAACACATGAAAATCTTGTCGGAAACTAAAACGGCATACGCTACGCACATAGGTACAAACCTATAGCCTCGCGTGCAAACACAACCAATAACGCTTTGCCGTTGATGTTCAAACGCCACCCGACAGAATTGAATCACCAAACACCAAAATCCATGCTAAAACAAGCCGTAAATTATGCTCCAACTCAAGAAAACTAACCCAGATTTTACCCCAAATGGAATCAGACAAAACTGCACATACCAGGGGTCAAGTTTACAGGGTACAAGGCTACAGAACAAAAACGAGGCGATTCCCTCCTGTTCTGGCCGCAAATTGCGGCCAGGAGGAATTTATCTGCGGCCAGAACATGGTGGTTGGGGCTAGGGCTTTGGGTGATGGTTTCTATTTGCCTGCACATCCAACTGCCAACTCAAAATTATTTTTAGACGTCTCGGGTGATAGCAGATTCCTAAAAACAGTGACAGATTTGCAGTTTTCCCCGATATCGATTCCTTAAATCCGTATTCTGGGTTCATGTTCCAGGTATTATCCAATACAACATCACAACAAGGGTTCTAAGACCAGTACAAGCCTCAATTTCACCTTTGATTTCAGATTTACACTAAACCCGAAGTAGAAATCTCCAAAGTCCACAAACAACACAATATCGATATGAAACTAGCATAGATGCTCAAGGAAATTGAAATACTACTCTAGGGTGCAGAAATTACCTTCTTTGGCAACTCAAGAAAATTCTTGAGTTGCTCAAAGTCCTCAAGATCCACTCTTTCTTAGTCCAATGCGATCCTCTCGACCTTGTGAGCATGTTTTGTGAAGAGGAAATGGGGTTTCGAGGTTGGATTCAAGATGTTTTTGGGGATTGAAGAAGAGGGAAGTGAGAAGAGGAGCAGGAGCAGCAGCAACTCTCATGGAGAAGGAGAGAGAAATGAGGTGATGAAATGATGGGGGAGGCATAGTTCAATGAAAGTTGACCTATTCTACCATCTCTCTCTCTCATAATCATGATACCTTTATCTTTTCTTTTCTTTTTCTTTTCCTTCTCACCCAATGGCAAACCCTAAGCAACCTTACCCTAAAACATGTAACAAGTGTAACAAGTGTGGAAAAATGATATGTGCACATTTTTGCACAAAAATGCCAAAAAACCGATTAGCGATTAGCACTAAATTAGCATATAACTAATAAAAAAAACTTTAAAATGACATAATTCCATAAAATACCCTATTTAAGAATTTTCCAAAATTTTTCCCATTTATTTGAATTTAATAATACCGAGATATTAAAATATTCAATAAAATAATATTAAATTATAAAAATTCCCCAAAAATAATATTTTATTTTTTTGAAATGTTACAATCCGCATCTCACATTAACATATATATAATAATATACACATCCTAATCTACGAATTGCGGGGGTGCTATACGCCATCCACCCGACATCCACCGTAGATATACATCTACTCACCTCGATCCTCGATTGCTGAAGTCGATGACGCCTTGCTCTTCCTCGTTGTCCCGAAGTCCGCGTGGGGGTACCTATAGTTCCCAAGCACATCGTATCGTAAAACAAGACTCAAATTCAAGAAATGCCGATACGGCACACGAAACACACATAGGTTGAAACCTATGGTCCACGCATGCAAAAACAACCAAACAACTCTCTCCATCGACGTACGAACATCAATCGACCGAGATAAAACACAATTACGAAAACTCAAGTTATTAAAACTGTAAAACGAAAATAGCACCTCAAGAAAACACTCCCAGATTTGTCTCAGGTGAGAATTGGGACATTTAGCATATATGATAGGTCAAGTTAATAGACAATGGAACCATTGACCCAGCACAAGACAAGTTGCCCATGCCTAGGCCGCAAATTGCGGCCAAAATGGAATTATTTGTGGCCTCAGTGAAGAGTTAGGGGCTTGGGTCTTAGATGTAACTTCTAGGTGGCCTGAACATCTGACTGTGATCGCTAAATATTTTTCACGGTTCACTAGTTGCAGCAGATCCTATAATATCATCACAATTCCCAAAAAATCAAATATCGGCAAATTCTAAGTTCATGGTTTGGGAGTTAAGTCTCAGGTTTTGTCCATAATTCTAACACTACAGGGGTTGTTGTAACATTTTAAAAAAATAAAATATTATTTTTGGGAATTTTTGTAATTAAATAATAAATATTGAATATTTTAATAAGGCTGTATAATTAAATACCGATAAATTAGGGGAAAATTTGGAAAATTATGGAAATTACTAAAAAGAGGGTGTTTTATGTGAATTATGCAAATTATAAGTTTTTATGATTAATTATACTCTATTTAGTGCTAATAGCGACTAAATATCGCTAATCGCGCATTAAGCTTGTTTTGTGCAAAACATGCACATGTTTTTTTTGCACTTGTTACATTTTTCTATCATGCTTTCTTCTTTTTATCATGCATGGTTATAAACTAAAGAGAAGAAAAGAATAGGAAAAGAAAAGAAAAGAAAAGGGATGTGAATAAAGAAGTAAGGTAAGGGCAAGTGAGAGAGTGAGAGGTGAGGGGTCTCCCATTGACCAAGACCCTTGTTTTCATTCTCATATTCATCATTCTCTCTTCTCCTCTCACTTGGACTGCTGCCCTCTTCATTCCCCCATCTCAAAACCCCCAGAACTCTATGAAAAATTCATCAAAACCTCATCCCCACATAACAAAAAATGTGCATGAGCTCACTAGCTACTCTTTGGACCAAGAAAGCTTGCATTTTGGACACTTAGGGCAACTCAAGAAAATTCTTGATTTTCCAAATGAGGTATTCTCTTAACCATTAGCCTAGTATTTCCATTGCTTTTACATCCATGTTTGTTTAGAACTGATTTGGTGTCGTTTAGAGAGATTTGGAAATTTCTAGTTAGGGTTTATGGAATTCTTGAGTTGTGATGTGTAATTGAGCTTAGTAGAGGCCACACAAACCCCCTAGTGCTAGAATTCAGACCCAAACCAGAGACTAGAACCCCGGAATACGAACTTAGAAACCCGATATTGGAGGAATTATGGATTCTGCGAGTGTAAAATGAAATCTGCTATCACCCGGAGCCTCTGAAAATTATTTAACAAACAAAGAGAGATGCGTAGGTGATTTAGAGCATACCCTAAAGACCCCAGCCCCTGACTCCACCCTTTGGCCGCGAAAATATTCTTTCTGGCCACAATTTGTAGCCAGACCTGGGTCAATGTGTCTCGTGTTTGTTCTGTGGTTCCTTCATTTGTAAACTAGACCCTTGGCATATGCAAAATTGGATGATTTGACCTAGGGGAAAATCTCAAGAGTTGCTGTTTTGATTCGGGGTTTCGGTTTGCGTATTTTGAATACTAGATTTTTTTGGTTTGTGTGGTATTCGATCACTTGACGTTTGTACGTCGAAATCGAGTGTTATTTAGTTGTTTTGAAAGCGTAGTCCATAGGTTCTAACCTATAGGCTTTTAGCGTGTCGTTTTGGTTTTGAATTGGGTTTTAATGCGACACGATACGTTATGATGTGTAGGTACCCCACGAAGACATCGAGACGACAAACAAACGCGTGGCGATGTCAGCAACGGAAAGCGAAAAGCAAGGTGGGTAGATTATATCTATGGGGGATGTCGGGTGGATGGCGTATAGCACCCCCGCTGTTCGATGTATAGTATGCTATATATATACTATATATATGATATCTTTTAGGTGTGACATGGATATTCAAGATATGTTTAGGTGTTCAATGGTTAGATTAGGGTTTTTAGAAGTGAACTAGTATAGCTTCTTAGTTGCGAACCCTCGAATAGGTTTACAGCCACACGCACACACATGCTTACTTTATTATACTTGTGCGTATATAGGGATACGTATATATATATACACACACACATAAGTATGGGATGATATATATATATACACGTATACCTACACTTGGATGATGAGGATAGTGGATGATATTTGGATATGAGTCGATGAGTTTGGGCCTGGTGCCGTGAGATCGATGATATGATGTGGTTCATATTATGAGATACGACATGAGATTTTAGCGGGCCTTTGGACGTGTGTTTTACACAGGCATTTATATTTATATAGATAGTATCAGTTGTACTTGACTTAGATCAGTACCCCAGTTCATGAGATATGATGATAAGGATACCAGATAAATGATGAGATGAATGTGATATTTGACCCGTACCCAGATAGGGATGCCGTACGACGGATTTACCGTACGAGATAACTGTCATGATAGATCCGCACATGACTCGAGGATGTCATATGATATATTGTATCGTACGCGGTACTATTGAGGCGAGATCACCGACTATTATATATGTATATATATATCGACTCAGATTTAGGTGGTTTCCATACCCTTTCGATTAGCATGTTAGTTAGATCTGTAGTTTTCCTAGTAGATGTTAGACTAGACCCGAGTCATTCCTATTTCAAAAACTACCGAATCGTGAGTATTTTAAAGACAGGCCAAGGGATTCTACGGATATTTTCAAAAGGCGTATCTTTCTTAAAAACACCATAGCTCTTATTTTTCTAAACACCACGATTCGTGTTATTTCAAATGGCAAAACTATATGACATATATATATATATATACATATATTGATGTAGATTCTTCACTGTTGCGTTTATTATTCAATTTCTTCATATTCATGCTATTCGCATCTCATTGCATGTGTAAATGTGTTTATTGTTATATTAAACCCATGATGTCAGGCCACCAGCACCATTATCGATGATGCGTATGTTCCACGTACACCTGCTTGCCGGCTCACACACTTCATCATCGATAATTTCCATGTCACTACACAGTAGGATTGTTGCATCAGGATATGACTCCTTGTATGACATATTGGCACACAGGCATATTGTACACTCATACTTTCGTATATATCTACTTGTACATCTACATTGGCACACATGCATATTGTACACTCATACTTGCGTATATACCTACTTGTACATCTATATTGGCACACAGGCTTATTGTACACTAATACTTGCATATATACCTACTTGTACATCTATATTGGCGCACAAACATATTGTACACTCATACTTGCGTATATACCTACTTGTACATCTATATTGGCGCACAGACATATTGTACACTCATACTTGCGTACACACATATTGTACACCCATACTTGCATACATACGTATTTACACATACATAGATGATTCTGGCTTTATTTTGGAGATTTGGGAACCGCAAGATATATTTTAAAACTGGATTCATTTAAAAGAGAGCTTTTCCCCTCGATGTGTGCATATTACTGTTTTATGTTGCATGATATACAGATATGCTTACATTTCTATCATATGTCGCATATATCCTGCTTTATGATTTTACGCATTGAGATATGCCATTTTTATGAGATTTCTGCATTTGAGAACCGTGGTCATTTTAAAAGAAGGTATGCATTGTTTAAAATCCTGGTTTCTCTTGATATGATATTTCAGTGCGTGCAACATGCGTTTTCTCGGTTCTGAGACATGTGACATGTGAAACCCGATTCGAGGAGCTGGATGAGGCCGATTGCGGGTACATGGTGGACCCGGTATGGTACCCCAGGGCAAGAAAGGGATGCTCTGTATATAGACGGTGAGCCTGGCAGAGGGACTACTACCTACCGGTGATTGTATTTGAGCTCAGCGGATACCCGGAGGATACCGATCGGAGTTGAGAGATGATACGGGCCGATCCGGACCGATGGATCCCGTAGGCCGATCCGGACTGACGGAGCCCTATATATATATGAGGATTTACGTGCCGATGCTGGGCACAGGTTTCATGATGTTTTTGAGTGTCGATGCTGGACACTCAGGTTCCATGATTTTGATGTGTCGCGAGGGACACACGTTGATTTATATCCTCATAATTTCATGCATATGCTTTTATGACTTTTACATGCATGATGTTGTTATGCCATTGGTTGATACGTGGACGAGATCCATATGCATACAGAAATTGATTACATAGTTGGATGATATCCATATACTCATAGACTTCATGATATAGTCAACACTGATTACATTGATCATACCATATATTTATGATATGTTTCTACCTGAGGCACTGGCCCGAGCACTTGTTACTACACTTATGTATAGATGTTTACCTTTGCCACCTTATCATGCTTCAGACTTATTCATATAGAGGATATATTATTACTGATCGTATGATCTAGGATTGAGTCATACATATGATTTCTGCTCTGTGATGTTTTCTACTCACGAGTTGGCAACTCACCCACGTTGTGCCACAGTTCTTGCAGGGTTTCGCCGTACAGGTTTCATTGCGGCTTTCTGGCACACTGCTTCCTTTCTGGGTGATTGCTTTGGTAGGTGGGTTCACTCGCATCGTGACCACCATTGTACTTATTTATTTTCAGTTGTATCTAGTAAATTCCATCAACCAGACTTGTGTATTTATTTCAGACTTAGAAAACCACTTGTGTATTATTTTGACCTTAGAGTCGCGCGTTGTAGTATTATGGTTTTCTTGATGACTTTGAATTTCGTTTTGAGTTTTTATCCTCGCCATTCGGCATTGTATATTATATTGCTTGCGTGATTGTGACCGTCGATTGACGAAGAGCTAGCTCCCACTTGGGGATGCCTTTTATCATTATGCATATATTATTCTTGTTGTACCCCGTTTGGGGCCAGCAATTACAAAGGAAACTCTGCCGAAATTTTCAGAAAAGACTTGAGGATTTAAAAATGCATATTCGGCTTACTTATTTAAAAAACTTGTTTTTAAAACACGTTTTCTTCACTTCTTCAAAACTAGTTTTCCTTCATTTATTATTTAAAATGGTTTTAGATTTCTAGGCTTTTGGCTTACTTGAATTAGATGAGGTCCTATAGACGTCATATGATTCAAGGGCCAGTCACGTGCTATTTCGGGTCATGACAAAGTTGGTATCATAGCGCTAGGTTTACCTTGGTTCGAGTCTAAGTTTGACTATGCGGAGCCTAGAGCGTTTATATATATTCGGAACTTAGGCATGACCTTACGGAACTTAGACTTTGTCGAAGGGGTATTAGACCCGAACTTTCGTCGCATAGGTTGACCTTGGTTTATGGAGTAGGTGACTTTAGTAGAGTGACGTACAGAGTGTATGTTCCGCGGCATACTTACGATACGCTACTCTACTTAAGGAGCCTTAGGATGTACATTTCCTTGCACAGTATTGTTAGTTATATGTATGCCCTAGAGGCCATTACTATACAAGAGATGTATATTGTAGTGGATGCTTGGATATATATAGGGAGGACTTTCTTGCTCGACATGATAGTATGCTATCTGGTTACTCTTTACCTTAACGTGTACACTGATTGTCTCTCTATTACATGTTGGTAAAGCCCTTAGAATGTGTACTTGACTACCTGGACTATGATGCGGATCATACTAGTGAGGACATTGTAGTCCATAAGTACATACTTCAAGGTCCCTGATTAATAGAGTTTTTGCGTGCTTAGTTAATTACCGCAATCAAAACGGTTTCGCTTGTACCTAGCCGGTTGAGTACGGGTCGTCCGCAGGGAGATGGGAATCTTTTTCTATGTGCTTTAACGAGTTAAGTCCAAATGTCCAGGTTTGTTTTGAGATTAACTATGTGCTAAAATGATATATAAAGAGAGCTTGCTAGGGTTAGGATTAGGTTAGTTTGAGTTAGGAGTCGCTCACTTCTTTCGTTGCCACTCTTAATATCGGTGTTACGGTAATCAGCAACAATGGGGATTAGCACGATTAGGAAGGAACTTGCGAGTATAAGCTAGGCTTTCCAACGCTTAAGTTCTTCCATTTGGTTCTTGTCCGTCCATTCTTGGCTTTTACCCTTAACCTCGGGTTAATTCAACCACAAACGTTCTCACTAGGGAATCACAGCTATCATGTAGGATAAGGTGCCGTAGGAAGCGGATTGTGGTTCAATTAACGGGAGTCCGAATTAAGATGTTGGGCAAAGAAAGAGTGAGAGAGATTTCCTTCTCTCAAACTTTCCTTATCCTACCCTAACAAGTAAGAAAACTACTCATCCATTATAAGAAAAAGAAAATACATCAAAAGGAGGAAGATAGAAAGAAGGAGGTTAGAAGATTACAACTAGCTATTTGAGACCTCACCTTGGCAAGGATCAAGCTTAAACATCATTGTTGTTAAGGATAAAGAAAAAGAGAACAAGAAAGAAACAAACAACAAATAACAACCACTAGATTAGCAAATGAAAAATACAAGCAATTATCATTAACAACATAACAAGACAAGCATGGTAACAAAAAGAACTCTTTTATTCATCCTTCACTCATAAAAAGCTCACTACAAAGTTTTAATGGAGAAAAGATGAAAAGAGGAAGAAGAACTACAAAACATATCATAAATTTTACACAAGAATAAGCACCATTGGCTTGGCAAGTTCTGGGCTATTTATAGGCAGGAAATTGAAACCCTAGGGCCACATTCTGACCCTTCATGAAAAGACCCAACTACCCCTGAAATTTGATCATCAGACGAGCCCATATGGCCGCGGATCCGTGGCCTATACCCCATGTTGGCCGCGGATCCGCGGCCATATAGAGGAATTGGCTCCTTGGTTTTTGTGGGGTTCCCTGGTTTGATGTTGTATGCAGTGTGGTATATGTTTTTTCTCAGAAACTCTTCACAATTTTTCCAGAATTTCAGCAGATCAAAAGGTGATTTGATGTGGATCTTTTGCCATGATTTCCTTGAGCTCCACGTAGGTTTCTTGGATTTTGTGTTGCCATTGTGCTTTGTGCATGAAAATGACATTGATTTGCCATTTTGTCCCTTAACCTGGTGTGCGGCAACATACGGATAGAGAGCGGAGACCCGTGTTTTATTTTTGGTTGGCACTAATCCGGAATTTGTCGTGCTTTTCAATGAATTTCACTGTTTAGAGCTGAGAACCTATATCCTGCAATTAAGTAGCAAACACGGCTCAAGAATACCTTCCGATAAGCAATGTGATAAAAATTGGGCGGTATAAAAATACAAGAATCTGATATGAACAAATACCCCAAACTTATCATTTGCTCGTCCCGAGCAAAGCCAATTTATTCACAAAAATTCCTAACCTCACTTTCGCAGGGAACGCGATTGCACTGAGCATGTGCAACAAGCCGTTAAACCTCTAGGTGTCCCTAGTAGGAGGAGTGTTGTCTTCTGAGGGTTTTCAGCGGATATACCCACAAAATCCGGTCAAGCTAGTTTTGCAAAATAACTATGATTCAAACCCTAAGGTTTTGTTTCAGAAAATAACAATTCTATTATCCTAAGTCTAGACTATCAAACTTTTATTTTTCACACCTCGCTTCTTATTTAACTTAAGATTTTATATGTCTTTACGTGCAGTGCAAATAGTGTCGTTAAGTTCCAGAATGATCGATTAAAGTCATCATGTCACAAAATAAAGCCCAGATAAAAATTTTAAAAGGATCATATAAGTTTTATAAACAGCTAAGCATTTTTCAAGTTTCGTTTTCCAGTAAGGTTTCAATTTCAGAATTTCTATCTTCCTTAACAGAAAACTAGGCCTTATTTTTCACTCCACCTTTTTCTTATTTTCATTTCATACACACCTCTGTGAACGTGCAATAGTCTTTATCATAGAATAAAACCATCATGTCTCCGCTAGAAATACTTTTTTATAAGAACTTGTCTTTTGTAAAGATTGTTCTCACACAAAGAACCGTTAGGAATTTTAACTCGGAGAGAACACTTGCTTGACTTTGTTTTAAACTGGACTTTCTAGGTTTCTTAACGAGCTTTGGGCCAATGCTCCCAAACCAGTTGGCTTTAGGGCATTACGTGTAGAGACACCCTAGCGGACTTAATTACTCAAGTTACCTAAGCCTAAAAAAAAGAGACAATTTAGCGTGAAAATCATGATGATTCAATGCGAATGGAGATATAACCGGCAATTCAATTATTTTTTGGATAAAAGACGTGTTTAGTAGGTTCGGTGTGTAATCATTCCAATCAAGTTCCAGATGGGTTATTTTTCAGAATTAGTTCCAATTAAGGCATCAATAACATTCCTTCATATTCACTTCACTTCATAAACTATTCTTGATATTACTTATTTCAGAACAAACCTATTTGATCCTCAGAAAATCATTTATCCATTTAAAAGTTTTTAGACATAATAGACTTGTCATCTAATTTCCAAAACTCACGATACGTGTAGTGTGATGTAAAGACGTATATCAGCTACAGTTAACTTCAAAGGAGAGTTATCTTTCAGGTTTTCAAAATCTAAAAATATGATTTAGTTATTCTTATCTTATCAAATAAAACCGTCAAAATGTTGAATCTTAGTTCTCCCACTAGCTAACTTGACAAAAAGTACAAAAAGATTTTATGTTATTAGAAAATTTTCTGATTTTTATGGATTTTATGGATTTTAGTATGCAGATGCAAAATATACATATGAATGCGAAGGTTAGAAATGCGTACCGAACGTACCCCCAAACTTAAACTGGACAGTGTCCTCACTGTCATTTCATGAAGAGATCATTTGAAGGGTCAAAATTGTCGGTTAGATATACAAATTTTTTTTTAAAGAAAAAAAGTAAAAAAATGGAAAAGAATATCCACAAATATATACAAAATAATATATACATCCCCCCAAACTTATTTGGAACAGTGTCCACTGTTTTTGGCTGGATAACCGAAGTTTGGTGGTAGGCAGAGGAAGATTATGCGGGGTAAACCAGCTCCTGTAAGACCAGGAGCTCCTCTGTTGGTTCGGTACTAAGGTACGGTTTTAGTCTGTGTCCGTTTACTTTGAAAAATGAACCGTCCTTTGGATTCACCAAATCCACAGCGCCATGCGGATACACATTCCGCACAAAATACGGCCCTTTCAAGCGAGATCTGAGCTTTCCTGGATGGAAATGTAGCCGGGTGTCGTAAAGCCGTACCTGTTGACCAGGTATGAATGTTTTGCGCAAAATGTGTTTATCGTGAAACACCTTCATTCGGTTCTTAACGACAACCGCGTTTTCGTAAGCCTCATCCCTAAGCTCGCTCAATTCGTCAACTACAGCTTCCGATGGCTGCCCGCATCTTCGAGAGACAGATTCAGCTCTTTTATCGCCCAAAATGCGCGATGCTCTATTTCCACAGGGAGTTGGCAAGCCTTTCTGTACACAAGCTGATAGGAAGACATACCAAGATCGGTCTTATAAGCAGTTCGAAATGCCCAAAGTGCATCAGTGAGTTTCAACGACCAATCCTTACGGTTCTTGGAAACCGTCTTCTCCAGTATCTGCTTGATTTGTCGATTTGAAACTTCGGCTTGCCCACAGGTTTGGGGGTGGCAGGGCATAGATAGCTTATGATTAATGGAATATTTCCGCATCAAGTCCTCAAAAGTCTTATTGCAGAAATGAGTTCCATTGTCGCTAATGATCGCTCGGGGGTGCCCAAACCGGGAGAAATTTTTTTCTTTAAGAAACCTTGTTGTCGTTAGTCTGGCTGGGCACAGCCTTGACCCACTTAGAGACATAATCAACAGCGAGAAGGATGTACAAGTTCCCAAAAGAGCTGGGAAATGGCCCCATGAAATCGATCCCCCAAACGTCGAAAATCTCCACAACAAAGATTGGTTGTACGGCATCTCGTTCCTCCTAGATATCCGATCTAAGTGTTGGCACCGGGAGCAAGTCTTGCAGTAGTCATGAGCGTCTTTGAAGAGTTGTGGCCAGTAGAAACCACACTGCAAGATCTTCTCAACTGTCTTTCTGGGGCCAAAATGCCCGCCACATGCTTGATCGTGGCAAAATGACAGCACACTCTTGAATTCATCGTCAGGAACACACCGACGAATAATCTGGTCGAGATAGTACTTGAACAGATAGGTTTCGTCCCAGTAAAAGTGTTTTACTTGGGATAAGAATCGAAGTCTATCCTGATGTGACCATTCAGTCGGTAGTAATCCTGTGGCCTAATAGTTCACAATATCTGCATACCAGGGTTCGCAAAATACTGTCAAGAGCTGTTCATCCGGAAAAACATCGTTGATCGGAAGTTGAAGCGACGGCGAAGAAGGAAGTCGTGAGAGATGGTCGGCGACTACGTTTTCACATCTTCTTTTGTCCTTGATGACAAGGTCAAACTCTTGAAGCAAGAGGATCCAACGTATTAGCCGAGATTTTGCATCTTTCTTCGCAAAAAGATGGCGCAGAGCAGAATGGTCTGTGTAGACAATGACTGGAGAGCCGATGAGGTAGGGCCTGAACTTTCTAAAGCAAATACAACAGCCAAGAATTCCTTCTCAGTTGTTGTATAATTCAGTTGGGCATCGTTTAGGGTTCGGCTAGCATAATAGATTACGTGCGGCATCTTGTTGATGTGTTGTCCAAGGACAGCACCGATGGCAAAGTCGGATGCATCGCACATAATCTCAAATGGGTGCGTCCAGTCAGGAGAAGAAAGAACGGGAGAAGAAGTGAGTGAGCTTTTTAATGACTCGAACGCAGTCACACAGCTCGAGTTGAAGTCGAATGGCGTGTCCTTGGCCAGCAAAAGAGTCAAGGGCCTAGCAATCTTGCTAAAGTCCTTGATGAACCGTCTATAGAAACCGGCATGGCCAATGAAGGCTCGGATGTCTCTGACGCATCTGGGAGGAGGGAGATTGGAAATGACCTCAATCTGTGCTTTGTCAACCTTTATGCCATTTTGCAAAATGATATGTCCTAAGACAATACCATCGCGCACCATGAAGTTGCACTTCCCCCAATTCAAAGTGAGATTCTTGTCCATACACCGGGTAAGGACAGCGTCGAGATGCAGCAAACACTCATCGAAGGAATCGCCGAAAATGGAGAAATCGTCCATAAAGATCTCCAAGAATTTTTCCACCATGTCTGAGAAGATTCCTATCATACACCGCTGGAAGGTAGTGTGCGCATTGCATAACCCAAAGGGCATGCGACGATATGCAAACGTGCCGAAAGGATAAGTGAATGTGGTCTTGTCCTGGTCTTTTTCGGCGATGGTAATCTAATTATAGCCGGAGTAGCCATCAAGAAAGCAGTAGTACTCGTATCCGGCCAATCGTTCAAGCATCTAGTCAATGAAAGGTAGCGGAAAGTGGTCCTTTCGCGTTGCGGCATTGAGTTTTCTGTAATCGATGCATACTCGCCACCCAGTCTGGTGCGAGTAGGGATTAACTCGTTCACCTCTTTGGTTATGATCGTTATGCTTAATTTCTTGGGGACAACGTGAATGAGGCTCACCCACTGGCTATCAGAGATAGGGTAAATGATACCAATATCCAGACACTTTACAATCTCCTTTTTTACAGCCTCCTTCATGACTGGGTTGAGTCGTCTTTATGGATCCCTGGCTGGTTTGGCATCCCCTTGATGTCTGCCATTGACCAGCCAAAATCTTGCCTATTGCTGTGCAAGAAAGCAAGAAGGGCTCTCTCTTGCTCGGGAGCTAGAGAAGCCGAGATGATAACAAGGAGGGTCTCGTTCTCACCCAAGTAAGCGTACTTAAGGTGAGACGGCAAAGGCTTGAGTTCGAGCGTTGGAGGTGAAACGATTGAAGGCAAGATTGGTGAAAAGGTCTCGAACTCAAAGGATTCCAGCAAAGGTTCAAAACGAGTGTAAGCAACCGAGTTAGATGGTTCAGGTAACTCATCCGGAAAATCAAAGGATTCAAACTCAGGTGGTGAGTGGCTAAGATCGTTCGAGAAAGTGAAACACTCATAGTCATTGTCGGGCGCAGAAACAGCAGTAGGTTCGAAAAGGAACGCACTAGTGGCGTTAAGGTTATCGTGATCGAACAAAAACTCCTGGAATTCACACTCCTCCGGGGTGATCTCCTGGATTGAGAAAACGTCTAGTATATGAGCATTAGGTTCGAAGGGCTGATTCCCCAACCTAAAAATGTTGAGTTCAATTGTCATGTTTCCAAAAGATAGGTTCATCGAACCATTTCGACAATTGATCACTGCATTTGAGGTTGCAAGGAATGGGCGACCGAGTATCACCGGAATTTGATTCCGGGGGTTAGCTACAGGCTGTGTGTCTAAAACAACGAAGTCAACGGGGAATATGAAGTCCCCAACCTTTATTAACAAATCCTCTAGCTCACCCCTAGATTGGGTGATCGATCGGTCGGCCATTTGGAGAGTGCAGTGTGTGGGTTTCAGCTCTCCTACACCTAGTTGCTCATATACTGAGTACGGAAGCAGGTTAACACTGGCACCAAGATCTAATAGTGCGCGGTTGATGTTCTTATCCCCAATGGTAATAGAAATCGTAGGACAGCCAGGGTCCTTCCATTTTTGAGGTAAAGATTGGGTAAGAGCATCACTCACAGCAATAGCTAAGAAAACTTTCTTGGGTACCTGAGATTTCCTCTTTTTCGTGCACAAGTCCTTTAAGATTTTCGCGTAGGACGGGACTTGTTGGACAATATCTAAAAGGGGAATGTTGATGTTAACCTGCTTAAACAACACGAGAATCTTCTCCATTTGTGGATTTTGTTTATTGGACTTCAACCGGTTTGGAAATGGAACGTTTTTAAAATTGGTTGAATCCAATGCTTGTGGAGCAGATTGTGGAGTTGGAACGGATCCCAGAGCTGGTGTTTTCGTGGAGTGAGAAATGGGTCCGTTTAGAGCAGAAGAAGAGCCTTTTGAAGAATGGAGATTAGGCTCAGAAGACGAAGGAGAAGAAGAAGAAAAAGAAGAAGCGGCCGGGGTGTCATCGTCGATCCGTTTGCCAATATTGTTTTGCAACATCCTTCCCGATCTCAATGTAGTCACGGCACTCACATTATGGTTTTGTTGTTCAAGAGCAACTTGTACATTATGTGGGTGACCGGGATTTGGGAGTGGTTGAGATGGAAGCTTCCCTTTTTCTTGCTCGCTTAACGCCGCATTCAGCTGCGCAATCTGGGCTTCGATGGTCTTGATGCTTTGCCCGTGTGCAGCAGTGTGTTGCACCAAAAACTGAATAGACGACTGGTTGTTTGCAGTAGATTGTGTCGATTGTTCAACGAACGCCTCCAGACTTCGTTCTAGCGAGGAAAACATATCGTTGTTTGACGGAACAAAGTTTCTTTGCGGAAAAGAATTTTTGGGTGCAAAGTTGTTCGTCTGATTTTGAAAAGGTTGGGGTTAGAAGGGCTGCTGAAACTGATGTTATGTTTGTTGTTGCGCTTGTTGTTGCGCTTGTTGTTGCGGAGGAGCGGGCCTCTGGAAATTGTTGCCTTGGAATTGATGCTGATTTTGATTCCAGGAGAAATTGGGGTGGTTCCTCCAACCGGGATTGTAGGTGGAAGAGTATGGATCATTTCTCGGTCTTTGCTGAAATGCAGCATTAACCTGATCCTGTCCTTGATATGGTGGATTGTAAGGACACTCTTCGGTTAAGTGAGAAGGATCGGAACAACAAGCACAAATGGTACGAAGGGAAAGAACATGGGCAGGAGCAGGAGATGAAAATTTGCTCTCTATCGCTTTAAGTTTTCTCGTTATTGCAGCCATTTCAGCTTTCATCGCAATAGAGATATCGAGTTGGTGAATGCCTACACTAGACTGACCAGTAGAAGTGGAGGAAAAAGAAGAAGAAGTTGGTCTGGTGCTCTCCCATTGAAGCGTTTGTTCCGCAAGGTCGTCGAAGAATTGCCACGCTTCCTCGTCAGATTTCGATAGGAAGTGGCCCAGACAAATGGTTTCCAACAACTGCTTGGTTGCTGGGTTCAGGCCCTCGTATAAAGTTTGGCAAAGTTTCCATTTCTCAATACCGTGGTGAGGGCACTGAACAAGAAGGTCTTTATACCGGTCAAAACACTTCCAAAAGGGTTCAGTAGGAAGCTGAGAGAATTAGTTGATTTCATTACGGATCCTCGCGGTTTTATGATTCGGATAGAATTTCTTGAGAAACGCTTTCACAAACTCGTCCCAACTGGTTATCGAGTGGGAAGCAGTGCTATACAGCCACTTTTCAGCAAGATCGCACAAAGTGAACAGAATGACCCGTAGCCGTATAGGATCGTCCGACAGCTGGATAGTTTTCATCATGGCACAAACATTTTGGAACTTATTGATGAAGATATAGGCATCTTCAGATTCAAGCCCATGAAATTTCGGAAGAATGTTAATGAAGTGGGGCTTAATTTCAAAATTATCCCCATTGGCCGGTGGAAGGGAAAGACAGGTGGGAAGTGCAGAGCGGGTGGGATAGAAACGATCCTGGAGCGCGATTCGCTGTGGCGCTACAACAGGCGGTGGTGGTGGGTTATTCGCATCCATAAGAGGTCGAATCAATCCCAGGGGAGTTGAAGGGATGTTTGGATTAAATCCTGACATCGCGGAAGAAGAGGTTGGTGATGGTGAAGGTGAGGATGTATGAATGGAATTCCGGTCAACGTCGGAGTTGGCCGGCAATGGTAAGGGTGAAAGAGGCGTGGAAGGAGTTTCGACGTCTGAGTCGATCGCGTAGTCGGTAGCGACTAACGTAACGCGGACTAAGCGGGCGCTAGTGTCCCGAGTCCAAGCGGACATATACTAAACGAGTTTAGTATAGTCAAAGCGGAGAAGGTGAGGGTAAGAAAACGTTAATGGAGAAATACGATGGTGGTGGGTGAAAAAAATGGGATTCTGGCGACAAAGGGCAAGTTTTTATAAAAGTTTTTGTTTGTGTTTTTTTTCCTTTTTTTTAGAAAGAGCTTCACAGAAATATGCACGGACTCACGGTTTCAAACAATCACAGACAAAATATGCACAATCACACCTAGATCTAGGGTCACCTAGGTCAGCTAGACAGCTCCTAACTGTTCCAAAGGGCTAGAAATAGGACCTCAAACCGCCTCTTCTCCGCCAATTGCGTCCAGGTAAGTGCCAGGTAAGTGGGAGGCTCCCCACTACGTAAGTAGTGGTCCTAATTAAGTAACCACTTGACTTGGACACACTTGCCTAGACACCGCAAAATCAGGATAGGATAAACGGCCGATGGATACAACTAGTCCTCTGTCCTATTGAGCGCGACGTCCCTATGGCTGAGTCTAGTATTTTTTAATTAAACAATGGTCAATGCATATGCCTTTTGTGATTTCTGGGGTCCTGGAAAGGGTGATGAAATCCCCACCCAATCTGTATTGGTTTCAAGCCCCTTAAAGTCCGATTAAAATATGCAAAGCAGTAACAATCAACTGCAATCAATTTTTTTATTTTTTAGGCGCGGCGCAGAGAAGGGGGAAAAGAGTTTGCGAAAAGAATGCTGCAGAAAAACCGTTCAGTGGAGTTCAGAGGAGTGGGGAAGAAGGAAGGAACACTCAAAGGGATTTTTGGTGATCGATGGCATCAAACGGCCGCGGTTCCGCGGCAATAGACTCCTTATGCCGCGGTTCTGCGGTAGGAAAGTGGAAATGGGCCTTCAAATTCCTGTGTTGTTCTGTTCTGGGTGTCCTCTTCTTTTCTGGAGCTCCTGAATCCTGATTTGCCCACTGGATCTTGTCGCGTCCCGAAAGTACGGAACATGACCGGCACCTAGACTACGAACGTCTCGAGGCGTACGTACTCCAAGTAAACCGAGCCCAGAAATCCAAACCAAGAAAAGTAGTAGAGTATAGGAAAACCACTATAGGTCAACCAACTAGAAATATAAAATACAACGCCTAAAGGCGAGGATCACAACAGAAATGGAAACTCAACAGCATGAAATCCATAGAAATATAATGCGCGACTCTAAGGTAGAAAGAATAAACATCACTGGTCTCTATCTCAAATAAATACATGTTTGGTTGATGGAACTTCTAGATACAACTGAAATATAATATTCAATGTATAATGATGGGTACGATACAAATAACCCACCTACTAGCAAGTCACCCGAAACGAAGCAGTGCCAGCAAAGCTGTAACGAAACCTGTACGGCAAATCTGCAAGAAACTGTGGCACAACGGGGGTGAGTTGCCAACTCGTGAGTAGAAAAACATCTACGAACAGGAATCGAATGCATGACATAACCCTAGATCAAAACGATCAATATATATATATATATATAAATCTCAAATGAATAAGTCCGAAGCATGCTAAGGTGGCAATGTAACATCTATACATGTATGTAGTGCCAAGTACTGGTGCCAGTGCCTCAGGTAATAACATGTCATAAATATGAGGTATATCTGCATGAAGTAATATGATGAAGTATGTAAATTGACATCAAAACACATATATTAGCGTCTCATTCCAATAATATTGGTGTAAGGGTATATATAACAGCGTCCTCATCCACTGTTATATATACAAATGAAGTATGACCGATGTAATCAATATGAATCAATGTCAGCTATAGCATGAAGTCTAGTAGTATGTGGATATCTTCCAACTAGGTAATCAATGTCAGTAAATAGGTGGATCCCATCCACGTGTCACCCAATGACAATAAGCATCATGCATATGAATATCGTAGAGTATATGCATGGAAATATGAGGATATAATCAAATTATGGAACCTGAGTGCCTAACATCGACACTCGAAAACATCATGAACACCTGTGCCTAGCATCGACAAATAAATCCTCATGTATCTCAGGCGCCACACACCCTGGTCGGCCCTCATATCCATCTCATGACTCTAGTCGGTATCCTCCGGATAACCAACGGGCCCTAAATACTATCACCGGTAGGTAGTACTCCCCTGTCGGGCTCACCGTCTAGCATATACGAGCCTTCTAGCCCCGGGGTACCTCACCGGGTCCACAATGTACCCACAATCGGTGCCTACCGCTCCTCAAATCGGGTTTACCCACACAAGCTCTCTGGAACCGAGAAAACTCATGGTTGATGCACTGAAATATCATATCAAGGGTAACCGGGTTTTTAAAACGATTACATATTTTCTTTTGAAATATCCATGGTCCCCAAATCCAGAAATATCATGGAAACAACATATCTCAATGTGTATAATCAAACATGATGTATGCGACATGTAAAGAAAGGTAAGCATATCAGTAAGTCATGCAACATGGAATAGTAATGTGCACATGTCGAGGGAAACCGCTCTTTTTAAAATGAATCAGTTTTAAAGAATATCTTGCGGTTCCCAAATCTCTAATCAAGCCAGAATCATCTATGTATGTGTACAGGTATAAGTGTACAATTTGCCATGCAAGAATCACATCATGAATGCAACAGTACTACTGTGTAGTGGCATGGCAATTATCGATGATGAAGTGTGTGAGCCGGCAAATAGTGTACGTGGAACATACGCATCATCGATAATGGTGCTGGTGTCTTAACCGCATGATGGTAATATCTCAATAAACACAAGTAATGCGATGCAAATAATTTGAATATGCGGAATCAAATAATCAACGCAATAGTGAAGAATCTACATCAATAAGTAAGTGTCATGCAGTTTTGCCTTTTTGAAATAAGACGAATCGGGGTTTTTAGTAAAATAAGGGCTACGGTGTTTTTAAGAAAAGATGCGCCTTTTGAAATTATCCGTAGGATCCCTTTTTGCATATCTTTAAAATACTCCCGATTCGTTAGTTTGAAATACGTATGACTCGGGTCTAGTCTAACATCTACTACACTAACTACTGATCTAACTATCAAGTGAATCGGGAGGGGTATGGAAACCACCTAAATCTGAGTCGATATATATAAATATAAAGATAGTAGTCGGTGATCCCGCCTCAATAGTATCGCATACGATACCGTATATCATCCGACATCCTCAAATCATGAGTGCGGATCAATCATCAATATAAAGCTCGTACGGTAAATCGTCGTACAGCATCCCAATAGCTGGGTGCGGGTCAATATCACAATCATCACATCAATTATCTGGTATCCTTATCATCATATCACATAATCAGGGGTACTGATCTATGTCTAGTACGAATCGATACCATCTATAAAAGTATGAATGCGTGTGTGAAAGACACGTCCAAAGGCCCGCTAAAATCACATATCGTATCCCAAATACGAGTCACATCACATCACCGATATCATGGCACTATGCCCAATCTCATCGACTCACATCCAATGTCCCCCAATATCCTCGTCATCACAGTATGAACTTAGCAAAAATGCACGTGTGTGCATGTGGGTGTAAACCTATTCTAGGGTTCGCGACTAAGAACTACACTAGTTACATCTAACCCTAATCTATTCATAGTACACCTAACACATCCTAAACAACCAAGTCACACATAAGCTATCATATATATAAGTATTGTATATATGGTATACTAGACATCGGACTGCGGTGGTGCTATACGCAATCTACCCGACTTCTCCCCGTAGATATAAATCTACTCACCTTCTTTATGCGTGCCGATGCCGACGTCGCCACTTGAATCTCCAACGCCTCGACGCCACATGGGGTACCTACAAGGATATCACAAACGCTAAAACACATGAAAACCATGTCGGAAACCAAAATGGTGCACGCTACGCCCATAGGTAAAAGCCTGCAGCCTCGTGTGCAAACACAACCAATAACCCTTCGTTGTTGACGTTCAAACGCCACCCGACAGAAACGAATCATCGAATATCAAAAATCCATGTTAAAACAAGTCGTAAATCATGCGACAATATAGGAAAATCGACCCAGATTCTACCCTGATTGGAATCAGATAAAACTAGACATACCCAGGGTCAAGTCTACAGGGTAAAAAGCCACAGAACAAAAATGGAGGCCAGAACCCATGCTCTGGCCGCAATTTGCCGCCAGATGGGATTTATCTGTGGCCAGGAAGTGGGTCCAGGGGCTGGGGCTTTGGGTGGTGGTTCCTGGGTGCTTTCACAACTCACAGCCAAGTCAATTTCAATTTAGGATATCTCGGGTTGTAGCAGATTCCAGAAAGGCTTGAAAATTAACAAAAACGCTAAATTACACCGATTCTAAACAATCTGGTATTTTACTGGAATCTGGGTTTGATCTAGGGTTAACTGATCTCAACTCTTTGCTAGACAGGAAGCATCGAATGCCCACCTAATTAGGCTATACTAACCATTATAACCAACACTTGGCCAAATCTCACTCAAATTCTCCTAAACTAGCACTAATCTACTTAATAACACAAAATTTTCAGCTAAACAACTATAACTTAGCAAGATAGGAGTTGGGTTGCGAGATTATACCTCAAGAGGGTCATAGGATGAAGGAGAAGAGAAGAAAGAGGAAAGGTGTGTTGTGCTGCTGCTGGAGTGCATCTGTTGCTGCTGAGGTTGCTGTTGCAGCAGTTGCTGATGTTGTTTCCAGCAGCAGTTTTGTTGCAGTGGCTGAAGCTTTTGTTGCTGTTGTTGCTTATGATGTTGTGGCTGAAGTTGTAGCAGCTATGGTTGTTGTTGCTGTTCCAGCAGCAGCTACTTCTGTTGTTGTTTTTATTGTTGTCGGGATTGTGGATGAGTGTGAGAGGGGAGGGTGTAAGTGAGAGGGGGATATGAGAGTGAAAAGAGAAGGTGATTGATATGTAAAAGTTTTGAGGTGAAATGGGATTAACCACCTGATTTGTATGTCAAAAACTATTTCTAAACCGCAATCAAGAACGGCGTCGCATGAAGCTAGCCGGTGAATACGGGTCGGTCCACAGGGATGTTGTGAATCTCCTAGTCGCGCTAACGAGTTAATTCCGAAGGGTGTTCGGTTGATTATTAAATCTAAAAATCTAATTATTCTACCTAGGGCAATTAATTGAAAGTTATAACTAGGGCAGATAAATAAAATCTATACTAGGGCAGGAAAATAAATTTAATCTAGGGCAGGAATTGAAATTATCTAGGGCAAGAAAATAAATAAATCTACTTACTTTACAGATGGATCTCTCCAACCATTTACGCAGGGTTGTCAGATCTGAATAGATGAGTTGAAAAGAAACACCGATGCTCTCCAAAAGAGTTCTGAAATTTTTTATTAAAAGGAGGCATAAAGTTTACAATGAATTAGAGTCCCTATTTATAGAAGATAGGAAACCCTAGGGTTACAATGACTCGCATATTTGCATTTACAAAAATAGCCCTCTAGGAAGACCGGTCAACGCCGCCACATTATTTCGCTAAAAAAATAATTTTTTATTTCTTTAAAACTGCCGCAGAACCGCGGCCCGAGCCATGGTTTGGCCGCGGTTCCGCGGCCAAAAGGAAGATTTGGCTTCTGCAACTTCTGGGCTGGGCTCCTGGTGACTTTGTCTTCCTGTTTCTATATGTCATTTTCCATTTGGGCTTTTAGGTTGGTTCCAGATCTTCAGTGAACAATTTGCAATGGCTTTTTAACCGTTTGCCTTGACATTTTGGGGTCTTGCGTTTCCTTGTTAATTGTGAACTGTCTTTCGATGTAGGCTTGACTAAGATCCTCCCATTTGTTGGTCAAAAGTCCATATTTTCATCGTCTTTACATCGTTTTCACTGTTTCCTGTCCAAGAACCTGTAACCTGTAACATGTAGTAGACATGCGTCAAAAGTACCTGTTTATTTATAAAAAGAATAAGAATGGGGAATTTAATAATGCAATATTATGGTGTGAACAAATACCCCCAAACTTATCTTTTGCTCATCCTCGAGCAAACTTATTTTTATTCACTAAAAACCTAACCGCACTTTCGCAGGAAAACGTGATTGCACTGAGCACGTGCAACAAGCCGTTAAACCTCTAGGTGTCCCTAGGAGGAGGAGTGTTGTTTCCTGAGGGTTTTCAGCGGATATTACCCACAAAATCCTATCAATTCGGCCCATTAACTTTTGTTCTCTAATTAGGTTTTCTAACAAGGAATTCTATTATCTTTTGTCTCGCAAATTATCCACCCACATTCTTCACACTTCCTCATTATTTAACTTAAGATTATATATGTTATGTAGACCTACTTAGCTTTCGGCATTTCCTAAGTTTTCCTTCTAGAGTTCCATCTCCACTTAGGAATTTCTATCAACCCTTACTAAAGATACAAGTTCTATTCTTCACTCCTTTCTCTTATCTAAATCCCAATCACATACCCCTACGTGTGTGTATAAATCACCCCTACACTTGGAAATTCAAATCAAGCAATCATACCCTTGTCCGTTGTCCAAAGTACT
Organism: Agapanthus africanus; assembly: GCA_030015575.1. Lineage (NCBI taxonomy): Eukaryota > Viridiplantae > Streptophyta > Magnoliopsida > Asparagales > Amaryllidaceae > Agapanthus > Agapanthus africanus. Next base: position 368,190,458 of record CM057346.1, read on the forward strand.
AATTAGTTGGTGAATTTTTAATTGAATTTTGCTTACACATCCTTCATGCGACCGTTAATACTTCTTGAGGTACCAACAACCGATTACAAGATGCGTTAGCACTTTAAAGCGTACTTCCTAGTTTTGCAACACCCAAGGCTTTAGCAGTGACTCCCAAACCAGTTGGTCTAAGGCACTAGGTGATGAGGCTCCCTCGCTAAATATTTTTCTATTTTTACAGCCTTAAGTAATCACAAAAACCAGTGTCCATTTTTTTTTATTCTTTATTCACACTTTTTTTCTTTTATTTTCTTCGTACTAAGGACTTTAGACAAGAGCATTTCAAGGTCTCTTCTACTATTCCATGTTTCAAGATGCGTGATTGTGCATTTTGTAGGGTACACGTTTTCAGAATCTAGACTTAAGCTAGGAACTATTTTTCAAACTTATACTCTAATAAGAACATCAATACTCTTCCCTCATTTTGACTTAGCCCAAGAAGTGAACCCAAAATTTGCCTATTTCTAAATAATCTACAAAGACATATACTTTCTATCGTTAAACTTTAAGGAATGTTATTTTTAGGGTTTTAAATTTACTAAATCTAAGATCTAGTTGTCCCTAGCCAGTTAACCTATTTGTCAAACTTAAGTCAAATATGGCCAAAATTGAATACAATTATTTTTATAATTTTTCAAATTTTTCAAATTTTTATGGGTTTTCAAATAAATATGCACATGCAAAAATATGTACAAATGAATGCGAAGGAAGAAGACGTACCGAGCATACCCCCAAACTTGAACTTGACATTGTCCTCACTGTCATACTAAACCAAGAGGGTCAAAATACTGGCACTCCCCTGTTTATTTATTTATAAATTTTTTTGTTTTTATTTTTTTTTTTTGAATTTTTTTTAAATCTTTTTATAGAAAAAAAGAAAAGAAAAAGATATATACATATATACAACAAGCATCCCCCCAAACTTAAGCTTGGCCTTACACAAGCCAAACGTTAGCACCAACCATTCAAAAATCTTATCGTGAAAATGGTATAGTTGGTGCAAGAAAATGAGAAGCACGCGAGACCGTGTGGAAAGAAGAATGGTAGAATACGGTCTCGGTGGGGGAGAAGAATGGCGAAAAGAAGAAGGAAGTGGAGTACGATCTTGAGGGTGTAAATTTAGTGAATAAATTAGCACAATATGTGATAACCGATATGTTATAAGCGATTGCGCTAACCTATCTACTCGTCGAGAAATGGGATCAAATCCCTCAAGATTCGCAAGAAAACATGGGTACGCCCAACTTGGTATCGGAGATGAAAGCGTAACGGTCATTTGTACAGTCGGGACAATAGGAGAGACGAAAGGGAGTGAATTAGGGATAGTATCTTTCTCACCGTAGTAAACTGTTTCGAACTTGAAAGATTCCATTAATGGTTCGAAACTACTATAATCAACTGAGTCTGATGGCTCATCTGAAAATGTAAAGGACTCAAACTCGGGCAGTGAGTCATCAATATCGTCCGAAAAAGTGAAACACTCGTAAGTGTTATCATCTGTGAGAACAGTATCGGATTCAAAGGAAAATCTTTCAAGCTCACAGTCTTCAAGCGGGGTCGGAACGATGGGAAGGAGGGAGGGTGATATAACAGTCAAAGGTTCAGGAGGATGAATTGGAAAATCAGACACATCAAACAAAAATGATTCAACCTCAATATTATCCTCAAGACTCTTCTCGATACTATCCTCAATATTCAACGCATCCATGCCATTATCATCAAAATCTAGACGCATATGAGATTCGGGAGAAACATTTAATAACTCAGGATGATGATTTGAACATAAAATTTCAAGCAAATCGACATGTTCATCATCCGAAATATTCCCGGCGTCTATATCCTCAATCAAGTGAAAATCAATTTCTTTAGACACCTCATCAACAGCATGGATATTTATCAATGTAGGTTCTAGAGTGGAGGTGTAAAGATCGAAAGGATTAGGTGCGGTTTCACTCGAAAGGGGTTCCTCACAATTTGGCAAATCAAGCACTACAAAGTCGCACAACTCATCCTTTTGGACACATGTTTGAAAATTGGAGTTATTGGATTCAATTAGGTATGGGTAGGTTTGATTTGCAAATCCTCTCACATTCTCTCTCTGGCCAACCGCCTCCTCATACATTGGAAAATTTGGAGCTAGTTGGAAACTAGCTACTGGTTCACTCGGTTGCATAAGGGAGGCCAGGGACGCTTCCACATTCCTCACCATTTTGTTTATTGCAGCAATATAAGCCTCCAACGACTCTTCCAAACTAGACTTGGGTGGTGAGGGGGTTTCGGTAAAAGATTCATAATTGTTTGGATATGTGAAACTCCCAAAAGGCTGTGTAGAAACGGTGACTAATGAAGGTGGGAAGGTCGGGTATGACTGGTAGGAAGTGGGTGATTGGACAGGGGTAGGGTCAACATATGGATAAAAAGGTGAACAGTCGTGTAGATCCCTAGAACTAGATGAGTGGAGAGGGGTGAAAGATCGACTGCGAGATTGAGCAATATGCTCAGCAATGGACATCGGCCTAGGAGTGACAGAAGGACTTGAAAAAGTGGTATCAACATATGGAAGTGGTGAAGGTTGACTCGGTTGACAACAAGTGGGTTGAAAAGTCAAACTATTTCTCCTAGACTCCTCTATTTGATCTTTCAAAGATATTTTTGGCAAGGAAGGATCGTCTTTAAATTGACCGAACAAATTAACGTACGACACAAAATTAGGTTCGGGATACCAAAGTTCGGCTAATGATTAATTATGTGGGGTACCTATGTTGTAAGAAGAAAGGTGACAAGACGGAAGGTTAGGTGGTGCAAGGATTTATTTGCAGCTAAAAAATTCTGCAAGTTTCTATAAAATATTTTCCTTTTTTCCTTTTTCTCTTTATTTGAGACTGTTTGCAGAAAAAAATTTCGATAAAGGGCTTAGACACAAATGTAATCAACCAGAAATGCACAATCAGACCTAGATCTAGGGTCACCTAGGTCTGCTAGACAGCTCCTAACTAGGGCTAGAAATAGGACCTCAAACCGCCTCTTCACCGACAAGTACGGCCAGGTAAGTGGGAAGGAACCACAGTAGTGGGCCTAATTAAAAACCACTAGCCTAGACACCGCAAAGTCAATTAGGATAAACGGTCGATGCCTATACTAGTCCTTTTCCTATTGAGCTCGATGTCCTTAGGGCTGAGTCTAGTATTTTTTAATTAGGATATGGTCAATGCAAATGCCTTATGTGATTTCTGGGGTCCTAGGAAGGGTGATGAAATCCCCACCCAATCTGAATTGGTCAAAAAGCCCCTTAAAGTCCAATTAAAGATATGCAAAACAGTAAATCACTTGCAATCAAAGATTTTTATTTTATGCGCGGTGCAAAGAATCCTGCACAAGATTGTTATTTGGAAGGGAAAAGATTTTTGAGCGCAAAGAAATCCTGCAGGCAAATTTACAGAAGATATATCAAGATTTGTAGAGGAGGAGAGAGAGATAACTCACAAAAATTTGCAGTGGCAGAACGGTTTTTTTTTTTTTTTTATCGCGCTTCTGCCCCTTTTTTTTAAGCCCTGATTCGACTAGACCGCGGCGGTTCAGCGGCCAAAAGGGGGCTGGCGCGGCGGTTCCGCCGCGCTTTGGTCGGTTCGGCGAACTTTTTATTTTATTTTATTTTATTTTTTTTTTTTAAACCAGATCACCGCGGTTAACTTGTAGACTCGGTCCTCCAAATTTCTTCTGTTCCTCGGTTGTTGTGATCTTCTGTTGTTCCGATCTGTTTTTTCCTATTTTGATCTCTATAGATTTCCAGATCCGAATTTCGTATATCCGGCAAAATTCAAACAACAAAGTATCCCTTCCAAAAATAACAGATTATATATTTTTTTAAATATTTTTTTGGATTTTTTTAGATTTTTATGATTTTTTTAAATTTTGATTAACCCGAAATTGCGAAAAGGAAAGTTCTACGCCATCCCCGGCAACGGCGCCATTTGATTTGTAAGTCAAAAACTATTTCTAAACCGCAATGAAGAACGGCGTCGCATGAAACTAGCCGGTGAATACGGGTCGGTCCACAGGGATGTTGTGAATCTTCTAGTCACGCTAACGAGTTAATTCCGAAGGGTGTTCGGTTGATTATTAAATCTAAAAATCTAATTATTCTACCTAGGGCAATTAATTGAAAGTTATAACTAGGGCAGATAACTAAAATCTATACTAGGGCAGGAAAATAAATTTAATCTAGGGCAGGAATTGAAATTATCTAGGGCAAGAAAATAAATAGATCTACTTACTTTACAGATGGATCTCTCCAACCATTTACGCAGGGTTGTCAGATCTGAATAGATGAGTTGAAAAGAAACACCGATGCTCTCCAAAAGAGTTCTGAAATTTTTTATTAAAAGGAGGCATAAAGTTTACAATGAATTAGAGTCCCTATTTATAGAAGATAAGAAACCCTAGGGTTACAATGACTCGCATATTTGCATTTACAAAAATAGCCCTCTAGGAAGACCGGTCAACGCCGCCACATTATTTCGCTAAAAAAATAATTTTTTATTTCTTTAAAACTGCCGCAGAACCGCGGCCCGAGGCATGGTTTGGCCGCGGTTCCGCGGCCAAAAGGAAGATTTGGCTTCTGCAACTTCTGGGCTGGGCTCCTGGTGATTTTGTCTTCCTGTTTCTATATGTCTTTTTCCATTTGGGCTTTTAGGTTGGTTCCAGATCTTCAGTGAACAATTTGCAATGGCTTTTTAACCGTTTGCCTTGACATTTTGGGGTCTTGCGTTGCCTTGTTAATTGTGAACTGTCTTTCGATGTAGGCTTGACTAAGATCCTCCCATTTGTTGGTCAAAAGTCCATATTTTCATCGTCTTTACATCGTTTTCACTATTTCCTGTCCAAGAACCTGTAACCTGTAACATGTAGCAGACATGCGTCAAAAGTACCTGTTTATTTATAAAAAGAATAAGAATGGGGAATTTAATAATGCAATATTATGGTGTGAACACCCCCATCATTCTTTCTCTCAATAAATGCTAACAATACACAATGCCATCATGGCTCTCTTCTCTCACACTGTCTCACCTACCTAACAGTCAACCCCTACCTAATCCAATATTTAACAAAACTATACCCTTAATTAAATCTAATAACCCTAACCAAAAGGGTTAGACCACCATGGTTGTCTAAACATGGTTCAACCCTAGGCTACCATTAATCCAAAACAAGAAACAAGTGTGACAAGTGTGGAAAATATTTGTGCACATTTTTGCACAAAAAGCCAAAAATCCAATTAATGATTTTTAATCGCGATTAACACTAAAATAGCATATACTTAATCATAAAAACTTTAAAATGGCATATTTCCATAAAATGACCTATTTTACAATTTCCCTAATTTTCTCCAAAATTTTCCCCATTTATCGGTATTTAATTATACCGAAATATTAAAATATTCATTAAAAATTAATATTAAAATATTCATTAAAAATTAATATTAAATTATAAAAAATTCCCAAAAATAATAAATTTTTTTTTGAAATGTTACAATCTTCCCCCTTAAGGAAATTCGGTCTCCGCGTGAAGTCGTCTCTAACTGGAATCAATCTATCTGATGACCTCGCATCGGGGTAGCGAACGATCCACATGTCCTAGTCATTCATCCTTGGTGACTAGCGGTCTTCTATCATCTCTTAGTACAATTCGTACTGCAATAGCTCCAACATCTGGGGTGATATCTCGTCGGTCGCAGCAACAACTGGCTCCTTCGTCTGTACGTTGATCAGCGCCTCAATCCTCCAGGGAAGACGATACATTGGCGGTCATCTCTAAATTGGACTGCTCTAGATCTGAGTAAGACTCCCCACACTGAAAATCTTCAACTCAACTGGGCCTGCTCCGGTGCATAAATCGGACGAACCACCTTCGTCTCTTAATTCGGGTAGACTAGCTATCATCTGTCTCATATCTGTCTGGAAGCTCCGGCGTTCTCAGCTCGTAAGCTCTGGAAGCGACATCCTATCCATCTCAGCAACAGCTGGTTCATCTTCCTGCACGGTAGGCGACATCATAATCTCTGAGGTATGCTGTACATCGACAGTCCTCTCTCAACTGGAAGCTCTAACAATGGCTCGATCATCCTGTGTAAAACCAAGAACTTTCCTCCACAAGAGGTCACAATCATCAATACTAACTCGAGACATTCCCATGTCACCAGAAAACACAATGGTCGGCCCTCGTACCAGACGAGCTCGCCCTGACCGTAGCACTAGCAGCAACTCAACTGCGCTCAAACAATGGCGACAGGAACCTCAATCGAGTATCGAAAAGAGCAGATCAATGGTAAGAAAGAAAACAACAGATCCAGAATGGATACATGATCATAAGAAGGAACAGCATCAATGAAAGTATGATCATGAAACTAATAGAATCGAGGATCTCTAATGGATGTATAATCATGGATATGAAGAGAATTACTGATCTCGAAAATATGTTCATCCTAAGGTTTCTTAAGCGGAGTGGTGTGTCGTAAGTATGCCGCGGAACATACCCACGGTACGTCACTCTACTTTAGTCACCTATTCCATCAACCAAGGGTCATCCTACGCTCCGAAGGTAAAACCTAATACTTTGATACCAACTTTGTCACGTCCCGAAAGTACGGAACATGACCGGCACCTAGACTACGAACGTCTCGAGGCGTACGTACTCTAAGTAAGCCGAGCCCAGAAATCCAAACCAAGAAAATTAGTAGAGTGTAAGAAAACCACTATAGGTCAACCAACTAGCAATATAAAATACAACGCCTAAAGGCGAGGATCACAACAGAAAAGGAAACTCAACAGCATGAAATCCATAGAAATATAATGCGCGACTCTAAGGTTGAAAGAATAAACATCACTAGTCTCTATCTCAAATAAATACATGTTTAGTTGATGGAAGTTCTAGATACAACTGAAATATAATATACAATGTATAATGATGGGTACGATACAAATAACCCACCAACTAGCAAGTCACCCGAAACGAAGCAGTGCCAGCAAAGCCGTAACAAAACCTGTACAGCAAACCTGCAAGAAACTGTGGCACAACGGGGGTGAGTTGCCAACTCGTGAGTAGAAAAACATCTACGAACAGGAATCGAATGCATGACATAACCCTTAGTCAAAACGATCAATATATATATAAACCTCAAATGAATAAGTCTGAAGCATGCTAAGGTGGCAATATAACATCTATACATGTATGTAGTGCCAAGTACTCGTGCCGGTGCCTCAAGTAATAACATGTCATAAATATGAGGTATGTCTGCATGAAGTAATATGATGAAGTATCTAAATTGATATCAATACACATATATTAGCGTTCCATTCCACTAATATTGGTGTAAGGGTATATATAACAGCGTCCTCATCAACTGTTATATATACAAATGAGGTATGATCAATGTAATCAATATGAATCAATGTCAGCTATAGCATGAAGTCTAGTAGTATGTGGATATCTTCCAACTAGGTAATCAATGTCTGTAAATAAGTGGATCCCATCCACGTGTCACCCAATTACAATAAGCATCATGCATGTGAATATCGTAAAGTATATGCATGGAAATATGAGGATATAATCAAATTATAGAACCAGAGTGCCTAGCATCGACACTCGAAAATATCATGAACACCTGTGCCTAGCATCGACACGTAAATCCTCATGTATCTCAGGCGCCGCACACCCTGGTCGGCCTTCATATCCATCTCATGACTCCAGTCGGTATCCTCCAGATAACCGACGAGCCCCAAATACTATCACCGGTAGGTAGTACTCCCCTACCGGGCTCACCATCTAGCATATACGAGTCTTCTTGCCCTGGGGTACCTCACCGGGTCCACCATGTACCCATAATCGGTGCCTACCGCTCCTCGAATCGGGTATACCCACACAAGCTCTCTGGAACCGAGAAAACTCATGGTGGACGCACTGAAATATCATATCAAGGGTAACCGGGTTTTTAAAACAATTACATATTTTCTTTTGAATTATCCACGGTCCCCAAATCCAAAAAATATCATGGAAACAACATATCTCAATGCGTATAATCGAACATGATGTATGCGACATGTAAAGAAAGGTAAGCATATCAGTAAGTCATGCAACATGAAATAGTAATGTGCACATGTCGAGGGAAACCGCTCTTTTTAAAATGAATCAGTTTTAAAGAATATCTTGCGGTTCCCAAATCTCTAATAAAGCCAGAATCATCAATGTATGTGTACAGGTATAAGTGTACAATATTCCATGCAAGAATCACATCATGAATGCAACAGTACTACAGTGTAGTGGCATGGCAATTATCGATGATGTAGTGTGCGAGCCGGCAAATAGTGTACGTGGAACATACGCATCATCGATAACGGTGCTGGTGTCCTAACAGCATGATGGTAATATCTCAATAAACACAAGTAATGCGATGCAAATAATATGAATATGCGGAATCAAATAATCAACGCAATAGTGAAGAATCTACATCAATAAGTAAGTGTCATGCCGTTTTGCCTTTTTGAAATAAGACGAATCGGGATTTTTAGTAAAATAAGGGCTACGGTGTTTTTAAGAAAAGATGCGCCTTTTGAAATTATCCGTAGAATCCCTTTTTGCATGTCTTTAAAATACTCCCGATTCGTTAGTTTGAAATAGGTATGACTCGGGTCTAGTCTAACATCTACTATACTAACTACTGATCTAACTATCAGGTCAATCGGGAGGGGTATGGAAACCACCTAAATCTGAGTCGATATATATAAATATAAAGATAGTAGTCAGTGATCCCGCCTTAATAGTATCGCATACGATTCCGTATATCATCTGAAATCCTCAAGTCATGAGTGCGGATCAATCATCAATATAAAGCTCGTACGGTAAATCGTCGTACAGCATCCCAATAGCTGGGTGCGGGTCAATATCACAATCATCACATCAATTATCTGGTATCCTTATCATCATATCACATACGAATCGATACCATCTATATAAGTATGAATGCGTGTGCGAAAGACACGTCCAAAGGCCCGCTAAAATCACATATCGTATCCCAAATACGAGTCACATCACATTACCGATATCATGGCACTATGCCCAATCTCATCGACTCACATCCAATGTCCCCCAATATCCTCGTCATCACAGTATGAACATAGCAAAAATGCACGTGTGTGCGTGTGGGTGTAAACCTATTATAGGATTCGCGACTAGGAACTACACTAGTTACATCTAACACTAATCTATGCATAGTACACCTAACACATCCTAAACAACCAAGTCACACATAAGCTATCATATATATAAGTATAGTATATATGGTATACTAGACATCGGACTGCGGGGGTGCTATACGCCATCCACCCGACTTCTCCCCGTAGATATAAATCTGCCAACCTTCTTTATGCGTGCCGATGCCGACGTCGCCATTTGAATCTCCAACGCCTCGACGCAACATGGGATACCTACAAGGATATCACAAATGCTAAAACACATGAAAACCATGTCGGAAACCAAAATGGTGCACGCTACGCCCATAGGTAAAAACCTGTAGTTTCGCGTGCAAACACAACCAATAACCCTTTGCCGTTGGCGTTCAAACGCCACCCGACAGAAACGAATCATCGAATATCAAAAATCCATGTTAAAACAAGTCGTAAATCATGCGCCAATATAGGAAAATCGACCAAGATTCTACCCTGATTGGAATCAGATAAAACTAGACATACCCAGGGTCAAGTCTACAGGGTAAAAAGCCACAGAACAAAAACGGAGCCCGGAACCCATGCTCTGGCCGCAATTTGCGGCCAGATGGGATTTATCTGCAGCCAGGAAGTGGGTCCATGGGCTGGGGCTTTGGGTGGTGGTTCCAGGGTGCATTCATAACTTACAGCCAAGTCAATTTCATTTTAGGATATCTCGGGTTGTAGCAGATTCCAGAAAGGCTTGAAAATTCACAAAAACGCTAAATTGCGCCGATTCTAAACAATCTGGTATTTTACTGGAATCTGGGTTAGATCTAGGGTTATCTGATCTCAACAGCACCTAATTAGGCTATACTAACCATTATAACCAACACTTGGCCAAATCTCACTCAAATTCTCCTAAACTAGCACTAATCTACTTAATAACACAAAATTTTCAGCTAAACAACTATAACTTAGCAAGATAGGAGTTGGGTTGCGAGATTATACCTCAAGAGGGTTCTAGGATGAAGGAGAAGAGAAGAAGGAGGAAAGGGGTGTTGTGTTGCTGCTGGACTGCATCTGTTGCTGCTGAGGTTACTGTTGCAGCAGTCGCAGGTGCTGTTTCCAGCAGCAGTTTTGTTGCAGTGGCTGAAGCTTTTGTTGTTGCTGTTGCTTATGATGTTGTGGCTGAAGTGGTAGCAGCTGTGGTTGTTGTTGCTATTCCAGCAGCAGCTACTGCTGTTGTTGTTTTTGTTGTTGTTGGGGTTGTGGATGAGAGTGAGAGTGGAGGGTGTGAGTGAGAGGGGGATATGAGAGTGAGAAGAGAGCGTGATTGATATGTAAAAGTTTTGAGGTGAAATGGGATTAACCCCCATCATTCCCTCTCTCAATAAATGCTAACATGATACAAAGCCATCATGGCTCTCTTCTCTCTCTCTCTCTCTCACTTACCTACTAGTCAACCCCTACCTAATCCAATATTTAACAAAACTAGACCCTTAATTAAATCTAATTACCTTAACCAAATGGGTTGGACCACCATGGTTGTCTAAACATGGTTCAACCCTAGGCTACCATGAATCCAAAACATGAAACAAGTGTGACAAGTGTGGAAAATGTTATATGCACATTTTTGAACAAAAAGCCAAAAATCCAATTAGCGATTTTTAATCGTGATTAACACTAAAATAGCATATACTTAACCATAAAAACTTTAAAATGGCATATTTCTACAAAATGACCTATTTTACATTTTCCATAATTTTCTCCAGAATTTTCCCCATTTATCAGTATTTAATTATACCGAAATATTAAAATATTAATTAAAAATTAATATTAAATTATAAAAATTCCCAAAAATAATATTTTATTTTTTTGAAATGTTACAGATCTGCTCCAGAATCTTTCAGTAGACCGTTTGTTTCGTCTTGATCACCCGCGGTGTAGCCGCGAGATATGGGTCTAACTTCCCACGTCTTTGGCACTAAACTCGACCTTTCCTTTTCTCCTGCACACTTGCATAAAAACTAATCAAAAATAACCAGATGATTTTTACAATGTAAATATTTTTTTTGTTTTGTTTGTCGGTTATGTTTATATTCACAAATTAACCCGTAATTACCCAAAGAAATAAACTACCGTCTCCCCGGCAACGGCGCCATTTGATTGATAGAGTTTTTGCGTGCTTAGTTAATTACCGCAATCAAGACGGTTTCGCTTGTAGCTAGCCGGTTGAGTACGGGTCGTCCGCAGGGAGATGGGAATCTTTTTCTATGTGCTTTAACAAGTTAAGTCCAAATGTCCAGGTTTGTTTTGAGATTAACAATGTGCTAAAATGATATATAAAGAGAGTTTGTTAGGGTTAGAATTAGGTTAGTTTGAGTTAGGAGTCGCTCACTTCTTTCGTTGCCACACTTAATATCGGTGTTACGGTAATCGACAACAACGGGGATTAGTACGACTAGGAAGGAACTTGCGAGTATAAGTTAGGCTTTCCAACGCTTAAGTTCTTCCTTTTGGTGCTTGTCCGTCCGTTCTTGCCTCTTAGCCTTAACCTCCGGTTAATTCAACCACATCCGGTCTCACTAAGGAATCACCGTTATCATGTAGGATAGGGTGCCGTAGGGAGCGGATTGTGGTTCAATTAACGGGAGTCCGAATTAAGATGTTGGGCAAGGAAAGAGTGAGAGAGATTTTCTTCTCTCAAACTTTCCCTATCCTACCCTAACATGTAAGAAAACTACTCATCCATTATAAGAAAAAGAAAATACAACAAAAGGAGGAAGATAGAAAGAAGGAGGTAGAAGATTACAACTAGCTATTTGAGAACTCACCTTGGAAAGGATCAAGCTTAAGCATCATTGTTGTTAAAGATAAAGAAAAAGAGAACAAGAAAGAAACAAATAACAACCACTAGATTAGCAAATGAAAAATACAAGCAATTATCATTAACAACATAACAAGACAAGCATGGTAACAAAAAGAACTCTTTTATTCATCCTTCACTCATAAAAAGCTCACTACAAAGTTTTAATGGAGAAAAGATGAAAAGAGGAAGAAGAACTAAAAAACATATCCTAAATTTTACACAAGAATAAGCACCCTTAGCTTGGCAAGTTCTGGGCTATTTATAGGCAGGAAACTGAAACCCTAAGACCACATTCTGACCCTTCATGAAAAGACCCAACTACCCCTGAAATTTGATCATCTGACGAGCCCATATGGCCGTGGATCCGCGGCCTAGACCCCATGTTGGCCGCAGATCCGCGGCCATATAGAGGAATTGGCTCCTCTGTTTTTGTGGGGTTCCCTGGTTTGATGTTGTCTGCAGTGTGGTATATGTTTTTTCTCAGAAACTCTTCACAATTTTTCCAAAATTTCAGCAGATCAAAAGGTGATTTGATGTGGATCTTTTGCCATGATTTCCTTGAGCTCCGCGTAGATTTCTTGGATTTTGTGTTGCCATTGTGCTTTGTGCATGAAAATGACATTGATTTGCCATTTTGTCCCTTAACCTGGTGTGCAGCAACATATGGATAGAGAGCGGAGATCCGTGTTTTATCTGTGGTTGCAGTAATCCGGAATTTGTCGTGCTTTTCCATGAATTTCACTGTTTAGAGCTGAGAACCTGTATCCTGCAATTTACTAGCAAACACGGCTCAAGAGTACCTATCGATAAGCAATGTGATAAAAATTGGGTGGTATAAAAATGCAAAAATCTGATATGAACAGTCCCTAGTCGTGGGTGTATCGAGACGGGGCATCGATATACCAGAGTAAACTAGCGTATAGCTTCTCGACCCATATAGATGGGCGATGGATGGTCCCATATCCATTGGTGTTTGACATCAGAGATGATATACGGGTGCTCAGTAGAGACTGGGTATACTGGACGGACTCGCCAAGAACTCCCAGATGGTAATATACCTTACGTCAGATGGCAGTTCTCTGGAGACACTGGTACAGGTTAGTCTGTAGACCCGATATCGTCATAGAGTCTTGTGTGATTCCCACTGTGCTTTGATTTCCACCTTACCACATCTAAGAGGGCGTGCATGTAAGTCCACGTTGCTCACCCCGGTTCTTACGGGGAGGCGGAAACGGTGAAAAACAATGATTTGGCGCAAGGCAACATGGACTCAAAAGCAAGGATCTTGGCTAAACTAGAAACTAGTAAACACTTAGAGGTTTTAACTACTATGCTTGTAGAAAGTATACCTCACGGAACCGGTCCTTCGGGTCTTCGTTCCGCTGTCCCGCTCGTCCATCCAAGCTCCAAGCGTCAATCCGGACCTTGGGCACCTCCGCGGCCTTCTTGAGTCGAAGACGATCCACCCGAGAGATGTACACTAAGCTCCGCCTCAAGCCAAGGCAACTAGGGCAAAGAGATTGCTAATCTAAATGCCTTAGGTTGTGTAGAAGAGAAAGATGGAAGTGTTTGTCTATGTGCATTCTTTTTCTGTCAACAAATGAGATCAAAAGAATTTACAAGAGGAGGAAGATGAAGGAGAAACTTAGCAACCATGGAGCTTTTCTTTTTCTTCTCACTTCATGAGAGAGAATGAGAAGAGAATAATGAAAAGGATTAAGCCAAATGAAATGAACCATGGTTGCAATAATACACAAAAATCATCATTACTAATCCTATCATGAAAGAGTTGATGGCACATTGAATTGACCATTATCATAACTCAAGAATTAAAAAGAAAATAAAAGAAGAGTGTAGATCCCTCTTGAAGGTCAATGGTCAACACGGTCAATGGGTCAACAAAGTCAAGAGAGGTCTAAGTAGTCAAATGGTCAATGCAATTAACCATCACTAATCTATCACTAAAACGATTAGTAAACAATGTCTCCGGCTCATAACGGTTTTGACCAAACGAATTGTCAAAACCCTAATGAGTGTGCCACATTACGGTTTTGGCCGAACCAACTGCCAAAACCCTAATGGGGCACCTCCTCCTTCATCGCTCCTCAAAATTGTGCATACACACCCGCATCCGCATTCCGTAGAATGCGCATGCACAGAAGACAAATCAAATCCATCTGTGCAATACTAGGATCTGGCTTAAACCAAAGCCCACTAGTATTGCCTGCCCGAACAGCATACGCACACAAGAGCACGTAAGTGATCGTAGCCCTGCCGTAACACCATACGGCCTCTACACGTTTCGCTCAATGCAGGGAAACTCTCTGTGTGGGACTTTAATGACTCGACACTACGCTGGCAGTGGGTTTAACCACAGACCGCAAGCGGCACTAGCTGTACGTAACGGTCCCCAGGTAGATTTCGATAAGAAGGCCGATGAGGTAAACCCATCCGAACTCCTACTGAGCCTGTATGTGACAATCTCCATACAGTCCGGTTTGTTCGTCTGATACATCGCATGGCGGGACTAGGGGGCGGTGAACGTCAGTCCCCTAATAGCGGTACAAGACGTATCGGAGTGTAGCCCAGAACACCCTGAGATAACACTGGAAACCTACTAGTATATCTCGCTTGCCCTGGCCAGGGACTACTTATGTAATGGCTCTCCTAGACACAGCACGATGTCAACCCCCAATACCGGGAGAGACGAATCCTGTCTAACCGTCACTGCCTCCAAGTGCTTCGGGACTGCACCCAACTACTACCTGTTTGCACGATTCCTTTGAGCCATGGTAGGATAGTAATCTAAGTACAGTGGGAACACACTCGAGGCGAAGTGACAGTGTCAAGTCGGCGGACTAAGCTGTACTCATGTCACCTGGGAACTGATAACTGACGATAGGTATAATACCAACCAACAGTTCCCGACGAGTCCTTTCCAGTGTACTCGTAACCTAAAGAGCACCCGCATACTATCTCAAGTACGACGTATTGACGGCTGTGGGACAGACCGTCTCCCCCGCTGGGATGAGAAGCGCATACGCTAGTCTACTCCGGAGTATCGATGCCCTGTCTCGATAGTCCTACGATTAGGGACCTGTATAAGGATGTGCTTATGGATTACCCAGCCCCCATGAGTGTGAGTGCCATCACAAGGCTGGTAATCAAGCAAAGATCCTAAGGGCTCTAGTAATATGTATATAAGCGATATGCTAAAAGAAACACAAGCATATATTGAAGTAGAGACAAACCAAGTAGCATACTACCATTTTGAGCAAGATTGTCTATACAACTGTGAATATCCCAAGCTTCCATCAAGTAATATACAAGCTAGTATGATACAGTAATGGCCTCTAGGGCATATACACTAACAATCTCCCACTTGCACTAAGGCCATGTACTGGCGTATCGAAGACCTATCATCACGATCAGCCGCTCGAACTGAGTCTGGGGTAGGGCCTTCGTGAGTCGATCTGCAGTATTGTTCTCCGTATTTACTCTCTTCACCTCGATCTCCCGGCGATCTACGATCTCCCTGATCAGGTGGTACCGCCTCAAAATGTGCCTGGACTTCTGATGGGACCTGGGTTCCTTCGCTAAAGCTATAGCGTCGTTGTTGTCGCAATACAGCGGTATTGGATCTACAATGGTAGGAACCACCTGAAGCTCCGTGAGGAACTTCTTCATCCAGACAGCTTCCTTTGCGGCATCGCAAGCAGCTATGTACTCCGCATCCATAGTTGAGTCTGCAACGGTCTCCTGCTTGGAACTCTTCCAGCAAACCGCCCCTCCATTGAGGGTAAAGACATAACCCGACATGGACTTGGAGTCATCCTTGTCACTCTAGAAGATGGAGTCAGCAAAGGCCTCGAGCTGGAGGTCTTTTCCGCTATACACCAAGAACATCTCCTTAGTCCTTCTTAGATACTTGAGAATGTTCTTTACCGCTAACCAGTGTTTCTCCCCTGGGTTCGACTGATACATGCTTACAACGTTCAATGCGTATGCTACATCTGGTCTGGTACATAACATCGCATACATTATAGAGCCTACAGCAGAAGCGTTGGGTATAATAGACATGCGATCCCTTTCCAAATCAGTCTTGGGAGACATCTCTTTGGAGAGGGTGATCCCGTGACAAGCCGGTAGATTACCCCGCTTGGAATCTTCCATACTGAACCTTTTCAGTATGGTGTCGATGTACCTTGACTGTGAAAGTCCCAACATCCTCTTAGATCTATCACGATAGATCTGGATCCCCAGAATGTAGTTGGCATCGCCCAGGTCCTTCATGGAGAACCTCTGTGACAAGAATCCTTTGACTGACTGTAGTATAGGAATATCATTTCCTATTAGGAGAATGTCATCAACGTACAAGACGAGGAATACCACAGTTCTACCTACAATCTTACTGTAAATGCATAGATCATCTGGGTTTTTGATAAAGTCTAATTCTTTGATAGTATCATCAAAGCAGATGTTCCAACTCCGCGATGCCTGCTTAAGTCCATAAATGGACTTGAGCAACTTGCACACTCTACCGCTACTCCCACTCTGAATGAATCCCTCCGGCTGATCCATATAGACGCACTCTTCCAAATTTCCATTTAGGAAAGCCGTCTTTACGTCCATCTTCCAGATTTCATAATCGTGGAAGGAAGCAATGGCAAGAAGGATCCAAATGGATTTCAGCATAGCCACATGAGAAAAGGTCTCGTCATAGTCCAAACCAGGTCTTTGACGAAAACCCTTTGCAACAAGTCTAGCTTTATAGGTCTCAACCTGCCCATCTACACCAATCTTCTTTCTGAAGATCCATTTGCAGCCTACGGGTTTTACCCCTTCTGGAGCAAAGTCCAAAGTCCAAACATTGTTGGTGTACATAAACTCCATCTCGGCCCGCATTGCATCCAGCCATTTTACCGAGTCGCCGCTCTGAATGGCTTGCTGGAAGCTAGTAGGCTCACCATAATCTATAGTGCAATCCTCTCTATCCCCGTCAATAAGAAAATCGTAGTATCTCTCGGACGGATGAGACTGCCTACTACTCCTGCGGAGTGGCTCTGGGATGTCCGGTTCTCTTGAAACTTCTGGTTCTTCCAAGCTTTCAGTAATGGCTTGTGGTTCTGGAATTTCTTCCAGTTCTACTACGCTCCCACTTGCTTCTTTTTCTAAAAACTGATGTTCCAGAAAGTGGGCATGACGAGAAACAAAAACCTTTTGTTCTTCTGCGTGATAGAAAAAATACCCCCTGGAGTTCTTTGGGTATCCCACAAACTTACACAGTACTGAGCGTGCCTCGAGCTTGTCCGCATGCTGCTTTTTTTACAAAAGCTGGACATCCCCATATCTTCAGATACTTAAGACAGGGTTTCTTCCCACACCACATCTGATATGGTGTGGTAGGCACAGTCTTGGAGGGAACCTTGTTCAAAAGATATGCAGCTGATTCTAGTGCATAACCCCAGAAGGATCACGGCAACTCAGCCTTACTCATCATGGGACGAACCATATCCAATAGGGTTCGATTCCTTCATTCCGATACACCGTTGTGTTGTAGTGTGTATGGAGGAGTAAGCTGAGAGAGAATTCCATTCTCTTTTAAGAAGCCCAGAAACTCGGCACTCAAGTATTCACCACCTCGATCAGATCTTAGTGTCTTAATACTTTTGCCTGTTTGTTTTTCAACTTCATTCTTGTATTCCTGAAATTTCTCAAAGGCCCCGGATTTGTGCTTCATCAAGAAGACATGCCCATACCTAGAGAAATCATCTGTGAAAGTAATGAAGTATGAATAACCACTTTGCGCATGTGTAGACATTGGACCACACACATCACTGTGTATGAGTCCCAAGAGCTCACTCGCTCTTTCTCCGTGTCTAGTGAACAGAGTCTTTGACATCTTTCCCATGAGACAAGATTCACAAGTGGCATAAGACTGGTACTCGAACGGATCCAAGTATCCTTCTTTATGTAACTTTGTCAACCGTGTCTCATTAATGTGACCCAGTCTACAATGCCATAAGAAAGCCTGGTTTAATTCCGGAGACTTTCTATTAAGTGTGTTCTAGACACTGAAGACCTAAGCTTGATTCAAAACGTATATACCGTATTTCAATGTACCTGACCCAATCAGTACTTGATTTAGGTGGATGTTTACTACATCGCTTACAAAAGTAAAATCATATCCTTCCTTAGAAAGTAAGGATACAGATATGATGTTACAAGTCGCACCTGGTACATAAAAACAGTAACGCAGAATCAATATATGCCCAGTTGTCAGTCCTAGATGATATTCCCCTACGGATACAGCATACATGCTCATTCCGTTAGCAACCCTGAGAGTCATATCACCTTTCCTGATAATCCTACGGTTTCTCAGAGCCTGTAACGAATTACAGATATGAGATCCTGATCCGGTATCCAATACCCAGGAAGTAGGGTTAACTGACATACAGTTCTCTATTATAAACACACCCGAAGCCAAAGAAACAACATGCTTCGAATTCTGGCTACTGGCTTTGCAAGCCCTGCAATCCTTCTGTCCATGTTCATTCCCGTAACAATAGGAACATCCTTCTTTTACTGCATCCATTCCCGAAACTTCTGCCTTTCCCTTTCTTTCTACTTCCCTGGTTTCCTTCAGGGTAGTAAGTAGAGACTGTTGAACTAAGTCAGCATCTGACCCGTTCTTCAACGTGGTCTTCAGGCCCGAGAGCTCAAAAGAGCTGGTCTTTGTAAGGACGTTGCCCCCTACAGATGACCCGATAGCCAACCTAGCTGGAAGCAATTCGTTCGAGGTCTCATATCTTGCGATACGAGATTGCTCTCCATATAAAACATTGTTATGGAGGAAGATAGAAGCTGAGTCCATCTTCTCGTGCTGCCTCTGGTATATACCATCAACTGAGGCTAACACGAGGCACTTGTCTTTCGCACAGTCTTCTTCCGATGTCCTATGGATATCAATATCCGTGACAGGGGAAACTGGAGCTGAGACGGCAGGGGTTGGATCAGTCAAGAGGTGTCCCAGCTTGTCATGGGCAATGGACATCTGGACATACCATTGCCAGTCATAACAGTCAGATTCAGTCGTTTTACTATCTAGATGTGACGTAGGTGCGGTCACTGGGTCGCTGCAATCAAGAGATAGAGAAGAAAACACTTAGCATGATGCTCTTGCTAGTTTAGATTGGTTTTTAATTTATCTAAACAGGATGGCTCCCACTGTCTCTCGAATCCCTCCTCAAACCATAAAGGAAGAACTAGTCAGGATCTATCTCACCGTACAATACTTGCTTAACCGTTCAGCCAGGCCAGTGTCGGTACTTCGAGGGAGGTTTTCCAACGCTTTCGCGAAGTTCCTTAATTAAGTAACCTCTTTTCCCTGTGGGCGTACCCCCGCTAACACCTTTCTAGACACCAACTTAGTTTATAGCATTGATCGTTATGTGAGAGATTTCCCGAGGAGTAGCATATACTCACAGTAGGATCGGGATCCAAATATCATCGTGTGATAAAACCGAAGGAATCCTACCAGAATCATCACACTCCAAATGGTATGCAGCGCTAGCAAGTTTCAGTGCTTATGAAACTCCCGATGTGGATTTTTGCCCCATGCTCTTATGACCTTGACGAAGGCCAACATATCATAAGTCACAGGTCAAGTTCTACCCGTCATTATCCAGGTTAATTTGAACCCTCCCGTACATACCCTTGACGAAGGCCAAAATAGTAGTACGACTGTCCCAAACCAACGCATCTATCTATGCTACAGATAAATATTCAGCAGCTACCAATCACTATGCCTTGGCGAAGGTCAAAATACATAGCTTGAATACTACTGAATATTTAACCGAAATGACGGAGGGCTACGGATGGTTTTGGCGAAACCGTGAACGTAGTGAACTTGATATAATCGATGGAACGAGATAGCTTTTAAAACGAGTGGTTCAAGCTCCGCATTTAAAATGCTGCTTTTTGAAAAGAACCGAGTGTAGGGTTCCTAGGCACTCTAATGAGGTCTCACAAGGCATCAACCATGCCAATTTCAAAAATTATGGGTGCCGAGAAACCATAATACGGATCGTCGGCCAGAATTCTAGGCGAAAAACGAATCTAATTAACACTTTAACTAAAGGAGAGAGGCTACAACCTTTGTAGATCCAGTTCTCCACTTCCTTAGCTCCACGTGGGCGTCCTCTCGCTGTCCATCATGAATCCCGAACTCATTCGTCAGCTTCATCGGAGAAATGGGCGAGCTAGGTCGTCGGCTTCGTGTCAAAGACGATCTACGTCGAGGCATCACAAGTTCAAGCTCCGACTTCACAAAGTTGTGAAACTTGTGAAGAAAACACCCAAAACAACTTGGCAAGAGGTAGAGGGTGAAGAAATAGGTGGTGGGTTCACTTTAGAATTGGATTTCTCTCACTTTAGCTCAAGTTGCCATTGATGGCATCAAGCTTTTTCTTGAAGATGAAGATGAAGAAGAAGAAAGAATATGATAAGTCTTAAGATAAAATAAAAAATAAATCAACACTTATCATAATGTGAACCATAGTTAAGTGTAGAGAATTAACTAAGGTTAGAAGAATGGTTAGGGTTTAGTGTGAAGACAAAATGGTCACAAAGTCAAAGCTTCATGAAGCTTCAACAATGTTCAAGAATGAAAGCAACCATTTTGTATTCTTATCCCATTCTTTTTCAAAAATGAATAAATAAAAGAATGGATAAATAAAAACCCTAATCACTTTCTTAACCTAAGTTTAATTCTATACACTTAACCAAATGAGCATGCATCATCAAACATGATACAAACATGTGCACAAAAGTATATCACATATACAATTTGCACATCAAGTGAGAATATCCATTTAAAGTGAACCAATACTAGTTAATGCAATGTAATATATCAAATATATAATTATACTTTAAATCATTAAATCAACATTTGATTCAATGATCCGGTCATGTCGCACATAACCGACTAGAATCCAATGTATCGATTTATCGAATCAGTGATTCGATAACTAGGTCATATCGAATATAACCAATCGAAACATATATCGCGAGAATGAAATGCGGTATCACATAAACGCATTATTCTCGGTCCTGCACACATCTCATATGCGCTCCCAGGAAACCTCTGTGTAGGACTCTAAAGACTCGTCAATACGCCGATAGCAGATGATGATCATATCAAGCACCCACAAGCCGCAAGCGGTCTGCTAAACGTAACGGCCATCCGCGTATTGAGCGATCAAAAGATCGACGAGCTAGCCCGCTCACACTCCTGTGAATCCAACCAGTAACACTTACCGTACAGTCCGGTCTGTTCGTCTGATATGTCGCATATCAAGTCTAGGGGTGGTAAACGTCAGACCGCAATAACCGATAAGTCGTGCCGATGTGAGGCTCATAACGGGTCAAGAAACTACTGGTAACACTTACCAGCAAATCTCTGATCAGCCCTGGCCAAGGACTTCCCTGTTACGGCCAATCGAGCACAGCGCAACATCAACCCCCAATACCGGGAGAGACGAAACCCCTCCTATCGCTCATTGCCTCCATGTGACTCGGGACTGTACCCAAAGACCACCGTTTTGCACGCCCTCATGGACGTGGTAAGGTGGAGATCAAAGCACAGTGGGAATCACACAAGACTCTATGACGATCTCGGGTCTACAGACTAACCTGTACAAGTGTCACCTGAGAACTGCCATCTGACGTGAGGTATAATACCATCTGGGAGTTCTCGGCGAGTCCGTCTAGTGTACCCAGTCTCCACTGAGCACCCGTATACCCTCTCTGATGTCAAACACCAATGGATATGGGATCATCCATCGCCCATCTCATGGGTCGAGAAGCATATACGCTAGTCTACTCTGGTATATCGATGCCCCGTCTCGATACACCCACGACTAAGGACCTTGAAGGATGTACTTATGGACTACCATGTCCCCACTAGTATGATCTGCATCATAGTCCAGATAGTCAAGTACACATCCTAAGGGCTTAACCAACATGTAACTATAAGACAGTTTAAAGAGACTAGTGTACATGTTAAGACAAAAAGTAACCAGATAGCATACTATCATATCGAGCAAGAAAGTCATCTCTATATATGTCCAAGCATCCAATATAATATACATCATCTGTACAATACTGGCCTCTAGGGCATACATACAACTAACAATCTCCCACTTGCACTAGGGCCAGCTGCTGTAGTATCGCATACCGAGCATCCCGAAGAGTCTTTCAAACTGTATCTGGGGAATGGCCTTTGTGAGTGGATCCGCCGTGTTGTTCTTCGTGTCAACCCTCCTGACCTCGATCTCCCGCGATCAACTATCTCCCGGATCAGGTGATACCGCCTCAGAATATGCCTGGATCGCTGATGGGACCTGGGTTCCTTGGCCAAAGCCACCGCTCCATTGTTATCGCAATACAAAGGTATTGGATGCTCAATGGATGGAACCACTCCAAGTTCAGTAATGAACTTCTTGATCCAGACAGCCTCTTTGGCAGCATCGTTGGCAGCGATGTATTCAGCCTCCTCGAGTCTGCCACGGTTTCCTGCTTGGAACTTTTCCAGCTAACCGCCCCTCCGTAAAGGGTAAAGACAAAGCCCGACTGCGACTTAGAGTCGTCCTTATCACTCTGGAAGCTCGAATCGGTAAAGGACTCCACTTGGAGTTCTCTGTTACCATACACCAAGAACATATCTCTAGTCTTTCGCAAGTACTTGAGAATGCTCTTCACAGCTATCCAGTGACTCTCTCCAGGATCAGCTTGATACCTGCTCACTATACTTAGTGAGTATGCTACATCGGGTCTGGTACATAGCATCGCATACATGATAGAGCCTACTGCCGAATCATAGGGTATCCCTTGCATGCGAGCTCTCTCCAAATCAGTCTTGGGAGACATCTCTTTGGAGAGAGTGACTCCAGAGATCGTGGGCAAGTTCCCACGCTTGGACTCTTCCATACTAAACCTCTTTAGTATGGTGTCAATGTATCTGGATTGGGACAATCCCAAAATCCGTTTGGATCTATCTCTATAGATCCTAATTCCCAATATGCAGGAGGCATCACCAAGATCTTTCATTGAGAATCTTTGTGATAAGAAGAGCTTGACCGATTGCAGCATAGGAATATCATTTCCTATCAAGAGTATGTCGTCCACGTACAATACGAGGAAGACAACCTTACTCTCTGCCACCTTCTTGTAGATACAAGGTTCATCTGGGTTTTTGACGAAATCAAACTCTTTGATAACGACGTCAAAGCAGATGTTCCAACTCCGCGATGCTTGCTTTAATCCATAAATGGATTTGAGCAGCTTGCACACCTTCCCGTTGCTCCCACTGTCTACGAAGCCCTCTGGCTGAGTCATGTACACGCACTCTTCTAAATCACCATTTAGAAAGGCGGTCTTAACATCCATTTGCCATATTTCGTAATCATGATAAGCAGCGATGGCAAGCATGATCCGGATGGATTTAAGCAAAGCTACTGGAGAAAAGGTCTCGTCATAGTCCACACCGGGTCTTTGACGAAAACCCTTTGCTACAAGTCTAGCTTTGAAAGTCTCCACTTTCCCATCTACACCAAGTTTCTTCTTGAAGATCCACTTGCTCCCAATGGGTTTTACCCCTTCAGGAGCAACGTCCAAAGTCCATACTTTGTTGGTGTACATGGATTCCATCTCGGACCGCATAGCATCCAGCCATTTCACTGAGTCCCCACTCGTGATGGCCTGCTCGAAGCTAGTCGGGTCATCATCCTCCATGATGCAATCCTCGCTCCCACCATCCATGAGAAAACCGTAGTATCTCTCAGGTGGGCGAGGAACCCTACTAGATCGGCGAAGAGGTTGAGGTTCATCGGGAGCTACTGAATCCTGTGGTTCAACCAAATCTTCTGTTGTAGTCTGTATTGCTGGAACCTCTTCCAGTTCTACCTCCTTGCCACTAATCTCTTTTTCAAGAAATTCCTTTTCTAAAAAGGTGGCATGTCGAGAAACAAATACTTTTTGTTCCTCGGTGTGGTAAAAGATATACCCTCGCGAATGTTTGGGATATCCAATAAACTTACACAGAATAGACCTTGCCGCGAGTTTGTCCGGATTTTGCGTTTTTACATATGCCGGACAACCCCATATCTTAACATAATTAAGACATGGTCTCTTTCCTTTCCATATCTCATATGGAGTGGTTGGCACGGTTTTGGTGGGAACCATATTCAATAGATCTGCAGCTGTTTCCAGTGCATATCCCCAGAAGGAAATAGGTAACTCAGCTGTGCTCATCATAGAGCGCACCATATCCAATAGGGTGCGGTTCCTCCGTTCAGATACACCGTTGTGCTGTGGTGTATATGGAGGAGTCAACTGAGAGAGAATCCCATTCTCTTTTAGGAAGTCCAGGAATTCATTGCCTAAGTATTCTCCTCCTCGATCAGATCGAAGGATTTTAATGCTTTTTCCGGTTTGGTTCTCGACTTCTTGTTTATATTCTCTAAATTTCTCAAAAGCTTCTGATTTGTGTTTCATCAGGAACACATATCCGAATCTAGAGAGATCGTCAGTGAATGTAATGAAGTACGAAGAACCATCCCTGGCATGTGTAGACATGGGACCGCATACATCACTATGTATCAGTCCCAAGAGTTTGGTAACTCTTTCTCCGTGTCCCGTAAATGGAGTTTTGGTCATCTTGCCTTTGAGACATGACTGGCAAGTGTCATAAGATGAAAATTCAAACGGATTTAAATATCCATCTTTATGTAACTTAGCTAGTCGTGTCGCATTGATGTGACCCAGTCTACAATGCCACAAGAAGGATTCGTTCAGTTCTGAACTCTTCCTCTTGTGTGTGTTTGTTATACTCAGAACTGTTGATTGGTTTAGAACATAAATGCCATTGCACAACGTGCCTGATCCAACCAACTTTTGCTTACGGAAGATGTTCATAACATTGTCCTGTAATACAAAATTATATCCCTCTTTGCTTAACAAAGAAACCGATATAATGTTGCATATCAGGTTCGGCATGTAATAGCATTCGTTCAGAACCAATGTATTACCAGTTGGTAATGTAAGGTGATATTCCCCGACAGTCTTAGCTGCAACAATTGCACCATTTCCAACTCTAATGTCTTTATCACCTTCTCCAAGTTCTCTACCTTTTCTAAGCCCATATAACTGATTACATATATGGGATCCTGACCCGGTATCTAATACCCAGGACGTAGGGCAAATAGAGAAACAGTTCTCTGTAACGAACACACCCGAAGAAAATGCATCAACATGTACTTTCTTCAATCGGGTGGCATGGGAATCCTGGTATTCCCCTATATCCTGTTCATTCCTATAACTCTTATAAGAAAGAACGGAACCAACGTTCCCCAGCACAGTATAACATGCGGGTTCGTTCAATACATCCATATTATTATCTTTATTAGGGCATGAAATGGTCGCTACCTGGAGAGAGAGAGAAGAAAACACTTTAGCGTAAGCTCGTGCAAGATCAGATTGGTTATTATCTTATCTAATCAGGATGGCTCCCACTGCTTTTTATCAAATCTTCCTTCAAACACTAAAAGGAAAGACTAGCCGGGATTAATTACACACTACAAGTTCGCCAATCTTTCAGCCAGGCCAGTGTCGGTACATTGAGGGAGGTCCCCCGTGCTTTCGCACGAACCTAATTAATGTAAACCTCGTTTTCCCAGAGGCGTAACCTCGTTAACACCTTTCTAGACACCTACTTGATCAGCTAATTGCAATACGTAAAACTCTCCCAGGAGTAACTCTTACTCGCAGTAGGTATCGGGATCCAACTATCTCATAGAAGGTATGCAATCTCATTGTAAATTTCAACACTTGAAATTCCCGATAATATTTTGCCCCTAGCGTCCTATGACCTTGACGCAGGCCAACAAATCACAGCACGCTAGTCAAGTTCAACCCGTCATTTCCTGATTGAATTAAACCCACCCGCACGACCCTTGACGCAGGCCAACAAAGTCGTACGACTACCCTAATCCAATCTGCATCATATGCATAAGCAGATAAATACTAGTTAGCTACCGCACACTACGCCTTGACGCAGGCCAACAAACGTAGCACGAATACTGACTACTACTTATCTGAAATGACGGAGGGCTACGACAGGTTTTTCTGAAAACCTATTGCGTAATGAACTTGATATCGTTGTAGAATCAAATGAAGTTTTAAAATGGAGTGATTTTGAGGCTTTTCTAGTTTTGCTAAAGGGGTCACTCCCGGTGAAGGGATCGTCGGCCCTTTCCTCGTCGAATGAGGTGCGGGATATATCATATATATCACTGTGCAAAGCAGAAACTATAGAAGCAATCAAAAGTCAAACCGAGTGTGTAGCATCTGCCAGTTATTGCTAAAGGAGTCACTCCCGGTGAAGGGATCTCGGTCCTTTCCTCATCGAATAAGGTGCAGGGTATATCATATATACCGCTATGCAAAGCAAGAACTGTAGCTACCTGTTTTGTTTTAAAATTTGATTCTACAACATCTTAGGTTTCTTTTCTTTCATTAATCACATTAATGAAGTCCCATCATTTAAGTACCTAAACATCACAGATAAATACGACGTACACTTATGCCATCCGCATTCGCCTCGATGTCCCCTCGTGCACCGTTAGGTTAGGTAACTAACGACAGAGCAGGGCAGGGCTAGTGCGGGTGCAAAACATAAGTAACGTCTATATAATATATCATATATACTATATACAGTATCTATCACAGAACATCACATGATCGCATCACAGATATCGCAGCAGAAGAAACATATGAAACATTGGATATACTAGGACGTCCGTGTTTTCAATACGAGCCAGTATAAACACGGATTCCACAGTCGTGATGAATAGCCAATCCCACACCCCTAGACCCCTACTAGAGCGGCAAGCAACCCTGCCAATTCTAGGGTTAGGAGACCCGGACTCGACTCCTCGAGTTGGTCTCCCACTGGACCCCAGAACCCGGTTACTTGTGCTCCCCTCCTTGGGTCTATCCTAATGCGGAAAAGTAAATAATATACAAAAGGTGACAACTTCCGCTACCTGGAAGTGCCCCAAATAAAAGAATATTACATACAAGTTTTTACATGAATGAAAATAAAAAACACTCATCTCACATAAAAAACCCCGGCTATTCGAACACGACGATCCAATATAACATATCCAGCAACACATAACATCACATGTCATCAACGTAAGTAAGTATGCATACCCCAATTGTCGTTGACGTATAGCAACGAAACCGGCGATATGAACATACTACACTTACGGTCACAGAAAAGAAAGTGTAAAACTACAACAGTTGGAATCTGCAACCTCTTTAGACATCACATGCCTAATCAAATGAAATACTTAGACATCACATGCCTAACAATTATAAACCCCGCATTTTAGTCTCATTATCGAAAACTCTTTTCAACATCAAGTGAGACTAAACGGCTAGATTTATAACATTCATGCAGTTATCTCATAACTACTTATGAATTCCAATTATTGTATCACATTCCAGATAATTAGAAAATGTTAAACTTTCCGATCGAACAGTCGAACATCCAAGTTTTCCCGATACAACTCAACACATGAAATAAGTCTAACAACATTCAGTTCGTGCCTCAGTACCAACGGTCCAGCCGTAGAAGGGTCAAGCCAACGCCTCACATGTGGCACGCCGTACTGCCCCAAACCCGAAGGTTCAAAGGGCAGTTCAAGACGGTCACATAATCGAGTTAAGGTTTGTTGTCTTCTAGAGGGTCCATCGCGTTACTTGCACTACTTAGAACGTCGTTAAACTACGGAAAAATCCAACACTTGGAAATTTCCCGACAGGGAAAAAATTGGGTATTTATATCCGGTCGAACTTCTTAACATATTCTAAAAATTGTCCGGAAAAACACTTAGACAAGGTTCGATAATCCGATCGAAACATCGTTTCCCAATTTAACCCCAGAACACTCAACTTAAGAGCCAATTTAAAAATTTCCAGAAAACTCAGAATAATTAATCAGGAATTACTGTGCAAACACTTAGGGCTGACGTCACCAAAGAGCCGCGGAACCGCCGCAGAAGCTAGGCATCTGCCGCGGTTCCGCCGCATAAAGTACTGTTCATGGGAAACTTTTTGCACCGTAATTCTTAGATTTCATTGCTGAAGTTTTTAAGCATTTTTAATTGACAAAAAACCACAAATTTGGAAAAAGTCCAGAGAGCATTATCGGGTTAGGGTTTCGGGTTCGTTCGGACTTCAAACTCCGTTTAGACTTCGCCTAAGGCTCTAGCTAGGCTCTGATACCACTGTAGGGTTCCTAGGCACTCTAATGAGGTCTCACAAGGCATCAACCATGCCAATTTCAAAAATTATGGGTGCCGAGAAACCCTAATACGGATCGTCGGCTAGAATTCTAGGCGAAAAACGAATCTAGTTAACACTTTAACTAAAGGAGAGAGGCTACAACCTTTGTAGATCCGGTTCTCCACTTCCTTAGCTCCACCTGGGCGTCCTCTCGCTGTCCATCATAAATCCCGAACTCATTCGTCGGATTCATCGGTGAAACGGGCGAGCTAGGTCGTCGGCTTCGTGTCAAAGACGATCTACGTCGAGGCATCACAAGTTCAAGCTCCGACTTCACAAAGTTGTGAAACTTGTGAAGAAAACACCCAAAACAACTTGGCAAGAGGTAAAGGGTGAAGAAATAGGAGGTGGGTTCACTTTAGAATTGGATTTCTCTCACTTTAGCTCAAGTTGCCATTGATGGCATCAAGCTTTTTCTTGAAGATGAAGATGAAGAAGAAGAAAGAATATGATAAGTCTTAAGATAAAATAAAAAATAAATCAACACTTATCATAATGTGAACCATAGTTAAGTGTAGAGAATTAACTAAGGTTAGAAGAATGGTTAGGGTTTAGTGTGAAGACAAAATGGTCGCAAAGTCAAAGCTTCATGAAGCTTCAACAATGTTCAAGAATGAAAGCAACCATTTTGTATTCTTATCCCATTCTTTTTCAAAAATGAATAAATAAAAGAATGGATAAATAAAAACCCTAATAACTTTCTTAACCTAAGTTTAATTCTATACACTTAACCAAATGAGCATGCATCATCAAACATGATACAAACATGTGCACAAAAGTATATCACATATACAATTTGCACATCAAGTGAGAATATCCATTTAAAGTGAACCAATACTAGTTAATGCAATGTAATATATCAAATATATAATTATACATTAAATCATTAAATCAACATTTGATTCAATGATCTGGTCATGTCGCACATAACCGACTAGAATCCAATGTATCGATTTATCGAATCAATGATTCGATAACTAGGTCATATCGAATATAACCAATCGAAACATTTATCGCGAGAATGAAATGCGGTATCACATACACGCATTATTCTTGGTCCTGCACACATCTCATATGCGCTCCTATTTCGTTTCGCTTGAGCCAGGAAACCTCTGTGTAGGACTCTAAAGACTCGTCAATACGCCGGTAGCAGATGATGATCATATAAAGCACCCACAAGCCGCAAGCGGTCTGCTAAACGTAACGGCCATCCGGGTATTGAGCGATCAGAAGATCGACGAGCTAGCCCGCTCACACTCCTGTGAATCCAACCAGTAACACTTACCGTACAGTCCGGTCTGTTCGTCTGATACGTCGCATATCAAGTCTAGGGGTGGTAAACGTCAGACCCCAATAACCGATAAGTCGTGCCGATGTGAGGCTCATAACGGGTCAAGAAACTACTGGTAACACTTACCAGCAAATCTCTGATCAGCCCTGGCCAAGGACTTCCCTGTTACGGCCAATTGAGCACAGCGCAACATCAACCCCCAATACCGGGAGAGACGAAACCCCTCCTATCGCTCATTGCCTCCATGTGACTCGGGACTGTACCCAAAGACCACCGTTTTGCACGCCCTCATGGACGTGGTAAGGTGGAGATCAAAGCACAGTGGGAATCACACAAGACTCTATGACGATCTCGGGTCTACAGACTAATCTGTACAAGTGTCACCTGTGAACTGCCATCTGACGTGAGGTATAATACCATCTGGAAGTTCTCGGCGAGTCCGTCCAGTGTACCCAGTCTCCACTGAGCACCCGTATACCCTCTCTGATGTCAAACACCAATGGATATAGGATCATCCATCGCCCATCTCATGGGTCGAGAAGCATATACGCTAGTCTACTCTGGTATATCGATGCCCCGTCTCGATACACCCACGACTAGGGACCTTGAAGGATGTACTTATGGACTACCATGTCCCCACTAGTATGATCTGCATCATAGTCCAGGTAGTCAAGTACACATCTTAAGGGCTTTACCAACATGTAACTATAAGACAGTTTAAAGAGACTAGTGTACATGTTAAGACAAAGAGTAACCAGATAGCATACTATCATATCGAGCAAGAAAGTCATCTCTATTTATGTCCAAGCATCCAATATAATATACATCATCTGTACAATACTGGCCTCTAGGGCATACATATAACTAACACCGAGTGGTTTTCAAAGTGTTCCAACGACTTTTACTTGGTTTATTTTCTTGCATTAGTTCTTTTAATGCGTCCCATCATTTAAATCCTACCATTGCAGAAAACAACCAAAATATGACGTACGCTTATGCCATTCGCATTCGCCACGGGGCCCCATCATCACCCGTTAGGTTACTTAACTAACGACAGAGCGGGGGCTGGGCTAGCGCGGCTGTAAAACATAAGCAACGCCTAAATAGTTATCGTATATAGATATATAGCAATGATAGCCATTACAGATCACAGATGAACACTTTGGATATGCTAGGAATCCGCGATTCGTTCGAGCCTGCAATGAAAAGCGGATTACACGGTCGCGATGAATAGCCAAACCCCATCCTAGACCCCTACGGGTGCGGCAAAACTACCCGCCAAGTACCCGAAGAGAAGCAACCTCCCTCAACACCATGAGTAGGCCACTCGGCACTTCGAGATACCCGGAAGTTTGTGCACCCCACCTTGGGTCTATCCTAGGAGCAAAAACAGTAAAAAGAAATTATACAATGACGGCTACAACCCCGACCCGGTTGTGCGGCCATACAAATAATATTACATCAATTTACATATTTTACAATGAATGAAAGAAAAAGACTCACTCATCTCACACCCATTCCCGGCTATTCATCCGCGACAATCCACCGAGTTCATATACACAAACCAACAACATTACAGATCACAGATATGTATAACCCCCACTAATCGACGTATAGCGATTAGCAGACGTTCAATACATATATCACATCACAGATAATATTCGTTAGCCAAAGAGTACGGAATATCGATCAAAATACGGATTTTTAACCACCCCAAAAGTTAATTTGCTCTTTGGAAAATCTGGGTAGAAAAAACATGTCTTAAAAATCCCAAAACAGCCAAACTAAAACACTGCACAAAATCCGATCCAGTGCCGAGTCAAAAAGGCGGCGGAACCGCGGCAATGAGCATGTCATTGCCGCGGAACCGCGGTCGTTTGATCGATTCACTGGATCGTTTTTCTGCAGCGTTTTCACAAAACCCTGAGACGATTTTTCATATATTTTAAATCACTTTTTGAGCAGTATAAAAATCGACATAAACTTTAGGATTTGTGGACGTGTTTTGCGACTTTTTTCCGATCGAAATTCTAAACACTTTGCTAACTTACTAGTTTATGTTTAGCTAGGCTCTGATACCACTGTAAGTCCACGTTGCTCACCCCGGTTCTTACGGGAGGGCGGAAACGGCGAAAAACAATGATTTGGCGCAAGGCAACATGGACTCAAAAGCAAGGATCTTGGCTAAACTAGAAACTAGTAAACACTTAGAGGTTTTAACTACTATGCTTGTAGAAAGTATACCACACGGAACCGGTCCTTCGGGTCTTCGTTCCGCTGTCCCGCTCGTCCATCCAAGCTCCAAGCATCAATCCGGACCTTGGGCACCTCCGCGACCTTCTTGAGTCGAAGACGATCCACCCGAGAGATGTACACTAAGCTCCGCCTCAAGCCAAGGCAACTAGGGCAAAGAGATTGCTAATCTAGATGCCTTAGGTTGTGTAGAAGAGAAAGATGGAAGTGTTTGTCTATGTGGATTCTTTTTCTCTCAACATATGAGATCAAAACAATTTACAAGAGGAGGAAGATGAAGGTGAAACTTAGCAACCATGGGGCTTTTCTTTTTCTTCTCACTTCATGAGAGAGAATGAGAAGAGAATAATGAAAAGGATTAAGCCAAATGAAATGAACCATGGTTGCAATAATACACAAAAATCATCATTACTAATCCTATCATGAAAGAGTTGATGGCACATTGAATTGACCATTATCATAACTCAAGAATTAAAAAGAAAATAAAAGAAGAGTATAAATCCCTCTTGAAGGTCAATGGTCAACAAAGTCAAGAGAGGTCTAAGTAGTCAAATGGTCAATGCAATTAGCCATCACTAATCTATCACTAAAAGGATTAGTAAACAATGTCTCCGTCTCATAACGGTTTTGACCAAACGAATTGTCAAAACCCTAATGAGTGTGCCACATTACGGTTTTGGCCGAACCAACTGCCAAAACCCTAATGGGGCACCTCCTCCTTCATCGCTCCTCAAAACTGTGCATACACACCCGCATCCGCATTCCGTAGAATGCGAATGCACAGAAGACAAATCAAATCCATATGTGCAATACTAGGATCTGGTTTAAACCAAAGCCCACTAGTATTGCCTTCCCGAACAACATACGCACACAAGTGCACGTAAGTGATCGTAGCCCTGCCGCAAAACCATACGGCCTCTACACGTTTCGCTCAATGCAGGGAAACTCTCTGTGTGGGACTCTAAAGACTCGACACTACGCTGGTAGTGGGTTTAACCACAGACCGCAAGCAGCACTAGCTGTACGTAACGGTCCCCAGGTAGATGTTGATAAGAAGGCCGATTAGGTAAACCCATCCGAACTCCTACTGAGCCTGTATGTGACAATCTCCGTACAGCCCGGTCTGTTCGTCTGATACATCGCATGGCGGGCCTAGGGGGCGGTGAATGTCAGTCCCCTAATAGCGGTACAAGTCGTGTCGGAGTGTAGCCCAGAACACCCTGAGATAACACTGGAAACCTACCAGTATATCTCGCTTGCCCTGGCCAGGGACAACTTGTGTAAAGGATCTCCTAGACACAGCACGATGTCAACCCCCAATACCGGGAGAGACGAATCCTGTCTAACCGTCACTTCCTCCAATTGC
Source organism: Agapanthus africanus (assembly GCA_030015575.1). Taxonomy (NCBI): domain Eukaryota; kingdom Viridiplantae; phylum Streptophyta; class Magnoliopsida; order Asparagales; family Amaryllidaceae; genus Agapanthus; species Agapanthus africanus. Next base: position 368,223,886 of record CM057346.1, read on the forward strand.
TTCGGGACTGCACCCAACTACTACCAGTTTGCATGACTCCTTTGAGCCGTGGTAGGGTAGTAATCTAAGTACAGTGGGAACACACTCGAGGCGAAGTGACAGTGTCAAGTCGGCGTACTAAGCTGTACTCATGTCACCTGGGAACTGATAACTGACGATTGGTATAATACCAACCAACAGTTCCCGACGAGTCCCGTCTAGTGTACTCGTAACCTAACGAGCACCCGCATACTATCTCAAGTTCGACGTACTGACGGCTGTGGGACAGACCGTCTCCCCCGCTGGGATGAGAAACGCATACGCTAGTCTACTCCGGAGTATCGATGCCCTGTCTCGATAGTCCTACGATTAGGGACCTGTATAAGGATGTGCTTATGGATTACCCAGCCCCCATGAGTGTGAGCGCCATCACAATGCTGGTAATCAAGCAAAGATCCTAAGGGCTCTACTAATATGTATATAAGCGATATGCTAAAAGAAACACATGCATATATTGAAGTAGAGACAAACCAAGTAGCATACTACCATTTTGAGCAAGATTGTCTATACAACTGTGAATATCCCAAGCTTCCATCAAGTAATATACAAGCTAGTATGATACAGTAATGGCCTCTAGGGCATATACACTAATAGTATAAAACAGTGGTTTTTGGGTATAGTCCCGAATTACATGGAGGCAATGAGCGATAGGAGGGGTTTCGTCTCTCCCGGTATTGGGGGTTGATGTTGCGCTATGCTCGATTGGCCATAACAGGGAAGTCCCTGGCCAGGGCTGGTTTAGAGATTTACTGGTAAGTGTTACCAGTAGTTTCTCGACCCGTTATGAGCCTCGCATCGGCATGACTTATCGGTTATTGGGGTCTGACGTTTACCACCCCTTGACTTGAAATACGACATATCAGACGAGGAGACCGGACTGTACTGTAGTGTCACTGTCAAGCTTTTTGCAGGAGTTGGAGCGGGCTTGCTTGCTGATCTTCTGATCGCTCAATACCCGGGTAGCCGTTACGTCCAGCTAGTACCGCTGACGGCTTGTGGGTGCTTGATGTGATCATCACCTACTGCCGGCGTATTGATGAGTTTTTAGAGTCCTACATAGAGGTTTTACTGGCTCAGGCGAAATGAAGTAGGAGCGCATATGTGATATGTGCGGGACCGAGAATAATGCATGTATGTGATACCGTATTCTATTCTCGCGATGTTTGTATCTATCGGTTATATGCGATTTAACCAGGTTATCGAATCAAGGGTTGATTCAATAAGTCGATACATTGGATGTTAGTCAGTTATATGTGATATAACCGGATTATTAAGTCAAGTGTTGATTTAATTATTTAGTGTATAATTGTATATGTGATATACTAATTTACATTAACTAACATTGGTTCACTTAAGCATTTGATTTTCTCACTTGTGCACAACTTAATATATATGTGATATATATTTATTTGTGTTCATTTTGTATCATGGTTGTTGATACAACTTACATGGGTGTATGAGACATATACCATTATAATTATATTGGTGGGGTTTTAATATAAAAAGTAAATACAAAATTAGTGGATAATTGTTCAAGTGCATGAAGCTTCATACAGCTTGTGAGTGCATTGACCAAAGTCCACTAGTTTTGTTTTACTTAGGATATTTATAAACCTAGCCACTATAATTAGCCATGGTTATGGCTCTACATGAGTTAGTATATGATACCCACTCACCCATGGTTAGATCTCTCTCTTGATTAGTTTTTCATTCTCATTTTTGAGCTCATCTTCTTCCTCCTTCAAATGCTTGCTAGGGTTTGATAAAGAGAGAGAAATATAGTGAGAAAAGAAATTCTAAAGTGTTCTCATTTTCTATTTCATCATCCTCTACTAGACTAGAACATTAGTTTAGGGTGTTTTCTTCACTAATTCTCTAGTTAGTGAAGAAGAAGCCTGAGTTCGTATTCCCTCGACGTAGATCATCTTCGGCCACGAAGACTACAAGCAAAACCGTTGTCATCTCCTCATGGAGCTGTCCGAGAATCCGGGAGTTCGATGATCGCAGCGAAGGGACTACTACAAGGAGCTTATGATGTGAAAGACTTATCTACAAAGGTTGTATTTCGTCTTCACTTAGTCGTCAATGTTATTTACTTGCATGTGTTACCTTAATAGTCTAGCAAAGATCTTGTTTAAGGTTGTTCGGCACGGCTAAAATTTTAACCGGGCATGGTTGATGCCTTGTAGTACCTTGTTAGAGTGCCTAGTAACCCTACAGTGGTATCAGAGCCTAGCTAGACTATTAGGCGACGTGTATACGAAGTTAAAACTCCGATCGAACCCCGAAACGTCAAAATAGACCCCTCTCTGGAAATTTTTTTAAAATGTGATTTTTTCTGCATTAAAAATACTCAAAAAAATCAGCAGGGAATTCTAAGAATTACCATGAAATACGAACTCATGATACCATGAAGTCGCCAAGGAACCGCGGCAGGAACCTGCTTCCCGCGGTGGTTCCGCGGCCGTACTTTGGCATCATTGACACGTGTTTGCACAGTATTATCCTTAGCTGTTCCTGCATGACTCTGAGTGTTTTTAATCTGACTCAAGTGTTGAGTGTTCTGGAGATTATTTTGAATTCGTTGATTCGATCGGAAAATTTAATTTCATTATGTTTTCCAGATATTTAGAAAGTTTTAAAATGTTCGAACGGATATCATTAACTCATTTTTCCCGGCATGAAAAACTTTCAAGTGTTGAATTTTTCTTCGGTTTAAATCTTTCGGAAAAACGTGCAAGTAAACCGATGGACCCACTAGAAGAACACAAACCTTAACTCGATTATGTGACCGTCTGAACCGCCTCTAAACCTTAGGGTTTGGGGCAGTACGGCGTGCCACATTTGAGGCGTTGGCTTGAACCTTCTATGGCTGGACCGTTGAAACTGTGACGTATTCTGGAATTTTTGAACTCCGCTCAAGTGTTGAGCTATTTAGGAAATCTTGGGTATTTGATTATTCGATCGGAAAGTTTAATACTGTCTATTTATCTGGAATGTGATACAATATGTGGAATTCATAAAGTTAGGCATGAAATGCGAAGTATGTGATATTTCGGATTTACGATGTCTAAAGAGATTGTGGATTCCAAATGTTTTAGTTTTACACTTTCTTTTCTGCGACCGTAAGTGTAATATGTGATATCACCGGTTTCGTTGCTATATGTCAACGACAATTGGGATGTGCATATTTACTTACGTTGATGACATGTGATGTTATGAGTTGCTGGATATGTTATATTGGATCGTCGCGTTTTTGAATAGCCAGGGGTTTTATGTGAGATGGGAGTTTTTATTTTCATTCATGTAAAATTAAATGTATGTAATATTCTTTTATTGGGGCACTTCCGGGATGAGGATGATGTCACCATTTGTATATTATTTACTTTTCCGCACTAGGATAGACCCAAGGAGAAGAGCACAAGCAACCGGGTTCTAGAGTCCAGTGGGAGACCAACTCGAGGAGCCGAGTCTGGGTCTCCTAAATCTAGAATTGGAAGGGTTGCTTGCCGCTCTCGTAGGGGTCTAGGGGTGTGAGTTTGGCTATTCATCGCGACCGTGGAATCCGTGTTTTATAGAGGCTCAAAATAAAACACGGACGTCCTAGTATATCTAATGTTTCATATGTTTCTTCAGCTGCGATATCTGTGATGTGATCATTTGATATGTTGTGATAGATACTGTATATAGTATATATGATATATTATATAGACGTTACTTATGTTTTACACCCGCGCTAGCCCTGCCCCGCTCTGCCGTTAGTTACCTAACCTAACGGTGCATGAGGGGACATCGAGGCGAATGCGGATGGCATAACTGTACGTCGTATTTATCTGTGATGTTTAGGTGACTTAAATGATGGGACATCATTAATGTGATTAATGAAAGAAAAGAAACCAAAAAGATGTTGTGGAATCGAATTTTCAAAAACAGGTAGCTACAATTCTTGCTTTGCATAGCGGTGTTCCTTGTAGAACATCCTGCACCTTATTCGATAAGGAATGGGCCGAGATCCGTTCACCGGGAGTGACCCCTTTAGCAATGACTGGCAGATGCTACACCCCTCGGTTTTGTCTTTTGATTGCTTTTATAGTTCTTACTTTGCACAGTGATATATATGATATATCATGCACCTCATTCGACGAGAAAAGAGCCGAGATCCCATCTCCGGGAGTGACCTCTTTAGCGAAACTAGCAAAAGCCTAAAAAACACTCCATTTTAAAAATCATTTGATTCTACAACGATATCAAGTTCATTACGCAATAGGTTTTCAGAAAAACCTGTCGTAGCCCTCCGTCATTTCAAATAAGTTGTATATAGTATTCGTGCCACATTTGTTGGCTTTCGTCAAGGTGTAGTCTGCGGTAGCTATATGCTGCTTATCCGTTGCTTATGATGCGATTGGATTAGGGTAGTCGTACGGCTTTGTTGGCTTTCGTCAAGGGTCATGCGGGTGGGTTTAATTCAGTCAAGAAATGTACGGGTTGAACTTGACTAGCGGGCTATGGTTTGTTGGCTTTCGTCAAGGTCATAGCATGTTAGGGGAAAAATATTATCGGGAATTTCAAGTGTTAAAATTTTCAATGAGATTGCATACCTTCTATGAGATAGTTGGATCCCGATACCCACTGCGAGTAATTGTTACTCCTGGGAGAGTTTTACACAGGACAATTACCCAATCAAGTAGGTGTCTAGAAAGGTGTCAACGGGGTTACGCCTCTGGGAAAACGAGGTTTACTTTAATTAGGTCCGTGCGAAAGCACGGGGAACCTCCCTCAAAGTACCGATACTGGCCTGGCTGAAAGATTGGCGAAATTGTAGGGTGTAATTAATCCCGGCTAGTCTTTCCTTTTAAGGTTTGAAGGAAGATTTGATAAAAACAGTGGGAGCCATCCTGATTAGATAAAATAATAACTAATCTAATCAGGCAAGAGCGCACGCAGATTGTTTTCTTCTCTCTCTCTCTCCAGGTAGCGACCATATCATGCCTTAATCAAGATAATAATATGGATGTATTGACCGAACCCGCTTGTTATACTACGCTGGAGAACGTTGGTCCCGCTCCTACTTATAATTGTTATAAGATCGAGCAGGAAATAGGGGATTACCAGAATTCCCGTGCCGTCCAAACGACGAAAGTGCATGATGATGCATCTTCTTCGTGTATGTTCATTACCGAGAACTGTTTCTCAGTATCTTCTACGTCCTAGGTATTAGATACCGGATCAGGATCCCACATATGTAATCTATTACATAGGCTACAAATAGGTAGAGAACTGAGAACGGGTGATAAAATTTCAAGAGTTGGAAACAGTGCAATAGATGCAGCCAAGATATTGGCAGTTATCACCCTGTATTATCAGAATACATTGATTCTGAATGAATGTTATTAGATACCGAACCTGATATACAACATCATATCAGTCTCTTTATTAGTAAAGAAGTATATAATTTTGTATTGTTGGATAATGTTTTGAACATTTCCTATATCAAGAGTTGATCCGTTCAGGCAGGTTATCTAAAAGCATTGACGTTCTAAATAAAACTACAGTTCTTAGTATACATATCACACACAAAGGAAGTGTTCAGAAATGAACGAATTCTTCTTGAGGCATTGTAGAGTACGTCATATCAATGCGACCCGACTAGCTGAAGTTATATTTAGATGCATATTTAAATTAGTTTAAATTTACATCTTATGAAACTTGCCGGTCATGTCACGAAGATAAGATGACCATTGCTCTGTTTATTGGAAACAGAGAAAGAGTTAGTGAACTCTTGGGATTGATACATGCTGATGTATGAAGGTCCCCTGTCTACAAATGCCAGGACCGGTTCTTTATACTTTATTACATTCACTGATGATCTCTCAAGATTCAGACATATGTTCCTGTTGAAACACAAGTCCGAAACTTTTGAGAAATTCAATGAATAAGAGTTAGAAGTAGAGAACCAAAATCGGGTATAAGTATTATGTCCTTTGATATGATCAGGGAGGAGAATACTTGAGCACGGGATGAGTATTACTCCTCCGTATACACCATAACACGATGGTATATCGGGGGGAGCAATTGCACCCTATGAGATATGGTGCACTCTATGATGAGTATTACTGAGTTACCTATTTCCTTTTGGGGGTTATGCACTTGTGAAGCTGCATACTTATTGAATGGCGTTCCAACTAAATCAGGTGCCTACCACTCCATATGTGATATGGTAAGGGAAGAGCCTATCTCTTAAGTCAGTTAAGATTTGGGGTTGTCCGGCCTATGTGTGAAAAGAAAAATCCGGACAAGCTCGAGGCAAAGTCAGCTATGTGAATGTTTGTTGGATATCCCAGGCATTCACAAGGAAATATCTTCTACCTAACCGAGGAACAAAAGATGTTTTGTTTCTCGGCATGCCACCTTTTTAGAAAAGGAATTTATTTTGGAAATAAATTAGTAGTCATGAGGTAGAACTGGAAGGAGTTCCAGCTATACAAACTACAGCTGACGATTTGGTAGAACCGGAGGATTCAATAGCTCCCAACGAACCTCAGCCTCTCCGCCGATCTGGCAGGGTTCCTCACCTACCTAAGAGATACTTTGGTTTCTCTATAACAGTGGGAGCGAGGATTGCATCATGAGATGATGACCCATTTGGTTTCGAGCAGGCCATCAAGAGTTAGGACTCTGTAAGAATGGCTGGATGCTAAGCGATCTGAGATGGAATCCATATACACCAACAAAGTATGGACTTTTGGTTGCTTTATCTGAAGGGTTAAATACCCATCAGGAGCAAGTATATCTTGAGAAGATTACTTGGTGTACATGGAAAAGTTGAGACTTTCAAAGCTAGACTTGTTAAAGGTTTGCATCATTGACCAGGTGTGGATTATGTTGAAACCGTTTCTAAGTACCTATGCTTAAGTCCATCCAGACCCAACTTGCCACTGCTACATACCATGACTACGATATCTGGCGGTTGAGTGTCATGACGGCTGTTCTAAATAGTGATTTAGAATGGAGCGTCTATAAGTACACAGCCAGAGGGCTTCGTAGACAGTGGGAGCAGCGAAAACATATGCAAGTTGCTTTATGGGATGAAGCAGGCATCGCGGAGTTGGAACATCTATTTTGATGTGAAAGTCGAAGAGATTGACTTCATCAAAATGGTAGATGAACCTTGTATATACAAAAAGGTAGTAGAGAGTATGGTAGTGATCCTCGTAGAGTACGTGGATGACATACTCTTGATAGGGAAGTAGTTTCCTATGCTACGCTCGGTCAATCTCCGCTTATCACAAGGATTCACCATATAGGATCAAAGTGATAACTCCTAAATCCTGAGTTTGGATCTATGAGATAGATCTAATTGGATGTTAGGATACTCACTAGTTGTTGTGAGATGGTATCAATCGATCCTGGGGAGAATCACTGGAACGGTTCCAGGGTGATAAGGATGATTGAATGTCAGTCACAGGCATTGTCTTTACCCTCAGTAAAGGGACGGTATGTTGGAAGTGTTCCAAGCTAGATACCGTGGAATAATAGACGATAAAGGCTAGATACATCGCTTACAAAGAGGCAGTCTGGGTGTATATTAGTTCATGAGATGAACTTCGTTCCTACAATTGTGTGACAATGGAGTTGTGGCTTGTGCCAAGAAATGCCCGTCCCATTAGTGATCCATACATATTCTAAGGTAGTATCACCTGATCATGGAGATGGATGATCTCCAGGGAATTGAGGTCTGGAGAGTAGACTCAGAGGACAACACGGCGGATCCACTCACAAAGGCCTTTTCCCAGAGAGAGACTATTATGGGATGGTTGAGTATGAGATACTACAACCACTGTTATCAGATGGCCCTAGTGCAGGTGGGATATTGTTAGTTATATGTATGCCCTAGAGGCCATTACTATACATAAGATGTATATTGTAGTGGATGCTTGGACATATATAGGGAGGACTTTCTTGCTCGACATGATAGTATGCTATCTGGTTACTCTTTACTTTAAGGTGTACACTGATTTTCTCTCTGTTACATGTTGGTAAAGCCCTTAGGATGTGTACTTGACTACCTGGACTATGATGCGGATCATACTAGTGAGGACATTGTAGTCCATAAGTACATCCTTCAAGGTCCCTAGTCGTGGGTGTATCGAGACGGGGCATCGATATATACCAGAGTAGACTAGCGTATAGCTTCTCGAACCATATAGATGGGCAATGGATGATCCCATATCCATTGGTGTTTGACATCAGAGATGATATACGGGTGCTCAGTAGAGACTGGGTACACTGGACGAACTCGCCGAGAACTCCCAGATGGTATTATACCTCACGTCAGATGGCAGTTCTCTGGTGACACTGGTACAGGTTAGTCTGTAGACCCGAGATCGTCATAAAGTATTGTGTGATTCCTGTAGGGTTCCTAGGCACCCTAATGAGGTCTCACAAGGCATCAACCATGCCAATTTCAAATTTAAACGGTGCCGAGAAACCCGACTACGGACCGTTGGCTAGAAATCTAGGCGAAAATATAATCTAGTTAACAACTTAACTACAAAGAAACGGAAATACAACCTTTGTAGATCCGGTGCTCCACCTCCATAGCTCCGCAACGAAGTCCCTTTGCTGTCCAAATGAATTCCCGGGCTCTAGCGTCGGCTTCGTCGGAGAAATGGCGAGCTAGGTCGTCGATGTCCATGCCGAAGATGATCTACGTCGAGGCATCGCTAAATCAAGCTCCACCTTCACCAAGCCATGAAAACTTGTGAAGGAAACATACTCTACTACTTGGCAAGAGGTAGAGGATGAAGAAATAGGAAGTGGGTAGACTTTAGAATTGGATTTCTCACTCATTTCCATCAATCACCATTGATGGAGCTTGCTTTCTTCAAGTGAAGAAAGGAAGAAGAAGAAGAATTATGTTATTATAAGTTATTTTAGAAAATAGAAAATAAAAGAATACTTATCATAATCAACCATGGTTAAGTGTAGAGACTAAACTCAAGTTAAGTGAATGGTTAGGTTAGGTATGAAGACAAAAATGGTGACTAAGTCAAAGCTTCATGAAGCTTCAACATATATCCAAATTAGCCACCATTTTCCTTTTGCCAAAAATGAATAAATAAATAAATAAATGAATAAGTAAAAACCCTAATCATCCACTTAACCATAGTTTAATACTTTACACTTAACCAAAAATCATGTATCATCAAACATGATACAATCATGTGCACAAAATCATATCGCATATACAATGCGCACACCCGAGTGAGAAAATCCATTTAAAGTGAACCGATACGAGTTAACGCAAAGTAATATATCAAATATATAATTATACATTAAATCATTAAATCAACACTTGATTTAACGATCCGGTCATATCACATATAACCGATTAGTATCCAATGTATCGGTTTATCGAATCAATCCTTGATCCGATAACTAGGTTATATCGCATACAACCTATCGATACATTCATCGCGAGAATGGAATACGGTATCACATACACGCATTATTCTCGGTCCCGCACATATCTCATATGAGCTCCTATTTCGTTTCGCTTGAGCCAAGAAACCTCTGTGTAGGACACTAAAGACTCGTCAATACGCCGGCAGCAGGTGATGATCATATCAAACACCCACAAGCCGCAAGCGGTCTGCTAAACGTAACGGCCACCCGGGTATTGAGCGATCAGAAGATCGACGAGCAAGCCCGCTCACACTCCTGTGAATCCAACCAGTAACACTACCGTACAGTCCGGTCTGATCGTCTGATATGTCGCATATCTCGCCTAGGGGTGGTAAACGTCAGACCCCAATAGCTCGATAAGTCGTGTCGATATGAGGTCTATAACAGTTCGAGAAACTACTGGTAACACTTACCAGTAAATCTTAGCAACCCTGGCAAGGGATTTTCGGTTATAGCCAATCGAACACAGCGCAACATCAACCCCCTATACCGGGAGAGATGAATCCCCTCCTATCGCTCATTGCCTCCATGTGACTCGGGACTGTACCCAAAAACCACCGTTTTGCACGCCCTCTTGGACATGGTAAGATGGAAATCAAAGCACAGTGGGAACCACACAAGACTCTATGACGATATCGGGTCAACAGACTACTCTGTACCAGTGTCACCAGAGAACTGCCATCTGACGTAAGGTATAATACCATCTGGGAGTTCTCGGCGAGTCCGTCCAGTGTACCCAGTCTCCACTGAGCACCCGTATATCATCTCTGATGTCAAACACCAATGGATATGGGATCATCCATCGCCCATCTGTATGGGTCGAGAAGGTATACGCTAGTCTACTCTGGTATATCGATGCCCCGTCTCGATACACCCACGACTAGGGACTTTGAAGGATGTACTTATGGACTACCATGTCCCCACTTGTATGATCCGCATCATAGTCCAGGTAGTCAAGTACACATCCTAAGGGCTTTACCAACATGTAACAGAGAGACAATCAGTATACACGTTAAGGTAAAGATCAACCAGATAGCATACTATCATGTCGAGCAAGAAAGTCCTCCCTATATATGTCCCAGCATCCACTACAATATACATCCTATGTACAGTAATGGCCTCTAGGGCATACATATAACTAACAATCTCCCACTTGCACTAGGGCCATCTGATAGCAGTGGTTGTAGTATCTCATACTCAACCATCCCCTAAAAATCTCTCTCTGGGAACAGGCCTTTGTGAGTGGATCCGCTGTGTTGTCCTCTGAGTCTACTCTCCTAACCTCTATCCCTTGGAGATCAAGCATCTCCATGATCAGGTAATACTGCCTTAGAATATGTCTGGATCACTGATGGGACGGGCGTTCCTTGGCATAAGCCACAACTCCATTGTCACACAATGGGAGGAACTAAGTTCATCTCATGAACTAATATACACCCAGACAGCCTCTTTGGTAGCATCTTAAGTAGCGATGTATTCAGCCTTTATCGTCTAGTATGTCACGGTATCTAGCTTGGAACTCTTCCAACATACCGTCCCTTTACTGAGGGTAAAGACAATGCCTGTGACTGACTTTCAGTCGTCTTTATCACCGTGGAACCCTTCCAGTGATTCTCCCCAGGATCGATTGATACCATCTCACTACAACTAGTGAGAATCCTAACATCCATTTAGATCTATCTCATAGATCCAAAACTCAGGATTAAGGAGGTATCATTTTGATCCTATATGGAGAATCAATGTGATAAGCGGAGATTGACTGAGCGTAGCATAAGAAACTCCTTTCTTATCAAGAGTATGTCATCCACGTACTCTACGAGGATCACCACCATACTCCCTACTACCTTTTTGTTTATACAAGGTTCATCTACCATTTTGATGATGTCAAACTCTTTGACTAATCCATCAAAACAGATGTTCCAACTCCGCGATACCTGTTTTATCCTATAAAGCATCTTGCACACGTTTCCGCTGCTCCCACTGTCTACGAGGCCCTCTGGCTTTGTACTTATAGACGTTCTCTTCTAAAACATCATTTAGAAAAGCAGTCATGGCACCCAACCGCCAGATATCGTAGTCATGGTATGTAGCCGTGGCAAGTAGGATCTTGATGGACTTAAGCATAGCTACTTAGAAAAAGTTTCATCATGATCCACACCTGGTCAATGATGCAAACCTTTAACAAGTCTAGCTTTGAAAGTCTCAACCTTTCCATGTACACCAAGTAATCTTCTCAAGATTTACTTGCTCCTGATGGGGATTTAACCCTTCAGATATAGCAACCAAAGTCCATACTTTGTTGGTGTATAAGGATTCCATCTCAGATCGCTAAGCATCCAGCCATTCTTACAGAGTCTTACTCCTGATGGCCAGCTCGAAACTAGTTGGGTCATCATCTCATGATGCAATCCTCGCTCCCACTGTCATAGAGAAACCGAAGTATCTCTCAGGAACCCTACTAGATCGGCGGAGAGGCTGAGGTTCGTTGGTATCTACTGAATCCTTTGGTTGTACCAAATCATCAGCTGTAGTTTGTATAGCTGGAACCTTTCCAGTTCTACATAACAGACTTTGCCTCGAGCTTGTCCAGATTTTGCTTTTAGACATAGGCCGGACAACCCCAAATCTTAACTGACTTAAGACATGGGCTCTTCCCATACCATATCTCATATGGAGTGGTAGGCAACTGATTTGATTCGAACCGTATTCAATAGGTATGCATCTTCTCAAGCGCATAACTCCCAAAAAGGAAATAGGTAACTCAGTAGTACTCATCATAGAGCACACCATATCACATAGGGTGCTATTGCTCCGCCCCGATATACCATCGTGCTATGGTGTATACGGAGGAGTAATGCTGAGAGAGAATCTCATTCTCCTTTAGAATAATCCAGGAATTCCGTGCTCAAGTATTCTCCTCCTTGATCTCATCAAAGGACATAATAGTTATACCCGTATTTTGGTTCTCTACTTCTTACTTATATTCTGTGAATATCTCAAAAGGTTCGGACTTGTGTTTCAACAGGAACATATGTCTGAATCTTGAGAGATTATCAGAGAATGTAACGAAGTACAAAGAACCAGTCCTGGCATGTGTAGACAGGGGACCTACATACATCAACATGTATCATCCCAAGAGTTCATTCACTCTTTCTCTGTTTCCAATAAACAGAGCTGGTGTCATTATATCTTTGTGACATGACTGGCAAGTTTCACAAGATGTAGATTCAAACTGATTTAAATATGCATCTACATGTAACTTCAGCTAGTCGGGTCACATTGATATGACCTAGTCTACAATGCCTGAAGAAGGATTCGTTCAGTTCTGAACTCTTCCTCTTGTGTGTGTTCCATATACTAAGAACTGTAGTTTGATTTAGAACATCAACGCTTTTAGATAACGTGCCTGAACCGATCAACTTTTGATATAGGAAATGTTCAAAACATTATCCAACAATACAAAATTTTATCATTTCTTTACTGATAAAGAGACTGATATGATTTTGTATATCAGGTTCGGTATCTAATAACATTCGTTCAGAATCAATGTATTCTGGTAATACAGGGTGACAGTGACCAACAGACTTGGCTGCAACACTTGCTCCATTTTCTGCCTCATGAAACCTATCACCCGTTCTCAGTTCTTTGTCTATCTGTAGCCCATGTAACAAATTACATATGCGGGATCCTGATCTGGTATCACATACCCAGGACGTAAAGAATACTGAGAAACAGTTCTGTATAATGAACACACCCGAAGATGATGCATCAGCATGCACTCTCTTCGTTTGGGCGCATGGAAATTCTGGTAATCCCCAATTTCCTGCTCTGTCTTATAACAATTATAAGTTGGAGCGGGACCAACGTTCCCCAGCTCAATATAACAAGCGGGTTCGGTCAATAATCCGTATTATTATCTTGATTAAGGCGTGATATGGTCGCTACCAGGAGAGAGAGAGAAGAAAACACTCAGCGTGCGCTCTTGCAAGAATAGATTGGTTATTATTTTATCTAATCAGGATGGCTCCTGCTGCTTTTTATCAAATCTTCCTTCAAACCCTAAAAGGAAAGACTAGCCGGGATTAATTACACACTACAAGTTCGCCAATCTTTCAGCCAGGCCAGTGTCGGTACTTTGAGGGAGGTCCCCCGTGCTTTCGCACGAACCTAATTAATGTAAACCTCGTTTTCCCAGAGGCGTAACCCCGTTGACACCTTTCTAGACACCTACTTGATCGGCTAATTGTAATGTATAAAACTCTCCCAGGAGTAACTCTTACTCGCAGCGGGTATCGGGATCCAACTATCTCATAGAAGGTATGCAATCTCATTGCAAATTTCAACACTTGAAATTCCCGATAATATTTTGCCCCTAGCGTCCTATGACCTTGACGCAGGCCAACAAACCATAGTGCGCTAGTCAAGTTCAACCCGTCATTTCCTGATTGAATTAAACCCACCCGCACGACCCTTGACGCAGGCCAACAAAGTCGCACGACTACCCTAATCCAATCTGCATCATATGCATAAGCAGATAAATACTAGTTAGCTACCGCACACTACGCCTTGACGCAGGCCAACAAACGTAGCACGAATACTAACTACCATTTATCTGAAATGACGGAGGGCTACGACAGGTTTTTCTGAAAACCTATTGCGTAATGAACTTGATATCGTTGTAGAATCAAATGATTTTGAAAATGGAGTGGTTTTTGAGGCTTTTCTAGTTTTGCTAAAGGAGTCACTCCCGGCGAAGGGATCGTCGGTCCTTTCCTCGTCGAATGAGGTGCGGGATATATCATATATATCACTGTGCAAAGCAAAAACACTTAAAAGCAATAAAAAGACAAACCGAGTGTGTAGCATCTGCCAGTTATTGCTAAAGGAGTCACTCCCGGTGAAAGGATCTCGGTCCTTTCCTCATCGAATAAGGTGCAGGATATATCATATATACCGCTGTGCAAAGCAAGAACTGTAGCTACCTGTTTTATTTTGAAATTCGATTCTACAACATCTTAGGTTTCTTTTCTTTCATTAATCACATTAATGAAGTCCCATCATTATAGTACCTAAACATCACAGATAAATACGACGTACACTTATGCCATCCGCATTCGCCTCGATGTCCCCTCGTGCACCGTTAGGTTAGGTAACTAACGGCAGAGCGGGACAGGGCTAGCGCGGGTGTAAAACATAAGTAACGCCTATATAATATATCATATATACTATATAAAGTATCCATCAAAGAACATCACATGATCACATCACAGATATCGCAGCAGAAGAAACATATGAAATATTGGATATACTAGGACGTCCGTGTTTTCAATACGAGCCAGTATAAAACACGGATTCCACGGTCGCGATGAATAGCCAAACCCACACCCCTAGACCCCTACCAGAGCGGAAAGCAACCCTACCAATTCTAGAGTTAGGAGACCCGGACTCGACTCCTCGAGTTGGTCTCCCACTGGACCCCAGAACCCGGTTACTTGTGCTCCCCTCCTTGGGTCTATCCTAGTGCGGAAAAGTAAATAATATACAAACGGTGACATCTTCCGCAACCTGGAAGTGCCCCAATAAAAGAATATTACATACAAGTTTTTACATGAATGAAAATGAAAAACACTCATCTCACATAAAAACCCCCGGCTATTCAAACACGACGATCCAATATAACATATCCAGCAACACATAACATCACATGTCATCAACGTAAGTAAATATGCACATCCCAATTGTCGTTGACATATAGCAACGAAACCGGCGATATCACATATTACACTTACGGTCACAGAAAAGAAAGTGTAAAACTACAACAGTTGGAATCCGCAACCACCTCAGACATCGCATGCCTGACCAAATGAATTTCTTAGACATCGCATGCCTAACAATTATAAACCCCGCATTTTAGTCTCAAAATCGAAAACACTTTTCAATATCAAGTCGGGCAATTCAAGAAGATTCCCGACAAACTAATCGAATGCTCGTCGCAAACTTTAGTAGGCGGTCGCACCCCCGATACCGTCGACGAAGTGCACCAAGGCGGAACACCGCTACCGCGAGCACCCGAACGGATGCTTTCGGCGACGGGGTTCTCCTACAGTCACTTGGTCGGGGCTATGGGGTGAGGCTGTCTATTAAGTTTATCCGGCGAGTATCCGCGTACGCTACGTGATTGCGACGGACTTTTGATCACATCAAAATTCCGTGGCAACCGATCAAGTGAGACTAAAGTGCTATGTTTATAACATTCATTCAGTTATCTCATAACTACTTGTGAATTCCAATTATTGTATCACATTCCGGATAAATAGAAAATGTTAAACTTTCCGATCGAACATTCAAACACCCAAGTTTTCCCGAAACAGATCAACTCATGAAATAAGTCTAACAACATTCAGTTCGTGCCTCAGTACCAACGGTCCAGCCGTAGAAGGGTCAAGCCAACGCCTCACATGTGGCACGCCGTACTGCCCCAAACCCGAAGGTTCAAAGGGCAGTTCAAGACGGTCACATAATCGAGTTAAGGTTTGTTGTCTTCTAGAGGGACCATCGCGTTACTTGCACTAATTAGAACGTCGTTAAACTACGGAAAAATCCAACACTTCGAAATTTTCCGACAGGGGAAAAATTGGGTATTTATATCCGGTCGAACTTTTTAACATATTCTAAAATACCCGGAAAGCCACACAGACAAAATTTGATAATCCGATCGAATCTTTGATTCCCAATACAACCCCAGAATACTCAACAGTAGAGTATACATTAAAATTACCCAGAAAACACAGGAGTTAATTACAAACATTACTGTGCAAAGAGGAGTCAAAAAGTCAACAGTATGGCCGTGGAACCGCCGCGCCACGTGGGCTTAGGCCGCGGTTCCGCGGCGTTATGACGGAGTTAGGTCACCGTTTTTCACAGTATTTCATAAAAAACCTTGCTTAATTTTCTGCATATTTTTAATTTCGAAAAATCCCAGATTTTAGAAAAAGGACAGAGAGCATGTTTGGAATTGGGTTTCGGGTTCGTTCGGACTTCAAATTGCGTCTAGACTTCGCCTAAGGCTCTAGCTAGGCTCTGATACCACTGTAGGGTTCCTAGGCACCCTAATGAGGTCTCACAAGGCATCAACCATGCCAATTTCAAATTTAAACGGTGCCGAGAAACCCGACTACGGACCGTTGGCTAGAAATCTAGGCGAAAATATAATCTAGTTAACAACTTAACTACAAAGAAACGGAAATACAACCTTTGTAGATCCGGTGATCCACCTCCATAGCTCCGCAACGAAGTACCTTTGCTGTCCAAATGAATTCCCGGGCTCTAGCGTCGGCTTCGTCGGAGAAATGGCGAGCTAGGTCGTCGATGTCCATGCCGAAGATGATCTACGTCGAGGCATCGCTAAATCAAGCTCCACCTTCACCAAGTCATGAAAACTTGTGAAGGAAACATACTCTACTACTTGGCAAGAGGTAGAGGATGAAGAAATAGGAAGTGGGTAGACTTTAGAATTGGATTTCTCACTCATTTCCATCAATCACCATTGATGGAGCTTGCTTTCTTCAAGTGAAGAAATGAAGAAGAAGAAGAATTATGTTATGATAAGTTATTTTAGAAAATAGAAAATAAAAGAATACTTATCATAATCAACCATGGTTAAGTGTAGAGACTAAACTCAAGTTAAGTGAATGGTTAGGTTAGGTATGAAGACAAAAATGGTGACTAAGTCAAAGCTTCATGAAGCTTCAACATATATCCAAATTAGCCACCGTTTTCCTTTTGCCAAAAATGAATAAATAAACAAATAAATGAATAAGTAAAAACCCTAATCATCCACTTAACCATAGTTTAATACTTTACACTTAACCAAAAAGCATGTATCATCAAACATGATACAATCATGTGCACAAAATCATATCGCATATGCAATGCGCACACCCGAGTGAGAAAATCTATTTAAAGTGAACCGATACGAGTTAATGCAAAGTAATATATCAAATATATAATTATACATTAAATCATTAAATCAACACTTGATTTAACGATCCGGTCATATCACATATAACCGATTGGTATCCAATGTATCGGTTTATCGAATCAATCCTTGATCCGATAACTAGGTTATATCGCATACAACCTATCGATACATTCATCGCGAGAATTAAATACGGTATCACATACACGCATTATTCTCGGTCCCGCACATATCTCATATGAGCTCCTATTTCGTTTCGCTTGAGCCAGGAAACCTCTGTGTAGGACACTAAAGACTCGTCAATACGCCGGCAGCAGGTGATGATCATATCAAATACCCACAAGCCGCAAGCGGTCTGCTAAACGTAACGGCCACCCGGGTATTGAGCGATCAGAAGATCGACGAGCAAGCCCGCTCACACTCCTGTGAATCCAACCAGTAACACTACCGTACAGTCCGGTCTGATCGTCTGATATGTTGCATATCTCGCCTAGGGGTGGTAAACGTCAGACCCCAATAGCTCGATAAGTCGTGTCGATATGAGGTCTATAACAGTTCGAGAAACTACTGGTAACACTTACCAGTAAATCTCAGCAACCCTGGCAAGGGATTTTCGGTTATAGCCAATCGAACACAGCGCAACATCAACCCCCTATACCGGGAGAGATGAATCCCCTCCTATCGCTCATTGCCTCCATGTGACTCGGGACTGTACCCAAAAACCACCGTTTTGCACGCCCTCTTGGACGTGGTAAGATGGAAATCAAAGCACAGTGGGAACCACACAAGACTCTATGACGATATCGGGTCAACAGACTACTCTGTACCAGTGTCACCAGAGAACTGCCATCTGACGTAAGGTATAATACCATCTGGGAGTTCTCGGCGAGTCCGTCCAGTGTACCCAGTCTCCACTGAGCACCCGTATATCATCTCTGATGTCAAACACCAATGGATATGGGATCATCCATCGCCCATCTGTATGGGTCGAGAAGGTATACGCTAGTCTACTCTAGTATATCGATGCCCCGTCTCGATACACCCACGACTAGGGACTTTGAAGGATGTACTTATGGACTACCATGTCCCCACTTGTATGATCCGCATCATAGTCCAGGTAGTCAAGTACACATCCTAAGGGCTTTACCAACATGTAACAGAGAGACAATCAGTATACACGTTAAGGTAAAGATCAACCAGATAGCATACTATCATGTCGAGCAAGAAAGTCCTCCTTATATATGTCCCAGCATCCACTACAATATACATCCTATGTACAGTAATGGCCTCTAGGGCATACATATAACTAACAATTCCCACTATACTTTGATTTCCACCTTACCACGTCCAAGTGGGCGTGCAAAACGGTGGTTTTTGGGTACAGTCCCGAATCACATAGAGGCAATGAGCGATAGGAGGGGTTTCGTCTCTCCCGGTATTGGGGGTTGATGTTGCGCTATGCTCGATTGGCCATAACAGGGAAGTCCCTGCCCAGGGCTGGTTTAGAGATTTACTTGTAAGTGTTACCAGTAATTTCTCGACCCGTTATGAGCCTTACATCGGCATGACTTATCGGTTATTGGGGTCTGACGTTTACCACCCCTAGACTTGATATGCGACATATCAGACGAGGAGACCGGACTGTACGGTAATGTCACCGTCAGGCTTTTTGCAAGAGTTGGAGCGGGCTTGCTTGCTGATCTTCTGATCGCTCAATACCTGGGTAGCCGTTACGTCCAGCTAGTACCGCTGACGGCTTGTGGGTGCTTGATGTGATCATCACCTACTGCCGGCGTATTGACGAGTCTTTAGAGTCCTACATAGAGGTTTTACTGGCTCAGGCAAAACGAAATAGGAGCGCATATGTGATATGTGCGGGACCGAGAATAATGCGTGTATGTGATACCGTATTCTATTCTCGTGATGTTTGTATCGATCGGTTATATGCAATATAACCAGGTTATCGAATCAAGGGTTGATTCGATAAGTCGATACATTGGATATTAATCGGTTATATGTGATATCACCGGATTATTAAGTCAAGTGTTGATTTAATTATTTAGTGTATAATTGTATATGTGATATACTAATTTACATTAACTAACATTGGTTCACTTAAGCATTTGTTTTTCTCACTTGTGCACAACTTAATATATATGTGATATATATTTATTTGTGTTCATTTTGTATCATGGTTATTGATACAACTTGCATGGGTGTATGAGACATATACCATTATAATTATATTGGTGGGGTTTTAATATACAAAGTAAATACAAAATTAGTGGATAATTGTTCAAGTGCATGAAGCTTCATGAAGCTTGTGAGTGCATTGACCAAAGTCCACTAGTTTTGTTTTACTTAGGATATTTATAAACCTGACCACTATAATTAGCCATGGTTGTGTCTCTACATGAGTTAGTATATGATACCCACTCACCCATGGTTAGATCTCTCTCTTGATTAGTTTTTCAATCTCATTTTTGAGCTCATCTTCTTCCTCCTTCAAATGCTTGCTACGGTTTGATAAAGAGAGAGAAATATAGTGAGAAAAGAAATTCTAAAGTGTACCCATTTCCTATTTCATCATCCTCTACTAGACTAGCACATTATTTTAGGGTGTTTGCTTCACTAATTCTCTAGTTAGTGAAGTAGAAGCTTGAGTTCGTATTCCCTCGACGTAGATCATCTTCGGCCTCAAAGACTACAAGCAAAACCGTTGTCATCTCCTCATGGAGCCGTCCGAGAGTCCGGGAGTTCGATGATCGCAGCGAAGGGACTACTACAAGGAGCTTATGAAGTGAAGGACCGATCTACAAAGGTTGTATTTCGTATTCACTTAGTCGTAAATGTTATTTACTTGCATGTGTTACCCTAATAGTCTAGCAAAGATCTTGTTTAAGGTTGTTCGGCACGGCTAAAATTTTAACCGGGCATGGTTGATGCCTTGTAGTAACTTGTTAGAGTGCCTAGTAACCTGATTAGTCGAAAATATTGCATATTTTAGCCGGCAATTTCCTCATCATTTGCATTCATATAGAAGTGTTCGGCATTCATAATTCACATATTAGCAAAACTGTCGCAAAATATCAGATTACATGTATTAGACTCTAAAACCAACACTATAAAGGAAATTGACCGCATTTCATGGCATCGCATCATCTCTATATTGCGCAACACTTGTTTTGAGATCTGTGCAGGAAAATCCAGAAGTAAAGCCAAAAACTTACAGGTGCTGATCAAATATTACGCCAACTCAATGGTTTCAGTTCTGGTAGCAATCCAAAAGTCAAAATACAATTCAACATATCAGATAAAGCTATAAATATCAACCCAAGACAACACCAGAAATATTCAGCCCCTAGGAGTCTACTTGGTCGCGGAACCGCGGCCTAATCCACCTTGTGCCGCGGTTCCGCGGCGGATCTGCCACGTCAGCACCAAAACTTTGCACCAAAATTCTTCATTCAGGGCCCACATTCAGATCATGTACTTCAACTTCCAGAAGACTCCAGAGGTTTCTGCCAGATCAGCAAACTAGGGTTTCCAAGCTTAATTAATCCTAGCTTAAAACCTAAGCTAGCTCCTAACAAACTCTTTCTAGAAACTCCTCAACAAACTTTTGGATGGAATTGTAATTTCAAACCTAGACCTAGGGTTTGGGAAGTCTATAAATAGAAGCCTAAACTTAGGGTAAAGGGGATCCCAATCTAGTATCAAACTAGAGCCATTTCATCTCTTATCTCATCTTCTTCTTCCACAAATCTAGTGAGAGGATTTGTGTGAAACCCTAACCCTAATTCCAATCAAAAGCCAAGATCCCGAGTATCCATTCAAGCAAGAAGCCTTGCAACCTTTTAGGAGCCGAACCGGTCTTCAACAGAGCAAGTGGTCCAAGCCGATTCGCGACTCACGGAGTCGAGCAAAGCCAAGTCGACAATTTAATTCTTCCTCTTATAGTTCTTGAGCGACTGTAATCAAATTGTTGATATAAATAAAAGGTGATATTCTTTTATCTTGTTCTCTTTAAATTCTTGCATCATGAGTCAATCTAAATTTCTAGTTATAATTCTTGTTGTGATGTCTGAGTAAAACTCCGCTCGTCGAGGAGTTGTGACGATCAATAGAATGATGATGTAATATACGGTAAATCGATTCTTGAATCCTACGAGTTTTGTAAACCTTAGCAAGTTCAAGAATCGACGACCCAATTCGATGCGATGCTTTCTTGATTGATATCGCTCGAGATTGGGGAGTTACAATTGTTTCTTGAAATTGCTAGAGGCTAGAATGTGAATGATAATCAATGAAAGAACAAGGGTTAAACGATGAAACCCTAGTTTCATCAAGAAAGCCCTAACTCTCATCGACCATCATCGATCTAGTATCGATCCTTCGAAGGACAAGAACACGAAATCTTGAAATTACATTACGTCTATAGATCCGATCGATTCCTATGAGCCTCATTTAGATTCTTGACATTTTGGTTGGAAATATTATCGAAACCCAATTCTTGATTGTTTATCAGTTTCTTGATTCTTGATTAAACATCGTGACACCTGAATCAATTGATAAATTCTTGAATCATGTTTTCTTTTCTTTTCTTTTCAATTAACTTTTCGATTCAAACAAATTAAACATTGAAACGAATCGCACAATCCCTGTGGACGATCCGCACTCGCTTACGATCTACAACTGACACCGTAGTTGATTGTGGTCAAATATAATTCTTTGATAGTGAGTTCTTTATACAATTTTCTAAATACCGATACAAGATACTATTATCGATCAAATGAAACCGTTATCGGGAAACAATTGATTCGATACTTGCTTTTTACAAACACATCCGAGAATTACACTAAATCAAATGGCGCCGTTGCCGGGGATCGCGCGCTAATTCGTTTCATATTATAGTTTGAATTAAAAGAATTATTCCATTGTTGTTTTTTTTAGATCAAAATTCGTGCAAACCCTAAACGATTTGCTGTTGTTCATTGCAAGGAAATCTGGAGCTGTTTGGCAATTGAAGAAAATTTTTGGAAAATACCAGAGAGCTGAGGGAGTCCACAGAAGCTCCCTGAAGAAGTTTGGTTCAGTGATCCAACACCTCGACCGCGGAAGGGCGGCATTAGAGGGCTATTGCGGCGGAACCGCGGCCCCTTTGAGGGATCTCTGTGCAATTTTTTCTCTGTAAGTTTCTTAGCTTCTTCTCTCTCCTCTTTTTAGCTCCAACTAACACTTTGCTGCAGGATTCTTTGCAAATAATCGCAGCGCCGCAAAAGCAAAATTAAATTTGTGCGTGATTTTGATTTCTTGGTTGTTTGCATTCTAAATACGGAAATTAAGGGGCACGGCCAAATCCAAATTAGATGGGGATTTCATTACCCTTCCTAGGCCCCGAAAATCGCAAAACTTGCATCCGCATTGACCCACATTAACTAAAAGAAATTTAGAGAAGACTCTATGGACTGTCGCGCTCAATTAGGACAAGAGAAGGCCGTGGGTAATTCATTGTTTATCCGCGTTTTCTTGTGGTGCCTAAGGCGAGTGTGTCTAAGGCTAGTGGTTTTTAATTAGGCCCACTACTTACGTAGTGGAGTACCTTCCCACTTACCTGGCACTTATCCGGCCACAGGGGGACAAAGAGGCAGTGGAGGATTCTATCCTGCAACTTGTCTTTCGGAAGTTAGGAGCGGTCTAGAGCCGGACCTAGGTGACCACTAGATTCTAGGGTTGTGTGCTGCATTTGTTTTGTCGCATCATTTTTTCAAAAATCCGTCCCTTTTTCAAAAGCAAACATCGCATTCATTACCCCTAATTATAAGTCAACGCTGCCATTTGTACTAACCCATTTTTAGTGCAAGATAGGCTGGACACGGGATTCTAGTGCCCGTTTAGTCCGCGTATCCTTTATCGACTCCGAAGTTGATATTTCTCCATTTACCTTTTCTTTACCCACTACCACACCCACACCGATGGATCCGAATCCATCAAACTTCTTTAACCCTAATCTACCGCCGTCCGTTGGTGCGCAGAATCCACCCCGCATCTCTCTCCAGGAGAGGTGCTACCCTATTCGAGGTCCTCTTTCGACCTGCTTATCCATACCACCAGCCAATGGGGATAACTTTGAGATTAAGCCCCAGTACATCAATCTTTTACCCAAATTCCACGAACTCGAGACTGAGGACGCTTACGTTTTCATTACCAAATTTGAAAACGTATGCGCAATGATGGGTACGTCACAACTTTCAGTGGATGCTATGCGTCTACGACTTCTTCCATTTACTTTGTGCGATATAGCCGAGAAGTGGCTATATAACACTACCGCACATTTTATTACGAATTGGGGAGAATTCGTCGCGGCATTCCTTAAGAAATTTTACCCAATACAAAAGACAGCTCGAATCCATAGCGAACTGAATTAATTTACCCAGCTCCCTGCTGAACCATTCTGTAAATGTTTTGAACGTTTCAAGGATCTATTGGTTCAGTGTTCTCATCACGGCATCCCGAGATGGGAATTGTGCCGAATCATTTATGAGGGCAGTAACCCTAATACTAAACAGAGCCTTGAAAACATGTGTCAAGGTACTTTTATGTCTAAGGATGATGGGGAAGCTTTGCGATATTTAGAAGAGTTCGCTGAAAAGTCTTTACAGTGGGAAAGTCCATCATTTAGGAGTGGCAACAACCAATCGGATGTTTCCATAGGAGTTAGAGCTGACATTTTAGCTATACACAAAAAACTTGAGACTATGGAAAACAAATTTTTAGCCGCCTCCCTTAATCAAATGTCACTTTCCAAAACTGTATGTGGCTGCTGTTCTGATCCGTCTCACTTGACGGAAGAATGTCCGTTTCAAGGTCGTGAGCATGCCAATGCCACATTTCAAAGACCTAGAAACGATCCATTTTCTTCCACATATAATCAGGGTTGGAGGAATCACCCTAATTTTGCTTGGAACCAATCACAATCTCAAAACACGGTTCCAAACCAAAACAATTTCCAAAGGGTCCCTCCACCACAACAGCAACCACCACTTCAATTGAGTCAGCACCCCTTTCAAGCACATAATTTTCAAAATTCGGTCAACACACCTGCACTGTCTAGTCCTTTACAGTTAACCGGAACTGATGAATCCTCTTCTTTTGCACAATACATGAATTTGGTCTTATCAAATATCATGCAAGTTTCGGCTGAAATGAAGTCTTCTGTCGATAAAATTGAGAAAAACTCTGCGTCACAAAACGAGAGTATTAAATCGATGGAAGAAGAAATTGCACGATTAAAAGCTGAAATTAGTGCAAGAGAGAAAGGGAAACATCCAGCTCAACCCTTACCCAATCCTGGCTATTCACATCATGTGAATGCAATCACCACGTTGAGATCTGGAAGAGTGCTTGACAATCATGTTGGGGAAGAAGTTGATGATATTGACAATCCTATCAACACCCCGGCTGAGACCTTTCCACACACACACACTTCTACTTCTAGTTCTGACCCCAGTTCTTCTACCCCACCACCTTCTCATGAGCCTATTCTTCGTTTCCCAAAAGGCTCGCCACTACAGCCCACCTCTTTTACTCCTCCACGGACGATCCCCACTTCTATACTGGGATCGGTTCCACACACACTTCCTTCTCCTATGATGGACCCAGCACTTATTGCTAAAGCACCTTATCCTAATCGGTTAAGGGCTAACACACCAAGTCCACATATGGAGAAGATCACTGAGATGTTTAAACAGGTTAACATCAATATCCCTCTTCTAGATGCTATCCAACAAGTCCCCGCATATGCAAAAGTTCTTAAAGACTTGTGCACTAGAAAGAAGAAGAAACAAATGCCCAAGAAGATATTCATGGCAAAGACGGTAGATACGGCTTTCCCCCAGCAATTACCGAGAAAACGTAAGGATCCTGGATATCCTACGATTTCCATCTCTATTGGGGAGAAACACATTAACCGTGCTCTACTAGATCTTGGGGCAAGTGTTAACCTGCTTCCTTTCTCAGTTTATGAGCAGTTAGGGATCGGAGAGTTGAAACCATCTCCTTGCACTCTCCAGATGGCTGACCGATCAATCACCAGACCTAGGGGTGAACTAGAGGATGTGTTAATAAAAATCGGGGAATTTATATTCCCTGTAGACTTTATTGTAATTGATACACAGCCTGTAGCGAACTCATGGAATCAAATTCCGGTGATTTTAGGTCGCCCCTTTTTGGCCACTTCCAACGCTATCATCAACTGTCGTAATGGTTCTATGACCCTATCCTTCGGGAAGAGGACAATTGAGATGAACATTTACAAATTGGGAAGTGTACCCTCCGAACCTACTGCTCAGGTCTGTTCTGTCGACTTAATGGATGTCGACAGCAGCGAATTTAATGACCCTCATACTGATCTTGACTCTTTTCATATGTTGTTTGACCCAACTATGTATAATACACATACGGACTCTTCCACTGAGATGTCCGGGTCAACAATTAACACTGATTATGAACCATTCTTAGAGTCTGAAGATCACCCCGCACTGTGTGATGACATTATTCTTCGGGGTATTGATGAAACTTTTGAGGAGATCTTCGCTGATGAACTCGCATTTCTGAATAACACGGGTGTTGAGATGAATCATGTCCCACTCAATGAAATTGAACCACCACCCCTTCCTCTGAACTGTAAAAAGAATGCGAGTAATCCATCACATTCACTGCATCGTCTCTCCAATATGAGACGCACACACTTTCTATTCCACCACTTACCCTTTCCCCACTTCTTCTTCCACCAACCAGAGCACTGCATTGATAAAAATTTTGAATGGTTGGTGTTAACATTTGGTCTTTGCAAAGCTTGGCATCGACCAATGATTTTTGATCCCCTCATATGATTTTCAAAGATTAACATTGCTTAAGTTTGGGGGGGTATTATTTTTTCCGGCTCTTGAAAAGAAATTTTTTACAAAATGATGAGCCAAAAATAAGTTTGGGGGAGGTTCTTCACTTAAATATTTTGCCCCCACTAATAAATTCCTCCCAAGCTTACAGGTTTTTCGAGATTTAGCTGATGGCAACAGTGAGGACACTGTTGAAAACAAGTTTGGGGGAGGTTTGTGCTTATTTTCACATCATTTGCATATCATTTGCATAAGCACAAAACATTTTTGAAAACCTATAAAAATTTAAAAATTTTCAAAACTATAAAAATATTTTTGTACATAAATAAGATAATAAAAGTTTAGATAGTGAAAAGTTACATCCATGAGATTAGAAAAATTTAAGAAAACCAAGAAAATTAGAAGTTTTCTTATACGAACTAGTAATAAGTAGTTATGAGCCGTTGTCCCAAGGGTTAGTAAGATGAAGGACGTCACTTATCTGAGGATAAAAATAAGTCTGAAAAATAGTTTCTACTCTGGAAGCCAAACATTTTGAACGTGGCTACCCTGCTATTCGCACTTACATACGTCTTAAAGCCTGGGATAGTAGAGGATACCTTGAAATGCTCTTGTCTTAAAGCCAAAAGTATGAAGGAAATAAAAAAATAAAGAAAATATAAAGTGGTGAGAAAAATGGACACTGGTTTTGTTATTACCAAGGGCAATAAAAAATGTATAGCGAGGGTGCTTCTTCACCTAGTGCCCTAAAGCCTACTGGTCTGGGAGTCACTGCTATGCCTGAGGTGGTGCAAGACGAGGAAAATACACCAAGTAAGCAAGCACAGGAGTAATCGGTCGGTTAGTACCTCAAGAAGTATTAACGGTCGCATGAAAGTGTGTGAGCAATCTCATCTAAATATTCATTAATTAAAAAGTACTGAGGCTGATGGGCAAGAGTATGATAGCTTGAATTGAATTCTCCGGGTGTAGGGATGTCTTTACACACACGCAGGGTGATATGATCGATGTTTGGAAGAAAGATAGGAATGAAGAATAATACGATGTTTTATTGAGGGAGGACGTGATTTCTAACATTTTTTCATGACCATTAAGATAGGGCTCATGACAACCGAAAAGCTAGCTTAGTTGGAAACCCTAATTTTCAAAGATTTTCTTTTACAATTCTTTTCTTTAAATGTAATATTCATGATCTTTCTTTTATTATTGGATTTTGTGGGTGCAATCCGCTGAAAACCCTCAGGAGACAACACTCCTCCTACTAAGGACACCTAGAGGTTTAAAGGCTTGTTGCACATGCTCAGTGCAATCGTGTTACCTACGAAAGTGTGCTAGATAGTTTTTCTCTTTCTTTATTTTCTCCTTCTCTTTTTAATAAAACAGTTCGCTCGAGACGATCGAAATTAAGTTTGGGGGAATTTGATTAGTCGAAAATATTGCATATTTTAGCCGGCAATTTCCTTATCATTTGCATTCATATAGAAGTGTTCGGCATTCATAATTCACATATTAGCAAAACTGTCGCAAAATATCAGATTACATGTATTAGACTCTAAAACCAACACTATAAAGGAAATTGACTGCATTTCATGGCATCGCATCATCTCTATATTGCGCAACACTTGTTTTGAGATCTGTGCAGGAAAATCCAGAAGTAAAGCCAAAAACTTACAGGTGCTGATCAAACATTACGCCAACTCAATGGTTTCAGTTTTGGTAGTAATCCAAAAGTCAAAATACAATTCAAGATATCAGATAAAGCTATAAATATCAACCCAAGACAACACCAGAAATATGCAGCCCCAAGGAGTCTACTTGGCCGCGGAACCGCGGCCTAATCCACCTTGTGTCGCGGTTCCGCGGCGGATCTGTCACGTCAGCACCAAAACTTTGCACAAAAATTCTTCATTCACGGCCCACATTCAGATCATGTACTTCAACTTCCAGAAGACTCCAGAGGTTTCTGCCAGATCAGCAAACTAGGGTTTCCAAGCTTAATTAATCCTAGCTTAAAACCTAAGCTAGCTCCTAACAAACTCTTTCTAGAAACTCCTCAACAAACTTTTGGAGGGAATTGTAATTTCAAACCTAGACCTAGGGTTTGGGAAGTCTATAAATAGAAGCCTAAACCTAGGGTAAAGGGGATCCCAATCTAGTATCAAACTAGAGCCATTTCATCTCTTATCTCATCTTCTTCTTCCACAAATCTAGTGAGAGGATTTGTGTGAAACCCTAACCCTAATTCCAATCAAAAGCCAAGATCCCGAGTACCCATTCAAGAAAGAAGCCTTGCAACCTTTTAGGAGCCGAGCCGGTCTTCAACAGAGCAAGTGGTCCAAGCCGATACGCGACTCACGGAGCCGAGCAAAGCCAAGTCGACAATTTAATTCTTCCTCTTGTAGTTCTTGAGCGACTGTAATCAAATTGTTGATATAAATAAAAGGTGATATTCTTTTATCTTGTTCTCTTTAAATTCTTGCATCATGAGTCAATCTAAATTTCTAGTTATAATTCTTGTTGTGATGTCTGAGTAAAACTCCGCTCGTCGAGGAGTTGTGACGATCAATAGAATGATGATGTAATATACTGTAAATCGATTCTTGAATCCTACGAGTTTTGTAAACCTTAGAAAGTTCAAGAATCGACGACCCAATTCGATGCGATGCTTTCTTGATTGATATCGCTCGAGATTGGGGAGTTACGATTGTTTCTTGAAATTGCTAGAGGCTAGAATGTGAATGATAATCGATGAAAGAACAAGGGTTAAACGATGAAACCCTAATTTCATCAAGAAAGCCCTAACTCTCATCGACCATCATCGATCTAGTATCGATCCTTCGAAGGACAAGAACACGAAATCTTGAAATTACATCACGTCTATAGATCCGATCGATTCCTACGAGCCTCATTTAGATTCTTGACATTTTGGTTGGAAATATTATCGAAACCCAATTCTTGATTGTTTATCAGTTTCTTGATTCTTGATTAAACATCGTGACACCTGAATCAATTGATAAATTCTTGAATCATGTTTTCTTTTCTTTTCTTTTCAATTAACTTTTCGATTCAAACAAATTAAACATTGAAACGAATCGCACAATCCCTGTGGACGATCCGCACTCGCTTACGATCTACAACTGACACCGTAGTTGATTGCGGTCAAATATAATTCTTTGATAGTGAGTTCTTTATACAATTTTCTAAATACCGATACAAGATACTATTATCGATCAAATGAAACCGTTATCGGGAAACAATCGATTCGATACTTGCTTTTTACAAACACATCCGAGAATTACACTAAATCATAACCCTAAAAGTATTATATTCATTCCTATGATCTATCCTCATCGATATTGGTTATGATTTTGCTGCCACGATTGTATGGGCAAAGAGAGCTACGGCTAGAGTTGCGTCAGCATGAGCTCGTCACAGACGAGGACTGATCAGGGCATGATTCCAGGGACATACGATTGCATAGGGGCGTCGTCATATTGTGTTTTCGCGCCTTGAGCATTTGATGGGTCGCTTTTACGAGATTTCTCGGACGTGCATATCAGCAGAGGATTGAGTCACTGATAGAGGCAAGCCAGAATGTGATGACCATTGATGTATCACTTATTCATGATGATTGAGGCAATGTTCAGCGTGCCGACGAATGAGCCAGTTGCTGCTGCGAACGACGAGATATTGCCCCAGATGTTGGAGCTATTATAGTAAGAGTTGTACTTAGAGATATGATAGAAGGTCGCTAGTCACCCGAGGATGAATGACTAGGACATGTAGTTCGTTCGATTACCTCGATGCGAGGTCATCAGATAGATTGATTCCAACTAGAGAAGACTTTATGCAGGTACGTTGAGAGTCCATGTAGACGATCGAATGTGAGAAGCCCATTTTCCATGTTTAAAGTATTCAGAGACAAATGCAAGTAATGCTATGGACCCTCTAGAAGAATCAAAACCTAACTCGACGTAATGACTATGGAACGCCTTTGAACCTTAGGGTTTACGGCAGTTCAGCGGTGCAATTAGTGAGGCTTAGGTTTGCCCTTCTATGGTTGGTCCACAGGTGCTGTGGCATGTACTGGAGTACTATTAAACTATACCCAAGATGTTTAGCTATTGGGGGAAATTATGGATCCTTGACGAATGGATCGAAAGGTTCGACATCTCTCGGATATCATGTGATGGGATGCATTTCTTGGGAGACTCCAGATACGAGTATAGCCGTCGGAGCACAGTCCATGTAGCTACGATGAGACGCATCCGAAGCAGTCGATAGCAGAGAAAAGTGGAGTAAAGAGTTAGCACGAGGTTTCGACGAGATGATGTTCCACTCCGCCGACGTCAGAGATGTGATACGCATGCAGAGGCGTTGATTTTTGATATATCTTCCATAAGGAGTCGCGATGAGTATGAAGCCGTTCCGGAATAAGAAATATATTTAGCAAAGGATGGTAACTTCCGGGAAATTCGGCAGAAACGAGATTTGGGAGAGACCTCGACCGGACCTTTCTGGAATACTACGAGAAGACTTGGGCCCAGGAGCAGTCATATTGCACACACCCAGCGGGACAGAGTTCGGCATCATCGACGAGATGGTTGGCCAGAGATCTGTAGAGGATGTGCCAGAGCGGGACTGTTTCCGTCGTCATTCCATATTGGGCCGTTGAGCCGAGGAGCTATTTATCTAGGAATGCACAGTGAGAGACAAGAGCCTAAAAGCACCAGGCGTCGGACCATGAACAGGAAGCAAGTAGATATCTTGCTCTGCTAGCATTGGATACACCAACACCTTCTCGACTTTGAAGGGGGAAATATCGACGACAGTATTTATGACTTGTGATTTGGTGATTCGATTATCACGTATCCATCACCTTGGAA
This sequence comes from Agapanthus africanus, assembly GCA_030015575.1. Lineage (NCBI taxonomy): Eukaryota > Viridiplantae > Streptophyta > Magnoliopsida > Asparagales > Amaryllidaceae > Agapanthus > Agapanthus africanus. The sequence goes on from CM057346.1 coordinate 368,255,154, forward strand.
TTCGGTATTTTGGGCGATCTATTCGCATGATTTAGTCTTGATGACTGAGTTTCATGATATTTGTTTTCGTGCACCATGGTTGCACCTACTGGGTATTCATATTTCGTGCATAGTTATTACACTTGAGATATGCCTTATACACCGTATGTTGATTTATGATTTGTGCACAGTGATTGCACTTAATATTGTTTTGTACCTTGGTCGCACATGTTTATGATTTCATGGATTACATACAGTTGGGTTGATTTTGTGCACATGGTATGCACACGATTTGGTTTTTGCACTCGGTATAGCTTATATGTGCTTGTAGTGCATTGATATGTGCTTTGTGCACGCAGTTGCACACGTTTATGATTTTTACACCTTGGTATACTCGGTGTTTCTATTTACGCATTTGAGTTATTGTTTGGTATTTTGTCCACAGGATGCACTGTATTGATATTTTGTACACTAGATGCACTGGATTTGTATTTTGTGCACAGGATGCACTGTGTTTGTATATTTTGCATTTGTTGCACCGGATTTATATTTCGTGCGTTTGTTGCACTGGGTTTACATTTTGTGCACCACGGTTGCACCTGACTTCGGGTTGATGTCATTCAATATGTTGATTTTGATTTCATGCGTATGTTATGCATGAGATTTGACTTATGCTTTCGGCATAGTTTTCATGCACTTTTAGTGTTTTGATTTGATTTGTGCACGCTGATGCACAAGGTTGTGAGATTATGTACCGCGGTATACCTGATTTGGATTAAGGTTTATTGTATGTCATCGATTTCGATTATGATATTGATGTTGATTTCGTGCACTCCGTGCATTTGATTTGGATTCTTGCGCATATTTGGTGCGCTTGGATTGGATTTTGCGCATGTTCGGCGCTTGATATTGGATTTCGTGATTTCGTGCATGTTGGATGCACATGATTTAGATTTTATTCGTGTATGATGGATGTACCTGATTTGGATTTTCGCGCATATTGGGAGCATGTTATGAGATGCGATTTTGGTGCACGCCAGATGCACTAAATCGAGATTCTTCGTGCATATCAAATGCACCTGAGTTTGCTGTCAGGCACACACGTTGTCTCTGACAGGTGTTTCGTGCACACCCGTTGCACTTAGATGTTGTTTATGTGCACATGTATGGCACATATATGGATTTTGATTTCCGTGCGCACCAGATGCACGTAGCATTCATATGCACATTTTGGGATTGATTTCTTATGGAGCAGTACGTTTTTATGATATTTTCTATTTTTTTCATACTGAGCAGGACTAGTCAGAGGACAGTACCTGGATATATATTGCATGCATTGATAGTTATCGAAGGGATTTCCAAAAAGGGAGCTATAGTCTCAGTATTTACCTACGTGTCTGATATGACACGAAACGTTTAAAATAAGGAAATCCTTCTAAATTGTTTTCAAAATGGCGGGACGTACATATTAAACAAAAGATATATACATATATGGTTATTTTCTTACAGTAGACGTCCACCACTGTGCAGTATTGCGCGCATCACACAGCGACTTAAAAAGGTTTGGCATGCATTTCCTCCACATATTTACATGTATAAAAAAAATTGATGTTTACATGTATAGTTTAATGTATATCACGTTGGGTTTTGTATTGGATTTGACATTGATGTTTTCACCATGACTCCGATGATTGCAGGATACTTGACGGAGTTTTGATTTTGAGTTATCTATTCATTGTTCATGTGCATGCATTAGGCTATGATGCGTTATATGTATTGATGATTTCGGAGCCCCGACGACTTGGTCTTTTTACTGAAATGTTTTAGTATTGAGGGGTTTAAATTTAAATTCGGGTACCGAATTTCTTTAAGGGGGAAGATTGTAACATTTCAAAAAAATAAAATATTATTTTTGGGAATTTTTATAATTAAATAATAAATATTGAAAATTTTAATAAGGCGGTATAATTAAATACCGATAAATTGGGGGAAAATTTGGAAAATTATGGAAATTACTAAAAAGAGGGTGTTTTATGTGAACTATGCAAACTATAAGTTTTTATGATTAATTATACACTATTTAGTGCTAATCGCGATTAAATATCGCTAATCGCGCATTAAACTTGTTTTGTGCAAAACATGCACATGTTTTTTTAGCACTTGTTATATTTTCTTTCATGCTTTCTTCTTTTTATCATGCATGGTTATAAATTAAAGAGAAGAAAATAAAAGGAAAAGAAAAGAAAAGAAAAGGGATATGAATAAAGAAGTAAGGTATGGGCAAGTGAGAGAGTGAGAGGTGAGGGGTCCCATTGACCAAGACCCTTGTTTTCTTTCTCATCTTCATCATTCTCTCTTCTCCACTCATTGGGCTGCTGCCCTCATCCTTCCCCCATCTCAAAACCCCCACGACTCTATGAAAAATTCATCAAAACCTCATCCCTACTTCATAAAAAATGTGCATGAGCTCACTAGCTATACTTTGGACCAAGAACGCTTGCATTTTGGACACTTGGGGCAACTCAAGAAAATTCTTGAGTTTCCAAATGAGGTATTCTCTTAACCATTAGCCTAGTATTTCCATTGCTTTTACATCCATGTTTGTTTAGAACCGATTTTGTGTCGTTTAGTGAGATTTGGAAATTTCTAGTTAGGGTTTATGGAATTCATGAGTTGCGATGTGTAATTGTGCTTAGTAGAGGCCACACAAACCCCCTAGTGGTAGAATTCAGACCCAAACCAAAGACTAGAACCCCAGAATACGAACTTAGAAACCCGATATCGGAGGAATTATGGATTCTACGAGTGTAAAATGAAATCTGCTATCACCCGGAGCCTCTGAAAATTATTTAGCAAATACAGAGAGATGTGCAGGTGATTTAGAGCATACCCTAAAGACCCCAGCCCCTGACTCTACCCTTGAGCCGCAGAAATATTCTTTCTGGCTGCAATTTGCGTCCAGACCTGGGCCAATGTGTCTCGTGTTTGTTCTATGGTTCCTTCATCAGTAAACTAGACCCTTGGCATATGCAAAATTGGTTGATTTGACCTAGGGTAAAATCTGGGACCATTTTTAAGAGTTGCTGTTTTGATTCGGGGTTTCAATTTGCGTATTTTGAATTCTGGATTTTTGTGATTTGTGTGGTATTCGATCACTTGACGTTTGTACGTCGAAATCGAGTGTTATTTGGTGGATTTGAAATCGTAGTCCATAGGTTCAAACCTATAGGCTTTTAGCGCGTCGATTTGGTTTTGAATTGGGTTTTAATGCGACACGATACGTTATGATGTGTAGGTACCCTACGAAAACTTCAAGACGACAAGCAAGTGCGTGGCGACGTCAGCAACGGAAAGCGAAAAGCAAGGTGAGTAGATTAAATCTACGGGGGAAGTCGGGTGGATGGCGTATAGCACCCCCGCAGTTCGATGTATAGTATGCTATATATATACTATATATATATGATATCTTTTAGGTGTGACATGGATATTCAAGATATGTTTAGGTGTTCAATGGTTAGATTGGGGTTTTTAGAAGTGAACTAGTATAGCTTCTCAGTTGTGAACCCTAGAATAGGTTTACAGCCACACGCACACATATGCTTACTTTATTATACTTGTGCGTATATAGGGATATGTATATATATATACACACACACATAGGTATGGGACGATGTATATATATACATGTATACGTACACTTGGATGATGAGGATAGTGGATGATATTTGGAGATGAGTCGATGAGTTTGGGCATGGTGCCATGAGATCGGTGATATGATGTGGTTCTTATTATGAGATACGACATGAGATTTTAGCGGGCCTATGGATGTGAGTTTTACACACGCATTTATATTTATATAGATAGTATCAGTTATATTAGACTTAGACCAGTACCCCAGTTCATGAGATATGATGATAAGGATACAAGATAAATGATGAGATGAATGCGATATTTGACCCGTACCCAGATTGGGATGCCGTACGACGGATTTACCGTACGAGATAACTGTGATGATAGATCCACACTCATGACTCGGGGATGTCATATGATATATTGTATCGTACGCGGTACTATTGAGGTGAGATCACCGACTATTATATATGTATATATATCGACTCAGATTTTATGTGGTTTCTATACCCTTTCGATTAGCTTGTTAGTTAGATCTGTAGTTTTCCTAGTAGATGTTAGACTAGACCCGAGTCATACCTATTTCAAAAACTACTGAATCGTGAGTATTTTAAAGACAGGCCAAAGGATTCTACGGATATTTTACCTGGAGGGTCTTGCATCATTGTTGACATGTATATACACATACCTTACTGCATGCTACACATATACCTGGAGGGTATTGCATCATTGTTGACATGTATATACACATACCTTGCTCAATGCTACACATATACCTGGAGAGTATTGCATCATTATTGACATATATATACACATACCTTGATATAGTTACAGATATACCTGGAGGGTATTACATCATTATTGACAGGTGTATACGCATATCTTGCTATAGCTACATGTACATCATGTATGTGTACTTACATATACACCCTGATACCTTGCTATAGCCATATGTTCACCTTTATATAATGTTGCTTTGGATTTTGGATAATTGGGAACCACATGATATATTTAATAACTTGATGCATTTAAATAGTGGTTTTTCCTTGATATGCTCATATTAATGTTTTATGTTGCATATATTATATTTCATGGATCTACGCATTGAGATATGGATTTCGTGTGATTTATGGATTTGAAAACTATGAGGGTATTTCAAGAAATTCATGTATTGTTTGAAAACCTGGTTTCTCTTGATATGATATTTCAGTGAATCCACCATGAGTTTTCACGGTTCGGAGACTTGTGTTAGATACCCGATTCGAGGAGCGGTAGGTATTGTCTGCGGGTACATGGTGGACCCGGTATGGTTCCCCGGGGTAAGGGGTGATTTTCATGGTATAGACGATGAGCCTGGCAGGCGGGCTAGTACCAACCGGTGATAGTATTTAGACCCAGCTGTTATCGTAGGGATACCGACCGGAGTTATGTACGGACATGACATCAAGTCCATTCGTGGTGACGGCACTTGACAGATAAGTATTTATGTGTCGATACTGGACACTAGTTTTCATGATGTTCGAGTGTCGATGTTGGACACTCAGGTTCTATGATTTTGATGTGTCATTGAGGGACACACAAATATACATATATATACACAGGCATATATTTTCATGTTGTTTCGAGTGTCGATATTGTACACTCAGGTTCCATGAGACTTAGAGATTTGAGGGCAGATCTGAGGATGCGGTGCCTGAGCTATGAGGATTTACTTGTCAATGTTGGACACGGGTTTCATGATGTTTCAGGTGTCGATGTTAGACACTCAGGTTCCATGATTTTGATGTGTTGCGAGAGACACACGTTGATTTATATCCTCATAATTACCTGCATACATGCATTGATTATATTGTTGAATGAGATCCACCTGCATACATGCGTTGATTATATTGTTGGATGAGATCCACCTGCATACAGGCATTGATTATTGGCATATATGTAGACACGGTCACCCTAGATATCATAGTATTACCTTTATCATATAGTTGACCTAGGAATCGTTGTTTATTTCGATTTCTACCTGATGATGTTTTCTACTCACGAGTTGGCAACTCACCCCCGTTGTGCCACAGTTCTTGCAGGTTAAGCGCATGGATCAGTAGTGGTATCGCTGGCACACAGCTGTATTCGGATGATTTGCTTTGGTAGGTGGTACATGTTGGATCGTGACACTCTTGTTTTACTATTCCTATTGTATCTAGTCAACTCCATCAAATCAGAAACTAGTATTTGTATAAGTGGTAAGACTTAGCAAGACTTGTAGTTGCGATACTTGAGCGATGGGTTATATGTTCGCTTGGTGGGTTTGGTGTTTTGTTTTACTTTATTCATTGTGTTGATCTTCCCCGTTGAGCGTCGTATACTTATATTCTGTCTTGGGTGTTTATGACCTCGCCGATTGGAGAAGAGCTAGCTCCCGCTTGGGGATGCCTATATATATTGTTGTTTATCTGTTTTGGATCAAAATATACGAGGGAGGTGCTGCCCGAAATTTAAAAAAAGGTTTAGATTTCTGGGTATCGGCTTGCTTAATTTATGTTGCGCCTTTAGACGTTGTGTGATTTAAGTGCCGGTCACAAACTAAATTCGGGTCGTGACATTAACAGATCCATCTCCTATTCTGATGAAGTCAAAACCCATAACTGTCACATAAAAAGTAGATGATCTATCTCCGCTATATTTGCTTTAGTCTATAAATGGACATAAGCAACTTGTCCACTACGCTTCCGCTGCTCCCACTGACTACAACAACCATCTGGTAGAGTCATATACACGTGCACTTCTAAAACTAGTTTAGAATGACGTTATACTCATCCTCCTGCCTGGTCTCAAAGTCTGAAACAACAGTAGTGTCAAGTCTGGATAAACAAGAACCTCCCTGTCACCATCTTTGAGGATACCGAAGTACCTCTCGGGCCCCTAAGGTTACCCACCATATCTGCGGAGTGGCAAATGGAATGTCAATCCTGATTGAATATTTAGGTCCTATTTAATTTTCAGTAATCGTTTGCGGTTCTGGAATCTCTTCTAGTTCTATCATACTCCCACTACTGTTTTATGAAAAAATCCATTGTACTAAAACTGTGGCGAGTCAAGAACAATATCACTATTGTTCTTCCAGATGGTAGAAAGTTAACAATCGTCATAACCCGGGTTAATCCAAAAACTGCCATTACAGAAACGTACCTTGAGTTGTCCAGAGTCTGGTTTTATGCATAAGCCGGACAACTCCATATACCTTAACAACGTTAAGATATGAACCATTCTATATACAATATAGAAAATAGAGGCACTAATTTAATTGGAACCAGATTCAAATCATGCAGCTGTCTCTAGTGCATGTCAACTAAATGGAAGGAAGCCGATCGGTATTACTCAACTTAGGAGTGTATCCAGATATGAGTAACCTGAAAGTGAAGCAAGTTCTCAAAACCATTACTATCAACTGAATACCATACATAAGTATCTACATTTTCGATCACCTTGAAGCATCGTGATACTTGCAACACGTGATTCTCTATTGTACTCTTATCCCTATAACATCTCAAAACTTGGACCTTGTATTTCTACGAAACATGTGTCTAAAACTTGAGAAGTCACAAGTAATCAGAATATAGTACGAGGACCAACCCCTCTGTCCTGATGGACACTTGACAACATACAATACTGTAACAACTCCAATTTTTGTATACATAAAATTGATTTAAATTTGAAGTATACTTGGGGTATTTAATGTTGCTGTTACCATTTTAAGTATTTATTTTCCCACAATAATTACAAGAAGGAGCTTGTAGCTCATTGGTAACACCTTGCACTGCTGAACCAAGCCACCAGAGTTCAAATCCCCTGCCCCACATTATTTTTATATTGTTTTTGTTTTAAATCCTTTGGAAGCCCAACAGTCCACAGGCCATAACTCCCAAAAGTAGAACTGAACCCTAAAAAATCTAAAAATAACAGAGCCTTAACCCGGAGACCCCCCACCTACCCACGCCCTGAGTCGGCCGGCGGACCGGCCGACTCGGTCCGGCGTCGCCGGCCGGACTCGGCCGGACGGCCGAGTTCCCAACATGAAAGTTGGGGATCTTCGTCTTTTTTACACCCTTGTATACTCTAAATGCTTGGATCGGTTCCAGAAACGCAATTATACCTCATTCACTCCATTTTTATTACTTTTTCTATAATTTTTACAATTTTTTTAAATAAAAACCTTTCACCTACCCTATCCTAGCCAACCCTATAAATACACCCCTACCCTCTACCCTCTCATCCCAAAACCCTAGGCTCACTCTCTCAAAAATTTTCCAAGAAGTGTGTGCTTTGAAAACAAGTTCACGGCGAAGCTCTGAAGAAATTCCGGCGGGAATTCCGGCGACGATTTTAGAAACAACCGGCGGCGAAACAACGCCTCGGCAACTCCTTTAGTTCTCCTACACTCCTTAGTATAGATTGAAACCCGTAATTCCCATTCTGTCCCCCCTTTCTATTTCTCTAAAATACGAATTTACGAAACCCGGCGGAATCGGAACAAATCCGATTTCCGACCCGGTCTTCTATAAAATTTCACTTCTAATCAATTCAATCATGCTTAAACATCTCTATCTTGACTATTAAACTTTTAAAAATTAATTTGAACAAGTTTTCTCACATGAAATGATAAACTTTCCAATTTATCGTATTTTTTTCACTTTAATACCATCATGTTTCAATTTCACATTTAACCCTTAACCTTGTTATACATTTAAAGTAGAGCACGAGGTAATGACCTACCACCACACACATGCAAATACAACGACATCATCAAAACTTAAATACGATAAAACTAAACTTTCATTAAAATACCATATTCTTAACAAAACCATTCTTAAAAGTTTTAGATTTGTTACACTTTTAAATAAATACTTCTTATAAGGAAAATACGATAAGTTGTGGACATCGATCGTTTATCTAAACCTGACTTTGTGGTGTCTAGGCTATGCAAGTGAGCAAAGGTAACTTTAAAAGGCCCGTCTCACGAGTCGTGAGCGGATCCCTCCTTTCCTCATTTGTACTTACCTGGCCACAATTGGCGGTGAAGAGGAGATTTGAGGCATCTAACGACTTGTCGTTTAGACCATTTAGAAATAGGCAAGTTGGCTTAGGAAACCCTAGAATCTAAAATACGGAAAATTACACTTTGCAAATAAATACCTTTTACTTTATAAAACCGTTTTATAAAGGATTAGTATTTTACAATTTTTGCAAAGCGCCGCTACAACCCACCTTTGGGGAACCCATTAGGGATAGTACGGTTTATCGTGCACCCTCGGGCTAGTAGTACGAGATTCAGATCTCCTCAAGGAGCATTCGGTCTTGAATGGTTTAAAATACGACATCTTAAGAAAATGAGAATTTTGGAATATAAAATATTTATTAAAATTAATTTTGTATAAACATATGTATATTTATCATTTAAATACCTATTTTATTATAATATAAATTTTCCACCTTTTACTAAAAATCACAATAATAAATTTTACACTAAAATACCATGAACTTCAAATAATCATTATTACAGATAAATACCTTTATTTATAAAAATAGGATATTTTCACTAGAAATGTCACAATATAAAATCCACCCTCATTACAACTCTAAAGACGAGAAATAAATACTTGAGGTGTATTTTGAAAAGTATATGAAAAGTATTTTTACATAAAACCCCCCTCAAGTTTTATAAACTACCCTAAGGACCCTAGCAAATTATAAGACCTCGATTCACATTTCTGATTGTCTGACTCGAGTTTGAGTCTGATTAATCTGACTTGAAAATGATTCAAGTCAATCTATAAACTACAAGATTCCAATTCAATATGAACACATGAATCCATGAATACAATTACCAATTTATACAATTTGACCGAACCGAACCATGGATATATTTTCCTTTTAGATGATTCTCAGTATTCCATTTACATGACTCTATGGTTATAACCGTTTCCTGATATCATGGTTTCGGTCAGTCAGTCAATCAATCATACAACCAAAACAATTTTACAAGATAACAATACAAACAAGACATCGCGGGGTTTAAGGGGTAGATTGATACGGAAGGTGTTAAAGGTGGCACGAGGTGGTCAGATTTAATACACCTAACATGAATCAAGTTTCTGTTGTACCGTGGCATAAACGGTTCCTTATACTATGCGTGCCTCTAGTCACTGGCATATAGAGACTCCCCTCGTATACACTGGCATCCTTCTGTACCAAGCTACAAACAACAGCGTTAACATAACATTACAACAATACTAAACACTTTAAAATATATCTTCTTATCCTGTCTTCTTCTACTTTCCTCTTACCTTTGGGACTTACCGAGCGACCTGTTCGCTGAAGACATTCTGTTTCTTTCTTCTTTGAATGTCGTCAGGTGATTTGGACCCGGCGGTGATCGAGCCATCTCAAGAAGACTTGGAGCAGTTTGCCGAAGACCCTGTACTTTAGTTCATTGTACACTTTTCCTTTCTGTACTTTTCATTTCCTGTTATGCCACTGTTTAGGCATCTTTTTATTTCAGTTGTATTTCCTTTCATGTATTGTACAAAGAATGTTAATAAATCAAAGTAGTTGTTCTTTTTATTTCTTGTCTCTTGTGTATTTATTTTATATTGCTTAGATACGCTTAGCGTATGTAATTCTGAGTATATACGTAGCGGACCTCGTCGCGTCCACTTCACCATACACTGGGAAGCGGGGCGTGACAGGTTTTGTTGGAGGCCCATGCAGGTCAGAGATGTATGAAACCTTATCGTGCAGTTCTGTTCTGCGTGAACAACCTAAGAAATATAACACACGAACCAGCAACTAAAACATTCTTTACAATTCATGTTCCTTGAATCTAGCAATTTCATATTCCTTGAATCTTATCATTTCATGTACTTGAATCTGTCCTAACCCAAATTTTTCTTCAGGGTTATGGATTCTCCGAACAACACCAGCACCAACGTCAACAACACACCTCCAGCACTACCTCTCCACCAGCTATTCCTGCGCAACCTACCGAGAAAACAGTGCTACTTGAGGCAATCCGCAGCCTTCTCGAGGGACATCAACAACTCTTGAACCGTCCCGAGACTGACGCTCCGGGGGTAAAGCAATTCAGGGCTTTACATCCGAAGCAGTTCTCAGGAAAGGGAGCCCACTGGAAGCTGAGGAATGGGTTCAAAATATCGAGGATGATCTTGCCGCAGCACAAGTCCCAGACATAGCTTGGGTCCGTGTGGTGAAACTACAGCTCACGGACAACGTTCGCAACTGGTGGAAGGAGGAAGAAAGCCGTCTTGCACAGCCTATTGAATGGAAGACTTTTTGCGAGAAGTTCGACGCGAAATACTTTCCTGTGACTGCCAGGTTTGCCATGGAGCAGCAGTTCATTTATCTACAACAAGGATCGATGTAGGACAAATCGGTAGATGAATACGACGCTGAATTCACCATGTTAAGCCGGTAAGAAATGTCGCAATAGTTCAATTTTTAAATATCACATACTACACTGCTGACACAATCCTTAAACAGATTCGCGGCACATTTGATACCGACGGACGAGATCAGAGCCCGTCGCTTTCAACAAGGACTGGACACGGAGATTCAGGCTGCTTTAGCGACAGGAAAATTTTTGACTCATGAGGATGCTCTAGAAGCCGCCAGCAGTTATGAGGCAGTGATAAAGCAAGGGGCAGACCTCAGTCTGCAGGAGTAAAGCGCCCTGCCAACCAGATGGCAGGTGGAGCCTCGTCCAGACCACCTTTTGTGCCAAGACGTCCTGGAGCACCAATCAACAGGCCCAACCCAGCCTTTTGTAACTACTGCAAGAGAAATGGGGATCTGGCGAGAGATTGCCGGCGTGCTAATAACCTTTGCTTGATCTGCGGCTCAGCTGCTCATGGTATTGGGCCTTGTCCTCATAAACAAAATCCAATTGTTGCACCCAGGCCATCAAACAATTATCCATAGCGCCCAGCTATCCAAGCCCCTGCTCCAAGACTTGCACTACCTGCACCACCTAGAGGACCAAGCTGCACCACCTCCTCGTCAGTTCCATCAAGCTCAAAGGAACGTTCCGAGGAATGCTCCTCAGGCCAGGAGGAATGTACCAAAGCGCCAGGCTTTCACGATGTCTGTGGAAGAAGCTGAGGCCACTGGCCAAATCATTACTGGTAAACTTTCCTTCTCAAACTTATCTTTTAGTCTTGGTTATCTACACACTTTCCCTATACCTAAAACATATCACATATACCTTAGGTACAATCATAGTAGCCTCACTACCTGCACTTACACTGTTTGATACTGAAGCATCCCACTGCTTTATGTCGCAACGGTTTGTCCGAACCCATGCGATTCCAGTCTCACCGCTTGTATCCAGCTGGAATGTCAGTTCCGGAATTGGCGTTCTAAAGGCAACTATAGGATACAGCTTGTGTCTAGTCGTCGTCTGCAGCCGAGAGTTTTATGCTGACTTTAAGGTACTGGATATACCGAACTTCGATGTGGTTCTAGGAATGGATTGGCTTGGAACTTTTTATGCTACCATTGACTGTCGTCAAAGGAGGATAGTATTCGAGATTCTAGACCATCCGATCTTCTATTTCAATAGCGGAGACCGTTCCCTGGAGCCAAGTACCTACAAAGCGAAGCCAAGGGAAGCAGTAGTTGCAGCAGCTCAAGCAGAAGAAGAATTAAGACCAGAGGTAGGTCGAGAGTTCGACGATGTATTTCCTAACGATATATCAGGTTTGCCTCCCGATCTAGCTCTTGAATTCAGTATTGATTTAGTACCAGGAGCACAACTGGTGATCAAAGCACCTTATAGACTAAGTCCGGAAGGTTTGAAGGAAGTCCGAACACAGTTGGACGAATAATTGGCGAAATGATGGATTCGTCCCAGCACTTCAAGTTGGGGAGCACCCGTACTACTGGTGAAGAAGAAGGAAGGTTCATACAGAATGTGCATCGATTATAGGGCCTTGAACGAAGTCACTATAAAGAACAAGTATCCACTCCTGCGCATCGATGATTTATTCGATCAGCTAAGTGGATCATGTGTTTTCTCTAAATTGGATCTTCGTTCAGGTTTTCATCAAGTGAAGGTCAAGGAAGCTGATATTCACAAAACGGCTTTCAGAACTTGCTATGGACATTACGAATTTCTAGTGATACCATTTGGAGTGACCAATGCACCATCAATATTCATGAACCTAACGAATCATGTTTTCCGGGAGTATTTAGACAGGTTTGTTGTCATCTTCATCGACGACATCCTGGTGTATTTTAAGAGTCGGAAAGAGCATGCAGAGTACCTACGAATTTACTGGAAACTCTTCGACAACATAAGCTTTATGCCAAGTACAGCAAGTGCGAGTTTTGGCTAAATCAAGTTGGTTTTCTTGGACATATCGTATCAGGAGAAGGAATTTCTGTGGATCCAGCCAAAGTTTCAGCAGTTAGCGAATGGCCTACACCAAAGTCAGTGAAGGACATTCGGAGTTTCTTGGGTTTAGCTGGATATTACAGAAGGTTCATTGAAGGATTCTCAAAGATAGAAACACCCTTGACCAAGCTCACACGAAAAGATGAAGAATTTGTGTGGGCAGAAGCATGTGAACAAGCTTTCGTAGAACTCAAGTCAAGGTTGATATCTGCACCTATTCTCGTAATACCGGATCAATCTGGAGGTTTCGAAGTGCATTGTGATGCATCCGGTAAGGGATTAGGATGCGTTCTACATCAGCACGGTAAGTTTGTGGCTTATGCTTCAAGACAACTGAAGACTCATGAGCGCAATTATCCGACGCATGATCTGGAGTTGGCAGCTGTCATCTTTGCTCTCAAGATTTGGCGCCACTATTTACTTGGTGAACGAGTGAACATCTACACAGATCATAAAAGTCTGAAGTACATGTTTACTCAGAAGGAGTTGAATATGCGGCAGAGAAGATGGTTAGAACTCATGGCGGACTTTGACATCAACTTGCAATATCACCCAGGGAAGGTGAACATAGTACCCGATGCTCTTAGTCGCCAACCATTATCGATGAATCTCACCGCTCAGTGGAAGCTTCAACAAGACTTGCATCAGATGGAGATTGAAGTAGTCATGCCAGGTAATGCTTCAAGTTTGATGAATCTACAAGTTCAATCAACCATTGTCAATCATATCAAAGCAGCTCAAGCAAGTGATGCTAAGTTGCAAAGGATCAGAGAACAAGTGGAGAATGGACTCAGAACAGACTTCATCATCCATGAAGACGGATCTTTGAGATACGGCAGCAGATTGTGTGTACCAAAAGGTCCTGTTCGGGAAGAGTTAATGAAAGATGCTCACAGCTCTCCCTACTCAGTATATCCTGGAGGTACCAAAATGTACAAAGATCTACGTCAGAATTATTGGTGGCAAGGAATAGCCAGAAGTGTCGCAAAATGCTTGGTGTGTCAGCAAGTAAAGGCTGAACATCACAGGACAGCTGGACTACTTCAACCGTTACCAATCCCAGAATGGAAGTGGCAACGCATCACGATGGACTTTGTGACTGCTCTTCCTCGCAGTACAAAGGGTAACGATGCCATATGGGTCACTGTGGATTGACTAACAAAGTCGGCTCACTTCATCCCATTTCAAGTTGGCCAATCAACTGAGACACTAGCAAAGAAGTACATGGAGGAAATTGTGAGACTTCATAGAGTACCGGTCTGCATAGTCTCCGATCGTGGCACCAAGTTCCGATCGCAATTTTGGCAGAGTCTGCAAGCAAGCTTGGGAACAAGTCTGAACTTCAGCACGACTTATCATCCACAAACAGATGGTCAGTCGGAACGAACTATTCAAATCTTGGAGGATATGCTCATAGCGTGTATGCTAGATTTCAAAGGATCGTGGGAAGATCACCCGCATCTTGTGGAGTTCGCGTACAATAACAGCTACCAAGCAAGCATAGGAATTGTACCTTTTGCAGCATTGTATGGAAGGAAGTGTCGATCACCATTAAGTTGGGATGACAACGGAGATAGGGAACTTCTTGGACCAGAGATGATAGTAGCGACCGTTGATGTGGTTCGTACTATCAGGGAAAGAATGCGCATAGCCCAAGATCGACAAAAACACTGGGCTGATGCAAAGAGACGACACTTGGGATTCCAGCCAGGAGACCATGTATTCTTGAAGATATCTCCAAACCGTGGAGTGATCCGATTTGGAAGACGGGGTAAATTGAGTCCGAGATACATTGGACCGTTCGACATACTCGAACGAGTCGGTGAAGTGGCATACCGCTTAGCGCTTCCACCCTCATTGGAAGGAGTGCATAACGTGTTCCACATATCCCAACTCAGAAATTATGTGAGTGACCCCAGCCATGTACTTGATCATTCCGAGCTCACTATACAGCCCGACTTGTCTTGTGAGCAATGGCCTGTGGAGATCCTGGACAGGAAAGTGAAGACACTTCGGAACAAGGAAGTTAACTTGGTCCGGGTAATGTGGAGGAAAGACACTCCATGAGAATCCACTTGGGAAAGGGAAGATGAAATGCGTTCAAGATATTCTCACCTCTTTGTAAATTAGTCCACAAATAAAAGTTGTAAATTTCGAGGACGAAATTTTTGTAAGGAGGGTAGATTGTAACAACTCCAATTTTTGTATACATAAAATTGATTTAAATTTGAAGTATACTTGGGGTATTTAATGTTGCTGTTACCACTATAAGTATTTATTTTCCCACAATAATTACAAGAAGGAGCTTGTAGCTCATTGGTAACACCTTGCACTGCTGAACCAAGCCACCAAAGTTCAAATCCCCTGCCCCACATTATTTTTATATTATTTTTGTTTTAAATCCTTTGGAAGCCCAACAGTCCACAGGCCATAACTCTCAAAAGTTGAACTGAACCCTAAAAAACTAAAAATACTAGAGCCTTAACCCGGAGACCCCCCACCTACCCACGCCCCGACTCGGCCGAGTCGGCCGGCGGACCGGCCGACTCGGTCAGGCGCCGCCGGCCGGACTCGGTTGGACGGCCGAGTCCCCAACATGAAAGTTGGGGCTCTTCATCTTCTTTACACCCCTGCATACTCTAAATGCTTGGATCAGTTCCAGAAACGCAATTATACCTCATTCACTCCATTTTTATTACTTTTTCTAGAATTTTTACAATTTTTTTAAAATAAAAACCTTTCACCTACCCTACCCTAGCCTACCCTATAAATAGACCCTTTACCCTCTACCCTCTCATCCCAAAACCCTAGGCTCACTCTCTCAAAAATTTTCCAAGAAGTGTGTGCTTTGAAAACATGTTCACGGCGAAGCTCTGACAAAATTCCGGCGGGAATTCCGGCGACGATTTTAGAAACAACCGGTCACGAAGCAACACCTCGGCAACTCCTTTAGTTCCTCTACACTCCTTAGTATAGATCGAAACTCGTAAGTCCCATTCTATCCCCCTTTCTATTTCTCTAAAATACGAATTTACGAAACCCGACGGAATCGGAACAAATCCGATTTCCGACTCGGTCTTCTATAAAATTTCACTTCTAATCAATTCAATCATGCTTAAACATCTCTATCTTGACTATTAAACTTTTAAAAATCAATTTGAACAAGTTTTCTCACATGAAATGATAACCTTTCCAATTTATCGTATTTTTTTCACTTTAATACCATCATGTTTCAATTTCACATTTAACCCCTTAACCTTGCTATACATTTAAAGTAGAGTACGAGGTAATGACCTAACTCCACACACACGCAAATACAACCATAAGAGACATCATCAAAACTTAGAATACGATAAAACGAAACTTTCATTAAAATACCATATTCTTAATAAAACCATTCTTAAAAGTTTTAGATTTGTTACACTTTTAAATAAATACTTCTTATTAGGAAAATACGATAAGTTGTGGACATCGATCGTTTATCTAAACCTGATTTTGTGGTGTCTAGGCTAGGCAAGTGAGCAAAGGTAACTTTAAAAGGTCCGCCTCATGATTCATGAGCGGATCCCTCCTTTCCTCATTTGTACTTACCTGGCCACAATTGGCGGTGAAGAGGCGATTTGAGGCTTCTAACGACTTGTCATTTAGACCATTTAGAAATAGGCTAGTTGGCTTAGGAAACCCTAGAATCTAAAATACGGAAAATTACACTTTGCAAATAAATACCTTTTACTTTATAAAACCGTTTTCTAAAGGATTAGTATTTTACAATATTTACAAAGCGCCGCTACAACCCACCTTTGGGGAACACGTTAGGGATGGTACGGTTTATCATGCTCCCTCGGGCTAGTAGTGCAAGATTCAGACCTCCGCAAGGAGCATTCGGTCTCGAAAGGTTTAAAATACGACATCTTAAGAAAATGAGAATTTTGGAATATAAAATATTTATTAAAATTATTTTTGTATAAACATATGTATATTTATCATTTAAATACCTATTTTATTATAATATAAATTTTCCACCTTTTCCTAAAAATCACAATAATAAATTTTACACTAAAATACCATGAACTTCAAATAATCAATATTACAGATAAATACCTTTATTTATAAAACTAGGATATTTTCACTAGAAATGTCACAATATAAAATCCACCGTCATTACAACTCTAAAGATGAGTAATAAATACTTGAGGTGTATTTTGAAAAATATATGAAAAGTATTTTTACATAAAACCCCCTCAAGTTTTATAAACTACCCTAAGGACCCTAGCAAATTATAAGACCTCGATTCACATTTCTGATTGTCTGACTCGGTTTTGAGTCTGATTAATCTGACTTGAATATGATTCAAGTCAATCTATAAACTATAAGATTCCAATTCAATATGAACACATGAATCCATGAATACAATTACCAATTTATACAATTTGACTGAACCGAACCATGGATATATTTTCCTTTTACATGATTCTCAGTATTCTATTTACATGACTCTACGGTTATAACTGTTTCCTGATATCATGGTTTCGGTCAGTCAGTCAATCAATCATACAACCAAAACAATTTTACAAGATAACAATACAAACAAGACATCGCTGGATTTAAAGGGTAGATTGATACGGAAGGTGTTAAAGGTGGCACGAGATGGTCAGATTTAATGCACCTAATATGAATCTTGTTGTTGTTGTACCGTGGCATAAACGGTTCCTTGTACTATACGTGCCCCTAGTCTCTGCAATATAGAGACTCTCTTCGTATACACTGGCATCCTTCTGTACCAAGCTACAAACAACAGCATTAACATAACATTACAACAATAGTATACACTTTAAAATATATCTTCTTATCCTGTCTTCTTCTACTTTCCTCTTACCTTTGGGACTTACCGAGTGACCTGTTCGCTGACGACATTCTGTTTCTTTCTTCTTTGAATGTTGTCAGGTGATTTGGACCAGGCGGAGATCGAGCCATCTCAAGAAG
Organism: Agapanthus africanus; assembly: GCA_030015575.1. Lineage (NCBI taxonomy): Eukaryota > Viridiplantae > Streptophyta > Magnoliopsida > Asparagales > Amaryllidaceae > Agapanthus > Agapanthus africanus. The sequence goes on from CM057346.1 coordinate 368,273,212, forward strand.
ACTTGGAGCAGTTTGCCGAAGACCATGTACTTTAGTTCATTGTACACTTTTCCTTTCTGTACTTTTCATTTCTTGTTATGCCACTGTTTAGGCATCTTTTTATTTCAGTTGTATTTCCTTTCATGTATTGTATAAAGAATGTTAATAAATAAAAGTTGCTGTTCTTTTTATTTCTTGTCTCTTGTGTACTTATTATATATTCTTAGATACGCTTAGTGTATGTAATTCTGAGTATATACGTAGCGAACCTCGTCGCGTCCACTTCACCGTACACTAGGAAGCGGGGCGTGACAGATACTTTGTATAAGTCCCCCGAGTTTAATAACTTATACCCTGTGTGTCGTAGGTTGAAAACCGTACTTATGGTTAAGAAGAATTTCACCGATGTTTAATGCTCCTTACCTAACCATCAATTGATATAGTTAAATGCCATGGACATAATTTCAAAAAGTTATATCTCACTTTTTAAAATAAACGTACAGATATATCAGTTTGAAATTGGTGCATAACAACGGATATTCAAAACCAAATATTTGCCGTCCAAAAAAAACCGAGGCGATTTCCTCAAATATCACCAATTACAGCAAATCCCGGTATAATGAGGATGACCACCTAATTCCCAATAACTTACTCCCACTCATCATCTGTAAAACCATACAGATGTGAGAATCATATCTGGTAAATGCATATCCTAGAGTAAGGATCTAATTGGGAAATCAGTTTTCTATTAACAACGCATAGTTAAACTGAAACATGAAAATGTTTCGAAGGGGTGTCCGGGTATTCCAAGTAATGCATCTTCCATTCCAGATTCATGACTGTAACCGTATATCTCCTTGCCATCTCTCAAAATGCCTTTATTTGTCTTTACTCACTACCTTCTGTACACCACCCTTAGGCTATATGGTTTTCTTCCTTCCCTACAGTTCGGCACCAGCCTATGGTTTGGAAGAAGAATATCCAATAAGTGTAATAGGTGTACGCTCCTAATCCTAGGAGCTCTCGCAACCTGAGAGAAGGTAAAGATAAAATACAACTGAATAATCCTTATTCTATTTCTCTTGAACCAGAATCCATCCTCAAACTGGAACAAGTTCCATCGAGTTTGTATATATCCATACGATGGGTTATCCAATAACTGTGGATCTTCGTAATGATACGGGGTGTTCTGGAGAAATTCAAATGTGAAATAGGAGTGGCGATAATATACGCAGTTTGGTCATGAATCATAACAGTCGCAATTTACTTTGCCCTCTTTCTAATCCCTTTATTTGTCTTTACTTATTACCTTCTGTACACCATACTTAGGCTAATTGGTTTTCTTCCTTCCCCACCTTTCAACACCTGCCTATGGTTTGGAAGAAGACTATCCAATAAGCACAATATGTGTATCCTCCTAATCCTAGGAGTACCCGCAACATGAGAGAAGGTAAAAGGAAAAGACAACTGAATAGTCCTATTCATTTTCTCCAGAACCGGAAACCATCCCCGAATCTGAAACAAGTTTCTTCGAGTTTGTATGTAACTATACGATGGTCATATCTAATCAAAATGGGATCTTCGTAGGGATAATGACTGTTCCGGAGAAAAGCAAAGGGTAAAAGTAGGAGTGGCAATGAAATATGCAACTTAGACAATCCAAAAGCCAGTGTTATAAGAAAGTTCGGTTAACTTGGTCACTGAGTCATAGTCTAGGCTCGGGCCATGGTCGCTGCCAAAGAGAGAGAGAAAAGAAACACTCTACGTGCACTCTAACCTAGATAAAAATGGTTATCGCTTTATCTAATCAGGATGTCTCCCACTGTAACCTCAAATTCTCCTACAAACCTGAAAGAAGAATTAGTCGGGATCACTCGAGGAATAAACCAACTCATCAGTGGGTATCGAGATCCAACTATCATCGCATGATAACCTGATGGAATCCACTCAAGTTATCACACTCCAGAAGGTATGCGCATATCTGGCAAGTTTCTTGTATGTTTGAAACCCCCGATGTGATTTTTACCCCGTGCTCTTATGACCTTGACGAAGGCCAACAAATCATAAGTCGCATGTCAAGTTCTACCCGTCATTGTCCAGGTTAATTTGAACCCACCTGTACTCACCTTTGACGACGGCCATCAAGGCTGTATGACTGTCCCAAAACAACACATCTATCTATTCAACAGAAAGGTAATAAGCAGCTACCATACACTATGCCTTGACGAAGGCCAACAAACATAGCTTGAATACTAAGTGCTACCCGTATGAAATGACGGAGAGATACGAATGGTTTTTGGCGAAAAACCTTTAACGTAATGAACTTGATATCGTTGAAGGAACCGGATAGCTTTTTACAAATATATAGTCACGAAAACCTTTGCTAAAGAGGTAACTCCCGGTGAAGGGATCTCGGCTCTTTCCTCGTAGAATGAGGTGCACGATATTCCAATTGAATACCGCAATGCAAATGTCACGACCCAAAATTTAGCACGTGACGGCCCTTAAACTACGTAACGTCTCTAGGCGTAACGTAATTCAAGTAAGCCAAAAACCCAGCAATCTAAACCATCAAAATTAGTAAGTGATAATAACTTTGTTAAAACTTTTGAAATCTCAATCAAATTCTTTAAAGTCTAAATTTACTTCCTTTAAAAATTTGGCAGCATCTCTATTGTAAAACAAGCCCCCTAAAAGGGTACAACATAAATATATAAGTAAAGCATCCCCCAACGAGAGCAAATCCACGCCCAAAGGCGGAAAACAACCACCATAAGAAAATATACGACGCCGTAGCAAAGAAAGAGACGATATAAATGAAACTGCATAAAAGACCTCCAAGTCATAAAACAATATACAATATCGTCCTCACAACCCACCTCTAAGTCAATACATGAAAAATGGTAGATGAAGAGTACAAGGTACAAAGATATACAATGAGCAACAATGGATAATCGCAAAACCCTACCATAGCAAAACTGCACACAGTCAGCCGTAGCGGTATCCGTTGCAAATGATGATACGATGGATGGAAAGCCCTGCCTCGGCTGCCTTGAAGGACTACTTGCAAAACACTGTGGCACAACTAGGGTGAGTTGCCAACTCATGAATAGTAAATAACATATGCAGGTAATCGCAAGTATGCATATACTGCGCGAATCTATCATATGCAAGCTAATAATAATAAATGGCCATATGTATGCAAAAGTCATGAAAGGTACTCTATCGGTATAACTAATACATGATGCAATATATATATATATATATATATATATATGCAAAATCCATGAAAGGTACTCTATCAGGTACTACTAATACATGAAGTAATGCATATAAAATAAATGCGGAATATGAGATAAAACATGTCATCCTCATGGAATCCTCATCGTGGCAGGACCAATGTCCATCAAGACAGTCCAAATCCCAAATATCCTCAAATCGGCCCTCGGATCGACCCTCATATCGGCCATCAGATCGGCCCTCAAATCAGCCCTCAGGTCGGCTCTCATATCGGCCCACAGATCGGCCCTCATATACAAGTAATGAATAAGAATACATGGATGCACAGATCATTATGATGATATATATTAATATATATATATATAACAACGTCCCATACCACTGATATATATACTTAGAGGTAAAATATCATGAAAACTAGTGCCTAGCATCGACACATAAATACTCATCTATCAGGCGTCATCACCCCGACTGCCCTTGATATGCACATATCATACGTTCATCAGAAACCTGAGTGCCCCAACTATCGAGACTCGAATTCCCCGTATCCATACGTGCATGACTCCGGTCGATATCTCCACGATCACCGCCGAGTCCAATACTGTCACCGGTAGGTATGATTCCCCTGCCAGCCTCATCGGCATGAACTTTCAACATACCTTTCTTGCCCTGGGGTACCTCCGGGCCCTACCATGTACCCGTACACGGCCTACGACGCCTCCTCGCATGGGGTATATATCAGAACCGAGAAATCTCATGGTGGATGCTAAAATATCATATCAAGAGAAACCGGGTTTTTCAAATAATGCATAATTTCATGAGACTACCACGGTCCTCAAATCGAGAAAACATCATGTGAAATCCTTATATAAATGCGAAATCTATGAAATATAATATATGAAACAGTAATATGAGTATATAAAGGAAAACCGCTATTTAACAACAACAAGTTATTTAATATATCATGCGGTTCCTAATTTCTCTAAATCCATACAACATCATATAAAGGTGAACATGTAGCTATAGCCAGGTATGCGTAACTATGTCGGTATAGCAAGATATGTGTATCTACCTATCAGTAATGATGTAATACCCTCCAGGTATGTGTGTAGCTCTATCAAGCTAGGTATGTGTATATACATGTCAATAATGATACATACCCTCCAGGTATATATGTAGCTATATCAAGCTAGGTAAGTGTACATGTAAGTATGTATGCAAGATGTACATCTAGCTGTGTCTCATATGTGAATATACCTATCTCTAATGGTACAATACCATACAGGTATATGGGTAACTAGCATGTCAGGGCATATATGTAAGCATGCAGGTATACAGGTATGCTATATGTCATATGCACAATGGAATATGAATTAATGTCTCAATGTTCCTAACCAAACAATATCATATATGTATGTGTGTTGTGCGTGTCATGGCAATTATTGACGGTGTGAGTGGCATACAATGAGTGCTCGTGCAACACGAGCCGTCAATAATAGTGCAGTGTCCAAAGGGTACATGTCCAAGCACAACAAGTAATAATATGCAATGAGGTGTATGCGCAAACTCTATATATGCAATAGAATATGCGACTAATATCATATCATCTCTAGCCCAGACGCATAACGCCATGCGGCCGATTCCCCTGCAGATGTTAAATCTACTCACAGATGATCCTGGCTAAGTAAAACCAACCACTCGCTTTCCCTTCTTCGCAGCGTCCGAAGTCCCCGCCTGCGATCCTAAAATCACAAAACAACAAAGAAAGTGTATATATGTAACATTTCAAAAAAATAAAATATTATTTTTTGGGAAAATTTTATAATTTAATATTATTTTATTGAATATTTTAATATTTAGGTATAATTAAATACATAAAAATTTGGAAAAATTATGGAAAATTCTAAAATAGGTTATTTTATGGAATTATGCCATTTTTAAGTTTTTATGATTAGTTATATGCTAATTTAGTGCTAATCGCGATTAAAAATTGCTAATCGGGTTTTTAGCAATTTTTTGCAAAACATGCACATATCATTTTTATCACACTTGTGCATTTTCTATCATGTTATTTGGGGTTACTATTCTTGTGAGAAAGGAATTAGGAGAAAATAAAAGAAAAAGAAAAAGGAAATGAAAAGGGGACAAGTGCATTTAATGAGGCATGGTGCATCTTTTGACTTGGATTTCTCTCTCCCTCTCATTTTCCCTCATCTCTCCCCTCCACTTCCAGCTGAAGCCATCTCCAGCAGCTCTCCCTCCCCCTTCATCTCATTTTAACCCTCACAAATCACCTCAAAACATTACCGAAACCCTACCCTCATTTCATTAAAAATGTGCACAAGCTCAAGATCTACACATTGGACCAAGAAAGCAAGGATTTTGGCCACTAGGGGCAACTCAAGAATTTTTTTGAGTTGCCAAATGAGGTATTTTCTGGACTATTAGATTATTTTTAGCAATTCTTATACCCTCATGCTAGTTTAGAACCGATATTGTGTGTTTTGTAGACTTAAAGAAAACCTAGTTAGGGTTTGAGGAAATTATGAGTTGTGATGGGAAATTGAGCTCAGTAGAGACTACACCAACACCCTAGTGCATGAATTAAGACCCAAAACTGAAGCTTAAACCTAGAATACGGATTTATGGAAATGATATCGGAAAATTTGTGAAATCTGGGAAGGTTTTATTGAATCTACTCATTCTCTACATCAATTTTGGTCGTCTCTTTTAGCAAACTTGACGACGGAGTTACCTCGAGTCAGAGGCGGGAGCCCGTTTAAAGATCCGTTGACTTGGTGCCACCTGGACGAGGAGATCGACGAGATCGTAGCAGCCGCAACAGAGTGTGGGATGATGGTTAAAGAACGAAGGACTCGGATCGTTCGGTATAACCTTTCTACCCTCTTTACAGTTTGTTAGTTTAGCAATAATGGCAAATCCGGGTTATAGTATACGATAGCGCCAGTTAAAAGTTTTTATTCCGCATTTGGCTCCTGTTGACGGCCGGGGCGCTACCGTAGACATACAGCGGTATCAGAGCCTCACCATTTTGCTTTACTAACTTGTGCTAACGCGTTTAAAATAACGATCGTGCCGAATATCAAAAACTACAACTTTTCAATTCTGAGTTTCTGTCGATTTTAAAATAGTTCTAAAAATAATTTTACACATCACAGAAAATTCAGCAGGCTTTTCTAAGCACATGGTAGAAATTTGGTCACGTGACCTTTCAAGACCGCCGCCGAATAGCGGTCAATCCTAGGGTTTGACTGCGCATCCGCGGCCAATCTTTGGGATCATTTGATCCAAATTTGTACAGTTACTTCTCTTGTGTAAATTGTGGTTTTTGGTATATATCTTTTGGGCCTAGATTTTGTTACTGTACAGCAGATGTACGTAGGGCCCACTTCATGATATTTAGTCGATCGAAATTTAAACATGTTAGTTTACAGTGCTTACATTATATCTCCGACCGTGAATGTCATTTGATCGGTAAACCGCGTCTGATTGCTATAGTTCTTTTAGATGGGTTTGCGAACGTGACATTCGCGTTGATGTTCTGTGTTGTGCTGTGATGTTGCGGATTTGTCGTGGTGGATAGCAGTGTACAATGATAGTGCAGTTTGGATTTATTTGTACATTTGATATTGCGGGGTGAGCGTCCAATATGTGGACTGCCGTCTCTGCCAGTTTGTATAATATTCTTTTGGGGCACGACCGGGTTGAGGTCGATGTACCCGTTGTACATATTTTTCATTTCTGTACTAGGTTTACCCCGCGACGGGGTGCACGGATAGCCGGGTTATAGAGGGCAACGGGTCCGCATCTCATGGTTTTGAGAGGCAGAGGGGCCTCACTCTAGAATTGGCAGACTATTCGCCGCACTTGTAGGGGGTACAGGTTGACCCAAGGAGGGGTGCTCAAGTTACCGGATTCCGTGAAGTGCAAGGTCGTCCATTCACTTTGCTGTAGGGGGCTGCCTCGCTTCAGGTTTTGGCGGGTAACTTGTCGCACCCGTAGGGGTCTAGATTTCATTGCACAGGCTATCCACACAACCAGGGGAACGTCGGGTTTTAGCAGCGGCTCTGTGAAACTCGGGGATCCCAGATTATCTGTATTGTTCTGTGATGCTTATTAATTTTCTGTAATGTTGCATATTATCACGCCTGGAGCGATTATTGTATATTGGTATATATACTAGTAGATGTTGTATATGTTTTGCACCCGCGCTAGTTCAGTCCCCGCTCTGTCGTTAGTTAAGTAACCTAACGGGTGATGACGGGACCCAGTGACGAATGCGGATGGCATATACACACATTTTATTTTCGTTCTTTTCTGGTGTGAATGATTGATGGGACTGCGTTGATTCTGATCAATGCAAAGGAAAGCAAACCTATTTGGCAGTTGTTGGAACAAATTTAAAAAGTGTTATTACAAAGACGTTTCCTTTTGTTATGCATAGCAGTATTCGGTTGGAATATCATGCACCTCATTCGACGAGTCAAAGGTCGATATCCCTTCACCGGGAATGACCCCTTGGGCAGAAGTTTGCGTCAGGGTAATAATTTCACTATAGTCGATTACAAGTTGCTTTGCATCGTGGTATTCAGTTGGAATATCTTGCACCACATTCCACGAGGAAAGAGCCGAGATCCCTTCACCGGGAATGACCTCTTTAGCAAAGGTTTTCGCCACTATATTTTTAAAAAGCTATCAAGTTCCTTCAGCGATATCAAGTTCGTTACGTTAAAGGTTTTTCGCCAAAAACCAACCGTAGCCCTCCGTCATTTCTTTTGGGTATTCAGTAGTATTCAAGCTATGTATTTTGACCAACGCCAAGGCATAGTGTTTGGTAGCCACTGGGTATTCATTTGTTACATAGATAGATGAGTTGGTTTAGGACAGTTGTTCTGCCATTTTAGCCAACGTCAAGGGCATGTGCGGGTGGGTTCAAATTGACAAGATAGTGACGGGTAGAACTTGGCATGTGACTTATGACATTTTGACCAACGCCAAGGTCATAAGAGCATGGGGAAAAATCATATCGGGAGTTTCTAAAGAAACTGAAACTTGCCAAGTATGCGCATACCTTCTGGAGTGTGAGTAACGTGAGTGGATTCCGTCACGTTATCATGCGATGAGAGTTGGATCCCGATTCCCACTGATGAGTTAGTTTACTCTTCGGGTAATCCCGATTGATTCTTCTTTCAGGTTTGGAGGAGAATTTGACAGTACAGTGGGAGGTTTCCTGATTAGATAAAGTGATAACCATTCTGATCTAGGTTAGAGTGCACGCAGAGTGTTTCTTTTCTCTCTCTCTCTTGCAGCGACCATTGACCGACCCTAGACTATGACTCAGTGACCAAGTTAACCGAACCTTTTTAAAATACCGACTTTTGGATTGTCTGAGTTGCATAAGTCATTGCCACTCCTTCTTTTACACTTTGAATTTCTCAGAATACCCCGTATTACTACGGACATCCACTTCCATTGGATAGATCCATCATATGGTTATATACGAACTCGAAGGGACTTCTTCGAGGATGGATCCAGGTTCAGGAGAAATAGAATTGGTTTATTCAGTTGTCTTTTGTTATCACTTTCTCTCAGGTTGCGAGGGCTCCTTGGTTTAGGAGAGTAGACCTATTACGCTTATTGGATAGTCTTCTCCCAAACCATCGGCAGGTGCCGAAAGGTAGGGAATGAAGAAAACCAATTAGCCTAAGTAAGGTGTGCAGAAGGTAATACTTAAAGACAAAATAAAGGGATTAGAAAGAGGGCAAAGTAAATTGCGACTGTTATCATTCACGACCAAACCACGTACTTCATCGCCACTCTGGTTTCACCTTTAAAAGAATAAGGTATTATTCAGTTGTCTTTTATCATCACCTTCTCTCAAGTTGCGAGCACTCCTTGGTTTAGGAGGGTACACCTATTATGCTTACTGGATAGTCTTCTTCTAAACCATAGGCTGGTGCCGAACGGTAGGGAAGGAAGAAAACCAATTAGCCTAACGATGGTGTACAGAAGGTAACGACTAAAGACAAATAAAGGGATTTGGAGAGATGGCAGTGAAATATACGGTTAAAGTCATAAATTTGATTATGGAAGAGGCATTACTATAAATACCAGGATACCCCTACGAAACATTTTCATGTTTCAGTGCATTGTTGAAGCAAAATTGTTTTCCCGATTAGATACTTACTCCAGGGTATGTATTTACCAGGTTTCATTCTCATATCTGTATGGTTTTACAGATGATGAGTGGGAGTAAGTTATTGGGAATTAGGTGATCATCCTCATTGTATCGGAATTCGTTGTAATTGGTCATATTTGAGGAAATCGCCTGGGTACAGTTTTCCACCTACGACGCACAGGTTTTTGAGTTGTTCAAACTCAGCGGACTTATACAGAGTATTGTATGTTGTCCAAGTGTCCATCAGGACAAAGGGGTAGGTCCTCGTAGTATGTTCAGTTTACTTAAGACTTCTCTAGTTTTTAGACAAGTGTTTCGTAGCAATACAAGGTCTAAGTTTTGAGAAGTTGTGGGTATAAGAATAAAGTAGAGAACCAGGTGTCTCAAGTATCGGGATTCTTCAAAGAGATCGAAGATGTAGATTCTTGTGATTGGTATTCAGATGATAGTAATGGTTTTGAGAAACGTGTTTCTCTTTCAGGTTACTCATAATTGGATGTATTCCTAAGTTGAGTAATGCTGATTAGCCTCTTTCGATTAAGTTGATATGCACTGGAGACAGCTGCATGATTTGAATCTGGTTCCAATTAAATAAGTGCCAAAGTTTCTATATTGGATATAGAATGGTTCATATCTTAACGATATTAAGGTACGGGGAGTTGTCCAGCTTATGCTTAAAACCAGACTCTGGATAACTCAGGGCACGTTTCTATAATGGCTGTTTGTGGGTTGACCCTGGCTATGACGAGGGTTGATTTTCTACCATTTGGAAGATCAATAGTGATATTGTTCTTGACTCGCCACAGTTATAGTAAAATTGTTTTTTTTCAGAAAACAGTAGTGGGAGTATGGTAGAACTGGAATTGATTCCAGAACAGCGAACGATTACGGAAAATTTAATAGGACCTAAAGATTCAATCAGGTTAGACATTCCATTAGCCAATCCGCAAATATGATGGGTAACCTCAGACACCCGAGAGGTACTCCGGTAGCCTTAAGGACGGTGACAGGGAGGTTCTTGTTTACCCAGACTTGACACTACTGTTGTTCCAGACTGTGAGACCCGGCAGGAGGTTAAGTATAGCGTCGTTCTAAACTAGCTTTAGAAGTGCACGTATATATTATTCTGCCAGAAGGTTGTTGTGGTCAGTGGGAGCATCAGAAGCATAGTGGGCAAGATGCTTATGTCTATTTATAGACTTGAGCAGTTATAGCGGAGATAGATCATCTAATTTTGATGTGACAGTCATAGGTTTGACTTCATCAGAATAGGGGATGGATCTGTTAAGAATGTAGTAGGGTGTGATGTCATGGTATCTGGATGACATACACAGAGTAGAAAGTTAAATTCCTATACTACGATCGGTTGTACTATGGTCGTCACACAGTTGTTTCTCCAGATAGGATATGGATATAATATCAGACATTCTGGTTTCTAGATCTATGGTTTTAGATCTGGATTTGGGTAGTTTCCCAATGTAGGTACTTTGACAGTATTCTAATGGTTTTTAGAATAGATGACTCCTGGCATGGTGGTGTACCTACAGGTGATGGAGTCACCTTCTCTAAAGGTGTCTTATAGACTAAAGGGGAGAGGGCTGTGCATGATTGGCAGATCACTTGCTTAGGCAATTGAGTCAATCGTGAGATGTCAAGTACCACACCAGATGTTGTTTTTGCACTAGATGCAATAAGTTTGTATTAATCCAATCCTGGAGAAACATAAGGAAGCAGTTTTAGAACATAAGTGCACGTTCTACGGATTTGATGACGGCAGCCTCCTTCGGGAGACGGTTATCATTCCAGGCTTCAAAGGTGACATGGATTACAGAGTGATTGTCAGAGTTATAGTTTTCCCTCTGATGAGGGACAGTATTACGGACAGGTGGTCCAAGAGGATACTGTGGAAGGCCTGGTGCAGGATACTGACTAGATTCGGTGATCGATACAGTCTAAGAAGTTTGGATTTGGAGTTCATTTATGAACTAGGTCCCATCAGATATCCAGACATATTCTAAGATAGGTATTACTCAATTCGGGAGATGGCTTTCTCCGCGAACTTGAGATTAAGAGAGATATAGAAAGAAACATCTAGGCGGATCCACTCACTGAGGCTATTTCTCGAACACAATAGTTTTACAAATGGGCTTTGTGAAACGGATTAGTAGAGGAGTTGGATGTTCGGTTTCACACGGGCTGTGAGTAGTCGACATCGCAATAATTAGCCCTAAGTGCCATCAGAGTCAATTATTGGATCACCTATGATAGTGCCCTCAGAGTCAATTATTGGATCGCAGGCACGTGATTGCAATGATTGCGGAGGACCTATACCCGTAGGACAGTCTTACTCGAGATGATAGTATGCTATCTGGTTTGCCTTTATCAGTCGTGTACAGGTTCAGGTGACTGATCACTGTTACACTTTGATAGAGCCCTTAGGATCTTGTGTTACTACCAACAGTATGATGGCGATCATATACGTGAGAGTTGGGTGGTTTATAAGCATATCCTTAATTGTGGTCCCTAGTCCTGGGAGTTTCGAGACAGGGCATCGATACTCAGGAGTAGACTAGTGTATACAGTCGAGACCCCGACGAGGGGCAGTGGCCGGTCTCACAAGCCACTGGTGTCAGTTGGATCACCTAAGATGTATACAGGTGCTCATTGGGTTATGAGTACACCGGACAGTAGTCCCCGGGAACCTGCTAGTTGGTATTATACATATCGTCAGATAGCAGTTCCCTGGTGACATGTGTACAGGTTAGTTCATCGACCTAAGGTCGTCATTTGTCTCGTGTGAGTTCCCACTGTGCTTTGATTTCTGCCCTACCACGGCTCAAAGGAGTCGTGCAAACAGGTAGTTTTTCGGTACAGTCCCGAGCTACATGGAGGCACGTGAGCAGATCGGCAGGGGATTCGTCTCTCCCGGTATTGGGAGTCAGATCGCGCTGTGTCTAGGAGAGCCATTACACAAAGCCCACGGCCGTGGCAGGAGATTTACTGGTAGGTACTTCAGTAGTATCTCAGGGTGTTTTTAGGCTATACTCCGACACGACTTATACTGCTGTTGGGGGTCTGACGTAACCAGCCCCCTAGGCAGATATGCGATACTCATAGACGAACGGACCGGACTGTATATACATTGTCACTGTTAGGCTCAGTAGGGTTTCCGGATGAGTTCGCTCATCGGCCTCCCTTGAGGTCAGTCCATGGGCAGCCGTTACGCACAGCTAGTGCCGCTGACGGCTTGTGGTTAAAACTACTGCCAGGGTACTGACGAGTCATTAGAGTCCCCCACAGACAGTTTCCTAAGTTCGGGCGAAACGTTGTAGAGGCCGTATGGTTTTATGGCAGGGTTCGGAAAATGCACGTGCGTTTACGCACGTGTCATTTTTCGGGCAGATAATACTGGTGGGCTTTGGTTTAAGCCGGATCCGACTATTATATTGAGTAGATATAATATCTTTGTCTCAGTTCCATTTGTATTCGGTCATAATATAAATGCGGGTATATACAGTTTCGGGGTTATCCTGAAATTCGTTTCAAGATCACTTTTGGAAGTTGCCAGTTTCCAGTTTTCTATCAGCCGTATTTAACATTCGGTTAAATACGGATTTATCTTTTCTTTAGATGAGTGTGGAAGCTTCTAGAGGCTTCTAGAAGGTGGTGACTAGGTTCATGCATCTTAGTGACTCATTAGTGCATTTAATGATGTTTGATGACTAGGGTTAATGATTCACCACTTGCATTAATGGTGTTCATACAAGGTGTTATGATATGCTTCATTGTTGTGGTCACCCCCTTGCTCCTACACTCACCCCCTCCACTTTATATGGCCGGCCACCCCTTGGTGGAGGGTTATGGTTGTTGTTTTAAAAAGATGTTAGTTTGTGGTTTATGGAAATTTCATAGCCTCTTTCATTCCATCACCCGATTCGAGTGGCAACTTCATTAACCGTTCGTCCACGGCTTTGGACGAAGTGAGACAAAATATTCTACTCATTCTCTACATCAATCTTGGTCGTCTCTTTTAGCAAACTTGACGACGGAGTTGTCTCTAGTCAGAGGCGGGAGCCCGTTTAAAGATCCGTTGACGTGGTGCCACCTGGACGAGGAGATCGATGAGATCGGAGCAGCCGCAACAGAGCGTGGGATGATGGTTAAAGAATGAAGGACTCGGATCGTTCAGTATAACCTTTCTACCCTCTTTACAGTTTGTTAGTTTAGCAATAATGGCAGATCCGGATTATAGTATATGATAGCGCCAGTTAAAAGTTTTTGTTCCGCATTTGGCGTCTGTTGACGGCAGGGGTGCTACCGTAGACTTACACATGATGCTTATTGTCATTGGGTGACAGGTGGATGGGATCCACATATATATACAGACTTTTATTACATTGATCATACTTCACTTGTATATATAACAGGGTATGAGGGCGCTGTTAAATATACCCTTACACCAATATTAGTGGAATGGGACGCTAATATATGTGTATTGACTTTCATTTTGATACTTCATCATATTTACTTCATCCAGACATACCCTATATGTATGACATGTTATTACCTGAGGCACTGGCACGGGTACTTGGCACTACATACATGATTAGATGTTACATTGCCACCTTATCATGCTTCAGGCTTATTCTTTGAGGTTTATATATCTGATCGTATTGACCTAGGAGTATGTAGTGCATTCGATTTCTTCTTGTAGATATTCTCTATTCACGAGTTGGCAACTCACCCCCGTTGTGCCACAATTCTTGCAGGTTTTGCCGTACAGGTTCCATAGCGGCATTTCTGGCACACTGCTTCCTTGCGGGTGAATTGCATTTGGTAGGTGGGTTCTTTTGCATTAAGAACCACCATTGTACTTGTATTATTCCTTTGTATCTAGAATTCCATCAACAAAAACTTGTATATTGTTTCAGACGTAGACACTAGTGATGTATTATTTCAACCTTAGAGTCGCGTGTAGCAGTATTACGGTTTTCATGTTATTGTAAGTTTCTTTTGAGTTTTGATCCTCGCCATTCGGCGTTGTATATTATATTGTTTGTGTGGTTTTGACCGTCGATTGACGAAGAGCTAGCTCCCGCTTGGGGATGCCTTTTATCTTTGCATATATATTGTTCTTGTTGTACCCCATTCGGGGCCAGTATTTACAAAAGAAACTCTGCCGAAATTTTTAGAACAGACCTTACATTTTTAAAATGCATATTCGGCTTAGTTATTTAAAAACCTTGACTTCAAACATATTTTTCTTCACTTCTTTATACCAGTTTTCTTTATTTACTCTTAAAATGGTTTTAGATTTCTGGGCTTTTGGCTTACTTGGATCAGATGGAGTCCTATAGACTTCATATGGTTCAAGGGCCAGTCACGTGCTCTTTCGGGTCGTGACAATATATTAGCAATCGACCAATAACACTTACAAACTACGTTTGACCGACGCACCAACTCCAAACATACTCTCAAGTGTTCGCTTAGTAGCTAACGTACATAGCGACACTATGAAACCAACTCAAGAGCAACAGATACACAAAGACACGAACCGTATCGGATAACGTAACGCGCGTAAACGAAACACTAGAAATAAGCAAAGTGATCCCAGATTTTGCTACCTAAACAATTTGTGAATGTTGCATATACCATAAGACCACACACAACCCAGAGACCCCTACTCCAAAATAAACCACCAACCACCCCACTCTCGCCGCAAATTGCGACCAGAACCATTGAATTTGCGACCTGTTCCTGAGGGAATGGGCTCTTATTTTAAGGGTATCCTTTAGGTCACTAAACAAGGTCACTGTAATGGGAACTTTTCCAACAAATACCTGGTTTGATAGCAGATCATCCGAGACACCAAACTACTCTAAAAATACGATATTTACCAGAAACGAAACTTTACGCATTCTAAACTAAAACTAACAAGCTACGCAACGCTAAAAAGACTTACTTAACAGAAAGAGATCGTTACCTAC
The DNA here is from genome assembly GCA_030015575.1 of Agapanthus africanus. Taxonomy (NCBI): domain Eukaryota; kingdom Viridiplantae; phylum Streptophyta; class Magnoliopsida; order Asparagales; family Amaryllidaceae; genus Agapanthus; species Agapanthus africanus. The sequence continues at coordinate 368,288,617 of CM057346.1, forward strand.
TCCCACAAGCTCAAAAATCCTAGATTTCCATGCTCCAAGGCATCCAAGAGGCAAAGCAAGGCTTATGAAGTGATTTTTGTGAGATTTGATAAAGTTTGTGAAGGTTTTTGTGATGGAAGTATGAATGTTCAGTTGAGGTAAGAGGAAGTGATGAAAGAAATGATAAGAGATGAAGTGAGAGTGAATGAGAGAGGGTGTGAAGAAAATAGAGAGAGAGGTGAGTGTAAGGGGTGAGTGCACCGTTGCAATAACTCCACATTAATGCAAACCATCAAGTCTCCATGACTTACCTTGCCACCTCCTCTTCAATCCAAAACAAGAAGAAAATATCTCACTCAAATATCTAGAGGTTTAGGTTATGGGTTAAGCAAGGATTAGGTTAAGTTTAAGTTGTCATGGTCACTAAACTATATTAGCACAAACAAACCCTCACATTAACGTGAACGCGTGCGTTCAAGCCATAACAAATAATAATAAAATATTAATTAAATGTTATAAAATGTGAGGAACCCAAATTGGTAAACTTTTTATAGAAAACCCGCATTATCGTCTAATTAACACTAATCGAAAACTAAGACGTTACAGCAAAGCAAAAAGTAATCGATTATAGGAAAATTATTACCCTGACGCAAACCTCTGCCCAAGGGTCACTCCCGATGAAGGGATCTCGGCCCTTGCCTCGTCGAATGAGGTGCTGGATATTCATAACCGAATACCTCTGTGCAAAACAAAAGAGAACGTCCTTGTAATAACAGCTTTTTGAAAATTGTTCCAACAACATCGAATATTTTTGTTTTCATTGCATTGATCTGAATCAACGCAGTCCCATCAATTAATCACACCACAAAGATTGAAAATATGATGTACGTATATGCCATCCGTATTCGCCACTGGGTCCCGTCATCACCCGTTTGGTTACTTAACTAACGACAGAGCGGGGACTGGACTAACGCGGGTGTAAAACATATACAACATCTACTAGTATATATATCAATATATAATAATCGCTCCAGGCATGATAAATGCAACATCATAGATAAGTAATAAGTATCACAGAACAATACAGATAATCTGGGAGCCCCGGGTTTCCTTGGAGCCGCAAGTGAAACTCGACGTTCCCCTGGTCGTGTGGATAGCCTGTGCAATGAAAACCAAGACCCCTACGAGTGAGGCAAGTTACCCGCCAAAACCTGAAGCGAGGTAGCCCCCTTCAGCAAAGTGAATGGACCACCCAGCACTTTACGGAATCCGGTAACTTGAGCACCCCTTCTTGGGTCAACCTGTACCCCTTACGAGTGCGGCGAATAGCCCGCCAATTCTAGAGTGAATCCCCCTCCGTCTCAAAGCCATGAGATGCAGGCACGTTGCCCTCTAGAACCCGGCTATTTGTGCACTCCACCGCGGGGTAATCCTAGTACAGAAAAGAAAATATGTACAACGATTACATCGACCTCAACCCGGTCGTGCCCCAACCAAATAATATACAAACAGGCAGTGACAGCAGTCCACATGTCGGACGCTCGCCCCGTGATATCAAATGTACAAATAAAACTAAACTGTACTAGAATTGCAACGAAGCTATCCACCATGAAGAACCACAACATCACAGCACAACACAGAACATCAACGTGAATGTCACGTTCGCAAACCCGTCTAAAAGGACTATAGCAATTAGACAAGTTGTACCGCTCGAATAACATTCACGGTCCCAGATAGTAATGTAAGTACTGCAAACTTTAAACAAGATTAAAAAATATCGACTTCGAAATAACCCTCGAATAGTCCCAAACAACTAGATAAAACCATATCCAAACTGGGCTAAACAAACAACACCGCTGAACCAACTTTCCAGAGACAAGTCCACACCCCAAAAACGAAACCTAAATGCCTCAAAATGGCCGGCCTCCTCGGATTTTTGGTGATTGTACTCGGCCAAAATCCGATGGATTGGTCTCGTATTTGGGGTACAGTCTATAGTGTTAGTTGTATGTATGCCCTAGAGGCCAGTATTGTACAGATGATGTATATTATATTGGATGCTTGGACATATATAGAGATGACTTTCTTGCTCGATATGATAGTATGCTATCTGGTTGCTCTTTATCTTAACATGTACACTTGTCTCTTTAAACTGTCTTATAGTTACATGTTGGTAAAGCCCTTAGGATGTGTACTTGACTACCTGGACTATGATGCAGATCATACTAGTGGGGACATGGTAGTCCATAAGTACATCCTTCAAGGTCCCTAGTCGTGGGTGTATCGAGACGGGGCATCGATATACCAGAGTAGACTAGCGTATACGCTTCTCGACCCATGAGATGGGCGATGGATGATCCCATATCCATTGGTGTTTGACATCAGAGATGGTATACGGGTGCTCAGTGGAGACTGGGTACACTGGACGGACTCGCCGAGAACTCCCAGATGGTATTATACCTCACGTCAGATGGCAGTTCTCAGGTGACACTTGTACAGGTTAGTCTGTAGACCCGAGATCGTCATAGAGTCTTGTGTGATTCCCACTGTGCTTTGATCTCCACCTTACCACGTACATGAGGGCGTACAAAATGGTGGTCTTTGGGTACAGTCCCGAGTCACATGGAGGCAATGAGCGATAGGAGGGGTTTCGTCTCTCCCGGTATTGGGGGTTGATGTTGCGCAGTGCTCGATTGGCCGTAACAGGGAAGTCCCTGGCCAGGGCTGATCAGAGATTTGCTGGTAAGTGTTACCACTAGTTTCTCGACCCGTTATGAGCCTCACATCGGCACGACTTATCGGTTATTGGGGTCTGACGTATACCACCCCTAGACTTGATATGCGACATATCAGACGAACAGACCGGACTGTACGGTAAGTGTTACTGGTTGGATTCACAGGAGTGTGAGCGGGCTAGCTCGTCGATCTTCTGATCGCTCAATACCCGGGTGGCCGTTACGTTTAGCAGATCGCTTGCGGCTTGTGGGTGCTTGATATGATCATCATCTGCTACCGGCGTATTGACGAGTCTTTAGAGTCCTACACAGAGGTTTCCTGGCTCAAGCGAAACGAAATAGGAGCGCATATGAGATATGTGCGGGACCGAGAATAATGCGTGTATGTGATACCGTATTTGATTCTCACGATTAATGTTTCGATTGGTTGTATGTGATATAACCTAGTTATCGAATCGAAGATCGATTCGATAAGCCGATACATTGAATAGTAGTCGGTCATGTGCGACATGACCGGATCATTGAATCAAGTGTTGATTTAATGATTTAATCTATAATTATATATTTGATATATTACTTTACATTAAGTAGTATTGGTTCACTTTAAACGGATTTTTCTCACTTGATGCACATTGTATATGTGATATACTTTTGTGCACATTTTTGTATCATGTTTGATGATACTTGATCATTTGGTTAAATGTGTAGAATTAAACCATGGTTAATTTGATAATTAGGGTTTTACATATTTATTTATTTGTTCATTTATTTATTTGAAAATGATTTAAAGAGAATGGTGGCTTTCTTTTGTCTTTAGTTGAAGCTTCATGAAGCCTTGACTTTTGCAACCATTCTTGTCCACATGCTTAACCCTAACTCTCAAAATGACCATGGTTTATTCTCTACACTTAACCCTAGTTAGATTATGATAAGTATGAATTTTCTTTTCATTTTATAATAACTTATCATAAAACTAGCTTCATCTTCTCCTTCTTCTTCAAGATAGAAACCTTGATGCCATCAATGGCAACTTGAGTTCTAGTGAGAGAAATCCAATTCTAAAGTGAACCCACCTCCTATTTCTTCACCCTCTACCTCTTGCCAAGTTGTTTTGGGTGTTTTCTTCATAAGTTTCACAACTTTGTGAAGTCGGAGCTTGAACTTGTGATGCCTCGACATAGATCGTTTTTGACACGAAGCCGACGACCTAGCTCGCCCGTTTCTCCGATGATGCCGACGATTGAGTTCGGGATTCATGATGGACAGCGAGAGGACACCCACGTGGAGCTAAGGAAGTGGAGAACCAGATCTACAAAGGTTGTAGCATCTAACTTTTAGTTAAGTAGTTAACTAGATTATCTTTTCGCCTAGAATTCTAGCCGACGATCCGTATTAGGGTTTCTCGGCACCCATAAAATTTTAAATTGGCATGGTTGATGCCTTGTGTGACCTCTATAGTGTGCCTAGGAACCCTACAGTGGTATCAAAGCCTAGCTAGAGCCTTAGGCGAAGTCTAGACGGAGTTTGAAACCCGAACGAACCCGAAACCCTAAAACCCAAGTGCTCTCTGGACTTTTTCTAAAATCTGGGATTTTTCAATATTAAAAATGCTTAAAAAATTCAGCAGGGAATTCTAAGAATTACGGTGCAATTTTTATTCAATGAATAGTTAAATGCGCGGCGGAACCGCGGCCTAAGCCAGCTTAGGCGGCGGTTCCGCGGCTAAAGAATGACGTCAGCCATCCTCCTCTGCAAAGTAATTCATAGTTTCTGCTGCTGAGTTTTATGGGTATTTTTAATAATTATTCAAGAGTTGAATTTTCTGGGGTGTTTTAGAGCTTCGGTGTTTCGACCGGATTATCAAACTTCGTCTTTGTGTATTTCCGGATAATTTTTGAATTTGGTAAAAAGTTCGACCGGATATAAATACCCAACTTTTCCCCTGTCGGGAAATTTCCAAGTGTTGGATTTTTCCGTAGTTTAACGACGTTCTAAGTAGTGCAAGTAACGCGATGGACCCTCTAGAAGACAACAAACCTTAACTCGATTATGTGACCGTCTTGAACTGCCCTTTGAACCTTCGGATTTGGGGCAGTACGGTGTGCCACATGTGAGGCGTTGGCTTGACCCTTCTACGGCTGGAACGTTGGTACTGAGGCACGAACTGAATGTTGTTAGACTTATTTCATGTGTTGAGCTGTATCGGGAAAACTTGGGTATTCGACTGTTCGATCGGAAAGTTTAACATTTTCTGTTTATCTGAAATGGGATACAATAATTGGAATTCATAAATAGTTATGAGATAATTGGATGAATGTTATAAATCTAGCGGTTTAGTTTCACTTGATATCGAAAAGAGTTTTCGATAATGGGACTAAAATGCGGGGTTTATAACTGTTAGGCATGTGATGTCTAAAAAGGTTGTGGATTCCAACTGTTGTAGTTTTACACTTTCTTTTCTGTGACCGTAAGTGTAATATGTGATATCGCCGGTTTCGTTGCTATATGTCAATGACAATTGGGATGCGCATATTTACTTACGTTGATAACATGTGATGTTATGTGTCGCTGGATATGTTATATTGGATCGTCGTGTTTGAATAGCCGGGGGTTTTTATGTGAGATGAGTGTTTTTCGTTTTCATTCATGTAAAAACTTGTATGTAATATTCTTTTATTTGGGGCACTTCCAGTTAGCGGAAGTTGTCACCTTTTGTATATTATTTACTTTTCCGCATTAGGATAGACCCAAGGAGGGGAGCACAAGTAACCGGGTTCTGGGGTCCAGTGGGAGACCAACTCGAGCAGTCGAGTCCGGGTCTCCTAACCGTAGAATTGGCAGGGTTGCTTGCCGCTCTCGTAGGGGTCTAGGGGTGTGGGATTGGCTATTCATCACGACCATGGAATCCGTGTTTTATACTGGCTCGTATTGAAAACACGGACGTCCTAGTATATCCAATGTTTCATATGTTTCTTCTGCTGCGATATATGTGATGTTCTGTGATAGATACTTTATATAGTATATATGATATATTATATAGACATTACTTATGTTTTGCACCCGCACTAGCCCTACCCTGCTCTGTCGTTAGTTACCTAACCTAACGGTGCACGAGGGTGTTAGTTATATGTATGCCCTAGAGGCCATTACTGTACATAGGATGTATATTGTAGTGGATGCTGGGACATATATAGGGAGGACTTTCTTGCTCGACATGATAGTATGCTATCTGGTTGAACTTTACCTTAACGTGTATACTGATTGTCTCTCTGTTACATGTTGGTAAAGCCCTTAGGATCTGTACTTGACTACCTGGACTATGATGCAGATCATACTAGTGGGGACATGGTAGTCCATAAGTACATCCTTCAAAGTCCCTAGTCGTGGGTGTATCGAGACGGGGCATCGATATACCAGAGTAGACTAGCGTGTACCTTCTCGACCCATACAGATGGGCGATGGATGATCCCATATCCATCGGTGTTTGACATCAGAGGAGATATACGGGTGCTCAGTAGAGACTGGGTACACTGGACGGACTCGCCGAGAACTCCCAGATGGTATTATACCTCACGTCAGATGGCAGTTCTCTGGTGACACTGGTACAGAGTAGTCTGTTGACCCGAGATCGTCATAGAGTCTTGTGTGGTTCCCACTGTGCTTTGATTTCTATCTTACCACGTCCAAGAGGGCGTGCAAAACGGTGGTTTTTGGGTACAGTCCCGAGTCACATGGAGGCAATGAGCGATAGGAGGGGATTCGTCTCTCCCGGTATAGGGAGTTGATGTTGCGCTGTGTTCGATTGGCTATAAAAGGAAATCCCTGGCCAGGGTTGCTGAGATTTGCTGGTAAGTGTTACCAGTAGTTTCTCGAACAGTTATAGACCTCATATCGACACGACTTATTGAGCTATTGGGGTCTGACGTTTACCACCCCTAGGCGAGATATGCGACATATCAGACGATCAGACCGGACTGTACGGTAGTGTTACTGGTCGGATTCACTGGAGTGTGAGCGGGCTTGCTCGTCGATCTTCAGATCGCTCAATACCCGGGTGGCCGTTACGTTTAGCAGACCGCTTGCGGCTTGTGGATGTTTGATATGATCATCATCCGCTGCCGGCGTATTGACGAGTCTTTAGAGTCCTACACAGAGGTTTCCTGGCTCAAGCGAAACGAAATAGGAGCGCATATGAGATATGTGCGGGACCGAGAATAATACGAGTATGTGATACTGTATTCGATTCTCGCGATGTGACATTGATCGGTTATATGCGATATAGCCGGGTTATCGGATCAAGTGTTGATTCGATAAGATGTTACTAATGATACCAGTCGGTTATGTGCGCATGACCGGATCATTGAATCAAGTGTTGATTTAATGATTTAATGTATAATTATATATTTGATATATTACTTTGCATTAACTAGTATCGGTTCACTTTAGACGGATTTTCTCACTTGGTTCGTGCGCATTGCATATGCGATATGTTTTTTTGCACTTGTATGTATCATGTTTGATGATGCATGCTAACTTGAGTTTGTGTAAAGATTAAACCATGGTTATTCAAATGGTTAGGGTTTTGTTTTTCATATCTATTTATTTATTTATTTATTTGGAAAATGAAATGAGAAGAATGGAGGCTTTCTTTGTTTTTCATGAAGATTCATGAACCTTTGACTTTGTCCACCATTCTTATCTCATGCTTAACCTAACCATTTGAATTAACCCTAGTTAAATCTCTACACATAACCATGGTTATATTATGATAAGAATTCATTTTCTTTGATTATTCTTTTTAACTTATCATAACTATTTTCCTTCTTCTTCTTCATTCTTCAAGTGAAGAAAAGCAAGGTCCATCAATGGTGATTGTTGGAAATGAGTGAGAAATCCAATTCTAAAGTCTACCCACTTCCTATTTCTTCATCCTCTACCTCTTGCCAAGTAGTAGAGTGTGTTTCCTTCACAACTTTTCAAGGTTTGGTGAAGGTGGAGCTTGATTCATCGATGCCTCGACGTAGATCATCTTCGGCATGGACATCGACGACCTAGCTTGCCCATTCTCCGACGAAGCCGATCCTAGAGCCCGGATTTGATTTGGACAGCGGAGACGACCTCGTTGCGGAGCCGTGGAGGTGGAGGACCGGATCTACAAAGGTTGTATTTCCGTATTCTCATTAGTTAACTGTTAACTAGTTCTTGTTCGCCTAGACTTCTAGTATACGATCCGTTGTCTAGGGTTTGTAGGCACCATATTTTTGAAATTGCCATGGTTGATGGCTTGGGAGACCTCACTAGCGTGCCTAGGAACCCTGCAGTGGTATCAGAGCCTAGCTAGAGCCTTAGGCGAAGTCCAGACGGAAATTGAAGTCCGAACGAACCCGGAACTCCAAATCAAATATGCTCTCTGTACTTTTTTCAAAAAAGTGCATTTTTCCACATTAAAAATATTCAGAAAAACATGCAGGAAAATATAAGATTAACTGTGCAACCCGTAGCCCTAAATCCATTAAAGCGCCGCGCTTCCGCGGCACGAGCATGGCTCGTGCGGCGGAAGGGCGGCCGTTTTGTCGTCTTATGTGGGTTTGTTTGCACAGTAACTCCTATTTAACTGTGCTGAGTTCTCTGGATATTTTTAAAATTTTATTCAAGTGTTGAATAATCTGAGTTGTTTTGGGAATTCGGTGTTTCGATCGGGGTATCAAATTTTGTCTGTGTGGCTTTCCGGATAAATTTTAAAATATGTTAAAAAGTTCGACCGGATACAATACCCAACTTTTCCCCTGTCGGGAAATTTCCAGGTGTTGGATTTTTCCGTAGTTTAACAACGTTCTAAGTAGTGCAAGTAACGCGATGGTCCCTCTAGAAGACACAAACCTTAACTCGATTATGTGACCGTCTTGAACTGCCCTTTGAACCTTCGGGTTTGGGGCAGTACGGCGTGCCACATGTGAGGCGTTGGCTTGACCCTTCTACGGCTGGACCGTTGGTACTGAGGTACGAACTGAATGTTGTTAGACTTATTTCATGTGTTGATCAGTTTCGGGAAAACTTGGGTGTTCGATTGTTCGATCGAAAAGTTTGACATTTTCTGTTTATCTGGAATGGGATACAATAATTGGAATTCGCAAAAGTTATGAGATAACTGAATGAATGTTATAAATCTAGCGGTTTAGTCTCACTTGATCGGTTGCCACAGAATTTTGATGTGATCAAAAGTCCGTCGCAATCACGTAGCGTACGCGGATACTCGCCGGGTAAACTTAATAGACAGCCTCGCTCCATAGCCCCGACCAAGTGACTGTAGGAGAACCCCGTCGCCGAAAGCATCCGTTCGGGTGCTCGCGGTAGCGGTGTTCCGCCTTGGTGCACTTCGTCGACGGTATCAGGGGTGCGGCCGCCTACTGAAGTTTGCGACGAGCATTCGATCAGGATGTCGGGAATCTTGTTGAATTGCCCTACTTGATATTGAAAAGTGTTTTCGATTTTGAGACTAAAATGCGGGGTTTATAATTGTTAGGCATGCGATGTCTAAGTAATTCATTTGATTAGGCATGCGATGTCTATGCAGATTGCGGATTCCAACTGTTGTAGTTTTACACTTTCTTTTCTGTGACCGTAAGTGTAATATGTGATATCGCCGGTTTCGTTGCTATATGTCAACGACAATTGGGATGGACATATTTACTTACGTTGATGACATGCGATGTTATGTGTTGCTGGATATGTTATATTGGATCGTCGTGTTTGAATAGCCGGGGTTTTTTATGTGAGATGAGTGTTTTTCATTTTCATTCATGTAAAAACTTGTATGTAATATTCTTTTATTGGGGCACTTCCAGGTCGCGGAAGTAGTCACCGTTTGTATATTATTTACTTTTCCGCACTAGGATAGACCCAAGGAGGAGGGCACAAGTAACCGGGTTCTGGAGTCCAGTGGGAGACCAACTCGAGGAGTCGAGTCCGGGTCTCCTAACTCTAGAATTGGTAGGGTTGCTTGCCGCTCTCGTAAGGGTCTAGGGGTGTGGGTTTGGCTATTCATCACGACCGTGGAATCCGTGTTTTATACTGGCTCGTATTGAAAACACGGACGTCCTAGTATATCCAATATTTCATATATTTCTTCTGCTGCGATATCTGTGATGAGATCATGTGATGTTCTTTGATAGATACTGTATATAGTATATATGATATATTATATAGATGTTACTTATGTTTTACACTCGCGCTAGCCCTGCCCTGCTCTGCCGTTAGTTACCTAACCTAACGGTGCACGAGGGGACATCGAGGCGAATGCGGATGGCATAAGTGTACGTCGTATTTATCTGTGATGATTAGGTACTTAAATGATGGGACTTCATTAATGTGATTAATGAATTAAAAGAAACCTAAGATGTTGTAGAATCGAATTTCAAAATAAAACAGGTAGCTACAGTTCTTGCTTTGCACAGCGGTATATATGATATATCCTGCACCTTATTCGATGAGGAAAGGACCGAGATCCCTTCACCGGGAGTGACTCCTTTAGCAATAACTGGCAGATGCTACACACTCGGTTTGTCTTTTGATTGCTTTTAAGTCTTTTTTCTTTGCACAGAGATATATATGATATATCCCGCACCTCATTCGACGAGGAAAGGACCGACGATCCCTTCACCGGGAGTGACTCCTTTAGCAAAACTAGAAAAGCCTCAAAAGCACTCCATTTCAAAATTCATTCGATCCTACAACGATATCAAGTTCATTACGCAAAAGGTTTTCTTAAAAACCTGTCGTAGCCCTCCGTCATTACAGATAAGTACTAGTTAGTATTCGTGCTACGGTAGTTTGGCATTCGTCAAGGCGTAGTGTGCGGTAGCTAACTAGTATTTATCTGCTTATGCATATGATGCAGATTGGATTAGGGTATTCGTACGGCGTTGTTTGGCATTCGTCAAGGGTCGTGCGGGTGGGTTTAATTCGATCAAGTAATGTACGGGTTGAACTTGACTAGTGGACTATGGGTTGTTTGGCATTCGTCAAGGTCATAGCGAGCTAGGGGCAAAATATTATCGGGAATTTCAAGTGTTGAAATTTGCAATGAGATTGCATACCTTCTATGAGATAGTTGGATCCCGATACCCGCTGCGAGTAAGTGTTACTCCTGGGAGAGTTTTATACATTACAACTAGCCGATCAAGTAGGTGTCTAGAAAGGTGTCAACGGGGTTACGCCTCTGGGAAAACGAGGTTTACATTAATTAGGTTCGTGCGAAAGCACGGGGGACCTCCCTCAAAGTACCGACACTGGCCTGGCTGAAAGATTGGCGAACTTGTAGTGTGTAATTAATCCCGGCTAGTCTTTCCTTTTAGGGTTTGAAGGAAGATTTGATAAAAAGCAGTGGGAGCCATCCTGATTAGATAAAATAATAACCAATCTATTCTTGACAGAGCGCACGCTGAGTGTTTTCTTCTCTCTCTCTCCAGGTAGCGATCATATCACGCCTTAATCAAGATAATAATACGGATTATTGACCGAACCCGCTTGTTATACTGAGCTGGGGAACGTTGGTCCCGCTCCAACTTATAAATGTTATAAGACAGAGCAGGAAATTGGGGAATACCAGATTTCCCGTGCCGCCCAAACGAAGAGAGTGCATGCTGATGCATCATCTTCGGGTGTGTTCATTATACAGAACTGTTTCTCAGTATTCTTTACATCCTGGGTATGTGATACCAGATCAGGATCCCAGATATGTAATCTGTTACATAGGGCTACAGAAAGGTAGAGAACTGAGAACGGGTGATAAGTTTCATGAGGCAGAAAACGGGGCAAAAGTTGCAGCCAAGTCTGTCGGTCACTGTCACCCTGTATTACCAATACATTGATTCTGAACGAATGTTGTTAGATACCGAACCTGATATACAAAATCATATCAGTCTCTTTAATAGTAAAGAAAGGATAAAATTTTGTATTGTTGGATAATGTTTTGAACATTTCCTATATCAAAAGTTGATCGGTTCAGGCACGTTATCTAAAAGCATTGATGTTCTAAATCAAACTACAGTTCTTAGTATACGGAACACACACAAGAGGAAGAGTTCAGAAATGAACGAATCCTTCTTGAGGCATTGTAGACTAGGTCATATCAATGTAACCCGACTGGCTGGAGTTACATTTAGATGCATATTTAAATGAGTTTGAATTTGCATCTTGTGAAACTCGCCAGTCATGTCACAAAGATAAGATGACCATAGCTCTGTTTAATGGAAACAGAGAAAGAGTTAGTAAACTCTTGGGATGATACATGTTGATGTATGTAGGTCCCCTGTCTACACATGCCAAGACCGGTTCTTTATACTTCATTACGTTCTCTGATGATCTCTTTAGATTCAGACATATGTTCTTGTTGAAACACAAGTCCGAACCTTTTGAGATATTCACAGAATATAAGTTAGAAGTAGAGAACCAATAAGGGTATAAGTATTATGTCCTATGATGAGATCAGGGAGGAGAATACTTGTGCATGGAATTCCTGAACTATTCTAAAGGAGAATGAGATTCTCTCTCAGCATTACTCCTCTGTATACACCATAGCACGATGGTATATCGGGGTGGAGCAGATACACCCTATATGATATGGTGTGCTCTATGATGAGTAATACTGAGTTACCTTTTTCCTTTTAGGGAGATATGCGCTTGAGAAGCTGCATACCTATTGAATAGGGTTCGAATCAAATCAGTTGCCTACCACTTCATATGTGATATGGAAAGGGAAGAGCCCATATCTTAAGTTAGTTAAGATTTGGGGTTGCCCGGCCTATGTCTAAAAACAAAATCCGGACAAGCTCGAGGCAAGGACTGTAATGTAGAACTGGAAAGGTTCCAGCTATACAAATTACAGCTGATGATTTGATAGAACCAAAGTATTCAGTAGATACCAACGAACCTCAGCCTCTCCGCCGATCTAGTAGGGTTCCTCACCCACCTGAGAGATACTTTAGTTTCTCTATGACAGTGGGAGCGAGGATTGCATCATGAGATGATGACCCAACTAGTTTCGAGCTGGCCATCAGGAGTGGGACTCTGTAAGAATGGCTGGATGCTTAGCGATCTGAGATGGAATCCTTATACGCCAACAAAGTATGGACTTTGGTTGCCATATCTGAAGGGTTAAATCCCCATCAGGAGCAAGTATATCTTGAGAAGATTACTTGGTGTACATGGAAAAGTTGAGACTTTCAAAGCAAGACTTGTTAAAGGTTTGCATCATTGACCAGGTGTGGATCATGATGAAACCTTTTCTAAGTAGCTATGCTTAAGTCCATCCAGATCCTACTTGCCACGGCTACATACCATGACTGCGATATCTGGTGGTTGGGTGTCTTGACTGCTTTTCTAAATGATGATTTAGAAGAGAGTGTCTATAAGTACACAGCCAGAGGGCTTCGTAGACAGTGGGAGCAGCGGAAACGTGTGCAAGATGCTTTTTAGGATAAAGCAGGCATCGCGGAGTTGGAACATCTGTTTTGATGAATTAGTCAAAGAGTTTGACATCATCAAAATGGTAGATGAACCTTGTATAAACAAAAGGTAGTAGGGAGTATGGTGACGATCCTCGTAGAGTACGTGGATGACATACTCTTGATAGGAAAGGAGTTTCCTATGCTACGCTCGATCAATCTCCGTTTATCACAATGTTTCTCCACATAGGATCAAATTGATACCTACTAAATCCTGGATTTTGGATCTATGAGATAGATCTAAATGGATGTTAGGATTCTCACTAGTTGTAGTGAGATGGTATCAATCGATCCTGGGGAGAATCACTGGAAGGGTTCCAGGGTGATAAAGACGACTGAGTGTCAGTCGCAGGCATTGTCTTTACCCTTAGTAAAGGGACGGTATATTGGAAGAGTTCCAAGATAGATACCGTGACATACTAGACGATAAAGGCACGATACATCGCTACTTAAGATGCTACCAAAGAGGCTGTTTGGGTGTATAATGGTTCATGAGATGAACTACGTTCCTACCATTGTGAGACAATGGAGTTGTGGCTTATGCCGAGGAACGCCGGTCCCATCAGTGATCCAGACATATTCTAAGGCAGTATCACTTGATCATGGAGATAGTTGATCTCCAAGGAGATCGAGGTAAGGAGAGTAGACTCAGAGGACAACACAGCGGATCCACTCACAAAGGCCTGTTCCCAGAGAGAGACTTTTATGGGATGGTTGAGTATGAGATACTTCAAACCACTGCTACAGATGGCCCTAGTGCAAGTGGGAGATTGTTAGTTATATGTATGCCCTAGAGGCCATTACTGTACATAGGATGTATATTGTAGTGGATGCTGGGACATATATAGGGAGGACTTTCTTGCTCGACATGATAGTATGCTATCTGGTTGAACTTTACCTTAACGTGTATACTGATTGTCTCTCTGTTACATGTTGGTAAAGCCCTTAGGATCTGTACTTGACTACCTGGACTATGATGCAGATCATACTAGTGGGGACATGGTAGTCCATAAGTACATCCTTCAAAGTCCCTAGTCGTGGGTGTATCGAGACGGGGCATCGATATACCAGAGTAGACTAGCGTGTACCTTCTCGACCCATACAGATGGGCGATGGATGATCCCATATCCATCGGTGTTTGACATCAGAGGAGATATACGGGTGCTCAGTAGAGACTGGGTACACTGGACGGACTCGCCGAGAACTCCCAGATGGTATTATACCTCACGTCAGATGGCAGTTCTCTGGTGACACTGGTACAGAGTAGTCTGTTGACCCGAGATCGTCATAGAGTCTTGTGTGGTTCCCACTGTGCTTTGATTTCCATCTTACCACGTCCAAGAGGGCGTGCAAAACGGTGGTTTTTGGGTACAGTCCCGAGTCACATGGAGGCAATGAGTGATAGGAGGGGATTCGTCTCTCCCGGTATAGGGAGTTGATGTTGCGCTGTGTTCGATTGGCTATAACAGGAAATCCCTGGCCAGGGTTGCTGAGATTTGCTGGTAAGTGTTACCAGTAGTTTCTCGAACAGTTATAGACCTCATATCGACACGACTTATTGAGCTATTGGGGTCTGACGTTTACCACCCCTAGGCGAGATATGCGACATATCAGACGATCAGACCGGACTGTACGGTAGTGTTACTGGTCGGATTCACTGGAGTATGAGCGGGCTTGCTCGTCGATCTTCAGATCGCTCAATACCCGGGTGGCCGTTACGTTTAGCAGACCGCTTGCGGCTTGTGGATGTTTGATATGATCATCATCCGCTGCCGGCGTATTGACGAGTCTTTAGAGTCTTACACAGAGGTTTCCTGGCTCAAGCGAAACGAAATAGGAGCGCATATGAGATATGTGCGGGACCGAGAATAATACGAGTATGTGATACTGTATTCGATTCTCGCGATGTGACATTGATCGGTTATATGCGATATAGCCGGGTTATCGGATCAAGTGTTGATTCGATAAGATGTTACTAATGATACCAGTCGGTTATGTGCGCATGACCGGATCATTGAATCAAGTGTTGATTTAATGATTTAATGTATAATTATATATTTGATATATTACTTTGCATTAACTAGTATCGGTTCACTTTAGACGGATTTTCTCACTTGGTTCGTGCGCATTGCATATCCGATATGTTTTTGTGCACTTGTATGTATCATGTTTGATGATGCATGCTAACTTGAGTTTGTGTAAAGATTAAACCATGGTTATTCAAATGGTTAGGGTTTTGTTTTTCATATCTATTTATTTATTTATTTATTTGGAAAATGAAATGAGAAGAATGGAGGCTTTCTTTGTTTTTCATGAAGATTCATGAACCTTTGACTTTGTCCACCATTCTTATCTCATGCTTAACCTAACCATTTGAATTAACCCTAGTTAAATCTCTACACATAACCATGGTTATATTATGATAAGAATTCATTTTCTTTGATTATTCTTTTTAACTTATCATAACTATTTTCCTTCTTCTTCTTCATTCTTCAAGTGAAGAAAAGCAAGGTCCATCAATGGTGATTGTTGGAAATGAGTGAGAAATCCAATTCTAAAGTCTACCCACTTCCTATTTCTTCATCCTCTACCTCTTGCCAAGTAGTAGAGTGTGTTTCCTTCACAACTTTTCAAGGTTTGGTGAAGGTGGAGCTTGATTCATCGATGCCTCGACGTAGATCATCTTCGGCATGGACATCGACGACCTAGCTTGCCCATTCTCCGACGAAGCCGATCCTAGAGCCCGGATTTGATTTGGACAGCGGAGACGACCTCGTTGCGGAGCCGTAGAGGTGGAGGACCGGATCTATAAAGGTTGTATTTCCGTATTCTCATTAGTTAACTGTTAACTAGTTCTTGTTCGCCTAGACTTCTAGTATACGATCCGTTGTCTAGGGTTTGTAGGCACCATATTTTTGAAATTGCCATGGTTGATGGCTTGGGAGACCTCACTAGCGTGCCTAGGAACCCTGCAGAGGGGACATCGAGGCGAATGCGGATGGCATAAGTGTACGTCATATCTATCTGTGATGTTTAGGTATTTAAATGATGGGACTTCATTAATGTGATTAATGAAAGAAAAGAATCCTAAGATGTTGTAGAATCAAATTTTAAACAAAAAAAAGGTAGCTACAGTTCTTGCTTTGCATAGCGGTATATATGATATACCCTACACCTTATTCGATGAGGAAAGGACCGAGATCCCTTCACCGGGAGTGACTCCTTTAGCAATAACTGGCAGATGCTACACACTCGGTTTGGCTTTGATTGCTTTTAAGAGTTTTTTGCTTTGCACGGTGATATATATGATATATCCCGCACCTCATTCGACGAGGAAAGGGCCGACGATCCCTTCACCGGGAGTGACCCCTTTAGCTAAACTAGAAAAGCCTCAAAATCACTCCATTTCAAAACTTCATTTGATTCTACAACGATATCATGTTCATTACGCTCATGGTTTTTATGAAAAACCTGCGTAGCCCTCCGTCATTTCATATAAGTACTAGTTAGTATTCGTGCTGCGGTAGTTTGGCCTCCGTCAAGGCGCAGTGTACGGTAGCTAACTTGTGCTTATCTGCTAGCATATGATTCGATTGGATTAAGGTATTCGTATGGCGTTGTTTGGCCTCCGTCAAGGGTCGTGCGGGTGGGTTTGATTCAATCAGGAAATGACGGGTTGAACTTGACTAGCGGACTATGGGTTGTTTGGCCTCCGTCAAGGTCATAGGACGCTAGGGGCGAAAGCATTATCGGGAATTTCAAGTGTTGAAATTTGCAATGAGATTGCATACCTTCTATGAGATAGTTGGATCCCGATACCCGCTGCGAGTAAGAGTTACTCCTGGGAGAGTTTTACACATTGCAATTAGCCAATCAAGTAAGTGTCTAGAAAGGTGTCAACGAGTTTACGCCTCTGGGAAAACGAGGTTTACATTAATTAGGTTCGTGCGAAAGCACGGGGGACCTCCCTCAAAGTACCGACACTGGCCTGGCTGAAAGATCGACGAACATGTAGTGTGTAATTAATCCCGGCTAGTCTTTCCTTTTAGGGATTGAAGGAAGATTTGATAAAAAGCAGTGGGAGCCATCCTGATTAGATAAGATAATAACCAATCTGATCTTGCACGAGCATACGCTAAAGTGTTTTCTTCTCTCTCTCTCCAGGTAGCGACCAGTTCATGCCTTAATCAAGATAATAATATGGATGTATTGACCGAACCCGCATGTTATACTGTGCAGGGGAACGTTGAACCCATTCTATCTTATAAGTGTTATAAGAATGAACAGGAAACAGGAGAATATTTGGATTCTCACACCACCCAAAAGGAGAATATGCATGTTGATGCATCATCTTCAGGTGTGTTTGTCATTGAGAACTGTTTCTCAGTTCACCCTACGTCCTGGGTATTAGATACCGGATCAGGATCCCATATATGTAAGATGTTACATGGGCTACGGAAAGGTAGAGAACTGGGAAAATGTGATCATTCCGTTCAAGTAGGGAATGGTGCAAATGTTGCAGCCAAAGCAGTTGGCGAATATCACCTAGTATTAACAAGTGGTGATACAATGATTCTGAATGAGTGCTATTATATACCGAACATGATGTGCAACATTATATCAGTTTCTTTATTGAGTAAAGAAGGATATAATTTTGTAGTACAGGATAATGTTATGAACATATTCCAAAATCAAAAGTTGATTGCATCAGGCTCGTTACATAATGGCATATTCATTCTAAATCAAAATACAGTCCTCAATTTACAAAACACACACAAGAGGAAGAGTTCTGAACTGAACGAATCCTTCTTGTGGCATTGTAGACTGTGTCACATCAATGCGACACGACTGGCTAAGTTGCATAAGGATGGATATTTGAAACCATTCGAATTTTCATCTTATGACACTTGCCAGTCATGTCTCAAAGGCAAGATGACCAAAACTCCGTTTACGGGACACGGAGAAAGAGTTACTGAACTCTTGGGACTGATACATAGTGATGTATGCGGTCCCATATCTACACATGCCAGGGATGGTTCTTCGTACTTCATTACATTCACTGACGATCTCTCTAGATTCGGATATGTGTTCCTGATGAAACACAAATCCGAAGCTTTTGAGAAATTTAGAGAATATAAACAAGAAGTAGAGAACCAAACGGGCAAAAGTATTAAGATCCTTCGATCTGATCGAGGAGGAGAATACTTAAGTAACGAATTCAGAGATTATCTAAAAGAGAATGGGATTCTCTCTCAGCTTACTCCTCCTTATACACCACAGCACAATGGTGTATCGGAGCGGAGAAATCTCACCCTATTAGATATGGTGCGCTCTATGATGAGTACAGCTGAGTTACCTATTTCCTTCGGGGGATATGCACTGGAGACTGCTGCATATCTATTGAATAGAGTTCCAACCAAATCTGTGCCTACCACTCCATATGAGATATGGAATGGTAAGAGACCATATCTTAATTTTATTCAGATATGGGGTTGTCCGGCCTATGTTAAAACACAAAATCCGGACAAACTCGAGGCAAGGTCTGTTCTATGTAAGTTTGTTGGATATCCCGAACATTCGCGAGGGTATATCTTCTACCACTCCGAGGAACAAAAAGTGTTTGTTTCTCGACATGCCACTTTCTTAGAAAAGAGTTTTCTTATGAAACAGACAAGTAGCATTGAGGTAGAACTAGAAGAGGTTCCAGCAACACAAACTGTAACAGAAGACTTGGTAGAACCAGAGGATTCAGTAGAACTCGATGAACCCCAGCCTCTCCGCCGATCTAGTAGGGTTTCTCGTCCACCTGAGAGATACTACGGTTTTCTCATTGACGGTGGAAGCGAGGATTGCATCATGGAGGATGATGACCCAACTAGCTTCGAGCAGGTCATCACGAGTAGGGACTCAGTGAAATGGATGGATGCTATGCGGTCCGAGATGGAATCCATGTACACCAACAAAGTATGGACTTTAGAAGTTGCTCCTGAAGGAGTAAAACCTATTGGGAGCAAGTGGATCTTCAAGAAGAAACTTGGTGTAGACGGGAAAGTGGAGACTTTCAAGGCTAGACTTGTTGCAAAAGGTTTTCGCCAAAGACCAGGTGTGGACTATGACGAAACCTTTTCTCCAGTGGCTATGCTTAAATCCATCCGGATCATGCTTGCCATCGCTGTATATCATGACTACGAAATCTGGCAAATGGATGTTAAGACCGCCTTTCTAAATGGTGATTTAGAAGAGTGCGTGTACATGACTCAGCCAGAGGGCTTCGTAGACAGTGGGAGCAGCGGGAAGGTGTGCAAGCTGTTTAAATCCATTAATGGATTAAAGCAAGAATCGCGGAGTTGGAACATCTGCTTTGACGTCGTTATCAAAGAGTTTGATTTCGTCAAAAACCCAGATGAACCTTGTATCTACAAGAAGATAGCAGAGAGTAAGGTTGTCTTCCTCGTATTGTACGTGGACGACATACTCTTGATAGGAAATGATATTCCTATGCTGCAAGCGGTCAAGCTCTTCTTATCACAAAGATTCTCAATGAAAGATCTTGGTGATGCCTCCTGCATATTGGGAATTAGGATCTATAGAGATGGATCCAAACGGATATTGGGATTGTCCCAATCCAGGTACATCGACACCATACTAAAAAGGTTTAGTATGGAAGATTCCAAGCGTGGGAACTTACCCACGATCTCTGGAGTCACTCTCTCCAAAGAGATGTCTCCCAAGACTGATTTGGAGAGAGCTCGCATGCAAGGGATACCCTATGCTTCGGCTGTAGGATCTATCATGTATGCGATGCTATGTACCAGACCCGATGTAGCATACTCACTAAGTGTAGTGAGCAGGTATCAAGCTGATCCTGGAGAGAATCACTGGACAGCTGTGAAGAGCATTCTCAAGTACTTGCGAAGAACTAAAGAGATGCTCTTGGTGTATGGTAACGGAGAACTCCAAGTGGAGTCCTTTACCGATTCGAGCTTCCAGAGTGATAAGGACGACTCTAAGTCGCAGTCGGGATTTGTCTTTACCCTTTACGGAGGGGCGGTTACCTGGAAGAGTTCCAAGAAGGAAACCGTGGCAGACTCGACGATGGAGGCTGAATACATCGCTGCCAACGATGCTGCCAAAGAGGCTGTCCGGATCAAGAAGTTCATTACTGAACTTGGAGTGGTTCCATCCATTGAGCATCCAATACCTTTGTATTGCGATAACAATGGAGCGGTGGCTTTGGCCAAGGAACCCAGGTCCCATCAGCGATCCAGGCATATTCTGAGGCGGTATCACCTGATCCGGGAGATAGTTGATCGCCGGGAGATCGAGGTCAGGGGAGTTGACACGAAGAACAACACGGCGGATCCACTCACGAAGGCCATTCCCCAGATACAGTTTGAGAGACTCTTCGGGATGCTCGGTATGCGATACTACAGCAGCTGGCCCTAGTGCAAGTGGGAGATTGTTAGTTGTATGTATGCCCTAGAGGCCAGTATTGTACAGATGATGTATATTATATTGGATGCTTGGACATATATAGAGATGACTTTCTTGCTCGATATGATAGTATGCTATCTGGTTGCTCTTTATCTTAACATGTACACTTGTCTCTTTAAACTGTCTTATAGTTACATATTGGTAAAGCCCTTAGGATGTGTACTTGACTACCTGGACTATGATGCAGATCATACTAGTGGGGACATGGTAGTCCATAAGTACATCCTTCAAGGTCCGTAGTCGTGGGTGTATCGAGATGGGGCATCGATATACCAGAGTAGACTAGCGTATACGCTTCTCGACCCATGAGATGGGCGATGGATGATCCCATATCCATTAGTGTTTGACATCAGAGATGGTATACGGGTGCTCAGTGGAGACTGGGTACACTTGACGGACTCGCCGAGAACTCCCAGATGGTATTATACCTCACGTCAGATGGCAGTTCTCAGGTGACACTTGTACAGGTTAGTCTGTAGACCCGAGATCGTCATAGAGTCTTGTGTGATTGCCACCGTGCTTTGATCTCCACCTTACCACGTCTATGAGGGCGTCCAAAACGGTGGTCTTTGGATACAGTCCTGAGTCACATGGAGGCAATGAGCGATAGGAGGGGTTTCGTCTCTCCCGGTATTGGGGGTTGATGTTGCGCAGTGCTCGATTGGCCGTAACAGGGAAGTCCCTGGCCAGGGCTGATCAGAGATTTGCTGGTAAGTGTTACCAGTAGTTTCTTGACCCGTTATGTGCCTCACATCGGCACGACTTATCGGTTATTGGGGTCTGACGTATACCACCCCTAGACTTGATATGCGACATATCAGACGAACAGACCGGACTGTACGGTAAGTGTTACTGGTTGGATTCACAGGAGTGTGAGCGGGCTAGCTCGTCGATCTTCTGATCGCTCAATACCCGGGTGGCCGTTACGTTTAGCAGACCGCTTGCGGATTGTGGGTGCTTGATATGATCATCATCTGCTACCGGCGTATTGACGAGTCTTTAGAGTCCTACACAGAGGTTTCCTGGCTCAAGCGAAACGAAATAGGAGCGCATATGAGATATGTGCGGGGCCGAGAATAATGCGTGTATGTGATACCGTATTTGATTCTCACGATTAATGTTTCGATTGGTTGTATGTGATATAACCTAGTTATCGAATCGAAGATCGATTCGATAAGCCGATACATTGAATAGTAGTCGGTCATGTGCGACATGACCGGATCATTGAATCAAGTGTTGATTTAATGATTTAATGTATAATTATATATTTGATATATTACTTTACATTAACTAGTATTGTTTCACTTTAAACGGATTTTTCTCACTTGATGCACATTGTATATGTGATATGCTTTTGTGCACATTTTTGTATCATGTTTGATGATACTTGATCATTTGGTTAAATGTGTAGAATTAAACCATGGTTAATTTGATAATTAGGATTTTACATATTTATTTATTTGTTCATTTATTTATTTTAAAATGATTTAAATAGAATGGTGGCTTTCTTTTGTCTTTAGTTGAAGCTTCAAGAAGCCTTGACTTTTGCAACCATTCTTGTCCACATGCTTAACCCTAACTCTCAAAATGACCATGGTTTATTCTCTACACTTAACCCTAGTTAGATTATGATAAGTATGAATTTTCTTTTCATTTTATAATAACTTATCATAAAACTAGCTTCATCTTCTCCTTCTTCTTCAAGATAGAAACCTTGATGCCATCAATGGCAACTTGAGTTCTAGTGAGAGAAATCCAATTCTAAAGTGAAACCACCTCCTATTTCTTCACCCTCTACCTCTTGCCAAGTTGTTTTGGGTGTTTTCTTCACAAGTTTCACAACTTTGTGAAGTCGGAGCTTGAACTTGTGATGCCTCGACGTAGATCGTCTTTGACACGAAGCCGACGACCTAGCTCGCCCGTTTCTCCGATGAAGCCGACGATTGAGTTCGGGATTCATGATGGACAGCGAGAGGACACCCATGTGGAGCTAAGGAAGTGGAGAACCGGATCTACAAAGGTTGTAGCATCTAACTTTTAGTTAAGTAGTTAACTAGATTATCTTTTCGCCTAGAATTCTAGCCGACGATCCGTATTAGGGTTTCTCGGCACCCATAAAATTTTAAATTGGCATGGTTGATGCCTTGTGTGACCTCTATAGTGTGCCTAGGAACCCTACATATAGGTTACTTAATGTAACATTTCAGAAAAATAAAATATTATTTTGGGAATTTATATAATTGAATAATAAATAGTATGAATATTTTAATGATGTGGTATAATTATATACCGATAGTTTGGAAAATATTGGAAAATTAAATTGAATGGTGATTTTTGGAGGGATTTATGTGATTTAGGCAAATTATAAATTTATTTAATTAATTATATGCATGTTATTTCTAAACTAGATTAATAATCACTAATTATACATTAAGTGTGATTATGCACATGACATGCACCATGTCATATTGCTAACACTTGTTACATTTTATTCTACCATGGATTTAATTCTCCATTTTTCCTTTATGCATGGTTTTTGAATTTTGGTTAAAGAAAAGAAAACAAAAAGGGAAAAAGAATAAAACAATGTGGCATAGGGGGACAAGCGGGTATGGGCAAGAGAAAGAAGATAGAGAGAGAGGGTGAGGGGTTCTCTTGACCTTGGCCTCATTTTGTTTCCTTCATTATTTCCTCCATCATCTCTCTCCTCTTCCTCTTCATGACTGCCCTCACTCCCCCACATCCTCTAAACCCTCACAACACCACCAAAAATGCATCAAAAGCACACATTCCCTTCACAAATTTCATGCACAAGCTCACTACAAGTATGGGAGAACAAGAAAAATTGGATTTTAAGCACTTGGGGCAACTCAAGAAAATTCTAGAGTTACCAAATGAGGTAATTCTTTAACCATTAGTGTAGTATTTTCTTTACTTTAGCATATATATTAGTTTTGAAGTGATTAAGTGAGGTTTAGTGAGATTTGAAAATTCCAAGATGAGGGTTAGGGCTTTTCTTAAGTTGGGATGGTGTATGTGAATGTAATTAGTGACTACTGTTAGATATAGTGCCCTCAAAGTCAATTATTGGATCGCAGGTACGTGATTACAATGATTGTAGTAGGACCTATACCGATATGACAGTCTTGCTCTGTCACGACCCGAAATAGCCCGTGACTGGCACTTGAATCATATGAAGTCTATAGGACCCCATCTAATCCAAATAAGCCAAAAGCCCAGAAATCTAAAACCATTTTAGGAAGTAAATAAAGAAAACTAGTTTAAAGGAATGAAGAAAACATGTTTTAAATCATGGTTTTTAAATAACTAAGCCGAATATGCATTTTTAAAATGTATAGTCTTTTCTGAAAATTTCGGCAGAGTTTCCTTTGTAAAAACTAGCCCCGAACAGGGTACAACAAGGATTACATATAAGCAATGATAAAAGGCATCCCCAAGCGGGAGCTAGCTCTTCGTCAATTGACGGTCACAACCACGCAAGTAATAATATAAAACGCCGAAAGGCGAGGATCAAAACTCAGAAAGAAACTCAAAATCAACAAGAAAACCATAATACTGCTGCGCGCGACTCTAAGGTCGAAATAATACATAACTGATTTCTAAGTCTGAAACAATATACAAGTTTTGGTTGATGGAATTTCTAGATACAATGAGTAATACATGTACAATGGTGGTTCTGATGCAAAAGAACCCACCTACCAAAACAAGTCGCCCGTAATGGAAGCAATGTGCCAGAAAAGCCGCAATGAAACCTTTACGGCAAAACCTGCAAGAACTGTGGCATAACGGGGGTGAGTTGCCAACTCGTGAATAGAAAATATCTACAAGAAGAGATTGAATGTATGGCCCATCCTAGGTCAATACGATCAGGTATATAAATAAACCTCAATATGAATAAATTTGAAGCATGCTAAACTGGCAATATAACCTCTATACATAAGTGTAGTTCCAAGTGCTCGTGCCAGTATCTCAGGTAATAACATATTATAAATTTGAGGTATGATCGAATGTAATCAAATCTGTATGTATGCGGATCCCGTCCACTCGTCACCCAATGACAATAACCATCATGCATGTAAATATCATAAAGCAGATGCATGGAAAAATGAGGATATAAACCATCTGTGTCCCTCGAGACACATCAAATCATAGAACCGGAGTGTCCAGCATCGACACTCAAAAACACCATGAAAGCTGTGCCCAGCATCGGCAAGTAAATCCTCATATATCGGGCTCCGTCAGTCCGGATCAGCCCACGGGCTCTGTCTGCGGTATCGGCCCTCGGCCCCGGCAGTACGACCATATCCGTCTATCGACTCTGGTCAGTATCCTCCGGATAACCGCCAGGTCCAACCAATCACCGGTAGGTAGTAGTCCCTCTGCCAGGCTCACCGTCTACTACACAGCGAATCCGTTCACTCCCCGGGGTACCATACCAGGTCCACCATGTACCCGCAATCGGCCTCATCCGCCTCCACGAATCGGGTTTCATATGTTGCTCTCAGAACCGAGAAAACATATGGTGGACGCACTGAAATATCATATCAAGGGTAACCGGGTTTTTAAAACGATTACATATTCTCTTTTGAAATACCCGCGGTTCCCAAATCCATAAATATCATGGAAACAACATATCTCAATGCGCATAATCAGAAAGCATGATGTATGTGACATATAAATGAAGTGCAAGTATAACGGTATATCATGCAGCATGGAATAATAGTATGCACATACAAGGGTCATATCCTGATTCAATAATACTACTGTGTAGTAACATGGCAATTACCGATGAAGATGTGTGTGAGCGGGAAAATAAGTGTACATGGTACATACGCATCATCGGTAATGGTGCTGGTGTCCTAGAAGCATGATTGTAATATATCAATAAACATAAGAAATGCAATGCAAATAGCATGAATATGCAGAATCAAATAATCAACGCAACAGTGAAGAATCTACCTCAATAAATATATCATGCAGCTTTTCCATTTGAAATAAGACGAATCAGGGTTTTTGGTAAAATAAGGGCTACGGTTTTTAAGAAAAGATGCGTCGTTTGAAAATATCCATAGAATCCCTTTTTCCTATCTTTAAAATATCCCGATCCGTTAGTTTTGAAAAATAGTATGATTCGGGTATAGTCTAATGTCTACTAAGTAATCTACATCCAACTATCAAGTCAATCGGGAGGGGTATGGAAACCACCTACATCTGAGTCAATATATGTATATAAATATAATAGTCGGTGATCCCTCCTCAATAGTATCACATACGATATAATCTACATCGTATAATATCCTCGAGTCATGAGTGCAGATCAATCATCAATATAAAGCTCGTACGGTAAATCGTCATACGGCATCCCAATAGCTCGGTACGGGTCAATATCACATTCATCTCATCAATATCCGGTATCCTTATCATCATATCACATGATCTGGGGGTACTAATATAAGTCTAGTACAATCGATACCATCTAAACAAATATAAGCGCGTGTGTAAAACACACGTCCAAAGGCCCGCTAAAATCTCGTATCGTATCCCAAATACGAATCACATCATATCGCCGATCTCACGGCACCATGCCCAAAACTCATCGACTCATCTTCAGTATCATACACTATCCTCATCATCATGATATAAGTGTAGCAATAACCATGTGTGCGCATGTTGGTGTAAACCTATGCTAGGGTTCGCAACTAGGAAAATACACTAGTTCACTTCTAACCCTAAATATCCATAGTACACCTAACACATCTATGATCTCCATGTCACTCAATAAGCTATCATATATATAGTATATATAGTATATTAGACATTGAAATGCGGGGGTGCTATACGCCATCCACCCGATTTCCCCCGTAGATATAATCTACTCACCTGGTCTTCGTTCGCCGAAATCGATGACGCCGCGCTTCTTCGTCTCGGAATCCTTGCGAGGGTGCCTATAATAATAAACAGTCGCAATACGTATTAAAATCGAGGCAGAAAACCGATACAGCGCACAGTGTGCTCAAAGGTTGGAACCTATGGCCTAAACGTGCAAATCAATCAAACAATCCTTGTTGTTCATGTACGATCACCCGACAACCAAATACAAATCCAAATATCAAGAAAGTGCATTTTAAAATACGGAAAACATAGCCTAAAACACACCAAAATGCTCCCAGATTTTCCCCAGGTGACAATTTGCCAAAACTGCATATAGGAGGGGTCTATTTTAGTGCAAAAGGAGCCATGGACCAAATCTGGGACCCAATAATTGTTAGTTGTATGTATGCCCTAGAGGCCAGTATTGTACAGATGATGTATATTATATTGGATGCTTGGACATATATATAGAGATGACTTTCTTGCTCGATATGATAGTATACTATCTGGTTGCTCTTTATCTTAACATGTATACTTGTCTCTTTATACTGTCTTATGGTTACATGTTGGTAAAGCCCTTAGGATGTGTACTTGACTACCTGGACAATGATGCGGATCATACTAGTGGGGACATGGTAGTCCATAAGTACATCCTTCAAGGTCCCTAGTCGTGGGTGTATCGAGACAGGGCATCGATATACCAGAGTAGACTAGCGTATACGCTTCTCGACCCCTGAGATGGGCGATGGATGATCCCATATCCATTGGTGTTTGACATCAGAGATGGTATACGGGTACTCAGTGGAGACTGGGTACACTGGACGGACTCGCCGAGAACTCCCAAATGGTATTATACCTCACGTCAGATGGCAGTTCTCAGGTGACACTTGTGCAGGTTAGTCTGTAGACCCGAGATCGTCATAGAGTCTTGTGTGATTTCCATTGTGCTTTGATTTCCACCTTACCACGTCCATGAGGGCGTGCAAAACGGTGGTTTTTGGGTACAGTCCCGAGTCACATGGAGGCAATGAGCGATAGGAGGGGTTTCGTCTCTTCCGGTATTGGGGGTTGATGTTGTGCTGTGCTCGATTGGCCGTAACAGGGAAGTCCCTGGCCAGGGCTGATTCAGAGATTTGCTGGTAAGTGTTACCAGTAGTTTCTCGACCCGTTATGTGCCTCACATCGGCACGACTTATCGGTTATTGGGGTCTGACGTTTACCACCCCTAGACTTGATATGCGGCATATCAGACGAGGAGACCGGACTGTACGGGAAGTGTTGCCGGTTGGCTCGACAGGAGTTGTAGCAGGTTCGCTTGTTTTCTTCTGATCGCTCAATACCCGGGTGGCCGTTACGTTTAGCTGACCGCTTGCGGCTTGGGGGGTGCTTGATATGATCATCACCCACTGCCGGCGTATTGATGAGTCTTCGAGTCCCACAAATGAGTTACCAAGTCCAGGCGAAACGTTGTGGTGTGCGTATACGATATGCGCTTGGACCTGATTAAAATGCGCGTATAGGATACCGTATATTGATCGGGCGGCTTGCTTTTGGTAGGGTCATATGTGATATGGCCGGATTGATAAATGAAGTGTTGATTTATCATTTAACCATTAGTTTTCTCACTTGAAATCTTTTCTTGTATTTGATGGATCTATGCATGCATGTATGTTCTCTTTTTAGATTCATGCACATATGGATGTACATACACACATACATGCATACATACATACATCCTTCATGGTTGCTTATACATTGAGAATGGTGGCAATATAAGAATCACACCATGGCTTTTATATGGATTATTATTGCTTTTGAATTAAAACAAAAAGGAAAAGAAAAAGGGTTAAATCATAGAATGTTTCTACACTCTTCTTTACCTTACCATGCTCACCTACCTTTTAACCCCTAGTTTATTTTCCTTTTGTGTTTTTAACTCAAATACAATAATATCTTTATAATTAACCATGGTTTGAAATGAGAGATGGAAAATATATATACTTATATTTTTCATTTTTCTCATGAGAGTTTTTTTCTTCTCTTCTTCTCAAAAAGGCCATCATCTTCATCAACCTTGATTTCTTGCTCTCTAAACTTTTCAAGTGAGAAAAATACTCATAAAAATAGGATTTTGAAGTGAGAAAGAGAACCACAACACCATTCTACACAAGTCTAGCCCACTTGTTTGGAGTGTTACCTTCATTTCGTTCTCTTGATCGGGTGAAGTTGCAAGCTTGGACAAAGCGGACTCCGGGTGGATCATCGTTGACCTAGAGGAGTTCAAGCGGAGCTTTTTCAAACCCCAAGTAGCCGAGGAGTCTAGCGTAGGGAGCTATAAAGGTTGTACTCTCAAAACCCTAGCTTTTCTTTCATGAGTTGATGTGAAAAATCTGAAACCCTAATTTTCTAGGATCGATCCTTTGTATGCTTGCTTAGCACCATAAAAACTTGAACTTTGTGACATGTGATGCTTCCAAACTCTTCATAGGGTGCTAGGTAAACCTTTCATTGGTATCAGAGCCGACCTAGAACATAAGGCGATGGGTTAACGAAGTTAAAACCCCGATCGAACCCGAAAACCACAAAACCAACCCCTCTCTGGACAATTTTTAAAATCTGGGATTTTTGGGAATTAAAAATACTTAAAAAATAAAGCAGGGATTTCTATGAATTACGGCGCAAAAATGATGATGTGATCTGTACGGACCGCCGTGGTTCCGCGGCAATACTTTGCTTGTGCTGTGGAACCGCGGCCGTACAGTGAGAATGTGGCAGTTGGGTTGCACAGTAATTCTTGTATCTGAATGTGTTATTCTATGGGTATTTTTAATCTAACTCAAGTGTTGAGAATTTAGGGGTTCATTTTGTTACCATCGATTCGATCGGAGAATTTAATTTTGTTATGTTTCTTTTCCGGATAAATTAGAATGTATTGAAGTGTTTGAACGAGTATTATTTGCTCACTTTTCACGGGGTTTAAAATCTTTCGGAAATACGTGCAAGTTTGTTTGTGGTGGACCCTCTAGAAGACAACAAACCTTAACTCGATTATGTGACCGTCTTGAACTGCCTTTTGAACCTTAGGGTTTGGGGCAGTACGGCGTGCCACATGTGAGGCGTTGGCTTGACCCTTCTACGGCTGGACCGCTACCACTGTGTCACACTCCGGGTTTTTGAACTCCGCTCAAGTGTTGAGCTTTAGCGAATCTTGGGTATTTGATCGTTCGTTCGAAAACTTTAATACCGTCTATTTATCTGGAATGTGATGCAATATATGGAATTCATATAGTTGGACATGAAATACGAAGTATGTGATATTTCGCATTTACGATGTCTAAAGAGAATGTGGATTCCAAATATTGCAGTTTTACACTTTCTTTTCTGTGACCGTAAGTGTAGTATGTCGATATCGCCGGTTTCGTTGCGATACATCAACGACAATTGGGGTACGCATACTTACTTACGTTGATGATATATGATATTATGTGTTGCTGAGATATGATGTGCAGGATTGTCGCGATTGAATAGCCGGGGTTTTTTTTTATGTGAGATGAGAATTTTATATTTTCATTCATGTAAATTTAAATGTAATGTAATATTCTTTTATTTGGGGCACTTCCGGGTTGAGGTTGATGCCACCAGTGCTGTATATTATTTACTTTTCCGCATTAGGATAGACCCAAGGAGGGGAGCACAGGTGACCGGGTTCTAGGGTTCAGTGGGAGGCCATCTCGAGGAGTCGAGACCGGGTCTCCTAAACTCCAGAATTGGTAGGGTCGCTTGCCGCTCTCGTAGGGGTCCAGGGTGTGGGCTTGGCTATTCATCGCGACTGTGGAATCCGTATTTTCTATTATTGGCTAAATACTAAATACGGACGTCCTAGTATATCCCACATTATATCTATGTTTCTGCTGCGATATCTGTGATGTGATCATTTGATATGTTCTGTGATGGATACACTATACACTATATATGATATATTATATAGGCGTTACTTATGTTTTACACCCGTGCTAGCCCTGCCCTGCCCTGCCGTTAGTTACCTAACCTAACGGTGCACGAGGGGACATCGAGGCGAATGCGGATGGCATAAGTGTATGTCGTATTTATCTGTGATGTTTAGGTGACTTAAATGATGTGACTTCATTAATGTGATTAATGAAAGAAAAGAAACCTAAAAGATGTTGTAGAATCAAATTTTTAATAAAAAAGTTAGCTACAATTTTGCTTTGCATAGTGATATATATGATATACCCTGCACCTTATTCGATGGGGAAAGAGCTGAGATCCCTTCACTGGGAGTGACCTCTTTAGCAAAACTGGCAGATGCTACAAAACTCGGTTTGGTTTTTGATTGGTTTTTGGAGTTTTGCCTTGCATAGTGATATATATGATATATCCTACACCTTATTCGATGAGGAAAGAGCCGAGATCCCTTCACCGGGAGTGACCTCTTTAGCAAAACTAATGAAAGCCTCAAAATCACTCCATTTCAAAATTCACTTGATTCTACAACGATATCGAGTTCATTACGCAATAGGTTTTCAGAAAAACCTGTCGTAGCCCTCCGTCATTTCAGATAAGTCCTACTTAGTATTCGCACTACGTTTGTTGGCCTGCGTCAAGGCGTAGTGAGCGGTAGCTAACTAGTATTTATCTGTTTGTGAATATGATGCAGATTGGATTAGGGTAGTCGTGCGACTTTGTTGGCCTGCGTCAAGGGTCGTACGGGTAGGTTTAATTCAATCAAGAAATGACGGGTTGAACTTGACTAGCGCACTATGGTTTGTTGGCCTGCGTCAAGGTCATGGGACGCTAGGGGCAAAATATTATCGGGAATTTCAAGTGTTGAAATTTGCAATGAGATTGCATACCTTCTATGAGATAGTTGGATCCCGATACCCACTGCGAGTAATTGTTACTCCCGGGAGAGTTTTACACAGGACAATTAGCCGATCAAGTAGGTGTCTAGAAAGGTGTCAACGGGGTTACGCCTCTGGGAAAATGAGGTTTACTTTAATTAGGTCCGTGCGAAAGCATAGGGAACCTCCCTCAAAGTACCGACACTGGCCTGGCTGAAAGATCAGCGAAGTTGTAGGGTGTAATTAATCCGGGCTAGTCTTTCCTTTTAGGATTTGAAGGAAGATTTGATAAAAACAGTGGGAGCCATCCTGATTAGATAAGATAATAACCAATCTGATCTTGCAAGAGCATACGCTAAAGTGTTTTCTTCTCTCTCTCTCCAGGTAGCGACCATGTCATGCCTTAATCAAGATAATAATATGGATGTATTGACTGAACCCGCATGTTATACTATGCTGGGGAATGTTGGTTCCGTTCTT
This sequence comes from Agapanthus africanus, assembly GCA_030015575.1. Taxonomy (NCBI): domain Eukaryota; kingdom Viridiplantae; phylum Streptophyta; class Magnoliopsida; order Asparagales; family Amaryllidaceae; genus Agapanthus; species Agapanthus africanus. The sequence goes on from CM057346.1 coordinate 368,320,564, forward strand.
TCTTATAAGAGTTATAAGACTGAACAGGATATAGGGGAATACCAGGATTCCCATGCCACCCGAATGAAGAAAGTACATGTTGATGCATTTTCTTTGGGTGTGTTCGTTACAGAGAACTGTTTCTCCATTTGCCCTACGTCCTGGGTATTAGATACCGGGTCAGGATCCCATATATGTAATCAGTTACATAGGCTTAGGAAAGGTAGAGAACGTGGAGAAGGTGATAAAGACATAAGAGTTGGAAATGGTGCAATTGTTGCAGCTAAGACCGTCGGGGAATATCACCTTGCATTACCAACTGGTAATACATTGATTCTGAACGAATGCTATTGCATGCCGAACCTGATATGCAACATTATATCGGTTTCTTTGTTGAGTAAAGAGCGATATAATTTTGTATTACAGGATAATATTATGAACAATTTCCGTAACCAAAAGATGGTTGGATCAGGCACGTTGTGCAATGGCATTTATGTTCTAAATCAATCAACAGTTCTAAGTATAACAAACACACACAAGAGGAAGAGTTCAGAACTGAACGAATCCTTCTAGTTGCATTGTAGGCTGGGTCACATCAATACGACACGACTAGCTAAGTTGCATAAGGATGGATATTTGAATCCGTTTGAATTATCATCTTATGACACTTGCCAGTCATGTCTCAAAGGCAAGATGACCAAAACTCCGTTTACGGGACACGGAGAAAGAGTTACGGAATTCTTGGGACTGGTGCATAGTGATGTATGCGGTCCAATGTCTGCACATGCCAGGAATGGTTCTGCATACTTCATTACATTCACTGACGATCTCTCTAGATTCGGATATATGTTCCTGATGAAACACAAATCAGAAGCTTTTGAGAAATTTAGAGAATTTAAACAAGAAGTCGAGAACCAAACCGGAAAAAGTATTAAAATCCTTTGATCTGATCGAGGAGGTGAATACTTGAGCAATGAATTCCTGGACTTCCTAAAAGAGAATGGGATTCTCTCTCAGCTGACTCCTCCATATACACCACAGCACAACGGTGTATCGGAACTGAGGAACCGCACCTTATTAGATATGGTGCGCTCTATGATGAGCACAGCTGAGTTACCTATTTCCTTCTGGGGGTATGCACTGGAAACAGCTGCAGACCTATTGAATATGGTTCCCACCAAATCCGTGCCAACCACTCCATATGAGATATGGAAAGGAAAGAGACCATGTTTTAATTATGTTAAGATATGGGGTTGTCCGGCATATGTAAAAACGCAGAATCCGGACAAACTCGCAGCAAGGTCTATTCTGTGTAAGTTTATTGGATATCCCAAACATTCGCGCGGGTATATCTTCTACCACACCGAGGAACAAAAGGTGTTTGTTTCTCGACATGCCACCTTTTTAGAAAAGGTATTTCTTGAAAAAGAGATTAGTGGCAAGGAGGTAGAACTGGAAGAGGTTCCAGCAATACAGACTACGACAGAAAATTTGGTTGAACCAGAGGATTCGGTAGTTCCCAACGAACCTCAGCCTCTCCACCGATCTAGTAGGGTTCCTCGCCAACCTGAGAGATACTACGGTTTTCTCATGGATGGTGGCAGCGAGGATTGCATCATGGAGGATGATGACCCGACTAGCTTCGAGCAGGCCATCACGAGTGGGGGCTCAGTGAAATGGCTGGATGCTATGCGGTCCGAGATGGAATCCATGTACACCAACAAAGTATGGACTTTGGAAGATGCTCCTGAAGGGGTAAAACCCATTGGGAGCAAGTGGATCTTCAAGAAAAAACTTGGTGTAGATGGGAAAGTGGAGACTTTCAAAGCTAGACTTGTTGCAAAGGGTTTTCGTCAAAGACCAGGTGTGGACTATGACGAATCCTTTTCTCCAGTGGCTATGCTTAAATCCATCCGGATCATGCTTGCCATCGCTGCATATCATGATTACGAAATCTGGCAAATGGATGTTAAGACCGCCTTTCTAAACGGTGATTTAGAAGAGTGCGTGTACATGACTCAGCCAGAGGGCTTCGTAGATAGTGGGAGCAGTGGGAAGGTGTGCAACCTGCTTAAATCCATTTATGGATTAAAGCAAGCATTGCGGAGTTGGAACATCTGCTTTGACGTCGTTATCAAAGAGTTTGATTTCGTCAAAAACGTAGATGAACCTTGTAACTACAAGAAGGTGGCAGTGAGTAAGGTTGTGTTCCTCGTATTGTACGTGGACGACATACTCTTGATAGGAATGACATTCCTATGCTGCAATCGGTCAAGCTCTTCTTATCACAAAGATTCTCAATGAAAGATCTTGGTGATGCCTCCTGCATATTGGGAATTAGGATCTATAGAGATAGATCCAAACGGATATTGGGATTGTCCCAATCCAGGTACATTGACACCATACTAAAGAGGTTTAGTATAGAAGAATCCAAGCGTGGGAACTTACCCACGATCTCTTGAGTCACTCTCTCCAAAGAGATGTCTCCCAAGACTGATTTGGAGAGAGCTCGCATGCAAGGGATACCCTATGCTTCAGCTGTAGGCTCTATCATGTACGCGATGCTATGTACTAGACCCGATGTAGCATACTCACTAAGTGTAGTGAGTAGGTATCAAGCTGATCCTGGAGAAAGTCACTGGACAGCTGTGAAGAGCATTCTCAAGTACTTGCGAAGGACTAAAGAGATGCTCTTGGTGTATGGTAATGGAGAACTCCAAGTGGAGTCCTTTACCGATTCGAGCTTCCAGAGTGATAAGGACGACTCTAAGTCGCAGTCGAGATTTGTCTTTACCCTTTACGGAGGGACGGTTAGCTGGAAGAGTTCCAAGAAGGAAACCGTGGCAGACTCGACGATAGAGGCTGAATACATCGCTGCCAACGATGCTGCCAAAAAGGCTGTCTGGATCAAGAAGTTCATTACTGAACTTGGAGTGGTTCCATCCATTGAGCATCCAATACCTTTGTATTGCGATAACAATGGAGCGGTGGCTTTGGCTAAGGAACCCAGGTCCCATCAGCGATCCAGGCATATTCTGAGGGGGTATCACCTGATCTGGGTGATAGTTGATCGCCGGGAGATCGAGGTAAGGAGGGTTGACACGAAGAACAACACAGCGGATCCACTCACGAAGGCCATTCCCCAGATACAGTTTGAGAGACTCTTCGGGATGCTCGGTATGCGATACTACAGCAGCTGGCCCTAGTGCAAGTGGGAGATTGTTAGTTGTATGTATGCCCTAGAGGCCAGTATTGTACAGATGATGTATATTATATTGGATGCTTGGACATATATATAGAGATGACTTTCTTGCTCGATATGATAGTATGCTGTCTGGTTGCTCTTTATCTTAACATGTATACTTGTCTCTTTATACTGTCTTATGGTTACATGTTGGTAAAGCCCTTAGGATGTGTACTTGACTACCTGGACTATGATGCGGATCATACTAGTGGGGACATGGTAGTCCATAAGTACATCCTTCAAGGTCCCTATTCGTGGGTGTATCGAGACAGGGCATCGATATACCAGAGTAGACTAGCGTATACGCTTCTCGACCCATGAGATGGGCGATGGATGATCCCATATCCATTGGAGTTTGACATCAGAGATGGTATACGGGTGCTCAGTAGAGACTGGGTACACTCGACGGACTCACCGAGAACTCCCAGATGGTATTATACCTCACGTCAGATGGCAGTTCTCAGGTGACGCTTGTGCAGGTTAGTCTGTAGACCCGAGATCGTCATAGATTCTTGTGTTATTTCCACTGTGCTTTGATTTCCACCTTACCACGTCCATGAGGGCATGCAAAACGGTGGTTTTTGGGTACAGTCCCGAGTCACATGGAGGCAATGAGCGATAAGAGGGGTTTTGTCTCTCTCGGTATTGGGGGTTGATGTTGTGTTGTGCTCGATTGGCCGTAACAGGGAAGTCCCTGGCCAGGGCTGATTCAGAGATTTGCTGGTAAGTGTTACCAGTAGTTTCTCGACCCGTTATGAGCCTCACATCGGCACGGCTTATCGGTTATTAGGGTCTGACGTTTATCACCCCTAGACTTGATATGCGACATATCAGATGAGAAGACCGTACTGTATGGGAAGTGTTGCCGGTTGGCTCGACGGGAGTTGTAGCAGGTTCGCTTGTTTTCTTCTGATCGCTCAATACCTGGGTGGCCGTTACGTTTAGCTGACCGCTTGCGGCTTGGGGGTGCTTGATATGATCATCACCCACTGCCGGCGTATTGACGAGTCTTAGAGTCCCACAAAGGAGTTACCTAGTCCACGCGAAATGTTGTGGTGCGCGTATGCGATATGCGCTTGGACCCGATTAAAATGCGCGTATAGGATACCGTATATTGATCGGGCGGCTTGCTTTTTGTGGGGTCATATGTGATATGGCCGGATTGATAAATCTAGTGTTGATTTATCATTTAACTATTAGTTTTCTCACTTGAAATCTTTTCTTGTATTGATGGATGTATGCATGCATGTATGTTCTCTTTTTAGATTCATGCACATATGGATGTACATACACACATACATACATACATACATCCTTCATGGTTGCTTATACATTGAGAATGGTTGCAATATAAGAATCACACCATGGTTTTTATATGGATTATTATTGCTTTTGAATTAAAACAAAATGGAAAAGAAAAAGGGTTAAATCATAGAATGTTTCTACACTCTTCTTTACCTTACCATGCTCATCTACCTTTTAACCCTTGGTTTATTTTCCTTTTGTGTTTTTAACTCAAATACAATAATAACTTTATAATTAACCATGGTTTGAAATGAGAGATGGAAAATATATATACTTATATTTTTCATTTTTCTCATGAAAGTTTTTTTCTTTTCTTCTTCTCAAAAAGGCCATCATCTTCATCAACCTTGATCTCTTGCTCTCTAAACTTTTCAAGTGAGCAAAATACTCATAAAAATAGGATTTTGAAGTGAGAAAGAGAACCACAACACCATTCTACACAAGTCTAGCCCACTTGTTTGGAGTGTTACCTTCATTTCGTTCTCTTGATCGGGTGAAGTTGCAAGCTTGGACAAAACGGACTCCGGGTGGATCATCGGTGACCTAGAGGAGTTCAGGCTGAGATTTTTCAAACCCCAAGTAGCCAAGGAGTCTAGCGTTGGGAGCTACAAAGGTTGTACTCTCAAAACCCTAGCTTTTCTTTCATGAGTTGATGTGAAAAATTTGAAACCCTAATTTTCTAGGATCGATCCTATGTATGCTTGCTTAGCACCATAAAAACTTGAACTTTGTTACATGTGATGCTTCCAAACTCTTCATAGGGTGCTATGTAAACCTTTCACCAATTTCCCTTATCTGGACGCAAATTGCGGCCAGAATGAATATATCTACGGCCTGGGGTTGGAGTTAGGGGCTCGGGTCTCTGCGGTAGCTTCTTAGGTGCCTGCACGACACCCAGTAATCCCAAAATCAATTCTAGTGGCCCCGGGTTGCTCCAGATTCCAAAAATACGCTCACAAATCACACATTTATCCGATGTCGTGGTTTCTAAATCCGTATACCAGGTTTCAAGTCTCTGTTTTGGGTCATAATTCAAGCACTAGGGTGTTGAGGTGGCCTCTACTGATCTCAATTTCACAACACAACTCTCAATTCCCTCAAACCCTAACTAGGTCTTCCTTAATTCCACAACATCACCCGATATCGATTCAATTTTAACATAGGGGTATAAGTAATGCAAAAACTAATCTAATGGTTCAGTAAATAGCTCATTTGGCAACTCAAGAAAATTCTTGAGTTGCTCCAAGTGGCCAAATTCCTAGCTTTCTTGGTCCAATGTGTAGATCTTGAGCTTGTTCACACTTTTTGTGAAAAGGTAGTGGGGTTTTGAGTTTGTTTCTGAGGTGATTTGGGACTTGAAGAGGGGAGGGAGAAGAGGGAGAGGCAGCAGCTGAAGGAGAAGAGGAGGAGGGAGAGGAAATGGTGAAGGAAATGGCTAAGTCAACACTAACCCTTCTCTTTTCTCTCTCACCCATACCTACTACCATATTCCCTTTTATTTTTCTTTTCTTTTATTTTCCCTCTAAATCCTTTCTCACTCAAATAGTAAACCCAAACAACATGGTAGAAAATAAAACACAGGTGTAGAAAAATGATATATGCATGTTTTGCACAAAACACCCCCAAAATCCGATTAGCGATTTTTAATCGCGATTAGCACTAAATTAGCATATAATTAATCATAAAAACTTTAAAATGGCTTAACCCCATAAAATACCCTATTTTGGAATTTCCCATAATTTTTCCAAAATTTTCCCCATTTATTTGTATTTAATTATACCGAAATATTAAAATATTCATTAAAATAATATTAAATTATAAAAATTCCAAAAAATAATATTTTATTATTTTGAAATGTTACATGCTCGAGATGATAGTATGCTATCTGGTTTGTCTTTATCATCGTATACATGCTTTAGTTCACTATTGCATGATGATAGAGCCCATAGGATTCTTGCTTGACTGCCAGCAGTATGATGGCGATCATATACGTGGGAGCTGGGGTTTGTAAGCACATCCTTAATGTGTCCCTTGTCGTGGGAGTTTCGAGACAGGGCATCGATACTACAGAGTAGACTAGTGTATACAGTCGAGACCCCGACGAGGGGCGGTGGCCGGTCTCACAAGCCATTGGTGTCAGTTGGTTCACCTAAGATGTATACAGGTGCCCATTGGGTTATGAGTACACCGGACAGGACTTGTTGGGAACATGCTAGTTGTTATTATACATATCGTCAGATAGCAGTTCCCTGGTGACATGTGTACAGGTTAGTTTGTCGACCTGAGATCGTCATTTGTCTCGTGTGAGTTCCCACTGTGCTTTGATTTCTACCCTACTACGCTCAAAGGAGACGTGCAAACAGGTATTTTTTGTGTACAATCCCGAGCCACATCGAGGAAGTGAGCGGATCGTCGGGGATTCGTCTCTCCCGGTATTGGAGGTTGATGTCGTACAGTGCATGGGTGGCCATCACTAGAAATCCTCGGCCGAGGTAGTGGAGAATTACTGATTTGGATCAGTAGTTTCTCAAGTGGTGATGGGCTTCATACCGACATGAATTATCGCATTATTAGGGGTCTGACTTTATCCACCCCCCTAGGCCGATATGCGATACTCATAGACGAACGGACCGGACTGTATGTATATTGTCACTGTTAGGCTCAGTATGGTTTATGGATGAGTTCGCTCGTCAGCTTCCCTTTCATTCAATACATAGGCAACCGTTACGTACAGCTTTTACCTCTGACATGCTAGTGGTTATACCCAGTGCCAGTGTGTTGATGAGTCATTAGAGTCCCCCACAGACTGTTTCCCTAGTTCGGGCGAAACGTTGTAAAGGCCGTATGGTTTTATGGCAGGGTTCAGAAAATGCACGTGCGTTTTCGCACGTGTCATATTTCGGGAAGATAATACTGGTAGGCTTTGGTTTTAGCCGGATCTGAGTATTATACTGTGTAGATATAATATCTTTGTCTCAGTTGCATTTGTATTCGGTTGTAATACAAATGCAGGTATATTTATACTGATACGGGGTTATCCTGAAATTCGTTTCGGGATCGCTTTTGGAAGTTGCCAGTTTCCAGTTTTCTATCACCCATCTTTAACATTCGGTTAAAGACGGATTTATCTTTTTTTGATGAGTGTGGAAGGTTCTGGAAGGTTCTAGATTAGTGATAAGGGTTGTAACTCATTCATTAGCATTAATTGGATGATGACTTGTTAAGGTGACTCATTAGTTTTCATTTAATGTTTTAATGATGTGTTTAATGAGTCAACCTTTTCAATTAATTCCTTTTGTTTTTGATTAAGATCTTTTGCTTTGTGGTCACCTCCTCCCTTCCTACACTCACCCCCCCCACCTCCATATAATGGCCGACCACTTCTTTTGGTGGGCTATGGTTGTTGATTTGAAAAAGGATGCAAGTATTTGGTTCATGGAAATTAGTATACTCCATTTCTCATTTCACCCGATACAAAAAGGCAACTTCATTAACCGTTCGTCCATGGCTTTGGACGTAGCAAGACAAAGTGTTCTACTCATTCTCTACATCATCTTGGTCATCTCTTTTAGCAAACTTGACGACCGAGTTGCCTCGGTTCAGAGGCGGGAGCCCGTTTAAAGATCCGTCGACGTGGTGCCACCTGGACGAGAAGACTGGAGATTCAGGAGATCGGAGCAGCCGCAACAAAGCTTAGGATGATGGTTGAAGACCGAAGGACTCGTATCGTTCGGTATAACATTTCTACCGCTTTGTAGTTTGTTAGTTTAGCTTTAATGGCAGATCCGGGTTATAGTACACGATAGCGCCAGTTCGTAAAAAGTTTTTGTTTCGCATTTGGCGTCTGTTAGACGGCCGGGGCGCTACTGTGGACTTACAGTGGTATGAGAGCCTCACCATTAAGCTTTACTAACTTGTGCTAACACGTTTAAAACATCGATCGAACGGATTTTCGAAAATCGCAATTTCCATGTGTAAACTTTCTGTCGATTTTAGACAGTGTCTAAAAATATTTTGATCATCCCAGAAAATTGAGCAGGGTTTTTTAAGCTAACTGTAGAAATTTGGTCACGTGACCCTACAAGACCGCCGTGGATCCGCGGTCAAACATAGGGTTTGACCGCCCATCTGCGGCCAGTCTGTGGGTTCAGTGTTTCAAATTTGTACAGTGGCTTCATAAGTGGGAATTGTGGTTTTTGGTATATTTCTTTTGGGCCCAGATTTTATTACTGTACAGCAGATGTTTGTGGGGCCCACTTCGGGAAGTTTTGTCGATCGAAATTTTAAACTTGTTAGTATCAGTACTTACTTTATATCTCCGACCGGGAATGTCATTCGAGCGGTAAATTGCGTCTAATTGCTATAGTTCTTTTAGACAGGTTTGCGAACGTGACATTCGTGTTGATGTTCTGTGTTATGCTGTAATGTTGCGGATATGTCGTGGTGGATAGCAGTGTGCAATGGTAGTGCAGTTTGAATTTATTTGTACATTTGATATTGCGGGGCGAGCGTCCAACATGTGGACTGCCGTCACTGCCTGTTTGTATAATATTCTTTTGGGGCACGACCGGGCTGAGGTCGATGTACCCGTTGTATTTTTTTTCATTTATGTACTAGGATTACCCGCGACGAAGTGCACGGATAGCCGGGTTCTAGCAGGCAACGTGTCCGTATCTCATGTCTTTGAGAGACAAAGGGACCTCACTCTAGAACTGGAAGACTATTCGCCGCACTCGTAGGGGGTACAGGTTGGCCCAAGAAGGGGTGCTCAAGTTATCGTATTCGGTGAAGTGCCGGGTGGTCCATTCACTATGCTGCAGGGGGCTGCCTCGCTTCAGGTTTTGGCGGGTAACTTGCCGCACCCGTAGGGGTCTAGGTTTCATTGGACAGGTTATCCACACGAACAGGGGAACGTCGGGTTTCAGTAGCGGCTCTATGAAATCCGGGGATCCTACATTATCTGTATTGTTCTGTGATGCTTATTACTTTTCTGTAATGTTGCATATTATCACGCCAGGAGCGATTATTGTATATTTGTATATATACTATTAGATGTTGTATATGTTTTACACCCGCGCTAGTCTATTCCCCGCTCTGTCGTTAGTTAAGTAATCTAACGGGTGATGACAGGACCCAGAGACGAATGCGGATGACATATACGTACATTTTATTTTTCGTTCTTTTTTGGTGTGATTGATTGATGGGACTGCGTTGATTCTTATCAATGCAAGTAAAACAAACCTATATTTGATGTTGTTGGAACAAATTTTAAAAAGTATTATTACAAAGACATTTCCTTTTGTTTTGCATAGTGATATTCGGTTATGAATTCCAGCACCTCATTCGACGAGGAAAGGGCCGAGATCCCTTCACCGGGAGTGACCCCTTGGGCAGAAGTTTGCGTCAGGGTAATAACTTTACTATAGTCGATTACAAGTTGCTTTGCATCGCGGTATTCGGTTAGAATATCCTGCACCTCATTCTACGAGGAAAGAGCCGAGATCCCTTCACTTGGAGTGACCTCTTTAGCAAAGGTTTTCGTCACTATATTTTTATAAAAAGCTATCAAGTTCCTTCAACGAGATCAAGTTCATTACGTTAATGGTTTTTCGCCAAAAACCAGCCGTAGCCCTCCATCATTTCTTTTGGGTATTCAGTAGTATTCAAGCTATGTATTTTGGCCAAAGTCAAGGCATAGTGTTTGGTAGCTGCTAGGTATTCATCTGTTGCATAGATAGATGAGTTGGTTTGGGACAGTCGTTCTGCCATTTTGGCCAAAGTCAAGAGCATGTGCGGGTGGGTTCAAATTGACCTGGATAGTGACGGGTAGAACTTGGCATGTCACTTATGACATTTTGACCAAAGCCAAGGTCATAAAAGCATGGGGCAAAAATCATATCGAGAGTTTCAAACATACTGAAACTTACCAGGCATGCGCATACCTTCTGGAGTGTGATAACTTGAGTGGCTTCCATCAAGTTATCATGCGATGATAGTTGGATCCCGATTCCCACTGATGAGTCGATTTACTCTTCGGGTGATCCTGACAAATTCTTCTTTCAGGTTTGGAGGAGAATTTGAGATAACAGTAGGAGGTTTCCTGATTAGATAAAGTGATAACCATTATGATCTAGGTTAGAGTGCACGCAAAGTGTTTCTTTTCTCTCTCTCTCTCTCTTTGTCTACGACCTTTGACCGACCCTAGACTATGACTCACTGACCAAGTTGACTGAACCTTCTTAAAATACTAGCTTTTGGATTGTCTAAGTTGCATAAGTCATTGTCGCTCCTTCTTTTACCCTTTGTATTTCTCAGAACATCCTGTATTACTACTGACATCCACTTCCATTGGATAGATCCATCGTATGGTTATATACGAACTCGAAGGGACTTCTTCGAGGATGGATCCAGGTTCAGGAGAAATAGAATTGGTTTATTCAGTTATCTTTTATTATCACCTTCTCTCAGGTTGCGAGGGCTCCTTAGTCTAGGAGAGTACACCTATTACGATTATTGGATAGTCTTATTCCAAACCGTAGGCAGGTGCCGAAAGGTAGGGAATGAAGAAAACCAATTAGCCTAAGTAGGGTGTGCAGAAGGTAATAACTAAAGACAAAATAAAGGGATTAAAAAGATGGCAAAGTAAATTGCATCTGTTAACGTTCACGACCAAACCGCGTACTTCATCGCCACTCCTATTTCACTTTTAATAGAATAAGGAATTATTCAGTTGTCTTTTATCATCACCTTCTCTCAAGTTGCGGGTACTCCTTGGTTTAGGAAAGTACACCTATTATGCTTACTGGATAGTCTTCTTCCAAACCATAGGCTGGTGCCGAACGGTAGGGAAGGAAGAAAACCACTTAGCCTAACAATGGTGTACAAAAGGTAATGAATAAAGACAAATAAAGGGATTAGGGGAAGATGGCAAAGAGATATTTGGTTAAAGTCATGAATTGGATTATGGAAGAGGCATTACTAGGAATACCATGATACCCCTTCGAAACATTTTCATGTTTCAGTGCATTGTTAAAGGAAAACTGTTTTCCCGACAAGATACTTACTCCAGGTTATGTATTTACCAGGTTTCTGTTAGTTATATGTATGCCCTAGAGACCATTACTGTACATTGGATGTATATTGTAGTGGATGCTGGGACATATATAGGGAGGACTTTCTTGCTCGACAGGATAGTATGCTATCTGGTTGCTCTTTACCTTAACGTGTACACAGATTGTCTCTTTATTACATGTTGGTAAAGCCCTTAGGATGTGTACTTGACTACCTGGACTATGATGCGGATCATACTAGTGGGGACATGGTAGTCCATAAGTACATCCTTGAAAGTCCCTAGTCGTGGGTGTATCGAGATGGGGCATCGATATACCAGAGTAGACTAGCGTGTACCTTCTCGACCCATACAGATGGGCGATGGATGATCCCATATCCATTGGTGTTTGACATCAGAGATGATATACGGGTGCTCAGTAGAGACTGGGTACACTGGACGGACTCGCCGAGAACTTCTAGATGGTATTATACCTTACGTCAGATGGCAGTTCTCTGGTGACACTGGTACAGAGTAGTCTGTTGACCCAAGATCGTCATAGAGTCTTGTGTGGTTCCCACTGTGCTTTGATTTCCATCTTACCACGTCCAAGAGGGCGTGCAAAACGGTGGTTTTTGGGTACAGTCCCGAGTCACATGGAGGCAATGAGCGATAGGAGGGGATTCGTCTCTCCCGGTATAAGGGGTTGATGTTGCGCTGTGTTCGATTGGCTATAACAGGAAATCCCTGGCCAGGGTTGCTGAGATTTACTGGTAAGTGTTACCAGTAGTTTCTCGAATTGTTATAGACCTCATATCGACACGACTTATCGAGCTATTGGGGTCTGACGTTTACCACCCCTAGGCAAGATATGCGACATATCAGACGACGAGACCGGACTGTACGGTAGTGTTACTGGTTGGATTCACTGGAGTGTGAGCGGGCTTGCTCGTCGATCTTCTGATCGCTCAATACCGGGGTGGCCGTTACGTTTAGCAGACAGCTTGCGGCTTGTGGGTGTTTGATATGATCATCACCTGCTGCCGGCGTATTGACGAGTCTTTACAGTCCTACACAGAGGTTTCCTGGCTCAAGCAAAACGAAATAGGAGCGCATATGAGATATGTGCGGGACCGAGAATAATACCAGTATGTGATACTGTATTCGATTCTCGCGATTTGTAACATTGATCGGTTATATGCGTTATAGCCGGGTTATCGGATCAAGTGTTGATTCGATAAGTTGTTACTATTGATATTAGTCGGTTATATGCGATATGACCGGGTCGTTAAATCAAGTGTTGATTTAGTGATTTAATGTATAATTATATATTTGATATATCACTTTACATTAACTAATATAGGTTCACTTAAATGGATTTTCTCACTTGAAGTTCATAAGTTGTATATGTGATATACTTTTGTGCACTTAATTGTATCATGTTTGATGATACATGTTAACTTGGTTAAGTGTAAAGATTAAACCATGGTTAAGTTAATGATTAGGGTTTTGATTATCTTATTTATTTATTTATTTATTTGTTTTGGAAAAGATAAACAAAGAATGGTGGCTTTGTTTGTTTGTTTGTTGAAGATTCATGAAGCTTTGACTTAGTCACCATTCTTGTCTTCATACTTAACCCTAACCATTTAAACAAACCATGGTCTATTCTCTACACTTAACTAAGGTTAGTATTATGATAAGTATTGATTTTCCTTTTCATTTTAATAACTTATCATAATATTATCATCTTCTTCTTCTTCATCTTCAAAGAAGAAAAGCTTGCCTCATCAATGGCAAGTGATGAAATCATGTGAGAAATCCAATTCTAAAGTGAACCCACTTCCTATTTCTTCATCCTCTACCTCTTGCCAAGTAGTATAGGGTGTTTCCTTCATAAGTTTTCAAGGCTTGGTGAAGGTGGAGCTTGATCTAGTGATGCCTCGACGTAGATCATCTTCGGCATCGTCGTCGATGACCTAGCCCGCTTTTTCTCCGATGAAGCCGATGCAAGAGTCATGGTTCGATTTGGACAGCGGAGAGGATTTCATCATGGAGCTATGGAGGTGGAGAAACGGATCTACAAAGGTTGTATTTCCGTTCTTTTAGTTTAGTTGTAAACTAGTTTCTTTTTCGCCTAAAAATCTAGTCAACGATCTAGTCTAGGGTTTCTCGGCACCGCAATTTTTCAAATTGGCATGGTTGATGCCTTGTGAGACCTCCTTGGTGTGCCTAGGAACCTTTCAGTTTCATTCTCATATCTGTATGGTTTTACAGATGATAAGTGGGATTAAGTTATTGGGAATTAGGTGATAATCCTCATTATATCGGAATTCGTTGTAATTGGTGATATTTGAGGAAATCGCCTGGGTACAGTTTTCAACCTGCAATGCACAGGTTTTGAGTTATTCAACTCAGCGGACTTATACAGAGTATTGTATGTTGTCCAGTGTCCGTCAGGACAAAGGGGTAAGTCCTCATACTATGTTCTGTTTACTTATGACTTCTCTATTTTTTAGACAAGTATTTCGTAGAAATACAATATCTAAGTTTTGAGAAGTTGTGGGTATAGGAATAAAGTAGAGAACCAGGTGTCGCAAGTATCAGGATTCTTCAAAGAAATCGAAGATGTAGATTCTTGTGATTGGTATTCAGTTGATAGTAATGGTTTTGAGAAACTTATTTCTCTTTTATGTTACTCATAATTGGATGGATTCCTAAGTTGAGTAATGCTGAGTAGCCTCTCTCAATTAAGTTGATATGCAATGGAGACAGTTGCATGATTTGAATCTGGTTCCAATTAAATTAGTGCCTCTATTTCTATATTGTATATAGAATGGTTCATATCTTAACGATGTTAAGGTAAGGGGAGTTGTCCAGCTTATTCTTAAAACCAGACACTGGATAACTCAAGGCACGTTTCTGTAATAGTTGTTTGTGGGTTGACCCTGGCTTTGACGAGGGTTGACATTTCTACCATCTGGAAGATCAATAGTGATATTGTTCTTGACTCGCCACAGTTTTAGTAAAATGGATTTTTTCAGAAAACAGTAGTGGGAGTATGGTAGAACTAGAAGTGATTCCAGAACCGCAAATGATTACGGAAAATTTAATAAGACCTATATATTCAATGAGTTTTGACATTCCAATAGACACTCCACAGATATGGTGGGTAACCTCAGACACCCGAGAGGTACTCCGGTTGCCTCAAGGATGGTGACAGGGAGGTTCTTGTTTACCCAGACTTGATACTACGGTTGTTCCAGGCTATGAGACCCGGTAGAAGAATAAGTATAGCGTCATTCTAAATTAGCTTTAGAAGTGTACGTATATATTATTCTGCCAGAGGGTTATCGTAGTCAGTGGGAGCAGCGGAAGCAAAGTGGGCAAGTAGCTTATGTCTATTTATAGACTTCAGCAGTTATAGCGGAGATAGATCATCTAATTTTAATGAGACAGTCATGGCTTTGACTTCATCAGAATAGGGGATGGATCTGTTGAGAAGGTAGTAGGGTGTGATGTCCTAGTATTTGGATGACATACATAGAGTAGGAAGTAAAATTCCTATACTACGATCGGTTGTACTTTGGTAGTCAAACAGTTGTTTCTCCACGAAGGATATGGATATAATATCAGACATTCTGGTTACTAGATCTATGGTTTTAGATCTAGATTTTGGTAGTTTCCCAATGTGGGTACTTTGACAGTATTCTAATAGTATTTTAGAATATATGACTCCTGGCATGGTGTACCTGCAGGTGATGGAGTCACCCTCTCTAAAAATGTCTTACAGACTAAAGGGGAGAGGGATGTACATGATTGGCAGATCACTTGCTTAGGCAATTGAGTCAATCGTGAGATGTCAAGTACCACACCAGATGTTGTTTTTGCACTAGATGCGATAAGTTTATATTAATCCAATCCTAAACAAACATAAGGAAGCAGTTTTAGAACATAAGTGAATGTACTTGGTATTTGATGATGGCAGCCTCCTTAGGGAGACAGTTATCATTCCAGGCTTCCAAGGTGACATGGATGACAAATTGATTGTCAGAGTCATAGTTTTCTCTCTGATGAGGGACATTATTATGGACAGGTGGTCCAAGTGGATACTGTGGGAGGCATGGTGCTAGATACTGATTAGGTTCAGTGATCACTACAGTCTAAGAAGTTTGGATTTGGAGTTCGTTTATGAACTAGATCACATCAGATATTCAGACATATTCTAAGACAGGTATTACTCGATTCGGGAGATGGCTTTCGCGAACTTGAGATTAAGAGAGACATAGAAAGAAACATCGGGGCGGATCCACTCACTGAGACTATTTCTCGAACATAAGAGTTTTACAAACTAGCTTTGTGAAATTGATTAGTAGAGGAGTTGGATGTTCGGAATCACACGGGCTGTAAGTATGCGACATCGCAATAATTAGCCTTAAGTGCAAGTGGGAGATTATTGGATATAGTGCCCTCAAAGTCAATTATTGGATCGCAGGTACGTGAATACAATGATTGAGGTAGGACCTATACCGATATGACAGTCTTGCTCGAGATGATAATATGCTATCTGGTTTGTCTTTATCATCGTATACATACTTTAGTTCACTATTTCATGATGATAGAGCCCATAGGATTCTTGCTTGACTGCCAGCAGCATGATGGTGATCATATACGTGGGAGCTGGGGTTAGTATGCACATCCTTAAAGTGTCCCTAGTCGTGGGAGTTTCGAGACAGGGTATCAATACTCCAGAGTAGACTAGTGTATACAGTCGAGACCCTGACGAGGGGTGGTGGCCGGTCTCATAAGCCATTGGTGTCAGTTGGTTCACCTAATATGTATATAGGTGCTCATTGGGTTATGAGTACACCGCACAGGACTCGCCGAGAACATGGTAGTTGGTATTATACATATCATCAGATAGCAGTTCCCTGGTGACAGGTGTATAGGTTAGTTCGTCGACCTGAGATCGTCATTTGTCACGTGTGAGTTCCCACTGTGCTTTGATTTCTACCCTACCACGCTCGAAGGAGACGTGCAAACAGGTGTTTTTTGGGTATAGTCCCGAGCCACATGGAGGCAGTGAGCGGATCGTCGGGGATTCGTCTCTCCCGGTATTGGGGGTTGATGTCGCACCGTGCACAGGTGGCCATCATTAGAAATCCTCGGCCGAGGTAGTGGAGAATTACTGATTTGGATCAGTAGTTTCTCAGGTGGTGATGGGCTTCATACCGACACGAATTATCGCGTTATTAGGGGTCTAACTTTATCCACCCCCCAGGAAGATATGTGATACTAATAGACGACCGGACCGGACTGTATGTATATTGTCACTGTTAGGCTCAGTAGGGTTTATGGATGAGTTCGCTCGTCAGCTTCTCTTTCATTCAATACATAGGCAACCGTTACGTACAGCTTGTACCTCTGACGTGCTAGTGGTTATACCCAGTGCCAGTGTGTTGATGAGTCATTTAAGTCCCCCACAGACTCTTTCCTAAGTTCGGGTGAAACTTTGTAGAGGCCGTATGGTTTTATGGCAGGGTTCGGAAAATGCATGTGCGTTTTCGCACGTGCCATATTTCGGGCAGATAATACTGGTAGGCTTTGGTTTAAGCCGGATCCGAGTATTATACTGTGCAGATATAATATCTTTGTCTCAGTTTCATTTTTATTCGGTCGTAATACAAATGCGGGTATGTTTATACTGATACGGGGTTATCCTGAAATTCGTTTCGGGATCGCTTTTGGAAGTTGCCAGTTTCCAGTTTTCTATCGCCCATCATTAACATTCGATTAAAGACGGATTTATCTTTTCTTGATGAGTGTGGAAGTTTCTAGAAGCTTCTAGATTGGTGACAAGGGTTGTGACTCATTCATTAGCATTAATTGGATGATGACTTGTTAAGGTGACTCATTAGTTTTCATTTATTGTTTTGATGATGTGTTTAATGAGTCACCCTTTTCAATTAATTCCTTTTGTTTTTTATTAAGATCTTTTGCCTTGTGGTCACCTCCCCCCTTCCTACACTCACCCCCACCTCCATATAATGGCCGGCCACTTCTTTTGGTGGGCTATGGTTGTTGATTTGAAAAAGGATGCAAGTATTTGGTTCATGGAAATTAGTATACTCCATTTCTCATTTCACCCGATACAAAAAGGCAACTTCATTAACCGTTCGTCCATGGCTTTGGACGTAGCAAGACAAAGTGTTCTACTCATTCTCTACATCATCTTGGTCGTCTCTTTTAGCAAACTTGATGACCGAGTTGCCTCGGTTCAGAGGCGGGAGCCCGTTTAAAGATTCGTCGACGCGGTGCCACCTGGACGAGAAGACAGGAGATTCAGGATATCGGAGCAGCCGCAACAAAGCGTGGGATGATGGTTGAAAACCAAAGGTCTCGGATCGTTCGGTATAACATTTCTACCCACTTTGTACTTTGTTAGTTTAGCTTTAATAGCAGATCCGGGTTATAGTACACGATAGCGCCAGTTTGTAAAAAGTTTTTGTTCCGCATTTACCGTCTGTTAGACGGCCGGGGCGCTACCTTGGACTTACAACTACAACCTATGTAGTGTTAGTATTTTGAACTTAACCAGAGACTAGAACCCCAAACCCGAAACATAGAAATCCCCGATATCGGGTTTGTGTAGGAATTGAGGTGTTATTGGAGATCTGCTATCACCCGGGGACCCTAGAAATTATTTAGCAAAGACTTAGAGATGTGCAGGAAACCTAGAAGCTAACCCCAAAACCCGAGACCACATAGGAAAGTTTGGACCGCAAATAATCCCTTTTTGGCCGCAAATTGCAGCCTTGGTATGAGCAAATTGGCTCGTTCTTGGTCCATGGCTCCATTTTAGGTTAATTAGACCTTCCCTATATGCAAAATTGGCTAATTTCACCTGAAAAAAAAATCTGGAGATGTTTTCTTGTGTTGCTGTTTCGTTTTGCGACTTCGTTTTAACTTTGGTTTTGGTATTTGGGTTTTAACTCGATGGTTTGACGTTTGTACATCGACATCGAGGATTTGTTTGGCCTTTCTTTCATGCGTAGTCCATAGGTTCTAACCTATGTACCTTTCGTATTCCGTACCGGATTTCTCGTATTTGATTCTTGTTTACGATAAGATATTCATTGAATTGTAGGTACCTCCACGTGGACTTCGGACGATGAAGAAGAGAATGGCGACATCGACTTCGGCAAGTAAGGATCAAGGTGGGTAGATATATATCTACGGGGAAAGTCGGGTGGATGGCATATAGCACCCCCGCAGTTTCGTAGTGTAATCTATGAATATGTTATTTATATATATATATATATATATATATATATATATGAATATGTGTATGTTGAGACTTAAATGATTATCAAGATAGGCTTTAGGTGTTCACGGGTTAGATTTAGAGTAATTTGAAGATAGTGCTTATTATATAGTTTCTTAATCGCGAAACCCTAGAGTAAAGATTGGCGCACACACGCATACATTTGATTTTCTTGTGCGTATATGGGGATATATTTATATATGTATGTATGTATGTGAGTATGTATATATATATATATATATATATGTATATGTATATGTATATGTATACACGTCTGATGAGGATACTATATGATACTTTGAGAGGAGTTGATGTGATTGTGCATGATGTCGTGAGATCGGTGATGTGATTTGGGTCGTATTATGATATACGACATGATATATGAGTGGATCGTTGGGTGATGTGTTTTCATACACACGCGGTTATATGTTGATGGTATCGGAATGTACTAGACTTAGATCAGTTCCTTAGTTCATGATATTAAGATGATGATACCATATGAATAATGTGTTATATATGATATTCGACCAGTACGCCGATTTTGGGATGCCGTACGAGTGATTTACCGTACGAGATATAAAAATTATGATAGATCCGCACTCATGATTCGAGGATGTCGTATTATATTTTGTATCGTACATGACGATATTGAGGCGGGATCACCGACTACTAGATATATATATATATCGACTCAGACTTAGATGTATTTCCTTACCCTTTTGATTAGTCATGTAGTTTACCTGGTAGATGTTAGATTTGGGCTCGAGTCATACTTATTTCCAAAACTAATGAATCGTGAGTATTTTAAAGACAGGTTAAGGGATACTATGGATATTTCGAAGGACGTACATTTTCTTAAAACACCGTAGCACCTATTTTCTAAACACCACAATTCGTGCTATTTCAAATGCCAAAACTGTATGACTCGTATATATAATATATATTATTTATTGCTGCGTTTACTATTCATTTTCCGTATATTCTTGCTATTCACATCGCATTGCATGCCTAAATGTGTTTTTGTAGTTGTTATGAAACCCATGCTGTCAGGACACCAGCACCATTACCGATGATGCGTATGCTCCACGTACACCTGCTTGCCGGCTCACACACATCATCATCGGCAATTGCTATGTCACATACATTTTAGAGAATATTACTTTATTGATATCGCTTGTTAGCTGATAGTTCCAATATATCATTACTGTGCTAGTTTAGATATTGCATTCTTTACAAAGATACCCGTTCATGTATACATATTCATTGTCATGAAATATTATGGTATTTTAGGCCTGTAATTCACTGTTTATTTACTCTTGAGATTTGGATTTCGGATTTCCATGAGATTTCTGGATTTGGAGAAACCGAAAGAATTTTATAAATTCGTTATCATTTTAAAGATAGAAAATTGCTGTTTTCTCAGGATATGATGTGAGATATGTCCACCATGAGTTTTCTCGGCTTTTGAGCAGTATCATACACCCGACTCGAGGAGGAGGAGGAACCGTCTGCGGGTGCATGGTAGACCCAGTGCGGTACCCCGGGGCAAGATGGTCGTAGATGATGGTGTTGAGCCTGGCAGGGGAGCACTACCGACCGGTTATTTGTGACGTGGTGGATATCTGGAGTATACCGACATAGTCTTGAGATTTGATGATTTGGGCCAGTCCGGATTGTCGTTGCCCAGGGGCCAGTCCGGATTGCCGGAGCTCGAGATATTGAGACAATGAGGTATTGAGACTATATGATCGTGGCCAGTCCGGATTGCCGGAGCCCGAGATATTGGATATTGGGATATATGTTTTGTGTCGATGCTTGACACGGATTCTATATTGATTTCATTGATGATACCTCAATTTTTATATACATAAATCTCACTAAATTAAGGAAACAGTTTTCTCATTCATGATGTATTCTCTTTTCGTTTGTAATGCATTTGCACATAATATTAGTGACATATTGCTACCTGAGGCACTGACACGAGCACTTGATATTACACTTATGTGTAGATAGTTTCAGGGTTATATTATTTGAGGATATTACTACCGTATAACCTAGGATAGAGTCATATATGCGATTTCTGCTCGGTGATGTTTTCTACTCATGAGTTGGAAACTCACCCCCGTTGTGCCACAGTTTCTTGCAGGTTTTGCCGTACAGGTTTTCTTGGCAGCTTTGCTGGCACACTACTTCATTCCGGGTGGTTGCTTAGTAGGTGGGTTCACTCGCATCGTGACCACCATTGTACTTTATTTATATTCAGTTGTATCTAGTAAACTCCATCAACCAGCCTTGTATATTGATAAACTTGGAAGACCAGTGTATATTCTTTCGACCTTAGAATCACGCTTGTATTATTATGGTTTTCGAGTGGATTTGGTTTCTTCTAAGTTTTGATCCTCGCCCTTCGGCGTTTTATACTATATTGCTTGTGTGGTTATGACTGCCAATTGGCGAAGAGCTAGCTCCCGCTTGGGGATGCCTTTATTCATGATGTATATTATTCATGTTTGTACCCGTTTGGGGCCAGTATTTATAAAGGAGACTCTGCCAAAATTTTCGGGAAAATATAATGTTGCTTTTAAATATTTAATGTCATTTATTTTATTTAAACCACTTGCTTTAAACAAGTTTTCCTTCACTTCTTATTTTAAATGGTTTAGATTTCTGGGCATTTGGCTTACTTGAATTAGGTGGGGTCCTATAGACTTCACATGATTCAAGGGCCAGTCACGTGCTATTTCGGATCGTGACAAAGTTGGTATCAGAGCGCTAGGTTTAACCTTGGTTCGAGTCTATATTTGATTATGCGGAGTCTAGGGCGTATATTTATATTCGAAACCTAGGCTTGACCTTACGGAACTTAGACTTGGTCGATGGGGTATTAGACCCGAACATTCGTCGCATAGGTTGACCTTGGTTGATGGAGTAGGTGACTTAAGTAGAGTAGCGTACCCTGTGTATGTTCCGCGGCATACTTACGATACGCTACTCCGCTTAAGAAGCCTTAGGATGTACATTTCTTTGCACGGTATTTTATTCGTTCATATGGTCTATCCTCATCGATATCGGTTTGTGGTTTTTGTTACAACGATTGCACGGGCAGAGAGAGCTGCGGCTAGAGTTGCGGTCAGCATGAGCTCGTCTTGGATGAGGACTGACCAGGGCGTAATTCCGGTGACACACGATTGCATAGATGTGTCACTTTATTGTATTTTCGCGCCATGAGAGTTTGATGGATTGCTTTTATTAAAATTTCTCGAAGTGCAGATTAGCACCAGAGGATTGGGTCACTGCTAGAGGCCGGCTAGAATGTGATGACCGTTAATGTATCGTCTATTCTTAAGGATTGAGGCACTGTTCAGCGTGCGGAAAAATAAGCCAATTGTTGCTGCGAATGACAAGATATTGCCCCAGATGTTTGAAGCTATTGCAGCACGAGTTGTACTTAGAGATATGATAGAAGATCGCTAGTCACTCAAGGATGAATGACTAGGACATGTGGTTTGTTTGCACACCCCGATGCAAGGTCATCAGATTGATTGATATCAGCTAGAGAAGACTTCATGCAAGTACGTTGAGAGTCGATAGAAACGATCGAATGTCAGAAACCCATTTTTCCAAGTTTAAGGTATTCGGAAAAATATGCAAGTAATTCTATGGACCCTCTAGAAGAATGAAACCCTAACTCGACATAATGACCACGGAAACACTTTTGAACCTTTGGGTTTGCGGCAGTTCCGCGGTGCCATTAATGAGGCTTGGGTTTGCCCTTCTACGGCTGATCCATAGGTACTGTGGCATGTACTGGATATTATTAAACTGTGCACGAGTGTTGTGCTCTCGAGGAATTATGGGACTTTGATGAATCGACCAAAAAGTTCAACGTCGTCCAGATATCATATGATGTGATACATTACTTGGGAGACTCCAGATATGAGTATAGCCGTTGTAGCGCAGTCCATATAGCTACGAAGAGACGAGTCTGAATCGGTCGACATTAGAGAAACGTGGAGTAAGAAGTACGTACGAGATTCCGACGAGATGACGTTCCACTCCGTTGACATCAGAGATGTGCTACACATGCAGAGGCGTTAAATATGGATATACCTTTTTGAAGGAGTCGTAATGAGTATACAGTCATTCCGGAATAAGAAATAGACTCAGTAAAGGTTGATAACTTCCGGGCAGTTCAGTAGAAACGAGAATTGGGAGAGTCCCCGACAGGATCTTTTAGAATAGTACACGAGGAGACTTGGACCCAGGATCGGTCATACTACGCACACCCAGTAGACCAGAGTTCGGCATCGTCGATGAGACATGTTATGACTGACCATGATAGTTGGCCAGAGATCTTTAGAGGATGTGCCAGAGCGGAACTTTTTCCGTCATCGTTCCACATTGGGCCGTTGAGCCGAGGAGCTATATAGTAGTAATTCGCACTGAGAGACGAGAGCCTAAGGGCACCAGGCGTCAGGCCATGAACAAGAGGCAAGTGGATATCTTTCTCTGCTAGCTTTGGATGCACCGGCGCCTTCTCGACTTCGAAGGAAGGACATATAGACAACAGTATCGAAGATTTGCGAATTGGTGATTCGAATATCATCTGTCCGTTATTTGGATTTCGGTAATTTGGGCAATTTATTTGCATGATTGAGATTTTGTGCACCACAGTTGCACTCGACTTCGATTTGATGTCATTCGAGATGTTGATTTTGATTTCATGCCTATGGTATGCATGTGATTTGACTTGTGCCTTCGACGTAGTTTTCATGCATTTCAGTATTTTGATTCGATTTTGTGCATGCTGATGCACGTGGTTATGAGATTATATACCACGATATACCTAATTTGAATTGAATTATGTTGTATACCATCGATTTCGATTTGTGATATTCGATATTTGTTTCCGTGCACCTCGTGCACTTGATTTGGATTCTTGCGCATTCTTGGCGCAATTGATGCGATTTTGGTGCACACCAGATGCAAGAAATCGGGATTCTTCATGCATAACAGATGCACCTGATATTGCTGTCAGGCACACTAGTTGCCTTTGACAGGTGTTTGCAGGGTTCCCTAGGACGGCAGCAACGTTTCGGGAGGCATCGTCCATGCCAAATTCAAAAATTTGCCGTTCTAGCTAACCCTAACATAGAATCGTTAACTAGAAATCGGACGGAATGAAATGCAAACTACTTTGCAAGTAAAGTGAACAAGGAATACAACCTTTGTAGACCGGTCCTTCACTTCATAAGCTCCGTGTAGTAGTCCCTTCGCTGCGATCATGAATTCCGGACTCTAGAGAGGCTCCCATGAAGAAATGAACATGCTTGCATCGATGTCTTCGTGGCCGAAGATGATGTATGTTAAGGAGACACTAACCCAAGCTATCTCTTCACTAATTATGGAATTAGTGAAGCAAACACCCTATACTAAATGGAAAGTAGTAGAGAATGATGAAGTAGGAAGTAGGCTCACTTTAGATTTATTTTTCTCAGAATATTTCATCACCTCTCAAAACCCTAGAAAACATTTTTCTTGAGCTCATGAAGAAGAAGAAGATGAGAGATGAATGAGAGTTATGAATGAATAATTCATGAGATTAAAAATGCAACCATGGTTAGTGTATGTCATGCACTAACCATTGTAGAGAATAAACCATTCTATAAGGTTAAGGGTTGGGTTAATAAATATCCTAAGCTAGACAAAAGAGTGGACTTAGTCAAAGGTTCATACAAGCTTCTACAAACTTTGAATAAATTATAAACTCTAACATAACCCTAGCATGTTATAAGTCTCGTACATATATGTTGCATATGTAACCTAGCATGACACAAACATGTACACAAATATACATATCACATATATACAATGTGCACATCAAGTGAGAAAAGAAATCATAAGTGAACAAGTATTTGTTAATGTAACTTATTATATCAAATATATATAATTATACATTAGATTATCAAATCAACTCTTGATTTAATAATCCGTCTATATCACATATATAACCGAGTAATATCATATGTAACAACTTATCGAATCTAACACTTGATCCGATAACCCGGCTATATCGCATATAACCGACCGATGTCATAAATCGCGAGAATATAATACGGTATCTCATATCGAATTAATCTCAGTCCTGCACATATCACATATGTGCTCCTACTCCATTTCGCTTGAGCCAGGAAACCTCTGTGTAGGACTCTAAAGACTCGTCAATACGCCGGGAGTAGGTAATGATCATATCAAACACCTATAAACCGCAAGCGGTCTGCTAAACGTAACGGCCAC
This sequence comes from Agapanthus africanus, assembly GCA_030015575.1. NCBI lineage: Eukaryota > Viridiplantae > Streptophyta > Magnoliopsida > Asparagales > Amaryllidaceae > Agapanthus > Agapanthus africanus. The sequence goes on from CM057346.1 coordinate 368,345,761, forward strand.
CCGGGTATTGAGCGATCAGAAGATCAACAAGCAAGCCTTCTCATACTCCTGCGAATCCAATCAGTAACACTACCGTACAGTCCGGTCTCTTCGTCTGATATGTCGCATATCTCGTCTAATTGTGGTAAACGTCAAACCCCAGTAACTCGATAAGTCATGCCGATATGAGGCTCATAACGGGTCGAGAAACTACTGATAACACTTACCAGTATATCTCTGAAGTAGTCCTGGCCAGGGACTTCCTGTTATAGCCAATCGAGCACAGCGCAACATGAACTCCCAATACCGGGAGAGACGAAACCCCTCCTATCGCTCATTGCCTCCAGGTGATTCCTGACTGTACCCAAAAGCCACCGTTTTGCACGTTCTCTTGAATGTGGTAAGGTGGAAATCAAAGCACAGTGGGAATCACATAAGACTCTATGACGATCTCGGGTCTACAGACTAACTTGTACCAGTGTCACCAGAGAACTGCCATCTGACGTGAGGTATAATACTATCTGGGAGTTCTCGGCGAGTCCGTTCAGTATACCCAGTCTCCACTGAGCACCCGTATACTATCTCTGATGTCAAAAACCAATGGATATGGGATCATCCATCGCCCATCTACATGGGTCGAGAAGCTGTACGCTAGTCTACTCTGGTATATCGATGCCCTGTCTCGATACACCTATGACTAGGAACATTTGAAGGATGTACTTAGCGACTACACTGCCCCAACTAGTATGATCTGCATCATAATCCTGGTAGTCAAGTACTTATCCTAAGGGCTTTATCAATATGTAACATAGACACAATCAGTGTACATGTTATGATAAAGTGCAACCAGATAGCATACTATCATATCGAGCAAGAAAGTCCTCCATGTATATGTCCAAGCATCCACTACAATATACATCGTATGTACAGTAATGGCCTCTAGGGCACACATATAACTAACAGTGTTTTAATGCACACCCATTGCACATAGATTTTGTTCTGTACTCATGTATGGCACATTCAGTGATTTCGATTTCTGTGTGTACCAGACGCACGCGGCATTCTTATACACATTTTGGGATTGATTTTGTTTGGAGCAGTATCTTTTATGATATTTACTATTTGGTATAGTGGCTGAGCAGGACTAGTCCGAGGATGGTACCTGGGTATATTTTTGCATGCATCGATAGTTACCGAAGGGATTTCAAAAAAAAGGGGGCTATAGTCTCAGTATTTTCCTGTGTGTCCGAGATGACACGAAAATTTTATAAAGGAAACCCTTCTAAATTATTTTCAAAACGGCGGGACGTATGTTAAAAAAAAGTTATATATATATATATGTATGTATGTATGTATGTATGTATGTGTATATAGAATTATTTTCTTACAATAAACGTTCACTACTTGTGCCGTGATACGCGCATCGCACGGCGACTTGAAAAAGGTTTGGCATGCATTTCTTTTCAAACGTTCTGACGAAATTACAACGATGCGTACTATGTACATGTTATAGTTTTGATGTATATCATGTTGGTTTTCATATTGGACTTTGACATTGTATCTTCCCCATGACTCCGATGATTGTGTGATGCTTGATGGAGTTTTGATTTTGAGTTATATACTCGTTTTTCATACGCATGCATTGCGCTACGATATGTTTTATGTATGTATGATTTCGGAGCCCCAACGACTTGATCATTTTACTGAAATGTTTTAGTATTTAAGGGGTTTAAATTTAAATTCGGGGACCGAATTTATTTAAGGGGGGAAGACTGTAACATTACAGAAAAATAAAATATTATTTTGGGAATTTATATAATTGAATAATAAATAGTATGAATATTTTAATGATGTGGTATAATTATATACCGATAGTTTGGAAAATATTGGAAAATTAAATTGAATGGTGATTTTTGGAGGGATTTATGTGATTTAGGCAAATTATAAATTTTTATAATTAATTATATGCAAATTGTTTCTAAACATAATAAATAATCACTAATTATGCATTAAGCGTGATTATGCACATGACATGCACCATATCGTATTGCTAAAACTTGTTACATTTTATTCTACCATGGCTTTAATTCTCCATTTTTCCTTTATGCATGGTTTATGAATTTTGGTTAAAGAAAAGAAAAAAAAAGGGAAAAAGAATAAAAAATATGGCATAGGGAGACAAGGGGGTATGGGCAAGAGTGAGAAGAGAGAGAGAGGGTGAGGGGTTCTCTTGACCTTGGCCTCATTTTCTTTCCTCCATTTTTTCCTCCATAATTTCCCTCCTCTTCCTCTTCATGGCTGCCCTCACTCCCCCACCTCCTCTAAACCCTCACAACACCACCAAAAATACATCAAAAGCACACATTCCCTTCACAAATTTCATGCACAAGCTCACTACAAGCATGGGAGATCAAGAAAAATTGGATTTTTAGCACTTGGGGCAACTCAAAAAAATTCTTGAGTTACCAAATGAGGTAATTCTTTAACCATTAGTGTAGTATTTGATTTACTTTAGCGTAAATATTAGTTTAGAATTGATTATGTGAGGTTTAGTGAGATTTGAAAATTCCAAGATAAGGGTTAGGACTTTTCTTGAGTTGGGATGGTGTATGTGATTGTAATTAGTGACTACAACCCTTGTAGTGTTAGTATTTTGAACTAAACCAGAGACTAGAACCCCAAACCCCAAACTTAGAAATCCCCGATATCTGGTTTGTGTAGGAATTGAGGTGTTATTGGAGATCTGCTATCACTCGGGGACCCTAGAAATTATTTAGCAAAGACTAAGAGATGTGCAGGCAACCTAGAAGCTAACCACAAAACCCGAGACCATATAGGCAAGTTTGGGCCGCAAATAATCCCTTTTTGGCTACAAATTTTGGCCTTGTTGTGAGCAAATTGGCTCGTTCTTGGTCCATGGCTCCATTTTAGGTTAACTAGACCTCCCCTATTGTCACGATCCGAAAGTACGGAACGTGACCGACACTTAAATTACGAAACGTCTAGAGGCGTATCGTAATCTAAGCAAGCCGAAGACCAGAAATTTAAACCATTTAAAAGAAGAGGTAAAGGAAAACATGTTTTAAAAACAACATCAAATTTCTCAAAAATTTCGGCAGATTCTCCTTTGTAAAAACTGGCCGCAAAAAGGTAAATTAAGAATATATACATAAGCAAAAATAAAAAGGCATCCCCAAGCGGGAGATAGCTCTACGCCAAAAGGCGGAAACAACCGCACAATGCACTATAATATACAACGCCGAAGAGCGAGACTCAAAACTCAAAAGAAAACCAAATATACCCGAAACCATAATAATACAAGCGCGATTCTAAGGTAAAAATAAAACAACTGGTCTTCTAAATCTATCAGTAATACAAGTCTGGTTGATGGAGCTTACTGGATACAAATGAAATAATAAAAGTACGACGGCGGTCCTGATACAAGTGAACGAACCTACCAAGCAAATCACCCAGAATGAAATGATATGCCAGCAAGCTGCCAAGGAAACCTGTACATCGAAACCTGTAAGAAAATTTGGAACAATGGGGGTGAGTTGCCAACTCGTGAGTAGAAGACATCTGCTAGTAGAAATTGAATGCACGACGATCTCCTAGGTCATAATAATATACTTAATATAACACTAGTCATCTAATAGTGGCAGCATAATAATTTATGCATAAGTGCAATGCTGAGTGCTCGTGTCAGTGCCTTAAGTAGTAACATGTCATGTGTGTGAGTATGAATGCACCATGAATGTAAAACAATCAACCATGAAATCTGGAAATATCTGTATAAGAAATCTTTAACTTTTATCATAGTAAAATTTGTATGGTAATCAGAAACATCATCAATGAAAACCATGGAAATCCGTGTCAAGCGTCGATACAAAACATGTAAATCTCAAAGTCTCAATACCTCATAGTCTCAATATCTCATAGTCTCAATATCTCGGGCTTCGTCAGTCCGTATCGGCCCATATCATCAAATCTCACGACAACGGTCCGTATCCTCCGGATATCCACCGCGCCAGACATCACCGGTAGTTAGTCTTTCCCCAACCAGGCTCATCATCTACAACTCGAGGTTCTTGCCACGGGGTACCATACCGGGCCCACCATGTACCCGAGACGGTTCATCCACTCCTCGAATCGGGTCTCGAAATCCAACAGAAAACATGAAATCTCATGGTGGACAACACATACATCACGAGAAAACCGCAAATTGTATTTTAAAATGAGAGGGAGTGAGAGAGAATTTTTTATATATATTCTTGCGGTTTTCTCCAAAATCCAGAAACCTCATAGAAATCCAAAATCCCAAAATCAAGATTAAGTAAATAATGAGTATCGGCATAAGCCCCACAATACTGCATGATAATATGAAAATGTGAATGCATGAAATGTCTAAGTAATAAATGCAATGTCTAAACTAGCACATGAGAGTATCACACAATATTATATTGGTCTCGCATTTAGCTGATTATATCAATAAAGATAATATGTTCTAAAGTTTACGTGACATGGCAATTACCGAAGATGATGTGTGTGAGCCGGCAAATAAGTGTACGTGGATCATGCGCATCATCGGTAATGGTGCCGGTGTCCTAACAGTAAGAGTTTCATATTAACTAAAGAAACTTATATATGAACATGCAATGCGATGATTACAATCTGAATATAAGGATGAATGTGTATTAATCGTACATTTAGAATATACATAACTAACTACAAACTATATGACTCTAGCCTAAACTAGTATCTATCTAACCTACTAAAGAACTAAACTAAACAAACTAGTCGAAAGGGAGTAAGAATCCACCTAAAGTCTGAGTCTATATCTCTAGTAGTCGGCGATCCAGCCTCAATAGCGTCACGTACGTAGTACGACTTCCTCGAGTCAAGAGTGCGGATCAATCATCACATCTATGCCTCGTACTGTAAAATCCATCGTACGGCATCCCAAAATCGGGTACGGGTCAACTATCACATATATACATCAGCATTCGTATAGTATCGTCATCAACAATATCATGATCAAGGGTACAATACTATAATCTCATACATCCCAATATCATCAACATATATTATCGTCTGTGTAAATATCCATCGTCAAATGATCCACTAAAATATCATGTCATATATCATATCATGATTAAGTCACATATCACAATCCGGGTTCTATTCTAGAGTCTCGTACATTTCAATGTCATCATCACCTATTATCGCATATATACAAATATACACTTTCTCATTCCCCAACGATCCGCTAATATCATAACACATCTCATGTCATAACTCGATCGTATATCTAATATCTCACGGCATCATGCCCAGTCATACCGACTCAACCCCATATATCACATAACCTCCTTATATCACATAACCTCCTCATATCACATGTATACGTTATATATATATACACATATCTAAACCTACACACAAAGATATATATATACACACACACGCACACGCACACCCCCCAAGTCAAGGGTATGTGTGTTTGTGCGTTTGAGTGTGTCTACATGAAACCTACGAATTCCCTCCAAGGCAGTCATCCTCTGGTTAAGTCTTTCTAAATCAGTCTAGTCTAACCTAAAGTCTTCAATAGGACCCTACTCGTCAAGAATCTATGGTCATGTCCGACTACCTAATAATAGTAAGTAATATCCCTTTTCTACGTTTGCGGGGGTGCTATACGCCATCCACCGGACTTCCCCCGTAGATATACATCTACTCACCCGGTCCTTGTCTGCCGAAGTCGATACCGCCATCCTCTTCTTCAACGTCTGAAATCCACGTGAGAGGTACCTATACGCAAACATATATAATATCGTAAACCGACATCACGGATAAAACCAAAACGGCGCACGATCGCGCATAAGTTAAACCCTATGACCCGCTCATGCAAAATGACCAAATAACCCTCGACATCGGCGTACAAACGTCGATTGATCAAGATAAAACACAAAATTACAAATCTTAGATCCAAAACTCATTAATTATAATATAAAATAGGTTTTAAATCATTAAAACCTTAAAATCAATCAAATCGTTCTATTTCGCAATGCCTAGAAAACGTCAATTAACCGTTTCATTTTAAAACTTGATGATTAAACGAAACTAATGGTCATAATATTTACTAAATATCATAACTAGGTTATATAAACCATTTCTATAATTTGTTCTCATCAATTTGTATTAAATTCTAAATTCTAGTTTGCAAAAGTATTTAATTTAAAAAATTTGAAACAACAATTTACAATACAACAACTACACTAGATTTTTCATTTCTTAAAATTTTAAACCACTTATTATAACCCTACTCCATTAATAAAAACCCTAACTTTATTTACAAACCCTTTTCTTGAATTTTCAAGTTAGCAATTACAACCCTAATTAAAAACCGAAATTCATTAAATTATAGTAATTAACCTACAATTAACACCAGGGTTAGGATTATACCTCACTAAACATGAGATCAAACATGAAAATCATAGCCTCCAAAATGTTAGCTTTGCTCCAAGATCCATGCAAGATAGGCCAAAGAATAATGGGTAGAGATTGGATTTGGAATTTGAGGTTTTATTTTGGATTTTTATTAAATTTTTGGAGATTTTTGGATAGGAAATGAAGTGGGGAAAATTGGGGCTGCCTCATGGTGATTTTGGACATGGAGAGGGGAGAGAAAGAGTGAGGTGAGAATGTGTGGTATTGTGTAGAAACATCTCCAATTATTTACATCTAATTAAGTCTTTTCAATAATTTATTTAATTTTATTTATTTTCTTTTCTAAATCAATCCTAGAAAAGTCTAGAACCATGGAAAGTTTTGGCAAAGAATTTTGCATGATACACACTTGATTCCAATATGTCATGGTTCACTTTTGCTAAATTAACCCATTCCAATTTGTAATTTACACTAATTAAATGTAAAATTAAAGCTTATGTTAATATTTGAATTTAATTAATTAAGGAAAAATATTTTAGTAAACTAATAATTTATAAGTCACTAAATAAACATCATTTACTAGTAATTACATAGTTAAAATAGGCGTATTTAAATTTATATTGAAAAATAATTTTAGTTAAGTTTTATGGAAAATACGGTTTATTTTACCGATTATCAGAAAATTCACCTAAAGAGTTTATTTATTTAATTAATTAATTAATTATTTTTTTCAAACGTTACAATCTTCCCCCCATAAAGAAATTCGGTTCCCGAATTTAAATTAAAGCTCCCCCTAAATACTAAAACAATTATCAAAGCACTCAAATCGTCGGGGCTCCGAAATCATCAATACATAACTAAAAATCAACTCCGTCAAGCATAACGCAATCATCGGAGTTATGGTGAAAATACAATGTCAAAGTTGTAGGGTTTCTAGGAACTCTCACAAGGGTCTATAAGGCATCAACCATGCCCGATTTAAAATTTAGACGTGCCGAATAACCCTAACCAAGATCTTTAAAGTAGAGATTAGGCGAAACATAGCATGTTAAACACTTTAACATCTAAGAGTTTGGGATTACAACCTTTGTAGTCCGGTCCTTCACTTCTAAAGCTCCGTGTTGAGGTCCCTTCGTTGCGATCATCGAGTTTCCGGACTCTAGAGAGGCTCCACGAAGAGAAATATGCAAACTTGCTTCCGATCATCGATAACTAAGATGATCTACCTTGAAGTTTCTATAACACAAGCTCTCACTTACTAAATGAAGTGAACACCCTAATCTAATTGGCAAGAATATATTATGATGATGAAGTAGGATTTTTTCTCTCATTTGTTTTCTTTAACTCACTCATTTTCATCACTTCATAAAAAGCTAGAAAGATTTTCATGAAAGAAGAAGGAAAAAGAAGAACCTTTCACTTTTTGATGAATAATGAATCCATAGTGTGGTAAGAATTGCAACCATAGGTTAAGTATGAAGATTTAACCCATGTAGAGATTTAACTAGGGTAAAGGGTTGGGTTGGGTTAAGGAAATATCACAAAATATCACAAAATATCCAAGTCAAAGTCAAAGCTTCAAGAAGCTTCATGAAGACTTAACCCTAATCCAAACCCTAACGTCAATTAAACTCCACAAAAACATGTTGCATTTATAACCATAACATGTTACAATATTATATATCACATATACAATATTTATTGTAACAAAATAAAATAATACAATTAACATATATCGCATATATATCAATGTATTACTCGTGTGAGAAAAAGAATCTTTTAGTGGGCTTATATCACTTAATGTAATTTAATATATCAAATATATAATTATACATTAAATTATCAAATCAACACTTGATCCGATAATCCGACTATTTCAAAAATAACCGTCTAATATAATCTGTATCAGTTCATCGAATCAACACATGATCGGATAATCCGGCTATATCACATATACCCGGCCGATATCTCATATCGTGAGAATCTAATACGGTATCACATACTCGTATTGTTCTCGGTTCCGCACATATCATATATGTGCTCCTACTCCGTTTTTCCTGAGTCAAGAAACCTCTGTGTAGGACTCTAAAGAATCGTCAATACGCCGGCAGTAGGTGATGATCATATCAAACGCCCACAAGCTGCAAGCGATCAGCTAAACATAACAGCCACCTAGGTATTGAGCGCTCTGAAGATCAATAAGCAAGCCTGTACTTTCTCCTGTGAATCCAGTCAGTAACACTCCCGTACAGCCCGGTCTCTTCGTCTGATATGTGACATATCTCGCCTAGGGGTGGAAAACGTCAGACCCCGGTTGCTTGATAAGTCGTGTCGATATGAGGTCCATAACAGTTCGAGAAACTACTGATAACACTTACCAGTAAATCTCAGCAACCCTGACCAGGGATTTCCAGTTATAGCCAATCGAACATTGCGCAACATCAACTCCCTATACCGGGAGAGACGAATCCCCTCCTATCGCTCATTGCCTCCATGTGATTCGGGACTGTACCCAAAAGCTACCTTTTTGCACGCCCACTTGGACGTGGTATGATGGAAATCAAAGCACAGTGGGAATCACACAAGTCTCTATGACGATCTCGGGTCTACAGACCACTCTGTACCAATATCACCAAAGAACTGCCATCTGACGTGAAGTATAATACCATCTGGGAGTTCTCGGCGAGTCCGTCCAGTGTACCCAGTCTCTACTGAGCACCCGTATACCTTCTCTGATATCAAACACCAATGGATATGGGATCATCCATCGCCCATCATATGGGTCAAGAAGCGCATACGGTAGTCTACTCTGGAGTATCGATGCCCTGTCTGGGTACTGCCACGGCTAGGAACATTTGAAGGATGTACTTGGCGACTACATTGTCCCCACTAGTATGATCTGCATCATAGTCCTGGTAGTCAAGTACTCATCCTAAGGGATTTATCAACATGTAACATAGAGACAATCAGAGTACATGTTAAGATAAAGAATAACCAGATAGCGTACTATCATGTCGAGCAAGAAAGTCCTCCCTATATATGTCCAAGCATCCACTAAAATATACATCGTATGTATAATAATGGCCTCTAGGGCATACATATAACTAACAATCTCCCACTTGCACTAGGGCCATCTGTTGTGGTATCACATGCCCAACAATTAGCTGTGGTTGAAGTATCTCATACTCAACCATCCCATAAAAGTCTCTACTGGGAAATAGGCCTTTGTGAGTGGATCCGCGCTGTTGTCCTCTGTGTCTACTCTCCTAACCTCGATCTCCCTGGAGATCAACCATCTCCATGATCAGGTGATACTGCCTAAGAATTATATCTGGAAGACTGATGGGACGGGGGTTCCTTGGCATAAGCCACAACTCCATTGTCACACAATGGTAGGAATGAAGTTCATCTCATGAACTTATATATATCCAGACTGACTCTTTAGAAGCATCCTTGATAACGATGTATCTTGCCTTTAATTGTCTAGTAAGTCGCGGTATCTAGCTTGGAACTCTTCCAACATACCGTCCCTCCACTGAGGGTAAAGACAATGCCTACGATTTACATTCAGTCGTCCTTATCACCCTGGATCCTTTCCAGTGATTCTCCCTAGGATCGATTGATACCATCTCACTACAACTAGTGAGAATCCTAACATCCAATCAGATCTATCTCATAGATCCAAAACCAAGGATTTAGGAGGTATCACTTTGATCCTATATGGAGAATCCTTGTGATAAGCGGAGATTGACCGAGCGTAGCATAGGAAACTTCTTCCCTATCAAGAGTATGTCATCCACGTACTCTACGAGGATCACCACCATACTCTCTACTACCTTTTTGTATATACTAGGTTCATCTACCATTTTGATGAAGTCAAACTCTTTGACTACCACATCAAAACAGACGTTCCAACTCCGTGATGCCTGCTTTATCATATAAAACATCTTGCATACATTTCTGCTGCTCCCACTGTCTACGAAGCCTTCTGGCTGTGTACATATAGACACTCTCTTTCAAATCAACATTTAGAAAAGCAATCATAACACCCAACCGCCAGATATCGTAGTCATGGTATGTAGCCGTGGCAAGTAGGATATGGATGGACTTAAGCATAGCTTTGAAAGTCTCAACCTTTCCATGTACACCAAGTAATCTTCTCAAGATATACTTGCTCCTGATGGGGATTTAACCCTCCAGATAAAGCAACCAAAGTCCATACTTTGTTGGTGTATAAGGATTCCATCTCAGATTGCTAAGCATCCAGCCATTCTTACAGAGTCCCACTCCTGATGGCCTGCTGGAAATAAGTTGGGTTATCATCTCATGATGCAATCCTCGCTCCTACTGTCATAGAGAAACCGAAGTATCTCTCAAGTGGGTGAGGAACCCTACTAGATCGGCGGAGAGGCTGAGGTTCGTTAGAAATTATTGAATCCTTTGGTTCTACCAAATCATCAATTGCAGTTTGTATAGCTGGAACTCTTTCCAGTTCTACCTCATGTCCATTAATTTCTTCACAAGAAATTCCCTTTCACAAAGGTGGCATGTTGAGAAACAAAACATCTTTTGTTCCTCGGTTAGGTAGAAGATATTCCCTTGTGAATGCTTGGGATATCCAACAAACTTCTACAGAACTGACTTTGCCTCGAGCTTGTCCAGATTATGCTTTTAGACATAAGCTGGACAACCCCAAATCTTAACATACTTAAGATACGGGCTCTTCCCATTCCATATCACATATGAAGTGGTAGGCAACCGATTTGATTGGAACCCTATTCAATAGGTATGCAGCTTCTCAAGTGCATAACTCCCAAAAGGAAATAGGAAACTCAGTAGTACTCATCATAGAGCGCACCATATCAAATAGGGTGTGTTTGCTCCACCCCGATACACCGACGTGCTGTGGTGTATACGGAGGAGTAATGCTGAAAGAGAATCTTATTCTAGTTTAGAATAGTCCAGGAATCTCCGTGCTCAAATATTCTCCTCCCTGATCTCATCAAAGGACATAATACTTATGCCCGTTTTTGGTTCTCTACTTCTAACTTATATTCATTGAATTTCTCAAAAGTTCCAGGCTTGTGTTTCAACAGGATCATATGTCCGGATCTTGAGAGATAATCAGTGAATGTAATGAAGTATAAAGAACTAGTCTTGGCATGTATAGACAGAGGACCTTCATACATCAGCATGTATCAATCCCAAGAGTTCACTAACTCTTTCTCTGTTTCCAATAAACGGAGCTTTGGTCATCTTATCTCTGTGACATGACCGGCAAGTTTCACAGGATGTAAATTCAAACTAATTTAAATATGCATCTATATGTAACTTCAGCTGGTCGGGTCGTATTGATATGACCTAGTCTACAATACCTCAAGAAGGATTCGTTCATTTCTGAACTCTTCCTCTTGTGTGTGTTCTGTACATTAAGAACTGTTGTTTGATTTAGAACGTTTATGCTTTTAGATAACGTGCCTGATCCGATCAACTCTTGATATAGGAAATGTTCAAAACATTTTCCAACAATACAAAATTATATCCGTCTTTACTAATAAAGAGACTGATATGATGTTGTATATCAGGTTCGGTATCTAATAACATTCGTTTAGAATTAATGTATTCTAGTAATACAGGGTGATAACTGCCAACAGACTTGGCTGCAACTCTTGCATCATTTCCAACTCTTGAAACTTATCACCCGTTCTCAGTTCTCCACCTATCTGTAGCCCATGTAACAAATTATATTGGCGGGATCCTGATCCGGTATCTCATACCCAGGACGTAAAGGATACTGAGAAACAGTTCTCGGTAATGAACACACCCGAAGATGATGCATCAATATTCTCTTTATTCGTTTGGGCGGCACGGGAATTCTGGTAATCCCCTATTTCTTGCTCTGTCTTATAACAATTATAAGTTGGAGCGGGACCAATGTTCCTTAGCGCAGTATAACAAGCGGGTTCGGTCAATACATCCGTATTATTATCTTGATTAAGGCATGATATGGTCGCTACCTGGAGAGAGAGAGAAGAAAACACTCAGCGTGCGCTTTTACAAGATTAGATTGGTTATCAATTTATCTAATCAGGATGGCTCCCACTGTTTTAGTCAAATCTTTCTTCAAACCCTTAAAAGGAAATACTAGCCGGGATTAATTACACCCTACAAGTTCGCCAATCTTTCAGCCAGGCCAATGACGGTACTTTGAGGGAGGTTCCCCGCGCTTTCGCACAGACCTAATTAAAATAAACCTCATTTTCCCAAGGGCATAACCCCCTTAACACCTTTCTAGACACCTACTTGATCGGCTAATTGTAATGTGTAAAACTCTCCCAGGAGTAACTTTTACTCGCAGCGGGTATCGGGATCCAACTATCTCATAGAAGGTATGCAATCTCATTGCAAATTTCAACACTTGAAATTCCCGATAATATTTTGTCCCAAGCGTCCTATGACCTTGACAGAGGTGAACAAACTATAGGCTGCTAGTCAAGTTCAACACGTCATTTCTTGATTGAAGTAAACCTACCCACACGACCCTTGACAGAGGTCAACAAGGTCGCACGACTGCCCTAAATCAATCACATCATATGCTTACACAGATAAGTACTAATCAGCTACCGCACACCACGCCTTGACAGAGGTCAACAAACACAGCACGAATACTAACTATTACTTATCTGAAATGACGGAGGGCTACGACAGGTTTTTAAGAAAACCCTTTGCGTAATGAAGTTGATATCGTTGTAGAATCGAGTGATTTTAAATGGAATGTTTTTGAGGCTTTTCTAGTTTCGCTAAAGAGGTCACTCCCGGTGAAGGGATCTCGGCTCTTTCCTTATCGAATAAGGTGCAGGATATTTCGCAAATACCAATATGCAAAGCAAGAACTATAGAAGCAGTCATAAGACAAACCGAGTTTGTAGTATCTGCTACCTTCGCTAAAGAGGTCACTCCCGGTGAAGGGATCTCGGCTCATTCCTTATCGAATAAGGTGCTGGATTTTCTACAAGGAACACCGCTATGCAAAGCAAGAACTTGAGCTACCAGTTTTTAAACAACTTTCTACAACATCTTTAGGTTTCTTTTATTTCATTAATCTCATTAATGAAGTCCCATTTTAATATGCTTCACAAGCATCACATTTGAAATGAAATCTGCAATATAACATATATCTCATATATATAATATAAACTTTCGTCTCAGGCAGTAATATGATCTCATCACAGAACATTGCAGCAGAAGAACATATATGAAATATTGGATATACTAGGAGGTCCGTGTTTTTAATACGAGCCTGTATAAATCACGGATTTCACGGTCGTGATGAATAACCAAACCCACATCCCTAGACCCCTACGAGAGCGGCAAGCAACACTGCCAATTCTAGGGTTAGGAGACCCGGTCTCGACTCCTCGAGATGGTCTCCCACGGGACCCTAGAACCCGGTTACTTGTGCTCCCCGCCTTCGGTCTACCTAATGCGGAAAAGTAAATAATATACAATGGTGACATCATCCTCATCCTGGAAGTGCCCCAATAAAAGAATATTACATACAAATAAATTTTACATGAATGAAAATAAAAACCCTCATCTCACATAAAACCCCCGGCTATTCAAAACACGACGATCCAATATAACATATCACAGCAACACATAATATCTCATATCATCAACGTAAGCAAGCGTGCGTATCCCGATTGTCGTTAATGTATAGCAACGAAGCCGGCGATACACCACATACTACGCTTACGGTCGCAGAAAAGAAAGTGTAAAACTACAACAGTTGGAATCCACAACCTCTTTAGACATCGCATGCCTAACAAAATGAATTCCTTAGACATCGCATGCCTAACAATTATAAACCCCGCGTTTTAGTCTCATTATAGAAAACTCTTTTTAATATCAAGTCGGGCAATTCAACAAGATTCTCAACATCCTGATCGAATGCTCGTCGCAAACATTAGTAGACGGCCGCACCCCCAGATGCCGTCGACGAAGTGCACTAAGGCAGAACACCGCTGCCGCGAGCACCCGAACGGATGCTTTTGGCGACGGGGTTCTCCTACAGTCACTTAGTCGAGGTTATGGGGCGTGGCTGTCTATTAAGTTTACCCAACGAGTATCCGCGTACGCTACGTGATTGCGACGGACATTTGATCATATTAAAATTCCGTGGCAACCGATCATCTGAGACTAAACTGCTAGATTTACAACATTCAAATTAGTTATCTCATAACTATTTGTGGATTCCAAATATTGTATCACATTCTAGACAAATAGACAATGTTAAACTTTCCGATCGAATTATCAAACACCCAAGATTTCCCAAATAGTTCTCAACACTTGAAATTAGTTTAAAAACATCCATCACATGCCACAGTACCAATGGTCCAGCCGTAGAAGGGTCAAGCCAACGCCTCACATGTGGCAATGCCGTACTGCCCCAAACCCTAAGGTTTAGAGGCAGTTCAGACGGTCACATAATCGAGTTAAGGTTTGTGTTCTTCTAGAGGGTCCACCGCATTACTTTCATGACTTAGAACGTTCTTAAACTACGGAAAAATCCAACACTTGGAAATTTTCTGGCAGGGGAAAAAGTGAGTTATTGATATCCGGTCGAACTTTTTAACACGTTCTAAATTAACCCGGAAAAACTTAAACGAAGTTAAACTTTCCGACCGAATCATCGAGCTCCCAATACAACCCAGAAAACTCAACACTTGAGTAAAATAAAAAATATCCCAGAACAATCATGAAAACTGTACGAATTTTACTGTGTAAAACCCAAGCGCTAATATCACTGTTCCGCCGCGGAACCGCCGCGCAAGGCAGGTCTTTGCCGCGGTTCCGGGGCTCTTTAATTGTATTAGTGCCTCGTTTTTTACAGAAACCCATACAATTACCTGCTGATTTTTTTGAGCATTTTTAATATGAAAAATGTCAACTTTTTGAAAAATTTCCAGAAAAGAGTATAAACCGGGGTTTCGGGGTTCGATCGGACTTTAAACTTCGCCTAGACTTCGCCTAAAGCTTTAGCTTGGCTCTGATACCACTGTAGGGTTACTAGGCACTCTCACAAGGGTCTATAGAGCATCAACCATGCCCGATTTAAAATTTAGACGTGCCGAACAACCCTAACCAAGATCTTTAAACTTGAGATTAGGCGAAACATAACATGTTAAACACTTTAACATCTAAGAGTTTGGGATTAAAACCTTTGTAGTCCGGTCCTTCACTTCTAAATCTCCGTGTTGAGGTCCCTTCGCTGCGATCATCGAGTTTCCGGACTCTAGAGAGGCTCCACGAAGAGAAAGATGCAAACTTGCTTCCGATCTTCGATAACTAAGATGATATACCTTGAAGTTTCTATAACACAAGCTCTCACTCACTAAATGAAGTGAACACCCTTATCTAATTGGCAAGAATAGATTAGGATGATGAAGTAGGATTTTTGCTCTCATTTGTTTTCTTTAACTCACTCATTTTCATCACTTCATAAAAAGATAGAAAGCTTTTCATGAAAGAAGAAGGAAGAAGAAGAACCTTTCAATTTTTGATGAATAATGAATCCATAGTGTGTTTAGAATTGCAACCATGGGTTAAGTATGAAGACTTAACCCATGTAGAGATTTAACTAAGGTAAAGGGTTGGGTTGGGTTAAGGAAATATCACAAAATATTACAAAATATCCAAGTCAAAGTCAAAGGTTCTTGAAAGCTTCATGAAGACTTAACCCTAAACCAAACCCTAACCTCAATTAAACTCCACAAAAACATGTTGCATTTATAACCATAACATGTTACGATATTATATATCAAATATACAATATTTATTGTAACAAAATAAAATAATACAATTAACATATATCGCATATATCTATCAATGTATTACCCGAGTGAGAAAAAGAATCTTTTAGTGAGCGTATAGAAGTTAATGTAATTTAATATATCAAATATATAATTATACATTAAATTATCGAATCAACACTTGATCCGATAATCCAGCTATTTCAAAAATAACCGACTAATATAATCTGTATCAGTTCATCGAATCAACACTTGATCCGATAATCCGGCTATATCACATATACCCGGCCGATATCTCATATCGCAAGAATCTAATACGGTATCACATACTCGTATTGTTCTCGGTCCCGCACATATCATATATGTGCTCCTACTCCGTTTTTCCTGAGTCAAGAAACCTCTGTGTAGGACTCTAAAGAATCGTCAATACGCCGGCAGTAGGTGATGATTATATCAAACACCCACAATCTGAAAGCGGTCAGCTAAACGTAACAGCCACCCTGGTATTGAGCGCTCAGAAAATCAACCAGCAAGCCTGTACTTTCTCCTGTGAATCCAGTCAGTAACACTCCCGTACAGTCCGGTTTCTTCGTCTGATATGTGACATATCTCGTCTAGGGGTGGAAAACGTCAGACCCCAGTAGCTTGATAAGTCTTGTCGATATGAGGTCCATAACAGTTCGAGAAACTACAGATAACACTTACCAGTAAATCTCAGCAACCCTGGCCAGGGATTTCCAGTTATAGCCAATCGAACACAGCGCAACATCATCTCCCTATACCGGGAGAGACGAATCCCCTCCTATCGCTCATTGCCTCTATGTGATTCAGGATTGTATCCAAAAGCCACCTTTTTGCACGCCCTCTTGGACGTGGTATGATGGAAATCAAAGCACAGTGGGAATCACACATGACTCTATGATGATCTCGGGTCTACAGGCTACTCTTTACCAGTTTCACCAGAGAACTGCCATCTGACGTGAAGTATAATACCATCTGGGAGTTCTCGGCGAGTCCGTCCAGTGTACCCAGTCTCCACTGAGCACCCGTATGCCTTCTCTGATGTCAAACACCAATGGATATGGGATCATCCATCGCCCATCATATGGGTCAAGAAGCGCATACGCTAGTCTACTATGGAGTATCGATGCCCTGTCTCGGTACTCCCACGACTAGGAACATTTGAAGGATGTACTTGGCGACTACACTGTCCATACTAGTATGATCCGCATCATAGTCCTGGTAGTCAAGTACTCATCCTAAGGGCTTTATCAACATGTAACATAGAGACAATCAGAGTACATGTTAAGATAAAGAGTAACCAGATAGCGTAGTATCATGTCGAGCAAGAAAGTCCTCCCTATATATGTCTAAGCATCCACTAGAATATACATCGTATGTACAGTAATGGCCTCTAGGGCATACATATAACTAACAAAAGTCCAACACAAAAACCAACATGAAATACATCAAAACCATAAGTTGTATATAGTGCGCATCATAGTAAAATCATCCAAACATCTGAATAGAGAAGCATGCAAAAACACATAGGTACTGGTCTCAGGACAGTCCTGCTCGATTATCAAACCAAATGGTGAATATCAGAAAAACATACTGTTCAAAATAAAATCAATCTCAAATACAGTATACGAGTTACCATGTGCGTCCGGTGCGCACGAAAATCGAAATCAAATACAGATGCCATGAATACGCACAGAAACAAAACTGAGTGCAACGGGTGTGCACCAAAAACATCTGTCAAGTGCAACGGGCGTGCACGACTATAGTATCAGGTGCATCTAATCTGCAAAAAACCCTGATTTAGTGCATCTGGTGTGCACAACATCGCATCAAGTGCGCCAAGTATGCGCAGGAATCTCAATCAAGTGCACATGGTGCACGAAAACATATGCCGGATATCAAAATCGAAATCACGGTACGAAAAGTGCATGAAAACTATGTCGAAGCATACGTCAAAAGCATGTGCAACCCATATGCACAAAATCAAATCAATATCTCAAAATGTATAAAACCAAATCGAGTGCACTGGGTATGCACAAAAAAAACATCAATACCACTGATATGTGAAACATGAAAAGAGTGTAATGAATGTACACATAGGAAATACCAATCATAGAACAAAATCCTCAAAATACCAAAATCCAAACAATGGAAATATGAAATTCAATTCACCAAATCGCAATCGTAAACACTATCGTCAATGTGCGCCTTTTCTAATGTCGACTGATTCAGACTCGTCTCCTCATAGCTGTGATGACTGCGCTACAAACGACTATGCTCATATCTAGAGTCTCCCACGTAATCTATCCCTTCACCTGATATCTGGAATACGTTAAACTTTTCGATCGATTTATCAAAGTCCCAAAATCCCTCGAGAGCTCTACACTCAAGTATTTTAAAAATATCCAGTACATGCCCCAGCATCTGCGGACCGGCCGTAGAAAGGCAAACCCAAGCGCTACTAATGGCATCGTGGAACTGCCGTAAACCCTAAGGTTCAAAGGCGTTCTCATGGTCATTATGTCGAGTTAGGTTTTCATTATTCTAGAGGGTCCATAGAAATACCTACATGTTCTTCGGAATACCTTAAACTTGGGAAAATGGGCTTCTGACAATCGTTGGAACCTTTTAACTTCGTCTAGACTACATGTGAATACCCTTCGTCCGCACGCTAAACAATGCTTCAATCCTCCAGAATAGACAATACCCTAACGTTCATCGCATTCTAGCTGCAACTCTCTCTTCCTATGCGACCGTGGTAACAGAAACCACCATCCGACATCGACGAAGATAGATCAAAGGAATGAACAGAATATGGTGCAAAGAAATGTACATCCTAGGACTTCTTAAACAGAGTAGGGTATCATAATTATGCCGCGGATCATACCCACGGTACGTCACTCTACCTAAGTCACCTACTCCATCAACCGAGATTAACCTAGACTTAGACAAGGGTTAAACCTAGCGATCTGATACCAATTTTGTCACGACCCAAAGGTACGGAACATGACCGGCACTTAAATTACAAACCGTCTAGAGGCGTATCGTAATCTAAGCAGGCCAAAGCCCAGAAATCTAAACCATTTAAAAGAAATAAAGGAAAACATGTTTTAAAAACAATATCAAATTTCTCAAAAATTTCGGCAGAGTCTCCTTTGTAAAAACTGACCCCAAATGGGTACAAATAAGAATATATACATAAACAAAAATAAAAAGCCATCCCTAAGCGGGAGCTAGCTCTACGCCAAAAGGCGGAAACAATCACACAATGCACTATAATATACAACGCCGAAGGGCGAGGCTGAAAACTCAAAAGAAAACCAAATCCACCAGAAACCATAATAATACAAGCGCGATTCTAAGGTCGAAATAAAACTACTGGTCTTCTAAATCTATCAGTAATACAATTCTGGTTGATGGAGCTTACTAGATACAAATGAAATAATAAAAATACAGCGGCGGTCCTGATACAAGTGAACCAGCCTACTAAGAAAATCATCCTGAATGAAATGATGTGCCAGCAAGCTGCCAAGGAAACATGTACATCGAAACCTGTAAGAAAATTTAGCACAATGGGGGTGAGTTGCCAACTCGTGAGTAGAAGACATCTGCGAGTAGAAATCGCATGCACGACGATCTCCTAGGTCATAATAATATACTTAATATAACACTAGTCATCTAATAGTTGAAGGGTAATAATTTATGCGTAAGTGCAATACTCAGTGCTCGTGTCAGTGCCTCAAGTAGTAACATGTCATGTGTATGAGTATGCATGCACCATGAATGTAAAACAATCAACCATGAAATCTGGAAATATCTGTATAAGAAATCTTTAACTTTTATCATAGTAAAATTTGTATGGTAATCAGAAACATCATCAATGAAATCCATGGAAATCTGTTTCAAGCGTCGACACAAAACATGTAAATTTCAAAGTCTCAATACCTCATAGTCTCAGTATCTCATATTCTCATTATCTCGAGCTCCGTCAGTCCGGATTGGCCCATATTATCAAATCTCACGACAACAGTCAGTATCCTCCGGATATCCGCCGCGCCAGACATCACCGGTAGGTAGTCTTTCCTTGCCAGGCTCATCATCTACAACTCGAGCTTCTTGCCCCGGGGTACCATAACGGGCCACCATGTACCCGAGATGGCTCATCCACTCCTCGAATCGGGTCTCGAAATCCAACAGAAAACATGAAATCTAATGGTGGACGACACATACATCACGAGAAAACCGCAACTTGTATTTTAAAATGAGAGGGGGAGAGAGAGAAGTTTGTATATATATTCTTGCGGTTTTCTCCAAAATCCAGAAACCTCATGGAAATCCAAAATCCCAAAATCATGAGTAAGTAAATAATGAGTATCGGCATAAGCCCCACAATACTGCATGATAATATGAAAATGTGAATGCATGAAGTGTCTAAGTAATAAATGCAATGTCTAAACTAGCACATGAGAGTAATCACACAATATTATATTAGTCTAGCATTTAGCTGATTATATCAATAAAGATAATATGTTCTAAAGTATACGTGACATGGCAATTACTGATGATGATGTGTGTGAGCCGGCATATAAGTGTACGTGGATCAAGAGCAACATCGGTAATGGTGCTGGTGTCCTTACAGTAAGAGTTTCATATTAACTAAAGAAACATATATATGAACATGCAATGCGATGATTACAATCTAAATATAAGGGTGAATGTGTATTAGTCGCACATTTAGAATATACATATCTAACTACAAACTATATGACTCAAGCCTAAACTAGTATCTATTTAACACACTAAAGAACTAAACTAAAGAAACAAGACGATAGGGAGTAAGAATCCACCTAAAGTCTGAGTCGGTATCTCTAGTAGTCGGCGATCCAGCCTCAATAGCATCACGTACGTAGTACGACTTCCTCGAGTCAAGAGTGTGGATCAATCATCACATCTATGCCTCGTACGGTAAAATCCATCGTACGGCATCCCAAAATCGGGTACGAGTCAACTATCACATATATACATCATCATTCGTATAGTATCGTCATCAACAATATCATGATCAAGGGTACAGTACTATAATCCCATACATCCCAATATCATCAACATATATTATCGTCTGTGTAAATATCCATCGTCAAATGATCCATTAAAATATCATGTCATATATCATATCGTGATTAAGTCATATATTACAATCTGGATTCTATTCTAGAGTCTCGTACATTTCAATGTCATCATCACCTATTATCGTTTATATACAAATATACACTTTCTCATTCCCCAACGATCCGCTAATATCATAACACATCTCATGTCATAACTTGATCGTATATCTAATATTTCACGGCATCATGCCCAGTCATGCCGACTCAACCCCATATATCATATAACCTCCTCATATCACGTGTATATGTTATATATATATATATACATATCTAAACCTACACACATTTATATATATATATGTGTGTGTGTGTGTGTGTGTGTACACACCAAGTCAAGGGTATGTGTGTGTGTGCGTGTGTGTGTCTACATGAAACCTATGAATTCCCTCCAAGGCAGTCATCCTCTGGTTAAGTCTTTCTAAATCAGTCTAGTCCAACCTAAAGTCTTCAATATGACCCTACTCGTCAAGAATCTACGGTCACGTCTGACTTCCTAATAACAGTAAGTAATATCCTTATTCTACATTTGCGGGAGTGCTATACGCCATCCATCCGACTTCCCCCGTAGATATACATATACTCACCTGGTCCTTGTTTGCCGAAGTCGATGCCGCCATCCTCTTCTTTATCGTCCGAAATCCACATGAGAGGTACTTATACGCAAACATATATAATATCGTAAACCGACATCACAGATAAAACCAAAACGGCGCACGAACGCGCATAGGTTAAAACCTATGACCCGCTCATGCAAATTGACCAAATAACCCTCGACATCGGCGTACAAATGCCGATTGATCAAGATAAAACACAAAAGAACAAATCTTAGTTCCGAAACTCATTAATTATAATATAAAACAGGGTTTAAATCACTAAAACCTTAAAATCAATAAATCGTTCTATTTCGCAAAACCTAGAAAGCGTCAATTAACCGTTTCATTTTAAAACTTGATGTTTAAATGAAACTAATGGTCATAATATTCACTAAATATCATAACTAGGTTATATAAACTATTTCTATAATTTATTCTCATCAATATGTATTAAATCCTAAATTCTAGTTTGCAAAAATATCAAATTTTAACACATTTTAAAGCAAAATTCACAATTCAACAACTAAGCTTGGTTTTGCATGAACTAAAGTATTAAACTACAATTTATAATGTTAATAATGTGATGAAAGCCTAATTAGATTTTAATCCCAATTTTTTAACCAATTTCTAAAAACCTAGTTAGCAAAATTAGCATATTTATCACAATTTTAAAGTAAAAACTAGCAACTAGTAACTAGATTATGTTTTACATTCAATTAACATGTTAATCTCCTCATTAACACCATAATCTAATGATAGCAACTCTCATTATAATTTTATCTCACCAACATACATGATTTATAAAAATCTAGTTTACCAATAGCTTAATTTGAACAATTAAAATGTAACAATTAGTAATTTAAAATTTTAGATTAGATTTTACATGGCTTTATGTGTTAATCCACTCATTAAAACCATGAACAATTGATAAAAATCCCCACTTGAATTTTATCTCACCTATTTATATGTGTTATAAAAACCTAGTTTTCAAAATTGTTTAATTTAAAAAATTTTGAAACAACTATTTACAATACAACAACTTCACTAGATTTTTCATTTCTTAAAATGTTAAACCACTTATTATAACCCTACTCCATTAATAAAAACCCTAACTTTATTTACAAACCCTTTTCTTGAATTTTCAAGTTAGCAGTTAGAACCCTAATTAAATACCGAAATTCATTAAATTATAGTAATTAACCTACAATTAACACTAGGGTTTGGATTATACCTCACTAAACATGAGATCAAACATGAAAATCATAGCCTCCAAAATGCTATTTTTGCTCCAAGATCCATGCTAGATAGGCCAAAGAATAATTGGTAGAGATTGGATTTGGAATTCGAGGTTTTATTTTGGATTTTTATGGAATTTTTGGAGATTTTTGGAGAGGAAATGGAGTGGGTAAAATTGGGGCTGCCTCATTGTGATTTCGGCCATGGAGAGGGGAGAGAAAGAGTGAGGTGAGAATGTGTGGTATTGTGTAGAATAATCTCCAATTATTTACATCTAATTAAGTCTTTTCAATAATTTATTTAATTTTATTTATTTTCTTTTCTAAATCAATCCTAGAAAAGTCTAGAACCATGGAAAGTTTTGGAAAAGAATTTTGCATGATACACACTTGATTCCAATATGTCATGGTTCACTTTTGCTAAATTAACCCATTCCAATTTGTAATTTACACTAATTAAATGTAAAATTAAAGCTTATGTTAATATTTGAATTAAATTAATTAAGGACAAATATTTTAGTAAATTAATAATTTATAAGTCGCTAAATAAACACCATTTACTAGTAATTACATAATTAAAATAGGCGTATTTAAATCTATATTGAAAAATAACAGTAGTTAAGTTTTACGGAAAATACGGTTTATTTTACCGATTATCAGAAAATTCACCTAAAGGGTTTATTTATTTCATTATTAATTAATTTATTTTTTTAAAACGTTACACCTATATGCAAATTTGGCTAATTTCACCCGAAACAAAATCTGGAGGTATTTTCTTGTGTTGCCGTTTCGTTTTGCAACTTCGATTTAACTTTGGTTTTGGTATTTGGGTTTTAACTCGATGGTTTGACGTTTGTACATCGACATCGAGGATTTGTTTGGCCTTTCTTGCATGCGCAGTCCGTAGGTTCTAACCTATGTACCCTTCGTATGCCGTACTGGATTTCTCGTATTTGATTCTTGTTTACGATACGATATTCATTGAATTGTAGGTACCACCGCGTGGACTTTGGACGATGAAGAAGAGGATGGCGACATCGACTTCGGCAAGTAAGGATCAAGATGACTAGATTTATATCTACGGAGGAAGTCGGGTGGATGGCGTAACCCCCGCAGTTTCGTAGTGTAATATACGAATACATTATATATATATATATATATATATATATATATATATATGAATATGTGTATGTTGAGACTTAAATGATTATCAAGATAGGCTTTAGGTGTTCACGGGTTAGATTTAGAGTAATTTGAAAATAGTGCTTATTGTATAGTTTCTTAGTCGCGAAATACTAGAGTAAAGATTAGCGCGCGTACACACGCATACATTTGATTTTCTTATGCGTATATAGAGAGATATGTACATATATATATATGTATGTATGTATGTATGTGAGTATGTGTGTGTGTGTGTGTGTGTATATATGTATGTATGTATACGTATATACGTATGATGAGGATACTATATGATACTTGGAGAGGAGTCGATGTGATTGCGCATAATGCCGTGAGCTCGGTGATGTGATTTGGGTCATGTTATGATATACAACATAATACATGAGTGGATCATTGGGCGATGTGTTTTCATACACACGCGGTTATATGTTGATGGTATCGGAATGTACTAGACTTAGATCAGTACCCTAGTTCATGATATTATGATGATGAGACCATATGAATAATGTATTATATGTGATATTCGACCTGTACCCCGATTTTGGGATGCTGTACGAGGGATTTACCGTACGAGATATAAAAATTATGATAGATCCCCACTCATGATTCGAAGATGTCGTATTATATTTTGTATCGTACATGACGATATTGAGGCGGGATCACCGACTACTAGATATATATATATATCGACTCAGACTTAGGTGGATTTCCTTACCCTTTTGATTTGTCCTGTAGTTTACCTGGTAGATGTTAGATTTGGGCTCGAGTCATACTTATTTCCAAAACTAACGAATCGTGAGTATTTTAAAGACAGGCCAAGGGATACTACGGATATTTCAAAGGACGTACCTTTTCTTAAAACACTGTAGCACCTATTTTCTAAACACCACGATTCATGCTATTCCAAATGCAAAATTGTATGACTTGTATATATATTGTATATGTTGGAGATAGTGCCATCAGAGTCAATTATTGGATCACAGGCACGTGATTGCAATGATTGAGGGAGGACCTATCCCGGTAGGACAGTCTTACTCGAGATGATAGTATGCTATCTGGTTTATCTCTATCATCGTGTACTGCTTTAGGTGACCTTACGAGTCGCTATTACACGTTGATATAGCCCCTAGGATTCTTTCTTGACTACCAGCAGTATGAGGGCGATCATATACGTGAGAGCTGGAGTCTATAAGCACATCCTTAAAAGGTCCCTAGTCGTGGGAGTTTCGAGACAGGGCATCGATTCTCGAGAGTAGACTAGTGTATACAGTCGAGACCCCGACGAGGGCCGGTGGCCGGTCTCACAATCCACTGGTGTCAGTTGGTTCAGCTAAGATGTATACAGGTGCTCATTGGGTTATGAGTACACTAGACAGGACTCGCCGGGAACCTGCTAGTTGGTGTTATACCTGACGTCAGATAGCAGTTCCCTGGTGACATGTGTACAGGTTAGTTCATCGACCTGAGATCGTCATTTGTCTCGTGTGAGTTCCCACTGTGCTTTGATTACTACCCTACCACGCTCAAAGGAGACGTGCAAACAGGTTTTAGTTGGGTACAGTCCCGAGCCACATGGAGGCAGTGAGTGGATCTGCAGGGGTTCGTCTCTCCCGGTATTGGGGGTGAGGTCGCGCTGTGTCTAGGAGAGCAAGAACATGAAAAGTCCTTGGCCAAGGCAGGAGATTTACTGGTAGGTATTCCAGTAGTATCTCAGGGTGTTCTGGGCTACACTCCGACACGACTTGTACCGCTATTGGGGATCTGACTTTTACCAACCCCCTAGGCCCGCCATGCGATGCTCATAGACGAACGGACCGGACTGTACGGATATTGTCACTAACAGGCTCAGTAGGGTGTCAGGATGAGTTCGCTCATCGACATTCCTTTTGGTCAATAGCTGGTGGCCCGTTACGTATTGGCTGATACCTCTGACGTGCTAGTGGTTGAATCCACAGCCATAGTATTGACGAGTCTTTAGAGTCCACCACACTCAGTTACTCAGGTTTCGGGCGAAATGCTGTAGAGGCCGTATGGAGATATGGCAGGGTTCGATCAGATACGTGCGGTATTGCACGGATCTTGATCGGATAGTTTTTACTAGCCGGCTTTGGCTTAAGCCGGATCCTGGTATTAGATTGTGTAGATTTTGTCTCTTTGCATTTGTGTTCGGTGGGAATACATATGCGGGCATGTATTTGCAGTAGCGGGGTTTTCCTGTAATTTATTACGGGATCAGTTTTCTGAAGTTGCCAGTTTGCATTCCGTTCCGGCCGGTTTTCTTTTATTCCTTCACGACCGGACTTTCCGTTGGAGGGTGTTATTTGCACATTTGCAAATAACATTTTGTGGAGGGATTTCTTGCATAATTGTGGCCTCTTCATCATGAGATTCTTTTCTTGTCATTCCTTGGCTTTCATGTGATGGTTTTGTGATTTGATGAGATGAGAAGTGGGTGTGACCTTTTTCATTTGATGAATATATCTTTTCTTCTGTTGTATATGATTATTCCATGGGTTCATTTTTTCCACCACCACCATTTTCTTTGGAGGGGCCGGCCATTATTCTTGAAGGAGAGAGAGAGGTTCATTTGAGTGAGGGAAAAATGTTTCACCTCATTTTTCATGCTACCAAATTCCTAAGCTCACTTCCATAGTCGATTTCTTCACCTCCACATCATCCATGGCAACCTCATAACCCCAAAAGAGACAAGCTTCTACACTATTCTACAGCAATTCTTGGACGTGTCGGCTAGCCAACTTCGTGCCCGAGTTGCCTCGGTCAAGAGGTGGGAGCCCGTAAAAGATTCCGGCTACGTGGTGCCCTTTCCGACGTGGAGGAGATGAACGAAGTTTCCGCGGGAGATCGGAGTGGAGACGAAGACCGAAGGACACGGATCGCTTGGTATAACTCTCTACCCGTATTTTACTTTGCTAGTTGCTAGTTTAATGGCCCGATCCGGGATAAAAGTGCGCGGTGGTGCCGGTTTGCTAGTTTGCAAAATTTTTGTTTCCGCATTTCCAGCGTCGGATCGACGGCTGGGGCGCCGCCGCGGACTTACATTGGTATCAGAGCCACGCCATTAACCTACCTAGCTTGCTCTAGTATGTTTAAAGACTCGATCGAACAAAATCCCAAAAACCGTATTTTTAAGTGCATGTGTTCTCTGTTGAAATTTTTTCAGCTCCAAAAATTTTTCAGGTCATTGCAGAAAGACATGCAAGAAATTCTAAGAATTCTGGGAAAATACGATTCAATAATTCCTTACTATGACCGCGGAAACGCGGCCAAACCCCTGGTTTGGCCGCGGTTCCGCGGTGGTTAAGTGGAATCACCGAACCAAATTTTTCCAGTGGGCTTTTGAATAGGAAATAGGGGTTTTGGGATATTATTTTTGGGCCCAGATTTTCTGGAAGTGCTACAGTACTGCTTGGGGCCCACTTTGATAAATTTGTTCGATCGGATATTTTAAACAAGCTAGTTCACAGTATTTACATTATATCTGCGACCGTGAATGTCACTCGATCGGTAAATCCAGTCTATCTGCTATATCCCTTTTAGACGGATTTGCGAACGTGACATTCACGTTGATGTTCTGTGTATTGCTGTGTTGTTGCGAATTGGTCATGGGGGATAGCCTGGATGCAATGTTAGTACAGTTCTGTTTTATATGTACATTTGATTTTGCGGGGCGAGTGTCCGACATGTGGACTGCCGTCACTGCCTGTTTGTATTATTATTTTGGGGCACGACCAGGTTGCGGTCGATGTACCCGTTGTATGTATATTTTACTTTCTGTACTAGGATTACCCCACGGAGGGGTGCACGGATAGCCGGGTTCTAGAGGGCAACGGGCCCGCATCTCATGGCATTGAGACGGAGGGGGCTTTACTCTAGAATTGGCGGGCTATTCGCCGCACTCGTAGGGGGTATAGGTTGACCCAGGAAGGGTGCCCAAGTTGCCGGATTCCGTGAAGTGCTGGGTGGTCCATTCACGTTGCTGAAGGGGGCTGTCTCGCTTCAGGTTTTGGCGGGTAACTTGCCGCGCCCGTAGGGGTCTAGGATTTTCATTGCACAGGCTATCCACACGACTAGGGGAACGTCGGGTTTCAGTAGCGGCTCTATGAAACCCGGGGATCCCAGATATCTGTATTGTTCTGTGATGCTGTACATTTCTGTGCTGTTGCATTTTATCACGCCTTGAGCGAAAATTATATATTATATATATACTAGTAGATGTTGTATATGTTTTGCATCCGCGCTAGTCCAGTCCCCGCTCTGTCGTTAGTAAGCTAATCTAACGGGTGATGACGGGTCCTAGTGGCGAATGCGGATGGCATATACGTACGTCATTATTTTCGTTCTTTTTGGTGTGATCAATTGATGGGACTGCGTTGATTCGGATCAATGCAAGATAAACAAACCTATTCTGATGTTGTTGGAACACTTTTCAAAAAGCTGTTATTGCAAGGGCGTTCTCTTTTGTTTTGCATCGTGGTATTCAGTTGGAATATCCTGCCCCTCAATCGACGAGGCAAGGGCCGAGATCCCTTCACCGGGAGTGACCCCTTGGACAAAAGTTTGCGTCAGGGCAATAACTTCACTATAGCCGATTACTTTTGCTTTGCATTGTGGTATTCAGTTGGAATATCCTGCACCTCATCCTACGGGGAAAGAGCCGAGATCCCTTCACCGGGAGTGACCTCTTTAGCAAAGGTTTTCGTCACTATATTTTTATAAAGCTATCAGTTCCTTCAACGATATCAAGTTCATTACGTTAAAGGTTTTCGCCAGAAACCATTCGTAGCCCTCCGTCGTTTCATATGGATAGTCAATAGTATTCAAGCTGTGTATGTTGGCCAAAGTCAAGGCACAGTGTTTGGTAGCTGTTGGGTATTCATATGCTGCATAGATAGATGCGTTGGTTTGAGACAGTCGTACTACTATTTTGGCCAAAGTCAAGGGTATGTACGGGTGGGTTCAAATTAACCTGGAGAATGACGGGTAGAACTTGACATGTGACTTATGATATTTTGACCTCACGCCAAGGTTATAAGAGCATGGGGCAAAAATCCACATCGGGAGTTTCAAAAGAACTGAAACTTGCCAGATATGCGCATACCTTCTGGAGTGTGATAGCGTGAGCGGATTCCGTCACGTTATCATGCGATGATAGTTGGATCCCGATTCCCACTGATGAGTTGGTTTACTCCTCGGGTGATCCCGGCTAATTCTTCTTTCAGGTTTGGGGAAGAATTTGACGTTACAGTGGGAGGTTTCCAGATTAGATAAAGTGATAACCATTCTGATCTAGGTTAGAGTGCACGCTGAGTGTTTCTTTTCTCTCTCTCTTTGGCAGCGACCATTGATCCGACTCTAGACTATGACTCAGTGACCAAGTTGACTGAACCTTCTTAACACTGGCTTTTGGATTGTCAGAGTTGCAAACCTCATTGCCACTCCTACTTTTACCCTTTTCTCCAGGACACCCCGTATTACTACGAACGTCCACTTCCATTGGACAAAACCATTGTATGGTTATATACGAACTCGAAGAATTCGATGATGGTTTCCGGTTCTGGAGAAAACGAATAGGACTATTCAGTTGTCTTTTCTTTTTACCTCCTTTCAGGTTGCGAGTACTCCTTGGTTTAGGAGTAGTACACCTATTACGCAAATTGGATAGTCTTCTTCCAAACCTTAGGCTGGTGCCGACCGGTAGGGAATGAAGAAAACCAATTAGCGTAAACGGTGTACAGAAGGTATTAAGTTCAGACAAAGCATGGGATTAATAAGAGGGCAAAGTAAATTGCGACTGCTATTCACGACCAAACCAAGTATTCTTCGCTAATCCTAAATCCCCTTTGTATTTCTCCAGGACACTCCGTATCACTACGAAGATCCCAAGTTTATTGGATAATCCATCGTATGGTTATATACGAACTCGAAAGGAACTTGTTCCAGTTCGGGGATGGATCCTGGTTCGGGAGAAATAGGAATAAGGTTCATTCGGTTGTCTTTTATTTTCACCTTCTCTCGCATTGCGAGTGCTCCTAGGATTAGGACAGTACACCCATTATGCTTATTGGATAGTCTTCTTCCAAACCATAGGCTGGTGCCGAACGGTAGGGAAGGAAGAAAACCATTTGGCCTAAAGGGGTGTACAGAAGGTAATAACTAAAGACATATAAAGGGATTTGGTGAAATGGCAAAGAGATATACGGTTACAGTTGTGAATCTGGATAATGGAAGAGGCATTACTTGGAATACCAGGATACCCCATCGAAACATTTCAATGTTTCAGTTTCACTGTGTACTGTTAAAAGAAAACTGATTTCCCAATTTGACCCTTGCTCCAGGGTATGTATTTATCAGGTTTGATTCTCACATCTGTATGGTTTTACAGATGATGAGTGGGAGTAAGTTATTGGGAATTAGGTGACCATCCTCATTATATCGGGATTCGTTGTAATTGGTGATATTTGAGGAAGCCACCTGGATAGTTTGCCGGTCGGCAAATATTTGGTTTTAAATATCCGTTGTTATGTACCAATTTCAAATTGATATATCTGTACGTCTATGTTTATAGAGTGAGATATACCTTTTTGAAATTATGACTATGACATTTACCTATATCAGTGGTTGGTTAGGTAAGGAGCATTGAACAACGGTGTAATTCTTCTTAACCATAAGTACAGTTTTCAACCTACAACACACAGTGAATGAGTCATTTGACTCAAGGGACTTATACAGAGTATTGTATATTGTCCAGTGTCCATTAGGACAGAGGGGTTGGTCCTCGTACTATATTCTGTTTACTTATGACTTCTCTAGTTCTTAAACATGTGTTTCGTAGAAATGCAAGGTCTAAGTTTTGAGGAGTTATAGGTATAAGAATAAAGTAGAGAACCATGTATTGCAAGTATCGGGATTCTTCAAGGAGATCGAAGATGTAGATATTTGTGTATGGTATTCAGTTGATAGTAATGGTTAAGAGAACTTGCTTCTCTTTCAGGTTACTCATAATTGGAAGCACTCCTAAGTTGAGTAGCACTGATCGGCTTCCTTCCATTTAGTTGACATGCACTGGAGACAGTTGCATGATTTGAATCTGGTTCAATTGAATCAGTGCCTCTATTTCTATATTGGATATAGAACAGTTCATATCTTGACATTGTTAAGATACGGGGAGTTGTCCGGCTTATGCTTAAAACCAGACTCCGGATAACTCAAGGCACGTTTCTGTAATGGCTGTTTGCGGGTTGACCCGGGCTATGACGAGAGTTGACTTTCTACCATCTGGAAGATCAATAGAGATATTGTTCTTAACTCGCCACCGTTTTAATTAAAAATGGATTTTTTCAGAAAACAGTAGTGGGAGTATGGTAGAACTAGAAGTGATTCCAGAACCGCAACGATTACTGAAGATTTGATAAGAACCTAAAGATTCAATTTGATTTGACATTCCATTAGCCACTCCTCAGATAAAGTGGGTAACCTCAGGAACCCGAGAGGTACTTCAGTATGCTCAAGGACGGTGGCAGGGAGGTTCTTGTTTACCCAGACTTGCCATTGCTGTTGTTCCAGACTATGAGACCCGGCAGGAGGATGAGTATAGCGTCGTTCTGAACTAGCTTTAGAAGTGCACGTCTGTATGACTCTGCCAGAGGGTTATCGTAGTCAGTGGGAGCAGCGGAAGCATTGGTGGACATCTGGCTTATGTCTATTTATAGACTAAAACAGATATAGCGGAGATAGATCATCTATTTCTGATGTGACAGTCATAGGTTTGACTTCATTCTCCTTCGGGAGACAGTTATCATTCCAGGCTTCCAAGGTAACCTGGATGGCAGAGTGGCTGTCAGAGTTATAGTTTTCTCTTTGACGAGGGGCAGTAGTTTGGACAGCTGGTCCAAGCAGATACTGAGGGAAGGCATGGCGCAGGACACTGATTATGTTCAGTTGTCGATACAGTCTAAGAAGTTTGGATTTGGAGTTCATTTATGAGCTGGGTCCCATCAGACATCCAGACATTCTAAGACAGGTATTTCTCATTTCGGGAGATGGTTTTCTCCGCGAACTTGAGATAAAGAGAGACATAGAAAGAAACACCACAGCGGATCCACTCACTGAGGCTATTCCTCGAACGCAATAGTTTCGCAAACGAGCTTTGTGAGACTGACTAGTAGAGGAGTTGGGTGTTCGGTATCACACGGGCTGTGAGTATGCGACATCGCAATAATTAACCTTGACTGCAAGTGGGAGATTGTTGGAGATAGTGCTCTCAGAGTCAATTATTGGATCACAGGCACGTGATTGCAATGATTGAGGGAGGACCTATCCCGGTAGGACAGTCTTACTCGAGATGATAGTATACTATCTGGTTTATCTCTATCATCGTGTACTGCTTTAGATGACCTTATGAGTCGCTATTACACGTTGATAGAGCCTTTAGGATTCTTGCTTGACTACCAGCAGTATGAGGGCGATCATATACGTGAGAGCTGGAGTCTATAAGCACATCCTTAAAAGGTCCCTAGTAGTAGGAGTTTCGAGACAGGGTATCGATTCTCCAGAGTAGACTAGTGTATACAGTCGAGACCCCGACGAGGGGCGCTGGCCGATCTTACAAGCCACTGGTGTCAGTTGGTTCATCTAAGATGTATACAGGTGCTCATTGGGTTATGAGTACACCGGACAGGACTCGCCGGGAACCTGCTAGTTGGTATTATACCTGACGTCAGATAGCAGTTCCCTGGTGACATGTGTACAGGTTAGTTCATCGACATGAGATCGTCATTTGTCTTGTGTGAGTTCCCACTGTGCTTTGATTACTACCCTACCACGCTCAAAGGAGAAATGCAAACAGGTTTTAGTTGGGTACAGTCCCGAGCCACATGGAGGCAGTGAGCGGATCTGCAGGGGTTCGTCTCTCCCGGTATTGGGGGTGAGGTCGCGCTGTGTCTAGGAGAGCCAGAATATGAAAAGTCCTTGGCCAAGGAAGGAGATTTACTGGTAGGTATTCCAGTAGTATCTCAGGGTGTTCTGGGCTACACTCCGACACGACTTGTACCGCTATTGGGGGTCTGACCTTTACCAACCACCTAGGCCCGCCATGCGATGCTCATAGACGAACGGACCGGACTGTACGGATATTGTCACTAACAGGCTCAGTAGGGTGTCAGGATGAGTTCGCTCATCGACGTCCCTTTTGGTCAATAGCTGGTGGCCCGTTACGTGTTGGCTGATACCTCTGATGTGCTAGTGGTTGAATCCACAGCCATAGTATTGATGAGTCTTTAGAGTCCACCACACTCAGTTACTCAGGTTTCGGGCGAAACGCTGTAGAGGCCGTATGGAGATATGGCAGGGTTCGATCAGATACGTGCGGTATTGCACGGATCGTGATCGGACAGTTTTTACTAGCCGGCTTTGGCTTAAGCCGGATCCTGGTATTAGATTGTGTAGATTTTGTCTCTTTGCATTTGTGTTCAGTGGGAATACATATGCGGGCATGTATTTGCAGTAGCGGGGTTTTCCTGTAATTTATTACGGGATCAGTTTTCTGAAGTTGCCAGTTTGCATTCCGTTCCGGCCGGTTTTCTTTTATTCCTTCACGACCGGACTTTCCGTTGTAGTGTGTTATTTGCACAATTGCAAATAACATTTTGTGGAGGGATTTCTTGCATAATTGTGGCCTCTTCATCATGAGATTCTTTTCTTGTCATTCCTTTGCTTTCATGTGATGGTTTTGTGATTTGATGAGATGAGAAGTGGGTGTGACCTTTTTCATTTGATGAATATATCTTTTCTTCTCTTGTATATGATTATTCCATTGATTCATTTTTTCCACCACCACCATTTTCTTTGGAGGGGCCGGCCACTATTGTTGAGGGAGAGAGAGAGGTTCATTTGAGTGAGGGAAAAATGTTTCATCTCATTTTTCATGCTACCAAATTCCTAAGCTCACTTCCATAGTCGATTTCTTCACCTCCACATCATCCATGGCATCCTCATAACCCCAAAAGAGACAAGCTTCTACACTATTCTACAGCAATTCTTGGACGCGTCGGCTAGCCAACTTCGTGCCCGAGTTGCCTCGGTCAAGAGGTGGGAGCCCGTAAAAGATTCCGGCTACGTGGTGCCCTTTCCGACGAGGAGGAGATGAATGAAGTTTCCGCGGGAGATCGGAGTGGAGACGAAGACCGAAGGACACGGATCGCTTGGTATAACTCTCTACCCGTATTTTACTTTGCTAGTTGCTAGGTTAATGGCCCGATCCGGGATAAAAGTGCGCAGTGGTGCCGGTTTGCTAGTTTGCAAAATTTTTGTTTCCGCGTTTCCGGCGTCGGATCGACGGCCGGGGCGCCGCCGCGGACTTACAGTATATTCTTTATTGCTGCATTTTATATTCATTTTCTGTATATTCTTGCTATTCGCATCGCATTGCATGCATAAATGTGTTTTCGTAGTTGTTATGAAACCCATGATGTCAAGACACCGGCACCATTACCGATGATGCGTATGCTCCACGTACACCTGCTTGCCGGCTCACACACATCATCATCGGTAATAGCCATGTCAGGTACATTTTAGGGAATATTACTTTATTGATATCGCTTGTTAGCTGATAGTTCCAATATATCATTACTGTGCT
Source organism: Agapanthus africanus (assembly GCA_030015575.1). Lineage (NCBI taxonomy): Eukaryota > Viridiplantae > Streptophyta > Magnoliopsida > Asparagales > Amaryllidaceae > Agapanthus > Agapanthus africanus. The sequence goes on from CM057346.1 coordinate 368,380,849, forward strand.
AGTTTAGATATTGCATTCTTTATATAGATACCCGTGCATGTATACATATTCATTATCATGAAATATTATGGGATTTTATGCCGGTAATTCACTGTTTATTTACTCTTGAGATTTGGATTTCGGATTTCCGTGAGATTTCTGAATTTGGAGAAACCGCAAGAATTTATAAACTCGTTATCATTTTAAAGATAGAAAATTTTGGTTTTCTCAGGATATGATGTGAGATGTGTCCACCATGAGTTTTCTCGGCTCTTGAGCAGTATCATACACCCGATTCGACGAGGAGAAGGAACCGCCTACGGGTGCATGGTGGACCCGGTGCTGTACCCCGGGGCAAGATGGTCGTAGATGATGGCGTTGAGCCTGGCAGGGGAGCACTACCAACCGGTTATTTGTGACGCGGCGCATATCCGGAGGATACCGACGTAGTCTTGAGATTTGATGATTTGGGCCAGTCCGAAATGACGGAGCCCAGGGGCCAGTCCGGATTGCCGGAGCCCGAGATATTGAGACATTGAGATATTGAGATTATATGATCATGGCCAGTCCGGATTGCCGGAGCCCGAGATATTGGATATTGGGATATATGTTTTGTGTCGATGCTTGACACGGATTCTATGTTGATTTCATTGATGATACATCGATTTTTATATACAGAAATCTCACTAAATTAAGTAAACAATTTTCTCATTCATGATGTATTCTGTTTCATTTGTAATGCATTTTCACATCATATTAGCGACATATTGCTACCTGAGGCACTGACATGAGCACTTGATATTACACTTATGTGTAGATGGTTTCAGGGTTATATTATTTGGGCATATTACTACCTTATGACCTAGGATAGAGTCATACATGCGATTTCTACTCGTTGATGTTTTCTACTCACGAGTTGGCAACTCACCCCGTTGTGCCACAGTTTCTTGCAGGTTTCCTTGGCGGTTTTGCTGGCACACTACTTCATTCCGGGTGGTTGCTTAGTAGGTGGGTTCACTCGCATCGTGACCACCATTTTACTTTATTTATATTCAGTTGTATCTAGTAAACTCCATCAACCAGCCTTGTATATTGATAGACTTAGAAGATCAGTGTATATTCTTTCGACCTTAGAGTCGCGCTTGTATTATTATGGTTTTCGGCTGGATTTGGTTTTCTTCTGAGTTTTCATCCTCGCCCTTCGGTGTTGTATATATTGCTTGCGTGGTTATGACCGCCAATTGGCGAAGAGCTAGCTCCGGCTTTGGGATGCCTTTATTCATGATGTATATTGTTCATGTTTATACCTGTTTGGGGCCAGTATTTACAAAGGAGACTCTGCCAAAATTTTCGGGAAAATATAATATTTCTTTTAAATGTTTAATGCCATTTACGTTATTTAAACCACTTTCTTTAAACAAGTTTTCCTTCACTTCTTATTTAAAATGGTTTAGATTTCTGAGCTTTTGGCTTACTTGAATTAGGTGGGGTCCTATAGACTTCACGTGATTCAAGTGCCAGTCACATGCTATTTCAGGTCGTGACACTTAAGTAGTCTTCTGCAGTTGTTTAAATAATTTTTCAGGACACTTATAAAAATGACAGAAACTGGAATTATCAGTGCAGTGAATCGAAGTTGTTTCGGTTTCGATAGTTTAATATTGTCTAAACCAACTAGTATGCGGTTAATGGTTTGGCTCTGATACCATGTAAGGCTATCCAGGCTGCCTACCGGTGATTGTTTGGCGTTTCGGATATCCGGAGGATACCGTTCGTGGTCGTGTGATTTATGATATGGGCCGATCCGGACTGACGGAGCCTAAGTTATTGAGATATCGAGATATTGAGATTTGAGATATTGAGATTTGATTATACAGGCCAGTCCGGATAGCCGGAGCCTGAGATATTGAGATATTGGATTTATGTTTTATGTCGATGCTAGACACTGATTATGTTGATTTCATTGATGATACCTCGTGTTATATAAACAGAAATCTCACTAAAACAAGAAAACAGTTTCTTCATTTACATGTATTCTGTTTTCATTACATTACATTCATACCTCATACATATGATATATTTCTACCTGAGGCACTGACACAAGCACATGGGATTACACTTTGGTATAGATGTTTACCCTTGCCACCCTTCGTGCTTCAGAATTTATTATTTGAGGTTTTATATATATTTGATCGTATTGACCTCGGATGAGTCATACATACGATTTCTGCTCTGTGATGTTTTCTACTCATGAGTTGGCAACTCACCGCTGTTGTGCCACAGTTCCTTGCAGGTTTTGCCGTACAGGTTTCGTTACGGCTTTGCTGGCACACTTCTTCCATTCCGGGTGATTTGCTTTTGTAGGTGGGTTCAATTGTATCGTGACCACCATCGTACTTTATTTTATTCATTGTATCTAGTAAACTCCATCAACCAGACATGTATATTTATTTCTGACTTAGAGACCAGAGTTATATATTCTTTCGACCTTAGAGTTGCGCGTTGTATTATTATGGATTTCATGTTTTCTGAGTTTCCTTTCAGTTTTGATCCTCGCCCTTCGGCGTTGTATATTATATTGCCTGTATGGTTGTGACCGTCGATTGACGAAGAGCTAGCTCCCGCTTGGGGATGCCTTTTATCATTCATGTATATGCTTTTATCATGTTGTACCCTGTTCGGGGCCAGTATTTACAAAGCAAACTCTGCCGAAATTTTCAGAAAAGACTTGATGTTTTAAAAATGCATATTTGGCTTATTTATCAAAAAAAATTATTTAAAAATGGTTTAGATTTCTGGGATTTTGGCTTACTTGAATTAGATGGAGCCCTATAGACTTCATATGATTTAAGTGCCAGTCATGTGCCATTTCCGGGTCGTGACAAAGTTGGTATCAGAGCGCTAGGTTAACCTTGGTTCGAGTCTATGTTTGACTATGCGGAGCCTAGGGCCTTTAGATATATACGGAATCTAGGCTTGACCTTACGGAATGTAGACTTAGTCGAAGGGGTATTAGACCCGAACTTTCGTCGCATAGGTTGACCTTGGTTGATGGAGTAGGTGACTTAAGGAGAGTGACGTACCGTGTGTATGTTCCGCGGCATACTTACGATACGCTACTCCGCTTAAGAAGTGTTAGGATGTACATTTTCTTGCACAGCATTATATTCATTCATGATCTATCCTCGTCGATATCAGTTTATGGTTTTGCTGCCATGATTATACACGCAGAGAGAGCTACGGCTAGAGTTGCGGTCAGTACGAGCTCGTCACGGACGAGGACTGACCAGGGCGTGATTCTAGGGACATACGATTGCATATAGAGGCCTCGAATTTTTTTTTTGTGTTTTCGCGCCATTAGCGTTTGATGGATCGCTGTTATGAGATTTCTCGGACGTGCAGATCAGCACCAGAGGATTGAGCCACTGATAGAGGCCAGCCAGAATGTGATGACCATTGATGTACCGCTTATTCATGATGATTGAGGAACTGTTCAGCGTGCAGACGAATGAGCCAGTAGTTGGTGCAAACGACGAGATATCGCCCCAGATGTTGGAGCTATTGCAGTACGAGTTGTATATAGAGATATGATAGACGGTCGGTAGTCATCCGAGGATGAATGACCATGACATATGGTTCGTTCGCTTACCCCGATGCAAGGTCATCAGATTTATTGATTCCAGCTTGAGGAGACTTCACACGGATACGTTGGGAGTCGATAGAGACGATCGAATGTCAGAAAACCCATTTTCTAATTTTAAAGTATTTGAAGAAAACATGCAAGTAACTCTATGGACCCTCTAGAAGAATGAAACCTTAACTCGATATAATGACTATGTGAAAGCCTTTGAACCTTCGGGTTTGCGGCAGTTCCGCGGTGCCATTAATGAGGCTTGGGTTTGCCCTTCTACGGTTGGTCCATAGGTGCTGTGGCATGTACTCGATATTATTAAACCGTACCCAAGATGTTGATCTCTTGGGGGATTATGAGGTTTTGACGAGTCGATCGGATGGTTCGACATCTTTCGGATGTCATGTGATGGGATGCATTGCTTGGGAGACTCCAGATACGAGTATAGCCGTTGGAGCACAGTCCATGCAGCCACGATGAGACGAGTCCGAAGCAGTCGACATTAGAGAAAAGTGGAGTAAGAGGTTCGTACGAGATCTTGATGAGATGACGGTCCACAACGTTGACATCAGAGATGTGATATGCATGCAGAGGCGTTGTATATGGATATATCTTCCAGAAGAAGTCATGATGAATATACAGCCGTTTCGGAACAAGAAAGAAACTTAGTAAAGGATGATGACTTCCGGGCAGTTCGGCAGAAACGAGATTTGGGAAAGACTTCGACAGGACCTTTATGGAATAATTTACGAGAAGACTTGGACCCAGGAGTGGTCATATTGTGCACACCCAGCGGGCCAGAGTTCGGCATCGTCGACGAGACATGTTATAAGTGACCATGACAGTTGGCCAGAGATTCTTAGAGAATGTGCTTGAGAGAGACTATTCCGCCATACTTGATTTCGGTATTTTGGGCGATCTATTCGCATGATTTGGATTTGGATTGAAATGTGTTGTATATCATCGATTTCGATTGTGATACTCGATATTTGTTTTTTTCACGTTGTGCACCTGATTGGATTCTTGCGCATATTGACGCGCTTGGATTGGATTTTGCGCATGTTCGGCGTTCGATATTGGATTTCATGATTTCGTGCATGTTGGATACACATGATTTAGATTTTATTCATGCATGATGGATGCACCTGATTTGGATTTTCGCGCATGTTGGGTGCATGATATGAGATGCGGTTTTGGTGCACATCGGATGAACTAAATCGGGATTCCTTGTGCACATCCAATGCTCCTGATTTTGCTGTCAGGCACACACGTTGCCTCTGACAGGTGTTTCATGCACACCCGTTGCACTTAGATGTTGTTTCTGTGCACATGTATGGAACATTAATGGATTTTTATTTTCGTGCGCACCAGATGCACGTAGCTTTCATATGCACATTTTGGGATTGATTTCTTATGGAGCAGTACGTTTTTATGATTTTTGCTATTTGGTATATTAGACGGACGGGACTAGTCCGGGGATAGAACCTTTGTATATTTTTGCATGCATTGATAGTTATCGAAGGGATTTCCAAAAGGTAGCTATAGTCTCAGTATTTACCTACGTGTCTCATATGACACGAAACGTTTAAAACAAGAAAACCCTTCTAAATTGTTTTCAAAAACGGCGGGACGTGCATATTAAATAAAAGATATATACATATATGATTATTTTCTTATAATAGACGTCCACCACTGTGCAGTGTTATGCACATCGCACAGCAACATGAATGGTTTGGCATGCATTTCATTCAGATGTTTACATGTATATACTTGATATTTACATGCATAGTTTTGATGTATATCATATTGGTTTTGTTTTGGATTTGACATTTGTGTCATCACCATGACTCCGATGATTGTGGGATGCTTGATGGAGTTTTGTTTTTGTGTTATCTGCTCATTGTTCATGCGCATGCATTGTGCTATGATGCGTTTTATGTATTGATGATTTCGGAGCCCTGACAACTTGGACTTTTACTGAAATGTTTTAGTATTTAGTTGTTTTAAATTTAAATTCGTGGACCGAAGTTCTTTAAGGGGGAATATTGTAACATTTCAGAAAAATAAAATATTATTTTTGGGAATTTTTATAATTAAATATTAAATATAATGAATATTTTAATATTGTGGTATAATTAAATACCGATAAATGAGGAATTTTTTTTTAAAAAATTAGAAATTACTGAAATGAGGGTGCTATACATGATTCATGCAAATTATGAAAGTTTTTGATGTATTTGACACTATTTTAGTGTTAATCGCGATGAAAAATCGCTAATCGGACTTTAAGCGTGTTTTGTGCACATGACATTTTTAACACTTGTTGCTTTTCCTTCATGGTTATTTCTTCATTCATGCATGATTATTGATTTTAAGAAAAGAGAAAGGAAAATGAAAGCAAAAAAGAAAAGAAAAGAAAACAATAAAGAAAGGGGTATGGGCATGAGAGAGAGAGGCTGAGGGGTAAAACCAAGTCATGGCTCTTGTTCCCTCCATTATTTCCTCTTCATTTCCTCTCCTCATCTCTTATGGCTGCTGCCTTCTCCTTCATCCCCTCTCCACCTCCTTAAAACACAATGAAAAACACCCCAAAACTCCATCCCCACTTCATTAAATTTGTGCACAAGCCTTCTAGCTACACTTTGGACCAAGAAAGGGTGGATCATGAGCACTTGGGGCAACTCAAGAAAATTCTTGAGTTACCAAATGAGGTATTCTCTTAACCATTAGCATATTACTTCCATTTGATTTTACATCCATGTTTGTTTAGAACCGATTTGGTGTCGTTTAGTGAGATTTGGAAATTTCTAGTTAGGGTTTATAGAATTCTTGAGTTGTGATGTGTAATTGAGCTTAGTACAGGCCACACAAACCACCTAGTGCTAGAATTCAGACCCAAACGAGAGACTAGAGCCCCGGAATACGAATTTAGAAAACCCGATATCGGAGAATTTTGGATTCCGTGAGGGTATATTGACATCTGCTATCACCCGAGACACATGAAAAATATTTAGCAAATACAAAGACACAAGCAGGAAACCTAGAACCTATACCCAAAACCCTGGACCCAACCCCTACTTCTAGGCCACAAATTTAATCATTCTGGCCGCAATTTGCGGCCAGAGTAGGGTCATTTTGGTCCGTGTTTGTTCTGTGGCTCCTTTATCAGCAAAATAGACCCTCCATATTTGCAAAATTGGCTAATTTGACCTAGGGTAAAATCTGGGACCATTTTCTTGAGTTGCTGCATTGTTTTGCGACTTTGTTTTAATTTGGGATTTGGTATTTGATATTGTGTTTCCATCGTGTGGCGTTTAAACGCCAAAGATGTAGCATTCTAAAATTTTAGAAATAAATAAAATTAATTAAGTAAATAAAAAGTGTTAAATTAAAAAGTTTTTTAAACCAAATTAGACAATTTCATAAGTTGTATGTAAAATAAATTAAATTAAAATTCGTATATGTAACATAAATAAGTTATAAGGGTTTTGTGATAATTTTATCTTCATTCTAATAAAAAGAGTGTTATATAATAACATAAGTTGTGAGGTTTTTTTATACAAGTTTAGGAAAATTATGCAAATTTGGTATTGTGAGGGTGTAAGTGGATAATAGGTAGAATATGTTTTAGGTCAGAAGTTAAATTTAAATTAAATCTTTTTGGGAAAGGTTAGTGTGTTGACACCTCCTACACTCATGCGCACACACACACACCAACACCTCCTCCTTGCATAAAATCACTACACTTTGCTTGATGACACCTCCTCCTTCACCTTATCCCTTCTTTTTGACATATATAATTCATTTTCAGATCATTCACCTAATTTTTAAAAAAAATCTGAAAATTTCTGAAAGAAAAACAAAAATTAAAGAAAACAAAGAAGAACAAGAGAAAGAAGAAGGATTGAGCTAAATCTAAGGTTTTCATCATCATCAAGCTATGACAAGGGGCTTAACGTCTTGGAGAGTGTTATTCCTACAAATTTTTGTAGGTAAATCCTTAATCATGGTAGAAATTTAGATTCTGTAATTAGTTTTGATTGAAATGATCAAGTTCTATAATATCGTATTTTAGTTACAACTAAATTCTCTTTGAATCTACTATTGTTTAGATAACAACTGACCCAGCTAAAAAGACCTAGATGATGTATGTAACTCATAGAGCAAACCATAGGAGCACTAACCAGAGGGCTCTGAATTGGGCCGGCGACTAAAGGAAAAATTCGGCGTCGCCGGTTTGGTAGGAAGCTAGGGTATTTTGGTTTGTTGGGTAGGGTTTTGTGTATAATTGTGATCATTTTGGTGTTATTTAAATAAGTTAGTTTAACTGTATATAAAATATGGAAGCTTATATCGGAAAAGATATCTAAGAAACCAAAACACGACATGGTTAGGCGTATTGCAATCTGTTTTCTATCGCGATGCAGAATAGGGTTAAAATCCAGTAAGGTTAAGTGTTAAATAGCTCGATATAGTCGTTTGCAATATAACTAGTACGTGGGAACGGGTGTTTTTCATTTTCGTCATGTCGGAGTAGCCATTTCCTTATATAAGATAAATTGTGATGATGATTCAAATACGAGATTTTCGGTGGCAGCGAGGAAAGGAAAAGGATTGGCAATTCCTGAGTAGATACGACGTTTTCTTGTGAGTAGACTAAACATCTACCAGGGAATTTTGTAAAGATGGCGTATTACGCCCATAGTTTTATTTAAATAAATGCTTTACTTGATATGCTAAACTGATAATATGCACTCATAATTCAAATATACTTTGCTTAGTTGCTAGAACACTGTACAAGTATCGACGAGTTATGCCACGTGCACATCTTACATGTTACACACACCACGTCGATATTACCATGTCACTTTTACACTTAGTAAAATTCTTGTTAAAAACGATTCATATCATATCTTGAACACCAATAACAGTAGTAAATTGCATCATTTACATCATGATTCATTATTGGAGTATTCTAGGTTGATATAAGAGGTAATTGTATTATTGAGAATTTATGGTTTTGAATTTTTGAATACTACTACATAAATCCAGTGATTTTCATGATTGATGTGACATGTCCACCCTGAGATGTTTTATGATTTGGTCTTATTCCGAACCGAATCGGTGGGTATGCGGTTATGGATTTATAGTTTTATTCCGAACCGAGTCGGTGGGTATACGGTTACGGATTTACAGTTTTGTCCAGACCGAGTCAGTGGGGATACAGTTGGATACATGGTGGACTTTGTTGATTACAGGATCGTTCCAGAAATGATGCCTGGGAGAAATGGAAGTTTTGTGTCAATGATGGACACGGAAATATGAAATTGTTGATAATAAATGATTAGATTTCAGTTTTGGTTATTTGAATTGTAGTACAGATTCATATTTTTCATATATTATTGTACATCCTACTTGCTCTCATCTCAGTTAGTTGTGATCGTCATATTTACATTATTTACCATTATATGTTAGTTTTATTCACTGAGTTGGCAACTCACTCCCGTTGTGCCACAGATCCTTGCAGGGGTAGAGTGGACGGTCAGTAGCAGTGCACCCCCATTTTTTGCAGCTTTTTCACATCTTTTGATAGGTGGGTTACATATGTAGTAACCTTCTCTTTTGGTATTGTATTTTGTATCTAGAAAATCTCCATCAAACCTTTATATGACTTAGAGTGAGAGATGTTTATATGTATATTATTTGACAGAGGAGATGGTTTAGTTCTTTAAATTGTTATTTCTTCTACTTATTAAAAAAATTTTATTGTTGTTGTATACTCTTGGATACTTGTCTCCACTATAGATATTGTTGATCCCAACTAGGGATGCAATCAAACTTAACACTTTATACTTGTTTAATAATTTAATTACACAAAAACTGTGATTTTTACTTAAAAATTAAAATTCTATATATAGAATTCAGCAAAAAGGATTTTGATCTTGGTTTTCGGCTTACTTGGACTGTGTGCATATCTTTAAATATTAAACAATCTAAGTGCCGGTCACATCCAAACTTTAGGTCGTGACAAAGTTAGTATCAAAACCTAGGATTAACCTTATGGAATCGAGTAGTGAGTTAAGAAAAGTTGACGTAAGTCCGTGATTTAGGGTGACCTTTGGTTTGATGGAGTAGGTGAATTGGGATGCGTCCAGTACCGTACATATGTTCCGCGGCATATTTACGTTACCGCACTCACCCTAATTAACCTTAGGATGTATGTCTTGAATTGTCCTTCCTTTGATTCTCCGTTATTGATTGATCCTATTCATAAGCCTTATCAACTCTCGTTCTTGATTCCAGTTGCTATGGCTACGCGACCTAGGCGAGCCGCAGCCAGAGATGCAGCTAGGGCGAATCCGCCTGTGACGGCGACTGAGACACCGGACGTTCCGGCGGTGCATGAGCATGTTGATCCTCGTCCTCCAGATTGCATGACTAGGATAGAGGAGGGCATGTTAGGATTGCAGCGAGTGGTAGGCCAATTAGATGTGGCCACTCGAGTACTGAGACAGGGTCCGGCACTTGTAAGGTTTGCCTAGCACCCTATGAAGAGTTATGAAGCATCACATGTCTCAAAGTATGTATTTTTAAGGTGCTAAACAAACACGCAAAGGAATCGATCCTAGAAAATTAGGGTTACAAAACTTTAAGCTAATAAAATTAAGGGTTTGAAGGCTACAACCTTTGTAGCTCCCCTTTTGCTTGACTCCTTGATCTCTAGGGTGTTGGAAGAAGATCCACTTGTAGTCCTCTTTCGTCCACGACGATCCACCCGAAGTTTCCCGTCCAAGCTTGCAACTTTGAAAAGCAAAGAGAACACTCTAATCAAGTTGGCTAGACTTGAGTAGAATGATGTTGTGGCTAAGGATCTCACTTCAAAAACCTTTCTTTAATTGTGTTTAACTCACTAGAAAAAACTAGAGAGGAAAAAGTGAAGGAGGATGAAGATGGTGGCTATTTTTAACAAGGGGTGAAAAAAAGAACCCTTAGTTAAAAAGAAAATGAAATATATATCACTATATATATTTATTTTCTTCTTGCATTCAACCATGATTAAATGATGGAGAGTTAATTTAACTTGGGTTTTAAATGATAAAGAGAAGGATAACCCTAGGTTAGTGGTAGTTGAGCTTGGTTAGGTTAGAAGAAGAATGTAGAAGCTAGAATGATTATCCTTTTCTTTTCATTTTGTTTTTAAAACCAAAATTAAATAATAATCCATAATTTAATCCATGGTGTGAGTCTTATATTGCCACCATTTCCATATGCTAACAACCATGATGGATGGGTGTATGTATGTATGCATGTATGCACATCCACATGTGCATGAAACTAGAATGAAAGAAAGAAACACATGCATGCATGCATACATCCATCAAACCCTAGAAAGGTTTCAAGTGAGAAAACTAATGGTTAGATGATAAATCAACACTTAACTTATCAATCCGGTCATATCTCATATGACCCCACCAAAAGCAGGCCACCCGATCAATGTTTGGTATCATATACGCACATTTTAATCGGGTGCATGCGCATATCGCATACGCGCACCACAACGTTTCGCCTGGACTGGGTAACTCCTTTGTGGAACTCTAAGACTCGTCAATACGCCGGCAGAGGGTAATGATCATATCAAGTCCCCCAAGCCGCAAGCGGTCAGCTAAACGTAACGGCTACCCGGGTATTGAGCGATCAGAAGAAAACAAGCGAACCTGCTACAACTCCCGTCGAGCTAACCGGCAACACTACCGTACAGTCCGGTCTCTTCGTCAGATATGCTGCATATCGAGCCTAGGGATGGTCACGTTGACCCTAATAACTCAATAAGTCGTGCCGGTGAATGGTCTATAACAGATCGAGAAACTACCGATAACACTTATCAGCAAATCTCAGTAGCCCTGGCCAGGGACTTACTGATATAACTAGTCGGGCACAGCACAACATCAACTCCCAATACCGGGAGAGATGAAACCCCTCCTATCGCTCATTGCCTTCGTGTGTCTCGGGACTGTACCCAACGGCCACCTGTTTGCACGACTCAGTAGAGCCGTGGTAGGGTGGCAATCAAAGTACAGTGGGAGAACACACAAGACTCTATGACGATCTCGGGTCTACAGACTAACCTGTACCAGTGTCACCTGAGAACTGCTATTCGACGATAGATATAATTCCATATAGGAGTTCTCGGTGAGTCCGTCCAGTGTACCCAGTCAGCACTGAGCACCCGTATATGATCTTGATGTCAAACATCGATGAATGTGGGAACATCCATCGCCCATCGCATGGGTCTGGCATCATATACGCTAGTCTACTCTGGTATATCAATGCCCCGTCTCGATATACCTACGACTAGGGACTTTCCAGGATATGCTTATAGACTACAGATGTCCTACTAGTATGATCTCCATCATAATCAGAGCAGTCAAGCCAATATCCTCATGGCTTAATCAGCTTGTATGAGTGAATAATAAGCATGATCAAATCAACATGTCAGATAAAGAAGAACCAGATAGCATACTATCATGTCGAGCAAGAATGCATACTGAATATATATATACATGTATAGATACATCCACTATCATATAATGGCCTCTAGGGCATACATATAACCAACAATCTCCCACTTGCACTAAGGCCGGTTATTGGCGTATCTCATACCCAACATCTCAAATAGTCGCTCATGCTGCGGCTGAGGGAGGACCTTGGTGAATGGATCCGCGGCGTTATTCTTTGTGTCTACCCTCCTAATCTCGATCTCGCGGCGATCAACAATCTCCCGGATCAAATGAAAACGTCTCAGGATGTATCTGGACCGCTGATGGGATCTGGGCTCCTTGGCTAACGCCATAGCCCCATTATTGTCACAATACAAAAGTATTAGATCAATAATGGTTGGAACTACTCCTAGCTCCGAGACGAACTTCTTCATCCAGACGGCTTCCTTGGCGGCATCATTTGCAGCAATGTACTCAGCTTCCATCGTAGAGTCTGCAACGGTATCTTGTTTGGAACTCTTCCAACTCACCGCCCCTCCATTGAGGGTAAATACAAACCCAGAGATAGATTTGCTGTCGTCCTTATCGCTCTGGAAGCTCGAATCGGTAAAGGCCTCCATTTGGAGATCTCCATTACCATACACCAAGAACAATTCTTTAGTCCTTCGCAAGTACTTAAGAATGTTCTTCACAGCTGTCCAGTGATTCTCCCCTGGATTGGATTGATACCTGCTTACAACACTAAGTGCATAAGCTACATCTGGGCGTGTACACAACATCGCATAAATTATAGATCCTACTGCCGAAGCATAGGGTATAATACTCATGCGAGCTCTCTCTTCATCGGTCTTTGGACAAGAATCCTTGGAGAGAGTGACCCCATGGCAAGCGGGTAAGGCACCCCTCTTGGAGTCTTGCATACTAAACCTTTTTAGGATGGTGTCAATGTATCTGGTTTGGGACAATCCCAATAACCTTTTGGATCTATCCCTATAGATCCTTATGCCCAGAATGTATGTGGCATCACCCAGGTCCTTCATGGAGAACCTTAGTGATAAGAAAGATTTGACCGACTGTAGCATAGGAATATCATTTCCTATCAGAAGAATGTCGTCCACGTACAATACGAGGAATGTGACAGCTCTCCCTACAGCCTTCTTATAAACACAAGGTTCATCTGGATTTTTGATGAAATCAAACTCTTTGATGACATCATCGAAACAGATGTTCCAACTCCGTGATGCCTGCTTTAACCCATATATGGATTTAAGCAATTTACATGCTTTCCCGCTGCTCCCACTATCAATGAAGCCCTCTTGCTGATCCATATAAACGCATTCTTCCAAATTTCCATTTAGAAACGCGGTTTTAACGTCCATCTGCCAGATTTCATAGTCGTAGTGAGCAGCAATAGCAAGTAGGATCCGAATGGATTTAAGCATGGCTACGGGAGAAAAAGTCTCGTCATAGTCCAAACCTGGTCTTTGATGAAAACTCTTCGCCACAAGTCTTGCCTTATAGGTCTCCACCTGCCCATCTACACCAATCTTTCTTTTAAAGATCCATTTGCACCCTACAGGTTTTACCCCAGGGGGTACAACGTCCAAAGTCCACACTTTGTTGGTGTACATAGACTCCATTTCGGATCTCATGGCATCCATCCACTTCACAGAGTCTTTACTCGTGATAGCTTGCTGAAAACTGGTAGGATCATCATCATCCATGATGCAATCTTCTCCGTTACCATCAATGAGGAAATCGTAGTACCTCTCCGGTGGGCGAGAAGTCCTACCAGACCTACGGAATGGCCGAGGTTCTTCAGTTTCTGCTGCAACAGCCGGTTCAACCAAATCGTCATTTGTAGTTTGTGTCTCTAGAACCTCTTCTAGATCCACCACCTTGCCATCATCTTTATCTGTGAAAAACTCTTTTTCCAAGAATGTGGCATACTGAGAAACAAACACCTTTTGTTCCTCTTTGTGGTAGAATAGATATCCATAAGAATTCTTTGGATATCCCACAAAGTTACACATGACCGACCGTGTCTCGAGTTTGTCCGGATTCTGCTTTTTAACATAGGTCGGGCAACCCCAAATCTTAATTCTTTTAAGAGATGGTTTCTTCCCATGCCATATCTCATATGGTGTGGTGGACACGGCTTTGGTTGGAACCCTGTTCAGTAGAAACGCTGCAGTCTCCAATGCATGCCCCCAAAACGAGACGGGTAACTCAGCGTCACTCATCATGGACCGGACCATATCTAATAGGGTCCTATTCCTTCGTTCTGACACACCGTTGTGCTGTGGTGTGTAAGGAGGAGTGAGCTGAGAGAGAATCCCATTCTCTTTCAAGAAGTTTGCAAATTTTGCACTGAGATACTCACCACCTCGATCTGATCGAAGAATCTTGATACTCAAGCCGGTTTGTTTTTCTACTTCTTGTTTATATTCAATGAATTTCTCAAAAGCTTCGGACTTGTGTTTTAATAAAAATACATGACCGAATCTTGAGAAATCATCAGTGAATGTAATGAAGTATGAAAAACCGCCTCTAGCCTGTGTAGACATAGGCCCACATACATCACTATGTATGAGGCCCAGGAGCTGAGTAGCTCTTTCTCCGTGTCCGGTAAACGGAGTTTTGGTCATTTTACCCTGGATACAAGACTGGCAAGTCGCATAAGATTTATATTCAAAAGAATTTAAATATCCATCTTTGTGTAACTTGTTTAGTCTTGTTTCGTTAATATGACCAAGTCTACAGTGCCAAAGAAAAGCTTCATTTAACTCTGAAAGTTTTCTTTTATTAGTGTGTTGTATACTGAAAACTGTGTGTTGATTTATGACATATATTCCGTTGTTAAGCGTACCATACCCAACCAACATTTGATTCAGGTTAATGTTCATAACATTGTTCTGCAATACAAAATTATACCCTTCATTGTCCAACAAAGAAACGGATATTATATTACATAGCATACTTGGTACAAAATAACATGGATTTAAAACCAAAATACATCCAGATGGCAACCCCAAGTGATACTCTCCCACTGCGACTGTATGTACATTGGAACCATTTCCAACGCGGAGAGTATGGTCACCTGTCCTCAAAACCTTGCTATTTCTCAGCCCCTGCATAGAATTGCAAATGTGAGAACCTGAACCGGTATCCAATACCCAGGAAGCAGAGTTTATAGAAAAACAGTTTTCAGTCACAAACGCACCTGAAGTAGAAGCATCACCATGCTTCTTCTTGAGACTTAAGTACTCCGTGCAATTGCGCTTCTAATGTCCTGTCTTGTGGCAGTGAAAACATTCGCCCTTCCCCGAGTCTCCAGCCTTGGACTTTCCCTTTCCCTTCACCTTTTTAACTCCGCCCTTAGGATTAGTGGGTTTCTTCTTTTTCTTTCCCTTGGCCTTGGCTTTCGGGCGAGAAGAGGAAGACTGTCCAATAGTCATAACGGGAGTTTTTGCTAACTTCATAGTGCTCTCTGCACTCCTTAACATATTAAGGAGTTCAGGGAGGTCCTTCTCCATGCCATGCATGTTGAAGTTCACTATGAACTGAGCAAAGGTGGAGGGGAGGGACTACAGAATAATATCTATATATTGTTCATTGTCCATCATCCATCCAAGGTCCTCAAGCTCTTCTATAAGAGCTATCATCTTCAGAACATGGTCTCCTACTGGTGTGCCAGGGGCCATTCGCATCTGAAACAATTTCTTTGATGCTTCGTATCGTAATACGCGGGATTGCTCCCCATACAACTCCTTTGTATGGTGCAATATACCGTGAATGTCCATGTCCTCGTGCTGCTTTTGATGTGTGTTATCACTCGATGCAAGCGCGAGGCATGTGGCTGTTAGTTATATGTATGCCCTAGAGGCCATTACTATACATAGGATGTATATTGTAGTGGATGCTGGGACATATATAGGGAGGACTTTCTTGCTCGACATGATAGTATGCTATCTGGTTGATCTTTACCTTAACGTGTACACTGATTGTCTCCCTGTTACATGTTGGTAAAGCCCTTAGGATCTGTACTTGACTACCTGGACTATGATGCGGATCATACTAGTGGGGACATGGTAGTCCATAAGTACATCCTTCAAAGTCCCTAGTCGTGGGTGCATCGAGACGGGGCATCGATATACCAGAGTAGACTAGCGTATACCTTCTCGACCCATACAGATGGGCGATGGATGATCCCATATCCATTGGTGTTTGACATCAGAGATGATATACGGGTGCTCAGTGGAGACTGGGTACACTGGACGGACTCGCCGAGAACTCCCAGATGGTATTATACCTTATGTCAGATGGCAGTTCTCTGGTGACACTGGTACAGAGTAGTCTGTTGACCCGGGATCGTCATAGAGTCTTGTGTGGTTCCCACTGTGCTTTGATTTCCACCTTACCACGTCCAAGAGGGCGTGCAAAACGGTGGTTTTTGGGTACAGTCCCGAATCACATGGAGGCAATGAGCGATAGGAGGGGATTCGTCTCTCCCGGTATAGGGAGTTGATGTTGCGCTGTGTTCGATTGGCTATAACCGGAAATCCCTGGCCAGGGTTGCTGAGATTTTCTGGTAAGTGTTACCAATAGTTTCTCGAACTGTTATAGACCTCATATCGACACGACTTATCGAGCTATTGGGGTCTGACGTTTACCACCCCTAGGCGAGATATGCGACATATCAGACGATCAGACCGGACTGTACGGTAGTGTTACTGGTTGGATTCACTGGAGTATGAGCGGGCTTGCTCGTCGATCTTCTGATCGCTCAATACCCGGGTGGCCGTTACGTTTAGCAGACCGCTTGCGGCTTGTGGGTGTTTGATATGATCATCACCTGCTGCCGGCGTATTGACGAGTCTTTAGAGTCCTACACAGAGGTTTCCTGGCTCAAGCGAAACGAAATAGGAGCGCATATGAGATATGTGCGGAACCGAGAATAATGCGTGTATGTGATACCGTATTTCATTCTCGCGATGAATGTGTCGAATGGTTATATGCGATATAACCTAGTTATCGAATCGAGGGTTGATTCGATAAGCCGATACATTGGATACTAGTCGGTTATATGCGATATGACCGGATCGTTAAATCAAGTGTTGATTTAATGATTTAATGCATAATTATATATTTGATATATTACTTTGCGTTAACTAGTATTGGTTCACTTTAAATGGATTTTCTCACTCGGTTGTGCACATTGTATATGTGATATACTTTTGTACACAAGTTTGTATCATGTTTGATGATACATGCTCACTAGGGTTTGTGTGAAGATTAAACCATGGTTGTAGATTGGTTAGGGTTTCATTTTCTTATTCCTTTATTTATTTATTTATTCTTTTTGGAAAAATGAAAGGCATAAAGGAAAATGGTGGCTTTGTTTGTTTTCTAATTGAAGCTTCATGAAGCTTTGACCAAAGTGACCATTTTGTCTCATGCTTAACCCTAACCACTCCATTAACCCTAGTTTAATCTCTACACTTGACCATGGTTCATTATATGATAAGTATTGATTTTCTTTTCAATATTAATTAACTTATCATAACACTTTTCTTCTTCTTCTTCATCTTCTTCAATGAAGAAAGCTTCACTTCATCAATGGTGGATTGATGAAAAGTGTGAGAAATCCAATTATAAATTGAACCCACTTCCTATTTCTTCATCCTCTACCTCTTGCCAAGTAGTATAGGGTGTTTCCTTCACAAGTTTTCATGGTTGGTGAAGGTGGAGCTTGATCTAGCGATGCCTCGACGTAGATCATCTTCGGCATGGACATCGACGACCTAGCTCGCCTATTCTCCGATGAAGCCGACGGTAGAGCCCGGGAATTCATTTGGACAGCGAGGGGACTTCGTTGCGGAGCTATGGAGGTGGAGCACCGGATCTACAAAGGTTGTATTTCCGTTTAAACTTTAGTTAAGTTGTTAACTAGTTTCATATTCGCCTAGAAATCTAGCCAACGATCCGTTCTAGGGTTTCTCGGCACCGTTTAAATTCGAAATTGGCATGGTTGATGCCTTGTGAGACCTCATTAGGGTGCCTAGGAACCCTACAGTGGTATCAGAGCCAAGCTAGAGCCTTAGGCGAAGTCTAGACGCAATTTGAAGTCCGAACGAACCCGAAACCCAATTCCAAACATGCTCTCTGTCCTTTTTCTAAAATCTGGGATTTTTCAATATTAAAAATATGCAGAAAATTAAGCAGGGTTTTTTATGAATTACTGTGAAAAACGAAGACCTAACTCCATCATAACGCCGCGGAAGCTCGGCCTAAGCCCACGTGACGCGGAGCTTCCGCGGCCATAATGTTGACTCTTTGACTCCTTTTTGCACAGTAATGTTTATAATTAATTCCTGTGTTTTCTGGGTAATTTTAATATAAGCTATGCAGTTGAGTTTTCTGGGGTTGTTTTGGGGATTCGGCGTTTCGATCGGAATATCAGATTTTGTCTATGTGGCTTTCCGGATAAATTTTAGAATATGTTAAAAAGTTCGACCGGATATAAATACCCAATTTTTCCCCTTTCGGGAAATTTCCAAGTGTTGGATTTTTCCGTAGTTTAACGATGTTCTAAGTAGTGCAAGTAACTCGATGGACCCTCTAGAAGACAACAAACCTTAACTCGATTATGTGACCGTCTTGAACTGCCCTTTGAACCTTCGGGTTTGGGGCAGTACGGCGTGCCACATGTGAGGCGTTGGCTTGACCCTTTTACGGCTGGACCGTTGGTACTGAGGCACGAACTGAATGTTGTTAGACTCATATTTCATGTGTTGATCTGTATCGGGAAAACTTGGGTATTCGATTGTTCGATCGGAAAGTTTGACATTTTCTATTTATCCGGAATGGGATACAATAATTGGAATTCATAAGAAGTTATGAGATAACTGAATGAATGTTATAAACATAGCAGTTTAGTCTCACTTGATCGGTTGCCACGGAATTTTGATGTGATCAAAAGTCCGTCGCAATCACGTAGTGTACGCGGATACTCGCCGGGTAAACTTAATAGACAGCCTCACTCCATAGCCCCGACCAAGTGACTGTAGGAGAACCCCGTCGCCGAAAGTATCCGTTCGGGTGCTCGCGGTAGCGGTGTGCCGCCTTGGTGCACTTCGTCGACGGTATCAGGGGTGCGGCCGCCTACTAAAGTTTGCGACGAGCATTCGATCAGTTTTTCGGGAATCTTGTTGAATTGCCCGAATTGATATTGAAAAGTGTTTTCGATAATGAGACTAAAATGCGGGGTTTATAATTGTTAGGCATGCGATGTCTAAGTAATTCATTTGGTCAGGCATGCGATGTCTTAGGTGGTTGCGGATTCCAACTGTTGTAGTTTTACACTTTCTTTTCTGTGACCGTAAGTGTAATATGTGATATCGCCGGTTTCGTTGCTATATGTCAACGACAATTGGGATACGCATATTTACTTACGTTGATGACATGTGATGTTATGTGTTGCTGGATATGTTATATTGGATCGTCGTGTTTGAATAGCCGGGGTTTTTTTGTGTGAGATGAGTGTTTTTCATTTTCATTCATGTAAAAACTTGTATGTAATATTCTTTTATTGGGGCACTTCCAGGTTGCGGAAGATGTCACCGTTTGTATATTATTTACTTTTCCGCACTAGGATAGACCCAAGGAGGAGGGCACAAGTAACCGGGTTCTGGAGTCCAGTGGGAGACCAACTCGAGGAGTCGAGTCTGGGTCTCCTAACTTTAGAATTGGAAGGGTTGCTTGCCGCTCTCGTAGGGGTCTAGGGGTGTGGGTTTGGCTATTCATCGCGACCGTGGAATCCGTGTTTTATACTGGCTCGTATTGAAAACACGGACGTCCTAGTATATCCAATATTTCATATGATTCTTCTGCTGCGATATCTGTGATGTGATCATGTGATGTTCTGTGATAGATACAATATATAGTATATATGATATATTATATAGACGTTACTTATGTTTTACACCCGCGCTAGCCCTGCCCCGCTCTGCCGTTAGTTACCTAACCTAACGGTGCACGAGGGGACATCGAGACGAATGCGGATGGCATAAGTGTACGTCGTATTTATCTGTGATGTTTAGGTAATTTAAATGATGGGACTTCATTAATGAGATTAATGAAAAAAAAGAAACCTAAGATGTTGTAGAATCGAATTTCAAAATAAAAAGGGTAGCTACAGTTCTTGCTTTGCACAGAGGTATATGTGATATATCCTGCACCTTATTCGATGAGGAAAGGACCGAGATCCCTTCACCGGGAGTGACTCCTTTAGCAATAACTGGCAGATGCTACACACTCGGTTTGTCTTTTGATTGCTTTTAAGTGTTTTTGCTTTGCACAGTGATATATATGATATATCCCGCACCTCATTCGACGAGTTAAGGACCGACGATCCCTTCACCGGGAGTGACTCCTTTAGCAAAACTAGAAAAGCCTCAAAAACACTCCATTTTAAAATCATTTGATTCTACGACGATATCAAGTTCATTACGCAATAGGTTTTCAGAAAAAACCTGTCGTAGCCCTCCGTCATTTCAGATAAATCCTGTTTAGTATTCGTGCTGCGTTTGTTGACCTTGTCAAGGCGCAGTGTGCGGTAGCTAACCAGTATTTATCTGCTTATGCATATGATGCAGATTGGGTTAGGGTAGTCGTGCGGCCTTGTTGACCTTGTCAAGGGTCGTGCGGGTGGGTTTGATTCAATCAAGAAATGACGGGTTGAACTTGACTTGCGGTCTATGGTTTGTTGACCTTGTCAAGGTCATAGATCGTTCGGGGCAAAATATTATCGGGAATTTCAAGTGTTGAGATTTGCAATGAGATTGCATACCTTCTATGAGATAGTTGGATCCCGATACCCGCTGCGAGTAATTGTTACTCCTGGGAGAGTTTTACACATTACAATTAGCCAATCAAGTAGGTGTCTAGAAAGGTGTCAACGGGGTTACGCCTCTGGGAAAATGAGGTTTACATTAATTAGGTTCGTGTGAAAGCACGGGGGACCTCCCTCAAAGTACCGACACTGGCCTGGCTGAAAGATTGGCGAACTTGTAGTGTGTAATTAATCCCGGCTAGTCTTTCCTTTTAGGGTTTGAAGGAAGATTTGATAAAAAGCAGTGGGAGCCATCCTGATTAGATAAAATAATAACCAATCTATTCTTGCAAGAGCGCACGCTGAGTGTTTTCTTCTCTCTCTCTCCAGGTAGCGACCATATCACGCCTTAATCAAGATAATAATACGGAATATTGACCGAACCCGCTTGTTATACTGAGCTGGGGAACGTTGGTCCCGCTCCAACTTATAATTGTTATAAGACAGAGCAGGAAATTGGGGATTACCAGAATTCCCATGCCGCCCAAACGAAGAGAGTGCATGCTGATGCATCATCTTCGGGTGTGTTCATTACAGAGAACTGTTTCTCAGTATCCTTTACGTCCTGGGTATGTGATACCAGATCAGGATCCCAGATATGTAATCTGTTACATAGGGCTGCAGAAAGGTAGAGAACTGAGAACGGGTGATAAGTTTCATGAGGCAGAAAACGGGGCAAGAGTTGCAGCCAAGTCTGTTGGTCACTGTCACCCTGTATTACCAATACATTGATTCTGAACAAATGTTATTAGATACCGAATCTGATATACAAAATCATATCAGTCTCTTTATTAGTAAAGAAATGATAAAATTTTGTATTGTTGGATAATGTTTTGAACATTTCCTATATCAAAAGTTGATCGGTTCTGGCACGTTATCTAAAAGCATTGATGTTCTAAATCAAACTATAGTTCTTTAGTATACGGAACACACACAAGAGGAAGAGTTCAGAAATGAACAAATCCTTCTTGAGGCATTATAGACTAGGTCATATCAATGTGACCCGACTAGCTGAAGTTACATGTAGATGCATATTTAAATCTGTTTGAATTTATATCTTATGAAACTTGCCAGTCATGTCACAAAGATAAGATGACCATAGCTCCGTTTACTGGAAACAGAGAAAGAGTTAGTGAACTCTTGGGATGATACATGTTGATGTATGTAGGTCCCCTGTCTACACATGCCAAGACCGGTTCTTTGTACTTCATTACATTCTCTGATGATCTTTCGAGATTCAGACCTATGTTCCTGTTGAAACACAAGTCCGAACCTTTTGAGATATTCACAGAATATAAGTTAGAAGTAGAGAACCAAAATACGGGTAAAAGTATTATGTCCTTTGATGCGATCAAGGAGGAGAATACTTGTGCACGGAATTCCTGGACTATTCTAAAGGAGAATGAGATTCTCTCTCAGCATTACTCCTCCGAATACACCATAGCACGTTGGTGTATCGGGGCGGAGCAATCACACCCTATATGATAAGGTATGCTCTATGATGAGTACTACTGAGTTACCTTTTTCCTTTTGGGAGTTATGCGCTTGAGAAGCTGCATACCTATTGAATAGGGTTCAAATCAAATCAATTGCCTACCACTTCATATGTGATATGGAAAGGGAAGAGCCCATGTCTTAAGCTAGTTAAGATTTGGGGTTGACCGGCCTATGTCTGAAAGCAAAATCCGGACAAGCTCGAGGCAAAGTCTGTAATGTAGAACTGGAAAGGTTCCAGCTATACAAACTGTAGCTGATGATTTGATAGAACCAAAGGATTCAGTAGATTCCAACGAACCTCAGCCTCTCCGCCGATCTAGTAGGTTTCCTCACCCACCTGAGAGATACTTCTGTTTCTCTATGACAGTAGGAGCGAGGATTGCATCATGAGATGATGACCCAACTAGCTTTGAGCTGGCCATCAGGAGTGGGACTCCGTAAGAATGGCTGGATGCTTAGTGATCTGAGATGGAATCCATGTACACCAACAAAGTATGGACTTTAGCTGCTATATCTGAAGGGTTAAATCCCCATCAGGAGCAAGTATATCTTGAGAAGATTACTTGGTGTACATCGAAAAGTTGAGACTTTCAAAGCTAGACTTGTTAAAAGTTTGCATCATTTACCAGGCGTGGATTGTGATGAAACCTTTTTCAAGTAACCAAGCTTAAGTCCATCCAGATCCTACTTGCCACGGCTACATACCATGACTACGATATCTGGTGGTTGGGTGTCATGACAGCTTTTTTAAATGATGTTTTTGAAAAGGGCGTCTATAAGTACACAACCAGAGGGCTTCATAGACAGTGGGAGCAGCGGAAACGTGTACAAGATGCTTTATAGGATAAAGCAGGCATCGCGGAGTTGGAACATCTGTTTTGATGAAGTAGTCAAAGAGTTTGACATCATCAAAATGGTAGATGAACCTTGTATAAATAAAAAGGTAGTAGGGAGTATGGTGACGATCCTCGTAGAGTACGTGGATGACATACTCTTGATAGGGAAGGAGTTTCCTATGCTACGCTCGATCAATCTCCGCTTATCACAATGATTCTCCACATAGGATCAAGATGATACCTCCTAAATCCTGGGTTTTTGGATCTATGAGATAGATCTAATTGGATGTTAGGATACTCACTAATTGTAGTGAGATGATATCATTTGATCCTAGGGAGAATCACTGGAAGGGTTCCAGGGTGATAAAGACGACTGAATATCAGTCGCAGGCATTGTCTTTACCCTCAATCGAGGGACGGTATGTTGGAAGAGTTCCAAGCTAGATACCGTGGCACACTAGACGATAAAGGCAGGATACATCGCTACTTAAGATGCTACCAAAGAGGCTGTTTGGGTGTATATTGGTTCATAAGATGAACCATGTTCCTCCCATTGTGTGACAATGGAGTTGTGGCTTATGCCAAGGAACGCAGGTCCCATCAGTGATCCAGACATATTCTAAGGCAGTATCCCCTGATCATGGAGATAGTTGATCTCCAGAGAGATCGAGGTTAGGAGAGTAGACTCAGAGGACAACACAACGGATCCACTCACAAAGGCCTGTTCCCAGAGAGAGACTTTTATGGGATGGTTGAGTATGAGATACTGCAACCACTGCTATCAGATGGCCCTAGTGCAAGTGGGAGATTGTTAGTTATATGTATGCCCTAGAGGCCATTACTATACATAGGATGTATATTGTAGTGGATGCTGGGACATATATAGGGAGGACTTTCTTGCTCGACATGATAGTATGCTATCTGGTTGATCTTTACCTTAACGTGTACACTGATTGTCTCCCTGTTACATGTTGGTAAAGCCCTTAGGATCTGTACTTGACTACCTGGACTATGATGCGGATCATACTAGTGGGGACATGGTAGTCCATAAGTACATCCTTCAAAGTCCCTAGTCGTGGGTATATCGAGACGGGGCATCGATATACCAGAGTAGACTAGCGTATACCTTCTCGACGCATACAGATGGGCGATGGATGATCCCATATCCATTGGTGTTTGACATCAGAGATGATATACGGGTGCTCAGTGGAGACTGGGTACACTGGACGGACTCGCCGAGAACTCCCAGATGGTATTATACCTTACGTCAGATGGCAGTTCTCTGGTGACACTGGTACAGAGTAGTCTGTTGACCCGAGATCGTCATAGAGTCTTGTGTGGTTCCCACTGTGCTTTGATTTCCACCTTACCACGTCCAAGAGGGCGTGCAAAACGGTGGTTTTTGGGTACAGTCCCGAATCACATGGAGGCAATGAGCGATAGGAGGGGATTCGTCTCTCCCGGTATAGGGAGTTGATGTTGCGCTGTGTTCGATTGGCTATAACCGGAAATCCCTGGCCAGGGTTGCTGAGATTTACTGGTAAGTGTTACCAATAGTTTCTCGAACTGTTATAGACCTCATATCGACACGACTTATCGAGCTATTGGGGTCTGACGTTTACCACCCCTAGGCGAGATATGCGACATATCAGACGATCAGACCGGACTGTACGGTAGTGTTACTGGTTGGATTCACTGGAGTGTGAGCGGGCTTGCTCGTCGATCTTCTGATCGCTCAATACCCGGGTGGCCGTTACGTTTAGCAGACCGCTTGCGGCTTGTGGGTGTTTGATATGATCATCACCTGCTGCCGGCGTATTGACGAGTCTTTAGAGTCCTACACAGAGGTTTCCTGGCTCAAGCGAAACGAAATAGGAGCGCATATGAGATATGTGCGGGACCGAGAATAATGCGTGTATGTGATACCGTATTTCATTCTCGCGATGAATGTGTCGAATGGTTATATGCGATATAACCTAGTTATCGAATCGAGGGTTGATTCGATAAGCCGATACATTGGATACTAGTCGGTTATATGCGATATGACCGGATCGTAAATCAAGTGTTGATTTAATGATTTAATGCATATTTATATATTTGATATATTACTTTGCGTTAACTAGTATTGGTTCACTTTAAATGGATTTTCTCACTCGGTTGTGCACATTGTATATGTGATATACTTTTGTACACAAGTTTGTATCATGTTTGATGATACATGCTCACTAGGGTTTGTGTGAAGATTAAACCATGGTTGTAGATTGGTTAGGGTTTCATTTTCTTATTCCTTTATTTATTTATTTATTCTTTTTGGAAAAGTGAAAAGCATAAAGGAAAATGGTGGCTTTGTTTGTTTTCTAATTGAAGCTTCATGAAGCTTTGACCAAAGTGACCATTTTGTCTCATGCTTAACCCTAACCACTCCATTAACCCTAGTTTAATCTCTACACTTGACCATGGTTCATTATATGATAAGTATTGATTTTCTTTTCAATATTAATTAACTTATCATAACACTTTTCTTCTTCTTCTTCATCTTCTTCAATGAAGAAAGCTTCACTTCATCAATGGTGGATTGATGAAAAGTGTGAGAAATCCAATTCTAAATTGAACCCACTTCCTATTTCTTCATCCTCTACCTCTTGCCAAGTAGTATAGGGTGTTTCCTTCACAAGTTTTCATGGCTTGGTGATGGTGGAGCTTGATCTAGCGATGCCTCGACGTAGATCATCTTCGGCATGGACATCGACGACCTAGCTCGCCTATTCTCCGATGAAGCCGACGCTAGAGCCCGGGAATTCATTTGAACAGCGAGGGGACTTCGTTGCGGAGCTATGGAGGTGGAGCACCGGATCTACAAAGGTTGTATTTCCGTTTAAACTTTAGTTAAGTTGTTAACTAGTTTCATATTCGCCTAGAAATCTAGCCAACGATCCGTTCTAGGGTTTCTCGGCACCGTTTAAATTTGAAATTGGCATGGTTGATGCCTTGTGAGACCTCATTAGGGTGCCTAGGAACCCTACAGTGGCCGTGGCACAGTCAGCGTCCCATGTCTTGCGGACTTCAATGTCCGCAACTAAGGATTTTGGACCAGGGACGGGCGGGGCTGAAGCCATGAGGACATATGATACTTTATCATAAGTCAAGGCGATTTTCAGATTCCTCAGCCAGTCTTTATAGTTGGTCCCATTCAGTTTGTTTTTATCTAGTAAAAGCTTGAGTCCAGTCATGGGTATCTGCCATTAAGAGAGAGAAAAGAATACACTCAGCGAAAGCTCTTGCATAGATTAGATTGGTTATTATCTTGTCTAATCGATGTTTCCCACTGCTTTTATCGAGTCTTTCTTTCAAACCTTAAAAAGAAAAACTAGCCAGGATTAATTACAGTCTACAACTTCGCTAACCGTTCAGCCAGGCCAGTGTCGGTACTTGAGGGAGGTTCGCCGTGCTTTCGCACGGACCTAATTAGAGTAAACCTCGTTTTCCCAGAGGCGGAGCCCCGTTAACACCTTTCTAGACACCTAATGAGTTAGCTAATTGTAAACTGCAAAACTCTCCTTGGAGCAACTATTGCCCACAGTGGGATCGGGATCCAACCATCACATGGAAGGTATGCAATCTCATTGCAAATTTCAACTATTGAAATTCCCGATGTGGTTTTTACCCCTGGCACTTATGACCATAACTAAGGTCAACAAATCATAAGTACCAGTCAAGTTCTACCCGTCATTTCTTGATTAATTAGACCCACTCACATGACCCTTAACTAAGGTCAACAAAGTCATAAGAATGTCCTAATTAATCTGCATTATATGCAATGTAGGAAGACATCACTTAGCTACCGTACACTACGCCTTAACTATAGTCAACAAACGTAACACGAATACTAAGTACTCTACTTCCTAAAATGACGGAGGGTTGCGGATGATTTTTAAGAAAATCTTTAACGCTTTGAACTTGATATCGTTGTAGAATCAAATGGTTTCCAAAAGGAGTGGCTTAAGCTCCGCAGTTTTGAAATATAGTTTTTTCATAAATAGCCGAGTAGTTTTCAAATCCGATTCTACAACATCTTTTTAGGTTTATTTTCTTTACATTAATCACATTAATGTAATCCTATCATTTAAGTCCTTAAGCCAATCACAGAAAAGAAACGAAAATAACACGTACGCTTATGCCATCCGCATTCGCCGCAATGTTCCGTTATGCACTGTTAGGTTACTTGACTAACGGCATACCGGGACGGGACTAGCGCGGGTGTAAAACATAAGCAACGTCTACTATATATCATATATATAATATGTCATTCGTCTCAGATATCTCAGAACACAGGCAGCAGAAATATAGATATAACGTGGGATATACTAGGACGTCCGTATTTAGTATTTAGCCAGAATAGAAAATACGGATTCCACAGTCGCGATGAATAGCCAAGCCCACACCCTGGACCCCTACGAGAGCGGCAAGTGACCCTACAAATCCTGGAGTTTAGGAGACCCGGTCTCGACTCCTCGAGATGGCCTCCCACTGAACCCCAGAACCCGGTCACCTGTGCTCCCCTCCTTGGGTCCATCCTAATGCAGAAAAGTAAATAATATACAACACAGGTGGCAGCAACCTCAACCCGGAAGTGCCCCAAATAAAAGAATATTACATTACATATGAATTTACATGAATGAAAATACAAAAACTCTCATCTCACATAAAAACCCCCCGGCTATTCAATCGCGACAATCCTGCACATCATATCACAGCAACACATAATATCTCATATCATCAACATAAATAAGTATGCATACCCCAATTGTCGTTAATGTATAGCAACGAAACCGGCGATATCGTACATACTACACTTACGGTCACAGAAAAAAAAGTGTAAAACTACAATATTTGGAATCCACATTCTCTTTAGACATCATAAATGCGAAATATCACATATTTCGTATTTCATGCCTAAACTATACGAATTCCATATATTGTATCACATTCCGGATAAACAGACAGCATTGAAGTTTTCGAAAGAACGATCAAATACCCAGGATTCACTAAAGCCCAACACTTGAGCAGAGTTCAAACACTTGGAGTGTGACACAGTAGTAGCGGTCCAGCCGTAGAAGGGTCAAGCCAACGCCTCACATGTGGCACGCCGTACTGCCCCAAACCCTAAGGTTCAAAGAGCAGTTCAAGACGGTCACATAATCGAGTTAAGGTTTGTTGTCTTCTAGAGGGACCACCACAAAAAGACTTGCACGTATTTCCAAAACATTTAAACCCCGTGAATAGTGAGCAAATGATACTCGTTCAAACACTTCAATACTTTCTTATTTATCCGGAAAAGCTACGAAATGAAAATTCCGATCGAATCAACGCGTCCAAAATCATCTCCAGAATTTTTCAAAACTAAATACAGATTAAAAATACTCAAAAATTTATACAAGCAGATTCAAAAATTACCGTAAAAACATTATCCAATAATTCATATATACGGCCGCGGAACCGCGGCCTAAGCAAGCTTAGGCCGCGTTTCCGCGGCAACAATCACTGTTCATTGGAAAATTTTTGTACCGTAATCCTTAGATTTATCTGTTGATATTTTTAGATATTTTTAATTCTGAAAATGTCAAATTTTAGAAAATTTCCAGAGAGCACCCTAAAATACCGTATTTCGGTTCGATCGGAGTTTTAACTTCGTAAAAAGGGCGCCTAATGTTCTAGGTCGGCTCTGATACCAATGTAAGGTTTGCCTAGCACCCTATGAAGAGTTATGAAGCATCACATGTCTCAAAGTATGTATTTTTAAGGTGCTAAACAAACACGCAAAGGAATCGATCCTAGAAAATTATGGTTACAAAACTTTAAGCTAATAAAATTAAGGGTTTGAAGGCTACAACCTTTGTAGCTCCCCTTTTGCTTGACTCCTTGATCTCTAGGGTGTTGGAAGAAGATCCACCTGTAGTCCTCTTTCGTCCACGACGATCCACCCGAAGTTTCCCGTCCAAGCTTGCAACTTTGGAAAAGCAAAGAGAACACTCTAATCAAGTTGGCTAGACTTGAGTAGAATGATGTTGTGGCGAAAGATCTCACTTCAAAAACCTTTCTTTAATTGTGTTTAACTCACTAGAAAAAACTAGAGAGGAAAAAGTGAAGGAGGAAGAAGATGGTGGCTATTTTTAACAAGGGGTGAAAAAAATAACCCTTAGTTAAAAAGAAAATGAAATTTATATCACTATATATATTTATTTCCTTCTTGCATTCAACCATGATTAAATGATGGAGAGTTAATTTAACTTATGTTTTAAATGATAAAGAGAAGGATAACCCTAGGTTAGTGGTAGTTGACCTTGGTTAGGTTAGAAGAAGAATGTAGAAGCTAGAATGATTACCCTTTTCTTTTCATTTTGTTTTTAAAACCAAAATTAAATAATAATCCATAATTTAATCCATGGTGTGAGTCTTATATTGCCACCATTTCCATATGTTAACAACCATGATGGATGGGTGTATGTATGTATGCATGTATGCACATCCACATGTGCATGAAACTAGAATGAAAGAAAGAAACACATGCATGCATGCATACATCCATCAAACCCTAGAGAGGTTTCAAGTGAGAAAACTAATGGTTAGATGATAAATCAACACTTAACTTATCAATCCGGTCATATCTCATATGACCCCACCAAAAGCAGGCCACCCGATCAATGTTCGGTATCATATACGCACATTTTAATCGGGTGCATACGCATATCGCATACGCGCACCACAACGTTTCTCCTGGACTGGGTAACTCTTTTGTGGGACTCTAAGACTCGTCAATACGCCGGCAGAGGGTAATGATCATATCAAGTCCCCCAAGCCGCAAGCGGTCAGCTAAACGTAACGGCTACCCGGGTATTGAGCGATCAGAAGAAAACAAGCGAACCTGCTACAACTCCCGTCGAGCCAACCGGCAACACTACCGTACAGTCCGGTCTCTTCGTCAGATATGCTGCATATCGAGCCTAGGGATGGTCACGTCGACCCTAATAACTCAATAAGTCGTGCCGGTGAATGGTCTATAACATATCGAGAAACTACCGATAACACTTATCAGCAAATCTCAGTAGCCCTGGCCAGGGACTTACTGATATAACCAGTCGGGCACAGCACAGCATCAACTCCCAATACCGGGAGAGACGAAACCACTCCTATCGCTCATTGCCTTCGTGTGTCTCGGGACTATACCCAACGGCCACCTGTTTGCACGACTCAGTAGAGCCGTGGTAGGGTGGCAATCAAAGTACAGTGGGAGAACACACAAGACTCTATGACGATCTCGGGTCTACAGACTAACCTGTACCAGTGTCACCTGAGAACTGCTATTCGACGATAGATATAATTCCATATAGGAGTTCTCGGTGAGTCCGTCCAGTGTACCCAGTCAGCACTGAGCACCCGTATATGATCTTGATGTCAAACATCAATGAATGTGGGAACATCCATCGCCCATCGCATGGGTCTGGCATCATATACGCTAGTCTACTCTGGTATATCAATGCCCCGTCTCGATATACCTACGACTAGGGACTTTCCAGGATATGCTTATAGACTACAGATGTCCCACTCGTATGATCTCCATCATAATCAGAGCAGTCAAGCCAATATCCTCAGGGCTTAATCAGCATGTATGAGTGAATAATAAGCATGATCAAATCAACATGTCAGATAAAGAAGAACCAGATAGCATACTATCATGTTGAGCAAGAATGCATACTGAATATATATATATACATGTATAGATACATCCACTATCATATAATGGCCTCTAGGGCATACATATAACCAACAACACTGACCATGGCAGAGTCCGAGGTACAACCTATGCAGACAGGTAGCACTTGTAGATACGAGAGTGATGGAGTTATCGCTTGCGGAATTTATGAGGTTGAGACCTCCGGTATTTACAGCTACCGATGTAGAGGAGGATCCTCAATCCTTTCTTGATAGGATGGCGAGGATTGGTAGATCATTGCGATGTTCGGATGTGAGGTCAGTGGAGCTGACTAGTTTTCGTTTGGAAGGACTTGCACAGGAATGGTGTGAGTCGATGGAGAGAGGGCGAGCTACGGGTCCTTCTCCGATGTTGTGGGCTGAGTTTTCCGAGGTCTTTCTTGCCAGATTTCTTCTACAGAGTTTGAGGGACGCTAGAGCTAGCAGTTTTGAAGCATTGCGAAAATCGGCAAGTATGTCAGTGGCAGATTATGATTTATGATTCATCCAGTTGTCACGCTATGCTCCATACTTAGTACCTATGGACGAACTTCGGGTGAAGAGGTTCCTAAGGAGTTTGGACACGCAGTTGTATTTAGCTATAGGCTCCCAGCATTTTGATACGTATGCGCAGGCCATGGATGCAACAATACGAGTAGAGGAGCAGTTGATAGAGGCAGTGGCTATTCCGGAGCCAAAGAGGAGTAGGCCGACCGGGCCAATGGCTAGACAGTTTGGCGGAGGTAGAGGAAGATATACTCCAGGCCACAGTTTCGGACGAGGTTGGACTCAGGGCCAGATGTTTGGTTCATACCCCGATGATCAGGAGACCCCACTTACATGTTATAATTGCGGCCTTCCAGGTCATACGTCTAAAGGGTTACACGTTATAGCGGGACTGTTACTCCACAGGTTGCTTTACCCCCTCCACCTCCTACGTCGATGGCTTTACTTCCTCCCCTAGTTAGCCCTACACGCCAGACTGTTGCACTACGAGGTCGAGGCTTTGCAGGACAATCTCAGAGAGGTCGAGGAGATAGAGGTAGAGGACGACAGGATGCGGGCAGGGGCCAGGCATGGGATTTTGCGCTGACTCCACAGGATGCCCAGGCATCAAATGCAGTCGTGATAAGTACTTTTGCAGTATGTTCACTTGATGCACATATTTTATTTGATCCAGGTTCAACACATTCTTATGTATCTTCACGCTTTGCACTTTCTTTGGGGGAAAAGTCGTCACTTTTAGATTTACCATTGGTAGTGATTACTCCTGTGGGAGATTCTTTTATAGCTCGACACGTATTCAGATCATGTTCTGTGCGTATTGGTGATAGAGATTCGCTAGTTGATCTGATTCTTCTGGATATGCTAGATTTTGATATACTTCTCGGTATGGATTGGTTGGCCGCTTGTCATGCCTATGTAGATTGTGGTGGGAAAGCGGTTAGATTTTGTTTTCCAGGTGAACCGATGTTTGTTGTGCAGGGGGATTATAATATAACTCCTGCCAACATGATTTCTGCTCTTTGTGCGGGACGACTCTTGAAGAAGGGTTGTCTTGGGTTCTTGGCATTTGTTCACGACTTAGGAGTCGCTGAGATTCCATTGGACCAGGTTTCGGTCGTACGAGAATTTCCGGAGGTGTTTCCTACTGAGTTACCAGGATTACCGCCTGATCGCGATATTGAATTTTGTATTGACTTGATTCCGGGTGCGGGGCTTATTTCTATACCACCCTATCGTATGGCACCGACGTAGTTGAAGGAACTTAAAGGTCATTCGCAAGAGTTGTTAGATAGAGGACTTGTGCTTCCTAGTGTATCGCCGTGGGGAGCTCCTGTCTTATTTGTAAAGAAGAAAGACGATAGTATCAGACTGTGCATCGACTACCGACAGCTGAATCGTGTCATTGTGAGAAACAGGTATCCACTCCAACGTATAGATGATATGTTCGATCAGTTGCAGGGAGCTGGCTACTTTTCGAAGATTGATTTGCGGTCAGGGTATCACCAGTTGATGGTTCGGAAGGACGATATTCCGAAGACTGCGTTTCGCACAAGATATGGGCACTATGAATTTCTGGTGATGTCGTTCGGACTCACCAACGCCCCAGCAGCTTTTTATGGATATGATGAACCGTATCTTCAGACCCTTCATTGATCAGTTTATTATCGTGTTCATAGATGATAATCTTGTTTATTCTCGGAGTCGGGCGGAGCACGAGCAGTATTTGCGTATTACGTTGCAGACCTTGAAGGAGCATCAGTTGTTTGCAAAATTCTCGAAGTGTGCGTTTTGGCTGGATATTGTGGAATTCTTAGGATACGTAGTTACTAGAGCTGGGATATGTATGGACCCAAAGAAGATTGAAGCGGTACAACATTGGCCTAGACCTGTATCAGTTACAGAGGTCCGGTGTTTCTTAGGTCTGGCAGGTTATTACTGACGCTTCGTGCAGGATTTTTCACGGATAGCTGCACCTTTGACCGGATTGACTAGGAAGGAGGTCCCTTTCGTTGGACAGATGCAGTGAGCAGAGTTTCCACCAGTTGAAGACTTGCTTGACGACTGCACATGTATTATCATTACCTTATGGGTCAGGTGGCTTTGTTGTGTATTGTGATGCGTCTAGAATGGGTTTAGTCTGTGTATTGATGCAGCACGACAGGGTTGTAGCTTATGCTTCTCGACAGTTGAAGAGGCACGAACAGAACTACCCCACTCATGATCTAGAGATGGATGATGTGATATTCGCATTGATGATTTGGAGACATTACTTATATGGAGAGTCGTGTCAAATCTTCACAGATCATAAGAGTTTGAAGTATATTTTTCAGCAGAGAGATCTGAACCTAAGGCAGCGTAGATAGATGGAACTGGTGAAAGATTACGATTGTGAGATTTTGTATCATCCAGGCAAAGCAAATGTCGTAGCAGATGCTTTGAGTCGGAGACCTGGAGGTAGCTTATCTCATTTGCGCACCTTGCAGAGACAGTCTTCTACCGACTGGCAGATTTTATGTGATAGTCGTATACAGTTTGAGTTCACCCCGATAGGAGGACAGCTAGCACATGGTCGCACCCGACCTCAGTTATTTGATCGTATTCAAGAGACACAGCCCACAGATGCTTGTATATTGGAGCTTATGGATCAGGTTAGGCAGGGCAAGGAGACGGAGTTTGTGATTGATGATCATGGAGTATTACGCTTTAGGACTCATCTCTGTGTACCAGATTCAGATGGGTTGAGGCGTGAGATCTTAGAGGAGGCTCAAAGATCAGCATACAGTATTCATCCTGGTTCCACCAAGACGTATCATGATCTGAAGGATGTTTATTGGTGGGAAGGAATGATGAGGGATGTTGCGGAATACGTTTCGAGATGCTTGACTTGTCAGCAAGTTAAGGCAGAATACCAGAGGCCAGCCGGAGAGTTGCGGCCCTTACCCATTCCAGAGTGGAAATGGGAACAGATTTCCATGGATTTTGTGGTGGGTCTACCCAGGACTAGCAGAGGGTATGATTCCATTTGAGTGATTGTAAATAGATTAACAAAGGTAGCTCATTTTCTTCCAGTGAAGACGACGTATGGATTTACACGGTATGCTCAGATTTATATCGATGAGATTGTACGTCTGCATGGAGTTCCGACGTGCATAGTTTCATATAGGGGTACCCAGTTTACTAGCAGGCTATGGCAGAAACTTCAAGAAGCTCTTGGCACACGATTGAGCTTTAGTACGGCTTTTCACCCACAGACAGATGGTCAGTCGGAGCGGACCATTCAGACACTAGAGGATATGCTTCCCGCTTGTAGTCTTCATTTTGGTGGTAGTTGGGACCGTCACCTACCTTTGATAGAATTCTCATACAACATCAATTTTCAGGAGACGATCCAAATGGCACCCTTTGAAGCTTTGTATGGGAGGAAATGTCAATCACCCATTTGTTGGACAGAACTGAGCGAGAGTAGCATTTTTGGACCGCAGATAGTACAGGAGACTACAGAGAAGATTCGATTGATACGGGACAGAATGAGCGCGACCCAGTGCAGACAGAAATCCTATGCAGATCGACGACGTCGTAGACTTGAGTTTCAGGTGGGTGATCATGTGTTCCTTCGTATATCCCCGATGAATGGTGTGATGCATTTCGGGAAAAAGGGGAAGCTCAGCCCCAGATATGTTGGACCTTACGAGATTCTGGAGAGAGTGGGTGCTGTAGCTTATCGTTTAGCACTTCCACCGAGTTTTACCGATGTGCATCCGGTGTTTCACATTTCGATGCTTCCCAGATATCTTCACGATCCTTCTCATGCGATCCAGCATCAGACCTTACAGATTGAGCCGGATTTATCCTACACGGAGCAGCCAGTCGCTATTCTAGACAGGCAGGTAAAGAAGCTAAGATCGAGGATACTTCCGTCTGTAAAGGTTCTTTGGCAAGGAAAGGACCGCGGGGAAATTACTTGGGAGACCGAGGATGCGATGCGAAGAAAATTTCCACATCTTTTTGAAGGTACGTTTAGTTAAGTTTTAAATTCGAGGACCGAAATTTCTTAAGGGGGGAATATTGTAGCATTCTAAAATTTTAGAAATAAATAAAATCAATTAAGTAAATAAAAAAGTGTTATATTAAAAAGTTTTTTAAACCAAATTAGACAATTTCATAAGTTGTATGTAAAATAAATTAAATTAAAATTCGTATATGTAACATAAATAAGTTATAAGGGTTTTAGTGATAATTTTAGCTTCATTTAAATAAAAAGAGTGTTATATAATAACATAAGTTGTGAGGGGTTTTTATACAAGTTTAGGAAAATTATGCAAATTTGGTTTTGTGAGGGTGTAAGTGGAAAATAGGAAGAATATGTTTTAGGTCAGAAGTTAAATTTAAATTAAATCTTTTTGGGAAAGGTTAGTGTGTTGACACCTCCTACACTCATGCACACACACACACCAACACCTCCACCTTGCATGAAATCACTACACTTTGCTTGATGACACCTCCTCCTTCACCTTATCCCTTCTTTTTGACATATATAATTCATGTTCAGATCATTCACCTAATTTTAAAAAAAAATCTGAAAATTTCTGAAAGAAAAACAAAAATTAAAGAAGAACAAGAGAAAGAAGTAGGAAGGAGCTAAATCTAAGGTTTTCATCATCATCAAGTTAGGACAAGGGGTTTAACATCTTGGAGAGTGTTATTCCTACAAATTATGTAGGTAAATCCTTAATCACAGTAGGAATTAAGATTCTGCAATTTGTTTAGTTTTAAATGATCAAGTTCTATAATATCGTATTTTAGGTACAACTAAGTTCTGTTTGAATCTGCTATTGTTTAGATAACAACTAACCCAACTAAACAAGACCTAGATGATGTATGTAACTCATAGAGCACGAACCAGAGGGCTCGGAATTGGGCTGGCGACCAAAGAGAAAAATTCGGCGTCGCCGGTTTTGTAGGAAGATAGGGTATTTTGGTTTGTTGGGTAGGGTCTGTGTATAATTATGATCATTTTGGTGTTATTTAAATAAGTTATTTTAACTGTATATAAAATCTGGAAGCTTATATCGGAAAAGATATCTAAGAAACCAAAACACGACATGGTTAGACGTATCGCAATCTGTTTTCTGTCGCGATGCGGAATAGGGTTAAAATCCAGTAAGGTTAAGTGTTAAATAGCTCGATATAGTCGTTTGCAATATAACTAGTACGTGGGAACGCGTGCTTTTTATTTCCGTCATGTCGGAGTAGCCGTTTCCTTATATAAGTTAAATTGTGATGATAGATTCAAATACGAGATTTTCGGAGGCGCGAGGAAAGGAAAAGGATTGGCAATTCATGAGTAGATACGACATTTTCCGGTGAGTAGACTAAATATCTATCGGGGAATTTTGTAAAGATGGCGTGTGACGCCCGTAGTTTTATTCAAATAAATGCTTTAATTGGTATGCTAAATTGATAATATGCACTCATAATTCAAATATACTTTGCTTGGTTGCTAGAACAATGTACAAGTATCGACGAGTTATGCCACGTACACATATTACATGTTACACACACCTCGTCGATATTACCACGTCACTTTTACACTTAGTAAAATTCTTGTTAAAAACGATTCATATCATATCTTGAAAACTAATAACAGCAGTAAATTGCATCATTTACATCATGATTCATTATTGGAGTATTCTAGGTTGATATAAGAGGTAATTTTATTATTAAGGATTTATGGTTTTGAATTTTCGAATACTATTACATAAATCCAGTGATTTTCATGATTGATGCGACATGTCCACCCTGAGATGTTTTATGATTTGGTCTTATTCAGAATCGAGTCGGTGGGTATACGGTTATGGATTTAAACTTTTATTCCGAACCGAGTCGGGGGGTATACGGTTACGGATTTACAGTTTTATCCAGACTGAGTCGGTGGGGATACAGTTGGATACATGGTGGACTTTGTTGATTACAGGATCGTTCGAGAAATGATGCCTGGGAGAAATGGAAGTTTTGTGTCGATGATGGACACGGAAATATGAAATTGTTGATAATAAATGATGAGATTTCAGTTTTGGTTATTTGAATTGTAGTACATATTCATATTTTTCATATATTATTGTACATCCTACTTGCTCTCATTTCAGTTAGTTGTGATCGTCATATTTACATTATTTACCGTTATATGTTAGTTATTTCACTGAGTTGGCAACTCACCGCTGTTGTGCCACAGTTCCTTACAGGGGTAGAGTGGACGGTCAGTAGCAGTGCAGCACCACTTTTTGCAGCATTTTCACATCTTTTGATATGTGGGTTACATATGTAGTAACCTTCTCTTTTGGTATTGTATTTTGTATCTAGAAAATCTCCATCAGACCTGTAAATGATTTAAAGTGAGAGATGGTTATATGTATATTATTTGACAGAGGAGATAGTTTAGTTCTTTAAATTGTTATTTCTTCTACTTATTTGAAAATTTTTATTGATGTCGTATACTCTTGGATACTTGTCTCCAATATTGATATTGTTGATCCCAACTAGGGATGCAACCAAACTTAACACTTTATACTTGTTTAATAATTTAATTACATAAAAACTGTGATTTTTACTTAAAAATTAAAATTCTATATATAGAATTCCGCAAAAAGGTTTTTGATCTTGGTTTTCGGCTTACTTGGATTGTGTGGATATCTTTAGATATTATACAATCTAAGTACCGGTCACATCCAAACTTTGGGTCGTGACAAAAGACTAGGGTTATTGGTTGTGTTTTGCATGCGAGACAATAGGTTTTGACCTATGAACGTTACGCGTGCCGATTTAGTTTTTGTGCGCGATTTCTATTTACAATTTCATGTGATACACATGTAGGTACCCTCGAGTAGATTCGGAGCAACAAGGATGGGCGTGGCGACATCGACTCCGGCAAGCGAGGATCAAATTGAGTAGATATATATCTAGGGGGAAGTCGGGTGGATGGCGTATAGCACCCTCGCAGTTCGTAAAATAGAACGCGAATGCGTTAAGATATACATACATAGATATATACTTATATAGTATCCTTATGATGTGATTACTTAGCTAGAAATGCTTTAGAGGACTTGATGGATAGTGTCGTTAGCTAGTTTTTACTCGCGAACCCTAAAGTAGTTATTACACCCACACACACACACACTTGCATACATTTATTTACATGTGCGTATATGGGGATATGTATATACACACACACACACACACACATGGGTATTGGACTATGTGTGTGTGTGTGAGTATACGTATACATATACATGGATTATGAGGATAGTACTTGGGATTGGAGATGAGTCGATTGAGATTGGGCTGAATGCCGTGAGATCGGTGATGTGACATGATTCGTATTTGAGATACGACATGATATTTTAGCGGGTCCTTTAGGCGTGTTATTTTCATACACACGCATGCATACATAGATGGTATCAGATTGTACTAGACATATATCAGTACCCCCTGATCATGACATATGATGATAAGGTATACCAGATAAATGATGTGATGAATGTGATATTTGACCCGTACCCAGATTGGTATGTCGTACGATGGATTTACCGTACGAGCTATATTGATGATAGATCCGCACTCTTGACTCGAGGATGTCATATTATATTTATATTGTATCATACGTGATATTATTGAGGCGGGATCACCGACTATTATATTTATATGTATCGACTCAGATTTAGGTAGTTTTCCCTTACCCTTTCGGTTAGATTGTTCATTTAGTCCTGTAGTTTACTTGTAGATGTTCGACTAGACTCGGGTCATACCTATTTCAAAACTAACGAATCGTAAGTATTATAAGGACTTACCAAAGGATTTTACGGACATTTTCAAAAGACGCAGCTTTTCCTAAAACACCGTAGCCCTTATTTTCTAAACACCATGATTCGTGTTATTTCAAATGGCAAAACTATATGACATATATATATATATATATTTATATATATATATTTATATATATATCGATGTAGATTCTTCATTGTTGTGTTTATTATTCAGCTTCCACGTATTATTGTTGTTCGCATCTCATTGCATGCTTATATTGTGTTTTCATATGTAAATGTTGAAATCATGCTGTCAGGACACCAGCACCATTACCGATGATGCGTATGCTCCACATACATAATTGCCATGTCACGTACACTTTAGTGAATGTTATTTCATTGACATAGCCTGCTAACTGATAGTTGCAATATGTTATCGCTTCATATGCTAGTTTAACTATTGCACTCATTGCATGATATTAGATGCATTCATATATTCATTGGTTATGCGGTATTTTAGGCTTTATGTCGATATTCATTGTTTATTACTTTTGATTTTTGGATTTCGGATTTCCATGAGATTTCGGGATTTGGGGGAAACCGCAAGAATATATATATAAACTTCTCTCTCTCTCCTTCTTTTTAAAATGCAAGTTGCGGTTTTCTCGTGATGTATGAGTCTTCCACAATGAGTTTTCATGATAGCTGTTGGATTTCGAGACCCGATTCGAGGAGTAGTATGAACCGTTTCGGGTACATAGTGGACATGGTATGGAACCCCGGGGCAAGTGTGACTTCATGGAGGATAATGAGCCCGGCAGGGGCAGACTGCCTACCGGTGATTGTTTGGCACGTCGGATATCCGGAGGATACCGTTCGTGGTCGTGTGATTTATGATATGGGCCGATCCGGACTGACGGAGCTTAAGTTATTGAGATATCAAGATATTGAGATTCAAGATATTGAGGTATTGAGATTTGATGATACAGGCCAGTCCAGATAGCCAGAGCCTGAGATATTGAGATATTGGGAATTATGTTTTATGTCGATGCTAGACATTGATTATGTTGATTCCATTGATGATACTTCGTGTTATATAAACATAAATCTCACTGAAACAAGAAAACAGTTTCTTCATTTACATGTATTCTGTTTTCATGACATTACATTCATACCTCATACATATGATATATTGCTACCTGAGGCACTGACACGAGCACATGGGATTACACTTTGGTATAGATGTTTTCCCTTGCCACCCTTCATGCTTCAGACTTTATTATTTGAGGTTTTATATATATTTGATCGTATTGACCTAGGATTAGTCATACATACGATTTCTGCTCTGTGATGTTTTCGACTCACGGGTTGGCAACTCACCCTCGTTGTGACACAGTTCCTTACAGGTTTTGCCGTACAGGTTTCGTTACGGCTTTGCTGGCACACTGCTTCCATTCTGGGTGATTTTCTTTTGTAGGTGGGTTCACTTGTATCGTGACCACCATCGTACTTTATTTTATTCATTGTATCTAGTAAACTCCATCAACCAGACATGTATATTTATTTCAGACTTGGAGACCAGAGTTGTATATTCTTTCGACCTTAGAGTCGCGCGTTGTATTATTATGGATTTCATGTCTTCTGAGTTTCCTTTCAATTTTGATCCTCGCCCTTCGGCGTTGTATATTATATTGCATGTATGGTTGTGACCGTCGATTGACGAAGAGCTAGCTCCCGCTTGGGGATGCCTTTTATCATTCATGTATATGCTTTTATCATGTTGTACCCTGTTCGGGGCCAGTATTTACAAAGCAAACTCTGCCGAAATTTTCAGAAAAGACTTGATGTTTTAAAAATGCATATTCGGCTTATTTTATCAAAACACTTTCTTTAAAAATGGTTTAGATTTCTGGGATTTTGGCTTACTTGAATTAGATAGAGCCCTATAGACTTCATATGATTCAAGTTCCAGTCACGTGCCATTTCCGGGTCGTGACAGAACTCACACGAGACAAATGACGATCATAGGTCGATAGACTAACCTGTACACATGTCACCTGGGAACTGCTATCTGACGATAGGTATAATACCAACTAGCATGTTCCCAGCGAGTCCGTCCGGTGTACTCATAACCCAATGAGCACTTGTATACTATCTTAGGTGAACCAACTGACACCAATGGCTTATGAGACCGGCCATCGCCTCTCGTCGGGGTCTCGATCCGTATACACTAGTCTAGTCTCGGAGTATCGATGCCCAGTCTCGAAACTCCCACGACTGGGGACACTTCAAGGATGTGCTTATAGACTACCCAACTCTCATGTATATGATCGCCATCATACGGCTGGTAGTTAAGCAAGAATCCAATAGGCTCTATCAACCTGTAATAGTGATCTGTAATGTCACCTGAAGCATGTACATGATGATAAAGACAAACCAGATAGCATACTATCATCTCGAGTAAGACAGTTCTACCGGTATAGGTCCTCCCTCAATCATTGCAATCATGTGCCTATGATCCAATAATTGACTTGAGGGCACTATAGCCAACATCCATATGAATCCTTTAGATATCCCACAAACTTGCACAAAACAGACCTTGCCTTGAGCTTGTCTGGATTCTGCTTTTTAACATAGGCCGGACATCCCCATATCTAAACTCGTTTAAGAGATGGTCTCTTCCCATTCCATATCTCATATGGAGTGGTAGGCACGGATTTGGTCGGAACCCTATTCAATAAGTATGAATCCATCTCAAGTGCATAACCCCAAAAGGAAATAGGTAACTCAGCAGTACTTATCATGGAGCGCACCATATCTAATAGGGTGTGATTTCTCCGCTCTGATACGTCGTTGTGCTGTGGTGTATACGGAGGAGTAAGCTGAGAGAGAATCTCATTCTCTTCTAAGTAGTCTCGGAATTCTGTGCTAAAGTATTCTCCTCCCAGATCAGATCGAAGGATTTTAATATTTTTACCCGTTTGGTTCTCTAATTCGTTCTTATATTCCTTGAATTTCTTAAAAGCTTCAGAATTGTGTTTCAACAAGAACACATGTACGAATCTAGAGAGATCATCGGTGAATGTAATAAAGTACGAGAAACCATTCCTGGCATGAGTAGACATAGGACCGCATGCATCACTATGTATCAGTCCCAAGAGTTCAGTAGCTTTTTCTCCGTGTCCAGTAAACGGAGTTTTGGTCATTTTATTGAGACATGACTTTCAAGTTTCATAAGATGTAAACTTGAATGGATTCAAATATCCATCTTTATGTAACTTAGCTAGTCTTGTCGCATTGATATGACCTAGTCTACAATGCCACAAGTAGGCTTCGTTCATTTCTGAACTCTTCCTCTTGTGTGTGTTCTGTACATTTAGAATTGTCGTTTGATTTAGAACGTATATACCGTTACACAACGTACCAAAACCAATAAACACTTGATTGAGAAAAATGTTCATAACATTATCCTCTAATGTGAAATTATATCTTTCTTTAGATAGCGAAGAAATTGATATAATGTTGCACATCATCTTTGGTACATAGTAACAGTCATTCAGAATCAATGTATTACCTGTTGGTAACACTAGGTAATATTCGCCAACTGCTTTGGCTGCAACAATTGCACCATTCTCTAATGTTAGAGATTTATCATATTTTCCCAGTTCTCTAGCTTTCTTTAGCCCATGTAACAAATTACGTACATGGGATCCAGATCCGATATCTACTACCAAGGACATAGAGAAAATTGAGAAACAGTTCTCGGTTACGAACACACCCGAAGAT
This sequence comes from Agapanthus africanus, assembly GCA_030015575.1. Taxonomy (NCBI): domain Eukaryota; kingdom Viridiplantae; phylum Streptophyta; class Magnoliopsida; order Asparagales; family Amaryllidaceae; genus Agapanthus; species Agapanthus africanus. The sequence continues at coordinate 368,424,024 of CM057346.1, forward strand.
GATGCATCACCATGCTTATTCTTCATATGGGTGGCATAGGAATCCCGATGTTTCCCTATTCCTAAAGCGCCATGAAAATTTGTTTAGGTTAATTTCGTGTTAATTAGCGATAATGCGTGTTTTTCATAAAACCTCGTTAATAGCTATTTCCACATAGACCGGAATAAATCTATTTTTAATTGTGAAAGTATAGAATTATATGTATATTTGTGTTTTATTAATTAACATTTAATTTATTTTTCACATAATTGTCTAATTTTCTTAACTATTACTTTTCTAAACAAAATTTTAGTTAGCATGCACAATCCAATATTTACCCTAGGTTAATATTGTATTATGTCTTCATTCTAATTTCCCTCATGATTTTATTTCCTTTTTAACTCAATACAAATAAAGAAAATAGAAAAGAAATGAAACAGGAGAGGTATAGGGCTTTAATTAGGCATGGGAACCTTGACTTTTTGCACTCACACCCTCACACTCTCTCTCTCTCCCTCTCATTTCCTGCAGCAGCCCCAGCTCCAGTAGCAGCCCCCTCCCCTTTCTCCTCATTTCTTCTTCTTCTTCTTCCATCATTCATGCCTCCATCTCCATTAAAAATCTATCTTTTCTTCACAAAACCTCATGTTAAACACTCCAAAACACTAACTTGTTGGTTCTTGAGGTAATTCTTTGCTTTTGAAGGCAAGGTCAGCAAGTTTGAGCCATCACTAGACCAACTTGAGGTATAAAGCCAACCCTAATTACCTTTTTGCTAAACTTGTAGTTTATTTAGCTTAATGTAGTGTTTAAGTGTGGTTTAGTACTAATTATGTGGTTTAAGTGGAGATTAGGCCAAGTTAAGGTTTTTGTGGGTTGATTAGCTTAACTAAGTTTGTTAGTATCGCTTAATCCAAGTCTTTTCACCTGATTTCACTAAAACACATTAATGTCGCAAATTAGTGTTTTAATTATGTTTTAAATCAAGTTTTAGGATACGGTATATCTGCTATATCAGTGGTTATTTTCTGGGTTAACAAACATATACAGAATACTATACATGGTAACTAGAGTGTTGTGGTGTGATACGAGCCTTTTTCACCCCCTCGACCCGGCGACACTACCCTGATTTCCAAGCTCGCCAGCCCCCTGGTGGAGTTTGGGGTTGGTTCTTTGCAGTGAGGTGTTTGTGTGTGTTTTATGGAGTTTGGTCTTTCTTGTTTTCTTGGTTTTTTCTCCAGGTAAAATCTGGGACCAATTGCCTATTATTAGTGTGGTGGGACTTACGCGACACATACGCTCTGAGTCTGGGTTTAGTAGTTGCTGTATACGACAGGCAATCGGGGTAGTTTCTGGGTTTAGCACACACGTTCTTGTATTTCGAGTGCACACGCACTTAGGTTATGACGCTAGTTCTCGTATGGTCTTGATATCGCGTTTGGCAGGATATTAGCCTTATGTGTGTTGCATTGTGTGATTCTAGGATCGATCGCGGAGACATCGGACGCGGCACGGAAAGGGAAAGCGATGATTAGACAAGGCTAGCTGAGGCATTCCGGTGAGTAGATGTACACATCTACGGGGGAATAGTTTGGATGGCGCAAGACGCCAGATAGTTAGAATTTCGTTTAGTACTTATACTTATGCGTAGTTCCTAGTTTATCATCCCGTTGCATTGCATCATTTATCATATGTATATATACTGTGATAGTACCTCATAGGACACTCGCACTATTACCAATGGTTTATGCTGTACGGGCACTATTCATGGGGACACACACGCCTTGGTAATTGCTATACCATGAACACTTTATAACTTGTTTAAATCCGCATCTTATCACTTGCGCCAATTATTGATTAATAAACCTGTATTTGATATATTTAATTGATCAATATGGATACGTATGATTCCTAGTCATATGCACATATCTTATTGCATCATTATTCATGCATAGTATTCTAGTTCCGCCTCGCATTTTATATAGTTAATATCATAGGCATTCAAGTATTATGATTTTCTCGAGGATTTCCAAATTTATGAGATTTATGGATTTGGAGAAACAACAAGAATTTGAAAACGTATTACCATTTTAAAAATGTAAGTTGCAGTTTTCTCATGATATGATGCATCTATTGTCCATCATGAAATTTCTCGGTGCTTGAGCAGTATCATACACCCAATTCGAGGAGGAGGAGGAACCGTTTATGGGTGCATGGTGGACCCGGTGCGGTACCCCGGGGCAAGATGGTCGCAGATGATGGCGTTGAGCCCGGCAGGGGAGCACTATCGACCGGTTATTTATAACGTGGTGGATATCCGGAGGATATCGAAGTAGTCTTGAGTTTTGATGATATGGTCCAGTCCGGGTTGCCGGAGCCCTAGATCAGATATTTTGGGCCAGTCCGGATTGCCGGAGCCCGGGATAATTGAGATATTCATATTTTGTGTCGATGTTTGACACAGATTTATATTGGTTTCATTGATGAAACTACAGCTAAATTACAGAAGTTTAATAAGATAAGAATACAGATTTCCCATGTTAATTATATTCAAATCTCATGTTATTTATTGCATTCATGTTGCATACATATTATTAGTATATGTAGGCTGTGACGAAATTGTGTGCATGCATACGATAGTCTTATTAGATGTTACTTATTACTCACGAATTGGAAACTCACCCCCGTCATGCCACAGTGTTTGGCAGGTCTGACCCATCAGCACAGTTGCGGCAGACGCACCTCCTCTTTTGCTCCTTTTTGCGTAGACTCACAGCGTTGCTCGTAGGTGGGTTGCGGGGTTATTTTGTTGCCACCTTGTATCATTATTGTATCTAGTGTACTCCATCTACCGTATCTGCCACTTGTATTATTGTATTAGTGACTTAGAGATGAGACAGTGAGACTTGTACTTTTATGTTTTTTCTCTGGGGTCGAGCTCACTTGAGCCAACATGTTGCTTTATTACTTTGTGCCTTTATATGCTTATTTTGCACAGTGATGATTTATATTGCGTGTGATTTTGAGTCCACCTTGGACGAAGAGCTAGCTCCCACTTGGGGATGCCTTATTTCATATTGTGCATATATTCCTGTTTTGTACCCGTTTGGGGCCAGTATTTACAAAGGAGACTCTGCCGAAATTTTCGGAAAATGGATGTTGTTTTTAAAAAGGCTTGATGCGACTTATTTGTTTGAAAATCGCTTTCTATAATTTGGTTTTCCTTCACTCTAATGCTTCAATTGGTTTTGATTTCTGGGTTTTGGCTTACTTGGATTATGTACGCCTCTAGACATTTCGTAATTTAAGTGTCAGTCACGCTTGTACTTTTCGGGTCGTGACAAAGTTGGTATCAGAGCGTAAGGTTTTACCTTTCTGAGTGTAGGATGGCCCTTGGTAGATGGAGTACGTAACTTAAGCAGAGTGACGTAGTGTGTGTATGCTCCGTGACATACTTACGATACGGTACTCCGCCTAAGTGACCTTAGAATATAAATTGCTTGCAATTCCTTCTTCGATTCCTTATATCCTATGATACTGTTGCACTGTTCTTATCCTGTTTCCAGTACCGGCCACTATGCCGCCGAAGTCTACGAGGGCTTAGAGGGCTGCCGCCAGAGATGGGATTCGAGCGGGCTCGTCCGAGACTAGGACCGATCAGGACAGTGTGCCTAACCCTCAGGGACAGATTGATTAGCCTTCCCCAGGCCGCATTGACAGGCTAAAGTTAGGTATGCAGGAGTTACGTCAGATGATGGGATCCTTAGTCGAGGCCAGTCAGGCACAGAGATATGAGGATGTACATACAACTGCACAGACCGTGACTGTACCTGTTGCCCAGACAGTTGTTCCTGCTACTACCGAGACCATTCCCGTATCATTGTAGGAGTTTATGAAGCTGAGACCTCCAGTCTTTACAGCCACAGATGCAGCGGAGGATCCACAGACATTCCTCGACAGGTTGGCTAGGATTTGCCATTCGCTCTGATGTTCTGACGATAGATGGGTAAAACTTGTGAGTTTTCATCTGGAGGGCCTTGCTCAGACGTGGTGTGAGTCAGTCGAGAGAGGTCGAGCTTCAGGTCTACCCCCTATGACGTGGGATGAGTTCACAGCGGTGTTTCTTGCCCGTTTCCTTCTAAAGCGCGTCTGTGATGCTCGAGCCCGTAGTTTTGAGGTTTTGGGCAAGACTCCAGGGATGACAGTGTTCGCGTATGATATCCAGTTTACTCAGTTATCCCAATATGCTCCTTACCTAGTGAACACCGAAGAGAAACGCATGAAGAGGTTCGTACATGGGTTAGACACGCATCTATTTCTTATTATTCACGCCAAGCACTTCGGCACCTATGCAGCTGCGGTGGATGCAGGCTTACTTTTGGAGGAGAGCATTTCGGAGACTTCGGTCGTTTCAGGGCCGAAGAGGATTCGTACAGATATACCATCTCCAGTACAGTTTGGCAGAGGCATGACAGGCAGAGGTCATGGCGGATTCATTCCATGTCGTGGTGATGGTCGAGGCATGGCATGAGGCCAGTTGTTCAGTTCCTATTAACCAAGTAAGCGGCCACCGCCAGTATGTTATTGGTGTGGGAGTCTAGGTCACCTTTTCAACGATTGTACCGCGAGGCGCCAGGGTGAGCCGACAGTTCCCTATGTGACACTTCCACCCTCACCCTCTACTCTGAGGGCTCTACTTCCTACCCATGTTGGTGCTCTACGCCAGGCAGACGTTCGCAGAGGCCGTGGACGTGGCGGTCCTGTTCGGAGAGGACGAGGTAGCAGAGGCCGAGGCAGAGGACAGCCAGCTATTGGTGGGGGACAGGCCCGAGTGTTTACTTTGACTCCGCCGGATGCGCATGCATCCAATGTCGTTGTGACAGGTACCTTTCCAGTATGTTCTTTCGACGCACGAGTATTATTCGACCTAGGTTCCATACATTCATATGTATCTACGCACTTCACACCGAGGTTGGGCAGAGAGTCGACGTCGTTAGATCAGACGCTTATTGTTGTTACTCCGGTAGGCGAGTCGTTTGTCGCTCAATTTGTGTTTCGATTGTGTTATGTTCGTATCGGGGAAAGGGGTTCTTCGATTGATTTGATTCTCCTCGATATGTTGGACTATGATTTTCTTCTAGGTATGGACTGGTTAGCCACCTGTTATGCATCTGTGGACTGTCGTGTGAAGGCGGTAAGTTTTAGTTTCCCGGGTGAGCCAGTTCTTGTTATTCAGGGAGACCGTAGCGTCACCCTTCCCAGCTTGATTTCTTCTCTTCGCGCGGGTTAGCTCTTGAGGAAAGGATGTCAGGGATTCATAGCGTATGTTTGTGATACTAAAACTGCAGAAGTTCTGTTGGACCAGGTCTTGATTGTTAGTGAGTTTCCTGATGTCTTCCCTGACGAGCTGCCTGGTTTACCGCCTGAGCGCGATATTGTGTTCTGCATCGACTTGATCCCCGGCACGGGGCCAATTTCCATACCGCTATATCGGATGGCCCCGGCGGAGCTGAGAGACCTGAAGGATCAGTTGCAGGATTTCTTAGATAAAGGGCTTATTCGACTGAGTGTACCTCGTTAGGGTGCTCCTGTCCTGTTCGTCAAGAAGAAGGACGGTAGTTTGCGTTTATGCATTGATTACCGTCAGCTGAACCGGGTGATGGCGCAAGACGCCCGATAGTTAGAATTTCATTTAGTACTTATACTTATGCGTAGTTCCTAGTTTATCATCCCGTTATATTGCACCATTTATCATATGTATATATACTGTGATAGTACCTCATAGGACACTCGCACTATTACCATTGGTTTATGCTGCACGGGGACTATTCATGGGACACACACGCCTTGGTAAATGCTATGCCACGAACATTTATAACTTGTTTAAATCCGCATCTTATCACTTGTGTCAATTATTGATTAGTAACCCTATATTTGATATATTTAATTCATCAATATGGATACGTATGATTGCTAGTCATATGCACATATCTTATTGCATCATTATTCATGCATAGTTTTCTAGTTCCGCATCGCATTTTATATTGTTAATATCATAGATATTCATGTATTATTATTTTCTCGAGGATTTCCATATTTATGAGATTTATAGATTTGGAGAAACCGCAAGGATTTGAAAACGTATTACCATTTTGAAAATGTAAGTTGCGGTTTCCTCGTGATATGATGCATCTATTGTCGACCATGAGATTTCTCGGTGCTTGAGCAGTATGATACACCCGATTCGAGGAGGAGGAGGAACCGTTTGTGGGTGCATGGTGGACCCGGTGCGATACCCTGTGGCAAGATGGTCGCAGATGATGGCGTTGAGCCCGGCAGGGGAGCACTACCGACCGGTTATTTGTAACGCGGTGGATATCCGGAGGATACCGACGTAGTCTTGAGTGTTGATGATATAGGCCAGTCCAGATTGCCGGTGCCCTAGATCAGATATTTTGGGCCAGTCCGGATTGCCGGAGCCAGGGATAATTGAGATATTCATATTTAGTGTCGATGTTTGAAACAGATTTATATTGATTTCATTGATGAAACTACAGCTAAATTACAGAAGTTTAATAAGATAAGAATACAGATTTTCCATGTTAATTATATTCAAATGTCATGTTATTTATTGTATTCATGTTGCATACATATTATTACATTGCATCATAGTAATATATATAGGCTGTGACAAAATTGTGTGCATGCTTACGATAGCCTTATTAGATGTTACTTATTACTCACGAGTTGGAAACTCACCCCCGTCGTGCTACAGTGTTTTGCGGGTCTGACCCGTCAGCATAGTAGCGGCGGATGCACCTCCTCATTTGCTCCTTTTTGCTTGGACTCGCAACGTTGCTCGTAGGAGGGTTGCAGGGTTATTTTGTTGCCACCTTGTATCATTATTATATCTAGTGTACTCTATCTGCCGTATCTACCACTTGCATTATTGTATTAGCGACTTAGAGATGAGACAGTGAGACTTGTACTTTTATGTTATTTCTCTGGGGTCGAGGTCACTTGAGTCGGCATGTTGCTTTATTACTTTGTGCCTTTATATGCTTATTTTGTTCAGTGATGATTTATATTGCGTGTGACTTTGAGTCCACCTTGGACGAAGAGCTAGCTCCCACTTGGGGATGCCTTATTTCATATTGTGTATATATTCCTGTTCTGTACCCGTTTGGGGCCAGTATTTACAAAGGAGACTCTGCCGAAATTTTCGGAAAATGGATGTTGTTTTTAAAATGGCTTGATGCGACTTATATGTTTGAAAATCGCTTTCTATAATTTGGTTTTCCTTCACTCTAATGCTTCAATTGGTTTTGATTTCTGGTTTTTGGCTTACTTGGATTACGTACGCCTCGATACGTTTCGTAATTTAAGTGTCTGTCACGCTCCGTACTTTTCGGGTCGTGACAATTCCTTGCTCAGACTTATGACTGTCATAAGATAAAGTGGAACCTAGTCCAGTATAATAAGTGGGTTCAGTTAATACATCCATATTATTATTTTGATTTAGGCGTGTCATTGTTCGCTACCTGGAGAGAGAGAGAGAGAGAAGGAAACGCATTAGCGTGCGCTCTTTGCAACATTAGATTGTTTATTATCTTATCTAATCGGGATGGCTCCCACTGTTTTTATCGAATCTTCTTTCAAACCATAAAAGGTAAGATTAGCCAGGATTAATTACATTCTACAAGTTCGCTAACCGGTAAGCCAGGCCAGTGTCGGTAATCGTAAGGAGGCTCCCCGTGCTTTCGCACGGACCTAAATAAAATAAACCATGTTTCCCTAGAGGCATAATTGTTAGTTATATGTATGCCCTAGAGGCCATTACTGTACATGCGATGTATATTGTAGTGGACGCTTGGACATATATAGGGAGGACTTTCTTGCTCGACTTGATAGTATGCTATCCAGTTGATCTTTATCTTAACATGTACACTTATTGTCTCTCTATTACATGTTGATAAAGCCCTTAGGATGAGTACTTGACTATCAGGATTATGATGCAGATCATACTAGTGGGGACAGGGTAGTCGGTAAGTACATCCTTCAAATGTTCCCAGTCGTGGGAGTATCGAGACAGGGCATCGATACTCCAGAGTAGATTAGCGTATGCGCTTCATGACCCATATGATAGGCGATGGATGATCCCATATCCATTGGTGTTTGACATCAGAGAAGGTATACGGTTGCTCAGTGGAGACTGGGTACACTGAACGGACTCGTCGAGAACTCCTAGATGGTATTATACCTATCGTCAGATAGCAGTTCTCTGGTGACACTGGTACAGGTTAGTCTGTCGACCCAAGATCGTCATAGAGCCTTGTGTGACTCCCACTGTGCTTTGATTTCCACCATACCATGTTCAAGAGAACGTGCAAAAAGGTGGTTTTTGGATACAATCTCGAGTCATATGGAGGCAATGAGCGATAGGAGGGGATTCGTCTCTCCCGGTATTGGGAGTTGATGTTTCGCTATGTTTGATTGGCCATAACAGGAAATCCCTGGCCAGGGTTGCTGAGATCTACTGGTAAGTTTTATCAGTAGTTTCTCGAACCGTTATGGACCTTGCATCGGCATGACTTATCAGGCTATTGGGGTCTAACGTTATACCTCCCCCAGGTTGCGATATGCGACATATCTGACGAAGAGACTAGACCGTACGGTAGTGTTACTGATTGGATTCGCAGGAGTATGAGTAAGCTTGCTTGTTGATCTTCTGTTCCCTCAATACCCGGGTGGCCGTTATATTTAGCAGACCACTTGCGGCTCGTGGATGTTTGATATGGTCATCACCTACTGCCGGCGTATTGACTAGTCTTTAGAGTCGTACACAGAGCTTTCCTGGTTCATGTGAAACAATGTAGGAGCACATATGTGATATGTGCGGGACCGAGACTAATGCGCGTATGTGATACCGCTTTCTATTTTTACGATATGTGATATCGGTCGGTTATATGTGATATAGCCGGGTTATCGGATCAAGTGTTGATTCGATAAGATGTTACATTTGATATTAGTCGGTTGTATGTGATATAGCCAGATTATTAAATCAAGTGCTGATTTGATAATTTAATATATAATTATATATTTGATATATTAACTTATATTAACTAATATTTGCTCACTAAACATTTCTTTTTCTCACTTGTGTGCATATAGTATATATGCGATATATATTTATGTATATTTATTTTGTGTCAGGTTTATTGCCACATGCAACATGGTTGTATGAGACTCACACCATGGTTATGATAATCCTAGGGTTTTATTTATTTTCAGTAATTCACAAATTGGTAGAATTATGTCATGGCTTGAAGCTTGGAGAAGCTTGATGATTCCATTGACTTAGTCGACTAATTTGTTTTACTTAAAGATATTTATTAACCTAACTAATTATCCTTAACCATGGTTTATTCTCTATATGAGTTAGTGTATGACACTAACTCACCCATGGTTGTCATTCTCACCTCATTAGTTCTATCTTCATCTTCTTCTTCATTGAGAAAAAGCTTGCTAGCTTTTTTTCTAAGTGAGAAAATCTTGTGAGAAAATTAAATCTAAAGTGAGCCCATTTCCTACCTCTTCATCATCTACTATATTAGCCATTTAGTTTAGGGTGTTTGCTTCACTAATCTACCATTAGTGAAGAGGTAGCATGAGCTTGAGTCTCCTCGACGTAGATTATCTTCGGCCTCGAAGACTTCGAGCAAGCTTATTCATTTCTTCAAGTGAACCCTTACTAGAGTTTGGGTGTTCACTACTTCGAGCGAAGGGGACTACTACACGGAGCTTTAGAAGTGAAAGACCGGTCTCCAATGGTTGTATTCCTCATTCACTTAGATGTAAAGTTGTTTGCATTGCTAGTTCGTCTAAATCTCTAGTTAAGATTCTAGAGTTAGGGTTGTTTAGAACGACAAAAATTTGAAAACGGCATGGACGATGCCTCCCGAAACCTTGTTGCCGCGCTTGGTAACCCTACAGTGGTATCCGAGCTAAGCTAGAGATTTAAACGATGTTTATTAGATTACGAAACCGAAACTACTCCAAAACTTGAAACCGTAGAATCCAATTTCTGTTGAATTTCAAATGCCCTATAAAATTTTTTTTAGCAACTGCAGAATGTTGTATGAGATATGACATGAATACAGAGAAAATTTGAAGGTGTTTGCTCGGAATTTGGCTGAGCACATGAGCATGAAAACCAAGGAGGCCAGCCTTGGTTCATGATTTTGGCTTCAAATTTTTTTAGTGTTCTGGTCTCTAGGTTTTGGTGTTTCAGGTGTTGCTAGTTTTTGCTAAATTTGCATGTGATGTTAACTTTCTGCAAAGGAAATTCGGTGTGTTTCGTAATTGTAATTCTAACATCTATTCGAGTTATTTAGACGATGGTAAAAAGTTTGAACGGATATTAATAACCCAATTTTTCCCCGCTGGAAATTTTCCAAGAGTTGGATTTTTCCGAGTTTAAAATCTTCAGAAATCATGCAAGAGATTCTGTGGACCCTCTAGAAGAATGATACCTAAACTCGAATTTTTGGATCGCGGAACCGCGGTAATACCTTAGGGTTTGCGGCAGTTCCGTGGCGACATGAGTGAGGCATGGGTCGTCCCTTCTACGGATGGTTCATAGGAGCTGTGGCGTGTTCTGGGTACTTTTTGAACTCTGCTCAAGTGTTGAGCTTGTTGGAAAATTTTGGGTGTTTGATTATTCGATCGAACAGTTTAACTTCGTCTAGCTTTCTGTGATTGTGATACAATATTTGGAATCCACATAATTAGTTATGAGATAACTAGTTTGAATTTTATAAATCTAGCAGTATAGTCTCATTTGATCGGTTGCTATGGGATTTTGATGTTGATCAAAAGTCCGTCGCAATTACGTAGTGTACACGGATACTCGCCGGGTAACCTTAATAGATAACCACGCCCCATAGCCCCGATCAAGTGACTGTAGGAGAACCCCGTTGCCAAAAGCATCCGTTTGGGTGCTCGCAGCCGCGGTGTTCTGCTTTAGTGTACTTCGTCGACGACATTGGGGTTGCGGCCGTCTACTAAAGTTTCCGATGAGCATTCTATCAGGTTATCGGGAATATTGTTGAATTACCCGACATGTTATTGGAAAGTGTTTTCAATATCGAGACTAAAATGCGGGGTATATAATTGTTAGGCATGAGATGTCTAAGGAATTCATTTTGATGGACATGAAATCCAAAGAATGAGATACATTCGGTTTATGATGTCTCAGGTGGCTGTGGATTTGTTCAGTCGAAAATATTGCATTCTTAACACATCAATTTCCCTACTCTTCTTAATCATCTAAGGGTGTTTATTATAAATATAACACGGATTACAAATTCATCTGGAAAATACCAAATACCACATGTTATATATATAATCGATACTGTAGAAGGAAATTGTGTGTTTATTACTTCACGCGTGATATTGTATATCTCAACGCTTTTTATCAAGATTTTGTACAGAAAATTATTCAGGTCAAAGAACTGGAATAGCCAATTTGCCGATAAAACGCAGCAAGTCAAAGACATAAAATCTTGCAGAGATTCAGAAGAGATTAAATTATTCCAGACATCAAAAGAAGACGCAAATACCAACACTAGAAGACCCCATGAAAATGATGCAAAGATCTCCTCAAATGGCGGCGGAACCGCGGCCGATCCAGCCCGATCTGCCGCGGATCCGCGGCCGAGTAGAGTCGTCGACGGTCGAAAATTCTTCAGAACCTTCTCTATAACCGCCTAGCTTCCTCAAGACTCTTCATATACACGTGGCTTCTTCTGGAAGGCTCTGCATAACTACCAAGCTTATGAAGGAAGACTAATCGGAGGCTATAAAAGGGGATCTAGATCTAATTTTTGGGGGTTACTCATTATTACACAATTAAGCCACAATTACAATTCAATTCAAGTTGAGTGACACAACTTGAGATCCAATCCAAATCCAACCAAAATCAAGATCCATTGAGAGAAAAATCAAGAGACAATCGAAGATCCTTTATCGCAACGCCGATCGTCATCAAGAGCAAGAGATCCGCATCCGATCCATGACTCACGGCGATCGAGCCATGCAAAGATCGATAACAAATTCCCTTTCAAAGGAGCGATCGAGAGCTAGTCTTGTAAACTCGAATTGAGAAGTGTAATTTTAAGGAGATTTAATAAAGATGATAATTGTAATTCTCGCTTTCTTTACATTCTTGCATTATTAAATTGTTCATTCTTGATTCTTTAATTTTGATGATGCGTGAGTGAAATCTCCGCTTGTAAAGGAATCGAGAGAATCGGTAGATCTAATGATGATGAAATCCTAAACTAATCTTAAGTCTTATAAGGATTGTGAACTTTAGGAAAAAGAATCATCTATGACCTAATTTGGAACGAGATCACCTTCTTGATAATTTCGTTGCAAATTAGGGATCAAACGATTGATGATTTTCTTTGCTAGAGGCTAGATTTGAATGATGATCATGTAAGTCGATGTTGTACACCCCACGAGTTGCGGGGAGGCGGAAATATGAAAAACAATCTTTTTCTTTAAACTAACATCGACTAACTGTAAGGATCTTTGCTAAACTCTAACTAACAATATCATAGGAGTAATTAGATACTATGAAAGAAGATTATACCTAATGAACCAAGTCCTTCTTCTTCTCATTAACCACCTCCTCGTCGGCCTCCTCTTTGTAATAGAAGATCCACCCGAGAGCTGCTACTCCAAGCTTTTCCTCTAACTTGAGGAAACTAGGTTACTCAAAGTGCTAATCAAAGCAACCTATGGAATATAGAGTGTGATTAGGGATTAATAAGTCTTGCTAACCCTTGATCTCAACACATGAGAGGTTAGGGTTAGAGTTTAAAGAGAGAGAGAAGGTGAGAGTGAAAATGAAATGAAATAATATCTCATCTTGAATATATGAAGCATAATGGTTTATTAAATGAATAAATCAAATGATTTATCAACCATGCTTCATTTATTCACTTCGTGTGATTCATCTCATGAGTCATTAGTTATTAAATGCATCATTAACTCCATGGATGAATCACACAAATGAGTCACTAAATCAATAAATGCAAATGCTACCTTAGTCCTCAAGTCATCATCCTTCTAGAAGCTTCTCGCCAAATTACGAGAACGCTCCTCCTATCCGTGAAAACACGGAAATACTTTAGACTATATAAATCCAATAATCCGATACTAGAATCTGGCTTAAACCAAAGCCGGCTAGTAAAAACTGTCCGAACATTGTACGTGCATAAATGCACGTGCGTGTCCGAACCCTGTCGTAAAACCATACGACCTCTATATCGTTTCGCCCGGAGCAGGGAAACTCTCTGTGTGGGACTCTGAAGACTCGACTACTACGCTGGCAGTGGGTTTAACGACAGACCGCAAGCGGCACTAGCTGTACGTAACGGTCCCCAGGTAGACGTCGATAAGAAGGCCGATGAGGAAACCCATCCGAACTCTTAGTGAGCCTGATATGACAATCTCCGTACAGTCCGGTCTGTTCGTCTAGGACTAACGCATATCGGGCCTAGGGGGCGGCAAGCGTCTGTCCCTAAAAAGCGGTATAAGTCGTGTCGGAGCGAAGCCCATTACACCTTGAGAAACTACTGGAAAACCTACCAGTAAATCTCGCTTGCCCTGGCCAGGGACTTTGCGTAATGGCTCTCCAGAGACAGCACGACATCAACTCCCAATACCGGGAGAGACGAATCCTGTCTAACCGCTACTGCCTCCAAGTGCTCGGGACTGCACCCAACTGCTACCTATTTGCACGACTCCTTTGAGCCGTGGTAGGATAGCAATCTAAGAACAGTGGGACACACTCAAGGTGAAGTAGCAGTGTCAAGTATGCGAACTATGCTGTACTCATGCCACCTGGGAACTGTTAACTGACGACGGATATAATACCAACCAATTGTTCCCTGCGAGTCCTGTCTAGTGTACCCATAACCCAACGAGCACCTGTATACTATCTCCAGTACGACGTACTGATGGTTGTAGGATAGACCATCTCCCTATCTGGGATGAGAAGCGTACACACTAGTCTACTCCGAAGTATCGATGCTCTGTCTCGATAATCCTACGACTAAGGACCTGAAAAAGGATGTGCTTGTAGACTACCCAGCCACCATTAGTATGACAGCCATCACAACGCTGGTAGTCAAGCAAGATCCTAAGGGCTCTATCAATACGTACACTCATATTAAGATAGATATAACCAAGTAGCATACTACCATGTTTAGCAAGACTGTAAATACAACTGTGAATATCCCAAGCTTCCATTAAGTAATATACAAGCTAGTATGATACAATAATGTCCCCGAGGGCATATACACTAACAATCTCCCACTTGCACTAGGGCCATGTACTGGCATATTGAAGACCGATTATCTCGAGTAGCCTCTCGAACTGAATCTGAGGTAAGGCCTTTGTGAATGGATCAGCAGTGTTCTCCTCTGTAGCAACTCTCCGGACCTCGATCTCCCGACGATCTATGATCTCCCTGATCAGGTGATACCGCCTTAAGATGTGTCTGGACTTCTGATGGGACCTGGGTTCCTTCGCTAAAGTATAGCTCCGTTGTTGTCGCAATACAGCGGTATTGGATCAACAATGGTAGGAACCATCTGAAGTTCTGTTAGGAACTTCTTCATCCAGACCGCTTCTTTTGCGGCATCGCAAGTAGCAATATACTCCGCTTCCATCGTCGAGTCAGCAACGGTGTCCTGCTTGGAACTCTTCCAGCACACCGCCCCTCCATTGAGGGTAAAGACATAACCTGATATGGACTTGGAGTCATCCTTATCACTCTGGAAGCTGGAATCAGCAAAGGCCTCTATCTTGAGGTCTTTTCCGCCGTAAACTAAGAACATCTCCTTAGTCCTTCTCAGGTACTTGAGAATGTTATTTACTGCTATCCTATCCAGTGCTTCTCCCCATGGTCTGACTGATACCGGCTTACTACGCACAGTGCGTAAGCTACATCTGGTCTGGTGCACAACATCGCATACATTATAGAGCCTACCGCAGAAGCGTAGGGTATAATAGACATGCGATCCCTTTCCAAATCAGTCTTGGGAGACATCTCTTTGGAGAGGGTGATTCCGTGTCAAGCCGGTAGATTACCGCACTTAGAATCTTCCATACTGAATCTTTTCAGTACAGTGTTGATATACCTGGACTGCGAAAGTCCCAACATCCTCTTAGATCTATCACGATAGATCCGGATCCCCAGAATGTAAGAGGCATCACCCAGGTCTTTCATGGAGAACCTGTGTGACAAGAATCCTTTGACAGATTGTAGCATAGTAATGTCATTTCCTATTAATAGAATGGCATCCACGTACAAGACGAGGAATACGACAGTTCGTGCTACAATTTTACTATATATACATGGTTCATCTGGATTTTTGATAAAGTCATATTCGTTGACCGTTTCATCAAAACAGATGTTCCAACTCCGTGATGCCTGCTTTAGTCCATAAATGGACTTAAGCAATTTGCAAACTTTCCCGCTGCTCCCACTCTGATTGAAGCCTTCCGGCTGATCCATATAGACGCACTCTTCCAAATTACCATTTAGGAAAGTCGTCCTTACGTCCATCTGCCAGATCTCATAATCATGGAAGGTAGCAATAGCAAGAAGGACCTGAATGGATTTGAGCATAGCCACTGGAGAAAAAGTTTCGTCATAGTCCAAACTAGGTCTTTGACGAAAACCCTTTGCAACAAGTCTAGCCTTATAGGTTTCCACCTGTCCATCTACACCAATCTTTTTCTTGAAGATCCATTTGCATCCTATGGGTTTTACCCCATCTGGAGCAAAGTCCAAAGTCCATACTTTGCTGGTGTACATGGACTCCGTCTCGGTCCGCATTGCATCTAGCTATCGTACCGAGTCGCCGCTCTGGATGGCCTACTGGAAGCTAGTAGGTTCATCATCATCAATGATGCAATCCTCTCTATCCCCATCTATGAGAAAACCGTAGTATCTCTCAGGTGGATGGGACGGCCTACTACTACTGCGGAGGGGTGCGGGAATGTCCTGTTCTTCATGAACTACTGGTTCTATCAAACTTTCAGTAGTAGTTTGTGGTTCTGGATTTTCTTCCAGTTCTATTTCGCTCCCATTTGTTTCCTTTTCTAAAAACTGCTGTTCTAGAAAATGGGCATTATGAGAAACAAAAACCTTTTGTTCCTCTGCGTAATAGAAGAAATACCCCTTGGAGTTCTTTGGATATCCTACAAACTTACACTGTACTGATCGCGCCTCGAGTTTGTCCGCATGCTTCTTTTAACAAAAGCTGGACATCCCCATATCTTCATATGCTGAAGATGGGGTTTCTTCCCACTCCTCATCTGATATGGCGTGGTAGGCACAGTCTTGGTAGGAGCCCTGTTCAAAAGATATGCCACTGATTCTAGCGCATAAACCCAGAAAGATCACGGTAACTCACCATTACTCATCATGGAACGTACCATATCCAATAGGGTTCGATTCCGTCTCTCCGATACACCGTTATGCTGTGGATTGTATGGAGGAGTAAGCTGAGAGAATTCCTTTCTCTTTTAGGTAACCTAGGAACTCGGCACTTAATTATTCACCACCTCAATCAGATCTCAGTATCTTGATACTTTTGCCGGTTTGGTTTTCTACTTCATTCTTATACTCTTAGAATTTCTCAAAAGCCTCAGATTTATGTTTCATCAAGAAAATGAATCCGTACCTAGAGTAATCATCCGTAAAAGTAATGAAATAGGAAAAACCACCTCTTGCATGTGTAGACATTGGACCACATACATCGCTGTGTATGAGTCCTAAGAGCTTGCTCGCTCTTACTCCATGTCCGGTGACTGGAGTATTTGTCATCTTTCCTTTGAGACATGATTGACAAGTGGCATAAGATTGATATTCGAACGAATCCAAATATCCTTCTCTATGTAACTTAGTTAACCTTGTCTCATAGATGTGACCTAGTCTACAATGCCATAAGAAAGCCTTGTTTAAATCTGGAGACTTTCTTTTTAGTGTGTTCTAGACATTGAAAATCTGTAATTGGTTTAAGACATATATACCATTATCTAGTGTACCGGACCCAATCAAACCATGATTAAGGTGGATTTTAACAACATCGCTTACAAACGTGAAATCATAACCTTCTTTTGATAACAACGAAACCGAAATGATATTACACGTTAAACTGGGTACACAAAAACAGTTATGTAAAACCAAAATATGTCCACTCGTCAATCCAAGATGATAATCCCCTACGGACACAGCTCCCACACTAGCTCCGTTAGCAACCTGGAGGGTCATATCACCAACCTTCAGCACTCTACGGTTTCTCAGTGCCTGCAATGAATTGCATATATGAGATCCTGATCCGGTATCCAATATCCAGGAAGTAGAGTTGATTGACAGACAATTTTCAATTACAAACACACCTGAAGTCGAAGCCACAGCTTGCTTCGGTTCCTGGTTCTTGGCATTCCAAGCCTTGCAATCTTTCTTCCAGTGCCCTTTCCTATGACAGTGGAAGCACTCATCCTTTTCCACTACTGGCACCGCAATATTTTTCTTTCCCTTTACCCCCACCTTGCTAACACCTCCTCTAGGTTTGGTGGCGGCCTTATTCTACCTTCCTTTGGCCCTAGCCTTGGACCCGGAAGAAGAAGCACCACGAACAAACATAGCGGGTGTTTCCCTTGCCTTCTGCAAGGTGCCCTCTGCACTCCTCAACATGTTAAGGAGATCTGGAAGTTCAACTTCTTTGCTTTGAATGTTGAAATTCAGAATAAACCGGGCGTAGGTGGAAGGAAGGGACTGGAGAATCAAGTCTGTATAGAGCTCGTTCTCCAAAGTCGTCCCAAGGTCTGCGAGCTATTCTATATAGCCAATCATCTTTAGGACATGTTCTCCTACAGATGATCCGACGGCCAACCTCGCCTGAAACAAGTTCTTTGAGGTCTCGTATTTTGCTTTACGAGATTGCTCCCCATACAGATCATTTGTAAGCAGAAATATGGATTCGAGATCCATATCGTCGTGCCTCCTCTGATGTTCATTATTCATCGAGGCAAGCACGATGCACTTAACCTTCGCAAAATCTAACTCCCAGGTTTTGTGGATTTCCTTATCCGCATTACTGGATTTAGGACCAGGGACAGCAGGTGACTTAGTGATAAGGACATACCCCAATTTGTCACAAGTCAAAACCATCTTGACATTCCGCAGCCAATCTTTATAGTTTGGCCCTGTCAATATATTTTTCTCTAATAGTAACTTAAGGACTGCCATGTTTTGGGTAGCTGCAATGAGAGAGAGAGGGAACACTTTAGCATGATGCTCTTGCAAGTTTAGAGTGGTTTTTAGTTTATCTAAACTGGATGGCTCCCACTGTTTCACGAATCCCTCCTCAAACCAAAAAGGAAGAACTAGTCAGGACTATTCTTACCGTACAATACTTACTTAACTGTTCAGCCAGCCGGTGTCGGTACTTCGAGGGAGGTTTTCCAACGCTTTCGTGAAGTTCCTTAATTTAATAACCTCTTTTCTCTGGGGGTGTAGCCCTGCTGACACCTTTCTCGGCACCTACTTGGTTTATAGCATTGATCATTAAGTGACGAATCTCCTGATGAGTAGCAGATACTCATAGTAGGATCGGGATCCAAATATCATCGTATGATAATGCTGAAGGAATCATACCAACATCCATCAAACTCCAAATGGTATGCATCTCTTTGCAAATTTCAGTTTCTTTAGAAATTCCCGATATAAATTTCTGCCCTATGCTCTTATGACCTTGGCTTTGGTCAAAATGTCATAAGTCACATGTCAAGTTCTACCCATCATTATCTTAATTTGAACCCATCCGTACATACCCCTGACTTTGGTCAAATGATAATACGACTGTCCCAAACTAACTCATCTATCTATGCAATAAATGAATACCAGCAGCTACCAAACACTATGCCTTGACTTTTGCCAAAATACATAGCTTGAATACTACTGAATACCCAAATGAAATGACGGAGGGCTACGAATGCTTTTGACGAAACCGTGAACGTAGTGAACTTGATATGACCGAAGGAACCTGATAGCTTTTTAAAAGGAGTGGTTAAAGCTCCGCAATTAAAAAATAACTTCTGTTTTAAAAATAACCGAGTAATTTCTTTTAAACTGTTCCAACGATTCAACTTTAATTTATTTTCTTTGCATTAATATACTGTGTCCCATCATTAACCTATCATTGCAGAAAGCAACGAAAATACAATGTCCTCTTATGCCATCCGCATTCGCCACTGGGTCCCGTCATCACCCGTTAGGTTACTTAACTAACGGCAGAGCGGGGGCTGGGCTAGCGCGGGTGTAAAACATAAGTGATGTCTAAATAGCTATCATATATAGATATTGTACATTCGTCTGATACAATAATAGGTATTCCAGATCACAGATGAATATTATTCGATATACAAGCAATCCGCGTTTCTTTTAAGCCTGCAACGAAAGACGGATTACACAGTTGTGATGAATGGCCATTACCCCACCCTAGACCCCTACGGATACGGCAAACTACCCGCCAAGTACCCGAAGTGAAGCGGTCTCCCTCAACAACGTGTGTAGGCCACTAAACACTTCAAAGTACCCGTTAGTTTGTGCACCCCACCTTGGGTCTATCCTAGGAGTAAAAATCAGTAAATGAAATAATACAATAGTGGCTACAACCGCAACCTGGATGTGCCCTGCAAAATAATATTACATCATATTACATTTTACATCGAATGAATGAATATTAAAACCCATCTCAAACCCCGGCTAATCATCACAACGATCCAATCAAGTTCATAAACATAAACAGTAAAATCATTACAGAAATGTGCAACCCCCTGCCAAACGACATACTAGCAGTTAGGGGAGGTTTACGAACACATTATACAAATCAAAGATATAATCTAATTAGCCAAACATCATAGAATTTCGATCGAGCAAACACAATTGATTCTACTCCAAATACTTCTCTGTGCACCTGAGACTTGAGCAGAAACAAAACATTCCAGAAAGAACAAAATTAGCACAGAAGAGTTAGTGGGGAATTTTGGTGTGAATCGGCTTCAACTCGGCCGCGGATCCGCGGCGGATCGCTTGGATCGACAGCGGTTCCGCGGCTGTTTGGCCGATTCAGGAACCCAAATTTCTCCAGTATTCTATATTTTCCTGCATGAAATTTTAAGGGTCCCTGAAAAATTTTCAGACCCAGTTTTAAAATCGACAGAAACTTGGTGTAATTGATGCTTTTTCCGGTTCATTTTGCGATCGAATTTCTAACGATTTTGCTAATAAATTAGTTATGGTTTAGCGAGGCTCTTATACCACTGTAAGTCGACGTTGTACACCCCACGAGTTGCGGGGAGGCGGAAATATGAAAAACAATCTTTTTCTTTAAACTAACATCGACTAACCGTAAGGATCTTTGCTAAACTCTAACTAACAATATCATAGGAGTAATTAGCTACTATGAAAGAAGATTATACCTAACGAACCAAGTCCTTCTTCTTCTCGTTAACCACCTCCTCGTCGGCCTTCTCTTTGTAATAGAAGATCCACCCGAGAGCTACTACTCCAAGCTTTGCCTCTAACTTGAGGAAACTATGTTACTCAAAGTGCTAATCAAAGCAACCTAGGGACTATATAGTGTGATTAGGGATTAATAAGTCTTGCTAACCCTTGATCTCAACACATGAGAGGTTAGGGTTAGGGTTTGAAGAGAGAGACATTGAGGAGAGAGAAGGTGAGAGTGAGAATGAAATTAAATAATATCTCATCTTGAATATATGAAGAATAATGATTTATTAAATGAATAAATCAAATGATTTATCAACCATGCATCATTTATTCACTTTGTGTGATTCATCTCATGAGTAATTAGTCATTAAATGAATCATTAACTCCATGGATGAATCACATAAATGAGTCACAAAATCAATAAATGCAAATGCCGCCTTAGCCCTCAAGTCATCATCCTTCTAGAAGCTTCTTGACAAATTAAGAGAACGCCCCTCCTATCCATGAAAACACGGAAATACTTTAGACTGTATAAATCCAATAATCCAATACTAGAATCTGGATTAAACCAAAGCCGGCTAGTAAAAACTGTTCGAATATCGTACGTGCATAAATGCACGTGCGTGTCCGAACCCTGTCGTAAAACCATACGACCTTTATATCGTTTCGACCGGAGCAGGGAAACTCTCGGTGTGGGACTCTAAAGACTCGACTACTACGCTGGCGGTGGGTTTAACCACAGACCGCAAGCGGCACTAGCTGTACGTAACAGTCCCCAGGTAGATGTCGATAAGAAGGCCGATGAGGAAACCCATCCGAAATCCTACTGAGCCTGATGTGACAATCTCCGTACAGTCTGGTATGTTCGTTTAGGACTATCGCATATCGGGCCTAGGGGGCGGCAAGCGACTGTCCCCTAAAAGCGGTATAAGTCGTGTCGGAGCGAAGCCCATTACACCTTGAGAAACTACTGGAAAACCTACCAGTAAATCTCGCTTGCCCTGGTAGGGTAGCAATCTAAGAACAGTGGGACACACTCGAGGCGAAGTAGCAGTGTCAAGTCTGCGGACTATGCTGTACTCATGTCACCTGGGAACTGTTAACTGACGACGGGTATAATACCAACCAACAGTTCCCTGCGAGTCCTGTCCGATATACCCATAACCCAACGAGCACCTGTATACTATCTCCAGTACGACGTACTGATGGTTGTAGGACAGACCATCTCCCTAACTAGGATTAAAAGCGTACACACTAGTCTACTCCGGAGTATCGATGCCCCGTCTCGATAATCCTACGACTAGGGACCTGAAAAAGGATGTGCATGTAGACTACCCAGCCCTCACTAGTGTGACTGCCATCACAACCCTGGTAGTCAAGCAAGATCCTAAGGTCTCTATCAATACGTACACACATATTAAGATAGATATAACCAAGTAGCATACTACCATGTTTAGCAAGACTGTTACTGTTAGATATGTATGCCCTAGAGGCCATTATTGTATAGTACTAGTTTGTATAATACATTTTGGAGGCTTGGGATATATATATGGTTTTAAGACAGTCTTGCTCGATATAGTAGTATGCTACTTAGTTTGTTTCTATCTAAATATGTGTATATGTTTCTTTTAACATATCTCTAAAAACATATTGGTAGAGCCCTTAGGATTTTTGCTTGACTACCGGCGTTGTGATAGCGATCACACTAGTGGGGGTTGGGTAGTCTATAAGCACATCTTTATTTTGGTCCCTAGTCATAGGATTATCGAGACAGGGCATCGATACTCCAGAGTAGACTGGTGCATACGCTTCTCTTCCCAGCAGGGGAGATGGTCTGTCCCACAGCCATCAGTACGTCGTACTGGAGATAGTATGAAGGTGCTCGTTAGGTTACGAGTACACTGGACAGGACTCGTCGGGAACTGTTGGTTGGTATTATACCTATTGTCAGTTAACAGTTCCCAGGAGACATGAGTACAGCTTAGTCCGCTGACTTGACACAGTCACTTCACCTCGAGCGTATTCCCACTGTTCTTAGATTACTACCCTACCATGGCTCTACTGAGTCGTGCAAACAGGTAGTAGTTGGGTGCAGTCCCGAAGCACATGGAGGCAGTGACGGTTAGACAGGATTCGTCTCTCGCGGTATTGGGGGTTGATATCACACTGTGTCTAGGAGAGCCATTACACAAAGTCCCTGGCCAGGGCAAGCGAGATATACTGGTAGGTTTCCAGTGTTATCTCAGGGTGTTCTGGGCTACACTCCTACACGACTTGTACCGCTATTAGGGGACTGATGTTTACCGCCCCCCTAGGCCCTCCATGCGATATTCTCAGACGAACAGACCGGACAATAAAAAGATTGTCGCATTCAGGCTCAGTAGGAGTTTAGATGGGTTTCACCTCGCCCGTCTTCTTATCGGAATCAACCTGGGGGCCGTTACGCACAGCTAGTGCCGCTTGCGGTCTGTGGTTAAACCCACTGCAAGCTTAGTGTCGAGCCTTTAGAGTCCCACATAGAGGGTTACTCGCCTTTGGGCAAAACAAAGTAGAGGTCGCATGGTTTTGCGACAGGGTTCGTTCACATCCGCGCACTTGTGCACGTTTGGTGTCCGGACAGTTGTTACTAGCGGGCTTTGGTTTAAGCCAAATCCTATAAATTGTTTTGGGATTGGTTTCGTCTCAGTGTATTCGTGTTTCTTGGAGCATGGATGCGGGTGTGTATGCACAGTTGACAGAGGCAGAGGCAGAGGATTCTCATTAGGGTTGTTGACCATTTGGCTTTGGTTGACATGTTGACCGTTGACCTTTCTCTAAACCCTAATGAGAATATGATATATGTCTAATAATATTAATTAAGTATTATTGTGCCATGGTAGAGTTGAAAGTTTGACTTTTGTTGACTTGTTGACTTTGTTGACCGGTTGACCATTTTCGACTTGTTGACCATCATCATTTCATGGCTATCATTTCATGGGTATGACTTTTGCTTGCTTGTTGTTTACAAAATGAAATAATTCCATGAAATGATAATGGTCATTGAAACTAACCATCACCATACTTAATTATTATCATTATTCTCACTTTTGTGAGGATGGTTGCATGATGAGAGCTCATTCTATCATCTTCTTTCTCTCTCATGAAAAAAGCTCTCCCTCTTCCTCTCTCAAGGTTCAAGTGTTCCATGAGTTGGAAATCATGAACCTTTGAGACAAAACCACCATCACTCTTCTCTACTCAATCTAAGGTATTAGGTTTAGCAAACCAAACACCTTAGACATCTCTAGGTTGAGATTGGAGCTCAATTTCGAGACCCTCGGGTGGATCCATCTATGGTAAAGAGGAGACGACAAGGAGGATCCGTTCAAGCAACTACAACGAGCAAGCAAGAGGAAGAACCACAACAAGAAGAGAAGAAGTTCAAGACCAAGGTATAACCATTCTACATAGTAGTTAGAACTTGTAGAATTTTTGTTAGTTCTTGTTTAGCAACGATCCTTCTTGTACGGTCCATGTTACCTAGTTAGGAAAATTTTTTGTTTTACCTATTCCGCCTCCCCGAAAAGACCGGGGTGGGTAACGTGGACCTAACAGTGGTATCAGAGCCTAGCTAAACACTTTCTAGCATGATAGCAAAGTAACTAGAAGTTCGATCGGAGAAAAAAATCACAAAACTTGCCCGAAAAATCAACTTTCTGCCGATTTTGTTTTCTGTTCAAAAATTAATAAATCATACACTAAAAAACGGCTCAGGGTTTTTATAGCACACCCAAGAAAATTGGTCCAGCGACTCGGTCAAAGCGCCGCGGAACCGCGGCCGGAGCATGCTCCCGCCGCGGATCCGTGGCCGTGTTGACTCGGCCGTGGGCAATGTTTCCTGCAGTGTGTTCAGTATGGTGTTTTGGGATTTTTACAATATGTTTTTTCTGCCTAGATTTTCCAGAAAACAAATTTGTGTTTTGGGTTGGTTACAAATCCGTATTTTGATCGAACTTCTATAGACTTTAGCTAATAGGTTATATCTGTGATGTGATATATGTATTGAATGTCTGCTAATCGCTATACGTCGATTAGTGGGGGTTATACATATCTGTGATCTGTAATGTTGATGGTTTGTGTATATGAATTCGTTGGATTGTCGCGGATGAATAGCCGGGGCGTTGTCAGATGAGAGTTTTCTTTATCTTTCAATTCATGTAATTTGTAATTGATGTAATATTATTTGTATGGCCGCACATCCGGGATGAGGATGTAGCCGCCATTGTATATTATTTCTTTTACTGTTTTTGCTCCTAGAATAGACCCATGGTGGGGTGCACAAACTACCGGGTACGTTGAAGTGCTGAGTGGCCTACTCATGGTGTTGAGGGAGGCTGCTTCACTTCGGGTATGTGGCGGGTAGTTTGTCGCACCCGTAGGGGTCTAGGGTGGGGTTTTTGACTATTCATCACGACCGTGTAATCCGTTTTTCGTTGCAGGCTCGAACGAAACGCGAATTCCTAGTATATCCAATGTGTTCATCTGTGATCTGGAATGGCTATCATTGCATCTGACGAATGTGTATATATATCTATATGATATCTATTTAGGCGTTGCTTATTTTTTGCATCCACGCTAGTCCAACCCCCGCGCTGTCGTTAGTTAAGTAACCTAACGGGTAATGGCAGGGCCCCGTAGCGAACGCGGATGCATAAGCGTACGTCATATTTTCGTTGTTTTCTGCAATGGTAGGATTAATTGATGGGACGCATTAAATTAATGCAAGAAAACAAACCTAAAAAGAACGTTGTTGGAACAATTTTTCAAAAAGCTGTTATTGCAAGGTGGCTCTCTTTTGTTTTGCATAGAGGTATTTGGTCATGAATGCCCAGCACCTCATTCGACGAGGCAAGGGCAGAGATCCCTTCATCGGGAGTGACCCCTTGGACAAAAAGTTTGCGTCAGGGTAATAACTTCAATATAGTCGATTATTCTTGCTTTGCATCGAGGTATTCAGTTTGGAATATCCTGCATCTCATTCGACGAGGAAAGAGCCGAGATCCCTTCACAGGGAGTGACCTCTTTAGCAAATGTTTTCGCCACTATATTTTCAAAAAGGGCAATCATGTTCCTTCAACTATATCAAGTTCATTACGTTAACGGGTTTTTCGCCAAAAACCCAGCCGTAGCCCTCCGTCATTTCGGATTGGTATTATTTAGTATTCGTCCTGCGTTTGTTGACCTAGTCAAGGCGTAGTGAATGGTAGCTAAGTGATATTTTTCTGTGCATTGCCAAATGTGATTGGTTAGAACGGTCATGCGGCCTTGTTGACCTAGTCAAGGGCACGTACGTGTGGGTTTAATGCAATCAAGATTATGACGGGTAGAACTTGACTGGCGGTTTATGGTTTGTTGACCTAATCAAGGTCATAAACCGTTAGGGGAAAAAACCACATCGGGAGTTTCTAAAGAAACTGAAACTTGCAGATATAGCATACCTTCTAGAGTGTGGTGACTAGAGTGGATTCCATCTAGGTCATCGCATAATGATAGTTGGATCACGATCCCACTAATGAGTTGGATTACTCTCGGGAGAATATTTCACTTAACAATCAATGCTATAAACCAAGTAGGTGTCTAGAAAGGTGTTAGCTGGGCTACGCCTCCAGGGAAAAGTGGTTATTTAATTAAGGAACTTCGCGAAAGCATTGGAAAACCTCTCTCGAAGTACCAACACCTGCCTGGCTGAAAGGTTAAGTAAGTGTTGTGACGTGCGATTAATCCTGACTAGTTCTTCTTTTAGGGTTTGAAGAAGAATTTGAGGAAACAGTGGAAGCCATCCTGGTTAGATAAATCAATAAACCAATCTAATCTTGCAAGAGCGCACGCTGAGTGTTTCTTTTCTCTCTCTCCAGGTAGCAACCATTTCACGCCCTAATCAAGATAATAAAATGTATCACTTGACCGATCCGAATTCTTATTCGGGGCTGGGGAACGTTGGTTCGGCTCTAACTTACGACAACAGTCATAAGTATGAGCAAGGGAAAGAGGATTGTATGGATTCCAAGGATACCCAGTTGAAGAAGAAGCATGGTTTTGCATCTACTTCAGGTGTTCTTGTAATTGAGAACTGCTTTACGGTCGGCCCTACCTCCTGGGTACTTGATACCGGATCAGGATGTCATATCTGTAATCTATTGTAAGCACTGAGAAAAAGTAGGAGAGTTGTACCTGATGATATGTCGCTCAGAGTAGCGAATGGAGCACAAGTTAATGCTGCAGCCGTCGGTGAATATCACCTAGTGTTGCCAAATGGCAATACTATGATTTTGAACGATTGCTACTATGTACCTTCCATAGTTTGCAACATCATATCAGTTTCTTTACTCGATAGAGATGGATATAACTTTGTTCTTGATAGAAATATCATGAACATCTACCTTCATAAGGTACTGGTTGCATAAGGTACATTATGTAATGGTATCTATGTTCTAAATCAGAATACAATTCTCAATGTACAAAACACACGCAAGAGGAAGAATTCAGATACGAATGAATCCTACTTATGGCATTGTAGTCTTGGTCATATCGGAGAGAAAAGACTAAGTAAGTTGCATAAAGATGGACTCTTGAATACGTTCGAGTTTTCATCTTATGAAATTTGTCAGTCTTGTCTCAAAGGAAAGATGACCAAATCTCCGTTCACCGAACATGGAGAAAGGGCAGCAGAGCTCTTAGGACTCATACACAGTGATGTATGTGGTCCGATGTCTATACATGCAAGGGGTGGGTTCTCGTACTTCATCACATTCACTGACGATCTCTCTAGGTTCGGATATGTGTATCTGATGAAACACAAATCTGAAGCTTTTGAAAAATTCAAGGAATTCAGAAACGAAGTAGAGAACCAGACTGGCAAAAGTATCAAGATCCTCCGATCGGACAGAGGAGGGGAGTACTTAAGCACGGAATTCCTAGATTACTTAAAAAAGAATGGTATTCTCTCTCAGCTTACTCCTCCTTATACACCACAGCACAACGGTGTATCGGAACGGAGGAATCGTACCCTATTGGATATGGTTCGCTCCATGATGAGTAGTGCCGAGTTGCCTATTTCATTTTGGGGACATGCGCTTTTAACAGCAGCATACCTATTGAATGATCTTCCGTCTAAATCAGTGCCTAAGACTCCATTCGAGATATGGAATGGAAAAAGGCCATATCTTAAAAGATTTAAGATATGGGGTTGTCCGGCTTATGTTAAAAAGCATAAACCAGATAAACTGGAGGCACAGTCAGTTTTATGTAAGTTTGTGGGATATCCAAAGAATGGTTATGGATAACTGTTCTACCACACCGAGGAACAGAAGGTGTTTGTTGCTCAGCATGCCATTTTCTTAGAAACGGAGTTTCTTGCAAAAGAAATTAGTGGGAGCACGGTAGAATTGGAAGAAATTCAGCGACCACAAACTGAAACTGATGATTTGACAGAACCTCAGGATTCAATAACCCCAGACGATCCTCAGCCACTCCGCAGATCTGGTAGGATTTCTCATCCGCCCTAGAGATACTACGGTTTTCTCTTAGACGGGGATCGAGAGGATTGCATCTAGGAAGAAGATGACCCTACCAGTTTCAGGCAGGCCATTATCAGTAGGGACTTTGATAAGTGGCTGGATGCAATGCAATCCGAAATGGAGTCCATGTACACCAATAAAGTGTGGACCTTGGATATTGCTCCACATGGGGTAAAACCCGTTGGATGCAAATGGATCTACAAAAGGAAACTTGGTGTAGATGGGCAGGTGGAAACCTATAAGGCTAGACTCGTTGCAAAAGGTTTTCGTCAAAGACCTGGTGTGGACTATGACGAAACTTTTTCTCCAGTGGCTATACTCAAATCCATTCGGATCCTAATTGCCATTGCTAACTTTCATGACTATGAAATCTGGCAGATGGACGTTAAAACGGATTTTCTAAACGTCTGTTTGGAAGAGTGCGTTTACATGGATCAGCCAGAAGGTTTCATAGACAGTGAGAGAAGCGGGAAGGTGTGCAAGTTACTTAAATCCATTTATGGATTGAAACAGGCATCGCAGAGCTGGAACATCTGTTTTGATGAGGCAATCAAGGAATTTGATTTCATCAAGAACGAAGATGAACCTTGTGTCTATAAGAAGATTGTAGGACGAACTGTCGTATTCCTAGTCTTGTACGTGGACGACATTCTTTTGATAGGAAATGATATTCCTATGCTACAATCGGTGAAGTTATTCTTGTCACAACGGTTCTCCATGAAGGACCTGGGTGATGCCTCGTACATTCTAGGGATCATGATCTATAGAGATAGATCCAAGAGACTACTGGGACTTTCGCAGTCCAGGTACATAGAGACCGTACTAAAGAGATTTAGTATGGAAGATTCCAAGCGCGGTAACATACCCGCATTGCACGGAATCTGTAACACTCTGAAATTTCGTTAGAATGTTTTTCGTGTTAATTAGCAATGGTATGTGTTATTATATATGTGTACATAGGATTTTTAGTTATTTTTAGTCGGGTTCCCCTAATTGGAAAATTTTCCATTTTTGTTGTGTACACTTGCACTCTTAGCCATTTTGTGTCCTAGGTTTAAAGTGTTATCCATTTCTTTTCTTACACGGTTCACTTTATTCCTACCATTTAAATCAAGCTAAAACCCTTTTTGAACTTTAAAATTTGAATTAGAAAATGGGAGCATGGTGTTAGGTGAAAAAGATTGACTTTTGATCATTTCCTTCTCTATTCTCTCTCTTCTCCTCATTCTCAGAATTCCAGTAGAATTCCAGCAGAAAACACGGCATTTTCTTCACTTCTTCTTCTTCTTCTTCTTCTTCTTCTTTTCACTTCTCTTTGAATCTACACAAAACCCTACAACAAAACAACCCCTCTCCTTCACAAAAATATTGGGAAAAATGGTCTTTTGAGGTGTTTGGAGGCAAGTCTGGGTACTTGAGGCAAGAGTGGGGACTTTTGAGTTTTCTAAGGTTTTTGTGAGGTAATTATCTCACACTTAACATCCCTTTCCATAACTTGTAGTATTTTTTAGCAAAAATCATGTTTTGATGTGCTTTTTAGTGCTATTGAAGGGTTTTTGTGATGATATGTTTAAATTAGCATTTTTCTGGCTTAAGTAGGTTGGTAATGAGTTGTTAGTGTAGTTTTAGACTTGGGTTTGTTTCAGATTTCAGAAAAATACCCTAAAGTATCATTTTAGTGCAAAAGTGAGGTTTTTAACTAGAAATAGGGCTCTGTGGAATCTGCTCCTACCCGGGGTGCTTCAGAATGAAATTGGATTTACTGTAGCATGTATATGGGGTATAGAGTGCACACACAAAATCTGGGAGCCCATCTCCCTACCCAGGCCGCCGAAAAATACATTCTGGCTGCAAATTGCGGCCAGATGGGGGTGTTTTGGGTTGAGGTTTTAGGTGTTGGGTGTCTGCTGCTATGTGTAGTGTTATGGTATATATAGTTTTGTAATACCTTTTCTGTATAAAAATCTGGGATCAAATACCCTATTTCCCGTGTTTTAAACTTTCGCAACACGCGTGTTACATGTGTGGGTTTGGGGTTCTGCGTATCGAGACGCGTCGGGGTAGCTTCAGACGTGTAATCACACGTTTTAGCGTATCGCGCACACGTGCACTTGGTTTGCGACATGGGTTTCTAGTTGACTTTATATATCGTGTTTGTATGGTTTTGAGCTTATGTGTGATATATTGTGAAATTCTAGGTTCACAGGCGAGTGCGACGGACACCGCGAAGAAGGGGAAACAAGTCGTCGGCTATACCTAGCGAGAGACTACGGTGAGTAGATTTAACATCTACGGGGATATCGCCCGCATGGCGTTATGCGTCAGGGCTGATAGGACCTTATAGAGATATATTTTGCATTCACCTACATGACTACTGTTTTTTGCATACCGCATTCCCTGCTATGCGTATATAAACTAGAATTGATAGAACACCGCACTATTACTAACGGTTCAAGTTGCACGAGCACGATTTTTATGCTACACTCACACCGTTAGTGATTGCCATGACACTCACATTATAGGATTGCTATAAATCATATGTCAGATTGTTTCCGCATTATTGATGTTTGCCATGATTTGCCGCATATCAGCAGATGTTATATTCATAATTGGACACATCTACATCACATATACATACACGTGCCATGTATATATTGATATCCTCATACCTGCATAGATTTACGCATTGAGATATGTTGTTTCCATGCTATTTCTGGATTTGGAAACCGTGGATATTTCAAACGAGAATAGGCAATTATTTAAAAACCCGGTTTCCCTTGATATG
Organism: Agapanthus africanus; assembly: GCA_030015575.1. Classification (NCBI taxonomy): domain Eukaryota; kingdom Viridiplantae; phylum Streptophyta; class Magnoliopsida; order Asparagales; family Amaryllidaceae; genus Agapanthus; species Agapanthus africanus. Next base: position 368,454,943 of record CM057346.1, read on the forward strand.
ATATTTCAGTGCGTCCACCATATATTTTCTCGGTGATAGAGCCCGATATATGAGAGAGAGAGGGCTGACCCGGACTGATGGATACCCGATATATGAGAGAGAGAGAGGGCTGACCCGGACTGACGGATGCCCGATATATGAGAGAGAGAGGGCTGACCCGGACTGACGGATGCCCGATATATGAGAGAGAGGGGCTGACCCGGACTGACGGATGCCCGATATAGGAAGATTTGCGTGTCGATGCTGGACACGAGTATTTATGATATTTGGGTGCCGATGTTAGGCACTCGTGATTCTCAGAGATTTACAGGATTGGAGGGCCGATGAGAGTGCCAGCGCTTGAGCTATTTGGGGGATCTGGGTGCACTGATGGACACCGATTATATATTCCGCGTTGACATTCCGTGTAGATGTTATGTTCCCATGCTCAGCAGTCATTATTGTATCTCATCATGTAGTTATATTACCTGATAGAGCACTTGCATGATTATTACACATACTGCTTATCATGCATTGATATCATCTGCTGGCATATGATAGAGTAGCGCAGTACGTGCATGCTCGCGATTACCTTTATATGTTATCTCTATTCACGAGTTGGCAACTCACCCCCGTTGTGCCACAGTATTTGCAGGTTGCCCCTCGGAGTAGTCGCGGCAGGCTGCGTTCTTGCATCTTTTCACACAGATACCCCTACAGTTGGTGTACTAGCTCTTTGCTGATAGGTGGGTTTTGTGTGGTATCTGTTTGTCTTTCAGTTATGTACATTGTTGTATCTAGTACTCTCCATCTACCATATATGTACTTGACTTAGAGACAGTGTGAGGACGATGATGTAAATTATTTGCATTCTGGTGTCGAGCTCGTTGTGAGCCGACTTTACTTATGCTGTTTATTCTATCAGTGATGTTCCCACTTGTTGCTTATTTTCATCGCTATGGCGTCGTATATTGCTATCTTGGTGATTGTTTACTTGGATCTCTTAACATTTAATAAATGCTTCCATTTAATGCTTAAAACACTCTATACTTTTACTGGTTTGATTTCTGGATTTTCGGTTCACTTAGTCGCGTTACGCATGTAGACGTTACGTGGTTAAGTGCCGGTCACGGGCCAAACTTTGGGGTCGTAACAAAGTTGGTATCAGAGCGTAGGTTTTACCTTACGGAGTGTTCGTAGGATGACCCTGGTAAAATGGAGTAGGTAGCTGAAGCAGAGTGGCGTAGTGTGCGTATGTTCCGCGGCATGCTCACGACATGGTACTCCGCCAAGGCGACCTTAGGACTTGTTGATTTAAATTCCTTCTTGAGTGTATACATTCTTGCGATTCGATTTTCGTACCCTTATCGAATCCTACTTTTTCTTTCAGCCATTATGCCGCCAAAGACTACGAGGGCGCAGAGAGTGGCCACGAGGGCCGAAATTGCTAGTGTATATTCCCTAGGGTCCATCATTGTATCATACTAGTTTGTATATTACTTAATGGAAGCTTGGGATATTCACATGTATATAATAGTCTTTCTAAACATGGTAGTATGCTACTTGGTTTTTCTATCTTAATATGTGAGTATACGTATTGATAGAGCTCTTAGGATCTTGCTTGATAACCAGTGTTGTGATGGCAGTCACACTAGTGGAGGCTGGGTAGTCTACAAGCACATCCTTATTCAGGTCCCTAGTCGTAGGATTATCGAGACAGGGCATCGATACTCCGGAGTAGACTAGTGTGTACGCTTCTCATCCTAGTTGGGGAGATGGTCTGTCCCACAGCCGTCAGTACGTCGTACTGGAGATAGTATGCAGGTGCTCGTTAGGTTACGGGTACACCGGACAGGACTCACGGGGAACTGTTAGTTGGTATTATACCAGTCGTCAGTTAACAGTTTCCAGGTAACATGAGTACAGCATAGTCCGCAGACTTGACTTTGCTACTTTGCCTCGAGTGTATCCCACTGTTCTTAGATTGCTACCCTACCACGGCTCAAAGGAGTCGTGCAAACAGGTAGCAGTTGGATGCAGTCCCGAGCACTTAGAGGCAGTGGCGGTTAGACAGGATTCGTCTCTCCTGGTATTTGGGGTTGATATTGCGCTGTGTCAGAGAGCCATTACGCAAAGTCCCTGGCCAGGACAAGCGAGATTTACTGGTAGGTTCTAGTTGTTTTCTCAGGGTGTAATGGGCTACGCTCCGACACGACTTATACTGCTATTAGAGGACTAACGCTTGCCACCCCCTAGGCCCGATATGCGATAGTCTTAGACGAACAGACCGGACTGTACGGAGATTGTCACATCAGAGTCAGTAGGAGTTCGGATGGGTTTCCTCATCGGCCTTCTTATCGACATCTACCTGGGGACCGTTACGTACAGCTAGTGCCGCTTGCGGTCTGTGGCTAAACCCACTGCCAGCGTAGTAGTCGAGTCTTTAGAGTCCTACACAGAGAGTTTCCCTGCTCCAGGCGAAACGATATAGAGGTCGTATGGTTTTACGACAAAGGTTCGGACGTATACGTGTGTTTACGCACGTACGACTTTCGGACAGTTTTTACTAGCCGGCTTTGGTTTAAGCCAGATTCTAGTATCGGGATATTGGATTTATACATTCTAATGTTTTTCCGTGTTTTCACGGATAGGAGGGGTATTCTCGTAATTTCGCGAGAAGTTTCTAGAAGGATGGTGACTTGGGGGTTTAGGTGGCATAAGTATTAAATGAGATTAGTGACTCATTTGTGTGATTCATCCTTGTCATTAATGTATCATAAATGCTTAATGACTCATGTAGATGAATCACTCATTTGCATTTATGAAGCATGGTGGTTAAATCTTTTATTTGATTTATCTTGATAATGATAATGCTTCATATATATCATGAGATATCATTATCTCATTCCATTCTCTTGCTTAACTTCTCTCTCCTCAAACTCTCTCTCTTCAAAACCTAATCCTCCCCTTTCATGGGTTGAGACCAAGGATTAGAATAAACTACTTAATCCATAACCCTTCTCTATATCACCTAGGTTACTTAGATTAGCACTTTAAGAAATATAGTTACCTCAAGTTAGAGGTGAAGCTTGAAGTAAAGCTCTCGGATGGATCATCTACTACATAGAGAAGGCCAGAGAGGACGTGGAGAACGAAAAGATGAAGGACACGGTTCATTAGGTATAATCACTTTTCATAGTAGTTGATAACTTCTATGATTCTTGTTAGTTATAGTTTAGCAAAGATTCTCAGTTTGTCGATGTTTATGCAAAGAACAAGATCGTTTTTCAGTTTTCCGCCTCCCCGTAAGTCGTGGGGTGTTGTACATCGACTTACAGTGGTATCAGAGCCTTGCTAAACAATAATTAACTCATTAGCAAAGTCGTAAGAATTTCGAATGCAAAAAGAACCAGAAAAATCATCGATTTAACACAGTTTCTGTCGAATTTAAAACGTGGTCTAAAAATTTTTCAGGGACCTCTAAAATTACAAGCAGAGAATAATATGGCTACTGCAGAAATTTGGACTCGTGACTCGGCAAACTCACCGCGGAACCGCGGTGGATCCATGCGATCCGCCGCGGATCCGCAGCCGAGTTGGGTCCGAGTCAGCCCAAATTTCTTCAGTAACTCTCCTGTGTTAATAATGATATTTCTGGGATATTTTATTTTTCTGCTCAAGTCTCAGGTGCACAGAGAAGTTTTGGAGTAGAATCTAAAGTGTTTGCACAATCGAAATCTTGCGATGTTTGCTAATTTGATTATATCTGTGTTTGTATAATGTGTTCGTAAACCTCCCCTAATTGCTAGTATGTCGGTTGGCAGGGGGTTGCACATTTTTGTAATGGTTTTTACTGTTTGTGGTTGTGAACTGTATTGGACTGTTGTGATGATTAGCCGGGGTTTGAGATGGGTTGTTATATTCATTCATTCAATGTAATTGTAATATGTTGTAATATAATTTTGCGGGGCACATCCAGGTTACGGTTGTAGCCATCGTTGGATTATTTCATTTTACTGTTTTTTGCTCCTAGGATAGACCAAAGGTGGGGTTCACAAACTACCGGGTACTTTGAAGTGTTTAGTGGCCTACTCACGTTGTTGAGGAAGACCGCTTCACTTCGGATATTTGGCGGGTAGTTTGCTGTACCCGTAGGGGTCTAGGGTGGGGTAATGGCTATTCATCACAACTGTGTAATCCGTCTTTGGTTGCAGGCTCTAAACAAATGCGGATTGCTTGCAAATCCAATAATGTTCATATGAGATCTGGAATGCCCATTATTGCGTCTGACGAATGTACAATATCTATATATGATAGCTATTTAGACGTCACTTATGTTTTACACCCGCGCTAGCCCAGCCGCCGCTCTGCCGTTAGTTAAGTAACCTAACGGGTGATGACGGGACTGTTGGAGATAGTGCCCTCAGAGTCAGTTATTGGATCGCAGGCACGTGATTGCAATGATTGAGGGGAGGACCTGTCCCAGTAGGACAGTCTTACTCAAGATGATAATATGCCATCCGGTTTATCTTTATCATCGTGTACTGCTTTAGGTGACCTTACGAGTCGCTATTACACGTTGATAGAGCCCCTAGGATTCTTGCTTGACTACCAGCAGTATGAGGGCGATCATATACGTGAGAGCTGAAGTTTATAAGCACATCCTTAAAAGGTCCCTAGTCGTGGGAGTTTTGAGACAGGGCATCGATACTCCAGAGTAGACTAGTGTATACAGTCGAGACCCCGACGAGGGGCGGTGGCCGGTCTCACAATCCACTGGTGTCAGTTGGTTCACTTAAGATGTATACAGGTGCTCATTGGCTTATGAGTACACCGGACAGGACTCGCCGGGAACCTGCTAGTTGGGATTATACCAGATGTCAGATAGCAGTTCCCTGGTGAAATGTGTACAGGTTAGTTCATCGACCTGAGATCGTCATTTGTCTCGTGTGAGTTCCCACTGTGCTTTGATTACTACCCTACCACGGCTCAAAGGAGTCGTGCAAACAGGTTTTAGTTGGGTACAGTCCCGAGCCACATGGAGGCAGTGAGCGGATCTGCAGGGGTTCGTCTCTCCCGGTATTGGGGGTGAGGTCGCGCTGTGTCTAGGAGAGCCAGAACATGAAAAGTCCTTGGCCATGGCAGGAGATTTGCTGGTAGATATTCCAGTAGTATCTCAGGGTGTTCTGGGCTACACTCCGACACGACTTGTACCGCTATTGGGGGTCTGACTTTTACCAACCCCTTAGGCCCGCCATGCTATGCTCATAGACGAACGGACCGGACTGTACGGATATTGTCACTGACAGGCTCAGTAGGGTGTCAGGATGAGTTCGCTCATCGACGTCCCTTTTGGTCAATAGCTGGTGGCCCGTCACGTATGGCTAATACCTCTGACGTGCTAGTGGTTAAATCCACAGCCATAGTATTGACGAGTCTTTAGAGTCCACCACACATACAGTTACTCAGGTTTCGGGCGAAACGCTGTAGAGGCCATATGGAGATATGGCAGGGTTCGATCAGATATGTGCGGTATTGCACGGATCGTGATCGGACGGTTTTTACTAGCCGGCTTTGGCTTAAGCCGGATCCTAGTATTAGATAGTGTAGTTTTGTCTCTTTGTATTTGTGTTCAGTGGGAATACAAATGCGGGCATGTATATAAAGTAGCGGGGTTTTCCTGTAATTTATTACGGGATCAGTTTTCTGAAGTTGCCAGTTTGCATTCCGTTCCGGCCGGTTTTCCTTTGTTCTTTCGCGGCCGGACATTCCGTTGGAGGGGGTTATTTGTATGAGTGCAAATAACTTATTTGTGTTCGGGTTTCTTACTTATGTGTGGCTCCATGATTGTTTATTCATCATGAGATGCTTTTTGAGTCTATTCCTTTGCTTTTCATGTGATGGTTTTGATGATAGTTGATTTGGAAATGGGTGTGACACATATTCATTTTTAATCACACCATTTCTTCATATGCTTTTCTTCTTGTGATTTTCCTGCACCATTATTTGGGGCCGGCCACTATTCTAGGGAGAAGGAGATTGATATTGTGGTGGTGGGAAAAATATACATCTAATTTTCTTTGCTTGCCAAGATTCAAAACCTCTCTCCATTGTTCATTCTCTACTCCACATCCATCAAAGGCAACTTCATAACCCCAAAGAGACAAAGTGCTCTACACTAGTCTACAGCAAATCTTGGACGCATCGGCTAGCCAACTGCGCGCCCGAGTTGCCTCGGTCCAGAGGTGGGAGCCCGTATACGAATCCGGCTTCGTGGTGCCCTTTCCGACGAGGACGTGACGGACGGAGATTCCGCGGGAGATCGGAGTGGAGACGAAGACCGAAGGACATGGATCGCTTGGTATACTTCTCTACTCCTCTTTTGGTTTGCTAGTAGCTAGGTTAATGGCCCGATCTGGGTGAAAAGTGTGCAGTGGTGCCGGTTCAATAGTTTTTGAACGTTTTTGTTTCCGCGTTTCCGGCGTCGGATCGACGGCCGGGGCGCCGCCGCGGAATTACATTGGTATCAGAGCCACGCCATTAACCATGCCTAGCTTTCTCTAGTATGTTTAAAACCCGATCGAACAAAAATCCCCAAAAACCGTATTTTCCAATGCACAAGTTTCTGTCGAATTTTTTTTTGTCTTGAAAAATTTTTCAAGTTGTTTCAGTAACATGTGTAGACAATTCTAAGAATTCTGGGAAAATTTGGAGCAGTGATTCGTTAGTATGACCGCGGAAATGCGGCTAAACCCCTGGTTTGCCCGCGGTTCCGCGGTGGGAAGGTGTGCTCATTGCACCAAAATTTCCCAGTAGGCTTTAGACTTGTAAATAGGGGTTTTAGGATATTATTTTTGGGCCCAGATTTTCTGTAAGTGCTACAGTAGTGCTTGGGGCCCACTTTGGTAATTTTTGATCGTCGGATATTTTAAACATGCTAGTTCACAGTATTTACATTATATCTGCGACCGTGAATGTCACTCGATCGGTAAATCCAGTCTATTTGCTATAGCCCTTTTAGACGGATTTGCGAACGTGACATTCACGTTGATATTCTGTGATTGTGCTGTGTTGTTGCGGATCGGTCGTGGGGGATAGCCTGGATGCAATATTAGTACAGTTTTGTTTTATATGTACATTTGATATTGCGGGGCGAGCGTCCGACATGTGGACTGCCATCACTGCCTGTTTGTATTATTATTTTGGGGCACGACCAGGTTGCGGTCGATGTACCCGTTGTATGTATATTTTACTTTCTGTACTAGGATTACCCCAAGGTGGGGTGCACGGATAGCCGGGTTTTAGAGGGCAACGAGCCAGCATCTCATGGCGTTGATACGGAGGGGGCTTTACTCTAGAATTGGCGGGCTATTCGCCGCACTCGTAGGGGGTATAGGTTGACCCAGGAGTGGTGCCCAAGTTACCGGATTCCGTGAAGTGATGGGTGGTCCATTCACGTTGCTGAAGGGGGCTGCCTCGCTTCAGGTTTTGGCGGGTAACTTGCCGTGCCCGTAGGGGTCTAGGATTTCATTACACAGGCTATCTGTATTATTCTGTGATGTTGTACATTTCTGTGATGTTGCATTTTATCATGCCTTGAGCGAAAATTATATATTATATATATACTAGTAGATGTTGTATATGTTTTGCATCCGTGCTAGTCCAGTCCCCGCTCTGTCGTTAGTTAAGTAACCTAACGGGTGATGACGGGACTCAGTGGCGAATGCGGATGGCATATACGTACATCATTATTTTTGTTCTTTTGTGGTGTGATCAATTGATGGGACTGCGTTGATTCGGATCAATGCAAGATAAACAAACCTATTCTTATGTTGTTGGAACATTTTTCAAAAAGCTGTTATTGCAAGGGCGTTCTCTTTTGTTTTGCACAGTGGTATTCGGTTATGAATATCCAGCTCCTCAGTCGAGGAGGCAAGGGCCGAGATCCCTTCACCGGGAGTGACCCCTTGGACAGAAGTTTGCGTCAGGGCAATAACTTCACTATAGCCGATTACATTTGCTTTGCATCGTGGTATTAAGTTGGAATATCCTGCACCTCATTCCACGGGGAAAGAGCCGTGATCCCTTCACCGGGAGTGACCTCTTTAGCAAAGGTTTTCGTCACTATATTTTTAAAAAGCTATCAGTTCCTTCAACGATATCAAGTTCATTACTGTAACGTTTTGAAAATCGTTTCGGTGAAATTTCGAAAAATCGGTAAAATAAGAGGGTTTTCTGTAAAAAGTCAAAATATAAATATCTTATTATAAAAATTAAATATATATATTCTAGCTATGTAATTGCTATTATTTGGTGTTTATTGAGCCGCTGGTGAAATTTCAAATTTTCTGAAAAAATTATTATTTTATTATTATTTAAGCCGTCACTAATACATTTAATTAGGGAAAATTACAAATTGGAATGAGTTGAAACAAATTTTGTGCATAATAAAACATTAAAAAAAAAATTTATCATGTGGTTTTTGGAACGAAATCATTTGCCAAAACGGTTTAGAAATTATTGAAGAAAAAAGGCTTTTTTTAGCGTAAATGGATGTTTGGGTATCGTATTTATCATTTTTCATCACCCCACACCCGTACCCACATCCACACACTCCCATTTACTTCTCCCCTTGAAGAATTCAGCAGCCCCCATCTTTTCCCCCCACTTGAATTTCAAAGGAAAAGAAATGAAAGAAAAGAAAAGAAAATGGAGAAATGAGGTGGACCTTTGACCTTGAATTGACTTTGACTTCTCCCCCCACTTTCTCTACCTCCCTCTCTCTCCTCTCCCACTCCCATTCCAGTAGCCCCCCTCCTACAGCAGCAGCAGCCCCCCCATTTCCCTTCTCTTTTCCCTTCAATCTTCATCAAAAATTGCCTCAAATCCATCAAAAAAAATCCCAAAACCCAAATCCGACTCCTACCCATTTTAGCTTAGCCCGTATAGCATGGATCTTTGTGAAAAGAGAGCATTTTGAAGGCCCATGGATGCTTGTGGATCTTCAAATGTTTTTGGGTATAATTCTAAACCATTTTTGCTTAATTTGTTACTAATTTTTTAAAGCTAAACTACTTAAGTGTTAATTAGGCTTAAGTTGCAAGTTTTGGAATTCAAGTTATGAATTTGAATGCAAGTTAGGGTTTTATAAAATTGGTGTATGGTTGTGTGTTATATTTAGGCTTTTTTTTGTCATGTTAATACAAGATTAGTAGCTTGTGCTAATGGTTAGTTTAAAAATTGTGTTAATTTGCTAATTTGCTTACTAGGTTTTTGAAATTGGTTAAATACTTGGGATTAAAAATGTGTTTAGGTTTTTCATGACTTCATTAACTTTATTAAGTGTGGTTTAATGCTTTAGATCATGCAAATCTAAGCTAGATTGTAGTTTGTGCATTTTTCTTTGAAATTGTTAAATTTTAGGTATTTTGTAAACTAGAATATTAGGGTTTTTGGAATTTAATGAGATTAAATTCCGGGAATTGTTTATATGACTTATTTAAGATATTTAATAAATATATTGGCCGCTACATTCATTTAAACATCCTGTTTTGTACAAAAACGGCGAATTGTGCTTGCTAGATTTTCGGAAAAATGACTTTTTAAGTGAAATTGGGGTTTTTGTGAGTTTTAACCTAGTTTATATTAAAATTAGTGTTCGTGAATGTGCAAATGAGTGTGATTGGATTTTTCTCGATGGTTTGACGTTTGTACATCGACATCGAGGGTTGGTTTGACTATTCTTGCATGCGTAGGCGATAGGTTTGGACCTATGCGTGATACGCGTGCCGATTTGATTTTCGTATGCCGTTTCGATTTCGAATTTAGTTTTGATGCGATATGGTGCGTTATGATATGTAGGTACCCCCATGTGGACTTCGAGACGACAAGCAAGCGCGTGGCGACGTCGGCACAGGCTAGCGAGGACCAGGTGAGTAGATTTATATCTACGAGGAGAAGTCGGGTGGATGGCGTATAGCACCCCCACAGTCCGTGGTGGTGTATACGGATGCGTATACACACCAACAAGTATTATATGTTATTTGTGATTAATAACGATGCTTAGGATGGATATTGGTGTGTTGGATTATTTTAGCGTTGCGAACCCTAGGGTAGTGTTGCACTACACATACACACATACATACTTGCATACTTTCCTATTGATATGTGCTCATGGGATTCTTTATAGTTATGTGTTCACCTGGGTATGGGACTATGTGTTCACATACGGACTGAGGATGATACTTGGGATTGAGCTGAGTCGATGAGATTTGATTTGAGGCCGTGAGATCGGTGATATAGCAGGGTTCGTATCTTAGATACGACATGACGTTGTAGCGGGTCCTTGACGTAGTGTTTCACACACGTCCATGCATGCGTAGGCGGTATCAGTATGGTACTAGACGTAGATCAGTACCGCGATCATGATATTTGATAAAGAGGATACCAGGTGAATAGTATGATGAATGTGATATTGACCCGTACCCAGATTTGGGATGCCGTACGACGGATTTACGTACGAGCTATATTGATGATTGATCCGCACTCTTGACTTGGGATGCCTGATTATAGATATGGTATCGGCTATGATATTATTGAGGCGGGATCACCGACTATACATATACAGGTAGGTATATGTATCGACTCAGATGATAGGCGGTTTCCTTACCTGTAGTTCAGCTCGTTAGCTTAGCCCTTTAGTTTAGTTTAGTTGTTAGATTAGATTCGATTCTTACCTATTTCAAAAACTAACGAATTCTGGGTATTTTAAAAGACAGCCCAAGGGATCCTACGGATATTTCAAAAGACGTATCTTTTCATAAAAACACCGTAGCCCCTATTTTCAAAACCACATGATTCGTGTTATTTCAAAAGGCACCATTTGTAGGACTTATATTAGATTATTATAGATTAGTTATCGTTGTGTCTAGTATTCAGCTCCCGCACATTATTGCTGTTCGCTCTGCCTCGCATACTTATTTTGCTGCATATTCCATTATTGATATCATGATGTTAGGACACCAGCACCATTACCGATGATGCGTATGTACCACGTACACCTACTTGCCGGCTCACACACATCTTCATCGGTAATTGCCATGTCACGTACACTTTAGAGAATATATTTGCTTGACTTAGCTTGTTAGTTAGTAGTTTGATATGATATTAGTGTACCTGCCTTACATGCCTAGTTTATTAATTATACATTGCAACTTGGTTATTGATACCATATGCATTCATTATCATTGACATCTGCACTTGTGATGATTTCTTGAGATTTATGATATTTCTGGATTTCGGGGAAAGCCGCAAAATTTACAACTTATGATCTTTTAAAATATAAAATGTTGCGGTTTTCTAGTGATGTAAAGTGTCGTCCACCATGAGTTTGCTGTGGTTTTCGAGATCCGTGTCGAGGAGTGGAGGAACCGTCACGGGTACATGGTGGGCCCGGTATGGTACCCCGGGACAAGAGGAATATGTTGTTGACGTTGAGCCTGGCTGGGGAGCACTACCTACCGGTGATATTACCCGACGCGTCGGATATCCGGAGGATACCGTCGTGGTCTTGAGATGGATGGTAGGGGCCGGTCTGGACTGACGGCGCCCTAGATATTGAGATTGAGACATTGATATTTCGAGACAGTGAGATTTATGTTTGGTGTCGATGCTAGACACTGTTGATACTGATTTCATTTATGATACCTCAGTTTAAAAATACGAAGGAAATCTCACTAATTTATGAAAACAGTTTCTTCATTTACATGTATTCTGTTTTCATGCATGCATACCTCATTCATATGATATATTGCTACCTGAGGCACTGACACGGGCACTTGAGTTTACACTCGGGTTAGATATTTACCCTAGCCATTGTTATAGGCTGCATGATATATACATTTTTGAGGATATATTATGATCATTGACCTAGGATTGCGTTATTTATGCGATTTCTGTGCGTAGATGTTTTTCTACTCACGAGTTGGCAACTCACCCCCGTTGTGCCACAGTTCTTGCAGGTTTTGCCGTACAGGTTTCATTACGGCTTTGCTGGCACTATTTCCATTTCCGGGTGGCTTGCTAGTAGGTGGGTTATTTGTATCTTACCCATCATTATATCTTGTATATTATTATTCAGTTGTATCTAGAAGTTCCATCAACCAAACATGTATTTATTGAGATAGAGACCGGTGTTGTTTATTCTTTCGACCTTAGAGTCGCTCGTTATATTTCTGGTGGTTTTGAGTTTCCTTTTGAGTTTTGATCCTCGCCGTTGGCGTTGTATATTATATTGCTTGTGTGGTTGTGACCGTCGATTGACGAAGAGCTAGCTCCCGCTTGGGGATGCCTTTTTCTTGATTTCGTATACTATTCATGTTGTATTCCGTTTGGGGGCTAGTATTTACAAAGGAGACTCTGCCGAAATTTTCAGTAAATTTTTTGATGTTTTAAAAAAACCGCATAATACGGCTTATGCTATTGAAACTACTTGCTTTAAGTTGGTTTTTCCTGCACTCTACTATTTTTCTTGGTTTGGATTTCTGGGTTTTCGGTTTACTTAGATTACATACGCCTCGAGACGTTCGTAGTTTAAGTGCCGGTCATGTTCCGTACTTTCGGGTCGTGACAAAGTTGGTATCAGAGCGTTAGGTTTTAACCTTCGGAGCGTAGGATGACCCTTGGTTGATGGAATAGGTGACTAAAGTAGAGTGACGTACCGTTGATATGTTCCGCAGCATATTTATGACACCCCACTCCACTTATGAAGCCTTAGGATGTACATTCCCTTGTTCAGTATTATATTCCTTCCTGATCTAGCCTCATCGGTACCAGTTTGGTTTTGCTGCTACGGTTACGGCAGGGAGAGCTACGGCTAGAGTTGCGGTCAGCACAAGCTCGTCACGAACGAGGACTGACCAGGGCGAAATTCTGGCAACACACGATTGCAGAGATGTATCTTTTTACTGTGTTTCCGCGCCACGAGTGTTTGGCGGATCGCCTTTATGAGGTTACTCGGAGGCGCTGATCGACACTAGAGAATTGAGCCAATGATAGAGGCCAGCCAGATTTTGATGACCGTTGGTGTGTTGCTTATTCATGATGTTTGAGGCACTGTTCAGCGTGAAGACGAGTGAGCTAGTTATTGCTGCGAACGACGAGATATCGCCCCAGATGTTGGAGCTATTACAGTATGAGTTGTACTAAGAGATGATAGAAGGTCGCTAGTCACCCGATGATGAATGACTAGGACATGGGGTTCGTTCGCTTACCCCATGAGAGGTCATCAGATAGATTGATTCCAGCTAGAGACGACTTCACGCGGAGACGTTGGGAGCCGACAGAGACGATCGAATGTCAGAAACCTACTATTCCAAGTTTAAAGTATTCGGAAAGATATGCAGGCAATTCTATGGTCCCTCTAGAAGAATGAAACCCTAACTCGACTTAATGACCGTATGAAAGCCTTTGAACCTTAGGGTTTGCGGCAGTTCTGCGGCGCCATTAGTGAGGCCTTGGTTTGCCCTTCTACGGCTGGACCACCGATGCTGTGGTATGTACTCGATACTATTAAACTGTGCCCAAGATGTTGAGCCCTTGGGGGATTATGAGGTTTTGACGAATCGATCGAATGGTTCGACTTCAATCGGATGCTTGGTGGTGAGATGCATTCTTAGGAGACTCCAGATACGAGGATAGTCGTTGGAGCTCAGTCCATGCAGCCGCGACGAGACGAGTCCAAAGCAGACGACATTAGAGAAAAGTGGAGTAAGAGGTTCGTACCAGATCTAGATGAGATGACGTTCCACTCCGCCGACATCAGAGATGCGATGCGCATGCCGAGGCATGGTACTTGGACTTACCTTCCAGAAGGAGTCGCGATGAGTATGCAGTTGTTCCAGAGCAAGATGCAGATATAGGAAAGGACAATGACTTCCGGACAGTTGGCAGAGACGAGACATGGAAGAGACCGTGAGCAGGATTCCTTCCAGGACACTGCTGCAATGATACTTGCACCTAGGATCGGATGTGTCACGTACATTCAGAGAGCCAGAGGCCGACGCCAGTGATATGCTGTCTTATGAGTGGTCGTGATGATTGACCGGGAGATGACAAGAGACATGCCAGAACTTGATCATCCCCGTTAGCACACCCGACAGGGCCGATGAGCCGATGGACCGAAAGATTGGTAATTCACAGTGAAGACCCTGACCCAGGAGTGGTCCTGGTTACGCACACCAGCAGGATAGAGTTCATGATCATCGACGAGACGTCCCACTAGTGACCGTGACAGTTGGCCGAGATTCTTAGAGGATGCGCTTGAGCAGTACTATTCCGCCATTATTGATTATGATGTTTTGGGTGATTTATTCGTATGATTTGATTTTGATGATTGAGGATTTACGATCTTTGCACAGTGTTGCACTTGATATTGTTTTCGTGCTTTAGTTTCACATGTTTGTAATTTTACGGTTTTAACAGTTGAGTTGGTTTTGTGCGTATGCATGCACACGATTTCGTTCCTGCACTCTGTATAGTTTATATATGCTTGCAGTGCAGTGATACGCCTTTTGTGCACTTAGATGCACTGGACTTCGATTTCGATTGTGATACTCGATATTTGTTTTGTGCACCTTGTGCACCTGATTGATTTTGTGCACGTTCGGCGCTTGATATTGGATTTCATGATTTCGTGCACGATGGATGCACCTGATTTGGATTTTCGCGCATGTTGGGCGCATGTTTTGAAGGGTGGTTTTGGTGCACACCAGAGGCACTAAATCGAGAATTTTTTGTGCATGTCAGATGCACCTGATTTTGCTGTCAGGCACACATGTTGCCTACGACAGATGTTTCGGCAACACCCGATGCACTTAGATGTTGTTTCTGTGCGTATGTATGGCACATTCATGGATTTTGATTTCCGCGCGCACCAGACGCACGTAGCATTCATGTGCATATTTTGGGATTGATTTCGTATAGAGCAGTACGTTTTTATGATATTGCTATGTGTTTTCGTACTGAGCAGGACTAGTCAGAGGACAGTACCTGAATATATTTATGCATGCATTGATAGTTATTGAAGGGATTTCCAAAAAGCGAGCTATAGCCTCAGTATTTACCTACGTGTCTAATATGACACGAAATGTTTAAAACAAGGAGACCCTTCTAAATTGTTTCCAAAACGGCGGAACGCACATTTCAAACAAAGGTATATATGTATATAGTTATTTTCTTATGATAGACGTCCGCCACTGTGCAGTATTATACGCGTTGCACAGCGACTTAAAGAGATTTAGCATGCATTTCCTTCAGATAATTACAGATATAGATTCGATATTTACATGTATAGTTTCGAGTTATGTCATATTGGTTTTGATTTGGATTTGGCATTGATGTCTTCTCCATGACTCCGATGATTGCGGGATGCTTGACGGAGTTTTGATTTGAGTTATATACTAATTTTTCAAGCGCATGCGCTGCGCTACGATTTGTTTTATGTATTTACAATTTCGGAGCCCCGACGACTTGATGGGTTTTCTTAGATGTTTTAGTATTTGGGGGAGTTTGAATTTAAATTCGGGGACCGAATTTATTTAAGGGGGGAAGATTGTAACGTTTTGAAAATCGTTTCGGTGAAATTTCGAAAAATCGGTAAAATAAGAGGGCTTTCTGTAAAAAGTTAAAATACAAATATCTTATTATAAAAATTAAATATACATATTCTAGCTATGTAATTGCTATTATTTGGTGTTTATTGAGCCGCTGGTGAAATTTTAAATTTTCTGAAAAAAATATTATTTTATTATTATTTAAGCCGTCACTAATACATTTAATTAGGGAAAATTACAAATTGGAATGAGTTCAAACAAATTTTGTGCATAATAAAACATTAAATAAAATTTTATCATGTGGTTTTTGGAACGAAATCATTTGCCAAAACGGTTTAGAAATTATTGAAGAAAAAGGCTTTTTTTAGCGTAAATGGATGTTTGGGGTATCGTATTTATCATTTTTCATCACCCCACACCCGTACCCACATCCACACACTCCCATTTACTTCTCCCCTTGAAGAATTCAGCAGCCCCCATCTTTTCCCCCCACTTGAATTTCAAAGGAAAAGAAATGAAAGAAAAGTAAAGAAAATGGAGAAATGAGGTGGACCTTTGACCTTGAATTGACTTTGACTTCTACCCCCACTTTCTCTACCTCCCTCTCTCTCCTCTCCCACTCCCATTCCAGCAGCCCCCCCTCCTACAGCAGCAGCGGCCCGCCCTATTTCCCTTCTCTTTTCCCCTCAAACTTCATCAAAAATTGCCTCAAATCCATCAAAAAAAATCCCAAAACCCAAATCCGACTCCTACCCATTTTAGCTTAGCCCGTATAGCATGGATCTTTGTGAAAAGAGAGCATTTTGGAGGGCCATGGATGCTTGTGGATCTTCAAATGTTTTTGGGTATAATTCTAAACCATTTTCGCTTAATTTGTTACTAATTTCTTAAAGCTAAACTACTTAAGTGTTAATTAGGCTTAAGTTGCAAGTTTTGGAATTCAAGTTATGAATTTGAATGCAAGTTAGGGTTTTATAAAATTGGTGTATGGTTGTGTGTTATATTTAGGCTTTTTTTTGTCATGTTAATACAAGATTAGTAGCTTGTGCTAATGGTTAGTTTAAAAATTGTGTTAATTTGCTAATTTGCTTACTAGGTTTTTGAAATTGGTTAAATACTTGGGATTAAAAATGTGTTTAGGTTTTTCATGACTTCATTAACTTTATTAAGTGTGGTTTAATGCTTTAGATCATGCAAATCTAAGCTAGATTGTAGTTTGTGCATTTTGCTTTGAAATTGTTAAATTTTAGGTATTTTGTAACCTAGAATATTAGGGTTTTTGGAATTTAATGAGATTAAATTCCAGGAATTGTTTATATGACTTATTTAAGATATTTAATAAATATATTGGCCGCTACATTCATTTAAACATCCTGTTTTGTACAAAAACGGCGAATTGTGCTTGCTAGATTTTCGGAAAAATGTCTTTTTAAGTGAAATTGGGGTTTTTGTGAGTTTTAACCTAGTTTATATTAAAATTAGTGTTCGTGAATGTGCAAATGAGTGTGATTGGATTTTTCTTGATGGTTTGACGTTTGTACATCGACATCGAGGGTTGGTTTGACTATTCTTGCATGCGTAGGCGATAGGTTTGGACCTATGCGTGATACGCGTGCCGATTTGATTTTCGTTTGCCGTTTCGATTTCGAATTTAGTTTTAATGCGATATGGTGCGTTATGATATGTAGGTACCCCCATGTGGTCTTCGAGACGACAAGCAAGCGCGTGGCGACGTCGGCACCGGCTAGCGAGGACCAGGTGAGTAGATTTATATCTACGGGGAGAAGTCGGGTGGATGGCGTATAGCACCCCCGCAGTCCGTGGTGGTGTATACGGATGCGTATACACACCAACAAGTATTATATGTTATTTGGGATTAATAACGATGCTTAGGATGGATATTGGTGTGTTGGATTATTTTAGCGTTGCGAACCCTAGGGTAGTGTTGCACTACACATACACACATACATACTTGCATACTTTCCTATTGATATGTGCTCATGGGATTCTTTATAGTTATGTGTTCACATGGGTATGGGACTATGTGTTCATATACGGACTGAGGATGATACTTGGGATTGAGCTGAGTCGATGAGATTTGATTTGAGGCCGTGAGATCGGTGATATAGCAGGGTTCGTATCTTAGATACGACATGACGTTGTAGCGGGTCCTTGACGTAGTGTTTCACACACGTCCATGCATGCGTAGGCGGTATCAGTATGGTACTAGACGTAGATCAGTACCGCGATCATGATATTTGATAAAGAGAATACCAGGTGAATAGTATGATGAATGTGATATTGACCCGTACCCAGATTTGGGATGCCGTACGATGGATTTACGTACGAGCTATATTGATGATTGATCCGCACTCTTGACTTGGGATGCCTGATTATAGATATGGTATCGGCTATGATATTATTGAGGCGGGATCACCGACTATACATATACAGGTAGGTATATGTATCGACTCAGATGATAGGCGGTTTCCTTACCTGTAGTTCAGCTCGTTAGCTTAGCCCTTTGGTTTAGTTTAGTTGTTAGATTAGATTCGATTCTTACCTATTTCAAAAACTAACGAATCGTGGATATTTTAAAAGACAGCCCGAGGGATCCTACGGATATTTCAAAAGACGTATCTTTTCATAAAAACACCGTAGCCCCTATTTTCAAAACCACATGATTCGTGTTATTTCAAAAGGCACCATTTGTAGGACTTATATTAGATTATTACAGATTAGTTATCGTTGTGTCTAGTATTCAGCTCCCGCACATTATTGCTGTTCGCTCTGCCTCGCATACTTATTTTGCTGCATATTCAATTATTGATATCATGCTGTTAGGACACCAGCACCATTACCGATGATGCGTATGTACCACGTACACCTACTTGCCGGCTCACACACATCTTCATCGGTAATTGCCATGTCACGTACACTTTAGAGAATATATTTGCTTGACTTAGCTTGTTAGTTAGTAGTTTGATATGATATTAGTGTACCTGCCTTACATGCCTAGTTTATTAATCATACATTGCAACTTGGTTATTGATACCATATGCATTCATTATCATTGACATCTGCACTTGTGATGATTTCTTGAGATTTATGATATTTCTGGATTTCGGGGAAAGCCGCAAAATTTACAACTTATGATCTTTTAAAATATAAAATGTTGCGGTTTTCTGTGATGTAAAGTGTCGTCCACTATGAGTTTGCTGTGGTTTTCGAGATCTGTGTCGAGGAGTGGAGGAATCGTCACGGGTACATGGTGGGCCCGGTATGGTACCCCGGGGCAAGAGGAATGTGTTGTTGACGTTGAGCCTGGCTGGGGAGCACTACCTACCGGTGATATTACCCGACGCGTCGGATATCCGGAGGATACCGTCGTGGTCTTGAGATGGATGGTAGGGGCCGGTCTGGACTGACGGCGCCCTAGATATTGAGATTGAGACATTGATATTTCGAGACAGTGAGATTTATGTTTGGTGTCGATGCTAGACACTGTTGATACTGATTTCATTTATGATACCTCAGTTTAAAAATACGAAGGAAATCTCACTAATTTATGAAAACAGTTTCTTCATTTACATGTATTCTGTTTTCATGCATGCATACCACATTCATATGATATATTGCTACCTGAGGCACTGACACGGGCACATGAGTTTACACTCGGGTTAGATATTTACCCTAGCCATTGTTATAGGCTGCATGATATATACATTTTTGAGGATATATTATGATCATTGACCTAGGATTGCGTTATTTATGCGATTTCTGTGCGTAGATGTTTTTCTAGTCACGAATTGGCAACTCACACCCGTTGTGCCACAGTTCTTGCAGGTTTTGCCGTACAGGTTTCATTACGGCTTTGCAGGCACTATTTCCATTTCCGGGTGGCTTGCTAGTATGTGGGTTATTTGTATCTTACCCATCATTATATCTTGTATATTATTATTCAGTTGTATCTAGAAGTTCCATCAACCAAACATGTATTTATTGAGATAGAGACCAGTGTTGTTTATTCTTTCGACCCTAGAGTCGCTCGTTATATTTCTGGTGGTTTTGAGTTTCCTTTTGAGTTTTGATCCTCGCCGTTGGCGTTGTATATTATATTGCTTGTGTGGTTGTGACCGTCGATTGACGAAGAGCTAGCTCCCGCTTGGGGATGCCTTTTTCTTGATTTCGTATACTATTCATATTGTATTCCGTTTGGGGGCCAGTATTTACAAAGGAGACTCTACCGAAATTTTCAGTAAATTTTTTGATGTTTTAAAAAAACCGCATAATACGGCTTATGCTATTGAAACTACTTGCTTTAAGTTGGTTTTTCCTGCACTCTACTACTTTTCTTGGTTTGGATTTCTGGGTTTTCGGTTTACTTAGATTACGTACGCCTCGAGACGTTCGTAGTTTAAGTGCCGGTCATGTTCCGTACTTTCGGGTCGTGACAATTACGTTAAAGGTTTTCGCTAGAAACCATTCGTAGCCCTCCGTCGTTTCATATGGATAGTCAATAGTATTCAAGCTGTGTATGTTGGCCAAAGTCAAGGCACAGTGTTTGGTAGCTGTTGGGTATTCATATGCAGCATAGATAGATGCGTTGGTTTGGGACAGTTGTATAGCCTTGTTGGCCAAAGTCAAGGGCTTGTACGGGTGGGTTCAAATTAACCTGGATAATGACGGGTAGAACTTGACATGTGACTTATGATATGTTGGCCAAAGTCAAGGTCATAAGAGCATGAGGCAAAAATCACATCGGGAGTTTCAAAAGAACTGAAACTTGCCAGATATGCGCATACCTTCTGGAGTGTGATAACGTGAGTGGATTCCGTCACGTTATCATGCGATGATAGTTGGATCCCGATTCCCACTGATGAGTTGGTTTACTCCTTGGGTGATCCCGGCTAATTCTTCTTTCAGGTTTGGGGAAAATTTGACGTTACAGTGGGAGGTTTCCTGATTAGATAAACTGATAACCATTCTGATCTAGGTTAGAGTGCACGCTGAGTGTTTCTTTTCTCTCTCTCTCTGGCAGCGACCATTGACCCGACCCTAGACTATGACTCAGTGACCAAGTTGACCGAACCTTCTTAAAACTTGCTTTTAGATTGTCAGAGTTGCAAACCTCATTGCCACTCCTACTTTTACCCTTTTCTCCGGAACACCCCGTATTTCTACGAACGTCCACTTCCATTGGAAAAAACCATCGTATGGTTATATATGAACTCGAAGGAATTCGAGGATGGTTTCCGGTTCTGGAGAAAACGAATAGGACTATTCAGTTGTCTTTTCCTTTTACCTTCTCTCTCAGATTGCGAGTACTCCTTGGTTTAGGAGATAGTACACCTATTACGCAAATTGGATAGTCTTCTTCCAAACCTTAGACTGGTGCTGAACGGTGGGGAATGAAGAAAACCAATTAGCCTAAACGGAGTACAGAAGATATTAAGTTAAGACAAAGTAAGGGATTAGTAAGAAGGGCAAAGTAAATTGCGACTGCTATTCATGACCAAACCAAGTATTTCTTCGCCAATCCTAAATCACCTTTGTATTTCTCCAGGACACTCCGTATCACTACGAAGATCCCAAGTTTATTTGATAATCCATCGTATGGTTATATACGAACTCGAATGGAACTTGTTCCAGTTCGGGGATGGATCCTGGTTCAGGAGAAATAGGAATAAAGTACATTCAGGTGTCTTTTATCTTCACCTTCTCTCGCATTGCGAGTGTTCCTAGGATTAGGACAGTACACCCATTATGCTTATTGGATAGTCTTCTTCCAAACCATAGGCTGGTGCCGAACGGTAGGGAAGGAAGAAAACCATTTGTCTTAAAGGGGTGTACAGAAGGTAATGACTAAAGACATAAAAAGGGATTTGGAGAAGTGGCAAAGAATTATAAGGTTGCAGTTGTGAATCTGAATAATGGAAGAGGCATTACTAGGAATACCAGGATACCCCATCTAAACATTTCAATGTTTCAGTTTCACTGTGTATTGTTAAAAGAAAACTGATTTCCCGATTAGACACTTGATCCAGGGTATGTATTTACCAGGTATGATTCTCACATCTGTATAGTTTTACAGATGATGAGTGGGAGTAAGTTATTGGGAATTAGGTGACCATCCTCATTATAACGGGATTCGTTGGAATTGGTGATATTTGAGAAAGTCACCTGGGTTGTTTGCCGGACGACAAATATATGGTTTTGAATATCCGTTGTTATGCACCAATTTCAAATTGATATATCTGTACGTCTATTTTTGTAGAGTGAGACATACTTTTTTGAAATTATGTCTATGACATTTACCTATATCAGTGGATGGTTAGGTAAGGAGCATTGAATAACGGTGTAATTCTTCTTAACCATGAGTACAGTTTTCAACCTACGACACACAGTGATTGAGTTATTAGACTCAGGGGACTTGTACAGAGTGTTGTATATTGTCCAGTGTCCATTAGGACAGAGGGGTTGGTCCTCGTACTATATTCTGTTTACTTATGACTTCTCTGGTTCTTAGACAAGTGTTTCGTAGAAACACAGGGTCCAAGTTTTGAGAAGTTATAGGTATAAGAATAAAGTAGAGAACCAAGTATTGCAAGTATCGGGATTCTTCAAAGTGATCGAAGATGTAGACACTTATGTATGGTATTCAGTTGATAGTAATGATTAAGAGAACTTTCTTCTCTTTCAGGTTACTCATAATTGGAAGTACTCCTAAGTTGAGTAACGCTGATCGGCCTCCTTCCATTTAATTGACATGCATTGGAGACAGCTGCATGATTTGAATCTGGTTCAATTAAATCAGTGCCTCTGTTTCTATATTTGATATAGAACAGTTCATATCTTGACATTGTTAAAGTACGGGGAGTTTTCCGGCTTATTCTTAAAACAAGACTCCGGATAACTTAAGGCACGTTTCTGTAATGGCTGTTTGTGGGTTGACCCGGGCTATGACGAGGGTTGATATTCTACCATCTGGAAGATCAATAGTGATATTGTTCTTGACTCGCCACAGTTTTAATTAAAAATCGATTTTTTTTCAGAAAACAGTAGTGGGAGTATGGTAGAACTGGAAGTGATTCCAGAACCGCAAACGATTACTGAAGATTTGATAAGAACCTAAAGATTCAATCTGGTTTGACATTTCATTGGCCCCTCCGCAGATATGGTGGGTAACCTCAGGCACCCGAGAGGTACTTCGGTATGCTCAAGGACGGTGGCAGGGAGGTTCTTGTTTACCCAGACTTGCCATTGCTGTTGTTCCAGACTGTGAGACCCGGTAGGAAGATGAGTATAGTGTCGTTCTAAACTAGTTTTAGAAGTGTGCGTGTATATGACTCTGCCTGAGGGTTGTCGTAGTCAGTGGGAGCAGCGGAAGCATTGGTGGACATCAGGCTTATGTCTATTTTATAGACTAAAGCAGAATATAGCGGAGATAGATCATCTATTTCTGATGTGACAGTCATAGGTTTGACTTCATCAGAATAGGGGATGGATCTGTTAAGAAGGTAGTAGGGTGTGATGTCCTGGTATTTGATGACATATAAAGAGTAGGAAGTGATATTCCTATACTACAATCGGTTATACTTTGGTCGTCACACAGTAGTTTCTCCACACAGGAATTGGATCTTATATCGTACATTTTGGTTACTAGATCTATGGTTTTAGATCTAGATTTGGGTGGTTTCCCAATCATGGTACTTAGACAGCATTCTAAGAGTATTTAGAATGGACGACTCCTGGCATGGTGGTGTACCTGCAGGTAATGGAGTCACCCTCTCTAAAGGTGTCTTACAGACTAAAGGGGAGAGGGATGTGCATGATTGGCAGATCACTTGCTTAGGCAATTGAGTAAATCATGAGATGTCAAGTACCACACCAGATGTTGTTCTTGCAGTAGGTGCAATAAGTTGATATTCATCAAATCCTGGAGAAACAATCGGAAGCAGTTTTAGAACATAAGTTGATGTTCTAAGGAATTTATAACGGCAGCCTCCTTTAGGAGACGGTTATCATTCCAGGCTTCCAAGGTGACTTGGATGGCAGAGTGGCTGTCAGAGTTATAGTTTTCCTTCTGGCGAGGGGCAGTATTTTGGACAGGTGGTCCAGGTGGATACTGAGGGAAGGCATGGTGCAGGATACTGATTAAGTTCAGTTAACGATACAGTCTAAGAAGTTTGGATTTGGAGTTTATTTATGAGCTAGGTCCCATCAGATATCCAGACACATTCTAAGACAGGTATTACTCATTTCGGGAGATAGCTTTCTTCGCGAACTTGAGATAAAGAGAGACATAGAAAGAAACATCAGAGCGGATCCACTCACTGAGGCTATTCCTCGAATGCAATAGTTTCGCAAACGAGCTTTGTGAGACTGACTAGTAGAGGAGTTGGGTGTTCGGTATCACACGGGCTGTGAGTATGCGACATCGCAATAATTAGCCTTGAGTGCAAGTGGGAGATTGTTGGAGATAGTGCCCTCAGAGTCAATTATTGGATCACAGGCATGTGATTGCAATGATTGAGGGGAGGACCTGTCCCAGTAGGACAGTCTTACTCAAGATGATAGTATGCTATCTGGTTTATCTTTATCATCGTGTACTGCTTTAGGTGACCTTACGAGTCGCTATTACACGTTGATAGAGCCCCTAAGATTCTTGCTTGACTACCAGCAGTATGTGGGCGATCATATACGTGAGAGCTGGAGTCTATAAGCACATCCTTAAAAGGTCCCTAGTCGTGGGAGTTTCGAGACAGGGCATCGATACTCCAGAGTAGACTAGTGTATACAGTCGAGACCCCGACGAGGGGCGGTGGCCGGTCTCACAAGCCACTGGTGTCAGTTGGTTCACCTAAGATGTATATAGGTGCTCATTGGCTTATGAGTACACCGGACAGGACTCGCCGGGAACCTGCTAGTTGGGATTATACCAGATGTCAGATAGCAGTTCCCTGGTGAAATGTGTACAGGATAATTCATCGACCTGAGATCGTCATTTGTCTCGTGTGAGTCCCCACTGTGCTTTGATTACTACCCTACCACGGCTCAAAGGAGTCGTGCAAATAGGTTTTAGTTGGGTACAGTCCCGAGCCACATGGAGGCAGTGAGTGGATCTGCAGGGGTTCGTCTCTCCCGGTATTGGGGGTGAGGTCGCGTTGTGTCTAGGAGAGCCAGAACATGAAAAGTCCTTGGCCAAGGTAGGAGATTTGCTGGTAGGTATTCCAGTAGTATCTCAGGGTGTTCTGGGCTACACTCCGACACGACTTGTACCGCTATTGGGGGTCTGACTTTTACCAACCCCTTAGGCCCGCCATGTGATGCTCATAGACGAACGGACCGCACTGTACGGATATTGTCACTGACAGGATCAGTAGGGTGTCAGGATGTGTTCGCTCATCGACGTCCCTTTTGGTCAATAGCTGGTGGCCCGTCACGTATGGCTAATACCTCTGACGTGCTAGTGGTTAAATCCACAGCCATAGTATTGACGAGTTTTTAGAGTCCACCACACATACAGTTACTCAGGTTTTGGACGAAACGCTGTAGAGGCCATATAGAGATATGGCAGGGTTCGATCAGATACGTGCGGTATTGCACGGATCGTGATCGGACGGTTTTTACTAGCCGGCTTTGGCTTAAGTCGGATCCTAGTATTAGATAGTGTAGTTTTGTCTCTTTGCATTTGTGTTCAGTGGGAATACAAATGCGGGCATGTATATGCAGTAGAGGGGTTTTCCTGTAATTTATTATGGGATCAGTTTTCTGAAGTTGCCAGTTTGCATTCCGTTCCGGCCGGTTTTCCTTTGTTTTTTCGCGGCCGGACTTTCCGTTGGAGGGGGTTATTTGCATGAGTGCAAATAACTTATTTGTGGAGGGGTTTCTTGCTTATGTGTGGCTCCATGATTGTTTATTCACCATGAGATGCTTTTTGAGTCTATTCCTTTGCTTTTCATGTGATGGTTTTGATGATAGTTGATTTGGAAATGGGTGTGACACATATTCATTTTTAATCACACCATTTCTTCATATGCTTTTCTTCTTGTGATTTTCCTCCACCATTATTTCGGGCCGGCCACTATTCTAGGGAGAGGGAGATTGATATTGTGGTGGTGGGAAAAATATACATCTCATTTTCTTTGCTTGCCAAGATTCAAAACCACTCTCCATTGTTCATTCTCTACTCCACATCCATCAAAGGCAACTTCATAACCCTAAAGAGACAAAGTGCTCTACACTAGTCTACAGCAAATCTTGGACGCGTCGGCTAGCCAACTTCGCGCCCGAGTTGCCTCGGTCCAGAGGTGGGAGCCCTTATTCGAATCCGGCTTAGTGGTGCCCTTTCCGACGAGGACGTGACGGACGGAGATTCCGCGGGAGATCGGAGTGGAGACGAAGACCGAAGGACACGGATCGCTTGGTATACTTCTCTACTCCTCTTTTAGTTTGCTAGTAGCTAGGTTAATGGCCCGATCTGGGTGAAAAGTGCGCGGTGGTACCGGTTCAATAGTTTTTGAAAGTTTTTGTTTCCGCGTTTCCGGCGTCGGATCGACGGCCGGGGCGCCGCCGCGGAATTACAGGGACCCAGTGGCGAATACGGATGGCATAAGAGGACGTTGTATTTTTGTTGTTTTCTGCAATGATAGGTTAATGATGGGACGCATTATTATTAATGCAAGAAAATGAACAAAAAGTTGAATTGTTGGAACAATTTAAAAGAAACCACTCGGTTTTTTTTAAAAAGAGGATATTTTTAATTGCGGAGCTTTAACCACTCCATTTAAAAGCTATCAGGTTCCTTTGGTCATATCAAGTTCACTTCGTTCACGGTTTCGCCAAAACCATTCGTAGCCCTCCGTCATTTCATTTGGATATTCAGTAGTATTCAAGCAATGTATTTTGACCTAACGCCAAGGCATAGTGCTTGGTAGCTGCTGGGTATTCATTTGTTGCATAGATAAATGAGTTAGTTCGGGACAGTCGTATTATCATTTTGGTCGAACGTCAAGGATATGTACGGATGGGTTTAAATTAACAAGATAATGATGGGTAGAACTTGACATGTGACTTATGACATTTTGACCTAACGCCATGGTCATAAGAGCATGGGGCAAAAATATATATCGGGAATTTCTAAAGAAACTGAAATTTGCAAAGAGATGCAAACCATTTGGAGTTTGATGAATGTTGGTAGGATTCTTTCAACATTATCATACGATGATATTTGGATCCCGATCCTACTGTGAGTATATGCTACTCATCAGGAGATTCGTCACTTAACGATCAATGCTATAAACCAAGTAGGTGTCAAGAAAGGTGTCAGCGGGGTTACGCCCCCAGAGAAAAGAGGTTATTTAATTAAGGAACTTCGCGAAAGCGTTGGAAAACCTCCCTCGAAGTACCGACACCAGCCTGGCTGAACGGTTAAGCAAGTATTGTACAGTGAGAATAGTCCTGGCTAATTCTTCTTTTATGGTTTAAGGAAGGATTCGAGAAACAGTGGGAGCCATCCAGTTTAGATAAATTAAAAACCACTCTAAACTTGCAAGTGCATCAAGCTAAAGTGTTTCATCTCTCTCTCCTACTTGCAGAACCCTGAAAATGATTGGACTTAAGTTACATTTAGAGAAAAATATATTGACAGGGCCAAACTATAAAGATTGGCTGCGGAATGTCAAAATGGCTTTGACCTATGACAAATTGGGGTATGTCCTCACCGCTAAGGCACCTGCAGTCCCAGGTCCCAAATCCAGTAATGCGGATAAGCAAATCCGCAAAACCTGGGAGTATGATTGCGCGAAGGCCAAGTGCATCGTGCTTGCCTCGATGAACAATGAACATCAGAGGAGGCACGAGGATATGGATCTTGATGCCATATTTCTTTATACAAAAGAACTTTATGGAGAGCAATCTCGTATAGCAAGATACGAGACCTCTAAGAACTTGTTTCGAGCGAGGTTGGCCGTCGGATCATTGGTAGGAGAACATGTCCTAAAGACGATTGGCTATATAGAAGAGCTCGCAGACCTTGGGACGACTTTGGATAATGAGCTCCATACAGACCTTATTCTCCAGTCCTTTCCTTCCACCTACGCCCAGTTTATTCTGAACTTCAACATTCAAAGAAAAGAAGTTGAACTTCCGGAACTCCTTAACATGTTGAGGAGTGCAGAGGGCACCTTGCAGAACGCAAGGGAAACACCCGCTATGTTTGTTAGCGATGCTTCTTCTTCCGGGTCCAAGGCTAGGGCCAAAGGAAGGAAAAAGAAGGCCGCCACCAAATCTAGAGGAGATGTTAGTAAGGTGGGAGCGAAGGGAAAGAAAAAGTTTTCGGTACCAGTTGTGGCCCAGGATGAGTGTTTCCATTGTCATAGGAAAGAGCACTGGAAGAAAAATTGCAAGGCGTGGAACGCCAAGGACCAGAAACCGAAGCAAGCTGTGGCTTCGACTTCAGGTGTGTTTCTAATTGAGAATTGTATGTCAATCAACTCTACTTCCTGGGTATTGGATACCGGATCAGGATCTCATATATGCAATTCATTGCAGGCACTGAGAAACCGTAGAGTGCTAAAGGATGGTGAAATGACCCTGATGGTTCCTAACGGAGCTAGCATGGGAGCTGTGTCCGTAGGGGATTATCACCTGGGATTGACGAGTGGACACATTTCGGTTTTACATAACTGTTTTTGTGTACCCAGCTTAACGTGTAATATCATATATGTTTCCTTATTATCAAATAAAGGTTATGATTTCACGTTTGTAAGTGATGTTGTTAACATCCACCTTAATCATAGTTTGATTGGGTCCAGTACACTGGATAATGGTATATATGTCTTAAACCAACTCCAATTTTTAAATGTCCAGAACATACTAAAAAGTAAGTCTCCAGATTTAAATAAAGGTTCCTTATGGCATTGTAGACTGGGTCACATCAATGAGAGAAGGTTGACTAAGTTACATAGAGAAGGATATTTGGACTCATTCGAATATCAAACTTATACCACTTGTCAATCTTGTCTCAAAGGAAAGATGACAAAAACTCCATTTACTGTACATGGAGTAAGAGCAAGCGAGCTCTTAGGACTCATACACAGCGATGTATGTGGTTCAATGTTTACACATGCAAGAAGTGGTTTTTCCTATTTCATTACTTTTACAAATGACTACTCAAGGTACGGATTCATTTATCTGATGAAACATAAATCCGAGGCTCTTGAGAAATTCCAAGAGTACAAGAATGAAGTAGAAAACCAAACCGGCAAAAGTATCAAGACACTAAGATCTGATCGAGGTGGTGAATACTTAAGTGCCGAGTTCCTAGGTTACCTAGAAGAGAAAGGAATTCTCTCTCAGCTTACTCCTCCATACACTCCACAACATAACGGTGTATCGGAGAGACGGAATCGAACTATATTGGATATGGTACGTTCCATGATGAGTAATGCTGAGTTAACGCGATCTTTCTGGGGTTATGCGCTAAAATCAGCGGCATATCTTTTAAACATAGTTCCTACCAAGACTGCGCCTACCACACCATATCAGTTGTGGAGTGGGAAGAAACCCTATATTCAGTATCTGAAAATTTGGGGATGTCCAGCTTTTGTTAAAAAGCAGCATGTGGACAAGCTCGAGGCACGATCAGTAAAGTGCAAGTTTGTGGGATATCCAAAGAACTCCAAGGGTTATCTATTCTATTACGCAGAGGAACAAAAGGTATTTGTTTCTCGTAATGCCCATTTTCTAGAACATCAGTTTTTAGAAAAGGAAACAAGTGGGAGCGAAATAGAACTGGAAGAAATTCCAGAACCACAAACTACTACTGAAAGTTTGGTAGAACCAGTAGTTCAAGAAGAACAGGACATTCCCGCACCCCTCCGCAGGAGTAGTAGGCCGTCTCATCCTCCTAAGAGATACTACGGTTTTCTCATAGATGGGGATAGAGAGGATTGCATCATCGATGATGATGAACCTACTAGCTTCCAGCAGGCCATCCAGAGCGGCGACTCGGTACGATGGCTAGATGCAATGCGGACCGAAATGGAGTCCATGTACACCAAAAAAGTATGGACTTTGGACTTTGCTCCATATGGGGTAAAACCCATCGGATGCAAATGGATCTTCAAGAAAAAGATTGGGGTAGATGGACAGGTAGAAACCTATAAGGCTAGACTTGTTGCAAAGGGTTTTCGTCAAAGACCTGGTTTGGACTATGAAGAAACTTCTTCTCCAGTGGCTATGCTCAAATCCATTTGGGTCCTTCTTGCTATTGCTGCCTTCCATGATTATGAAATCTGGCAGATGGACGTAAAGACGGCTTTTCTAAATGGAAATTTAGAAGAGTGCATCTATATGGATCAGCCAGAGTGGTGAAGGGTTCCTAGGCACACTAAGGAGGTTCCACAAGGCATCAACCATTCCAAATTCAAAAATTTCCCTGTGTCGAGTAACCCTAATGTGATCCTTAACTAGAGTTTAGGCGAAAACAAATGCGAATAAACAACTTTACTCTTAAAGTGAACGGAAATACAACCTTTGTAGATCCGGTCCTCCACCTCCATAGCTCCGTGACGATGTCCCTTCGCTGCGATCATCGGATCCTAGACTCTCGCGGTGGTTTCATCGGAGAAAAGATCGGGCTAGGTCGTTGACTTCGATGCCGAAGATGATCTACCTCGAGGCAACTCAAGATCAAGCTCCAACTTCACCAAGTCATGAAACTTGTGAGGAAAACACCCTATACTACTTGGCACATGGTAGAGGATGAAGAAATAAGAAGTGGGTTCACTTTGGATTTGGATTTCTCACTTGATTTCATCACTTAGAATTTTCTAGCAAAGCTTTTCTTTCTTCATCAAGAAGAAGAAGAAGAAAGAAAATGAAAAATGAATGAATTAACAATAATAGAAAAACAAGTGATGGTTATCATAATGCAACCATGGTTAAGTGTAGAGAATAAACTAGGGTTAGGTGAATGGTTAGGTTAAGCAAAAGAAACAAAAATGGTTGAACTTTTCAAAGCTTCATGAAGCTTCAAAGTAAATCCAAAAGAAGCAACCATTTCTTTTCTTTCTTTACAGAATAAATAAATAAAATAAATAATCAAGAGAAGATAATAAAACCCTAACCATTCACTTAAACATGGTTTAAAGTAAACACAAACCCAAGTTTGCATGTATCATCAAACATGATACAAACAAGTGCACAAAAAATATATCATATATACAATGTGCACATCAAGTGAGAAAATCCATCATAAGTGAACAAATATTAGTTAATGTAAAATGATACATAAAATATATAATTATACATTAAATCATTAAATCAACACTTGATTTAAAGATCCGGTCATATTGCATATGACCGACTAATATCTAATGTATCGACTTATCGAATCAATGCTCGATTCGATAACTAAGTTATATCTCATACAACCAATCGATGCTTTTATCGCGAGAATAGAATACGGTATCACATACACGCATTATTCTCAGTCCCGCACATATCTCATTTGCGCTCCTATTTCGTTTCGCTTGAGCCAGGAAACCTCTATGTAGGACTCTAAAGACTCGTCAATACGCCGGCAGTAGGTGATGATCATATCAAACACCCACAAGCCGCAAGCGGTCTGCTAAACGTAACGGCCACCCGGGTATTGAGCGATCAGAAGATCAACGAGCAAGCCCGCTCACACTCCTTTGAATCCAACCAGTAACACTTACGGTACAGTCCGGTCTCGTCGTCTGATATGTCGCATATCTCGCCTAGGGGTGGTAAACGTCAGACCCCAATAGCTCGATAAGTCATGTCGATATGAGTTCTATAAGAGTTCAAGAAACTACTGGTAACACTTACCAGTAAATCTCAGCAACCCTGTCCAGGGATTTCCGGTTATAGCCAATCGAACACAGCGCAACATCAACTCCCTATACCGGGAGAGACGAATCCCCTCCTATCGCTCATTGCCTCCATGTGATTCGGGACTGTACCCAAAAACCACCATTTTGCATGCCCTCTTGGACGTGGTAAGGTGGAAATCAAAGCACAGTGGGAATCACACAAGACTCTATGACGATCTCGGGTCTACAGACTAACCTGTACCAGTGTCACTAGAGAACCGCCATCTGACGTAAGGTATAATACCATCTGGGAGTTCTCGGCGAGTCCGTCCAGTGTACCCAGTCTCCACTGAGCACCCGTATAGCATCTCTGATGTCAAACACCAATGGATATGGGATCATCCATCGCCCATCTGTATGGGTCGAGAAGGTATACGCTAGTCTACACTGGTATATCGATGCCCTGTCTCGATACACCCACGACTAGGGACCTTGAAGGATGTACTTATGGACTACCATGTCCCCACTAGTATGATCTGCATCATAGTCCAGGTAGTCAAGTACACATCCTAAGGGCTTTACCAACATGTAACAGAGAGACAATCAGTGTACACGTTAAGGTAAAGATCAACCAGATAGCATACTATCATGTCGAGCAAGAAAGTCCTCCCCATATATGTCCAAGCATCCACTACAATATACATCCTATGTATAGTAATGGCCTTTAGAGCATACATATAACTAACAATCTCCCACTTGCACTAGGTCCATCTGTAGCAGTGGTTGCAGTATCTCATACTCAACCATCCCATAAAAGTCTCTCTCTGGGAAAAGGCCTTTGTGAGTGGATCCGCCGTGTTGTCCTCTGAGTCTACTTTCCTAACCTCGATCACCCTGGAGATCAACTATTTCCATGATCAGGTGATGCTGCCTCAGAATACGCCTGGGTCTCTGATGGGACCGGGGTTCCTTGGAATAAGCCATAACTCCATTGTCACACAATGGGAGGAACTAAGTTCATCTCATGAACTAATATACACCCAGACAGCCTCTTTGGTAGCATCTTAAGTAGCGATGTATCTTGCCTTTAATCGTCTAGTATGTCACGGTATCTAGCTTGGAACTCTTCCAACATACCGTCCCTCCATAGAGGGTAAAGACAATGCCTGTGACTGACATTCAGTCGTCCTTATCACCCTGGAACACTTCCAGTGATTCTCCCCAGGATCGATTGATACCATCTCACTACATCTAGTGAGAATCCTAACATCCATTTAGATCTATCTCATAGATCCAAAACCCAGGATTTAGTAGGTATCACTTTGATCCTATGTGGAGAATCATTGTGATAAGCGGAGATTGATCGAGCGTAGTATAGGAAGCTCCTTCCCTATCAAGAGTATATCATCCACGTACTCTACGAGGATCATCACCATACTCCCTACTACCTTTTTGTTTGTACAAGGTTCATCTACCATTTTGATGATGTCAAACTCTTTGACTACTACATCAAAATAGACGTTCAAACTCAGCGATGCCTGCTTTATCCTATAAAGCATCTTATACACGTTTCCGCTGCTACCACTGTCAACGAAGCCCTCTGGCTGTGTACTTACAGACGCTCTCTTCTAAAACATCATTTTAGAAAAGCAGTCATGACACCCAACCGCCAGATATCGTAGTTATGGTATGTAGCCGTGGCAAGTAGGATCCGGATGGACTTAAGCATAGCCACTGGAAAAGGTTTCATCATTATCCACGCCTGGTCGATGACGAAAACCTTTAACAAGTCTAGCTTTGAAAGTCTCAACTTTTCCATCTACACCAAGTAATCTTCTCAAGATATACTTGCTCCTGATGGGGATTTAACCCTTCAGATATAGCAACCAAAGTCCATACTTTGTTGGTGTACAAGGATTCCATCTCAGATCACTAAGCATCCAGCCATTCTTATAGAGTCTTACTCCTGATGGTCAGCTCGAAACTAGTTGGGTCATCATCTCATGATCCAATTCTCGCTCCCACTGTCATAGAGAAACCGAAGTATCTCTCAGGTGGGTGAGGAACCCTACTAGATTGGCGGAGAGGCTGAGGTTCGTTGGTTACTATTGAATCCTTTGGTTCTATCAAATCATCTGCTGTATTTTGTATAGCTGGAACCTTTCCAGTTCTACAGAACAGACCGTGTCTCGAGCTTTTCCGGATCTTGCCTTTTAGGCATAGGCCGGACAACTCCAAATCTTAACTAACTTAAGATATGGGCTCTTCCCTTTCCATATCACATATGAAGTGGTAGGCAACTGATTTGATTTGAACCATATTCAATAGGTATGCAGCTTCTCAAGTGCATAACTCCCAAAAAGGAAATAGGTAACTCAGTAGTACTCATCATAGAGCACACCTTATCATATAGGGTGTGATTGCTCCGCCCTGATACACCGACGTGCTGTGGTGTATACGGAGGAGTAATGCTGAGAGAGAATCTCATTCTCCTTTAGAAAAGTCCAAGAATTCCGTTCTCAAGTATTCTCCTCCTTGATCTCATCAAAGGACATAATACTTATACACGTATTGGTTCTCTACTTCTAACTTATATTCTGTGAATATCTCAAAAGGTTCGGACTTGTGTTTCAACAGGAACATATGACTGAATCTTGAGAGATCATCAGAGAATGTAATGAAGTACAAAGAACCGGTCCTGGCATGTGTAGACGGGGAACCTTACATACATCAACATGTATCAATCCCAAGAGTTTACTAACTCTTTCTCTGTTTCCAATAAACAGAGCTGTGGTCATCTTATCTTTGTGACATGACCGACAAGTTTTCACAAGATGTAAATTCAAACATATTTAAATATGCATCTATGTGCAACTTAGCTAGTCGGGTCGCATTGATATGACCTAGTCTACAATACCTCAAGAAGGATCCGTTCATTTCTGAACTCTTCCACTTTTGTGTGTTTCGTATACTAAGAACTGTAGTTTGATTTAGATCATCAATGCTTTTAGATAACGTGCCTGAACCGATCAACTTTTGATATAGGAAATGTTCAAAACATTATCCAACAATACAAAATTTTATCTTTTCTTTACTAATAAAGAGACTGATTGTCACGACCCACCCCCAATACAGAGAGTATTGTCCACTCTGGCCGAAGCCGCACGGTTTTGTCCTTTGAAACGAACCGGACCCGACCAGGGGCCACTTCCCAGGAGGTCACCCATCCCAGGACTTCCCTGGCCCGAGCACGCTTAACTACGGAGTTCTTCAAACTCCGGAGTTCCGATTCATCCAAAAGGCGTCTCTGTATTGAAGAGGGTATCATTCCATTTATAGTACAGGTCTTGACTTCTTTCGGAATGTATTCCGAAGATTCTCCATGTTCTACAGTGGGTCCCCATGCTTATCTGGTATAAATGGGTATACCAGATAATACCTAGGGTATTACATTCTCCCCCACTTAGAACAATGGTTCGTCCTCGAACCACAGACCTACTATTGAGGAACCATCTCTGATACCATTCTGTCACGACCCACCCCCAATACAGAGAGTATTGTCCGCTCTGGCCGAAGCCGCACGGTTTTGTCCTTTGGAACGAACCGGACCAGACCAGGGGCCACTTCCCAGGAGGTCACCCATCCCAGGACTTCCCTGGCCCGAGCACGCTTAACTACGGAGTTCTTCAAACTCCGGAGTTCCGATTCATCCAAAAGGCGCCTCTGTATTGAAGAGGGTATCATTCCATTTATAGTACAGGTCTTGACCTCTTTCGGAATGTATTCCGAAGATTCCCCATGTTCTACAGTGGGTCCCCATGCTTATCTGGTATAAATGGGTATACCAGATAATACCTAGGGTATTACATTACTTTGTCACGACCCAAAATTGGCCCGTGACGGCCCTAATACTACGCAACGCCTAAAGACGCAACGTAGTAAAAGAAAGCCAAACCCAGAAATCTAAACCATGAAAATACGGAAAAAAGATAATATAAGTTTTGGAAACATTTGAAATCGCAACCCAAATTCTTTAAAAAGGTCTACTTTCTTTCTTTAAAATTTTAGCAACACCCCCTTTTTGTAAAGACTAATCAAGATGAATACAACAGAATATACGACGCCGTAGCGAAGAAATAAAGACAATAGAGAAAAGCTGTATATAAAAGACATCAAATCCACAAAGATACACAATAGCGTCCTCACCAAGTCTCTAAGTCAACAATACAATAGTAGATGGAGAGTACAAAATACAACGAATGTACAATATGAAATACAGATAATCATCTAACCCACCTAAGCAAATGGTACTGTGAGCTGATGCGGTATCTATAGCAAAAGATGATAGCTGGATAGCTGAATGGAGGAATAGCCTGCCTCGACTACTCTGGGGAAAAACCTGAAACACCTGTGGCACAACGGGGGTGAGTTGCCAACTCGTGAATAGTAGATAACATATGCAGGTAATCGCAGGAATGTACGTACAGCATGAATCTAAGATATGCGATTACAGTAATAACATGTCATGCAAATGCTGAAATAAGGGAAGTACAGTAACAGGTACAATCAATATGTGAAGCAATAGTAACATGACAATAATATGCAATAACCATGCAATAGGGATATGAGAAAGTCGATTTGCAGCTATTATAAGGGTACACTCACCGGTACTACCAATAGGTGAATCTGTGCATAAAGTAGATAAGTGTGAGGTATAGGGTGGAGTATGTCATTTCCACGGAAACCTGACATCGTGGTAGGATCACAATCCATCAAGACACTCAAATCCCAAATCATCAATCGGCCCCCAAACTGGGCTCTCACATCACATAGATCTCACATCACCTCAAGTACGATATCGAATAGCTCTCCTATATCTCGAATGTACAAATCAACCATCTCTTTCATATCCAAAATCCAATCTCAATGGATCACCTAATAACCCAAGTCAAATCTCAAATAATCTCTAACATCCTAAACATATATATATACAGAAATAAAAATGATGGGGGCAATACACATATATTAGCGTCCCATTCCACTAATATTGGTGTAAAGGTATATATAACAACGGCTAAATCCCCTGTTATATATACAAAGGTATTAAAAGAAATATCATGAAAACAATGTGCCAAGCATCGACACAGAAATCCTGATAGGTACGTATCATACGCTGTCCGGAAAGCACGAGTGTCTAGCTCTGACCCTCGCCTTTCGACGTATGCATACGTGCATGACTCCCAACGGTGTCTCCATGACCCCCGCCGAGTCATCAGTACTGTCACCAGTAGGTACTCGCCCGCCTCCAGGCTCAATCGGCAACATCCATCGATCTTCTTGCCGAGGGGAACCATACCGGGCCCCACCATGTACTCTCATACGGCAACCACACCTCGTATGGAGTATATAATCAGCACCGATAAAACTCATGGTGGACGCGCAAATATCATATCAAGGAAACCGGGTTTTTAAATGTATGCATAATTTCATGAACTCCCACGGTTCCCAAATCCAGAAAACACCATGTAAAATCCAAATAATAATGCGCAATCTAGGAATAAACATATGCGATATATCTGAAATGCGAGCATATAAATGAGAATATGTAGCTGAAACCAGATGTATGCAAAACCAATAAGGTACCGCTAAGTAACATCAGTAAAGGTAAATATGTAACTGCAACTGAATATGTGTGTAACATACAGGTGTAGCAATGTATAGGTATCTACCTATAAGAACCGATGTCGTATACCCCCCACCCGGGTATAAGAAAATATGAGTAAGGTATACCTGTAGATGTATCGTAAAGGGTAAGTGTACCTATCACTAATGGTATGATACTCTATAGGTATATAGGTATGGTAATGTCATCTGTGATAAGCAATAGAATCTATAAGGGGTTGTGTGTGATATGGCAATTATTGACGGTGTGTGTGTAGCATACAATCCGTGCTCGTGCAACATGAACCGTCAATAATGTGTGCAGTGTCCTACGGCTGATAGTCACAGTATAACTATATCAAGGAAATAAAGTAAAGGCGCAATTCTAACAATGACGTAGAATGTGCGACAGGTATTGAATCCTAGCCCAGACGCATAACGCCATGCGGGCGATTCCCATGTAGATGTTAAATCTACTCACCTACGCTCCACGCTAGGTGAATCCTACCATCTGCTCCCCCTGTAGCCGTGTCCGTAGTCCCTGTCTGCAATCCTGCAAATAAGACATGGAAATCACATATAAGCCAAATATTCCGCGAAACGCGATATCGAATCAAAACGAGAAACTCGCGTCGCGAACTAAACGCGCGT
This sequence comes from Agapanthus africanus, assembly GCA_030015575.1. NCBI lineage: Eukaryota > Viridiplantae > Streptophyta > Magnoliopsida > Asparagales > Amaryllidaceae > Agapanthus > Agapanthus africanus. The sequence continues at coordinate 368,492,690 of CM057346.1, forward strand.
GTGCACGATACGCTGAAACGTGTGTGTACGCGTCTAAAACCATCGCGACACGCCGCGATACGCTGGATCACAGAACCCACTCACGTATCGCACGTATCGCGCAAACACAACGAACACCTAAAACGATATATAGTCCCAGATTTTCCCACAGGCCAAAACTTACAAAACTAGACATGCCAAAGAACTAGACAACACAGCAGGGAACCCTACACAAAACCCCAACACCCCAGTCCCCTTCTGGGCCGCAATTGGCGGCCAATATGGAATAATTGGCGGCCTGCATTGGGAGTTAGGGGGTCGTGCTTAGGTGGTGGTGTCTAAACCTAGGAATCATGTCCCAGTCTTCTCAATTTTGTTCTGTAGGGTCTGGGTCCAAAGCAGATTCCAGATGTCCAATATATCGTATAAAAACGACAATTTAGCAAAATAAGCAAACCCTATGGTATTTTAGTGTAATCTGGGCTATTTCTCAGTTGAGGTGGCCTAACAACACTAAAATGAGCTAGGTTAACCAATTCCAACACATTTCAACCAAAATTCCACACAAAACACCTAAACTGGCACTAAACTCACATTAAACGCAAACCGAAGCTAAACTAACATATAACTAAGCAATCTAGGAATTGGGTTAAGGAAATATACCTAAAAGGATCTCAAGAGAGCAGGTGAAGAAGTGGAGAAGAGCTTCTATAGGTTGCTGGAGCTCCTGCTACTGCTGTTGATGCCTGCTGTTGCTACTGCTGCTGCTTGCTGATGTTGCTGTTGTTTCTATTGTTGATGCTGTGGCTGCTGCTGCTAGCTGATGCTGATGGTGCTGCTCTTGCTGCTGCTGCTGAAGCTTGTGTATGTGTGTTTGAGAGTGTGAGGGAAAAGAGAGTGAGAGAGAGAAATGAGAGCAACCAATCCACCCCCCCTTCTCACTCTCTCTCACTTCATTAAATGAGCATGGCACAAGCCATAATGCCCCATGCCCTCTCTCTCTCAAAGTCAACATTCAACCCATCAAAAACAAACAATTTAAAACTCTTTTTATTTTAACAACCATAACACTTAAACAATCTTAAAACTAGATTAGGGAAAAATGGTTAGTTTACCATGTTGTAAATCATGGCTAAACCCCAAATTACACCCAAGTTATCATGCACAAGTGTGTGTGTGCCTAACAAAATTCTAATAAAATACACATTAAATAGGATAAAATATTTAAAACTTAGTTTGGTAAACTTTTTATTAAAATCCATACATTAAAATATAATTAGCTACAAAACACATTCTAAGGTGTTACACTGATATGATTTTGTATATCAGGTTCGGTATCTAATAACATTCGTTCAAAATCAATGTATTTGGAATACAGGGTGACAGTGACCACCAGACTTGGCTGCAACACTTGCACCGTTTTCTGTCTTATGAAACGTATCACCCGTTCTCAGTTCTCTACCTTTCTGTAGCCCATGTAATAGATTACATAAGCGGGATCCTGATCCGGTATCACATACTCAGGACGTAAAGGATACTGAGAAACAGTACTAAGTAACGAACACACCCGAAGAAGATGCATCAGCATGCACTTTCTTCGTTTGAGCGGCACGGGAATTCTGGTAATCCCCTATTTCCTGCTCTGTCTTATAACAATTATAAGTTGGAGCGGGACCAACGTTCCCCAGCTCAGTATAACAAGCGGGTTCGGTCAATACATCCGTATTATTATCTTGATTAAGGCGTGATATGGTCGCTACCTGGAGAGAGAGAGAAGAAAACACTCTGCGTGTGCTCTGTCAAGATTAGATTGGTTATTATTTTATCTAATCAGGATGGCTCCCACTGTTTTTATCAAATCTTCCTTCAAACCCTAAAATGAAAGTCTAGCCGGGATTAATTACACACTACAAGTTCGCCAATCTTTCAGCCAGGCCAGTGTCGGTACTTTGAGGGAGGTCTCCAGTGCTTTCGCACGAACCTAATTACAGTAAACCTCGTTTTTCCAGAGGCGTAACCCCGTTGACACCTTTCTAGACACCTACTTGATCGGCTAATTGTAATGTGTAAAACTCTCCCAGGAGTAACAATTACTCGCAGCGGGTATCGGGATCCAACTATCTCATAAAAGGTATGCAATCTCATTGCAAATTTCAACACTTGAAATTCCCGATAATATTTTTCTCCAAACGATCTATGACCTTGACAAGGTCAACAAACCATAGACCGTAATTCAAGTTCATCCCGTCATTTCTTGATTGAATCAAACCCACCCGCACGACCCTTGACAAGGTCAACAAGGCCATACGACTACCCTAACCCAATCTGCATCATATGCATAAGCAGATAAATACTGGTTAGCTACAGCACACTGCGCCTTGATAAGGTCAACAAACGCAGCACGAATACTAAGCAGGGCTTATCTGAAATGACGGAGGGCTATGACAGGCTTTTCTGAAAACCTATTGCGTAATGAACTTGATATCGTTGCAGAATCAAATGATTTTGAAATGGAGTGTTTTCGAGGCTTTTCTAGTTTTGCTAAAGGGGTCAGTCCCGGTGAAGGGATCGTCGGCTCTTTCCTCGTCGAATGAGGTGCGGAATATATCATATATATCACTGTGCAAAGAAAGAACTATAGAAGAAATCAAAAGACAAACCGAGTGTGTAGCATCTGCCAGTTATTGCTAAAGGGGTCACTCCCGGTGAAGGTATCGTCGGCCCTTTCCACATCGAATAAGGTGCAGGATATATCATATATACCGCTGTGCAAAGCAAGAACTGTAGCTACCTGTTTTATTTTTGAAATTCGATTCTACAACATCTTTAGGTTTCTTTTACTTTCATTAATCATATTAATGAAGTCCCTTCATTTAAGTCACCTAAACATCACAGATAAATACGACGTACACTTATGCCATCTGTGTTCGCTTCGATGTCCCCTCGTGCACCGTTAGGTTAGGTGACTAACGGCAGAGCGGGACAGGGCTAGCGCGGATGTAAAACATAAGTAACGTCTATATAATATATCATATATACTATATATATAGTATCTATCACAACATATCAAATGATCACATCACAAATATCGCAGCAGAAGAATATCATATGAAATATTGGATATACTAGGACGTCCGTGTTTTCAATACGAGCAAGTATAAAACACGGATTCCACGGTCGTGATGAATAGCCAATCCCACACCCCTAGACCCCTACGAGAGCGGCAAGCAACCCTACCAATTCTAGGGTTAGGAGACCCGGACTCGACTCCTCGAGATGGTCTCCCACTGGACCCTAGAACCCGGTTACTTGTGCTCCCCTCCTTGGGTCTATCCTAATGCGGAAAAGTAAATAATATACAAAAGGGTGACATCTTCCGCAACCTGGAAGTGCCCCAATAAAAGAATATTACATACAAGTTTTTACATGAATGAAAATGAAAAACACTCATCTCACATAAAAAAACCCCGGCACACGACGATCCAACATAACATATCCAGCAACACATAACATCACATGTCATCAACGTAAATAAACATGCGTATCGCAATTGTCGTTGACATATAGCGACGAAACCGGCGATATCACATATTACACTTACGGTCACAGAAAAGAAATTGTAAAACTACAACAGTTGGAATCCGCAACCTCCTTAGACATCGCATGCCTAACCATCTGAATTCCTTAGACATCACATTCCTAACGATTATAAACCCCGCATTTTAGTCTCTTTATCGAAAACTCTTTTCAATATCAAGTCGGGCAATTCAACAAGATTCCCGACATTTTAATCGAATGCTCGTCGAAAACTTTAGTAGACGGCCGCACCCCCGATGCCGTCGACGAAGTGCACCAAGGCGGAACACCGCTGCCGCGAGCACCCGAACGGATGCTTTCGGTGACGGGGTTCTCCTACAGTCACTTGGTCCGGGCTATGGGTGTGGCTGTCTGTTATGTTTACCCGGCGAGTATCCGCATACGCTACGTGATTGCGACATACTTTTGATCACATCAAAATTCCGTGGCAACCGATCAAGTGAGACTAAAGTGCTGTGTTTATAACATCCAAATCAGTTATCTCATAACTACTTGTGGATTCCAAATATTGTATCACATTCCAGATAAATAGAAAATGTTAAACTTTTCGATCGAACAATCAAACACCCAATGTTTCCCAATACAGCTCAACACTTGAAATAAGTTCAAAAACATCCACTTCATGCCTCAGTACCAACGGTCCAGCCGTAGAAAGGTCAAGCCAACGCCTTACATGTGGCACGCCGTACTGCCCCAAACGCTAAGGTTCAAAGGGCAGTTCAAGACGGTCATATAATCGAGTTAAGGTTTGTTGTCTTCTAGAGGGTCCATCGCGTTACTTGCACTACTTAGAACATTCTTAAACTACGGAAAAATCCAACACTTGAAAATTTCCCGGCAGGGGAAAAAGTGGGTATTTATATCCGATCGATCTTTTAACAGTTTCTAAAATATCCGGAAAAACATAAAAAAAGTTAAATTATCCGATCAAATTAACGAGTCCCCAATAAAACCCTAGAAAATTCAACACTTGAGTGGAATAAAAAAAAATTCCTATAAAAAATTTCCAAGAAAGGACCTAAGAATAAATATATGAAATTTCAGGGACTAAGTCCAAATTTTTGCCGAGGAACCGCCGCCAAACCCTTGGTGTCGCCGCGGTTCCGCGGTCACATTATTGACTTAGGGGACCGTATTTCACAGTAATTCTTTGTTTTTGCTGCTTGTTTTTCTGAGAATTTTTAATTCACAAAAATCCACTGTTTTGAAAAATGTACAGAGAATGGTTTTTTCGGGGTTTACGGGTTCGATCGGACTTCTAACTTCGTCTACATTTCGCCTAAAGCTCTAGCTAGGCTCTGATACCACTGAAGGGTTCCTAGACACACTAAGGAGATTCCACAAGGCATCAACCATGCCAAATTCAAAAATTTCCCGGTGCCGAGAAACCCTAATGCGATCGTTAACTAGAGTTTAGGCGAAAACAAATGCGAATAAACAACTTTACTCTTAAAGTGAACGGAAATACAACCTTTGCAGATCCGGTCCTCCTCCTCCATAGCTCCGTGATGATGTCCCTTCGCTGCGATCATCGGATCCTAGACTCTCACGGTGGTTTCATCGGAGAAAAGATCGGGCTAGGTCGTTGACTTCGATGCCGAAGATGATCTACGTCGAGGCAACTCAAGATCAAGCTCCAACTTCACCATGTCATGAAACTTATGAAGAAAACACCCTATACTACTTGGCAAGTGGTAGAGGATGAAGAAATAGGAAGTGGGTTCACTTTGGATTTGGATTTCTCACTTGATTTCATCACTTAGAATTTTCTAGCAAAGCTTTTCTTTCTTCATCAAGAAGAAGAAGAAGAAAGAAAATGAAAAATGAATGAATTAACAATAATAGAAAAACAAGTGATGGTTATCATAATGCAACCATGGTTAAGTGTAGAGAATAAACTAGGGTTAGGTGAATGGTTAGGTTAAGTAAAAGAAACAAAAATAGTTGAACTTTTCAAAGCTTCATGAAGCTTCAAAGTAAGTCCAAAAGAAGCAACCATTTCTTTTCTTGCTTTAAAGAATAAATAAATAAAATAAATAATCAAAAGAAGATAATAAAACCCTAACCATTCACTTAAACATGGTTTAAAGTAAACACAAACCCAAGTTTGCATGTATCATCAAACATGATACAAACAAGCGCACAAAAAATATATCATATATACAATGTGCACATCAAGTGAGAAAATCCATCATAAGTGAACAAATATTAGTTAATATAAAGTGATATATCAAATATATAATTATACATTAAATCATTAAATCAACACTTGATTTAACGATCCGGTCATATCGCATATGACCGACTAATATCCAATGTATCGACTTATCGAATCAATGCTCGATTCGATAACTAGGTTATATCGCATACAACCAATCGATGCATTCATCGTGAGAATAGAATACGGTATAACATACACGCATTATTCTCGGTCCCGCACATATCTCATATGCGCTCCTATTTCGTTTCGCTTGAGCCAGGAAATCTCTATGTAGGACTCTAAAGACTCGTCAATACGCCGGCAGTAGGTGATGATCATATCAAACACCCACAAGCCGCAAGCGGTCTGCTAAACGTAACGGCCACCCGGGTATTGAGCGATCAGAAGATCAACGAGCAAGCCCGCTCACACTCCTTTGAATCCAACCAGTAACACTTACCGTACAGTCCGGTCTCTTCGTATGATATGTCGCATATCTCGCCTAGGGGTGGTAAACGTCAGACCCCAATAGCTCGATAAGTCGTGTCGATATGAGCTCTATAACAGTTCAAGAAACTACTGGTAACACTTACCAGTAAATCTCAGCAACCCTGGCCAGGGATTTCCGGTTTTAGCCAATCGAACACAGCGCAACATCAACTCCCTATACCGGGAGAGACGAATCCCCTCCTATCGCTCATTGCCTCCATGTGACTCGGGACTGTACCCAAAAACCACCGTTTTGCATGCCCTCTTGGATGTGGTAAGATGAAAATCAAAGCACAGTGGGAATCACAGAAGACTCTATGACGATCTTGGGTCTACAGACTAACCTGTACCAGTGTCACCAGAGAACTGCCATCTGACGTAAGGTATAATACCATCTGGGAGTTCTCAGCGAGTCCGTCCAGTGTACCCAGTCTCCACTGAGCACCCGTATATCATCTCTGATGTCAAACACCAATGGATATGGGATCATCCATCGCCCCTCTGTATGGGTCGAGAAGGTATACGCTACTCTACTCTGGTATATCGATGCCCTGTCTCGATACACCCACGACTAGGGACCTTGAAGGATGTACTTATGGACTACCATGTCCCCACTAGTATGATCCGCATCATAGTCAAGGTAGTCAAGTACACATCCTAAGGGCTTTACCGACATGTAACATAGAGACAATCAGTGTACATGTTAAGGTAAAGATCAACCAGATAGCATACTATCATGTCGAGCAAGAAAGTCCTCCTCATATATGTCCAAGCATCCACTACAATATACATCCTATGTATAGTAATGGCCTCTAGAGCATACATATAACTAACAAGTGGGAGCAGCGGGAAAGTATGCAAGTTGCTTAAATCCATTTATAGATTAAAGCAGGCATCACGGAGTTGGAAAATCTGTTTTGATGAAACGGTTAAAGAATATGACTATATCAAAAATCCAGATGAAATATGTATATATAGTAAAGTTGTAGCAAGAACTGTCGTATTCCTCGTCTTGTACGTGGATGATATTCTATTGATAGAAAATGACATTCTTATGCTACAATATGTCAAAGGAATCTTGTCACACAGGTTCTCCATGAAAGACCAGGCTGATGCCTCTTACATTCTGGGGATCCGGATCTATCGTGATAGATCCAAGAGGATGTTGGGACTTTCGCAGTCCAGGTATATCGACACTGTACTGAAAAGATTCAGTGTGGAAGATTCTAAGCGCGGTAAACTACCTGCTTGTCACGGAATCACCCTATCCAAAGAGATGTCTCCCAAGACTGATTTAGAAAGGGAACGCATGTCTATTATACCCTACGCTTCTGCGGTAGGCTCTATAATGTATGCGATGTTGTGCACCAGACCAGATGTAGCTTACGCACTGAGCGTGGTAAGCCGGTATCAGTCAGACCCAGGGGAGAAGCACTGGATAGCGGTAAAGAACATTCTCAAGTACCTGAGGAGGACTAAGGAGATGTTCTTGGTTTACGGCAGAAAAGACCTCAAGATGGAGGCCTTTGCTGATTCCAGCTTTTAGAGTGATAAGGACGATCCCAAGTCTATATCAGGTTTTGTCTTTACCCTCAATAGAGGGGCGGTGTGCTGGAAGAGTTCCAAGCAGGACACCGTTGCTGACTCCACGATGGAAGCGGAGTATATTGCTGCTTGCGATGCCACAAAAGAAGCGGTCTGGATGAAGAAGTTTCTAACAGAACTTCAGGTGGTTCCTACCATTGTTGATCCAATACCTCTGTATTACGACAACAACGGAGCTATAGCTTTAGCGAAGGAACCAAGGTCCCATCAGAAGTCCAGACACATCTTAAGGCGGTATCACCAGATCAGGGAGATCATTGATCGTCGGGAGATCGAGGTTCGGAAAGTTGCTACTGAAGAGAACATTGTTGATCCATTCACGAAGGCCCTACCTCAGATTCAGTTTGAGAGGCTACTCGAGATCATCGGTCTTCGATATGCCAGTACATAGCCCTAGTGCAAGTGGGAGATTGTAAGTGTATATGCCCTAGGGGCCATTATTGTATCATACTAGTTTGTATATTACTTAATTGAAGCTTGGGATATTCACATGTATATAACAGTCTTGCTAAACATGGTAGTATGCTACTTGGTTTTTCTATCTTAATATGTGAGTATACATATTGATAGAGCTCTTAGGATCTTGCTTGACTACCGGCGTTGTGATGGCAGTCACACTAGTAGGGGCTGGGTAGTCTACAAACACATCCTTATTCAAGTCACTAGTCGTAGGATTATCGAGACAGGGCATCGATACTCCGGAGTAAACTAGTGTGTACGCTTCTCATCCCAGTTGGGGAGATGGTCTATCACACAGCCGTCAGTACATCGTACTGGAGATAGTATGCAGGTGCTCGTTAGGTTACGGGTACACCGGACAGGACTCACGGGGAACTGTTAGTTGGTATTATACCAGTCGTCAGTTAACAGTTCCCAGGTGACATGAGTACAGCATAGTCCGCAGACTTGACACTGCTACTTCGCCTCGAGTGTGTCCTACTATTCTTAGATTGCTACCCTACCACGGCTCAAAGGAGTCGTGCAAACAGGTAGCAGTTGGGTGCAGTCCCGAGCACTTGGAAGCAGTGGCGGTTAGACAGGATTCGTCTTTCCCTGTATTGGGGGTTGATATCGCGCTTTGTCAGAGGGCCATTACGCAAAGTCCCTGGCCAGGGCAAGTGAGATTTACTGGTAGGTTCCAGTTGTTTTCTCAGGGTGTAATGGGCTACGCTCCGACACGACTTATACCACTATTAGTGGACTGACGCTTGCCGCCCCCTAGGCCCGATATGCGATAGTCTTAGACGAACAGACCGGACTGTACGGAGATAATCACATCAGACTCGGTAGGAGTTCGGATGGGTTTCCTCATCGGCCTTCTTATCAACATCTACCTGGGGACCGTTACGTACAGCTAGTGCCGCTTGCGGTCTGTGGTTAAACCCACTGCCAGTGTAGTAGTCGAGTCTTTAGAGTCCCATACAGAGAGTTTCCCTGATCCAGGCGAAACGATATAGAGGTCGTATGGTTTTACGACAAGGGTTCGGACGCATACGTGTGTTTACGCACGTACGACTTTCGGACAGTTTTTACTAGCCCGCTTTGGTTTAAGCCAGTTTCTCGTATCGGGATATTGGATTATACAGTCTAAAGTTTTTCCGTGTTTTCACGGATGGGAGGGGTGTTCTCGTAATTTCGCGAGAAGCTTCTAGAAGGATGGTGACTTTGGGGTTTAGGTGGCATAAGTATTAAATAAGATTAGTGACTCATTTGTGTGATTCATCCTTGTCATTAATGCATCATAAATGCTTAATGACTCATGTAGATGAATCACTAATTTGTATTTATGAAGCATGGTTGTTAAATCCTTTATTAGATTTATCTTGATAATGATAATGCTTCATATATATCATGAGAGATCATTATCTCATTCCATTCTCTTGCTCACATTCTCTCTCCTCAAGCTCTCTCTCTTCAAACCCTAATCCTCCCCTCTCATGTGTTGGGACCAAGGATTAGAATAGACTACTTAATCCATAACCCCTCTCTATATCACCTAGGTTACTTAGATTAGCACTTTAAGAAACCTAGTTACCTCAAGTTAGAGGTGAAGCTTGAGGTAAAGCTCTCGGGTGGATCATCTACTACATAGAGAAGGCCGGAGAGGACGTGGAGAACGAAAATACGAAGGACACGGTTCATTAGGTATAATCACTTTTCATAGTAGTTGATAACTTCTATGATTCTTGTTAGTTATAGTTTAGCAAAGATTCTCGGTTAGTCGATGTTTATGCAAAGAACAAGATCGTTTTTTAATTATCCGCCTCCCCGCAAGTCGTAGGGTGTTTTACATCGACTTACAGAGATTCGAGTTGACTCGTCGGAGACAAGGACTGATCCGGATAGTACACCGGTTGTGCCCGAGCAGGCTGTTCCTGCCGTGATAGATTAGGGGCTGGTGTGCAGGAGATGCGCCAGACGGTAGGATCCAGTATGCAGGAGATGCGCCAGATGATGGGATCTCTAGTTGAGACACTTCAAGCGCAGTGACCATAGGTAGTTCCACCCGTTGCAGAGATCTCGGTGATACCCACAGTACAGGCAGTTGTCCCTATCACTACAGAGAGGTCATCTCAGTATCGCTGTCAGAGTTTATGAGGCTGAAGCCTTCGGTCTTCACAGGCACCGATGCTGTCGAGGACCCACAGTCTTTCATTGATAGGATGGCGCGGATATGTCGTTCACTTAGATGCGCAGATGCGAGATGGGTTGAGTTCGCGAGCTTTCGCCTGGAAGGTCTCGCGCAGAAATGGTATGAATCAGTCGAGAAGGGTAGAGCAGCAGGTCTTCCTCCTATGACCTGGACAGAGTTCGTGGCGCTATTCTTTGCCCGTTTTCTCCCACTGAGCGTCAGAGATGCTAGAGCACGTAGGTTCGAGTCATTACGTCAGACTCCGGAGATGTCAGTGGCAGAGTATGATGTCCTGTTCACCGAGCTATCAGTGTATGCTCCGTACCTAGTGGCTACTGAGGAGTTGCGAGTCAAAAGATTTGTCCGAGGCTTACTTACACCATTGTTTCTTGCGATCAGCGCACAGCATTACGAGGCATATGTAGCAGCTGTGGACGCAGCCCTATTAGTCGAGGAGCGCCTTGCTGAGACTTCGGTAGTTCTAGAGCCGAAGAGAGTTCGTGCAGATACATCAGCGCAGAGACAGCCTTTTCGGCGCCGTGATAGACGTCTTGCAGGTAGCAGAGATTTAGGGCGGGGACGGTTGTTCAGTTCCTATCCCCAGGAGGGTCAGCGGTCATTGTCGGGATGTTTTCGCTGTGGGAGTTCTTATCATCGTGTACGAGATTGTCCTGAAATACCTCGGAGGGTGGCAGCAGCACCGCACGTCATACTACCACCTTCACCACCCCAGAAGACGTTTCCTATTATACCCACTATTACTTCGCGCCAGACTCATGCACAGAGAGGTTATGGTCACGGAGGATTTGTTCATAGAGGACGAGGTGATCGAGGCAGAGGACAGCCAACTGCCGGTAAAGGACAGTCAGTCGCAGGTGGAAGACAAGCGCGAGTTTTTGCTTTGACGCATCAGGACGCGCAGGCATCCAATGCGGTGGTCTCAGGTATCCTTCCATTATGTTCTGTTGATGCACACGTGTTATTCGATCCCGGATCCACGCACTCGTACGTATCCACACACTTTGTGCTGAGTTTGGGTAGAGAGTCTGGTTTGCTTGATCAGCCGCTTGTTGTGACTACTCCTGTAGGAGAGTCGTTTGTCGCTAGGCACGTGTTCCGATCCTGTACCGTCCATATTGGCGAGAGAGAGTTGCCTGTCGACTTGATGCTTCTTGAGATGTTGGACTTCGACGTTATTTTGGGCATGGATTGGTTAGCCATGTGCTATGCTTCTGTTGACTGCCGCGAGAAGACAGTTAGATTTTGTTTTCCCGGCGAGTCGGTTTTTGTTGTGTTGGGGGACCGTGGTGCCACCCCTCATAGTATGATTTCTTCTTTTCGCGCTGGGCAGCTTTTGAGGAAGGGATGTCAGGGATTTCTCGCCTATGTTTGCGATACTAGAGCTACAGAGGTTCCGATGGATCATGTTCCGGCTTTTAGCGAGTTCCCTGATGTGTTCCCTGACGAGCTTCCTGGGCTACCGCCCGAGCGTGATATTTCTTTCTGTATTGATTTGGTTCCTGGCACGGGGCCTATTTCTGTACCGCCTTATCGGATGGCCCCGGCGGAACATAGAGAATTGAAGGGTCAGTTGCAAGATTTGCTGGATAAGGGACTTATTCGACCCAGTGTTTCTCCTTGGGGTGCTCCAGTCCAGTTTGTCAAGAAGAAGGACGGCAGTATGCGTTAGTGTATCTACTACCGCCAGCTGAACAGGGTGACAGTGCGGAACTGGTATCCTTTGCCACGCATCGACGACTTGTTCGACCAGCTTCCGGGGGCAGGATACTTTTCGGGGATCGATTTGCGATCAGGCTACCATCAGCTGCGGGTTCGACAGGAGGATATTACTAGGACGGCTTTCCGCACGCGTTACGGCCATTATGAGGTTTTGGTGATGTCGTTCAGACTCACCAACGCGCCCGCAGCATTCATGGACTTGATGAACCGTATTTTCCGGCCGTATCTTGATCAGTTCATAATCGTATTCATTGATGATATTCTGGTGTATTCTTTGAGTAGAGAGGAGCACGAGCAGCACCTGCGGATTACAGTGGAGACCTTGAGGGAGCATCAACTTTTCGCCAAATTCTCAAAGTGTGCTTTCTGGCTAGACAGCGTAGACTTCTTGGGGCACGTGATTACACAAGATGGTATATGTGTAGACCCGAAGAAGATTGAGGCCGTTCGGAGTTGGCCTAGACCCACGTCAGTGACGGAGGTTCGCAGCTTTCTAGGGCTGGCAGGCTACTACAGGCGATTCGTGCTGGACTTCTCTCGCATTGCTACACCTTGACCGGGTTGACCCGGAAGGGAGTTCTTTTCGTTTGGACGGAGGAGTGTGGGCACAGTTTTCAGCAGCTACGGGCTCTACTAACTACGACACCAGTGCTATCATTGCCTTCAGCATCAGGCGGGTTTGTGGTCTACTGTGATGCTTCACGAGTGAGGCTAGGGTGCGTATTGATGCAGCATGACAGGGTGATCGCGTATGCTTCGCGTCAATTGAAGAAACATGAACAGAATTACCCCACACACGATTTGGAGATGGCTGCAGTGGTCTTTGCACTTAAGATCTGGCGACATTAGCTATATGGCGAGTCGTGCCAGATATTCACTGATCACAAGAGCTTAAAGTATATATTTCAGCAGCGCGACCTGAACCTTAGACAGCGCCGATGGATGGAGTTAGTGAAGGACTATGATTATGAGATCTTATATCACCCGGGCAGGGCTAATGTAGTGGCGGATGCTTTGAGCAGGAGGCCCGGGGGTAGTCTATCTTGTTTGAGCGCAGTACAGAGGCAGTCGTCGGCAGATTGGCAGATTTTATGCGACAGCTGGATACAGTTCGAGTGTACGCTGATCGAAGGACAGATTGCGCATGTTCATGCACGCCCACAGTTGCTCGACCGTATACATGAGGCACAACACAGTGATGACCGATGTTCGGAGATTAGTACACAGATTGGACAGGGCAGATTTCCCGAGTTCATGATCGATGATAGGGGATACTACGATTTGGGGCTAGACTGTGCGTACCAGATGCTGAGGGACTGCGGCGCGAGATTCTTGAGGAGGCACATCGATCGGCATATAGTGTTCATCCCGGTTCCACCAAGATGTACCATGACATGAGAGGTGTTTACTGGTGGGACGGAATTAAGGGAGACATCGCAGATTTTATGTCGAGATGCCTGACTTGTCAGCAGGTCAAGGCTGAGCACCAGAGGCCCACGGGAGAGCTACAGCCGTTACCCATTCCGGAGTGGAAATGGGAGCAGATTTGTATGGACTTCATTGTGGGTCTACCCAGAACTAGTCGAGGGTATGACTCCATCTGGGTGATCGTGGATCGTTTGACGAAAGCGGCTCACTTCCTACCGGTGAAGACGACTTTCGGATTTGCTCAGTATGCCCAGATATACATCGACGAGATCGTACGACTGCACGGAGTTCCCACTTGTATTGTGTCCGACAGAGGCACCCAGTTTACCAGCCGTCTATGGCAGAGGCTTCAGGAGGCTTTGGGCACCCGCTTGAGTTTCAGCACATCATTTCATCCGCAGACCGACGGACAGTCAGAGTGGACTATTCAGACTCTCGAGGACATACTCAGAGCATGCGTATTAGACTTTGGAGGTAGCTGGGATCATCATTTACCCTTAGTAGAGTTCTCCTACAATAACAGCTACCAGGAAACCATTCAGATGGCACCGTTTGAGGCTCTTTATGGGAGGAGATGCAGATCGCCCACCTGTTGGACAGTGCTCAGTGAGAGTAGTATCTTAGGGCTACAGATTGTTGAGGAGACGACCGCGAAGATCCAGTTGATTCGTGATAGGATGAGAGCAGCCCAGAGTAGGCAAAGATCTTATGCAGACCGTCCTCGGCGCAGACTTGAGTTTTTTTGTAGGTGATCATGTTTTCTTGAGTGTCTCCTCAATGAAAGGTGTGATGAGGTTTGGGAAGAAAGGGAAGCTTAGTCCCAGATATGTGGGCCCCATCGAGATCCTCGAGCGTGTTGGTGCAGTTGCGTATCGGTTAGCCCTTCCGCCCAGTTTTCCAGATGTGCACCCCGTATTTCATGTTTCGATACTTCGCAGATATCTTCATGATCCTTCGCATGCGATTCAGCACCCGACGATCCAGCTTGAGCGTGACCTTTCCTATGCAGAGCAGCCGGTGATCATTTTGGATTGACAAGTGATTAAATTGAGGTCGAAAGAGATACCGTCCGTCAAGGTACTTTGGCGTTGTCCGAGTAGCGAGGAGGTCACTTGGGAGACTGAGAGCGAGATGAGGAAGAAGTATCCCCATCTTTTTGAAGGTACGTGTGGTTAGTTTTTTAAATTCGGGGACCGAATTTCTTTAAGGGCGGTAGATTGTAACACTTTGAAATTTCTTTAGAATGTTTTTCATGTTAATTAGCAATGGTGCGTGTTATTATATATGTGTACATAGGATTTTTAGTTATTTTTAGTCGGGTTACCCTAATTGGAAAATTTTCCATTTTTGTTGCGTACACTTGCACACTTAGCCATTTTGTGACCTAGGTTTAAAGTGTTGGCCATTTCTTTTCTTTCATGGTTCACTTTATTCCCACCATTTTAATTAAACTAAAACCCTTTTTGAAATTTAAAATTTGAATTAGAAAATGGGAGCATGGTGTTAGGTGAAAAAGATTGACTTTTGATCATTTCCTTCTCTCTTCTCTCTCTTCTCCTCATTCTCAGAATTCCAGCAGAATTCCAGCAGAAAACATGGCATTTTCTTCACTTCTTCTTCTTCTTCTTCTTTTCACTTCTCTTTGAATCTACACAAAACCCTACAACAAAACAACCCTTTTCCTTCACAAAAATCATGGGAAAAATGGTCTTTTGGGGTGTTTGGAGGCAAGTCTGGGTAATTGAGGCTAGAGTGGGAACTTTTGAGTTTTCTAAGGTTTTTGTGAGGTAATTATCTCACACTTAACATCCATTTCCATAACTTGTAGTATTCTTTAGCAAAAATCATGTTTTGATGTGCTTTTTAGTGCTATTAAAGGGTTTTTGTGATGATATGTCTAAATTAGCATTTTTCTGGCTTAAGTAGCTTGGTAATGAGTTGTTAGTGTAGTTTTAGACTTGGGTTTGTTTCAGATTTCAGAAAAATACCCTAAAGTATCATTTTAGTGAAAAAAGTGTGGTTTTTAACTAGAAATAGGGCTCTGTGGAATCTGCTCCAACCCGGGATGTTTCAGAGTGAAATTGGATTTACTGTAGCATGTATAGGGGGTATAAAGTGCACACACAAAATCTAGGAGCCCATCTCCCTACCCAGGCCGCCGAAAAATACATTCTGGCCGCAAATTGCGGCCAGATGGGGGTGTTTTGGGTTGAGGTTTAGGGTGTTGGGTGTCTGCTGCTATGTGTAGTGTTATGGTATATATAGTTTTGTAATACCTTTTCTGTATAAAAATCTAGGATCGAATACCCTATTTCCCGTATTTTAAACTTTCGCGACACGCGTGTTATATGTGTGGGTTTGGGATTCTGCGTATCGCGACGCGTCGGGGTAGTTTCAGACGCGTAATCACACGTTTTAGCGTATCGCGCACACGTGCGCTTGGTTTGCGACACGGGTTTCTAGTTGACTTTAAATGTCGTGTTTGTATGGTTTTGAGCTTATGTGTGATATATTGTGAAATTCTAGGTTCGCAGGCGAGTGCGACGGACGCCGCGAAGAAGGGGAAACAAGTCGTCGGCTATACCTAGTGAGAGACTACGGTGAGTAGATTTAACATCTACGGGGATATCGCCCGCATGGCGTTATGCGTCAGGGCTGATAGGACCTTACAGCGATATATTTTGCATTCGCCTACATGACTACTGTTTATTGCAAACCGCATTCCCTGCTATGCGTATATAAACTAGAATTGATAGAACACCGCACTATTACTAACGGTTCAAGTTGCACAAGCACGATTTATATGCTACACTCACACCGTTATTGATTGCCATGACACTCACATTATAGGATTGCTATAAATCATATGTCAGATTGTTTCTGCATTATTGATGTTTGCCATGTTTTGCCGCATATCAGCAGATGTTATATTCATACTTGGACACATCTACATCACATATTCATACATGTGCCATGTATATATTGATATCCTAATACCTGCATAGATTTACGCATTGAGATATGTTGTTTCCATGTTATTTCTGGATTTGGAAATCGTGGATATTTCAAAAGAGAATAGGTAATTATTTAAAAACTCGGTTTCCCTTGATATGATATTTCAGTGCGTCCACCATGTGTTTTCTCGGTGCTAGAGCCCGATATATGAGAGAGAGAGGGCTGACCCGGACTGACGAATGCCCAATATATGAGAGAGAGAGGGCAGACCGGGATTGACGGTGCCCGATATATGAGAGAGAGAGGGCCGACCCGGACTGACGGATGCACGATATATGAGAGGGGGGGCTGACCCGGACTGACGGACGCCCGATATAGGAAGATTTGCGTGTCGATGCTGGACACGAGTATTTATGATATTTGGGTGCCGATGTTGGGCACTCGTGATTCTCAGAGATTTACAGGATTGGAGGGCCGATGAGAGTGCCGGCACTTGAGCTATTTGGGGGATCTGGGTGCATTGATGGACACCGATTATATATTCCATGTAGATGTTATGTTCCCATGCTCAACATTCATTATTGTATCTCATCCTGTAGTTATATTACCTGATAGGGTACTTGCATGATTATTACACATACTGCTTATCACGCATTGATATCATCTGCTGGCATATGATAGAGTAGCGCAGTACGTGCATGCTAGCAATTACTTTTATATGTTATCTCTATTCACGAGTTGGCAACTCACCCCCGTTATGCCATAGTATTTGCAGGTTTCCCCTCGGAGTAATCGCGGCAGGCTGCGTTCTTGCATCTTTTGACACAGATACCCCCACAGTTGGTGTACTAGCTCTTTGCTGATAGGTGGGTTTTGTGCGGTATCTGTTTATCTTTCAGTTATGTACATTGTTGTATCTAGTGCTCTCCATCTACCATATATGTACTGGACTTAGAGACAGTGTGAGGACGATGATGTATATTATTTATATTCTGGTGTCGAGCTCGTTGTGAGCCGACTTTACTTATGCATGTTGGAGATAGTGCCCTCAGAGTTAATTATTGGATCACAGGCACGTGATTGCAGTGATTGAGGGAGGACCTATACCGGTAGGACATTATTACTCAAGATGATAGTATGCTATCTGGTTTATCTTTATCATCGTGTGCTGCTTTAGGTGACCTTACAGGTCACTATTGCACGTTGATAGAGCCCCTAGGATTCTTGCTTGACTGCCAGCAGTATGAGGGCGATCATATACGTGGGAGCTGGGGTCTATAAGCACATCCTTAAAAGGTCCCTAGACGAGGGAGTTTCGAGATAGGACATCGATACTCCAGAGTAGACTAGTGTATACAGTCGAGACCCCGACGAGGGGCGGTGGCCGGTCTCACAAGCCACTGGCGTCAGTTGGTTCACCTAAGATGTATACAGGTGCTCATTGGGTTATGAGTACATCAGACAGGACTCGCCGGGAACATGCTGGTTGGTCTTATACCCGACGTCAGATAGCAGTTCCCTGGTGACATGTGTACATGTTAGTTCATCGACTTGAGATCGTCATTTGTCTCGTATGAGTTCCCATTGTGCTTTGATTACTACCCTACCACGCTCAAAGGAGTTGTGCAAACAGGTTTTAGTTGGGTACAGTCCCGAGCCACATGGAGGCAGTGAGTGAATCTGCAGGGGTTCGTCTCTCCCGGTATTGGGGGTGAGGTCGTGCTGTGTCTTGGAGAGCCATTACATGAAGTCCTTGGCCAAGGCAGGAGATTTACTGGTAGGTATTCCAGTAGTATATCAGGGTGTTCTTTGCTACACTCCGACATGACTTGTACCGCTTTTGGGGGTCTGGCTTTTACCAACCCCCTAGGCCCGCCATGCGGCGCTCATAGACGAATGGACCGGATTGTATGGATATTGTCACCGACAGGCTCAGTAGGGTGTCAGGATGAGTTTGCTCATCGACGTCCCTTTTGGTCAATATCTGCTAGCCCGTTACATATGGCTAATACCTCTGACATGCTAGTGGTTAAATCCACAACCAAAGTATTGACAAGTCTTTAGAGTCCCCCACAGACCGTTTTCTCAAGTTTCGGGAGAAACGCTGTAGAGGCCGTATGGAGATATGGCAGGGTTCGATCAGATATGTGCGGTATTGTACGGATCATGATCGGACGGATAATACTAGCGGGCTTTGTTTTAAGATGGATCCTAGTATTGTACAGTGTAGATTTTGTTTATTTGCATTTGTATTTAGTGGGAATACAAGTGCGGGTATGTATATACAGTCGCGGGGTTTTTCCTGTAATTTATTACGGGATCAATTTTTTGGTGTTGCCAGTTTGCATTCTAATCCGGCCAGTTTTGCTTTGTTCCTTCACGGCCGGATTTTTCCGATGGAAGGGATTATTTGCAAGTGTGCAAATTATCTTTTGTGGAGGTGTTATTTGTATATGAGGGATTATGATAGATATTGCATCATTAGATTCTTTTTGCATCTTATCCTTTGCATTTATGAGAAAAGGGTTTTGATTAGGATTTGATAGGATTTTGATGTGAGATAATTTGATCATTATCTTCACATGTTGGTATATGCCTTTTCTCTCTCTCCTCATTCTTGATCTAGGGGCCGACCACACAAAAGAGAGGGAGAGGTTCATTTTATGGTGTGGAGATTCTTCATATCATTCCTTGCTGGAAAAATGAGAGCACAATTTTCCTCCAAAGTTCTTTCTCTTCTCCACCGTCAAAGGCAACTTCACTACCCGCTTGAGACAAGCCTTCTACACTTCATCTACAGCATTTCTTGGACACGCCGGCTCGCCAACTTTGTGCCCGAGTTGCCTCGGTCCAGAGGTGGGAGCCCGTAAAAGAACCCGGCGATGTGGTGCCCGTTCCGACGAGGAAGTGAAGATCGGAGATTCCACGAGGAGATCGGAGTGGAGGCCGAAGACCGAAGGACACGGATCGCTCGGTATAGCTTTCTACCCTTTCTCGTATTTGCTAGGATTAGGTTAATGGCCCGATCCGGGATTTTAGTGCGCGGTGGTGCCGGTTTCCAGTTTTTAGAAAAGTTTCGTTTCCGCATTCCGGCGTCGGATTGATGGCCGGGGCGCCGCCGTGCACTTACACTGGTACTAGAGCCACGCCATTAACCTAGTCTAGCTTGCTCTAACGTGTTTACAAGTTCGATCGCACGGATTTTCCAAAAACCGTGTTTCCATGTCATGTTTCTGTCGAATTTTTACAGTGCTCTAAAAATTATTTGGTACATTGTAAAAATACGTGCAGGATTTTTTATGCATTCTGTGAAAATTTGGTAGGCTGAAGTTACTGTAGCGCGGTGGATAAGCGGCCAAAACCACGTTTTGGCCGCGAATCCACCGCCGAATTTTGGATTCACTGCATCAAATTTTACAGTGGCTCTCTGACATGGAAATAGGGTTTCTGGTATATTCTTTTTGGGCCCAGATGTTTTTGATTGCTACAGTTGGGCTTGGGGCCCGCTTCGGAAAATTTAGTCGATCGAAAATTTTAAACATGTTAGTTCACAGTATTTACATTATATCTGCGACCGTGAATGTCACTTGATCGGTAAATCCTATCTATCTGCTATAGCCCTTTTAGACGGATTTGCGAACGTGACATTCACATTGATGTTCTGTATTGTGCTGTGATATTGCGGATTGGTCATGGGGGATAGCCTGGATGCAATGGTAGTACAGTTTGGTTTATTATGTACATTTGATATTGCGGGGCGAGCGTCTGACATGTGGACTGCCATTACTTCCTGTTTGTATATTATTCTTTTGGGGCACGACCGGGCTGAGGTCGATGTACCCGTTGTATATATTTTACTTTCTGTACTAGGATTACCCAGCGGAGGGGTGCACGGATAGTCGGGTTCTAGAGGGCAACGAGCCCGCATCTCATGGCTTTGAGACGGAGGGGGCTTTACTCTAGAATTAGCGGGCTATTCGCCGCACCCGTAGGGGGTACAGGTTGACCCAAGGAGGGGTGCTCAAGTTACCGGATTTCGTGAAGTGCTGGGTGGTCCATTCACGTTGCTGAGGACGGCTGCCTCGCTTCAGGTTTTGGCGGGTAACTTGCCACGCCCGTAGGGGTCTAGGATTTCATTGCACAGGCTATCCACACGACCAAGGGAACGTCGGGTTTCAGTAGCGGCTCTATGAAACCCGGGGATCCCAGATATCTGTATTGTTCTGTGATGCTTATTACATTTCTGTGATGTTGCATTTTATCACACCTTGAGCGAATATTATATATTGATATATATACTAGTAGATGTTGTATATGTTTTGCATCCGCGCTAGTCCAGTCCCCGCTCTGTCGTTAGTTAAGTAACCTAACGGGTGATGACGGGACCCAGTGGCGGATGCGGATGGCATATACGTACATCATTATTTTTGTTCTTTATTGGAGTGATCAATTGATGGGACTGCGTTGATTCGGATCAATGCAAGCTAAACAAACCTATTATGATGTTCTTGGAACATTTTTCAAAAGCTGTTATTGCAAGGACGTTCTCTTTTGTTTTGCACAGTGGTATTCGGTTGGAATATCCTGCACCTCAGTCAATGAGGCAATGGCCGAGATCCCTTCACCGGGAGTGACCCCTTGGACAGAAGTTTGCGTCGGGGTAATAACTTCACTATAGCCGATTGCCTTTTACTTTGCATCGTCGTATTCAGTTGGAATATCCTGCACCTCATTCTTCGGGGAAAGAGCCGAGATCCCTTCACCGGGAGTGACCTCTTTAGCAAAGGTTTTCGTAACTATATTTTATAAAAAGCTATCCAATTCCTTCAACGATATCAAGTTCATTACGTTAAAGGTTTTTCGCCAAAAACCATTCGTAGCCCTCCGTCGTTTCATATGGATAGTCAATAGTATTCTAGCTGTGTTTGTTAGCCAAAGTCAAGGCAGAGTGATTGGTAGCTGTTGGATATTCATATGCGGCATAGATAGATGCGTTGGTTTGGGACAGTCGTACTGCCTTGTTGGCCAAAGTCAAGGGTAGGTACAGGTGAGTTCAAATTAACCTGGACAATGACGGGTAGAACATGACATGTGACTTATGATTTGTTGGCCAAAGTCAAAGTCATAAGAGCATGGGGTAAAAATCACATCGGGAGTTTCTAAAGAAACTGAAACTTGCCAGATATGCGCATACCTTCTAGAGTGTGATAACGTGAGCGGATTCCGTCACGATATCATGCGATGATAGTTGGATCCCGATTCCCACTGATGAGTTGGTGTACTCCTCGGGTGATCCCGACTAATTCTTCTTTCAGGTTTAGAGGAGAATTTGACGGTACAGTGGGAGGTTTCCTGATTAGATAAAGTGATAACTATTCTGATCTAGGTTAGAGTTCACGCTGAGTGTTTCTTTTCTCTCTCTCTTTGGCAGCGACCATGACCCGACCCTAAGACTATGACTCAGTGACCAAAATTAACCGAACCTTCTTAAACACCGGCTTTTGGATTGTCAGAGTTGCATACCTCATTGCCACTCCTACTTTTACCCTTTTCTCCAGGACACCCCGTATTAGTACGAACATCCACTTCCATTGGATAAAACCATCGTATGGTTATATACGAACTCGAAGGAATTTATTCGAGGACGGTTTCTGGTTCTGGAGTAAACGAATAGGACTATTCTGTTGTCTTTTCCTTTTACCTTCTCTCTGGTTGCGAGTGCTCCTTGGATTAGGACGGTACACCTATTACGCAAATTGGATAGTCTTCTTCGAAACCATAGGCTGGTGCCGAACGGTAGGGAATGAAGAAAACCAATTAGCCTAACTAAGGTATACAGAAGGTATTAAGTAAAGACAAATAAAGGGATTAGAAGGAGGGCAATGTAAATTGCGACTGCTATTCACGACCAAACCAAGTATTTCATTACCACTCCCACTTCACCTTTGTATTTCTCCAGTACACTCCGTATCACTACGAAGATCCACAGTTTATTGGATACTCCATCGTATGGTTATATACGAACTCGAAAGGAACTTGTTCCAGTTCGGGGATGGATTCTGGTTCAGGAGAAATAGGAATGAGGTTTCATTCAGTTGTCTTTTATCTTTACCTGCTCTCGCATTGCGAGTGCTCCTAGGATTAGGACAGTACACCCATTATGCTTATTGGATAGTCTTCTTTCAAACCATAGGCTGGTGCTGAACGGTAGTGAAGGAAGAAAACCATTTAGCCTAAAGCGGTGTACAGAAGGTAATGACTAAAGACATATAAATGGATTTGGAGAGATAGCAAAGAATTATACGGTTACAGTTGTAAATTTGATAATGGAAGAGGCATTACTAGGAATACCAGAATACCCCATCGAAACATTTCAATGTTTCCGTTTCGCTGTGTACTGTTAATAGAAAACTGATTTCCCAATTAGCCCTTACTCCAGGGTATGTATTTACCAGGTATGATTCTCACATCTGTATGGATTTACAGATGATGAGTAGGAGTAAGTTATTGGGAATTAGGTGATTATCCTCATTATATCGGAATTCGTTGTAATTGCTGATATTTGAGGAAATCGCCTGGATAGTTTGCCGGACGGCAAATATTTGGTTTTGAATATCCGTTGTTATGCACCAATTTCAAATTGATATATCTGTACATCTATTTTTATAGAGTGAGATATAACTTTTTGAAATTATGTCGATCACATTTACCTAAATCAGTGAATGGTTAGGTAAGGAGCATTAAACATTGGTGTAATTCTTCTTAAACCATAAGTACAGTTTTCAACCTACGACATACAGGAAGTGAGTTATTAGACTCAGGGGACTTATACAGAGTATTGTATATTGTCCAGTGTCCATTAGGACAGAGGGGTTGGTCATCGTACTATATTCGGTTTACTTGTGACTTCTCTAGCTCTTAGATAAGTGTTTCGTAAAGACACAAGGTCTAAGTTTTGAGAAGTTATAGGTATAAGAATAGAGTAGAGAATCAGGTATTGCAAGTATCAGGATTCTTCAAGGTGATCGAAGATGTAGATATTTGTGTGTGGTATTCTGTTGATAGTAATGGATTTAAGATATCTTGCTTCTCTTTCAGGTTACTCATAATTGGAAGCACTCCTAAGTTGAGTAACGCTGATCGGCCTCTTTCCATTTAGTTGACATGCACTGGAGACAGCTGCATGATTTGAATCTGGTTCCAATTAAATCAGTGCCTCTTTTTCTATATTGGATATAGAACAGTTCATATCTTGACATTATTAAGGTACGGGGAGTTGTCCAGCTTATACTTAAAACCAGACTCTGGATAACTCAAGGCACGTTTCTGTAATGGCTGTTTGTGGGTTGACCCAGGCTATGACGAGGGTTGACTTTCTACCATCAGGAAGATCAATAGTGATATTGTTCTTGACTCGCCACAGTTTTAATAAAAATGGATTTTTTCAGAAAACAGTAGTGGGAGTATGGTAGAACTTGAAGTGATTCCAGAACCGCAAACGATTACTGAAGATTTGATAAGAACCTAAAAATTCAATCTGGTTTGATATTCCATTAGCCACTCCGCAGATAAGGTGGGTAACCTCAGGCACCTGAGAGGTACTCCGGTAGACTCAAGGACGGTGACAGGGAGGTTCTTGTTAACCCAGACTTGCCATTGCTGTTGTTCCAGACTGTGAGACCCGGTAGGAGGACGAGTATAGCGTCATTCTAAACTAGCTTTAGAAGTGCACGTGTATATGACTCTGCCAGAGGGTTGTCGTAGTCAGTGGGAGCAGCGGAAGCATTGGTGGACAAGTGGCTTATGTCTATTTATAGACTAAAGCAGATACATCGGAGATTGATCATCTATTTCTGATGTGACAGTCATAGGTTTGACTTCATCAGAATAGGGGATGGATCTGTTAAGAAGGTAGTAGGGTGTGATGTCCTAGTATTTGGATGACATACACAAAGTAGGAAGTGAAATTCCTATACTACGGTCGGTTAAACTTTGGTTGTCATACAGTGGTTTCTCCACATAGGAATTGGATATTATAGCAGGCATTCTGGTTACTAGATCTATGGTTTTAGATCTAGATTTGGGAAGTGTCCCAATATGGGTACCTAGACGGCATTCTAAAGGTGTTTTAGAATGGACGACTCCAGGCACGGTAGTATGTAAGTCCACGTTGCGACCCCCGGTTCTTACGGGGAGGCGGAAACGGTATAAAAAACAATTTTTTAGCGCAAGGGGCAACATGGACTAAGCAAAGTCGGGATCTTTGACTAAACTAAAACTAGCATACTTAGCTAAAGAGAGTTAGCTACTCGGATGGAGATGGTTATACCTTGCTTGTCTTGAACTCCTTCGTCTTCCAAGCTCCGATGGTGGTCCAATGGCTTCTTCTCGTCGTCTCCGTACGCCGAAGATAGATCCACCTGAAAGCTCCAACCTTTAGCTCCTTCTTCGTTCTTTGAAGAAACTAGTTCACTTGGTTTGCTAAACCTAGTGAACTAGAATGAGTAGAGAGGAAATAGAATGGGATTTTATCTATGGTTCTTGATTCTCAACTCATGAGACAAGAGAACCATAGATCAAGAGAGGGAGCAAGAGGTTGAGGGTGAGAGCAAGAGGAGAGCTCAAGAACAAGAGAGAGAATGAGCAAGAAAGAATGAGCAAGTCTTTTTTGTCTCTCACCCTCTCATAATCCAAAGCAATGATAACTCATCATATTGACAAAAGTCTTATGTGATGGTTAGAAACAACCACAACCATATTATTTCATGCACTCATTTTACACAAATGAGCAAGTAAACAAAAGTCTTTGCCATGAAATGATGGCTATGGTTATCATGATGGTCAACTAGTCAAGCCTAGTCAACCGGTCAACAAGTCAACAAAAGTCAACAAGTCAACAAAGTCAACAAGTCAACAAAAGTCAACAAGTCAACAACCATATCACCATAATACTTAATTAATATAATAGTTAATCACATATCATATTCTCATTAGGGTTGAGCATAAAGTCAAATAGTCAACGGTCAACTGTCAACAACCCTAATGAGAATCCGCAGCCTCTGCCTCCCTGTCAACTGTGCATACACACCCGCATCCGCGTTCCGAGGAACACGAATGCAAACTGGATAAATCCAATCCCATAAGGTACACTAGGATCTGGCTTAAACCAAAGCCCGCTAGTGTAAACTGTCCGGACACTGTACGTGCACAAGTGCACGGATGTGACCGAACCCTGTCGCAAAACCATGCGACCTGTCGCAATACCATGCGACCTCTACTCTTTTGCCTAAAGGCGAAAAGCTTTCTGTGTGGGACTCTAAAGACTCGACAGTACGCTGGCAGTGGGTTTAACCATAGACCGCAAGCGGTACTAGCTGTGCGTAACGGTCCCCAGGTAATGCCGACAAGAAGACCGACGAGGCGAAACCCATCTGAACTCCTACTGAGCCTGAGTGTGACATTCTCCGTACAGTCCGGTCTGTTCGTCTGATACATCGCATGGCGGGCCTAGGGGGCGGTAAATGTCAGTCCCCCAATAGCGGTACAAGTCGTGCCGGAGCGAAGCCCAAAACACCCTGAGATAACACTGGAAACCTACCAGTATATCTCGTTTGCCCTGGCCAGGGACTACTCGTGTAATGGCTCTCCTAGACACAGCGCGATGTCAACCCCCAATACCGGGAGAGACGAATCCTGTCTAACCGTCACTGCCTCCAAGTGCTTCGGGACTGCACCCAACCACTACCTGTTTGCACGACTCCTTTGAGCCGTGGTAGGGTAGTGGTCAAAGTACAGTGGGAACACACTCGAGGCGGAGTGACAGTGTCAAGTCAGCAGACTAAGCTGTACTCATGTCACCTGGGAACTGATAACTGACGATAGGTATAATACCAACTAGTCAGTTCCCGACGAGTCCTGTCCAGTGTACCCGTAACCTAACGAGCACCCGCATACTATCTCAAGTACGACGTACTGACGGCTGTAGGACAGACCGTCTCCCACACTGGGATGAGAAGCGCATGCGCTGGTCTACTCCGGAGTATCGATGCCCTGTCTCGATAGTCCTGCGACCAGGGACCTGCATAAGGATGTGCTTATAGATTACCCAGCCCCACTAGTGTGACGGCCATCACATTGCTGGTAATCAAGCAAAGATCCTAAGGGCTCTACTAATGTGTATAGGCGATATACAAAAATAAACACATGTACACATTGAAGTAGAAACAAACCAAGTAGCATACTACTATTTTGAGCAAGATTGTATACACAAGGTGAATATCCCAAGCATCCATTAAGTAATATACAAACCAGTATGATACAGTAATGGCCTCTAGGGCATATACACTAACAATCTCCCACTTGCACTAAGGCCATGTACTGGCGTATCGAAGACCTATCATCTCGATCAGCCGCTCGAACTGAGTCTGGGGCAGGGCCTTGGTGAATGGATCTGCAGTGTTATCTTCTGAAGCGACTCTCCGAACCTCGATCTCCTGGCGATCCATGATCTCCCTGATCAGGTGATACCGCCTCAAGATGTGCCTGGATCTCTGATGGGACCTGGGTTCCTTCGCTAAAGCTATAGCCCCGTTGTTGTCGCAATACAGAGGTATTGGATCAACAATGGACGGAACCACCTGAAGTTCTTTCAAGAACTTCCTCATCCAGACAGCTTCTTTTGCGGCATCAGATGCAGCGATGTATTCCGCTTCCATCGTCGAGTCTGCAACGGTTTCCTGTTTGGAACTCTTCCAACACACCGTCCCTCCATTGAGGGTAAAGACAAAACCCGACATGGACTTGGAATCATCCTTGTCACTCTGGAAGCTGGAGTCAGCAAAGGCCTCGATCTGGAGGTCTTTTCCGCCATACACCAAGAACATCTCCTTAGTCCTTCTCAGGTACTTGAGAATGTTCTTTACCGCTATCCAGTGTTTCTCCCCAGGGTTTGACTGATACCGGCTTACCACACTCAGTGCATAAGCTACATCCGGTCTGGTACACAACATCGCATACATTATAGAGCCTACCGCAGAAGCGTAGGGTATAATAGACATGCGATCCCTCTCCAAATCAGTCTTGGGAGACATCTCTTTAGAGAGGGTGATCCCGTGACAAGCCGGTAGGTTACCGCGCTTGGAATCTTCCATACTGAATCTCTTCAGTATAGTGTCGATATACCTGGACTGTGAAAGTCCTAATATCCTCTTCGATCTGTCACGGTAGATCCGGATACCCAGAATGTATGAGGCATCACCCAGGTCTTTCATGGAGAACCTGTGTGACAAGAACCCCTTGACAGATTGTAGCATAGGAATGTCATTTCCTATTAAGAGAATGTCATCCACGTATAAAACGAGGAATACTACAGTTCTCGCTACAAATCTACTATAGATGCATGGTTCATCTGGATTTTTGATAAAGCCAAATTCTTTGACCGTCTCATCAAAGCAGATGTTCCAACTCCGCGACGCCTGCTTTAGTCCATAGATGGACTTGAGCAACTTGCACACCTTTCCGCTGCTCCCACTCTGAATGAAACCCTCTGGCTGGTCCATATAGACACATTCCTCTAAATTTCCATTTAGAAAAGCGGTCTTTACGTCCATTTGCCAGATCTCATAATCGTGGAAGGCAGCAATGGCAAGAAGGATCCGAATGGATTTCAGCATGGCTACTGGAGAAAAGGTTTCGTCATAGTCCAAGCCAGGTCTTTGACGGAAACCCTTTGCTACCAGCCTAGCTTTATAGGTCTCAACCTGTCCATCTACACCAATCTTCCTTTTGAAGATCCACTTGCATCCTACGGGTTTTACCCCGTCTGGAGCAATGTCCAACGTCCATACCTTGTGTTAGTGTATATGCCCTAGAGGCCATTACTGTATCATACTAGTTTGTATATTACTTAATGGATGCTTGGGATATTCACCTTGTATATACAATCTTGCTCAAAATAGTAGTATGCTACTTGGTTTGTTTCTACTTCAATGTGTACTTGTGTTTATTTCAGTATATCACTTATACGCATTAGTGGAGCCCTTAGGATCTTTGCTTGATTACCAGCGTTGTGATGGCAGTCACACTAGTGGGGGCTGGGTAATCTATAAGCACATCCTTATTCAGGTCCCTGGTCGCAGGACTATCGAGACAGGGCATCGATACTCCGGAGTAGACCAGCGCATGCGCTTCTCATCCCAGTGTGGGAGACGGTCTGTCCCACAGCCGTCAGTACGTCGTACTTGAGATAGTATGCGGGTGCTCGTTAGGTTACGGGTACACTGGACAGGACTCGTCGGGAACTGACTAGTTGGTATTATACCTATCGTCAGTTATCAGTTCCCAGGTGACATGAGTACAGCTTAGTCCGCTGACTTGACACTGTCACTCCGCCTCGAGTGTGTTCCCACTGTACTTTGATCACTACCCTACCACGGCTCAAAGGAGTCGTGCAAACAGGTGGTGGTTGGGTGCAGTCCCGAAGCACTTGGAGGCAGTGACGGTTAGACAGGATTCGTCTCTCCCGGTATTGGGGGTTGACATCGCGCTGTGTCTAGGAGAGCCATTACACGAGTAGTCCCTGGCCAGGGCAAACGAGATATACTGGTAGGTTTCCAGTGTTATCTCAGGGTGTATTGGGCTTCACTCCGGCACGACTTGTACCGCTATTGGGGGACTGACGTTTACCGCCCCCTAGGCCCGCCATGCGATGTATCAGACGAACAGACCGGACTGTACGGAAAATGTCACGCTCAGGCTCAGTAGGAGTTCAGATGGGTTTCGCCTCGTCGGTCTTCTTGTCGGCATTACCTGGGGACCGTTACGCACAGCTAGTGCCGCTTGCGGTCTGTGGTTAAACCCACTGCCAGCGTAGTGTCGAGTCTTTAGAGTCCCACACAGAAAGCTTTTCGCCTTTAGGCAAAAGAGTAGAGGTCGCATGGTATTGCGACAGGTCGCATGGTTTTGCGACAGGGTTCGGTCACATCCGTGCACTTGTGCACGTACAGTGTCCGGACAGTTTACACTAGCGGGCTTTGGTTTAAGCCAGATCCTAGTGTACCTTATGGGATTGGATTTATCCAGTTTGCATTCGTGTTCCTCGGAACGCGGATGCGGGTGTGTATGCACAGTTGACAGGGAGGCAGAGGCAGTGGATTCTCATTAGGGTTGTTGACCGTTGACTTTTGACTTTTTGCTCAACCCTAATGAGAATATGATATGTGATTAACTATTATATTAATTAAGTATTATGGTGATATGGTTGTTGACTTGTTGACTTTTGTTGACTTGTTGACTTTGGTGACTTGTTGACTTTTGTTGACTTGTTGACCGGTTGACTAGGCTTGACTAGTTGACCATCATGATAACCATGGTTATCATTTCATGCCAAAGACTTTTTTCTTGCTTGCTTTTTGAGTAAAATGAGTGCATGATATGATAACCTTATGGTTGCTTCTAACCATCACCAAAAGACTTTTTTGATATGATGAGTTATGATCACTTTGGATTATGAGAGGGTGAGAGAGAAAAGAGAGCCTCATTCTTTCTTGCTCATTCTCTCTCTTGTTCTTGAGCTCTCCTCTTGCTCTCACCCTCAACCTCTTGCTCCCTCTCTTGATCTATGGTTCTCTTGTCTCATGAGTTGAGAATCAAGAACCATAGATAAAATCCCATTCTACTTCCTCTCTACTCATTCTAGTTCACTAGGTTTAGCAAACCAAGTGAACTAGTTTCTTCAAAGACCGAAGAAGGAGCTAAAGGTTGGAGCTTTCAAGTGGATCTATCTTCGGCGTACGGAGACGACGAGAAGGAGCCATCGGACCACCACCGGAGCTTGAAGAGAAGGAGTTCAAGTTTAGGTATAACCATCTTCATCCGAGTAGCTAAACATCTTTAGCTTAGTTTGCTAGTTTTAGTTTAGGTAACGATCCCGACCATAAGTTAGTCCATGTTGCCTCTTGCGATAAAAATTTTGATTTTATACCGTTTCCGCCTCCCCGTAAGAACCGGGGGTCGCAATATGGACTTACAGTGGTATCAGAGCCTAACTAAACTTAAACTAGCAAGGTAGTAAAGTGTAACGAAGTTCGGAACCGAAAAAAATCACAAAACCGGAAAACTACAAAAACTGAGTTTCTGTTGAAATTTTTTCTGGTCAAAATGAAAAACTTCATACTCCTAAATTCGTCTCAGGGTTTTGTTAGAACACCCATGAAAAACGATTCACCAATTCGTCTAAACCGCCGCGCTTCCGCCGCGTGACCCTTCTTGGCCGCCGCGGAAGCGCCGCGGTTTGTTGTCTTTAGTGCGTCGTTTTTCGTGCAGTGTGTGTCTGTGTTGGTTTTGGGATTTTTGAGATATATTATATGTGCCCAGATTTTACAGAAAAGAAATTTCCTTTTGGGGTCCTATAATTCCGTATTTTTTCCGAACTTCATTGCACTTTGACTATGATGGTTATATCTGTGATGTTTGCATGTATTGAACGTCGGCTAATCGCTATAAGTCGATTAGTCGGGGTTATACATGATCTGTAATGTGCTGGAATGTGTATATAAATATGTTGGATTGTCGCGGGTGAATAGCCGGGGGTTGTGAGACGAGAGTTTACTTTTCTTGCAATTCATGTAAATTTGTAAATTGATGTAATAATTATTTGTTTGGCCGCACAACCGGGTCGGGGTTGTAGCCGTCATTGTATAATTTCTTTTTACTGTTTTTGCTCCTAGGATAGACCCGTGGAGGGGTGCACAAACTACCGGGTATGCTGAAGTGTCGAGTGGCCTACTCATGGAGATGAGGGAGGTTGCTACGCTTCGGGTACTTGGCGGGTAGTTTGCCGTACCCGTAGGGGTCTTGGGTGGGGTATTGGCTATTCACCGCGACCGTGTTATCTGTTTTTGTTACAGGCTCGTACAAATTACAGATTACTAGTATATCCAATGTATTTATCTGTGATCTGAAATGTTTATCATTGCAGTATATCTATATAAGATATTATTTAGGCGTTGCTTATGTTTTACAGACGCGCTAGCCCAGCCCCCGCTCTGTCGTTAGTTAAGTAACCTAACGGGTAATGACGGGGCCCAGTGGCGAATGCGAATGGCATAAGCGTACGTCATATTTTGGTTGTTTTCTGCAATGGTAGGATTAAATGATGGGACGCATTAAAAGTACTAATGCAAGAATATCACGCATTAAAAGAACTAATGCAAGATAATAAACCAAGTTAAAGTCGTTGGAACACTTTCGAAAAAACCACTCGGTTCTTTTCAAAAATAACTTTTAAATGCGGAGCTTGAGCCACTCCTTCTAAAAGCTATCTCGTTCCATCGATTAAATCAAGTTCACTACGTTCACGGTTTCGCCAAAACCATCCGTAGCCCTCCGTCGTTTCACATGAATAGTCAATAGTATTCAAGCTGTGTTTGTTGGCCAAAGTCAAGGCACAGTGATTGGTAGCTATTGGGTATTCATGTGCAGCATAGATAGATGCGTTGGTTTGGAACAGTCGTACTGCCTTGTTGGCCAAAGTCAAGGGTAGGTGCGGGTGGATTCAAATTAACCTGGAGAACGACGGGCAGAACTTGACATGTGACTTATGATTTGTTGGCCAAAGTCAAGGTCATAAGAGCATGGGGCAAAAAT
Organism: Agapanthus africanus; assembly: GCA_030015575.1. Lineage (NCBI taxonomy): Eukaryota > Viridiplantae > Streptophyta > Magnoliopsida > Asparagales > Amaryllidaceae > Agapanthus > Agapanthus africanus. The sequence continues at coordinate 368,524,960 of CM057346.1, forward strand.
CCACATCGGGAGTTTCATAAGTACTGAAACTTGCTAGATTTGCATACCATTTGGAGTGTGATGATTCTGGTAGGATTCCTTCAGTTTCGTCACGCGATGATATTTGGATCCCGATCCTACTGTGAGTATATGCTACTCCTCGGGAAATTTCTCACTTAACGATCAATGCTATAAACCTAGTAGGTGCCTAGAAAGGTGTTAGCGGGGCTACGCCCCCAGGGAAAAGAGGTTCTCTAATTAAGGAACTTCGCGAAAGCGTTGGAAAACCTCCCTCGAAGTACCGACACCGGCCTGGCTGAACGGTTAAGCAAGTATTGTACGGTGGGATTGATCCTGACTAATTCTTCCTTTATGGTTTGAGGAGGGATTCGAGAAACAGTGGGAGCCATCCTGTTTAGACAAACTAAAAACCACTCTAAACTTGCAAGAGCATCATGCTGAGTGTTTCTTCTTCTCTCTCCTAATTGCAGCGACCAATCAACATGACTGGACTTAAGTTACTCCTAGATAAAAACAAACTGACAGGGCCAAACTACAAAGATTGGCTCAGGAATGTCACGATTGCAATCACTTATGACAAGCTGGGGTATCTTCTTACCACCAAAGCTCCCCCTGTCCCTGGTCCAACTTCCAGTGTCGCGGATAAGGAAATCCGCAAGACTTGGGAGATTGATAGCGCGAAGGCCAAGTGCCTCCTGCTTGCCTCGATGGACAACGAACATCAGAGGAGGCATGAGAATATGGACATGGAGTCCATATTGCTCCATACAAAAGAACTGTATGGAGAGCAATCACGTATCGCAAGATACGAAGCGTCGAAAAAGTTGTTTTCGACAAGAATGGCCGTCGGATCATCAGTAGCCGAGCATGTGCTAAAAATGATCGGCTTCATTGAGGAGCTCGCTGACCTAGGGATCACATTGGAGAGTGAGCTATATACGGATATAGTTCTCCAGTCCCTTCCTTCCACTTACGCCCAGTTTATACTGAACTTCAACCTACAAGAAAAAGAGGTTGAACTATCAGAGCTCCTCAACATGCTGAGGAGCGCAGAGGGCACCCTACAGAAAGGTAGGGAAACATCCACTTTGTTTGTAGGAGGATCATCTTCTTCTAGGTCCAAGGCGAAAGCCAAGGGAAAGAAGAAGAAGGCCCCCGCCAAACCAAGGGGCGGTGTTGGTAAAGTGGATACGAAGGGAAAAGGCAAAGCAACAAAGATAGCGGGGAAGCTTGTGGATAAAGAAGAATGCTTCTATTGTCATAAGAAAGGACACTGGAAGAATGATTGCAGGGCCTGGAAGGCCAGAACACAGGAATTGAAGCAGGTTGCAGCTTCAGCTTCAGGTGTGTATGTTATTGAAAACTGTCTTTCAATAAACTCTACTTCCTGGGTATTGGATACCGGATCAGGATCTCATATCTGTAATTCTTTGCAGGCGTTGAGAAACCGTAGGGTTTTGAAGGCAGGTGACATGACCCTCAAAGTTGCGAACGGAGCTAGCATGGATGCTAAAGCCGTGGGGGACTATCACCTGGGAATGTCAGATGGACATGTTTTGGTTTTGCGTAATTGCTTTTTTGTACCCAACGCAACTTGTAATATCATTTCTGTATCTTTAGTTTCTAAAGAAGGTTATGAATTTGCGTTTGTAAGTAATGTTGTAAACATTCACCTTAATCAAGTATTGATTGGGTCAGGTACTCTGAGTAATGGTATATACGTGTTAAACCAACCACAGATTTTTAATGTTCAGAATACACACAAAAGAAAGTCTCCGGAAATAAATCAGACTTTCTTATGGCATTGTAGATTGGGTCACATCAATGAGAGAAGGTTGACTAAGTTACATACAGAAGGATATTTGAATACGTTCGAATATCAATCGTATGCCACTTGTCAATCTTGTCTCAAAGGAAAGATGACAAAGACTCCGTTTACTGGACATGGAGTAAGAGCGAGCGAGCTCTTGGGACTCGTACACAGTGACGTGTGCGGTCCAATGTCTACACATGCCCGAAGCGGACATTCTTACTTCATTACTTTTACGGATGACTTCTCAAGGTACGGTTATGTCTTCTTAATGAAACATAAGTCCGAGGCCTTTGGAAAATTCCAGGAGTATAAGAATGAAGTAGAGAAACAGACCGGCAAAAGTATTAAGATTCTAAGATCGGATCGAGGTGGAGAATACTTAAGTGCCGAGTTCCTGGACTATTTAAAAGAGAACGGAATTCTCTCTCAGCTTACTCCTCCATACACCCCGCAACATAACGGTGTATCGGAGAGACGGAACCGCACCCTATTGGATATGGTGCGGTCCATGATGGGTAATGCTGAGTTACCGCGATCATTCTGGGGGTATGCGCTAGAATCAGCAGCGTACCTTTTGAACCGAGTTCCGACTAAGACTGTGCCTTCCACACCATATGAAATGTGGTGTGGGAAGAGACCCTATCTTAAGCACATTAAGACATGGGGATGTCCGGCTTTTGTCAAAAAGCAGCATGCGGACAAGCTCGAGGCACGCTCAGTACAGTGCAAGTTTGTGGGGTATCCAAAGAACTCAAAAGGATATTTCTTCTACTGTGAAGAGGAACAAAAAGTTCTTGTTTCTCGTCATGCCTACTTCTTGGAAACTGAGTTTTTGGAAAACCAGATAAGTGGGAGCACAGTAGAACTGGAAGAAATTCCAGAACCACGGACTGTTACTGAAAGTTTAGTGGAACCAGAAGGTTCGGAAGAACAGGACATTCCTACGCCGCTCCGCAGAAGTAGTAGGCAGTCTCATCCGCCTGAGAGATACTACGGTTTTCTCATAGACGGGGATAGAGAGGATTGCATCATAGATTATGATGAGCCTACTAGCTTCCAGCAGGCCGTTCAGAGCGTTGACTCAGTGAAATGGCTGGATGCAATGCGGACCGAAATGGAGTCCATGTACACCAACAAGGTATGGACGTTGGACATTGCTCCAGACGGGGTAAAACCCGTAGGATGCAAGTGGATCTTCAAAAGGAAGATTGGTGTAGATGGACAGGTTGAGACCTATAAAGCTAGGCTGGTAGCAAAGGGTTTTCGTCAAAGACCTGGCTTGGACTACGACGAAACCTTTTCTCCAGTAGCCATGCTGAAATCCATTCGGATCCTTCTTGCCATTGCTGCCTTCCACGATTATGAGATCTGGCAAATGGACGTAAAGACAGCTTTTCTAAATGGAAATTTAGAGGAGTGTGTCTATATGGACCAGCCAGAGGGTTTCATTCAGAGTGGGAGCAGCGGAAAGGTGTGCAAGTTACTTAAGTCCATCTATGGACTAAAGCAGGCATCGCGGAGTTGGAACATCTGCTTTGATGAGACGGTCAAAGAATTTGGCTTTATCAAAAATCCAGATGAACCATGCATCTATAGTAGATTTGTAGCGAGAACTGTAGTATTCCTCGTTTTATACATGGATGACATTCTCTTAATAGGAAATGATATTCCTATGCTACAATCTGTCAAGGGGTTCTTGTCACAAAGGTTCTCCATGAAAGACCTGGGTGATGCCTCATACATCCTGGGGATCCGGATCCATCGTGATAGATCCAAGAGGATATTGGGACTTTCTCAGTCCAGGTACATCGACACCGTACTGAAAAGATTCAGTATGGAAGATTCCAAGCGCGGTAACCTACCGGCTTGTCACGGGATCACCCTCTCTAAAGAGATGTCTCCCAAGACTGATTTGGAGAGGGATCGCATGTCTATTATACCCTACGCTTCTGCGGTAGGCTCTATAATGTATGCGATGTTGTGTACCAGACCGGATGTAGCTTATGCACTGAGTGTAGTAAGCCGGTATCAGTCAAACCCTGGGGAGAAACATTGGATAGCGGTAAAGAACATTCTCAAGTACCTGAGGAGGACTAAGGAGATGTTCTTGGTGTATGGCGGAAAGGACCTCCAGATCGAGGCCTTTGCTGACTCCAGCTTCCAGAGTGACAAGGATGATTCCAAGTCCATGTCGGGTTTTGTCTTTACCCTCAATGGAGGGGCGGTGTGTTGGAGGAGTTCCAAACAGGAAACCGTTGCAGACTCGACGATGGAAGCGGAATACATCGCTGCATCTGATGCCGCAAAAGAAGCTGTCTGGATGAGGAAGTTCTTGAAAGAACTTCAGGTGGTTCCGTCCATTGTTGATCCAATACCTCTGTATTGCGACAACAACGGGGCTATAGCTTTAGCGAAGGAACCCAGGTCCCATCAGAAATCCAGGCACATCTTAAGGCGGTATCACCTGATCAGGGAGATCGTAGATCGCCAGGAGATCGAGGTTCGGAGAGTCGCTTCAGAAGATAACACTGCTGATCCATTCACCAAGGCCCTGCCCCAGACTCAGTTCGAGCGGCTGATCGAGATGATAGGTCTTCGATACGCCAGTACATGGCCTTAGTGCAAGTGGGAGATTGTTAGTGTATATGCCCTAGAGGCCATTACTGTATCATACTAGTTTGTATATTACTTAATGGATGCTTGGGATATTCACCTTGTATATACAATCTTGCTCAAAATAGTAGTATGCTACTTGGTTTGTTTCTACTTCAATGTGTACTTGTGTTTATTTCAGTATATCACTTATACGCATTAGTGGAGCCCTTAGGATCTTTGCTTGATTACCAGCGTTGTGATGGCAGTCACACTAGTGGGGGCTGGGTAATCTATAAGCACATCCTTATTCAGGTCCCTGGTCGCAGGACAATCGAGACAGGGCATCGATACTCCGGAGTAGACCAGCGCATGCGCTTCTCATCCCAGTGTGGGAGACGGTCTGTCCCACAGCCGTCAGTACGTCGTACTTGAGATAGTATGCGGGTGCTCGTTAGGTTACGGGTACACTGGACAGGACTCGTCGGGAACTGACTAGTTGGTATTATACCTATCGTCAGTTATCAGTTCCCAGGTGACATGAGTACAGCTTAGTCCGCTGACTTGACACTGTCACTCCGCCTCGAGTATGTTCCCACTGTACTTTGATCACTACCCTACCACGGCTCAAAGGAGTCGTGCAAACAGGTGGTGGTTGGGTGCAGTCCCGAAGCACTTGGAGGAAGTGACGGTTAGACAGGATTCGTCTCTCCCGGTATTGGGGGTTGACATCGCGCTGTGTCTAGGAGAGCCATTACACGAGTAGTCCCTGGCCAGGGCAAACGAGATATACTGGTAGGTTTCCAGTGTTATCTCAGGGTGTATTGGGCTTCACTCCGGCACGACTTGTACCGCTATTGGGGGACTGACGTTTACCGCCCCCTAGGCCCGCCATGCGATGTATCAGACGAACAGACCGGACTGTACGGAAAATGTCACGCTCAGGCTCAGTAGGAGTTCAGATGGGTTTCGCCTCGTCTGTCTTCTTGTCGGCATTACCTGGGGACCGTTACGCACAGCTAGTGCCGCTTGCGGTCTGTGGTTAAACCCACTGCCAGCGTAGTGTCGAGTCTTTAGAGTCCCACACAGAAAGCTTTTCGCCTTTAGGCAAAAGAGTAGAGGTCGCATGGTATTGCGACAGGTCGCATGGTTTTGCGACAGGGTTCGGTCACATCCGTGCACTTGTGCACGTACAGTGTCCGGACAGTTTACACTAGCGGGCTTTGGTTTAAGCCAGATCCTAGTGTACCTTATGGGATTGGATTTATCCAGTTTGCATTCGTGTTCCTCGGAACGCGGATGCGGGTGTGTATGCACAGTTGACAGGGAGGCAGAGGCAGTGGATTCTCATTAGGGTTGTTGACCGTTGACTTTTGACTTTTTGCTCAACCCTAATGAGAATATGATATGTGATTAACTATTATATTAATTAAGTATTATGGTGATATGGTTGTTGACTTGTTGACTTTTGTTGACTTGTTGACTTTGGTGACTTGTTGACTTTTGTTGACTTGTTGACCGGTTGACTAGGCTTGACTAGTTGACCATCATGATAACCATGGTTATCATTTCATGCCAAAGACTTTTTTCTTGCTTGCTTTTTGAGTAAAATGAGTGCATGATATGATAACCTTATGGTTGCTTCTAACCATCACCAAAAGACTTTTTTGATATGATGAGTTATGATCACTTTGGATTATGAGAGGGTGAGAGAGAAAAGAGAGCCTCATTCTTTCTTGCTCATTCTCTCTCTTGTTCTTGAGCTCTCCCCTTGCTCTCACCCTCAACCTCTTGCTCCCTCTCTTGATCTATGGTTCTCTTGTCTCATGAGTTGAGAATCAAGAACCATAGATAAAATCCCATTCTACTTCCTCTCTACTCATTCTAGTTCACTAGGTTTAGCAAACCAAGTGAACTAGTTTCTTCAAAGACCGAAGAAGGAGCTAAAGGTTGGAGCTTTCAAGTGGATCTATCTTCGGCGTACGGAGACGACGAGAAAGAGCCATCGGACCACCACCGGAGCTTGAAGAGAAGGAGTTCAAGTTTAGGTATAACCATCTTCATCCGAGTAGCTAAACATCTTTAGCTTAGTTTGCTAGTTTTAGTTTAGGTAACGATCCCGACCATAAGTTAGTCCATGTTGCCTCTTGCGATAAAAATTTTGATTTTATACCGTTTCCGCCTCCCCGTAAGAACCGGGGGTCGCAATATGGACTTACACCTTGTTGGTGTACATGGACTCCATTTCGGTCCGCATTGCATCCAGCCATTTCACCGAGTCAACGCTCTGAACGGCCTGCTGGAAGCTAGTAGGCTCATCATAATCTATGATGCAATCCTCTCTATCCCCGTCTATGAGAAAACCGCAGTATCTCTCGGGCGGATGAGACTGCCTACTACTCCTGCGGAGCGGCGTAGGAATGTCCTGTTCTGTTGAACCCTCTGGTTCCACTAACCTTTCAGTAATAGTATGTGGTTCTGGAATTTCTTCCAGTTCTACTGTGCTCCCACTATTTTCCTTTTCCAAGAACTGGTGTTCTAGAAAGTGGGCATTACGAGAAACAAGGACTTTTTGTTCCTCTGCGTAGTAGAAAAGATACCCCCTGGTGTTCTTCGGGTATCCCACAAACTTGCACAGTACTGAGCGTGCCTCGAGTTTGTCCGCATGCTGCTTTTTGACAAAAGCTGGACATCCCCAGATCTTCAGATATTGAAGATAGGGTTTCTTCCCACTCCACATTTCATATGGGGTGGTAGGCACAGTCTTAGTCGGAACTCGGTTCAAAAGGTATGCTGCTGATTCTAGCGCATATCCCCAGAATGATCGCGGTAACTCAGCGTTACTCATCATGGACCGCACCATATCCAATAGGGTGCGGTTCCGTCTCTCCGATACACCGTTATGTTGCGGGGTGTATGGAGGAGTAAGCTGAGAGAGAATTCCGTTCTCTTTTAAATAGTCCAGGAACTCGGCACTTAAGTATTCTCCACCTCGATCCGATCTTAGAATCTTAATACTTTTGCCGGTCTGTTTCTCTACTTCATTCTTATACTCCTGGAATTTTCCAAAGGCTTCGGACTTATGTTTCATTAAGAAGACATAACCGTACCTTGAGAAGTCATCCGTAAAAGTAATGAAGTAAGAATGTCCGCTTCGGGCATGTGTAGACATTGGACCGCACACGTCACTGTGTACGAGTCCCAAGAGCTCGCTCGCTCTTACTCCATGTCCAGTAAACGGAGTCTTTGTCATCTTTCCTTTGAGACAAGATTGACAAGTGGCATACGATTGATATTCGAACGTATTCAAATATCCTTCTGTATGTAACTTAGTCAACCTTCTCTCATTGATGTGACCCAATCTACAATGCCATAAGAAAGTCTGATTTATTTCTGGAGACTTTCTTTTGTGTGTATTCTGGACGTTGAAAATCTGTGGTTGGTTTAACACGTATATACCATTACTCAATGTACCTGACCCAATCAAAGCTTGATTAAGGTGAATGTTTACAACATTACTTACAAACGCAAATTCATAACCTTCTTTAGAAACTAAAGATACAGAAATGATATTACAAGTTGCGTTGGGTACAAAAAAGCAATTACGCAAAACCAAAACATGTCCATCTGACATTCCCAGGTGATAGTCCCCCACGGCTTTAGCATCCATGCTAGCTCCGTTCGCAACTCTGAGGGTCATGTCACCTGCCTTCAAAACCCTATGGTTTCTCAACGCCTGCAAAGAATTACAGATATGAGATCCTGATCCGGTATCCAATACCCAGGAAGTAGAGTTTATTGAAAGACAGTTTTCAATAACATACACACCTGAAGCTGAAGCTGCAACCTGCTTCAATTCCTGTGTTCTGGCCTTCCAGGCCCTGCAATCATTCTTCCAGTGTCCTTTCTTATGACAATAGAAGCATTCTTCCTTATCCACAAGCTTCCCCGCTATCTTTGTTGCTTTACCTTTTCCCTTCGTATCCACTTTACTAACACCGCCCCTTGGTTTGGCGGGGGCCTTCTTCTTCTTTCCCTTGGCTTTCGCCTTGGACCTAGAAGAAGATGATCCTCCTACAAACAAAGTGGATGTATCCCTACCTTTCTGTAGGGTGCCCTCTGCGCTCCTCAGCATGTTGAGGAGCTCTGAAAGTTCAACCTCTTTTTCTTGTAAGTTGAAGTTCAGTATAAACTGGGCGTAAGTGGAAGGAAGGGACTGGAGAACTATATCCGTATATAGCTCACTCTCCAATGTGATCCCTAGGTCAGCGAGCTCCTCAATGAAGCCGATCATCTTTAGCACGTGCTCGGCTACTGATGATCCGACGGCCATTCTTGTCGAAAATAACTTTTTCGACGCTTCGTATCTTGCGATGCGAGATTGCTCTCCATACAGTTCTTTTGTATGAAGCAATATGGATTCCATGTCCATATTCTCATGCCTCCTCTGATGTTCGTTGTCCATCGAGGCAAGCAGGAGGCATTTGGCCTTCGCGCTATCAATCTCCCAAGTCTTACGGATTTCCTTATCCGCGACGCTGGAAGTTGGACCAGGGACAGGGGGAGCTTTGGTGGTAAGAAGATACCCCAGCTTGTCGTAAGTGATTGCTATCTTGACATTCCTGAGCCAATCTTTGTAGTTTGGCCCTGTCAGTTTGTTTTTATCTAGGAGTAACTTAAGTCCAGTCATGTTGATTGGTCGCTGCAATTAGGAGAGAGAAGAAGAAACACTCAGCATGATGCTCTTGCAAGTTTAGAGTGGTTTTTAGTTTGTCTAAACAGGATGGCTCCCACTGTGTCTCGAATCCCTCCTCAAACCATAAAGGAAGAATTAGTCAGGATCAATCCCACCGTACAATACTTGCTTAACCGTTCAGCCAGGCCGGTGTCGGTACTTTGAGGGAGGTTTTCCAACGCTTTCGCGAAGTTCCTTAATTAAAGAACCTCTTTTCCCTAGGGGCGTAGCCCCGCTAACACCTTTCTAGGCACCTACTAGGTTTATAGCATTGATCGTTAAGTGAGAAATTTCCCGAGGAGTAGCATATACTCACAGTAGGATCGGGATCCAAATATTATCGCGTGACGAAACTGAAGGAATCCTACCAGAATCATCACACTCCAAATGGTATGCAAATCTAGCAAGTTTCAGTACTTATGAAACTCCCGATGTGGATTTTTGCCCCATGCTCTTATGACCTTGGCGTGAGGTCAAAATGTCATAAGTCACATGTCAAGTTCGTCCCATCATTATCCAGGTTAATTTGAACCCACCCGTACATACCCTTGACGTAGGCCAAAATGGCAGTACGACTGTCTCAAACCAACGCATTCTATCTATGCAACAGATAAATATCCGGCAGCTACCAATCACTATGCCTTGGCGTGAGGTCAAAATACATAGCTTGAATACTACCGAATATTTAACTGAAATGATGGAGGGCTACGGATGGTTTTGGCAAAACCGTGAACGTAGTGAACTTGATTTGGTCGATGGAACGAGATAGCTTTTAAATGGAGTGGCTCAAACTCCGTATTTTAAAAGTTTGTTTTGAAAAGAACCGAGTGGTTTTTCGAAAGTGTTCCAACGACTTTAACTTGGTTTATTATCTTGCATTAGTTCTTTTAATGCGTGATATTCTTGCATTAGTTCTTTTAATGCGTCCCATCATTTAATCCTACCATTGCAGAAAACAACCAAAATATGACGTACGCTTATGCCATTCGCATTCGCCACGGGGCCCCGTCATTACCCGTTAGGTTACTTAACTAACGACAGAGCGGGGGCTGGGCTAGCGCGTCTGTAAAACATAAGCAACGCCTAAATAATATCATATATAGATATACTGCAATGATAAACATTTCAGATCACAGATAAATACATTGGATATACTAGCAATCTGTAATTTGTACGAGCCTGTAACAAAAACAAATAACACGGTCGCGGTGAATAGCCAATACCCCACCCAAGACCCCTACGGGTGCGGCAAACTACCCGCCAAGTACCCGAAGCGTAGCAACCTCCCTCATCTCCATGAGTAGGCCACTCGACACTTCGGCATACCCGGTAGTTTGTGCACCCCTCTATGGGTCTATCCTAGGAGCAAAAACAGTAAAAAGAAATTATACAATGACGGCTACAACCCCGACCCGGTTGTGCGGCCATACAAATAATTATTACATCAATTTACAAATTTACATGAATTGCAAGAAAAGAAAACTCTCGCCTCACAACCCTCGGCTATTCACCCGCGACAATCCAACATATTTATATACACATTTCAGCACATTACAGATCATGTATAACCCCGACCAAACGACTTATAGCGATTAGCCGACGTTCAATACATGCAAACATCACAGATATAACCATCATAGTCAAAGTGCAGTGAAGTTCGGAAAAAATACGGAATTATAGGACCCCAAAAGGAAATTTCTTTTCTGGAAAATCTGGGCACATATAATATATTCCAAAAATCCCAAAACCAACACAGACACACACTGCACGAAAAACGATGCAGAGAAGACGACAAACCGCGGCGCTTCCGCGGCAAATGCCTACCTCGTGCGGCGGAAGCGCGGCGGTTTGAACGAAACAGTGGACCGTTTTTCATGGGTGTTCACACAAAACCCTGAGCCGAATTTAGGAGTATAAAGTTTTTCATTTTGACCAGAAAAAATTTCAACAGAAACTCAGGTTTTCTAAAAGTTAGGTTTTTGGATTTTTTTCGGTTCCGAACTTCGTTACACTTTACTACCAAGCTAGTTTAAGTTTAGTTAGGCTCTGATACCACTGTAAGTCCACGTTGCGACCCCCGGTTCTTACGGGGAGGCGGAAACGGTATAAAAAACAAATTTTTAGCGCAAGGGGCAACATGGACTAAGCAAAGTCGGGATCTTTGACTAAACTAAAACTAGCATACTTAGCTAAAGAGAGTTAGCTACTCGGATGGAGATGGTTATACCTTGCTTGTCTTGAACTCCTTCGTCTTCCAAGCTCCGATGGTGGTCCAATGGCTTCTTCTCGTCGTCTCCGTACGCCGAAGATAGATCCACCTGAAAGCTCCAACCTTTAGCTCCTTCTTCGTTCTTTGAAGAAACTAGTTCACTTGGTTTGCTAAACCTAGTGAACTAGAATGAGTAGAGAGGAAATAGAATGGGATTTTATCTATGGTTCTTGATTCTCAACTCATGAGACAAGAGAACCATAGATCAAGAGAGGGAGCAAGAGGTTGAGGGTGAGAGCAAGAGGAGAGCTCAAGAACAAGAGAGAGAATGAGCAAGAAAGAATGAGCAAGTCTTTTTTGTCTCTCACCCTCTCATAATCCAAAGCAATGATAACTCATCATATTAACAAAAGTCTTATGTGATGGTTAGAAGCAACCACAACCATATCATTTCATGCACTCATTTTACACAAATGAGCAAGTAAACAAAAGTCTTTGCCATGAAATGATGGCTATGGTTATCATGATGGTCAACTAGTCAAGCCTAGTCAACCGGTCAACAAGTCAACAAAAGTCAACAAGTCAACAAGTCAACAAAAGTCAACAAGTCAACAACCATATCACCATAATACTTAATTAATATAATAGTTAATCACATATCATATTCTCATTAGGGTTGAGCATAAAGTCAAATAGTCAACGGTCAACTGTCAACAACCCTAATGAGAATCCGCAGCCTCTGCCTCCCTGTCAACTGTGCATACACACCCGCATCCGCGTTCCGAGGAACACGAATGCAAACTGGATAAATCCAATCCCATAAGGTACACTAGGATCTGGCTTAAACCAAAGCCCGCTAGTGTAAACTGTCCGGACACTGTACGTGCACAAGTGCACGGATGTGACCGAACCCTGTCGCAAAACCATGCGACCTGTCGCAATACCATGCGACCTCTACTCTTTTGCCTAAAGGCGAAAAGCTTTCTGTGTGGGACTCTAAAGACTCGACACTACGCTGGCAGTGGGTTTAACCACAGACCGCAAGCGGCACTAGCTGTGCGTAACGGTCCCCAGGTAATGCCGACTAGAAGACCGACGAGGCGAAACCCATCTGAACACCTACTGAGCCTTAGTGTGACATTCTCCGTACAGTCCGGTCTGTTCGTCTGATACATCGCATGGCGGGCCTAGGGGGCGGTAAACGTCAGTCCCCCAATAGCGGTACAAGTCGTGCCGGAGCGAAGCCCAAAACACCCTGAGATAACACTGGAAACCTACCAGTATATCTCGTTTGCCCTGGCCAGGGACTACTCGTGTAATGGCTCTCCTAGACACAGCGCGATGTCAACCCCCAATACCGGGAGAGACGAATCCTGTCTAACCGTCACTGCCTCCAAGTGCTTCGGGACTGCACCCAACCACTACCTGTTTGCACGACTCCTTTGAGCCGTGGTAGGGTAGTGGTCAAAGTACAGTGGGAACACACTCGAGGCGGAGTGACAGTGTCAAGTCAGCAGACTAAGCTGTACTCATGTCACCTGGGAACTGATAACTGACGATAGGTATAATACCAACTAGTCAGTTCCCGACGAGTCCTGTCCAGTGTACCCGTAACCTAACGAGCACCCGCATACTATCTCAAGTACGATGTACTGACGGCTGTGGGACAGACCGTATCCCACACTGGGATGAGAAGCGCATGCGCTGGTCTACTCCGGAGTATCGATGCCCTGTCTCGATAGTCCTGCGACCAGGGACCTGCATAAGGATGTGCTTATAGATTACCCAGCCCTACTAGTGTGACGGCCATCACATTGCTGGTAATCAAGCAAAGATCCTAAGGGCTCTACTAATGTGTATAGGCGATATACAAAAATAAACACATGTACACATTGAAGTAGAAACAAACCAAGAAGCATACTACTATTTTGAGCAAGATTGTATACACAAGGTGAATATCCCAAGCATCCATTAAGTAATATACAAACCAGTATGATACAGTAATGGCCTCTAGGGCATATACACTAACATAGTATACCTGCAGGTAATAGAGTCACCCTCTCTAAAGGTGTCTTACAGACTAAAGAGGAGAGGGATGTGCATGATTGGCAGATCACTTGCTTAGGTAATTGAGTCAATCATGAGATGTCAAGTACCATACCAGATATTGTTTTTGCACGAGATGCAGTAAGTTGATATTAATCCAATCCTGGAGAAATGATCGGAAGAAGTTTTAGAACATAAGTTGATGTTCTAGGGAAATGATAACGGCAGCCTCCTTTGGGAAACAGTTATCAATCCAGGCTTCCAAGGTGACCTGGATGACAGATTGACTGTCAGAGTTATAGTTCTCCCTCTAAAGAGGGGCAGTATTTTGGACAAGTGGTCCAGGCAGATACTGAGGGAGACATGGCGCAGGATACTGACTAAGTTCAGTTGACGATACAGTCTAAGAAGTTTGGATTTGAAGTTCACTTATGAACTAGGTCCCATCAGACATCCAAACATATTCTAAGACAGGTATTTCTCATTTCGGGAGATGGGTTTCTCCACGAACTTGAGATAAAGAGAGACATAGAAAGAAACATCACAGCGGATCCACTCACTGAGGCTATTCCTCAAATGCAATAGTTTCGCAAACGAGCTTTGTGAGACTGACTAGTAGAGGAGTTGGGTGTTCGGTATCACACAGGCTGTGAGTATGCGACATCATAATAATTAGCCTTGAGTGCAAGTGGGAGATTGTCGGAGATAGTGCCCTCAGAGTCAATTATTGGATCACAGGCACGTGATTGCAGTGATTGAGGGAGGACCTATACCGGTAGGACAGTCTTACTCAAGATGATATTATGCTATCTGGTTTATCTTTATCATCATGTACTGCTTTAGGTGACCTTACATGTCACTATTGCACGTTGATAGAGCTCTTATGATTCTTGCTTGACTGCCAGCAGTATGAGGGCGATCATATACGTGGGAGCTGGGGTCTATAAGCACATCCTTAAAAGGTCCCTAGATGAGGGAGTTTCGAGACAAGACATTGATACTCCAGAGTAGACTAGTGTATACAGTCGAGACCCCGACGAGGGGCGGTGGCCGGTCTCACAAGCCACTGGTGTCAGTTGGTTCACCTAAGATGTATACAGGTGCTCATTGGGTTATGAGTACACCGGACAGGACTCGCCGGGAACATGTTAGTTGGTCTTATACCTGACGTCAGATAGCAGTTCCCTTGTGACATGTGTATAGGTTAGTTCATCGACCTGAGATCGTCATTTGTCTCATGTGAGTTCCCACTGTGCTTTGATTACTACCCTACCACGCTCAAAGGAGTTGTGCAAACAGGTTTTACTTGGGTACAGTCCCGAGCCACATGGAGGCAGTGAGCGGATCTGCAGGGGTTCGTCTCTCCCGTTATTGGGGGTGAGGTCGCGCTGTGTCTTGGAGAGCCATTACATGAAGTCCTTGGCCAAGGCAGGAGATTTACTGGTAGGTATTCCAGTAGTATCTCAGGGTGTTCTGGGCTACACTCCGACACGACTTGTACCGCTTTTGGGGGTCTGGCTTTTACCAACCCCCTAGGCCCGCCATGCGACGCTCATAGACGAACGGAGCGGACTCTACGGATATTGTCACCGACAGGCTCAGTAGGGTATCAGGATGAGTTCTCTCATCAACGTCCCTTTTGGTCAATACCTGTTAGCCCGTTATGTATGGCTAATACCTCTGACATGCTAATGGTTAAATCCACAACCAAAGTATTAACGAGTCTTTAGAGTCCCCCACAGACCGTTTTCTCAAGTTTCGGGCGATACGCTGTAGAGGTCGTATGGAGATATGGCAGGGTTCGATCAGATACGTGCGGTATTGCACGGATCATGATCGGACGGATAATACTAGCGGGCTTTGTTTTGAGCCGGATCCTAGTATTGTACAGTGTAGATTTTGTCTCTTTGCATTTGTATTCAGCGGGAATACAAGTGCGGGTATGTATATAAAATCGCGGGGTTTTTCCTGTAATTTATTACGGGATCAGTTTCTTGGGGTTGCCAGTTTGCATTCCGTTCCGGCCAATTTTTCTTTGTTCCTTCACGGCCGGATTTTTCCGATGGAGGGGATTATCTGCAAGTGTGCAAATTATCTTTTGTGGAGGTGTTATTTGTATATGAGGGATTATGATAGATATTGCATCATTAGCTTCTTTTTGCATCTTATCCTTTGCATTTATGAGAAAGGGTTTTGATTAGGATTTGATAGGATTTTGATGTGAGATAATTTGATCATTATCTTCACATATTGGTATATGCCTTCTCTCTCTCTCTCCCCATTCTTGATCTAGGGGCCGGCCACACAAAAGAGAGGGACAGGTTCATTTTGGGGTGTGGAGATTCTTCATCTCATTCCTTGCTAGAAAAATGAGAGCACCATTTTCCTCCAAAGTTCTTTCTCTTCTCCACCATCAAAGGCAACTTCACTACCCGCTTGAGACAAGCCTTATACACTTCATCTACAGCATTTCTTGGACACGTCGGCTCGCCAACTTCGTGCCCGAGTTGCCTCGGTCCAGAGGTGGGAGCCCGTAAAAGAACCCGGCGATGTGGTGCCCGTTCCGACGAGGAAGTGAAGATCGGAGATTCCGCGAGGAGATCGGAGTGGTGGCCGTAGACCGAAGGACACGGATCGCTCGGTATAGCTTTCTACCCTTTCTCGTATTTGCTTGGATTAGGTTAATGGCCCGATCCGGGATTTTAGTGCGCGGTGGTGCCGGTATCTAGTTTTTAGAAAAGTTTCGTTTCCGCATTCCGGCGTCGGATTGACGGCCGGGGCGCCGCCGTGCACTTACAATGCAGTTTATTCTATTAGTGATGTTCCCACTTGTTGCTCATTTTCTTCGTTACGGCGTCCTATATTGCTATCTTGGTGATTGTTTACTTGGATCTCTTAACATTTAATAAATGCTTCCATTTAATGCTTAAAACAGTCTATACTTTTACTGGTTTGATTTCTGGGTTTTCGGTTCACTTAGTCGCGTTACGCCTGTAGACGTTACGTGGTTAAGTGCCGGTCACGGGCCAAACTTTCGGGTCGTGACAGGATCACCCTCTCCAAGAATATGTCTCCTAAGACTAACGAGGAGAGGGTTCGCATGAGCACTATACCCAACGCTTCGGCGGTAGGATCTATAATGTACGCGATGCTATGTACAAGACCAGATGTAGCTTACGCGCTGAGCGTGGTGATCCGGTATCAGTCAGACCCAGGTGAGGACCACTGGACGGCAGTGAAGAACATTCTCAAGTACCTGAGAAGGACTAAGGAGATGTCCCTGGTTTACGGTAGTGGAGACCTCAGGGTCGAGTCCTTTACTGATTCAAGCTTCCAGAGTGACAAGGATGACAGCAAGTCTGTCTCGGGTTTTGTGTTTACCCTTAATGGAGGGGCGGTATGTTGGAGGAGTTCCAAATAGGATACCATCGCAGACTCGACGATGGAGGCTGAATACATTGTTGCAAGCGATGCCGCAAAAGAGGCGGTCTGAATGAAGAAGTTCTTTAGTGAACTTCAGGTGGTTCCGTCCATTGTTGACCCAATACCTTTGTATTGCGATATCAATGGGGCTATAGCTTTAGCGAAGGAACCAAGGTCCCATCAGAAATCCAGAGACATCTTAAGGCGATATCACCTGATCAGGGAGATCATTGATCGCCAGGAGATCGAGGTATGGAGAGTGGACACAAAAGACAACACAGCGGATCCATTCACGAAGGCTCTCCCTCAAACACAGTTCGAGCGATTTTTTGAGCTATTGGGTATGCGGTACGCCGGCAGCTGGACTTAGTGCAGACATTGGGTGTGCAGTACACCAATTGCTGGCCTTTTAGTGCAAGTGGGAGATTGTTAGATATATATGCCCTAGAAGCCATTATTGTATAGTACTAGTTTGTATAATACATTTTTGAGGCTTGGGATATATATATGGTTTTACGACAGTCTTGCTCGATATAGTAGTATGCTACTTGGTTTTTTTCTATATTAATATGTGTATATGTTTATTTTAACATATTGATAGAGTCCTTAGGATTTTTGCTTGACTACCGGCATTGTGATGGCGATCACACTAGTAGGGGCTGGGTAGTCTATAAGCATATCCTTATTTTGGTCCCTAGTCGTAGGATTATCGAGACAGGGCATCGATACTCGAGAGTAGACTGGTGCATACGCTTCTCTTCCCCACAGGGGAGATGGTCTGTCCCACAGCCATCAGTACGTCGTACTAGAGATAGTATGCAGGTGCTCGTTAGGTTACGAGTATACTGGACAGGACTCGTCGGGAATTGTTGGTTGGTATTATACCTATCGTCAGTTAACAGTTTCCAGGTGACATGAGTACAGCTTAGTCCGCTGACTTGACACTGTTAATTCGCCTCGAGTGTGTTCCCACTGTTCTTAGATTACTACCCTACCACGGCTGTACTGAGTCGTGCAAACAGGTAGTAGTTGGGTGCAGTCCCGAAGCACTTGGAGGCAGTGACGATTAGACAGGATTCGTCTCTCACGGTATTGGGGGTTGATATCGCGCTGTGTCTAGGAGGGCCATTACACAAAGTCCCTGGCCAGGGCAAGCGAGATATACTGGTAGGTTTCCAGTGTTATCTCAGGGTGTTCTGGGCTACACTCCGACACGACTTGTACCGCTATTAGGTGACTAACGTTTACCGCCCCCTAGGCCCGCCATGCGATATTCTCAGACGAACAGACCGGACTGTATGGAGATTGTCACATTTAGGCTCAGTAGGAGTTCAGATGGGTTTCACCTCGTCCGTCTTCTTATCAGCATCTACCTGGGGGCCGTTACGCACAGCTAGCGCCGCTTGCAGTCTGTGGTTAAACCAACTACCAGCGTAGTGTCGAGCCTTTAGAGCCCTACACAGAGGGTTACTCGCCTTCTGGCAAAACAGAGTAGAGGTCGCATGGTTTTGCGACAGGGTTCGTTCACATCCACGCACTTGTGCACGTTTGGTGTCCGGACAGTTGTTACTAGCGGGCTTTGGTTTAAGCCAGATCCTAGAAATTGTTTTGGGATTGGTTTCGTCTCAGTGTATTCGTGTTCCTTGGAGCACGGATGCGGGTGTGTATGTACAGTTGACAGAGGCAGAGGCAGAGGATTCTCATTAGGGTTGTTGACCATTTGGCTTTAGTTGACTTGTTGACTGTTGACCTTTCTCTAAACCCTAATGAGAATATGATATATGACTAATAATATTAATTAAGTATTATTGTGCCACGGTTGAGTTGAAAGTTTGACTTTTGTTGACTTGTTGACTTTGTTGACCGGTTGACCATTTTGGACTTGTTGACCATCATCATTTCATGGCTATCATTTCATGGGTATGACTTTTGCTTGCTTGTTGTTTACAAAATGAAATAATTGCATGAAATGATAATGGTCATTGAAACTAACCATCACCATACTTAATTATTATTATTATTATCATTATTCTCACTTTTGTGAGGATGGTTGCATTATGAGAGCTCATTCTATCATCTTCTTTCTCTCTCATGAAAAAAGCTCTCCCTCTTCCTCTCTCAAGGTTCAAGTGTTCCATGTGTTGGAAATCATAAACCTTTGAGACAAAACCACCATTACTCTTCTCTACTCAATCTAAGGTATTAGGTTTAGCAAACCAAACACCTTAGTCATCTCTAGGTTGAGATTGGAGCTCAATTTCGAGACCATCGGTTGGATCCATCTATGGCAAAGAGGAGACGACAAGGAGCAAGCAAGAGGAAGAACCACAACAAGAAGAGAAGGAGTTCAAGACCAAGGTATAACCATTCTACATAGTAGTTAGAACTTGTAGAATTTTTGTTAGTTCTTGTTTAGCAACGATCCTTCTTGTACGGTCCATGTTACCTAGTTAGGAAAAATTTTCGTTTTACCTATTCCGCATCCCCGAAAGGACTGGGGTGGGTAACGTGGACCTAACAGTTAATATAACTGTGAATATCCCAAGCTTCCATTAAGTAATATACAAGCTAGTATTATACAATAATGGCCCCAAGGGCATATACACTAACAGATCAATGAAAAGACAAGGGATGGTGAAAGAGAAACCCTAGTTTCTTTAATAGATCCCTAATCTTCATTCATCATCATCGATCTAGCTACAATTCATCAATAGATAAGATTCGTAATTTTTAGTATTCATCATTGCTACTAATTCGATTGATTCCTACAAGCTATTCTTCATATTCTTGATAATTCAATTTGATTTTGGACACTTTCTTGATTTCTAATTCTTGATCATATTCATGATTTTCTTGAAATGACAACTCGATTAAATCTCGATTTACGTTCTTGAATTTTATTTTATATTTTCATTCAATTCATTTAAAACAAGATTGAATAAAACACGCATCTCAGTAGATGTTCATACCATAATATTGCATTATCATATTCATCTATTCAGATCTGTACTGAGTTGATGTTTGGAGATAGCCATTAATAAAAATTAGTAAGTTCCTTTATTTTCTTTGCCTTAGTTTACTTTAATTTAGAATGTCTTTAAATTCCCTAATGAGCGAGTAGTCTCCTCGCTTGTTAGTGTTAGCTTTAGGGAAAGGTTTGAGAGATGAGATCTCTCACCCTTTTCTTGCCCCCATCGCACATAATAATTAGAACTCCATACATACACACACACACCGCTCCCTGCGGCACCTTACCCCTCGAGGTAACGGTGATACCGTAGTATAAAGGACCGGTTGCGGGTGTTTTCTATGGAGGTTAGGGTATGGATCGATAAAGGAAGGACAAGAACCTATAGGAAGAAACATCTTTCCAAATGATTCTAATCCACTTTATTGATAATTACCATAACACCTAATAGATCTATAATAGGGCATTGAAAGCGGTGAGGAAACCTCTAATCTCTCAACTTCCCCTAAACCTAACCCTAACAAGACTGAGAACTTGATAATCTTAGTACAAATTAATTTAGCTTTTAGAGATAATCAATCCGACACCCATCGGAATTAACTCGTTAGAGCGACTAGGAAAATACAAAAATCCCTGTGGACCGACCCGTTCTCACTGGCTAGCTACCAAGCGACGCCGTTCTTGATTGCGGTAACTTATATTTTTGATCGTAAAATTCCATATAAATCGAATGACGCTGTTGCCGGGGATGGCGTAGTATTTCCTTTTTGTAATTTCGGGTTAATCTAAATTAAAAAATCATAAAAACAGAAAAGAAAAAATTATAAAAATTTTATCATTTATTGTTTGAAGGGTATTTTTTTTGTGAATCTTTGCAGGATCGATGGATCTGGAAAAATCCAGAGTGCGAAACAGAAATCGGGAGATCAGAACAGAGGGGGATTTCAAAAACAGAACAGTACAATTTTTCTGGAGATCTGAAACCCTCACGGTGCCGCTAAACTGCCGCTGCAACCCTACTCCGACCGCGGATCAGTGGTGCTTTGGTGACATCATCTCATCCAAAATTTTCTGGAGGGTTTAACCCTACTGTAGACCGCGGATCAGCAGCACGAACCCACCTTTGGCAGCGGATCAGCGGCAGAAAGAACACTTCAACGCGTGGAATTTGCACTGTAATTTCTTTTTCTCTCTCCTCTGCAAATCTCGATATATCTTCTGGAAAATCTCCTGCAGGATTCTTTGCGCTTAAAAAAATCTTTCCCCTTCTCAATAACAAATCTTATGCAGGATTCTTTGCGCCTCGCATAAAATAAAAAGATTTGATTGCAAGTGATTTACTGTTTTGCATATCTTTAATCGGACTTTAAGGGGGTTTTGATCAATTCAGATTAGGTGGGGATTTCATCACCCTTCCCAGGACCCAAGAAATCACATAAAGCATTTGCATTGACCAATCTTTAATTAAAAAATACTAGACTCAGCCCTAAGGACTTCGAGCTCAATAGGACAGAGGACTAATTATAGGCATCGGCCGTTAATCCTAACCTGACTTTGAGGTGTCTAAGGCGAGTGGTTACTTAATTAGGACCGCTACTTGTAGCGGGGAGCCTCCCACTCACCTGGCACTTACCTGGCCGCAATTGGCGGTGAAGAGGCGGTTTAAGGTCCTATTTCTAGCCCTTTAGAGCAGTTAGGAGCTGTCTAGCTGACCTAGGTGACCCTAGATCTAGGCCTGATTGTGCATTTTTGGTTGATCGAAAGTGTGTCTTAGCCCTTTATCGAAAAGAATCTTTTTTTGCAAAAAGTTCCAAATAAAAAAAAGGGTAAAAGGAAAAATCTTTTATAAAAACTTGCAACTTGTCGCTAAAAAAAAAATCATTGCACCCCACCACCACTCACTTTCTTCTCATTGACATTTTCTTACCCCCACATTCTGATTTTCATTTTTTTTACTACACTACCTCCTTTAGTGTATGTCACTTTGGACTAGGGACACTAGCGCCCGATTAGTCCGTGTTTCATTGGTACCGACCGACGAACCTTTCGACTCCGAAGTCCAAATTCCTTCCGCTTCCTTACCTCCACCTTCAAATTCTTCTTCCGAAGGTATGTCGGGATATAATCCCAACAACATCTTACCCACGGGACTGATTCCACCTCCGTTAGGTGCGAATAACCCGAATCTCCTGCCTGTTGTAGCGCCCCAACGAATCGCGCTCCAGGATCTCTTCTACCCTGTCTGCACCTCTTTACCTACCTGTCTTTCACCCCTACCGGCAAATGGGGACAATTTTCAAATAAAACCCCACTTCATCAATATGCTGCCAAAATTTCATGGATTGGAATCCGAAGATGCCTATATCTTTATCAATAAATTCCAAAACGTTTGCGCCATGATGAAAACAACCCAATTAAATGATGACGCTATAAGGCTAAGGGTCATTCCTTTCACCTTATGTGACTTAGCCGAGAAGTGGCTATACAGCACCGCATCACATTCAATTAGAAATTGGGATGAGTTTGTTAAAGCTTTTCTTAAAAAGTTTTATCCTCATCACAAGACCGCGAGAATTCGCAATGAGATAATACAATTTTTCCAGCTTCCTTCCGAACCATTTTGAAAGTGTTTTGAAAGATTCAAAGACCTACTCGTTCAATGCCCTCACCATAGGATCGAGAATTGGCAACTTTGCCAAACATTATACGAGAGATTGAACCCGGAAACGAAGCAGTTGCTAGAAACCATTTGTCAAGGTCACTTTCTAACCAAATCTAGTGAGGAAGTGTGGCAGTTTCTCGAGAATCTTAGTGAACAAACAATTCAGTGGGAGAGCACAAAGACCACCTCATCTTCTTCTATTGGTCAATCTAGGGCAGGCATACATCAATTAGATATGTTGATTGCTATGAAGGCCAAGATGGCCGCACTTATGAAAAAGTTAGAAGCCATTGAGACCAAAATCTCATCATCTTCTCCTGCCCCTGCTTTACCGCCACGAACTGTTTGTGCTTGTTGTTCGGATCCATCACACCTTACCGAAGAGTGTCCTTACAATCCACCTGTTCAAGGGCAGGATCAAGTCAATGCTGCCTTTCAGCAACGACAACGAAATTATCCTTACTCTTCGACCTATAATCCGGGTTGGAGGAGTCACCCATATTTTGCTTGGAATCAAAATCAACAACTCCAAGGCAACACCAACTTTCAAAGACCTCCTCCTCCACAACAAAAAGCACCCTAACAAACTCAATACCAGCAACCTTTCCAACCACAACCTTATCCAAATCAAACGAACAATTTGATTCAACCCAATGATGATAAGGTTATCTCGCTAGAAAAAAGTCTAGATGCGTTTCTCAAGCAATCTACAGAATTCGCAGCAAGGTTGGAA
Organism: Agapanthus africanus; assembly: GCA_030015575.1. Lineage (NCBI taxonomy): Eukaryota > Viridiplantae > Streptophyta > Magnoliopsida > Asparagales > Amaryllidaceae > Agapanthus > Agapanthus africanus. The sequence goes on from CM057346.1 coordinate 368,548,141, forward strand.
AATTCCGTCCAATATTTGGTGCACAACAATGCTTCACACGATCAAAGCATCAAATCTATTGAGGCACAAATTGCACAACTAACTGCTGCGTTGAGCGAGAGAGAAAAGGGAAAGCTTCCATCTCAACCATTGCCAAATCCCGGTCACACACACAAATATCACAATGTAAATGTGGTGACTACGTTGAGATCTGGAAGAGTGTTGCAAAATAATGTGGGTACTAGTGATGACACCGCCGCCGGTGGTTCTCCTTCTTCTTCATCTTCTTCTTCTTCTCCTCCTCCTTCTTCTTCTTCTTCACCTACATCTTCCCCGCAATAGCCTATTCTCCATTCTTCAAAAGGCTCTTCTTCTTCTAATCCGAACGGACCCACTTCCCACTTCACGAACACACCCACACCGGGATCCGTTCCAACTCCACATTCTACTCCACAGACATTGGACTCAACAGATTTTCAAAATGCTCCATTTCCAAATAAGTTGAGTCCCAATAAACCAACTCCACAAATGGAGAAGATTGTGGAGTTTTTTAAACAGGTTAGCATAAATATACCTCTCTTGGATGCAATCCAACAAGTCCCTTCATACGCGAAAATCTTAAAGGGCTTATGCACCTCAAAGAGAAAGTCGTCTCAAATACCCAAGAATGTGCTAGTGGCTCGTGCAGTGAGCAATGCTATTAACTAACCTCGACCCTTACCCCAAAAATGAAAAGACCCCGACTGTCCTACGATTTCAATAACAATTGGGGATAAGAAAATCAATCGAGCACTTTTAGATCTTGGGTCTAGTGTTAACCTGCTTCCCTACTCCGTGTACGAGCAATTAGGGGTTGGAGAGTTGAAACCCACTCGTTGTACTCTCCAAATGGTTGATCGATCAATCACCCATCCTAGGGGTGAGCTAGAGGATGTGTTGATCAAAGTTGGGGATTTCATATTCCCCGTTGATTTTATTATTATGGAAACACAACCTGTTGCTAACTCACGGAACCAAATTCCGGTGATACTCGGTCGACCATTTTGGCCACTTCCAATGCCGTAATAAATTGTTGCAATGGCTCCATGACTCTATCCTTCGGGAAGACGTCTAGTGAGTTCAATATTTACAAGTTAGGAAGTCTTCCCCCCGTGCCTAAAACTAGTACACGAGAAGTTTGCTCTATTCACGAAATCATGCAGGAGGACCGCGAGCTTGAAAGATTTCTATTTGATGACGACAGTTTTGACGTCACTAGTGCATCCCTCCTTGAATGTACCACAGTTGACACAACCGATATTGATTATGAATGTTTCACTTTTTTGGATGATTTTGACGACTCACCACCCGAATATGAGTCTTTTGAATTTTTGGATGAGTTGGTTGAACCATCTGAATCGGTTATTTGCAGTGATTTCGAACCTGTGTTGGAATCCTTTGAGTTCGAGATGGATCCCCCACTTTTACCTATGATTGTTTCGCCCCTGAAACTCGAACTAAAGCTCTTGCCGTCTTACCTTAAATATGCTTACCTCTGTGAGAATAATGTTAGTTATATGTATGCCCTAGAGGCCATTACTGTACATACGATGTATATTGTAGTGGATGCTAGGGCATATATAGGGAGGACTTTCTTGCTCGACATGATAGTATGCTATCTGGTTGTACTTTATCTTAACATGTACTCTGATTGTCTCTATGTTACATGTTGATAAAGCCCTTAGGATATGTACTCGACTACTGGGACTATGATGAGATCATACTAGTGGGGCCACGGTAGTCGACGAGTACATCCTATAACTGTTCCTAGTCGAGGGTGTATCGAGACAGGGCATCGATACACCAGAGTAGACTAGCGTATACGCATCTTGACCCATATGATGGGAGATGGATGATCCCATATCCATCAGTGTTTGACATCAAGGATGGTGTATGGGTGCTCTGTGGAGACTGGGTACACTGGACGGACTCGCCGAGAACTCCCAGATGGTATTATACCTCACGTCAAATGGCAGTTCTCTGGTGACACTGGTACAGAGTAGTCTGTTGACCCGAGATCGTCATAGAGTCTTGTGTGATTCCCACTGTGCTTTGATTTCCATCATACCACATCCAAGATGGCGTGCAAAAAGGTGGCTTTTGGGTACAGTCCCGAATCACATGGAGGCAATGAGCGATAGGAGGGGATTCGTCTCTCACGGTATAGGGAGTTGATGTTGCGCTGTGTTCGATTGGCTATAACCGGAAATCCCTGGCCAGGATTGCTGAGATTTACTGGTAAGTGTTACCAGTAGTTTCTCGAACTGTTATAGACCTCATATCGACACGACTTATCGAGCTACTGGGGTCTGACGTTTACCACCCCTAGGCGAGATATGCGACATATCAGACGACGAGACCGGACTGTACGGGAGTGTCACTGATTGGATTCGCAGGAGTACTAGCGGGCTTGCTTGTTGATCTTCTTATCGCTCAATACCCGGGTGGCCGTTACATTTAGCAGACCGCTTGCGGCTTGTGGGTTTTTGATATGATCATCACCTACTACCGGCGTATTGACGAGTCTTTAGAGTCCTACACAGGGGGTTTCCTGGCTCAAGCGAAATGGAGTAGGAGCACATATGTGATATGTGCGGGACCGAGATTGATACGATATGAGATACCGTATTCTATTCTCGCGATTCGTCACATTGATCGGTTGTATGCGATATAGCCGGGTTATCGAATTAAGTGTTGATTCGATAAGTTGTTACATATGATATCAGTCGGTTATAGCCGGGTTATTAAATCAAGAGTTGATTTAATAATTTAATGTATAATTATATATTTGATATATTACATTACATTAACTAGCATTAGCTCACTTAAGATTTATTTTCTCACTTGATTGTGCATAAGTGTATATGTGATATATATTTGTGTACATATGATTGTATCATGCTTGATGATACATCAAAGATGGGTGTATGAGACTTATACAAAGATTAGGATAAAGATTAGGGTTTTGTTTATATCTTAAGAATAACATGTAGGGCTCCTAGGCACCCCAAGGAGGTCTCACAAGGCATCGAACATGCCATTTTCAAAAATTACGGTGCCGAGAAACCCTAAACTACGGATCGTTTGCTAGAAAACTAGGCGAAAAACAATCTAGTTAACAACTTAACTAATGGGTTATCGGAAATACAACCTTTGTAGATCCGGTGCTCCACCTCTATAGCTCCGCAACGAAGTCGTCTCCGCTGTCCAAAAGGAATCCGGGCTCTAGAGTCGGCTTCGTCGGAGAAAAAGTGAGCTAGGTCGTCGATGTCCATGCCGAAGATGATCTACGTCGAGGCATCGCTAAATCAAGCTCCACCTTCACCAAGCCCTAAAAACTTGTGAAGGAAACACACTCTACTACTTGGCAAGAGGTAGAGGATGAAGAAATAGGAAGTGGGTAGACTTTAGAATTGGATTTCTCACTCAAATCATCAATCCACCATTGATGACCTCAAGCTTCTTCAAAGAAGAAGATGAAGAAGAAGAACAAGAAAGTTATGATAAGATTAATTAAAAAGAAAAGAATAATCCAATCTTTATCATAACATGACCATGGTTATGTGTAGAGACTAAACCCAAGTTAAGTGAATGGTTAGGTTAGGAATGAAGACAAAAATGGTGACTAAGTCAAAGTATTCATGAAGCTTCATGAATGAACAAAAGAATGCCACCATTTTTCTTTTCTTTTCCTTAAATGAATAATGAATATAAATAAATGAATAAGTATATAAAACCCTAACCATTCATATAACCATGGTTTAATCTTTACACAAGCACAAGTCAACATGTATCATCAAACATGATACAATGTATATGCACAAAAGTATATCACATATACAACTTGCACATCGAGTGAGAAAATCCATATAAAGTGAACCTATACTAGCTAATGCAAAGTAATATATCAAATATATAATTATGCATTAAATCATTAAATCAACACTTGATTCAATGATCCGGTCATGTCGCACATAACCGACTGGTATCTTCAGTAACAACTTATCGAATCAACACTTAATCCGATAACCCGGCTATATCGCATATAACCGATCAATGTTACATCGCGAGAATCGAATACAGTATCACATACTGGTATCATTCTCGGTCCCGCACATATCTCATATGCACTCCTATTTCGTTTCGCTTGAGCCAGGAAACCTCTGTGTAGGACTCTAAAGACTCGTCAATACGCCGGCAGCAGATGATGATCATATCAAATATCCACAAGCCGCAAGCGGTCTGCTAAACGTAACGGCCACCCGGGTATTGAGCGATCTGAAGATCGACGAGCAAGCCCGCTCACACTCCAGTGAATCCAACCAGTAACACTACCGTACAGTCCGGTCTGATCGTCTGATATGTCGCATATCTCGCCTAGGGGTGGTAAACGTCAGACCCCAATAGCTCAATAAGTCGTGTCGATATGAGGTCTATAACTGTTCGAGAAACTACTGGTAACACTTACCAGTAAATCTCAGCAACCCTGGCCAGGGATTTCCTGTTATAGCCAATCGAACACAGCGCAACATCAACCCCCTATACCGGGAGAGAAGAATCCCCTCCTATCGCTCATTGCCTCCATGTGACTCGGGACTGTACCCAAAAACCACCGTTTTGCACGCCCTCTTGGACGTGGTAAGATGGAAATCAAAGCACAGTGGGAACCACACAAGACTCTATGACGATCTCGGGTCAACAGACTACTCTGTACCAGTGTCACCAGAGAACTGCCATCTGACGTGAGGTATAATACCATCTGGGAGTTCTCGGCGAGTCCGTCCAGTGTACCCAGTCTCTACTGAGCACCCGTATATCATCTCTGATGTCAAACACCGATAGATATGGGATCATCCATCGCCCATCTGTATGGGTCGAGAAGGTACACGCTAGTCTACTCTGGTATATCGATGCCCCGTCTCGATACACCCACGACTAGGGACTTTGAAGGATGTACTTATGGACTACCATGTCCCCACTAGTATGATCCGCATCATAGTCCAGGTAGTCAAGAACACATCCTAAGGGCTTTACCAACATGTAACAGAGAGACAATCAGTATACACGTTAAGGTAAAGTTCAACCAGATAGCATACTATCATGTCGAGCAAGAAAGTCCTCCTTATATATGTCCCAGCATCCACTACAATATACATCCTATGTACAGTAATGGCCTCTAGGGCATACATATAACTAACAATCTCCCACTTGCACTAGGGCCATCTGTAGCAGTGGTTGCAGTATCTCATACTCAACCATCCCATAAAAGTCTCTCTCTGGGAACCGGCCTTTGTGAGTGATCCGCTGTGTTGTCCTCTGAGTCTACTCTCCTAACCTCGATCCCCTAGAGATTAACCATCTCCATGATCAGGTGATACTGCCTTAGAATATGTCTGGATCACTGATGGGACGGACGTTCCTTGGCATAAGCCACAACTCCATTATCACACAATGGGAGGAACTAAATTCATCTCATGAACCAATATACACCCAGACAGCCACTTTGGTAGCATCTTAATTAGCGATGTATCCTGCCTTTATCGTCTAGTATGTCACGGTATCTAGCTTGGAACTCTTCCAACATACCGTCCCTTTACTGAGGGTAAAGACAATGCCTGCGACTGACATTCAGTTGTCTTCATCACCTTGGAACCCTTCCAGTGATTCTCCCCAGGATCGATTGATACCGTCTCACTACAACTAGTGAGAGTCCTAACATCCAAATAGATCTATCTCATAGATCCAAAATCCAGGATTTAGTAGGTATCATTTTGATCCTATATGGAGAATTATGGTGATAAGCGGAGATTGATCGAGCGTAGCATAGGAAACTCCTTCCCTATCAAGAGTATGTCATCCACGTACTCTACGAGGATCGTCACCATACTCCCTACTACCTTCTTGTTTATACAAGGTTCATCTACCATTTTGATGATGTCAACTTCTTTGACCGCTTCATCAAAACAGATGTTCCAACTCCGCGATGCCTGCTTTATCCTTATAAAGAACCTTGCACACGTTTCCGCTGCTCCCACTGTTTTCGAAGCCCTCTGGCTGTGTACTTATAGACGCACTCTTCTAAAACATCATTTAGAAAAGCAGTCATGACACCCAACCACCAGATATCCTAGTCATGGTATGCAGCCGTGGCAAGTAGGATCTGGATGGACTTAAGCATAGCTACTTGAAAAGGTTTCATCATTATCCATGCTTGGTCGATGACGAAAACCTTTATCAAGTCTAGCTTTGAAAGTCTCAACTTTTCCATCTACACCAAGTAATCTTCTCAAGATATACTTGCTCCTGATGGGGATTTAACCCTTCAGATATAGCAACCAAAGTCCATACTTTGTTGGTGTACATGGATTCCATCTCAGATCGCTAAACATCCAGCCATTCTTACAGAGTCTTACTCTAGATGGCCAGCTCGAAACTAGTTGGGTCATCATCTCATGATGCAGTCATCGCTCCCACTGTCATAGAGAAACCGAAGTATCTCTCAGGTGGGTGAGGAACCCTACTAGATCGGCGGAGAGGCTGAGGTTCGTTGGTTTCCACTGAATCCTCTGGTTGTACCAAATCATGCTGTAGTTTGTATAGCTGGAACACTTCCAGTTCTACATAACAGACCTTGCCTCGAGCTTGTCCGGATTTTGCTTTCAGACATAGGCCGGACAACCCCAAATCTTAACTAGCTTGAGACATGGGTTCTTCCCTTTCCATATCACATATGAAATGGTAGGCGACTGATTTGATTTGAACCCTATTCAATAGGTATGCATCTTCTCAAGTGCATAACTCCCTAAAGGAAATAGGTGACTCAGTAATACTCATCATAGAGCACACCATATCATATAGGGTGTGATTGCTCCGCCCCGATACACCAACGTGCTATGGTGTATTCGGAGGAGTAATGCCGAGAGAGAATCTCATTCTCCTTTAGAATAATCCAGGATTTCCGTGCTTAAGTATTCTCCTCCTCGATCTCATCAAAGGACATAATACTTATACTCGTATTTTGGTTCTCTACTTCTCGCTTATATTCTGTGAATATCTCAAAAAGCTCGGACTCATGTTTCAACAGGAACATATGTCTGAATCTTAATAGATTATCAGAGAATGTAATGAAGTACAAAGAACCTGTCCTGGCATGTGTAGACAGGGGACCTTACATACATCAACATGTATCATCCCAAGAGTTTACTAACTCTTTCTCTGTTTCCAATAAACAGAGCTGTGGTCATCTTATCTTTGTGACATGACTGGCGAGTTTCACAAGATGTAAATTCAAACTAATTTAAATATGCATCTAAATATAACTTCAGCCAGTCGGGTCGCATTGATATGACCTAGTCTACAATGCCTCAAGAAGGATTTGTTCATTTCTGAACTCTTCCTCTTGTGTGTGTTCCGTATACTAAGAACTGTAATTTGATTTAGAACATCAATGCTTTTAGATAACGTGCCTGAACCGATCAACTATTGATATAGGAAATGTTCAAAACATTATCCATCAATACAAAATTATATCCTTTCTTTACTAATAAAGAGACTGATATGATTTTGTATATCAGGTTCGGTATCTAATAACATTCGTTCAGAATCAATGTATTCTGGTAATACAGGGTGACAGTGACCAACAGACTTGGCTGCAACACTTGCCCCGTTTTCTGCCTCATGAAACTTATCACCCGTTCTCAGTCCTCTACCTATCTGTAGCCCTATGTAACAGATTACATATCTGGGATCCTGATCTGGTAACACATACCCAGGACGTAGAGGATACAGAGAAACAGTTCTTTATAATGAACACACCCAAAGATGATGCATCAGCATGCACTCTCTTCGTTTGGGCGGCACGGGAATTCTGGTATTCCCCAATTTCCTGCTCTGTCTTATAACAATTATAAGTTGGAGCGGGACCAACGTTCCCCAGCTCAGTATAACAAGCGGGTTCGGTCAATATTCCGTATTATTATCTTGATTAAGGCGTGATATGGTCGCTACCTGGAGAGAGAGAGAAGAAAACACTCAGCGTGCGCTCTTTCAAGAATAGATTGGTTTTTATTTTATCTAATCAGGATGGCTCCCACTGCTTTTTATCAAATCTTCCTTCAAACCCTAAAAGGAAAGACTAGCCGGGATTAATTACACACTACAAGTTCGCCAATCTTTCAGCCAGGCCAGTGTCGGTACTTTGAGGGAGGTGCCCCGTGCTTTCGCACGGACCTAATTAATGTAAACCTCGTTTTCCCAGAGGCGTAACCTCGTTAACACCTTTCTAGACACCTACTTGATCGGCTAATTGTAATGAATAAAACTCTCCCAGGAGTAACTCTTACTCGCAGCGGGTATCGGGATCCAACTATCTCATAGAAGGTATGCAATATCATTGCAAATCTCAACACTTGAAATTCCCGATAATATTTTGCCCCTAACGTGCTATGACCTTGACGAAAGCCAACAAACCATAGCGCGCTAGTCAAGTTCAACCCGTCATTTCCTGATTGAATTAAACCCACCCGCACGACCCTTGACGAAAGCCAACAAAGCCGCACGACTACCCTAATCCAATCGCATCGTATGCTAGCAGATAAGCAGCATATAGCTACTGCACACTGCACCTTGACGAAAGCCAACAAATGCAGCACGAATACTATATACAACTTATCTGAAATGACGGAGGGCTACGACAGGTTTTTCTGAAAACCTATTGCGTAATGAACTTGATATCGTTGTAGGATCGAATGAATTTTAAAAATGGAGTGCTTTTGAGGCTTTTCTAGTTTTGCTAAAGGAGTCACTCCCGGTGAAGGGATCGTCGGTCCTTTCCTCGTCGAATGAGGTGCGGGATATATCATATATATCACTGTGCAAAGCAAAAACACTTAAAAGCAATCAAAAGACAAACCGAGTGTGTAGCATCAGCCAGTTATTGCTAAAGGAGTCACTCCCGGTGAAGGGATCTCGGTCCTTTCCTTATCGAATATGGTGAAGGATATATCACATATACCGATGTGCAAAGCAAGAACTGTAACTACCTGTTTTATTTTGAAATTCGATTCTACAACATCTTAGGTTTCTTTTATTTCATTAATCACATTAATGAAGTCCCATCATTTAAGTACCTAAACATCACAGATAAATACGACGTACACTTATGCCATCCGCATTCGCCTCGATGTCCCCTCGTGCACCGTTAGGTTAGGTAACTAACGGCAGAGCGGGGCAGGGCTAGCGCAGGTGTAAAACATAAGTAACGTCTATATAATATATCATATATTCTATATACTGTATCTATCACAGAACATCACATGACCACATCACAGATATCGCAGCAGAAAATCATATGAAATATTGGATATACTAGGACGTCCGTGTTTTCAATACGAGCCAGTATAAAACATGGATTCCACGGTCGTGATGAATAGCCAAACCCACACCCCTAGACCCCTACGAGAGCGGCAAGCAACCCTACCAATTCTGGAGTTAGGAGACCCGGACTCGACTCCTCGAGTTGGTCTCCCACTGGACTCCAGAACCCGGTTACTTGTGCCCTCCTCCTTGGGTCTATCCTAGTGCAGAAAAGTAAATAATATACAAACGGTGACAACTTCCGCAACCTGGAAGCGCCCCAATAAAAGAATATTACATACAAGCTTTTACATGAATGAAAATGAAAAACACTCATCTCACATAAAAACCCCCGGCTATTCAAACACGACGATCCAATATAACATATCCAGCAACACATAACATCACATGTCATCAACGTAAGTAAATATGCGCATCCCAATTGTCGTTGACATATAGCAACGAAACCGGCGATATCACATATTACACTTACGGTCACAGAAAAGAAAGTGCAAAACTACAACAGTTGGAATCCGCAATCTTTTCAGACATCGCATGCCTGACCAAATGAATTACTTAGACATCGCATGCCTAACAATTATAAACCCCGCATTTTAGTCTCAAAATCGAAAACTCTTTTCAATATCAAGTCGGGCAATTCAACAGGATCCCCGACATCCTGATCGAATACTCGTCGCAAACTTCAGTAGGCGGCCGCACCCCCGATACCGTCAACGAAGTGCACCAAGGCAGAACACCGCCACCGCGAGCACCCGGACGGATGCTTTCGGCGACGGGGTTCTCCTACAGTCACTTGGTCGGGGCAATGGCGTGAGGCTGTCTATTAAGTTTACCCGGCGAGTATCCGCGTACGCTACGTGATTGCGACGGACTTTTGATCACATCAAAATTCCGTGGCAACCGATCAAGTGAGACTAAACTACTATGTTTATAATATTCATTCAGTTATCTTATAACTTTTTGTGAATTCCAATTATTGTATCCCATTCCAGATAAATAGAAAATGTTAAACTTTCCGATCGAACAATCGAACACCCAAGTTTTCCCGATACAGCTCAACACATGAAATAAGTCTAACAACATTCCGTTCGTGCCTCAGTACCAACGTTCCAGCCGTAGAAGGGTCAAGCCAACGCCTCACATGTGGCACGCCGTACTGCCCCAAACCCGAAGGTTCAAAGGGCAGTTCAAGACGGTCACATAATCGAGTTAAGGTTTGTTGTCTTCTAGAGGGACCATCGCGTTACTTGCACTACTTAGAACGTCGTTAAACTACGGAAAAATCCAACACTTGGAAATTTCCCGACAGGGGAAAAATTGGGTATTTATATCCGGTCGAACTTTTTAACATATTCTAATATTTATCCGGAAAGCCACATAGACAAAATTTGATACCCCGATCGAAACACCGAATCCCCAAATCAACTCCAGAAAATTCAACTCTTGAATAAATATTAAAAATTCCCAGGAAAACCACCACAGAAAAATGAGAATTACTGTGAAAATTAAAATGCACAAAACGACAAAGCCGCCGCGCATCCGCCGCACGAGCCATGCTCGTGCCGCGGATCCGCGGCTCTTTGATGGAATTACGAGCACGAATTTCACAGTATCTCTTAAATTCACCTGCTGATTTTTCTGCATATTTTTAATGTTGAAAAACTCACTGTTTTCAAAAAAGGACAGAGAGCATGTTAGAATTGGGTTTTCGGGTTCGTTCGGGTTTCAAACTCCGTCTTGACTTCGCCTAAGGCTCTAGCTAGGCTCTGATACCACTGTAGGGCTCCTAGGCACCCCAAGGAGGTCTCACAAGGCATCGAACATGCCATTTTCAAAAATTACGGTGCCAAGAAACCCTAAACTACGGATCGTTTGCTAGAAAACTAGGCGAAAAACAATCTAGTTAACAACTTAACTAATGGGTTATCGGAAATACAACCTTTGTAGATCCGGTGCTCCACCTCCATAGCTCCGTAACGAAGTCGTCTCCGCTGTCCAAAAGGAATCCGGGCTCTAGAGTCGGCTTCGTCGGAGAAAAAGCGAGCTAGGTCGTCGATGTCCATGCCGAAGATGATCTACGTCGAGGCATCGCTAAATCAAGCTCCACCTTCACCAAGCCCTAAAAACTTGTGAAGGAAACACACTCTACTACTTGGCAAGAGGTAGAGGATGAAGAAATAGGAAGTGGGTAGACTTTAGAATTGGATTTCTCACTCAAATCATCAATCCACCATTGATGACCTCAAGCTTCTTCAAAGAAGAAGATGAAGAAGAAGAACAAGAAAGTTATGATAAGATTAATTAAAAAGAAAAGAATAATCCAATCTTTATCATAACATGACCATGGTTATGTGTAGAGACTAAACCCAAGTTAAGTGAATGGTTAGGTTAGGAATGAAGACAAAAATGGTGACTAAGTCAAAGTATTCATGAAGCTTCATGAATGAACAAAAGAATGCCACCATTTTTCTTTTCTTTTCCTTAAATGAATAATGAATATAAATAAATGAATAAGTATATAAAACCCTAACCATTCATATAATCATGGTTTAATCTTTACACAAGCACAAGTCAACATGTATCATCAAACATGATACAATGTATATGCACAAAAGTATATCACATATACAACTTGCACATCGAGTGAGAAAATCCATATAAAGTGAACCTATACTAGCTAATGCAAAGTAATATATCAAATATATAATTATGCATTAAACCATTAAATCAACACTTGATTCAATGATCCGGTCATGTCGCACATAACCGACTGGTATCTTCAGTAACAACTTATCGAATCAACACTTGATCCGATAACCCGGCTATATCGCATATAACCGATCAATGTTACATCGCGAGAATCGAATACAGTATCACATACTGGTATCATTCTCGGTCCCGCACATATCTCATATGCACTCCTATTTCGTTTCGCTTGAGCCAGGAAACCTCTGTGTAGGACTCTAAAGACTCGTCAATACGCCGGCAGCAGATGATGATCATATCAAACATCCACAAGCCGCAAGCGGTCTGCTAAACGTAACGGCCACCCGGGTATTGAGCGATCTGAAGATCGACGAGCAAGCCCGCTCACACTCCAGTGAATCCAACCAGTAACACTACCGTACAGTCCGGTCTGATCGTCTGATATGTCGCATATCTCGCCTAGGGGTGGTAAACGTCAGACCCCAATAGCTCAATAAGTCGTGTCGATATGAGGTCTATAACTGTTCGAGAAACTACTGGTAACACTTACCAGTAAATCTCAGCAACCCTGGCCAGGGATTTCCTGTTATAGCCAATCGAACACAGCGCAACATCAACCCCCTATACCGGGAGAGACGAATCCCCTCCTATCGCTCATTGCCTCCATGTGACTCGGGACTGTACCCAAAAACCACCATTTTGCACGCCCTCTTGGATGTGGTAAGATGGAAATCAAAGCACAGTGGGAACCACAGAAGACTCTATGACGATCTCGGGTCAATAGACTACTCTGTACCAGTGTCACCAGAGAACTGCTATCTGACGTGAGGTATAATACCATCTGGGAGTTCTCGGCGAGTTCGTCCAGTGTACCCAGTCTCTACAGAGCACCCGTATATCATCTCTGATGTCAAACACCGATAGATATGGGATCATCCATCGCCCATCTGTATGGGTCGAGAAGGTACATGCTAGTCTACTCTGGTATATCGATGCCCCGTCTCGATACACCCACGACTAGGGACTTTGAAGGATGTACTTATGGACTACCATGTCCCCACTAGTATGATCCGCATCATAGTCCAGGTAGTCAAGCACACATCCTAAGGGCTTTACCAACATGTAACAGAGAGACAATCAGTATACACGTTAAGGTAAAGTTCAACCAGATAGCATACTATCATGTCGAGCAAGAAAGTCCTCCCTATATATGTCCCAGCATCCACTACAATATACATCCTATGTACAGTAATGGCCTCTAGGGCATACATATAACTAACATAACAAAAGAGAAAGACTTTGTCAAAGTTCTCAAGCTTTCATGAAGCATATGGAAACATTGACAAAGTCAACTCTTTTGTCATTCTTATGGATATTTAGTTAACCCAACCCTTAACCTCATGATTTGGTTAATTCTCTACATGAGTTAAGCATGATAGCTTAACTCAACCATGGTTACATTATTGAGATAATAATTCATATGATAAGATTATTCTTTCTTCATCTTCTTCTTCATCAAGCTCCAAGAAAAGCTTACTAGCTCCAATGGTGCAATGAGAAATAGTGTGAGAAAATCAATTCGAAAGTTAGCTCACTTCCTACTTCATCATCCTCTACCACTTGCCATGTAGTAGAGTGTGTTCTCTTCACAAAGTTGATGACCTAGTGAAGGAATAGCTTGAGTTAGTGTCTCCCCGACGTAGATCATCTTCGGCCTCGAAGTCATCGAAGCAAGCACGCTCGTTCTTCTTGTGAAGCTTCTCTAGAGTCCGGAGTTCACGATCGCAACGATGGGGACATCTACACGGAGCTAATGAAGTGAAGGACCGGATCTACAAAGGTTGTGATCCCTTTCACTTAGTGTTAAAGTGTGTATTATGCTAGTTTTTGCCTAAACTCTAGTCTAAAGATCTTGTTACGGGTTGTTCGGCACGGCTAATTTTTAAATCGGGCATGGTTGATGCCTCGTAGACCCTTGTGGCAGTGCCTAGCAACCCTATAGTGGTATCAGAGCCAACCCAGTGCTTTAGGCGAAGTCTGAGCGAAGTTCATGTAAGTCCACGTTGCGACCCCCGGTTCTTACGGGGAGGCGGAAACGGTATAAAATCAAAATTTTAACGCAAGAGGCAACATGGACTAAGCTAGGTCGGGATCGTTACCTAAACTAAAACTAGCAAACTTAGCTAAAGGGAGTTAGCTACTCGGATGAAGATGGTTATACCTAGACTTGAACTCCTTCGTCTTCAAACTTTGTAGAGGTTGATGGTTCTACTTTGTCGCCTTCTTCCGTCGAAGATGGATCCACCTCGAAGGCTCGACCTTTGGGCTCTTTCTCGTACTTGGAGTGAACTAGAATCGCCGGCTTGCTAGACCCTTGATCCTAGAGTGAGTAGAGAGTGTCTAAGGGTTGCTTTTGTTTTTCAAGAGAAGGATTCTCAACTCATGAGAAGGTTTCTCTTGACTAGAGGAAGAAGAAGATGAAGTGAAGAGAGAGAGTGAATATGATAGAATCAGCTATCATTTCCTTTCTTGCAACCATAATGCAAAAAGAAAATGAATTATCAAAATAATAATAATCAAAATGAAAAGGTTGATGGAAAGTTTTAGAATGACTAATATCATTACAAGCATTAAATGAAAATGCAAGAATCAAGAGCATCTTTCTCTTGTAATGATAATGGTCAAATGTTCAACCATGGTCAACAAGTCAACCATGGTCAACAAGTCAACAAAAACTAACCATGACACAATTTCATTTTATTATATATTATTAAATGATATAATACAAATCCATTAGGGTTTGGAAAAATACAACTGTCAACTGTGCATACGCACCCGTTCCGAAACCCTAATGAAAAATCATCTTCCTCTTCCTCAAAAAGAACTGTGCATACACACCTGCATTCTTGTTCCGAGGAACATGAATACTGAGAGATAAAAGAAACCCCAAATACTATACCAGTATCCGGCTCAAACCAGAGCCCGCTGGTAAAATCTGTCCGGACTCCAAACGTGCACAAGTGCGCGGATGAGAACGAACCCTGTCGCAAAACCATGCGACCTCTACTCTGTTTTGCCCAGAGGCGAATACCCTCTGTGTGGGACTCTAAAGACTCGACACTACGCTGGCAGTGGGTTTAACCACAGACCGCAAGCGGCACTAGCTGTGCGTAACGGTCCCCAGGTAGATGTCGACAAGAAGGCTGACGAGGTGAAACCCCATCTGTACTCCTACTGAGTCTGAATGTGACAGTCTCCGTACAGTCCGGTCTGTTCGTCTGATACATCGCATGGCGGGCCTAGGGGGCGGTAAACGTCAGTCCCCCAATAGCGGTACAAGTCGTGCCGGAGCGAAGCCCAAAACACCCTGAGATAACACTGGAAACCTACCAGTATATCTCGTTTGCCCTGGCCAGGGACTACTCGTGTAATGGCTCTCCTAGACACAGCGCGATGTCAACCCCCAATACCGGGAGAGACGAATCCTGTCTAACCGTCACTGCCTCCAAGTGCTTCGGGACTGCACCCAACCACCACCTGTTTGCACGACTCCTTTGAGCCGTGGTAGGGTAGTGATCAAAGTGCAGTGGGAACACACTTGAGGCGAAGTGCCAGTGTCAAGTCAGCGGACTAAGCTGTACTCATGTCACCTGGGAACTGATGACTGACGATAGGTATAATACCAACCTGTCAGTTCCCGACGAGTCCTGTCCAGTGTACTCGTAACCCAACGAGCACCCGTATACTATCTCCAGTACGACGTACTGATGGCTGTGGGACAGACCATCTCCCACACTGGGATGAGAAGCGCATACGCTAGTCTACTCCGGAGTATCGATGCCCTGTCTCGATAGTCCTGCGACTAGGGACCTGTATAAGGATGTGCTTATAGATTACCCAGCCCCCACTAGTGTGACTGCCATCACAACGCTGGTAATCAAGCAAAGATCCTAAGGGCTCCACTAATGCGTATAAGTGATATACTGAAATAAACACAAGTACACATTGAAGTAGAAACAAACCAAGTAGCATACTACTATTTTGAGCAAGATTGTATATACAAGGTGAATATCCCAAGCATCCATTAAGTAATATACAAACTAGTATGATACAGTAATGGCCTCTAGGGCATATACACTAACAATCTCCCACTTGCACTAAGGCCATGTACTGGCGTATCGAAGACCTATCATCTCGATCAGCCGCTCGAACTGAGTCTGGGGCAAGGCCTTGGTGAATGGATCTGCAGTGTTGTCTTCTGAAGCGACTCTCCGAACCTCGATCTCCTTGCGATCCACGATCTCCCTGATCAGGTGATACCGCCTCAAGATGTGCCTGGATCTCTGATGGGACCTGGGTTCCTTCGCTAAAGCTATAGCCCCGTTGTTGTCGCAATACAGAGGTATTGGATCAACAATGGACGGAACCACCTGAAGTTCTTTCAAGAACTTCCTCATCCAGACAGCTTCTTTTGCGGCATCAGATGCAGCGATGTATTCCGCTTCCATCGTCGAGTCTGCAACGGTTTCCTGTTTGGAACTCTTCCAACACACCGCCCCTCCATTGAGGGTGAAGACAAAACCCGACATGGACTTGGAATCATCCTTGTCACTCTGGAAGCTGGAGTCAGCAAAGGCCTCGATCTGGAGGTCTTTTCCGCCATACACCAAGAACATCTCCTTAGTCCTTCTCAGGTACTTGAGAATGTTCTTTACTGCTATCCAGTGTTTCTCCCCAGGGTTAGACTGATACCGGCTTACCACGCTCAGTGCATAAGCTACATCCGGTCTGGTACACAACATCGCATACATTATAGAGCCTACCGCAGAAGCGTAGGGTATAATAGACATGCGATCCCTCTCCAAATCAGTCTTGGGAGACATCTCTTTAGAGAGGGTGATCCCGTGACAAGCCGGTAGGTTACCGCGCTTGGAATCTTCCATAGCGAATCTTTTTACTATGGTGTCGATGTACCTGGACTGAGAAAGTCCCAATATCCTCTTGGATCTATCACGATGGATCCGGATCCCCAGGATGTATGAGGCATCACCCAGGTCTTTCATGGAGAACCTTTGTGACAAGAACCCCTTGACAGATTGTAGCATAGGAATATCATTTCCTATTAAGAGAATGTCATCCACGTATAAAACGAGGAATACTACAGTTCTCGCTACAAATCTACTATAGATGCATGGTTCATCTGGATTTTTGATAAAGCCAAATTCCTTGACCGTCTCATCAAAACAGATGTTCCAACTCCGCGATGCCTGCTTTAGTCCATAGATGGACTTAAGCAACTTGCACACCTTTCCGCTGCTCCCACTCTGATTGAAACCCTCTGGCTGATCCATATAGACACACTCCTCTAAATTTCCATTTAGAAAAGCGGTTTTTACGTCCATCTGCCAAATCTCATAATCGTGGAAGGCAGCAATGGCAAGAAGGATCCGAATGGATTTTAGCATGGCTACTGGAGAAAAGGTTTCGTCGTAGTCCAAGCCAGGTCTTTGACGAAAACCCTTTGCTACCAGCCTAGCTTTATAGGTCTCAACCTGTCCATCTACACCAATCTTCCTTTTGAAGATCCACTTGCATCCTACGGGTTTTACCCCGTCTGGAGCAATGTCCAACGTCCATACCTTGTTGGTGTACATGGACTCCATTTCGGTCCGCATTGCATCCAGCCATTTCACTGAGTCAACGCTCTGAACGGCCTGCTGGAAGCTAGTAGGCTCATCATAATCTATGATGCAATCCTCTCTATCCCCGTCTATGAGAAAACCGCAGTATCTCTCGGGCGGATGAGACTGCCTACTACTCCTGCGGAGCGGCGTAGGAATGTCCTGTTCTGTTGAACCCTCTGGTTCCACTAACCTTTCAGTAATAGTCTGTGGTTCTGGAATTTCTTCCAGTTCTACTGCGCTCCCACTAATCTCCTTTTCCAAGAACTGGTGTTCTAGAAAGTGGGCATTACGAGAAACAAGGACTTTTTGTTCCTCTGCGTAGTAGAAAAGATACCCCCTGGTGTTCTTTGGGTATCCCACAAACTTGCACAGTACTGAGCGTGCCTCGAGCTTGTCCGCATGCTGCTTTTTGACAAAAGCCGGACATCCCCAGATCTTCAGATATTGAAGATAGGGTTTCTTCCCACTCCACATCTCATATGGAGTAGTAGGCACAGTTTTAGTAGGAACTCGGTTCAAAAGGTACGCAGCTGATTCTAGCGCATACCCCCAGAATGATCGCGGCAACTCAGCGTTACTCATCATGGACCGCACCATATCCAATAGGGTGCGGTTCCGTCTCTCCGATACACCGTTATGTTGCGGGGTGTAAGGAGGAGTAAGCTGAGAGAGAATTCCGTTCTCTTTTAAATAGTCCAGGAACTCGGCACTTAAGTATTCTCCACCTCGATCCGATCTTAGAATCTTAATACTTTTGCCGGTCTGTTTCTCTACTTCATTCTTATACTCCTGGAATTTTCCAAAGGCCTCGGACTTATGTTTCATTAAGAAGACATAACCGTACCTTGAGAAGTCATCCGTAAAAGTAATGAAGTAAGAATGTCCGCTTCGGGCATGTGTAGACATTGGACCGCACACGTCACTGTGTACGAGTCCCAAGAGCTCGCTCGCTCTTACTCCATGTCCAGTAAACGGAGTCTTTGTCATCTTTCCCTTGAGACAGGATTGACAAGTGGCATACGACTGATATTCGAACGCATTCAAATACCCTTCTGTATGTAACTTCGTCAACCTTCTCTCATTGATGTGACCCAATCTACAATGCCATAAGAAAGTCTGATTTATTTCTGGAGACTTTCTTTTGTGTGTATTCTGGACATTAAAAATCTGTGGTTGGTTTAACACGTATATACCATTACTCAGAGTACCTGACCCAATCAATACTTGATTAAGGTGAATGTTTACAACATTACTTACAAACGCAAATTCATAACCTTCTTTAGAAACTAAAGATACAGAAATGATATTACAAGTTGCGTTGGGTACAAAAAAGCAATTACGCAAAACCAAAACATGTCCATCTGACATTCCCAGGTGATAGTCCCCCACGGCTTTAGCATCCATGCTAGCTCCGTTCGCAACTCTGAGGGTCATGTCACCTGCCTTCAAATCCCTACGGTTTCTCAACGCCTGCAAAGAATTACAGATATGAGATCCTGATCCGGTATCCAATACCCAGGAAGTAGAGTTTATTGAAAGACAGTTTTCAATAACATACACACCTGAAGCTGAAGCTGCAACCTGCTTCAATTCCTGTGTTCTGGCCTTCCAGGCCCTGCAATCATTCTTCCAGTGTCCTTTCTTATGACAAAAGAAGCATTCTTCCTTATCCACAAGCTTCCCCGCTATCTTTGTTGCTTTACCTTTTCCCTTCGTATCCACTTTACCAACACCGCCCCTTGGTTTGGCGGGGGCCTTCTTCTTCTTTCCCTTGGCTTTCGCCTTGGACCTAGAAGAAGATGATCCTCCTACAAACAAAGTGGATGTTTCCCTACCTTTCTGTAGGGTGCCCTCTGCGCTCCTCAGCAGGTTGAGGAGCTCTGAAAGTTCAACCTCCTTTTCTTGTAGGTTGAAGTTCATTATAAACTGGGCGTAAGTGGAAGGAAGGGACTGGAGAACTATATCCGTATATAGCTCACTCTCCAATGTGATCCCTAGGTCAGCGAGCTCCTCAATGTAGCCGATCATCTTTAGCACATGCTCGGCTACTGATGATCCGACGGCCATTCTTGTCGAAAATAACTTTTTCGACGCTTCGTATCTTGCGATACGTGATTGCTCTCCATACAGTTCTTTTGCATGGAGCAATATGGACTCCATGTCCATATTCTCATGCCTCCTCTGATGTTCGTTGTCCATCGAGGCAAGCAGGAGGCACTTGGCCTTCGCGCTATCAATCTCCCAAGTCTTGCGGATTTCCTTATCCGCGATACTGGAAGTTGGACCAGGGACAGAGGGAGCTTTGGTGGTAAGAAGATACCCCAGCTTGTCATAAGTGATTGCTATCTTGACATTCCTGAGCCAATCTTTGTAGTTTGGCCCTGTCAGCTTGTTTTTATCTAGGAGTAACTTAAGTCCAGTCATGTTGATTGGTCGCTGCAATTAGGAGAGAGAAGAAGAAACACTCAGCATGATGCTCTTGCAAGTTTAGAGTGGTTTTTAGTTTGTCTAAACAGGATGGCTCCCACTGTTTCTCGAATCCCTCCTCAAACCATAAAGGAAGAATTAGTCAGGATCAATCCCACCGCACAATACTTGCTTAACCGTTCAGCCAGGCCGGTGTCGGTACTTCGAGGGAGGTTTTCCAACGCTTTCGCGAAGTTCCTTAATTAAATAACCTCTTTTCCCTGGGGGCGTAACCCCGCTAACACCTTTCTAGGCACCTACTAGGTTTATAGCATTGATCGTTTAGTGAGAAATTTCCCGAGGAGTAGCATATACTCACAGTAGGATCGGGATCCAAATATCATCGCGTGATGAAACTGAAGGAATCCTACCAGAATCACCACACTCCAAATGGTATGCAAATCTAGCAAGTTTCAGTACTTATGAAACTCCCGATGTGGATTTTTTGCCCCATGCTCTTATGACCTTGGCGTGAGGTCAAAATGTCATAAGTCACATGTCAAGTTCGTCCCATCATTATCCAGGTTAATTTGAATCCACCCGTACATACCCTTGACGTAGGCCAAAATGGCAGTACGACTGTCTCAAACCAACGCATTCTATCTATGCAACAGATAAATATCCGGCAGCTACCAATCACTATGCCTTGGCGTGAGGTCAAAATACATAGCTTGAATACTACCGTACATTTAACTGAAATGATGGAGGGCTACGAATGGTTTTGGCGAAACCGTGAACGTAGTGAACTTGATATAGTCGATGGAACGAGATAGCTTTTAGAAGGAGTGGCTCAAGCTCCGCATTTAAAAGTTATTTTTGAAAAGAACCGAGTGGTTTTTCGAAAGTGTTCCAACGACTTTAACTTGGTTTATTATCTTGCATTAGTTCTTTTAATGCGTGATATTCTTGCATTAGTACTTTTAATGCGTCCCATCATTTAACCCTACCATTGCAGAAAACAACCAAAATATGACGTACGCTTATGCCATTCGCATTCGCCACTGGGCCCCGTCATTACCCGTTAGGTTACTTAACTAACGACAGAGCGGGGGCTGGGCTAGCGCGTCTGTAAAACATAAGCAACGCCTAAATAGTAAGCAATGATAGACATTACAGATCACAGATGAATGCATTGGATATACTAGCAATCCGCAATCCTTTCGAGCCTGAAACGAAAAGCGGATAACACGGTCGCGGTGAATAGCCAAATACCCCACCCAAGACCCCTACGGGTGCGGCAAACTACCCGCCAAGTACTCGGTAGTTTGTGCACCCCTCCATGGTTCTATCCTAGGAGCAAAAACAGTAAAAAGAATTATACAATGACGGCTACAACCCCGACCCGGTTGTGCGGCCAAACAAATAATAATTATTACATCAATTTACATTTACAATGAATGAAAGAAAAACAAAAGCTCATCTCACATCCACCCCGGCTATTCACCCGCGACAGTCCAACACATTCATATACACATTCCAGCACATTACAGATCATGTATAACCCCGACTAATCGACTTATAGCGATTAGCCGACGTTCAATACATGCAAGCATCACAGATATAACCATCATAGTCAAAGTGCAGTGAAGTTCGGAAAAAATACGGAATTATAGGACCCCAAAAGGAAATTTCTTTTCTGGAAAATCTGGGCACATATAATATATTTTAAAAATCCCAAAACCAACACACAAACACACTGCACGAAAAACGATGCAGAGAAGACACCAAGTCGCGGCGGTTCCGCGGCGGCTAAGAAGGATCACGCGGCGGAAGCGCGGCACTTTAGGCGAATCACTGTATCGTTTTTCTTGGGTGTTCACACAAAACCCTGAGCCGAATTTACAAGTGTAAAGTTTTTCATTTTGAGCAGAAAAAATTTCAACAGAAACTCAGTTTTTGTGATTATCCGGTTTTGTGATTTTTTTCGGTTCCGAACTTCGTTACACTTCACTACTAAGCTAGTTTAAGTTTAGTTAGTCTCTGATACCACTGTAAGTCCACGTTGCGACCCCCGGTTCTTACGGGGAGGCGGAAACGGTATAAAATCAAAATTTTAACGCAAGAGGCAACATGGACTAAGCTAGGTCGGGATCGTTACCTAAACTAAAACTAGCAAACTTAGCTAAAGGGAGTTAGCTACTCGGATGAAGATGGTTATACCTAGACTTGAACTCCTTCGTCTTCAAACTTTGTAGAGGTTGATGGTTCTACTTTGTCGCCTTCTTCCGTCGAAGATGGATCCACCTCGAAGGCTCGACCTTTGGGCTCTTTCTCGTACTTGGAGTGAACTAGAATCGCCGGCTTGCTAGACCCTTGATCCTAGAGTGAGTAGAGAGTGTCTAAGGGTTGCTTTTGTTTTTCAAGAGAAGGATTCTCAACTCATGAGAAGGTTTCTCTTGACTAGAGGAAGAAGAAGATGAAGTGAAGAGAGAGAGTGAATATGATAGAATCAGCTATCATTTCCTTTCTTGCAACCATAATGCAAAAAGAAAATGAATTATCAAAATAATAATAATCAAAATGAAAAGGTTGATGGAAAGTTTTAGAATGACTAATATCATTACAAGCATTAAATGAAAATGCAAGAATCAAGAGCATCTTTCTCTTGTAATGATAATGGTCAAATGTTCAACCATGGTCAACAAGTCAACCATGGTCAACAAGTCAACAAAAACTAACCATGACACAATTTCATTTTATTATATATTATTAAATGATATAATACAAATCCATTAGGGTTTGGAAAAATACAACTGTCAACTGTGCATACGCACCCGTTCCGAAACCCTAATGAAAAATCATCTTCCTCTTCCTCAAAAAGAACTGTGCATACACACCTGCATTCTTGTTCCGAGGAACATGAATACTGAGAGATAAAAGCAACCCCAAATACTATACCAGTATCCGGCTCAAACCAGAGCCCGCTGGTAAAATCTGTCCGGACTCCAAACGTGCACAAGTGCGCGGATGAGAACGAACCCTGTCAAAAAAACCATGCGACCTCTACTCTGTTTTGCCCAGAGGCGAATACCCTCTGTGTGGGACTCTAAAGACTCGACACTACGCTGGCAGTGGGTTTAACCACAGACCGCAAGCGGCACTAGCTGTGCGTAACGGTCCCCAGGTAGATGTCGACAAGAAGGCTGACGAGGTGAAACCCCATCTGTACTCCTACTGAGTCTGAATGTGACAGTCTCCGTACAGTCCGGTCTGTTCGTCTGATACATCGCATGGCGGGCCTAGGGGGCGGTAAACGTCAATCCCCCAATAGCGGTACAAGTCGTGCCGGAGCGAAGCCCAAAACACCCTAAGATAACACTGGAAACCTACCAGTATATCTCGTTTGCCCTGGCCAGGGACTACTCGTGTAATGGCTCTCCTAGACACAGCGCGATGTCAACCCCCAATACCGGGAGAGACGAATCCTGTCTAACCGTCACTGCCTCCAAGTGCTTCGGGACTGCACCCAACCACCACCTGTTTGCACGACTCCTTTGAGCCGTGGTAGGGTAGTGATCAAAGTGCAGTGGGAACACACTTGAGGCGAAGTGCCAGTGTCAAGTCAGCGGACTAAGCTGTACTCATGTCACCTGGGAACTGATGACTGACGATAGGTATAATACCAACCTGTCAGTTCCCGACAAGTCCTGTCCAGTGTACTCGTAACCCAACGAGCACCCGTATACTATCTCCAGTACGACGTACTGATGGCTGTGGGACAGACCATCTCCCACACTGGGATGAGAAGCGCATACGCTAGTCTACTCCGGAGTATCGATGCCCTGTCTCGATAGTCCTGCGACTAGGGACCTGTATAAGGATGTGCTTATAGATTACCCAGCCCCCACTAGTGTGACTGCCATCACAACGCTGGTAATCAAGCAAAGATCCTAAGGGCTCCACTAATGCGTATAAGTGATATACTGAAATAAACACAAGTACACATTGAAGTAGAAACAAACCAAGTAGCATACTACTATTTTGAGCAAGATTGTATATACAAGGTGAATATCCCAAGCATCCATTAAGTAATATACAAACTAGTATGATACAGTAATGGCCTCTAGGGCATATACACTAACAGTTCAAAGTCCGATCGAACCCGGAAAACCCCAATAATACCCTTCTCTGGATATTTTTCAAAAATGTGATTTTTTTTGAATTAAAAATGCCCAGAAAATTAAGCAGGAAAAACTAAGAATTACTGTGAAGTACGGACTTTTAATTCGCTGATTTGACCGCGGAACCGCGGCCAAACCAAGGGTTTGGCGGCGGTTACGCGGCCAAAATTTCGAATTAGTCCCTGGAATTTCATATATTTATTCTTAGGTCGTTTATTGGCAATTTTTTCTGGGAATTTTTTAATTCCACTCAAGTGTTGAGTTTTATAGTGTTGTATTGGGGACTCGTTGATTCGATCGGATAATTTAACTTTGTTTAGTTTGTCCGGATAATTTTTAAAAACTGTTAAAAAGTTCGAACGGATATCAATAACTCACTTTTTCCCCTGTCGAAATTTTTTTCTCGAGTTTAAGAACGTTCTAAGTCGTGCAAGTAACGTGCTGGACCCTCTAGAAGACAACAAACCTTAACTCGATTATGTGACCGTCTTGAACTGCCTCTAAACCTTAGGGTTTGTGGCAGTACGGCGTGCCACATGTGAGGCGTTGGCTTGACCCTTCTACGGCTGGACCATTGGTACTGTGACATGTGATGGATGTTTTAAAGCTGATTTCAAGTGTTGAGATATATTGGGGAAATCTTGGGTGTTTGATTATTCGATCGGAAAGTTTAACATTGTCTATTTATCTGGAATGTGATACAATAATTGGAATCCACATGTAGTTATGAGATAACTATTTTGAATGTTATAAATCTAGCGGTTTAGTCTCAGATGATCGATTGCCACGGAATTTTGATGTGATCAAAAGTCCATCGCAATCACGTAGCGTACGCGGATATTCGCCGGGTAAACTTAATAGACAGCCATGCCCCATAGCACCGACCAAGTGACTGTAGGAGAACCCCGTCGCCAAAAGCATCCGTTCGGGTGCTCGCGGCAGTGCTGTTCCGCCTTAGTGCATTTCGTCGACGGCATCTGGGGGTGTAGCCCTCTACTAAAGTTTGCGACGAGCATTCGATCAGGATATCGGGAATCTTGTTGAATTGCCCGACTATATATTAAAAAGTTTTTTCGATATAGAGACTAAAATACGGGGTTTATAATTGTTAGGCATGCGATGTCTAAGGAGGTTGCGGATTCCAACTGTTGTAGTTTTACACTTTCTTTTCTGTGACCGTAAGCGTAGTATGTGGGGTATCGCCGGCTTCGTTGCTATATATCAACGACAATCGGGATACGCATACTTGCTTACGTTGATGATATGTGATATTATGTGTTGCTATGATATGTTATATTGGACCGTCGCGTTCTGAATAGCCGGGGGTTTTATGTGAGATGAGAGTTTTTTCTTTATCATTCATGTAAAATTCATTTGTATGTAATATTCTTTTATTGGGGCACTTCCGGGCTGAGGATGATGTCACCATTGTATATTATTTACTTTTCCGCATTAGGTAGACCCAAGGCGGGGAGCACAAGTAACCGGGTTCTGGTGTCCAGTGGGAGACCATCTCGAGGAGTCGAGACCGGGTCTCCTAACCCTACAATTGGCAGTGTTGCTTGGCCGCTCTCGTATGGGTCTAGGGATGTGGGTTTGGCTATTCATCGCGACCGTGGAATCCGTATTTTATACAGGCTCGTATTGAAAACACGGACGTCCTAGTATATCCAATATTTCATATATGTTCTTCTGCTGCAATATTCTGTGATGAGATCATATTACTGCCTGAGACGAATGTTTATATTATATATATGAGATATATGTTATATTGCAGATTTCGTTTCAAAACTGATGCTTGTGAAGCATAATTAAAATGGGACTTCATTAATGAGATTAATGAAACTAAAAGAAACCTAAAGATGTTGTAGAAACTTATTTAAAAACTGGTAGCTCTAGTTGTTGCTTTGCATAGCGGTGTTCCTTGTAGAACATCCAGCACCTTATTCGATAAGGAAATAGCCGAGATCCCTTCACCGGGAGTGACCTCTTTAGTGAAACTAGTAGATACTACAAACTCGGTCTGTCTTTTAATTGCTTCTATAGTTTTTGCTTTGCACAGCGATATTTGTGAAATATCCTGCACCTTATTCGATGAGGAAAGGGCAGACGATCCCTTCACCGGGAGTGACCCCTTTAGCAAAACTAGAAAAGCCTAAAAAACACTCCATTTAAAATCACTCGATTCTACAACGATATCAAGTACATTACACAAAGGGTTTTCATAAAAACCTGTCGTAGCCCTCCGTCATTTCAGATAAGTCCTACTTAGTATTCGTGCTACGTTTGTTGGCCTGCGTCAAGGCGTAGTGTGCGGTAGCTAACTAGTATTTATTTATTTATGCATATGATGCCGATTAGATTAAGGTAGTCGTGCGACTTTGTTGGCCTGCGTCAAGAGTCGTGCGGGTGGGTTTAATTCAATCAAGAAATGACGGGTTGAACTTGACTAGCAGCCTATGGTTTTTTGGCCTTTGTCAAGGTCATAGGACGCTAGGGGTAAAATATTATTGGGAATTTCAAGTGTTGAAATTTGCAATGAGATTGCATAGCTTCTATGAGATAGTTGGATCCCGATACCCGCTGCGAGTAAGAGTTACTCCTGGGAGAGTTTTATACATTACAATTAGCCGATCAAGTAGGTGTCTAGAAAGGTGTTAACGGGGTTACGCCCCTGGGAAAATGAGGTTTACTTTAATTAGGTTCGTGCGAAAGCACGGGGGACCTCCCTCAAAGTACCGACACTGGCCTGGCTGAAAGATTAGCGAACTTGTAGAGTGTAATTAATCCCGGCTAGTCTTTCCTTTAAGAGTTTGAAGAAAGATTTGATTAAAACAGTGGGAGACATCCTGATTAGATATATTAGATAACCAATCTAATCTTGCAAGAGCATACACCGAGTGCTTTCTTCTCTCTCTCTCCAGGTAGCGACCATATCACGCCTTAATCAAGATAATAATACAGATGTATTGACCGAACCCGCTTGTTATACTGAGCTGGGGAACGTTGGTCCCGCTCCAACTTATAATTGTTATAAAACAGAGTAGGAAATTAGGGAATACCAGATTTCCCGTGCCGCCCAAAAGAAGAAAGTGCATGCTGATGCATCTTCTTCGGGTGTATTCATTACAGAGAACTGTTTCTCAGTATCCTTTACGTCCTGGGTATGAGATACCGGATCAGGATCCCGCATATGTAATCTGTTACATGGGCTACAGAAAGGTAGAGAACTGAGAACAAGTGATAAGTTTTATGAGACAGAAAACGGTGCAAGTGTTGCAGCCAAGTCTGTTGGTCACTATCACCCTGTATTACCAGAATACATTGATTCTGAACGAATGTTATTAGATACTGAACCTGATGTACATCATATCAGTCTCTTTATTAGTAAAGAAATGATATAATTTTGTATTGTTGGATAATGTTTTGAACATTTCCTATATCAAGAGTTGATCGGTTCAGGCACGTTATCTAAAAGCATAGACGTTCTAAATCAAACCACAGTTCTTAACGTACAGAACACACACAAGAGGAAGAGTTCAAAAATGAATGAATCCTTCTTGAGGCATTGTAGACTAGGTCATATCAATGCGACCCGACTGGCTGAAGTTACATATAGATGCATATTTAAATCTGTTTGAATTTACATCTTGTGAAACTTGCCGGTCATGTCACAAAGATAAGATGACCATAGCTCTGTTTATTGGAAACAGAGAATGAGTTAGTGAACTCTTGGGATTGATACATGCTGATGTATGAATGTCTAATGTCTATACATGCCAAGACCGGTTCTTTGTACTTCATTACATTATCTGATGATCTCTCAAAATTCAGACATATGTTCCTGTTGAAACACAAGTCCGAAACTTTTGAGATATTCACAGAATATAAGTTAGAAGTAGAGAACCAAAATACGGGTATAAGTATTATGTCTTTTGATGAGATCAAGTAGGAGAATACTTGAGCACGGAATTCCTGGACTATTCCAAAGGAGAATGAGATTCTCTCTCAGCATTACTCCTCAGTATACACCACAGCACATCGGTGTATTGGGGCGGAGCAAAAGCACCCTATGTTATATGGTGTGCTCTATGATGAGTACTACTGAGTTTCCTATTTCCTTTTGGGTGTTATGCGCTTGAGAAGCTGCATACCTATTGAATAGGGTTCAAATCAGTTGCCTACCACTTCATATGTGATATGGAAAGGGAAGAGCCCATATCTTAAGTTTGTTAATATTTGGGGTTGTCCGGACTATGTCTAAAAGCAAAATCCGGACAAGCTCGAGGCAAGGTCTGTTATGTAGAACTGGAAAGGTTCCAGCTATACAAACTGTAGCTGATGATTTGGTAGAACCAAAGGATTCAATAGTTTCCAACGAACCTCAGCCTCTCCGCCGATCTAGTAGGGTTCCTCACCCACCTGAAAGATACTTCGGTTCCTCTATGACAGTGGGAGCGAGGATTGCATCATGAGATGATGACCCAACTAATTTCGAGCCGGCCATCAGGAGTGAGACTCTGTAAGAATGGCTGGATGCTTAGTGATCTGAGATGGAATCTTTATACATCAACAAAGTATGGACTTTAGTTTCTTTATCTGAAGGGTTAAATCCCCATCAGGAGCAAGTATATCTTGAGAAAATTACTTGGTGTACATGGAAAAGTTGAGACTTTCAAAGCTATGCTTAAGTCCATCCAGATCCTACTTGCCACGGCTACATACCATGACTACGATATCTGGTGGTTGGGTGTCATGACTGCTTTTCTAAATGTTGTTTTAGAAGAGAGCGTCTATAAGTACACAGCCAGAGGGCTTCGTAGACAGTGGGAGCAGCGAAAACGTATGCAAGATGTTTTATATGATAAATCAGGCATCGTGGAGTTGGAACATCTGTTTTGATGTGGTAGTCAAAGAGTTTGACTTCATCAAAATGGTATATGAACCTTGTATATACAAAAAGGTAGTAGGGAGTATGGTGGTGATCCTCGTAGAGTACGTGGATGACATACTTTTGATAGGTAAGGAATTTCCTATGCTATGCTCGGTCAATCTCCGCTTATCACAAGGATTCTCCATATAGGATCATAGTGATACCTCATGAATCCTGGATTTTGGATCTATGAGATAGATCTAATTGGATTTTAAGATACTCACTAGTTGTAGTGAGATGGTATCAATCGATCCTGGGGAGAATCACTGGAAAGGTTCCAGGGTGATAAGGACGACTGAATGTCAGTCACAGGCATTGTCTATACCCTCAGTGGAGGGACGGTATGTTGGAAGAGTTCCAAGCTAGATACCGTGACTTACTAAACGATAAATGGCAAGATACATCGTTACCAAGGATGCTACCGAAGAGGCAGTCTGGATATATATAAGTTCATGAGATGAACTTCGTTCCTACCATTGTGTGACAATGGAGTTGTGGCTTATGCCAAGGAACTACCGTCCCATCAGAAATCCAGATATAATTCTTAGGCAGTATCACCTGATCATGGAGATGGTTGATCCCCAGGGAGATCGAGTTTAGCAGAGTAGACACAGAGGACAACAGCGCGGATCCACTCACAAAGGCCTTTTTCCCAGTAGAGACTTTTATAGGCTGGTTGAGTATGAGATACTTCAACCACAGCTAATTGTTGGGTATGTGATACCACAACAGATGGCCCTAGTGCAAGTGGGAGAATGTTAGTTATATGTATGCCGTAGAGGCCATTACTGTACATACGATGTATATTGTAGTGGATACTAGGACATATATAGGGAGGACTTTCTTGCTCGACATGATAGTATGCTATCTGGTTGTACTTTATCTTAACATGTACTCTGATTGTCTCTATGTTACATGTTGATAAAGCCCTTAGGATATGTACTCGACTACTGGGACTATGATGAGATCATACTAGTAGGGCCACGGTAGTCGACGAGTACATCCTATAACTGTTCCTAGTCAGGGTGTATCGAGACAGGGCATCGATACACCATAGTAGACAAGCGTATACGCATCTTGACCCATATGATGGGAGATGGATGATCCCATATCCATCGGTTTTCGACATCAAGGATGGTGTACGGGTGCTCAGTGGAGACTGGGTACACTGGACGAACTCGCCGAGAACTCCCAGATGGTATTATACCTTACGTCAGATGGCTGTTCTCTGGTGACACTGGTACAGAGTAGTCTGTTGACCCGAGATCGTCATAGAGTCTTGTGTTATTCCCACTGTACTTTGATTTCCATCATACCACGTCCAAAAGGGCGTGCAAAAAGGTGGCTTTTGGGTACAGTCCTGAATCACATGGAGGCAATAAGCGATAGGAGGGGATTCGTCTCTCCCGGTATAGGGAATTGATGTTGCGCTGTGTTCGATTGTCTATAACTGGAAATCCCTGGCCAGGGTTGCTGAGATTTACTGGTAAGTGTTACTGGTAGTTTCTCGAACTGTTATAGACCTCATATCGACATGACTTATCGAGCTACTGGGGTCTGACGTTTACCACCCCTAGGCGAGATATGCGACATATCAAACGACGAGACCGGACTGTACGGGAGTGTTACTGATTGGATTCACAGGAGTACTAGCGAGCTTGCTTGTTGATCTTATGATCGCTCAATACCCGAGTGGCCGTTACGTTTAGCAAACCGCTTGCGGCTTGTGGGTGTTTGATATGATCATCACCTACTACCGGCGTATTAACGAGTCTTTAGAGTCCTACACAGGGGTTTCCTGGCTCAAGCGAAACGGAGTAGGAGCACATATGTGATATGTACGGCACCGAGATTGATACGATATGAGATACCGTATTCTATTCTCGCGATTCGTGACATTGATCGGTTGTATGCGATATAGCCGGGTTATCGGATCAAGTGTTGATTCGATAAGTTGTTACACATGATATTAGTCGGTTATAGCCGGGTTATTAAATCATGAGTTGATTTAATAATTTAATGTATAATTATATATTTGATATATTACATTACATTAACTAGTATTAGCTCTCTTAAGATTTATTTTCTCACTTGATTGTGCATAAGTGTATATGTGATATATATTTGTGTACATATGATTGTATCATGCTTGATGATACATCAAAGATGGGTGTATGAAACTTATACCAAGATTAGGATAAAGATTAGGGTTTTGTTTATATCTTAAGAATAACAAAAGAGAAAGACTTTGTCAAAGTTCTCAAGCTTTCATGAAGCTTGTGAAAACATTGACAAAGTCAACTCTTTTGTTATTCTTATGGATATTTAGTTAACCCAACCTTTAACCTCATGCTTTGGTTAATTCTCTACATGAGTTAAGTATGATAGCTTAACTCAACCATGGTTACATTTTTGAGATAATAATTCATATGATAAGATTATTCTTTCTTCATCTTCTTCTTCATCAAGCTCTATGAAAAGCTTACTAGCTCCAATGGTGCCATGAGAAAAAGTGTGAGAAAATCAATTCGAAAGTGAGCCCACTTCCTATTTCTTCATCCTCTACCACTTGCCATGTAGTAGAGTGTGTTCTCTTCACAAAGTTGATGACCTAGTGAAGGAATTGTTTGAGTTAGTGTCTCCCCGACGTAGATCATCTTCGGCCTCGAAGTCATCGAAGCAAGCACGTTCGTTCTTCTTGTGAAGCTTCTCTAGAGTCCGGAGTTCACGATCGCAGCGATGGGGACATCTACACGGAGCTAATGAAGTGAAGGACCGGATCTACAAAGGTTGTAATCCCTTTCACTTAGTGTTAAAGTGTTTAACATGCTTGTTTTCGCCTAATCTCTAGTTTAAAGATCCTGCTTTGGGTTGTTCGGCATGGCTAAATTTTAGATCGGGCATGGTTGATGCCTCGTAGAACCTTGTGAGCGTGCCTAGCGACCCTTCAAATAAGACCTTTCCCATTATCATATCGGCCTCTCTAGCCCTCGAGCAAGAGAAAGCCCTTTTAATGGTCTTACAAGATAGGCGGCAAGCTTTCGGCTGGACTATGGCGGACAACGAGGAGATTAGTTCCCTCATAATTGAATATCATATGCATATGATGGATGATGCCAAGTCGATAAAGGATCCACAGAAATATCTTGGGGATAGTGTGGATAGTCAACCTCCTCCTTTAGAAGTTGAACCACCCCCATTTCTTTTAATAAGCTACGAGAATGCCAATATTCTACTGATTGCTGATCATTCCCATTCTCGTTTTAATTCATCATCACCTCCTATCTATTCACTTCCATACTTTCCATACCACCACTTCTATCTTCCCCAATTCTTTTTGGATCGATACAACATATTCTTCCACCAACCGATACTCTATACAGATAAATTTTTCGAATGGCCGGTGTTGACGTTTGGTTTTTGCAAAGTTTGGCAATAACGTTTAACATTGTTTCAATGAAGTTTGGGGGGGCTTTCTTTATATATTTTGGTTTTTCTTTTAACAATGAACATAAAAAATAAAAACAATTTGTAAATAAATAAACAGGGGAGTGCCGGCATTCTCAACCTTCTTTGTATACCTTGACATTGAGGACACTATCAAAGTTAAGTTTGGTGGTATGCTCGGTAAGCCTTCTTTCCTTTGCATTCATTTGTACATATTTTTGCATTTGCATACTTATTTTAAAACCCATAAAAATTGAAAATTTTCAAAAATTATAAAAATTAATGTATTCAATTTTGGCCGTATTTGACTTGAGTTTGACAAATTGGTTAACTAGCTGGGAACAACGAGATCTTAGACTTAGTAAATTAAAAACCCTAAAAATATCCTTTCTTAAAGTTTAACAGTAGAAAGTGTTGGAGATAGTGCCCTCAGAGTCAATTATTGGATCACAGGCACGTGATTGCAATGATTGAGGGGAGGACCTATCCCGGTAGGACAGTCTTACTCGAGATGATAGTATGCTATCTGGTTTATCTTTATCATCGTGTACTGCTTTAGGTGACCTTACGAGTCGCTATTACACGTTGATAAAGCCCCTAGGATTCTTGCTTGACTTCCAGCAGTATGAGGGCGATCATATAAGTGGGAGCTGGGGTCTATAAGCACATCCTTAAATGGTCCCTAGTCGAGGGAGTTTCGAGACAGGGCATCGATTCTCCACAGTAGACTAGTGTATACAGTCGAGACCCCGACGAGGGGCGGTGGCCGGTCTCACAAGCCACTGGTGTCAGTTGGTTCACCAAAGATGTATACAGGTGCTCATTGGGTTATGAGTACACCGGACAGGACTCGCCGGGAACCTGCTAGTTGGGATATACCAGACGTCAGATAGCAGTTCCCAGGTGACATGTGTACAGGTTAGTTCATCGACCTGGGATCGTCATTTGTCTCGTGTGAGTTCCCACTGTACTTTGATTACTACCCTACCACGGCTCAAAGGAGTCGTGCAAACAGGTTTTAGTTGGGTACAGTCCCGAGCCACATGGAGGCAGTGAGCGGATCTGCAGGGGTTCGTCTCTCCCGGTATTGGGGGTGAGGTCGTGCTGTGTCTAGGAGAGCCAGTACATGAAAAGTCCTTGGCCAAGGCAGGAGATTTGCTGGTAGGTATTCCAGTAGTATCTCAGGGTGTTCTGGGCTACACTCCGACACGACTTGTACCGCTTTTGGGGGTCTGACTTTTACCAACCCCCTAGGCCCGCCATGTGATACTCATAGACGAATGGACCGGACTGTACGGATATTGTCACTGACAGGCTCAGTAGGGTGTCAGGATGAGTTCGCTCATCGACGTCCCTTTTGGTCGATAGCTGGTGGCCCGTCACGTATGGCTAATACCTCTGACGTGCTAGTGGTTAAATCCACAGCCATAGTATTGACGAGTCTTTAGAGTCCACCACACAGACAGTTACTCAAGTTTCGGGCGAAACGCTATAGAGGCCGTATGGAGATATGGCAGGGTTCGATCAGATACGTGCGGTATTGCACGGATCGTGATCGGACGACTTTTACTAGCCGGCTTTGGCTTAAGCCGGATTCTAGTTTTAGATAGTGTAGTTTTGTCTCTTTGCATTTGTGTTCAGTGCGAATACAAATGCGGGCATGTATTTGCAGTAGTGGGGTTTTCCTGTAATTTATTACGGGATCGGTTTTCTGAAGTTGCCAGTTTGCATTCCGTTCCGACCGGTTTTCCTTCATTCCTTCTCGGTCGGACTTTCTTGTTGGAGGGTGTTAATTGCAAGTTTGCAATTAGCATTTAGTGGAGGGTTTTCTTGCACTTGTGGATTATGATGAGACTTGCTTCATAATCATGATATCCTTTTCTTGTCTATCCTTGCATTTATGATGATGGTTAGTGAAAGGATTGATACTTGATTTTGGTGTGACTCATTTCTCCTTCATTCATTCCCTTTCTTATCTTTTCTTTATTAATTGATTTTAATTCCCACACCCATTTTTCTAATGGGCCGTCCACATTTCCAGCAAGGGTTTTTGATTGATTTTGAGTGGAGAGAGGTTTAATTTTTGGGTGGGTTAATTCCTTCATGATCAATTTCGTGGGCCCCCCCATTAGAAGTGTGCTGGTGATTCTTTTGTGATGAGGGATTAATTTATATAAGGTTGCTTTTGAGCTTAATTGATTCTCCTCCCCACTTCAATTTCCAGTGAGCTAAAAAGTGTTTTGGCCGAGTTCTTTTTCTAGCATGCTCCATTCCTTTTTAGCAAGCATCCATGGAAAATTCTTGTGCTCAAAAATACCTCCATCAATGGCAACTTGAAGAACCCCAAAAGAGACAAGCTTCTACACTATTTCTATAGCAAGCCTTGGACGCGTCGGCTAGCCAACTTCGCGCCCGAGTTGCCTCGGTCAAGAGGCGGGAGCCCGTAAAAGATTCCGGCTACGTGGTGCCCTTTCCGACGAGCGAGGAGGTGACGGAGATTCCGCGGGAGATCGGAGTGGAGACGAAGACCGAAGGACACGGATCGCTTGGTATAGCATCTCTACTCTTTTCCTTTTTGCTAGCTAGCTAGGTTAATGGCCCGATCCGGGTGAAAAGTCCGCGGTGGTGCCGTTTTGCAAAGTTCGCAAAGTTTTTGTTTTCCGCGTTTCCGGCGTCGGGTCGACGGCCGGGGCGCCCCCGCGGGCTTACAATGGTATCAGTGCCAGGCCATTAACCTTCCCTAGCTTGCTCTAGCGCGTTTAGAACTCGATCGAACAAAAACCCGAAAACCGTATTTTTTGTGCACATGTGTTCTCTGTTAAAATTTTTTGAGCTCCTAAAATTTTTCTGATGATTGCAGAGACATGTACAACAAATTATAAGAATTCTGGGAAAATACGATCCACTGATTCCTCACTTCGACCGCGGAAGCGCGGCCAAACCCCTGGTTTGGCCGCGCTTGCGCGGCGGATAAGAGGAATCGTGGCACCATATTTTCCCAGTAAGCTTATGAGTTGGAAATAGGGCTTTTGGGATATTTTCTTTGGGCCCAGATTTTCTATTAGTGCTACAGTACTGCTTGGGGCCCACTTTGATAAATTTGTTCGATCGGATATTTTAAACATGCTAGTTCACAGTATTTACTTTATATCTGCGACCGTGAATGTCATTCGATCGGTAAATCCCGTCTAACTGCTATAGCCCGGTTAGACGGATTTACGAACGTGACTTTCACGTTGATGTTCTGTGATTGTACTGTGTTGTTGCGGATCGATCGTGGGGGATAGCCTGGTTGTAGTGGTAGTACAGTTCTGTTGTATTATGTACATTTGATATTGCGGGGCGAGCGTCCGACATGTGGACTGCCGTCACTGCCTGTTTGTATTATTATTTTGGGGCACGACCTGGTTGCGGTCGATGTACCCGTTGTATGTATATTTTACTTTCTGTACTAGGATTACCCCGCGGAGGGGTGCACGGATAGCCGGATTCTAGAGGGCAACAAGCCCGCATCTCATGGCATTGAGATGGAGGGGGCTTCACTCTAGAATTGGCGGGCTATTCGCCGCACTCGTAGGGGGTATAGGGTTGACCCAGGAGGGGTGCCCAAGTTACCGGATTCCGTGAAGTGCTGGGTGGTCCATTCACGTTGCTGAAGGGGGCTGCCTCGCTTCAGCTTTTGGCGGGTGACTTGCCGCGCCCGTAGGGGTCTAGGTTTTCATTGCACAGGCTATCCACACGACCAGGGGAACGTCGGGTTTCAGTAGCGGCTCTGTGAAACCCGGGGATCCCAGATATCTGTATTGATCTGTGTTGCTATACATTTCTGTGTTGCTATACATTTCTGTGTTGCTTTTTATCACGCCATGAGCGAAAATTATATATTATATATATATTTATAGATGTTGTATATGTTTTTCATCCGCGCTAGTCCAGTCCCCGCTCTGTCGTTAGTTAGCTAACCTAACGGGTGATGACGGGACCCAGTGGCGAATGCGGATGGCATATACGTACGTCAGTATATTTTCGTTCTTTGTGGTGTGATCAATTGATGGGACTGCATTGATTCGGATCAATGCAAGTTAAACAAACCTAATCTGATGTTGTTGGAACACTTTTTCAAAAAGCTGTTATTGCAAGGACGTTCACTTTTGTTTTGCACCGTGGTATTCAGTTGGAATATCCTGCTCCTCAGTCGACGAGGCAAGGGCCGAGATCCCTTCACCGGGAGTGACCCCTTGGACAAAAGTTTGCGTCAGGGCAGTAACTTCACTATAGCCGATTACTTTTGCTTTGCATCGTGGTATTCATTTGGAATATCCTGCACCTCATTCTACGGGGAAAGAGCCGAGATCCCTTCACCGGGAGTGACCTCTTTAGTAAAGGTTTTCGTCACTATATTTTCTAAAAAGCTATCCGTTCCTTCAACGATATCAAGTTCATTACGTTAAAGGTTTTCGCCAGAAACCATTCGTAGCCCTCCGTCGTTTCATATGGATGGTCAATAGTATTCAAGCTGTGTATGTTGGCCAAAGTCAAGGCACAGTGTTTGGTAGCTGTTGGGTATTCATATGCAGCATAGATAGATGCGTTGATTTGGGACAGTCGTACTGCCATTTTGGCCAAAGTCAAGGGTAGGTACGGGTGGGTTCAAATTAACCAGGAAAATGACGGGTAAAACTTGACATGTGACTTATGATATGTTGGCCAAAGTCAAGGTCATAAGAGCATGGGGCAGAAATCCACATCGGGAGTTTCAAAAGTACTGAAACTTGCCAGATATGCGCATACCTTCTGGAGTGTGATAACGTGAGCGGATTCCGTCACGTTATCATGCGATGAGAGTTGGATCCCGATTCCCACTGATGAGTTGGTTTACTCCTCGGGTTATCCCGGCTAATTCTTCTTTCAGGTTTGGGGAAGAATTTGACGTTACAGTGGGAGGTTTCCAGATTAGATAAATTGGTAACCATTCTGATCTAGGTTAGAGTGCACGCTGAGTGTTTCTTTTCTCTCTCTCTTTGGCAGCGACCATTGACCCGACCCTAGACTATGACTCAGTGACCAAGTAGACCGAACCTTCTTAACATTGGCTTTTGGATTGTCAGAGTTGCGGACCTCTTTGCCACTCCTACTTTTACCCTTTTCTCCGGGAAACCCCGTATTACTGTGAACGTCCACTTCCATTGGACAAAACCATCGCATGGTTATATACGAACTCGAAGGAATTCGAGGATGGTTTCCGGTTCTGGAGAAAACGAATAGGACTATTCAGTTGTCTTTTCCTTTTACCTTCTCTCAGGTTGCGAGTACTCCTTGGTTTAGGAGTAGTACACCTATTATGCAAATTGGATAGTCTTCTTCCAGACGTTAGGCTGGTGCCGACCGGTAGGGAATGAAGAAAACCAATTAGCCTAAACGGTGTACAGAAGGTATTAAGTTCAGACAAAGCAAGGGATTAGTAAGAGGGCAAAGTAAATTGCGACTGCTATTCACGACCTAACCATGTACTTCTTTGTCAATCCTAAATCACCTATGAATTAAGTACATTCGGTTGTCTTTTATCCTCACCTTCTCTCGCATTGCGAGTGCTCCTAGGACTAGGACAGTACACCCATTATGCTTATTGGATAGTCTTCTTCCAAACCATAGGCTGGTGCCGAACGGTAGGGAAGGAAGAAAACCATTTGGCCTAAAGGGGTGTACAGAAGGTAATGACTAAAGACATGTAAAGGGATTTGGAGAGGTGGCAAAGAATTATACAGTTATAGTTGTGAATCTGGATACTGGAAGATGCATTACTAAGAATACCAGGATACCCCATCGAAACATCTCAATGTTTCAGTTTCACTGTGTACTGTTAAATGAAACCTGATTTCCCGATTAGATACTTACTCCAGGGTATGTATTTACCAGGTATGAGTCTCACATCTGTATGGTTTTACAGATGATGAAGGGGAGTAAGTTATTGGGAATTAGGTGACCATCCTCATTATATCGGGATTCGTTAGAATTGGTGATATTTGAGGAAGCCACCTGGGTTGTTTGCCGGTCGGCAAATATTTAGTTTTGAATATCCGTTGTTGTGCACCAATTTCAAATTGATATATCTGTACGTCTATTTTTATAGAGTGAGATATACTTTTCGAAATTATGTCTATGACATTTACCTATACCAGTGGATGGTTAGGTAAGGAGCATTGAACAACGGTGTAATTCTTCTTAACCAAAAGTACAGTTTTCAACCTACGACACACAGTGAATGAGTTGTTAGACTCAGCGGACTTATACAGAGTATTGTATATTGTCCAGTGTCCATTAGGACAGAGGGGTTGGTCCTCGTACTATATTCTGTTTACTTTTAACTTCTCTAGTTCTTAGACATGTGTTTCGTAGAAACACAGGGTCTAAGTTTAGAGGAGTTATAGGTATAAGAATACAGTAGAGAACCAGGTATCGCAAGTATCGGGATTCTTCAAGGTGATCGAAGATGTAGATACTTGTGTATGGTATTCAGTTGATAGTAATGATTAAGAGAACTTGCTTCTTTACTCATAATTGGAAGTACTCCTAAGTTGAGTAACGCTGATCGGCCTCTCTTCCATTTACTTGACATGCGCTGGAGACAGCTGCATGATTTGAATCTGGTTCAATTAAATCAGTGCCTCTGTTTCTTGGATATAGAACAGTTCATATCTTGACATTGTTAAGATACGGGGAGTTGTCCGGCTTATGCTTGAAACCAGACTCTGGACAACTCAAGGCACGTTTCAGTAATGGCTGTTTGTGGGTTGACCCGGGCTATGACGAGGGTTGATTTTCTACCATCTGGAAGATCAATAGTGATATTGTTCTTGACTCGCCACAATTTTTAAAGAAATGGATTTTTTCAGAAAACAGTAGTGGGAGTATGGTAGAACTGGAAGTGATTCCAGAACCACAAACGATTACTGAAGATTTCATAAGAACCTAAAGATTCAATCTGGTTTGACATTCC
This sequence comes from Agapanthus africanus, assembly GCA_030015575.1. Lineage (NCBI taxonomy): Eukaryota > Viridiplantae > Streptophyta > Magnoliopsida > Asparagales > Amaryllidaceae > Agapanthus > Agapanthus africanus. The sequence continues at coordinate 368,587,888 of CM057346.1, forward strand.
ATTGACCACTCCGCAGATAAGGTGGGTAACCTCAGGCACCCGAGAGGTACTTCGGTATGCTCAAGGACGGTGGCAGGGAGGTTCTTGTTTACCCAGACTTGCCATTGCTGTTGTTCCAGGCTGCGAGACCCGGCGGGAGGATGAGTATAGCGTCGTTCTAAACTTGCTTTAGAAGCGTACGTGTATATGACTCTGCCAGAGGGTTTTCGTAGTCAGTGGGAGCAGCGGAAGCATTGGTGGACATCAGGCTTATGTCTATTTATAGACTAAAGCAGATATAGCGGAGATAGATCATCTATTTCTGATGTGACAGTCATAGGTTTGACTTCATCAGAATAGGGGATGGATCTGTTAAGAAGGTAGTAGGGTGTGATGTCTTGGTATTTGATGACATACACAGAGTAGGAAGTGATATTCCTATACTACGATCGGTTATACTTTGGTCGTCACACAGTAGTTTCTCCACATAGGACTTGGATATTATATCAGACATTCTGGTTACTAGATCTATGATTTTAGATCTAGATTTGGGTGGTTTCCCAATCTGGGTACTTTGACCGCATTCTATGAGTATTTAGAATGGACGACTCCTGGCACGGTAGTATACCTGCAGGTGATGGAGTCACCCTCTCTAAAGGTGTCTTGCAGACTAAAGGGGAGAGGGATGCGCATGATTGGCAAATCACTTGCTTAGACAATTGAGTCAATCATGAGATGTCAAGTACCACACCAGATGTTGCTCTTGCAGTAGGTGCAATAAGTTGATATTGATCCAATCCTGGAGAAACAGTCGGAAGCAGTTTTAGAACACAAGTTGATGTTCTAAGGAATTGATAACGACAGCCTCCTTTAGGAGACGGTTATCATTCCAGGCTTCCAAGGTGACATGGATGGCAGAGTGGCTGTCAGAGTTATAGTTTTTCCCTCTGACGAGGGGCAGTATTTTGGACAGGTGGTCCAGATGGAAACTGAGGGAAGGCATGGCGCAGGATACTGAATAAGTTCAGTTGACGATACAGTCTAAGAAGTTTGGATTTGGAGTTCACTTATGAGCTAGGTCCCATCAGACATCCAGACATTCTAGGACAGGTATTGCTCATTTCGTGAGATAGTTTTCTCTGCGAACATGAGATATAGAGAGACATAGAAAGAAACATCAAAGTGGATCCACTCACTGAGGCTATTCCTCGAATGCAATAGTTTCGCAAACGAGCTTTGTGAGACTGACTAGTAGAGGAGTTGGGTGTTCGGTATCACACGGGCTGTGAGTATGCGACATCGCAATAATTAGCCTCGAGTGCAAGTAGGAGATTGTTGGAGATAGTGCCCTCAGAGTCAATTATTGGGTCACAGGCACGTGATTGCAATGATTGAGGGGAGGACCTATCCCGGTAGGACAGTCTTACTCGAGATGATAGTATGCTATCTGGTTTATCTTTATCATCGTGTACTGCTTTAGGTGACCTTACGAGTCGCTATTACACGTTGATAAAGCCCCTAGGATTCTTGCTTGACTTCCAGCAGTATGAGGGCGATCATATAAGTGGGAGCTGGGGTCTATAAGCACATCCTTAAATGGTCCCTAGTCGAGGGAGTTTCGAGACAGGGCATCGATTCTCCACAGTAGACTAGTGTATATAGTCGAGACCCCGACGAGGGGCGGTGGCCGGTCTCACAAGCCACTGGTGTCAGTTGGTTCACCTAAGATGTATATAGGTGCTCATTGGGTTATGAGTACACCGGACAGGACTCGCCGGGAACCTGCTAGTTGGGATATACCAGACGTCAGATAGCAGTTCCCAGGTGACATGTGTACAGGTTAGTTCATCGACCTGGGATCGTAATTTGTCTCGTGTGAGTTCCCACTGTACTTTGATTACTACCCTACCACGGCTCAAAGGAGTCGTGCAAACAGGTTTTAGTTGGGTACAGTCCCGAGCCACATGGAGGCAGTGAGCGGATCTGCAGGGGTTCGTCTCTCCCGGTATTGGGGGTGAGGTCGTGCTGTGTCTAGGAGAGCCAGAACATGAAAAGTCCTTGGCCAAGGCAGGAGATTTGCTGGTAGGTATTCCAGTAGTATCTCAGGGTGTTCTGGGCTACACTCCGACACGACTTGTACCGCTTTTGGGGGTCTGACTTTTACCAACCCCCTAGGCCCGCCATGCGATACTCACAGACGAACGGACCGGACTGTACGGATATTGTCACTGACAGGCTCAGTAGGGTGTCAGGATGAGTTCGCTCATCGACGTCCCTTTTGGTCGATAGCTGGTGGCCCGTCACGTATGGCTAATACCTCTGACGTGCTAGTGGTTAAATCCACAGCCATAGTATTGACGAGTCTTTAGAGTCCACCACACAGACAGTTACTCAAGTTTCGGGCGAAACGCTATAGAGGCCGTATGGAGATATGGCAGGGTTCGATCAGATACGTGCGGTATTGCACGGATCGTGATCGGACGACTTTTACTAGCCGGCTTTGGCTTAAGCCGGATTCTAGTTTTAGATAGTGTAGTTTTGTCTCTTTGCATTTGTGTTCAGTGCGAATACAAATGCGGGCATGTATTTGCAGTAGTGGGGTTTTCCTGTAATTTATTACGGGATCGGTTTTCTGAAGTTGCCAGTTTGCATTCCGTTCCGACCGGTTTTCCTTCATTCCTTCTCGGTCGGACTTTCTTGTTGGAGGGTGTTAATTGCAAGTTTGCAATTAGAATTTAGTGGAGGGTTTTCTTGCACTTGTGGATTATGATGAGACTTGCTTCATAATCATGATATCCTTTTCTTGTCTATCCTTGCATTTATGATGATGGTTAGTGAAAGGATTGATACTTGATTTTGGTGTGACTCATTTCTCCTTCATTCATTCCCTTTCTTATCTTTTCTTTATTAATTGATTTTATTTCCCACACCCATTTTTCTAATGGGCCGGCCACATTTCCAGCAAGGGTTTTTGATTGATTTTGAGTGGAGAGAGGTTTAATTTTTGGGTGGGTTAATTCCTTCATGATCAATTTCGTGGGCCCCCCCATTAGAAGTGTGCTGGTGATTCTTTTGTGATGAGGGATTAATTTATATAAGGTTGCTTTTGAGCTTAATTGATTATCCTCCCCACTTCAATTTCCAGTGAGCTGAAAAGTGTTTTGGCCGAGTTCTTTTTCTAGCATGCTCCATTCCTTTTTAGCAAGCATCCATGGAAAATTCTTGTGCTCAAAAATACCTCCATCAATGGCAACTTGAAGAACCCCAAAAGAGACAAGCTTCTACACTATTTCTATAGCAAGCCTTGGACGCGTCGGCTAGCCAACTTCGCGCCCGAGTTGCCTCGGTCAAGAGGCGGGAGCCCGTAAAAGATTCCGGCTACGTGGTGCCCTTTCCGACGAGCGAGGAGGTGACGGAGATTCCGCGGGAGATCGGAGTGGAGACGAAGACCGAAGGACACGGATCGCTTGGTATAGCATCTCTACTCTTTTCCTTTTTGCTAGCTAGCTAGGTTAATGGCCCGATCCGGGTGAAAAGTCCGCGGTGGTGCCGTTTTGCAAAGTTCGCAAAGTTTTTGTTTTCCGCGTTTCCGGCGTCGGGTCGACGGCCGGGGCGCCCCCGCGGGCTTACAGAAAGTATATGTCTTTGTAGTTTATTTAGAAATGGGCAAATTTTGAGTTCACTTCTTGGGCTAAGTCAAAACAAAGGAAAAGTATTGATATTTTTATTAGAGTATAAGTTTGAAAAATAATTCCTAGCTTAAGTCTAGATTCAGAAAATGTATACCCTACAAATTGCACAATCACGCACCTTGAAACTTGGAATAGTAGAAGAGACCTTGAAATGCTCTTGTCTAAAGTCCTTAGTACGAAGAAAATAAAAAATACAAGTGTGAATAAAGAAAAAAAATGAACACTGGTTTTTGTGATTACCTAAGGCTGCAAAAATAGAAAAAAAATTTAGCGAGGGTGCTTCATCACCTAGTGCCTTAAACCAACTGGTTTGGGAGTCACTGCTAAAGCCTTGGGTGTTGCAAGACTAGGAATTACGCTTTATTGTGCAAGCACATCTTGTAATCGGTTGTTGGTACCTCAAGAAGTATTAACGGTCGCATGAAGGATGTGTAAGCAAAATTCATTTAAATTCACCTATTAAGAAGTGCTTTGGACAACGGACAAGAATATGATTGCTTGATTTGAATTTCCAAGTGTAGGGGTGATATACACACACACATTAGGATATATGATTGGAGTTTAGATGAGAGAAAGGAGTGAAGAATATAACTTGTATCTTTAATTGAGTTGATAAAAATTCCTAAGTGGAGATGGAACCCTAAAAGGAAAACTTAGGAAATGCCGAAAGCTAAGCAAGTCTATAAAACATATATAATCTTAAGTTAAATAATGAGGAAGTGTGAAGAATATGGGTGGATAATTTACGAGTCGAAGATAATAGAATTCCTTGTTAGAAAACCTAATTGGAAAATTAAAGTCGAAAAGCCGAATTGGTTGGATTTTATGGGTAGTATCCGCTGAAAACCCTCAGGGGACAACACTCCTCCTACTAGGGACACCTTGAGGTTTAACGGCTTGTTGCATGTGCTCAGTGCAATCGCGTTTCACTGCGAAAGTGAGGTTAGGTTTTTGTCGAGAATAAAACTAAGTTTGCTCGAGGACGAGCAAAAGATAAGTTTGGGGGTATTTGTTCATACCATAATATTGCATTATCATATTCCCCATTCTTATGTATTTTACAAATAAACAGGTGCTTTTGAGCCATGTCTGCTACATAGTACAGGTTACAGGTTCTTGGGAGAAAAACAGTGAAAAAGATAAAAGACGATGTAAAAGTGAGACTTTGACCAACAAACAGAAGGATCTTGATCAAGCCTATATAAAGATCAGTTCACAAAGTACAAAGCAACGCAAGGTCCAAGATTTCGTCTCGAAGCAACGGTAAAAGTCCACTACAATTCACTGTGAAGATCTGGAGAAGACCTAGAAGCCAAATTGAGAAAAGAACCAAAGAAATAGGAAGCCCAAAAAGCCCAAAGTCATCAGAAGAAAAATGAAGAAACAAGCTTCCTATTGGGCCGCGGAACCGCGGCCGAACCCTTGCTGCGACTGCGGTTACGCGGCCATCTAGAGCCCGGACTAGGTAAAAATTTTACCATAACTCAGAGGCGGGGCGGATCGTTGACTAGGTCTTTTCTTAGGGGGTATTTTTGTAATAGCAAATGTTCGAATCAATTGTAACCTAGGGTTTCTATGAATCTATAAATAGAACCCTAAAAACCTCTTTTGAGGTGTGCCTCTTTTCATTTCATCTATTCAGATATGTACTGTGTTGATGTTTGGAGAGTGCCATCAATAAAAATTAGTAAGTTTCTTTATTTTCTTTGCCTTAGTTTACTTTAATTTAGAATGTCTTTAAATTCCCTAATGAGCGAGTAGTCTCCTCGCTTGTTAGGGTTAGCTTTAGGGAAAGGTTTGAGATATGAGATCTCTCACCCCTTTCTTGCCCCATCGCACATAATAATTAGAACTCCATGCATACACGCACACACCGCTCCCTGCGGCACCTTACCCCTCGAGGTAACGGTGATACCGTAGTATAAAAGACAGGTTGCGCGTGTTTTCCATGGAGGTTAGGGTAAGGATCGATAAAGGAAGGACAAGAACCTATAGGAAGAAACATCTTCCCAAATGATTCTAATCCACTTTATTGATAATTATCATAACACCTAATAGATCTATAATAAGGCATTGAAAGCGGTGAGGAAACCTCTAATCTCTCAACTTCCCCTAAACCTAACCCTAACAAGACTGAGATTTAGATAATCTTAGTATAAATTAATTTAGCTTTTAGAGATAATCATTCAGACACCCATCAGAATTAACTCGTTAGAACGACTAGGAAAACACAAAATCCCTGTGGACCGACCCGTTCTCACGGGCTAGCTACCAAGCGACGCCGTTCTTGATTGCGGTAACTTATATTTCTGATCGTAAAATTCCATATAAATCAGTGGACGATCCGTATTCATTAACGAGCTACATCGACACCGTTAATTGATTGCGGTTACAAATTCTTTGGTTGTGATTATATTTTCAAAACACGATCCAAAATTTAGATCAATAAAATGGCGCCGTTGCCGAGGATGTGTGCTAATTTGTCCGTTTTTGCAATTTGAGTTGAAAAATTTTATTATTCCGTCAGAATTTTTAGATCAAAATCGCATCAAGCGCTTAACGATTAGTTATGAATTTTGCAAGGGAATCTGGAATCATTGGAGTAAAGGGAAAAATATTCAGATCATCTTAGGAAGTCCGGTGATGTAACAGGAGAAGCTGGAAAAAAATTTGTTCACAGATCTTGCAACAAGACCAAGGATCCGCGGCTATAAGAACGATTTCACGGCGGAAACGCGGCGAGATAGAGGCTTCAGTGCTCCATTTTTCTCAGGTCCACTTCCTACTTTCTTTTCTCCTCCCTACTCTTGTCCAATAACTATTTTCTGCAGGGTTCTTTGCAAAAATTCGCAGCGCCGTAAAAAGAAATTGTTGTGTATTTTGATATTGGTTGTTTGCATATTTTAATATGGAAATTAAGGGGCAAAGACCAAATTCATATTAGGTAGGGATTTCATTACCCTTCCTAAGCCCCAAAAATCACAAAACTTGCATCCGCATTACCCTCATTAACTAAAAAAGATCTAGACAAGACTCTAAGGATTGTCGCACTCATTTAGGACAGAAAGAGGTCGTGGGTAATCTATTGCTTATCCGCGTTTCTTTTGTGGTGTCTAAGGAAAGTGTGTCTAAGGAAAGTGGTTACTTAATTAGGCCCGCTGCTTACGTAGTGAAGAACCTCCCACTTACCTGGCAGTTACCTGGCCACAGGAAGGATAAAGAGGCAGTAGAGGATCCATCTTGCGATTTGTCTTCTGGAAGTCTAGGAGCAGTCTAGTGACTTGACCTAGGTGACCATTAGATCTAGGGTTGCTTATGCATATTTTGTGTGTGATTCTTCAAAATCCGTTTTTCAAAAACAAACACCAATCCACATTTTCTCTAATTATCACTTACGCTGCCACTTGTGCTAAACCATTTAGTGCATGCTCGGCTGGACACGGGATTCTAGCGCCCGTCTTGTCCGCGTTCCTCCTATCGACTCCGAAGTCGGTATTTCTACATCTACTTTTTCTTCACCCACTACCACACCCACTTCGATGGACGAATCTCCATCGAAATTCTTTAACACTACTCTGCCACCGTCTGCAGGTGCGCAGAATCCGCCCCGCATCTCTCTCCAAGAGTGATGCTACCCTATTCGAGGTCCTCTTTCTACCTGTCATACCATTCCACCAGCCAATGGGGAAAATTTCGAAATCAAACCTCACTACATCAATCTTTAACCCAAATATCACGGTCTCGAGTCTGAAGACGCATGCGTTTTTATCACCAAATTTTAAAACGTATGCGCTATGATGGGTACTTCACAGCTTTCTATGGATGCTATCCGTCTACGTCTTCTCCCGTTCACTTTGTGCGATTTAGCCGAGAAGTGGCTTTATAACACAGCTGCACATTCTATTTCAAACTGGGATGATTTCTTCATAGCTTTCCTTAAGAAATTCTACCCCAATCATAAGACAACCCGAGTCCGTAGCGAAATAAATCAATTTACCCAACTTCCCAATGAACAATTTTGGAAGTGTTTTGAACGCTTCAAGGATCTGTTAGTTCAATGTCCTCATCATGGAATCCCCCGATGGGATCTGTGCAAATTTGTATATGTGGGCTTTAATCCTACAACAAAACATATGCTTGAATCCATGTGTCAAGGCAACTTCATGTCTAAAGACGATGGTGAAGCTTGGAGATTTTTAGAAGATTTCGCTGGAAAAACTTTACAGTGGGAGAGTGTAAGTCAACCATCGTCTAGGGGTGGTATTCATCAACTTGATGTTTCCATAAGAGTTAGAGCTAAAATGGTAGCAATGCAAAAGAAACTCGAAGCTATGGAACACAAATTTTTATTAGCCTCCCTAAATCAGATGACACTCCCCAAAACTGTCTGTGGATGCTATTCTGATCCATCACATCTGACGGAAGAATGTCCATTGAATTCTACGTTTCAAGGTCAAGAGCACCCTAATGCTGCTTTTCAGCAACGACATAGAAACGATCCTTATTCTTCCACTTATAATCAGGTTGGAGGAATCACCCTAATTTTTCTTGTAACCAACACCAAACTCAAAACACGGTTCCAAACTAAAACAACTTTCAAAACGGCCCTCCACAACAACAGAAACCACTACAACTGAGTCAACACCCCTATCAATCACAAAATTTTCAAAATCCGGTCAACACTTCTGCACCGTATAATAATTCTTTGCAATTAGCCGGTACTAATAACTCCTCTTCACTCGAACAAACCATGAATTTGCTTTTGAAAAATTTCATGCAAGTTTCGGCTGAGATGAAGTCTTCTGTCGATGACATAAAGAAGAACTCCGCCTCCCAAAGCGAGAATATTAAATCGATGGAAGCACAAATTGCACGATTGAATTTCGAGTTGAGTGCTAGAGAGAAAGGGAAACTTCCAGCTCAACCCCTACCTAATCCTGGCTACTTATACAATATGAATGCAATTACAACGTTGAGATCTGGAAGAGTGCTGAATAATCAAGTCGGTGAAGAGATTGATAATAATGATGAATTAATCAATAACACCCCGACGTTCACTTCCACTTTTCCTTCCACTTCCACATCCACTTCTACTTCTGATCCTACTTTGTCTACCCCACTATTTTCTTCCGAGCCTATTCTCTCTTTTCCTCAAGGCTCGAACCCTCAGCATATTTCTTCTAGTCCACCAAAGACGATCCCTACTTCTATTCTGGGATCTGTTCCACACACACAACCTTCTCCAATATTGGACCCAGCTCTTATTGCTAAAGCACCTTATCCGAATCGGTTAAGGGGAAACAAATCGAGTCCACATATGGAGAAGATTATAGAAATGTTTCAACAGGTTAACATCAATATCCATCTCCTAGATGTTATTCAAGAAGTTCCGTCTTATGCGAAAATTCTTAAGGACTTGTGCACTAGGAAGATGAAGACTCAAGTGCCCAAAAAGGTATTCATGACAAATAATGTTAGCACTGCTTTTACCCCACAGTTACCAAAGAAACGTAAGGACTCTGGATATCCTGCAATATTGATTTCTATTAGGGGTAAAAACATTAACCGTGCTCTACTTGAAATTAGCACAAGTGTTAACCTTCTTCCATATTCTGTTTATGAGCAGTTAGGGATTGGAGAGTTGAAACCAGCTCATTGCACTCTCCAAATGGCAGACCGATCAATCACCAAAACTAGGGTTGAACTGGAGGATATGTTGATAAAAGTAGGGGAATTTATATTCCATGTGGACTTTATTGTTCTCGATACACAACCTGTAGCGAACCCAAGGAACCAAATTCCGGTGATTCTTAGTCGACCTTTCCTAGCCACTTCCAATGCTATCATAAATTGTCGAAACAGTTCTATGACCCTATCCTTCGGGAAGATGTCAATTGAGCTGAACATTTATAAGATTGGAAGTCAGCCGTCTGAACCCTCTTCTCGCATTCTTGATGTCTGTTCTGTCCATGAGATAGCTTCTGAAAGCTGCAAGGTTGATGAACTTTGCTTTGATGATCTCGAAGACATTAGCACATCATTGTTTGATCTTGCACATCATAGTAAGGACACTTCTTCCACTCTTGAGTCTGAACCTTTTGACTCTTCACTTTTCGAGTCTGTATCCTTTGCAGGCTACGAGTTTCTTCGTGAATCTGAATATCATTCGCTTACCCCACCTTCTATTGTTTCTCCACCAGTGTTAGATCTCAAATTGTTACCTTCTCACCTTAAACATGCATATTTAGGTGAGAATGAGTCTTTACCTGTGATCATATCAGCTTCTCTAGCCTTAGAGCAAAAGAATACTCTTTTGACGGTATTGAGATCTAATAGGCAGGCTTTTGGTTGGACTATGGCTGATATCAAAGGGATTAGTCCCTTGATTATTGAACATCATATATATCTGATAGATGAATCCAAGCCAACCTGAGAACCATAGAGACGGTTAAACCCCGTAATGAAGGATACGGTAAAGAAAGAAATCGTCAAATGCCTTGACAGTGGTATCATTTACCCAATCCCTGATAGCCAATGGGTAAAGCCAATGGGTAAGTCCAATTCATGTAGTCCCTAAGAAATCTGGCATCATAGTCATAACAAATGAGGCAAATGAGTTAATCCAGACACATGCTCAAACTGGATGGCATGTATGTACTGATTATAGAAAACTCAATGCTGCAACGAGGAAAGACCACTTTCCTCTACCTTTCATTGACCAGATGCTAGAACGCTTAGCTGGACGTGAATACTATTGTTTCATGGACGGATACTCTGGCAATAACCGGGTCGCTATTGCCGAAAAGGATCAAGACAAAACCACATTTACTTGTCATTTTGGTACTTTTTCTTATAGACGCATGCCCTTTGGGTTATGTAATGCTCCCGCTACATTTCAGTGGTGTATGATGGGGATATTCTCGGACATGGTCGAGAATTTTCTGGAGATTTTCATGGACGATTTCTCGATATTCGGAGATTCTTTTGATGACTGCCTATCTCATCTTGACGCAGTTCTTACTCGTTGTAAAGATAAGAACTTAACCTTGAATTGGGGGAAATGCCATTTTATGGTCGAAGAGGGAATTGTGCTTGGACAAGTTATTTCACGGAAAGGCATTGAGGTTGACAGAGCTAAAATAGATTTCATTCAAAACCTTCCTCATCCCAAATGCGTCAAAGATATATGATCTTTTCTTGGCCATGCAGGCTTTTATCGGAGATTCATGAAGGATTTTAGCAAAATTGCTAGACCCTTAACTCTTCTCTTGGCCAAGAACACAATCTTTCACTTTGACTCGGATTGTGAGGCTGCATTTGACTCACTTAAAAACTCTCTCACTACAGCCCCGTTCTATCATCTCCAGATTGTAACCACCCATTTGAGCTTATGTGTGATGGATCAGATTTTGCAGTTGGTAAATTCTTAGGACAACATATTGAAAAGATGCCATATGTGATTTATTATGCAATCAAGACCCTGAATGATGCTCAAATTAATTATACAACTACCGAAAAGGAACTTTTGGCAGTTGTATTTGCATTAGAAAAATGCAGGCCTTATTTGATTGGCTCACCAATTGTTGTGTACACTGACCACTCCGCCTTGAAATGTCTTTTGGCGAAGAAGGATGCTAAAGGTAGGTTAATACGTTGGATCCTTCTATTACAAGAATTTGATCTTGTTATTCGAGATAAGAAAGGATGTGAAAACGTAGTAGCCGACCATCTTTCGCGCATCTCTTCTTCACCTGTGACCCTGCAAATTAATGACTCTTTTCCGGATGAACAGCTCTTAAATGTATCCGACGAATCTTGGTTCGTGGATATTGTGAATTATATTGCAACAGGACTTATTCCCCACGAATGGTCGAAACAGGACAAACATCGATTTCTATCCCAAGTAAAACACTTTTACTGGGATAAACCCTATTTGTTTAAGTATTGGCCTAACAAGATCATTCGCAGATGTGTCCCCAATGATGAATTCAAGAGCATTCTATCTTTCTGTCATAATCAGGCATGTGGAAGTCACTTTGGTCCTCGAAAGTCGGTGGAGAAGGTTTTGCAATGCGGTTTTTACTGGACGACCTTATTCAAAGATACATTTGATCATTACAAAACCTGTCGACAGTGTCAACACATGGGTAGGATTTCTCGGAGAAATGAGATGTCACTTCAACCGATCTTGGTGGTTGAAATTTTCGACGTTTGGGGTATTGATTTTATGGGTCCTTTTCCCAACTTCTTTGGGAATTTGTACATATTGCTTGCGGTTGATTACGTCTCGAAATGGGTGGAAGCTATTCCTTGTCGCACTAATGACAACAAGATTGTTATTAAGTTCCTTAAAGAAAATATCTTTTCGCGATTTGGACACCCTCGCGCTATCATTAGCAATAACGGGATGCATTTATGTAATCGGTCTTTCGAGACTTTGATGCGGAAATATGAAATCAACCACAAACTTTCGACACCCTATCATCCCAAACCAGCGGGCAAGATGAGATTTCCAACAGGCTAATCAAACAAATTTTGGAGAAAACAGTTTCTAAAAATCGAAAAGATTGGTCAACAAAATTGACGGATTCTCTTTGGGCATTCCATACTGATTTTAAAACTGATCTCGGTATGTCTCCTAATCGTCTAGCGTTTGGTAAGGCTTGCCACCTTCCGGTCGAGATTGAACACAAAGCATTGTGGGCGATTAAAGAACTTAAATTTGACTTAAATCAAGGCTGCAACTTTCGGAAGCTGTAATTAAACGAGCTACGCGAACTCCGCGATGAAGTTTACAATAATGCTGTAATTGTAAAGAACCGGACTAAGGTATTTCACGATAAAAACATTTTGAGAAAAACTTTTACAACAGGTGAACAAGTCCTTCTTTATGATTCACGTCTCCATCTTCATGCGGGTAAGCTAAAATCTCGGTGGAAAGGACCTTTTGTTGTGCGGTATCTATACCCGCACGGGGCAATTGAGGTTGAAAATGTTGAAAATGATACAATTTTCAAAGTAAATGGACATAGATTAAAACCGTATTTTTCCACTGACCCATGGAGGAGCTCCTGTTTTTACAGGAGCTGCTTTATCATGACTAAAATTCCACCGTCTCATCTCCATATCTTGAAAAATACTGTATCATCCTTTGAATGGAGGTGAGTGATACGAATAAGTTTAGGAGAGATTTTCACATCCATATATCTTTGTCCCCATTAATAAATTTTTCCTTCCAAGCTTACAGGTTTCTGAGATTTAACAGATGGCAACAGTAAGGACACTGTTGTAAATAATGTTTGGGGGAGGTTTGTGCTTATTTACGCATAACTTTGCATTATATTTTGCATAAGCACAAAACATATAAAAAAATTCTTTTATAATAAAAGATTAGAAGTGAAAAATTACATTTAAAACATTGGAAAAGTTTAAGAAACCCAAGAAAATTATATGTTTTCTTAGAGGAACTAGTAATAAGCAGTTGTGAGTCGTTGTCCCAAGAGTTAGTAAGATGAAGGAAGTCACTAATCTGAGAATAAAAATAAGTCTGAAAAATATTTCCTATTCTAGAAGCCAAACATTTGAATGTTGATACCCTACTATACGCATGTACACACGTCTTGAAGCTCGGGATAGTAGAGGATACCTTGAAATGCTCTTGTTTAAAAGCCAAAGTACGTAGAAAATAATAAATGAAGTATAAAAGATAAAATGGTGAAGAAAAATGAACACTGGTTTTGTAATCACCAAGGCAGCATAAAAAAAATATAGCGATGGTGCTTCATCACCTAGTGCCTTAGACCAACTGGTTTGGGAGTCACTGCTAAGCCTTAGTTGTTGCAAGGCGAGAAAAATACTATTTACGCCTAATCAGCAAGCACATGAGTAATCGGTCGGTTAGTACCTCAAGAAGTATTAACGGTCGCATGAAAGATGTGTGAGCAATTCCATCCAAAATATTCACCGACTAAAAAGTACTGAGGTAGATGGACAAGAGTATGATAGCTTGAAATGAATTTTCCGAGTGTAGGGATGTCTTTTACACACACGTAAGGGTATATGATCAATGTTTGGATGAAAGGTAGGGATGAAGAATAAAGGCGATGTTTGATTGAGGGACGGTGTGATTTCTAACATCTTTTCATGTCTATTAAGATAGGGCTCATGACAACTTAAAAGCTAGCGTAGTTGGAAATTCTGATTTTCAAAGTCTTTCTTTTACAATTCTTATCTTTATATGTAACTTTCACAGTCTTCCTTTTATTATAGGATTTTGTGGGTGCAATCCGCTGAAAACCCTTAGGAGACAACACTCCTCCTACTAGGGACACCTAGAGGTTTAAAAGCTTGTTGCACGTGCTCAGTGTAATCGTGTTTGCCTATGAAAGTGTGCTAGTTAATTTTTTTTTTCTTAATAAAATTTTCTCCTTCTCTGGAATAAAAGATGTTTACTCGAGATGACCAAAATTAAGTTTGAGGGAATTTGTTCGGTCGAAAATATTGCATTCTTAACAAATCAATTTCCCTACTCTTCTTAATCATCTAAGGGTGTTTATTATAAATATAACATGGATTACAAATTCATCTGGAAAATACAAAATACCACGTGTTATATATATATATATAATCGATACTATGGAGGGAAATTGTGTGTTTATTACTTTACGCGTGATATTGTATATCTCAACACTTTTTATCAAGATTTTGTACAGAAAATTATTCAGGTCAAAGAACTGGAATCCCCAATTTGCTGATAAAACGCAGCAAGTCAAAGACTTCAAATCTGGCAGAGATTCAAAAGAGATTAAATGATTCCAGACATCAAAAGAAGACCCAAATACAAACACCAGAAGACCTCATGAAAATGATGCAAAGATCTCCTCAAATGGCCGCGGAACCACGGCCGATCCAGCCCGATCCGCCGCGGATCCGCGGCCAAGTGGAGTCGTCGGCGGTTGAAAATTCTCCAGAACCTTCTCTATAACCGCGTAGCTTCCTCAAGACGCTTCATATACACGTGGCTTCTTCTGGAAGGCTCTGCATAGCTACCAAGCTTTTGAAGGAAGCTTAAGGGGAGGCTATAAAATGGGTTCTAGATCTATTTTTTGCGGTTACTCATTATTACACAATTGAGCCACAATTACAATTCAATTCAAGTTGAGTAACACAACTTGAGATCCAATCCAAATCCAATCAAAACCAAGATCCATTGAGAGAAAAATCAAGCGACAATTGAAGATCCTATATTGCAACACCGATCGTCATCAAGAGCAAGAGATCTGCATCCGATCCACGACTCACGGCGATCAAGCCACGCAAAGATCGACGAAAAATTCAATTTCAAAGGAGCGATAGAGAGCTAGTCTTGTAAACTTGAATTGAGAGGTGTAATTTGAAAAAGATTTAATAAAGATGATAATTGTAATTCTCGCTTTTTTTACATTCTTACATTATTAAATTGTTCATTCTTGATTCTTTAATTTTCATGATGCGTGAGTGAAATCTACGCTTGTAAAGGACTCGAGAGAATCGGTAGATCTAATGTTGATGAAATCCTAAACTAATCTTAAGTCTTATGAGGATTGTGAATTTTAGGAAAAAGAATCATCTATGACCTAGTTTGGAGTGAGATCACCTTCTTGATAATTTCGTTGCAAATTAGGGATCAAATGATTGATGATTTTCTCTGCTAGAGGCTAGATTTGAATGATGATCAATGAAAAGACAAGGGATAGTGAAGGAGAAACGCTAGTTTCTTCAATAGATCTATAATCTTCATTCATCGTCATCGATCTAGCTACAATTCATCAATAGATAAGATTCGTAATTTTTAGTATTCATCATTGCTACTAATTAGATCGATTCCTACAAGCTATTCTTCATATTCTTGATAATTCAATTTGATTTTGGACACTTTCTTGATTTCTAATTCTTGATCATATTCTTGATTTTCTTGAAATGACAACTCGATTAAATCTCGAATTACGTTCTTGAATTTTCTTTTATATTTTCTTTCAATTCATATAAAACAAGATCGAATAAAACATGCATCTCAGTGGACGATCCATATTTATTAACGAGCTACATGGACACCGTTAATTGATTGCGGTTACAAATTCTTTGGTTGTGATTATATTTTCAAAATACGATCCGAAATTTAGGTCAATCAGGATTCCAATTGTTGTAGTTTTTCACTTTCTTTTCTGCGACCATAAGTGTAATATTTGGTGTATCGCCGGTTTTGTTACTATATGTCAACGACAATTGGGATACGCATATTTACTTACGTTGATGACATGTGATGTTATGTGTTGCTGTAATATACTATATTGGATCGTCGTGTTTTGAATAGCCGGGGTTTTTTTTATGTGAGATGAGAGTTTTTCATTTTCATTCATGTAATAGCTTGTATATAATATTCTTTTATTGGGGCACTTCCGGGTTGAGGATGATGTCACCATTGATGTATATTATTTACTTTTCCGCATTAGGATAGACCTAAAGCGGGGAGCACAAGTAACCGGGTTCTAGGGTCCAGTGGGAGACCATCTTGAGGAGTCGAGACCGGGTCTCCTAAATCTAGAATTGGGAGGGTTGCTTGCCGCTCTCGTAGGGGTCTAGGGATGTGGGTTTGGCTATTCATCGCGACCGTGGAATCCGCGTTTTTATTGGCTTAATTTAAAACTCGGAATTCCTAGTATATCCAATATTTCATATGTGATTCTTCTGCTGCTGATATTTTTTGATGTGATCACTTGATATGTTCTGAGATAATGCCTATATTATATATATGATATATAATAACTATTGCTGGTTTTGTTTCTTCTGTGATGCTTAGGAAGCATAATTGATGGGACTTCATTAATGAAATTAATTAAATAAAAGAAACCTAAAGATATTGTAAAAACTTGTTTTGAAAACTGGTAGCTCTAGTTCTTGCTTTGCATAGCGGTATTCCTTGTAGAATATCCAGCACCATATTCGATAAGGAAAGATCCGAGATCCCTTCACCGGAGAGTCACCTCTTTAGCGAAACCGGCAGATGCTACAACCCACTCGGTTTGTCTTTTGATTGCTTCTATAGTTTTTGCTTTGCATAGTGGTATTTGTGAAATATCCTGCACCTCATTCGATAAAGAGAGAGCCGAGATCCCTTCACCGGGAGTGATCTCTTTAGCAAAACTAGTAAAAGCCTAAAAAACACTCCTTTTCAAAATCACTCAATTCTACAACGATATCAAGTTCATTACGCAAATGGTTTTTATAAAAACCTTTCATAGCCCTCCGTCATTTTAGATAAGTACTACTTAGTATTCGTGCTACGTTTGTTGACCATGTTAAGGCGTAGTGTGCCGTAGCTGATTAGTGCTTATCTGCATAAGCGTATGATGCGATTGGATTAGGGTAGTCGTACGACTTTGTTGACCTTGTTAAGGGTCGTGCGGGTGGGTTTAATTCAATCTGGAAATGACGGGTTGAACTTGGCTAGCGCTTATGATTTGTTGACATTGTTAAGATCATAAGTTGCTAGTGTTAGTGTATATGCTCTAGGGGCCATTATTGTATCATACTAGTTTGTATATTACTTAATGGAAGCTTGGGATATTCACATGTATATAACAGTCTTGCTAAACATGGTAGTATGCTACTTGGTTTTTCTATCTTAATATGTGAGTATACGTATTGATAGAGCTCTTAGGATCTTGCTTGACTACCGGCGTTGTGATGGCAGTCACACTAGTGGGGGCTGGGTAGTCTACAAGCACATCCTTATTCAGGTCCCTAGTCGTAGGATTATCGAGACAGGGCATCGATACTCCGGAGTAGACTAGTGTGTACGCTTCTCATCCCAGTTGGGAAGATGGTCTGTCCCACAGCCGTCAGTACGTCGTACTGGAGATAGTATGCAGGTGCTCGTTGGGTTACGGGTACACCGGACAGGACTCACAGGAAACTGTTGGATGGTTTTATACCAGTCGTCAGTGAACAGTTCCCAGGTGACATGAGTACAGCATAGTCCGCAGACTTGATACTGCTACTTCGCCTCGAGTGTGTCCCACTGTTCTTAGATTGCTACCCTACCACGGCTCAAAGGAGTCATGCAAACAGGTAGCAGTTGGGTGCAGTCCCGAGCACTTAGAGGCAGTGGCGGTTAGACAGGATTCGTCTCTCCCGGTATTGGGGATTGATATCGCGCTGTGTCAGAGAGCCATTACGCAAAGTCCCTGGCCAGGGCAAGCGAGATTTGCTGGTAGGTTCCAGTAGTTTCTCAGGGTGTAATGGGCTTCCCTCCGACACGACTTATACCGCTATTAGGGGACTGACGCTTGCCGCCCCCCTAGGCCCAATATGCGATAGTCTTAGACGAATGGACCGGACTGTATGGAGATTGTCACATCAGACACAGTAGGAGTTCGGATGGGTTTCCTCATCGGCCTTCTTATCGACATCTACCTGGGGACCGTTACGTACAGCTAGTGCCGCTTGCGGTCTGTGGTTAAACCCACTGCCAGCGTAGTAGTCGAGTCTCTAGAGTCCCACACAGAGAGTTTCCCTACTCCAGGCGAAACGATATAGAGGTCGTATGGTTTTACGACAAAGGGTTCGGACGCGTACGTGTGTTTACACACGTACGTCGTTCGGACAGTTTTTACCAGTCGGCTTTGGTTTAAGCCAGTTACTGGTATCCGGTTATTGGATTTATACAGTCTAAAGTTTTTCCGTATTTTTGCGGAAAGGAGGGGCGTTCTCGTAATTGCGCGAGAAGCTTCTAGAAGGTGGTGACTAAGGAGGTTTGGGTGGCATATATAATGAATGTGATTAGTGAGTCATATGGATGATTCATCCATGTCATTAATGCATCATAAATGCTTAATGACTCATGGAGATGAATCATCACTAGATATTATCAAGCATGGTTGTTAAATTGATTTATTTTCTTTTCTTGATAAAAAGAAATGCTTGATATATATTATGATAACTCATTATTCTCACTTCATTATTATGTTCACCTTCTCTCTCCTCAAGCTCTCCCTCTTCAAACCCTAATCCTCCCCTCTCATGTGTTGAGTACAAGGATTAGTTAGACTTATTAAACCATAACCCTCACTCTATTTCACCTAGCTTCTTTGATTAGCACTTAAAGAAGTTTAGTTGCCTCAAGTTTAGAGGCTAAGCTTGGTGTAAAGCTCTCGGGTGGATCGTCTACTACTTCGAGAAGGCCGAGGAGGAGGTGGAGTTCGCATAGACGAAGGACACGATTCGATAGGTATAATCCCTAAACATAGTAGTATAGAACTTCTATGTTTGTTGTTAGTTATCGTTTAGCTTCGATTCAAGCGGTTAGTCGATGTTTATACTTTAAACAAGTTCGTTTTTAAAATTTCCGCCTCCCCACAAGTACTGGGGTGTTGTACATCGACTTACAGTGGTATCAGAGCCTCGCTAAACAATAAATAACTTTCTTGCAAATTTGTATGAATTTCGAACGAAAAAAACGAAACCGGAAAAGCCCGAAATCATGAGTTTCTGTTGATTTTTAAATGAAGTCCAAAAATTTTTCAGGGAGGTTCAGAAAGCTTTAAAAGACAGTAGAAGAACACCCAAGAAAATTGGGCCCCTGAATCGCCTAAAGCGCCGCGGAACCGCGGCGGATCCTACCGATCCGCCGCGATTCCGCCGCCGAGTTGGCGATTCAGGAACCCAATTTTCCTGTGTTGCTTCTCTGTGATATTTGGTATTTTCTGGAATATTTTATTTTTGCTCAGGTTTCAGATTTACAGAGAAGTATTGGAGCAAAATTAAAAGTGTTTAATCGATCGAAATTATACAGTATTTGCTTGTTGGATTATATCTGTGTTTGTATAATGTGTTCGTAAACCTCCCCTAACTGCTAGTATGTCGGTTGGTAGGGGGTTGCACATTTCTGTAATGGTTTTTACTGTTTGTGGATATGAACTGTGTTGGACTGTTGTGATATTTAGCCGGGGTTATGTGATGGGTTGTTATTTAATTCATTTGATGTAAATGTAATTTGTTGTAATATTATTTTGCGGGGCACATCCAGGTTGCGGTTGTAGCCACCGTTGTATTATTTCATTTTACTGTTTTTGCTCCTAGGACAGACCCAAGGTGGGGTGCACAAACTGCCGGGCGGGTAGTTTGCCGTAACCGTTGGGGTCTTGGGTGGGGTAATGGCTATTCATCACAACTGTGTAATCCGTCTTTTGTTGCAGGCTCAAAACAAACACGGATTGCTTGCAAATCCAATAAAGTTCATCTGTGATCTGGAATGCCTATTATTGCATCTGACGAATGTACAATATCTATATATGATAGCTATTTAGACGTCACTTATGTTTTACATCCGCGCTAGCCCAGCCCCCGCTCTGTCGTTAGTTAAGTAACCTAACGGGTGATGACGGGACCCCATGGCGAATGCGGATGGCATAAGAGGACGTTGTATTTTTCATTGTTTTCTGCAATGATAGGTTAATGATGGGACGCATTATTTAAAATGCAAAGAAAATAAACCAAAAAGTTTAATCGTTGGAACAATTTAAAAGAAACCACTCGGTTAATTTTAAAAACAGATATTTTTAAATGCGGAGCTTTAACCACTGCTTTTAAAAGCTATCAGGTTCCTTCGGTTATATCAAGTTCACTACGTTCACGGTTTCGCCAAAACTATTCGTAGCCCTCCGTCATTTCATTTGGGTATTCAGTAGTATTCAAGCTATGCATTTTGGCCAAAGTCAAGGCATAGTGTTTGGTAGCTGCTGGGTTTTCATTTGTTGCATAAGATAGATGAGTTGGTTTGGGACAGTCGTATTATCATTTGACCAAAGTTAGGGGTATATACGGATGGGTTCAAATTGACAAGATAATGACGGGTAGAACTTGACATGTGACTTATGACATTTTGACCAAAGCCAAGGTCATAAGAGCATGGGGCAAAAAACAAATATCGAGAATTTCTAAAGAAACTGAAATTTGCAAAGAGATGCATACCATTTGGAGTTTGATGAATGTTGGTAGCATTCCTTCAACATTATCATACGATGATATTTGGATCCCGATCCTAGTGTGAGTATATGCTACTTATCAAGATATTCGTCACTTAACGATCAATGCTATAAACCAAGTAGGTGTCAAGAAAAGTGTCAGCGGGGTTACGCCCCCAGAGAAAAGAGGTTCTTTAATTAAGGAACTTCGCGAAAGCGTTGGAAAACCTCCCTCGAAGTATCGACACTAGCCTGGCTGAACGGTTAAGCAAGAATTGTACAGTGAGAATAGTCCTGGCTAATTCTTCTTTTATGGTTTGAGGAAGGATTCGAGAAACAGTGGGAGCCATCCAGTTTAGATAAACTAAAAACCACTCTAAACTTGCAAGAGCATCATGCTAAAGAGTTTTCTTCTCTCTCTCCTAATTACAGCGACCCTGAAAATGACTGGACTTAAGTTACTTTTAGAGAAAAATATACTGACAGGGCCAAACTATAAAGATTGGCTGCGGAATGTCAAAATGGCTTTGACCTATGACAAATTGGGGTACGTCCTCACCGCTACGGCACCTGCTGTCCCTGGTCCCAAATCCAGCAATGCGGATAAGGAAATCCGCAAAACCTGGGATTTAGATTGCGCGAAAGCCAAGTGCATCGTGCTTGCTTCGATGAACAATGAACATCAGAGGAGGCACGAGGATATGGACCTAGATGGCATATTTCTCCATACAAAGGAACTTTATGGAGAGCAATCTCGTATAGCAAGATACGAGACCTCTAAGAACTTGTTTCGAGCGAGGTTGGCTGTCGGATCATCGGTAGGAGAACATGTCCTAAAGATGATCGGCTATATTGAAGAGCTCGCAGACCTTGGGACGACTTTGGATAATGAGCTCTATACAGACCTTATTCTCCAGTCCCTTCCTTCCACCTACGCCCAGTT
Source organism: Agapanthus africanus (assembly GCA_030015575.1). Classification (NCBI taxonomy): domain Eukaryota; kingdom Viridiplantae; phylum Streptophyta; class Magnoliopsida; order Asparagales; family Amaryllidaceae; genus Agapanthus; species Agapanthus africanus. Next base: position 368,609,505 of record CM057346.1, read on the forward strand.
TATCCTGAACTTCAACATTCAAAGAAAAGAAGTTGAACTTCCGGAACTCCTGAACATGTTAAGGAGTGCAAAGGGCACCTTGCAGAAAGCAAGGGAAACACCCGCTATGTTTGTTAGCGGTGCATCTTCTTCCGGGTCCAAGGCTAGGGCCAAAGGAAGGAAGAAGAAGGCCGCCACCAAACCTAGAGGAGGTGTTAGTAAGGTGGGAGGGAAGGGAATGAAAAAGTTTGCGGTACCGGTAGTAGGCCAGGATAAGTGCTTCCATTGTCACAGGAAAGGGCACCGGAAAAAGGATTGCAAGGCGTGGAACGCCAAGAACCAGGAACCGAAGCAAGCTGTGGCTTCGACTTCAGGTGTGTTTGTAATTGAGAATTGTCTGTCGATCAACTCTACTTCCTGGGTATTGGATACCGGATCAGGATCTCATATTTGCAATTCATAGCAGGCACTGAGAAACCGTAGAGTGCTGAAGGAAGGTGATATGACCCTAAAGGTTGCTAACGGAGCTAGCGTGGGAGCTGCGTCCGTCGGGGATTATCACCTAGGATTGACGAGTGGACACATTTTGGTTTTACATAACTGTTTTTTTGTACCAAGCTTAACGTGTAATATCATATCAGTTTCCTTGTTATCAAATAAAGGTTATGATTTCACGTTTGTAAGAGATGTTGTTAACATCCACCTTAATCATGGTTTGATTGGGTCCGGTACACTAAATAACGGTATATCTGTTTTAAACCAACTCCAAATTTTCAATGTCCAGAACACACTTAAAAGAAAGTCTCCAGATTTAAATAAAGCTTTCTTATGGCATTGTAGACTGGGTCACATCAATGAGAGAAGGTTGACTAAGTTGCATAGAGAAGGATATTTAGACTCGTTCGAATATCAAACTTATGACACTTGTCAATCTTGTCTCAAAGGAAAGATGACAAAGACTCCATTCACTGGACAAGGAGTAAGAGCGAGCGAGCTCTTAGGACTCATACACAGCGATGTATGTGGTCCATTGTCTACACATGAAGGAGGTTGTTTTTCCTATTTCATTACTTTCACGGATGATTACTCAAGATACGGATTCATTTATCTGATGAAACATAAATCCGAGGCTTTTGAGAAATTCCAAGAGTATAAGAATGAAGTAGAAAACCAAACCGGCAAAAGTATCAAGACACTTAGATCTGATCGAGGTGGTGAATACTTGAGTGCCGAGTTCCTAGGTTACCTAAAAGAGAAAGGAATTCTCTCTCAGCTTACTCCTCCATACACTCCACAGCATAACGGTGTATCGGAGAGACGGAATCGAACCCTATTGGATATGGTATAATCCATGATGAGTAATGCTGAGTTACCGCGATCTTTTTGGGGTTATGCGCTAGAATCAGCAGCATATCTTCTGAACAGGGCTCCTACCAAGACTGTGCCGACCACTCCATATCAGATGTGGACTGGGAAGAAACCCCATCTTCAGCATATGAAGATTTGGGGATGTCCAGCTTTTGTTAAAAAGCAGTATGTGGACAAGCTCGAGGCACGATCAGTAAAATGTATGTTTGTGGGATATCCAAAGAACTCCAAGGGATATTATTTCTATTACGCAGAGGAACAAAAGGTTTTTGTTTCTCGTAATGCCCATTTTCTAGAACATCAGTTTTTAGAAAAGGAATCAAGTGGGAGCGAAATAGAACTGGAAGAAATTCCAGAACCACAAACTAATACTGAAAGTTTGGTAGAACCGGTAGTTCAAGAAGAACAGGACATTCCCGCACCCCTCCGCAGGAGTAGTAGGCCGTCTCATCCGCCTGAGAGATACTACGGTTTTCTCATAGATGGGGATAGAGAGGATTGCATCATAGATGATGATGAACCTACTGACTTCCAACAGGCCATCCAGAGCGGCGACTCGGTACGATGGCTAGATGCAATGCAGACCGAAATGGAGTCTATGTACACCAACAAAGTATGGACTTTGGACTTTGCTCCAGATGGGGTAAAACCCATAGAATGCAAATGGATCTTCAAGAAAAAGATTGGTGTAGATGGACAGGTGGAAACCTATAAGGCTAGACTTGTTGCAAAGGGTTTTCGTCAAAGACCTAGTTTGGACTATGACGAAACTTTTTCTCCAGTGGCTATGCTCAAATCCATTCGGGTCCTTCTTGCTATTGCTGCCTTCCATGATTATGAAATCTGGCAGATGGACGTAAAGACGGCTTTTCTGAATGGAAATTTAGAAGAATGCGTCTATATGGATCAGCTAGAGGGTTTCAATCAGAGTGGGAGCAGCGGGAAAGTATGCAAGCTGCTTAAGTCCATTTATGGACTAAAGCAGGCATCGCGGAGTTGGAACATCTGTTTTGATGAGACAGTCAAAGAAAATGACTTTATCAAAAATCCAGATGAACCTTGCATATATAGTAAAGTTGTAGCAAGAAGTGTCGTATTCCTCGTCTTGTACGTGGATGACATTCTATTGATAGGAAATGACATTCCTATGCTACAATCTGTCATAGGATTCTTGTCACACAGGTTCTCCATGAAAGACCTGGGTGATGCCTCTTACATTCTGGGGATCCGGATCTATCGTGATAGATCCAAGAGGATGTTGGGACTTTCGCAGTCCAGGTATATCGACACTGTACTGAAAAGATTCAGTATGGAAGATTCTAAGTGCGGTAATCTACCGGCTTGTCACGGAATCACCCTCTCCAAAGAGATGTCTCCCAAGACTGATTTGGAAAGGGAACGCATGTCTATTATACCCTATGCTTCTGCGGTAGGCTCTATAATGTATGCGATGTTGTACACCAGACCAGATGTAGTTTACGCACTGAGCGTGGTAAGCCGGTATCAGTCAGACCCAAGGGAGAAGCTCTGGATAGCAGTAAAGAACATTCTCAAGTACCTGAGAAGGACTAAGGAGATGTTCTTGGTTTACGGCGGAAAAGACCTCAGGTTGGAGGCCTTTGCTGATTCCGGCTTCCAGAGTGATAAGGACGATTCCAAGTCCATATAGGGTTATGTCTTTACCCTCAATGGAGGGGCGGTGTGCTGGAAGAGCTCCAAGCAGAACACCGTTGCTGACTCGACTATGGAAGCGGAGAATATAGCTGCTTGCGATGCCGCAAAACAAGCAGTCTGGATGAAGAAGTTCCTAACAGAACTTCAGGTGGTTTTAACCATAGTTCATCCAATACCTCTGTATTGCGACAACAACGGAGCTATAGCTTTAGCGAAAGAACCAAGGTCCCATCAGAAGTCCAGACACATCTTAAGGCGGTATCACCTGATCAGGGAGATCATTGATCGTCAGGAGATCGAGGTACGGAGAGTTTCTTCTGAAGAGAACATTGCTGATCCATTCAAGAAGGCCCTACCTCAGATTCAGTTCGAGAGGCTACTCGAGATCATCGATCTTCGATATGCCAGTACATGGCCCTAGTGCAAGTGGGAGATTGTTAGTGTATATGCCCTAGGGGCCATTATTGTATCATACTAGTTTGTATATTACTTAATGGAAGCTTGGGATATTCACATGTATATAACAGTCTTGCTAAACATGGTAGTATGCTACTTGCTTTTTCTATCTTAATATGTGAGTATACGTATTGATAGAGCTCTTAGGATCTTGCTTGACTACCGGCGTTGTGATGGCAGTCACACTAGTGGGGGCTGGGCAGTCTACAAGCACATCCTTATTCAGGTCCCTAGTCGTAGGATTATTGAGACAGGGCATCGATACTCCGGAGTAGACTAGTGTGTACGCTTCTCATCCCAGTTGGGGAGATGGTCTGTCCCACAGCCGTCAGTACGTCGTACTGGAGATAGTATGCAGGTGCTCGTTGGGTTACGGGTACACCGGACAGGACTCACAGGGAACTGTTGGATGGTTTTATACCAGTCGTCAGTGAACAGTTCCCAAGTGACATGAGTACAGCATAGTCCGCAGACTTGATACTGCTACTTCGCCTCGAGTGTGTCCCACTGTTCTTAGATTGCTACCCTACCACGGCTCAAAGGAGTCGTGCAAATAGGTAGCAGTTGGGTGCAGTCCCGAGCACTTGGAGGCAGTGGCGGTTAGACAGGATTCGTCTCTCCCGGTATTGGGGGTCGATATCGCGCTGTGTCAGAGAGCCATTACGCAAAGTCCCTGGCCAGGGCAAGCGAGATTTGCTGGTAGGTTCCAGTAGTTTCTCAGGGTGTAATGGGCTTCCCTCCGACACGACTTATACCGCTATTAGGAGACTGACGCTTGCCGCCCCCCTAGGCCCGATATGCGATAGTCTTAGACGAACGGACCGGACTGTATGGAGATTGTCACATCAGACTCAGTAGGAGTTCGGATGGGTTTCCTCATCGGCCTTCTTATCGACATCTACTTGGGGACCGTTACGTACAGCTAGTGCCGCTTGCGGTCTGTGGTTAAACCCACTGCCAGCTAGTAGTCGAGTCTCTAGAGTCCCACACAGAGAGTTTCCCTACTCCAGGCGAAACGATATAGAGGTCGTATGGTTTTACGACAAAGGGTTCGGACGCGTACGTGTGTTTACACACGTACGTCATTCGGATAGTTTTTACCAGTCGGCTTTGGTTTAAGCCAGTTACTGGTATCCGGTTATTGGATTTATACAGTCTAAAGTTTTTCCGTATTTTTGCGGAAAGGAGGGGCGTTCTCGTAATTGCGTGAGAAGCTTCTAGAAGGTGGTGACTAAGGAGGTTTGGGTGGCATATATAATGAATGTGATTAGTGAGTCATATGGATGATTCATCCATGTCATTAATGCATCATAAATGCTTAATGACTCATGGAGATGAATCATCACTAGATATTATCAAGCATGGTTGTTAAATTGATTTATTTTCTTTTCTTGATAAAAAGAAATGCTTGATATATATTATGATAACTCATTATTCTCACTTCATTATTATGTTCACCTTCTCTCTCCTCAAGCTCTCCCTCTTCAAACCCTAATCCTCCCCTCTCATGTGTTGAGTACAAGGATTAGTTAGACTTATTAAACCATAACCCTCACTCTATTTCACCTAGCTTCTTTGATTAGCACTTAAAGAAGTTTAGTTGCCTCAAGTTTAGAGGCTAAGCTTGGTGTAAAGCTCTCGGGTGGATCGTCTACTACTTCGAGAAGGCCGAGGAGGAGGTGGAGTTCGCATAGACGAAGGACACGATTCGATAGGTATAATCCCTAAACATAGTAGTATAGAACTTCTATGTTTGTTGTTAGTTATCGTTTAGCTTCGATTCAAGCGGTTAGTCGATGTTTATACTTTAAACAAGTTCGTTTTTAAAATTTCCGCCTCCCCACAAGTACTAGGGTGTTGTACATCGACTTACAGCTAGGGGCAAAATATTATCGGGAATTTCAAGTGTTGAAATTTGTAATGAGACTGCAAACCTTCTGTGAGATAGTTGGATCCCGATACCCACTGCGAGTAAGAGTTACTCCTAGGAGTGTTTTGCACATTACAATTAGTGTAGGGTTACTAGGAACTCTCATAAGGTTCTACAAGGCATCAACCATGCCCGATTTAAATTTTAGACGTGCCGAACAACCCTAACCAAGATCTTAGACTAGAGATTAGGCGAAACATATAGCAAGTTAACAACTTTACTTCTAAGAGTTAGGGATTACAACCTTTGTAGTCCGGTTCTTCGCATCATAAGCTCCGTGTTGAGGTCCCTTCGCTGCGATCATCATGTTCCCGGACCTTAGAGAGCCTCCACGAAGAGAAAGATGCATACTTGCTTCCGATCTTCGATAACAAAGATGATCTACCTTGAAGTTTCTTTAACACAAGATCTCACTTACTAATGAAGTGAACACCCTAATCTAATTGGCAAGAATAGATTAGGATGATGAAGTAGGAATTTAGCTCTCATTTGTTTTCTTAATCTAACTCATTTTCATCACTTCATAAAAAGCTAGAAAGCTTTTCATGCAAATAGGAAGAAGAAGATGAATTACTTTGTGATGAATAATGAATCCGTAGTGAGGTTAGAAATGCAACCATGGGTTAAGTATGATAACTTAACCCATGTAGAGAATGAACCATGGTTAAAGGGTTGGGTTAGGTTGAACAAATATCTACAAAAATATCATAACAAATATCTTTGCTTAAAACAAAAGCAAAGCTTCTAGAAGCTACTAGAAAGAATCAACCCAAATCAAACCCTAACTATGTTTAATCTCCACTAATCATATTGCATTTATAACCACAACATGTTACAATATTATATATCACATATACAATATTTATTGTAACAAAATAAAATAATACAATTAACATATATTGCATATATATCAATGTATTACCCGAGTGAGAAAAAGAATCTTTTTGTGAGCTTATATTAGTTAATGTAATTTAATATATCAAATATATAATCATACATTAAATAATCGAATCAACACTTGATCTGATAATCCGGCTATTTCATAAATAACCGACTAATATAATCTGTATCAGTTCATCGAATCAACACTTGATCCGATGACCCGGCTATATCACATATACCCAGCCGATATCCCATATCGCGAGAATCTAATACGGTATCACATACACATATTGTTCTTTGTCCCGCACATATCATATATGTGCTCCTACTCCGTTTTTTCAGAGCTAGGAAACCTCTGTGTAAGACTCTAAAGAATCGTCAATACGCCGGCAGTAGGTGATGATCATATCAAACACCTACAAGCTGCAAGTGGTCAGCTAAACGTAACAGCCACCCAGGTATTGAGCGATCAGAAGATCAACAAGCAAGCTTGTACTTTCTCCCGTGAATCCAATCAGCAACACTCCCGTACAGTCCGGTTTCTTCGTCTGATATGTCGCATATCTCGCCTAGGGGTGGAAAACGCCAGACCCAAGTAGCTTGATAAGTCGTGTCGATATGAGGTCTATAACAGTTCAAGAAACTACTGATAACACTTACCAGTAAATCTCAGCAACCGTGGCCAAGGATTTCCAGTTATAGCCAATCGAACACAGCGCAACATCAACTCCCTATACCGGGAGAGACGAAACCCCTCCTATCACTCATTACCTCCATGTGATTCGAGACTGTACCCAAAAGCCACCTTTTTGGATGCCCTCTTGGACGTGGTATGATGGAAATCAAAGCATAGTGGGAATCACACAAGACTCTATGACGATCTCGGGTCTACAGACTAACCTGTACCAGTGTCACAAGAGAACTGCCATCTGACGTGAGGTATAATACCATCTGGGAGTTCTCGGCGAGTCAGTCCAGTGTACCCAGTCTCCACTGAGCACCCGTATACCTTCTTTGATGTCAAACACCAATGGATATAAGATCATCCATCGCCCATCATATGGGTCAAGAAGCGCATACGCTAGTCTTCTCTGGAGTATTGATTCCCTGTCTTGGTACTCCCACAACTAGGAAGATTTGAAGGATGTACTTCGAGACTACACTGTCCTCACTAGTATGATCTGCATCATAGTCCTGGTAGTCAAGTACTATTCCTAAGGGCTTTATCAACATGTGACATAGAGACAATCAGAGTACATGTTAAGATAAAGAGTAACCAGATAGCATACTATCATGTTGAGCAAAAAAGTCCTCCCTATATATGTCCAAGCATCCACTACAATATACAACGTATGTACAGTAATGGCCTCTAGGGTATACATATAACTAACTATTAGCCGATCAAGTAGGTGTCTAGAAAGGTGTTAACGGGGTTACGCCCCTGAGAAAATGAGGTTTATTCTAATTAGGTCCGTGCAAAAGCACGTGGAACCTCCCTCAAAGTACCGACACTGGCCTGGCCGAAAGATTGGCGAACTTGTAGAGTGTAATTAATCCCGGCTAGTCTTACCTTTTAGGGTTTGAAGGATGATTTGGTAAAAACAGTGGGAGCCATCCTGATTAGATAAAATAATAACCAATTTGATCTTGCAAGAGCGCACGTAGTGTGTTTTCTTTTCTCTCTCTCCTGGTAGCGACCATGTCACGCCTTGATCAAGATAATAATATGGATACATTGACCGAACCTGCTTATTCTACTGAGCTAGGGAACGTTGGTTCCGCTCTATCTTATAATTGTTATAAGTCCGAGCAGGATATAGGGGAATATCCGGATTCCTTTTCCACCCAATCGAAGAAAGTGAATGCCGAGGCATCTTTTTCGGGTGTGTTCATTACCAAGAATTGTTTCTCAGTATTCTCTACGTCCTGGGTATGTGATACCGGATCAGGATCCCACATATGTAATATGTTACATGGGCTACAGATAGCTAGAGAACTGGGAATGGGTGATATGTCTCTAAGTGTAGAGAATGGTGCAAGTGTTGCAGCCAAATCAGTTGGCAAATATCACCTTGTATTAATACATTGATTCTGAACGAATGTTATTACATACCGAACCTGATATACAACATTACATCGGTTTCTTTAATGAGTTAAAGAATGATATAATTCTTTATTGGAGGATAATGTTGTGAACATTTTCCTGAATCAAGAGTGTAGGGTTCCTAGGCACTCTAGTTAAGTCTCACAAGTGATCAAACATGCACAAATAAAATTTTACGGGTGCCTACAAACCCGACTACGGATCGTTTACTAGATATTTAGGCGAAACATGTAAACTAGTTTACATTTTTAACTAAGGGAACAGATATACAACCTTTGTAGATCCGGTCCACCACCTCCACGGCTCCGCAACGAAGTCCTCTCGCTGTCCAAGTGAACTCCCGGGCTCTAGCGTCGGCTTCGTCGAAGAATAAGCGAGCTAGGTCGTCAATATCCATGCCGAAGATGATCTACGTCGAGGCATCGCTAGATCAAGCTCCACCTTCACCAAACCTTGAAAATTTATGAAGGAAACACACTCTACTACTTGGCAAGAGGTAGAGGATGAAGAAATAGGAAGTGGGTAGACTTTAGTTTTGGATTTCTCACTTGATTTGGCTAGTTGCCATTGAAGTAGAAAGCTTTTCTTCATGTTGAAGAAGATGAAGAAGAAGAAGAAGATATGATAAGATTATTAAAAAAGAAAATAAAAAATAATACTTATCATGACTTCAACCATGGTTTAGTGTAGAGATTTAACCAAGGTTTAGATGAGTGGTTAGGGTTAGAGAAAAGACAAGAATGTTGGACTTAGTCAAGGTTTCAAGAAGCTTCAAAGAAAAGGACAAACTAAGCCACCATTTCATTTTCTCTTTATCTTTTCCAAAACAATAATAAAAGGATAAAAAGAGAAAAGAAACCCTAACCATTCAATAAACATGGTTTAATCTTTACACAAACCCAAAAGAGCAAGTATCATCAAACATGATACAATCTTGTGCACAAAAGTATATCACATATACAATGTGCACAAACCAAGTGAGTTAATCCATTTAAAGTGAACCATTACTAGTTAATGCAAAGTAATATATCAAATATATAATTATACATTAAATCATTAAATCAACACTTGATTCAATGATCCGGTTATATCGCATATAACCGGCTAGTATCCAATGTATCGTCTTATCGAATCAATCCTTGATTCGATAACTAGGTTATATCGCATACAACCATTCGACACATTCATCGCGAGAATGAAATACGGTATCACATACACGCATTATTCTCGGTTCCGCACATATCTCATATGCGCTCCTATTTCGTTTCGCTTGAGCCAGGAAACCTCTGTGTAGGACTCTAAAGACTCGTCAATACGCCGGCAGCAGATGATGATCATATCAAACATCCACAAGCCGCAAGCGGTCTGTTAAACGTAACGGCCACCCGGGTATTGAGCGATCAGAAGATCGACGAGTAAGCCCGCTCACACTCCTGCGAATCCGACCAGTAACACTACCGTATAGTCCGGTCTGTTCGTCTGATATGTCGCATATCTCGCCTAGGGGTGGTAAACGTCAGACCCGAATAGCTCGATAAGTCATGCCGACGTAGGGTCCATAACATTCGTGAAACTACTGATAACACTTACCAGTATATCACTGCAACCCTGGCCAGGGATTTCCTGTTATGGCCAGTCGAGCATAGCACAACATCAACCCCCAATACCGGGAGAGACGAATCCCCTCCTATCGCTCATTGCCTCCATGTGAATCGGGACTGTACCCAAAAACCACCTGTTTGCACGACTCAGTAGAGCCGTGGTAGGGTGGAAATCAAAGCACAGTGGGAGACACACAAGACTCTATGACGATCTCGGGTCAACAGACTAAGCTGTACCAGTGTCACCAGAGAACTGCCATCTGACGTGAGGTATAATACCATCTGGGAGTTCTCGGCGAGTCCGTTCAGTGTACCCAGTCTCCACTGAGCACCCGCATACCATCTTCGATGTCAAACACCAATGGATATGGGATCATCCATCGCCCATCGTATGGGTCGAGAAGATATGCGCTAGTCTACTCTGGAATATCGATGCCCCGTCTCGATATTCCCTCGACTAGGAACATTTCAAGGATGTACTCATGGACTACCCAGGCCCCACTAGTATGATCTACATCATAGTCCTGGAAGTCGAGTACACATCCTATGGGCTTTATCAACATGTAATCAGAGAGACAGAAAGTATACATGTTAAGATAAAGTGCAACCAGATAGCGTACTATCATGTCGAGCAAGAAAGTCCTACCTATATATGTCCCAGCATCCACTACAATATACATCCAATGTACAGTAATGGCCTCTAGGGCATACATATAACTAACAATCTCCCATTTGCACTAGGGCCATCTGTAGCAGTGGTTGCAGTATCACATACTCAACCATCCCCTAAAGGTCTCTCTTTCGGAAAAGGCCTTCGTGAGTGGATCCGCCGTGTCGTCCTCTGAGTCTTCTCTCCTATCCTCGATCACCCTGGAGATCAACTATCTCCATGATCAGGTGATGCTGCCTCAGAATTTGTCTGGGTCACTGATGGGACCAGGGTTCCAGGGCCGAAGCCACACTTCCATTGTCATACAATGGCAGGAACCTAGTTCATCTTATGAACCAATATACACCCAAACTTTCTCTTTGGTAGTATCTTTAATAGCGATGTTACCAGCCTTTATCGTCTAGTTTGCCTCGGTATCTAGCTTGGAACTCTTCCAACATACCGTCCCTCTACTAAGGGTAAAGACAATGCCCGTGACTGACATTCAGTCATTTTTATCACCCTGGAACTCTTCCAGTGATTCCCCCAGGATCGATTGATACCATCTCACTGCATCTAGTGAGAATCCTAACATCCAATTACATCTATCTCATAGATGAAAACTCAGGATTTAGGAGGTATCACTTTGATCCTATTTGGGGAATCCTAGTGATAATAGGAGATTGACCGATCGTAGTATAGGAAACTCTTTTCCTATCAAGAGTATGTTGTCCACGTAAAATACGAAGATGACCACCTTACTCTCTACTACCCTTTTGTATATACAAGGTTCGTCTACCATTTTGATGAAGTCAACTTCTTTGACTAATCCATCAAAACAGATGTTCCAACTCCGCGATGCCTGCTTCATTATGTAAAGCAACTTGCACACGTTTCCGCTGCTCCTACTGTTTACGAAGACCTCTGGCTGTGTTCTTATAGACGTTCTCTTCTAAATCAGTATTTAGAAAAACAGTCATGGCACCCAGCCGCCAGATATCGTAGTCATGGTATGTAGCCGTGGTAAGTAGGATCTGGATAGACTTAAGCATAGCTACTGGAAAAAGGTTTCATCATTATCCATGCCTGGTCGATGACGAAAAACTTTAACAAGTTTAGCTTTGAAAGTCTCAACTTTTCCATCTAAACCAAGTAATCTTCTCAAGATATACTTGCTCCTGATGGGGATTTAACCCTTCAGATATAGCAGCTAAAGTCCATACTTTGCTGGTGTATATGGATTCCATCTCAGATCGCTAAGCATCCAGCCATTCTTACAGAGTCCCTACTCTCGATGGCCTGCTCGAAAATAGTTGGGTCATCATCTCATGATGCAATCCTTGCTCCCACTGTCATCGAGAAACCGAGGTATCTCTCAGGCGGATGAGGAACCCTACTAGATCAGCGGAGAGGCTGAGGTTCGTCGGGGACTATAGAATCTTATGGTTCTGTCAAATCATCAGCTGTAGTTTTGTATAGCTGGAACCTTTCCAGTTTTACAGAACTGATCCTGCCTCGATCTTGTCCGGATTTTGCTTCAAACATAGGCCGGACAACCCCAAATCTTAACTCGCTTAAGAGATGGGTTCTTCCCATACCATATCTTATATGAAGTGGTAGGCACTGATTTGATTCAAACCTAATTCAATAGGTATGCAGCTTCTCAAGTGCATAACTCCCAAAAAGGAAACAGGTAACTCAGTAATACTCATCACAGAGCACACCATATCTAATATTGTGTGATTGCTCCGCCCTGATGCACCGTTGTGCTGTGGTGTATTCAGAGGAGTAATACGGAGAGAGAATCTCATTCTCCTTTAGAATGGTCCAGGAATGTCATGCACAAGTATTCTCCTCCTTGATCTCATCAAAGGACATAATACTTATACCCGGTTATTGGTTCTCTACTTCTAACTCATATTCTGTGAATACCTCAAAAGGTTCGGACTTATGTTTCAACAGGAACATATGACTGAATCTTGAGAGATTATCAGAGAATATAATGAAGTAAAAAGAACCAGTCCTGGCATGTGTAGACAGGAGACCTTACATACATCATCATGTATCAGTCCCAAGAGTTTACTAACTCTTTCTCTATTTCCAGTAAACAGAGCTGGTGTCATTATATCTTTGTGACACGACTGGCAAGTTTCACAAGATGTAAATTCAAACTGATTTAAATATACATCTAAATGTAACTTCAGCCAGTCGGGTCGCATAGATATGACCTAGTCTACAATACCTCAAGAAGAATTCGTTCATTTCTGAACTCATCCTCTTGTGTGTGTTCTGTATACGAGGAACTGTAGTTTGATTTAGAACGTTAATGCTTTTAGATAGCGTGCCTGAACCGATCAACTTTTGATATAGGAAATGTTCAAAACATTATCCATCAATACAAAATTATATCATTTCTTTATTAATAAAGAGACTGATATGATTTTGTATATCAGGTTCGGTATCTAATAGCATTTGTTCAGAATCAATGTATTCGTAATACAGGGTGACAGTGACCAACAGACTTGGCTGCAACACTTGCCCCGTTTTCTGCCTCATGAAACTTATCACCCGTTCTCAGTTTTTCTACTTTTTTGTAGCCCTATGTAACATATTACATATCTGGGATCCTGATCCGGTATCATATACCCAGGATGCAGAGGATACTGAGAAACAGTTCTTTGTAATGAACAAACCCGAAGAAGATGCATCATATGCACTTTCTTCGTTTGGGCGGCATATGAATTCTGGTATTCCCCAATTTCCTGCTCTGTCTTATAACAATTATAAGTTGGAGCGGGACCAACGTTCCCCAGCTCAGTATAACAAGCGGGTTCGGTCAATACATCCGTATTATTATCTTGATTAAGGCGTGATATGGTCGCTACCAGGAGAGAGAAAGAAGAAAACACTCTGCGTGCGCTCTTGCAAGATCAGATTGGTTATATATTTTATCTAATCAGGATGGCTCCCACTGTTTTTATCAAATCTTCCTTCAAACCCTAAAAGGAAAGACTAGCCGGGATTAATTACACTCTACAAGTTCGCCAATCGTTCAGCCAGGCCAGTGTCGGTACTTTGAGGGAGGTTCCCCGTGCTTTCGCACGGACCTAATTACAGTAAACCTCGTTTTCCCAGAGGCGTAACCCCGTTGACACCTTTCTAGACACCTACTTGATCGGCTAATTATAAAGTGCAAAACCCTCCCAGGAGTAACAATTACTCGCAGTGGGTATTGGGATCCAACTATCATATAGAAGGTATGCAATCTCATTGCAAATTTCAACACTTGAAACTCCCGATAAAGGTTTTTACCCCTAGCACCTATGACCTTAACTATGGTCAACAAATCATAAGTACTAGTCAAGTTCTACCCGTCATTTCGTGATTAATTAGACCCACCCACATGACCCTTAACCAAGGTCAAAAAAGTCACGCGACTGTCCTAACTAATCGCATCATATGCGGTGTAGGAAGACATCACTTAGCTACCGTACACTGTGCCTTGACTATGGTCAACAAACACAGCACGAATACTAAGTACTCTACTTCCTAAAATGATGGAGGGTTGCGGCTGGTTTTTGTGAAAACCTTTAACGCTTTGAACTTGATCTCGTTGCGGAATCAAATGGTTTTAAAATGGAGTGTTTTCGAGGCTTTTCTAGTTTTGCTAAAGGGGTCACTCCCGGTGAAGGGATCGTCGGCCCTTTCCTCGTCGAATGAGGTGCGGGATATATCATATATATCACTGTGCAAAGCGGAAACTATAGAAGCGATCAAAGACAAACCGAGGGTTGTAGCATCTGCCAGTTATTGCTAAAGGAGTCACTCCCGGTGAAGGGATCTCGGTCCTTTCCTCATCGAATAAGGTGCAGGATGTTCTATAATGAACACCGCGATGCAAAGCAAGAACTGTAGCTACCTGTTTTATTTTTGAAATTCGATTCCACAACATCAATTAGGTTTATTTTCTTTCATTAATCTCATTAATGAATATCCCATCATTTAAGTCCACCTAAACATCACAGATAAATATAACGTACGCTTATGCCATCCGCATTCGCCTCGATGTCCCGTCTGCACCGTTAGGTTAGGTAACTAACGCCAGATCGAGGCAGGGCTAGCGCGGGTGTAAAACATAAGCAACGTCTATATAATATATCATATATACTATATATAATACCTGTCACAGAACATCACATGATCACAGATAAAACACAGCAGAAGAAACATATGAAATATTGGATATACTAGGACGTCCGTGTTTTCAATACGAGCCAGTATAAAACACGGATTCCACGGTCGTGATGAATAGCCAATCCCACACCCCTAGACCCCTACGAGAGCGGCAAGCAACCCTACCAATTCTAGGGTTAGGAGACCCAGACTCGACTCCTCGAGTTGGTCTCCCTCTGGACCCCAGAACCCGGTTACTTGTGCTCCCCTCCTTGGGTCTATCCTAATGCGGAAAAGTAAATAATATACAACGGGTGACGACTTCCACAACCTGGAAGTGCCCCAATAAAAGAATATTACATACAAGTTTTTACATGAATGAAAATGAAAAACACTCATCTCACATAAAAAACCCCCGGCTATTCAAACACGACGATCCAATATAACATATCCAGCAACACATAACATCACATGTCATCAACGTAAGTAAATATGCGCATCCCAATTGTCGTTGACATATAGCAACGAAACCGGCGATATCACATATTACACTTACGGTCACAGAAAAGAAAGTGTAAAACTACAACAGTTGGAATCCGCAACCTCCTCAGACATCGCATGCCTGGCCAAATGAATTACTTAGACATCGCATGCCTAACAATTATAAACCCCGCATTTTAGTCTCATTATCGAAAACTCTTTTCAATATCAAGTCGGGCAATTCAACAAGATTCCCGACATTCTGATCGAATGCTCGTCGCAAACTTCAGTAGGCGGCCGCACCCCCGACGCCGTCGACGAAGTGCACCAAGGCGGAACACCGCTACCGGGAGCACCCGAATGGATGCTTTCGGCGACGGGGTTCTCCTACAGTCACTTGGTCGGGGCTATGGGGTGAGGCTGTCTATTAAGTTTACCCGGCGAGTATCCGCGTACACTACGTGATTGCGACGGACTTTTGATCACATCAAAATTCCGTGGCAACCGATCAAGTGAGACTAAAGTGCTATGTTTATAACATTCATTCAGTTATCTCATAACTATTTGTGAATTCCAATTATTGTATCACATTCCGGATAAATAGAAGATGTTAAACTTTCCGATCGAACAATCGAACACCCAAGTTTTCCCGATACAGCTCAACACATGAAATATGAGTCTAACAACACTCAGTTCGTGCCTCAGTACCAACGGTCCAGCCGTAGAAGGGTCAAGCCAACGCCTCACATGTGGCACGCCGTACTGCCCCAAACCCGAAGGTTCAAAGGGCAGTTCAAGACGGTCACATAATCGAGTTAAGGTTTGTTGTCTTCTAGAGGGTCCATCGCGTTACTTGCACTACTTAGAACGTCGTTAAACTACGGAAAAATCCAACAATTGGAAATTTCCCGGCAAGGGAAAAAGTGGGTATTTATATCCGGTCGAACCTTTTAACATATTCTAAAATTTATCCGGAAACGCACACCGACAAAATTAGACAGTCCGATCGACCCAAAACCCCGACTAAGAATATGCTCTCTGTACTTTTTTTAATTTCGAGGATTTTTCCGTATTAAAAATATCTAGAAATATCAGCAGGAAAATATAAGAGTAACTGTGCAATTCGTGACCCTGATTCCACAAAGTAGGCGCGGATCCGCGGCCTTAAAGAAGGATCATGCGGCGGATCCGCGGCCACTTTGTCGTTTTGTGCATCTATTTCTGCACAGTAATTCTTATTCTTCTGTGCTGATTTTCCTGGAAATTTTTAATAATTTTTCCAGAGTTGTATTTTCTGTGTTATATTGGGGATACCACTGTAGGGTTCCTAGGCACTCTAGTTAAGTCTCACAAGTGATCAAACATGCACAAATAAAATTTTACGGGTGCCTACAAACCCGACTACGGATCGTTTACTAGATATTTAGGCGAAACATGTAAACTAGTTTACATTTTTAACTAAGGGAACAGATATACAACCTTTGTAGATCCGGTCCACCACCTCCACGGCTCCGCAACGAAGTCCTCTCGCTGTCCAAGTGAACTCCCGGGCTCTAGCGTCGGCTTCGTCGAAGAATAAGCGAGCTAGGTCGTCAATATCCATGCCGAAGATGATCTACGTCGAGGCATCGCTAGATCAAGCTCCACCTTCACCAAACCTTGAAAATTTGTGAAGGAAACACACTCTACTACTTGGCAAGAGGTAGAGGATGAAGAAATAGGAAGTGGGTAGACTTTAGTTTTGGATTTCTCACTTGATTTGGCTAGTTGCCATTGAAGTAGAAAGCTTTTCTTCATGTTGAAGAAGATGAAGAAGAAGAAGAAGATATGATAAGATTATTAAAAAAGAAAATAAAAAATAATACTTATCATGACTTCAACCATGGTTTAGTGTAGAGATTTAACCAAGGTTTATATGAGTGGTTAGGGTTAGAGAAAAGACAAGAATGTTGGACTTAGTCAAGGTTTCAAGAAGCTTCAAAGAAAAGGACAAACTAAGCCACCATTTCATTTTCTCTTTATCTTTTCCAAAACAATAATAAAAGGATAAAAAGAGAAAAGAAACCCTAACCATTCAATAAACATGGTTTAATCTTTACACAAACCCAAAAGAGCAAGTATCATCAAACATGATACAATCTTGTGCACAAAAGTATATCACATATACAATGTGCACAAACCAAGTGAGTTAATCCATTTAAAGTGAACCATTACTAGTTAATGCAAAGTAATATATCAAATATATAATTATACATTAAATCATTAAATCAATACTTGATTCAATGATCCGGTTATATCGCATATAACCGGCTAGTATCCAATGTATCGGCTTATCGAATCAATCCTTGATTCGATAACTAGGTTATATCGCATACAACCATTCGACACATTCATCGCGAGAATGAAATACGGTATCACATACACGCATTATTCTCGGTCCCGCACATATCTCATATGCGCTCCTATTTCGTTTCGCTTGAGCCAGGAAACCTCTGTGTAGGACTCTAAAGACTCGTCAATACGCCGGCAGCAGATGATGATCATATCAAACACCCACAAGCTGCAAGCGGTCTGCTAAACGTAACGGCCACCCGGGTATTGAGCGATCAGAAGATCGACGAGCAAGCCCGCTCACACTCGTGCGAATCCGACCAGTAACACTACCGTATAGTCCGGTCTGTTCGTCTGATATGTCGCATATCTCGCCTAGGGGTGGTAAACGTCAGACCCCAATAGCTCGATAAGTCATGCCGACGTAGGGTCCATAACATTCGTGAAACTACTGATAACACTTACCAGTATATCACTGCAACCCTGGCCAGGGATTTCCTGTTATGGCCAGTCGAGCATAGCACAACATCAACCCCCAATACCGGGAGAGACGAATCCCCTCCTATCGCTCATTGCCTCCATGTGAATCGGGACTGTACCCAAAAACCACCTGTTTGTACGACTCAGTAGAGCCGTGGTAGGGTGGAAATCAAAGCACAGTGGGAGACACACAAGACTCTATGACGATCTCGGGTCAACAGACTAAGCTGTACCAGTGTCACCAGAGAACTGCCATCTGACGTGAGGTATAATACCATCTGGGAGTTCTCGGCGAGTCCGTTCAGTGTACCCAGTCTCCACTGAGCACCCGCATACCATCTTCGATGTCAAACACCAATGGATATGGGATCATCCATCGCCCATCGTATGGGTCGAGAAGATATGCGCTAGTCTACTCTGGAATATCGATGCCCCGTCTCGATATTCCCTCGACTAGGAACATTTCAAGGATGTACTCATGGACTACCCAGGCCCCACTAGTATGATCTACATCATAGTCCTGGAAGTCTAGTACACATCCTATGGGCTTTATCAACATGTAATCAGAGAGACAGAAAGTATACATGTTAAGATAAAGTGCAACCAGATAGCGTACTATCATGTCGAGCAAGAAAGTCCTACCTATATATGTCCCAGCATCAACTACAATATACATCCAATGTACAGTAATGGCCTCTAGGGCATACATATAACTAACAAAGAGTTGATTGGATCAGGCACGTTTTATAATAGCTTATACGTTCTAAATAAAACCACAGTTCAAAGTATCTAGAACACACACAAGAGGAGTAGTTCAGAAACGAAAGAATCCTTCTTGTGGCATTGTAGACTTGGTCATATCAAAGCAACACGACCAGCTAAGTTACATAAGGATGAATATGAGAATCTATTCGAATTTTCATCTTATGATACTAGCCAGTCTTATCTAAAAGGTAAAATGACCAATACTCCGTTTACTGGAAACAGAGAAAGAGTTACTGAACTCTTGGGACAGATACATGATGTTGTATATGGTCCTATGTCTACAAATGCCAGGCTTGGTTCTTCGTACTTCATTATATTCACTGATCATCTCTCAAGATTCGAACATATGTTCCTGTTGAAACATAAGTCTGAAACTTTTGAGAAATTCAAGGAATATAAGCTTGAAGTTGAAAACCAGACGGGTAAAATTATTGAGTCCTTCGATGTGATCGAGAAGGCGAATACTTGGGCATGGACTTCCTGAGTTTCTAAAAGGAGAATGAGATTCTCTCTCAGCTTACTCTATCATATACACCACAACACAACGATGTATCGTGGCGGAGGTATCGCACCCTATGAGATATGTTGCGCTCTATGATGAGTATTGCTGAGTTACCTATTTCATTTTGGGTGTTATATACTTGAGAAGCTGCATACCTATTGAATGGGGTTCCAACCAAATCAGTGTCAACCACTTCAAATGAGATATGGAATGGGAAAAGACCATGTCTTAAATGAGTTAAGATATGGGGATATCCGGCCTATGTTGAAAAGCAAAATCCGGACATGCTCGAGGCAAGGTCAGTTCTGTATAAGTTTGTTGAATATCCCAAACATTTACGAGGGTATATCTTCTACCTAACTGAGGAGCAAAAGGTGTTTTGTTTCCCAACATGCCACCTTTTTAGAAAAGGAATTTCTTATGAAGAAATTAGTGGTCATGAGATAGAACTGGAAGGAGTTCCAGCTAGACAAACAAACAGCTGATGATTTGGTGAAACCAAAGGATTCAATAGTCTCCAACGAACCTCAGCCTCTCCGCGAATTTGGTAGAGTTCCTCATCCACTTGAGAGATACTACGGTCTTCTCAGTGACAGTGGGAGCGAGGATTGCATCATGGTAGATGATGGCCCAACTAGGTTTAGGCAGGCCATCACGAGTGGGGACTCTGTGAAATGGATGGATGCTATGCGATCAAAGATGGAATCCATATACACCAACAAAGTTTGACTTTAAATGTTTCACCTAAAGTGGTAAAACCCATCGGGAGAAAATGGATCTTGAGAAGATTCTTGGTGTAAATGGAAAAGTCGAGACTTTCAAAGCTATGCTTAAGTCCATTAAGATCAATGCACGGATCGCGGAGTTGGAATATCTGTTTTGACGTGGCAGTCAAAGAGTTTGACTTCATCAAAAAGATAGATGAACCTTGTATATACAAAAAGATTGTAGAGAGTAAGGTTGTCTTCCACGTATTGTACGTAGATGACGTACTTTTGATAGGAAATGGTTTCGTATGCTACACTCGGTCAAGCTCCTCTTATCACGAGGATTCTCCATGTAAGATCTGGATGATACATACTACATATTGTGGATTATAATCTATGGTGATAGATCTAAGTGGATGTTGGGAGTGTCCTAAATCCAGGAACATTAACACCATACTAAAGGGGTTTAGTATGGAGAATTCTAAGCGTGGTGGTTCGCCCACTTACTCATGGACCACTCTCTCCATAAAGATGTAACCCAAGACTGATTTGGAGAGATCTCGTGTGCAAGGGATACCCTATGTTTCGCCAGTAGGCTCTATCATGTGTGCGATGTTATGTACCAGACCAGATGTAGCTAACTCACTAGGTGTAGTGATTAGGAATCAATCGGACCATAGAAGATTCACTGGACAGCTGTGGAGGACATTCTTAAGTACTTGAGAAGCAATAAATGAATGTTCTTGGTTCGAGCTTCCAGAGTGATAAGGTCGACTGAGAGTTAGTCACAGGCATTGTCTTTACCCTCAGTGGAGAGAAGGTATGTTGGAAAAGATCCAAGCAAGATACCGTGACATACTAGACGATAAAGGCTTAATACATTGCTACCAACGATGCTGCCAAAGTGGTTATCTGAGCATTTCTTGTTCATGAGATGAACATGATTCCTACCATTGAGCGTCCAAAAACTTTTATTGTGACTACAATGGAGTTGTGGATTTATCCTAGGAACACCGGTCCCATCAGCAATCCAGACATATTCTGAGGACGGTATAACCTGATCAGGGAGATGGTTGATCTCCAAGGGATCGAGGTCAGGAGAGTATACACGAAGGACAACTCAGCGGATCCACTCACAAAGGCCTTACCCTAGAGTGACTTCTATAGGACGTTGAGTATGAGATACTGCAACAAATGGCCATAGTGCAAGTGGGAGATTGTTAGTTATATGTATGCCCTAGAGGCCATTACTGTACATGCGATGTATATTGTAGTGGATGCTTGGACATATATAGGGAGGACTATCTTGCTCGACATAATAGTATGCTATCTGGTTGCTCTTTATCTTAACATTTACACTTATTGTGTCTATATTACATGTTGATAAAGCCCTTAGGATGAGTACATGACTACCAGGATTATGTTGCAGATCATACTAGTGGGGACAGGGTAGTCGGTAAGTACATCCTTCAAATGTTCCTAGTCGAGGGAATATCGAGACAAGGCATCGATACTCCAGAGTAGACTAGCGTATGCGTTTCTTGACCCATATGATGGGCGATGGATGATCCCATATCCATTGGTGTTTGACATCAGAGAAGGTATACGGGTGCTAAGTGGAGACTGGGTACACTGAACGGACTCGCCGAGAATTCCTAGATGGTATTATACCTATCGTCAGATAGCAGTTCCCTGGTGACACTGGTACAGGTTAGTCTGTCGACCCGAGATCGTCATAGAGCCCTGTGTGATTCCCACCGTGCTTTGATTTCCACCATACCGCGTTCAAGAGATCGTGCAAAAAGGTGGTTTTTGGGTACAGTCCCGAGTCACATGGAGGCAATGAGCGATAGGAGGGGATTCGTTTCTCACAGTATTGGGAGTTGATGTTGCGCTATGCTTGATTGGCCATAACAGGAAATCCTTGGCCAGGGTTGCTGAGATCTACAAGTAAGTGTTATCAGTAGTTTCTCGAACCGTTATGGACCTTGCATCGGCATGACTTATCAGGCTATTGGGGTCTGACGTTATACCAATCCTAGGCTGCGATATGCGATATATCTGACGAAGAGACTGGACTGTACGGTAGTGTTACTGATTGGATTCACAGGAGTATGAGCAGGGTTACTTGTTGATCTTCTGATCCCTCAATACCCGGGTGGCCGTTACATTTAGCAGACCGCTTGCGGCTTGTTGGTGGTTGATATGATCATCACCTACTGCCGGTGTATTAACGAGTCTTTAGAGTCCTACACAGAGGTTTCCTGGTTCATGCGAAATGAAGTAGGAGCACATATGTGATATGTGCAGGACCGAGATTAATGCGCGTATGTGATACCGCATTCTATTCTCGCGATATATGATATCGGCCGGTTATATGTGATATAGCCGGGTTATCGGATCAAGTGTTGATTCGATAAGATGTTACATTTTATATTAGTCGGTTGTATGTGATATAGCTGGATTATTAAATCAAGTGTTCATTTGATAATTTAATGTATAATTATATATTTGATATATTAACTTACATTAACTAATATTTGCTCACTAAACATTTTTTTTTCTCACTTGTGTGCATATAGTATATATGTGATATATATTTATGTACATTTATTTTGTGTCATGTTTGATGCCACATGAAACATGGGTGTATGAGACTTAGACCATGGTTATGATAATCCTAAGGTTTTATTTATTTTTAGTAATTCACAAATTGGTAGAATTATGTCATGGCTTGAAGCTTGGAGAAGCTTGATGATTCCATTGACTTAGTCCACTAATTTGTTTTACTTAAAAATATTTATTAACCTAAACAATTATCCTTAGCTATGGTTTATTCTCTACAAGAGTTAGTGTATGACACTAACTCACCCATGGTTGCCATTCTAACCTCATTAGTTCTATCTTCATCTTCTTCTTCATTGAGAAAAAGCTTGCTAGCTTGTTTTCTGAGTGAGAAAATATTGTGAGAAAACTAAATCTAAAGTGAGCCCATTTCCTACTTCATCATCCTCTACTATATTAGCCATTTAGTTTAGGGTGTTTGCTTCACTAATCTACCATTAGTGAAGAGGTAGCATGAGCTTGAGTCTCCTCGACTTAGATCATCTTCGGCCTCGAAGACTTCGAGCAAGCTTGTTTATTTCTTCAAGTGAACCCTTATTAGAGTTCGGGTGTTCACTACTTGGAGCGAAGGGACCACTACACAGAGCTTTAGAAGTGAAGGACCGGTCTACAAAGGTTGTATTCCTCATTCACTTAGATGTAAAGTTGTTTGCATTTCTAGTTCGTCTAAATCTCTAGTTAAGATTCTAGGGTTAGGGTTCTTTAGAACGGCAAAAATTTGAAAACGGCATGGACGTTGCCTCCCGAAATCTTACTGCCGTGCTAGGTAACCTTACAATAACCCCATCGACACATTCCTAGACACCTACTGGGTTACCTAATTGTAAAGTGCAAAACTCTCCCAGGAGTAACTCTTACTTGCAGTGGATATCGGGATCCAACTATTTGAAAGTGTATGCTAGCACCGGGATGGGTTTTAAACGGGCATCACACATGCAATTTTCAAAAATTCATGGTGCTAACGAACACTAACCAAGATCCTAACCAGAATATTAGGGTTTACTATGTGATGATATGAAAACTAAGAGAAGGGAAGGAGGCTACAACCTTTGTAGACCGTGTCCTTCTCTTCAAATGCTCCGGGTAGTAGTCCACGCGGCTCCACTAGGATCCACTTGAAGAAAGAACAAGGTTCCTCCTATGATCTTCGTGCCGAAGATGATCCACCCGAAGTCCGCCCATCCAAGCTACCTCTTCACTAAACTCTTTAGTGAAGGAAACACACTACACTAGAGTGGTAATGAAGTGTAGGATGGTGAAGTAGGGGTTTTATTTGCTCACTAGGGTTTCAAGCTCTATAGTTCACATCATATGTGAGGGTTTAAAGCTTGAAGTATGAGGTGAAGAAAATGGAGAATGCTAGAACTCATCTCATGAGCTCAAGAAGGAGCTAAAGAAAAATAACTCAAGTCAAGTATCAAGTGTAGAATGGAAACCCCCTTGACCTCACGTATTCAAGAATTGAATAAATTGAAATAAGAAATTGCAACCATTCTTGAATAGTGAGTCAAGAGTAATAAACAAATGATAAAGCCCATGCTTGCCCATTCTACAAATATCTCCATATATTACACCTCATTTTCTATTTTCTAAAAATAGAAAATCCATGCCATGCTTCATATAATATATATATATATTATGAAGAAAAATTAGTGAGCTAATAATATTAGTTAAAATATAATTATATCAAATATAATGTATATCAAATTATTAAATCAACACTTGATTTAATAATCCGGTTATATCATATATAACCGACTAATATCATTTATCTGTATATCACATTATCAAATCAACACTTGATCCGATAATCTGGTTATATCACAAATAACCTAACTGATGACAAATAACCGCCAGATTAGAATACGGTATCACATACTCGTATTTAATCAGGCCCCCGCACATATCAACATATGTGCCCTACTTCGTTTCGCTTGAACCAGAAAACTTTTGTGTGGGACTCTAAAGACTTATCAATACGCCAGCAGTAGGTGATGATCACATCGGTCATCCACAAGCCGTCAGTGGTACTAGCTGGACGTAACGGCTACCCAGGTATTGAGCGATTAGAAGATCAACAAGCAAGCTTGTCCAGACTCCTATGAAGCCTATAAGTAACACTTACCGTACAGTCCGGTCTTTTCGTTTGATATGTCGCATATCGAGTCTTGGGGTGGAATCGTCAGACCCCAATAGCTTGATAAGTCATGCCGATGTAAGTCCTATAACGGTATGAGAAACTACTGATAACACTTACCAGTAAATCAATAGCCCTGGCCAGGGACTTAATGTTATAGCAAATCGAGCATAGCGCAACATCAACCCCTAATACCGGGAGATACGAAACCCCTCCTATCGCTCATTACCTCCATGTGACTCGGGACTGTACCAAAAATCCACCTGTTTGCACGACTCCTTTGAGCCGTGGTAGGGAGGAAATCAAAGCACAGTGGGAACCACACAAGACTCTATGACGATCTCGGGTCTACAGACTAACCTATACCAGTGTCACCAGAGAACTGCTATCTGACGATATGTATAGTACCATCTAGGAGTTCTCGGCGAGTCCTGTTCGGTGTACCCATTCTCTAATGAGCACCTGTGTAAAATCTTTGATGTCAAACACCAATGGATATGGGATCAACCTGCAGGGTTCCGTAGGGCTGCAGCAAGGTTTTGGGAGGCATCGTCCATGCCATTTTCAAATTTTTTTCCGTACTAAAGAACCCTAACCCTAGAATCTTAACTACAGATTTAGATGAACTAGCAATGCAAACAAATTTACATCTAAGTGAATGTGGAATACAACCTTTGTAGACCGGTCCTTCACTTTTAATGCTCCGTGTAGTAGTCCCTTCGCTTCAAGTAGTGAACACCCGAACCCTAGTAAGGGTTCACATAAAAAAAATGAACAAGCTTGCTCGAAGTCTTCAAGGTCGAAGATGATCTACGTCGAGGAGACTCAATCTCATGCTACCTCTTCACTAATGGTAGATTAGTGAAGAAAACACCCTAAACAAAATGGCTAATATAGTAGAGGATGATGAAGTAGGAATTGGGCTCACTTTAGATTTGTTTTTCTCACAATATTTCTTCATCTCTCCAAAACCCTAGAGCGCTAAGCTCTTGATGAAGAAGAAGATGAAGAGAGAAGAGAATGAAAACTCTTGCGGTGAGAATAGCAACCTTGGGTGAGTTAGTATCATACACTAACCCATGTAGAGAATGAACAATGGCTAAGGTTAATTGTTAGGTAAATAACATGTGAAACAAAATTGGTGGACTTGGTCAATGGTTCCACAAGCTTCTACAAGCTTGTAGCCATGACAAATATCCATCCAATTTTGAATTACATAGATAAATATAAACCCTTCGTTGTATAAAGCATGGTATAAGTCTCATACACCCATGAAGCATGTGGCATCAAGCATGACACAAATAAAATGTATATTAATTTATATGACATATATACTATATGCACACAAGTGAGAAAAAGAATACTTAGTGAGCAAATATTAGTTAATGTATGTTAATATATAATTATACATTAAATTATCAAATCAACACTTGATATAATAATCCGGCAATATCATATGCAACCGACTAATA
This sequence comes from Agapanthus africanus, assembly GCA_030015575.1. Classification (NCBI taxonomy): domain Eukaryota; kingdom Viridiplantae; phylum Streptophyta; class Magnoliopsida; order Asparagales; family Amaryllidaceae; genus Agapanthus; species Agapanthus africanus. Next base: position 368,635,820 of record CM057346.1, read on the forward strand.
TCATATGAATCAACTTATCGAATCAACACTTGATCCGATAACCCAGCAATATCACATATAACCGACCGATATCACATATCGCGAGAATAGAATACGGTATCACATACTCGTATTAATCTTGGTCCCGCACATATAACATATGTGCTCCTACTTCGTTTCACATGAACCAAGAAACCTCTGTCTAGGACTCTAAAGAATCATCAATACGCCGGCAGTAAGTGATGATCATATCAAACACCCACAAGCCGCAAGGGGTCTGCTAAACGTAACGGCCACCCGGGTATTGAGCGATAAGAAGATCAACAAGCAAGCCTGCTCATACTCCTGCGAATCCAATCAGTAATACTACCATACAGTCCGGTCTCTTCGTCTGATATGTCGCATATCGCAGCCTGGGAGTGGTATAACGTCAGACCCCAATAGCCTGATAAATCATGCCGATTCAAGGTCCATAACGGTTTGAGAAACTACTGATAAAACTTACCAGTAAATCTTAGCAACCCTGGCTAGGGATTTCCTTTTATGGCCAATCGAGCATAGCGCAACATCAACCCCCAATACCGGGACAGACGAATCCCCTCCTATCGCTCATTGCCTCCATGTGACTCGGGACTGTACCCAAAAACCACCTTATTGCACGATCTCTTAAACGTGGTATGGTGGAAATCAAAGCATAGTGGGAATCACACAAGACTCTATGACGATCTCCGGTCAAAAACTAACATGTGCCAGTGTCACCAGAGAACTGTTATCTGACGATAGGTATAATAGCATCTAGGAGTTCTCGGTGAGTCCGTTCAGTGTACCCAGTTTCTACTGAGCGCCCGTATACCATCTCGGATGTAAACACCAATTGATTTGTTATCATCCATCGCCCATCATATGGGTCAAGAAGCGCATATGCTAGTCTACTCTGGAGTATCGATGCCCTGTCTCGATACTCCCACGACTAGGAACATTTGAAGGATGTACTTACCGACTACCCTGTCCCCACTAGTATGATCTGCATCATAATTCTGGCAGTCAAGTACTCATCCTAAGGGCTTTATCAACATGTAATAGAGAGACAATAAGTGTACATGTTAAGATAAAGGGCAACCAGATAGCATACTATTATGTCAAGCAAGAAAGACCTCCCTATATAAGTCCAAGCATCCACTAAATATACATCACATATACAGTAATGACCTTTAGGGCATACATATAACTAACAATCTCCAACTTGCACTAAGGTCATTTGTTGCAGTTTCTCATACTCAACGTCTTACAGAAGTCTCTCTAGGGAAAGGCCTTTGTGATTGGATCCGCCGTATTATCCTTCGCGTCAACTCTCCTAACCTCAATCCCTTGGAGATCAACCATCATCCTGATCAGGTAATATTGTCCTCAGAATATATCTGTATCGCTGATGGGACCGATGTTCCTACGCTAAAGCCACAACTCCATTATAGTCACAATAACAGTTATTGGACGCCCAATGGTAGGAACCATGTTTATCTCATGAACAAGAAATGTCCAGACAGCCACTTTGGTAGTATCGTTGGTAGCGATGTATTCAGCCTTTATCGTCTAATTTGTCACGGTATCTATCTTGGAACTCTTCCAACATACCGTCCCTCCACTGAGGGTAAAGACAATTCCTGTGACTGACTTTCAGTCGACCTTATCACTCTTGAAGCTCAAACCAAGAACATTCTTTTAGTGCTTCTCAAGGACTTAAGAATGTCCTTCACAGCTGTCCAGTGATTCTCCTAAGATCTGATTGATTCCTGATCACTACACTTAGTGAGTTAGCTACATATGGTCTGGTACATAACATCTCACGTATGATAGAGCTTACTGCCGAAGCATAGGGTTTCTCTTGCACGCGAGCTCTCTCTAAATCAGTCTTAGGAGACTTCTTTTTAAAGAGAGTGATCTATGAGTAAGTGGGCGAACCACCACACTTAGAATCTTCCATACTAAACCCCTTTAATTTGATGTTAATGTACCTGGATTTGGGGCACTCCCAACATCCACTTAGATCTATCACTATAGATCATAATCCACAAGATGTAGTAGGTATCATCAAGATCTTCCTTGGAGAATCTTCGTGATAAGAGGAGCTTGACCGAGTGTAGCATAGGAAACCATTTCCTATCAAGAGTATGTCATCTACGTACAATACGTGGAAGACAACCTCACTCTCTACTACCTTCTTGTATATACAAGGTTCATCTACCATTTTGATAAAGTCAAACTCTTTGACTGCCGCATCAAAACAGATGTTCTAACTCTGCGATGCTTGCATTAATCTTGATGCACTTAAGCATAGCTTTGAAAGTCTCAACTTTTCCATCTACACCAAGAATCTTCTCAAGATCCATTTGCTCCTGATGGGTTTTACCCCTTTAGTTGCAACAATCAAAGTCATACTTTGTTGGTGTACATGGATTCCATCTTTGATTGCATTGCATCCAGTCAATTCACAAAGTCCCCACTCATGATGGCCTGCCTGAACCTGGTTGGGTCATCATCTACCATGATGCAATCCTCGCTCCCACCGTCACCGAGGAAACCGTAGTATCTCTCAGGTGGATGAGGAACCCTACCAGATTCGCGGAGAGGCTGAGCTTCGTTGGAGACTATTGAATCCTTTGGTTTTACCAAATCATCAGCTGTTAGTTTGTCTAGCTGGAACCCCTTCCAGTTCTACCTCAAGTCCATAAATTTTTTCACAAGAAATTCCTTTTCTAAAAAGGTTTCATGCTGAGAAACAAAACTCCTTTTGCTCCTCAGAGTGGGAGAAGATATACCCTTGGAAAAAGTTTGGGATATCCAACAAACTTATATAGAACAAACCTTGCCTCGAGCTTGTATGGATTTTGTTTTTCATCAAAGGCCGGACAACCCTATATCTTAACTCGTTTAAGACATAGTCTCTTCCCATTTCATATCACATATGGAGTGGTAGGCACTGATTTGGATGGAGCCTTATTCAATAGGTATGCAGCTTGTCAAGTGCATAACACTAAAAGGAATAAGATATCTCAGCAGTACTCATCATAGAGTGCACCATATCTTATAGAGTGTGATACCTCCACCACGATACACCGTTGTACTGTGGTGTATATAAAGGAGTAAGCTGAGAGAGAATCATATTCTCCTTTTAGAAACTCCAGGAACTCAATGAGCAAGTATTCACCTCCTCGATCACCTCGTAGGACTGTAATACTTCTATCCGTATGGTTCTTAACTTCAAGCTTATATTCCTTGAATTTCTCAAAAGTTTCAGACTTGTGTTTCAACAGGAACATATGACCGAATCTTGAGAGATCGTCGTTGAATGTAATGAAGTACAAAGAACCTGCCTTGGCATTTGTAGACATAGGACCGTATACATCATCATGTACCTGTCCCAAGAGTTCACTGACTCTTTCTCTATTTCCAATAAACGGAGTATTAGTCATTTTACCTTTGAGACAAGACTGGCAAGTATCATAAGATGAAAATTCGAAAAGATTCTCATATTCATCCTTATGTAACTTAGCTGGACGTGTCACATTGATATGACCTAGTCTACAATGCTACAAGATGGATTCGTTTATTTCTGAACTACTCCACTTGTGTGTGTTTACATACTTTGAACTGTGATTTGATTTAGAACGTATATGCTATTATATAACGTGCCTGATCCAATCAACTCTTGATTCAGGAAAATATTCACAACATTATCCTCCAATAAAGAATAATATCCTTCTTTAAAGAATCTGATGTAATGTTGTTTATCAGGTTCGGTATGTAATAACATTTGTTTAGAATCAATATATTTACCATTTAGTAATACAAGGTGATATTTGCCAACTAACTTGGCTACAACAATTGCACCATTCTCTACATTAGATAACAATCACCTATTCTCAGTTCTCTACCTGTCTGCAGCCCATGTAACAGATTACATATATAGGATTCTAATCCGGTATCTCATATCTAGAACGTAGAGGATACTGAGAAACAGTTTTCGGTAACGAACACACCCGAAAAATTTGCATCAACATGCTCATTCCTCGATTAGGTGGCATGGGAATCCGGATATTCTCCTATTTCCTTCCCGGACTTATAACAATTATAAGTTAGAGCGGAACCAACGTTCCTCGGCTCAATATAATAAGCAGGTTCGGTCAATGCATCCATATTATTATCTTGATCAAGGCGTGACTGGTCGGTACCAGGAGAGAGAGAAAAGAAAACACTCTGCGTGCGCTCTTGCAAGATTAGATTGGTTATTATTTTATCTAATCAGAATGGCTCCCACTGTTTTTTTTCAAATCTTCTTTCAAACCCTAAAAGGTAAGACTAGCCGGGATTAATTACACCCTACAAGTTCGCCAATTTTTCGGCCAGGCCAGTGTCGGTACTTTGAGGGAGATTCCCCGTGCTTTCGCACGGACCTAATTAAAATAAACCTCATTTTTCCAGGGGCGTAACCCCGTTAACACCTTTCTAGACACCTACTTGATCGGCTAATTGCAATGTGTAAAACTCTCCCAGGAGTAACTCTTACTCGCAATGGGTATCGGGATCTAACTATCTCATAGAAGGTATGCAATCTCATTGCAAATTTCAACACTTGAAATTCCCGATAATATTTTTCCCCTAGCTTCCTAGGACCTTGTCGAAGGCCAACAAACCATAGGCCGCTAATCAAGTTCAACCCGTACATTTCATGATTGAATTAAACCCACCCGCACGACCATTGACGGAGGTCAACAAGGTCGTACAACTACCATAATCCAATTGCATCATATGCAGCAGATAAGCACTAGTCAGCTACCGCACACTACGCCTTGACGGAGGTCAACAAACGTAGCACGAATACTATGTAGCACTTATCTTAAATGACGGAGGGCTACGACAGGTTTTTAAGAAAACCTTTTGCGTAATGAACTTGATCTCATTGTAGAATCGAGTGAATTTTAAAAGGAGTGTTTTTGAGACTATGAAATCTGGCAGATGGACGTTAAAACTGCTTTTTTAAATGGTGATTTAGAAGAATGCGTTTATATGGATCGGCCAGAGGGCTCATCGATAGTGGGAGTAGCGGGAAAGCATGTAGGTTGCTTAAATCCATTTATGGATTAAAGCAGGCATAACGGAGTTGGAACATTTGTTTTGATGATGTTATCAAAGTGTTTGACTTCGTCAAAAATCCAGATGAACCTTGTGTTTATAAGAAGATTGTAGGAAGTACTGTCATATTCCTCGTATTGTACGTGGATGACATTCTTCAAATAGGAAATGATGTTCCTATTCTACAATCGGTCAAACTGTTCTTATCACAAAGGTTCTCCATAAAGGACCTGGGTGATGCCTCGTACATATTGGCATGAAGATCTATAGGGATAGATCTAAACGGTTCTTGGGATTGTCTTAAACCAAGTACATTAACACCATCTTAAAGAGCTTTAGTATGGAAGACTCCAAGAGGGGTGCCTTACCCGCTAGTCATGGAGTCCTCTCTCCAAGGAATTTTGCCTAATGAATGATGAAGAGAGAGCTCGCATGAGAATTATACGCAACGCTTCTGCTGTAGGATCTATAATGTATGCGATGTTATGTACACGCCCTGATGTAGCTTATGCACTAGGTGCAGTAAGAAGGTATCAATCCAACCCAGGGGAGAATCACAGGACAGTTGTGAAGAACATTCTTAACTACTTGCGAAGGACTAAAGAAATGTTCTTGGTGTATGGTAACTGAGATCTCCACATGGAGGCGTTTACCGATTTGAGCTTCCAAAGTGATAAGGATGACAGCAAATCTATCTCAGGGTTTATCTTTACCCTCAATGGAGGGGCGGTGTGTTGGAAGAGTTCCACACAGAATACTGTTGCAGACTCCACGATGGAAGCTGAGTATATTGCTGCAAATGATGCTGCTAAGGAAGCCGTCTGGATGAGGAAGTTCATCTCGGAGCTAGGAGTAGTTCTGGCCATTATTGATCCAATACCATTGTATTGTGATAATAATGGGGCTATGGCATTGGCCAAAGAGCCCAGGTCCCATCAGCGATCCAGACACATCCTCAGGCGATATCATCTGATCCGGGAGATAGTTGATCGCCGCGAGATCGAGATTTGGAGAGTAGATACAAAAGATAACACTGTGGATACACTCACCAAGGCCCTCCCTCTGCCGCAGCATGAGCGACTTTTTGAAATGTTGGGTATGAGATACGCCAATAATTGGCCTTAGTGCAAGTGGGAGATTGTTGGATATATGTATGACCTAGAGGCCATTATATAATAGTATATGTACCGGTATGTGTGTGTGTGTGTGTGTGTGTGTGTATTCAGGGGACATTCTTGCTCGACAAGATAGTACGCTATCTGGTTGAACTTTATCTTGACATGTTCATTTGATCATGCTTTCACACATTTGGTACATGTTGATATAGCACTTAGGATATGCTTGACTACTAAGATTATGATGCGGATCATACTAGTGGGACATGTGTAGTTTATGAGCATATCCTTGAAATGTTCTTAGTCGTGTGTGTATTGAGACAGGGCATCGATATCACCAGAGTAGACTATCGTATACGTTAATTGTCCCATATGATGGGCGAGGGAAAGATCGTATACGGGTGCTCAGTGAGACTGGGTACCCTGAACAGACTTGCCAAGAACTCTTATGTGGTATTATATCTATCATCGGATAGCAGTTCTCAGGGGACACTGGTACAGGTTAGTCTGTAGACCCGAGATCGTCATAAAGTCTTGTGTGTCCTCCCACTGTACTTTGATCTCCACCCTAAAACGGCTCTAGTGAGTCGTGCAAACAAGTGGACTTTGGGTACAGTCCCGAGGCACATGGAGGCAATAAGCGATAGGAGGGGTTTCGTCTCTCCCGGTATTGGGGTTTGATGTTGCGCTATGCACGATTGGCTATAACAGGAAGTCCCTGGCCAGGGCTGCTAAGATTTACTGATAAGTGTTATCAGTAGTTTCTCGATCTGTTATGAGCCATATACCGGCATGACTTATTGAGTTATTGGGGTCGACGATACCATCCCTAGACATGATATGCAGCATATTTGACGAAGAGACCAGACTGTACGGTAAGTGTTGCCAGTTGGCTCAACGGGTGTTTTAGCAGGTTTGCTTGTATTTCTTCTGATTGCTCAATACCTGGGAGCCGTTACGTACAGCTTGTGCCACTGACGGTTTGTGGGCATGTGATGTGATCACTTCCTACTGCTAGTATATTGACGAGTCTTAGAGTCCCACAAAGGGGTCTCCTAGCTCTGGAGAAAAGATGTGGGGTGCATATGGGATATGCGCGAGAGCTCGATTAAATGCGTATATTGAATACCGTATTTTAATCGGGCATTTTCTGTTGGACGGGTCGTATGAGATATGACCGGGTTATTAAATCATGTGGTTATTTAATGTTAAGTCCATTAGCTCATTTATTAAAACCTATTTCTTTAGATGCATGCATGAGTGTATGTATATGATGATATGGATGCACACATGCAAGCATACATATGTCATGGTTGATGATACATGGGTGGTGGCAATGCAAGACTCACATAGTAACAAATATTTGTATATTTTGATTATTTGAGAAAAGAAAAAATGGGATTAATTCCATGGTTTAATTACCCATGGATTTAGCCCATGGTTTTGCTTAACCTCAAGTCACAAAATATCTAGATATTTTGTAACCATAGTTAAGCATGGCAAAACTCTCATTCATTTGGGATTATGTTTATTATTATCATCATTATTCTAACTTGAGTCAAGCATGAGCCATCTCCTTCTTCCTCTCTCTCCTCAAAGCTCTCTAGGGTTTAAAAAGAAAGAGAAAAAATTAAAAAGAAAAGGTTTTTATGTGAGATCGAAACCCACATCATTATTCTACTTTAGTCTAGCCCACTAGTAGTAGGGTTAGCTTAGCACCTTAGCAAAGTTTTGGCAAACATCAAACATGCTATATTAAAATTTTTGGGGTGCTAAACAAACCAACCAAGTAATCGAACTAGAGAATTAGGGTTAGTTTTGCATGTAAACAACTTTACATCTAAGAGAAAGAGATTACAACCTTTGTAGTCCGTTACTTCGCTTCATAAGCTCCGAGTAGTAGTCCCTTCTCCGCGATCCATGAACTCCTGGACTCTAGAGAGGCTCCACAAGTCCAATGATCCATGCTTGCTTGAAGTCTTCCTTTTCGAAGATGATCTACCTTGAAGAATCTCAAACCCAAGCTCTCACTTCTCTAATTAAGTATTAGTGAAGTGAACACCCTAATCTAAGTGGTTAGAATAGATGAGGATGATGAAGTAGGAATTTTGCTCTTTTTTTTTTCAATTTCTCACTTTAAATCCTCACAACACAAAAAGCTAGAAAGCTTTTTCAAGGAGGAAGATGAAGAAGAAAAAAGCTTTTGTGATGAATAATGAATTGTTGTGGTTACAATTACAACCATGAGTTAATAAATGAAGTCTTTAACTCATGTAGAGAATAAACTATGGTTAAGGGTTTGGGTTGGGTTAACAAATATCTACACAAAATATCAAGCAAGATGACAAAAGTCAAAGCTTCAAGAAGATTCATGAAAGCTTCATCCAAAAGCTAACCCAAATCCAAACCCTAACTTGGTTTAAACTCAACAACCATGTTGCATTTATAACCTTAACATGTTACAATATTATATATCACATATATAATATATAATGTAACAAAAGAAAATAAGAGAATTAACATATATCGCATATATATCAATGTATTATCCGGTGAGAAAATGAATTAATAAAGCAAGCTTATATTAGTTAACGTAATGTAATATATCACATATATAATTATACATTAAATTATCGAATCAACACTTGATCCGACAATCTGGCTATATTACATACACCCGACTAATATAACATATACCATTTCATCGAATCAATACTTGATCTGATGACCCGGCTACATCGCATATACCCGGCCAATATTTCATATCGCGAGAATAGAATACGGTATCTCATATCGTATTATTCTCGGTCCCGCACATATCACATATGTGCTCCTAATTCGTTTTGCCTAAAGCAGGAAACCTCTGTGTAGGACTCTAAAGAATTGTCAATACGCCGACAGTAGGTGATGATCATATCAAACATCCACAAGCTGCAAGTGGTTAGCTAAACGTAACAGCCACCCGTGTATTGAGCGATCAGAAGATCAACAAGTAAGCCTGTATATTCTCCTGTGAATCCAATCAGTAACACTCCCGTACAGTCCGATCTCTTGGTCTGATATGTTACATATCTAGTCTATGGGCGGTAAACATCAGACCCCAGTAACCGATAAGTCATGTCGATGTAAGGCTCATAACAGGTCGAGAAACTACTGATAACTCTTATCAGTAAATCTCCATATTAGCCCTGTCCAGGGACTTCCAGTTATAGTCAATCGAACACAGCGCAGCATCAACTCCCAATACCGGGAGAGACGAAACTCCTCCTATCGCTCATTGCCTCCATATGATTCGGGACTATACCCAAAAGACACCATTTTGCACGTCCTCTTGAACGTGGTAAGGTGGAAATCAAAGCACAGTGGAAATCACACAAGACTCTATGACGATCTCGGGTCTACAGACTAACCTGTACCAGTGTCACCAGAGAACTGCTATCTGACGATAGGTATAATACCATCTAGGAGTTCTCGGCGAGTCCGTTCAGTGTACCCAGTCTCCCCTGAGCACCCGTACACCATCTTTGATGTCTAACACCAATGGATATGAAATAATCCATCGCCCATCATATGGGTCAAGATGCGTGTACGCTAGTCTACTCTGGAGTATCGATGCCCTGTCTCGATACAGACTCGACTAGGAACAGTTATAGGATGTACTCGTGGACTACCCTAGCCCCACTAGTATGATCTCAACAAAGTCCTTGTAGTCGAGTACATATCCCAAGGGCTTTATCAACATGTGAGAGCAAGACAGTAAACTAATACAAGTCAACATGTTAAGACAAAGTGAAACCAGATAGCATACTATCATGTCGAGCAAGAATGTCCTCTCTATATATATCCAAGCATCCATTATAATGTACATCATATGTACAACAATGGCCTCTAGGGCATATATATAACTAACAATCTCCCACTTGCACTAAGGCCAGCTGTTGTAGTATCTCATACCCAATAACCTGAAGAGTCTCTCAAAATATATCTGAGGTATGGCCTTTGTTAGTGGATCCGCAGTGTTTTCCTTCGTATCAACTCTCCTGACCTCGATCTCCCAGCGATCAACTATCTCCCGGATCAGGTGATACCGCCTCAGAATATGTCTGGACTTCTGATGGGACCTGGGTTCCTTTGCTAAAGCCACAGCTCCATTGTTATCATAATACAGAGGTATTGGATGCTCAATGGACGGAACCACACCAAGTTCAGTAATGAACTTCTTTATTCAGATAGCCTCTTTGGCAACATCGTTAGCAGCGATGTATTCAGCTTCCATCGTCGAGTCTGTCACTGTTTCCTGTTTGGAACTCTTCCAACACACCGCCCCTCCATTGAGGGTAAAGACAAAACCCGAGTGCGACTTAGAGTCGTCCATATCACTTTGGAAGCTCGAATCGGTAAAGGACTCCACCTGGAGTTCTCCGTTACCATACACCAAGAACATCTCCTTAGTCCTTCTCAAGTACTTGAGAATGTTCTTCACAGCTGTCTAGTGATCCTCTCTTGGATCTGCTTGATACCTACTCACTACACATAGTGAGTATGCTGTAAGGTTTGTTTAGCACCCTATGAAGTGTTTTGAAGCATCACAAGACCCAAAGTTATAATTTTTAAGGTGCTAAACTAACATGCAAAGGGATCGATCCTAGAAAATTAGGGTTTCGAAATAAAAAGCGAACTAATCTAGGGTTTCGAGACTACAACCTTTGTAGCTCCCTTTCGCTGGACTCCTTAGTCTCTAGGGTGTTGAACAAAGGTCCTCTTGAAGTCCCCTTGTGTCCAAGACGATCCACCACGGAGATCTCCGTCCAAGCTCGCAACTTCGTCAAACCGAAGAGAACACTCTAAACAAAACGGCTAAGCTTGTGTAGAATGATGTTGTGGTTAGGTTTCTCACTTCAAAAACCTATCTTTAAGTGGTATTTGCTCACTAGAAAAAACTAGAGAGCAAAAGAGCAAGAGGAAGAAGATGGTGGCAATTTTTGAGAAGAGGTAAAAAGATAACTCAAGTGAAGAAAAAGAAATATATCAATATATATTTTATTCCTTCATGCTATGAACCATGGTTAAAGTGATGGAGACATTATTTAACTTTGGTTTGGAATGATAAAGAGAAGGATAACCTTAGGTTAGTGGTAGTTGAGCATGGTTAGGTCAAAGGAAGAATGTAGAAGCATGAAAGATTATCCTTTCCTTTTTCATTTTCTTTTAAATCCAAAATTAAATAATAATCCATTATATAATCCATGGTGTGAGTCTTATATTGCCACCATTTCCATATGCTAACAACCATGATGGATGAGTGTATGTATGTGTGCATGTATGCACATCCACATGTGCATGAAACTAGCATGAAAGAAAGAAAGAAAAGCACACATGCATGCGCACATCCATCATCCAAGAAAAGGTTTTAAGTGAGAAAACTAATGGTTAAATGATAAATTAACACTTGATTTATCAATCCGGTCATATCTCATATGACCCCACCAAAAGTAGTTCACCCGATCAATGTTCGGTAACATATACGCACATTTCAATCGGGTGCATGCGCATATCGCATACACGCACCACAACGTTTCGCCTGGACTGGGTAACTCCTTTGTGGGACTCTAAGACTCGTCAATACGCCGGCAGAGGGTGATGATCATATCAGGTACCCTCAAGCCGTAAGCGGTCAGCTAAACGTAACGGCCACCCGGGTATTGAGCGATCAGAAGATAACAAGCGAACCTGCTACAACTCCCGTCGAGCCATCCGGCAACACTACCGTACAGTCCGGTCTCTTCGTCAAATATGCTGCATATCAAGCCTAGGGATGGTCACGTCGACCCCAATAACTCAATAAGTCGTGCCGGTGAATGGTCTATAACAGATCGAGAAACTACTGATAACACTTATCAGCAAATCTCAGCAGCCATGGCCAGGGACTTGCTGTTATAACCAGTCGGGCACAGCACAGCATCAACTCCCAATACCGGGAGAGACAAAACCCCTCCTATCGCTCATCGTCTTCGTGTGTCTCGGGACTGTACCCAACGGCCGCCTGTTTCCACGACTCAGTAGAGCCGTGGTAGGGTGGCAATCAAAGTACAGTGGGAGAACACACAAGACTCCATGACGATCTCGGGTCTACAGACTAACCTGTACTAGTGTCACCTGAGAACTGCTATCCGACGATAGATATAATTCCATATAGGAGTTCTCGGTGAGTCCGTCCAGTGTACCCAGTCACCACTGAGCACCCGTATATGATCTTGATGTCAAACATCGATGAATGTGGGAACATCCATCGCCCATCGTATGGGTCTAGTATCATATACGCTAGTCTACTCTGGTATATCGATGCCCCGTCTCGATATACCTACGACTAGGAACTTTCCAGGATATGCTTATAGACTACAGATGTCCCACTAGTATGATCTCCATCATAATCAGAGTAGTCAAGCCGATATCCTCAGGGCTTTATCAGCATGTATGAATGAATAAAAGCATGATCAAATCAACATGTCAGATAAAGAAGAACCAGATAGCATACTATCATGTCGAGCAAGAATGCAAACTGAATATATATACATGTATAGATACATCGACTATCACATAATGGCCTCTAGGGCATACATATATCCAACAATCTCCCACTTGCACTAAGGCCAGTTATTGGCGTATCTCATACCCAACATCTCAAAAAGTCGCTCATGCTGTGGCTGAGGGAGGGCCTTGGTGAGTGGATCCGCGGCGTTGTTCTTTGTATCTACTCTCTTAATCTCGATCTCGCGGTGATCTACAATCTCCCGGATCAAATGAAAGCGCCTCAGGATATGTCTGGACCGCTGATGGGATCTGGGCTCCTTGGCTAACGCCATCGCCCCATTATTGTCACAATACAAAAGTATTGGATCAATAATGGTTGGAACTACTCCTAGCTCCGAGACGAACTTCTTCATCCAGACGTCTTCCTTGGCGGCATCATTTGCACCAATGTACTCAGCCTCCATCGTAGAGTCTGCAACGGTATCCTGTTTGGAACTCTTCCAACTTACCGCCCCTCCATTGAGGGTAAATACAAACCCTGAGATAGATTTGCTATCATCCTTATCGCTCTGGAAGCTCGAATCGGTAAAGGCCTCCATTTGGAGATCTGTATTACCATACACCAAGAACAATTCTTTAGTCCTTCGTAAGTACTTAAGAATGTTCTTTACAGCTGTCCAGTGGTTCTCCCCTCGGTTGGATTGATACCTGCTTACAACACTAAGTGCATAAGCTACATCTGGGCGTGTACATAACATCGCATACATTATAGATCCTACTGCCGAAGCATAAGGTATAATGCTCATGCGAGCTCTCTCTTCATCGGTCTTTGGACAAGAATCCTTGGAGAGAGTGACTCTATGGCAAGCGGGTAAGGCACCCCGCTTGGAGTCTTCCATACTAAACCTCTTTAGGATGGTGTTGATGTACCAGGTTTGGGACAATCCCAATAACTTTTTGGATCTATCCCTATAGATCCTTATGCCCAGGATGTATGTGGCATCACCCAGGTCCTTCATGGAGAACCTCAGTGATAAGAATGATTTGACCGACTGTAGCATAAGAATATCATTTCCTATCAGAAGAATATCATCCACGTACAATACGAGGAATGTGACAGCTCTTCCTACAGCCTTCTTATAAACACAAGGTTCATCTGGATTTTTGATGAAATCAAACTCTTTGATAACATCATCGAAACAGATGTTCCAACTCCGAGATGCCTGCTTTAACCCATATATGTATTTAAGCAATCTACATGCTTTCTCGCTGCTCCCACTGTCAATGAAGCCCTCTGGCTGATCCATATAAACGCATTCTTCTAAATTTCCATTTAGAAATGCTGTTTTAACGTCCATCTGCCAGATTTCATAGTCGTAGTGAGCAGCAATAGCAAGTAGGATCCGAATGGATTTAAGCATGGCTACGGGCGAAAAAGTTTCGTCATAGTCCAAACCTTGTCTTTGACGAAAACCCTTTGCCACAAGTCTTGCCTTATAGGTCTCCACCTGCCCATCTACACCAATCTTTCTTTTAAAGATCCATTTGCACCCTACAGGTTTTACCCCAGGGGGTACAACGTCCAAAGTCCATACTTTGTTGGTGTACATAGACTCCATTTCGGATCTCATGGCATCCAGCCACTTCACAGAGTCACCACTCGTGATAGCTTGCTGAAAACTGGTAGGATCATCATCATCCATGATGAAATCTTCTCTGTCACCATCAATGAGGAAACCGTAGTACCTCTCCGGTGGCGAGAAGTCCTACCAGATCTACGGAGTGGCCGAGGTTCTTCAGTTTCTGTTGCAACAGCCGGTTCAACCAAATCGTCATTTGTAGTTTGTGTCTCCAGAACCTCTTCTAGATCCACCACCTTGCCATCATCTTTGTCTGTGAAAAACTCTTTTTCTAAGAATGTGGCATGCTGAGAAACAAACACCGTTTGTTCCTCTTTGTGGTAGAATAGATATCCATAAGAGTTCTTTGGATATCCCACAAAGTTACACATGACTGACCGTGTCTCGAGTTTGTCCGGATTCTGCTTTCTAACATAGGCCGGGCAACCCCAAATCTTAATTCTTTTAAGAGATGGTCTCTTCCCATTCCATATCTTATATGGCGTGGTAGACACGGCTTTGGTTGGAACCATGTTTAGCAGAAACGCTGCAGTCTCCAATGAATGTCCCCAAAACGAGACGGGTAACTCAGCGTCACTCATCATGGACCGGACCATATCTAATAGGGTCCTATTCCTTCGTTCTGACACACCGTTGTGCTGTGGTGTGTAAGGAGGAGTGAGCTGAGAGAGAATCCCATTCTCTTTTAGGAAGTTTGCAAATTCTGTACTGAGATACTGTTAGTTGTATGTATGCCCTAGAGGCCAGTATTGTACAGATGATGTATATTATATTGGATGCTTGGACATATATTGATATGACTTTCTTGCTCGATATGATAGTATGCTATCTGGTTACTCTTTATCTTAACATGTACACTAGTCTCTTTAAACTGTCTTATAGTTACATGTTGGTAAAGCCCTTAGGATATGTACTTTACTACCTGGACTGTGATGCAGATCATACTAGTGGGGACATGGTAGTCCATAAGTACATCCTTCAAGGTCCCTAGTCGTGGGTGTATCGAGACGGGGCATCGATATACCAGAGTAGACTAGCGTATACGCTTCTCGACCCATGAGATGGGCGATGGATGATCCCACATCCATTGGTGTTTGACATCAGAGATGGTATACGGGTGCTCAGTGGAGACTGGGTACACTGGACGGACTCGCCGAGAACTCCCAGATGGTATTATACCTCACGTCAGATGGCAGTTCTCAGGTGACACTTGTGCAGGTTAGTCTGTAGACCCGAGATCGTCATAGAGTCTTGTGTGATTCCCACTGTGCTTTGATCTCCACCTTACCACATCCATGAGAGCGTGCAAAACGGTGGTCTTTGGGTACAGTCCCGAGTCTCATGGAGGCAATGAGCGATAGGAGGGGTTTCGTCTCTCCCGGTATTGGGGGTTGATGTTGCGCTGTGCTCGATTGGCCGTAACAGGGAAGTCCCTGGCCAGGGCTGATCAGAGATTTGCTGGTAAGTGTTACCAGCAGTTTCTCGACCCGTTATGAGCCTCACATCGGCACGACTTATCGGTTATTGGGGTCTGACGTATACCACCCCTAGACTTGATATGCGACGTATCAGACGAACAGACCGGACTGTACGGTAAGTGTTACTGGTTGGATTCACAGGAGTGTGAGCAGGCTAGCTCGTCGATCTTCTGATCGCTCAATACCCGGATGGCCGTTACGTTTAGCAGTCCGCTTGCGGCTTGTGGGTGCTTGATATGATCATCATCTGCTACCGGCGTATTGACGAGTCTTTAGAGTCCTACACAGAGGTTTCCTGGCTCAAGCGAAACGAAATAGGAGCGCATATGAGATGTGTGCAGGACCGAGAATAATGCGTGTATGTGATACCGCATTTCATTCTCGCGATAAATGTTTCGATTGGTTATATTCGATATGACCTAGTTATCGAATCATTGATTCGATAAATCGATACATTGAATACTAGTCGGTTATGTGCGACATGACCGGAACATTGAATCAAATGTTGATTTAATGATTTAATGTATAATTATATATTTGATATATTACTTTGCATTAACTAGTATTGGTTCACTTTATATGGATTTTCTCACTTGGTGTGCATGATGTATATGTGATATACTTTTGTGCACTTGTATGTATCATATTTGATGATGCATGTTTATATGGTTAAGTATAAAGAATAAAACCATGGTTAAGTAGATAATTAGGGTTTTGTTTTAATCACTAATTTATTTATCCATTCCTTTTTGTTTAAATAATTTTATGAAAACAAAATGGTTTTCTTTTTGTCATGAAGCTTGATGAAGCTTCATGAAGGTTTGACTCAAAGACCATTTTGTCTTCATGCTAAACCCTAACTATTCCCACTTACCATGGTTTGCTCTCTACACTTAACCTTAGTTTGATTATGATAAGTATTGTTTTTCTTTTCATTTTTAAAAGAGACTTATCATAATTCTAGCTCATCTTCTTCTTCATCTTCAAGTTTGAATCCTTGAGACCATCAATGGCAACTTGAGCTTGAGAGTGAGAAATCCAATTCTAAAGAGAACCCACCTCCTATTTCTTCATCCTCTACCTCTTGCCAAGTAGTAGAGTGTGTTTTCTTCACAAGTTTCATCACTTTGTGAAGTGGGAGCTTGATCTAGCGATGCCTCGACGTAGATCATCTTCGGCATCGTCGTCGATGACCAAGCCCGTTCATTCTCCGATGAAGCCGACGCTAGAGCCCGGGGTTCGACTTGGACAGCGAGGAGACTTCGTTGCGGAGCCGTGGAGGTGGATATCCGGATCTACAAAGGTTGTAATTTCCAGATTCTAGTAGTTAAGTGTTAACTAGTTTACTTTTCGCCTAGATTTCTAGCAACGATCCGTTAACTAGGGTTTCTCGGCACCATATTTTTGTAAAATGGCATGGTTGATGCCTTGTGAGACCTCTACTGTGTGCCTAGGAACCCTACAGTGGTATCAGAGCCTAGATAGAGCCTTAGGCGAAGTCTAGATGTCGTTTGAAGCCCGAACGAACCCGAAACCCCAAACCAAACATGCTCTCTGTCCTTTTTCTAAAATCGGGGATTTTTCCACATTAAAAATATGCAGAAAAATCAGCAGGCTAATCTAAGAGTTACTGTGAATTTCGATGGACTAATTCCATCAAAGAGCCGCGGATCCGCGGCACGAGCATGGCTCGTGCGGCGGATACGCGGCGCTTTTGTCGTTTTGTGCATTTTAATTTTCACAGTAATTCTCATTTTTCTGTGGTGGTTTTCCTGGGAATTTTTAATATTCATTCAAGAGTTGAATTTTCCAGGGTTGTTTTGGGGATTCGGTATTTCGATCGGATTATCAAATTTCGTCTTTTATGTATTTCCGGATAATTTTCAGAATATGTTAAAAAGTTCGACCGGATATAAATACCCAATTTTTCTCCTGTCGGGAAATTTCCAAGTGTTGGATTTTTCCGTAGTTTAACGACGTTCTAAGTAGTGCAAGTAACGCGATGGACCCTCTAGAAGACAACAAACCTTAACTCGATTATGTGACCGTCTTGAACTGCCCTTTGAACCTTCGGGTTTGGGGTAGTACGGCGTGCCACATGTGAGGCGTTGGCTTGACCCTTCTACGGCTGGACCGTCGGTACTGAGGCACGAACTGAATGTTGTTAGACTTATTTCATGTGTTGAGCTGTATCGGGAAAACTTGGGTATTCGGATGTTCGATCGGAAAGTTTAACATTTTCTATTTATCTGGAATGTGATACAATAATTAGAATTCACAAACAGATATGTGATAACTGAATGAATGTTATAAATCTAGCGGTTTAGTTTCACTTTATATTGAAAAGTGTTTTCGATAATGAGACTAAAATGCGGGGTTTATAACTGTTAGGCATGTGATGTCTAAGTATTTCATTTGATTAGGCATGTGATGTCTAAAGAAGTTGCGGATTCCAATTGTTGTAGTTTTACACTTTCTTTTCTGTGACCGTAAGTGTAGTATGTTCATATCGCCGGTTTCGTTGCTATACGTCAACGACAATTAGGGTATGCATACTTACTTACGTTGATGGCATGTGATGTTATGTGTTGCTGGATATGTTATATTGGATCGTCGTGTTCGAATAGCCGGGGTTTTTTATGTGAGATGAGTGTCTTTCATTTTCATTCATGTAAAAATTTGTATGTAATATTCTTTTATTTGGGGCACTTCCAGGTAGCGGAAGTTGTCACCTTTTGTATATTATTTACTTTTCCGCATTAGGATAGACCCAAGGAGGGGAGCACAAGTAACCGGGTTCTGGGGTCCAGTGGGAGACCAACTCGAGGGGTCCAGTCCGGGTCTCCTAACCCTAGAATTGGCAGGGTTGCTTGCCGCTCTCGTAGGGGTCTAAGGGTGTGGGATTGGCTATTCATCACGACCGTGGAATCCGTGTTTTATACTGGCTCGTATTGAAAACACGGACGACCTAGTATATCCAATATTTCATATGTTTATTCTGCTGCGATATATGTGTTGTGACTCTGTGATGGATATAATATATAGTATATATGATATATTATATAGACGTTACTTATGTTTTACACCCGCGCTAGCCCTGCCCTGCTCTGTCGTTAGTTACCTAACCAAACGGTGCACGAGGGGACATCGAGGCGAATGCGGATGGCATAAGTGTACGTCATATCTATCTGTGATGTTTAGGTATTTAAATGATGGGACTTAATTAATGTGATTAATGAAAGATAAGAAACCTAAGATGTTGTGGAATCGAATTTTAAAATAAAACAGGTAGCTACAGTTTTTGCTTTGCACAGCGGTATATATGATATACCCTGCACCTTATTCGATGAGGAAAGGACCGAGATCCCTTCACCGGGAGTGACTCCTTTAGCAATAACTGGCAGATGCTACACACTCGGTTTGCTTTTGACTGCTTTTGGGTTTTTGCTTTGCACAGCGATATATATGATATATCCCGCACCTCATTCGACAAGGAAAGGACCGAGATCCCTTCACCGGGAGTGACTCCTTTAGCAAAACTAGAAAAGCCTCAAAATCACTCCATTTCAAAAACTTCATTTGATTCTACAACGATATCAAGTTCATTACGCAATAGGTTTTCAGAAAAACCTGCATAGCCCTCCGTCATTTCAGATAGAGACTAGTTAGTATTCGTGCTGCGTTTGTTGACCTTAGCCAAGGCATGGTGTACGGTAGCTAATTAGTATTTATCTGCTAAAACATGATATGTGATTGAGTTAGGGTAGTCGTGCGACTTTGTTGACCTTAGCCAAGGGTCGTACGGGTGGGTTTGATTCAATCAGGAAATGACGGGTTGAACTTGACTAGCGCTTATGATTTGTTGACCTTAGCCAAGGTCATAAGTTGCTAGGGGCAAAAGCATTATCGGGAATTTCAAGTGTTGAAATTTGCAATGAGATTGCATACCTTCTATGAGATAGTTGGATCCCGATACCCACTGCGTGTAAGAGTTACTCCTGGGAGAGTTTTACACATTGCAATTAGCTGATCAAGTAGGTGTCTAGAAAGGTGTCAACGGGGTTACGCCTCTGGGAAAACGAGGTTTACATTAATTGGGTTCGTGCGAAAGCACGGGGGACCTCCCTCAAAGTACCGACACTGGCCTGGCTGAAAGATTGGGGAACTTGTAGTGTGTGATTAATCCCGGCTAGTCTTTCCTTTTAGGGTTTGAAGGAAGATTTGATAAAAAGCAGTGGGAGCCATCCTGATTAGATAAGATAATAACCAATCTGATCTTGCACGAGCATACGCTAAAGTGTTTTCTTCTCTCTCTCTCCAGGTAGCGACCATTTCATGCCCTAATGAAGATAATAATATAGATGTATTGACCGAACCCGCATGTTATACTGTGCTGGGGAACGTTGGTTCCGTTCTTTCTTATAAGAGTTATAGGAATGAACAGGATATAGGGAAATACCAGGATTCCCATGCCACCCGAATGAAGAAAGTACATGTTGATGCATTTTCATCGGGTGTATTCGTTACAGAGAACTGTTTCTCCATTTGCTCTACGTCCTGGGTATTGGATACCGGGTCAGGATCCCATATATGTAATCAGACAAATGGGCTAAGGAAAGGTAGAGAACTTGGAGAAGGTGATAAAGACATAAGAGTCGAAAATGGTGCAATTGTTGAAGCTAAGACTGTCGGGGAATATCACCTTGTATTACCAACTGGTAATACATTGGTTCTGAACGAATGCTATTACATGCCGAACCTGATATGCAACATTATATCAGTTTCTTTATTGAGTAAAGAGGGATATAATTTTGTATTACAGGACAATGTTATGAACATTTTCCGTAACCAAAAGTTGGTTGGATCAGGCACGTTATGCAATGGCATTTATGTTCTAAATCAATCAACAGTTCTAAGCATAACAAACACACACAAGAGGAAGAGTTCTGAACTCAACGAATCCTTCTTGTGGCATTGTAGACTGGGCCACATCAATGAGACACGACTAGCTAAGTTGCATAAAGATGGATATTTAAATCCGTTTGAATTTTCATCTTATGACACTTGCCAGTCATGTCTCAAAGGCAAGATGACCAAAACTCCGTTTACGGGACACGGAGAAAGAGTTACCGAACTCTTGGGACTTATACATAGTGATGTATGCGGTCCCATGTCTACACATGCCAGGGATGGTTCTTCATACTTCATTACATTCACTGACGATCTCTCTAGGTTCGGGTATGTGTTCCTGATGAAACACAAATCAGAAGCTTTTGAGAAATTTAGGGAATATAAACAAGAAGTTGAGAACCAAACCGGAAAAAGTATTAAAATCCTATGATCTGATCGAGGAGGAGAATACTTAAGCAATGAATTCCTGGACTTCCTAAAAGAGAATGGGATTCTCTCTCAGCTGACTCCTCCATATACACCACAGCACAACGGTGTATCAGAACGGAGGAACCGCACCCTATTAGATATGGTGCGCTCTATGATGAGCACAGCTGAGTTACCTATTTCCTTCTGGGGATATGCGCTGGAGACAGCCATATACCTATTGAATAGAGTTCCAACTAAATCTGTGCCTACCACTCCAAATGAGATATGGAATAGAAATAGACCATCTCTTAAAAGAGTTAAGATATGGGGTTGTCCGGCTTATGTTAAAAAGCAAAACCCGGACAAACTCGAGGCACGATCAGTTTTTTGTAAGTTTGTAGGATATCCAAGAAATTCGTATGGATATCTATTCTACCACAGTGAACAACAAAATGTGTTTGTTGCTCAACATGCCACCTTTTTAGAAAAGGAATTTCTTACAAAAGAAATTAGTGGCGATGAGGTAGAGCTGGAAGAGGTTCCAGCAACACAAACTACAACTGAAGATTTAGTGGAACCAGAGGATTCAGTAGCTCCCAATGAACCTCAGCCTCTCCGCCGATCTAGTAGGGTTCCTCGCCAACCTGAGAGATACTACGGTTTTCTCATGGATGGTGGAAGCGAGGATTGCATCATAGAGGATGATGACCCAACTAGCTTCGAGCAGGCCATCACGAGTGGGGACTCAGTGAAATGGCTGGATGCTATGCGGTCCGAGATGGAATCCATGTACACCAACAAAGTATGGACTTTGGACGTTGCTCCTGAAGGGGTAAAACCCATTGGGAGCAAGTGGATCTTCAAGAAGAAACTTGGTGTAGATGGGAAAGTGGAGACTTTCAAAGCTAGACTTGTAGCAAAGGGTTTTCGTCAAAGACCAGGTGTGGACTATGACGAAACCTTTTCTCCAGTGGCTATGCTTAAATCCATCCGGATCATGCTTGCCATCGCTGCTTATCATGATTACGAAATCTGGCAAATGGATGTTAAGACCGCCTTTCTAAATGGTGATTTAGAAGAGTGCGTGTACATGACTCAGCCGGAAGGCTTCGTAGACAGTGGGAGCAGCGGAAAGGTATGCAAGCTGCTTAAATCCATTTATGGATTAAAGCAAGCATCGCGGAGTTGGAATATCTGCTTTGACGTCGTTATCAAAGAGTTTGATTTCGTCAAAAATCCAGATGAACCTTGTATCTACAAGAAGGTGGCAGAGAGTAAGGTTGTCTTCCTCGTATTGTACGTGGACGACATACTCTTGATAGGAAATGATATTCCTATGCTGCAATCGGTCAAGCTCTTCTTATCACAAAGATTCTCAATGAAAGATCTTGGTGATGCCTCCTGCATATTGGGAATTAGGATCTATAGAGATAGATCCAAACGGATTTTGGGATTGTCCCAATCCAGGTACATTGACACCATACTAAAGAGGTTTAGTATGGAAGAGTCCAAGCGTGGGAACTTTCCCACGATCTCTGGAGTCACTCTCTCCAAAGAGATGTCTCCCAAGACTGATTTGGAGAGAGCTCGCATGCAAGGGATACCCTATGCTTCGGCAGTAGGCTCTATCATGTATGCGATGCTATGTATCAGACCCGATGTAGCATACTCACTAAGTGTAGTGAGCAGGTATCAAGCTGATCCTGGAGAGAGTCACTAGACAGCTGTGAAGAGCATTCTCAAGTACTTACGAAGGACTAGAGATATGTTCTTGGTGTATGGTAACGGAGAGCTCCAAGTGGATTCCTTTACCGATTCGAGCTTCCAGAGTGATAAGGACGACTCTAAGTCGCAGTCGGGCTTTGTCTTTACCCTTTACGGAGGGGCGGTTAGCTGGAAGAGTTCCAAGCAGGAAACCGTGGCAGACTCGACGATGGAGGCTGAATACATCGCTGCCAACGATGCTGCCAAAGAGGCTGTCTGGATCAAGAAGTCCATTACTGAACTTGGAGTGGTTCCATCCATTGAGCATCCAATACCTTTGTATTGTGATAACAATGGAGCGGTGGCTTTGGCCAAGGAACCCCAGTCCCATCAGCGATCCAGGCATATTCTGAGGCGGTATCACCTGATCCGGGAGATAGTTGATCGCCGGGAGATCGAGGTCAGGAGGGTTGACACGAAGAACAACACGGCGGATCCACTCACGAAGGCCATTCCCCAGATACAGTTTGAGAGACTCTTCGGGATGCTCGGTATGCGATACTACAGCAGCTGGCCCTAGTGCAAGTGGGAGATTGTTTGTTGTATGTATGCCCTAGAGGCCAGTATTGTACAGATGATGTATATTATATTGGATGCTTGGACATATATAGAGATGACTTTCTTGCTCGATATGATAGTATGCTATCTGGTTACTCTTTATCTTAACATGTACACTAGTCTCTTTAAACTGTCTTATAGTTACATGTTGGTAAAGCCCTTAGGATATGTACTTGACTACCTGGACTGTGATGCAGATCATACTAGTGGGGACATGGTAGTCCATAAGTACATCCTTCAAGGTCCCTAGTCGTTGGTGTATCGAGACGGGGCATCGATATACCAGAGTAGACTAGCGTATACGCTTCTCGACCCATGAGATGAGCGATGGATGATCCCACATCCATTGGTGTTTGACATCAGAGATGGTATACGGGTGCTCAGTGGAGACTGGGTACACTGGACGGACTCGCCGAGAACTCCCAGATGGTATTATACCTCACGTCAGATGGCAGTTCTCAGGTGACACTTGTGCAGGTTAGTCTGTAGACCCGAGATCGTCATAGAGTCTTGTGTGATTCCCACTGTGCTTTGATCTCCACCTTATGAAGTCCATGAGGGCGTGCAAAACGGTGGTCTTTGGGTACAGTCCCGAGTCACATGGAGGCAATGAGCGATAGGAGGGGTTTCGTCTCTCCCGGTATTGGGGGTTGATGTTGCGCTGTGCTCGATTGGCCGTAACAGGGAAGTCCCTGGCCAGGGCTGATCAGAGATTTGCTGGTAAGTGTTACCAGTAGTTTCTCGACCCGTTATGAGCCTCACATCGGCACGACTTATCCGTTATTGGGGTCTGACGTATACCACCCCTAGACTTGATACGCGACGTATCAGACGAACAGACCGGACTGTACGGTAAGTGTTACTGGTTGGATTCACAGGAGTGTGAGCGGGCTAGCTTGTCGATCTTCTGATCGCTCAATACCCGGATGGCCGTTACGTTTAGCAGACCGCTTGCGGCTTGTGGGTGCTTGATATGATCATCATCTGCTACCGGCGTATTGACGAGTCTTTAGAGTCCTACACAGAGGTTTCCTGGCTCAAGCGAAATGAAATAGGAGCGCATATGAGATGTGTGCAGGACCGAGAATAATGCGTGTATGTGATACCGTATTTCATTCTCGCGATAAACGTTTCGATTGGTTATATTCGATATGACCTAGTTATCGAATCATTGATTCGATAAATCGATACATTGAATACTAGTCGGTTATGTGCGACATGACCGAATCATTGAATCAAATGTTGATTTAATGATTTAATGTATAATTATATATTTGATATATTACTTTGCATTAACTAGTATTGGTTCACTTTATATGGATTTTCTCACTTGGTGTGCATGATGTATATGTGATATACTTTTGTGCACTTGTATGTATCATATTTGATGATGCATGTTTATATGGTTAAGTATAAAGAATAAAACCATGGTTAAGTAGATAATTAGGGTTTTGTTTTAATCACTCATTTATTTATCCATTCCTTTTTGTTTAAATAATTTTATGAAAACAAAATGGTTTTCTTTTTGTCATGAAGCTTGATGAAGCTTCATGAAGGTTTGACTCAAAGACCATTTTGTCTTCATGCTAAACCCTAACTATTCCCACTTAACATGGTTTGCTCTCTACACTTAACCTTAGTTTGATTATGATAAGTATTGTTTTTCTATTCATTTTTAAAAGAGACTTATCATAATTCTAGCTCATCTTCTTCTTCATCTTCAAGTTTGAAACCTTGAGGCCATCAATGGCAACTTGAGCTTGAGAGTGAGAAATCCAATTCTAAAGAGAACCCACCTCCTATTTCTTCATCCTCTACCTCTTGCCAAGTAGTAGAGTGTGTTTTCTTCACAAGTTTCATCACTTTGTGAAGTGGGAGCTTGATCTAGCGATGCCTCGACGTAGATCATCTTCGGCATCGTCGTCGATGACCAAGCCCGTTCATTCTCCGATGAAGCCGATGCTAGAGCCCGGGGTTCGATTTGGACAGCGAGGAGACTTCGTTGCGGAGCCGTGGAGGTGGATATCCGGATCTACAAAGGTTGTAATTTCCAGATTCTAGTAGTTAAGTGTTAACTAGTTTACTTTTCGCCTAGATTTCTAGCAACGATCCGTTAACTAGGGTTTCTCGGCACCATATTTTTGTAAAATGGCATGGTTGATGCCTTGTGAGACCTCTACTGTGTGCCTAGGAACCCTACAGATACTCTCCACCTCGATCTGATCGAAGCATCTTAATACTCAAGCCGGTTTGTTTTTCTACTTCTTGTTTATATTCAACGAATTTCTCGAAAGCGTCGGACTTGTGTTTTAATAAAAATACATGACCGAATCTTGAGAAATCGTCGGTGAATGTAATGAAGTATGAAAAACCGCCTCTAGCCTGTGTAGACATTGGCCCACATACATCACTATGTATGAGGCCAAGGAGCTGAGTAGCTCTTTCTCTGTGTCCTGTAAACGGAGTTTTGATCATTTTACCCTTGATACAAGACTGGCAAGTCGCATAAGATTTATATTCAAAAGAGTTTAAATATCCATCTTTATGTAACTTGTTTAGTCTTGTTTCGTTAATATGACCAAGTCTACAATGCCAAAGAAAAGCTTCATTTAATTCTGAAAGTTTTCTTTTATTAGTGTGTTGTATACTGAAAACTGTGTGTTTATTTAGGACATATATTCCATTATTAAGCGTACCATACCCAACCAACATTTGATTTAGGTGAATGTTCATAACATTGTTCTGCAACACAAAATTATACACTTCATTGTCCAACAAAGAAACGGATATTATATTACATAGCATACTTGGTACAAAATAACATGGATTCAAAATCAAAATACATCCAGATGGCAACCCCAAGTGATACTCTCCCACTGCGACTGTATGTACATTGGAACCATTTCCAACGCGGAGAGTATGGTCACCTGTCCTCAAAACCTTGCTATTTCTCAGCCCCTGCATAGAATTGCAAATGTGAGAACCTGAACCGGTATCCAATACCCAGGAAGTAGAGTTTATAGAAAAACAGTTTTCAGTCACAAACGCACCTGAAGCAGAAGCATCACCATGCTTCTTCTTGAGACTTAAGTACTCCGTGCAATTGCGCTTCCAATGTCCTGTCTTGTGGCAATGAAAACATTCGCCTTTTCCCGAGTCTCCAGCCTTGGACTTTCCCTTTCCCTTCACCTTTTTAACTCCGCCCTTAGGATTAGTGGGTTTCTTCTTTTTCTTTCCCTTGGCCTTGGCTTTCGGGCGAGAAGAGGAAGACTGTCCAATAGTCATAACGGGAGTTTTTGCTAACTTCATAGTGCTCTCTGCACTCCTCAAGATATTAAGGAGTTCAGGGAGGTCCTTCTCCATGCCATGCATGTTGAAGTTCACTATGAACTGAGCAAAGGTGGAGGGGAGGGACTGCAGAATAATATCTATATATTGTTCATTGTCCATTGTCCATCCAAGGTCCTCAAGCTCTTCTATAAGAGCTATTATCTTCAGAACATGGTCTCCTACTGGTGTGCCAGGGGCCATTCGCATCTAAAACAATTTCTTTGATGCTTCGTATCGTAATACGCGGGATTGCTCCCCATACAACTCCTTTTTATGGAGCAATATACCGTGAATGTCCATGTCCTCGTGCTGCTTTTGATGTGTGTTATCCATCGATGCAAGCGCGAGGCATGTGGCCGTGGCACAGTCAGCATCCCATGTCTTGCGGACTTCAATGTCCGCAACTGAGGATTTTGGACCAGGGACGGGCAGGGCTGAAGCCGTGAGGACATATGATACTTTATCATAAGTCAAGGTGATTTTTAGATTCCTTAGCCATTCTTTATAGTTGGTCCCATTCAGTTTGTTTTTATCTAGTAGAAGCTTAAGTCCAGTCATTGGTATCTGCCATTAAGAGAGAGAAAAGAATACACTCAGCGAAAGCTCTTGCACAGATTAGATTGGTTTATTATCTTGTCTAATCGATGTTTCCCACTGCTTTTTATCAAGTTTTTTCTTTCAAACCTTAAAAAGAAAAACTAGCCAGGATTAATTACAGTCTACAACTTCGCTAACCGTTCAGCCAGGCCAGTGTCGGTACTTTGAGGGAGGTTCCCCGTGCTTTCGCACGGACCTAATTAGAGTAAACCTCGTTTTCCCAGAGGCGGAGCCCCGTTAACACCTTTCTAGACACCTAATGAGTTAGCTAATTGTAAACTGTAAAACTCTCCTAGGAGCAACTATTGCCCACAGTGGGATCGGGATCCAACCATCACATGGAAAGTATGCAATCTCATTGCAAATTTCAACTATTGAAATTCCCGATGTGGTTTTTACCCCTAATACCCGTGACCTTGGCTAAGGTCAACAAATCACGAGCACTAGTCAAGCTTAACCCGTCATTTCTTGATTAATTTAGACCCGTTCACATGACCCTTGGCTAAGGTCAACAAAGTCATATGCCCGTCCTAATTAATCTGCATCATATGCGTTTGTAGGAAGACATCACTTAGCTACCGTACACTACGCCTTGGCTAAGGTCAACAAACGTAGCACGAATACTAAGTACTCTACTTCCTAAAATGACGGAGGGTTGCGAATGATTTTTAATAAAATCTTTAACACTTTGAACTTGATATCGTTGTAGAATCAAATGGTTTTCAAAAGGAGTGGCTTAAGCTCCGCAGTTTTGTAATATAGCTTTTTCATAAATAGCCGAGTGGTTTTCAAATCCGATTCTACAACATCTTTTTAGGTTTATTTTCTTTACATTAATCACATTAATGTAATCCCATCATTTAAGTCCATAAGCCAATCACAGAAAAGAAACGAAAATAACACGTACGCTTATGCCATCCGCATTCGCCGCAATGTTCCGTTATGCACCGTTAGGTTACTTAACTAACGGCATACCGGGACGGGACTAGCGCGGGTGTAAAACATAAGCAACGTCTACTATATATCATATATATAATATGTCATTCGTCTCAGATATCACAGAACACAGGCAGCAGAAACATAGATATAACGTGGGATATCGTAGGACGTCCGTATTTAGTATTTAGCCAGAATAGAAAATACGGATTCCACAGTCGCGATGAATAGCCAAGCCCACACCCTGGACCCCTACGAGAGCGGCAAGTGACCCTACCAATTCTGGAGTTTAGGAGACCCGGTCTCGACTCCTCGAGATGGCCTCCTACTGAACCCCAGAACCCGATCACCTGTGCTCCCCTTCTTGGGTCCATCCTAATGCGGAAAAGTAAATAATATACAACACTGGTGACACAACCGCAACCTGGAAGTGCCCCAAATAAAAGAATATTACATTTGAATTTACATGAATGAAAATATAAAACTCTCATCTCACAAAAACCCCCCGGCTATTCGATCGCGACAATCCTGCACATCATATCTCAGCAACACATAATATCACATATCATCAACGTAAGTAAGTATGCGTACCCCGATTGTCGTTGATGTATAGCAACGAAACCGGCGATATCTAACATACTACACTTACGGTCACAGAAAAGAAAGTGTAAAACTACAATATTTGGAATCTAGATTCTCTTTAGACATCATAAATGCGAAATATCACATATTTCGTATTTCATGTCTACACTATATGAATTCTACATATTGTATCACATTCCAGATAAACAGACAGTATTAAAGTTTTCGAACGAACGATCAAGCACCCAAGATTCACTAAAGCTCAACACTTGAGCAGGGTTCAAAAATCCGGAGTGTGACACAGTAGTAGCGGTCCAGCCGTAGAAGGGTCAAGCCAACGCCTCACATGTGGCACGCCGTACTGCCATAAACCCTAAGGTTCAAAGGGCTGTTCGAGACGGTCACATAATCGAGTTAAGGTTTGTTGTCTTCTAGAGGGACCACCGCAAAAAGACTTGCACGTATCTCCAAAGTATTTAAACCCCGTGAATAGTGAGTAAATGATACTCGTTCAAACACTTCAATACTTTCTAATTTACCCGGAAAAGCTACGAAATAAAAATCCCTACCGAAATGACGAGTTCAAAACCATCTCCAGAATTTTTCAAAACCAAATACAGATTAAAAATATCCAAAAATTTATACAAGCAGATTCATGAATTACTGTACAAAAAATATTCATCAATACATATATACGGCCGCGGAACCGCGGCCTAAGCAAGCTTAGGCCGCGTTTCCGCGGCGAGAATTACTGTTCACAGAAAAAATTTTGTACCGTAACTCTTATTTTTTCCTGCTGTATTTTTTACATATTTTTAATTCTGCAAATTATCAAATTTTAGAAAATTTCCAGAGAGCACCCAAAAACACCGTATTTTTGTCCGATCGGGGTTTTCACTTCGTAAAAACGTCGCCTAATGTTCTAGGTCGGCTCTGATACCAATGTAAGGTTTGTTTAGCACCCTATGAAGTGTTTTGAAGCATCACAAGACCCAAAGTTATAATTTTTAAGGTGCTAAACTAACATGCAAAGGGATCGATCCTAAAAAATTAGGGTTTCGAAATAAAAAGCGAACTAATCTAGGGTTTCGAGACTACAACCTTTGTAGCTCCCTTTCGCTGGACTCCTTGGTCTCTAGGGTGTTGAACAAATGTCCTCTTGAAGTCCCCTTGTGTCCACGACGATCCACCACGGAGATCTCCGTCCAAGCTCGCAACTTCGTCAAACCGAAGAGAACACTCTAAACAAAACGGCTAAGCTTGTGTAGAATGATGTTGTGGTTAGGTTTCTCACTTCAAAAACCTATCTTTAAGTGGTATTTGCTCACTAGAAAAAACTAGAGAGCAAAAGAGCAAGAGGAAGAAGATGGTGGCAATTTTTGAGAAGAGGTAAAAAGATAACTCAAGTGAAGAAAAAGAAATATATCAATATATATTTTATTCCTTCATGCTTGAACCATGGTTAAAGTGATGGAGACATTATTTAACTTTGGTTTGGAATGATAAAGAGAAGGATAACCTTAGGTTAGTGGTAGTTGAGCATGGTTAGGTCAAAGGAAGAATGTAGAAGCATGAAAGATTATCCTTTCCTTTTTCATTTTCTTTTAAATCCAAAATTAAATAATAATCCATTATATAATCCATGGTGTGAGTCTTATATTGCCACCATTTCCATATGCTAACAACCATGATGGATGAGTGTATGTATGTGTGCATGTATGCACATCCACATGTGCATGAAACTAGCATGAAAGAAAGAAAGAAAAGCACACATGCATGCGCACATCCATCATCCAAGAAAAGGTTTTAAGTGAGAAAACTAATGGTTAAATGATAAATCAACACTTGATTTATCAATCCGGTCATATCTCATATGACCCCACCAAAAGTAGTTCACCCGATCAATGTTCGGTATCATATACGCACATTTCAATCGGGTGCATGCGCATATCGCATACGCGCACCACAACGTTTCGCCTGGACTGGGTAACTCCTTTGTGGGACTCTAAGACTCGTCAATACGCCGGCAGAGGGTGATGATCATATCAGGTACCCTCAAGCCGCATGCGGTCAGCTAAACGTAACGGCCACCCGGGTATTGAGCGATCAGAAGACAATAAGCGAACCTGCTACAACTCCCGTCGAGCCATCCGGCAACACTACCGTACAGTCCAGTCTCTTCGTCAGATATGCTGCATATCGAGCCTAGGGATGGTCACGTCGACCCCAATAACTCAATAAGTCATGCCGGTGAATGGTCTATAACATATCGAGAAACTACTGATAACACTTATCAGCAAATCTCAGCAGCCCTGGCCAGGGACTTGCTGTTATAACCAGTCGGGCACAGCACAGCATCAACTCCCAATACCGGGAGAGACGAAACCCCTCCTATCGCTCATCGTCTTCGTGTGTCTCGGGACTGTACCCAACGGCCACCTGTTTGCACGACTCAGTAGAGCCGTGGTAGGGTGGCAATCAAAGTACAGTGGGAGAACACACAAGACTCCATAACGATCTCGGGTCTACAAACTAACCTGTACCAGTGTCACCTGAGAACTGCTATCCGACGATAGATATAATTCCATATAGGAGTTCTCGGTGAGTCCGTCCAGTGTACCCAGTCACCACTGAGCACTCGTATATGATCTTGATGTCAAACATCGATGAATGTGGGAACATCCATCGCCCATCGTATGGGTCTAGTATCATATACGCTAGTCTACTCTGGTATATCGATGCCCCGTCTCGATATACCTACGACTAGGGACTTTCCAGGATATGCTTATAGACTACAGATGTCCCACTAGTATGATCTCCATCATAATCAGAGTAGTCAAGCCGATATCCTCAGGGCTTTATCAGCATGTATGAATGAATAAAAGCATGATCAAATCAACATGTCAGATAAAGAAGAACCAGATAGCATACTATCATGTCGAGCAAGAATGCAAACTGAATTTATATACATGTATAGATACATCGACTATCACATAATAGCCTCTAGGGCATACATATATCCAACATATGCTACATCGGGTCTGGTACATAGCATCGCGTACATGATAAAATCTACTGCCGAAGCATAGGGTATCCCTTGCATGCGAGCTCTCTCCAAATCAGTCTTGGGAGACATCTCTTTAGAGAGAGTGAGTCCAGAGATCGTGGGTAAATTCCCACGCTTGGATTCTTCCATACTAAAACTCTTTAGTATGGTGTCAATGTACCTAGATTGGGACAATCCCTATATCCGTCTAGATCTATCTCTATAGATTTTAATTCCCAAAATGCAGGAGGCATCACCTAGATCTTTCATTGAGAATCTTTGTGATAAGAAGAGCTTGACCGAGTGCAGCATAGGAACATCATTTCCTATCAAGAGTATGTCATCAACGTATAATTTGAGGAAGACAACCTTACTCTCTGCCACCTTCGTGTATATACAAGGTTCCTCTATGTTTTTGATGAAGTCAAACTCTTTGACTACCACATCAAAACATATGTTCCAACTCCGAGATGCCTGCTTCAACCCATAGATGGATTTAAGCAGCTAGCACACCTTTCCGTTGCTCCCACTGTCTACGAAGCCCTCTGGCTGAGTCATATACACGCACTCTTCCAAATCACCATTTAGAAAGGTGGTCTTAACATCTATTTGCCAGATTTCGTAGTCATGGTATGCGGAAATGGAAAGTAAGATCCGGATGGACTTAAGCATAGCTACTGGAGAAAAGGTTTAGTCATAATCCACACCTGGTAGTTGACGAAAACCCATTCCAACAAGTCTAGCTTTGAAAGTCTCAACTTTTCCATCTACACCAAGTTTCTTCTTAAAGATCCATTTTCTCCCAATGGGTTTTACCCCTTTAGGAGCAATTTCCAAAGTCCATACTTTGTTGGTGTACATGGATTCCATCTCAGATCGCATTGCATCCAGCCATTTCACAGAGTCACCACTCGTGATGACCTGCTCGAAACTAGTCGGGTCATCATTTTCTATGATGCAGTCCTCGCTCCCACCATCAACGAGAAAACTGTAGTATCTCTCAGGTGGATGAAGAACCCTACTAGATCAGTGGAAAGGCGGGGGTTCATCGGGAACTACTGAATCCTATGGTTCCACCAACTCTTCTGTTGCAGTTTGTGTAGCTGGAACTTCTTCCAGTTTACCTCATTGCCACTAATTTCTTTTTCAAGAAATTCCTTTTCTAAAAAGGTGGTATGCCGAGATGCATACACCTTTTGTTCCTTGGTGTAGTAGAAGATATACCCATGCGAATGTTTAGGATATGCAATAAACATACATAGAAAAGACCTTGCCCCGAGCTTGTCCGGATTCTGTATTTTTACATATGCCGGACAACCCAATATCTAAACATAATTAAGATATGGTCTCTTTTCTTTCCATATCTCATATGGAGTGGTTGGCACAGATTTGGTAGGAACCATATTCAATAGGTCTGGAGCTGTTTCCAGTGCATATCCCCAAAAGGAAATAGGTAACTCAGCAGTGCTCATCATAGAGCGCACCATATCTAATAGGGTGTGATTCCTCCGTTCCGATACACCGTTGTGCTGTCGTGTAAAAGGAGGAGTAAGCTGAGAGAGAATCCCATTCTCTTTTAGATAGTTCAGGAACTCATTGCTCAAGTATTCTCCTCCTCGTTCAGATCGAAGGATCTTAATACTTTTACCCGTTTGGTTCTCTACTTCGTTCTTATATTCTCTGAATTTCTTAAAAGTTTCAGACATGTGTTTCAACAGGAACACATGTATGTATCTTGAGAGATCGTCAGTGAATGTAATGAAGTATGAGGAACCATTCCTGGCATGTATAGACATGGGACCGCATACATCACTATGTATTAGTCCTAAGTGTTCTGTAACTCTTTCTCCGTGTCCACTGAACGGAGTTTTGGTCATTTTGCCTTTGAGACATGAATGGCAAGTTTCATAAGATGATAATTCGAACGCATTTAAATAACCATCTTTATGTAACTTAGCTAGTCATGTCGCATTGATATGACCAAGTCTAAAATGCCGCAAGAAGGATTCATTCATTTCTGAACTTTTCCTCTTGTGTGTGTTCTGTATATTAAGAACTGTGTTTTGATTTAGAACGTATATGCCATTATGTAACGAGCCTGATCCAATCAACTTTTGATTTAGGAAGATGTTCATAACATTATCCTGTATTAAAAAATTATATACTTCTTTACTTAATAAAGAAACTGATATAATGTTGCATATCATGTTCGGTATATAATAGCATTCGTTCAGAATCAATGTATTACCACTTGGTAATACAAGGTAATATTCGCCAACTGCTTTGGCTGCAACATTTTCACCATTCCCTACTCTTAAGGAATGATCACACATTCCCAGTTCTCTACCTCTCTTTAGCCCATGCAATATATTGCATATGTGGGATCCTGATCCGGTATCTAATGCCTAGGACGTAGAGTGAACTGAGAAATAGTTCTCGGTAACTAACACACCAAAAGAAGATGCATCAACATGCTTATTCTTCGTTTGGGTGGCGTGAGAATCCAGATATTCTCCTATTCCCTGCTCGGACTTATAACAATTATAAGTGGGAGTGGGACCAACATTCCCCTGTTCAGTATAACAAGCGGGTTTAGTCAATACATCCATATTATTATCTTGATTAAGGCTTGATATGGTCGCTACCTGGAGAGAGAGAAGAAAACACTTTAGCGTGCGCTCTTGCAAGATTAGATTGGTTATTATCTTATCTAATCAGGATGGCTCCCACTGTTTTAATCAAATCTTCCTTCAAACCCTAAAAGGTAAGATTAGCCAAGATTAATTACACCATAAAAGTTCGCCGATCATTCAGCCAGATCAGTGTTGGTACTTTGAGGGAGGTTCCCCGTGCTTTCGCACTGCCCTAATTAAAATA
The DNA here is from genome assembly GCA_030015575.1 of Agapanthus africanus. Lineage (NCBI taxonomy): Eukaryota > Viridiplantae > Streptophyta > Magnoliopsida > Asparagales > Amaryllidaceae > Agapanthus > Agapanthus africanus. Next base: position 368,670,702 of record CM057346.1, read on the forward strand.
AACCTCGTTTTCCCAGAGGCATAACCCCGTTAACACCTTTCTAGACACCTACTTGATCGGCTAGTTTGTCATGTGTAAAACTCTCCCAGGAGTCACTCTTACTCGCAGTGGGTATCGGGATCCAACTATCTCATAGGAGGTATGCAATCTTATTGCAAATTTCAACACTTGAAATTCCTGATAATGCTTTTTTCCCCTAGCGTGCTATGATCTTGACGTATGCCAACAAACCATAGTCCGCTAGTCAAGTTCAACCCGTCATTTCCTTATTGAATTAAACCCACCAGTAAGACCCTTGACGCAGGCCAACAAAGTCGCACGACTACCCTAATCCAACCACATCTTATGTTGCAGATAAATACTAGTTAGCTACCGCACACTGCGCCTTCACGCAGGCCAACAAACCCAGCACGAATACTAAGTAAGACTTATCTGAAATGACGGAGGGCTACGACATGTTTTTCAAATAACCTTTTGCGTAATGAACTTGATATCGTTGTATAAACAAGTGATTTTGAAAATGAGTGTTTTTTAGGCTTTTCTAGTTTCGCTAAAGAGGTCACTCCCAGTGAAGGGATCCCGGCTCTATCCTCATCGAATAAGGTGCAGGATATTTCATAAATACCACTGTGCAAAACAAGAACTATAGCAGAAATCAAAAACTAAACTGTGAGTTTGTAGCATCTGCCAGTTTTGCTAAAGAGGTCACTCCCGGTGAAGGGATCTCGGCTCTTTCCTTATCGAATAAGGTGCTAGAAATTCTACAAGGAATACCGCTATGCAAAGCAATATCTGTAGCTACCCTTTTTGAAAATTTGATTCTACAACATCTTTTAGGTTTCTTTTATTTTATTAATCCTATTAATAAATCCCATCATTTAAGCTTCCTAAGCATCATAGATGAAACGAAATCAGTAATATTTATATATCAACATATACATATAGTATAAGCATTCATCTCAGGCAGTAATATGATCTCATCACAGAACATTGCAGCAGAAGTCAACATATGAAATATTGGATATACTAGGACGTCTGTGTTTTATTTTGAGCCTATATAAAACACGGATTCCACAGTCGCGATGAATAGCCAAACTCACATCCCTAGACCCATACGAGAGCGGCAAGTAACCCTGCCAATTCTAGGGTTAGGAGACCCGGTCTCGACTCCTCGAGATGGCCTCCCACTGGAGCCTAGAACCCGGTTACTTGTGCTCTCCATCTTGGGTCTATCCTAATGCGGAAAAGTAAATAATATACAATGGTGACATCATCCCCAACCCGGAAGTACACTAATAAAAGAATATTACATACAAATGAATTTTATATGAATGAAAAAGAAAACTCTCATCTCACATAAAACCCCTGGCTATTCAATACATAACGATCCAATATAACATATCACAGCAACACATGATCGTCACAGATAACTAAGCGAAGCTAGATAATTCGATAGATACAACGAATTCCCAAAAATTCCCAAAGAGCTCAACACTTGAGCACAGTTAAAATTAACCACAGACATACCACAGTACCTACGGACCAACAACTGAAGGGTCGACCCAAGCCTCTCAAGTGGCGCCGCCGATCCGCTACCAAAACCAGGTTTTGGCCGCGTATCTGCGGTCACTTAGACGAGTTAGGGTTTCATTCTTCAGCTGTGTCCATAGAATTCCCTGCATGATTTTCTGAGTATTTATAACATGGAAAAATTCAACTTTTTGAAAAATTTCGAGAAAAGGGGTCATTTCGGAGTTTCGGGGTTCGATCGGACTTCTAACTTCGTCTAGACAACTCCTAATGCTCTACCTTGGCTCTGATACCACTGTAGGGTTAGCTTAGCACCTTAGCAAGGATTTTGCAAACATCAAACATGCTAAATTAAAATTTTTGGGGTGCTAAACAAACCAACCAAGTAATCGAACTAGAGAATTAGGGTTAACTTTGCATGTAAACAACTTTACATCTAAGAGAGAGAGATTACAACCTTTGTAGTCCGTTCCTTCACTTCAGAAGCTCCGAGTAGTAGTCCCTTTGCCGCGATCCATGAACTCCCGGATTCTAGAGAGGCTCCACAAGTTGAATGATCAATGCTTGCTTGAAGTCTTCCTTTTCGAAGATGATCTACCTTGAAGAATCTCAAACCCAAGCTATCACTTCTTTAATTAAGTATTAGTGAAGGGAACACCCTAATCTAAGTGGCTAGAATAGATGAGGACGATGAAATAGGAATTTTGCACTCTTTTTTTTTCAATTTCTCACTTTAAATCATCACAACACAAAATGTTAGAAAGCTTTTGTGATGAATAATGAATTGTTGTGGTTACAATTACAACCATGAGTTAATAAATGAAGTCTTTTACTCATGTAGAGAATAAACTATGGTTAAGGGTTTGGGTTGGGTTAACAAAAATCTACACAAAATATCAAGCTAGATGACAAAAGTCAAAGCTTCATGAAGCTTCATGAAAGTTTCATCCAAAAGCAAACCCAAAAGCTAACCTAAATCCAAACCCTAACTTGGTTTAAACTCAACAACCTTGTTGCATTTGTAAACCTAACATGTTACAATATTATATATCACAAATATAATATATAATGTAACAAAAAAAATAATACAATTAACATATATCGCATATATATCAATGTATTATCCGGTGAGGAAATGAATCAATAAAGCGAGCTTATATTAGTTAACGTAATCTAATATATCACATATATAATTATACATGAAATTATCGAATCAACACTTGATCCGACAATCTGGCTATATTACATATAACCGACTAATATAACAAGTACCATTTCATCGAATCAATACTTGATCTAATGACCCGGCTATATCGCATATACCCGGACGATATCTCATATCGCGAGAATTGAATACGGTATCTCATAACGTATTATCCTCGGTCCCGCACATATCACATATGTGCTCCTACTTCATTTTGCCTGCGGGAGGAAACTTCTGTGTAGGACTCTAAAGAATCGTCAATACGCCGGCAGTATGTGATGATCGTATCAAACACCCACAAGCTACAAGCGGTCAGCTAAACGTAACAGCCACCCGCGTATTGAGCGATCAGAAGATCAACAATTAAGCCTGTACATTCTCCTGTGAATCCAATCAGTAACACTCCCATACAGTCCGATCTCTTCGTCTCATACGTTGCATATCTAGTTTAGGGGTCGTAAACGTCAGACCCCAGTAACCGATAAGTCGTGTCGATGTAAGGCTCATAACAGGTCGAGAAACTACTGATAACTCTTACCATTAAATCTCCATATCATCCCTGGCCAGGGACTTCCAGTTATAGCCAATCGAACACAGCGCAACATCAACTCCCAATACCAAAAGAGACAAAAGCCCTCATATCGCTCATTACCTCCATGTGATTCGGGACTGTACCCAAAAGCCACCGTTTTGCACGTCCTTGTTAGTGTATATGCCCTAGAGGCCATTATTGTATCATACTAGTTTGTATATTACTTAATGGATGCTTGGGATATTCACCTTGTATATACAACCTTGCTCAAAATAGTAGTATGCTACTTGGTTTGTTTCTACTTCAATGTGTACTTGTGTTTATTTCAGTATATCACTTATACGCATTAGTGGAGCCCTTAGGATCTTTGCTTGATTACCAGCGTTGTGATGGCAGTCACACTAGTGGGGGCTGGGTAATCTATAAGCACATCCTTATTCAGGTCCCTGGTCGCAGGACTATCGAGACAGGGCATCGATACTCCGGAGTAGACCAGCGCATGCGCTTCTCATCCCAGTGTGGGAGACGGTCTGTCCCACAGCCGTCAGTACGTCGTACTTGAGATAGTATGCGGGTGCTCGTTAGGTTACGGGTACACTGGACAGGACTCGTCGGGAACTGACTAGTTGGTATTATACCTATCGTCAGTTATCAGTTCCCAGGTGACATGAGTACAGCTTAGTCCGCTGACTTGACACTGTCACTCCGCCTCGAGTGTGTTCCCACTGTACTTTGATCACTACCCTACCACGGCTCAAAGGAGTCGTGCAAACAGGTGGTGGTTGGGTGCAGTCCCGAAGCACTTGGAGGCAGTGACGGTTAGACAGGATTCGTCTCTCCCGGTATTGGGGGTTGACATCGCGCTGTGTCTAGGAGAGCCATTACACGAGTAGTCCCTGGCCAGGGCAAACGAGATATACTGGTAGGTTTCCAGTGTTATCTCAGGGTGTATTGGGCTTCACTCCGGCACGACTTGTACCGCTATTGGGGGACTGACGTTTACCGCCCCCTAGGCCCGCCATGCGATGTATCAGACGAACAGACCGGACTGTACGGAGAATGTCACGCTCAGGCTCAGTAGGAGTTCAGATGGGTTTCGCCTCGTCGGTCTTCTTGTCGGCATTACCTGGGGACCGTTACGCACAGCTAGTGCCGCTTGCGGTCTGTGGTTAAACCCACTGCCAGCGTAGTGTCGAGTCTTTAGAGTCCCACACAGAAAGCTTTTCGCCTTTAGGCAAAAGAGTAGAGGTCGCATGGTATTGCGACAGGTCGCATGGTTTTGCGACAGGGTTCGGTCACATCCGTGCACTTGTGCACGTACAGTGTCCGGACAGTTTACACTAGCGGGCTTTGGTTTAAGCCAGATCCTAGTGTACCTTATGGGATTGGATTTATCCAGTTTGCATTCGTGTTCCTCGGAACGCGGATGCGGGTGTGTATGCACAGTTGACAGGGAGGCAGAGGCAGTGGATTCTCATTAGGGTTGTTGACAGTTGACCGTTGACTTTTGACTTTTTGCTCAACCCTAATGAGAATATGATATGTGATTAACTATTATATTAATTAAGTATTATGGTGATATGGTTGTTGACTTGTTGACTTTTGTTGACTTGTTGACTTTGGTGACTTGTTGACTTTTGTTGACTTGTTGACCGGTTGACTAGGCTTGACTAGTTGACCATCATGATAACCATGGTTATCATTTCATGCCAAAGACTTTTTTCTTGCTTGCTTTTTGAGTAAAATGAGTGCATGATATGATAACCTTATGGTTGCTTCTAACCATCACCAAAAGACTTTTTTGATATGATGAGTTATGATCACTTTGGATTATGAGAGGGTGAGAGAGAAAAGAGAGCCTCATTCTTTCTTGCTCATTCTCTCTCTTGTTCTTGAGCTCTCACCCTCAACCTCTTGCTCCCTCTCTTGATCTATGGTTCTCTTGTCTCATGAGTTGAGAATCAAGAACCATAGATAAAATCCCATTCTACTTCCTCTCTACTCATTCTAGTTCACTAGGTTTAGCAAACCAAGTGAACTAGTTTCTTCAAAGACCGAAGAAGGAGCTAAAGGTTGGAGCTTTCAAGTGGATCTATCTTCGGCGTACGGAGACGACGAGAAGGAGCCATCGGACCACCACCGGAGCTTGAAGAGAAGGAGTTCAAGTTTAGGTATAACCATCTTCATCCGAGTAGCTAAACATCTTTAGCTTAGTTTGCTAGTTTTAGTTTAGGTAACGATCCCGACCATAAGTTAGTCCATGTTGCCTCTTGCGATAAAAATTTTGATTTTATACCGTTTCCGCCTCCCCGTAAGAACCGGGGGTCGCAATATGGACTTACAGTGGTATCAGAGCCTAACTAAACTTAAACTAGCTAGGTAGTAAAGTGTAACGAAGTTCGGAACCGAAAAAAATCACAAAACCGGAAAACTACAAAAACTGAGTTTCTGTTGAATTTTTTTCTGGTCAAAATGAAAAACTTCATACTCCTAAATTCGTCTCAGGGTTTTGTTAGAACACCCATGAAAAACGATTCACCAATTCGTCTAAACCGCCGCGCTTCCGCCGCGTGACCCTTCTTGGCCGCCGCGGAAGCGCCGCAGTTTGTTGTCTTTAGTGCGTCGTTTTTCGTGCAGTGTGTGTCTGTGTTGGTTTTGGGATTTTTGAGATATATTATATGTGCCCAGATTTTACAGAAAAGAAATTTCCTTTTGGGGTCCTATAATTCCGTATTTTTTCCGAACTTCATTGCACTTTGACTATGATGGTTATATCTGTGATGTTTGCATGTATTGAACGTCGGCTAATCGCTATAAGTCGATTAGTCGGGGTTATACATGATCTGTAATGTGCTGGAATGTGTATATAAATATGTTGGATTGTCGCGGGTGAATAGCCGGGGGTTGTGAGACGAGAGTTTACTTTTCTTGCAATTCATGTAAATTTGTAAATTGATGTAATAATTATTTGTTTGGCCGCACAACCGGGTCGGGGTTGTAGCCGTCATTGTATAATTTCTTTTTTACTGTTTTTGCTCCTAGGATAGACCCGTGGAGGGGTGCACAAACTACCGGGTATGCCGAAGTGTCGAGTGGCCTACTCATGGAGATGAGGGAGGTTGCTACGCTTCGGGTACTTGGCGGGTAGTTTGCCGTACCCGTAGGGGTCTTGGGTGGGGTATTGGCTATTCACCGCGACCGTGTTATCTGTTTTTGTTACAGGCTCGTACAAATTACAGATTACTAGTATATCCAATGTATTTATCTGTGATCTGAAATGTTTATCATTGCAGTATATCTATATAAGATATTATTTAGGCGTTGCTTATGTTTTACAGACGCGCTAGCCCAGCCCCCGCTCTGTCGTTAGTTAAGTAACCTAACGGGTAATGACGGGGCCCAGTAGCGAATGCGAATGGCATAAGCGTACGTCATATTTTGGTTGTTTTCTGCAATGGTAGGATTAAATGATGGGACGCATTAAAAGTACTAATGCAAGAATATCACGCATTAAAAGAACTAATGCAAGATAATAAACCAAGTTAAAGTCGTTGGAACACTTTCGAAAAACCACTCGGTTCTTTTCAAAACAAACTTTTAAAATACGGAGTTTGAGCCACTCCATTTTAAAGCTATCTCGTTCCATCGACCAAATCAAGTTCACTACGTTCACGGTTTTGCCAAAACCATCCGTAGCCCTCCATCATTTCAGTTAAATATTCGGTAGTATTCAAGCTATGTATTTTGACCTCACGCCAAGGCATAGTGATTGGTAGCTGCCGGATATTTATCTGTTGCATAGATAGAATGCGTTGGTTTGAGACAGTCGTACTGCCATTTTGGCCTACGTCAAGGGTATGTACGGGTGGATTCAAATTAACCTGGATAATGATGGGACGAACTTGACATGTGACTTATGACATTTTGACCTCACGCCAAGGTCATAAGAGCATGGGGCAAAAATCCACATCGGGAGTTTCATAAGTACTGAAACTTGCTAGATTTGCATACCATTTGGAGTGTGATGATTCTGGTAGGATTCCTTCAGTTTCGTCACGCGATGATATTTGGATCCCGATCCTACTGTGAGTATATGCTACTCCTCGGGAAATTTCTCACTTAACGATCAATGCTATAAACCTAGTAGGTGCCTAGAAAGGTGTTAGCGGGGCTACGCCCCCAGGGAAAAGAGGTTCTCTAATTAAGGAACTTCGCGAAAGCGTTGGAAAACCTCCCTCGAAGTACCGACACCGGCCTGGCTGAACGGTTAAGCAAGTATTGTACGGTGGGATTGATCCTGACTAATTCTTCCTTTATGGTTTGAGGAGGGATTCGAGAAACAGTGGGAGCCATCCTGTTTAGACAAACTAAAAACCACTCTAAACTTGCAAGAGCATCATGCTGAGTGTTTCTTCTTCTCTCTCCTAATTGCAGCGACCAATCAACATGACTGGACTTAAGTTACTCCTAGATAAAAACAAGCTGACAGGGCCAAACTACAAAGATTGGCTCAGGAATGTCACGATAGCAATCACTTATGACAAGCTGGGGTATCTTCTTACCACCAAAGCTCCCCCTGTCCCTGGTCCAACTTCCAGTGTCGCGGATAAGGAAATCCGCAAGACTTGGGAGATTGATAGCGCGAAGGCCAAGTGCCTCCTGCTTGCCTCGATGGACAACGAACATCAGAGGAGGCATGAGAATATGGACATGGAGTCCATATTGCTCCATACAAAAGAACTGTATGGAGAGCAATCACGTATCGCAAGATACGAAGCGTCGAAAAAGTTGTTTTCGACAAGAATGGCCGTCGGATCATCAGTAGCCGAGCATGTGCTAAAAATGATCGGCTTCATTGAGGAGCTCGCTGACCTAGGGATCACATTGGAGAGTGAGCTATATACGGATATAGTTCTCCAGTCCCTTCCTTCCACTTACGCCCAGTTTATACTGAACTTCAACCTACAAGAAAAAGAGGTTGAACTATCAGAGCTCCTCAACATGCTGAGGAGCGCAGAGGGCACCCTACAGAAAGGTAGGGAAACATCCACTTTGTTTGTAGGAGGATCATCTTCTTCTAGGTCCAAGGCGAAAGCCAAGGGAAAGAAGAAGAAGGCCCCCGCCAAACCAAGGGGCGGTGTTGGTAAAGTGGATACGAAGGGAAAAGGCAAAGCAACAAAGATAGCGGGGAAGCTTGTGGATAAAGAAGAATGCTTCTATTGTCATAAGAAAGGACACTGGAAGAATGATTGCAGGGCCTGGAAGGCCAGAACACAGGAATTGAAGCAGGTTGCAGCTTCAGCTTCAGGTGTGTATGTTATTGAAAACTGTCTTTCAATAAACTCTACTTCCTGGGTATTGGATACCGGATCAGGATCTCATATCTGTAATTCTTTGCAGGCGTTGAGAAACCGTAGGGTTTTGAAGGCAGGTGACATGACCCTCAAAGTTGCGAACGGAGCTAGCATGGATGCTAAAGCCGTGGGGGACTATCACCTGGGAATGTCAGATGGACATGTTTTGGTTTTGCGCAATTGCTTTTTTGTACCCAACGCAACTTGTAATATCATTTCTGTATCTTTAGTTTCTAAAGAAGGTTATGAATTTGCGTTTGTAAGTAATGTTGTAAACATTCACCTTAATCAAGTATTGATTGGGTCAGGTACTCTGAGTAATGGTATATACGTGTTAAACCAACCACAGATTTTTAATGTTCAGAATACACACAAAAGAAAGTCTCCGGAAATAAATCAGACTTTCTTATGGCATTGTAGATTGGGTCACATCAATGAGAGAAGGTTGACTAAGTTACATACAGAAGGATATTTGAATGCGTTCGAATATCAATCGTATGCCACTTGTCAATCTTGTCTCAAAGGAAAGATGACAAAGACTCCGTTTACTGGACATGGAGTAAGAGCGAGCGAGCTCTTGGGACTCGTACACAGTGACGTGTGCGGTCCAATGTCTACACATGCCCGAAGCGGACATTCTTACTTCATTACTTTTACGGATGACTTCTCAAGGTACGGTTATGTCTTCTTAATGAAACATAAGTCCGAGGCCTTTGGAAAATTCCAGGAGTATAAGAATGAAGTAGAGAAACAGACCGGCAAAAGTATTAAGATTCTAAGATCGGATCGAGGTGGAGAATACTTAAGTGCCGAGTTCCTGGACTATTTAAAAGAGAACGGAATTCTCTCTCAGCTTACTCCTCCATACACCCCGCAACATAACGGTGTATCGGAGAGACGGAACCGCACCCTATTGGATATGGTGCGGTCCATGATGAGTAACGCTGAGTTGCCGCGATCATTCTGGGGATATGCGCTAGAATCAGCAGCATACCTTTTGAACCAAGTTCCGACTAAGACTGTGCCTACCACCCCATATGAAATGTGGAGTGGGAAGAAACCCTATCTTCAATATCTGAAGATCTGGGGATGTCCAGCTTTTGTCAAAAAGCAGCATGCGGACAAACTCGAGGCACGCTCAGTACTGTGCAAGTTTGTGGGATACCCAAAGAACACCAGGGGGTATCTTTTCTACTACGCAGAGGAACAAAAAGTCCTTGTTTCTCGTAATGCCCACTTTCTAGAACACCAGTTCTTGGAAAAGGAAATTAGTGGGAGCGCAGTAGAACTAGAAGAAATTCCAGAACCACAGACTATTACTGAAAGGTTAGTGGAACCAGAGGGTTCAACAGAACAGGACATTCCTACGCCGCTCCGCAGGAGTAGTAGGCAGTCTCATCCGCCCGAGAGATACTGCGGTTTTCTCATAGACGGGGATAGAGAGGATTGCATCATAGATTATGATGAGCCTACTAGCTTCCAGCAGGCCGTTCAGAGCGTTGACTCAGTGAAATGGCTGGATGCAATGCGGACCGAAATGGAGTCCATGTACACCAACAAGGTATGGACGTTGGACATTGCTCCAGACGGGGTAAAACCCGTAGGATGCAAGTGGATCTTCAAAAGGAAGATTGGTGTAGATGGACAGGTTGAGACCTATAAAGCTAGGCTGGTAGCAAAGGGTTTTCGTCAAAGACCTGGCTTGGACTACGACGAAACCTTTTCTCCAGTAGCCATGCTGAAATCCATTCGGATCCTTCTTGCCATTGCTGCCTTCCACGATTATGAGATCTGGCAAATGGACGTAAAGACAGCTTTTCTAAATGGAAATTTAGAGGAGTGTGTCTATATGGACCAGCCAGAGGGTTTCATTCAGAGTGGGAGCAGCGGAAAGGTGTGCAAGTTGCTTAAGTCCATCTATGGACTAAAGCAGGCATCGCGGAGTTGGAACATCTGCTTTGATGAGACGGTCAAAGAATTTGGCTTTATCAAAAATCCAGATGAACCATGCATCTATAGTAGATTTGTAGCGAGAACTGTAGTATTCCTCGTTTTATACGTGGATGACATTCTCTTAATAGGAAATGATATTCCTATGCTACAATCTGTCAAGGGGTTCTTGTCACAAAGGTTCTCCATGAAAGACCTGGGTGATGCCTCATACATCCTGGGGATCCGGATCCATCGTGATAGATCCAAGAGGATATTGGGACTTTCTCAGTCCAGGTACATCGACACCGTACTGAAAAGATTCAGTATGGAAGATTCCAAGCGTGGTAACCTACCAGCTTGTCACGGGATCACCCTCTCTAAAGAGTTGTCTCCCAAGACTGATTTGGAGAGGGATCGCATGTCTATTATACCCTACGCTTCTGCGGTAGGCTCTATAATGTATGCGATGTTGTGTACCAGACCGGATGTAGCTTATGCACTGAGTGTGGTAAGCCGGTATCAGTCAAACCCTGGGGAGAAACACTGGATAGCGGTAAAGAACATTCTCAAGTACCTGAGAAGGACTAAGGAGATGTTCTTGGTGTATGGCGGAAAAGACCTCCAGATCGAGGCCTTTGCTGACTCCAGCTTCCAGAGTGACAAGGATGATTCCAAGTCCATGTCGGGTTTTGTCTTTACCCTCAATGGAGGGGCGGTGTGTTGGAAGAGTTCCAAACAAGAAACCGTTGCAGACTCGACGATGGAAGCGGAATACATCGCTGCATCTGATGCCGCAAAAGAAGCTGTCTGGATGAGGAAGTTCTTGAAAGAACTTCAGGTGGTTCCGTCCATTGTTGATCCAATACCTCTGTATTGCGACAACAACGGGGCTATAGCTTTAGCGAAGGAACCCAGGTCCCATCAGAAATCCAGGCACATCTTAAGGCGGTATCACCTGATCAGGGAGATCGTAGATCGCCAGGAGATCGAGGTTCGGAGAGTCGCTTCAGAAGATAACACTGCTGATCCATTCACCAAGGCCCTGCCCCAGACTCAGTTCGAGCGGCTGATCGAGATGATAGGTCTTCGATACGCCAGTACATGGCCTTAGTGCAAGTGGGAGATTGTTAGTGTATATGCCCTAGAGGCCATTACTGTATCATACTAGTTTGTATATTACTTAATGGATGCTTGGGATATTCACCTTGTATATACAATCTTGCTCAAAATAGTAGTATGCTACTTGGTTTGTTTCTACTTCAATGTGTACTTGTGTTTATTTCAGTATATCACTTATACGCATTAGTGGAGCCCTTAGGATCTTTGCTTGATTACCAGCGTTGTGATGGCAGTCACACTAGTGGGGGCTGGGTAATCTATAAGCACATCCTTATTCAGGTCCCTGGTCGCAGGACTATCGAGACAGGGCATCGATACTCCGGAGTAGACCAGCGCATGCGCTTCTCATCCCAGTGTGGGAGACGGTCTGTCCCACAGCCGTCAGTACGTCGTACTTGAGATAGTATGCGGGTGCTCGTTAGGTTACGGGTACACTGGACAGGACTCGTCGGGAACTGACTAGTTGGTATTATACCTATCGTCAGTTATCAGTTCCCAGGTGACATGAGTACAGCTTAGTCCGCTGACTTGACACTGTCACTCCGCCTCGAGTGTGTTCCCACTGTACTTTGATCACTACCCTACCACGGCTCAAAGGAGTCGTGCAAACAGGTGGTGGTTGGGTGCAGTCCCGAAGCACTTGGAGGCAGTGACGGTTAGACAGGATTCGTCTCTCCCGGTATTGGGGGTTGACATCGCGCTGTGTCTAGGAGAGCCATTACACGAGTAGTCCCTGGCCAGGGCAAACGAGATATACTGGTAGGTTTCCAGTGTTATCTCAGGGTGTATTGGGCTTCACTCCGGCCCGACTTGTACCGCTATTGGGGGACTGACGTTTACCGCCCCCTAGGCCCGCCATGCGATGTATCAGACGAACAGACCGGACTGTACGGAGAATGTCACGCTCAGGCTCAGTAGGAGTTCAGATGGGTTTCGCCTCGTCGGTCTTCTTGTCGGCATTACCTGGGGACCGTTACGCACAGCTAGTGCCGCTTGCGGTCTGTGGTTAAACCCACTGCCAGCGTAGTGTCGAGTCTTTAGAGTCCCACACAGAAAGCTTTTCGCCTTTAGGCAAAAGAGTAGAGGTCGCATGGTATTGCGACAGGTCGCATGGTTTTGCGACAGGGTTCGGTCACATCCGTGCACTTGTGCACGTACAGTGTCCGGACAGTTTACACTAGCGGGCTTTGGTTTAAGCCAGATCCTAGTGTACCTTATGGGATTGGATTTATCCAGTTTGCATTCGTGTTCCTCGGAACGCGGATGCGGGTGTGTATGCACAGTTGACAGGGAGGCAGAGGCAGTGGATTCTCATTAGGGTTGTTGACAGTTGACCGTTGACTTTTGACTTTTTGCTCAACCCTAATGAGAATATGATATGTGATTAACTATTATATTAATTAAGTATTATGGTGATATGGTTGTTGACTTGTTGACTTTTGTTGACTTGTTGACTTTGGTGACTTGTTGACTTTTGTTGACTTGTTGACCGGTTGACTAGGCTTGACTAGTTGACCATCATGATAACCATGGTTATCATTTCATGCCAAAGACTTTTTTCTTGCTTGCTTTTTGAGTAAAATGAGTGCATGATATGATAACCTTATGGTTGCTTCTAACCATCACCAAAAGACTTTTTTGATATGATGAGTTATGATCACTTTGGATTATGAGAGGGTGAGAGAGAAAAGAGAGCCTCATTCTTTCTTGCTCATTCTCTCTCTTGTTCTTGAGCTCTCACCCTCAACCTCTTGCTCCCTCTCTTGATCTATGGTTCTCTTGTCTCATGAGTTGAGAATCAAGAACCATAGATAAAATCCCATTCTACTTCCTCTCTACTCATTCTAGTTCACTAGGTTTAGCAAACCAAGTGAACTAGTTTCTTCAAAGACCGAAGAAGGAGCTAAAGGTTGGAGCTTTCAAGTGGATCTATCTTCGGCGTACGGAGACGACGAGAAGGAGCCATCGGACCACCACCGGAGCTTGAAGAGAAGGAGTTCAAGTTTAGGTATAACCATCTTCATCCGAGTAGCTAAACATCTTTAGCTTAGTTTGCTAGTTTTAGTTTAGGTAACGATCCCGACCGTAAGTTAGTCCATGTTGCCTCTTGCGATAAAAATTTTGATTTTATACCGTTTCCGCCTCCCCGTAAGAACCGGGGGTCGCAATATGGACTTACAGTCCTCTTGACCGTGGTAAGGTGGAAATCAAAGCACAGTGGGAATCACACAAGACTCTATGACGATCTCGGGTCTTCAAACTAACCTGTACCAGTGTCACCAGAGAACTGCTATCTGACGATAGGTATAATACCATCTAGGAGTTTTCGGTGAGTCCGTTCAGTGTACCAAGTCTCCACTGAGCACCTGTACACCATCTTTGATGTCCAACACCAATGGATATGAGATCATCCATCGCCCATCATATGGGTCAAGATGCGTGTACGCTAGTCTACTCTGGAGTATCGATGCCCTGTCTCGATACACCATCGACTAGGAACAGTTATAGGATGTACTCATGGACTACCCTGGCCCCACTAGTATGATCTCATCATAGTCCTAGTAGTCGAGTACATATCCTAAGGGCTTTATCAACATGTGAGAGCAAGACAGTAAACTAATACAAGTCAACATGTTAAGACAAAGTGAAACCAGATAACATGCTATCATGTCGATCAAGAAAGTCCTCTCTATATATATCCAAGCATCCATTATAATATACATCATATGTACAACAATGGCCTCTAGGGCATATATATAACTAACACTTGTGTGGAGTGTTTTCTTCATCTTCATCCTTGATCAAGTGAAGCTTGGAGCTTGAGCAAAGGGACTTCGTGGTGGATCATTATGGACTTGGAAGGAAACAAGCCAACCGGTTCAAACCCTACTCTATTCAAGGAGTCAAGGAGGAGGTCTACAATGGTTGTATTTCTCCTCACTTAGCGTTAGACACTACATTGTATGAGATACTATATGATGTTACTCTATTTTTCTAGTTCGATCCATGGTTGGATTGTTTACCACCCCTTAAATTTTTGTTATAGCATGTGTGATGCAACCCATAACATAGGATGGTGCTATAGAATCCCTACAGTGGTATCAGAGCCAAGCTAGAAACTTAGACGATATTAGATTAATTACGAAACCGAAACAACTCCGAATTAACAATTTCTGCAACCCTGAAATTAAGCTCTCTGTCGATTTTTAAATGGGCTCGAAAAATTTTTAAACAACTGCAGAAGCTTGTATATGTTGCACTGAGAACACAGAACAAAATTGAGGCAATTCCCTCGGATTTCACCCGAGCACCATCACCGAAAACCCAGTGTGGCCGGGCCCTTTTGCCCAGAATCGCCTCGATTTTTTCATTTGCTCTGGTCTGTAGATTTTGGGGTTTCAGGTGTTGTTGGTTTAGGCCATGTGATGCTAATTTTGCTTAGGTGCTTATTTAGAGTATTTCGTAGTCATAATTTTAATATTGTTTTGGTAACTTGGACGATGTTAAACAATTCAAACGAACATCACACACCACCTCATTACCCTCGCTGGAAATTTTCCAAATGTTGGATTTTCCTAAGTTAAATATATTTGAACGTTCATGCAAGTAACCCTATAGACCCTCTAGAGGAACAAAACCCTAACTCGATTCTATGACCATAGAACCACGGTAAAACATTAGGGTTTGTCGTAGTCCTGTGGCGCCATAGGTGAGGCAAGGGTTCACTCTTCTACGGTTGGTCCATAGACACTGTGGCACGTTTTTGGGTATTTTAGCTTTGCTCAAGTGTTGAGCTCTCGGGGCAATTTGTGAGTGTTTGTTGACTCGATCGAAACATTTAACATTGTCTAGATATTTATGAATGTGATACAATAATTGGAATCTACACTAATTAGTTTCATAAAAAGTAATTAGTTGCGTGTAAATCTAATATTTTGGCCTCGGTAGAATCGGGAATCTTGTTGAATTGCCCGACTTCTTTTGAAAAGGTGTTTTCATGATTGAGACCTAAATATAAGATTTGCATTGTTAGGCATGAAATCCTGAATATGTGATATTCCGGGTTTATAATGTATAAAGGCAGTGTTGATTCCAATTGTTGTAGTTTTTCGATTTCTTTTCTGCGGCCGTAAGTGTAGTATGTGGTGTATCGCCGGTTTCGTTGCTATACATCAACGACAATTGGGGTACGCATACTTAGTTACGTTGATGTTATGTGATATTATGTGTTGCTGAGATATGATGTACAAGATCGACACGAATGAATGGCCAGGGGTTTTATGTGAGATGAGAGTTTTTCTTTTCATTCATGTAATATTCTTTTATTGGGGAACTTCCGGGTTGAGGCTGATGTCACCATTTTTGTATATTATTTACTTTTCCGCATTAGGATAGACCCAAGGAGGGGAGCACCAGTGACCGGGTTCTAGGGTTCAGTGGGAGGCCATCTCGAGGAGTCGAGACCGGATCTCCTAAACTCTAGAATTGGTAGGGTCACTTGCCGCTCTCGTAGGGGTCTAAGGGTGTGGGCTTGGCTATTCATTGCGACCGTGGAATCCGTACTTTCTATTATTGGCTAAATACAAAATACGGACCTCCTAGTATATCCTGTATTTTCATATATGTGCTTCTGCTGTTGATATTCTGTGATGTGATCACTTTATATGTTAAGACGAATGATGTATTATATATATGATATATAATAAACGTTGCTTATGTTTTGCATCCGCACTAGTCCCGCCCCGCTACGCCGTTAGTTAAGTAACCTAACGGTACATAATGGGACATTGTGGCGAATGCGAATGGCATAAGCGTATATTCTATTTTTGTTTCTTTTCTGTAATGGCTTAAGGACTTAAATGATGGGACAACATTAATAAGATTAATGTAAACAAAAGAAACCAAAAAAGAAGTTGTAGAATCAGATTTGAATCGTACTCGGCTTTTTTATGAAAAAGCATGATTTCAAAAAGCATAAGCCACTCCTTTTTAAACCATTAGATTCTACAACGATATCAAGTTCAAAGCGTTAAAGGTTTTCTTAAAAACTATTCGCAACCCTCCGTCATTTTAGGAAGTAGAGTACTTAGTATTCGTGCTGCGTATATTGACTATAGTTAAGGCGCAGTGTACGGTAGCTAAGTGATGTCTTCCTACACCGCATATGATGCGATTAATTAGGATATTCATATGATTATGTTGACTATGGTTAAGGGTCATATGGGTGGGTCTAGTTAATCACGAAATGATGGGAAGAACTTGACTAGTACTTATTGTTAGTTATGTATATGCCCTAGAGGCCATTGTTGTACATATGATGTATATTATAATGGATTCTTGGATATATAGAGAGAGGACTTTCTTGCTCGATATGATAGTATGCTGTCTGGTTTCACTTTATCTAAACGTGTTAACAAATACTGTTTTGTGATCACATGTTGATGAAGCCCTTGGGATATGTACTTGACAACTAGGACTATGATGAGATCATACTAGTAGGGCCAGGATAGTCAAGGAGTACATCCTATAACTGTTCTTAGTCGAGGGTGTATCAAGACAGGGCATCGATACTCCAGAGTAGACTAGCGTACACGCATCTTGACCCATATGATTGGCGATGGATGATCTCATATTCATTGGTGTTGGACATCAAAGATGGTGTACGGGTGCTCAGTGGAGACTGGGTACACTGAACGGACTCGCCGAGAACTCCTGGATGGTATTATACCTATCGTCAGATAGCAGTTCTCCGGTGACACTGGTATAGGTTAGTCTCTAGACCCGAGATTGTCATAGTTTCTTGTGTGATTCCCACTGTGCATTGATTTCCACCTTACCGCGTCCAAGAGGGCGTGCAAAACGGTGGCTTTTGGGTACAGTCCCGAATCACATGGAGGCAATGAGCAATAGGAGGGGTTTCGTCTCTCCCGGTATAGGGAGTTGATGTTGTGCTGTGTTCGATTGGCTATAACTGGAAGTCCCTGGCCAGGGCTGATATTGAGATTTATTGGTAAGTATTATCAATAGTTTCTTGACCCGTTATGATCCTTACATTGACACGACTTATCGGTTACTGGGGTCTGACGTTTACCACCCCTAGACTAGATATGCAACATATCAAACGAAGAGATCGGACTGTACGGTAGTGTTTACTGATTGGATTTACAGGAGAATGTACAGACTGGCTTGTTGATCTTCTGATCGCTCAATACCTGGGTGGCTGTTACGTTTAGCTGGCCGCTTGCAGCTTGTAGGTGTTTGATATGATCATCACCTGCTGCTGGCGTATTGACGATTCTTTAGAGTCCTACACCGAGGTTTCCTGGCTCAGGAAAAACGGAGTAGGAGCACATATATGATATGTGCGGGAACAAGAATAATACGATATGAGATACCGTATTCTATTCTCGCAATATATGATATCGGCCGGGTATATGTGATATAGCCGGGTCATCGAATCAAGTGTTGATTCGATGAATCGGTACTTGTTATATTAGTCGGTTATATGCTATATAGCCAGATTGTCGGATCAAGTGTTGATTCGATAATTTAATATATAATTATATATGTGATATATTACATTATGTTAACTAATATAAGCTCGCTTTATTGATTCATTTTCTCACCGGATAATGCATTGATATATATATGCGATATATGTTAATTGTATTATTTTATTTTATTGCAAAATATATTATATATGTGATATATAATATTGTAACAAGTTAGGGTTACAAATACAACATGTTTTGTGGAGATTAAAACAAGTTAGGCTTTGATTTGGGTTAGCATTTGGGTTAGCTTTTTCATGAAGCTTCTAGAAGCTTTATTTTGTTTTAAGCTTAGATATTTTGTATTGATATTTTGTATAGATATTTCTTAACCCAACCCAAACCCTTTACCCTAGTTAATTCTCTATAAGGGTTAAGTCTTCATTCTTAACCCTAGGTTGGATTTGTAACCACAACAATAATTCAATATTCATCACAAAAGCTTTCTTCTTCTTCTTCCTCCTTGAAAAAGCTTTTTAGCTTTTTGTGATTTGATGATTTAAAGTGAGAAATTGAAAACAAAAGAGTGTAATTTCTACTTCATCATCCTCATCTATTCTAGCCACTTAGATTAGGGTGTCCACTTCATTAATACTTGATTAGAGAAGTGAGAGCTTCAGTTTGAGATTCTTCAAGGTAGATCATCTTCGAAAAGGAAGACTTCAAGCATGAATGGATCATTCGACTTGTGGAGCCTCTCTTGAGTCTGGGAGATCATGGATCGCGGTAAAGGGACTACTACTCGGAGCTTATGAAGAGAAGGAACGGACTACAAAGGTTGTAATCCCTCTCTCTTAGATGTAAAGTTGTTTACATGCAAAGTTAACCCTAATTCTCTAGTTAAGATCTTGGTTAGGGTTTGTTTAGCACCCCAAAAATTTTAAAGAAGCATGTTTGATGCTTGCCAAAACCTTGCTAAGGTGCTATGGTATCAGAGCTACTAGACATCGGATGTCGACCTATGGGGGGTTCTCACTGTGTGACAGTATGGCGAAGCATAGGCTCTTACCCCCAGGGTGTCCCGAGACCGGAAGGTGTTCCGACGGGTTGTAGTCCTCGCGAGGGGGCATGCATAAAAAGTAGCAGCTGAGGGACCCGTTGGTGCCACGGTGACCCCATTGGATGGGATGGCTGCCTGACCAACATGGTAACAGAGCCAAGCTGGAGCATTAAGAGTTGTCTAGATGAAATTAGAAGTCCGATCGAACTCCGAAACGCCGAAATGACCCCTTTTCTATAAATTTTTCAAAAGTTGACATTTTTCATATTAAAAATACTCAGAAAATCATGCAGGGAATTTTATGGACCCACTTGAAAAAAGTGTACCTAACTCGCTACAGTGACCGCGTGACCGCGGCCAAAACCTGGTTTTGGCGGCGGTTCCGCGGCGCCACTGTGGAGGCTTGGGACGGGTACTTCAGCGACGGTCCATAGGTGCTGGGGCATGCTACTGGGAATTTTTTTTTCTGCTCAAGTGTTGAGCTCACTGGGGTATTTCGGGAATGCGTTGTGTCTGTCGAATTATCTAACTTCGCCTAGTTATCTGTGATGTTTATGTGTTGCTGTCATATATTATATTGGATCGTTGTGTATTGAATAGCCGGGGGTTTTATGTGAGATTAGAGTTTTCTTTTTAATTCATGTAAAATTCATGTGTATGTAATATTCTTTTATTGGGGCACTTCCGGGTTGAGGATGATGTCACCGTTGTATATTATTTACTTTTCCGCATTAGGGCAGACCCAAGTCGGAGGGCACAAGTAACCGGGATCTAGGGTCCAGTAGGAGGCCATCTCGAGGAGTCGAGACCGGGTCTCCCAACCCTAGAATTGGCAGGGTTACTTGCCGCTCTCGTAGGGGTCTAGGGATGTGGATTTGGCTATTCATCGCGACTGTGGAATCCGTGTTTTATACAGGCTCAAAATAAAACACGGATGTCCTAGTATATCCAATATTTCATATGTTGACTTCTGCTGCAATATTCTGTGATGAGATCATATTACTGCCTGAGACGAATGCTTATACTATATGTTGATATATAAATATTGCTGCTTTCATTTCTTCTGTGATGCTTAGGAAGTTTAAATGATGGGTTTTATTAATGAGATTAATAAAAGAAAAGAAACCTAAAAGATGTTGTAGAATCAAATTTTCAAAAAAGGTAGCTACAGTTTTTGCTTTGCATAGAGGTATTCCTTGTAGAATATCCAGCACCTTATTCGATAAGGAAAGAGCCGAGATCCCTTCACCGGGAGTGAACTCTTTAGCAAAACTGGCAGATACTACAAACTCACGGTTTAGTTTTTGATTGCTTCTATAGTTCTTGCTTTGCACGGCGGTATTTATGAAATATCCTGCACCTTATTCGATGAGGAAAGAGCCGAGATCCCTTCACCGGGGTGACCTCTTTAACGAAACTAGAAAATCCTCAAAAACACTCCTTTTCAAAATCACTTGTTTCTACAACGATATCAAGTTCATTACGCTCATGGTTTTTAGAAAAACCTGCGCTGCCCTCCATTATTTCAGTTAGGTGTTATTTTAGTATTCGTGCTATGGTAGTTTGGCCTCCGTCAAGGCGTAATATACATTGGCTGATTTAGTACTTACCGTATGCATGAAATACGATTGGATTAGGGTATTCGTACGGCGTTGTTTGGCCTCCGTCAAAGATCGTGCGGGTGGGTCGAATTCAATCAGGAAATAACGGGTTGAACTTGACTAGCGCCTTATGGGTAGTTTGGCCTCCGTCAAGGTCATAAGACGCTAGGGGTAAAAGATATTATCGGGAATTTCAAGTGTTGAAATTTGCAATGAGATTGCATACCTGCTATGAAATAGTTGGATCCCGATACCCACTGTGAGTAAGAGTTACTCCTGGGAGAGTTTTACACAGGACAATTAGCCAATCAAGTAGGTGTCTAGAAAGGTGTTAACGGGGTTATGCCTCTAGGAAAACTAGGTTTATTTTAATTAGGTCCGTGCGAAAGCACGGGGAACCTCCCTCAAAGTACCAACACTGATCTGGCTGAAAGATTGGCGAACTTGTATGGTCTAATTAATCCCGACTAATCTTACCTTTTAGGGTTTGAAGGAAGATTTGATTAAAATAGTGGGAGCCATCCTGATTAGATAAGATAATAACCAATCTAATCTTGCAAGAGCGCACGCTAAAGTGTTTTCTTCTCTCTCTCTCTTTCTATCCAGGTAGCGACCATGTCAGGCCTTTATCAAGATAATAATATGGATGTATTGACCGAACCTGCTTGTTATACTGAGCAGGGGAACGTTGGTTCCATTCTTTCTTATAATTGTTATAAGACTGAACAGGAAATAAGGGAATACCAGAATTCATAAGCCGCCCAAACGAAGAATAAACATGTTGATGTATCTTCTTCGGAAGTGTTAGTTACCGAGAACTGTTTCTCAGTTCACTCTATGTCTTGGGCATTGGATACCGGATCAGGATCCCACATATGCAATATATTGCATGGGCTAAAGAAAGGTAGAGAACTGGGAATGGGTGATCATTCCGTAAGAGTAGGGAATGGTGTAAATGTTGCAGCCAAAGCAGTTGGCGAATATCATCTTGTATTACCCAGTGGTAATATATTGATTCTGAACGAATGCTATTATATTTCGAACATGATATGCAACATTATATCTGTTTCTTTATTAAGTAAAGAAGGATATAATTTTGTAATACAGGATAATGTTATGAACATCTTCCTAAATCAAAAGTTGATTGGATCAGGCTCGTTAAATAATGGCATATACCTTCTAAATCAAAACACAGTTCTTAATATACAGAATACACACAAGAGGAAAAGTTCAGAAATGAACGAATTTTTCTTATGGCATTGTAGACTTGGTCATATCAATGCAACATGACTAGCTAAGTTACATAAAGATGGTTATTTAAATGCGTTCGAATTATCATCTTATGAAACTTGACATTCATGTCTCAAAGGCAAAATGACCAAAACTCCGTTTAGTGGACACGGAGAAAGAGTTACGGAACTCTTAGGACTGATACATAGTGATGTATATGGTCCCATGTCTACACATGCCAGGAACGGTTCTTCCTACTTCATTACATTCACTGACGATCTCTCAAGATACGGACATGTGTTCCTGTTGAAACACAAGTCTGAAGCTTTTGAGAAATTCAGAGAATTTAAGAACGAAGTAGAGAACCAAATGGGTAAAAGTATTAAGATCCTTCGATCTGATTGAGGAGGAGAATACTTGAGCAATGAGTTCCTGGATTATCTAAAAGAAAATGGGATTCTCTCTCAGCTTACTCCTCCTTATACACCACAACACAATGGTGTATCGGAACGGAGGAATCGTACCCTATTAGATATGGTACGCTCTATGATAAGCACTGCTGAGTTACCTATTTCCTTTTGGGGCTATGCGCTGGAGACAGCTGCATACCTTTTGAATAGAGTTCCAACCAAATCAGTGCCTACCACTCCATATGAGATATGGAATGGGAAGAGGCCAAGTCTTAATTTTATTCAGATATGGGGTTGTCCGGCCTATGTGAAAACATAAAATCCGGACAAGCTCGAGGCAAGGTCTGTTTTGTGCAAGTTTATTGGATATCCCAAGTATTCGCGAGGGTATATCTTCTACCGCTCCAAGGAACAAAAGGTATTTGTTTCTCGACATGCCACCTTTTTAGAAAAGGAATTTCTTGCAAAAGAAATTAGTGGCAAGAAGGTAGAACTGGAAGAAGTTCCAGCTACACAAACTTGTAAGGTTACTAGGCAGTATCACAAGGCTCATAAGGCATCAACCATGCCAAATCTAAATTTTTTAAAGTGCCGAACAACCTAAAGCAAGGATCTTTGCTCGAGACTTAGGGTAAACATAGCAAGTAAACAACTTTACTTCTAAGAGTTAGGGATTACAACCTTTGTAGTCCATTCCTTCATTTCATAAGCTCCGTTTAGACGTCCCTTCGCTGCGATCATCAAGTATCCGGACTCTAGAGAGGCTCCATGAAGAGAAAGATGCAAACTTGCTTCCGATCTTCAACAACTAAGATGATCTACCTTGAAGAAACTCAAACTCAAGCTCTTGCTTCACTAATCAAGTATTAGCAAAGCAAACACCCTAATCTAAGTGTCTAGAATAGATGAGGACGATGAAGTAGGAATTTAGCTCTCTTTTGTTTTCTTTATCTTACTTAAAATCATCACAAACCCAAAATCTAGAAAGCTTTTCAAGAGCAAGAAGAAGAAGAAATCTATTTGTGATGAATAATGAATTAATTATCATTGTTACAAATCAACCATGGGTCAATCATGAAGGCTTAACCCACGTAGAGAGTTAACTAGGGTAAAGGGTTTGGGTTGGGTTAATAAATATCAACACAAAATATCATAGTCAAAGTCAAAACTTCAAGAAACTTCTTGAAAGCTTCATGCAAGCTTAACACTAATCCAAATCCTAACTACATTTAAACTCCACAAAACATGTTGCATTTGTAACCAAAACATGTTACAATATTATATATCACATATACAATATTTATTGTAACAAAATAAAATAATACAATTAACATATATCACATATATATCAATGTATTATCCAAGTGAGAAAAAGAATCATTAAGTGAGCTTTTATTAGTTAATGTAATATAATATATCAAATATATAATTATACATTAAATCATCGAATCAACACTTGATCCGATAATCCGGCTATTTCATAAATAACCGACTAATATAATCTGTATTGGGTCATCGAATCAACACTTGATCCGATGACCCGGCTATATCACATATAGCCGGTCGATATCACATATCGCGAGAATCTAATACGGTATCGCATACACGTATTATTCCCGGTCCCGCACATATCACATATGTGCTCCTACTCCATTTTGCCTGAGCCAGGAAACCTCTGTCTAGGACTCTAAAGAATCGTCAATACGCCGGCAGTAGGTGATGATCATATCAAACACCCACAAGCTGCAAGCGGTCAGCTAAACGTAACACCCACCCAGGTATTGAGTGATCAGAAGATCAACAAGCAAGCCTATATATTCTCTTGCGAATCCAATCAGTAACACTCCCGTACAGTCCGGTCTCTTCGTCTGATATGTCGCATATCTCGCCTAGGGGTGGTAAACGTCAGACCCCAATAGCTTGATAAGTCGTGTCGATATGAGGTCCATAACTGTTCGAGAAACTACTGATAACACTTACCAGTAAATCTCGGCAACCTTGGCCAGGGATTTCCAGTTATAGCCAATCGAACACAGCGCAACATCAACTCCCTATACCAGGAGAGACGAAACCACTCCTATCCCTCATTGCCTCCATGTGATTCGGGACTGTACCCAAAAGCCACCGTTTTGCACGCCCTCTTGGACGTGGTATGATAGAAATCAAAGCACTGTAGGAATCACATAAGACTCTATGACGATCTCGGGTCTACAGACAAACCTGTACCAGTGTCACCAGGGAACTGCCATCTAACGTGAGGTATAATACCATCTAGGAGTTCTCGACGAGTCCGTCCAGTGTACCCAGTCTCTACTGAGCACCCGTATACTATCTCTGATGTCAAACACCAATGGATATGGGATCATTGATTGAAATGATTTCCGATTGTGTAATATGAAAATGTATATATAAATCACAACCAAAAATATTTTGATCGCAATCAATAACGGTGTCGATTGTAGCGCGTTAGTAAGTGCGGATCGTCCACAGGGAAAGTGTAATCGTTCGTGTTTCGATTTAGATTAGTTGAAACTTTAAAGAAAAGAAAACAAACAACAATTCATGATTTAAAGATTTGAAGTTAATGAATTAGAAAAAACTAGTCTAAATCAAGAAACGATAAAATCAAGAATAGAGTATTTGTGATGATTTCCAAATCAATTATCAAGAATCGAAATGAGGCTCGTAGGAATCGATCGGATCTATAGATGTGATGAAATCTAGCGATTACGTATTCTTATCCATCGATGAATTGATACTAGATCGATGATGATCGGCGAGAATTAGGGATTTCTTGTGAAACTAGGGTTTCAACATCTATCCCTTGTTCCTTCGTCGATATCATTCACATTCTAGCCTCTAGTAAATTCAAGAATCGATCGTGGATCCCTAATTTCGAGCGATCACAACCAAGAAAGCATCGCAACGAAACTAGGTTGTCGATTCTTCAATTTGCTAGGGTTTACAAAACTCGTAGGACTTAAGAATCGTTTTAAGATTTGTTACATCATCAATTTATTAATCGTCTCAACTCCTTTACGAGCGGAGTTTTACTCAAACATCACAACAAGAACGACAATCACAAATTGAGATCGAATCATCATGCAAGAATTTAAAGAAAGCAAGATTAAAGAATTTCACCTTTTATTTATCAACAATTCCGTTACAAATCGCTCAAGAACTACAAGAGGAAGAACTCGATCGTCGATTTGGCTTCGCTCGTCTTCTTGAGTCGCGGATCGGCTTGGATCACTTGCTCGATTGAAGATCGGCTCCACTCCTAAAAGGTTGAAGGCTTCTCGCTTGAATGGTTCTCGGGATCTTGAATTTGGCTTGGATTTTGGATTAGGGTTTGAGGCACAAGTTGTGTCACTCAACTTTTGTTAGAAATGGGGGAGATGAAGAACAACCATTAACACTAGATCTAGGCTCTTTTTTATAGACTTTCAAAACCCTAGATCTTGGATTCAAAATTTGAATTTCCCTCCAAAAGTTTGTTAAAGAGAGCCTTCTAGAAATAGTTTGTTAGGCCGAGCCTTCTAGATGAAGCCACGTGGAGAATCGGGAGTCTTCTGGAAACTTGGGCCGTTACATAAGAGCACGTGATGAAATTTGCACCCTTGATGACGTCAAGCCGCCGTGGATCCGCGGCGCAAGCAGGCTCCGGCCGCGGATCCGCGGCTCGTGTGAAGCTTTGGGGCTTATGGCTTCTGTGATGATTTTGGGCTGACTTTGTGGCCTTTTTCTGATATGTTGAATTGTATAATTCCCTCTAGATTGCTACCAGCTCTCAAGTCTTTGAGTTGGCGTAATTTTTTATCAGCACTACGACAATTTTGGCCTTTCTTCTGGAATTTCCTGCACAGTCTCCGAAACAAGTGTTGCGCAATACAAGAATGATGCGATGCCATGATAAACAGTTAATTTCCCTTAAAGTGCCGGTTTTGAAGTATAACACATGTAATCTGGTATTTCAGGACTGTTTTTTCTAATATGTGCAATATGAATACCGAACACCTCTAGATGAATGCACAAGATAGGGAAATTGTCGTGTTAAAAATGCAGTATTTTTGACTGATCAAATTCCCCCAAACTTATTTTCGGTCGTCTCGAGCGAACTGTTTTATTAAAAAGAGAACGATAAAATAAAGAAAGAGTAACTAGCACACTTTCGTAGGCAACACGATTGCACTGAGCACGTGCAACAAGCCTTTAAACCTCTAGGTGTCCCTAGTAGGAGGAGTGTTGTCTCCTGAGGGTTTTCAGCGGATTGCACCCACAAAATCCAATAATAAAAGAAAGATCATGAATATTACATTTAAAGAAAAGAATTGTAAAAGAAAAGCCTTGAAAGTTAGGGTTTCCAACTAAGCTAGTTTTTCGGTTGTCATGAGCCCTATCTTAATAGTCATGAAAAGATGTCAGAAATCATATCATCCCGCAATAAAACATCGTCTTTATTCTTCATTCCTATCTTTCTTCCAAACATCAATCATATAACCCTACGTGTGTGTAATATACATCCCTACACTCAGAGAATTCAATTCAAGCTATCATACTCTTGTCCATCCACCTCAGTACTTTTTTAATTAATGAATATTTAGATGAATTTGCTCACACACTTTCATGCGACCGTTAATACTTCTTGAGGTACTAACCGACCGATTACTCATGTGCTTGCTTATTTGCTGTATTTTTCTCGTCTTGCACCATCTAAGGCTTAGCAGTGACTCCCAGACCAGTTGGCCTTAGGGCATTAGGTGAAGAGGCACCCTCGCTATAATTTTTTATTGCTGCCTTGGCGATAACAAAACCAGTGTCCATTTTTCTCACCATTTTATATTTTCTTCATCATTTTTTTTCCTTCATACATCGGCTTTTAGACAAGAGCATTTCAAGGTATCCTCTACTATCCCGAGTTTCAAGACGTGTGTAAGTGCGAATAGTAGGGTATCAACGTTCAAAATGTTTGGCTTCCAGAATAGAAACTATTTTTCAGACTTATTTTTATCCTCAGATTAGTGACTTTCTTCATCTTACTAACCCTTAAGACAACGGCTCATAACTACTTATTACTAGTTCGTATAAGAAAACTTCTAATTTTCTAAGTTTTCTTAAATTTTTCTAATCTTTTGGATGTAATTTTTCACTATCAAATCTTTTATTATCTTATTTATGTACAAAAATATTTTGATTTTTTTTGAATTTTTTTAAAATAATTTTTATAGGTTTTCAAAATGTTTTGTGCTTATGCAAAGTATGATGCAAATGATGCGAAAATAAGCACAAACCTCAAACTTGTTTTCAACAGTGTCCTCACTGTTGCCAACCACTATATCTACAAAACCTGTAAGCCTGGGAGGAATTTATTAGTGGGGGCAAAATATATAAGTGAAAATCCTCCCCCAAACTTATTTATGGCTCATCATTTTGCGTAAAAAATTTTTCTTTTCAAGAGCCAGATTATACCCCCCCCAAAACTTGAATTAAGCAATGTTCATCTTTGAAAATCACATGAGGGGGTCAAGAATCATTGGTCGATGCCAAGCTTTGCAAAGACCGAAAGTTAACACCAACCATTCAAAAATTTTATCAATGCAGTGCTCTGGTTGGTGGATGAAGAAGTGGGGAAAGGTTAAGTGCTGGAATAGAATGTGTGTGCGTCTCATTTTGGAAAGACGATGCAGTGAATGTGATGGATTACTCGCATTATTTTTACAGTTCAGAAGAAGGGGTGGAGGTTCGATTTCAATGATTGGGAGATGATTCATCTCAACACCCGTGTCATTCAAAAATGCGAGTTTATCAGCGAAGATCTCCTCAAAAGTTCCATCAATACCCCGATGAATAATGTCATCACAAAGTGCGGGGTGATCTTCAGACTCTAAAAGCAATTCATAATCAGTGTTAGTTGTTGACCCGGACATCTCGGTGGAAGAGTCCGTATGTGTATGATACATAGATGGGTCAAACAATAACGTATGAAAAGAGTCTAGATCGGTATCAGGAGGATCATCAAATTCGCTGCTGTCGACATCCATTAAGTCGACAGAACAGACCTGAGCAGTAGGTTCGGAGGGTACACTTTCCAACTTGTAAATGTTCAGCTCAATTGACCTATTCCCGAAGGATAGGGTCATAGAGCCATTACGACAGTTGATGATAGCGTTGGAAGTGGCCAAAAAGGGCAACCTAAAATCACCGGAATTTGATTCCGTGGGTTTGCTACAGGCTGTGTATCAATTACAATAAAATCCACAGGGAATACAAATTCCCCGATTTTTATTAACACATCCTCCAGTTCACCCCTACGTTTGGTGATTGATCGGTCAGCCATATGGAGAGTTATGCTCGAGGGCTTTAACACTCCGATACCTAACTGCTCATATACTGAATATGGAAGCAAGTTAACACTAGCGGCAAGGTCTAGTAGAGCACGGTTGATGTGTTTTTCCCCAATAGAAATAGAAATAGTAGGACAGCCAAGGTCCTTACGTTTTCGTGGTACTTGTTGGGGGAAATCCGTGTCTACAGTCTTTGCCGTGAATATCTTCTTGGGCTTTTGAGTTTTCCTCTTCCTACTGCACAAGTTCTTAAGGGTTTTCGCATAGGACGGAACTTGGTTGATGGCATCTAGGAGAGGGATGTTGATGTTAACATGCTTAAACATGTCCATAATATTCTCCATATGTGGACTCGATTTGTTAGCCCTTAACCGATTAGGATAAGGTGCTTTAGCAATAAGCGCTGGGTCCATCATAGGAGAAGGAATTGTGTGTGGACCCGATCCCAGAATAGAAGTGGGGATCATCTGTGGGGAACTAGAAGAGGTAGGCTGAGGTGGCGAGCCTTGTGGGAAACGAAGAATAGGCTCGCAAGAAGGTGGTGGGGTAGAAGAACTGGGGTCAGAATTAGAAGTAGAAGTGGAAGGAAAGGTCTCAGTCGTGGTATCATCGATAGATTTTTCTGTGTCATCAATCTCTTCCCCAACGTGATTGTCAAGCACTCTTCCAGATCTCAACGTGATTGCATTCACATGATGTGAATATCCAGGATTGGGCAAAGGATGAGCTGGAAGTTTCCCTTTCTCTCTTGTACTCATTTCGGCTTTTAGTTGTGCAATTTGTGCTTCCATCGATTTGATATTCTCATTTTGAGAGACAATGATCTTCATCACATTCTCGACGGAAGATTGCAAACTTGTCGTCCCTTGGATAGATTGTTTCATGAAAGTATCCAAGGTTTGTGCTAGAGCAGAGGTATTATCTGTACCGGTCAACTGCAAAGAGTTTTCATGTGGCGCAAAAGTGTTGGCCGGATTTTGGAAGTTTTGTGATTGGAAGGGATGCTGACTCAATTGAAGTGGTTGCTGTTGTGGTGGAGGGACCCTTTGGAAATTATTTTGGGTTGGAACCGTGTCTTGAGATTGTGATTGATTCCAAGCAAAGTTAGGGTGATTCCTCCAACCCTGATTATATGTGGAAGAAAATGGATCGTTCCTAGGCCTTTGAAATGCGGCATTGGTATGCTCTTGACCTTGAAACGGAGAGTTTAGTGGATATTCTTCCGTCAAATGATAAGGATCAGAACAACATCCACATACAGTTTTGGAGATTGACATTTGATTTAGGGCGGCGGCTAAAAATTTGTTTTCCATATTATCGAATTTCTTGTGTAATGCTGAAATTTCAGCTCTAACTCCTATTGAAATATCATTGCCATCCCTAGACGATTGACTCACACCCTCCCACTGTAAAGATTTTTCAGCGAAATCTTCTAGGAATTTCCAGGCTTCCCTATCATCTTTGGTCATGAAGTTGCCTTGACACATGGATTCAAGGGTCTGTCTTGTGTTAGGATTAATGCCCTCATAAATGATTCTGCACAGTTCCCATCTAGGGATTCCGTGATGTGGAAATTGGACTAACAGATCCTTGAAGCGTTCAAGACATTTTTAAAATGGTTCATTTGGAAGCTGGGTGAGTTGATTTATTTCGCTACGGACTCGAGCTGTTTTATGATGTGGGTAGAATTTCTTAAGGATTGCTTTGACGAATTCTTCCCAATTTGAAATGGAATGTGCGGTAGTGTTGTAAAGCCACTTCTCGGCTATATCGCACAAGGTAAATAGGAGAAGACGTAGACGCATAGCATCCATAGAAAGCTGTGAGGTACCCATCATTGCGTATACATTTTCAAATTTGGTGATAAAGGCATATGCGTCTTCAGACTCGAGACCATGAAATTTTGGTAGAAGGTTGATGTATTGGGGTTTAATTTCAAAATTTTCCCCGTTGGCTGGTGGAATGGAAAGACAGGTGGAAAGGGGACCTCGTGTAGGATAGCACCTCTCTTGGAGAGAGATGCGGGGTGGATTTTGCGCACCAACGGACGGCGGCAGAGTAGTGGTAAAGAAGTTCGATGGAGATAGATCCATCGATGTGGGTGTGGTGGTGGGTAAAGAAGAGGTAAATGTAGAAATACCGACTTTTGAGTTGATCAAGGGAACGTGGACTAAACAGGCACTAGACTCCCGTGTCCAGCCTATCTTGCACTAAAAAGGGTTAGTACAAGTGCCAGCGTGACTTATAATTAGGGGAAAGAATGAATGTGATTGGTGTTTGTTTTGAAAATGTACGGATTTTTGAAAAAATGATGCAATCACAACAAATGCAACAAGCAACCGTAAAATCAAGTGGTCACCTAGGTCAAAGCTCTAGACCGCTCCTAACTGCCAAAAGACAAGTCGTAGGATCAATCCTCCACTGCCTCTTTGTCTCTCTTGTAGCCAGGTTAGTGGGAGGTTCTCTACTACGTAAGTAGTGGGCCTAATTAAGTAACCACGAGCCTTCGACACACTTGCCTTAGACACCACAAAAGAAACGCGGATAAGCAATGAATTACCCACGGCCTTCTCTTGTCCTAAGTGAGCGCGACGGTCCTTAGAGTCATCTCTAGATATTTTTTAGTTAATGAGGGTAATGCGGATGCAAGTTTATGATTTTTGAGGCTTAGGAAGGGTAATGAACTCCCCACCTAATCTGAATTTGGCCGTGCCCCTTAATTTCCGTATTAATATGCAAACAACCAAAAATCAAAACACGCACAATTTATTTTGCTTTTTGTGGCGCTGCGATTTATTTGCAAAAAACCTGCAGCAAATTGTTAATTGGAGCAGATGAGGGAGAAGATAAGAAAGTACAGGAGTCACCTGAAAAGTTTTGTACACTGTAGCCCTAGGATGGCCGCGGAAACGCGGTGTGAGCTGGGTTTATGCCGTGGAAACGCGGTGGCTCTACAAGATCACTGCACAGAAAATTCACAGAAGGCCCCTGTTCACTTACTCAGATCTCTGGAAATTTCAGAAATTTTTTTTCCACAGCTCCAAAGATTCTAGATTTCCTCGCAACAAATCACAACAAATCGTTTAGTATTTTGTGCGAATTTTGATCTAAAAATATAGTTTGAATAAACTTTTCAACTCAAATTTCAAAATACGAACAATTAGCGCACTATCCCCGGCAACGGCGCCATTTGACTGAAACGATTCCCGATTGTGTAGTATGAAAATGTATATATAAATCACAACCAAATATATTTTGACCGCAATCAATAACGGTGTCGATTGTAGCGCGTTAGTAAGTGCGGATCGTCCACAGAGAAAGTGTAATCATTCGTGTTTCGATTTAGATGAGTTGAAACTTTAAAGAAAAGAAAACAAACAACAATTCATGATTTAAAGATTTGAAGTTCAAGAATTAGAAAAATCTAGTCTAAATCAAGAAACGATAAAATCAAGAATTGAGAATTTGTGATGATTTCCAAATCAAATATCAAGAATCGAAATGAAGCTCATAGGAATCGATCGGATCTATAGATGTGATGAAATCTAGCGATTACGTATTCTTATCCATCGATGAATTGATACTAGATCGATGATGATCGACGAGAATTAGGGATTTCTTGTGAAACTAGGGTTTCAACATCTATCCCTTGTTCCATCGTCGATATCATTCACATTCCAGCCTCTACTAAATTCAAGAATCGAACGTGGATCCCTAATTTCGAACGATCACAATCAAGAAAGCATCGCAACGAAACTAGGTTGTCGATTCTTCAATTTGCTAGGGTTTACAAAACTCGTAGAACTTAAGAATCGTTTTAAGATTTGTTACATCATCATTCTATTGATCGTCTCGACTCCTTTACGAGCGGAGTTTTACTCAAACATCACAACAAGAACCACAATCACAAATTGAGATCGAATCATGATGCAAGAAATTAAAGAAAGCAAGATTGAAGAATTTCACCTTTTATTTATCAACAATTCGGTTACAAATCGCTCAAGAACTACAAGAGGAAGAACTCGATCATCGATTTGGCTTCGCTCGTCTCCTTGAGTCGCGGATCGGCTTGGATCACTTGCTCGATTGAAGATCGGCTCCACTCCTAAAAGGTTGAAGGCTTCTCGCTTGAATGGTACTCGGGATCTTGAATTTGGCTTGGATTTTGGATTAGGGTTTGAGGCACAAGTTGTGTCACTCAACTTGTGTTATAAATGAGGGAGATGAAGAACAACCATTAACCCTAGATCTAGGATCCTTTTTATAGACTTTCAAAACCTTAGATCTAGGATTCAAAATTTGAATTTCCCTCCAAAAGTTTGTTAAAGAGAGCCTTCTAGAAATAATTTGTTAGGCCGAGCCTTCTAGATGAAGCCACATGAAGAATCAGGAGTCTTCTGGAAGCTTGGGCCGTTACATAAGAGCACGTGAGGAAATTTGAACCCTTGATGACGTCAAGCCGCCGCGGATCCGCGGCGCAAGCCGGCTCCGGCCGCGAATCCGTAACTCGTGTGAAGCCTCGGGGCTTGTGGCTTCTGTGATGATTTTGGGCTGACTTTGTGGCCTTTTTCTGATATGTTGAATTGTATAATTCTCTCTAGATTGCTACCAGCTCTCAAGTCTTTGAGTTGGCGTAATTTTTTATCAGCACTATGACAATTTTGGCCTTTCTTCTGGAATTTCCTGCACAGTCACCGAAACAAGTGTTGCGTAATACAAGAATGATGCGATGCCATGATAAACAGTTAATTTCCCTTAAAGTGCCGGTTTTAAAGTATAACACATGTAATCTGGTATTTCAGGACTGTTTTGCTAATATGTGCAATATGAATACCGAACACCTCTAGATGAATGCACAAGATAGGGAAATTGCTGTGTTAAAAATGCAGTATTTTCGAATGATCAATCATCCATCGCCCATCATATGGGTCAAGAAGCGCATACGCTAGTCTACTCTGGTATATCGATGCCCTGTCTCGATACACCTACGACTAGGAACTTTTGAAGGATATACTTAGCGGCTACACTGTCCCCACTAGTATGATCTACATCATAGTCCTGGTAGTCAAGTACTCATCCTAAGGGCTTTATCAACATGTAACATAGAGACAATCAGAGTACAAGTTAAGATAAAGAGCAACCAGATAGCATACTATCATGTCGAGCAAGAAAGTCCTCCCTATATATGTCCGCGCATCCACTACAATATACATCGTATGTACAGTAATGGCCTCTAGGGCATACATATAACTAACAATCTCCTACTTGCACTAGGGCCATCTGTTGTGGTATCGCATACCCAACAATCAGCTGTGGTTGAAATATCTCATAATAAACTATCCCATAAAAGTCTCTACTTTGAAATAGGCCTTTGTGAGTGGATCCGCGTTGTTGTCCTCTATGTCTACTCTCCTAACCTCGATCTCCGTGGAGATCAATCATCTCCATGATCAGGTGATACTGGCTAAGAATATGTCTGGATCACAGATATGATGGGGGTTCCTAGGTCTAAGCCACAACTCCTTTGTCACACAATGGTAGGAATGAAATTCATCTCATGAACTCAAATATATCCAGACTGCCGATTTGGTAGAATCCTTGGTAACGATGTATCTTGCCTTTAATCGTCTAGTAAGTCACGATATCTAGCTTGGAACTCTTCCAACATACCGTCCCTCCACTGAGGGTAAATACAATGCCTGCGACTGACATTCAGTCGACCTTACCACTCTGGAACCATTCCAGTGATTCTCCCAAGGATCGATTGATACCATCTCACTACAACTAGTGAGAATCCTAACATCCAATTACATCTATCTCATAGATCCAAAACCTAGGATTTAGGAGATATCACTTTGATCCTTATAGAGAATCCCTGTGCTAAGAGGAGATTGACCGAGCGTAGCAAAGGAAACTCCTTTACTATCAAGAGTATGTCATCCACGTACAATACGAGGATGACCACCATACTCTCAACTACCCTTTTATATATACAAGGTTCATCTACAATTTTGATGAAGTCAAACTCTTTGACTACCCCATCAAAAGACGTTCCAACTCCACGATGCCTGCTTTATCCCATAAGGCAACTTGCACACGTTTCCGCTGCTCCCATTGTCTACGAAGCCCTATGGCTGTGTACTTATAGACGCTCTTTTCTAAATCATCATTTAGTAAAGCTGTCATGATACCCAACCGCCAGAAATCGTAGTCATGGTATGTAGCAATGGCAAGTTGTATCTGGATGGACTTATGCATAGCTTTGAAAGTCTTAACTTTTCCATGTACACCAAGTAATCTTCTCAAGATATACTTGCCCCTGATGGGGATTTAACCCTTCAAATAAAGCAACAAAAGTCCATACTTTGTTGGTGTAAAATGATTCCATCTCAGATCGCATTAGCATCCATCCATTCTTACAGAGTCCCCACTTTTGATGGCCTGCTCGAAACTAGTTAGTTCATCATCTCATGATGCAATCCTCGCTCCCACTGTCAAAGAGAAAACCGAAGTATCTCTCAGGTGGGTGAGGAACCCTACTAGATCGGCGGAGAGGCTGAGGTTCGTTGGAAACTATTGAATGCTTTGGTACTACCAAATCATCAGCTGTTGTTTGTATAGCTGGAACTCTTTCCAGTTCTACCTCATGACCACTAATTTCTTCACAAGAAATTCCCTTTTACAAAGGTGGCATGCTAAGAAACAAAACATCTTTTATTCCTCGATGTAGTAGAAGATATTCCCTTGCGAATGCTTGGGATATCGAACAAACTTCTACAGAACTGACCTTGCCTCGAGCTTATCCGGATTTTGATTTAATGCATAGGCTGGACAACCCCAAATCTTAACATACTTAAGATATGGGCTCTTCCCATTCCATATCACATATGAAGTGGTAGGCATCTGATTTGATTGGAACCCTATTCAATAGGTATGCAACTTCTCAAGTGCATAACTCCTAAAAGAAAATAGGAAACTCAGTAGTACTCATCATAGAGCACACCTTATCACATAGGGTGCGATTGCTCCGCCCCGATATACCAATGTATTGTAGTGTATACGGAGGAGTAATGCTGAGAGAGAATTTCATTCTCCTTTAGAATAGTCCAAGAATCCCGTGCTCAAGTATTCTCCTCCCTGATCACATCAATGGACATAATACTTATACCCGTTTTGGTTCTCTACTTCTAACGCATATTCATTGAATTTCTCAAAAGGTTCTGACTTGTGTTTCAACAGGAACATATGTCCGAACCTTAAGAGATAATCAGTGAATGTAATAAACCACAAAGAACCGGTCCTGGCTTGAGTAGACAGGGGACCTTACATACATCATCATGTATCAATCCCAAGAGTTCACTAACTCTTTCTCTGCTTCCAATAAACAGAGCTGTGGTCATCTTATCTTTGTGACATGACCGACAAGTTTCACAAGATGAAAAATCAAACAGATTTAAATATGCATCTAAATGTAACTTGGCTAGTCGGGTCGCATTGATATGACTTAGTCTATATTGCCTCAAGAAGGATTCGTTTATTTCTGAACTTTTCCTCTTGTGTGTGTTCTGTATACTAAGAACTGGGGTTCTGTAACGTTTCAAAATAATAAAATATGATTTTTAGGAATTTTTATAATTTAATATTATTTTAATGAATATCTTAATATTCCGGTATAATTAAATACATAAATGGGGAAAAATTATGGAAAATTCTTAAATAGGGTATTTTATGGAATTATGTCATTTTTAAGTTTCTATGATTAGTTATATGCTAAATTAGTGCTAATCGCGATTAAAAATCGCTAATCGGATTTTTGGTATTTTTATGCAAAAATGTGCACATATCATTTTCCACACTTGTTACACTTGTTACATGTTTTGGGTGCATGGTTGCTTAGGGTTCACCATGGTGGGAGAAGAAAGGAAAAGTAAAGAAAGAAAAAGGTTGGAATGATTATGAGAGAGAGAGAGACCAATTCAACCCTCACTTTATAAACCATACTCCCATCATTTTCCCCTTCTCATTCTCTCTCCTCTCCCTCTCCTTGAGCTGCTGCTGCTCCCTCTCCCTCACTCTCCCTCTTCACAAAAACCCTAGATCCACCATGAAATCCACCCCAAAACCCTATCCCCATTTCACAAAAGTTGCTCCCAAGCTCAATAGCTACACAATGGACTAAGCAAGGGATGATCTTAAGGACTTTGTGCAACTCAAGAATTTTCTTGAGTTGCCAAAGAAGGTAATTTTTGCACCCCTAGTTTAGTATTTCAATTCTTATTGCATCAATTCTAGTTTCATGTCGATATGGTGTCGTTTGATAGATTTGTGAACTTCAAGTTAGGGTTTAGGGTTAGACCTGAAATTAAAAGTGAAATTGAGGCTTGTTGTGACCTTAGAACCCCTTGTGTGATGCTAATTTGGACCCAAACCTGAACTTGAAACCAGAATACGTATTTATGAGACGATGTCGGAGAAAAACTGTGAATCTGGGAGTGTATTTTGTAATCTGCTATCACCCCGAGAACCCTAAAAAAAATTGAGTTGACAGTGAGATGTGCAGGCACCATGGAACCACCACACAAAACCCTAGCCCCCAACTCAAAACCCCATCCGCCAATTAATTCCTTCTGGCCGCAATTTGCGGCCAGAGTAGGAAGAGACCGTCTCGATTTTTATGCATGGCCCTATTTCCAATAATCATGACCCTGGGTATGTCTAGTTTTGACTGATTCCAGTTAGGATAAAATCTGGGTTGATTTTCTTGAGTGGGCGTATGATTTACGACTTGTTTTAGCATGGATTTTGGTATTTGGTGAGTCGTTTCTGTCGGGTGGCGTTTGGACGTCAACGACAAGTGGATATTGAACGTGTTTACTTGCGAGTCGATAGGTTTTTACATATGCGAGTAGCGTGTGCTATTTTGGTTTCCGATGTGATTTTCATGTGCTTTAGCATTGTGATATACTTGTAGGTACCCTACGTGATGTTGAGGCGAAGAAGATGAAGATAGAGACATCGGCATCGGCACATGAGACGCAAGGTGAGTAGATTTATATCTACGGGGAGAAATCGGGTGGATGGCGTATAGCACCCCCGCAGTCCGTGGTGATGTATACGAATACTTATACATACATATATTTATTATGTGTTGTTAGGATTATTGATGGTGATAATGAAATTATTGATGATAAGGATGTATTGGTTTAGTAGTGCGAAACCCTAGAGTAGTGGGTGCACTCACACATACACGTACACATATACTTGCATACATTCTTTCATTTATCTGTGCGCATATGGAGGTGTGTATATCTACACATGGGTATGGGACTATGTGTTCATATACGGGATTTGAAGATGATACGTGGGATTGAGATGAGTCGATGAGATTTGATTTGAGGCCGTGAGATCGGCGATATGACAGAGTTCGTATTTGAGATGTGATATGATGGTAGTGATACCTGTCATGTGATGGGATAATGTGATATTGACTCAGATTTAGGTGGTTTTCATACCCCTCCCAATTGGCTTGATAGTTGGGTCCGTAGTTCGCATAGTAAGCGTAGACTAGACCCGAGTCATACCTATTTCAAAACCAACGAATCGGGGATATTTTAAAGATAGGCAAAAAGGATTCTACGGATATTTTCAAACGTAGCATCTGTTCTTAAAACACCGTAGCCATTATTTTACCAAAAACCCCGATTCGTCTTATTTCAAAAGGCAAGGCTGCATGATATAGTTTTTGAGGTAGATTCTTTACTGTTGCGTTGAATGTTCGATTCCGCATATTCATGCTATTTGCATTGCATTGCTTGTGTTTATTGATATATATTACAGTCATGCTGCTAGGACACCAGCACCATTATCGATGATGCGTATGTTCTACATACACTTGTTGCTGGCTCACACACTTCATCATCGATAATTGCCATGTCACTACAATGTAGTACTGTTGCATTCGGTATATGATTCTTGCACGACAGACTGGTATGCTTACATTTCTTTTACATGTCATATACATCATGCTTTCTGATTATACGCATTGAGAGTTGCTATTTCCATGATATTTCTGGATTTCGGGAACCGTGGGTATTTCAAAAGAGAATATGTCATTGCTTTAAAACCCGGTTACCCTTGATATGATATTTCAGTGCGTCCACCATGTGTTTTCTCAGTGCTGAGAGCGACATGTGAAACCCGATTCGAGGAGTGGACTAGCCGATTGCAGGTACATGGTGGACCCAGTATGGTTCCCCTCGGCAAGATGATCGAAGGATTTTGCCGATTGAGCCTGGAGGCGGGAGAGTACCTACCAGTGATTGGTTGGACCTGGCGGTTATCCGGAGGATACCGACCAGAGTTGATAGATGGATATGGGCGTACTGCTGGGGCCGAGGGCCGATTCCGTAGATGGAGCCTGTGGACTGGTCTGGACTGACAGAGCCCGTTATATGAGGATTTACGTGCCGATGCTGGGCACAGTTTTCATGATGTTTTCGAGTGTCGATGCTGGACACTCCGGTTCCATGATTTTGACGTGTCGCGAGGGACACAGGTGGTTTATATCCTCATATTTCCATGCATATGCTGATGATATTTACATGCATGATGGTTATTGTCATTGGATGATGAGTGGACAGGATCCACGTACATGCAGATTGATTTCATTGATTATACCTCACATTTATGATATGCTATTACCTGAGGCACTGGCACGAGCACTTGGCACTACCCTCATGTATAGAGATTACATTACCAGTTTATCATGCTTCAGACTTATTCATATTGAGGTTTATATATATCTGATCGTATTGACCTAGGATGGGTCATACATTCGATCTCTGCTTGTAGATATTTTCTATTCATGAGTTGGCAACTCACCCCCGTTGTGCCACAGTCCTTGCAGGTTTTTGCCGTAAAGGTTCCATAGCGGCATTTCTCGCACACTGCTTACATATGGGTGACTTGCTTGAGTAGGTGGGTTCTTTTGCATTAGAACCACCCTTGTACTTATACTTTTCAGTTGTATCTAGAAATTCCATCAACCAAAACTTATATATTGTTTCAGACTTAGAGACAGTGGTGTATTATTTCGACCTTAGAGTCGCGCTTGTAGTATTACGATTTTCAGGCCGTTTTGAATTTCTTTTGAGCTTTGATCCTCGCCCTTTGGCGTTGTATATTATTATTGCTTGCGTGGTTGTGACCGTCGATTGACGAAGAGCTAGCTCCCGCTTGGGGATGCCTTTTATCATTTCATATATATTGTTCCTGTTGTACCCAGTTCGGGGCCAGTTTTTACAAAGGAAACTCTGCCGAAATTTTCAGGAAAGGTTACACATTTTAAAAATGCATACTCGGCTAGTTATTTAAAAACCTTGACTTCAAACATGTTTTTCTTCACTTCTTTAAACCAGTTTTCTTTACTTACTCTTAAAATGGTTTTAGATTTCTGGGGTTTTGGCTTACTTAGATCAGATGGAGTCCTATAGACTTCATATGGTTCAAGGGCCAGTCACGTGCTCTTTCGGGTCGTGACAAAGTTGGTATCAGAGCGCTAGGTTGACCTTGGTTCGAGTCTAAGTTTGACTATGTGGAGCCTAGGGCGTTATTTATATACGGAACTTAGACTTAGTCGAGGGGGTATTATACCCGAACTTTCGTCGCATAGGATGACCCTTGGTTGATGGAGTAGGTAGCTTGAGTAGAGGGACGTACCGTACGTATGTTCCGCGGCATACTTACGAAACGCCACCCCGCTTAAGAAACCTTAGGATGTACATTTCCTTGCACCGTATTATATTCCTTTCTATGATCTATCATTATCGATACTGGTTATAGTTTTGCTGCCACAATTGCACGGGCAGAGTGAGCTACGGCTCGAGTTGCGTCAGCATGAGCTCGTCGTGGACGAAGACTGACCAGGGCATGCTTCCAAAGACGTACGATTTCATATTGAGGCGTTATCTTATTGTGTTTTCACGCCATGAGCGTTGGATTGATCGCTTTTGCGAGATTTCTCGGGCGTACCGATCGGTACCAGAGGATTGAGCCACTGATTAAGGCCAGCCAGGATGTGATGACCATTGATATATCGCTTATCCAGGACGATTGAGGCGCTGTTCAGCGTATGGACGGGTGAGCCAGTTGTTGCTGCGAATGATGAGATATCGCCCAGATGATTGGAGCCACTGCAGCATGAGCATATACTTAGAGATATAATGGTGAGTCGCTAGTCACCGAGGATGAATGACTAGGAAATG
Source organism: Agapanthus africanus (assembly GCA_030015575.1). NCBI lineage: Eukaryota > Viridiplantae > Streptophyta > Magnoliopsida > Asparagales > Amaryllidaceae > Agapanthus > Agapanthus africanus. The sequence goes on from CM057346.1 coordinate 368,711,772, forward strand.
TAGTTCGTTTGCTTACCCGGATACGAGGTCATCAGATAGATTGATTCCTGTTAGAGACGACTTCACGCAGATTCGTTGAGATGATCGAATGTCAGGAAACCATTTTCCAAGTTTAAAGTATTCGGAAAGACATGCAAGCGAGTCTATGGACCCTCTAGAAGAATGAAACCCTAACTCGACATAATGACCGTGTGAAAGCCTTTGAACCTTAGGGTTTGCGGCGGTTCCACGGCGCCATTAGTGAGGCTTGGGTTTGCCCTTCTATGGCTGGACCACCGATGCTGTGGTATGTACTTGATAGTATTAAACTGTACCCGAGATGTTGAGCTCTTGGGGGATTATGAGGTTCTGACGAGTCGATCGGACGATTCGACATCATTCAGATATCATGTGATGGGACACTGCTTGGGAGACTATAGATACGAGCATAGCCGTCGAAGCGCAGTCCGTGTAGCCACGATGAGATGAGTCCGAATCAGTCGATATTGAAGCAGAGTAGAGTAAAGAGTTCGCATGAGATTTCGATGAGATGACGTTCCACTCCGCTGACATCAGAGATGCGATATGCACGCTGAGGACGTGTTCAGCTAGATATCTTCTACTGAGTAATGAAGATACCGAGTTCGTGATTTCGAGTCCGTGTGAGAGACTTCGGATGGACCGTAGCCGAGGATGTGGCAGGGCACAGATAGAGACGCGACGTCCAAATGGACGATGATACAAACAAGCGGGACAAGAGGTACGTGCGAGACGCTGTTGAGCTGTTACTACTCCCCGTTAAGATTAAAGGTCGGATATGTATACAGAGGCGATGGGATGTGACCAGCTTCCGAGTAGATGGTGTACTAAGGACGCGGATGTCCAGAGAGCAAGAAAAAGATTATGCCAGAGTACCAGCCTCCGTACAGTTTGGCTTAGGCGAGATCAGAAGAGACCTTGAGCAGGATTCCTTCCAGTACACTGCTGCAAAAAGATTTGCACCAGGAGCAGATGTGTGATGTGCATTCAGAGGACCAGAGGTCGGCACCAGTGATGTATTGCTTTACGGTGGTCGTGAGGATTGACCGAGAGATGACAAGCGAAGTGCCAGAACGGAATCGTTCCCGTTAGCACACCTGACAGGTCGATGAGCCGATGGATTGCGAGATTGGTAATCCACAGGAAAGATAAGGACCCAGAGACAGAGGACGCCAGACCAGGAGCAAGGGACAAGTAGATATCCTGCGCCGCTAGCATTGGATGTACCGGCACCTTCTTGACTTTGAAGGAGGATATACCGACGACGGTATTTGTGATTTATGATTTGTGAGTTTATGATTTGACTATCACGTATCCGTCACTTTGGATTTCGGTATTTTGGGCAAACTATTTGCATGATATGGTCTTGATGACTGAGTTCCATGATATTTGATTTTCTGCACCATGGTTGCACTTACTGGGTATTTATACCTTGTGCATAGTTATTATTCTTGAGGTATTGATTGTGATTTCATGCCTACTTTTTGCCGGTGATTTGATCTACGCTTCCAGCATAGTTTTCATGCACTTTTAGTGTTTTGATTTGATTTGCGCACAGTTATTGCACCTGATTTTGATTAAGCCGCATTGAATATATTTTGTGCCTTGGCTGCACCTGCTTATGACCTCATGGATTTCATACGGTTGATTTGATGTTGTGCATATGTTACGCACACGATTTGATTTTTGCACTCGGTATAGCTTATATGTGCTTGTAGTGCGTTGATATATGTTTTGTGCACGCAGTTGCACACGTTTATGATTCTCTTTATACCTGGGTACACTTGGTGTTGCTGCTTACGCTTTTGAGTTATTGCTTGGTATTTGTGCATAGGATGCACCAGTTCTATACTTCGTGCGTTTGTCGTACCAGTTTTATGTTTCTTTCGTTTATCGCATCAGATCTATATTTCGTGCCTTGTTGCACCGGATTTATATTTTGTGCACTACGGTTGCACCTGACTTCGATTTGATGTCATTCGATATGTCGATTTTGACCCTGATATTGATATTGAATCTTGCACTCCGTGCTTTTGACTGGACTTACGCATGTTCAGCATTTGCCATTGGGTTTCATGATTCCGTACATGTTGAGTGCGCAGGGTTTAAACTTTCATTCATGCATGATGGATGCACCGATTTGGATTTTCGTGCATGTTGGGCGCATGTTTTGAGATACAATTTTGGTGCACACCAAATGCACTAAATCGAGGTTCTTCGTGCATGTCAGATGCACCTGTTTTGGCTGTCAGGCACACACGTTGCCTATGACAGATGCTTCATGCACACCCGTTGCACCTAGAGGTTGTTTTGTGCACTGTATGGCACATATATGGATTTTGATTTCCGTGCGCACCAGACGCATAGGGTATTCTTATACACCTTTTGGGATTGATTCTTATGGAGCAGTACGTTTTTTATGATATTTGCTATGTGTTTCCATACTGAGCAGGACTGGTCAGAGGACAGTACCTGGATATATGTTGCATGCATTGATAGTTACCGAAGGGATTTCCCAAAAGCGAGCTATAGTCTCAGCATATATATACCTACGTGTCCGATATGACACGAAACATTTTAAAAATAAGGAAACCTTTCTAAATTGTTTTCAAAACGGCGGAACGTACATAGTAAACAAAAGATATATACATATATGGTTATTTTCTTATGAAAAACGTCCGCCACTGTGCAGTGTTATGAGTATCGCACAGCGACTTAAAGAGATTTGGCATGCATTTATATCAGCTATTCACATGTATAGATTGGATGTCTACATGTATAGTTCTGATCTATATCATATTGGTTTTGTATTGGATTTGACATTTGTGTCTTTACCATGACTCCGATGATTGCGGGATCCTTGACGAAGTGTTGCTTTTGAGTAATCTGCTCAGTACTCATGCGCATGCATTGCGTTATGATGTTTTATGTATGGATGATTCGGAGCCCCGATGACTTGGAATTTGTATCGAAATATTTTAGTATTTAGGGGTTTAAATTTAAATTCGGGGACCGAATTTCTTTAAGGGGGGTAGATTGTAACGTTTCAAAATAATAAAATATGATTTTTGGGAATTTTTATAATTTAATATTATTTTAATGAATATCTTAATATTCCGGTATAATTAAATACATAAATGGGGAAAATTATGGAAAATTCGAAAATAGGATATTTTATGGAATTATGTCATTTTTAAGTTTCTATGATTAGTTATATGCTAAATTAGTGCTAATCGCGATTAAAAATCGCTAATCGGGTTTTTGGCATTTTTGTGCAAAAATGTGCACATATCATTTTCCACACTTGTTAAATGTTTTGGGTGCATGGTTGCTTAGGGTTCACCATGGTGGGAGAAGAAAGGAAAAGAAACGAAAGAAAAAGGTTAGAATGATTCTGAGAGAGAGAGAGGGACCAAGTCAACCCTCATTTTATGAACCATACTCCCATCATTTTCCCCTTCTCATTCTCTCTCCTCTCCCTCTCCTTGAGCTGCTGCTGCTCCCTCTCCCTCACTCTCCCTCTTCAAAAAAACCCTAGATCCACCATGAAATCCACCCCAAAACCCTATCCCCATTTCACAAAAGTTGCTCCCAAGCTCAATAGCTACACAATGGACTAAGCAAGGGCTGATCTTGAGGACTTTGTGCAACTCAAGAATTTTCTTGAGTTGCCAAAGAAGGTAATTTTTGCACCCCTAGTTTAGTATTTCAATTCTTAATGCATCAATTCTAGTTTCATGTCGATATGGTGTCGTTTGATGGACTTGTGAACTTCAAGTTAGGGTTTAGGGTTAGACCTGAAATTAAAAGTGAAATTGAGGCTTGTTGTGACCTTAGAACCCCTTGTGTGATGCTAATTCGGACCCAAACCTGAACTTGAAACCAGAATACGGATTTATGAGACGATGTCGGAGAAAAACTGTGAATCTGGGAGTGTATTTTGTAATCTGCTATCACCCCGAGAACCCTAAAATAAAATTGAGTTGACAGTGAGATGTGCAGGCACCATGGAACCACCACACCAAACCCTAGCCCCCAACTTAAAACACCGGCCGCCAATTATTTCCTTCTAGCCGCAATTTGCGGCCAGAGTAGGAGGAAACCGTCTCGATTTTTGTGCATGGCCCTATTTCCAGTAATCTTGACCCAGGGTATGTCTAGTTTTGACTGATTCCAGTTAGGGTAAAATATGGGTTGATTTTCTTGAGTTGGCGTATGATTTACGACTTGTTTTAGCATGGATTTTGGTATTTGGTGATTCGTTTCTGTCGGGTGGCATTTGGACGTCAACGACAAGTGGATATTGAACGTGTTTACTTGCGAGTCGATAGGTTTTTACCTATGTGAGTAGCGTGTGCTATTTTGGTTTCCGATGTGATTTTCATGTGCTTTAGCGTTGTGATATACTTGTAGGTACCCTACGTGATGTTGAGGCGAAGAAGATGAAGCTAGCGACATCGGCATCGGCACATGAGACGCAAGGTGAGTAGATTTATATCTACGGGGAGAAGTCGGGTGGATGGCGTATAGCACCCCCGCAGTCCGTGGTGATGTATACGAATACGTATACACACATATATTTATTATGTGTTGTTAGGATTATTGATGGTGATAATGAAATTATTGATGATAAGGATGTATTGGTTTGGTAGTGCGAAACCCTAGAGTAGTGGGTGCACTCACACATACACATACACATATACTTGCATACATTCTTTCATTTATCTGTGCGCATATGGAGGTGTGTATATCTACACATGGGTATGGGACTATGTGTTCATATACGGGATTTGAGGATGATACGTGGGATTGAGATGAGTCGATGAGATTTGATTTGAGGCCGTGAGATCGGCGATATGACAGAGTTCGTATTTGAGATGTGATATGATGGTAGTGATACCTGTCATGTGATGGGATAATGTGATATTGACTCAGATTTAGGTGGTTTTCATACCCCTCCCGATTGGCTTGATAGTTGGGTCTGTAGTTCGCATAGTAGACGTAGACTAGACCCGAGTCATACCTATTTCAAAACTAACGAATCGGGGATATTTTAAAGATAGGCAAATGGGATTCTATGGATATTTTCAAACGTAGCATCTGTTCTTAAAACACCGTAGCCATTATTTTACCAAAAACCCCGATTCGTCTTATTTCAAAAGGTAAGGCTGCATGATATAGTTTTTGAGGTAGATTCTTTACTGTTTCGTTGATTATTCGATTCCGCATATTCATGCTATTTGCATTGCATTGCTTGTGTTTATTGATATATATTACAGTCATGCTGCTAGGACACCAGCACCATTATCAGTGATGCGTATATTCCACGTACACTTGTTGCCGGCTCACACACTTCATCATCGATAATTGCCATGTCACTACACTGTAGTACTATTGCATTCGGTATATGATTCTTGCATGACAGACTGGTATGCTTACATTTCTTTTACATGTCATATACATCATGTTTTCTGATTATACGCATTGAGAGTTGCTATTTCCATGATATTTCTGGATTTCGGGAACCGTGGGTATTTCAAAAGAGAATATGTCATTGCTTTAAAAACCCGGTTACCCTTGATATGATATTTCAGTGCGTCCACTATGTGTTTTCTCGGTGCTGAGAGCGACATGTGAAAACCGATTCGAGGAGTGGACGAGCCGATTGCGGGTACATGGTGGACCCGGTATGGTTCCCCTCGGCAAGATGATCGACGGATTTTGCCGATTGAGCCTGGAGGCGGGAGAGTACCTACCGGTGATTGGTTGGACCTGGCGGTTATCCGGAGGATACCAACCAGAGTCGATCGATGGATATGGGCGTACTGCTGGGGCCGAGGGCCGATTCCGCAGATGGAGCCCGTGGGCTGGTCCGGACTGACGGAGGCCGTTATATGAGGATTTACGTGCCGATGCTGGGCACAGTTTTCATGATGTTTTCGAGTGTCGATGCTGGACACTCCGGTTCCATGATTTTGACGTGTCGCGAGGGACACAGGTGGTTTATATCCTCATATTTCCATGCATATGCTGATGATATTTACATGCATGACGGTTATTGTCATTGGATGACAAGTGGACGGGATCCACGTACATGCAGATTGATTTCATTGATTATACCTCACATTTATGATATGCTATTACCTGAGGCACTGGCACGAGCACTTGGCACTACACTCATGTATAGAGATTACATTGCCAGTTTAGCATGCTTCAGACTTATTCATATTGATATTTATATATATCTGATCGTATTGACCTAAGATAGGTCATACATTCGATCTCTGCTTTTAGATATTTTCTATTCACGAGTTGGCAACTCACCCCTGTTGTGCCACAGTCCTTGCAGGTTTTTGCCATACAGCTTCCATAGCGGCATTTCTGGCACACTGCTTACATATGGGTGACTTGCTTAAGTAGGTGGGTTCTTTTGCATCAGAACCACCCTTGTAATTATACTTTTCAGTTGTATCTAGAAATTCTATCAACCAAAACTTGTATATTGTTTCAGACTTAGACACAGTGGTGTATTATTTCGACCTTAGAGTCGCGCTTGTAGTATTACGATTTTCAGGCCGTTTTGAATTTCTTTTGAGCTTTGATCCTCGCCCTTTGGCGTTGTATATTATTATTGCTTGCGTGGTTGTGACCGTCGATTGATGAAGAGCTAGCTCCCGTTTGGGGATGCCTTTTATCATTTCATATATATCGTTCCTGTTGTACCCCGTTCGGGGCCAGTTTTTACAGAGGAAACTCTGCCGAAATTTTCAGGAAAGGTTACACATTTTAAAAATGCATACTTGGCTAGTTATTTAAAAACCTTAACTTCAAACATGTTTTTGTTCACTTCTTTAAACCAGTTTTCTTTACTTACTCTTAAAATAGTTTTAGATTTCTGGGCTTTTTGCTTACTTGGATCAGATGGAGTCCTATAGACTTCATATGGTTCAAGGGCCAGTCACGTGCTCTTTCGGGTCGTGACAGGTTTGATTTAGATCGTCTATGCTTTTAGATAACGTGCCTGAACCGATCAACTCTTGATATAGGAAATGTTAAAAACAATATCCAACAATACAAAATTATATCCTTCTTTACTAATAAAGAAACTGATATGATGTTTTATATCAGGTTCGGTATCTAATAACATTCGTTCAGAATCAATGTTTTCTGGTAATACAGGGTGATAACTGCCAACAGACTTAGCTTGCAACAATTGCACTGTTTCCAACTTATGAAACTTATCACCCGTTCTCAGTTCTCTACCTTTCTGTAGCCCATGTAACATATTACATTTGCGGGATCCTGATCCGGTATCTCATACCCAGGACGTAAAGGATACTGAGAAACAGTCATCTGTAATGAACACACCCGAAGAAGATGCATCAGCATGCACTTTCTTCGTTTGGGCGGCATGGGAATTCTGGTAATCCCCTATTTCCTGCTCGGTCTTATAACATTTATAAGTTTGAGCGGGACCAACGTTCCCTAGCTCAGTATAATAAGCGGGTTCGGTCAATACATCCGTATTATTATCTTGATTAAGGCATGACATGGTCGCTACCTTGAGAGAGAGAGAGAAGAAAACACTGAGCGTATACTCTTGCAAGATTAGATTGGTTATTAATATATCTAATCAGGATATCGCCCACTGTTTTAATCAAATCATCCTTCAAACCCTAAAAGGAAAGACTAGCCGGGATTAATTACACGCTATAAGTTCACCAATCTTTCTACCAGGCTAGTGCCGGTACTTTGAGGGAGGCTCCCCGTGCTTTCGCACGGACCTAATTAAAATAAACCTTGTTTTCCTAGGGGCGTAACCCCGTTAACACCTTTCTAGACACCTGCTTGATCGGCTAATTGTAATGTGTAAAACTCTCCCAGGAGTAACTCTTACTCGCAACGGGTATTGGGATCCAACTATCTCATAGAAGGTATGCAATCTCATTGCAAATTTCAACACTTGAAATTCCAAATAATATTTTACCCCAAGTGATCTATGACCTTGACTAAGTCAACAAACCATAGACCGCAAGTAAAGTTCAACCCGTCATTTCCCGATTGAATTAAACCCACCCGCATGACCCTTGACTAAGTGAACAAGGCCGCATGACTACCCTAATCCAATCGCATCATATGCTTTGCAGATAAGCACTAATCAGCTACCGCACACTACGCCTTGAATAAGTCAACAAACGCAGCACGAATACTAAAGACTACTTATCTTAAATGAAGGAGGGCTACGACATGTTTTTAAGAAAACCCTTTGCGTAATGAACTTTATATCGTTGTAGAATCGAGTGAAGTTGAAAAGGAGTGTTTTTGAGGCTTTTACTAGTTTTGCTAAAGAGGTCACTCCAGGCGAAGGGATCTCGTCTCTTTCCTTATCGAATAAGGTGCAGGATATTTCACAAATACCACTATGCAAAGCAAAAATTATAGAAGTAATCAAAAGACAAACCGTGTTTATAGCATCTGCTAGTTTCGCTAAAGAGGTCACTCCCGGTGAAGGAATCTCGGCTCTTTCCTTATCGAATAAGGTGTTGGATATTCTACAAGGAATAACGCTATGCAAAGCAAGAACTAGAGCTACCTGTTTTTGAGACAAGTTTCTACAACATCTTTAGGTTTCTTTTATCTCATTAATAAAGTTCCATTTTATTATGCTTCACAAGCATCACATTTGAAACGAAATCAACAATATATAATATATATCTCATATATATAATATAAACATACGTCTCAGGCAGTAATATGATCTCATCACAGAACATTGCAGCAGAAGAACATATATGAAATATTGGATATACTAGGAGGTCCGTGTATTAATTCAAGCCTGTATAAAACACGGATTCCACGGTCGCGATAAATAGCCAAGCCCACATCCCTAGACCCCTACGAGAGCGGCAAGTAAGCCTGTCAATTGTAGAGTTAGAAGACCCGATCTCGACTCCTCGAGATGGTCTCCCACAGTACCCTAGAACCCGGTTACTTGTACTCCCCTCCTTGGGTCTATCCTAATGCGGAAAAGTAAATAATATACAAAGGTGACATCATCCTCAACCTGGAAGTGCCCCATGTTAGTGTTTATGCCCTTGAGGCCATTATTGTATCATACTAGCTTGTATATTACTTAATGAAAGCTTGAGATATTCACAGTTATATTAACAGTCATGCTAAATATGGTAGTACGCTACTTGGTTTATATCTATCTTAATATGTGTATATGTTAGCATATCGAGAATACATATTGATAGAGCCCTTAGGATCTTTCTTTACTACCAGTGTTGTGTTGGCAGTCACACTAGTAGTGGCTGGGTAGTCTATAAGCACATCCTTTTTCAGGTCCCTAGTTGTAGGGTTATCGAGACATGGCATCGATACTCCGGAGTAGACAGGTGCTCATTGGGTTACGGGTACACCCGATTGGACTCACAGGGAACTATTGGTTGGTATTATACCCATCGTCTGTTAACAGTTCCCAGGTGACAAGAGTACAACATAGTCCGCAGACTTGTCACTGCTGTTTCGTCTCGAGTGTGTTCCCACTGTTCTTAGATTGCTACCCTACCACGGCTCAAAAGAGTCGTACAAATAGGTAGCAGTTGGGTGCAGTCCCGAAGCACTTGGAGGCATTGGCGGTTAGATAGGATTCGTCTCTCCCGGTATTGGGAGTTGATATCGCGCTGTGTTTGGAGAGCCATTACGCAGAGTCCCTGGCCAGGGCAAACGAGATTTACTGGTAGGATTTCCAGTAGCTTCTCAAGGTGTAATGGGTTTCGTTCCGACACGACTTATACCACTTTTAGGGGACTGACGCTTGCCGCCGCCTAGACCCGATCTGCGATAGTATTAGAAGAACAGACCAGACTGTACGGAGATTGTCACATCAGGCTCGGTAGGAGTTCGGATGGGTTTCCTCATCGTCCTTCTTTTCGACATCTACCTGGGGACCGTTACGTACATCTAGTACCGCTTGCGGCCTATGGTTAAACCCACTGCCAGCGTAGTGTCGAGTCTTTAGAGTCCCACACAGAGAGTTTCCCTGCTTCAGGCGAAACGATATAGAGGTCGTATGGATTTACGACAGGGTTCGGACACATACGTGTTTTTATGCACGTACGATATTCGGACAGTTTATACTAGCAGGCTTTGGTTTAAGCCAGATTCTAGTATTGGATTATTGGATTTATACAGTCTGAGTATTTCCGTGTTTTCATGGATAGAAGGGGCATTCTCGTAATTTGTCGAGAAGCTTCTATATGAAAAATGAGGTGGAGAGCTTAGGTGGAATTTGCATTAAATGGATTAGTGACTCATGGTGTGATTCATCCAAATGAGTTAGTGAAGCATTTATTGCTTAATGACTCATGAGATCATTCAAACATAGTGAGTTAATGAAGCATGGTTGATATTATCATATGTTATTCATTTAATAATTATCATGCTTCATATATTCAAAAATGAGATATTATTCATATCATTCTCACTCACACCTTCTCTCTCCTCAAGCTCTCTCTCTTCAAAGAACTAACCCTAACCTCTCATGTGTTGAGATCCAAGGGTTAGCAAGACTAATAGATCCCTAATCCTTTTCTATATCCTCTAGGTTACCTTCATTAGTACTCATAGTCACTTAGTTACCTCAAGTGAGAGGTTAAAGCATGGAGAAGTAGCTCTCGGGTGGATCTTCTATCATATTGAGGAGGCCGACGAGGAGGTGATCAACAAGAACAAGAAGGACTTGATTCATTAGGTATAGTCATCTATCATAGTAGCTAATCACTTCTATATAGTTGTTAGTTAGGGTTTAGCAAAGATCCGTAAAGTTAATCGATGTTAGTTTAAAAAAAATGATTGTTTTACCTATTCCGCCTCCCCGCATCTTGTGGGGTGTCTAGCATCGACTTACAGTGGTATCAGAGCCTTGCTAAACCATAACTAACTTGTTAGGAAAGTCGTTAGAAATTCGATCGCAAAACGAACCCGAAAAAATATCATTTTCACCATGTTTCTGCCGATTTTTAAATGGGGTCTAAAAATTTTTCAGGGACCCTTAAAAATACAAGCAAGGAATTATAAGAATTGTGAAGAAATTTGGGACTGTGACTCGACCATGGCGCCGCGGAACCGCCGCCGATCCAAGCGATCTGCCGCGGATCCGCGGCCGAGTTGACTCCGAGACAACCCAAATTTGCTCAGTTATTCTTCTGTGTTGATGTTGAGATTTCTGGGATGTTTTGTTTCTGCTCAGGTTTTATGTGCACAGAGAATTATTTGGAGTAGATTCATTTGTGTTTGCTTGATCAAAATTCTAAGATGTTTGGCTAGCTTGATTATATCTGTGTTGTTTTTAATGTGTTCGTAAACCACCCCTAACTGCTAGTATGTCGGTTAGCAGGGGGCTGCACATTTCTGTAATGGTTTTTACTGGTTTTTGAATGTGGACTTGTTGGATTGTCGTAAATGGATAGCCGGGGATGTGAGACGAGTGTTTCTTTCATTCAAATGTAAATTGTTATTTGTTGTAATATTCTTTTGCGGGGCACATCCGGGTTGAGGTTGTAGCCACCATTGTATTATTTCATTTACTATTTTCTGCTCCTAGGATAGGCCCAAGATGGAGTGCACAAACTACCGGGTACTTTGAAGTGTTTAGTGGCCTACTCACGTTGTTGAGGGAGACCACTTCACTTCGGGTACTAGGCGAGTAGTTTGCCATATCCGTAGGGGTCTAGGGTGGGGTTTTGGCTATTCATCGTGACTGTGTAATCCGTCTTTCTTCGCAGGCTCAAAAGGAATGTGGATTCGTAGAAAATCCAATATGTTCATCTGTGATCTGGAATGCCTATTATTGCGTCTGACGAATGTACAATTTCTATATATGATATCTAATAGGCGTTACTTATATTTTGCACCGGCGCTAGCCCAGCACCCGCTCTGTCGTTAGTTAAGTAACCTAACGGGTGAATGATGGGGCCAGCGGCGAATGCGGATGGCATAAGAGGACGTTGTATTTTCGTTGTTTTCTGTAATGATAGGTTAAATGATGGGACGCACTATATTAATGCAAAGAAAATAAACCAAAGTTGAATCGTTGGAACAGTTTAAAAGTAACCACTCGGTTTTTTTAAAACAGAAGATATTTTTAATTGCGGAGCTTAAACCACTCCTTTTTAAAAAGCTATCAGGTTCCTTCGGTTATATCAAGTTCACTACGTTCACGGTTTCGCCAAAACCAGTCGTAGCCCTCCATCATTTCATATGATGGGTCACTAGTATTCAAGCTATGTTTGTTTGGCCCTTAGTCAAGACATAGTGATTGGTAGCTACTGGGGTGTTCACATGTAGCATAGATAGATGCGTTGGTTTGGGACAGTCGTATTACTTTGTTTGGCCCTTAGTCAAGACTATATACAGGTGGGTTCAAATCAACCTGGATAATGACGGGTAGAACTTGACACGTGACTTTGATTTGTTGGCCCTTAGTCAAGGTCATAAGAACATGGGGCAAAAATCCACATCGGGGGTTTCTAAAGAAACTGAAACTTGTTAGTGTTGCATACCATTTGGAGTGTGATAATTTTGGTAGGATTTCTTCAGCTTTATCACACGATGATATTTGGATCCCGATCCTACTGTGAGTATCCACTACTCATCAGGAGATTCGTCACTTAACGATCAATGCTATAAGCCAAGTAGGTGTCGAGAAAGGTGTCAGTGGGGATACGCCCCCAGAGAAAAGAGGTTATTTAATTAAGGAACTTCGCGAAAGCGTCGTAAAACCTCCCTCGAAGTACCGACATCGGCATGGAAGAACGGTTAAGCAAGTATTGTACGGTGAGAATAGTCCTGACTAGTTCTTCCTTTTTGGTTTGAGGAAAGATTCGAGAAACAGTAGAAACCATCCTGTTTAGATAAACTAAAAACCACTCTAAACTTGCAAGAGCATCATGGTAATGTGTTCCCCCTCTCTCTCTCTTTGCAGCGACCTTGTGACCATGACTAGGTTATATCTAGATAACAAGTTGATTGAATCTGACTTTTATAACCGGCAAAGGTCTGTCCAGATGTCCATTGCCTATGAAAAGCTAAACCACCCTATTACTACTCAAGCCCCCCCCATCCCAGGTCCAGTTCCCACCGTCACGGATATGAATATCCGTCAGAAAAGGGAATGTTAGTTATATGTATGCCCTAGAGGCCATTACTATACATGAGATGTATATTGTAGTGGATGCTTTGACATATATAGGGAGGACTTTCTTAGTCGACATGATAGTATGTTATCTGGTTACTCTTTATCTTAACGTGTACACTGACTGTTTTTGTTTCATGTTGGTAAAGCCCTTAGGATGTATATTTGACTACGTGGACTATGATGCGGATCATACTAGTGGGGACATGGTAGTCCATAAGTACATCCTTCAAGGTCCCTAGTCGTGGGTGTATCGAGACAGGGCATCGATATACCAGAGTAGACTAGCGTATACCTTCTCGACCCATATAGATGGGTGATGGATGATCCCATATCCATTGGTCTTTGACATCAGAGATGATATACGGGTGCTCAGTAGAGACTGGGTTCACTGGATGGAATCGCCGAGAACTCCCAGATGGTATTATACCTTACGTCAGATGGCAGTTCTCTGGTGACACTGGTACAGGTTAGTCTATAGACCCGAGATCGTCATAAAGTCTTGTGTGATTCCCACTGTGCTTTGATTTCCACCTTACCACGTCCAAGAGGGCATGCAAAACGGTGGTTTTTAGGTACAGTCCCGAGTCACATGGAGGCAATGAGCGATAGGAGGGGTTTCGCCTCTCACGGTATTGGGGGTTGATGTTACGCTATGCTCGATTGGCCATAACAGGGAAGTCCCTGGCCAGGGCTGGTTTAGAGATTTACTGGTAAGTGTTACCAGTAGTTTCTCGACCCGTTATGAGCCTCACATCGGCATAACTTATCGGTTATTGGGGTCTGACGCTTACCACTCCTAGACTTGATATGCGACATATCAGACGAGGAAACCAGACTGTACGGTAGTGTCACTGTCAGGCTTTCTGCAGGAGTTGGAGAGGGCTTGCTTGCTGATCTTATGATCGCTCAATACCCGGGTAGCCGTTATGTCCAGCTAGTACCGCTGACGGCTTATGGGTGCTTGATGTGATCATCACCAACTGCCGGCGTATTGACGAGTTTTTAGAGTCCTACATAGAGGTTTTACTGGCTCAGGAAAAACGAAATAGGAGCGCATATGTGATATGTGCGGGCCCGAGAATAATGCGAGTATATGATACCGTATTCTATTCTCATGATGTTTGTATCAATCGGTTATATGCGATATAACTAGGTTATCGAATCAAGGGTTGATTCGATAAATCGATACGATGGATGTTAGTCGGTTATATGCGATATAACCGGATTATTAAGTCAAGTGTTGATATAATTTTTAGTTATATGTATGCCCTAGAGGCCATTACTGTATATAGGATGTATATTGTAGTAGATGCTGGGACATATATAGGGAGGACTTTCTTGCTCGACATGATAGTATGCTATCTGGTTGAACTTTACCTTAACGTGTATACTGTTTGTCTCTCTGTTACATGTTGGTAAAGCCCTTAGGATCTGTACTTGACTACCTGGATTATGATGCGGATCATACTAGTGGGGACATGGTAGTCCATAAGTACATCCTTCAAAGTCCCTAGTCGTGGGTGTATCGAGACGGGGCATCGATATACCAGAGTAGACTAGCGTATACCTTCTCGACCCATACAGATGGGCGATGGATGATCCCATATCCATTGGTGTTTGACATCAGAGATGATATACGGGTGCTCAGTAGAGACTGGGTACACTGGACGGACTCGCCGAGAACTCCCAGATGGTATTATACCTCACGTCAGATGGCAGTTCTCTGGTGACACTGGTACAGAGTAGTCTGTTGACCCGAGATCGTCATAGAGTCTTGTGTGGTTCCCACTATGCTTTGATTTCTATCTTACCACGTCCAAGAGGGCGTGCAAAACGGTGGTTTTTGGGTACAGTCCCGAGTCACATGGAGGCAATGAGCGATAGGAGGGGATTCGTCTCTCCCGGTATAGGGGGTTGATGTTGCGCTGTGTTCGATTGGCTATAACAGGAAATCCCTGGCCAGGGTTGCTGAGATTTACTGGTAAGTGTTACCAGTAGTTTCTCGAACAGTTATAGACCTCATATCGACACGACTTATCGAGCTATTGGGGTCTGACGTTTACCACCCCTAGGCGAGATATGCGACATATCAGACGATCAGACCGGACTGTACGGTAGTGTTACTGGTTGGATTCACTGGAGTGTGAGCGGACTTGCTCGTCGATCTTCAGATCGCTCAATACCCGGGTGGCCGTTACGTTTAGCAGACCGCTTGCGGCTTGTGGGTGTTTGATATGATCATCGCCTGCTGCCGGCGTATTGACGAGTCTTTAGAGTCCTACACAGAGGTTTCCTGGCTCAAGCAAAACGAAATAGGAGCGCATTTGAGATATGTGCGGGACTGAGAATAATACGAGTATGTGATACTGTATTCGATTCTCGCGATGTGACATTGATCGGTTATATGCGATATAGCCGGGTTATCGGATCAAGTGTTGATTCGATAAGATGTTACTAATGATACCAGTCGGTTATGTGCGTCATGACCGGATCGTTAAATCAAGTGTTGATTTAATGATTTAATGCATAATTATATATTTGATATATTACTTTGCATTAACTAGTATTGGTTCACTTAAGATGGATTTTCTCACTCGGATGTGCGCATTGTATATGCGATATACTTTTGTGCACTTGTATGTATCATGTTTGATGATGCATGCTAACTTGTGTTTTGTGTAATGTTTAAACCATGGTTATGTAATGGTTAGGGTTTTCATTTTCATATCTATTTATTTATTTATTTTCTTTTTGGAAAAAGAAATGAGAAGAATGGTGGCTTTCTTTGTTTGTATTTGAAGCTTCATGAAGCTTTGACTTTGTAACCATTCTTGTCTTCATCTTTAACCCTAACCATTAATCTAACCTTGGTTTAATCTCTACACCTAACCATGGTTTGCTTATGATAAGAATGGATTTTCTTTTCTTTTTTATTTATTCTTATCATAACAATTTCCTTCTTCTTCTTCATTTCTTCAAGTGAAGAAAGCTTGCCTCCATCAATGGCAAGTGATGAAAAAGAGTGAGAAATCCAATTCTAAAGTTAACCCACTTCCTATTTCTTCATCCTCTACCTCTTTCCAAGTAGTAGAGTGTGTTTTCTTCACAAGTTTCTTGACTTGGTGAAGTCGGAGCTTGATTTAGCGATGCCTCGACGTAGATCATCTTCGGCATGGACATCGACGACCTAGCTTGCCCATTCTCCGACGAAGCCGACGCTAGAGCCCGGATTTGATTTGGACAGCGGAGAGGACTTCGTTGCGGAGCTATGGAGGTGGAGCACCGGATCTACAAAGGTTGTATTTCCGTATTCCCTTAGTTAAGTGTTAACTAGTTATCTTTTCGCCTAGTTTTCTAGCAAACGATCCGTAGTCGGGTTTCTCGGCACCGTTAAAATTTTAATTTGGTATGATCAATGCCTTGTGAGACCTCATTAGGGTGCCTAGGAACCCTACAGTGGTATCAGAGCCTAGCTAGAGCCTTAGGCGAAGTCTAGACGGAATTTGAAACCCGATCGAACCCGAAACACCAAATCAATCTTGCTCTCTATACTTTTTTGAAAACAGTGAGTTTTTCCAAATTAAAAATTGCTAAAAATTCAGCAGGAAAAAATAAGAATTACGGTGCAAAAAGTTTCTGGTGAACAGTAAATTTCGCGGCGGATCCGCGGCAGAAGCATGGCTTCTGCGGCGGATCAGCGGCCCCTTGATGACGTCAGCCCTGTTCCTTTGCATAGTAATTCCTAGTTAAAAGAGCTGAGTTTTCTGGGAATTTTTAATATTTATTCAAGAGTTGAATTTTTCTGCTGTGTTTTTGGGGATTCGGTGTTTCGATCGGAGTATCAAATTTTGTCTGTGTGGCTTTCCGGATAATTTTTAGAATATGTTAAAAAGTTCGACCGGATATAAATACCCAATTTTTCTCCTGTCGGGAAATTTCCAAGTGTTGGATTTTTCCATAGTTTAACGACGTTCTAAGTAGTGCAAGTAACGCGATGGTCCCTCTAGAAGACAACAAACCTTAACTCGATTATGTGACCGTCTTGAACTGCCCTTTGAACCTTCGGGTTTGGGGCAGTACGGCATGCCACATGTGAGGCGTTGGCTTGACCCTTCTACGGCTGGACCGTTGCTACTGAGGCACGAACTGAATGTTGTTAGACTTATTTCATGTGTTGATCTGTATCGGGAAAACTTGGGTGTTCGAATGTTCAATCGGAAAGTTTAACATTTTCTAATTATCTGGAATGGGATACAATAATTGGAATTCACAAGAAGTTATGAGATAACTAAATGAATGTTATAAACATAGCAGTTTAGTCTCACTTGATCGGTTGCCACGGAATTTTGATGTGATCAAAAGTCCGTCGCAATCACGTAGCATACGCGGATACTTGCCGATAAACTTAATAGACAGCCTCGCTCCATAGCCCCGACCAAGTGACTGTAGGAGAACCCCGTCGCCGAAAGCATCCGTTCGGGTGCTCGCGGCAGCGGTGTTCCGCCTTGGTGCACTTCGTCGACGGTATCGGGGGTGCGGCCGTCTACTAAAGTTTGCGACGAGCATTCGATTAGGATGTCGGGAATCCTGTTGAATTGCCCGACTTGATATTGAAAAGTGTTTTCGATAATAAGACTAAAATGCGGGGTTTATAATTGTTAGGCATGCGATGTCTAAGTAATTCATTTGGTCAGGCATGCGATGTCTGAGGTGGTTGCGGATTCCAACTGTTGTAGTTTTACACTTTCTTTTCTGTGACCGTAAGTGTAATATGTGATATCGCCGGTTTCGTTGCTATATGTCAACGACAATTGGGATGCGCATATTTACTTACGTTGATGACATGTGATGTTATGTGTTGCTGGATATGTTATATTGGATCGTCGTGTTTGAATAGCCGGGGGTTTTTATGTGAGATGAGTGTTTTTCATTTTCATTCATGTAAAAACTTGTATGTAATATTCTTTTATTTGGGGCGCTTCCAGGTTGCGGAAGATGTCACCCTTTGTATATTATTTACTTTTCCGCACTAGGATAGACCCAAGGAGGAGAGCACAAGTAACCGGGTTCTGGAGTCCAGTGGGAGACCAACTCGAGGAGTCGAGTCCGGGTCTCCTAATTCCAGAATTGGTAGGGTTGCTTGCCACTCTCGTAGGGGTCATGGGGTGTGGGTTTGGCTATTCATCACGACCGTGGAATCCGTGTTTTATACTGGCTCGTATTGAAAACACGGACGTCCTAGTATATCCAATATTTCATATGTTTCTTCTGCTGCGATATCTGTGATGAGATCATGTGATGTTCTGTGATAGATACAGTATATAGTATATATGATATATTATATAGACGTTACTTATGTTTTACACCCGTGCTAGCCCTGCCCTGCTCTGCCGTTAGTTACCTAACCTAACGGTGCACGAGGGGACATCGAGGCGATTGTGGATGGCATAAGTGTACGTCGTATTTATCTGTGATGTTTAGGTACTTAAATGATGGGATTTCATTAATGTGATTAATGAAATAAAAGAAACCTAAGATGTTGTAGAATCGAATTTCAAAATAAAACATGTAGCTACAGTTCTTTCTTTGCACAGAGGTATATGTGATATATCCTGCACCTTATTCGATGAGGAAAGGACCGAGATCCCTTCACCGGGAGTGACTCCTTTAGCAATAACTGGCTGATGCTACACACTCGGTTTGTCTTTTGATAGCTTTTAAGAGTTTTTGCTTTGCACAGTGATATATATGATATATCCCGCACCTCATTCGACGAGGAAACGACCGACGATCCCTTCACCGGGAATGACTCCTTTAGCAAAACTAGAAAAGCCTCAAAAGCACTCCATTTTAAAATTATTTGATTCTACAACGATATCAAGTTCATTATGCAATAGGTTTTCAGAAAAACCTGTCGTAGCCCTCCGTCATTTTAGATAAGTATTAGTTAGTATTTGTGTTGCGGTTGTTTGGCATGCGTCATGGCGTAGTGTACGGTAGCTAACTAGTGCTTATCTGCCAGCATATGATGCGATTGGATTAGGGTATTCGTACGGCGTTGTTTGGCATGCGTCAAGGGTCGTGCGGGTGGGTTTAATTCAATCAAGAAATGTACGGGTTGAACTTGACTAGCAGACTATGGGTTGTTCGGCATGCGTCAAGGTCATAGCGAGCTAGGGGCAAAATATTATCGGGAATTTCAAGTGTTGAAATTTGCAATGAGATTGCATACCTTCTATGAGATAGTTGGATCCCGATACCCGCTGCGAGTAAGAGTTACTCCTGGGAGAGTTTTACACATTACAATTAGCCGATCAAGTAGGTGTCTAGAAAGGTGTCAACGAGGTTACGCCTCTGGGAAAACGAGGTTTACATTAATTAGGTTCGTGCGAAAGCACGGGGGACCTCCCTCAAAGTACCGACACTGGCCTGGCTGAAAGATTGGCGAACTTGTAGTGTGTAATTAATCCCGGCTAGTCTTTCCTTTCAGGGTTTGAAGGAAGATTTGATAAAAAGCAGTGGGAGCCATCCTGATTAGATAAAATAATAACCAATCTATTCTTGCAAGAGCGCACGCTGAGTGTTTTCTTCTCTCTCTCTCCTGGTAGCGACCATGTCACGCCTTAATCAAGATAATAAAACGGATTATTGACCGAACCCGCTTGTTATACTGAGCTGGGGAACGTTGGTCCCGCTCCACCTTATAATTGTTATAAGACAGAGCAGGAAATAGGGGATTACCAGAATTCCCGTGCCGCCCAAACGAAGAGAGTGCATGCTGATGCATCATCTTCGGGTGTGTTCATTATACAGAACTGTTTCTCAGTATCCTTTACGTCCTGGGTATATGATACCGGATCAGGATCCCAGATATGTAATCTGTTACATAGGGCTACAGATAGGTAGAGAACTGAGAACGGGTGATAAGTTTCATGAGGCAGAAAACGGGGCAAGAGTTGCAGCCAAGTCTGTTGGTCACTGTCACCCTGTATTACAATACATTGATTCTGAACGAATGTTATTAGATACCGAACCTGATATACAAAATCATATCAGTCTCTTTATTAGTAAAGAAATGATAAAATTTTTTATAGTTGGATAATGTTTTGAACATTTCCTATATCAAAAGTTGATCGGTTCAGGCACGTTATCTAAAAGCATTAATGTTCTAAATCAAATCACAGTTCTTAGTATATGGAACACACACAAGAGGAAGAGTTCAGAAATGAACGAATTCTTCTTGAGGTATTGTAGACTAGGTCATATCAATGCGATCCGACTGGCTGAAGTTACATATTAGATGCATATTTAAATCAGTTTGAATTTACATCTTATGAAACTTGCCAGTCATGTCACAGAGATAAGATGACCATAGCTCCGTTTATTGGAAACAGAGAAAGAGTTAGTGAACTCTTGGGATGATACATGTTGACGTATGTAGGTCCCCTGTCTACACATGCCAAGACCGGTTCTTTGTACTTCATTACATTCTCTGATAATCTCTCGAGATTCAGATCTATGTTCTTGTTGAAACACAAGTCCGAACCTTTTGAGATATTCACGGAATATAAGTTAGAAGTAGAGAACCAATACGGGTATAAGTATTATGTCCTTTGATGTTATCAGGGAGGAGAATACTTAAGCACGAAATTCCTGGACTATTCTAAAGGAGAATGGGATTCTCTCTCAGCATTACTCCTCCGAATACACCATAGCACGATGGTATATCGGGGCGGAGCAATCACACCCTATGTGATAAGGTGTGCTCTATGATGAGTACTACTGAGTTACCTAATTCCTTTAGGGTGTTATGCACTTGAGAAGCTGCATACCTATTGAATAGGGTTCCAATCAAATCAGTTGCCTACCGCTTCATATGTGATATGGAAAGGGAAGAGCCCATGTCTTAAGCTAGTTAAGATTTGGGGTTGTCCGGCCTATGTCTGAAAGCAAAATCCGGACAAGCTCGAGGCAAGGTCTGTTATGTAGAACTGGAAGTGTTCCAGCTATACAAACTACAGCATGATTTGGTACAACCAGAGGATTCAGTGGAAACCAACGAACCTCAGCCTCTCCGCCGATCTAGTAGGGTTCCTCACCCACCTGAGAGATACTTCGGTTTCTCTATGACAGTGGGAGCGAGGAATGCATCATGAGATGATGACCCAACTAGTTTCGAGCTGGCCATCAGGAGTAAGACTCTGTAAGAAGGGCTGGATGCTTAGTGATCTGAGATGGAATCCTTATACACCAACAAAGTATGGACTTTGGTTGCTATATCTGAAGGGTTAAATCCCCATCAGGTGCAAGTATATCTTGAGAAGATTACTTGGTGTAGATGGAAAAGTTGAGACTTTCAAAGCTAGACTTGTTAAAGGTTTTCTTCATTGACCAGGCGTGGATAATGACGAAACCTTTTCCAGTGGCTATGCTTAAGTCCATCCAGATCCTACTTACCACGGCTGCATACCATGACTACGATCTCTGGTGGTTGGGTGTCTTGACTGCTTTTCTAAATGATGATTTAGAAGAGTGCGTCTATAAGTACACAGCCAGAGGGCTTCGTAGACAGTGGGAGCAGCGGAAACGTGTGCAAGATGTTTTATAGGATAAAGCAGGCATCGCGGAGTTGGAACATCTGTTTTGATGAAGTAGTCAAAGAGTTTGATATCATCAAAATGGTAGATGAACCTTGTATAAACAAAAAGGTAGTAGGGAGTATGGTGGTGATCCTCGTAGAGTACGTGGATGACATACTCTTGATAAGAAAGGAGTTTTCTTATGCTACGCTCGATCAATCTCCGTCTGTCACAATGATTCTCCACATAGGATCAAAATGATACCTCCTAAATCCTGAGTTTTGGATCTATGAGATAGATTTAATTGGATGTTAGGATTCTCACTAGTTGTAGTGAGATGGTATCAATCGATCCAGGGGAGAATCTCTGGAAGTGTTCCAGAGTGATAAAGACGACTGAATGTCAGTCACAGGAATTGTCTTTACCCTCAGTGGAGGGACGGTATGTTGGAAGAGTTCCAAGCTAGATACCGTGGCATACTAGACGATAAAGGCTGGATACATCGCTACTTAAGATGCTACCAAAGAGGCTGTTTGGGTGTATATTGGTTCATGAGATGAACTATGTTCCTCCCATTGTGTGACAATGGAGTTGTGGCTTATGCCAAGGAACGCCGGTCCCATCAGTGATCCAGACATATTCTAAAGGCAGTATCACTTGATCATGGAGATGGTTGATCACCAGGGAGATCTAGGTTAGGAGAGTAGACTCAGAGGACAACACAGCGGATCCACTCACAAAGGCCTGTTCCCAGAGAGAGATTTTTAAGGGATGGTTGAGTATCAGATACTACAACCACTGCTATCAGATGGCCCTAGTGCAAGTGGGAGATTGTTAGTTATATGTATGCCCTAGAGGCCATTACTGTACATAGGATGTATATTGTAGTGGATGCTGGGACATATATAGGGAGGACTTTCTTGCTCGACATGATAGTATGCTATCTGGTTGAACTTTACCTTAACGTGTATACTGTTTGTCTCTCTGTTACATGTTGGTAAAGCCCTTAGGATCTGTACTTGACAACCTAGATTATGATGCGGATCATACTAGTGGGGACATGGTAGTCCATAAGTACATCCTTCAAAGTCCCTAGTCGTGGGTGTATCGAGACGGGGCATCAATATACCAGAGTAGACTTGCGTATACCTTCTCGACCCATACAGATGGGCGATGGATGATCCCATATCCATTGGTGTTTGACATCAGAGATGATATACGGGTGCTCAGTAGAGACTGGGTACACTGGACGGACTCGCCGAGAACTCCCAGATGGTATTATACCTCACGTCAGATGGCAGTTCTCTGGTGACACTAGTACAGAGTAGTCTGTTGACCCGAGATCGTTATAGAGTCTTGTGTGGTTCCCACTGTTCTTTGATTTCCATCTTACCACGTCCAAGAGGGCATGCAAAACGGTGGTTTTTGGGTACAGTCCCGAGTCACATGGAGGCAATGAGCGATAGGAGGGGATTCGTCTCTCCCGGTATAGGGGGTTGATGTTGCACTGTGTTCGATTGGCTATAACAGGAAATCCCTGGCCAGGGTTGCTGAGATTTAATGGTAAGTGTTACCAGTAGTTTCTCGAACAGTTATAGACCTCATATCGACACGACTTATCGAGCTATTGTGGTCTGACGTTTACCACCCCTAGGCGAGATATCCGACATATCAGACGATCAGACCGGACTGTACGGTAGTGTTACTGGTTGGATTCACTGGAGTGTGAGCGGACTTGCTCGTCGATCTTCAGATCGCTCAATACCCGGGTGGCCGTTACGTTTAGCAGACCGCTTGCGGCTTGTGGGTGTTTGATATGATCATCGCCTGCTGCCGGCGTATTGACGAGTCTTTAGAGTCCTACACAGAGGTTTCCTGGCTCAAGCAAAACGAAATAGGAGCGCATATGAGATATGTGCGGGACCGAGAATAATACGAGTATGTGATACTGTATTCGATTCTCGCGATGTGACATTGATCGGTTATATGCGATATAGCCGGGTTATCGGATCAAGTGTTGATTCGATAAGATGTTACTAATGATACCAGTCGGTTATGTGCGTCATGACCGGATCGTTAAATCAAGTGTTGATTTAATGATTTAATGCATAATTATATATTTGATATATTACTTTGCATTAACTAGTATTGGTTCACTTAAGATGGATTTTCTCACTCGGATGTGCGCATTGTATATGCGATATACTTTTGTGCACTTGTATGTATCATGTTTGATGATGCATGCTAACTTGTGTTTTGTGTAAAATTTAAACCATGGTTATGTAATGTTTAGGGTTTTCATTTTCATATCTATTTATTTATTTATTTTCTTTTTGGAAAAAGAAATGAGAAGAATGGTGGCTTTCTTTGTTTGTATTTGAAGCTTCATGAAGCTTTGACTTTGTAACCATTCTTGTCTTCATCTTTAACCCTAACCATTAATCTAACCTTGGTTTAATCTCTACACCTAACCATGGTTTGCTTATGATAAGAATGGATTTTCTTTTCTTTTTTATTTATTCTTATCATAACAATTTCCTTCTTCTTCTTCATTTCTTCAAGTGAAGAAAGCTTGCCTCCATCAATGGCAAGTGATGAAAAAGGGTGAGAAATCCAATTCTAAAGTTAACCCACTTCCTATTTCTTCATCCTCTACCTCTTGCCAAGTAGTAGAGTGTGTTTTCTTCACAAGTTTCTTGACTTGGTGAAGTCGGAGCTTGATTTAGCGATGCCTCGACGTAGATCATCTTCGGCATGGACATCGACGACCTAGCTTGCCCATTCTCCGACGAAGCCGACGCTAGAGCCCGGATTTGATTTGGACAGCGGAGAGGACTTCGTTGCGGAGCTATGGAGGTGGAGCACCGGATCTACAAAGGTTGTATTTCCGTATTCCCTTAGTTAAGTGTTAACTAGTTATCTTTTCGCCTAGTTTTCTAGCAAACGATCCGTAGTCGGGTTTCTCGGCACCGTTAAAATTTTAATTTGGCATGATCGATGCCTTGTGAGACCTCATTAGGGTGCCTAGGAACCGTACAATAATAATTTAGTGTATAATTGTATATGTGATATACTAATTTACATTAACTAACATTGGTTCACTTAAGAATTTGTTTTTCTCACTTGTGCACAATTTAATATATATGTGGTATATATTGATTTGTGTTCAATTTGTATCATGGTTTTTGATACAACTATCATGGGTGTATGAGACATATACCATTACAATTATATTTTTGGGGTTTTAATATACAAAGTAAATACAAAATTAGTGGATAATTGTTCAAGTGCATGAAGTTTCATGAAGCTTGTGAGTCCATTGACCAATGTCAACTAGTTTTGTTTTACTTAGGATATTTATAAACCTAACCACTATAATTAGCCATGGTAATGTCTCTACATGAGTTAATATATGATACCCACTAACCCATGGTTAGCTCTCTCTCTCTCTTGATAAGAGTTTTCATTCTCATTTTGAGCTCATCTTCTTCCTCCTTCAATTGCTTTCTAGGGTTTGATAAAGAGAGAGAACCATAGTGAGAAAAGAAATTCTAAAGTGTACCCATTTCGTATTTCATCATCCTCTACTAGTCTAGCACTTTAGTTTAGGGTGTTTGCTTCACTAATTCTCTAGTTAGTGAAGTAGAAGCTTGAGTTCGTATTCCCTCGACGTAGATCATCTTTGGCCTCGAAGACTTCAAGAAATACCGTTGCAATTTTCTCATGGAGCCGTCTGAGAGTCCGGGAGCATGATGATCGCAGGGAAGGGACTGCTACAAGGAGCATATGATGTGAAGGACCGATCTACAAAGGTTGTATTTCGTATTCACTTAGTGTTAATGTGTCTAACATGCTAGTTTTCGCCTAATAGTCTAGCAAAGATCTTGTTTAGGGTTATTCGGCACGGCTAAAATTTTAACCGGGCATGTTTGATGCCTTGTAAAACCTTCTTAGAGTGCCTAGTAACCCTTCAGTGGTATCAGAGCCGAGCTAGAGGATCAGGCGATGTGTTTACAAAGTTAAAACTCCGAACGAACTCCGAATCGACGAAATATACCGCTCGCTGGAAAAATTTTTAAAAATGTGATTTTTCTGAATTAAAAATGCTTTAAAAAATCAGCAGGGAATTCTAAGGGTTACCATGAAAAACGAGCCCCCAAATCCTCCACGTGGCCGCGGAACCGCGGCAATAAGCCTTTTGTAGCGGCGGTTCCGCGGTAGTAATAGTGTATTGGGGACGGTTCTTTATGCAGTAATATCCGTTACTATTCCTGCATCTTTCTGGGTATTTTTTATTTTGACTCAAGTGTTGAGTATTCTGGGGTTTAATTTGTAATCGTTGATTCGATCGGAATATTTAATTTCGTTCTGTTTTCCGGATATTTAGAAACTGTTAAAATGTTCGAACTGATATAAATAACTCACTTTTTTCCCTGCCGGAAAATTTCCAAGTGTTGGATTTTTCCGTAGTTTAAGAACGTCTAAATCATGAAAGTTACGCAATGCACCCTCTAGAAGACAACCAATCTTAACTCGATTATGTGACCGTCTTGAACTGCCTTTTGAACCTTAGGGTTGGGGGCAGTACGGCGTTGCCACATGTAAGGCGTTGGCTTGACCCTTCTACGGCTGGACCATTGGTACTGTGGCAGGTGATGGATGTTTTTAAACTCCCCTCAAGTGTTGAGAACTATTTGGGAAATCTTGGGTATTTGATTATTCGATCGGAAAGTTTAACATTGTCTATTTATCTGGAATGTGATACAATATTTGGAATGTACAAGTAGTTATGAGATAACTAATTTGAATGTTATAAATATAGCAGTTTAGTCTCAAATGATCGGTTGCCACTGGATTTTGATGCGATCAAAAGTCCGTTACAATCACGTAGCGTACGCGGATACTCGCCGGTTAAACATAATAGACAGCCACGCCCCAAAGCCCCGACCAAGTGACTGTAGGAGAACCCCGTCGCCAAAAGCATCCGTTTTGGTGCTCGCGGCAGCGGTGTTCCGCCTTAGTGCACTTCATCGACGGCATCCGGGGGTGCGGCTGTCTACTAAAGTTTGCGACGAGCATTCGATCAGTATATTGGGAATCTTGTTGAATTGCCCGACTTGATATTGAAAAGTGTTTTCGATATAAAGACTAAAATGCGGGGTTTATAATTGTTAGGCATGCGATGTCTAAATAGGTTGCGGATTCCAACTGTTGTAGTTTTACACTTTCTTTTCTGTGACCGTAAGTGTAGTATGTAGTTGTATTGCCATTTTTGGTTGCTATACATCAATGATGATCGGTGTATGCATACTTACTTACGTTGATGACATGTGATGTTATGTGTTGCTGGATATGCTATATTGGATCGTCGCGTTTTGAATAGCCGGGGTTTTATGTGAGATGAGGGTTTTTATTTTCATTCATGTAAAATTAAATGTATGTAGTATTATTTTATTGGGGAACTTCCGGGATGAGATTGCTGTCACCTTTTGTATTTTATTTACTTTTCCGCATTAGGTAGAACCAAGGAGGAGAGCACAAGTAACCAGGTTCTAGAGTCCAGTGGGAGACCAACTCGAGGAGTCGAGTCCGGGTCTCCTAACTCTAGAATTGGTAGGGTTGCTTGCCGCTCTCGTAGGGGTATAGGGTTGTGGGTTTGGCTATTCATCGCGACCATGGAATCCGTGTTTTATACAGGCTCGTATTAAAACACGGACCTCCTAGTATATCCATTATTTCATATGTTTCTTCTGCTGCGATATCTGTGATGTGATCATTTGATATGTTATGACAGATGCTGTATATAGTATATATGATATATTATATAGATGTTACTTATGTTTTACACCCGTGCTAGCCCTGCCCCGCTCTGTCGTTAGTTACCTAACCTAACGGTGCACGAGGGGACATCGAGGCGAATTCGGATGGCATAAGTGTACGTCGTATTTATCTGTGATGTTTAGGTGACTTAAATGATGGGATTTCATTAATATGATTAATGAAAGAAAAGAAACCTAAAAGATGTTGCGGAATCGAATATTCTAAAACAGGTAGCTACAGTTCTTGCTTTGCAAAGCGGTGTTCCTTGTAGAACATCCTGCACCTTATTCGATAAGGAAAGGGCCGAGATCCCTTCACCGGGAGTGACCCCTTTAGCAATGACTGGCAGATGCTACACCCCTCGGATTTGTCTTTTGATTGCTTTTCTAGTTCTTGCTTTGCACTGTGATATATATGATATATCCTGCACCTCATTCGACGAGAAAAGAGCCGAGATCCCTTCACCGGGAGTGACCTCTTTAGCGAAACTAGCAAAAGCCTAAAAAACACTCCATTTTAAAATCATTTGATTCTACAACGATATCAAGTTCATTACGGAATAGATTTTCAGAAAAACCTATCGTAGCCCTCCATCATTTTAGATAAGTTGTATATAGTATTCGTGCTGCATTTGTTGGCTTTCGTCAAGGTGTAGTGTGCGGTAGCTATATGCTGCTTATCTGCTGCATATGATGCGATTGGATTAGGGTATTCGTACGGCTTTGTTGGCTTTCGTCAAGGGTCGTGCGGGTGGGTTTAATTCAGTCAAGAAATGTACGGCTTGAACTTGACTAGCGCGCTATGGTTTGTTGGCTTTCGTCAAGGTCATAGCACGTTAGGGGCAAAATTATCGGGAATTTCAAGTGTTGAAATTTGCAATGAGATTGCATACCTTCTATGAGATAGTTGGATCCCGATACCCACTGTGAGTAATTGTTACTCCTGGGAGAGTTTTGCACATTACAATTAGCCGATCAAGTAGGTGTCTAGAAAGGTGTCAAAGGGGCTACGCCTCTAGGAAAGCGAGATTTACTTTAATTAGGTCCATGCGAAAGCACGGGGAACCTCCCTCAAAGTACCGACACTGGCCTGGATGAAAGATTGGCGAAGTTGTAGGGTGTAATTAATCCCGGCTAGTCTTTCCTTTTTAGGTTTGAAGGAAGATTTGATAAAAAAAACAGTGGGAGCCATCCTGATTAGATAAAATAATAACCAATCTAATCTTAAAGTGTTTTCTTCTCTCTCTCTCTCCAGGTAGCGACCATATCACGCCTTAATCAAGATAATAATACGGATGTATTGACCGAACCCACTTGTTATACTGAGCTGGGGAACGTTGGTCCCGCTCTAACTTATAAATGTTATAAGACAGAGCAGGAAATAGGGGATTAACAGAATTCCCGTAACGCCCAAACGAAGAAAGTGCATGTTGATGCATCTTCTTCGGGTGTATTCATTACAGAGAACTGTTTCTCAGTATCCTTTACGTCCTGGGTATAAGATACCGTATCAGGATCCCAAATATTTGATATGTTACATGGGCTAAAGATAAGTAGAGAACTGAGAACGGGCGATAAGTTTCATGAGATAGAAACGGTGCAAGTGTTGCAGCCAAGTCTGTTGGTAGTTATCACCCTGTATTACCAGAATACATTGATTCTGAACGAATGTTATTAGATACCGAACCTGATATACAACATCATATCATTCTCTTTATTAGTAAAGAAGGATATAATTTTGTTCTTGGATAATGTTTTGAACATTTCCTATATCAAGAGTTGATCGGTTCAGGCACGTTATCTAAAAGTATTGACGTTCTAAATCAAACTACAGTTCTTAGTATACAGAACACACACAAGAAGAAGGGTTCAGAAATGAACGAATCCTTCTTGAGGTATTGTAGACTAGGTCATATCAATGCGACCCGACTAGCTGAAGTTACATACAGATGCATATTTAAATTAGTTTGAATTTACATCTTGTGAAACTTGCCGTTCATGTCACAAAGATAAGATGACCATAGCTCCGTTTATTGGAAACAGAGTAAGAGTTAGTAAACTCTTGGGATTGATACATGATGATGTATGTAGGTCTCCTGTCTACACATGCCAGGACTGTTTCTTTGTACTTCATTACATTCACTGATAAACTCTCAAGATTCAGACATATGTTCCTGTTGAAACACAAGTCTGAACCTTTTGAGATATTCAAGGAATGTAAGTTAGAAGTAGAGAACCAAAAACGGGTATAAGTATTATGTCCTTTGATGAGATCAGGGAGGAGAATACTTGAGCACGGAATTATTGGACTATTCTAAAGTAGAATGAGATTCTCTCTCAACATTACTCCTCC
This sequence comes from Agapanthus africanus, assembly GCA_030015575.1. Taxonomy (NCBI): domain Eukaryota; kingdom Viridiplantae; phylum Streptophyta; class Magnoliopsida; order Asparagales; family Amaryllidaceae; genus Agapanthus; species Agapanthus africanus. Next base: position 368,741,742 of record CM057346.1, read on the forward strand.
TCTTACACCACAGCACGTCGGTGTATCGGGACGGAGCAATCACACCCTATTAGATATGGTGCGCTCTATGATGAGTACTACTGAGTTTCCTATTTCCTTTTCGGGGTTATGCACTTGTGAAGCTGCATACCTATTGAATAGGGTTCCAATCAAGAGTTTCCTACCACTTCATATGTGATATGGATTGGGAAGAGCCCATATCTTAAGTTTGTTAAGATTTGGGGTTGTCCATCCTATGTCTAAAAGGAAAAATCCGGACAAGCTCGAGGAAAAGTCGGATCTATGGAAGTTTGTTGGATATCCCAAGCATACGCAAGGGAATATCTTCTACCTAACCGAGGAACAAAAATGTTTTGTTTTCTCAGCATGCCACCTTTGTGAAAGGAAATTTCTTGTGAAGAAATTATTGGTCATGAGGTAGAACTGGAAAGAGTTCCAGCTATACAAACTACATCTGATGGTTTGGTAGAACCAAAGGATTCAATAATAACCAACGAACATCAGCCTCTCCGCCGATCTAGTAGGTTTCCTCACCCACCAGAGAGATACTTCGGTTTCTCTATGATAGTGGGAGTGAGGATTGCATCATGGGATGATGACCCAACTAGTTTCGAGCTGGCCATCAGGAGTGGGACTCTGTAAGAATGGCTGAATGCTTATCGATCTGAGATGGAATCCTTATACACCAACAATGTATGGACTTTAGTTGTTTATCTGAAGGGTTAAATCCCCATTAGGACCAAGTATATCTTGAGAAGATTACTTGGTGTACATGGAAAAGTTGAGACTTTCAAAGCTAGACTTGTTAAAGGTTTGCATCATAGACCAGTTGCGGCTAATGATGAAACCTTTTCTGGGGCCTATGCTTAAGTCCATCCAGATCCTACTTGCCACGGCTACATACTATGACTACGATATCTGGCGGTTGGGTGTCATGATTATTGTTCTAAATAGTGATTTAGAAGAAAGCGTCTATAAGTACACAGCCAGAGTGTTTCATAGACAGTGGGAGCAGCGGAAACGTGTGCAAGATGTTTTATGTGATAAAGCAGGCATCGCGAAGTTGGAACGTCTGTTTTGATGTGTTAGTCAAAGAGTTTGACATCATCAAAATGGTAGATGAACCTTGTATATACAAAAAGGTAGTAGAGAGTATGGTAGTGATCCTCGTAAAGTACGTGGATGACATACTCTTGATAGGAAAGGAGTTTCCTATGCTACGCTCGGTCAATCTCCGATTATCACAATGATTCTCCATATAGAATCAAAGTGATACCTACTAAATCCTGGGTTTTGGATCTATGAGATAGATCTAATTGGATTTTAGAATACTCACTAGTTGTAGTGAGATGGTATCAATCGATCCTGGGGAGAATCACTGGAAAGGTTCCAGGGTGATAAGGACGACTGAATGTCAGTCACAGGCATTTTCTTTACCCTCAGTAAAGGGACAGTATGATGGAAGAGTTCCAAGCTTGATACCGTGACATTCTAGACGATTAAAGGCAAGACACATCGTTACCAAAGATGCTACCAAAGAGGCAGTCTAGGTGTATATTAGTTCATGAGATGAACTTCGTTCCTACCATTGTGTGACAATAGAGTTGTGGCTTATGCCTAGGAACGCCCGTCCCATCAGAGATCCAGACATATTCTAAGGCAGTATCACCTGAACATGGAGATGGTTGATCTCTAGGGGATCGAAGTCAGGAGAATAGACTCAGAGGACAACACGGCGGATCCACTCACAAAGGCCTTTTTCCCAGAGAGAGACTATTATGGGATGGTTGAGTATGAGATACTACAACCACTGTTATCAGATGGCCCTAGAGCAAGTGGGAGATTGTTGGTTATATGTATGCCCTAAAGGCCATTACTATACATGAGATGTATATTGTAGTGGATGCATGGACATATATAGGGAGGACTTTCTTGCTCGACATGATAGTATGCTATCTGGTTACTCTTTACCTTAACGTGTACACTGATTGTCTCTGTTACATGTTGGTAAAGCCCTTAGGATGTGTACTTGAATACGTGGACTATGATGCGGATCGTACTAGTGGGGACACGGTAGTCCATAAGTACATCCTTCAAGGTCCCTAGTCCTGGGTGTATCGAGACAGGGCATCGATATACCATAGTAGACTAGCGTATACCTTCAAGGCCCATATAGATGGGCGATGGATGATCCCATATCCATTGGTGTTTGACATCAGAGATGATATACGGGTGCTCAATGGAGACTGGGTACACTGGACGGACTCGCCGAGAACTCCCAGAAGGTATTATACCTTACGTCAGATGGCAGTTCTCTGATGACACTGGAACAGGTTAGTCTGTAGACCCGAGATCGTCATAGAGTCTTGTGTGATTCCCACTGTGCTTTGATTTCCACCTTACCACGTCCAAGAGGGCGTGAAAAACGGTGGTTTTTGGGTACAGTCCCGAGTCACATGGAGGCAATGAGCGATAGGAGGGGTTTTGTCTCTCTCGGTATTAGGGGTTGATGTTGCGCTATGCTCGATTGGCCATAACAAGGAAGTCCCTGGCCAGGGCTGGTTTAGAGATTTACTGGTAAGTGTTACCAGTACTTTCTCGACCAGTTATGAGCCTCGCATCGGCATGACTTATCGGTTATTGGGGTCTAACGCTTACTACCACTAGACTTGATATGCGACATATCAGACGAGGAGACCGGACTGCACGGTAGTGTCACTGTCATGCTTTTTGCAGGAGTTGGAGCGGGCTTGCTTGCTGATCTTCTGATCGCTCAATACCCGGGTAGCCGTTACGTCCAGCTAGTACCGCTGACGGCTTGTGGGTGCTTGATGTGATCATCACCTACTGCCGGCGTATTGACGAGTCTTTAGAGTCCTTCATAGAGGTTTTACTGGCTCAGGAAAAACGAAATAGGAGCGCATATGTGATATGTGCGGGACCGAGAATAATGCGAGTATGTGATACCGTATTCTATTCTCGCGATGTTTGTATCGATCGGTTTTATGCAATATAACCAGGTTATCGAATCATGGATTGATTCGATAAATCGATACGATTGATGTTAGTCGGTTATATGTGATATAACCAGATTATTAAGTCAAGTGATGATATAATAATTTAGTGTATAATTGTATATGTGATATACTAATTTAGATTAACTAACATTGGTTCACTTAAGAATTTGTTTTTCTCACTTGTGCACAATTTAATATATATGTGATATATATTGATTTGTGTTCAATTTGTATCATGGTTGTTGATACAACTATCATGGGTGTATAAGACATATACCATTACAGTTATATTGGTGGGGTTTTAATATACAAAGTAAATACAAAATTAGTGGATAATTGTTCAAGTGCATGAAGCTTCATGAAGCTTGTGAGTGCATTGACCAATGTCAACTAGTTTTGTTTTACTTAGGATATTTATAAACATAACCACTATAATTAGCCATGGTAATGTCTCTACATGAGTTAATATATGATACCCACACACCCATGGTTAGCTCTCTCTCTCTCTCTCTTGATAAGAGTTTTCATTCTCATTTTGAGCTCATCTTCTTCCTCCTTCAATTACTTTCTAGGGTTTGATAAAGAGAGAGAACCATAGTGAGAAAAGAAATTCTAAAGTGTACCCCTTTCTTATTTCATCATCCTCTACTAGATTAGCACTTTAGTTTAGGGTGTTTGCTTCACTAATTCTCTAGTTAGTGAAGTAGAAGCTTGAGTTCGTATTCCCTCGACGTAGATCATCTTCGGCCTCGAAGACTTCAAACAATACCGTTGCAATTTTCTCATGGAGCCGTCCGAGAGTCCGGGAGCATGATGATCGCAGCGAAGGGACTACTACAAGGAGCATATGAAGTGAAGGACCGATCTACAAAGGTTGTATTTCGTATTCACTTAGTGTTAATGTGTCTGACATGCTAGTTTTCGCCTAATAGTCTTGCAAAGATCTTGTTTAGGGTTATTCGGCACGGCTAAAATTTTAACCGGGCATGTTTGATGCCTTGGAGAACCTTCTTAGAGTGCCTAGTAACCCTACAGGGAAAAGGACAGTGCGAGTGCCAAATGCCTCGTGTTGGCTTCAGTTGATGGTGTATACCAGAAGCAGCACGAGAAGATGGACTTAGTTTCCATCTTCCTCTATAACAAAGATTTATATGGAGAGCAATCTCATATCGCAAGATATGAGACCTCGAACCAATTGCTTCAAGCGAGGTTGGCTGTCGGGTCATCTGTAGGGGATGACATCCTTATGATGACTAGCTATATTGATGAGCTCACGGACCTGGAGACCAGGTAGGGAAACAGGTCATATGCTGATTTATTTCCACAGTCCCTACCCTCTACTTAGACCCTGAAAGAAACCAAGGAGACACCTACTCTGCTTAATGGGGGACCTTCTTCTTCTACATCCAGGGCGAAAGCAAAGGGTGAAAAGAAGAATACCTCCACAAAGCCGATATACGGTGTCAGTAAAGTAGAAGGAAAGCGAAGAGCAAAAGTTTCGGGACTTGGTGTAGGGAAGGAAGGATATTCCTATTGTTATGGGAACAGACATTGGCAGAAAGATTGCAGGGCTTTGGAAGCCAGTATCCAGGATTCGAAGCATGTTGTGGCTTAGGCCTCGGGTGTGTTTGTTATTGAGAACTGTTTGTCAATTAACTCTACTTCCTGGGTACTAGATACCGGAGTAGGATCTCATATCTGTAATTCATTACATGCTTTGAGAAACCGTAGAGTTATTAGGGTAGGCGATTTGTCTATCAGAGTTGCGAATGGAATGAGCGTGGACACTGAATCCGTGGGAGAATATCGCCTAGGTTTGACAAGTGGGCAGATATTGATTCTACGTAACTGTTTGTATGTACCTAGTTTGACTTGTAATATCATATCAGTGTCCTCACTTTCGAGAGAAGGATATGATTTTACATTCATAAGCGATGTAGTAAACATCCACCTAAATCAAGTTCTGATTGGGTCCGGTACATTAGATGACGGTATATAAGTAGTAAATCAAGCTCAGGTTTTCAATGTCCAGAACACACTTAAAAGAAAGTCTCCGGAAATAAATCAGGCTTTCTTATGGCATTGTATACTAGGTCATATCAATGAAACACGGTTGACAAAGTTACATAGAGAAGGATATTTTAATCCGTTCGAATATCAATCTTATACTACTTATGATTCTTGTCTCATGGGAAAGATGACAAAGACTCCGTTTACTGGACACAGAGTAAGAGCGAGCGAGCTCTTGGGACTCATACACAGTGACGTGTGCGGTCCAATGTCAACACATGCAAGAGGTGGTTATTCCGACTTCATTACTTTTACGGATGATTTCTCTAGGTATGGACATATCTTTTTGATGAAGCATAAATCCGAGGACTTTGAGAAATTCCGAGAATACAAGAATGAAGTGGAAAAACAGACAGGCAAAAGTATCAAGACACTGAGATCTGATCGAGGTGGTGAATACTTAAGTACCGAGTTCCTGGGATACTTAAAAGAGAATGGAATTCTCTTTCATCTTACTCCTCCATACACACCACAACACAATGGTGTATCGGAAAGGCGGAATCGAACCCTATTGGATATGGTTTGTTCCTTGATGAGTAAGGCTGAGTTACCGCGATCTTTCTGGGGTTATGCACTAGAATCTGCTGCATATCTTTTGAACCAGATTCCAACCAAGACTGTGCCTACCACACCATATCAGATGTGGAGTAGGATGAAACCCTGTCTTAAACACTTTAGGACATGGGGATGTCCAGCTTTTGTTAAAAAGCAGCATGCGGACAAGCTCGAGGCACGCTCAGTACAGTGTAAGTTTGTGGGATATCCAAAGAACTCCAAGGGGTATTATTTCTATTACGCAGAGGAACAAAAGGTTTTTGTTTCTCATCATGCCCACTTCTTGAAAGCTGAATTTTTAGAAAATCAGAAGAGTGGGTGTGCAATGGAATTGGAAGAAATTCCAGAACCACAAGCTGTTACTGAAAGTATGGTAGAACCAGAAGTTTCAGAAGAAAGGGACATCCCAGTGCCTATCCGCAGAAGTAGTAGGCAGTCTCATCCGCCCGAGAGATACTACTATTTTCTCATAGACGGGGATCGAGCAGATTGCATCATTGATAATGATGAACCTACTAGCTTCCAGCAAGCCATCCAGAGCGGCGACTCGGTAACATGGCTGGATGCAATGCGGACCGAAATGGAGTCCATGTACACTAACGAAGTATGGACTTTGGACATTGCTCCAGATGGGGTAAAACCCGTAGGATGCAAATGGATCCTCAAAAAGAAGATTGGTGTAGACGGACAGGCTGAAACCTATAAGGCTAGACTTGTTGCAAAGGGTTGTCGTCAAAGACCTGGTTTGGACTATGACGAAACCTTTTCTCCAGTGGCTGTGCTCAAATCCATTCGGGTCCTTCTTGCCATTGCTGCCTTCCACAATTATGAGATCTGGAAGATGGACGTGAAGACGGCTTTTCTAAATGGAAATTTGGAAGAGTGCGTCTATATGGATCAGCCAGAGGGATTCATTCAGAGTGGGAGCAGCGGTAAAGTGTGCAAGTTGCTTAAGTCCATTTATGGAATAAAGCAGGCATCGCGGAGTTCGAACATCTGTTTTGATGATACTATTAAAGAATTTGACTTTATCAAGAATCCAGATGAACCATGCATATACAGTAAGATTGTAGGGAGAGCCGTAGTATTTCTCGTCTTGTACGTGGATGACATTCTCCTAATAGGAAATGATATTCCTATACTACAGTCAGTCAAAGGATTCTTGTCACAGAAGTTCTCCATAAAGGACCTGGGTGATGCCACCTACATTCTGAGGATCCAGATCTGTCGTGATAGATCAAAAAGGATGTTGGGACTTTCATAGTCCAGGTACATTGACACCATATTGAAAAGATTCAGTATGGAGGATTCTAAGAGCGGTAACCTATCGGCTTGTCACGGAATCACCCTCTCCAAAGAGATGTCTCCCAAGACTGATATAGAAAGGGCCCTCATGTCAATTATACCCTACGCTTCTGCGGTAGGCTCTATAATGTATGTGATGTTATGTACCAAACCAGATGTAGCATACGCATTGAGCGTTGTAAGCCGGTATCAGGCAAACCCAGGGGAGAAGCACTGGATAGCAGTAAAGAACATTCTCAAGTAACTGAGAAGGACTAAGGAGATGTTCTTGGTGTATGGTGGAAAGGACGTCCAGATCGAGGCCTTTGCTGACTCCAGCTTCCAGAGAGACAAGGATGACTCCAAGTCCATGTGGGGTTATGTCTTTACCCTCAATGGAGGGGCGTTCTGTTGGAAGAGTTCCAAGAAGGACACTGTTCATATCATAATATTGCATTTCATATTCCCCAATTCTTATTCGTTTTATAACTAAACAGGTGCTTTTGACGCATGCCTGCTACATATTACAGGATACAGGTTCTTGGAGCGAAAACAGTGAAAAAGACAAAAGTTGATACAAAAGATGGACTTTTGACCAACAAGTAGACGGATCCTAGTCAAGCTTAGATGAATAACAGTTCACTGAGGTACAAGGCAACGAAAGGTCCAAAAATGTCAAAGTGAAACTGTTAAAAGACCAATACAAGTTTTCACTGAAGATTTGGAGAAGAACCAGAAGCCAAAAGGAGAAAAGAAATAAATAAATGAAAGGCCCAATCAGCATAGAAGAAGCCCACAAAAATTGACACAGTGTTATTACCAAAGGGCCGCGGAATCGCGGCCCTAACCCCACTTATGCCGCGGTTCCGCGGCCATTTAATGCACGTGTCGGTGAAAATTTTGTGTGGCGGTGCGTCGGTGACTTTGTTGGGATTTTTCGGGGTTATTTTTGTAATCGCACATGTGCGAATCCCGTAACCCTAAATTTCCCTGTTTCCTTATAAAATTGTAATCAAAATACTGTAAGAGGGATGCCTCTTTTCAATTAATAAAAATTCGCACAAATCAAATGGCGCCGTTGCCGAGGATGGCGTAAACGTTTCCTTTTTGCAATTTTGGGTTGATATAAATCTTATAAATCATAAAAATTTGAAAATAGAAAAAGTACAAAAAAAAATTCTATCAATTTTTATCTTTTTCAAGGGTTTCTCTTTTGAAGTTTTGCAGGGACAGCGAAGAATCTCGGATCTGGAGAATTACAGAGGGTGAAACAGAAATTGGTATATCAGAACAGAGGAGAATTGGATAACAGGAGCTACAGAAATTTTTTCAGAAAGTGAACCCACTACTCCGCCGCCCTTCCACGGCATATGTGTGCCCCAAACCGAACCGCGGTTCCGCCGCACTATAGCCACGTCAGCTCCTAAATTTTGCATGGTTTGATCTCTCCTTCTCCCCTCTGCCCACCTCCATATATCCTTTTGTGAAATTTTCTGCAGGATTTCTTTGCGCTAAAAATCTTCTTCCCCCTTCTCAATAACAGATTTTCTGCAGGTTTCTTTGCACCGCGCTAAAAATAATTGACTGCAAGTGAATTTAATGTTTTGCATAATTTAATCGGGCTTTAAGGGGCTATTGACCAAACACAGATTGGGTGGGGATTTCATCACCTTTCCCAGGACCCCAGAAAGCACTTAAAGCATCTGCATCGACCACTCTTAATTAAAAAATACTAGACTCAGCCCTAAGGACTTCGAGCTCAATATGACAAAGGACTAGACATAGGCATCGACCGTTTATCCTAACTGACTTTGCGGTGTCTAGGCAAGTGTATCAAAGGCTAGTGGTTATTAATTAGGCCCACTACTGTGGTTCCTTCCCACTTACCTGGCACTTACCTGGCCGCAATTGGCGGTGAAGAGGCGGTTTGAGATCCTATTTCTAGCCCTAGTTAGGAGCTGTCTAGCTGACCTAGGTGACCTTAGATCTAGGCCTGATTGTGCATTTCTGTTTGATTGCATTTGTGTCTAAACACTTTATCGAAAATTTTTGCAAAACAAATAAAAAAAAATAAGAGGAAATTTTTTTTTTATAAAAAGACTTGCAACTTTTGTCGCTAAGAAATCTGTGAGCTCCAATCTTATTTTTCTTCCCTTTCTTCTAACATGGGTACCCAACATCATAAATCTCTTGCCGAACTTTAGTATCCCGAACCTAACTTTGCGTCGTACGCTAATTGTTTCGGTCGATCTAAAGACGATCCTTCCATGCCTAAAATATCTTTGAAAGATCAAATAGAAGCGTCTAAGAGAAACAGTTCGACTTTTCAACCACTTTGTGTCAACCAAGTCAACCTTTACCACCTCCATATATTGATACCGCTTTTTCAAGTCCTTCTGTCACTCCTAAGCCGATGTCCATTGCTGAGCATATTGCTCAATCTCACAGCCGATCTTTCACCCCTCTCCACTCATCTAGTTCTAGGGATCCACAAGACTATTCACCGTTTTATCCACATGTTGACCCTACCCCTGTCCAACCACCCAATTCCTACCAGTCCTACCCGACTTTCCCACCTTCACTAGACATTGCTTCTATACAGCCATTTGGGAGTTTCGCGTATCCAAACCGTTTTGAATCTTTTACCGAAACCCCTTCACCACCCAAGTCTAGTTTGGAATAGTCGTTGGAAGCTTATATTTCAGGAACAAACAAAATGATTAGGAATGTGGATGCGTCCATTGCCGCCCTTATGCAACCTAGTGAACCGGCAGCTAGTTTCCAACTAGCTTCAAATTTTTCAATGTATGAGGAGGCGGTTGGACAGAGGGAAAATTGGAGAGGAGCGAGTGAGTTCTACACATTTCCAAATCAAACCTACCCATACCCAATTGAAGCCCACAACTCCGGTTTTCCGTCAATTTCCCTAACTGATTCACAAGTTGAAAATAATGATGAGTTGTGCTAATTTGTAGTGGTTGAATTGCCAAATTGTGAAGAACCCCTTTCGAGTGAAACCACACTTAATCCTTTCGATCTTTACACCTCTACTCTAGAATCTAAAACGATAAATATTCATGCTTTTGATGAGGTGTCAGAAATAATTGATTTTCACTTGATTGAGGATATAGACGCCGGGAAAATTTTGGATGATGAACTCGTTGATTTGGTTAAAATTTTATGTCCAATTCATCATCCCGAGTCATTAATGGTTCCTCCCGAATTTCATATGCTTCTTAATTTTGATGATAATGGCATGGATGAGTTAACTATTGAGGAGACTTATGAGGATAGTATTGAGGAGAGTCTTGAGGATAATATTGAGGTTGAACCATTTTTATTTGATGTGTCGGATTTTCCAATTCAGCCTCCGGAACCTTTAACTGTTATATCACCCTCCCTCCATTCCATCGTTCCGACCACGCACAACATCACACTTGAAGACTGTGAGCTTGAAAATTTTTCCTTTGAATCTGACACAGTTCTCCCAGCCGATAACACTTACGGGTGTTTCACTTTTTTGGACGATGTTGATGTCTTCCCGCCCGAGTTTAAGTCCTTTACATTTTCAGACAAGTTAGTTGAATCATCAGACTCGGTTGCTTACAGTCGTTTCGAACCATTGTTGGAATCTTTCCAGTTCGAGACAGTTTATTACGGTGAGAATGAAACTATCCCTTCTTCACTCCCTTTCGTCATTCCTATCATTTCGACCGCACAAGAGACCGTTACGCTTTCATCTCCGATACCAAATTCGGCATACCCATACTTTCTTGCGAATCTTGAGGGATTTGACCCTATTTCCCGACGGGTTGATAGGTTAGCACAATCGCTTATAACATATTGGTCATCACATATTGCGCTAATTTATTCACTCGATTTACACCCTCAAGATCGTACTCCACTTCTTTCTCTTTTTCGCCATTCTTCTCCCCCACCGAGACCGTATCCCGTTTCTACCTCCACATGGTCTTGTGTGCTTCTCATTTCTTTTCTTTCCACCCCATTATTTCACCAACCCTACCATTACCACGATAAGATCTTTGAATGGTTGGTGCTAACCTTTGGCTTATGTAAGGCCAAGCTTAAGTTTGGGGGAACCTTGTTTTATATATATTTTTGTTTTTCTTTTAACGATAAAAAAAATTTTAAAAATGAATTTTTTTTTTTAAATAAATAATCAGGGGAGTGGCGACATTTTGACCCTCTTGGTGTAGCATGACAGTGAGGACACTGTCAAGTTTAAGTTTGAAGGTATGCTTGGTATGTTTTCTTCCTTCGCATTCATTGGTACATATTTTTGCATTTGCATACTTATTTTAAAAAAACTCATAAAAATTATAAAAATTGTTGTATTCAATTTTGGCCATATTTAACTTAAGTTTAACAAGTAGGTTAACTGGCTACGAACAACTAGATCTTAGACTTAGTAAATTACAAACCCTAAAAATAACCTTCCTTAAAGTTTATCGGTAGAAAGTATATGTCTTTGTGATTTATTTAGAAATAGGCAAATTTTGAGTTCACTTCTTGGGTTAAGTCGAAACAAAGGAAAAGTATTGATGTTCTTATTAGAGTATAAATTTGAAAAATAACTCCTAGCTTAAATCTAGACTCTGAAAATATATACCCTACAATTTGCACAATCACGCACCTTGAAACTTGGAATAGTAGAAGAGACCTTGAAATGCTCTTGTCTAAAGTCCTTAGTACAATGAAAATAAAAGAAAAAAGTGTGAATAAAGAAACAAGAAAAAAATGAACACTGGTTTTTGTGATTACTTAAGGCTGCAAAATAGAAAAATATTTAGCGAGGGTGCTTTATCACCTAGTTGTAGGGTTCCTAGGCACCCTAATGAGGTCACACAAGGCATCGAACATGCCAAATTAAAATATTAACGGTGCCGAGAGACCCGACTACGGATCGTTGGCTAGATGTTTAGGCGAAAAAGCTAACTAGTTAACACTTAACTATGAGATATCGGAAATACAACCTTTGTAGATCCGGTGCTCCACCTCCATAGCTCCATGAAGAAGTCATCTCCGCTGTACAAATCCGAAATCCGGGCTCTTGCATCGGCTTCATCGGAGAAGAAGCGGGCTAGGTCATCGACGACGTGCCGAAGATGATCTACGTCGAGGCATCGCTAAATCAAGCTCCGACTTCACCAAGTCAAGAAACTTGTGAAGTAAACACACTCTACTACTTGGCAAGAGGTAGAGGATGAAGAAATAGGAAGTGGGTAGACTTTAGAATTGGATTTCACACTCATTTTCATCAATCACCATTGATGAAGTGAACTTTCTTCATGTGAAGAAGATGAAGAAGAAGAAGAAAGAATTATGATAAGTTAATTAAAAATGAAAAGAAAAATCAAAACTTATCATAATCTAAACCATGGTCAAGTGTAGAGATTGAACTAGGGTTAAATCAAATGGTTAGGTTAAGCATGAGATAAGAATGGTGGACAAAGTCAAAGGTTCATGAATCTTCAACTACAAACAAAGAAAGCCACCATTCTTCTCATTTCTTTTTCCAAAAAGAAAATAAATAAATAAATGAATAAATAGATATGAAAAACAAAACCCTAACCATTTAAATAACCATGGTTTAATCTTTACACAAACCAAAAAGTATGTATCATCAAACATGATACAAGCAAATGCACAAAATCATATCACATATATAATGTGCACATCTGAGTGAGAAAATCCATCTAAAGTGAACCGATACTAGTTAATGCAAAGTAATATATCAAATATATAATTATGCATTAAATAATTAAATCAACACTTGATTCAATGACCCGGTCATGTCGCACACAACCGACTAGTATATAATGTATCGGCTTATCAAATCAACCTTTGATTCGATAACTAGGGTATATCGCATATAACCTAATCGATACATTCATCGCGAGAATGGAATACGGTATCACATACACGCATTATTCTCGGTCCCGCACATATCTCATATGCGCTCCTATTTCGTTTTGCTTGAGCCAGGAAGCCTCTGTGTAGGACTCTAAAGACTCGTCAATACGCCGGCAGCGGATGATGATCATATCAAAATCCACAAGCCGCAAGCGGTCTGCTAAACGTAACGGCCACCTGGGTATTGAGCGATCTGAAGATCGACGAGCAAGCCCGCTCACACTCCAGTGAATCCAACCAGTAACACTACCGTACAGTCCGGTCTGATCGTCTGATATGTCGCATATCTCGCCTAGGGGTGGTAAAACGTCAGACCCCAATAGCTTGATAAGTCGTGTCGATATGAGGTCTATAACAATTCGAGAAACTACTGGTAACACTTACCAGTAAATCTCAGCAACCCTGGCCAGGGATTTCCTGTTATAGCCAATCGAACACAGCGCAACATCAACCCCCTATACCGGGAGAGACGAATCCCCTCCTATCGCTCATTGCCTCCATGTGACTCGGGACTGTACCCAAAAACCACCGTTTTGCACGCCCTCTTGGACGTGGTAAGATGGAAATCAAAGCACAGTGGGAACCACACAAGACTCTATGACGATCTCGGGTCAACAGACTACTCTGTACCAGTGTCACCAGAGAACTGCCATCTGACGTGAGGTATAATACCATCTGGGAGTTCTCGGCGAGTCCGTCCAGTGTACCCAGTCTCTACTGAGCACTCGTATATCTCCTCTGATGTCAAACACCGATGGATATGGGATCATCCATCGCCCATCTGTATGGGTCGAGAAGGTACACGCTAGTCTACTCTGGTATATCGATGCCCCGTCTCGATACACCCACGACTAGGGACTTTGAAGGATGTACTTATAGACTACCATGTCCCCACTAGTATGATCCGCATCATAGTCCAGGTAGTCAAGTACACATCCTAAGGGCTTTACCAACATGTAACAGAGAGACAATCGGTATACACGTTAAGGTAAAGAGCAACCAGATAGCATACTATCATGTCGAGCAAGAAAGTCCTCCCTATATATGTCCCAGCATCCACTACAATATACATCCTATGTACAGTAATGGCCTCTAGGGCATACATATAACTAACAATCTCCCACTTGCACTAGGGCCATCTGATAGCAGTGGTTGCAGTATCTCATACTCAACCATCCCATAAAAGTCTCTCTCTGGGAACAGGCTTTTGTGAGTGGATCCGCTGTGTTGTCCTCTGAGTCTACTCTCCTAACCTCGATCACCCTGGAGATCAACTATCTCCATGATCAGGCGATGCTGCCTTAGAATAAGTCTGGATCACTGATGGGACCGGCGTTCCTCGGCATGAGCCACAACTCCATTGTCTCACAATGGTAGGAACGTAGTTCATCTCATGAACTAATATACACCCAAACATCCTCTTTGGTAGCATCTTAAGTAGCGATGTATCCTGCCTTTATCGTCTAGTATGTCACGGTATCCAGCTTGGAACTCTTCCAACATACCGTCCCTTTACTGAGGGTAAAGACAATGCCTGTGACTGACATTCAGTTGTCTTTATCACCCTGGAACCCTTCCAGTGATTCTCCTCAGGATCGATTGACACCATCTCACTACATCTAGTGAGTATCCTAACATCCATTTAGATCTATCTCATAAATCCAAAATCCAGGATTTAGTAGGTATCACTTTAATCCTATATGGAGAATCTTTGTGATAAGCGGAGATTGATCGAGCGTAGTATAAGAAACTCCTTTCTTATCAAGAGTATGTCATCCACGTACTCTACGAGGATCGTCACCATACTCCCTACTACCTTTTTGTATATACAAGGTTCATCTACCATTTTGATGATGTCAAACTCTTTGACTAACACATCAAAACAGACGTTCCAACTCCGCGATGCCTGCTTTATCCTATAAAGCATCTTGCACACGTTTCCGCTGCTCCCATTGTCTACGAGGCCCTCTGGCTGTATACTTATAGACGCACTCTTCTAAATCATCATTTAGAAAAGCAGTCAAGACACCCAACCACCAGAGATCGTAGTCATGGTATGCAGCCGTGGTAAGTAGGATCTGGATGGACTTAAGCATAGCCATTGGAAAAGGTTTCATCATTATCCACGCCTGGTCAATGAAGAAAACCTTTAACAAGTCTAGCTTTGAAAGTCTCAACTTTTCCATCTACACCAAGTAATCTTCTCAAGATATACTTGCTCCTGATGGGGATTTAACCCTTCAGATATAGCAACTAAAGTCCATACTTTGTTGGTGTATAAGGATTCCATCTCAGATCACTAAGCATCCATCCATTCTTACAGAGTCTTACTCTTGATGGCCAGCTCGAAACTAGTTGGGTCATCATCTCATGATGCAATCCTCGCTCCCACTGTCATAGAGAAACCGAAGTATCTCTCAGGTGGGTGAGGAACCCTACTAGATCGGCGGAGAGGCTGAGGTTCGTTGGAATCTACTGAATCCTTTGGTTCAATCAAATCATCTGCTGTAGTTTGTATAGCTGGAACCTTTCCAGTTCTACATTACAGGCCTTGCCTCGAGCTTGTCCGGATTTTGCTTTTAGACATAGGCCGGGCAACCCAAATCTTAACTAACTTAAGATATGGGCTCTTCCCTTTCCATATCACATATGAAGTGGTAGGCAACTGATTTGATTCGAACCCTATTCAATAGGTATGCAGCTTCTCAAGCGCATAACTCCCAAAAGGAAAAAGGTAACTCAGCAGTACTCATCATAGAGCACACCATATCAAATAGGGTGTATCTGCTCCGCCCCGATATACCATCGTGCTATGGTTTATACGGAGGAGTAATGCTGAGAGAGAATCTCATTCTCCTTTAGAATAGTCCAGGAATTCCGTGCTCAAGTATTCTCCTCCTCGATCTCATCAAAGGAAATAATACTTATACCCGTATTTTGGTTCTCTACTTCTAACTTATATTCTGTGAATATCTCAAAAGGTTCGGACTTATGTTTCAACAGGAACGTATGTCTGAGTCTTGAGAGATTATCAGAGAATGTAATGAAGTAAAAGAACCGGTCTTGGCATGTGTAGACAGGGGACCTACATACATCAACATGTATCATCCCAAGAGTTCACTAACTCTTTCTCTGATTCCAGTAAACGGAGCTATGGTCATCTTATCTTTGTGACATGACTGGCAAGTTTCACAAGATGTAGATTCAAACTGATTTAAATATACATCTAAATGTAACTTCAGCTAGTCGGGTCACATTGATCTGACCTAGTCTACAATACCTTAAGAAGGATCCGTTCATTTCTGAACTCTTCCTCTTATGTGTGTTCCATATACTAAGAACAGTAGTTTGATTTAGAACATCAACGCTTTTAGATAACGTGCCTGAACCGATCAACTTTTGATATAGGAAATGTTCAAAACATTATCCAACAATACAAAATTATATCCTTTCTTTTCTAACAAAGAGAGTGATATGATTTTGTATATTAGGTTCGGTATCTAATAACATTCGTTCAGAATCAATGTATTGATAATACAGGGTGACAGTGACCAACAGACTTGGCTGCAACACTTGCCCCGTTTTCTGCCTCATGAAACTTATCACCCGTTCTCAGTTCTCTACCTTTCTGTAGCCCTATGTAACAGATTACATATCTGGGATCCTGATCTGGTATCAAATACCCAGGACGCAGAGGATACTGAGAAACAGCTCTCTGTAATGAACACACCCGAAGATGATGCATCAGCATGCACTCTCTTCGTTTGGGCGGCACGGGAAATCTGGTATTCCCCAATTTCCTGCTCTGTCTTATAACTATTATAAGTTGGAGCGGGACCAACGTTCCCCAGCTCAGTATAACAAGTGGGTTCGGTCAATAATCCGTATTATTATCTTGATTAAGGCGTGATATGGTCGCTACCTGGAGAGAGAGAGAAGAAAACACTCAGCGTGCGCTCTTGCAAGAATAGATTGGTTATTATTTTATCTAATCAGGATGGCTCCCACTGCTTTTTATCAAATCTTCCTTCAAACCCTAAAAGGAAAGACTAGCCGGGATTAATTACATACTACAAGTTCGCCAATCTTTCAGCCAGGCCAGTGTCGGTACTTTGAGGGAGGTCCCCCGTGCTTTCGCACGAACCTAATTAATGTAAACCTCGTTTTCCCAGAGGCGTAACCTCGTTAACACCTTTCTAGACACCTACTTGATCGGCTAATTGTAATGTATAAAACTCTCCCAGGAGTAACTCTTACTCGCAGCAGGTATCGGGATACAACTATCTCATAGAAGGTATGCAATCTCATTGCAAATTTCAACACTTGAAATTCCCGATAATATTTTGCCCCTAGCTCGCTATGACCTTGACGGAGGCCAAACAACCCATAGTCCGCTAGTCAAGTTCAACCCGTCACTTCCTGATTGAATTAAACCCACCCGCACGACCCTTGACGGAGGCCAAACAACGCCGTATGAATACCCTAATCCAATCGCATCATATGCTAGCAGATAAGCACTAGTTAGCTACCGTACACTACGCCTTGACGGAGGCCAAACAACCGCAGCACGAATACTAACTAGTACGTATCTGAAATGACGGAGGGCTACGACAGGTTTTTCTGAAAACCTATTGCGTAATGAACTTGATATCGTTGTAGAATCAAATGATTTTAAAATGGAGTGCTTTTGAGGCTTTTCCAGTTTTGCTAAAGGAGTCACTCCCGGTGAAGGGATCGTCGGTCCTTTCCTCGTCGAATGAGGTGCGGGATATATCATATATATCACTGTGCAAAGCAAAACACTTAAAAGCAATCAAAAGACAAACCGAGTGTGTAGCATCTGCCAGTTATTGCTAAAGGAGTCACTCCCGGTGAAGGGATCTCGGTCCTTTCCTCATCGAATAAGGTGCAGGATATATCACATATACCTCTGTGCAAAGCAAGAACTGTAGCTACCTGTTTTATTTTGAAATTCGATTCTACAACATCTTAGGTTTCTTTTAATTCATTAATCATATTAATGAAGTCCCATCATTTAATTACCTAAACATCACAGATAAATACGACGTACACTTATGCCATCCGCATTCGCCTCGATGTCCCCTCGTGCACCGTTAGGTTAGGTAACTAACGGCAGAGCGGGGCAGGGCTAGCGCGGGTGTAAAACATAAGTAACGTCTATATAATATATCATATATACTATATACTGTATCTATCACAGAACATCACATGATCACATCACAGATATCGCAGCAGAAGAAACATATGAAATATTGGATATACTTGGACGTCCGTGTTTTCAATACGAGCCAGTATAAAACACGGATTCCACGGTCGTGATGAATAGCCAAACCCATACCCCTAGACCCCTACGAGAGCGGCAAGCAACCCTACCAATTCTGGAGTTAGGAGACCCGGACTCGACTCCTCGAGTTGGTCTCCCACTGGACTCCAGAACCCGGTTACTTGTGCCCTCCACCTTGGGTCTATCCTAGTGCGGAAAAGTAAATAATATACAAACGGTGACAACTTCCGCAACCTGGAAGCGCCCCAATAAAAGAATATTACATACAAGTTTTTACATGAATGAAAATGAAAAACACTCATCTCACATAAAAACCCCCGGCTATTCAAACACGACGATCCAATATAACATATCCAGCAACACATAACATCACATGTCATCAACGTAAGTAAATATGCGCATCCCAATTGTCGTTGACATATAGCAACGAAACCGGCGATATCATATATTACACTTACGGTCACAGAAAAGAAAGTGTAAAACTACAACAGTTAGAATCCGCAACCATCTCAGACATCGCATGCCTGACCAAATGAATTACTTAGACATCGCATGCCTAACAATTATAAACCCCGCATTTTAGTCTCAAAATCGAAAACTCTTTTCAATACCAAGTCGGGCAATTCAACAAGATTCCCGACATCCTGATCGAATGCTCGTCGCAAACTTCAGTAGACGGCCGCACCCCTGATACCGTCGACGAAGTGCACCAAGGCGGAACACCGCTGCCGCAAGCACCCGGACGGATGCTTTCGGCGACGGGGTTCTCCTACAGTCACTTGGTCGGGGCTATGGAGTGAGGCTGTCTATTAAGTTTACCCGGCGAATATCCGCGTACGCTACGTGATTGCGACGGACTTTTGATCACATCAAAATTCCGTGGCAACCGATCAAGTGAGACTAAACTGCTATGTTTATAACATTCATTCAGTTATCTCATAACTTATTGTAAATTCCAATTATTGTATCCCATTCCAGATAAACAGAAAATGTTAAACTTTCCGATCGAACAATCGAACACCCAAGTTTTCCCGATACAGATCAACACATGAAATAAGTCTAACAACATTCAGTTCGTACCTCAGTACCAACGGTCCAGCCGTAGAAGGGTCAAGCCAACGCCTCACATGTGGCACGCCGTACTGCCCCAAACCCGAAGGTTCAAAGGGCAGTTCAAGACGGTCACATAATCGAGTTAAGGTTTGTTGTCTTCTAGAGGGACCATCGAGTTACTTGCACTACTTAGAACGTCGTTAAACTACGGAAAAATCCAACACTTGGAAATTTCCCGACAGGGGAAAAATTGGGTATTTATATCCGGTCGAACTTTTTAACATATTCTAAAATTTATCCGGAAAGCCACACAGACAAAATTTGATACTCCGATCGAAACACCGAATCTCCAAAAACACAGCAGAAAAATTCAACTCTTGAATAAATATTAAAAATTCCCAGAAAACTCAGCTCTTTGAACTAGGAATTACTGTGCAAAGGAACAGGGCTGACGTCATCAAGGGGCCGCAGATCCGCCGCAGAATCCATGATTCTGCCGCTGATCCGCCGCGAAATTTACTGTTCACCAGAAACTTTTTGCACCGTAATTCTTATTTTTCCCTGCTGAATTTTTTAGCAATTTTTAATTTGGAAAAACTCACTGTTTTCAAAAAAGTACAGAGAGCAAGATTGATTTGGTGTTTCGGGTTCGATCGGGTTTCAAATTCCGTCTAGACTTCGCCTAAGGCTCTAGCTAGTCTCTGATACCACTGTAGGGTTCCTAGGCACCCTAATGAGGTCACACAAGGCATCGAACATGCCAAATTAAAATATTAACGGTGCCGAGAGACCCGACTACGGATCGTTGGCTAGATGTTTAGGCGAAAAAGCTAACTAGTTAACACTTAACTATGAGATATCGGAAATACAACCTTTGTAGATCCGGTGCTCCACCTCCATAGCTCCATGAAGAAGTCATCTCCGCTGTACAAATCCGAAATCCGGGCTCTTGCGTCGGCTTCATCGGAGAAGAAGCGGGCTAGGTCATCGACGACGTGCCGAAGATGATCTACGTCGAGGCATCGCTAAATCAAGCTCCGACTTCACCAAGTCAAGAAACTTGTGAAGTAAACACACTCTACTACTTGGCAAGAGGTAGAGGATGAAGAAATAGGAAGTGGGTAGACTTTAGAATTGGATTTCACACTCATTTTCATCAATCACCATTGATGAAGTGAACTTTCTTCATGTGAAGAAGATGAAGAAGAAGAAGAAAGAATTATGATAAGTTAATTAAAAATGAAAAGAAAAATCAAAACTTATCATAATCTAAACCATGGTCAAGTGTAGAGATTGAACTAGGGTTAAATCAAATGGTTAGGTTAAGCATGAGATAAGAATGGTGGACAAAGTCAAAGGTTCATGAATCTTCAACTACAAACAAAGAAAGCCACCATTCTTCTCATTTCTTTTTCCAAAAAGAAAATAAATAAATAAATGAATAAATAGATATGAAAAACAAAACCCTAACCATTTAAATAACCATGGTTTAATCTTTACACAAACCAAAAAGTATGTATCATCAAACATGATACAAGCAAATGCACAAAATCATATCACATATATAATGTGCACATCTGAGTGAGAAAATCCATCTAAAGTGAACCGATACTAGTTAATGCAAAGTAATATATCAAATATATAATTATGCATTAAATAATTAAATCAACACTTGATTCAATGACCCGGTCATGTCGCACACAACCGACTAGTATATAATGTATCGGCTTATCAAATCAACCTTTGATTCGATAACTAGGGTATATCGCATATAACCTAATCGATACATTCATCGCGAGAATGGAATACGGTATCACATACACGCATTATTCTCGGTCCCGCACATATCTCATATGCGCTCCTATTTCGTTTTGCTTGAGCCAGGAAGCCTCTGTGTAGGACTCTAAAGACTCGTCAATACGCCGGCAGCGGATGATGATCATATCAAAATCCACAAGCCGCAAGCGGTCTGCTAAACGTAACGGCCACCTGGGTATTGAGCGATCTGAAGATCGACAAGCAAGCCCGCTCACACTCCAGTGAATCCAACCAGTAACACTACCGTACAGTCCGGTCTGATCGTCTGATATGTCGCATATCTCGCCTAGGGGTGGTAAAACGTCAGACCCCAATAGCTTGATAAGTCGTGTCGATATGAGGTCTATAACAATTCGAGAAACTACTGGTAACACTTACCAGTAAATCTCAGCAACCCTGGCCAGGGATTTCCTGTTATAGCCAATCGAACACAGCGCAACATCAACCCCCTATACCGGGAGAGACGAATCCCCTCCTATCGCTCATTGCCTCCATGTGACTCGGGACTGTACCCAAAAACCACCGTTTTGCACGCCCTCTTGGACGTGGTAAGATGGAAATCAAAGCACAGTGGGAACCACACAAGACTCTATGACGATCTCGGGTCAACAGACTACTCTGTACCAGTGTCACCAGAGAACTGCCATCTGACGTGAGGTATAATACCATCTGGGAGTTCTCGGCGAGTCCGTCCAGTGTACCCAGTCTCTACTGAGCACCCGTATATCTCCTCTGATGTCAAACACCGATGGATATGGGATCATCCATCGCCCATCTGTATGGGTCGAGAAGGTACACGCTAGTCTACTCTGGTATATCGATGCCCCGTCTTGATACACCCACGACTAGGGACTTTGAAGGATGTACTTATAGACTACCATGTCCCCACTAGTATGATCCGCATCATAGTCCAGGTAGTCAAGTACACATCCTAAGGGCTTTACCAACATGTAACAGAGAGACAATCGGTATACACATTAAGGTAAAGAGCAACCAGATAGCATACTATCATGTCGAGCAAGAAAGTCCTCCCTATATATGTCCCAGCATCCACTATAATATACATCCTATGTACAGTAATGGCCTCTAGGGCATACATATAACTAACAATAGTGCCTTAGACCAACTGGTTTGGGAGTCACTGCTAAAAGCCTTGGGTGTTGCAAGACTAGGAATTATGCTTTAGAGTGCAAACACATCTTGTAATCGGTCATTGGTACCTCAAGAAGTATTAATGGTCGCATGAAGGATGTGTAAGAATAAATTCATTTAAAAAATTCACCAATTAAGAACTGCTTTGGACAACGGACAAGAATTCGATTGCTTGATTTGAATTTCCAAGTGTAGGGGTGATTTATACACACGTGGGGATATATGATTAGAGTTGAGATAAGAGAAAGGAATGAAGAATAGAACTTGTATCTTTAGTGGAGTTGATAGAAAAATTCCTAAATGGATATGGAACCTTAGAAGGAAAACTTAAGAAATGCCGACGGCTGAATGAGTCTATCAAACATATATAATCTTAAGTTAAATGATGGGGAAGTGTAAAGAATATGGGTGGATAATTTACGAGTCGACGATAATAGAATTCCCTGTTAGAAAACCAAATTGGAGAATTAAATTTAATGAGCCAAATTGATAGGATTTTCTGGGTAGTATCCGCTGAAAACCCTCAGGAGACAACACTCCTCCTACTAGGGACACCTAGAGGTTTAACGGCTTGTTGCACGAGCTCAGTGCAATCGCGTTTCCCTGCGAAAGTGCGGTTAACTTTTATCGAGAATAAAATAATAAGTTTGCTGGAGGACGAGCAAAAGATAAGTTTGGGGGTATTTGTTCATATCATAATATTGCATTTCATATTCCCCAATTCTAATTCGTTTTATAACTAAACAGGTGCTTTTGACGCATGCCTGCTACATATTACAGGATACAGGTTCTTGGAGCGAAAACAGTGAAAAAGACAAAAGTTGATACAAATGAGGGACTTTTGACCAACAATTAGACGGATCCTAGTCAAGCTTAGACGAATAACAGTTCACTGAGGTACAAGGCAACGTAAGGTCCAAAAATGTTAAAGTGAAACTGTTAAAAGACCAATACAAGTTTTCACTGAAGATCTGGAGAAGAACCAGAAGCCAAAAGGAGAAAAGAAATAAATAAATGAAAGGCCCAATCAGCATAGAAGAAGCCCACAAAAATTGACACAGTGTTCTCACCAAAGGGCCGCGGAACCGCGGCCCTAACCCCACTTATGCCGCGGTTCCGCGGCCATTTAATGCACGTGTCGGTGCAAATTTTGTGTGGCGGTGCGTCGGTGACTTTGTTGGGATTTTTCGGGGGTATTTTTGTAATCGCACATGTGCGAATCCCGTAACCCTAAATTTCTCTCTTTCCTTATAAAATTGTAATCAAATTACTGTAAGAGGGATGCCTCTTTTCAATTAATAAAAATTCAGATCTTTTGAGGATTGAAGAGCATCATTTTCCTGTAAGTTCTTATTTTAATTTCTGCCTTAGTTGATAATTTAATTATTGCCCTAGATCTAATTAATCTTTTGCCCTGGTTTAATCTAGCGTAATCTTTCTTAAACTGCCGTAGGTAAGTTATTTTAAAATGTTTTTTTTAGAAGATCCCATAATGAGCGAGTAATTTCCTCGCTTGTTAGGATTAGGAATAAGGGAGGGGTTGAGAGATGAATATCTCTCATCTCTTTCAAGGCCAATAACTTGTAACAATTAAAACTTCATGCACGCATGCATGATCCGCTCCCTACGGCACCCTACCCACGAGGTAAAGGTGAAACCATAGTATAAAGGACCGGACATGCATGACTTCCATGAAGGTTATAGAAATTAATAGGAAAGTACAGACAAGGATCTAGAGGAAGAAACTTTGTTTCTTCCCAATCATCCTAATCCCCTTTACTAATAATTATTATAACTTCTAAAAAGATTTAATCGAGGGCATTGAAAGAGGTGTTAATATTAATCTTATCAAACCCTACTTTAGACCTAACCCTAGCAAGTTCCTTAACCATCGTACAAATTAGTTTTTAGAATCAATCAACAAAACCAAACAACCATTGGAATCAACTCGTAAGAACACTTAGAAAAATTACACATCCCTGTGGATCGACCCGTACTCACCGGCTAGCTTCTTGCGACGCCGTTCTTGATTGTGGTATAGAAATATTTTTGACAGACAAATCAGACACCGTTGCTGACTCAACAATGGAAGCGGAGTACATAGCTGCTTACGATGCCGCAAAAGAAGCTGTCTGGATGAAGAAGTTCCTAACATAACTTCAGGTGGTTCCTACTAGTGTTGATCTAATACCTCTGTATTACGACAACAACGGCGCTATAGCTTTAGCGAAGGAACCCAGTTCCCATCAGAAGTCCAGACACATCTTAAGGCGGTATCAGCTGATCAGGGAGATCGTAGATCGCTGGGAGATCGAGGTAGAGAGTAGATACGGAGAATAACACTGCTGATCCATTCACAAAGGCCATTCCTCAGACGCAGTTCGAGAGGCTATTCAAGATGATAGGTCTGCGATATGCCAGTACATGGCCCTAGTGCAAGTGGGAGATTGTTAGTGTTTATGCCCTAGAGGCCATTATTGTATCATAATAGCTTGTATATTACTTAATGGAAGCTTGGGATATTAACAGTCTTGCTAAACATGGTAGTACGCTACTTGGTTTATATCTATCTTAATATATGTATATGTTAGCATATCGAGAATACATATTTATAGAGCCCTTAGGATCTTGCTTGACTACCAGCATTGTGATGGCAGTCACACTAGTGGGGGCTGGGTAGTCTACAAGCACATCATTTTTCAGGTCCCTAGTCGTAGGATTATCGAGACAGGGCATCGATACTCCGGAATAGACTAGTTGTACGCTTGTCATCCCAGTTGGGGAGATGGTCTATCCCACAGCCATCAGTACGTTGTACTGGAGATAGTATACTAGTGCTCGTTGGGTTACGGGTACACCGGACAGGACTCGCAGGGAACTGTTGGTTAGTATTATACCCGTCGTCAGTTAATAGTTTCCAGGTGACATGAGTATAGCACAGTCCGCAGACTTGACACTACTGCTTTGTCTTGAGTGTATTCCCACTGTTCTTAGATTGCTACCCTACCACGGCTCAAAGGAGTCATGCAAACAGGTAGCAGTTGGGTGCAGTACCGAAGCACTTGGAGGTCGTGGCAGTTAGATAGGATTCGTCTCTCCTGGTATTGGGAATAGATATCGCGATGTGTTTGGAGAGCCATTACGTAAAGTCCCTGGCCAGGGCAAACAAGATTTACTGGTAGGATTTCCAGTAGCTTCTCAAGGTGTAATGGGCTTCGCTCCGACATGACTTATACCGCTTTTAGGGGACTAACGCTTGCCGCCCCCAAGGCCTGATATGCGATAGTATTAGACGAACAGACCGGGCTGTACGGAGATTGTCACATCAGGCTCAGTAGGAGTTCTGATGGGTTTCCTCATCGGCCTTCTTTTCGACATCTACCTGGGGACCGTTACGTACAGCTAGTACCGCTTGCGGCCTGTGGTTAAACCCACTGCCAGCGTAGTGTCGAGTCTTTAGAGTCCCACACAGAGAGTTTCCCTGCTTCAGGCGAAACGATATAGAGGTCGTATGGTTTAACGACAGGGTTCGGACACATATGTGTTTTTACGCACGTACGATGTTCGAACAGTTTATACTAGCAGGATTTGGTTTAAGCCACATTCTAGTATTGGATTATTGGATTTATATAGTCTGAGTATTTCTGTGTTTTCAAGGATAGGAGTGGCATTCTCGTAATTTGTCGAGAAGCTTCTAGACGAAAGATGAGGTGGAGAGCTTAGGTGGAATTTGCATTAAATAGATTAGTGATTCATGGTGTGATTCATCCAAATGAGTTAATGAAGATTTTATTGCTTAATGACTCATGAGATCATCCACACATAGTGAGTTAATGAAGCATGGTTGATATTATCATATGTTATTCATTTAATAATTATCATGCTTCATATATTCACAAATGAGATATTATTCATATCATTCTCACCCACACCTTCTCTCTCCTCAAGCTCTCTCTTTTCAAAGAACTAACCTTAACCTCTCATGTTTTGAGATCCAAGGGTTAGAAAGACTAATAGATCCCTAATCCTCTTCTATATCCTCTAGGTTACCTTGATTAGCACTCATAGTCACCTAGTTACCTCAAGTGAGAGGTTAAAGCTTGGGGAAGTAGCTCTCGGGTGGATCTTCTATCACATCGAGGAGGCCGACGAGGAGGTGATCAACAAGAACAAGATGGACTTGATTCATTAGGTATAATCATCTATCATAGTAGCTAATCACTTCTATATCGTTGTTAGGTAGGGTTTAGCAAAGATCCGTAAAGTTAGTCCATGTTAGTTTAAAAAAAAAGATAGTTTTACCTATTCCGCCTCCCCGCATCATGTGGGGTGTCTAACGTTGACTTAAACCCCAATAAAAGAATATTACATACAATGAATTTTACATGAATGAAAAAGAAAAACTCTCATCTCACATAAAACCCCCGGCGATTTAGAACGCGACGATCCAATATAACATATCACAGCAACACATAACATCACATGTCATCTGTAGGGTTCGTAGGCACCCTAGTGAGGTCTCACAAGTGATCAAACATGCCAATTTCTAAAAAATACGGTGCCGAGAAACCCTAGAACGGATCGTTAACTAGATATATATAGGCGAAGCGAGTAAGTAAACGGAAATATAGCTAAAGGGAAGGGGCTACAACCTTTGTAGATCCGGTCCGCCACTTCCTAAGCTCCGCGATGATCTCCCTCCGCTGTCCAAATCAAACCCTTGACTCTAGCATTGGCATCATCGAAGAATGGGCGGGCTTGATCGTCGGTTCGATGCCGAAGATGATCTACGTCGAGGCATCACAAGAACAAGCTCCAACTTCACCAAGCTTTGAAAACTTGTGAAGGAAACACCCTATACTACTTGGCAAGAGGTAGAGGATGAAGAAATAGGAATTGGGTAGACTTTAGTTTTGGATTTCCCACACTTTTTCATCAATCACCATTGATGTAGCAAGCTTTTTTCTCTTGTTGAAGAAGAAGAAGATGAAGAAAAGAATATAATAAGTATTAAGTAAATGGTAAATAAATCAATACTTATCATTTACTAACCCTTGGTTAGTTGTAGAGAATGGACCATGGTTAAATTGAATGGTTAGGGTTAAGGATGAGACAAGAATGGTGGACTAATTCAAAGCTTCAAGAATCTTCAACTAGCAAACAAAATTAGCAACCATTCTTTTCTCATCTTTTTCCAAAATAAATAAATAAATAAATAAGAAAAAAGAAAACCCTAATCATAATCTTAACCATGGTCTAATTCTTTACACTAACCCTAGCTTGCATGTATCATCAAACATGATACAATCATGTGCACAAAATATATCACATATGCAATGTGCACAAACCAAGTGAGTAAATCCATTTAAAGTGAACCAATACTAGTTAATGCAAAGTAATATATCAAATATATAATTATACATTAAATCATTAAATCAACACTTGATTCAATGATCCGGTCATGTCGCATATAACCGGCTAGTATCCAATGTATCGGCTTATCGAATCAATCCTTGATTCGATAACTAGGTTATATCGCATACAACCATTCGACACATTCAACGCGAGAATGAAATACGGTATCACATACACGCATTATTCTCGGTCCCGCACATATCTCATATGCGCTCCTATTTCGTTTCGCTTGAGCCAGGAAACCTCTGTGTAGGACTCTAAAGACTCGTCAATACGCCGGTAGCGGATGATGATCATATCAAGCACCCACAAGCCGCAAGCGGTCTGCTAAACGTAACGGCCACCCGGGTATTGAGCGATCAGAAGATCGACGAGCAAGCCCGCTCACACTCCTGTGAATCCAACCAGTAACACTTACCGTACAGTCCGGTCTGATCGTCTGATATGTCGCATATCTCGCCTAGGGGTGGTAAACGTCAGACCCCAATAGCTCGATAAGTCATGCCGACTTGAGGTCCATAACATTCGTGAAACTACCGATAACTCTTACCAGTATATCACTGCAACCCTGGCCAGGGATTTCCTGTTATGGCCAGTCGTACATTGCGCAACATCAACCCCCAATACCGGGAGTGACGAATCCCCTCCTATCGCTCATTGCCTCCATATGAATCGGAACTGTACCCAAAAACCACCTGTTTGCACAACTCAGTAGAGCCGTGGTAGGGTGGAAATCAAAGCACAGTGGGAGACACACAAGACTCTATGACGATCTCGGGTCAACAGACTAAGCTGTACCAGTGTCACCAGAGAACTGCCATCTGACGTGAGGTATAATACCATCTGGGAGTTCTCGGCGAGTCCGTTCAGTATACCCAGTCTCCACTGAGCACCCGCATACCATCTCCAATGTCAAACACCAATAGATATGGGATCATCCATCGCCCATCGCATGGGTCGAGAAGATATACGCTAGTCTACTCTGGAATATTGATGCCCCGTCTCGATATTCCCTCGACTAGGAACAATGAAGGATGTACTCATTGACTACCCAGGCCCCACTAGTATGATCTGCATCACAGTCCTGGAAGTCGGGTACACATCCTAAGGGCTTTATCAACATGTAATCAGAGAGACAGAAAGTATACATGTTAAGATAAAGTGCAACCAGATAGCGTACTATCATGTCGAGCAAGAAAGTCCTACCTATATATGTCCCAGCATCCACTACAATATACATCCAATGTACAGTAATGGCCTCTAGGGCATACATATAACTAACAATCTCCCACTTGCACTAGGGCCATCTGTAGCAGTGGTTGCAGTATCACATACTCAACCATCCCCTAAAAGCCTCTCTTTGGGAAAGAGGCCTTCGTGAGTGGATCCGCCGTGTTGTCCTCTGAGTCTACTCTCCTAACCTCGATCACCCTGGAGATCAACTATCTCCATGATCAGGTGATGCTGCCTCAGAATTTGTCTGGGTCACTGATGGGACCATGGTTCCAGGGCCGAAGCCACACTTCCATTGTCACACAATGGTAGGAACCTAGTTCATCCTATGAACCTATATACACCCAAACTGCCTCTTTGGTAGTATCTTTAATAGCGATGTTACCAGCCTTTATCGTCTAGTTTGCCACGGTATCTAGCTTGGAACTCTTCCAACATACCGTCCCTTAACCAAGGGTAAAGACAATGCCTGTGACTGACATTCAGTCGTCTTTATCACTCTAGAACCCTTCCAGTGATTCTCCCCAGGATCGATTGATACCATTTCACTACAACTAGTGAGTATCCTAACATCCAATGAGATCTATCTCATAGATCCAAAGCTTAGGATTTAGTAGGTATCACTTTGATCCTATATGGAAAATCTTTGTGATAAGCGGAGATTGATCGAGCGTAGCATAGGAAACTCCTTCCCTAACAAGAGTATGTCATCCACGTACTCTACGAGGATCGTCACCATACTCCCTACTACCTTTTTGTTTATACAAGGTTCATCTACCATTTTGATGAAGTCAAACACTTTGACTATCACATCAAAACAGACGTTCCAACTCCACGATGCCTGCTTCATTATGTAAAGCATCTTTCACACGTTTCCGCTGCTCCCACTGTGTACGAGGCCCTCTGGCTGTGTTCTTATAGACGTTCTCTTCTAAATCATTATTTAGAAAAGTAGTCATGGCACCCAACCACCAGATATCGTAGTCATGGTATGTAGCCGTGGCAAGTAGGATCTGGATGGATTTAATCATAGTCCCTGGAAAAGGTTTCATCATTATCCGTGCCTGGTTGATGACGAAAACCTTTAACAAGTCTAGCTTTGAAAGTCTCAACTTGTCCATGTACACCAAGTAATCTTCTCAAGATATACTTGCTCCTGATGGGGATTTAACCCTTCAGATATCGCAAACAAAGTCCATACTTTGTTGGTGTATATGGATTCCATCTCAGATTGCTAAGCATCCAGCCATTCTTACAGAGTCCCTACTCTTGATGGCCTGCTCGAATCTAGTTGGGTCATCATCTCATTATGTATTCCATGCTCCCACTGTCATCGAGAAACCGAGGTATCTCTCAGGCAGGCGAGGAACCCTACCAGATCGGCGGAGAGGCTGAGGTTCGTCGGGGACTATAGAATCCTTTGGTTTTGTCAAATCTTCAGCTGTAGTTTCGTATAGTTGGAACCTTTCCAGTTCTAAAGAACTGACCTTGCCTCGAACTTGTCCGGATTTTGCTTTTGACATAGGCCGGACAATCCCAAATCTTAACTTACTTAAGAGATAGGATCTTCCCACACCATATCTTATATGGAGTGGTAGGCACTGATTTGATTCGAACCTAATTCAATAGGTATGCAGCTTCTCAAGCGCATAACTCCCAAAAAGGAAATAGGCAACTCAGTAGTACTCATCATAGAGCACACCTTATCATATAGGGTGTGATTGCTCCGCCCCGATATACCATCGTGCTATGGTTTATACGGAGGAGTAATGCTGAGAGAGAATCTCATTTTCTTTTAGAATAGTCCAGGAATGCTATGCACAAGTATTCTCCTCCCTGATCTCATCATAGGACATAATACTTATACCCGTATTTTGGTTTTCTACTTCTAACTTATATTCTGTGAATATCTCAAAAGGTTCGGACTTATGTTTCAACAGGAACATATGACTGAATCTTGAGAGATTATCAGAGAATATAATCAAGTATGAAGAACCAGTCCTGGCATGTGTAGACAGGAGACTTTACATACATCATCATGTATCAGTCCCAAGAGTTTACTAACTCTTTCTCTGTTTCTAATAAACAGAGCTATGGTCATCTAATCTTTGTGACATGACTGGCAAGTTTCACAAGATGTAAATTCAAACTGATTTAAATATGCATCTAAAATGTAACTTCAGCCAGTCGGGTTGCATTGATATGACCTAGTCTACAATGCCTCAAGAACGAATCGTTCATTTCTGAACTCTTCCTCTTGTGTGTGTTCTGTATACAAGGAACTGTAGTTTGATTTAGAACGTCAATGCTTTTAGATAACGTGCCTGAACCGATCAACTTTTGATATAGGAAATGTTCAAAACATTATCCAACAATACAAAATTATATCATTTCTTTACTAATAAAGAGACCGATATGATTTTGTATATCAGGTTCGGTATCTAATAGCATTTGTTCAGAATCAATGTATTCGTAATACAGGGTGACAGTGACCAACAGACTTGGCTGCAACACTTGCGCCGGTTTCTGTCTCATGAAACTTATCACCCGTTCTCAGTTTTTCTACCTTTTTGTAGCCCTATGTAACAGATTACATATCTGGGATCCTGATCCGGTATCATATACCCAGGATGCAGAGGATACTGAGAAACAGTTTTTTATAATGAACACACCCGAAGGAGATGCATCATATGCACTTTCTTCGTTTGGGCGGCATAGAAATTCTGGTATTCCCCAATTTCCTGCTCTGTCTTATAACAATTATAAGTTGGAGCGGGACCAACGTTCCCCAGCTCAGTATAACAAGCGGGTTCGGTCAATACATCCGTATTATTATCTTGATTAAGGCGTGATATGGTCGCTACCAGGAGAGAGAGAGAAGAAAACACTCTGCGTGCGCTCTTGCAAGATTAGATTGGTTATATATTTTATCTAATCAGGATACCTCCCACTGTTTTTATCAAATCTTCCTTCAAACCTTAAAAGGAAAGACTAGCCGGGATTAATTACACTCTACAAGTCCGCCAACCTTTCAGCCAGGCCAGTGTCGGTACTTTGAGGGAGGTTCCCCGTGCTTTCGCACGGACCTAATTACTGTAAACCTCGTTTTCCCAGAGGCGTAACCCCGTTGACACCTTTCTTGACACCTACTTGATCGGCTAATTGCAAAGTGCAAAACTCTCCCAGGAGTAACAATTACTCGCAGTGGGTATCGGGATCCAACTATCATATAGAAGGTATGCAATCTCATTGCAAATTTCAACACTTGAAACTCCCGATAAAGGTTTTTACCCCTAGCACCTATGACCTTAACTATGGTCAACAAATCACAAGTACTAGTCAAGTTCTACCCGTCATTTCGTGATTAATTAGACCCACCCACATGACCCTTAACTAAGGTCAACAAAGTCACGCGACTGTTCTAACTAATCGCATCATATGCGGTGTAGGAAGACATCACTTAGCTACCGTACACTGTGCCTTGACTATGGTCAACAAACACAGCACGAATACTAAGTACTCTACTTCCTAAAATGACGGAGGGTTGCGGCTGGTTTTTGTGAAAACCTTTAACGCTTTGAACTTGATCTCGTTGCGGAATCAAATGGTTTTTAAATGGAATGTTTTCGAGGCTTTTCTAGTTTTGCTAAAGGGGTCACTCCCGGTGAAGGGATCGTCGGCCCTTTCCTCGTCGAATGAGGTGCGGGATATATCATATATATCACTGTGCAAAGCAGAAACTATAGAAGCGATCAAAAGACAAACCGAGGGTTGTAGCATCTGCCAGTTATTGCTAAAGGAATCACTCCCGGTGAAGGGATCTCGGTCCTTTCCTCATCGAATAAGGTGCAAGATGTTTTATAATGAACACCGCGATGCAAAGCAAGAACTGTAGCTACCTGTTTTTATTTTGAAATTCGATTCCACAACATCAATTAGGTTTATTTTCTTTCATTAATCTCATTAATGAATATCCCATCATTTAAGTCCACCTAAACATCACAGATAAATATAACGTACGCTTATGCTATCCGCATTCGCCTCGATGTCCCGTCTGCACCGTTAGGTTAGGTAACTAACGCCAGAGCGAGGCAGGGCTAGCGCGGGTGTAAAAATAAGCAACGTTTATATAATATATCATATATACTATATATAATATCTGTCACAGAACATCACATGATCACAGATAAATCACAGTAGAAGAAACATATGAAATATTGGATATACTAGGACGTCCGTGTTTTCAATACGAGCCAGTATAAAACACGGATTCCACGGTCGTGATGAATAGCCAAGCCCACACCCCTAGACCCCTACGAGAGCGGCAAGCAACCCTACCAATTCTAGGGTTAGGAGACCCGGACTCGACTCCTCGAGTTGGTCTCCCACTGGACCCCAGAACCCGGTTACTTGTGCTCCCCTCCTTGGGTCTATCCTAATGCGGAAAAGTAAATAATATACAAATGGTGACAACATCCGCAACCTGGAAGTGCCCCAAAAAAAGAATATTACATACAAGTTTTTACATGAATGAAAATGAAAAACACTCATCTCACATAAAAACCCCCCGGCTATTCAAACACGACGATCCAATATAACATATCCAGCAACACATAACATCACATGTTATCAACGTAAGTAAATATGCGCATCCCAATTGTCGTTGACATATAGCAACGAAACCGGCGATATCACATATTACACTTACGGTCACAGAAAAGAAAATGTAAAACTACAACAGTTGGAATCCGCAACCTCCTCAGACATCGCATGCCTGACCAAATGAATTACTTAGACATCGCATGCCTAACAATTATAAACCCCGCATTTCAGTCTCATTATCGAAAACTCTTTTCAATATCAAGTCGGGAAATTCAACAGGATCCCCGACATTCTGATCGAATGCTCGTCGCAAACTTCAGTAGACGGCTGCACCCCCGACGCCGTCGACAAAGTGCACCAAGGCGGAACACCGCTACCGCGAGCACCCGAACGGATGCTTTCGGCGACGGGGTTCTCCTACAGTCACTTGGTCGGGGCTATGGAGTGAGGCTGTCTATTAAGTTTACCCGGCGAGTATCCGCGTACGCTACGTGATTGCGACGGACTTTTGATCATATCAAAATTCCGTGGCAACCGATCAAGTGAGACTAAAGTGCTATGTTTATAACATTCATTCAGTTATCTCATAATAATTTGCGAATTCCAAGTATTGTATTACATTCCGGATAAATAGAAAATGCTAAACTTTTCGATCGAACAATCGAACACCCAAGTTTTCCCGATACTACTCAACACATGAAATAAGTCTAACAACATTCAGTTCGTGCCTCAGTACCAACGGTCCAGCCGTAGAAGGGTCAAGCCAACGCCTCACATGTGGCATGCCGTACTGCCCCAAACCCGAAGGTTCAAAGGGCAGTTCAAGACGGTCACATAATCGAGTTAAGGTTTGTTGTCTTCTAGAGGGTCCATCGCGTTACTTGCACTACTTAGAACGTCGTTAAACTACGGAAAAATCCAACAATTGGAAATTTCCCGGCAGGGGAAAAAGTGGGTATTTATATCCGGTCGAACTTTTTAACATATTCTAAGATTTATCCGGAAAAACACACCGACAAGATTAGACAATCCGATCGATACACCGAGTTCCCAATACAACCCAGAAAATGCAACTCTGGAAAAATTATTAAAAATCCCCAGAAAAACCAGCACAGAGAACTACGGATTACTGTGCAAAATAGGATGCACAAAAAGACAAATTGGCCGCGGAGCAGCGGCATGAGCATGCTCATGCCGTGGATCCGCGGCTCCTTTATGGAATCACGCGCTTGAATTTTCTAGTAACCCTTGTATCTTCCTGCTGATATTTCTGAATATTTTTAATCTACAAAAATCCACATTTTACAGAAAAGTCCAGAGAGCATTTTTCAAGTCGGGTTTTGGGTCGATCGGACTTCTGATTCCGTCGGGACTTCGCCTAAGGCTCTAGCTAAGCTCTGATACCACTGTAGGGTTCCTAGGCACTCTAGTGAGGTCTCACAAGTGATCAAACATGCCAATTTCTAAAAAATACGGTGCCGAGAAACCCTAGAACGGATCGTTAACTAGATATATATAGGCGAAGCGAGTAAGTAAACGGAAATATAGCTAAAGGGAAGGGGCTACAACCTTTGTAGATCTGGTCCACCACTTCCTAAGCTCCGCGATGATCTCCCTCCGCTGTCCAAATCAAACCCTTGACTCTAGCATTGGCATCATCGAAGAATGGACGGGCTTGATCGTCGGTTCGATGCCGAATATGATCTACGTCGAGGCATCACAAGAACAAGCTCCAACTTCACCAAGCTTTGAAAACTTGTGAAGGAAACACCCTATACTACTTGGCAAGAGGTAGAGGATGAAGAAATAGGAA
This sequence comes from Agapanthus africanus, assembly GCA_030015575.1. NCBI lineage: Eukaryota > Viridiplantae > Streptophyta > Magnoliopsida > Asparagales > Amaryllidaceae > Agapanthus > Agapanthus africanus. Next base: position 368,776,993 of record CM057346.1, read on the forward strand.
TTGGGTAGACTTTAGTTTTGGATTTCCCACACTTTTTCGTCAATCACCATTGATGTAGCAAGCTTTTTTCTCTTGTTGAAGAAGAAGAAGATGAAGAAAAGAATATAATAAGTATTAAGTAAATGGTAAATATATCAATACTTATCATTTACTAATCCTTGGTTATTTGTAGAGAATGTACCATGGTTAAATTGAATGGTTAGGGTTAAGGATGAGACAAGAATGGTGGACTAATTCAAAGCTTCAAGAATCTTCAACTAGCAAACAAAATTAGCAACCATTATTTTCTCATCTTTTTCCAAAATAAATAAATAAATAAATAAGAAAAAATAAAACCCTAATCATAATCTTAACCATGGTCTAATTCTTTACACTAACCCTAGCTTGCATGTATCATCAAACATGATACAATCATGTGCACAAAATATATCACATATGCAATGTGCACAAACCAAGTGAGTAAATCCATTTAAAGTGAACCAATACTAGTTAATGCAAACTAATATATCAAATATATAATTATACATTAAATAATTAAATCAACACTTGATTCAATGATCCGGTCATGTCGCATATAACCGGCTAGTATCCAATGTATCGGCTTATCGAATCAATCCTTGATTCGATAACTAGGTTATATCGCATACAACCATTCGACACATTCATCGCGAGAATGAAATACGGTATCACATACACGCATTATTCTCGGTCCCGCACATATCTCATATGCGCTCCTATTTCGTTTCGCTTGAGCCAGGAAACCTCTGTGTAGGACTCTAAAGACTCGTCAATACGCCGGTAGCGGATGATGATCATATCAAGCACCCACAAGCCGCAAGCGGTCTGCTAAACGTAACGGCCACCCGGGTATTGAGCGATCAGAAGATCGACGAGCAAGCCCGCTCACACTCCTGTGAATCCAACCAGTAACACTTACCGTACAGTCCGGTCTGATCGTCTGATATGTCGCATATCTCGCCTAGGGGTGGTAAACGTCAGACCCCAATAGCTCGATAAGTCATGCCGACTTGAGGTCCATAACATTCGTGAAACTACTGATAACTCTTACCAGTAATCACTGCAACCCTGGCCAGGGATTTCCTGTTATGGCCAGTCGTGCATTGCGCAACATCAATCCCCAATACCGGGAGAGACGAATCCCCTCCTATCGCTCATTGCCTCCATGTGAATCGGGACTGTACCCAAAAACCACCTGTTTGCACACCTCAGTAGAGCCGTGGTAGGGTGGAAATCAAAGCACAGTGGGAGACACACAAGACTCTATGACGATCTCGGGTCAACAGACTAAGCTGTACCAGTGTCACCAGAGAACTGCCATCTGACGTGAGGTATAATACCATCTGGGAGTTCTCGGCGAGTCCGTTCAGTGTACCCAGTCTCCACTGAGCACCCGCATACCATCTCCGATGTCAAACACCAATGGCTATGGGATCATCCATCGCCCATCGCATGGGTCGAGAAGATATACGCTAGTCTACTGTGGAATATCGATGCCCCGTCTCGATATTCCCTCGACTAGGAACAATGAAGGATGTACTCATTGACTACCCAGGCCCCATTAGTATGATCTGCATCACAGTCCTGGAAGTCGGGTATACATCCTAAGGGCTTTATCAACATGTAATCAGAGAGACAGAAAGTATACATGTTAAGATAAAGAGCAACCAGATAGCGTACTATCATGTCGAGCAAGAAAGTCCTACCTATATATGTCCCAGCATCCACTACAATATACATCCAATGTGTTAGTTGTATGTATGCCCTAGAGGCCAGTATTGTACAGTTTATGTATATTATATTGGATGCTTGGACATATATAGAGATGACTTTCTTGCTCGACATGATAGTATGCTATCTGGTTGCTCTTTATCTTAACATGTACACTAGTCTCTTTATTCTGTCTTATAGTTACATGTTGGTAAAGCCCTTAGGATTTGTACTTGACTACCTGGACTATGATGCAGATCATACTAGTGGGGACATGGTAGTCCATAAGTACATCCTTCAAGGTCCCTAGTCGTAGGTGTATCGAGACGGGGCATCGATATACCAGAGTAGACTAGCGTATACGCTTCTCGACCCATGTGATGGGCGATGGATGATCCCATATCCTTTGGTGTTTGACATCAGAGATGGTATACGGGTGCTCAGTGGAGACTGAGTACACTGGACGGACTCGCCGAGAACTCCCAGATGGTATTATACCTCACGTCAGATGGCAGTTCTCAGGTGACACTTGTACAGGTTAGTCTGTAGACCCGAGATCGTCATAGAGTCTTGTGTGGTTCCCACTGTGCTTTGATCTCCACCTTACCACGTCCATGAGGGCGTGCAAAACGGTGGTCTTTGGGTACAGTCCCGAGTCACATGGAGGCAATGAGCGATAGGAGGGGTTTCGTCTCTCCCGGTATTGGGAGTTGATGTTGCGCAGTGCTCGATTGGCCGTAACAGGGAAGTCCCTGGCCAGGGCTGATCAGAGATTTGCTGGTAAGTGTTACCAGTAGTTTCTCGACCCGTTACGAGCCTCACATCAGCACGACTTATCGGGTTATTGGGGTCTGACGTTTACCACCCCTAGACTTGATATGCGACATATCAGACGAAGAGACTTGACTGTATGGTAAGTGTTACTGGTCGGATTCGCAGGAGTGTGAGCGGGCTAGCTCGTCGATCTTCTGATCGCTCAATACCCGGGTGGCCGTTACGTTTAGCAGACCGCTTGCGGCTTGTGGATGCTTGATATGATCATCATCTGCTACCGGCGTATTGACGAGTCTTTAGAGTCCTACACAGAGGTTTCCTGGTTCAAGCGAAACGAAATAGGAGCGCATATGAGATGTGTGCAGGACCGAGGATAATGCGTGTATGTGATACCGCATTTCATTCTCGCGATATATGTTTCGGATGGTTATATTCGATATGACCTAGTTATCGAATCATTGATTCGATAAATCGATACATTGGGTTCTAGTCGGTTATGTGCGACATGACCGGATCATTGAATCAAATGTTGATTTAATGATTTAATGCATAATTATATATTTGATATATTGCATTGCATTAACTAGTATTGGTTCACTTTAAACGGATTTTTCTCACTTGATGCACATTGTATATGTGATATACTTTTGTGCACATTTTTGTATCATGTTTGATGATACATGATCTTATGGTTAAGTGAATAGAATTAAACCATGGTTATTATGATAATTAGGGTTTTGCATATTTATTCATTTATTTGTTTATTTGGATAAGTTTAAAAAGGAATGGTGGCTTTCTTTGTCCTTTTGTTGAAGCTTCATGAAGCTTTGACTCATGCTTAACCCTAACCCATCCATTAACCATGGTAGATTCTCTACACTTAACCCTAGTAAGAATTATGATAAGTATTCCATTTTCTTTTTATTTTAAGAGGACTTATCATTATTCTAGCTAATCTTCTCCTTTCTTCTTCAAGTGAGCAACCTTCATGCCATCAATGGCAACTTATGATCTAGTGAGCAAAATCCAAATCTAAAGAGAACCCATCTCCTATTTCTTCACCCTCTACCTCTAGCCAAGTTGTAGAGTGTGTTTTCTTCACAAATTTCATCACTTTGTGAAGTCGGAGCTTGAACTTGCGATGCCTCGACGTAGATCGTCTTTGACACGAAGCCGGCGACCTAGCTCACCCGTTTCTCCGACGAAGCCGACGTTTGAGCCCGGAGTTCGACTTGGACAGCGAGGAGACATCGTTGCGGAGCCGTGGAGGTGGACATCCGGATCTACAAAGGTTGTATTTCCGTTTAAACTATAGTTAAGTGTTAACTAGCTTTTCTTTTCGCCTAGATATCTAGCAAAGATCCGTAGTCTAGGGTTTCTCGGCATAATTTTTTTTTAATTTGGCATGTCCGATGCTATGTGAGACCTCACTAGTGTGCCTAGGAACCCTACAGTGGTATCAGAGCCTAGCTAGAGCCTTAGGCGATCCCCGGACGGAATTAGAAACCCGATCGAACCGAAATCCCATTCCAAAATTGCTCTCTGTACTTTTTTCAAAACTGTTGATTTTTGGGAATTAAAAATATCCATAAAAACAAGCAGGCTTTTCTGAGAATAACTGTGAAATTTGTACACACGATTCCACCAGAGTGCGGCGGAAGCGCCGCACAAGTGGGGCTTGTGCGGCCCTTCCGCGGCCAACTGTTCACTACACGTGTCCAAATTTGCGCAGTTACTCCTAATGTGCAGTGCTTATTTTCCTGGAATATTTTAATCTGAACTCAAGAGTTGAGTTTTTCTGAGTTGTTTTGGGAAATCATTGTTTCGATCGGAAAGTCTAATTCTGTCTATGTGTTATTCCAGATAATTGTAGAATATGTTAAAGAGTTCGACCGGATATAAATACCCAGGTTTTCCCCTGCCGGAATATCCAAGTGTTGGATTATTGTGTGGTTAAAAGACGTTCTGAGTAGTGCAAGTAACGCGATGGTCCCTCTAGAAGACAACAAACCTTAACTCGATTATGTGACCGTTTTGAACTGCCCTTTGAACCTTCGGGTTTGGGGCAGTACGGCGTGCCACATGTGAGGCGTTGGCTTGACCCTTCTACGGCTGGACCGTTGGTACTGAGGTATGAAGAGAATGTCTTTGAACCTATTTCATGTGTTGATCGGTGTCGGGAAAACTTGGGTGTTCGAATGTTCGATCGGAAAGTTTAATATATTCTATTTATCCGGAATTGGATACAATAATTGGAATTCACAAACAGTTATGAGATAACTGGATGAATGTTATAGATCTAGCAGTTTAGTTTCACAAGATATCGAAAAGAGTTTTCGATGATGGGACTAAAATGCGGGGTTTATAACTGTTAGGCATGTGATGTCTAAAGAAGTTGCGGATTCCAATTGTTGTAGTTTTACACTTTCTTTTCTGTGACCGTAAGTGTAGTATGTTCATATCGCCGGTTTCGTTGCTATACGTCAAGGACAATTGGGGTATGCATACTTACTTACGTTGATGACATGTGATGTTGTGTGTTGCTGGATATGTTATATTGGATCGTCGTGTTTGAATAGCCGGGGGTTTTTATGTGAGATGAGTGTTTTTTTATTTTCATTCATGTAAAAACTTGTATGTAATATTCTTTTATTCGGGGCACTTCCAGGATGCGGGAGTTGTCACCCTTTGTATATTATTTACTTTTCTGCACTAGGATAGACCCAAGGAGGGGAGCACAAGTAACCGGGTTCTGGGGTCCAGTGGGAGACCAACTCGAGGAGTCGAGTCCGGGTCTCCTAACCCTAGAATTGGCAGGGTTGCTTGCCGCTCTCGTAGGGGTCTAGGGGTGTGGGATTGGCTATTCATCACGACCGTGGAATCCGTGTTTTATACTGGCTCGTATTAAAAACACGGACGTCCTAGTATATCCAATATTTCATATGTTTATTCTGCTGCGATATCTGTGTTGTGACTCTGTGATGTATATAGTATATATGATATATTATATAGACGTTACTTATGTTTTACACCCGCGCTAGCCCTGCCCTGCTCTGTCGTTAGTTACCTAACCTAACGGTGCACGAGGGGACATCGAGGCGAATGCGGATGGCATAAGTGTACGTCATATCTATCTGTGATGTTTAGGTATTAAATGATGGGACTTCATTAATGTGATTAATGAAAGATAAGAAACCTAAGATGTTGTGGAATCAAATTTTAAAATAAAACAGGTAGCTACAGTTCTTGCTTTGCATAGCGGTATATGTGATATGCCCTGCACCTTATTCGATGAGGAAAGGACCGAGATCCCTTCACCGGGAGTGACTCCTTTAGCAATAACTGGCTGATGCTACACACTCGGTTTGCTTTTGATTGCTTTTGAGTTTTTGCTTTGCACAGCGATATATATGATATATCCCGCACCTCATTCGACGAGGAAAGGACCGAGATCCCTTCACCGGAAGTGACTCCTTTAGCAAAACAAGAAAAGCCTCAAAATCACTCCATTTCAAAACATCATTTGATTCTACAACGATATCAAGTTCATTACGCTCATGGTTTTTATGAAAAACCTGCGTAGCCCTCCGTCATTTCAGATAAGTATTAGTTAGTATTCGTGCTGCGGTAGTTTGGCCTCCGTCAAGACGCAGTGTACGGTAGCTAACTAGTGCTTATCTGCTAGCTTATGATGCGATTGGATTAGGGTATTCGTACGGCGTTGTTTGGCCTCCGTCAAGGGTCGTGCGGGTGGGTTTAATTCAATCAGGAAATGACGGGTTGAACTTGACTAGCGGACTATGGGTTGTTTGGCCTCCGTCAAGGTCATAGGACGCTAGGGGCAAAATATTATCGGGAATTTCAAGTGTTGAAATTTGCAATGAGATTGCATACCTTCTATGAGATAGTTGGATCCCGATACCCGCTGCGAGTAAGAGTTACTCCTGGGAGAGTTTTACACATTACAATTAGCCGATCAAGTAGGTGTCTAGAAAGGTGTTAACGAGGTTACGCCTCTGGGAAAACGAGGTTTACAGTAATTAGGTTCGTGCGAAAGCACGGGGGACCTCCCTCAAAGTACCGACACTGGCCTGGCTGAAAGATTGGCGAACTTGTAGTGTGTAATTAATCCCGGCTAGTCTTTCCTTTTAGGGTTTGAAGGAAGATTTGATAAAAAGCAGTGGGAGCCATGCTGATTAGATAAGATAATAACCGATCTGATCTTGCACGAGCATACGCTAAAGTGTTTTCTTCTCTCTCTCTCCAGGTAGCGACCATTTCATGCCTTAATAAAGATAATAATATGGATGTATTGACCGAACCCGCATGTTATACTGTGCTGGGGAACATTGGTTCCGTTCTTTCCTGTAAGAGTTATAGGATTGAACAGGATATAGGGGAATACCAGGATTCCCATGCCACCCGAATGAAGAAAGTACATGATGATGCATTTTCTTCGGGTGTGTTCGTTACTGAGAACTGTTTCTCCATTTGCTCTACGTCCTGGGTATTGGATACCGGGTCAGGATCCCATATATGTAATCAGTTACATGGGCTTAGGAAAGGTAGAGAACTTGGAGAAGGTGATAAAGACATAAGAGTAGGAAATGGTGCAATTGTTGCAGCCAAGACTGTCGGGGAATATCACCTTGTATTACCAACTGGTAATACATTGGTTCTGAACGAATGCTATTACATGCCGAACCTGATATGCAACATTATATCGGTTTCTTTATTAAGTAAAGAGGGATATAATTTTGTATTACAGGACAATGTTATGAACATTTTCCGTAAACAAAAGTTGGTTGGATCAGGCACGTTGTGCAATGGCATTTATGTTCTAAACCAATCAACAGTTCTGAGCATAACAAACGCACACAAGAGGAAGAGTTCTGAACTCAACGAATCCTTCTTGTGGCATTGTAGACTGGGTCACATCAATGCGACACGACTAGCTAAGTTGCATAAGGATGGATATTTAAATCCGTTTGAATTTTCATCCTATGACACTTGCTAGTCATGTCTCAAAGGCAAGATGACCAAGACTCCGTTTACGGGACACGGAGAAAGAGTTACCGAACTCTTAGGACTGATACATAGCGATGTATGTGGTCCCATGTCTACACATGCCAGGGATGGTTCTTCATACTTCATTACATTCACTGACGATCTCTCTAGATTCGGATATGTGTTCTTGATGAAACACAAATCAGAAGCTTTTGAGAAATTTAGGGAATATAAACAAGAAGTTGAGAACCAAACCGGAAAAAGTATTAAAATCCTTCGATCTGATCGAGGAGGAGAATACTTAAGCAATGAATTCCTGGGCTTCCTAAAAGAGAATGGGATTCTCTCTCAGCTGACTCCTCCATATACACCACAGCACAACGGTGTATCAGAACGGAGGAACCGCACCCTATTAGATATGGTGCGCTCTATGATGAGTACAGCTGAGTTACCTATTTCCTTCTGGGGATATGCACTGGAGACTGCTGCATACCTACTGAATAGAGTTCCGACCAAATCAGTGCCTACCACTCCATATGAGATATGGAATGGCAAGAGACCATGTCTCAATTTTATTCAGATATGGGGTTGTCCGGCCTATGTTAAAATACAAAATCCGGACAAGCTCGAGGCAAGGTCTGTTCTATGTAAGTTTGTTGGATATCCCAAACATTCGCGAGGGTATATCTTCTACCACTCCGAGGAACAAAAAGTGTTTGTTTCTCGACATGCCACTTTCTTAGAAAAAAGTTTTCTTATGAAACAGATAAGTGGCATTGAGGTAGAACTGGAAGAGGTTCCAGCAATACAGACTACAACAGAAGATTTGGTTGAACCAGAGGATTCCGTAGTTCCCGATGAACCCCAGCCTCTCCGCCGATCTAGTAGGGTTCCTCGCCAACCTGAGAGATACTACGGTTTTCTCATTGATGGTGGCAGTGAGGATTGCATCATGGAGGATGATGACCCAACTAGCTTCGAACAGGCCATCACTAGTGGGGACTCAGTGAAATGGCTGGATGCTATGCGGTCCGAGATGGATTCCATGTACACCAACAAAGTATGGACTTTGGATGTTGCTCCTGAAGGGGTAAAACCCATTGGGAGCAAGTGGATCTTTAAGAAGAAACTTGGTGTAGATGGGAAAGTGGAGACTTTCAAAGCTAGACTTGTAGCAAAGGGTTTTCGTCAAAGACCAGGTGTGGACTATGACGAGACCTTTTCTCCAGTAGCTATGCTTAAATCCATCCGAATCATGCTTGCCATTGCTGCCTTTCATGACTACGAAATCTGGCAAATGGATGTTAAGACCGCCTTTCTAAATGGTGATTTAGAAGAGTGCGTGTACATGACTCAGCCAGAGGGCTTCGTAGACAGTGGGAGCAGCGGGAAGGTGTGCAAGCTGCTTAAATCCATTTATGGATTAAAGCAAGCATCGCGGAGTTGGAATATCTGCTTTGACGTCGTTATCAAAGAGTTTGATTTCGTCAAAAATCCAGATGAACCTTGTATCTACAAGAAGGTGGCAGAGAGTAAGGTTGTCTTCCTCGTATTGTACGTGGACGACATACTCTTGATAGGAAATGATATTCCTATGCTGCAATCGGTCAAGCTCTTCTTATCGCAAAGATTCTCAATGAAAGATCTTGGTGATGCCTCCTGCATATTGGGAATTAGGATCTATAGAGATAGATCCAAACGGATTTTGGGATTGTCCCAATCCAGGTACATTGACACCATACTAAAGAGGTTTAGTATGGAAGAGTCCAAGCGTGGGAACATGCCCACGATCTCTGGAGTCACTCTCTCCAAAGAGTTGTCTCCCAAGACTGATTTGGAGAGAGCTCGCATGCAAGGGATACCCTACGCTTCGGCGGTAGGCTCTATCATGTATGCGATGCTATGTACCAGACCCGATGTAGCATACTCACTAAGTGTAGTGAGCAGGTATCAAGCTGATCCTGGAGAGAGTCACTGGACAGCTGTGAAGAGCATTCTCAAGTACTTGCGTAGGACTAGAGATATGTTCTTGGTGTATGGTAACGGAGAACTCCAAGTGGAGTCCTTTACCGATTCCAGCTTCCAGAGTGATAAGGACGACTCTAAGTCGCAGTCGGGCTTTGTCTTTACCCTTTACGGAGGGGCGGTTAGCTGGAAGAGTTCCAAGCAGGAAACCGTGGCAGACTCGACGATGGAGGCTGAATACATCGCTGCCAACGATGCTGCTAAAGAAGCTGTCTGGATAAAGAAGTTCATTACTGAACTTGGAGTGGTTCCATCCATTGAGCATCCAATACCTTTGTATTGCGATAACAATGGAGCGGTGGCTTTGGCCAAGGAACCCAGGTCCCATCAGCGGTCCAGGCATATTCTGAGGCGGTATCACCTGATCCGGGAGATAGTTGATCGCCGGGAAATCGAGGTCCGGAGAGTTGACACGAAGAACAACACGGCGGATCCACTCACGAAGGCCATTCCCCAGATACAGTTTGAGAGACTCTTCGGGATGCTCGGTATGAGATACTACAGCAGCTGGCCCTAGTGCAAGTGGGAGATTGTTAGTTGTATGTATGCCCTAGAGGCCAGTATTGTACAGTTTATGTATATTATATTGGATGCTTGGACATATATAGAGATGACTTTCTTGCTCGACATGATAGTATGCTATCTGGTTGCTCTTTATCTTAACATGTACACTAGTCTCTTTATTCTGTCTTATAGTTACATGTTGGTAAAGCCCTTAGGATTTGTACTTGACTACCTGGACTATGATGCAGATCATACTAGTGGGGACATGGTAGTCCATAAGTACATCCTTCAAGGTCCCTAGTCGTAGGTGTATCGAGACGGGGCATCGATATACCAGAGTAGACTAGCGTATACGCTTCTCGACCCATGTGATGGGCGATGGATGATCCCATATCCTTTGGTGTTTGACATCAGAGATGGTATACGGGTGCTCAGTGGAGACTGAGTACACTGGACGGACTCGCCGAGAACTCCCAGATGGTATTATACCTCACGTCAGATGGCAGTTCTCAGGTGACACTTGTACAGGTTAGTCTGTAGACCCGAGATCGTCATAGAGTCTTGTGTGGTTCCCACTGTGCTTTGATCTCCACCTTACCACGTCCATGAGGGCGTGCAAAACGGTGGTCTTTGGGTACAGTCCCGAGTCACATGGAGGCAATGAGCGATAGGAGGGGTTTCGTCTCTCCCGGTATTGGGAGTTGATGTTGCGCAGTGCTCGATTGGCCGTAACAGGGAAGTCCCTGGCCAGGGCTGATCAGAGATTTGCTGGTAAGTGTTACCAGTAGTTTCTCGACCCGTTACGAGCCTCACATCAGCATGACTTATCGGGTTATTGGGGTCTGACGTTTACCACCCCTAGACTTGATATGCGACATATCAGACGAAGAGACTTGACTGTATGGTAAGTGTTACTGGTCGGATTCGCAGGAGTGTGAGCGGGCTAGCTCGTCGATCTTCTGATCGCTCAATACCCGGGTGGCCGTTACGTTTAGCAGACCGCTTGCGGCTTGTGGATGCTTGATATGATCATCATCTGCTACCGGCGTATTGACGAGTCTTTAGAGTCCTACACAGAGGTTTCCTGGTTCAAGCGAAACGAAATAGGAGCGCATATGAGATGTGTGCAGGACCGAGGATAATGCGTGTATGTGATACCGCATTTCATTCTCGCGATATATGTTTCGGATGGTTATATTCGATATGACCTAGTTATCGAATCATTGATTCGATAAATCGATACATTGGGTTCTAGTCGGTTATGTGCGACATGACCGGATCATTGAATCAAATGTTGATTTAATGATTTAATGCATAATTATATATTTGATATATTGCATTGCATTAACTAGTATTGGTTCACTTTAAACGGATTTTTCTCACTTGATGCACATTGTATATGTGATATACTTTTGTGCACATTTTTGTATCATGTTTGATGATACATGATCTTATGGTTAAGTGAATAGAATTAAACCATGGTTATTATGATAATTAGGGTTTTGCATATTTATTCATTTATTTGTTTATTTGGATAAGTTTAAAAAGGAATGGTGGCTTTCTTTGTCCTTTTGTTGAAGCTTCATGAAGCTTTGACTCATGCTTAACCCTAACCCATCCATTAACCATGGTAGATTCTCTACACTTAACCCTAGTAAGAATTATGATAAGTATTCCATTTTCTTTTTATTTTAAGAGGACTTATCATTATTCTAGCTAATCTTCTCCTTTCTTCTTCAAGTGAGCAACCTTCATGCCATCAATGGCAACTTATGATCTAGTGAGCAAAATCCAAATCTAAAGAGAACCCATCTCCTATTTCTTCACCCTCTACCTCTAGCCAAGTTGTAGAGTGTGTTTTCTTCACAAATTTCATCACTTTGTGAAGTCGGAGCTTGAACTTGCGATGCCTCGACGTAGATCGTCTTTGACACGAAGCCGGCGACCTAGCTCACCCGTTTCTCCGACGAAGCCGACGTTTGAGCCCGGAGTTCGACTTGGACAGCGAGGAGACATCGTTGCGGAGCCGTGGAGGTGGACATCCGGATCTACAAAGGTTGTATTTCCGTTTAAACTATAGTTAAGTGTTAACTAGCTTTTCTTTTCGCCTAGATATCTAGCAAAGATCCGTAGTCTAGGGTTTCTCGGCACAATTTTTTTTTTAATTTGGCATGTCCGATGCTATGTGAGACCTCACTAGTGTGCCTAGGAACCCTACACAATGTACAGTAATGGCCTCTAGGGCATACATATAACTAACATCATCAACATAAGTAAATGTAATTGTCGTTGATGTATAGCAACGAAACCGGCGATACACCATATACTACGCTTACGGTCACAGAAAAGAAAGTGTAAAACCACAACAGTTGGAATCCGCAACCTCCATAGATATCTCATGCCGAACCAAATGAATTCCTTAGACATCACATGCCTAACAATTATAAACCCCGCATTTTAGTCTCAATATCGAAAACTCTTTTCAATATCAAGTTGGGCAAGTCAACAAGATTCCCGACATCCTGATCGAATGCTCGTCGGAAACTTTAGTAGACGGCCGCACCCCCCGATGCCGTCGACGAAGTGCACTAAGGCGGAACACCGCTGCCGCGAGCACCCAAACGGATGCTTTTGGCGACAGGGTTCTCCTACAGTCACTTGGTCAGGGCTTGGGGTGTGGCTATCTATTAAGTTTACTCGGCGAGTATCCGCGTACGCTACGTGATTGCAACGGACTTTTGATCACATCAAAATCCCATGGCAACCGATCAGCAAGATTTATAACATTCAATTTAGTTATCTCATAACTACTTGTGGATTCCAAATATTCTATCACATTTAAGATAAATAGACAATGTTAAACTTTCCGATCGAATAATCAAACACCCAAGATTTCCCAAATAGCTCAATACTTGAGCAGAGTTCAAAAATCCCAGAACATGTCACAGCCCCAATGAACCAGCCGTAGAAGGGTCAAACCAACGCCTCACATGTGGCAACGGTAAACTACCACAAACCCTAGGGTTCTAGTGGCGGTTTTGACGGTCACATAATCGAGTTAAGGTTACGTTCTTCTAGAGGGTCCACAGATACGCTTGCATGATTTTCCGAAAGTTTTAAACTCATGAAAAAATCCAACACTTGAAAGTTTTCCGACAGGGGAAAAAGTGAGTTATTGATATCCGTTCGAACTTTTTAACACGTACTAAATTACCCGGAAAAACTTAAACGAAGTTAAATTTTTCGATCGAATCAACGAGTTCCCAATATTTCAAAAAAAGCTCAACACTTGAGTAGAATTAAAAATTCCCAGAAGCATGAAAAAGTACCCAAAAATAAACCACTGAAGTATTAGCCCCTAACTCCCAAAGATGGCCGCGGAACCGCCGCCAAACGCATGGTTTGGCCGCGGTTCCGCGGTCTCTTGAGGGAGTTAGGGCTTCGTACTTCACAGTAATTCTTAGAATTCCCTGCATGATTTAATGTGTATTTTTAATATGAAAAATTTCAACTTTTGAAAAAATTTCCAGAGAAGGGGTTTGTATGGGGGTTTCGGGGTTTGATCGGACTTCAAACTTCGTCCAGACAACGCCTAAAGCTCTAGCTTGGCTCTGATACCACTGTAAGGTTACTAGGCACTATCACAAGGCTCATAAGACATCAACCATGCCAAATCTAAATTTTTTCAAGTGCCGAACAAACTAAAGCAAGTATCTTTGTAAGAGACTTAGGGTAAACATAGCAAGTAAACAACTTTACTTCTAAGAGTTAGGGATTAAAAACGTTGTAGTCCATTCCTTTGCTTCATAAGCTCCGTATAGAGTTCTCTTCGCTGCGATCATCAAGTATCCGGACTCTAAAGAGGCTCCATGAAGAGAAAGATGCAAACTTACTTCCGATTTTCAACAGCTAAGATGATCTACCTTGAAGAAACTCAAACTCAATCTCTTGCTTCACTAATCAAGTATTAGCAAAGAAAACACCCTAATCTAAGTGGCTAGAATAGATGAGGATGATGAAGGAGGAATTTAGCTCTCTTTTGTTTTCTTTATCTCGCTCAAAAACATCACAAACCCAAAAGCTAGAAAGCTTTTCAAGAGCAAGAAGAAGAAGAAATCTATTTGTGATGAATAATGAATTAATTGTCATTGTTACAAATCAACCATGGGTCAATCATGAAGGCTTAACCCATGTAGAGAGTTAACTAGGGTAAAGGGTTTGGGTTGGGTTAATAAATATCAACACAAAATATCATAGTCAAATTCAAAGCATCAAGAAGCTTCTTGAAAGCTTCATGCAAGCTTAACCCTAATCCAAACTCTAACTACATTTAAACTCCACAAAACATGTTGCATTTGTAACCAAAACATGTTACAATATTATATATCACATATACAATATTTATTGTAACAAAATAAAATAATACAATTAACATATATCACATATATATCAATGTATTATCCAAGTGAGAAAAAGAATCTTTAAGTGAGCTTTTATTAGTTAATGTAATATAATATATCAAATATATAATTATACATTAAATCATCGAATCAACACTTGACCCGATAATCCGGCTATTTCATAAATAACCGACTAATATAATCTGTATCAGTTCATCGAATCAATACTTGATCCGATGACCTGGCTATATCACATATACCCGGCCGATATCACATATCGCGAGAATCTAATACGGTATCGCATACACGTATTATTCCCGGTCCCGCATGTTAGGATGCGGCGGCGCCCCGGCCGTCAATCCGACGCCAAATGCGGAAGAAAATTTTTATCAAAACTTGGCGCTACCACAACCAATACCCGGATCCTTCCATTAACCGTTAACTAGCAATATGTAAAAGGAGTTTGGAAAGATTATACCGATCGATCCGTGTCCTTCAGTCTTTAATCTCCGCACCAAGCTCTCCGCTGCTGCGCCTACGAAGTCCGCTCCCCGATCTCGCTCGTCGATGTAGCACCACGTCATTGAATGTTTATACGGGATCCCGCCTCGAACCAAGGCAACTCGGACATGATGTTTGCTAGCCGACATGTCCATGATTGAAGTAGAGAGAGTGTAGAATATATTGTCTCATGGCACCCAAGTGATTGGGTGGAGGTGAATTGGAGTTGCCATTTGGGAGAACAATGTGAGCATCTAAGAAAAAAGAACTTGTGAAGCTAAGGATAATGGGGCTCGGCCATCAAACTCAGGAAAAAGCCTCTGGGGATATTTCTTCAAGTGAAGAAGTGGTGTGTGAGAAAAACTATATGAATCAATATTCAACTAAACAATTCTCCTCATATTAAAATCCTAGCATCCAACCACTCACAGTAAGGCATGCGAAATTTGCATAAAGCCCCCCACCAAAAAGTTCAGCCAACCACTTAGCACAAACCAAAAGGCAATAAATGCACCAATCACAATCTTTCCCATGCCTAATAAATGTTAATGGATGACTCATCCAAAAACCAACCCTCCCTTACCCACGAAATAGGCAGCACCCCCAACTGCATGAATTTTTGTGCAAGGTCAAGGGTCCACCAAGGTCAAAGGTCAAAAAGCTCACAATGATTAAACAAAGAGGGTGATGTTTAAGACGGAAAAAGAAAACTGGCAACAACCAAAATAATCCCGTAACAAATTACGAGATTACACCTCAACTGTAAATACATACCCGCATTTGTATTCCGACCGAATACAAATGCAATGAGACAAAAAATATTCCCACACTTTATAATACTAGGATTCGGCTTAAACCAAAACCCGCTAGTATTATCCGTCCGATCATGATCCGTCCACAAGTGCACGAATATGATCGAACCCTGCCATATAACCATACGGCCTCTACAACGTTTCGCCCGAACTTGGGAAACTGTCTATGGGGGACTCTAATAAGTCATCAATACACTGGCACTGGGTATAACCACTAGCACGTCAGAGGTACTAGCTGTACATAACGGTTGCCTATGTATAGATCGGAAGGGATGCTAACGAGCGAACTCATCAAGAAACCCTATTGAGTCTGACAGTGACAATATCCGTACAGTCCGGTCTGTTCGTCTATGAGTATCGTATATAGGGCCTAGACCCCCAATAGCGGTATAAGTCGTGTCGGAGAGTAGCCCAGAACACCCTGAGATACTACTGGAATACCTACCAGTAAATATCGATTACCCTGGCTCGGGATTTCGTGTAATGGCTCTCCTAAACACAGCGCGATCTCACCCCCAATACCAGGAGAGACGAATCCCTGACGATCCGCTCACTGCCTCCATGTGGCTCGGGACTGTACCCAACTAAAACCTGTTTACACGACTCATTTGAGCCGTGGTAGGGTAGTAATCAAAGCACAGTGGGAACTCACACGAGACAAATGACGATCTCAGGTCGACAGACTAACCTGTACATATGTCACTTGGGAACTGCTATCTGACGATATGTATAATACTAACTAGCATGTTCCCGGCGAGTCCTGTCCGGTGTACTCATAACCCAATGAGCACCTGTATACATCTTAGGTGAACGAACTGACACCAATGGCTTGTGAGACCGGCCACCGCCCCTTGTCGGGGTCTCGACTGTATACACTAGTCTACTCTAGAATATCGATGCCCTATCTCGAAACTCCGACGACTAAGGACACTTTAAGGATGTACTTATAGACCCCAGCTCCCACATATATGATCGACATCATACTGCCGGCAGTCAAGAAAGAATCCTATGGGCTCTATCAACATGCAATAGCGAACTAAAGCATGTATATGATGATAAAGACAAACCAGATAGCATACTATTATGTCGAGCAAGACTGTCCTACTGGTATAGGTCCTCCATCAATCATTGCAATCACGTACATGTGATCCAATAATTTAATTTGAGGGCACTATATCCAACAATCTCCCACTTGCACTTAAGACTAATTATTGCGATGTCACGTACTCACAGCTCGTGTGATACCGAACATCCAACTCCTCTACTAATCAGTTTCACAAAGCTCGTTTGTAAAACTATCGCGTTCGAAAAATAGCCTCAGTGAGTGGATCTGCCCTGATGTTTCTTTCTATATCTTTCTTTATCTCAAATTCGCGGAGAAAAGACTTCTTCCGAAATGAGCAATACCTGTCTTAGAATATGTCAGGATATCTGATGGGACCCAGTTCATAAATGAACTCCAAATCCATCAAACTTCTTTATCTGTATCGTCAACTGAATTTAATTAGTATCCTACACCATGCCTCCCTCAGTATCCTCTTGGACCACCTGTCCAAACTACTGCCCCTCGTCATAGGGAAAACTATAACTCTGACAGTCACTCTGTCATCCAGGTCACCTTGGAAGCCTAGAATGATAACCATCTCCCAAAGGAGGCTGTCGTTATCAAATCCCTAGAATATCCACTTATGTCCTAAAACTTCTTCCGAACATTTATCTAGGATTGGATTAATATCAACTTATTGCATCTAGTGCAAAAACAATATCTGGTGTGGTACTTGACATCTAATGATTGACTCAATTGCCTAAGCAAGTGATATGTCAATCATGCACATCCCTCTCCCCTTTAGTCTGTAAGACACCTTTGGAGAGGGTGACTCCATCACCTGCAGGCACATCACCATGCCAGGAGTCGTTCATTCTAAAATACCTTTAGAATGCTGTCAAAGTACCCAGATTGGGAAACTATCCAAATCTAGATCTAAAACTATAGATCTAGTAAATATCCATATCCTATGTGGAGAAACCACTGTGTGACTACCACAGTATGACCGATCGTAGTATAGGAATTTCATTTCCTACAATGTGTATGTCATCCAAGTACCAGGATATCACACCCTACTACCTTCTTAACAGATCCATCTCCTATTATGATGTACTCAAAGTCCATGACTGTCACATCAAAAATAGATGATCTTTCTCCGCTATATTTGCTTTAGTCTATAAATAGACATAAGCCACTTGTCCACTACGCTTCCGCTGCTCTCACTGACTACGACAACCTTCTGGCAGAGTCGTATACACGTGCATGATTAGTGTAGGATTTTAACGATCAAAAATATTTTACCGCAATCAAGAACGGTGTCGCTTTGCAGCTAGCCGGTGAGTACGGGTCGGTCCACAGGGATGGTGTTAATTTCCTAAGTGTTCTTACGAGCTAATTCCAATGGGTGTTGGATCTTTAATTAAATCTAAATACTAAGTTGTACGAGAATTAAAAAACTTGCTAGGATTAGGTATAGGGGAAGTTTGATAAGATTAAATTTCACACCTCTTTCAATGCCCTAAATTAAGTCTTTTAGGAGTTATAGCAATTATTAGTAAAGGGGATTAGGATGATTGGGAAGAAACAATGTTTCTTACTCTAGATCCTTGTCCGTCTTTTCCTAATAATTGCTCTAACCTTCATGGAAGACAAGCATGTCCGGTCTTTTATACTACGGTTTCACCTTTACCTCATGGGTAGGGTGCCGTAGGGAGCGGATCATGCATGCATGCATGAAGTTCTAATTATTACAAATAATTGGGCACGGAAGAGATGAGAGACCTTCATCTCTCAATCCCTCCCTTATTCCTAACCCTAACAAGTGAGGAAGTTACTCGCTCATTAGGGGATCTATTAAAAACATCAATTTTTAGTATGTGTATTTTTATATCTACTGGATTAATTACCTACTGCAGTTTAAGAGATTCTACACTAGATTTAACTAAGGCAAAAGATTAATTAATCTAAGGCAAAAATTTAATTATAAAACTAATACAGAAATTAAAAGATGAACTTACAGAACAGATGCTCTCCCAACTTCAAATGAATCTGAATTTTTATTTATGAAAAAGAGGCATCCTTCATACAATATTTAGAATACATATTTATAGGGAATAGGAAAATTAGGGTTACAATTGCTCGCACATGTGCTATTACATATATACCCCCTAAAAATCCCAACAAAAATACCGACGCACCGCCAAGAGTTTTCTGCCTCGACACGTGCAGTAGATGGCCGCGGAACCGCGGCATAGGAGGGGGTAGGGCCGCGGTTCCGCGGCCCATTGGTCAGATCCTCTGATTAGTTTTTGTGGGCTGCTTCTCTGCTGTTTGGGCTTTTTATTTCTTTAGTTCTTTTCTCCATTTGGCTTCTGGGTCTTCTCCAGATCTTCAGTGAAAACTTGTAATGGTCTTTTAACCGTTCACTTTGACGTTTTGGACCTTGCGTTGCCTTATACCTTTGTGAACTGTTCTTCGTCTAGGCTTGACTAGAATCCTTCTACTTGTTGGTCAAAAGTCTCTCTTTTGTATCATATTTTGTCTTTTTCACTGTTTTCGCTCCAAGAACCTGTATCCTGTAATATGTAGCAGACATGCGTCAAAAGCACCTGTTTATTTATAAAACGAATAAGAATGGGGAATATAATAATGCAATATTATGGTATGAACAAAACCCCCATACTTATTTTTTGCTTGTCCTCGAGCAAACTTATTTTTTTATTCTCGACAAAAAACCTAACCGCACTTTCGCAGGGAAACGCGATTGCACTGAGCACGTGCAATAAGCCGTTAAACCTCTAGGTGTCCCTAGTAGGAGGAGTGTTGTCTCCTGAGGGTTTTCAGCGGATACTACCCACAAAATCCTATCAATTTGGCTCATTAACTTTAATTCTCCAATTAGGTTTTCTAACAAGGAATTCTATTTTCGTCGACTCGTAAACTATCCACCCGTATTCTTCACACTTCCTCATCATTTAACTTAAGATTATATATGTTCTGCAGACCTACTCAGCTTTCAGCATTTCTTAAGTTTTCCTTCTAGGGTTCCATCTCCACTTAGGAATTTTTATCAACTCTACTAAAGATACAAGTTCTATTCTTCATTTCTTTCTCTTATCTAAACTCTAATTACATATTCCCACGTGTGTGTATAAATCACCCCTACACTTGGAAATTCAAATCAAGCAATCGTACTCTTGTCCTTTTGTCCAAAGCACTTATTAATTGGTGAATTTTTAAATGAATTTTGCTTACACATCCTTCATGCGACCGTTAATACTTCTTGAGGTACCAACGACCGATTACAAGATGTGTTTGCACATTAAAGCGTAATTCCTAGTCTTGCAACACCTAAGGCTTTAGCATTGACTCCCAAACTAGTTGGTCTAAGGCACTAGGTGATGAAGCACCCTCGCTAAATATTTTTCTATTTTTGCAGCCTTAAGTAATCACAAAAACAAATGTTCATTTTTTTTTCATTATTCACTTTTTTTTCTTTTATTTTCTTTGTACTAAAAACTTTAGACAAGAGCATTTCAAGGTCTCCTCTACTATTCTAAGTTTCAAGGTGCATGTTAGTGCAATTTGTAGGGTATACATTTTCAGAATCCATACTTAAAGTAGGAATTATTTTTCTAACTTATACTCTAATAAAAATCAATACTTTTTCTTTATTTCGACTTAGCCCAGGAAGTTAACCCAAAATTTGCCTATTTCTAGATAAACCACGAGGACATATACTTTCTACTGTTAAACTTTAAGGAATGTTATTTTTAGGGTTTTTAATTTTACTAAGTCTAAGATCTAGTTGTTCGTAGCCAGTTAACCTATCTGTCAAACTCTAGTCAACTAAGCCATAATTGAATACAATAAATTTTATAATTTTTTTGAAATTTTTCAATTTTTTTATGGGTTTTTTCTTTTTCTATTTTTTTTATTTTTCAATTTTTTCAAATTTTTATGATTTTTTTATAAAGATGCAATGCAGAAATTAAATATGTAAAAGGAAAAGAAAAAAATATATACAAAAATTAAAATATGCAATGCAAAGCAAAAGATAACTATATACACCACCATCTCCCCCAAACTTGAGCAAAGCTGTGCCCTCACTGCCCAGCTCCACGTCGCACCCTTGAGCGTGAACGTGATCGCTCCTCTCTAGCCAATAGGGTTTGAATACCCCTCTCAATCTCCGTCAAGCGACAGTCGTGCTCTCGTGCCGTCGTCCTAAACTCTTCCCTCAACGTATCAATTCCCCTCACAGCTCTCCTCATTAAGCGTGCATGCTCTTGAGGGGTCAGCTCACCCTCACTCAATGTCGAGTTAGAGCTAGGGGTGCGAGCGGGGACATTCTCGGCCGGTTCGGTTCGCGACCATATATCCGTCAGTTTAGAGTAGGACGAAGTAACGCCCTCAACAAGTGGTCGAACCGGGATTCCTCCCATCATGTAAAAGTCAAATTCCTCGACGGGGAGGAAATAACGGCAGAGCTGGGTGACTAGCATAGGACAAGGGTAGTTTGTATCCCTTTTCCCCGCACCTATAGAATGAAGCAAAACAGTGCACATATCGAACCGTGGATTCTTCGTCATTAGTGTGTGCACGACATGTGAAGAGGGGGTGAAAAAAGTCGTGTTGTGAGAACTGCCAAAGATGTTGTTTTGTGCCCACCGGCACACAATAAAAACATTCACGAAAAGGGATCGTGCTTAGATACCCTTTCGCGGCTCCCTCGCGCAATCATTGCCCATCAAGGGCATGTAATCCTCAAACTGTAGGGGGTGGTCATGCGCGGGAAAACGAGGTATACGTGTGACCTCGTGGATTAAATCCCTAACAATGTTAATAACGCGATCCCCCCAATTCAACTTGATATACCCTAAGTCCGCTAGACATCTATCTTCCATGGATTCATAAAAGTGGATAACTAGATCGGGTAGGGCAAAGGCGGAGGGGTGATTGTAGATCAGAAAAGTCCAGCCCCTCCGCTCGATTTCGTGTGCAAAGTAGCTACCGTAAAGTTCGTGCGAGAAAACTGGAGAGAAATCTCTCTCAAATTGCATTCGATGTGCCATAATCATTTACAAAGAAAAAGTGTGCAAGAACAGATAAGAAAGTGACAGAGTTTACCTCCCCTGATATTTCAGATGGTGAAGCGGAGGAGCTGCGGCGGATGGGCGGCGGGAGCGCTCTTAAGCGATGGAAACGCGGTCGTATGGCGGCGGCGCTCAGAGTAATTTCTGCAGAAGTGGGTTGAGGCGGCTAGGGTTCTAAATAAGGAGAAAGTTTTAGGGTTATGAGAACAGGGGGCTCGGGTCTGTTAAATAGGGGGAAATAGAATTTTGCAGAAAAAACCCTTCAAAAGGAGGAATTTATCTGTAAATACAAGAATGTTATTTATTAATTAATCTGAAATTTTACAATTAGGTCCAAAAATATATTTTTATTTGCTTTTTTAAAATTTGTATTTTTTATGGTATTTTGGAATTATGTATTTACAAATGATACACACCCCCAAACTTATTAAGTTAATGGAAAAAAGGAAATTCGGGGGTGAAAGTGGAGGAGATTTAATCGGTGTAGATCGGCTCCTGCAAAAACAGGAGCTCCTCCGATGGGTCCGCTGTGAGGAACGCTTTCAATCGATGTCCATTAACTTTGAATAAAGTACCGTCCTCTGAATTTTCAAGATCAACCGCACCGTGCGGATAAACGGTGCGAACAACATATGGCCCTTTCCATCTAGAACGGAGCTTGCCGGGGTGATAATGTAACCGAGTGTCATAGAGTAAAACCTGTTGCCCGGGTTTAAAAGTTTTTCGCAAAAGGTGTTTATCGTGGAACACCTTAGTTCGGTTTTGAACAATTACGGCATTATCATATGCCTCATCTCGCAGCTCTTCTAGTTCATTTAATTGCAGCTTTCGGTTGCTGCCCGCATCACATAAAGATAAATTCAACTCTTTGATAGCCCAAAATGCCTTGTGCTCAATTTCTACCGGGAGGTGGCAAGCCGTCCCGTAAACAAGCCGGTATGGAGACATACCAAGATCGGTCTTGTTTGCAGTACGGAAAGCCCATAGTGCATCGATCAGTTTGAGGGACCAATCTTTACGGTTTTTAGACACCGTTTTCTCCAAGATTTGATTGATTTGCTGATTTGAAACCTCGGCTTGCCCACATGTTTGGGGATGGTATGGCGTTGACAGCTTGTGGGTTATAGAATATTTGTGTATTAAGGACTCAAAAGTCCTATTGCAAAAGTGAGAACCATTATCACTTATGATTGCTCAAGGGTGCCCAAATCAACAAAAGATGTGTTCTTTATGAAATCGAACGACAACCTTATTGTCATTCGTTCGGCTAGGCACAGCCTCGACCCACTTTGAAACGTATTCAACAGCCAACAGAATATAAACATTCCCAAAAGAATTAGGAAATGGTCCTATGAAGTCTATACCCCAAACATCAAAAACATCGACAACCAAAATTGGTTGGAATGGCATTTCGTTTCTCCGCGATATCCGGCCCAAGTGTTGGCACCGGGAGCATGTGTTGCAGTATTCATATGCATCCTTAAAGAGTCGTGGCCAACAGAAACCACACTGCAAGATTTTTTCGGCTGTCTTCTTTGGGCCAAAGTGCCCGCCAAATGCTTGATCGTGGCAAAAAGACAACACACTCTTAAACTCATTTTCCGGTACACACCGATGAATGATTTGGTCGGAACAGTATTTAAAAAGATAAGGCTCATCCTAGTGAAAATGCTATGCTTGGGACAAGAATCAAAATTTATCCTGTTTCGACCAATCTTTACGTATCAAGCCAGTGGCTAAGTAGTTTACTATATCAGCGAACTATGGTTCGCAAGAAACGGTCAAGAGTTGCTCATCGGGAAAAACATCAGTGATAGGAAGTTCAAGTGTAGGCGAAGAAGGAAGTCGTGAAAGGTGATCGGCCATTATATTTTCACATCCTTTTTTGTCCTTTATGACAAGGTCAAACTCTTGTAGCAGGAGGATCCAACGTATTAGCCTCGATTTTGCATCCTTCTTCGCAAAAAGGTGGTGGAGAGCTGAATGATCCGTATACACAATGACTGGAGAGCCGATTAAATAAGGCCGAAATTTTTCAAGTGAAAACGCAACTGCTAAAAACTCTTTTTCTGTTGTTGTGTAGTTTAGTTAGGCCTCATTTAATGTACGGCTAGCATAATAAATCATGTGCGGCATCTTGTTAATGTGCTTTCCAAGAACAGCACCAATGGCAAAACCTGATGCGTCGCACATAATTTCAAAAGGATGCGTCCAGTCTGGAGATGAAAGAATGGGCGCAGAAATGAGAGAGTGTTTCAAAGACTCGAATGCTTCCATGCATGTTGAGTCGAAATCAAATGTTGTGTCCTTGGCCAATAAGAGAGTCAAGGGTCTAGCAATCATGCGAAAATCCTTAATGAACCGTCTATAAAATCCGGCGTGGCCAAAGAAAGTTCGGATGTCTTTGACGCATTTAGGAGGAGGAAGATTAGAGATGACTTCAAGTTTGGCTCTATCAACCTCTATGCCGTTTTGCGAGATGACTTGTCCTAAGACAATGCCTTCTCGTACCATAAAGTGGCACTTCTCCCAATTCCAAGTTAGGTTCTTATCCCTACAGCGGGTAAGAACTGCATCAAGATGTCGTAAACACTCGTCGAAGGAGTCACCAAAAATGGAGAAATCATCCATAAAGATCTCCAAGAACTTTTCAACCATGTCTGAAAAGATCCCCATCATACACCGCTGAAATGTAGCGGGTGTATTGCATAACCTAAAGGGCATGCGACGATAAGCAAAAGTGCCAAAAGGACAAGTAAATGTGGTCTTGTCTTGATCCTCTTTGGCGATGGGGACTTGGTTATAGCCGGAATAGCTATCCAAAAAGCAATAGAACTCGTACCCAGCCAATCGTTCTAGCATTTGGTCAATGAAAGGTAAAGGAAAGTGGTCTTTCCTTGTCGCGGCATTGAGTTTTCTATAGTCGATGCAAACTCGCCATCCAGTTTGGGTGCGAGTTGGAATTAACTCATTTGCCTCATTGGTAATGACCGTGATGCCCGATTTCTTTGGCACAACATGAATGGGGCTAACCCATTGGCTATCCGAGATAGGGTAAATGATACCACTATCAAGACATTTGACAATCTCCTTCTTGACAGCCTCTTTCATAATGGGGTTGAGGCGTCTTTGTGGATCCCTTGCCGGCTTGGCATCATCCATCAAGTGTATATGATGTTCAACTATGAGGGGACTAATCCCCTTGATGTCCGCCATAGACCAGCTAAAAGCTTGCCGATTATTTTGTAAGACCATTAAAAAGGCCTTCTCTTGCTCAAGAGCTAGAGAGGCCGATATGATAACGGGTAAGGTCTCATTATCACCTAGATAAGCATATTTTAGGTGCGACGGCAAAAACTTTAGTTCGAGTTTAGGAGGTGAAACAATAGATGGTAACAATGGAGTAACTATTTCAAACTCAAAGGATTCCATCAATGGTTCAAATCGAGTGTACGCAACCGAGTCGGATGGTTCAACTAACTCATCCGACAAAGCAAAAGACTCAAGCTCGGATGGTGAGTCTTCAAAATCGTCTACAATGGTGAAACACCCATAATCGTTGTCCTCCTTGAAAGCTGTGTCGGATTCTAGGAGGAACGCACTAGTGGCGTCAACACTGTTGTGATCGAACATGAAATTTTTGAACTCACAGTCCTCCTCCGCGATCTCATTGATCGAGCAAACATCAAATACGCTAGAATTAGGCTCGGCAGGCTGATTTCCCAACTTAAAAATGTTGAGTTCAATTGTCATATTGCCAAAAGATAGATTCATTGAACCGTTACGACAATTGATCACTGCGTTAGAAGTCGCCAGGAATGGTCGACCAAGTATCACCGGAATTTGACTCCGGGGGTTAGCGACGGGTTGTGTATCCATAACAATAAAGTCTACGGGGAAAATGAAATCCCCAACTCTAATTAACACATCCTCCAACACTCCTCTATGATGGGTGATTGATCGGTCGGCCATTTGGAGAGTACAGTGAGTAGGCTTAAGCTCTCCAACGCTTAATTGCTCAAACACAGAATAAGGTACCAAATTTACACTAGCACCAAGATCTAATAGTGCTCTATTGATGTTCTTGTCCCCAATTGTTATCGAAATAGTAGGACAACCGGGGTCCTTGTGCTTTTGGGGTAAAGATTGGACAAGAGCATCGCTAACAGCACTAGCCACGAAAACTTTCTTTGGTACTTGTAACTTCCTCTTTTTGCTGCATAAGTCCTTTAAGATTTTTGCATATGAAGGAACTTGTTGGATTGCATCCAAAAGAGGGATGTTTATGCTAACCTGTTTAAACAACTCTACAATCTTCTCCATCTGTGGAGATGGTTTATTGGATCTCAACCGGTTTGGAAAAGATGCATTTTGAAAAGTTGTTGAGTCCAATTTTTGTGGATCAGATTGTGGAGTTGGAACGGATCCCCGTGTAAATGTGTTCGTATTGTGAGAAGTGGGTCCGTTTGAGCAAGAAGAAGTAGAGCCGTGTGAAGGATGGAGAATAGGCTCTAACGAAGAAGTAGAAGAAGGTGAAGAATATGAAGAAGAACCACCGGCAGGGGTGTCCTAGTTAATACCCACATTGTTTTGCAACACTTTTCCGGATCTCAACGTGGTCACAACATTTACGTTATGATTTTGCTGTTGATATGCAGCATGTGCATGACCGGGATTTGGCAGTGGTTGAGATGGGAGCTTTCCTTTTTCTCACTCGCTTAATGCTGCATTGAGTTGTGGAATTTGTGCCTCAATAGATTTGATGCTTTGATCGTGTGAGGCATTATTTTGCACCAAAGATTGAATAGAAGTCTCTAATCTTGCAGCAGATTGTGTAGATTTCTTTAGGAACGCATCTAGACTTCTTTCGAGCGAAATAACCTTGTCATTATTAGGTTGAACAAAATTTTTTGGCGGGTAAGAATTGTTAGGCACAAAATTGTTCACTTGATTAGGGTAAGGTTGCTGTTGGAAAGGTTGCTGAAACTGAGTTTGTGGAGGTGCTTGTTGTTGTGGAGGAGGAGGCCTCTGAAAATTGTTGTTTCCTTGGAGTTGTTGATTTTGGTTCCAAGCGAAATTTGGGTGACTCCTCCACCCCGGATTGTATGTCGAAGAGTATGGATCGTTTCTCTGTCGTTGTTGAAAGGCAGCATTGACTTGATCATGTCCTTGAGTAGATGCATTGTAAGTACACTTTTCGGTAAGATGTGATGGATCCGAACAACAAGCATAAATAGTTCGTGGAGGCACAACAGGGGCAGGAGAAGACGATGAGATTTTGGTCTCAATCGCTTCTAGCTTTTTCGTAAGAGCGACCATCTCGGCCTTCATAGCAATCGACATATCTAATTAATGTATGCCTGCCCTAGATTGACCACTAGAAGAAGATCATGTGGTCTTGGTTCTCTCCCAATGAATTGTTTGTTCACTAAGGTCCTCAAGAAACTGCCACGCTTCCTCACTAGATTTGGTTAGAAAGTGACCTTGACAATTGGTTTCTAGCAACTACTTCGTTGCCGGGTTCAATCCCTCATATAATGTTTGGCAGAGTTGCCAACTTTCGATCCCATGATGAGGGCATTGAACGAGTAGGTCTTTAAATCTTTCAAAACACTTCTAAAATGGTTCAGAAGGAAGCTGGGAAAATTATATAATCTCATTACGGATTCTAGCAGTTTTGTGATGAGGATAGAACTTTTAAAGAAAAACTTTCACATACTCATCCCAATTTCTAATTGAATGTGATGCCGTGCTATATAGCCACTTCTCAGCTAAGTCACATAAGGTGAAAGGAATGACCCTTAGCCTTATAGCGTCATCACTTAATTGGGTAGTTTTCATCATGGCGCAAACGTTTTGGAATTTATTGATAAAGATATAAGCATCTTTGGATTCCAATCCATGAAATTTTGGCAGCATATTGATGAATTGGGGTTTTATTTAAAAATTGTCCCCATTTGCCGGTGGGGGTGAAAGACTGGTAGGTAAAGAAGTGCGGACAGGGTAGAAGAGATCCTGGAGCGCAACTCTTGTGGGCGCTTCAACAGGCGGGTGATTCGGGTTATTCACACCTAACGGAGGTGGAATCATTCCCGTCGGTAAGGTGTTGTTAGGATTGTATCCCGACATACCTTCGGAAGAAGAATTTGAAGGTGGAGGTAAGGAAGTGGATGGAATTTCGACTGCGATGTCGAAAGGTTCGTCGGTCGGTACTAACGAAACACGGACTAATCGGGTGCTAGTGTCCCTAGTCCAAAGTGATATACACTAAAGGGGTAGTGTAGTCAGAAAAATGAAAGACAGAATGTGGAGGTAAGAAAACGTCAATGAGAAAAAGTGGTGTAAGTGGAGTGCAAGGACTTCTTTAGCGACAAATTGCAAGTTTTTGAAAAGATTTTCCTTTTTTACGTGAAATTTTTGCAAAGAGATTTTTTTTTGGAAAAGAGACTTGTGACACAAATGCGATCAACCACAAATGTACAATCATGCCTAGATCTAGGGTCATCTAGGTCAGCTAGACAGCTTCTAACTAGAATTAGAAATAGGACCTCAAACCGCCTCTTCACCGTCAATTGCGGTCAGGTAAGTGCCAAGTAAGTGGGAGGCTCCCCGCTACAAGCAGCGGTCCTAATTAAATAACCACTTGCCTTAGACACACTTGCCTAGACACCGCAAAGTCAGGTTAGGATAAACAGTCGATGCCTATAACTAGTCCTCTGTCCTATTGAGCTCGAAGTCCTTAGGGCTGAGTCTAGTATTTTTTAATTAAGAGTGGTCAATGCAAATGCTTTAAGTGATTTCTGGGGTCCTGGGAAGGGTGATGAAATCCCCACCCAATCTGAGTTGGTCAATAGCCCCTTAAAGTCCGATTAAAATATGCAAAACAGTAAATTCACTTGCAATTAATTATTTTTCAGCGCGGCGCAAAGAAACCTGCAGAAAATATGTTATTTAGACGGGAGAAGAAGATTTTCAGCGCAAAGAATCCTGCAGACAATTTCGCAAAAAGATATATGGAGGTTGGCAGAGGAGGGAAAGAGAAACAAACCGACAAAGTTTTGCTCACTGTGGCCATGTGGACGCCGCGGTTCCGCGGTTTGGGACGCTGTTGAGCCGCGGTTTCGCGGTCTGGAGGAGTGATCCAGGCTATGGAAAAATTGTACAGTTCTGTTCTGAAATTTCCCCTCTGTTCTAATGTAACTATTTCTATTTCGCACTCTGGAATTTTCCAGATCCGATATTCTTCGCTGTTTCTGCAAAACTCAAACGATAAACCCTTCAAACAATAAAAAAAATGATAAAAATTTGTTCTTTTTATATTTTCAGATTTTTATGATTTTTTTAAAAAAATTTATATTAACCCGAAATTATAAAAAGGAAATTTTTACGCCATCCCCGCAACGGCGCCATTTGATTAGTGTAGGATTTTAACGATCAAAAATATTTTATCGCAATCAAGAACGGCGTCGCTTTGCGGCTAGCCGGTGAGTACAGGTCGGTCCACATGGATGGTGTTAATTTCCTAAGTGTTCTTACGAGCTAATTCCAACGGGTGTTGGATCTTTTAATTAAATCTAAAAACTAAGTTGTACGAGAATTAAGAAACTTGCTAGGATTAGGTATAGGGGAAGTTTGATAAGATTAAATTTCACCCCTCTTTCAATGCCCTTAATTAAGTCTTTTAGGTGTTATAACAATTATTAGTAAAGGGGATTATGATGATTGGGAAGAAACAATGTTTCTTCCTCTAGATCCTTGTCCGTCCTTTCCTAATAATTGCTCTAACCTTCCTGGAAGACATGCATGTCCGGTCTTTTATACTACGATTTCACCTTTACCTCGTAGGTAGGGTGTCGTAGGGAGCGGATCATGCATGCATGCATGAAGTTCTAATTATTACAAATAATTGGGCGCGAAAGAGATGAGAGATCTTTATCTCTCAATCCATCCCTTATTCCTAACCGTAACAAGCGAGGAAGTTACTCGCTCATTAGGGGATCTATTAAAAACATCATTTTTTAATATGTGTATTTTTAGATCTACTGGATTAATTACCTACTGCAGTTTAAGAGATTCTACACTAGATTTAACTAAGGCAAAAGATTAATTAATCTAAGGCAAGAATTTAATTATAAATCTAAGGAAGAAATTTAAAGATGAACTTACAGATCAGATGCTCTCCCGACTTCAAATGAATCTGAATTTTTATTTATGAAAAAGAGGCATCCCTCATTCAATATTTAGAATACATATTTATAGGGAATAGGAAAATTAGGGTTACAATTGCTCGCACATGTGCTATTACAGATATACCCCCTAAAACTCCCAACAAAAGAACCGACGCACCGCCAAGAGTTTTCTGCACCGACACGTGCAGTAGATGGCCATGGAACCGCGGCATGGGTGGGGGTAGGGCCGCGGTTCCGCGGCCCATTGGTCGGATCCTCTGATTAGTTTTTGTGGGCTGCTTCTCTGCAGTTTGGGCTTTTTATTTCTTTAGTTCTTTTCTCCATTTGGCTTCTGGGTCTTCTCCAGATCTTTAGTGAAAACTTGTAATGGTCTTTTAAATGTTCACTTTGACGTTTTGGACCTTGCGTTGCCTTGTACCTTTGTGAACTGTTCTTCGTCTAGGCATGACTAGGATCCTTCTACTTGTTGGTCAAAAGTCTTGTAATATGTAGCAGACATGCATTTCAAGAACCTGTATCTTGTAATATGTAGCAGACATGTGTCAAAAGCACCTGTTTATTTATAAAATGAATAAGAATGGGGAATATAATAATGCAATATTATGATATGAACAGTGCACTTCTAAAGCTAGTTTAGAATGACGCTATACTCATCCTCCTGCCGGGTCTCATAGTCTAGAACAACAGTAATGGAAGATCTGGGTAAACAAGATCCTCCCTGTCACCGTCCTTGAGGCTACCAGAATACCTCTCAGGTGCCTGAGGTTACCCACCATATCTGTGGAGTGGCTAATGGAATTTCAATTCTGATTGAATCTTTAAGTCCTATTAAATTTTCCATAATCGTTTGTGGTTCTGGAATCACTTCCAGTTCTACTATACTCCCACTACTGTTTTCTGAAAAATTCCATTTTACTAAAACTGTGGAGAGTCAAGAATAATATCACTATTGATCTTCCAGATGGTAGAAAATCAACCCTCGTCAAACCCCGGGTTAACCCAGAAACATCCATTACAGAAACGTTCCTTGAGTTACCCAGAGTCTGGTCTTAAGCATAAGCCGGACAACCACCCATACCTTAACATCGTTAAGATACGAACCGTTCTATATACAATATATAAATAGAGGCACCGATTTAATTTGAACCAGATTCAAATCATGCAGCTATCTCCAGTGCATGTCAACTAAATGGAAAGAGGCCGATCATCATTACTCAACTTAGGAGTGCATCCAATTATGAGTAACCTGAAAGAGAAACAAGTTTCTCAAAAGCATTACTATCAACTGAATACCAAACACAAGTATCTACATCTTCGATTACCTTGAAGTATCCCGATACTTGCAACACATGGTTCTCTACTTTATTCCTGTACCTATAACTTCTCAAACATGGACCTTGTATTTCTACGAAACACTTGTCTAAAACATGAGAAGTCACAAGTATACAGAAAACAGTACGAGGACCAACCTCTTTGTCCTAATGGACACTGGACAATATACAATTCTTTGTATAAGTCCCTTGAGTTGAGTAACTCAAACTCAGTGCGTCGTAGGTTGAAAACTGTACCCAGACGATTTCCTCAAATATCACCAATTACAACGAATTCCGATATAATGAGGATGATCACCTAATTCTCAATAACTTACTCCCGCTCATCATCTGTAAAACCATACAGATGTGAGAATAGTACCAGGTAAATACTGTAAGTCCGCGGCGGCGCCCCGGCCGTCGAGCCGACGCCGGAAACGCGGAAACAAAAAACTTTGCAAATTAGCAAACCGGCACCACCGCGCACTTTTCACCCGGATCGGGCCATTAACCTAGCAACTAGCAAACTAGAAAAGAGTAGAGAAGCTATACCAAGCGATCCGTGTTCTTCGATCTTCGTCTCCACTCCGATCTCCCGCGGAATCTCCGTCCGTCACGTCCTCGTCGGAAAGGGCACCACGTAGCCGGGTTCGTTTACGGGTTCCCACCTCTGGACCGAGGCAACTCGGGCGCGAAGTTGGCTAGCCGACGCGTCCAAGGTTTGCTGCAGACTAGTGTAGAAGCTTGTCTCTTTTGGGGTTATGAGGTTGCCATGGTGAAATGGAGGTGAAGAAATCAACTATAGAAATGAGCTTAGGAATTTGGTAGCATCAAAGATGAGATGAAACATTTTCCCTCATGCCAAAATGAAGCTCTCTTCACTCACTCAATATGGCCGGCCCCTTTTGGAAATATGGTGGT
The DNA here is from genome assembly GCA_030015575.1 of Agapanthus africanus. NCBI lineage: Eukaryota > Viridiplantae > Streptophyta > Magnoliopsida > Asparagales > Amaryllidaceae > Agapanthus > Agapanthus africanus. Next base: position 368,809,305 of record CM057346.1, read on the forward strand.
GAATGAAATCAAGAAGGGAGGTGAGTGTAGGATAGCTCAAAGGTGACCATAGCCAAAAGCAATGATAACAATATCATATCAACCTTCATCTCATTTCTAATCACAAATAAAGCAAAGAATGGATGGAAAAAGAATCTCATCATGATGCCACATAATGCAAGAAAACCCCTCCACAAAATGTTATTTGCACACTTGCAAATAACCCCCTCCATCGGAAAGCCCGGCCGTGAAGGAACAAAAGAAAACCGGCCGGAACGGAATACAAACTGGCAACTTCAGAAAACTGATCCCGTAATAAATTACAGGAAAACCCCGCTACTGCATATACATGGCCGCATTTGTATTCCCACTGAACATAAATGCAAAGAGACAATCTACACTATCTAATACTAGGATCCGGCTTAAGCCAAAGCCGGCTAGTAAAAACCGTCCGATCACGATCCGTGCAATACTGCACGTATCTGATCGAACCCTGCCATATCTCCATACGGCCTCTACAGCGTTTCGCCCGAAACTTGAGTAACTGTGTGTGTGGTGGACTCTAAAGACTCGTCAATACTATGGCTGCGGATTTAACCACTAGCACGTCAGAGGTATCAGCCATACGTGACGGGCCACCAGCTATTGACCAAAAGGGACGTCGATGAGCGAACTCATCCTGACACCCTACTGAGCCTGTCAGTGACAATATCCGTACAGTCCGGTCCGTTCGTCTATGAGCATCGCATGGCGGGCCTAGGGGGTTGGTAAAAGTCAGACCCCCAAAAGCGGTACAAGTCGTGTCGGAGTGTAGCCCAGAACACCCTGAGATACTACTGGAATACCTACCAGCAAATCTCCTGCCTTGGCCAAGGACTTTTCATGTTCTGGCTCTCCTAGACACAGCGCAACCTCACCCCCAATACCGGGAGAGACGAACCCCTGCAGATCCGCTCACTGCCTCCATGTGGCTCGGGACTGTACCTAACTAAAACCTGTTTGCACGACTCCTTTGAGCCGTGGTAAGGTAGTAATCAAAGCACAGTGGGAACTCACACGAGAAAAATGACGATCTCAGGTCGATGAACTAACCTGTACACATGTCACCAGGGAACTGCTATCTGACGTCTGGTATAATCCCAACTAGCAGGTTCCCGGCGAGTCCTGTCCGGTGTACTCATAACCCAATGAGCACCTGTATACATCTTAGGTGAACCAACTGACACCAGTGGCTTGTGAGACCGGCCACCGCCCCTCGTCGGGGTCTCGACTGTATACACTAGCCTACTCTGGAGAATTGATTCCCTGTCTCGAAACTCTCTCGACTAGGGACCTTTTAAGGATGTGCTTATAGACTCCAGCTCTCACGTATATGATCGCCCTCATACAGCTGGTAGTCAAGCAAGAATCCTAGGGGCTCTATCAACGTGTAATAGCTACTCGTAAGGTCACCTAAAGCAGTACACGATGATAAAGATAAACCAGATAGCATAGTATCATCTCGAGTAAGACTGTCCTACTGGGACAGGTCCTCCCTCAATCATTGCAATCACGTGCCTGTGATCCAATAATTTACTCTGAGGGCACTATCTCCAAAAATCTCCCACTTGCACTCAAGGCTAATTATTGCGATGTCGCATACTCACAGCCCGTGTGATACCGAACACCCAACTCCTCTACTAGTCAGTCTCACAAAACTCATTTGCGAAACTATTGCGTTCGAGGAATAGCCTCAGTGAGTGGATCCGCTGCGATGTTTCTTTCTATGTCTCTCTATATCCCATGTTCGCGGAGAAAGCCATCTCCCGAAATGAGCAATACCTGTCTTAGAATGTCTGGATGTCTGATGAGACCTAGCTCATAAATGAACTCCAAATCCAAACTTCTTAGACTGTATCGTCAACTGAACATAATCAGTATCCTGCGCCATGCCTTCCCTCAGTATCTGCTTGGACCAGCTGTCCAAACTACTGCCCCTCATCAGAGGGAAAACTATAACTCTGACAGCCACTCTGCCATCCAGGTCACCTTGGAAGCCTGGAATGATAACTGTCTCCAAAAGGAGGCTGCCGTTATCAAATTCCTAGAACATCCACTTATGTTCTAAAACTGCTTCCGATTGTTTCTCCAGGATTGGATTAATTTCAACTTATTGCATCTACTGCAAGAACAATATCTGGTGTGGTACTTGACATCTCATGATTGACTCAATTGCCTAAGCAAGTGATCTGCCAATCATGCGTATCCCTCTCCCCTTTAGTCTGTAAGACACCTTTAGAGAGGGTGACTCCATCACCTGCACGTACACCACCATGCCAGGAGTCGTCCATTCTAAATTCTCTTAGAATGCGGTCGAAGTATCCATATTGGAAAACCACCCAAATCTAGATCTAAAACCATAGATCTAGTAACCAGAATGTCTGATATAATATCCAAGTCCTGTGTGGAGAAACCACTGTGTGACGACCAAAGTATAACCGATCGTAGTATAGGAATATCACTTCCTACTCTGTGTATGTCATCCAAATACCAGGACATCACACCCTACTACCTTCTTACCAGATCCATCCCTTATTCTGATGAAGTCAAACCTATGACTGTCACATCAGAAACAGATGATCTATCTCCGCTATATCTGCTTTAGTCTATAAATAGACATAAGCCTCCTGTCCACCAATGCTTCCGCTACTCCCACTGACTACGACAACCCTCTGGAAAAGTCATATAGACGTACACTTCTAAATCTAGTTTAGAACGACGCTATACTCATCCTCCTGCCGGGTCTCACAGTCTGGAGCAACAGCAATGGCAAATCTGGGTAAACAAGAACCTCCCTGCCACCATCCTTGAGCATACCGAAGTACCTCTCGGGTGCCTGAGATTACCCACCACATCTGCGGAGTGGCTAATAGAATGTCAAACCAGATTGAATCTTTAGGTTCTTATCAAATCATCAGTAATCGTTTGCGGTTCTGGAATCACTTCCAGTTCTACCATACTCCCACTACTGTTTTCTGAGGAAAAAAAACATTTTTTATTAAAACTGTGGCGAGTCAAGAACAATATCACTATTGATCTTCCAGATGGTAGAAAGTCAACCCTTGTCATAGCCCGGGTCAACCCACAAACAGCCATTACAGAAACGTGCCTTGAGTTATCCGGAGTCTGGTTTTAAGGATAAGCCGGACAACTCCCCGTACCTTAACGTAGTCAAGATATGAACTGTTCTATATCCAATATAGAAATAGAGGCACTGATTTAATTGAACCAGATTCAAATCATGCAGCTGTCTCCAATGCATGTCAACTAAATGGAAGGAGGCTGATCAGCGTTACTCAACTTAGAAGTACTTCCAATTATGAGTAACCTGAAAGAGAAACAAGTTCTCTTAATCATTACTATCAACTGAAAACCATCCGCAAGTATCTACATCTTCGATCACCTTAAAGAATCCTGATGCTTGCAATACCTGGTTCTCTACTTTATTCATATACCTATAACTTCTCAAAACTCAGACCTTGTGTTTCTACGAAACACCTGTCTACGAACTAGAGAAGCCACAAGTAAATAGAATATAGTACGAGGACCTACCCCTCTGTCCTAATGGAAACTGGACAACATACAATACTCTGTATAAGTCCCTTGAGTCAAATGACTCATTCACTGTGTGTCGTAGGTTGAAAACTGTACTTATGGTTAAGAAGAATTACACCGCTGTTCAATGCTCCTTACCTAACCATCCACTGGTATAGGTAAATGTCATAAACATTATTTCAAAAAGGTATGTCTCACTCTATAAAAACAGACATACAGATATATCAATTTGAAATTGGTGCATAACAACGGATATTCAAAACCATATATTTGCCGACCGGCAAACAGCCCAGGTGACTTCCTCAAATATCACCAATTACAACGAATCCCGATATAATGAGGATGGTCACCTAATTCCCAGTAACTTACTCCCACTCATCATCTGTAAAACCATACAGATGTGAGAATCATACCTGGTAAATACATACCTTGGAGCAAGTGTCTAATTGGGAAATCAGTTTTCTTTTAACAGTACACAGTGAAGCTGAAACATTGAAATGTTTCGATGGGGTATCCTGGTATTCCTAGTAATGCCTCTTCCATTATCCAGATTCACAACTGTAACCGTATATTTCTTTGCCATCTCTCCAAATCCCTTTATATGTCTTTAGTCAATACCTTCTGTACACCCCTTTAGGCCAAATGGTTTTCTTTCTTCCCTACCGTTCGGCACCAGCCTATGGTTTGGAAGAAGACTATCCAATAAGCATAATGGGTGTACTGTCCTAATCCTAGGAGCACTCGCAATGCGAGAGAAGGTGAGGATAAAAGACAACCGAATGAACTTTATTCCTATTTCTCCTGAACCAGGATCGATCCCCGAACTGGAATAAGTTCCTTTCGAGTTCGTATATAACCATACGATGGAGTATCCAATAAACAGTGGATCTTCGTAGTGATACGGAGTGTCCTGGAGAAATACAAAGGTGATTTAGGATTGGCGAAGAAATACTTGGTTTGGTCGTGAATAGCAGTCGCAATTTACTTTGCCCTCTTACTAATCCCTTTCTTTGTCTTTACATAATATCTTCTGTACACCACCGTTAGGCTAATTGGTTTTCTTCATTCCCTACCGGTCGGCACCTGCCTATGGTTTGGAAGAAGAATATCCAATTTGCGTAATAGGTGTACTATCTCCTAAACCAAGGAGTACTCGCAACCTGAGAGAAGGTAAAATGAAAAGACAACTGAATAGTCCTATTCGTTTTCTCCAGAACCGGAAACCATCCTCGAATTCCTTCGAGTTCGTATATAACCATACGACGGTTTTGTCCAATGGAAGTGGACGTTCGTAGTAATACGGGGTGTCATGGAGAAAAGGGTAAAAGTGGAGTGGCAATGAGGTTTGCAACTCTGACAATCCAAAAGCCAGTGTTAAGAAGGTTCGGTTAACTTGGTTACTGAGTCATAGTCTAGGGTCGGGTCAATGGTCGCTGCCAAAGAGAGAGAGAAAAGAAACACTCAGCGTGCACCCTAACCTAGATCAGAATGGTTATCACTTTATCTAATCTGGAAACCTCCCACTGTAACGTCAAATTCTTCCCCAAACCTGAAAGAAGAATTAGCCGGGATCACCCGAGGAGTAAACCAACTCATCAGTGGGAATCGGGATCCAACTATCATTGCATGATAACGTGACAGAATCCGCTCACGCTATCACACTCCAGAAGGTATGCGCATATCTGGCAAGTTTCAGTTCTTTTGAAACTCCCGATGTGGATTTTTGCCCCATGCTCTTATGACTTTGACTTTGGCCAACATATCATAAGTCACATGTTAAGTCCTACCCGTCATTATCCAGGTTAATTTGAACCCACCCGTACATACCCTTGACTTTGGCCAAAATAGTAGTACGACTGTCCCAAACCAACGCATCTATCTATGCTGCATATGAGTATCCAACAGCTACCAAACACTGTGCCTTGACTTTGGCCAACATACACAGCTTGAATACTATTGACTATCCATATGAAACGACGGAGGGCTACGAATGGTTTCTGGCGAAAACCTTTAACGTAATGAACTTGACATCGTTGAAGGAACTGATAGCTTTATAAAAATATAGTGACGAAAACCTTTGCTAAAGAGGTCACTCCCGGTGAAGGGATCTCGGCTCTTTCGCCGTAGGATGGGGTGCAGGATATTCCAACTGAATACCATGATGCAAAGCAAAAGTAATCGGCTATAGTGAAGTTATTGCCCTGACGCAAACTTTTGTCCAAGGGGTCACTCCCGGTGAAGGGACCTCGTCGACTGAGGAGCAGGATATTCCAACTGAATACCACTGTGCAAAACAAAACAGAACGCCCTTGCAATAACAGCTTTTGAAAAAGTGTTCCAACAACATCAGAATAGGTTTGTTTATCTTGCATTGATCCGAATCAACGCATTCCCATCAATTGATCACACCACAAAGAACGAAAATATACTGACGTACGTATATGCCATCCGCATTCGCCACTGGGTCCCGTCATCACCCGTTAGGTTAGCTAACTAACGACAGAGCGGGGACTGGACTAGCGCAGATGCAAAACATATACAACATCTACTAGTATATATATAATATATAATTTTCGCTCAAGGCATGATAGAATGCAACATCACAGAAATGTACAGCATCACAGAACAATACAGATATCTGGGATCCCCGGGTTTCACAGAGCCGCTACTGAAACCCGACGTTCCCCTGGTCGAGTGGATAACCTGTGCAATGAAAATCCTAGACCCCTACGGGCGCGGTAAGTTACCCGCCAAAACCTGAAGCGAGGCAGCCACCTTCAGCAACGTGAATGGACCACCCAGCACTTCACGGAATCCGGTTACTTGGGCACCCCTCCTCGGTCAACCTGTACCCCCTACGAGTGCGGCGAATAGCCCGCCAATTCTAGAGTAAAGCCCCTTCCGTCTCAATGCCATGAGATGCGGGCCCGTTGCCCTCTAGAACCCGGCTATCCGTGCACCCCTCCGCGGGGTAATCCTAGTACAGAAAGTAAAATATACATACAACGGGTACATCTATCGCAACCTGGTCGTGCCCCAAAAGAATAATACAAACAGGCAGTGACGGCAGTCCACATGTCGGACGCTCGCCCCGCAATATCAAATATACATATAAAACAAAACTGTACTAACATTGCATCTAGGCTATCCCCCACGACCGATCCGCAACAACACAGCACAATCACAGAACATCAACGTGAATGTCACGTTCGCAAATCCGTCTAAAAGGGCTATAGCAGATAGACTGGATTTACCGATCGAGTGACATTCACAGTCGCAGATATAATGTAAACACTGTGAACTAGCATGTTTAAAATATCCGATCGAACAAATTTTATCAAGTGGGCCCCAAGCAGTACTGTAGCACTTACAGAAAATCTGGGCCCAAAAATAATATCCCAAAACCCCTATTTCCTATTCAAAAGCCCACTGGAAAAATTTGGTACAACGATTCAACTTACCCACCGCGGAACCGCGGCCAAACCAGGGGTTTGGCCGCGTTTCCGCGGTCATAGTAAGGAATCAGTGAATTGTATTTTCCCAGAATTCTTAGAATTTCTTGCATGTCTTTCTGCAATGACCTGAAAAATTTTTGGAGCTGGAAAAATTTCAACAGAGAACACATGTACTAGAAATACGGTTTTTGCGATTTTTGTTCGATCGGGTTTTAAACATACCAGAGCAAGCTAGGCATGGTTAATGGCGTGGCTCTGATACCAATGTAAGTCCGCGGCGGCACCCCGGCCGTCGAGCCGACGCCGGAAACGCGGAAACAAAAAACTTTGCAAATTAGAAAACCGGCACCACCGCGCACTTTTCACCCGGATCGGGCCATTAACCTAGCAACTAGCAAACTAGAAAAGAGTAGAGAAGCTATACCAAGCGATCCGTGTTCTTCGGTCTTCGTCTCCACTCCGATCTCCCGTGGAATCTCCGTCCGTCACGTCCTCGTCGGAAAGGGCACCACGTAGCCGGGTTCGTTTACGGGCTCCCACCTCTGGACCGAGGCAACTCGGGCACGAAGTTGGCTAGCCGACGCATCCAAGGTTTGCTGCAGACTAGTGTAGAAGCTTGTCTCTTTTGGGGTTATGAGGTTGCCATGGTGAAATGGAGGTGAAGAAATCAACTATGGAAATGAGCTTAGGAATTTGGTAGCATCAAAGATGAGATGAAACATTTTCCCTCATGCCAAAATGAAGCTCTCTTCACTCACTCAATATGGCCGGCCCCTTTTGGAAATATGGTGGTGAATGAACTCAAGAAGGGAGGTGAGTGTAGGAAAGCTCAAAGGTGACCATAGCCAAAAGCAATGATAACAATATCATATCAACCTTCATCTCATTTCTAATCACAAATAAAGCAAAGAATGGATGGAAAAAGAATCTCATCATGATGCCACATAATGCAAGAAAACCCCTCCACAAAATGTTATTTGCACACTTGCAAATAACCCCCTCCATCGGAAAGCCCGGCCGTGAAGGAACAAAAGAAAACCGGCCGGAATGGAATGCAAACTGGCAACTTCAGAAAACTGATCCCGTAATAAATTACAGGAAAACCCCGCTACTGCATATACATGCCCGTATTTGTATTCCCACTGAACATAAATGCAAAGAGACAATCTACACAATCTAATACTAGGATCCGGCTTAACCCAAAGCCGGCTAGTAAAAACCGTCCGATCACGATCCGTGCAAAACCACACGTATCTGATCGAACCCTGCCATATCTCCATATGGCCTCTACAGCGTTTCGCCCGAAACTTGAGTAACTGTGTGTGTGGTGGACTCTAAAGACTCGTCAATACTATGGCTGTGGATTTAACCACTAGCACGTCAGAGGTATCAGCCATACGTGACGGGCCACCAGCTATTGACCAAAAGGGACGTCGATGAGCGAACTCATCCTGACACCCTACTGAGCCTGTCAGTGACAATATCCGTACAGTCCGGTCCGTTCGTCTATGAGCATCGCATGGCGGGCCTACGGGGTTGGTAAAAGTCAGACCCCCAAAAGCGGTACAAGTCGTGTCGGAGTGTAGCCCACAACACCCTGAGATACTACAGGAATACCTACCAGCAAATCTCCTGCCTTGGCCAAGGACTTTTCATGTTCTGGCTCTCCTAGAAACAGCGCGACCTCACCCCCAATACCGGGAGAGACGAACCCCTGCATATCCGCTCACTGCCTCCATGTGGCTCGGGACTGTACCCAACTAAAACCTGTTTGCACGACTCCTTTGAGCCGTGGTAGGGTAGTAATCAAAGCACAGTGGGAACTCACACGATACAAATGACGATTTCAGGTCAATGAACTAACCTGTACACATGTCACCAGGGAACTGCTATCTGACGTCTGGTATAATCCCAACTAGCAGGTTCCCGGCGAGTCCAGTCCGGTGTACTCATAACCCAATGAGCACCTGTATACATCTTAGGTGAACCAACTGACACCTGTGGCTTGTGAGACCGGCCACCGCCCCTCGTCGGTGTCTCGACTGTATACACTAGCCTACTCTGGAGAATTGATGCCCTGTCTCGAAACTCCCTCGATTAGGGACCTTTTAAGGATGTGCTTATAGACTCCAGCTCTCACGTATATGATCGCCCTCATACTGCTGGTAGTCAAGCAAGAATTCCTAGGGGCTCTATCAACGTGTAATAGCGACTCGTAAGGTCACCTAAAGCAGTACACGATGATAAAGATAAACCAGATAGCATACTATCATCTCGAGTAAAACTGTCCTACTGGGACAGGTCCTCCCTCAATCATTGCAATCACGTGCCTGTGATCCAATAATTGACTCTGAGGGCACTATCTCCAACAAATACATACCCTGGAGTAAGTGTCTAATTAGGAAATCAGCTTTCTATTAACAATACACAGTGAAACTAAAACATGAATATGTTTCGAAAGGGTATCCGGGTATTCTTAGTAATGCCTCTTCCATTATCATATTCATGACTGTAACCGTATATTTTCTTGCCATCTCTCCAATTCCCTTTATTTGTCTTTACTCATTATCTTCTGTACACCATCGTTAGGCTAAGTGGTTTTCTTCCTTCCCTATCGTTTGGCACCAGCCTATGGTTTGGAAGAAGACTATCCAATAAGCATAATAGGTGTACTCTCCTAATCATAGGAGCACTCACAACGTGAGAGAAGGTAATGATAAAAGCCAACTGAATAATTCTTATTCCTATTTCTCCTGAACCAGAATCCATCCTCGAAAAAAGGTCCTTCGAGTTCGTATATAACCATACGATGGATTTATCCAATGGAAGTGGATGTTCGTAGTGATAGGAGGTGTTCTGGAGAAATGCAAAGGGTAAGAGAAGGAGTGGCAATGATGTATGCAACTCAGACAATCCAAAAGCCAGTGTTTTATGAAAGTTCGGTTAACTTGGTCACTGAGTTATAATCTATGGTCGGGTCATGGTCACAGTCAAAAAGAGAGAAAAGAAACACTCTGCATGCACTCAAACCTAGATCAGAATGGTTAATCACTTTATCTAATCAGGAAACCACCCACTGTATTCTCAAATTCTCCACCAAACCTGAAAGAAGAATTAGTCGAAATCACCCGAGGAGTAATCCTACTCATCAGTGGGAATCGGGATCCAACTATTATCGCATGATAATGTGATGGAAGCCACTCACGTCATCACACTCCAGAAGGTATGCGCTATCTTGGCAAGTTTCCTGTATGTTTGAAACTCTCGATATGATTTTTTACCCCTAGGACCCAAGTGACCTTGACTGAGCCAACATATCAAAGGATCCTAGTCAAGTTCAACCCGTCATTATCTTGATTGCATTAGACCCACCCGTACGAGTCCTTGACTGAGCAAAAATGACCGCACGACTGTCCTAAGCAATCGCATATCCATGCAACAGAAAAGCACTACATAGCTACCGAATACTACGCCTCGGCTAAGCACGACATATGTAGCACGAATACTAAGCAATACTAATCTGAAATGATGGAGTGCTACGGCTGGTTTTTAGCGAAAAACCTTTAGCGTAAAGAACTTGATATCGTTGAAAGAATCCAAGTGGTTTTATAAATATATAGTGGAGAAAACTTTTGCTAAAGAGGTCACTCCTGGTGAAGGGATCTCGGCACTTTCCTCGTCGAATGAGGTGCAGGATATTCCAAACTGAATACCACAATGCAAAGCAAAAAGTAATCGACTATATGTAGGGTTACTAGGCACTCTCACAAGGTTCTACAAGGCATCAACCATGCCCGATTTAAATTTTAGACGTGCCGAACAACCCTAACCAAGATCTTAGACTAGAGATTAGGCGAAACAAAGCAAGTAAATAACTTTACATTTTAAAGTTTGGGATTACAACCTTTCTAGTCCGGTCCTTCACTTCTAAAGCTACGTATTGAGGTCCCTTCGCTGCGATCATCGAGTATCCGGACTCTAGAGAGGCTCCACAAAAGAAAAATGCAAGCTTGCTTCCGATCTTCGATAACAAAGATTATCTATCTTGAAGAAACTCAAACCAAAGCTCTTGCTTTGCTAATCAAGTATTAGCAAAGCAAACACCCTAATCTAAGTGGCTAGAATAGATGAGGATGATGAAGTAGGAATTTAGCTCTCATTTATTTTCTATTTCTCACTCATTTTCATCACTTTGCAAAAAACTAGAAAGCTTTTCATGCAAGGAAGAAGAAGAAGAAGAACCAAAACCATTTGTGATGAATAATGAAATCTTGTGAGGTTAGAAATGCAACCATGGGTTAAGTATGATAACTTAACCCTTGTAGAGATTGAACCATGGTTAAAGGGTTGGGTTGGGTTAAACAAATATCTTGCAAAATATCAACACATAATTACTTTGCAAGAAACAAAACAAAAGCTTCTAGAAGCTTCTAGAAAAAATTAACCCAAATCAAACCCTAACCATGTTTATTCTCCACTAATCATGTTGCACTTATAACCATAACCTGTTACAATATTATATATCACATATATAATATATTTTGTAACAAAATAATACAATTAACATATATCGCATATATATCAATGTATTACCCGAGTGAGAAAAAGAATCTTTAAGTGAGCTTATATTAGTTAATGTAATTTAATATATCAAATATATAATTATATATTAAATTATCAAATCAACACTTGATCCGATAATCCGGCTATTTCATAAATAACCGACTAATATAATCTGTATCAGTTCATCGAATCAAAACTTGATCCGATGACCCCGCTATATCTCATATACCCGGCCAATATCTCATATCGTGAGAATCTAATACGGTATCACATACACGTATTGTTCTCGGTCCAGCACATATCATATATATGCTCATACTCCGTTTTTCCTGAGCCAGGAAACCTCTGTGTAGGACTCTAAAGAATCGTCAATACGCCGGCAGTAGGTGATGATCATATCAAACACCCACAAGCTGCAGGCGGTCAGCTAAAGGTAACAGCCACGCAGGTATTGAGCGATCAGAAGATCAACAAGCAATCATGTACATTCTCCAGTGAATCCAATCAGCAACACTCCCATACAGTACGGTCTCTTCGTCTGATATGTCCCATATCTTGCCTAGGGGTGGTAACGTCAGACCCAAGTAGCTTGATAAGTCATGTCGATATGAGGTCTATAACAGTTCGAGAAACTACTGAAAACACTTACCAGTAAATCTCAGCAACCCTGGCCAGGGATTTCCAGTTATAGCCTATCGAACACAGCGCAACATCAACTCCCTATACCGGGAGAGACGAATCCACTCCTATCGCTCATTGCCTCCATGTAATTCGGGACTGTACCCAAAAGCCACCTTTTTGCACGCCCTCTTGGACGTGGTATGATGGAAATCAAAGCACAGTGGGAATCACACAAGACTCTATGACGATCTCGGGTCTACAGACTAAATTGTACCGGTGTCACCAGAGAACTGCTATCTGACGTGTGGTATAATACCATCTGGGAGTTCTCGGTGAGTCCGTCTAGTGTTCCCAGTCTCTACTGAGTACCCTTATACCTTCTCTGATGTCAAACACCAATGGATATGGGATCATCCATCGCCCATCATATGGGTCAAGAAGCGTATACGCTAGTCTACTCTGGAGTATCGATGCCCTGTCTCGGTACTCCCATGAGTAGGAACATTTGAAGGATGTACTTGCCGACTACACTGTCCCCACTAGTATGATCTACATCATAGTCCTGGTAGTCAAGTACACATCCTAAGGGGTTTATCAACATGTAACATAGAGACAATCAGAGTACATGTTAAGATAAAGCGCAACCAGATAGCGTACTATCATGTCGAGAAAGAATGTACTCCCTATATATGTCTAAGCATCCACTACAATTTACATCGTATGTACAGTAATGGCCTCTAGGGCATACATATAACTAACAATCTCCCACTTGCACTAGGGCCATCTATTGTGGTATCGCATACCCAACAATCAGCTGTGGTTGAAGTATCTCATACTCAACCATCCCATAAAAGTCTCTACTGGGAAATAGGCCTTTGTAAGTGGATCCGCGCCGTTGTCCTCTGTGTCTACTCTCCTAACCTCGATCTCCCTGTAGATCAACCACTTCCATGATCAGGCGATATTGCCTAAGAATATGTCTGGATCTTCGATGGGACGGGGGTTCCTTAGCGTCATCCACAACTCCATTGTCACACAAAGGCTGGAACGAAGTTCATCTCATGAACTAATATATATATCCAGACTGCCTCTTTGGTAGCATCCTTGGTAATGATGTATCTTGCCTTTAATCGTCTAGTAAATCACGGTATCTAGCTTGAAACTCTTCCAACATGCCGTCCCTCCACTAAGGGTAAAGACAATGCCTTCGACAGACATTCGGTCGTCCTTATCACCCTGGAACCTTTCCAGTGATTCTCCCTAGGATCAATTGATACCATCTCACTACAACTAGTGAGAATCCAAACATCCAATTAAATCTATCTCATAGATATAAAACCTAGGATTTAGGAGGTATCACCTTGATCCTATATGGAGAATCCTTGTGACAAGAGGAGATTGACCGAGCGTAGCATAAGAAACACCTTCCCTATCAAGAGTATGTCATCCACGTACTTTATGAGGATCACCACCATACTCCCTACTACCTTTTTGTATATACAAGGTTCATCTACCATTTTGATGAAGTCAAACTCTTTGACTCCCACATCAAACTAGACGTTCCAACTCCGCGATGCCTATTTTATCGCATAAAACATCTTTCACACGTTTCCGCTGCTCCCACTGTCTACGAAGCCCTCTGGCTATATACTTATAGACGCTCTCTTCTAAATCATCATTTAGAAAAGCAGTCATGACACCCAACCGCCAGATATCGTAGTCATGGTATGTAGCCGTGGCAAGTAGGATCTGGATAGACTTAAGCATAGCTTTGAAAGTCTCAACTTTTCCATGTACACCAAGTAATCTTCTCAAGATATACATGCTCCTGATAGGGATTTAACCCTTCAGATAAAGCAACCAAAGTCCATACTTTGTTGGTGTATAAGGATTCCATCTCAGATCGCTAAGCATCCATCCATTCTTACAGAGTCCCACTCCTGATGGCCTGCTCGAAACTAGTTAGGTCATCATCTCATGATGCAATCCTCGCTCCCACTGTCAAAGAGAGAACCGAAGTATCTCTCAGGTGGGTGAGGAACCCTACTAGATCGGCGGAGAGGCTGAGGTTCGTTGGAAACTATTAAATCCTTCGGGTTTACCTAATCATCAGCTTCAGTTTTATAGCTGGAACTACTTCCAGTTCTACCTCATAACCACTAATTTTTTTACAAGAAATTCCCTTTTACAAAAGTGGTATGTTGAGAAACAAAATATCTTTTGCTCCTCGGTTAGGTAGAAGATATTCCCTTGCGAATTCTTGGGATATCCAACAAAATTCCACAGAACCGACTTTGCCTCGAGCTTGTCCAGATTATGCTTTTAGACATAGGCTGGACTACCCCAAATCTTAATATACTTAAGATATGGGCTCTTCCCATTCCATATCACATATGAAGTGGTAGGCAACTGATTTGATTGGAACCCTATTCAATAGGTATGCAACTTCTCAAGTGCATAACTCCCAAAAGAAAATAGAAAACTCAGTAGTACTCATCATAGAGCGCACCATATCAAATAGGGTGTGTTTGCACCGTCCCGATACACCGACGTGCTGTGGTGTATACGGAGGAGTAATGCTGAGAGGGAATCTCATTCTCCTTTAGAATAAACCAGGAATCTCAGTGCTGAAGTATTCTCCTTCCTGATCTCATCAAAGGACATAATACTTATACCCATTTTTGGTTCTCTACTTCTGACTTATATTTATTCAATTTCTCAAAATGTTCAGACTTGTGTTTCAATAGGAACACATGTGCTAATCTTGAGAGACTATCAGTGAATATAATAAAGTACAAAAAACCAGTCTTGGCATGTATAAACAGGGGACCTTACATACATCATCATGTATCAATCCCAAGAGTTCACTAACTCTTTCTCTGTTTCCAATAAATATAGCTGTGGTCATCTTATCTCTGTGACATGACCGGCAAGTTTCACAAGATGTAAATTCAAACTAATTTAAATATGCATCTAAATGTAACTTAGCTAGTCGGGTCGCATTGATATGACCTAGTCTACAATGCCTCAAGAAGGATTCGTTCATTTCTGAACTCTTCCTCTTGTACGTGTTCTATATACTAAGAACTGTAGTTTGATTTAGAACGTCAATGCTTTTAGATAACGTGCCTGAACCGATCAACTCTTGATATAGGAAATGTTCAAAACATTATCCAACAATACAAAATTATATCCTTCTTTACTAATAAAGAGACTGATATGATGTTGTATATCAGGTTCGTTATTTAATAACATTCATTCAGAATCAATGTATTTGTTAATACAGGGTGATAACTACCAACAGACTTGGTTGCAACACTTGCACCGTTTCTATCTCATGAAACTTATCACCCGTTCTCAGTTCTCTACCTATCTGTAGCCCATGTAACAAATTACATATATAGGATCCTGATCCGGTATCAAATACCCAGGACATAAAGGATATTGAGAAACAGTTTTGTGTAATGAACATTCCCGAAGAAGATGCATCAACATGTACTTTCTTCGTTTGGGCGGCACGGGAATTCTGGTAATGCCCTATTTCCTGCTCTGTCTTATAACAATTATAAGTTGGAGCGGGACCAACGTTCCCCAGCGCAGTATAACAAGCGGGTTCGGTCAATACATCCGTATTATTATCTTGATTATTGCGTGACATAGTCACAACCAGGAGAGAGAGAGAGAAGAAAACACTCAGCGTATGCTCTTGCAACATTTTGATTGGTTATTAATATATCTAATCAGGATGTCTCCCACTGTTTTAGTCAAATCTTCCTTCAAACCCTAAAAGGAAAGACTAGCCGGAATTAATTACACCCTACAAGTTCGCCAATCTTTCAGCCAGGCTAGTGTCGGTACTTTGAGGGAGGTTCCCCGTGCTTTCGCACGTACCTAATTAAAGTAAACCTCGTTTTCCCACGGGCGTAACCCCGTTAACACCTTTCTAGACACCTACTTGATCGGCTAATTGTAATGTGTAAAAATCTCCCAGGAGTAACTCTTACTCGAAGTGGGTATCGGGATGCAACTATCTCATAGAAGGTATGCAATCTCATTGCAAATTTCAACACTTGAAATTCCCAATAATATTTTACCCCTAACATCCTATGACCTTGACGCGGGCCAACAAACCATAGTCCGCTAGTCAAGTTCAACCCGTACATTTCCCGATTGAATTAAACCCACCCGCACGACCCTTGACGCAGGCCAACAAAGTCGCACGACTATCCTAACTCAATCGTATCATATGCTTTTGCAGATAAGCATAAATAGCTATCGCACACTACGCCTTGACGCAGGCCAACAAACACAGCACGAATACTATGAAGTACTTATCTAAAATGACGGAGGACTACGACAGGTTTTTAAGAAAACCCTTTGCGTAATGAACTTGATATCGTTGTAGAATCGAGTGATTTTAATTGGAATGTTTTTTAGTCCTTTTCTAGTTTTGCTAAAGAGATTACTCCCGGTGAGGGGATCGTCGGCTCTTTCCTTATCGAATAAGGTGCAAGATATTTCACAAATATCACTATGCAAAGCAAAAATTATAAAAACAATCAAATGACAAACCGAGTTTGTAGCATCTGCCAGTTTCGCTAAAGAGGTCACTCCCGGTGAAGTGATCTTGGCTCTTTCCTTATCGAATAAGGTGCTAGATGTTCTACAAGGAACACCGCTATGTAAAGCAAGAATTAGAGCTACCAGTTTTTAAACAAGTTTCTACAACATCTTTAGGTTTCTTTTATTTCATTAATCTCATTAATGAAGTCCCATTTTATTATGCTTCACAAGCATCACATTTGAAATGAAATCTGCAATATAATATATATCTCATATATATAATATAAACATTCGTCTCAGGTAGTAATATGATTTCATCACAGAACATTGCAGCAGAAGAAAACATATGAAATATTGGATATACTAGGACGTCCGTGTTTTAATACGAGCCAGTATAAAACATGGATTCCACGGTCGCGATGAATAGCCAAACCCACATCCCTAGACCCCTACGAGAGCGGCAAGCAACTCTGCCAATTCTAAGGTTAGGAGACCCGGTCTCGACTCCTCCAGATGGTCTCCCACTGTATCCTGGAACCCGGTTACTTGTGCTCCCCTCCTTGGGTCTACCTAATGCGGAAAAGTAAATAATATACAACGGTGACATCATCCTCATCCCGGAAGTGCCCCAATAAAAGAATATTACATACAAATGAATTTTTCATGAATGAAAATGAAAAACTCTCATCTCACATAAAAAAAAAACGGCTATTCAGAACACGACGATCCAATATAACATATCACAGCAACACATAATATCACATATCATCAACGTAAGTAAATATGCGTATCCTAATTGTCCTTGATGTATAGCAACGAAACCGGCGATACACCACATATTACACTTACAGTCGTAGAAAAGAAAGTGTAAAACTACAACAGTTGGAATCCGCAACCTCCTTAGACATCGCATGCCTAACCAAATGAATTCCTTAGACATCTCATGCCTAACAATTATAAACCCCGCATTTTAGTCTCGATCTCGAAAACACTTTTCAATATCAAGTCGGGCAATTCAACAAGATTCCCGACATCCTGATCGAATGCTCGTCGCAAAGTTTAGAAGACGGCCGCACCCCCAGATGTCGTCGACGAAGTGAACTAAGGCGGAACAACGCTGCCGCGAGCACCCGAACGGATGCTTTTGGCGACGGGGTTCTCCTACAGTCACTTGGTCGGGGCTATGGGGCATGGCTATCTATTATGTTTACCCGTCGAGTATCCGCGTATGCTACGTGATTGCGACAGAGTTTTGATCACATCAAAATCCCGTAGCAACCGATCAAATGAGACTAAACTGCTAGATTTATAACATTCAAATTAGTTATCTCATTACTACTTGTGGATTCCAAATATTGTATCAAAATCCAGATAAATAGACAATGTTAAACATTCCGATCGAATAAATAAACACCCAAAATTTCCCAAATGGCTCAATACTTGAGCGGAGTTTAAAATCATCCATCACATGCCACAGTACCATTGGTCCAGCCGTAGAGGGTCAAACCAACGCCTCACATGTGGCAACGCCGTATTGCCCCAAACCCTAAGGTTCAAAGGTAGTTCAGACGGTCACATAATCGAGTTAAGGTTTGTGTTCTTCTAGAGGGTCCACCGCGTTACTTGCACGACTTAGAACGTTCTTAAACTACGGAAAAATCCAACACTTGGAAATTTTCCGGCAGGGAAAAAGTTAGTTATTGACATCCGTTCGAACTTTTTAACACGTTCTAAATTATCCGGAAAAAACTTAAACGAATTTAAACTTTCTGATTGAATCAACGAATACAAAAGATCTCTAGAAAACTCAACACTTGAGTAGAATTAAAAATTCCCAGAACAATCAGGAAATACGTACGGATATTACTGTGTAAATACCAAACCCTAATTCTACTATTTGGCCGCGGAACCGCCGTGCAAGGTATGGTCTTGCCGCGGTTCCGCGGCGCTTTAAGGGAATTGATGGCTCGTTTTTCACAGTATTCCTTATAATTCCCTGCTTAATTTTCTGAGTATTTTTAATACGAAAAAATCAACATTTTTAAAAATTTCTAGAGAAGGGGTTCGTGTCGGGGTTTCGGGGTTCGATCGGACTTTAAACTTCGTCTAGACTTCGCCTAAAGCTCTAGCTTGTCTCTGATACCACTGTAGGGTTACTAGGCACTCTCACAAGGTTCTACAAGGCATCAACCATGCCCGATTTAAATTTTAGACGTGCCGAACAACCCTAACCAAGATCTTAGACTAGAGATTAGGCGAAACAAAGAAAGTAAACAACTTTACTTCTAAGAGTTTGGGATTACAACCTTTGTAGTCCGGTCCTTCACTTCTAAAGCTCCATGCTGAGGTCCCTTTGCTGCAATCATCGAGTATCCGGACTCTAGAGAGGCTCCACAAAAGAAAGATGCATGCTTGCTTCCGATCTTCGATAACAAAGATGATCTACCTTGAAAAAACTCAAACTCAATCTCTTGCTTTGATAATCAAGTATTAGCAAAGCAAACACCCTAATCTAAGTGGCTAGAATAGATGAGGATGATGAAGTAGGAATTTAGCTCTCATTTATTTTCTATTTCTCAATCATTTTCATCACTTTGCAAAAAACTAGAAAGCTTTTCATACAAGGAAGAAGAAGAAGAATAACCAAAACCATTTGTGATGAATAATGAAATCTTGTGAGGTTAGAAATGCAACCATGGGTTAAGTATGATAACTTAACCCTTTTAGAGATTGAACCATGGTTAAAGGGTTCGGTTGGGTTAAACAAATATCTTGCAAAATATCAACACATAATATCTTTGCAAGAAACAAAACAAAAGCTTCTAGAAGCTTCTAGAAAAAATTAACCCAAATCAAACCCTAACCATGTTTAATCTCCACTAATCATGTTGCACTTATAACCATAACATATTAAAATATTATATATCACATATATAATATATTTTGTAACAACATAATACAATTAACATATATCGCATATATATTAATGTATTACCCGAGTGAGAAAAAGAATCTTTAAGTGAGCTTATATTAGTTAATGTAATTTAATATATCAAATATATAATTATACATTAAATTATCAAATCAACACTTGATCTGATAATTCGGCTATTTCATAAATAACCAACTAATTAAATCTGTATCAATTCATCGAATCAACACTTGATCCGATGACCCGGCTATATCTCATATACCCGGCCGATATCTCATATCGCGAGAATCTAATACGGTATCACATACACGTATTGTTCTTGGTCCCGTATATATCATATATGTGCTCCTACTCCATTTTTCCTGAGCTAGGAAACCTCTGTGTAGGACTCTAAAGAATCGTCAATACGCCGGCAGTAGGTGATGATCATATCAAACATCCACAAGCTGCAAGCGGTCAGCTAAACGTAACAGCCACCCAGGTATTGAGCGATCAGAAGATCAACAAGCAAGCCTGTACATTCTCCTATGAATCCAATCAATAACACTCCCGTACAGTCCGGTCTCTTCGTCTGATATGTCGCATATCTCGCCTAGGGGTGGTAAACGTCAGACCCCAGTAGCTTGATAAGTCGTGTCGATATGAGGTCTATAACAGTTAGAGAAACTACTGATAACACTTACCAGTAAATCTCAGCAACCCTGGTCAGGGATTTCCAGTTATAGCCAATCGAACACAGCGCAACATCAACTCCCTATACCGGGAGAGACGAATCCCCTCCTATCGCTCATTTCCTCCATGTGATTCGGGACTGTACCCAAAAGCCACCTTTTTGCACGCCCTCTTCGACGTGGTATGATTGAAATCAAAGCACGGTGGGAATCACACAAGACTCTATGACGATCTCGGGTCTACAGACTAACCTGTACCAGTGTCACCAGAGAACTGCCATCTGACGTGAGGTATAATACCATCTGGGAGTTCTCGGCGAGTCCGTCCAGTGTACCCAGTCTCTACTGAGCACCTGTATACCTTCTCTGATGTCAAACACCAATGGATATAGGATCATCCATCGCCCATCATATGGGTCAAGAAGCGCATACGTTAGTCTACTCTGGAGTATCGATGCCCTGTCTCGGTACTCCCACGACTAGGAACATTTGAATGATATACTTGGCGACTACACTGTCCCTACTAGTATGATCTACATCATAGTCCTGGTAGTCAAGTACACATCCTAAGGGGCTTTATCAACATGTAACATAGAAACAATCAGAGTACATGTTATGATAAAGAGCAACCAGATAGCGTACTATCATGTCGAGCAAGAAAGTCCTCCCTATTTATGTCCAAGCATCCACTACAATATACATCGTATGTACTGTAATGGCCTCTAGGTCATACATATAACTAACACTATCATGAAGTTATTAGCCTAACGTAAACCTCTGTCCAAGGGGTCACTCCCGGTGAAGGGATCTCGGCCCTTGCCTCGTCGAATGAGGTGCTGGATATTCATAACCGAATGCCACTGTGCAAAACAAAAGAGAACGTCTTTGCAATAACAGGTTTTTGAAAATTTGGTTCCAAAAACATCAAATATAGGTTTGTTTTCCTTGCATTGATAAGAATCAACGCAGTCCCATCAATTAATCAAACTAGAAAAGATCGAAAATATGATGTACGTATATACCATCCGCATTCGCCACTGGGTCCCGTCATCACCCGTTGGGTTACTTAACTAACGACAGAGCGGGGACTGGACTAGCGCGGGTGCAAAACATATATAACATCTACTAATATATATATCAATATATAATAATCACTCCAGGCGTGATAAATGCAACATTACAGAAAAGTAATAAGCATCACAGGACCATACAGATAATCTGGGAGCCCCGGGTTTCACAGAGCCGCAAATGAAACCCGACGTTCCCCTGGTCGTGTGGATAGCCTGTGTAATGAAAATCTAGACCCCTACTAGTGCGGCAAGTTACCCGCTAAAACCAGAAGCGAGACAGCCCCCTTCAGCAAAGTGAATGGACCACCAAGCACTTCACAGAATCCGGTAACTTGAGCACCCCACCTTGGGTCAACCTATACCCCCTACGAGTACGGCGAGTAGCCCGCCAATTCTAGAGTGAAGCCCCCTTCATTTCAATGCCATGAGATGCAGTCCCGTTGCCCTCTAGAACCCGGCTATCCGTGCACCCCGCCGCGGGGTAATCCAAGTACATAAAAGAAATATATACAACGGGTACACCTACCTCATCCCGGTCGAGCCCCAAAAGAATAATTTACAAACAGGCAGTGACGGCAGTCCACATGTCGGACGCTCGCCCCGCAATATCAAATGTACAAACAAATCCAAACTGCACTACCATTGCATAGGAGCTATCCACCATGACAAATCCGCAATATCACAGCACAACATAGAACATCAACGTGAATGTCACGTTCGCAAATCCGTCTAAAGGGACTATAGCGATTAGACAAGATTTACCGATCAAATGAAATTCACGGTCACAGATAGAAATGTAAAGTACTGCTGACTAACGTATTTAAAATTTCGATCGAAAAAAATTCCCGAAGTGGGCCCCAAGTACAAATCCAGTACTCAAAATAATCTAGGCCAAAAAAAATAAAAATTCCAGAAACCCCAATTCCAAGATGAAGACCCCCAGAAGAAACTTGGTGCATTGAATCCCCATAACGGCGACGGAACCACGGCCAATACGTGGGTATGGCCGCGGTTCCGCGGCGTTCCTGACGGAACAACTTCCCAATTTTCTACAGTGGTCTTACAAAAGCCTGCCTGATTTTCTGAAACACTCAAAATAATTTTTTGACCAGTTTACAAATTCGACAGAAACTTAAGTATTGAAATTGCGGTTTCGTACATTTTGTTCTATCGATATTTTAAATATGTTAGAACAAGCTAGTTAGTGTTAATAGGGTGGCTATGATACCATGTTGGGATGCGGCGGCGCCCCGGCCGTCAATCCGACGCCAAATGCGGAACAAAAATTTTATCAAAACTTGGTGCTACCGCAACCAATACTCGGATCGTTCCATTAACCGTTAACTAGCAATATGTAAAAGGAGTTTGGAAAGATTATACCGATCGATCTGTGTCCTTCGGTTTTTAATCTCCGCACCAATCTCCCCGCTGCTGCGCCGATGAAGTCCGCTCTCCGATCTCGCTCGTCGATGTGGCACCACGTCATTGAATCTTTATATGGGCTCTCGCCTCGAACCGAGGCAACTCGGACATGAAGTTTGCTAGCCGACATGTCCAAGAATGAAATACAGAGAGTGTAGAATATATTGTCTCAAGGCACCCAAGTAATTTGGTGGAGGTGAATTGGAGTTGCCATTTGGGATAACAATGTGAACATGTATGAAAAAAGAACTTGTGAAGCTAAGGATAATGGGGCTCGGCCATCAAACTCGGGAAAAAGCCTCTGGGGATATTTCTTCAAGTAAAGAAGTGGTGTGTGAGAAAAACTATATGAATCAATAATCAACTAAACAATTCTCCTCATATTAAAATCCTAGCATCCAACCACTCACAGTAAAGCATGAGAAATTTGCATAAAGCACTCCACCACAAAGTTCAGCCAACCACTTAGCACAAACCAAAAGGCAATAAATGCACCGATCACAATCTTGCCCATGCTTAATAAATGTTAATGGATGACACATCCAAAAACCAACCCTCCCTTACACACGAAATGGGCAGCACCCCCAACTGCATGAATTTTAGTGCAAGGTCAAGGGTCCACCAAGGTCAAGGGTCCACCAAGGTCAAAGGTCAAAATGCTCACAATGATTAAACAAAGAGGGTGATGTTTAAGACGAAAAAAGAAAACTGGCAACTACCAAAATAATCCCGTAACGAATTACGAGATTACACCTCAACTGTAAATACATACCCGTATTTGTATTCCGACCGAATACAAATGCAATGAGACAAAAAATACTCCTACACTTTATAATACTAGGATTCGACTTAAACCAAAACCCGCTAGTGTTATCCGTACGATCATGATCCGTCAACAAGTGCACGAATATGATCGAACCCTGCCATATAACCATACGGCCTCTACAACATTTCGCCCGAACTTGGGAAACTGTCTGTGGGGGACTCTAATGACTCATCGATACACTGGCACTTGGTATAACTACTAGCACATCAGAGATACTAGCTGTACGTAACGGTTGCCTAGGTATTGATCGGAAGGGAAGCTGACGAGCGAACTCATCCAGAAACCCTACTGAGCCTTACAATGACAATATCCGTACAGTCCGGTCTGTTCGTCTATGAGTATCGCATATAAAGCTTAGGGGGCTGGTAAACGTCAGAACCCCAATAGCGGTATAAGTCGTGTCGGAGAGTCGCCCGGAACACCCTGAGTGTAGGGTTACCAGGCACACGCACAAGGGTCTATAAGGCAACAACCATGCCCGATTTAAAATTTAGCCTTGCCGAACAACCCAAAACCAAGATCTTAGACTAGAGATTAGGCGAAAAAAGCATGTTAAACACTTTAACACTAAGTGAGAGGGATTATAACCTTTGTAGATCCGGTCCTTCACTTCATAAGCTCCGTATTGAGGTCTCTTCACTGCGATCATCAAGTTCCGGACTCTCGAGAGGCTCCACGAAGAGAAAGATGCAAGCTTACTTCCGATCTTCGATAACAAAGATGATCTACCTTGAAGTTTCATTAACACAAGCTCTCACTCACTAAATGAAATGAACACCCTCATCTAAATGGCAATGATAGATGAGGATGATGAAGTAGGAATTTATCTCTCTTTTTTATTCAATTACTCACTCATAATCATCACTTAGCAAAAAGCTAGAAAGCTTTTTCCAAGGAAGAAGAAGAAGAAGAATATCCAATTCCATTTGTGATGAATAATGAAAATGTAATAATAATTACTTATGCAGCCATGGTCAATATAACCTTTGTAGAGATTTAACTAGGGCTGGGGTTTGGGTTGGGTTAAAGATGAGTCACACAAAAATATCAAGCATAATATCTTAGCTCAATCCAAAAGAAAACCTTCTAGAAGGTTCATGAAGGAACTAACCCAAATCAAACCCTAACCTTGTTTAATCTCCACTAAACTTGTTGCATTAGTAATCATATCATGTTACAATATTATATATCATATATATAATATTTATTGCAACAAAATAAAATAATACAATTAACATATATCGCATATATATCAATGTATTACCCGAGTGAGAAAAAGAATCTTTTAGTCAGCTAATATTAGATAATTTAATTTAATATATCATATATATAATTGTACATTAAATCATCGAATCAACACTTGATCCGACAATCCGGCTATATCGCATATAACCGACTAATATATCATTTACCGATTCTGTAGGGTTACTAGGCACACTCAAGAGGTTCCACAAGGCATCAACCATGCCAAATTCAAATTTTTCATATGCCTAAGAATCCTATGCAAGGTCGTTAACTAGAGATTAGGCGAAAAGCAAGCAAGTAAACAACTTTATTGCTAAGTGAATGGAAGTACAACCTTTGTATATCCGGTCAACCACTTCTTTAGCTCCGTGATGACGTCCCTTCGCTGCGATCACTGGGATCCCGGACTCTAGCGATGGTTTCGTCGGGGAAATGAGCGGGCTAGGTCGTTGACTTCGATGCCGAAGATGATCTACGTCGAGGCAACTCTAACTCAAGCTCCATCTTCACTAGGTCATGAAATATGTGAAGAAAACACCCAATACAACATGGCAAGTGGTAGAGGATGAAGAAATAGGAAGTGGGTTCACTTTGGATTTGTATTTCTCACATGATTTCAACACTTGAAATTTTGTAGCAAGGTTTTCTTTTCTTTTTCAAGAAGAAGAAGAAGAAGAAAAGAATATATTATGAATAATGAAAAATCAAGTGAAGAGTTATCATAATGCAACCATGGGTGAGTTAACTTGTGTAGAGAATAAACTAGGGTTTAGATGTAATGGTTAGGTTAAGGCAAAAAACAAAATGGCAAAGACATTCAAAGCTTCATGAATAAAACAAAGCAAGCCTCCACTTTATTTTAGCCAAAATGAATAAAGAAAATAAATAAAATAAATGAAAACCCAACCATTAACCTAAAGATGGTATAAAGCAAACATATACCCAAGTTTGCATGTATCATCAAACATGATACAAACAAGTGCACAAATATATATCATATATACAATGTGCACAATCTAGTGAGAAAATAATCTTAAGTGAACAAATACTAGTTAATGTAAGTAATATATCAAATATATAATTATACATTAAATCATTAAATCAACACTTGATTTAATGATCCGTTCATACTGCATATAACCGACTAATATCAATAGTAACAACTTATCGAATCAACACTTGATCCGATAACTCTGCTATATCGCATATAACCGATCAATGTCACAAATCGCGAGAATAGAATACAGTATCACATACTAGTATTATTCTCGGTCCCGCACATATCGCATATGCGCTCCTATTTCGTTTCGCTTGAGCCAGGAAACCTCTGTGTAGGACTCTAAAGACTCGTCAATACGCCGGCAGCAGGTGATGATCATATCAAACACCCACAAGCCGCAAGCGGTCACCTAAACGTAACGGCCATCCGGGTATTGAGCGATCAGAAGATCAACGAGCAAGCCTGCTCACACTCCTGTGAATCCATCGAGTAACACTACCGTACAGTCCGGTCTGTTCGTCTGATATGTTGCATATCTCGTCTAGGGGTGGTAAACGTCAGACCCCAATAACTCGATAAGTCGTATCGATATGAGGCTCATAACGGGCCGAGAAACTACTGGTAACACTTACCAGTAAATACCTAAAACAGCCTTGGCCAAGGACTTTCTGTTATAGCCAATCGAGCACAGCGCAACATCAACTCCCTATACCGGGAGAGACGAAACCCCTCTTATCACTCATTGCCTCCATGTGACTCGGGACTGTACCCAAAAACCACCGTTTTGCACGCCCTCTTAGATGTGGAAAGGTAGAAATCAAACCACAGTGGGAATCACACAAGACACTATGACGATCTCGGGTCTACAGACTAACCCGCACCAGTGTCACCAGAGAACTGCCATCTGACATAAGGTATAATACCAACTGGGAGTTCTCGGCGAGTCCGTCCAGTGTACCCAGTCTCCACTGAGCACCCGTATATCATCTCTGATGTCAAACACCAATGGATATGGGATCATCCATTGCCCATCTATATGGGTCGAGAAGTTACACGCTAATCTACTCTGGTATATCGATGCCCTGTCTCGATACACCCACGACTAGGGACTCTGAAGGATGTACTTATGGACTACCACGTCCCCACTAGTATGATCCGCATCATAGTCCAGGTAGTCAAGTACACATCCTAAGGGTTTTACCAACATGTAACAGAGAGACAATCAGTGTACACGTTAAAGTAAAGAGTAACCAGATAGCATACTATCATATCGAGCAAGAAAGTCATCCCTCTATATGTCCAAGCATCCACTACAATATACATCGTATGTATAGTAATGGCCTCTAGGGCATACATATAACTAACAATCTCCCACTTGCACTAGGGCCATCTGATAGCAGTGGTTGTAGTATCTCATACTCAACCATCCCATAAAAGTCTCTCTTTGGGAAAAGGCCTTTGTGAGTGGATCCGCCGTGTTGTCCTCTGAGTCTACTCTCTTAACCTCGATCCCCTGGAGATCAACCATTTCCATGATCAGGTGATACTACCTTAGAATAAGTCTGGATCACTGATGGGACGGGCGTTCCTTGGCAAAAGCCACAACTCCATTGTCACACAATGGGAGGAACGAAGTTCATCTCATGAACTAATATATATACCCAGAATGCCTCTTTGGTAGCATCTTTGATAGCGATGTATCCAGCCTTTATCGTCTAGTATGCCACGGTATCCAGCTTGGAACTCTTCCAACATACCGTCCCTCCATTGAGGGTAAAGACAATGACTGCGACTGACATTCAGTCGTCCTTATCACTCTGGAACCTTTCCAGTGATCCTCCCCAGGATCGATTGATACCAACTCACTACAACTAGTGAGTATCCTAACATCCAATTAGATCTATCTCATAGATCCAAAATCCACGATTCAGGAGGTATCATTATGATCCTATATAGAGAATCCTTGTGATAAGCGGATATTGACCGAGCGTAGCATAGGAAACTATTTCCCTATCAAGAGTATGTCATCCACGTACTCTACGAGGATCACCAGCATACTCCCTACTACCTTTTTGTATATACAAGGTTCATCTACCATTTTGATGAAGTCAAACTCTTTGACTAATACATCAAAACAGACGTTCCAACTCCGCGATGCCTGCTTTATCAGATAAAACATCTTGCACGCGTTTCCACTGCTCCCACTGTCTACGAAGCCCTCTGGATGTGTACTTATAGACTACCTCTTCTAAATCTTTATTTAGAAAAGCAGTCATGACACCCAACCGCCAGATATCGTAGTCATGGTATGTAGCCGTGGCAAGTAGGATCTGGATGGACTTAAGCATAGTTACTTAGAAAAGGTTTCATTATAATCCATACCTGGTCAATGATGCAAACCTTTAATAAGTCTAGCTTTGAAAGTCTCAACTTTTCCATGTACACGAAGTAATCTTCTCAAGATATACTTGCTCCTGATGGGGATTTAACCCTTCAGATAAAGCAACCAAAGTCCATACTTTGTTGGTGTATAAGGATTCCATCTCAGATCGAGAAGCATCCAGCCATTCTTACAGAGTCTCACTCATGATGGACAGTTCGAAACTAGTTGGGTCATCATCTCATAATGCAATCCTTGCTCCCACTGTCATAGAGAAACCGAAGTATCTCTCAGGTGGGTGAGGAAACCTAATAGATCGGCGGAGAGGCTGAGGTTCGTTTGTTTCTATTGAATCCTTTGGTTCTACCAAATCATCAGCTGCAGTTTGTATAGCTGGAACTATTTCCAGTTCTAGCTCATAACCAATAATTTCTTCACAAGAAATTCCCTTTCACAAAGGTGGCATGCTGAGAAACAAAACATTTTTGTTCCTCGGTTAGGTAGAAGATATTCCCTTGCGTATGCTTGGGATATCCAACAAACTTCCGCAAATCTGACTTTGCCTCGAGCTTGTCCGGATTTTGCTTTTTAACATAGGCTGGACAACCCCAAATCTTAACAAACTTAAGATATAAGCTCTTCCCTTTCCATATCATATATGAAGTGGTAGGCAACTGATTTGATCGGAACCCTATTCAATAGGTATGCAATTTCATAAGTGCATAACTCTCTAAAAGGAAATAGGAAACTCAGTAGTACTCATCTTAGAGCACACCATATCACATAGGGTGTGATTGCTCCGTCCCGATACACCGGTGGTGTATACGGAGGAGTAATGCTGAGAGAGAATCTCATTCTCCTTTAGAATAGTCCAGGAATCCCGTGCTCAAGTATTCTCCTCCTTGATCACATCAAAGGACATAATACTTATACCCGTTGTTGGTTCTCTACTTCTAAATTATATTCTGTGAATATCTCAAAAGCTTCGGACTTGTGTTTCAACAGGAACATATGTCTGAATCTCGAGAGATCATCAGAGAATTTAATGAAGTATTAAGAACCGGTCTTGGCATGTGTAGACAGGGGACCTTCATACATCAATATGTATCATCCCAAGAGTTCACTAACTCTTTCTCTGCTTCCAATAAACAGAGCCATGGTCATCTAATCTTTGTGACATGACTGGCAAGTTTCATAAGATATAAATTCAAACTGATTTAAATATGCATCTAAATGTAACTTCAGCCAGTGGGGTCGCATTGATATGACCTAGTCTACAATGCCTCAAGAAGGATTCGTTCATTTCTGAACTTTTCTTCTTGTGTGTGTTCTGTATACTAAGAACTGCAGTTTGATTTAGAACGTTAATGCTTTTAGATAACGTGCCTGAATCGATCAATTCTTGATTTAGGAAATGTTCAAAACATTATCCAACAATACAAAATTATATCCTTCTTTATCTAAATAAAGAGAATGATATGATTTTGTATATCAGGTTCGGTATCTAATAACATTTGTTCAGAATCAATGTATTCTGGTAATACAGGGTGACAGTGACCAACAGACTTGGCTGTAACACTTGCACCGTTTTCTGCCCCATGAAACTTATCACCCGTTCTCAGTTCTCTACCTTTCTGTAACCCTATGTAACAAATTACATATCTGGGATCCTGATCCGGTATCAAATACCCAGGACGTAGAGGATACAGAGAAACAGTTCTTTGTAATGAACACACCCGAAGGAGATGCATCATATGCACTTTCTTAGTTTGGGCGGCATAGGAATTTTGGTAATCCCCAATTTCCTACTCTGTCTTATAACATTTATAAGTTGGAGCGGGACCAACGTTCCCCAGCCCAGAAAAACAAGTGGGTTTAGTCAATACATCCGTATTATTATCTTGATTAAGGCGTTATATGGTCGCTACCTGGAGAGAGAAAGAAGAAAACACTCTGCGTGTGCTCTTGCAAGATCAGATTGGTTATTATTTTATCTAATCAGGATGGCTCCCACTGTTTTTATCAAATCTTCCTTCAAACCCTAAAAGGAAAGACTAGCCGGGATTAATTACACGCTACAAGTTCGCCAATCTTTCAGCCAGGCCAGTGTCGGTACTTTGAGGGAGGTCCCCGTGCTTTCGCACGAACCTAATTAAAGTAAGCCTCGTTTTCCCAGAGGCGTAACCCCGTTGACACCTTTCTAGACACCTACTTGATCGGCTAATTGTAATGTGTAAAACACTCCCAGGAGTAATAATTACTCGCAGCGGGTATCGGGATCCAACTATCTCATAGAAGATATGCAATCTCATTGCAAATTTCAACACTTGAAATTCCCGATAATTTTCCCCTAGCACCCTATGATCTTGACGGAGGTCAACAAACCATAGGCTACTAGTCAAGTTCAACCCTTCATTTCTTGATTGAATCAAACCCACCCGCACGACCCTTGACGAAGGTCAACGAGGCCGTACAACTACCCTAACCCAATCTGCATCATATGCATAAGCAGATAAATACTAGTTAGCTACCGCACACTACGCCTTGACGGAGGTCAACAAACGTAGCACGAATACTAAGTAGGACTTATCTGAAATGACGGAGGGCTACGATAGGTTTTTCTGAAAACCTATTGCGTAATGAACTTGATATCGTTGTAGAATCAAATGATTTTAAAATGGAGTGTTTTTTAGGCTTTTCTAGTTTTTCTGAAGGGGTCACTCCCGTTGAAGGGATCGTCGGCCCTTTCCTCGTCGCATGAGGTGCAGGATATATCATATATACCGCTGTGCAAAGCAAAAACTATAGAACCTATCAAAAGACAAACTTAGGGGTGTAGCATCGGCCAGTTATTGCTAAAGGGGTCACTCCCGGTGAAGGGATCTCGACCCTTTCCTTATCGAATAAGGTGCAGGATGTTTTACAAGGAACACCGCGATGCAAAGCAAGAACTGTAGCTACCTATTTTTGAAAATTCGATTCCACAACATCTTTTAGGTTTCTTTTCTTTCATTAATCATATTAATGAATTCCCATCATTTAAGTTACCTAAACATCACAGATAAATACGACGTACACTTATGCCATCCGCATTCGCATCGATGTCCCATCGTGCACCGTTAGGTTAGGTAACTAATGGCAGAGCAGGACAGGGCTAGCGCGGGTGTAAAACATAAGTAACGTCTATATAATATATCATATATACTATATACAGTATTTATCACAGAACATCAAATGATCACATCACAGATAACGCAGCAGAAGAAATATATGAAACATTGGATATACTAGGACGTCCGTATTTTCAATACGAGCCAGTATAAAACACGGATTCCACGGTCGCGATGAATAGCCAAACCTACACCCCAAGACCCCTACGAGAGCGGCAAGCAACCCTACCAATTCTAGAGTTAGGAGACCCGGACTCGACTCCTCGAGTTGGTCTCCTACTGGACTCTAGAACCCGGTTACTTGTGCTCTCCTCCTTGGGTCTATCCTAGTGCGGAAAAGTAAATAATATACAATGGGTGACAACTTCCACAACCTAGAAGTGCCCCAATAAAAGAATATTACATACAAATGAATTTTACATGAATGAAAATAAAAACTCTCATCTCACATAAAACCCCTGGCTATTCAAAACGCGACGATCCAATATAACAGGCTCCTAGCGAAACTTGTCTCGTCCTGCTTCTATCCAGCAACACATAACATCACATGTCATCAACGTAAGTAAATGTGCGCATCCCAATTGTCGTTGACATATAGCAACGAAACCGGCGATATCACATATTACACTTACGGTCACAGAAAAGAAAGTGTAAAACTACAACAGTTGGAATCCGCAACCTCATTAGACATCGCATGCCTTATCAAATGAATTCCTTAGACATCACATGCCTAACAAGTATAAACCCCGCATTTTAGTCTCTATATCGAAAACACTTTTCAATATCTAGTCGGGCAATTCAACAAGATTCCCGAAAAACTGATCGAATGCTCGTCGCAAACTTTAGTAGGCGGCCGCACCCCCGATACCGTCAACGAAGTGCACCAAGGCGGAACACCGCTGCGCGAGCACCCGAACAGATGCTTTTGGCGACGGGGTTCTCCTACAGTCACTTGGTCGGGGCTATGGGGCGTGGCTGTCTATTAAGTTTACCGGCGAATATCCACGTACGCTACGTGATTGCGACGGACTTTTGATCACATCAAAATTCCGTGGCAACCAATCAAGTGAGACTAAAGTGCTAGATTTATAACATCCAAATCAGTTATCTCATAACTATTTATGGATTCTAAATATTGTATCACATTCCAGATAAATAGAAAATGTTAAACTTTCCGATCGAACAATCAAACACCCAAGTTTTCCCGAAACAGCTCAACACATGAAATTAAGTGAGACTAAAGTGCTAGATTTATAACATACAAATCAGTTATCTCATAACTATTTATGGATTCCAAATATTGTATCACATTCCAGATAAATAGAAAATGTTAAACTTTCCGATCGAACAGTCAAACACCCAAGTTTTCCCGAAACAGCTCAACACATGAAATAAGTTTAAAAACATTCACTTCATGCCTCAGTACCAACGGTCCAGCCGTAGAAGGGTCAAGCCAACGCCTCGCATGTGGCACGTCGTACTGCCCCAAACCCTAAGGTTCAAAGGGTAGTTCAAGAAGGTCACATAATCGAGTTAAGGTTTGTTGTCTTCTAGAGGGACAACTACTTAGAACGTTTTCAAACTACGGAAAAATCCAACTCTTGGAAATTTCCCGGCAGGGGAAAAATTGGGTATTTATATCCGGTCTAACTTGTTAACATATTCAAAATTATCCGGAAAAACACATAGACGCAGTTAAAGTTTCCGATCGAATCATCGAATCCCCAATACAACCCAGAAAACTCAACTCTTGAGTGCAGATTAAAAATTCCCAGAGAACAGAGGAAACAGATACGGGCATTACTGTATAAAAATGAATCCCTAATCAGTACATACGGCCGCGGAACCGCCGCCAATAACATGGTACGGCCGCGGTTCCGCGGCGATCTAGTAGAGTTAGGGGTTCATTTTCTGCAGTAACTCTTAGAATTTCCTGCACTATTTTGTGAGCATTTTTAATTCACAAAAATCCACAGTTTTGAAAATTGTCCAGAGAAGGGTATAACTTAGGGTTTCTAGGTTCGATCGACTTTCTAACTTCGTCTACTCATCGCCTAAGGCTCTAGCTAGGCTCTGATACCACTGTAGGGTTACTAGGCACACTCAAGAGGTTCCACAAGGCATCAACCATGCCAAATTCAAATTTTTCATGTGCCTAAGAATCCTATGCAAGGTCGTTAACTAGAGATTAGGCGAAAAGCAAGCAAGTAAACAACTTTATTGCTAAGTGAATGGAAATACAACCTTTGTAGATCCGGTCCACCACTTCTTTAGCTCCGTGATGACGTCCCTTCGCTGCGATCACTGGGATCCCGGACTCTAGCGATGGTTTCATCGGGGAAATGAGCGGGCAAGGTCGTTGACTTCGATGCCGAAGATGATCTACGTCGAGGCAACTCTAACTCAAGCTCCATATTCACTAGGTCATGAAACTTGTGAAGAAAACACCCAATACAACATGGCAAGTGGTAGAGGATGAAGAAATAGGAAGTGGGTTCACTTTGGATTTGTATTTCTCACTTGATTTCAACACTTGAAATTTTGTAGCATGGTTTTCTTTTCTTTTTCAAGAAGAAGAAGAAGAAGAAAAGAATATATTATGAATAATGAAAAATCAAGTGAAGAGTTATCATAATGCAACCATGGGTGAGTTAACTTGTTTAGAGAATAAACTAGGGTTTAGGTGTAATGGTTAGGTTAAGGTAAAAAACAAAATGGCAAAGACTTTCAAAGCTTCATGAAGCTTCATGAATAAAATAAAGCAAGCCTCCACTTTATTTTTGCCAAAATGAATAAAGAAAATAAATAAAACAAATGAAAACCCAACCATTAACATAAAGATGGTATAAAGCAAACATACACCCAAGTTTGCATGTATCATCAAACATGATACAAACAAGTGCACAAATATATATCATATATACAATGTGCACAATCTAGTGAGAAAATAATCTTAAGTGAAAAAATACTAGTTAATGTAAAGTAATATATCAAATATATAATTATACATTAAATCATTAAATCAACACTTGATTTAATGATCCGGTCATACCGCATATAACCGACTAATATCAATAGTAACAACTTATCGAATCAACACTTGATCCGATAACTCGGCTATATCGCAAATAACCGATCAATGTCACAAATCGGGAGAATAGAATACAGTATCACATACTGGTATTATACTCGGTCCCGCACATATCTCATATGCGCTCCTATTTCGTTTCGCTTGAGCCAGGAAACCTCTGTGTAGGACTCTAAAGACTCGTCAATACGCCGGCAGCAGGTGATGATCATATCAAACACCCACAAGCCGCAAGCAGTCTGCTAAACGTAACGGCCATCCGGGTATTGAGCGATCAGAAGATCAACGAGCAAGCCCGCTCACACTCCTATGAATCCATCGAGTAACACTACCGTACAGTCCGGTCTGTTCGTCTGATATGTCGCATATCTCGTCTTGGGGTGGTAAACGTCAGACCCCAATAACTCGATAAGTCGTGTCGATATGAGACTCATAACGAGTCGAGAAACTACTGGTAACACTTACCAGTAAATCCCTAAAACAGCCTTGGCCAAGGACATCCTGTTATAGCCAATCGAGCACAGCACAACATCAACTCCCTATACCGGGAGAGACGAAACCCCTCCAGTCGCTCATTGCCTCCATGTGACTCGGGACTGTACCCAAAAACCACCATTTTGCAAGCCCTCTTGGATGTGGTAAGGTGGAAATCAAAGAACAGTGGGAATCACACAAGACTCTATGACGATCTCGGGTCTACAGACTAACCTGCACCAGTGTCACCAGAGAACTACCATCTGACGTAAGGTATAATACCAACTGGGAGTTCTCGGTGAGTCCGTCCAGTGTACCCAGTCTCCACTGAGCACCCGTATATCATCTCTGATGTCAAACACCAATGGATATAGGATCATCCATTGCCCATCTATATGGGTCGAGAAGGTACACGCTAGTCTACTCTGGTATATCGATGCCCCGTCTCGATACACCTACGACTAGGGACTTTGAAGGATGTCCTTATGGACTACCACGTCCCCACTAGTAGGATCCGCATCATAGTCCAGGTAGTCAAGTACACATCCTAAGGGCTTTACCAACATGTAACAGAGAGACAATCAGTGTACACGTTAAAGTAAAGAGTAACCAGATAGCATACTATCATATCGAGCAAGAAAGTCATCCCTATATATGTCCAAGCATCCACTATAATATACATCCTATGTACAGTAATGACCTCTAGGGCATACATATAACTAATAGATTCATCGAATCAACACTTGATCCGATGACCCGGCTGATATCAATGATCGCGAGAATAGAATACGGTATCGCACATCGTATTATCCTCGGTCCTGCACATATCATATATGTGCCCCTACTCCGTTTTGCCTGAGCCAAGAAACCTCTGTGTAGGACTCTAAAGAATCGTCAATACGCCGGCAGTAGCTGATGATCATATCAAACACCCACAAGCTGCAAGCGGTCAGCTAAACGTAACAGCCACCCAGGTATTGAGCGCTCAGAAGATCAACAAGCAAGCTTGTACACTCTCCTGTGAATCCAATCAGTAACACTCCCGTACAGTCCGGTCTCATCGTCTGATATGTTGCATATCTCGCCTAGGGGTGTTAAACGTCAGACCCCAGTAGCTTGATAAGTCGTGTCGATATGAGGTCTATAACAGTTTGAGAAACTACTGATAACACTTACCAGTAAATATCAGGAACCCTAGCCAGGGATTTCCAGTTATAGCTAATCGAACACAGCGCAACATCAACTCCCAATACCGGGAGAGACGAGTCCCCTCCTATCGCTCATTGCCTCCATGTGATTCGGGACTATACCCAAAAGCCACCTTCTTGCATGCCCTCTTGGATGTGGTATGATGGAAATCAAAGCACAGTGGGAATCACACAAGACTCTATAACGATCTCTGGTCAACAAACTACTCTGTACTAGTGTCACCGGAGAACTGCCATCTGACGTGAGGTATATCAGCATCTGGGAGTTCTCGGCGAGTACGTCCAGTGTACCCAGTCTTCACTGAGCACCCGTACACCATCCTTGATGTCAAACACAGATGGACATAGGATCATCCATCGCCCATCATATGGGTCAAGATGCGTATACGCTAGTCTACACTGGTGTATCGATGCCCTATCTCGATACACCCTCGACTAAGAACAGTTATAGGATGTACTCGTCGACTACCGTGGCCTCACTAGTATGATCTCATCATAGTCCCGGTAGTCGAGTACTTATCCTAAGGGCTTTATCAACATGTAACATAGAGACAATCAGAGTATATGTTAAGATAAAGTACAACCAGATATCGTACAATCATGTCGAGCAAGAAAGTCCTCCCTATATATGTCCAAGCATCCACTATAATATACATCGTATGTACAGTAATGGCCTCTAGGGCATACATATAACTAACAATCTCACACTTGGACTAGGGACATTGTTTATGGTATCACATACCCAACAATTAGCTGTTGTTGAAGTATCTCATACTCAACCATCTCATAATAGTCTCTACTGGGGAAAAGGCCTTTGTGAGTGGATCCACGTTGTTGTCCTCTGTGTCTACTCTCCTAACCTTGATCTCCCTGGAGATCAACCATCTCCATGATCAGGTGATACTGCCTAAGAATTATATCTGGATCTCTTATGGGACGGGGGTTCCTTGGCATAAACCACAACTCCATTGTCACACAATGGTAGGAACGAAGTTCATCTCATGAACGTATATATATCCAGACCGCCTCTTTGGTAACATCCTTGGTAACGATGTATCTTGCCTTTAATCATCTAGTAAGTCACGGTATCTAGCTTGGAACTCTTCCAACATATCGTCCCTCCACTGAGGGTAAAGACAATGCCTGCGACTGACATTCAGTCGTCCTTATCACCCTGGAACCTTTCCAGTGATTCTCCCCAGGATCGATTAATACCATCTCACTACACCTAGCAAGAATCCTAACATCCAATTAGATTTATCTCAAAGATCCAAAACCCAGGATTTAGGAGGTATCACCTTGATCCTATATGGAGAATCTTTGTGATAAGAGGAGATTGACCGAGCGTAGCATAGGAAACTCCTTCTCTATCAAGAGTATGTCATCCACGTACTCTACGAGGATCACCACCATACTCCCTACTACTCTTTTTGTATATACAAGGTTCATCTACCATTTTGATGAAGTTAAACTCTTTGACTACTACATCAAAACAGACGTTCCAACTCCGCGATGCCTGATTTATCACATAAAACATCTTGCTCAGCTTTCCGCTGCTCCCACTGTCTATGAATCCCTCTGGCTGTGTACTTATAGACGCACTCTTCCAAATCATCATTTAGAAAAGCAGTCATGACACCCAACCGCCAGATATCGTAGTCACGGTATGTAGCTGTGGCAAGTAGGATCTGGATGGACTTAAGCATTGCTTTGAAAGTCTCAACTTTTACATGTGCACCATGTAATCTTCTCAATATATACTTGCTCCTGATGGGGATTTAACCCTTCAGATAAAGCAACCAAAGTCCATACTTTGTTGGTGTATAAGGATTCCATCTCAGATCGCTAAGCATCCAGCCATTCATACAGAGTCCCACTCCTGATGGCCAGCTCGAAACTAGTTGGGTCATCATCTCATGATGCAATCCTCGCTCCCACTGTCATAGAGAAACCGAAATATCTCTCAGGTGGATGAAGAACCTAACTAGATCGGTGGAGAGGCTGAGGTTCTTGGAAATAATTGATTCCATTGGTTCTACCAAATCATCAGCTGCAGTTTGTATAGCTGGAACTCTTTCCAGTTCTACCTCATGACCAATAATTTCTTCACAAGAAATTCCCTTTCAAAAAGGGGGCATGCTAAGAAACAAAACATCTTTTGTTCCACGGTTAGGTAGAAGATATTCCCTTGAGAATGCTTGGGATATCCAACAAACTTCTACAGAACTGCCTTTTCCTCGAGCTTGTCCGGATTATGCTTTTAGACATAGGCTGGATAACCCCAAATCTTAACAAACTTAAGATATGGGCTCTTCCCTTTCCATATCACATATGAAGTGGTAGGCAACTGATTTCATTTGAACCCTATTCAATAAGTATGCAGCTTCTCAAGTGCATAACTCCCAAAAGGAAAAGGAAACTTAGTAGTACTCATCATAGAGCGCACCATATCAAATAGGGTGTGATTGCTCCGCCCCGATACACCGACGTGCTGTGGTGTATTCGGAGGAATAATGCTGAGAGAGAATCTCATTCTCCATTAGAATAGTCCAGGAATTCTATGCTCAAGTATTCTCCTCCTTGATCTCATCAAAGGACATAATACTTATACCCGTTTTTGGTTCTCTACTTCTAACTCATATTCATTGAATTTCTCAAAAGGTTCAGACTTGTGTTTCAACAGGAACATATGTCCGAATCTTGAGAGATAATCAGTAAATGTAATGAAGTACAAAGAACCGGTCCTGGCATGTATGGACAGGGGCCCTTATACATCAACATGTCTCAATCCCAAGAGTTCACTAACTCTTTCTCTGTTTCCAATAAACAGAGCTGTGGTCATCCTATCTTTGTGACATGACCGACAAGTTTCACAAGATGTAAATTCAAACTAATTTAAATATACATCTAAATGTAACTTAGCTAGTCGGTCGCATTGATATGACCTAGTCTACAATGCCTCAAGAAGGATTCGTTCATTTCTGAACTCTTCCTCTTGTGTGTGTTCTGTATACTAATAACTGTAGTTTGATTTAGAATGTTTATATTTTTAGATAACGTGCCTGAACCATCAACTCTTGATATAGGAAATGTTCAAAACATTATCCAACAATACAAAATTATATCCTTTCTTTACTAATAAAGAGACTGATATGATGTTGTATATCAGGTTCGGTATCTAATAACATTCGTTCAGAATCAATGTATTCTGGTAATACAGGGTGATAACTGCCAACAGACTTGGCTGCAACACTCGCATCATTTTCAACTCTTGAAACTAATCACCCATTCTCAGTTCTCTACCTATCTGTAGCCCATGTACCAGATTACATATGTGGGATCCTGATCCGATATCTCATACCCAGGACGTAAAGGATACTGAGAAACAGTTCTTTATAATGAACACACCCGAAGAAGATGCATCAGCATGCACTTTCTTCGTTTGGGCGGAACGGGAATTCTGGTAATCCCCTATTTCCTGCTCTGTCCTATAACAATTATAAGTTGGAGCGGGACTAACGTTCCTTAGCACAGTATAACAAGCGGGTTCGGTCAATACATCTGTATTATTATCTTGATTAAGGTGTTACATAGTCGTAACCAGGAGAGTGAGAGAAGAAAACACTCAGCGTGCGCTTTTACAAGATTAGATTGGTTATCAATTTATCTAATCAGGATGTCTCCCACTGTTTTAGTCAAATCTTCCTTCAAACCCTAAAAGGAAAGACTAGCCGGGATTAATTACACCATACAAGTTCGCCAATCTTTCAGCCAGGCCAGTGCCGGTACTTTGAGGGAGGTTCCCCGTGCTTTCGCACGGACCTAATTAAAATAAACCTCGTTTTCCCAAGGGCGTAACCCCGTTAACACCTTTCTAGACACCTACTTGATCGGCTAATTGTAATGTGTAAAACTCTCCCAGGAGTAACTCTTACTCCCAGCGGGTATCGGGTTCCAACTATCTCATATAAGGTATGCAATCTCATTGAAAATTTCAACACTTGAAATTCCCAATAATATTTTACCCCTGGCAGCTTATGACCTTGGCTAAGGTCAACAAATCATAAGTGCTAGCCAAGTTCAACCCGTCATTTCCCGATTGAATTAAACCCACCCGCACGACCCCTGGCTAAGGTCAACAAAGTCGCACGACTACCCTAACTCAATCGCATCATATGCTTATACAGACAAGCACTAATCAGCTACCGCACACTACGCCTTGGCTAAGGTCAACAAACGCAGCACGAATACTAACCAGTACTTATCTGAAATGACGGAGGGCTACGACAGATTTTTAAGAAAACCCTTTGCGTAATGAACTTGCTATCGTTGTAGAATCGAGTGATTTTAAATGGAATGTTTTTGAGGCTTTTCTAGTTTCGCTATAGAGGTCACTCCCGGTGAAGGGATCGTCAGCTCTTTCCTCATCGAATAAGGTGCAAGATATTTCACAAATACCGCTGTGCAAAGCAAGAACTATAGAAGCAATCAAAAGACAGACCGAGTTTGTTGCATCTGCTAGTTTCACTAAAGAGGTCACTCCCGGTGAAGGGATCTCGGCTCTTTCCTTATCGAATAAGGTGCTTGATATTCTACAAGGAACACCGCTATGCAAAGCAAGAACTAGAGCTACCAGTTTTTAAACAAGTTTCTACAACATCTTTAGGTTTCTTTTAGTTTCATTAATCTCATTAATGAAGTCCCATTTTATTATGCTTCACAAGCATCACATTTGAAACGAAATCTACAATATAACATATATCTCATATATATAATATAAACATTCGTCTCAGGCAGTAATATGATCTCATCACAGAACATTGCAGCAGAAGAAACATATATGAAATATTGGATATACTAGGACGTCGGTGTTTTAATACGAGCCTGTATAAAACACGGATTCCACGGTCGCGATGAATGGCCAAACCCACATCCCTAGACCTCTACGAGAGCGGCAAGCAACACTACCAATTCTATGGTTAGGAGACCCGGTCTCGACTCCTCGAGATGGTCTCCCACTGGACCCTAGAACCCGGTTACTTGTGCTCCCCGCCTTGGGTCTACATAATGCGGAAAAATAAATAATATACAATGGTGACATCATCCTCAGCCCGGAAGTGCCCCAATAAAAGAATATTACATACAATGAATTTTACATGAATGAAAAAGAAAAACTCTCATCTCACATAAAACCCCCGGCTATTCAAACACGACGATCCAATATAACATATCACAGCAACACATAATATCTCATATCATCAACGTAAGCAAGTATGCGTATCCCGATTGTCATTGATGTATAGCAACGAAGCCGGCGATACACCACATAATACGCTTACGGTCACAGAAAAGAAAGTGTAAAACTACAACAGTTGGAATCCGCAACCTCCTTAGACATCACATGCCTAACAATTATAAACTCCACATTTTAGTCTCATTACGAAAAATCTTTTCAATATCTTGTCGGGCAATTCAACAAGATTCTCGATATCCTGATCGAATGCTCGTCGCAAACTTTAGTAAACGGCCGCACCCCCGGATGCCGTCGACGAAGTGCACTAAAGCGGAACACCCCTGCCGCAAGCACCTGAACGGATGCTTTTGGCGACGGGGTTCTCCTACAGTCACTTGGTCGGGGCTATAGGGCATGGCTATTTGTTAAGTTTACCTGGCGAGTATCCGCGTACACTACGTGATTGCGACGGACTTTTGATCACATCAAAATTCCGTAGCAACCGATCATTTGAGACTGAACTGCTAGATTTATAACATTCAAATTAGTTATCTCATAACTACCAGTGGATTCTAAATATTGTATCACATTCCAGATAAAAAGACAGTGTTAAACTTTCTGATCGAATAATCAAACACCCATGATTTCCAAAATAGCTCAACACTTGAGCGGAGTTCAAAAAATATCCATCACATGCCACAGTACCAATGGTCCAGCCGTTGAAGGGTCAAGCCAACGCCTCACATGTGGCAACGCCGTACTGCCCTAAACCCTAAGGTTCAGAGGCAGTTCAAGACGGTCACATAATCGAGTTAAGGTTTATGTTCTTCTAGAGGGTCCACCGCGTTACTTGCATGATTTTCCGGAAGCTTCAAACTCGAGAAAAAATCCAACCTTTGAAAAAAATTCCGACAGGGGAAAAATTGAGTTATTGATATCTGTTCAAACTTTTTAACAGTTTCTAAAATTATTCGGAAAAAAAATTAAACGAAGTTAAATTATCCGATCGAATCAACGAGTCCCCAATACATCCCAGAAAACTCAACACTTGAGTAAAATTAAAAATTCCCAGAAAAATGCAGAGACACCTACGGATGTTACTGTATTAAATTGAGTGC
The DNA here is from genome assembly GCA_030015575.1 of Agapanthus africanus. Taxonomy (NCBI): domain Eukaryota; kingdom Viridiplantae; phylum Streptophyta; class Magnoliopsida; order Asparagales; family Amaryllidaceae; genus Agapanthus; species Agapanthus africanus. Next base: position 368,851,917 of record CM057346.1, read on the forward strand.
CTAATCTTCACATACGGCCGCGGAACCGCCGCAATATGCATGTTATGGCCGCGGTTCCGCGGCGCATTACTTGAATTAGGTGGTCGTATTTTACAGTAATTCCTATATTTCCCTGCTGATTTTTTTGAGTATTTTTAATATGAAAAAATCAACAGTTTTGAAAAATTTCCAGAAAAAGGTATAAATCGGGGTTTCCGGGTTCGATCGGACTTTAAACTTCGTCTAGACTTCGCCTAAAGCTCTAGCTTGGCTCTGATACCACTGTAGGGTTACTAGGCATACGCACAAGGGTCTATAAGGCATCAACCATGCCCGATTAAAAATTTAACCGTGCCGAACAACCCTAAACCAAGATCTTAGACTAGAGATTAGGCGAAAACAAGCATGTTAAACACTTTAACACTAAGTGAGAGGGATTACAACCTTTGTAGATCTGGTCCGTCACTTCATAAGCTCCGTGTTGAGGTCCCTTCATTGCGATCATCAAGTTCCGGACTCTCGAGAGGCTCCACGAAGAGAAAGATACAAGCTTGCTTCCGATCTTCGATAACAAAGATGATCTACCTTGAAGTTTCATTAACCAAGCTCTCACTCACTAAATGAAGTGAACATCCTCATCTAAATGGCAAGGATAGATGACGATGATGAAGTAGGAATTTAGCTCTCTTTTGTTTTCAATTACTCACTCATAATCATCACTTAGCAAAAAGCTAGAAAGCTTTTTCCAAGGAAGAAGAAGAAGAAGAAGAATATCCAATTCCATTTGTGATGAATAATGAAAATGTAATAATAATTACTTATGCAACCATAGTCAATATAAGTTTTGTAGAGATTTAACTAGGACTAGGGTTTGGGTTGGGTTAAAGATGAGTCACACAAAAATATCAAGCATAATATCTTAGCTCAATCCAAAAGAAAACCTTCTAGAAGGTTGATGAAGGAACTAACCCAAATTAAACCCTAACCTTGTTTAATCTCCACTAAACTTATTACATTAGTAATCATATCATGTTACAATATTATATATCATATATATAATATTTTTTGCAGCAAAATAAAATAATACAATTAACATATATCGCATATATATCAATATATTACCCGAGTGAGAAAAAGAATTTTTTAATGAGCAAATATTAGTTAATGTAATTTAATATATCATATATATAATTATACATTAAATCATCGAATCAACACTTGATCCGACAATCCGGCTATATCGCATATAACCGACTAATATATCATTTACCGATTCATCGAATCAACACTTGATCCGAGGACCCGGCTGATATCAAATATCGCGAGAATAGAATACGGTATCTCATATCGCATTATCCTCGGTCCAGGACATATCAAATGTATGCCCCTACTCCATTTTGCCTGAGCCAAGAAACCTCTGTGTAGGACTCTAAAGAACCGTCAATACGCGGCAGTAGGTGATGATCATATCAAACACCCACAAGCTGCAAGCGGTCAGCTAAACGTAACAGCCACCCAGGTATTGAGCGCTCAAAAGATCAACAAGAAAGCCTGTATACTCTCCTGTGAATCCAATCAGTAACACTCCCGTACAGTCCGGTCTCGTCGTCTGATATGTTGCATATCTCGCCTAGGGATGGTAAACGTCAGACCCCAGTAGCTTGATAAGTCATCTCGATATGAGGTCTATAATAGTTCGAGAAACTACTGATAACACTTACCAGTAAATCTCAGCAACCCTGGCCAGGGATTTCCAGATATAGCCAATTGAACACAGCGCAACATCAACTCCTTATACCGGGAGAGACGAATCCCCTCCTATCGCTCATTGCCTCCATGTGATTCGGGACTGTACCCAAAAGACACCTTTTTTCACGCCCACTTGGACGTGGTATGATGGAAATCAAAGCACAGTAGGAATCACACAAGAATCTATGATGATCTTGGGTCAACAGACTACTCTGTACTAGTGTCACCGGAGAACTGCCATCTGACGTGAGGTGTAATACCATCTGGGAGTTCTCGGCGAGTCTGTCCAGTATACCCAGTCACCACTGAGCACTCGTACACCATCGTTGATGTCAAACACCGATGGATATGGATCATCCATCGCCCATCATATGGTTCAAGATGCGTATACGGTAGTCTACTCTGGTGTATCGATGCCCTGTCTCGATACACTCTCGACTAGGAACAGTTATAGGATGTACTCGTCGAGTACCGTAGCCCCACTAGTATGATCTCATCATAGTCCCAGTAGTCGAGTACTTATCCTAAGGGCTTTATCAACATATAACATAGAGACAATCAGAGTACATGTTAAGATAAAGTACAACGAGATACCGTACCATCATGTCGAGCAAGAAAGTCCTCCCTATATATGTCTAAGCAACCACTACAATATACATCGTATGTACAGTAATGGACTCTAGGGCATATATATAACTAACACTGAGATACTAATGGAATACCTACCAGTAAATCTCGATTACCCTGGCCAGGGATTTCGTGTAATGGCTCTCCTAAACACAGCGCGATCTCACCCCCAATACCGGGAGAGACGAATCCCTGACGATTCGCTCACTGCCTCCATGTAGCTCGGGACTGTACCCAACTAAAACCTGTTTGCACGACTCCTTTGAGCCGTGGTAGGATAGTAATCAAAGCACAGTGGGAACTCATACGAGACAAATGATGATCTTAGGTCGACAGACTAACCTGTACACATGTGACCTGGGAACTGCTATCTGACGATATGTATAATACCAACTAGCATGTTCCCGGCGAGTCATGTCCGGTGTACTCATCACCCAATGAGCACCTGTATACATCTTAGGTGAACGAACTGACACCAATGGCTTATGAGACCGGCCACTGCCTCTCGTCGGGGTCTCGACTGTATACACTAGTCTACTCTGGAGTATTGATGCCCTGACTCGAAACTCCCACGACTAGGGACACTTTAAGGATGTTCTTATAGACCCCAGCTCCCACATATATGATTGACATCATACTGCTGGCCGTCAAGTAAGAATCCTATGGGCTCTATCAACATGCAATACCGAACTAAAGCATGTATACGATGATAAAGACAAACCAGATAGCATACTATCATGTCGAGCAAGATTGTCCTACCGGTATAGGTCCTCCATCAATCATTGCAATCACGTATCTGCGATCCAATAATTGACTTTGAGGGCACTATATCCAACACCGCACATATCACATATGTGCTCCTACTCCGTTTTTCCTGAGCCAGGAAACCTTTGTGTAGGACTCTAAAGAATCGTCAATACGCCGGCAGTAGGTGATGATCATATCAAACACCCACAAGCTGCAAGCGGTCAGCTAAACGTAACAGCCACCCAGGTATTGAGCGATCAGAAGATCAACAAGCAAGACTGTACATTCTCCTATGAATCCAATCAGTAACACTCCCGTACAGTCAGGTCTCTTCGTCTGATATGTCGCATATCTCGCCTAGGGTGGTAAACGTCAGACCGCGGTAGCTTGATAAGTCGTGTCAATATGAGGTCCATAACAGTTCAAGAAACTACCGATAACACTTACCAGTAAATCTCAGCAACCATGGCCAGGGATTTCCAGTTATAGCCAATCGAACACAGCGCAACATCAACTCCCTATACCGGGAGAGACGAAACCCCTCCTATCGCTCATTGCCTCCATGTGATTCGGGACTATACCCAAAAGCCACCGTTTTTCATGCCCTCTTGGACATGGTATGATGGAAATCAAAGCACAGTGGGAATCACACAAGAATCTATGATGATCTCGGGTCTACAGACTAACCTGTACCAGTGTCACCAGAGAACTGCCATCTGACGTGAAGTATAATACCATCTGGGAGTTCTCGGCGAGTCTGTCCAGTGTACCCAGTCTTTACTGAGCACCCGTATACTGTCTCTGATGTCAAACACCAATGGATATGGGATCATCCTGTTAGTGTATATGCCCTAGAGGCCATTACTGTATCATACTAGTTTGTATATTACTTAATGGATGCTTGGGATATTCACCTTGTATATACAATCTTGCTCAAAATAGTAGTATGCTACTTGGTTTGTTTCTACTTCAATGTGTACTTGGGTTTATTTCAGTATATCACTTATACGCATTAGTGGAGCCCTTAGGATCTTTGCTTGATTACCAGCGTTGTGATGGCAGTCACACTAGTGGGGGCTGGGTAATCTATAAGCACATCCTTATTCAGGTCCCTGGTCGCAGGACTATCGAGACAGGGCATCGATACTCCGGAGTAGACCAGCGCATGCGCTTCTCATCCCAGTGTGGGAGACGGTCTGTCCCACAGCCGTCAGTACGTCGTACTTGAGATAGTATGCGGGTGCTCGTTAGGTTACGGGTACACTGGACAGGACTCGTCGGGAACTGACTAGTTGGTATTATACCTATCGTCAGTTATCAGTTCCCAGGTGACATGAGTACAGCTTAGTCCGCTGACTTGACACTGTCACTTCGCCTCGGGTGTGTTCCCACTGTACTTTGATCACTACCCCACCACGGCTCAAAGGAGTAGTGTAAACAGGTGGTGGTTGGGTGCAGTCCCGAAGCACTTGGAGGCAGCGACGGTTAGACAGGATTCGTCTCTCCCGGTATTGGGGGTTGACATCGCGCTGTGTCTAGGAGAGCCATTACACGAGTAGTCCCTGGCCAGGGCAAACGAGATATACTGGTAGGTTTCCAGTGTTATCTCAGGGTGTTTTGGGCTTCGCTCCGGCACGACTTGTACCGCTATTGGGGGACTGACGTTTACCGCCCCCTAGGCCCGCCATGCGATGTATCAGACGAACAGACCGGACTGTACGGAGAATGTCACACTCAGGCTCAGTAGGAGTTCAGATGGGTTTCGCCTCGTCGGTCTTCTTGTCGGCATTACCTGGGGACCGTTACGCACAGCTAGTGCCGCTTGCGGTCTGTGGTTAAACCCACTGCCAGCGTAGTGTCGAGTCTTTAGAGTCCCACACAGAAATCTTTTCGCCTTTAGGCAAAAGAGTAGAGGTCGCATGGTATTGCGACAGGTGGCATGGTTTTGCGACAGGGTTCGGTCACATCCGTGCACTTGTGCACGTACAGTGTCCGGACAGTTTACACTAGCGGGCTTTGGTTTAAGCCAGATCCTAGTGTACCTTATGGGATTGGATTTATCCAGTTTGCATTCGTGTTCCTCGGAACGCGGATGCGGGTGTGTATGCACAGTTGACAGGGAGGCAGAGGCAGCGGATTCTCATTAGGGTTGTTGACAGTTGACCGTTGACTTTTTGACTTTATGCTCAACCCTAATGAGAATATGATATGTGATTAACTATTATATTAATTAAGTATTATGGTGATATGGTTGTTGACTTGTTGACTTTTGTTGACTTGTTGACTTTGGTGACTTGTTGACTTTTGTTGACTTGTTGACCGGTTGACTAGGCTTGACTAGTTGACCATCATGATAACCATGGGTATCATTTCATGCCAAAGACTTTTTCTTGCTTGCTCATTTGAGTAAAATGAGTGCATGACATGATAAGCTTATGGTTGCTTCTAACCATCACATAAGACTTTTTTGATATGATGAGTTATGATCACTTTGGATTATGAGAGGGTGAAAGCCAAAAGAGTTGCTCATTCTTTCTTGCTCATTCTCTCTCTTGTTCTTGAGCTCTCCTCTTGCTCTCACCCTCAACCTCTTGCTCCCTCTCTTGATCTATGGTTCTCTTGTCTCATGAGTTGAGAATCAAGAACCATAGATAAAATCCCATTCTAAATCATCTCTACTCATTCTAGTTCACTAGGTTTAGCAAACCAAGTGAACTAGTTTCTTCAAAGAACGAAGAAGGAGCTAAAGGTCGGAGCTTTCAAGTGGATCTATCTTCGGCGTACGGAGACAACGAGAAGGAGCCATCGAACCACCATCGGAGCTTGAAGAGAAGGAGTTCAAGTTTAGGTATAACCATCTTCATCCGAGTAGCTAAATATCTTTAGCTTAGTTTGCTAGTTTTAGTTTAGGTAAAGATCCCGACCTAGCTTAGTCCATGTTGCCTCTTGCGTTAAAATTTTGATTTTATACCGTTTCCGCCTCCCCGTAAGAACCGGGGGTCGCAACGTGGACTTACAGTGGTATAAGAGCCTAACTAAACTTAAACTAGCTTGGTAGTGAAGTGTAACGAAGTTCGGAACCGGAAAAATCCAAAAACCAAACTTTTACAAAATCTGAGTTTCTGTTGAAATTTTTTCTGGTCAAAATGAAAAACTTTATACTCCTAAATTCGGCTCAGGGTTTTGTGAGAACACCCATGAAAAACGATGCAGTAATTCCTCCAAGCCGCCGCCCATCCGCCGCGTGAGCCCGGTATCCGCCGCGGAAGCGCCGCGCGTTGTAGTCCTCTGTGCATCGTTTTTCGTGCAGTGTGTGTCTGTGTTGGTTTTGGGATTTTTGATATATATTATATGTGCCCAGATTTTCCAGAAAAGAAATTTCCTTTTGGAGTCCTATAATTCCGTATTTTTCCGAACTTCACTGCACCTTGACTATGATGGTTATATCTGTGATGTTTGCATGTATTGAACGTCGGCCAATCGCTATAAGTCGATTGGTCGGGGTTATACATGATCTGTAATGTGCTGGAATGTGTATATAAATATGTTGGATTGTCGCGGGTGAATAGCCGGGGGTTGTGAGACGAGAGTTTTCTTTTCTTGCAATTCATGTAAATTTGTAAATTGATGTAATAATTATTTGTATGGCCGCACAACCGGGAAGGGGTTGTAGCCGTCATTGTATAATTTCTTTTTACTGTTTTTGCTCCTAGGATAGACCCATGGAGGGGTGCACAAACTACCGGGTATGCCGAAGTGTCGAGTGGCCTACTCATGGAGATGAGAGAGGTTGCTACGCTTCGGGTACTTGGCGGGTAGTTTGCCGCACCCGTAGGGGTCTTGGGTGGGGTTTTGGCTATTCACCGCGACCGTGTTATCTGTTTTTGTTACAGGCTCGTACAAATTACAGATTGCTAGTATATCCAATGTATTTATCTGTGATCTGAAATATTTATCATTGCAGTATATCTATATATGATATTATTTAGGCGTTGCTTATGTTTTACAGACGCGCTAGCCCAGCCCCCGCTCTGTCGTTAGTTAAGTAACCTAACGGGTAATGACGGGGCCCCGTGGCGAATGCGAATGGCATAAGCGTACGTCATATTTTGGTTGTTTTCTGCAATGGTAGGATTAAATGATGGGACGCATTAAAAGAACTAATGCAAGAATATCACGCATTAAAAGAACTAATGCAAGATAATAAACCAAGCTAAAGTCGTTGGAACACTTTCGAAAAACCACTCGGTTCTTTTCAAAAACAACTTTTAAATGCGGAGCTTGAGCCACTCCTTTTAAAAGCTATCTCGTTCCATCGACCAAATCAAGTTCACTACGTTCACGGTTTTGCCAAAACCATCCGTAGCCCTCCGTCGTTTCACATGAATAGTCAATAGTATTCAAGCTGTGTTTGTTGGCCAAAGTCAAGGCACAGTGATTGGTAGCTATTGGGTATTCATGTGCAGCATAGATAGATGCGTTGGTTTGGAACAGCCGTACTGCCTTGTTGGCCAAAGTCAAGGGTAGGTGCGGGTGGATTCAAATTAACCTGGAGAACGACGGGCAGAACTTGACATGTGACTTATGATTTGTTGGCCAAAGTCAAGGTCATAAGAGCATGGGGCAAAAATCCACATCGGGAGTTTCATAAGTACTGAAACTTGCTAGATTTGCATACCATTTGGAGTGTGATGATTCTGGTAGGATTCCTTCAGTTTCATCACGCAATGATATTTGGATCCCGATCCTACTGTGAGTATATGCTACTCCTCGGGAAATTTCTCACTTAACGATCAATGCTATAAACCTAGTAGGTGCCTAGAAAGGTGTTAGCGGGGCTACGCCCCCAGGGAAAAGAGGTTCTTTAATTAAGGAACTTCGCGAAAGCGTTGGAAAACCTCCCTCGAAGTACCGACACCGGCCTGGCTGAACGGTTAAGCAAGTATTGTACGGTGGGATTGATCCTGACTAATTCTTCCTTTATGGTTTGAGGAGGGATTCGAGAAACAGTGGGAGCCATCCTGTTTAGACAAACTAAAAACCACTCTAAACTTGCAAGAGCATCATGCTGAGTGTTTCTTCTTCTCTCTCCTAATTGCAGCGACCAATCAACATGACTGGACTTAAGTTACTCCTAGATAAAAACAAACTGACAGGACCAAACTACAAAGATTGGCTCAGGAATGTCAAGATCGCAATCACTTATGACAAGCTGGGGTATCTTCTTACCACCAAAGCTCCCCCTGTCCCTGGTCCAACTTCCAGCGTCGCGGATAAGGAAATCCGCAAGACTTGGGAGATTGATAGCGCGAAGGCCAAGTGCCTCCTGCTTGCCTCGATGGACAACGAACATCAGAGGAGGCATGAGAATATGGACATGGAGTCCATATTGCTCCATACAAAAGAACTGTATGGAGAGCAATCACGTATCGCAAGATACGAAGCGTCGAAAAAGTTGTTTTCGACAAGAATGGCCGTCGGATCATCAGTAGCCGAGCACGTGCTAAAGATGATCGGCTTCATTGAGGAGCTCGCTGACCTAGGGATCACATTGGAGAGTGAGCTATATACGGATATAGTTCTCCAGTCCCTTCCTTCCACTTACGCCCAGTTTATACTGAACTTCAACCTACAAGAAAAAGAGGTTGAACTATCAGAGCTCCTCAACATGCTGAGGAGCGCAGAGGGCACCCTACAGAAAGGTAGGGAAACATCCACTTTGTTTGTAGGAGGATCATCTTCTTCTAGGTCCAAGGCGAAAGCCAAGGGAAAGAAGAAGAAGGCCCCCGCCAAACCAAGGGGCGGTGTTGGTAAAGTGGATACGAAGGGAAAAGGCAAAGCAACAAAGTTAGCGGGAAAGCTTGTGGATAAGGAAGAATGCTTCTATTGTCATAAGAAAGGACACTGGAAGAATGATTGCAGGGCCTGGAAGGCTAGAACACAGGAATTGAAGCAGGTTGCAGCTTCAGCTTCAGGTGTGTATGTTATTGAAAACTGTCTTTCAATAAACTCTACTTCCTGGGTATTGGATACCGGATCAGGATCTCATATCTGTAATTCTTTGCAGGCGTTGAGAAACCGTAGTGTTTTGAAAGCAGGTGACATGACCCTCAGAGTTGCAAACGGAGCTAGCATGGATGCTAAAGCCGTGGGGGACTATCACCTGGGAATGTCAGATGGACATGTTTTGGTTTTGCGTAATTGCTTTTTTGTACCCAACGCAACTTGTAATATCATTTCTGTATCTTTAGTTTCTAAAGAAGGTTATGAATTTGCGTTTGTAAGTAATGTTGTAAACATTCACCTTAATCAAGTATTGATTGGGTCAGGTACTCTGAGTAATGGTATATACGTGTTAAACCAACCACAGATTTTTAATGTCCAGAATACACACAAAAGAAAGTCTCCAGAAATAAATCAGACTTTCTTATGGCATTGTAGATTGGGTCACATCAATGAGAGAAGGTTGACGAAGTTACATACAGAAGGGTATTTGAATGCGTTCGAATATCAGTCGTATGCCACTTGTCAATCCTGTCTCAAGGGAAAGATGACAAAGACTCCGTTTACTGGACATGGAGTAAGAGCGAGCGAGCTCTTGGGACTCGTACACAGTGACGTGTGCGGTCCAATGTCTACACATGCCCGAAGCGGACATTCTTACTTCATTACTTTTACGGATGACTTCTCAAGGTACGGTTATGTCTTCTTAATGAAACATAAGTCCGAGGCCTTTGGAAAATTCCAGGAGTATAAGAATGAAGTAGAGAAACAGACCGGCAAAAGTATTAAGATTCTAAGATCGGATCGAGGTGGAGAATACTTAAGTGCCGAGTTCCTGGACTATTTAAAAGAGAACGGAATTCTCTCTCAGCTTACTCCTCCATACACCCCGCAACATAACGGTGTATCGGAGAGACGGAACCGCACCCTATTGGATATGGTGCGGTCCATGATGGGTAATGCTGAGTTACCGCGATCATTCTGGGGGTATGCGCTAGAATCAGCAGCGTACCTTTTGAACCGAGTTCCGACTAAAACTGTGCCTTCCACACCATATGAAATGTGGTGTGGGAAGAGACCCTATCTTAGGCACATTAAGACATGGGGATGTCCGGCTTTTGTCAAAAAGCAGCATGCGGACAAGCTCGAGGCACGCTCAGTACAATGCAAGTTTGTGGGGTATCCAAAGAACTCAAAAGGATATTTCTTCTACTGTGAAGAGGAACAAAAAGTTCTTGTTTCTCGTCATGCCTACTTCTTGGAAACTGAGTTTTTGGAAAACCAGATAAGTGGGAGCACAGTAGAACTGGAAGAAATTCCAGAACCACGGACTGTTACTGAAAGTTTAGTGGAACCAGAAGGTTCGGAAGAACAGGACATTCCTACGCCGCTCCGCAGAAGTAGTAGGCAGTCTCATCCGCCCGAGAGATACTACGGTTTTCTCATAGACGGGGATAGAGAGGATTGCATCATAGATTATGATGAGCCTACTAGCTTCCAGCAGGTCGTTCAGAGCGTTGACTCAGTGAAATGGCTGGATGCAATGCGGACCGAAATGGAGTCCATGTACACCAACAAGGTATGGACGTTGGACATTGCTCCAGACGGGGTAAAACCCGTAGGATGCAAGTGGATCTTCAAAAGGAAGATTGGTGTAGATGGACAGGTTGAGACCTATAAAGCTAGGCTGGTAGCAAAGGGTTTTCGTCAACGACCTGGCTTGGACTACGACGAAACCTTTTCTCCAGTAGCCATGCTGAAATCCATTCGGATCCTTCTTGCCATTGCTGCCTTCCACGATTATGAGATCTGGAAAATGGACGTAAAGACAGCTTTTCTAAATGGAAATTTAGAGGAGTGTGTCTATATGGACCAGCCAGAGGGTTTCATTCAGAGTGGGAGCAGCGGAAAGGTGTGCAAGTTGCTTAAGTCCATCTATGGACTAAAGCAGGCATCGCGGAGTTGGAACATCTGTTTTGATGAGACGGTCAAAGAATTTGGCTTTATCAAAAATCCAGATGAACCATGCATCTATAGTAGATTTGTAGCGAGAACTGTAGTATTCCTCGTTTTATACGTGGATGACATTCTCTTAATAGGAAATGACATTCCTATGCTACAATCTGTCAAGGGGTTCTTGTCACACAGGTTCTCCATGAAAGACCTGGGTGATGCCTCATACATTCTGGGTATCCGGATCTATCGTGACAGATCCAAGAGGATATTAGGACTTTCGCAGTCCAGGTACATCGACACCATACTGAAGAGGTTCAGTATGGAAGATTCCAAGCGCGGTAACCTACCGGCTTGTCACGGGATCACCCTCTCTAAAGAGATGTCTCCCAAGACTGATTTCGAGAGGGATCGCATGTCTATTATACCCTACGCTTCTGCGGTAGGCTCTATAATGTATGCGATGTTGTGTACCAGACCGGATGTAGCTTATGCACTGAGTGTGGTAAGCCGGTATCAGTCTAACCCTGGGGAGAAACACTGGATAGCGGTAAAGAACATTCTCAAGTACCTGAGAAGGACTAAGGAGATGTTCTTGGTGTATGGCGGAAAAGACCTCCAGATCGAGGCCTTTGCTGACTCCAGCTTCCAGAGTGACAAGGATGATTCCAAGTCCATGTCGGGTTTTGTCTTTACCCTCAATGGAGGGGCGGTGTGTTGGAAGAGTTCCAAACAAGAAACCGTTGCAGACTCGACGATGGAAGCGAAATACATCGCTGCATCTGATGCCGCAAAAGAAGCTGTCTGGATGAGGAAGTTCTTGAAAGAACTTCAGGTGGTTCCGTCCATTGTTGATCCAATACCTCTGTATTGCGACAACAACGGGGCTATAGCATTAGCGAAGGAACCCAGATCCCATCAGAGATCCAGGCACATCTTAAGGCGGTATCACCTGATCAGGGAGATCGTAGATCGCCAGGAGATCGAGGTTCGGAGAGTCGCTTCAGAAGATAACACTGCTGATCCATTCACCAAGGCCCTGCCCCAGACTCAGTTCGAGCGGCTGATCGAGATGATAGGTCTTCGATACGCCAGTACATGGCCTTAGTGCAAGTGGGAGATTGTTAGTGTATATGCCCTAGAGGCCATTACTGTATCATACTAGTTTGTATATTACTTAATGGATGCTTGGGATATTCACCTTGTATATACAATCTTGCTCAAAATAGTAGTATGCTACTTGGTTTGTTTCTACTTCAATGTGTACTTGTGTTTATTTCAGTATATCACTTATACGCATTAGTGGAGCCCTTAAGATCTTTGCTTGATTACCAGCGTTGTGATGGCAGTCACACTAGTGGGGGCTGGGTAATCTATAAGCACATCCTTATTCAGGTCCCTGGTCGCAGGACTATCGAGACAGGGCATCGATACTCCGGAGTAGACCAGCGCATGCGCTTCTCATCCCAGTGTGGGAGACGGTCTGTCCCACAGCCGTCAGTACGTCGTACTTGAGATAGTATGCGGGTGCTCGTTAGGTTACGGGTACACTGGACAGGACTCGTCGGGAACTGACTAGTTGGTATTATACCTATCGTCAGTTATCAGTTCCCAGGTGACATGAGTACAGCTTAGTCCGCTGACTTGACACTGTCACTTCGCCTCGGGTGTGTTCCCACTGTACTTTGATCACTACCCCACCACGGCTCAAAGGAGTCGTGTAAACAGGTGGTGGTTGGGTGCAGTCCCGAAGCACTTGGAGGCAGCGACGGTTAGACAGGATTCGTCTCTCCCGGTATTGGGGGTTGACATCGCGCTGTGTCTAGGAGAGCCATTACACGAGTAGTCCCTGGCCAGGGCAAACGAGATATACTGGTAGGTTTCCAGTGTTATCTCAGGGTGTTTTGGGCTTCGCTCCGGCACGACTTGTACCGCTATTGGGGGACTGACGTTTACCGCCCCCTTGGCCCGCCATGCGATGTATCAGACGAACAGACCGGACTGTACGGAGAATGTCACACTCAGGCTCAGTAGGAGTTCAGATGGGTTTCGCCTCGTCGGTCTTCTTGTCGGCATTACCTGGGGACCGTTACGCACAGCTAGTGCCGCTTGCGGTCTGTGGTTAAACCCACTGCCAGCGTAGTGTCGAGTCTTTAGAGTCCCACACAGAAATCTTTTCGCCTTTAGGCAAAAGAGTAGAGGTCGCATGGTATTGCGACAGGTCGCATGGTTTTGCGACAGGGTTCGGTCACATCCGTGCACTTGTGCACGTACAGTGTCCGGACAGTTTACACTAGCGGGCTTTGGTTTAAGCCAGATCCTAGTGTACCTTATGGGATTGGATTTATCCAGTTTGCATTCGTGTTCCTCGGAACGCGGATGCGGGTGTGTATGCACAGTTGACAGGGAGGCAGAGGCAGCGGATTCTCATTAGGGTTGTTGACAGTTGACCGTTGACTTTTTGACTTTATGCTCAACCCTAATGAGAATATGATATGTGATTAACTATTATATTAATTAAGTATTATGGTGATATGGTTGTTGACTTGTTGACTTTTGTTGACTTGTTGACTTTGGGACTTGTTGACTTTTGTTGACTTGTTGACCGGTTGACTAGGCTTGACTAGTTGACCATCATGATAACCATGGTTATCATTTCATGCCAAAGACTTTTTCTTGCTTGCTCATTTGAGTAAAATGAGTGCATGACATGATAAGCTTATGGTTGCTTCTAACCATCACATAAGACTTTTTTGATATGATGAGTTATGATCACTTTGGATTATGAGAGGGTGAAAGCCAAAAGAGTTGCTCATTCTTTCTTGCTCATTCTCTCTCTTGTTCTTGAGCTCTCCTCTTGCTCTCACCCTCAACCTCTTGCTCCCTCTCTTGATCTATGGTTCTCTTGTCTCATGAGTTGAGAATCAAGAACCATAGATAAAATCCCATTCTAAATTATCTCTACTCATTCTAGTTCACTAGGTTTAGCAAACCAAGTGAACTAGTTTCTTCAAAGAACGAAGAAGGAGCTAAAGGTCGGAGCTTTCAAGTGGATCTATCTTCGGCGTACGGAGACAACGAGAAGGAGCCATCGAACCACCATCGGAGCTTGAAGAGAAGGAGTTCAAGTTTAGGTATAACCATCTTCATCCGAGTAGCTAAATATCTTTAGCTTAGTTTGCTAGTTTTAGTTTAGGTAAAGATCCCGACCTAGCTTAGTCCATGTTGCCTCTTGCGTTAAAATTTTGATTTTATACCGTTTCCGCCTCCCCGTAAGAACCGGGGGTCGCAACGTGGACTTACACATCCATCGCCCATTATATGGGTTAAGAAGCGCATACGCTAGTCTACTCTGGTATATCGATGCCTGATTGGTAGAGATTCTGCGTGTTTAAGTTTAGTTAATTACCGCAATCAAAACGGTTTCGCTTGTAGCTAGCCGGTTGAGTACGGGTCGTCCGCAGGGAGATGGGAATCTTTTTCTATGTGCTTTAACGAGTTAAGTCCAATTTTCCAGATTTGTTTGTGATTATCTAAGTGTTAAAATGATATGTAAAGAGAGCTTGTTAGGGTTAGGATTAGGTTAGTTTGAGTTAGGAGTCGCTCACTTCTTTCGTTGCCACTCTTAATATCGGTGTTACGGTAATCGGCAACAACGGGGATTAGCACGACTAGGAAGGAACTTGCGAGTATAAGCTAGGCTTTCCAACGCTTAAGTTCACCCTTTCGGTGCTTGTCCGTCCGTTCTTGGCTCTTAGCCATAACCTCTGGTTAATTCAACCACAACCGGTCTCACTACGGAATCACCGCTATCATGTTGGATAGGGTGCCGTATGGAGCGGATTGTGGTTCAATTAACGGGAGTCGATTTAAGTTGTTGGGCAAGGAAAGAGTGAGAGAGATTTCCTTCTCTCAAACTTCCATTATCCTACCCTAACAAGTATGGAAACTACTCACACATCATAATGAAAAGAAAATAAAACAAAGAGAAAGATAGAAAGAAAGAGATTAGAAGATAACAACTAGCTATTTGCGACCTCACCTTGGCAAGGATCAAGCGTAAGCATCATGGTTGTTTTAAGGATAAAGAAAAAGAGAAAGAAAGAAACAACAATAAATAACAACAACTACTTATCAATTAACGATTACAAGCGATTAACATAAAAAGAGCAAGACAAGTAAAATAACAAAATGAACTTCTTTATTCATCATTCTTCACTCACAAAAGCTCACTACAAGTTTTTCAATGGAGAAGAGATGAGAAGAGGAAGAAGAACAAGTATTCTAAACCCTAAAAAATACAAGATTAAGCATCCTTGGCTTCACAAGGTTCTGGGCTATTTATAGGCAGGCAAATGGAGTTCTAGGGCAAAATTCTGCCTCAACATAAAAAGACCAAAACACCCCTGAAATACGACACCATGAAGAGCCAGAACGGCCGCGGATCCGCGGCCTATACCCCCTATTGGCCGCGGATCCACGGCCCTATGATGGAGTTAGGGCATGTTCTTTTCTGTACTTCCCTGGTCTGCTGTCCCCTTTTGTCTGGTATATGTTTTTTCTGATAATCTTTCCACACTTCTTCCAGAATTCTAGTGGATCAAAAGGTGATTGGACATGGATCTTTTGTCATGATTTTCTTGAGCTCTGCGTAGATTTCTTGGTCTTGCTGTTGCCATTGTGCTTTGTGCATGAAGGTGACAATCGATTTGCCATTTGTCTCCTAAACTGGTGTGTGGCAACAGACGGATACAGAGTGGAGACCCGTGTTTTATCTGTGGTTGGCAGGAACCCGGATTTTGTCGTGTTTTTCCATGAATTTCACCGTTTAGAGCCGAGAACCTGTATCCTGCAATTGACTAACTAACACGGCTCAAGAGTACCTACCGATATGCAATGTGATAAAAATGGACGGTATAAAAATGCAAAAATCTGATATGAACAAATACCCCCAAACTTATCATTTGCTCGTCCCGAGCAAAGCCAATTTATTCACAAAACATCCTAAACTCACTTTCGCAGGGAACGCGATTGCACTGAGCATGTGCAACAAGCCATTAAACCTCTAGGTGTCCCTAGTAGGAGGAGTGTTGTCTCCTGAGGGTTTTCAGCGGATATTACCCAAAAAATCCGGTCAAGCTAGTATTGCGAAATTACTATGATTCAAACCCCTAAAGTTTTGTTTCAGAAAATAACAATTCTATGATCCCAAGTCTAGATTATCAAACCCTTATTTTTCACAGCTCGCTTCTTATTTAACTACAGATTTTATATGTCTTTACGTGCAGTGCAAATAGTGTCGTTAAGATTCCAGAAGGATCGATTAAAGTCATTATGTCACACAATAAAGCCCAGATAAAATTTTAAAAGGATCGCATAAGTTTTATAAAGAGTTAAGTATTTTTCATGTTTCGTTTTCCAGTAAGGTTTCAACTTCAGAATTTCTATCTTCCTTAACAGGAAACTAGGTCTTATTTTTCACTCCACCTTTTTCTTGTTTTCATTTCATACACACCTCTGTGAATGTGCAATAGTCTTTATCATAGAATAAAACCTTCATATCTCCGCTAAAATTTTTATAAAAGCCTGTCTTTTATCAAGATTATTCTCACACAAAGAACCGTTAGGAATTTTAACTCGGAGAGAACACTTGCTTGACTTTGTTTTAATCTGGACTTTCTAGGCTTCTTAGCGAGCTTTGGGCCAATGCTCCCAAACCAGTTGGCTTTAGGGCATTAGGTGTAGAAACACCCCAGCGGACTTAATTACTCAAGTTACCTAGGTCCAAAAACAAAAGACAGTTTGGCATGAAAATCATGATGATTCAATACGAACGGAGACATAACCGGCAGTTCAATTATTTTTTGGATAAAAGACGTGTTTAGTGGGTTCGGTGTGTAATCATTCCAATCAAGTTTCAGATTGGTTATTTTTCAGACTTAGTTCCAATTAAGGCATCAATAACATTCCTTCATATTCACTTCACTTCATAAACTATTCTTGATATTACTTATTTCCGAACAAACCTATTTGATCCTCAGAAAATCATTTATCCATTTAAAAGTTTTTAGACATAAAAAGACTTGTCATCTAATTTCTAAAACTCACGACACGTGTAGTGTGATGTAATGACGTATATCAGCTATAGTTAACTTCAAAGGAGAGTTATCTTTCAGGTTTTCAAAATCTAAAAATAAGATTTAGTTATTTTTATCTTATCAAACAAAACCGTCGAAATGTTGAATCAGAGTCCTCCCACTAGCTAACTTGACAAAAAAGTTTTTATGTTTTTAGAAAATTTTCAGATTTTTATGGATTTTATGGATTTTAACATGCAGATGCAACATATACATATGAATGCGAAGGTTAGAAATGCGCACCGAGCGTACCCCCAAACTTAAACTGGACAGTGTCCTCACTGTCATTGCATGAAGAGATCATTTGAAGGGTCAAAATTGTCGGTTAGATATACACAAAATTTTTATTTTTATTATTATTACTATTATTATTTTTTTTTTGTTTTTCGTTTTAAGAAAAAGAAAAAGAATATCCACAAAAATGTACAAAATGGTATATACATACCCCCAAACTTATTTGGAACAGTGTCCACTGTTCTTGGCTGGATAACCGAAGTTTTGTGGTAGGCAGAGGAAGATTATGCAGGGTAAACCGGCTCCTGTAAGAACAGGAGCTCCTCTGTTGGTTCGGCACTAAGGTACGGTTTTAGTCGGTGTCCGTTCACTTTGAAAAATGAACCGTCCTTTGGATTCTCCAAATCCACCGCGCCATGCGGATACACATTCCGCACAAAATACGGCCCTTTCCAGCGAGATCTGAGCTTTCTTGGATGGAAGTGTAGTCGGGTGTCGTAAAGCAGTACCTGCTGACCAGGCACGAAGGTTTTGCGCAAAAGGTGTTTATCGTGAAACACCTTCGTTCGGTTCTTAACGACAACCGCGTTATCGTAAGCCTCATCCCTAAGCTCGCTCAATTCGTTCAACTGCAGCTTCCGATGGCTGCCCGCATCTTCGAGAGACAGATTCTGCTCCTTTATCGCCCAAAATGCGCGATGCTCTATTTCGACGGGTAGGTGGCAAGCTTTTCCATACACAAGCCGATAGGGAGACATGCCAAGATCCGTCTTATAAGCGGTTCGAAATGCCCAAAGGGCATCAGTGAGTTTCAGCGACCAATCCTTACGGTTCTTCGAAACCGTCTTCTCCAGTATCTGCTTGATTTGCCGATTTGAAACTTCGGCCTGCCCGCAGGTTTGGGGGTGGTAGGACGTAGAGAGCTTATGATTAATGGAATATTTCCGCATCAAGGCCTCGAAAGTCTTGTTGCAGAAATGACTTCCATTGTCGCTAATGATCGCTCGGTGGTGCCCAAAACGGGAGAAAATGTTTTCTTTAAGAAACCTAACGACAACCTTGTTATCGTTAGTCCGGCTGGGCACAGCTCTACCCATTTAGAGACTTAATGAACAGCGAGAAGAATGTACAAGTTCCCGAAAGTACTGGGAAACGGCCCCATGAAATCTATCCCCCAAACGTCGAAAATCTCCACAACCAAGATTGGTTGGAGCGGCATCTCGTTCCTCCGGGATATCCGGCCCATTTGTTGGCACCGGGAGCAAGTCTTGCAATAGTCATGAGCATCTTTGAAGAGTTGTGGCCAGTAGAAACCACATTGCAAGATCTTCTCAGCTATCTTTCTGGGGCCAAAATGCCCGCCACACGCTTGATCGTGGCAAAAAGACAGCACGCTCTTGAATTCCTCGTCAGGGACACACCGACGAATAATCTGGTCGGGACAGTACTTGAACAGATAGGGTTCATCCCAGTAAAAGTGTTTTACTTGGGATAAGAAGCGAAGTCTGTCCTGACTTGACCATTCAGTCGGTAGTAATCCCGTGGCCAAATAGTTCACAATATCTGCGAACCAGGGTTCGCAAGATACTGTGAAGAGCTGTTCATCCGGGAAAACGTCGTTGATCGGAGTTGGAAGCGAAGGCGAAGAAGAAAGTCGTGAGAGATGGTCGGCAACTACGTTTTCACATCCTCGTTTGTCCTTAATGACAAGGTCAAACTCTTGAAGTAAGAGGATCCAACGTATTAACCGAGATTTTGCATCTTTCTTCGCAAAAAGATGGCGCAAAGCAGAGTGGTCTGTGTAGACAATGACTGGAGAGCCGATGAGGTAGGTGAAAGGTTCCTAGGCACCCTATAGAGGTCTCACAAGGCATCGAACATGCCAAATTTAAAAAATATGGTGCCGAGAAACCCTAGTTAACGGATCGTTGCTAGATGTCTAGGCAAAAAATAAAACTAGTTAACAAATTAACTATAGGTTAGATGCTACAACCTTTGTAGATCCGGTAATCCTCTTCCTTGGCTGCACGAAGGCATCCTCTCGCTGTCCATCTCGATTCCCAAACTCGAACTTTGGCTTCATCGGAGAAACGGGCAAGCTAGGTCGTCGGCTTTGTGTCAAAGACGATCTACCTCGAGGCATCGCAAGTCCAAGCTCCGACTTCACAAACTTGTGAAACTTGTGAAGTAAACACCCAAAACAACTTGGCAAGAGGTAGAGGGTGAAGAAATAGGAGGTGGGTTCTCTTTGGAATTGGATTTTACTCACTTTTGTTCAAGTTGCCATTAAAGTAGCAAGCTTGAAGAAGAAGAAGATGAAGATAGTTATGATAAGTTCCATTAAAAAGAAATAGAAAATCAAATACTTATCATAACTTAAACTAGGGTTAAGTGTAGAGAATTAACCATGGTCACTTGGATGGGTTAGGGTTAAGCATGAAGATAAGGATGGTTACAAAAGTCAAGGCTTCATGAAGCTTCAACTAATGACAAAGAAAGCCACCATTCTTATCTTTATCTTTTCCAAAAGAATAAATAAACAAATAAATAAATAAATAAATAAATGAATATGCAAAACCCTAATTATCAAATTAACCATGGATTAATTCTATATACTTAACTAAATGATCAAGTATCATCAAACATGATACAAAAAAGTGTACAAAAGCATATCACATATACTATGTGCATCAAGTGAGAAAATCCGTATAAAGTGAACCAATACTAGTTAATGCAAAGTAATATATCAAATATATAATTATACATTAAATCATTAAATCAACATTTGATTCAATGATCCGGTCATGTCGCACATAACCGACTAGTATTCAATGTATCGATTTATCGAATCAATGATTCGATAACTAGGTCATATCAAATATAACCAATCGAAACATTTATCGCGAGAATGAAATGCGGTATCACATACACGCATTATTCTCGGTCCTGCACATATCTCATATGCGCTCCTATTTCGTTTCGCTTGAAACAGGAAACCTCTTTGTAGGACTCTAAAGACTCGTCAATACGCCGGTAGCAGATGATGATCATATCAAGCACCCACAAGCCGCAAGCGGTCTGCTAAACGTAACGGCCACCCGGGTATTGAGCGATCAGAAGATCGAAGAGCTAGCCCGCTCACACTCCTGCGAATCCGACCAGTAACACTTACCGTACAGTCCGGTCTCTTCGTCTGATACGTCGCATATCAAGTCTAGGGATGGTAAACGTCAGACCCCAATAACCCGATAAGTCGTGCCGATGTGAGGCTCGTAACGGGTCGAGAAACTACTGGTAACACTTACCAGCAAATCTCTGATCAGCCCTGGCCAGGGACTTCCCTGTTACGGCCAATCGAGCACAGCGCAACATCAACTCCCAATACCGGGAGAGACGAAACCCCTCCTATCGCTCATTGCCTCCATGTGACTCGGGACTGTACCCAAAGACCACCGTTTTGCACGCCCTCATGGACGTGGTAAGGTGGAGATCAAAGCACAGTGGGAATCACACAAGACTCTATGACGATCTCGGGTCTACAGACTAACCTGCACAAGTGTCACCTGAGAACTGCCATCTGACGTGAGGTATAATACCATCTGGGAGTTCTCGGCGAGTCCGTCCAGTGTACCCAGTCTCCACTGAGCACCCGTATACCATCTCTGATGTCAAACACCAATGGATATGGGATCATCCATCGCCCATCACATGGGTCGAGAAGCGTATACGCTAGTCTACTCTGGTATATCGATGCCCCGTCTCGATACACCCACGACTAGGGACCTTGAAGGATGTACTTATGGACTACCATGTCCCCACTAGTATGATCTGCATCATAGTCCAGGTAGTCAAGTACAAATCCTAAGGGCTTTACCAACATGTAACTATAAGACAGTATAAAGAGACTAGTGTATATGTTAAGATAAAGAGCAACCAGATAGCATACTATCATGTCGAGCAAGAAAGTCATCTCTATATATGTCCAAGCATCCAATATAATATACATAATCTGTACAATACTGGCCTCTAGGGCATACATACAACTAACAATCTCCCACTTGCACTAGGGCCAGCTGCTGTAGTATCTCATACCGAGCATCCCGAAGAGTCTCTCAAACTGTATCTGGGGAATGGCCTTCGTGAGTGGATCCGCCGTGTTGTTCTTCGTGTCAACTCTCCTGACCTCGATCTCCCGGAGATCAACTATCTCCCGGATCAGGTGATACCGCCTCAGAATATGCCTGGATCGCTGATGGGACCTGGGTTCCTTGGCCAAAGCCACCGCTCCATTGTTATCGCAATACAAAGGTATTGGATGCTCAATGGATGGAACCACTCCAAGTTCAGTAATGAACTTCTTGATCCAGACAGCTTCTTTAGCAGCATCGTTGGCAGCGATGTATTCAGCCTCCATCGTCGAGTCTGCCACGGTTTCCTGCTTGGAACTCTTCCAGCTAACCGCCCCTCCGTAAAGGGTAAAGACAAAGCCCGACTGCGACTTAGAGTCGTCCTTATCACTCTGGAAGCTCGAATCGGTAAAGGACTCCACTTGGAGTTCTCCGTTACCATACACCAAGAACATATCTCTAGTCCTTCGCAAGTACTTGAGAATGCTCTTCACAGCTGTCCAGTGACTCTCTCCAGGATCAGCTTGATACCTGCTCACTACACTTAGTGAGTATGCTACATCGGGTCTGGTACATAGCATCGCATACATGATAGAGCCTACTGCCGAAGCATAGGGTATTCCTTACATGCGAGCTCTCTCCAAATCAGTCTTGGGAGACATCTCTTTGGAGAGAGTGACTCCAGAGATCGTGGGCAAGTTCCCACGCTTGGACTATTCCATACTAAACCTCTTTAGTATGGTGTCAATGTACCTGGATTGGGACAATCCCAAAATCCGTTTGGATCTATCTCTATAGATCCTAATTCCCAATATGCAGGAGGCATCACCAAGATCTTTCATTGAGAATCTTTGTGATAAGAAGAGCTTGACCGATTGCACCATAGGAATATCATTTCCTATGAAGAGTATGTCGTCCACGTACAATACGAGGAAGACAACCTTACTCTCTGCCACCTTCTTGTAGATACAAGGTTCATTTGGATTTTTGACGAAATCAAACTCTTTGATAACGACGTCAAAGCAGATGTTCCAACTCCGCGATGCTTGCTTTAATCCATAAATGGATTTAAGCAGCTTGCACACCTTCCCGCTGCTCCCACTGTCTACGAAGCCCTCTGGCTGAGTCATGTACACGAACTCTTCTAAATCACCATTTAGAAAGGCGGTCTTAACATCCATTTGCCAGATTTCGTAATCATGATAAGAAGCGATGGAAAGCATGATCCGGATGGATTTAAGCATAGCTACTGGAGAAAAGGACTCGTCATAGTCCACACCTGGTCTTTGACGAAAACCCTTTGCTACTAGTCTAGCTTTGAAAGTCTCCACTTTCCCATCTACACCAAGTTTCTTCTTGAAGATCCACTTGCTCCCAATGGGTTTTACCCCTTCAGGAGCAACTTCCAAAGTCCATACTTTGTTGGTGTACATGGAATCCATCTCAGACCGCATAGCATCCAGCCATTTCACTGAGTCCCCACTCGTGATGGCCTGCTCGAAGCTAGTTGGGTCATCATCCTCCATGATGCAATCCTCACTGCCACCATCAATGAGAAAACCGTAGTATCTCTCAGGTTGGCGAGGAACCCTACTAGATCGGGGGAGAGGCTGGGGTTCATCCGGGACTACGGAATCCTCTGGTTCAACCAAATCTTCTGTTGTAGTCTGTATTGCTGGAACCTCTTCCAGTTCTACCTCAATGCCACCAATCTGTTTCATAAGAAAACCCTTTTCTAAGAAAGTGGCATGCCGAGAAACAAACACTTTTTGTTCCTCGGAGTGGTAGAAGATATACCCTCGCGAATGTTTGGGATATCCAACAAACTTACATAGAACAGACATTGCCTCAAGCTTGTCCGGATTTTGTGTTTTAACATAGGCCGGACAACCCCATATCTGAATAAAATTAAGACATGGTCTCTTGCCATTCCATATCTCATATGGAGTGGTAGGCACTGATTTGGTCGGAACTCTATTCAGTAGGTATGCAGCAGTCTCCAGTGCATATCCCCAGAAGGAGATAGGTAACTCAGCTGTACTCATCATAGAGCGCACCATATCTAATAGGGTGCGATTTCTCCGCTCCGATACACCGTTGTGCTGTGGTGTATATGGAGGAGTCAGCTGAGAGAGAATCCCATTCTCTTTTAGGAAGTCCCGGAATTCATTGCTCAAGTATTCACCTCCTCGATCAGATCGTAGGATTTTAATACTTTTTCCGGTTTGGTTCTCAACTTCTTGTTTATATTCCCTAAATTTCTCAAAAGCTTCTGATTTGTGTTTCATCAGGAACACATATCCGAATCTAGAGAGATCGTCAGTGAATGTAATGAAGTACGAAGAACCATCCCTGGCATGTGTAGACATGGGACCGCATACATCACTATGTATCAGTCCCAAGAGTTCGGTAACTCTTTCTCCGTGTCCCGTAAACGGAGTTTTGGTCATCTTGCCTTTGAGACATGACTGGCAAGTGTCATAAGATGAAAATTCAAACGGATTTAAATATCCATCTTTATGCAACTTAGCTAGTCGTGTCACATTGATGTGACCCAGTTTACAATGCCACAAGAAGGATTCGTTCAGTTCTGAACTCTTCCTCTTGTGTGCGTTTGTTATGCTCAGAACCGTTGATTGATTTAGAACATAAATACCATTGCATAACGTGCCTGATCCAACCAACTTTTGGTTACGGAAAATGTTCATAACATTGTCCTGTAATACAAAATTATATCCCTCTTTACTTAATAAAGAAACCGATATAATGTTGCATATCAGGTTCGGCATGTAATAGCATTCGTTCAGAACCAATGTATTACCAGTTGGTAATACAAGGTGATATTCCCCGACAGTCTTAGCTGCAACAATTGCACCATTTCCAACTCTAATGTCTTTATCACCTTCTCCAAGTTCTCTACCTTTCCTAAGCCCATGTAACTGATTACATATATGGGATCCTGACCCGGTATCTAATACCCAGGACGTAGAGCAAATGGAGAAACAGTTCTCAGTAACGAACACACCCGAAGAAAATGCATCAACATGTACTTTCTTCATTCGGGTGGCATGGGAATCCTGGTATTCCCCTATATCTTGTTCATTCCTATAACTCTTATAGGAAAGAACGGAACCAACGTTCTCCAGCACAGTATAACATGCGGGTTCGGTCAATACATCCATATTATTATCTTCATTAGGGCATGAAATGGTCACTACCTGGAGAGAGAGAGAAGAAAACACTTTAGAGTATGCTCGTGCAAGATCAGATTGGTTATTATCTTATCTAATCAGGATGGCTCCCACTGCTTTTTATCAAATCTTCCTCCAAACCCTAAAAGGAAAGACTAGCCGGGATTAATTACACACTACAAGTTCGCCAATCTTTCAGCCAGGCCAGTGTCGGTACTTTGAGGGAGGTCCCCCGTGCTTTCGCACGAACCTAATTACTGTAAACCTCGTTTTCCCAGAGGCGTAACCCCGATGACACCTTTCTAGACACCTACTTGATCAGCTAATTGCAATGTGTAAAACTCTCCCAGGAGTAACTCTTACTCGCAGCGGGTATCGGGATCTAACTATCTCATAGAAGGTATGCAATCTCATTGCAAATTTCAACACTTGAAATTCCCGATAATATTTTGCCCCTAGCGTCCTATGACCTTGACGGAGGCCAAACAACCCATAGTCCGCTAGTCAAGTTCAACCCGTCATTTCCTGATTGAATTAAACCCACCCGCACGACCCTTGACGGAGGCCAAACAACGCCGTACGAATGCCCTAATCCAATCGCATCATATGCTAGCAGATAAGCACTAGTTAGCTACCGTACACTGCACCTTGACGGAGGCCAAACTACCGCAGCACGAATACTAACTAATACTTATCTGAAATGACGGAGGGCTACGCAGGTTTTTCATAAAAACCATGAGCGTAATGAACTTGATATCGTTGTAGAATCAAATGATGTTTTGAAATGGAGTGATTTTGAGGCTTTTCTAGTTTTGCTAAAGGAGTCACTCCCGGTGAAGGGATCTCGGTCCTTTCCTCGTCGAATGAGGTGCGGGATATATCATATATATCGCTGTGCAAAGCAAAAACCCAAAAGCAGTCAAAAGCAAACCGAGTGTGTAGCATCTGCCAGTTATTGCTAAAGGAGTCACTCCCGGTGAAGGGATCTCGGTCCTTTCCTCATCGAATAAGGTGCGGGGTATATCATATATACCGCTGTGCAAAGCAAGAACTGTAGCTACCTGTTTTATTTTAAAATTCGATCCTACAACATCTTAGGTTTCTTATCTTTCATTAATCACATTAATGAAGTCCCGTCATTTAAATACCTAAACATCACAGATAGATATGACGTACACTTATGCCATCCGCATTCGCCTCGATGTCCCCTCGTGCACCGTTAGGTTAGGTAACTAACGACAGAGCAGGGCAGGGCTAGCGCGGGTGTAAAACAAAAGTAACGTCTATATAATATATCATATATACTATATAATATATCCATCACAGAGTCACAATACAGATATCGCAGCAGAATAAACATATGAAATATTGGATATACTAGGACGTCTGTGTTTTCAATACGAGCCAGTATAAAACACGGATTCCACGGTCGTGATGAATAGCCAATCCCACACCCCTAGACCCCTACGAGAGCGGCAAGCAACCTTGCCAATTCTAGGGTTAGGAGACCCGGACTCGACTCCTCGAGTTGGTCTCCCACTGGACCCCAGAACCCGGTTACTTGTGCTCCCCTCCTTGGGTCTATCCTAATGCGGAAAAGTAAATAATATACAACGGGTGACAACTTCCGCTACCTGGAAGCGCCCCAAATGAAAGAATATTACATACAAGTTTTTACATGAATGAAAATGAAAAACACTCATCTCACATAAAAACCCCCGGCTATTCGAATACGACGATCCAATATAACATATCCAGCAACACATAACATCACATGTCATCAACGTAAGTAAGTATGCATACCCCAATTGTCGTTGACGTATAGCAACGAAACCGGCGATATGAACATACTACACTTACGGTCACAGAAAAGAAAGTGTAAAACTACAACAATTAGAATCCGCAATCTCTTTAGACATCGCATGCCTAACAGATATAAATCCCGCATTTTAGTCTCATTATCGAAAACTCTTTTCAATATCATATGGGACTAAATTGCTAGATTTATAACATTCATTCAATTATCACATAACTGTTTGTGAATTCCAATTATTGTATCACATTCCAAATAAACAGAAAATGTTAAACTTTCCGATCGAACAGTCGAATACCCATGTTTTCCCGATACAGCTCAACACCTGAAATAAGTCTAACAACATTCAGTTCGTGCCTCAGTACCGACGGTCCAGCCGTAGAAGGGTCAAGCCAACGCCTCACATGTGGCACGCCGTACTGCCCCAAACCCGAAGGTTCAAAGGGCAGTTCAAGACGGTCACATAATCGAGTTAAGGTTTGTTGTCTTCTAAAGGGTCCATCGCGTTACTTGCACTACTTAGAACGTCGTTAAACTTCGGAAAAATCCAACACTTGGAAATTTCCCGACAGGGGAAAAAGTGGGTATTTATATCCGGTCGAACTTTTTAACATATTCTAAAATTTATCCGGAAAGCCACACAGACAAAATTTGATAATCCGATCGAGTCCATGAAATCCCAAAACAACCCAGAAAAATTCAACTCTGGAAAAAATATTAAAAATTTCCAGAAGACTCAGCAATACAGAACATGAATTACTGTGCAAGCCACGTGATGTAAATCTACAGGGTGGCCGCGGAAGCGCCGCTAGTGCCATGGTGAGGGCCGCGGATCCGCGCTTCATTAGTGGATTTATCAGCACGTGTTTCACAGTAACTCACTATATTCCCTGCTGAATTTTTTGGCAACTTTTAATCTGGAAAAATCCACGTTTTCAGAAAAAGTACAGAGAGCATGTTTGTAATGGGTTTTCGGGTTCGTTCGGACTTCAAACTCCGTCTGGACTTCGCCTAAGGCTCTAGCTAGGCTCTGATACCAGTGAAAGGTTCCTAGGCACCCTATAGAGGTCTCACAAGGCATCGAACATGCCAAATTTAAAAAATATGGTGCCGAGAAACCCTAGTTAACGGATCGTTGCTAGATGTCTAGGCGAAAAATAAAACTAGTTAACAAATTAACTATAGGTTAGATGCTACAACCTTTGTAGATCCAGTAATCCTCTTCCTTGGCACCACGAAGACATCCTCTCGCTGTCCATCTGGATTCCCAAACTCGAACTTTGGCTTCATCGGAGAAACGGGCAAGCTAGGTCGTCGGCTTTGTGTCAAAGACGATCTACCTCGAGGCATCGCAAGTCCAAGCTCCGACTTCACAAACTTGTGAAACTTGTGAAGTAAACACCCAAAACAACTTGGCAAGAGATAGAGGGTGAAGAAATAGGAGGTGGGTTCTCTTTGGAATTGTATTTTACTCACTTTTGTTCAAGTTGCCATTAAAGTAGCAAGCTTGAAGAAGAAGAAGATGAAGATAGTTATGATAAGTTCCATTAAAAAGAAATAGAAAATCAAATACTTATCATAACTTAAACTAGGGTTAAGTGTAGAGAATTAACCATGGTCACCTGGATGGGTTAGGGTTAAGCATGAAGATAAGGATGGTTACAAAAGTCAAGGCTTCATGAAGCTTCAACTAATGACAAAGAAAGCCACCATTCTTATCTTTATCTTTTCCAAAAGAATAAATAAACAAATAAATGAATATGCAAAACCCTAATTATCAAATTAACCATGGATTAATTCTATATACTTAACTAAATGATCAAGTATCATCAAACATGATACAAAAAAGTGCACAAAAGCATATCACATATACTATGTGCATCAAGTGAGAAAATCCGTATAAAGTGAACCAATACTAGTTAATGCAAAGTAATATATCAAATATATAATTATACATTAAATCATTAAATCAACATTTGATTCAATGATCCGGTCATGTCGCACATAACCGACTAGTATTCAATGTATCGATTTATCGAATCAATGATTCGATAACTAGGTCATATCAAATATAACCAATCGAAACATTTATCGCGAGAATGAAATGCGGTATCACATACACGCATTATTCTCGGTCCTGCACATATCTCATATGCGCTCCTATTTCGTTTCGCTTGAACCAGGAAACCGCTGTGTAGGACTCTAAAGACTAGTCAATACGCCGGTAGCAGATGATGATCATATCAAGCACCCACAAGCCGCAAGCGGTCTGCTAAACATAACGGCCACCCGGGTATTGAGCGATCAGAAGATCGACGAGCTAGCCCGCTCACACTCCTGCGAATCCGACCAGTAACACTTACCGTACAGTCCGGTCTCTTCGTCTGATACGTCGCATATCAAGTCTAGGGGTGGTAAACGTCAGACCCCAATAACCCGATAAGTCGTGCCGATGTGAGGCTCGTAACGGGTCGAGAAACTACTGGTAACACTTACCAGCAAATCTCTGATCAGCCCTGGCCAGGGACTTCCCTGTTACGGCCAATCGAGCACAGCGCAACATCAACTCCCAATACCGGAAGAGACGAAACCCCTCCTATCGCTCATTGCCTCCATGTGACTCGGGACTGTACCCAAAGACCACCATTTTGCACGCTCTCATGGACGTGGTAAGGTGGAGATCAAAGCACAGTGGGAATCACACAAGACTCTATGACGATCTCGGGTCTACAGACTAACCTGCACAAGTGTCACCTGAGAACTGCCATCTGACGTGAGGTATAATACCATCTGGGAGTTCTCGGCGAGTCCGTCCAGTGTACCCAGTCTCCACTGAGCACCCGTATACCATCTCTGATGTCAAACACCAATGGATATGGGATCATCCATCGCCCATCACATGGGTCGAGAAGCGTATACGCTAGTCTACTCTGGTATATCGATGCCCCGTCTCGATACACCCACGACTAGGGACCTTGAAGGATGTACTTATGGACTACCATGTCCCCACTAGTATGATCTGCATCATAGTCCAGGTAGTCAAGTACAAATCCTAAGGGCTTTACCAACATGTAACTATAAGACAGTATAAAGAGACTAGTGTACATGTTAAGATAAAGAGCAACCAGATAGCATACTATCATGTCGAGCAAGAAAGTCATCTCTATATATGTCCAAGCATCCAATATAATATACATAATCTGTACAATACTGGCCTCTAGGGCATACATACAACTAACAGTAGGGCCTGAACTTTTCTAAAGCAAATACAACAGCCAAGAATTCCTTCTCAGTTGTTGTATAATTGAGTTGGGCATCGTTCAGGGTTCGGCTCGCATAATAGATTACATGCGGCATCTTGTTCATGTGTTGTCCAAGGACAGCACAAATGGCAAAGTCGGATGCATCGCACATAATCTAAAATGGGTGCGTCCAGTCAGGCGAAGAAAGAACGGGAGCAGAAGTGAGTGAGCTTTTCAATGACTCGAATGCA
Organism: Agapanthus africanus; assembly: GCA_030015575.1. Classification (NCBI taxonomy): domain Eukaryota; kingdom Viridiplantae; phylum Streptophyta; class Magnoliopsida; order Asparagales; family Amaryllidaceae; genus Agapanthus; species Agapanthus africanus. The sequence continues at coordinate 368,881,970 of CM057346.1, forward strand.
GTCACACAGCTCGAGTTGAAGTCGAATGGCGTATACTTGGCCAGCAAAAGAGTCAAGGGCGTAGCAATCTTGCTAAAGTCCTTGAAGAACCGTCTATAGAAACCGGCATGGCCAAGGAAGGCTCGGATATCTCTGACGCATCGGGGAGGAGGGAGATTGGAAATGACCTCAATCTTCGCTTTGTCAACCTCTATGGCATTTTGCGAGATGATATGTCCTAAGACAATACCTTCGCGCACCATGAAGTGGCACTTCTCCCAATTCAAAGTGAGATTCTTGTCCTTACATCGGGTAAGGACAGCGTCAAGATGCAGCAAACACTCGTTGAAGGAATCGCCGAAGATGGAGAAATCATCCATGAAGATCTCCAGAAATTTTTCCACCATGTCTGAGAAGCGTCCCATCATACACCGCTGGAAGGTAGCGGGCGCATTGCATAACCCAAAGGGCATGCGACGATATGCAAACGTGCCGAAAGGACAAGTGAATGTGGTCTTGTCCTGGTCTTTTTCGGCGGTGGGAATCTGATTATAGCTGGAGTAGCCATCAAGAAAGCAGTAGTACTCGTGTCCGGCCAATCGTTCAAGCATTTGGTCAATGAAAGGTAGCGGAAAGTGGTCCTTCCGCGTTGCGGCGTTGAGTTTTCTGTAATCGATGCATACTCGCCACCCAGTTTGGGTGCGAGTAGGGATTAACTCGTTCGCCTCGTTAGTGATGACCGTTATACCTGATTTCTTGGGGACAACGTGAATGGGGATAACCCACTGGCTATCAGAGATAGGGTAAATGATACCACTATCCAGACATTTTACGATCTCCTTCTTCACAGCCTCTTTCATGACTGGATTGAGACGTCTTTGTGGATCCCGGGCTGGTTTGGCATCATCCATCAGATGAATGTGATGTTCAACGATCAGGGGACTAATCCCCTTGATGTCCGCCATGGACCAGCCAAAAGCTTGCCTGTTGCTGTGCAAGACCGCGAGAAGTGCTTTCTCTTGCTCTGGAGCTAGAGAAGCTGAGATGATGACAGGGAGGGTCTCGTTCTCACCTAAGTAAGCGTACTTAAGGTGAGACGGCAAAGGCTTGAGTTCAAGCGTTGGAGGTGAAATGATGGAAGGCAAGATTGGTGATGCGGTCTCGAACTCAAAAGATTCCAGCAAAGGTTCGAAACGAGTATAAGAGACCGAGTCGGATGGTTCAGGTAACTTATCCGGAAATTCGAAGGATTCAAACTCGGGTTGCGAGCGGCTAAGATCGTTCACGAACGTGAAACATTCGTAGTCGTTGTCGGGCGCAGAAACAGCAGCAGGTTCGAGGAGGAACACACTAGTGGCGTTAAGGTTAGCATGATCGAACAGAAACTCCTCGAATTCACACTCTTCAGGGGTGATCTCCTGGATCGAGCAGACGTCCAGTATATGAGCATTAGGTTCGGAGGGCTGATTCCCCAACCTAAAAATGTTGAGTTCAATCGTCATGTTTCCAAAAGAGAGGTTCATCGAACCATTGCGACAATTGATCACAGCATTTGAGGTTGTAAGGAATGGGCGACCGAGTATCACCGGAATTTGATTCCGGGGGTTAGCTACAGGCTGTGTGTCTAATACAATGAAGTCAACGGGGAATATGAAGTCCTCGAATTTGATTAACACATCCTCTAGCTCACCCCTAGGATGGGTGATCGATCGGTCGGCCATTTGGAGAGTACAGTGTGTGGGTTTCAGCTCTCCTACGCCTAATTGCTCGTATACTGAGTACGGAAGCAGGTTAACACTGGCACCAAGATCTAATAGTGCGCGGTTGATGTTCTTATCCCCAATGGTAATAGAAATCGTAGGACAGCCAGGGTCCTTCCGTTTATGTGGTAAAGATTGGGTAAGAGCATCACTCATAGCACTAGCCAAGAAAACTTTCTTTGGTACCTGAGACTTCCTCTTTTTCGTGCACAAGTCCTTTAAGATTTTCGTGTAGGATGGGACTTGTTAGACGACATCTACAAGAGGAATGTTAATGTTAACCTGCTTAAATAACTCCAGAATCTTCTCCATTTGAGGATTTTGTTTATTAGACCTCAACCGGTTTGGAAATGGGACGTTTTTAAAATTGGTTGAGTCTAATACTTGTGGAGGAGATTGTGGAGTTGGAACGGATCCTAGAACAGGTGTTTTCGTGGAGTGAGAAGTGGATCCGTCCAGAGCAGAAGAAGAAGAAGAAGAAGGAGAGCCTTTTGAAGAATGGAGAATAGGCTCAGAAGACGAAGAAGCAGGAGAAGAAGAAGAAGCGGCCGGGGTGTCATCGTTGATCCGTGTGCCAATGTTGTTTTGCAGCATCCTTCCCGATCTCAATGTGGTCACGGCACTCACTTTACGGTTCTGTTGTTCAAGAGCAACATGTACATTATGTGGGTGACCGGGATTTGGGAGTGGCTGGGACGGGAGCTTCCCCTTTTCTCGCTCGCTTAAGGCCGCATTCAGTTGTGCAATCTGGGCCTCGATGGTCTTGATGCTTTGCCCGTGAGCGGCAGTGTGTTGCACTAAGGACTGAATGGAAGACTGGATGTTGGCAGTGGATTGTGTCGATTGTTTAACGAACGCCTCCAGACTTCGTTCGAGCGAGGAAACCTTATCGTTGTTTGACGGAACAAAGTTGTTTGGTGGAAAAGAATTGTTGGGTGCAAAGTTGTTCGTCTGATTTTGAAAAGGTTGGGGTTGGAAGGGCTGCTAAAACTGATGTTGAGTTTGTTGTTGCGCTTGTTGCTGCGGCGGAGGGGGCCTTTGGAAATTGTTGCCTTGGAATTGATTCTGATTCTGATTCCAGGCGAAATTGGGGTGGTTCCTCCAACCGGGATTGTAGGTGGAAGAGTATGGATCATTCCTCGGTCTTTGCTAGAATGCAGCATTAACCTGATCCTGTCCTTGCGATGGTGGATTGTAAGGACACTCTTCGGTTAAGTGAGAAGGATCGGAACAACAAGCGCAGATGGTACGAAGGGGGAGAACAGCGGTAGGAGTAGGAGAAGAAAATTTGCTCTCTATCGCTTCAAGCTTTCTCGTTATTGCAGCCATTTCAGCTTTCATCGCAATAGAGACGTCAAATTGGTGAATTCCTACCCTAGACTGACCGGTAGAAGTGGAGGTAGAAGAAGAAGAAGTCGGTCTGGTGCTCTCCTATTGTAGCGTTTGCTCCGCAAGGTCGTCAAAGAATTGCCACGCTTCCTCGTCAGATTTCGATAGGAAGTGGTCCTGACAGATGGTTTCCAACAACTGCTTCGTTGCTGGGTTCAGGCCCTCGTATAAGGTTTGGCAAAGTTGCCATTTTTCTATACCATGGTGAGGAAACTGAACAAGAAGGTCTTTGTACTGGTCAAAGCACTTCCAGAAGGGTTCAAAAGGAAGCTGAGAGAATTGGTTGATTTCGTTACGTATCCTTGCGGTTTTATGATTCGGATAAAATTTCTTGAGAAACGCTTTTACAAACTCGTCCCAACTGGTTATGGAGTGGGAAGCAGTGCTATACAGCCATTTTTCAGCAAGATCGCATAGAGTGAATGGAATGACCCGTAGACGTATAGCATCGACCGACAGTTGGGTAGTTTTCATCATGGCACAAACGTTTTGAAATTTATTGATGAAGATATAGGCATCTTTTGATTCAAGCCCATGAAATCGTGGAAGCATGTTGGTGAAGTGGGGCTTAATTTCAAAATTATCCCCATTGGCCGGTGGAAGAGAAAGGCAGGTGGGAAGTGCAGAACGGGTGGGATAGAAACGATCCTGGAGCGCGATTCGCTGCGGCGCTACAACAGGCGGTGGTGGTGGGTTATTGGTCTCCGTAGGAGGTGGAGCCAATCCAGGGGTAGTCAAAGAGATGTTCGGATTAAATCCCGACATCGCAGAAGAAGAGGTTGGTGATGGTGAAGGTGAAGATGTATGAACAGAATTCCGGTCAACGTCGGAGTTGGCCGGCAAAGGTAAAGGTGAAAGAGGAGTGGACGGAGTTTCGACGTCTGAGTCGATCACGTAGTCGGTAGCGACTAACGTAACGCGGACTAGGCGGGCGCTAGTGTCCCGAGTCCAAGTGGACATACACTAAACGAGTTTAGTATAGTCAAAGCGGAGAAGGTGAGGGTAAGAAAACGTCAATGGAGAAAGGCGATGGGTGGTGGGTGAAAAATGGATTTTGGCGACAAAGGGCAAGTTTTTATAAATGTTTTTGATTTTTTTCCTTTTTTTTATTTTATTTTTAGAAAGAGCTTTACAGAAATATGTACGGACTTACGGCTTTAAGCAATCACAAACAAGATATGCACAATTACACCTAGATCTAGGGTCACCTAAGTCTGCTAGACACCTCCTAACTGTTCCAGAGGGCTAGAAATAGGACCTCAAACAGCCTCTTCTCCGTCAATTGCGACCAGGTAAGTGCCAGGTAAGTGGGAGGTTGTCCAACGCTTTCACGAAGTTTCTTAATTAAATAACCACTTGCCTTCGACACACTTGCTTAGACACCGCAAAAGTCAGATAGGATAAACGGCCGATGCCTGTAACTAGTCCTCTGTCCTATTGAGCGCGAAGTCCTTAGGGCTGAGTCTAATATTTTTTAATTAACAATGGTCAATGCATATGCTTTTTGTGATTTCTAGGGTCCTGGGAAGGGTGATGAAATCCCAACCCAATCTGAATTGGTTTCAAGCCCCTTAAGTCCGTATTAATGAATGCAAAGCGGTAACAAATCAACTGCAAACAATTTTTATTTTTTTAGCGCGGCGCAAAGAATCCTACACAAGAACAGTTTATTGGAAGGGGGAAGAGAATTTGCGCAAAGAATGCTGCAGAAAACACAGTTTATTGGAGTCCAGAGGAGTGGGGGAGAGAAAAGGAGGACTTACAGAAATTTTGGCAGCCCGAAGGCACCAAACGGCCGCGGTTCTGCGGCCTAAGCCTCCTTATGCCGCGGTTCCGCGGCGGTATGATGGGCTTGGGCCTTCATTTTTCTAGGTTATGCTCTTCTGGGTGTCCTCTGCTTGTCTGGATGTGCTGAATTTTGACTTGCTTACTGTATCTGCTCCAGATTTTTACAGTAGACCGTTTGCTTCATTTTGATCCGTCGCGGTGTAGCCGTGAAATGTGGGTCTATCTTCCCACGTCTTTGGCACTGAACTCGAACTCCGTATTATCCTGCGAACTTGCATAAAAACAAATAAAAAATAACAAGATGAATTTTTTTTTTTACAAAGTATATTTTTTTTGTTTTGTTTTTCGGTAATATTTATATTCACAAGTTAACCCGAAATTACACAAAGAAATAAACTACCGTCTCCCCGGCAACGACGCCATTTGATTGGTAGAGATTCTGCGTGTTTAAGTTTAGTTAATTACCGCAATCAAAACGGTTTCGCTTGTAGCTAGCTGGTTGAGTACGGGTCGTTCGCAGGGAGATGGGAATCTTTTTCTATGTGCTTTAACGAGTTAAGTCCAATTTTCCAGATTTGTTTGTGATTATCTAAGTGTTAAAATGATATGTAAAGAGAGCTTGTTAGGGTTAGGATTAGGTTAGTTTGAGTTAGGAGTCGCTCACTTCTTTCGTTGCCACTCTTAATATCGGTGTTACGGTAATCGGCAACAACGGGGATTAGCACGACTAGGAAGGAACTTGCGAGTATAAGCTAGGCTTTCCAACGCTTAAGTTCTCCCTTTCGGTGCTTGTCCGTCCGTTCTTGGCTCTTAGCCATAACCTCCGGTTAATTCAACCACAACCGGTCTCACTACGGAATCACCGCTATCATGTAGGATAGGGTGCCGTAGGGAGCGGATTGTGGTTCAATTAACGGGAGTTGATTTAAGATGTTGTGCAAGGAAAGAGTGAGAGAGATTTTCTTCTCTCAAACTTCCCTTATCCTACCCTAACAAGTATGGAAACTACTCACACATCATAATGAAAAGAAAATAAAACAAAGAGAAAGATAGAAAGAAAGAGATTAGAAGATAACAACTAGCTATTTGCGACCTCACCTTGGCAAGGATCAAGCGTAAGCATCATGGTTGTTTTAAGGATAAAGAAAAAGAGAAAGAAAGAAACAACAATAAATAACAACAACTACTTATCAATTAACGATTACAAGCGATTAACATAAAAAGAGCAAGACAAGTATAATAACAAAATGAACTTCTTTATTCATCATTCTTCACTCACAAAAGCTCACTACAAGTTTTTCAATGGAGAAGAGATGAGAAGAGGAAGAAGAACAAGTATTCTAAACCCTAAAAAACACAAGATTAAGCACCCTTGGCTTCACAAGGTTCTGGGCTATTTATAGGCAGGGAAATGGAGTTCTAGGGCAAAATTCTGCCTCAACATAAAAAGACCAAAACACCCCTGAAATACGACACCATGAAGAGCCAGAACGGCCGCGGATCCGCGGCCTATACCCCTATTGGCCGCGGATCCGCGGCCCTATGATGGAGTTAGGGCATGTTCTTTTCTGTACTTTCCTGGTCTGCTGTCCCTTTTTGTCTGGTATATGTTTTTTCTGATAATCTTTCCACACTTCTTCCAGAATTCTAGTGGATCAAAAGGTTATTGGACATGGATCTTTTGTCATGATTTTCTTGAGCTCCGCGTAGATTTCTTGGTCTTGGTGTTGCCATTGTGCTTTGTGCATGAAGGTGTCAATCGATTTGCCATTTGTCTCCTAAACTGGTGTGTGGCAACAGACGGATAAAGAGTGGAGACCCGTGTTTTATCTGTGGTTGGCAGGAACCCGGATTTTGTCGTGTTTTCCCATGAATTTCACCGTTTAGAGCCGAGAACCTGTATCCTGCAATTGACTAGCAAACACGGCTCAAGAGTACCTACCGATATGCAATGTGATAAAAATTGGGCGGTATAAAAATGCAAAAATCTGATATGAACAATGCCCTGTCTCGATACACCTATGACTAGGAAGTTTTGAAGGATGTACTTAGCGACTACACTTTCCCTACTAGTATGATCTTCATCATAGTCCTGGTAGTCAAGTACTCATCCTAAGGGCTTTATCAACATGTAACATAGAGACAATCAGAGTACAAGTTAAGATAAAGAGCAACCAGATAGCATATTATCATATCGAGCAAGAAAGTCCTCCCTATATATGTCCAAGCATCCACTGCAATATACATCATATGTGCAGTAATGGCCTCTAGGGCATACATATACCTAACAAAACTGCAACAGAAGATTTGGTGGAACCAGAGGATTCCGTAGTTCCCGACGAACCCCCGCCTCTCCACCAATCTAGTAGGGTTCCTCATCCACCTGAGAGATACTACAGTTTTTTCATCGATGGTGGGAGCGAGGATTACATCATGGAAGATGATGACCCGCCTAGTTTCGAGCAGGCCATCACGAGTGGTGACTCTGTGAAATGGATGGATACAATGCGATCTGAGATGGAATCCATGTACACCAACAAAGTGTGGACTTTGGAAATTGCTCCTGAAGGGGTAAAACCCATTGGGAGAAAATGGATCTTTAAGAAGAAACTTGGTGTTGATGGAAAAGTTGAGACTTACAAAGCTAGACTTGTTGCAAAGGGTTTTCGTCAACAACCAGGTGTGGATTATAACGAAACCTTTTCTCCAGTGGCTATGCTTAAGTCCATCCGGATACTACTTGCCATTGCTGCTTTCCATCACTATGAAATCTGGAAAATGGATATTAAGACCGCCTTTCTAAATGGTGATTTAGAAGAGTGCGTGTGCATGACTCAACCAGAGGTCTTCGTAGACAGTGAGAGCAGCGGAAAGGTGTGCAAGCTGCTAAAATCCATCTATGGGTTAAAGCAGGCATCACGGAGTTGGAACATCTGTTTTGATGTGGTAGTCAAAGAGTTTGACTTCATCAAAAACATAGGTGAACCTTGTATATACAAGAAGGTGGCTGAGAGTAAAGTTGTCTTCCTCGTATTGTATGTAGATGACATACTCCTGATAGGAAATGATATTCCTATGCTGCACTCGGTCAAGCTCTTCTTATCACATAGATTCTCAATGAAAGATCTAGGTGATGCCTCCTGCATTTTGGGGATTAAGATCTATAGAGATAGATCTAGATAGATACTGGGATTGTCCCAATCCTGGTACATTGACACCATACTAAAGAGGTTTAGTATGGAAGAATCAAAGCGTGGGAATTTACCTACGATCTCTGGACTCACTCTCTCCAAAGAGATGTCTCCCAAGACTGATTTGGAAAGAGTTCACATACAAGGGATACCGTATGCTTCGGAAGTAGGCTCTATCATGTATGTGATGCTATGTACCAGACCCGATGGAGCATACTCACTTAGTGTAGTGAGTAGGTATCAAGCAGATCCTGGAGAGAATCACTGGACAGCTGTGAAGAACATTCTCAAGTACTTGAGAATGACTAAAGAGATGTTCTTGGTGTATGGTAACGGAGAACTCCAGGTCGAGTCCTTTACCGATTCGAGCTTCCAAAGTGATAAGGACGACTCTAAGTCGCACTCGGGATTTGTCATTACCCTAAATGGAGGGGCGGTTTGTTAGAAGAGTTCCAAACAGGAAACCGTGGCAGACTCGACGATGGAGGCTGAATACATCGCTGCTAATGATGTTACCAAAGAGGCTGTCTGGATAAAGAAGTTCATCACTGAACTTGGTGTGGTTCCGTCCATTGAGCATCCAATACCTCTTGTTAGTGTATATGCCCTAGAGGCCATTACTGTATCATACTAGTTTGTATATTACTTAATGGAAGCTTGGGATATTCACAGTTGTATAGACAATCTTGCTCAAAATGGTAGTATGCTACTTGGTTTGTTTCTACTTCAATATGTGTATGTGTTTCTTCTAGCATATCGCTTATACATATTAGTGGAGCCCTTAGGATCTTTGCTTGATTACCAGCGTTGTGATGGTAGTCACACTTGTGGGGGCTGGGTAATCTACAAGCACATCCTTATACAGGTCCCTAGTCGTAGGATTATCGAGACGGGGCATCGATACTCTGGAGTAGACTAGCATATGCGCTTCTCATCCTAGCAGGGGAGATGGTCTGTCCCACAGCCATCAGTACGTCGTACTGGAGATAGTATGCAGGTGCTCGTTAGGTTACGAGTACACTGGACATGACTCGTCGGGAACTGTTGGTTGGTACTATACCTATCGTTAGATAACAGTTCCCAGGTGACAGGAGTATAGCTTAGTCCGTCGATATAACACTGCTACTTCGCTTCGAGTGTGTTCCCACTGTACATTGATTACTATCCTACCACAGCTCAAAGGAGTCGTGCAAACAGGTAGTAGTCGGTTCCAGTCCCGAAGCACTTGGAGGCAGTAGCGGTTAGATACGATTCGTCTCTCCCGGTATTGGGGGTTGATATCGCGCTGTGTCTAGAAGAGCCATTACACAAAGTCCCTGGCCAGGGCAAGCGAGAATTACTGGTAGTGTTTCCAGTAGTTTCTCAGGGTGTTCTGGGCTACACTCCGGCACGACTTGTACCGCTATTAGGGGTTTGACGTTTACCGCCCTTAGGCCCGACATGCGATACTCATAGATGAACAGACCGGACTGTACGGAGATTGTCACGTTCAGGCTCAGTAGGAATTCGGATGGGTTTACCTCATCGGCCTTCTTATCGACATCTACCTGGGGACCGTTACATACAACTAGTGCTGCTTGTGGTCTATGGTTAAACCCACAGCCAGCGTAATGTCGAGTTTAGAGTCCCACATTGAGAGTTTCCCTGCACTGGAGAAAGGTGTAGAGGCCGTATGGTTTTACGGCAGGGCTACGATCATTTACGTTTACTTTTGCGCGTATGATGTTCGGGCAGACAATTCTAGTGGGCTTTGGTTTAAGCCGGATCCTAGTGTTGTATGGATGGATTAGTTTTGTCTTCTGTGCATTCGCATTCTCCGGAATGCGGATGCGGGTGTGTATACACGGTTGTGAGGAGCGAAGAAGAAGGAGGTGCCTCATTAGGGTTTTGACCGTTGGTTCGGTCAAAACCATTATGAGGTGAGGAAAATATTTACTAATCTTTTTAATGATAATTGTGTTATGGCTAATTGTTTTGACCATTTGACCATGCTTGACCATTTGACCTAGTTGACCATTGTTGACTTAGACTTTTCTTGAGAGCACTAGATCCTTCTTTTGCTTTTGGTTTTATTTTTGTGATGATAATGGTCAAATCAAGTGTAGCCATTAACTTTATCATGATAAAACATTAGTAATTATTATGCTTATGGATGATTATCTCTTGCTCATTCTCTCTCTTCAAGTATGAGCTCCCATGGTTCCTCCTTCTTCTTCCTCTCTTGATTTTTCTATAGCTCCCATATGTTGAGAAAAATAGAAACAAAATAGACAAACAAATTCACCATCATCTTCTACACCACCTAGGACTTCAAGAATAGCAAACTTGTTGCCCTAGTTACCTCGGCTTGAGGTGGAGCTCGGATTACAGACTCTCGGGTGGATCGTCTTCGACTCTAGGAGGCCACGGAGGTGATCAAGATCCGGATCGATCCACGAAGCTTGTATGGACGAGGAGGACAGTGGAAAGAAGACCCGAAGGACTTGTTGCATGAGGTATAATATCCTAAGCATAGTATATAGAACCTCTTGTTGTTTCTTAGCAATGGTTTGGCAAAGATCCTCAAGTTTTAGTCCATGTTACCTTGTATTAAAATTTTGATTTTTACCTATTCCGCCTCCCCGTAAGCACCGGAGTGGGTAACGTGGACATATAGTGGTATCGAAGTCTTGCTAAACCATTACTAACTTGTTAGCAAAGTGTTAGAAATTCGATCGCCGAAAAAAATCGCAAAACACGTCAAAAATTGCACTTTTCTGTCGATTTTAAAAACTGGTCCAAAAAATTTTCCAGGGACCTTAAAAATATGTGCAGGCTTTTTAGAGAAAACTGTAGAAATCTGGGCGCCTGAGTCGCTCAGAAGACCGTGGATCCACGGCCGATCCAAGCGATCGGCCGCGGATCCGCGGCCGAGTCAACTCGGCGGCGCACCAAATTTCTTCTGGGGTTCTCTGTGTTGGTTTTGTGATTTTTAAGATAGTTTGTTTCTTCCCAGATTTTACTGAGTACCGTGTTATGCTTGGGGTAGTTTCCAATCAAGTTATCGATCGAAATTCTAAGTACTTTTGCTAATCGGATCTTCTGTGATGTAATATATGTACTGAACGTTCACTAATCGCAATACGTCGATTAGTGGGGGTTGTGCATATCTGTGATCTATAATGTTGGTTTTGTAGGGTTCCTAGGCACTCTAACAAGGTTCTACAAGGCATCAACCATTCCCGGTTAAAATTTTAGCCATGTCGAACAACCCTAGACAAGATCTTTGCTAGATTATTAGGGTTTCACATGCAAGTAAATAACATTTACGACTAAGTGAATACGAAATACAACCTTTGTAGATCGGTCCTTCACTTCATAAGCTCCTTGTAGAAGTCCCTTCACTGCGATCATCGAACTCCCGGACTCTCGAACGGCTCCTTGAGAAGAGGGCAACGGTTTTGCTTGAAGTCTTCGAGGCCGAAGATGATCTACGTCAAGAGAACACGAACTCAAGCTTCTACTTCACTAACTAAAGAATTAGTAAAGCAAACACCCTAAACTAAAGTGCTAGTCTAGTAGAGGATGATGAAATAGGAAATTGGTACACTTTAGAATTTCTTTTCTCACAATATTTCTCTCTCTTTTCAAACCCTAGCAAGCATTTGAAGGAGGAAGAAGATGAGCTCAATAAAAAGAGAATGAAGACTAAAATCAAGAGAGAGAGCTAATCATGGGTGAGTGGGTATCATATACTAACTCATGTAGAGACATAACCATGGCTAATTATAGTGGTTAGGTTAATTAATATCTCAAGTAAAACAAAACTAGTGGACTAAGTCAATGCAACCATAAGCTTCATGAAGTTTCATGCACTTGAGCTTATCATCCACTAATTTTAGAATTACTTTAAATATAAAAACCCAACACTATAATTAGTATGGTATAAGTCTTATACACCCATGTAAGTTGTATCAACAACCATGATACAAAAAGAACACAAATAAATATATATCACATATATATTAAGTTGTGCACAAGTGAAAAAAGACAAATGCTTAAGTGAACCAATGTTAGTTAATGTAAATTAGTATATCACAAATACAATTATACACTAAATTATTAAATCAACACTTGACTTAATAATCCAGTTATATCTCATATAACCGACTAACACAAAATGTACCAAGTTATCGAATCAACTCTTGATTTGATAACGCGGCAATATCTCATATAACTGGCCGATAAAATAGTCGCGAGAATAGAATACGGTATCACATACACGCATTTATTCTCGGTCCCGCACATATCACATATGCGCTCCTATTTCATTTTGCCTGAACCAGTAAAACCTCTATGTAGGACTCTAAAAACTCGTCAATACGCCGGCAGTAGGTGATGATCATATCAAGCACCCACAAGCCGTCAGCGGTACTAGCTGGACGTAATGGCTACCCGGATATTGAGCGATCAGAAGATCAGCAAGCAAGCCCGCTCCAACTCCTGCAAAAATCCTGACAGTGACACTACCGTACAGTCCGGTCTGCTCGTTTGGTATATCGCATATCAAGTCTTGGGGTGGTAAACGTCAGACCCCAATAACCGATAAGTCAGGCCGATGTGAGGCTCATAACAGGTCGAGAAACTACTGGTAACACTTACCAGTAAATCTCTAAACCAGCCCTGGCCAGGGACTTCCCTGTTACGGCCAATCGAGCATAGCGCAACATCAACCCCCAATACCGGGAGAGACGAAACCCTTCCTATCGCTCATTGCCTCCATGTGACTCGGGACTGTACCCAAAAACCACCGTTTTACATGCCCTCTTGGACGTGTTAAGGTGGAAATCATAGCACAGTGGGAATCACACAAGACTCTATGACGATCTCGGGTCTACAGACTAACCTGTACCAGTGTCACCAGAGAACTGCCATCTGACGTAAGGTATAATACCATCTGGGTGTTCTCGGCGAGTCCGTCCAGTGTACCCAGTCTCTACTGAGCACCTGTATATCATCTCTGATGTCAAACACCAATGGATATGGGATCTTCCATCGCCCATCTATATGGATCGAGAAGGTATACGCTAGTCTACTCTGGTATATCGATGCCCTTTCTCGATACACCCACGACTAGGGACATTAAAGGATGTACTTATGGACTACTCTGTCCCCACTTATATGATCTGCATCATAGTCCAGGTAGTCATGTACACATCCTAAGGGCTTTACCAACATGTAACAAAGAGACAATCAGTGTACAGGTTAAAGTAAAGAGTAACCAGATAGCATACTATCATATCGAGCAAGAAAGTCCTCCCTATATATGTCCAAGCATCCACTAGAATATACATCTCTTGTATAGTAATGGCCTCTAGGGTATACATATAACTAACAATCTCCCACTTGCACTAGGGCCATCTGATAACAGTGGTTGTAGTATCTCATACTCAACCATCCTATAAAAGTCTCTCTCTGGGAAAAGGCCTTTTTGAGTGGATCCGCCATGTTGTTCTCTGAGTCTACTCTCCTGACCTCGATCCCCTAGAGATCAACCATCTCCATGATCAGGTGACACTGCCTTAGAATATGTCTGGATCACTGATGGGACGGGCGTTCCTAGGCATAAGCCACAACTCTATTGTCACACAATGGTAGGAACGAAGTTCATCTCATGAACTAATATACACCCAGACTGCCTCTTTGGTTGCATCTTTGGTAGCGATGTATCCAGCCTTTATCGTCTAGTATGCCACGGCATCATGCTTGGAACTCTTCCAACATACCGTCCCTTAACTGAGGGTAAAGACAATGCCTGTGACTGACATTCAGTCGACCTTATCACCCTGGAACCTTTCCAGTGATTCTCCCCAGGATCGATTGATACCATCTCACTACAAATAGTGAGTATGCTAACATCCACTTAGATCTATCTCATAGATCCAAACCCAGGATTTAGGAGGTATCACTTTGATCCTATATGGAGAATCCTTGTGATAAGCGGAGATTGACCGAGCGTAGCATATGAAACTACTTCCCTATCAAGAGTATGTCATCCACGTACACTACGAGGATCACTACCATACTCTCTATTACCTTTCTGTATATACAAAGTTCATCTATCATTTTGATGAAGTCAAACTCTTTGACTACCACATCAAAACAGATGTTCTAACTCTGTGATGCCTGTTTTATCACATAAAACATCTTGCACATGTTTCCGCTGCTCCCACTGTCTATGAAGCCCTCTAGCTGTGTACTTATAGACGCTCTCTTCCAAATATCATTTAGAAAAGCAGTCATGACACCCAACCACCAGATATTGTAGTCATTGTATGTAGCAGTGGCAAGTAGGATCTGGATGGAATTAAGCATAGCTTTGAAAGTCTCAACCTTTCCATGTACACCATGTAATCTTCTCAAGATATACTTGCTCCTGATGGGGATTTAACCTTTCAGATAAAGCAACCAAAGTCCATACTTTGTCGGTGTATAAGGATTCCATCTCAGATCGTTAAGCATCCAGCCATTTTTACAGAGTCCCACTCCTGATGGCCTGCTCGAAACTAGTTGGGTCATCATCTCATGATGTATTCCTCACTCCCACTGTCATAGAGAAACCGAAGTATCTCTCAGGTGGGTGAGGAACCCTACTAGATCGGCGGAGAGGCTGAGGTTCGTTGGAAACTATTGAATCCTCCGGTTCTACCAAATCATCAGCTGCAGTTTGTTTGGCTGGAACTCCTTCCAGTTCTACCTCATGACCACTAATTTCTTCTCAAGAAATTCCCTTTCACAAAGGTGGCATGTTGAGAAACAAAGCATCTTTTGTTCCTTGGTTAGGTAGAAGTTATTCCCTTGCGAATGCTTGGGATATCCAACAAACATTCACATAGCTGTCTTTGCCTCGAGCTTGTCCGGATTTTGCTTTTCAGACATAGGCCGGACAACCCCAAATCTTAACAAACTTAAGATATGGGCTCTTCGCTTTCCATATCATATATGAAGTGGTAGGCAACTGATTTGATTTGAACCCTATTCAATAGGTATGCAGCTTCTCAAGTGCACAACTCCCAAAAGGAAATAGGAAACTCAGTAGTACTCATCATAGAGCACACCATAACACATAGGGTGCTATTGCTCCGCCCCGATATACCATCGTACTATGGTGTATACGGAGGAGTAATGCTGAGAGAGAATCTCATTCTCCTTTAGAATAATCCAGGAATCCCGTGCTCAAGTATTCTCCTCCCTGATCACATCAAAGGACATAATACTTATACCCGTTTTTGGTTCTCTACTTCTAACTTATATTCTGTGATTATCTCAAAAGTTTCGGGCTTTTGTTTCAACAGGAACATATGTCTGAATCTTGAGAGATCATCAGTGAATGTAATGAAGTACAAAGAACCAGTCCTGGCATATGTAGACAGGGGACCTTCATACATCAGCATGTATCAATCCCAAGAGTTCATTAACTCTTTCTCTGTTTCCAATAAACGGAGCTATGGTCATCTTAACTTTGTGACATGACCGGCAAGTTTCATTAGATGTAAATTCAAACTAATTTAAATATGCATCTAAATGTAACTTCAGCTAGTCGGGTCACATTGATATGACCTAGTATACAATGCCTCAAGAAGAATTCGTTCATTTATGAACACTTCCTCTTGTGTGTGTTCTGTATGCTAAGAACTATAGTTTGATTTAGAACGTCAATGCTTTTAGATAGCGTGCTTGAACCGATCAACTCTTGATATAGGAAATGTTCAAAACATTATCCATCAATACAAAATTATATCCTTCTTTACTAATAAAGAGACTGATATGATGTTGTATATCAGGTTTGGTATCTAATAACATTTGTTCAGAATCAATGTATTCTGATAATACAGGGTGATAACTACCAACAGACTTGGCTGCAACACTTGCACCGTTTCTATCTCATGAAACTTATCACCCGTTCTTAGTTCTCTGCCTATCTGTAGCCCATGTAACATTTTACATATGTAGGATCCTGATCCGGTATCTCATAACCAGGACGTAGAGGATACTGAGAAACGGTTCTCGGTAATCAACACACCCGAAGAAGATGCATAAGCATGCACTTTCTTCATTTGGTTGGCACGGGAATCCTGGTAATCTATAATATCATGTTCAGTCTTATAACTTTTATAAGAAAGAACGGAACCAACGTTCCCCAGCACGGCATAACATGTGGGTTCAGTCAATACATCCATATTATTATCTTGATTAAGGCATGATATGGTCGCTACCTGGAGAGAGAGAGAGAGAAGAAAACACTCTGCGTGCGCTCCTGCAAGATCAGATTGGTTATTATTATTTTATCTAATCAGGATGGCTCCCACTGTTTTTATCAAATCTTTCTTCAAACCCTAAAAGGAAAGACTAGCCGGAATTAATTACACCCTATAATTTCGCCAATCTTTCAGCCAGGCTAGTGTCGGTACTTGAGAGAGGTTCCCCGTGCTTCCGCACGGACCTAATTAAAGTAAACCTCTTTTTCCCAGAGGCGTAACACCGTTGACACCTTTCTAGACACCTAATTGATCGGCTAAATGTCCTGTGTAAAACTCTCCCAGGAGTAACAATTACTCGCAGTGGGTATCGGGATCCAACTATCTCATAGAAGGTATGCAATCTCATTGCAAATTTCAACACTTCAAATTCCCGATAATATTTTGCCCCAAACGATCTATGACCTTGACAAGGTCAACAAACCATAGACCGTAAGTCAAGTTCAACCCGTCATTTCTTGATTGAATTAAACCCACCCGTACGACCCTTGACAAGGTCAACAAGGCCGTAAGACTACCCTAATCCAATCTGCATCATATGCAAAAGCAGACAAATACTGGTCAACTACCGCACACTGCGCCTTGACAAGGTCAACAAACACAGCACGAATACTATGCCGGACTTATCTGAAATGACGGAGGGCTACGACAGGTTTTTCTGAAAAACCTATTGCGTAATGAACTTGATATCGTTGTAGAATCGAGTGAATTTTGAAATGGAGTGATTTTGAGGCTTTCATTAGTTTTGCTAAAGTGGTCACTCCCGGTGAAGGGATCTTGGCTCTTTCCTTATGGAATAAGGTGCAGGATATATCATATATATCTCTATGCAAAGCAAAAACTCCAAAAGCAATCAAAAACCAAACCGTGTGTGTTGTAGCATCTGCCAGTTTTGCTAAAGTGGTCACTCCCGGTGAAGGGATCTCGGCTCTTTCCTCGTCGAATAAGGTGCAGGATATATCATATATATCGCCATGCAAAGCAAAAACTGTAGCTACCCTTTTTGAAAATTTGATTCTACAACATCTTTTAGGTTTCTTTTCTTTCATTAATCATATTAATGAAGTCCCATCATTTAAGTCACCTAAACATCACAGATAAATACGACGTACATTTATGCCATCCGCATTCGCCTCGATGTCCCCTCGTGCACTGTTAGGTTAGGTAACTAACGGCAGAGCGGGGCAGGGCTAGCGCGGGTGTAAAACATAAGTAACGTCTATATAATATATCATAAATACTATATACTGTATCCATCTCAACATATCAAATGATCACATCACAGATATCGCAGCAGAAGGATCATATGAAATAATGGATATACTATGAGGTCCGTGTTTTATTTTGAGCCTCTATAAAACACGGATTCCATGGTCGCGATGAATAGACAAACCCACATCCCTAGACCCCTACGAGAGCGACAAGCAACCCTACCAATTCTAAAGTTAGAAGACCCAGACTCGACTCCTCGAGTTGGTCTCCCACTGGACTCTAGAACCCGGTTACTTGTGCTCTCCTCCTTGGGTCTACCTAACGCGGAAAAGTAAATAATATACAATGGTGACAACATCCTCATCCCGGAAGTGCCCCAATAAAAGAATATTACAAACAATGAATTTTACATGAATGAAAATAAAAACCCTCATCTCACATAAAAACCCCGGCTATTCAAAAACGCGACGATCCAATATAACATATCCAGCAACACATAACATCACATGTCATCAACGTAAGTAAATATGCGCATCGCAATTGTCGTTGACATATAGCAACGAAACAGGCGATATCACATATTACACTTACGGTCGCAGAAAAGAAAGTGTAAAACTACAACATTTGGAATCCACAATCTCTTTAGACATCGTAAATCCGAAATATCACATACTTCGCATATCATGCCTAACTATAAGAATTCCACATATTGTATCACATTCCAGATAAATAGACAGTATTAAACTTTCCGATCGAATAATCAAATACCCAAGATTTCCTAAATAGCTCAACACTTGGGCGGAGTTCAAAAATTCCAGAATACGTCACAGTAGCAATGGTCCAGCCATAGAAGGGTCAAGCCAACGCCTCACATGTGGCAACGCCGTACTGCCCCAAACCCTAAGGTTTAGAGGCGGTTCAGACGGCCACATAATCGAGTTAAGGTTTGTGTTCTTCTAGAGGGTCCATCACGTTACTTGCACGTTTTTACAAAAGATTTAAACCCAAGAAAAATTCAACACTTGAAAGTTTTTCGTGCCGGGAAAAAATGAGTTAATGATATCCGTTCGAACATTTTAATACTTTCTAAATTATCCAGAAAACAGAAAGAAATTAAATTTTCTGATCGAATCAACGAATTCAAAATAATCCCCAGAACACTCAACACTTGAGTCAGATTAAAAATACCCATAAAGATACACTAGCAGATACGGTCATAACTGTGCAAAACGAAAAATCAAACCCGACTGTACGGCCGCAGATCCGCGATGCAAGCAAGGTATTACCGCGGTTCCACGGCGGTCCGTACGGTTTAGCTCCTCGTTTTTGATAGTGATGCTTAAAAATCCCTGCTGATTTTTTTAGGTATTTTTAATACAGAAAAAATAGCATTTTTAAAATTTGTCCAGAGAGGGAGTCGTTTTGACGTTACGGGGTTCGATCAGAGTTTTAACTTCGTAAACACGTCGCCGAATGCTCTAGCTAAGCTCTGATACCACTGTAGGGTTCCTAGGCACTCTAACAAGGTTCTACAAGGCATCAACCATGCCCGGTTAAAATTTTAGCCGTGCCGAACAACCCTAGCAAAGATCTTTGCTAGATTATTAGGATTTCATATGCAAGTAAATAACATTTACGACTAAGTGAATACGAAATACAACCTTTGTAGATCGGTACATCACTTCATAAGCTCCTTGTAGTAGTCCCTTCGCTGCGATCATCGAACTCTCGAACTATCGGACGGCTCCATGAGAAGAGGGAAACGGTTTTGCTTGAAGTCTTCAAGGCCGAAGATGATCTACGTCGAGGGAATACGAACTCAAGCTTCTACTTCACTAACTAAAGAATTAGTGAACAAAACACCATAAACTAAAGTGCTAGTCTAGTAGAGGATGATGAAATAGGAAATGGGTATACTTTAGAATTTCTTTTCTCACAATATTTCTCTATCTTTTCAAACCCTAGCAAGTATTTGAAGGAGGAAGAAGATGAGCTCAATAAAATGAGAATGAAGACTAAACTCAAGAGAGAGAGCTAACCATGGGTCAGTGGGTATCATATACTAACTCATATAGAGACATAACCATGGCTAATTATAGTGGTTAGGTTAATTAATATCTCAAGTAAAAAAAAACTAGTGGACAAAGTCAATGCAACCATAAGCTTCATGAAGCTTCATGCACTTGAGCTTATCATCAACTAATTTTAGAATTACTTTAAATATAAAAACCCAACACTATAATTAGTATGGTATAAGTCTTATACACCCATGTAAGTTGTATCAACAACCATGATACAAAAAGAACACAAATAAATATATATCACATATATATTATGTTGTGCACAAGTGAGAAAAAACAAATGCTTAAGTGAACCAATATTAGTTAATGTAAATTAGTATATCACATATACAATTATACACTAAATTATTAAATCAACACTTGACTTAACAATCCGGTTATATCTCATATAACCGACTAACACAAAATGTACCAACTTATCGAATCAACTCTTGATTCGATAACCCGGCTATATCTCATATAACCGGCCGATACAATAGTCGCGAGAATAGAATATGGTATCACATACACGCAATTATTCTCGGTCCCACACATATCACATATGCGCTCCTATTTCGTTTTGCCTGAACCAGTAAAACATCTATGTAGGACTCTAAAGACTCGTCAATACGCCGGCAGTAGGTGATGATCATATCAAGCACCCACAAGCCGTCAGCGGTACTAGCTGGACGTAACGGCTACCCGGATATTGAGCGATCAGAAGATCAGCAAGCAAGCCCGCTCCAACTCCTGCAAATAGCCTGACAGTGACACTACCGTACAGTCCGGTCTCCTCGTCTGGTATGTCGCATATCAAGTCTAGGGGTGGTAAACATCAGACCCCAATAACCGATAAGTCATCCCGATGCGAGGCTCATAACGTGTCGAGAAATTACTGGTAACACTTACCAGTAAATCTTTAAACCAGCCCTGGCCAGGGACTTCCCTGTTACGGCCAATCGAGCATAGCGCAACATCAACCCCCAATACCGGGAGAGACGAAACCCCTCCTATCGCTCATTGCCTCTATATGACTCGGGACTGTACCCAAAAACCACCGTTTTTCATGCCCTCTTGGACGTGGTAAGGTGGAAATCAAAGCACAGTGGGAATCACACAAGACTCTATGACGATCTCGGGTCTACAGACTAACCTGTACCAGTGTCACCAGAGAACTGCCATCTGACATGTGGTATAATACCATCTGGGAGTTCTCGGCGAGTCCATCCAGTGTACCCAGTCTCTACTGAGCACCCGTATATCATCTCTGATGTCAAACACCAATGGATATGGGATCATCCATCGCCCATCTATATGGATCGAGAAGGTATACGCTGGTCTACTATGGTATATCGATGCCCTGTCTCCATACACCCACGACTAGGGACATTAAAGGATGTACTTATGGACTACTCTGTCCCCACTAGTATGATCTGCATCATAGTCCCGGTAGTTAAGTACACATCCTAAGGGCTTTACCAACATGTAACAGAGAGATAATCAATGTACACGTTATGGTAAAGAGTAACCAGATAGCATACTATCATGTCGAGCAAGAAAGTCCTCCCTATATATGTCCAAGCATCCACTAGAATATACATCTCATGTATAGTAATGGCCTCTGGGACATACATATAACTAACAGGTTTGTGTATACGAACTTGATAGATCGTCGTGATGAATAGCCGAGGATGTGAAATGAGAGTTTTCATTTTTCATTCAATGTAAAATTTGTAATTTGATGTAATATTATTTTTTGGCCGCACATCCGGGTTGAGGTTGTAGCCGCCATCGTATATTATTTCTTTTACTGTTTTTGCTCCTAGGATAGACCCAAGGTGGGGTGCACAAACTACCGGGTACTTTGAAGTGCCGAGTGGCCTATTCAAGTTGTTGAGAGAGGTTTCTTCACTTCGGGTACTTGGCGGGTAGTTTGCCGCACCCGTAGGGGTCTAGGGTGGGGTTTGGCTATTCATCGCGACCGTGTAATCCGTCTTTCGTTGCAGGCTCGAACGAAACGCGGATTCCTAGCATATCCAATGTGTTCATCTATGATCTGGAATGGCTATCATTGCATCTGATGAATGTATATATCTATATATGATATCTAGTAGGCGTTGCTTATGTTTTACATCCGCGCTAGTCCAACCCCCGCTCTATCGTTAGTTAAGTAACCTAACGGGTGATGACGGGGCCCCGTGGCGAATGCGGATGGTATAAGCGTATGTCATATTTTTGTTGTTTTCTGCAATGGTAGGATTAATTGATGGGACGTATTAATTAATGCAAAGAAAACAAGCTAAAGCTGAATCGTTGGAACAATTTCAAAACCACTCGGTTTTTTCAAAACAGAAAAACATTTAAAAACGCGGAGCTTAGACCACTCCTTTTAAAAGCTATTAGGTTCCTTCGATTATATCAAGTTCACTACGTTCACGGTTTCGCCAAAACCATTCGTAGCCCTCCGTCATTTCATATGAATATTCAATAGTATTCAAGCTATGTTTGTTGGCCTTAGTCAAGGCATAATGATTGGTAGCTGCTAAATATTCATATGTTGTATAGATAGATGCGTTGGTTTAGGACAATCATATTACTTTGTTGGCGATAGTCAAGGGTATATACGGGTGGGTTCAAATCAACCTGTACAATGACTGGTAGAACTTGAAATGTGACTTATGATTTGTTGGCCATAGTCAAGGTCATAAGAGCATAGGGCAAAAATCCACATCGGGAGTTTCTGAGGAAATTGAAACTTGCTAGTGCTGCATGTTGGATATAGTGCCCTCAAAGTCAATTATTGGATCGCATGTACATGATTGCAATGATTGAGGGAGGACCTATGTTAGTGTATATGCCCTAGAGGCCATTACTGTATCATACTAGCTTGTATATTACTTGATGGAAGCTTGGGATATTCACAGTTGTATAGACAATCTTGCTCAAAATGGTAGTATGCTACTTGGTTTGTCTCTACTTCAATATGTGCATGTGTTTCTTTTAGCATATCGCTTATATACATATTAGTAGAGCCCTTAGGATCTTTGCTTGATTACCAGCGTTGTGATGGCGCTCACACTCGTGGGGCTGGGTAATCCATAAGCACATCCTTATACAGGTCCCTAGTCGTAGGACTAACGAGACAGGGCATCGATACTCCAGATTAGACTAGCGTATGCGCTTCTCATCCCAGCGGGGGAGACAGTCTGTCCCACAGCCGTCAGTACGTTGTACTTGAGATAGTATGTGGGTGCTCGTTAGGTTACGAGTACACTGGACAGGACTCGTCGGGAACTGTTGGTTGGTATTATACCTATCGTCAGTTATCAGTTCCCAGGTGACATGAGTACAGCTTAGTCCACTGACTTGACACTGTCACTTCGCCTCGAGTGTGTTCCCACTGTACTTAGATTACTACCCTACCACGGCTCAAAAGAGTCGTGCAAACAGGTAGTAGTTGGGTGCAGTCCCGAAGCACTTGGAGGCAGTGACGGTTAGACAGGATTCGTCTCTCCCGGTATTGGGGTTTGACATCGCGCTGTGTCTAGGAGAGCCATTACACAAGTAGTCCCGGGCAAGGGCAAGCGAGATATACTGGTAGGTTTCCAGTGTTATCTCAGGGTGTTCTGGGCTACACTCCGACACGACTTGTACCGCTATTAGGGGACTGACGTTCACCGCTCCCTAGGCCCGCCATGCGATGTATCAGACGAACAGACCGGACTGTACGGAGATTGTCACATACAGGCTCAGTAGGAGTTCGGATGGGTTTACCTCATCGGCCTTCTTATCGACATCTACCTGGGGACTGTTACGTACAGCTAGTACCGCTTGCGGTCTGTGGTTAAACCCCCTGCAAGCGTAGTGTCGAGTCTTTAGAGTCCCACACAGAGAGTTTCCCTGCATTGAGCGAAACGTGTAGAGGCCATATGGTTTTACGGCAGGGCTACGATCACTTACGTGCACTTGTGTGCGTATGCTGTTCGGGCAGGCAATACTAGTGGGCTTTGGTTTAAGCCAGATCCTAGTATTGCGCAGATGGATTTGATTTGTCTTCTGTGCATTCGCATTCTACGGAATGCGGATGCGGGTGTGTATACACAGTTTTGAGGAGCGATGAAGGAGGAGGTGCCCTATTAGGGTTTTGGCAGTTGGTTCGGGCAAAACCGTAATGTGACACACTCATTATGGTTTTGACAATTCGTTTGGTCAAAACCGTTATGAGCCGGAGACATTGTTTACTAATCCTTTTAGTGATAGATTAGTTATGGCTAATTGCATTGACCATTTGACCACTTGACCTCTCTTGACTTTGTTGACCCGTTGACTGTGTTGACCATTGACCTTCAAGAGAGATCCACACTCTTCTTTCATTTTCTTTTTAATTCTTGAGTTATGATAATGGTCAATTCAATGTGCCATCAACTCTATCATGATAGGATTAGTAATGATGATTTTAGTGTATTATTGCAACCATGGTTCATTTCATTTTGGCTTAATCTTTTTCATTATTCTCTTCTCATTCTCTCTCTTGAAGTGAGAAGAAAAAGAAAAGCTCCATGGTTGCTAAGTTTCTCCTTCTTCCTCCTCCTCTTGATCTCATCTTTTGATCTCATGTGTTGAGAGAAAAAGATCCTACAAAGACAAACACATCCATACATCTCCTCTACACATCCTAGGGCTTCTTGACTAGCAATCTCTTTGCCCTAGTTGCCTCGGCTCGAGGTGGAGCTCGGTGTACATCTCTCGGTTGGATCGTCTTCGACTCAAGAAGGCCGCGGAGGTGCCCAAGGTCCGGATCGACGCTTGGAGCTTGGTTGGACGAGCGGGACAGCGGAATGAAGACCCGAAGGACCGGTTCCGTGAGGTATACTTTCTACAGCATAGTAGATAAAAGCTATAGTAGTTTACTAGTTTCTAGTTTAGCCAAAATCCTTGCTTTTGAGTCCATGTTGCCTTGCGCCAAATTTTTGTATTTCGCCGTTTCCGCCTCCCCGTAAGAACCGGGGTGAGCAACGTGGACTTACAGTGGTATCAAAGCCAGGTTAAACATAAACTAGTAAGTTAACAAAGAGTTTAGAACATCGATCGGAAAAAAATTCGCAAAACACGTCCGCAAAACTTCTAGTTTCTGTCGATTTTCATACTGCTCAAAAGGTGATTTAAAATATATGAAAAATCGTCTCAGGGTTTTGTGAAAACACTGCAGAAAAACGATCCAGTGAATTGATCAAACGACCGCGGTTCCGCGGCAATGACATGCTCATTGCCGCGGTTCCGCCGTGGTTTTGACTCGGCACTGGATCGGGTTTTGTGCAGTGTTTTAGTTTGGCTGTTTTGGGATTTTTAATGCATGTTTTTTCTACGCAGGTTTTCCAGAGAGCAAATTGACTTTTGGGGTGGTTAAAAATCCGTATTTTGATCGATATTCCGTACTCTTTGACTAATGAATATTATCTGTGATATATGTATTGAACGTCCGCTAATCGCTATACGTCGATTAGTGGGGGTTATACATATCTGTGATCTGTAATGTTGTTGGTTTGTGTATATGAACTCGTTGGATTGTCGCGGATGAATGGGTGTGAGATGAGAGTTTCTTTTTCTTTCATTCATTGTAATATTTGTAAATTGATGTAATATTATTTGTATGGCCGCACAACCGGGTCGGGGTTGTAGCCGTCATTGTATAATTTCTTTTTACTGTTTTTGCTCCTAGGATAGACCCAAGGAGGGTGCATAAACTACCAGGTATCTCGAAGTGACGAGTGGCCTACTCACGGGTTGAGGGAGGTTGCTTCGCTTCGGGTACTTGGCGGGTACTTTGACGCACCCGTAGGGGTCTAGGGTGGGGTTTGGCTATTCATCGCGACCGTGTAATCCGCTTTTCGTTGCAGGCTCGAACGAATCGCGGATTCCTAGTATATCCAAAGTGTTCATCTGTGATCTGTAATGGCTATCATTGCTATATATCTATATATGATATCTATTTAGGCGTTGCTTATGTTTTTCAGCCGCGCTAGCCCAGCTCCCGCTCTGTCGTTAGTTAAGTAACCTAACGGGTGATGACGGGGCCCCGTGGCGAATGCGAATGGCATAAGCGTACGTCATATTTTGGTTGTTTTCTGCAATGGTAGGATTAAATGATGGGACGCATTAAAAGAACTAATGCAAGAAAATAAACCAAGTAAAAGTCGTTGGAACACTTTCAAAACCACTCGGTTCTTTTCAAAAACCAGCATTTTAAATGCGGAGCTTTAACCACTCCTTTTAAAAGCTATCTTGTTCCATGGATTATATCTAGTTCACTACGTTCACGGTTTCGCCAAAACCATTCGTAGCCCTCCGTCATCTCGGTTAAATATTCAGAAGTATTCAAGCTATATATTTTGACCTTCGCCAAGGCATAGTGATTGGTAGCTGCTGAATATTTATCTGTAGCATTGATAGATGCGTTGGTTTGGGACAGTCGTACTACTATTTTGGCCTTCGTCAAGGGTATGTACGGGTGGGTTCAAATTAACCTGGACAATGACGGGTAGAACTTGACATGTAACTTATGATATGTTGGCCTTCGTCAAGGTCATAGGAGCATGGGGCAAAAATCCACATCGGGAGTTTCAAAAGTACTGAAACTTGCTAGCGCTGCATACCATTTGGAGTGTGGTGATTCTGGTAGGATTCCTTCAGTTTTGTCACGCGATGATATTTGGATCCCGAACCTACTGTGAGTATATGCTACTCCTCGGGAACTTTTTCACTTAACGATCAATGCTATAAACCAAGTAGGTGTCTAGAAAGGTGTTAGCGGGGCTACGCCCACAGGGAAAAGAGGTTACTTAATTAAGGAACTTCGCGAATGTGGTGGAAAACCTCCCTCGAAGTACCGACACTGGCCTAGCTGAACGGTTAAGAAAGTATTGTACGTTGAGATTGATCCTGACTAATTCTACCTTTATGGTTTGAGGAAGGATTCGAGAGACAGTGGGAGCTATCCTGTTTAGATAAATTAAAAACCAGTCTAAACTTGCAAGAGCATCATGCTGAGTGTTTTCTTCTCTCTCTCTTAATTGCAGCGACCCAGTGACCGCACCTAAGTTACATCTAGATAATAAAATGACTGAATCTGACTGTTATGACTGGCAAAGGTCTGTCCAGATGTCCATTGCCCATGACAAGATGGGACACCTCTTGACTGATCCAACCCCTGCCGTCTCAGGTCCAGTTTCCTCTGTCGCGGATATTGATATTCGTAGGACATCGGAAGAAGACTGTGCGAAAGCCAAGTGCCTCGTGTTAGCCTCAGTTGATGGTATATACCAGAGGCAGCACGAGAAGATGGACTCAGCTTCTATCTTCCTCCGTAACAAAGTTTTATATGGAGAGCAATCTTGTATCGCAAGATATGAGACCTCGAACGAATTGCTTCCAGCGAGGTTGGCTATCGGGTCATCTGTAGGGGGCAATGTCCTTACAGAGACCAGCTCTTTTGAGCTCACGGACCTGAAGACCACGTTGAAGAACAGGTCAGATGCTGACTTAGTTCAACAGTCTCTACCTACTACCCTGAAAAAAACCAGGGAAGTAGAAAGAAAGAGAAGGGCAGAAGTTTCGGGACTGGATATAGTAAAAGAGGGATGTTCCTATTGTTACGGGAATGAACATGGGCAGAAGGATTGCAGGGCTTGTAAAGCCAGTGGCCAGAATTCGAAGCATGTTGTGGCTTCGGCTTCGGGTGTGTTTGTAATAGAGAACTGTATGTCAGTTAACCCTACTTCCTGGGTATTGGATACCGGATCAGGATCTCATATCTGTAATTCGTTACAGGCTCTGAGAAACCGTAGGGTTATCAGGAAAGGTGATATGACTCTCAAGGTTGCTAAGGGAATGAGCATGTATGCTGTATCCGTTGGGGAATATCATCTAGGACTGACAATTGGGCAGATATTGATTCTGTGTGACTGTTTTTATGTACCAGGTGCGACTTGTAACATCATATCTGTATCCTTACTTTCTAAGGAAGGATATGATTTTACTTTTGTAAGCGATGTAGTAAACATCCACCTAAATCAAGTACTGATTGGGTCAGGTACATTGAAATACGGTATATACGTTTTGAATCAAGCTCAGGTCTTCAGTGTCCAGAACACACCTAAAAGAAAGTCTCCGGAAATAAATCAGGCTTTCTTATGGCATTGTAGACTGGGTCACATTAATGAGACATGGTTGACCAAGTTACATAAAGAAGGATACTTGGATCCGTTCGAGTACCAGTCTTATGGCACTTGTGAATCTTGTCTCATGGGAAAGATGACAAAGACTCCGTTCACTGGACACGGAGAGAGAGCAAGTGAGCTCTTGGGACTCTTACACAGTGATGTGTGTGGTCCAATGTCTACACATGCACGAAGTGGTTATTCATACTTCATTACTTTCACAGATGATTTCTCTAGGTATGGGCATGTCTTCTTGATGAAGCACAAATCCGAGGCCTTTGAGAAATTTCAGGAATATAAGAATGAAGTTGAAAAACAAACAGGCAAAAGTATCAAGACACTGAGATCTGATCGAGATGGTGAATACTTAAGTGCCGAGTTTCTGGGCTACTTAAAAGAGAATGGAATTCTCTCTCAGCTTACTCCTCCATACACACCACAACACAACGGTGTATCGGAAAGGAGGAATCGAACCCTATTGGATATGGTTCGATCCATGATGAGTAAGGCTGAGTTGCCGCAATCTTTCTGGGGTTATGCACTAGAATCAGCTGCATATCTTTTGAACAAGGTTCCCTCCAAGACTGTGCCTACCACACCATATCAGATGTGGTGTGGGAAGAAACCCTGTCTTAAGTATCTAAAGATATGGGGATGTCCAGCTTTTGTAAAAAAGCAGCATGCGGACAAGCTCGAGGCACGCTCAGTACTGTACCAGGGGTATTTTTTCTATTACGCAGAGGAACAAAAGGTTTTTGTTTCTCGTCATGCCCACTTTCTGGAACATCAGTTTTTAGAAAAAGAAGCAAGTGGGAGCGTAGTAGAACTGGAAGAAATTCCAGAACCATAAGCTATTACTGAAAGCTTGGAAGAACCAGATGTTTCAAGAGAACCGGACATCCCTACGTCACTCCGCAGGAGTAGTAGGCAATCTCATCCGCCCGAGAGATACTACGGTTTTCTCATAGACAGGGATAGAGAGGATTGCACCATGGATTATGGTGAGCCTACTAGCTTCCAGCAAGCCATTCAGAGTGGCGACTCGGTAAAATGGATGGATGCAATGCGGGCCGAGATGGAGTCCATGTACACCAACAAAGTTTGGACTTTGGACTTTGCTCCAGAAGGGGTAAAACCCGTAGGCTGCAAATGGATCTTCAGAAAGAAGATTGGTGTAGATGGGCAGGTTGAGACCTATAAAGCTAGACTTGTTGCAAAGGATTTTCGTCAAAGACCTGGTTTGGACTATGACGAGACCTTTTCTCCATTGGCTATGCTGAAATCCATTCGGATCCTTCTTGCCATTGCTGCCTTCCACGATTATGAAATCTGGCAGATGGACGTAAAGACGGCTTTCCTAAATGGAAATTTGGAAGAGTGCGTCTATATGGATCCGCCAGAAGGATTCATTCAGAGTGGGAGCAGCGGTAAAGTGTGCAAGTTGCTAAAGTCCATCTATGGACTTAAGCAGGCATCGCGGAGTTGAAACATCTGCTTTGATGATACTGTCAAAGAATTCGACTTTATCAAAAACCCAGATGAACCATGCATTTACAGTAAGATTGTAGGGAGAACTGTAGTATTCCTCGTCTTGTACGTGGATGACATTCTCCTAATAAGAAATGATATTCCTATGCTACAGTCAGTCAAAGGATTCTTGTCGCAGAGGTTCTCCATGAAAGACCTGGGCGATGCCAACTACATTCTGGGGATCCAGATCTATCGTGATAGGTCTAAGAGGATGTTGGGACTTTCACAGTCAAGGTACATCGACACCATACTGAAAAGGTTCAGTATGGAAGATTCCAAGGGCGGTAATTTACCGGCTTGTCACGGGATCACCCTCTCCAAAGAGATGTCTCCCAAGACTGATTTGGAAAGGGATCGCATGTCTATTATACCCAACGCTTCTGCGGTAGGCTCTATAATGTATGCGATGTTGTGTACCAGACTAGATGTAGCATACGCATTGAGCGTTGTAAGCCAGTATCAGTCGAACCCAGGGGAGAAACACTGGATAGCGGTAAAGAACATTCTCAAGTACCTGAGAAGGACTAAGGAGATGTTCTTGGTGTATGGCGGAAAAGACCTCCAGCTCGAGGCCTTTGCTGACTCCAGCTTCCAGAGTGACAAGGATGACTCCAAGTCCATGTCGGGTTATGTCTTTACACTCAATGGAGGGGCGGTTTGCTGGAAGAGTTCCAAGCAGAAGACCGTTGCAGACTCAACTATGGAAGCGGAGTACATAGCTGCTTGCGATGCCGCAAAGGAAGCTGTCTGGATGAAGAAGTTCCTCACGGAGCTTCAGGTGGTTCCTACCATTGTTGATCCAATACCACTGTATTGCGATAACAACGGCGCTATAGCTTTAGCGAAGAAACCCAGGTCCCATCAGAAGTCCAGGCATATTTTGAGGCGGTACCACCTGATCAGGGAGATCGTAGATCGCCGGGAGATTGAGGTGAAGAGAGTATGTACGGAGAACAACACGGCAGATCCACTCACGAAGGCCCTACCCCAGACTCAGTTCGAACGGCTGATCGAGATGATAGGTCTTCGATACGCCAGTACATGGCCTTAGTGCAAATGGGAGATTGTTAGTGTATATGCCCTAGAGGCCATTACTGTATCATACTAGCTTGTATATTACTTGATGGAAGCTTGGGATATTCACAGTTGTATAGACAATCTTGCTCAAAATGGTAGTATGCTACTTGGTTTGTCTCTACTTCAATATGTGTATGTGTTTCTTTTAGCATATCGCTTATATACATATTAGTAGAGCCCTTAGGATCTTTGCTTGATTACCAGCGTTGTGATGGCGCTCACACTCGGGGGGCTGGGTAATCCATAAGCACATCCTTATACAGCTCCCTAGTCATAGGACTATCGAGACAGGGCATCGATACTCCAGAGTAGACTAGTGTATGCGCTTCTCATCCCAGCGGGGGAGATAGTCTGTCCCACAGCCGTCAGTACGTCGTACTTGAGATAGTATATGGGTGCTCGTTAGGTTACGAGTACACTGGACAGGACTCGTCGGGAACTGTTGGTTGGTATTATACCTATCGTCAGTTATCAGTTCCCAGATGACATGAGTACAGCTTAGTCCGCTGACTTGACACTGTTACTTCGCCTCGAGTGTGTTCCCACTGTACTTAGATTACTACCCTAACACGGCTCAAAGGAGTCGTGCAAACAGGTAGTAGTTGGGTGCAGTCCCGAAGCACTTGGAGGCAGTGACGGTTAGACAGGATTTGTCTCTCCCGGTATTAGGGGTTGACATCGCGCTGTGTCTAGGAAAGCCATTACACAAGTAGTCCCGGGCCAGGGCAAGCGAGATATACTGGTAGGTTTCCAGTGTTATCTCAGGGTGTTCTGGGCTACACTCCAACACGACTTGTACCGCTATTAGGGGACTGACGTTCACCGCCCCCCAAGGCCCTCCATGCGATGTATCAGACGAACAGACCGGACTGTACGGAGATTGTCACATACAGGCTCAGTAGGAGTTCGGATGGGTTTACCTCATCGGCCTTCTTATCGACATCTACCTGGGGACCGTTACGTATAGCTAGTGCCGCTTGCGGTCTGTGGTTAAACCTACTGCCAGCGTAGTGTCGAGTCTTTAGAATCCCACACAGAGAGTTTCCCTGCATTGAGCGAAATGTGTAGAGGCCGTATGGTTTTACGGCAGGGCTACGATCACTTACGTGCACTTGTGTGCGTATGCTGTTCGGGCAGGCAATACTAGTAGGCTTTGGTTTAAGCCAGATCCTAGTATTGCGCAGATGGATTTGATTTGTCTTTTGCGCATTCGCATTCTACGGAATGCGGATGCGGGTGTGTATACACAGTTTTGAGGAGCGATGATGGAGGAGGTGCCCCATTAGGGTTTTGGCAGATGGTTCGGCCAAAACCGTAATGTGACACACTCATTAGGGTTTTGACAATTCGTTTGGTCAAAACCGTTATGAGCCGGAGACATTGTTTACTAATCCTTTTAGTGATAGATTAGTGATGGCTAATTGCATTGACCATTTGACCACTTGACCTCTCTTGACTTTGTTGACCCATTGACCGTGTTGACCATTGACCTTCAAGAGAGATCCACACTCTTCTTTCATTTTCTTTTTAATTCTTGAGTTATGACAATAGTCAATTCAATGTGCCATCAACTCTATCATGATAGGATTAGTAATGATGATTTTAGTGTATTATTGCAACCATGGTTCATTTCATTTTGGCTTAATCTTTTTCATTATTCTCTTCTCATTCTTTCTCTTGAAGTGAGAAGAAAAAGAAAAGCTCCATGGTTGCTAAGTTTCTCCTTCTTCTTCCTCCTCTTGATCTCATCTTTTGATTTCATGTGTTGAGAGAAAAAGATCCTACAAAGACAAACACATCCATACATCTCCTCTACACATCCTAGGGCTTCTTGACTAGCAATCTCTTTGCCCTAGTTGCCTCGGCTCGAGGTGGAGCTCGGTGTACATCTCTCGGATGGATCGTCTTCGACTCAAAAAGGCCGCGGAGGTGCCCAAGGTCCGGATCGACGCTTGGAGCTTGGATAGACAAGCGGGACAGCGGAATGAAGACCCGAAGGACCGGTTTCATGAGGTATACATTCTACAGCAT
Organism: Agapanthus africanus; assembly: GCA_030015575.1. Classification (NCBI taxonomy): domain Eukaryota; kingdom Viridiplantae; phylum Streptophyta; class Magnoliopsida; order Asparagales; family Amaryllidaceae; genus Agapanthus; species Agapanthus africanus. The sequence goes on from CM057346.1 coordinate 368,914,500, forward strand.
ATTAGATAAAAGCTCTAGTAGTTTACTGGTTTCTAGTTTAGCCAAGATCCTTGCTTCTGAGTCCATGTTGCCTTGCGCCAAATTTTTGTATTTCGCCGTTTCCGCCTCCCCGTAAGAACCGGGGTGAGCAACGTGGACTTACAACCTATACCGGTAGGACAGTCTTACTTGAGATGATAATATGCTATCTGGTTTGCCTTTATCAGTCGTGTACAACTTTAGGTGACATAATCACTATTACACGTTGATAGAGCCCTTAGGATCCTGCTTGACTACCAACAGTATGATGGCGATCATATACGTGAGAATTGGGTAGTCCATAAGCACATCCTTAAAAGTGGTCCCTAGTCGTGGGAGTTTCGAAACAGGGCATCGATACTCCGGAGTAGATTAGTGTATACAGTCTAGACCCCGACGAGAGGCGGTGGCCGGTCTCACAAGCCACTAGTGTCATTTGGATCACCTAAGATGTATACAGGTGCTCATTCGGTTATGAGTACACCGGACAGGACTCGCCGGGAACCTGCTAGTTGGTATTATACATATCGTCAGATAGCAGTTCCTTGGTGACATGTGTACAGGTTAGTTCATCGACCTGAGGTCGTCATTTGTCTCATGTGAGTTCCCACTATGCTTAGATTACTACCCTACCACGGCATAAAGGAGTCGTGCAAACAGGTTTTAGTTGGGTACAGTCCCGAGCCACATGGAGGCAAGTGAGCGGATCGGCAGAGGATTCGTCTCTCCCGGTATTGGGGGTGAGATCGTGTTGTATCTACGAGAGCCATTACACCTAGTCATTGGCCAAGGAAGGTGAGAATTACTGGTAAGTATTCCAGTAGTTTCTCAGGGTGTTCAGGGCTACTCTCCGACACGACTTATATCGCTATTGGGGGTCTGACGTTACCAGCCCCCTAGGCCCGATATGCGATACTCATAGACGAACGAACCGGACTGTATGTATATTGTCACTGATAGGCTCGGTAGGGTTCCAAGATGAGTTCGCTCATCAGGCTTCCCTTTCGGTCAGTACATCGGCAGCCGTTACGCACTGCTAGTGCCGCTGACGTGCTTGTTGTTAAACCCACTGCTAGGGTATTGAAGAGTCTTTAGAGTCCCCCACAGATAGTTTCACAAGTTCGGGCGAAACGTTGTAGAGGTCGTATGGTTTTATGGCACGGTTCGAAAATGCACGTGCACTTGTGCACGTGTCATATTTCGGACAGATAATACTGTTAGTTATATGTATGCCCTAGAGGCCATTACTATACATGAGATGTATATTGTAGTGGATGCTTGAACATATATAGGGAGGACTTTCTTGCTCGACATGATACTATGCTATCTGGTTACTCATTACCTTAACGTGTATACTGATTGTCTCTCTGTTACATGTTGGTAAAGCCCTTAGGATGTGTACTTGACTACCTGGACTATGATCCGGATCGTACTGGTGGGGACATGGTGGTCCATAAGTACATCCTTCAAGGTCCCTAGTCGTGGGTGTATCGAGACGGGGCATCGATATACCAGAGTAGACTAGCGTATACCTTCTCGACCCGTACAGATGGGCGATGGATGATCCCATATCCATTGGTGCTTGACATCAGAGATGATATACGGGTGCTCAGTAGAGACTGGGTACACTGGACGGACTCGCCGAGAACTCCCAGATGGTATTATACCTTACGTAAGATGGCAGTTCTCTGGTGACACTGGTACAGGTTAGTCTGTAGACCCGAGATCGTCATAGAGTCTTATGTGATTCCCACTGTGCTTTGATTTCCACCTTACCACGTCCAAGAGGGCGTGCAAAATGGAGGTTTTTGGGTACAGTCCCGAGTTACATGGAGGCAATGAGCGATAGGAGTGGTTTCGTCTCTCCCGGTATTGGGGGTTGATGTTGCGCTATGCTCGATTGGCCGTAACAGGGAATTCCCTGGCCAGGGCTGGTTTAGAGATTTACTGGTAAGTGTTACCAGTAGTTTCTCGACCCGTTATGAGCCTCATATCGGCATGACTTATCGGTTATTGGGGTCTGACGTTTACCACCCCTAGACTTGATATGCGACATATCAGACGAGGAGATAGGACTGTATGGTAGTGTCACTGTCAGGATTTTTGCAGGAGTTGGAGCGGGCTTGCTTGCTGATCTTCTGATCGCTCAATACCCGAGTAGCCGTTACGTCCAGCTAGTACCGCTGACGGCTTATTGGTGCTTGATATGATCATCACCTACTGCCGGCGTATTAACGAGTCTTTAGAGTCCTACATAAAGGTTGTACTAGATCAGGCAAAATGAAATAGGAGCGCATATGTGATATGTGCGGGACCGAGAATAATGCGTGTATGCGATAACGTATTCTATTCTCGCGAGTTTGTGTCGATCGATTATATGCGATATAACCAAGTTATCGAATCAAGGGTTGATTCGATAAGTCGATACATTGGATGTTAGTCGGTTATATGTGATATAACCGGATTATTAAGTCAAGTGTTGATTTAATAATTTAGTGTATAATTGTATATATGATATACTAATTTAAATTAACTAACATTGGTTCACTTAAGCATTTATTTTTTCTCACTTGTGCACAAGTTAATATATATGTGATAAATATTTATTAGTGTACAAATTGTATCATGGTTGTTGATACAACTATCATGGGTGTAGAAGACTTATACCATACTAATTATATTTGTTAGGTTTTAATATTTAAAGTAATTCTAAAACAAATGGATAATGAGCATAAATGCATGAAGATTCATGAAGCTTTTGTTTGCATTTGACTTAGTCCACTAGTTTTGTTTTACTTAAGATATTAGTTAACCTAATGATTGTTTGAATTCTTGTTTGTGTAAATCAAATCAAATGATCCCCGGCAACGACGCCATTTGATTGAAAAGACGATTTCGGATTGTGTAGTATGAAAATTGTATAGAATTCACAAGCAAAAATTATTTGACCGCAATCAACTACGGTGTCGGATGTAGATTGTTAGTGAGTGCGGATCGTCCACAGGGAAAGTGTAATCATTCGTCTTTTGAATTAGATGAATTGAAATTTTAATGAAAAGAAAACAAACAATTCATGATTTGAAATTGATGTTCAAGAATTAGAAAAATCTAGATCTAATAACAAGAAAAAGATAGAATCAAGAATTGATAGTTTGTTGATTTTTCCAAACCAAATATCAAGAATCGAAATGAGGCTCGTAGGAATCGATCGGATCTATAGATGTGATGTAATCTTACAATTACGTATTCTTATCCTTCGATGAATTGATACTAGATCGACGATGATCGACAAGAATTAGGGATTTCTAGTGAAACTAGGGTTTCATCTTATCCCTTGTTCTTTCGTCGATATCATTCACATTCTAGCCTCTAGTAAATTCAAGAAACGATCGTAGATCCCTAATTTCGAGCGATCACAATCAAGAAAGTATCGCAACGAAACTAGGTCATCGATTCGTGAACTTGCTAGGGTTTACAAAGCTCATAGGACTTAAAAATCGTATTAAGATTTGTTACATCATCTTTCTATTGATCGTCTCGGCTCCTTTACGAGCGCCGTTTTACTCAAACATCACAACAAGAACAACAATTACAAATTGAGATCTAATCATGATGCAAGAATTAAAAGAAAGCAAGATTAAAGAATTTCACCTTTTATTTATATCAACAATTTCGTTACAATCGCTCAAGAACTACAAGAGGAAGAACTCGATCGTCGATTTGGCTTCGCTCGTCTCCTTGAGTCGCGGATCGTCTTGGATCACTTGCCCGATTGAAGATCGGCTCGGCACCTAAAAGGTTGAAAGCTTCTCACTTGATTTGGTACTCGGGATCTTGAATTTGGAGTAGAATAAGGGTTAGGGTTTCGTACAAGCCTTGTCACTAGACTTGTGGAAGAAGATGATGTAAGAGGGAAAGAATAATGAAGATTATTGAACTAGCTAACTAAAGATTTGCTAACTAAAGATGGAACCCCCTCAACCCTTAGATCTAGGTTCCTATTTATAGTCATCAAAACCCTAGATCTAGGATTTGAATTTTATGTTTCCCTCCAAAAGTTTGTTAGATGAAATTTGAATTTCCTTCCAAAAGGTTGTTGAGGAGAAGCTTCTAGATGTGATTAGTTAGGAGGGAGCTTCTAGAAGAGGTTAGTTAGGAGCTTAATTAAGATTAGCCATGCTTAATGATCTTTGCTGATCTGGCAGTAGCTTCGAGGTTCTTCTGGAATTTGAGGCATCTTAAATGAATGTGGGCCTCGAGAGATGAATTGTGGACTAAAAATAGAATGATGATCTGACCAAACCGCCGTGGAACCGCGGCGCAAGCCGGCACCCGCCGCTGTTCCGCGGCGCTTTTGAGGCCTTATGGCTTGTAACTTCTTCTGGTGCTTTGGGATGACAATTGGGCCTTGTTTTGATATGTTGAATTGTGTAATTCCTTCTGGATTGCTACCAGATCTCAGGTCTTTGAGTTGGCGTAATGTTTGATCAGCAAAATGACAATTTTGGCTTTTCTTCCGGATTATCCTGCACAGATCTCGAAACATGTGTTGCGCAATATAGGGATGATGCGATGCCATGAAATGCAGTCAATTTCCTTAGAAATGTCGGTTTTAGAGTCTAACACATGCAATCTGATATTTAACGACTGATTTGCTAATATGTGAAATATGAATACCGAACACTTCTAAATGAGTGCAAAAGATAGGGAAATTGCCGGTTAAAAGATGCAATATTTTCGACTGATCAAATTCCCCCAAACTTAATTTCGATCGTCTCGAGCGAACTTTTTATTAAAAAGAGAAGGAGAAAATAAAGAAAGAGAAAAACTGACTAGCACACTTTCGTAGGCAACACGATTGCACTGAGCACGTGCAACAAGCCTTTAAACCTCTAGGTGTCCATAGTAGGAGGAGTGTTGTCTCCTGAGGGTTTTCAGCGGATTGCACCCACAAAATCCAATAATAAAAGAAAGATCATGAATATTACATTTAAAGGCAAGAATCGTAGAAGAAAAGCTTTGAAAATTAGGGTTTCCAACGAAGCTAGCTTTTCGGTTATCATGAGCCCTATCTTAATGGTCATGAAAAGATGTCAGAAATCACGTCCTCCCTCAATAAATCATCATCTTATTCGTCATTCCTATCTTTCTTCCAAACATTGATCATATCACCCTGCATGTGTGTAAAGGGCATCCCTACACCCGGAGAATTCAATTCAAGCTATCATACTCTTGCCCATCAGCCTCAGTACTTTTTAATTAATGAATATTTCGATGAGATTGCTCACACACTTTCATGGGACCGTTAATACTTTTTGAGGTACTAACCGACCGATTACTCATGTGCTTGCTTATTTGGTGTATTTTTCTCGTCTTGCACCACCTAAGGCATAGCAGTAACTCCCAGACCAGTTGGCCTTAGGGCACTAGGTGAAGAAGCACCCTCGCTATACATTTTTATTGCCCTCGGTGATAACAAAACCAGTGTCCATTTTTCTCACCACTTTATATATTTTTTTATTCACTTTTTTTTTATTTCCTTCATACATCGGCTTTAAGACAAGAGCATTTCAAGGTATCCTCTACTATCCCAGGCTTCAAGACGTGAGTAAGTGCGAATAGCAGGGTAGCAACGTTCAAAATGTTTGGCTTCCAGAATAGAAACTATTTTTCAGACTTATTTTTATTCTCAGATTAGTGACGTCTTTCATCTTACTAACCCTTGGGACAACGGCTCATAACTACTTATTACTAGTTCGTATAAGAAAACATCTAATTTTCTTGGTTTTCTTAAATTTTTCTAATCTCATGGATGTAATTTTTCACTATCTAAACTTTTATTATCTTATTTATGTACAAAAAATATTTTTTTATCTTTCAAAATTTTTTAAATTTTTATAGGTTTTCAAAAAATGTTTTGTGCTTATGCAAAGTGATATGCAAATGATGCGAAAATAAGCACAAACCTCCCCCAAACTTGTTTTCAACAGTGTCCTCACTGTTGCCATCTGCTAAATCTCGAAAAAAACCTGTAAACTTGGGAGGAAATTATTAGTGGGGGCAAAATATTTAAGTGAAGAACCTCCCCCAAACTTATTTTTGGCTCAAAATTTTGTAAATATTTTCTTTCCAAGAGCCAGAAAAAATGTCCCCCCCCAAACTTGAGTTAAGCAATGTTATTCTTTGAAAATCATAGAGGGGGTCAAAAAAATCATTGGTCGATGCTAAGCTTTGCAAAGACCGTAGGTCAACACCAATCATTCAAAAATTTTATTAATGCCGTACTCTGGTTGGTGGAAGAAAAAGTGGGGAAAGGTTAAGTGGTGGAATAGAATGTGTGTGCGTCTCGTTTTGGAGAGACGATGCAGTGAATGTGATGGATTACTCGCATTCTTTTTACAATTCAGAAGAAGGGGTGGAGGTTCAATTTCCTTGATTGGCAGATGAGTCATCTCAACACCCATGTCATTCAAAAATGCGAGTTCATCAGCGAAGATCTCCTCAAAAGTTCCATCAATACCCCGATGAATAATGTCATCACAAATCGCGGGGTGATCTTCAGACTCTAAGAACAGTTCATAATCCGTGTTAATTGTTGACCCGGACAACTCGGTGGAAGAGTCCGTATATGTATGATACATAGCTGGGTCAAACAACAACATATAAAAAGAGTCAAGATCAGTATCAGGAGGATCATCTAATTCGCTGCTGTCGACATCCATTAAGTCGACAGAACATACCTGAGCAGTAGGTTCGGAGGGTACACTTCCCAACTTGTAAATGTTCAGCTCTATTGACCTATTCCCGAAAGATAGGGTCATAGAGCCATTACGACAGTTGATGATAGCGTTGGAAGTGGCCAAAAAGGGGCGACCTAAAATCACTGGAATTTGATTCCGTGGGTTCGCTACAGGCTGTGTATCAATTACAATAAAGTCCACAGGGAATATGAATTCCCCGATTTTTATTAACACATCCTCCAGTTCACCCCTAGATTTGGTGATTGATCGGTCAGCCATCTGGAGAGTGCAATTGGTTGGCTTCAACTCTCCGATCCCTAATTGCTCATAGACTGAGTATGGAAGCAAGTTAAGACTAGCGCCAAGGTCTAGTAGAGCACGGTTGATGTGTTTTTCCCAAATAGAAACGGAAATAGTAAGATATCCAGGATCCTTACGTTTCCTCAGTAATTGTTGGGGGAAAGCCGTGTCTATTGTTTTTTCCATGAAAATCTTCTTGGGCACTTGAGTCTTCCTCTTCCTGGTGCAAAAGTTCTTAAAAGTTTTCGCATAGGACGGAACTTGTTGGATGGCATCTAGGAGAGGGATGTTGGTGTTAACTTGCTTAAAAATGTTCATAATCTTCTCCATATGTGGACTCGGTGTGTTAGCCCTTAACCGATTAGGATAAGGTGCTTTAGCAACAAGTGCTGGGTCTATCATAGGAGAAGGAAGTGGTGGTAGACATGATCCTAAAAGAGGAGTGGGGATCGTCTGTGGAGGAGTAAAAGAGGTAGGCTGAAGTGGCGAGCCTTTTGGGAAACGAAGAATAGGTTCGGAAGAAGGTGGTGGGGTAGAAGAACAAGGATCAGAACTAGAAGTGTGTGTGTGAGGAAAGGTCTCAGCCGGGGTATCATTGATTGATTTATCAGTATCATCAAACTCTTCCCCAACTTGATTGTCAAGCACTTTTCCAGATCTCAACGTGATTGCATCCACATGATGTGAATAGCTAGGATTAGGTAAAGGTTGAGATGGAAGTTTCCCTTTCCCTCTTGCACGCATTTCGGTTTTTAGTTGTGCAATTTTTTCTTCCATCGATTTGATATTCTCATTTTGAGAGACAATGATCTTTATCACATTGTCGACGGAAGATTGCAAACTTGCCGTCCCTTGGATGGATTGTTTCATGAAAGTATCCAAGGTTTGTGCTAGTGCAAAGGTATTATCTGTACCGGTCAATTGCAAAGGACTAGACGGTGCAAAAGTGTTGGCCGGATTTTGAAAGTTTTGTGCTTGGAAGGGGTGCTGACTCAATTGAAGTGGTGGTTGCTGTTGTGGTGGAGGGACCCTTTGGAAATGATTCGTGTTTGGAACCGTGTTTTGAGATTGGGATTGGTTCCAAGCAAAGTTAGGGTGATTCCTCCAACCCTGATTATATGTGGAGAAAGATGGATTGTTTCTAGGTCTTTGAAATGCGGCATTGGTATGCTCATGACCTTGAAACGGACATTCTTCCGTCAAGTGAGACGGATCATAACAGCAGCCACATACAGTTTTGGAGAGTGATATCTGACTTAGGGCGGCTAAAAATTTGTTTTCCATAGTCTCAAGTTTCTTTTGCATAGCCGAAATGTCATCTCTAACTCCTATGGAAATATCATTGCCATCCCTAGACGATTGACTCACACCCTCCCACTGTAAAGATTTTTATGCTAAATCTTCTAGAAATTTCCAGGCTTCCCCATCATCTCTGGTCATGAAGTTGCCTTGACACATGGATTCAAGGGTCTGTCTCATGTTAGGATTAATGCCCTCATAAATGATTCGGCACAGTTCCCATCTCAGGATGCCGTGATGTGGACATTGGAATAACAGATCCTTGAAACGTTCAAGACATTTTGAAAATGGTTCATTTGGAAGCTGGGTGAATTGATAGATTTCGCTACGGACTCGAGCTGTTTTATGATGTGGGTAGAATTTCTTAGGGAATGCTTTGACGAATTCTTCCTAATTTGAAATGGAATGTGCGGTAGTATTATATAGCCACTTCTCGGCTAAATCGCACAAAGTGAATGGCGGAAGACGAAGACGCATAGCATCCACAGACAGCTGTGAGGTACCCATCATCGTGCATACATTTTCAAATTTCGTGATAAACACGTATGCGTCCTCAGACTCGAGACCGTGAAATTTTGGTAGAAGGTTGATGTTTTGGGGTTTTATTTGAAAATTTTCCCCGTTGGCTGGTGGAATGGAAAGACAAGTGGAAAGTGGACCTCGTGTAGGATAGCATCTCTCCTGGAGAGAGATGCGAGGTGGATTCTGCGCACCAACGGACGGCGGCAAGGTAGTGGAAAAGAAGTTCGATGGAGACGGATCCATCGATGTGGGTGTGGTGGTGGGTAAAGGAAAGGTAAATGTAGAAATACCGACTTTAGGGTCGATCAAGGAACGCGGACTTAACGGGCACTAGAATCCCGTGTCCAGCCTATCTTGCACTAAAAAGGGTTAGTACAAGTGGCAGCGTGAATTTATAATTAGGGGAATGATGAAAGAATGCGGTGTTTGTTTTGAAAAATTGGACGGATTTTTGAAAAAAATGATGTAACGCAACAAATGCAACACACAAAACCCTAATTCTATTGGTCACCTAGGTCATGCTCTAGACCGCTCCTAACTGCCAAAAGACAAGTCACAGGATAAATCCTCTACTGCCTTTTTGTCCCCCTGTGGCCAGGTAAGTGCCAGGTAAGTGGGAAGGTACTCCACTACGTAAGTAGTGGGCCTAATTAATAACCACTAGCCTTCGACACACTTGCCTTAGACACCACAAGAAAATGCGGATAAGCAATGAATTACCCACGGCCTTCTTCTGTCCTAAGTGAGCGCGACGGTCCTTAGAGTCATCTCAAGATATTTTTTAGTTAATGAGGGTAAATGCGGATGCAAGTTTTGCTATTTTCGGGGCTTAGGAAGGGTAATGAAATCCCCACCTAATCTGGATTTGGTCTTTGCCCCTTAATATCCATATTAATATGCAAACAACCAAAAATCAAAACACGTACAATTTAATTTTGCTTTTTGCGCGGCGCTGCGATTTTTGCAAAGAAACCTGCACAAAATGTTAGTTGGAGCTAAAAATAGGAGAGAGGAAAAGGTAAGAAACTTACAGAGGAAAATTGACACAGGGAGGGCTTCAAAATGCCGCGGAAACGCCGCAAAATGGGTGTATTTGCCGCGGAATCGCGGTCTCTTGAAGGGATCTCTGCAAAAAAATTTTAGGATAATGCTTCTGTTGCTCCCCTTAGCTCTCTAGAATATTCACAAAAATTTTAACCAAGCTCCAATGATTCCAGATTTCCTCGCAATCAAATCACAACACACGTATTAGGATTTGTGCGAGTTTAGATCTAACAATTTAGATGGAATAAACTTTTCAACTTCAAATTTCAAAATACGAACAATTAGCGCACTATCCCCGGCAACGGCGCCATTTGATTGTTTGAATTCTTATTTGTGTAAATCAAATCAAATGATCCCCGGCAATGGCGCCATTTGATTGTAAAGATTTTTAGGATGTGTATGTTGGAAAATTGTAAAGAAATCACAACCAAAAATTATATTTGACCGCAATCAACTACGATGTCGGATGTAGATTGTAAGTGAGTGCGGATCGTCCACAGGGAAAGTGTAATCGTTCGTCTTTTGAATTAGATGAGTCAAAACTTTAAAGAAAAGTGTAACGTTTTGAAAATCGTTTCGGTGAAATTTCGAAAAAACGGTAAAATAAGGGGGTTTCTGTAAAAAGTCAAAATGCAAATATTTTTATTATAAAATTAAATATACATATTCTAACTATGTAATTGCTAGTATTTGGTGTTTATTGAGCCACTGCTGAAATTTCAAATTTTCTGAAAATTTTTCCGAAATTAATTATTTTAATATTATTTTAAGCCGGTAAGAAAATACATTAAATTACCGATAAATACAAATTTAAATGGGCTAATTTTAATCTTTAAAATCATGTTAATTAAAATATAGTTGTAATATAATTTTTTAGTATTTTATTTCAAGTTTTAATTGATTTATTATATGGAAAACAAAAATATAGTTATTTTGAACTAAAACTTGCAAATATGGTATTGTGGGGGGTCTTTTTGCATAGAATTTTTTTGTAAAGTCTCTCACACTCACCCTCACTCCCGTTGGCCGGCCCCACACTATTGTAGCAGCCGAAGAATTTTATTTCCCTCTTTTTGACCTTAAATCATGTGAGAAATGGGTTAAAATAAGGTTTTTATATATAGTAAAGTAGGTGGGGGTATTATGGTAATTTGGGAGGGGCTTTGACTTGGATTCTTTTCCACAACTCCCCTACACCTCTCCCCACTCCCTCCTCAGCCGAAATTCTGCTACAACAGCCCCCATCTTTTTCCCCCATTTTCCATCTCTTTTGCTTTAAAAATTGCCTCAAAATCTATCAAATAAATCCCAAAATCTAAATCCAACTCCTACCCATTTCTCATTAGCCAAACTTACATGGATCTAGGAGCATGGAAGCTACTTTTGGAGGCTAGAATTTGCATGCTAGATCCTTGATCTTATGAGGTATAAATCAAGACCTTTTGTTAAATTGTTGTTTGAATACCTTAAATCAAGCATTATTAGTTATTAATTTGGGTTTAATTGTATGTTTGGAAAAACTTAGTAAGGGTTTATGAAATTCAAGTTAGGTTTTTGTCTATGTAATTGTGGTTGCAATTGTAGTTCTTCATATTGTGAAATGAAAACCTAATCAAATTTCTAGTTGCAAATTGTTAGTTTGGAATTGTAATATTTAAGCTATATTGCTAGCTAGGTTTTTGTAAACCATGAATTTGATTATGAGAAAAATATAATTAGGTTTTTTCATGACTTCATTAACATTATTAAGTGTATTTTAATACTTTAGTTCATGAAAATCCAAGCTAGATTGTAGTTTGTGCATTTTGCTATAAAATTGTTAAAATTGGTTAATATTGCAAACTAGGTTTTTGAAATCGAATTAAATTGTGGGTTTAAAATTTACGTAATGGTTTCTATGGCATAATTAAGATATTAAGTTATCATCTTGGTCACTAGAATTGTTAAAACATCATGTTTTGTACAAAAACGGCGAATTGTGCTTGCTAGATTTTCGGAAAAATGACCTTTTAGGTGAAATTAGGGTTTTTGTGAATTTTAACCTATTTTATATTAAAATTAGTGTTCGTGAATGTGCAAATGAGTGTGTTGGGAGTTTTCTCGATGGTTTGGCGTTTGTACGCCGACGTCGAGGGTTTTTGGGTCGATTTGCGAAAGCAACCATAGGTTTTGACCTATGTGGGATTCGTGCGTCGTTTTGGTCATGAGTCGGATTTTAATGCGGTATGGTGTGTTATGATATGTAGGTACCCCATGTGGACTTCGAGACGACAAGCAAGCGCGTGGCAACATCGGCACCGGCGAACGAGGACCAGGTGAGTAGATTTATATCTACGGGGAGAAGTCGGGTGGATGGTGTATAGCACCCCCGCAGTCCGTGGTGGTGTATACGGATGCGTATACACACCAACAATTAGTATATGTTATTTGGGATTAATAACGATGTTAGGATGGATATTGGTGTGTTGGATTACTTTAGTGTTGCGAACCCTAGGGTAGTGTTGCACTACACATACACACATACATACTTGCATACATTCCTTTTTATATGTGCTCATGAGATTCTTTATAGTTATGTGTTCACATGGGTATGGGACTATGTGTTCACATACGGATTTGAGGATGATACTTGGGATTGAGCTGAGTCGATGAGATTTGTTTTGTGGTTGTGATATCGGTGATATGGCAGAATTCGTACTTGAGGTACGTCCTTGTGTTATAGCGGATCTTGGGGCGGCGATACGGGTGAATAGTGTTATAAATAAAAAGTGTGTTTTTTCCCATGATGTATGAGTCGTCCACCATGAGTTTGCTGATGGATTTCGAGACCCGATTCGAAGAGACGGATGAACCGTTTCGGGTACATGGTGGACCCGGTAAGGTACCCCGGGGCAAGAAGCGCGTGATGATGACGATGTGAGCCTGGCAGGGGAGCACTACCTACCGGTGATTTTACCCGACGCGTCGGATATCCGGAGGATACCGTCGTGGTCTTGAGATGGATGGTAGGGGCCGGTCTGGACTGACGGCGCCCTAGATATTGTGATTGAGACATTGAGATTTCGAGATATTGAGGTACAGAGACTGTGATACTGAGATATCGAGATATTGGGATTACGTTTTGTGCCGATGCTAGGCACTGTTTTATGCTGATTTCATTATGATACCTCATTTTAAAAATACAAAGGAAATCTCACTAAATTATGAAAACAGTTCTTCATTTACATGTATTCTATTTTCATGCATTCATACCTCATTCATATGATATATTGCTACTTGAGGCACTGATAGGGCACATGAGATTACACTCGGGTTAGATATTTACTCTAGCCTTGTTATAGGCTACGTGTTATTCATATATTTGAGGATATATTATGATCATTGACCTAGGTTGCGTTATTTATGCGATTTCTGTGCGTAGATATTTTTCTATTCGCGAGTTGGCAACTCACCCCCGTTGTGCCCCAGTTTCTTGCAGGTTTGCCGTACAGGTTTCATTACGGCTTTGCGGGCATAGTTTCCTTCGGGTGATTTGCTAGTAGGTGGGTTTACTTGTATCGTACCCCCATTATATATCTTGTATATCATTATTCTGTTGTATCTAGAAGTTCCATCAACCAAATATGTATTTATTTGAGATAGAGACCAGTGATGTTTATTCTTTCGACCTTAGAGTCGCACGTTGTATTTATGTGGTTTTCTTGTGGTTTTTGAGTTTCCTTTTGAATTTTGATCCTCGCCCTTGGCGTTGTATATTATATTGCTTGTGTGGTTGTGACCGTCGATTGACGAAGAGCTAGCTCCCGCTTGGGGATTCCTTTTTATTGATTTCGTATACTATTCATGTTGTATCCCATTTGGGGGCCAGTATTTTCAAAGGAGACTCTGCCGAAATTTTCGGGAAATTTTTGATGTTTTTAAAACCGCCTAATTCGGCTTATGCTATTGAAACTACTTGCTTTAAGTTGGTTTTTCCTGCACTCTACATCTTTCTTGGTTTGGAATTCTGGGTTTTCGGTTTACTTAGATTACGCACGCCTCGAGACGTTCGTAGTTTAAGTGCCGGTCATGTTCCGTACTTTCGGGTCGTGACAAAGTTGGTATCAGAGCGTTAGGTTTTACCTTCGGAGCGTAGGATGACCCTTGGTTGATGGAATAGGTGGCTAAAGTAGAGTGACGTACCGTGGGTATGTTCCGCGGCATATTTACGATACGCTACTCCACTTAAGAAGCCTTAGGATGTACATTTCTTTGCTCAGTATTATATTCATTCCGATCTAGCCTCATCAGTACCGGTTATGGTTTTGCTGCCACGATTACGGGCAGGGAGAGCTACGGCTAGAGTTGCGGTCAGCCCGAGCTCGTCACGAACGAGGACTGACCAGGGCGAAATTCCGGCGACACTCGATTGCGGAGATGTGTTTTTTTACTGTGTTTCCGCGCCACGAGCGTTTGGCGGATCGCCTTTATGAGATTTCTCGGACGTGCCGATCAGTATCAGAGGATTGGGCCACTGACAGAGGCCAGCCAGATTTTGATGACCGTTGGTGTGTTGCTTATCCATGATGGTCGAGGCACTGTTCAGCGTGCAGACGAGCGAGCCAGTTATTGCTGCGAACGACGAGATATTGCCCCAGATGCTGGCGTTAGTGCAGAACGAGTTGTACTAAGAGATGATAGAAGGTCGCTAGTCATCGAGGATGAATGACTAGGACATGTGGATCGTTCGCCTACCCCGATGCGAGGTCATCAGATAGATTGATTCCAGCTAGAGACGACTTCACGCGGAGACGTTGGGAGTCGACAGAGACGATCGAATATCAGAAACCTATTATTCCAAGTTTAAGGTAGTCGGAAAGACATGCAGGCAATTCTATGGTCCCTCTAGAAGAATGAAACCCTAACTCGACTTAATGACCGTGTGAAAGCCTTTGAACCTTCGGGTTTGCGGCAGTTCTACGACGCCATTAGTGAGGCTTGGGTTTGCCCTTCTACGGCTGGACCACCGATGCTGTGGTATGTACTCGATACTATTAAACTGTGCCCAAGATGTTGAGCTCTTGGGGGATTATGAGGTTTTGACGACTCGATCGGATGGCTCGACTTAATTCGGATGCTAGGTGGTGAGATGCATTTCTTGGGAGACTCCAGATACGAGGATAGCCGTTGGAGCTCAGTCCATCCAGTCGCGACGAGACGAGTCCAAAGAAGACGACATTAGAGGAAAGTGAAGTAAGAGGTTCGTACCAGATCTAGATGAGATGACGTTCCACTCCGCCGACATCAGAGATGTGATGCGCATGCCGAGGCATGGTACTTGGATTTACCTTCCAGAAGGAGTCATGATGAGTATGCAGCCGTTCTGGAACGAGAACAGATCTAGTAAGGAATGATGACTTTCGGATAGTTCGGCAGAGGCGAGATTTGGGAGAGACCTCGACAGGACCTTTCTGGGACAAATTACGAGAAGACTTGGACCCAGGAGTGGTCGTGTTACGCACACCAGCAGGCCAGAGTTCATGATCATCGACGAGACGTCCCACTAGTGACCGCGACAGTTGGCCCGAGATTCTTAGAGGATGCACTTGAGTGGTACTATTCCGCCATTATTGATTTCGATGTTTTGGGTGATTTATTCGCATGATTTGATTTTGATGATTGAGGATTTACGATCTTTGCACAGTGTTGCACTTGATATCGTTTTCGTGCTTGGTTTCACATGTTTGCGATTTTACGGTTTTAGACATTTGAGTTGATTTTGTGCGTATATACGCACACGATTTGGTTTTTGCACGCGGTATAGTTCATATATGCTTGCAGTGCAGTGTTACGTATGTTGTGCATTTAGATGCCCTGGACTTTGATTTCGATGGTGATGTTCGATATTTGTTTTGTGCACCTTGTGCACCTGATTTGATTTTGCGCATGTTCGGCACTTGATATTGGATTTCATGATTTCGTGCACGATGGATGCACCTGATTTGGATTTTCGCGCATGTTGGGCGCATGTTTTGAAGTGTGATTTTGGTGCACACCAGATGCACTAAATCGAGATTTTTCGTGCATGTCAGATGCACCTGATTTTGCTGTCAGGCACACATGTTGCCTATGACAGATGTTTCGTGCACACCCGATGCACTTAGATGTTGTTTCTGTGCATATGTATGGCACATATTTGGATTTTGATTTCCGTGCGCACAAGACGCACGTAGTATTCATACGCGTATTTTGGGGATTGATTTTTCTTATAGAGCAGTACGTTTTTATGATATTGCTATGTGTTTTCGTACTGAGCAGGACTAGTCAGAGGACAGTACCTGAATATATTTTACATGTATAGTTTCGAGTTATATCATATTGGTTTTGCTTTGGATTTGGTATTGATGTCTTCCCCATGACTCCGATGATTGCGGGATGCTTGACGGAGTTCTGGTTTGAGTTATATGCTCATTTTTCATGCGCATGCATTGCACTACGATTTGTTTTATGTATTTATGATTTCGGAGCCCCGGCGATTTGATGGTTTTGGCTGAAATATTTTAGTATTTGGGGGAAGTTTTAATTTAAATTCGGGGACTGAATTTCTTTAAGGGGGGAAGATTGTAACGTTTTGAAAATCGTTTCGGTGAAATTTCGAAAAAACGGTAAAATAAGGAGGTTTCTGTTAAAAGTCAAAATGCAAATATTTTTATTATAAAATTAAATATACATATTCTAGCTATGTAATTGCTAGTATTTGGTGTTTATTGAGCCACTGCTGAAATTTCAAATTTTCTGAAAATTTTTCCGAAATTAATTATTTTAATATTATTTTAAGCCGGTAAGAAAATACATTAAATTAGCGATAAATACAAATTTAAATGGGCTAATTTTAATCTTTAAAATCATGTTAATTAAAATCTGGTTGTAATATAATTTTTTAGTATTTTATTTCAAGTTTTAATTGATTTATTATATGGAAAACAAAAATATAGTTATTTTGAACTAAAACTTGCAAATATGGTATTGTGGGGGGTCTTTTTGCATAGAATTTTTTTGTAAAGTCTCTCACACTCACCCTCACTCCCCTTGGCCGGCCCCGCACTATTGTAGCAGCCGAAGAATTTTATTTCCCTCTTTTTGACCTTAAATCATGTGAGAAATGGGTTAAAATAAGGTTTTTATATATAGTAAAGTAGGTGGGGGTATTATGGTAATTTGGGAGGGGCTTTGACTTGGATTCTTTTCCACAACTCCCCTACACCTCTCCCCACTCCCTCCTCAGCCGAAATTCTGCTACAACAGCCCCCATCTTTTTCCCCCATTTTCCATCTCTTTTGCTTTAAAAATTGCCTCAAAATCTATCAAATAAATCCCAAAATCCAAATCCAACTCCTACCCATTTCTCATTAGCCAAACTTACATGGATCTAGGAGCATGGAAGCTACTTTTGGAGGCTAGAATTTGCATGCTAGATCCTTGATCTTGGGAGGTATAAATCAAGACCTTTTGTTAAATTGTTGTTTGAATACCTTAAATCAAGCATTATTAGTTATTAATTTGGGTTTAATTGTATGTTTGGAAAAACTTAGTAAGGGTTTATGAAATTCAAGTTAGGTTTTTGTCTATGTAATTGTGGTTGCAATTGTAGTTCTTCATATTGTGAAATGAAAACCTAATCAAATTTCTAGTTGCAAATTGTTAGTTTGGAATTGTAATATTTAAGCTATATTGCTAGCTAGGTTTTTGTAAACCATGAATTTGATTATGAGAAAAATATAATTAGGTTTTTTCATGACTTCATTAACATTATTAAGTGTATTTTAATACTTTAGTTCATGAAAATCCAAGCTAGATTGTAGTTTGTGCATTTTTCTATAAAATTGTTAAAATTGGTTAATATTGCAAACTAGGTTTTTGAAATCGAATTAAATTGTGGGTTTAAAATTTAAGTAATGGTTTCTATGGCATAATTAAGATATTAAGTTATCATCTTGGTCACTAGAATTGTTAAAACATCATGTTTTGTACAAAAACGGCGAATTGTGCTTGCTAGATTTTCGGAAAAATGACCTTTTAGGTGAAATTGGGGTTTTTGTGAATTTTAACCTATTTTATATTAAAATTAGTGTTCGTGAATGTGCAAATGAGTGTGTTGGGAGTTTTCTCGATGGTTTGGCGTTTGTACGCCGACGTCGAGGGTTTTTGGGTCGATTTGCGAAAGCAACCATAGGTTTTGACCTATGTGGGATTCGTGCATCGTTTTGGTCATGAGTCGGATTTTAATGCGGTATGGTGCGTTATGATATGTAGGTACCCCATGTGGACTTCGAGACGACAAGCAAGCGCGTGGCAACGTCGGCACCGGCGAACGAGGACCAGGTGAGTAGATTTATATCTACGGGGAGAAGTCGGGTGGATGGCGTATAGCACCCCCGTAGTCCGTGGTGGTGTATACGGATGCATATACATACGAACAATTAGTATATGTTATTTGGGATTAATAACGATGTTAGGATGGATATTGGTGTGTTGGATTACTTTAGTGTTGCGAACCATAGGGTAGTGTTGCACTACACATACACACATACATACTTGCATACATTCCTTTTTATATGTGCTCATGAGATTCTTTATAGTTATGTGTTCACATGGGTATGGGACTATGTGTTCACATACGGATTTGAGGATGATACTTGGGATTGAGCTGAGTCGATGAGATTTGTTTTGTGGTTGTGATATCGGTGATATGGCAGGATTCGTACTTGAGGTACGTCCTTGTGTTATAGCGGATCTTGGGGCGGCGATACGGGTGAATAGTGTTATAAATAAAATGGTCGACATGTGATCGTGATATGAGGCATGATATGCTAGGATATTGATATTAGGCCGTATCGGGCGATGTATACCCTTGATGATGCTATGTGCTGACGGTATCGGTTTGTACGAGATTGTCGATCTGTAGTCAGATCATGAGTATATTGAGGATATTAGTATTGTACTAGACATAGGTAAGTACCCTAGACTATGATCTTGAATAAAGAGGATACCAGAGGAATGGTGTGAGGAATATGATATTGACCCGTACCCAGATTTGGGGATGCCGTACGACGGATTTACGTACGAGCTATATCTTGATGATTGATCCGCACTCTTGACTTGGGATGGCTGATTGTAGATATGGTATCGGATATGATATTATTGAGGCGGGATCACCGACTAATATATATACAGGTATGTATATGGATCGACTCAGATGTTAGACGGTTTCCTTACCTGTAGTCCAGCTTGTTAGCTTAGCCCTTTAGTTTAGTTTAGTTGTTAGATTAGATTCGATTCTTACCTATTTCAAAAACTAACGAATCGTGGGTATTTTAAAAGACAGCCCAAGGGATCCTACGGATATTTCAAAAGACGTATCTTTTCATAAAAACACCGTAGCCCCTATTTTCAAAACCCCATGATTCGTGTTATTTCAAAAGGCACCATTTGTAGGACTTATATTAGATTAATGCAGGTTAGTTACAGTTGCGTCTAGTATTCAGCTCCCGCTTATTATTGTGGTTCGCTTCGCATCGCATACTTATGTTATAATTTCTTATTGCAATGTTGATATCATATTGTTAGGACACCAGCACCATTACCGATGATGCGTATGTACCACGTACACTTACTTGCCGGCTCACACACATCTTCATCGGTAATTGCCATGTCACGTACACCTTAGAAAATATTATTGCTTGACTTAGCTTGTTAGTTAGTAATTTGACATGATATTAGTGTGCCTGCCTTATATGCCAGCTGAACATTGTAGTTATTACTTGTCACTTCATGCATACTGATCAGTCGAAAATATTGCATATTTTAACCGGCAATTTCCTTATCATCTGCATACATATAGAAGTGTTCGGCATCAGTATTCTACATATTAGCAAATCTATCACAGATTATCAAATTACATGTACTAGACCTTAAAACCGGCATTTCTAGGGAAATTGACTGCATTTCATCACATGGCATATTTTCTATATCTTGCAACCCGTGTTTCGAAGTCTGTGCAGGAAAAGAGAAGCTTGCTCGATCATTACATTGCTCGACCATTACAATTGCTCGTAAACTCACTAAAATCAAATCTGGTATCAACACAGAAGGGAAATAGAAATTCAACATATCAAAGGAAGCTAACAACAGCAGCCCAAGACCACAGAAGAAGCCACCAAGCCCAAGCCTCCATGTTGGCCGCGGATCCGCGGCCAGAGCCAGCTTGTGCCGCGGATCCGTGGCTTATTGGTGACGTCATCAGCTACAAATTGCACCATAATGCTTCTGCCAGGGCCTACTGCTCATAAATGTATCTCAGTTTCCAGAAGACTCCAGGAACTTCTACCAGATCAGCAAACACTTTGAGCTTCACTTAATTAGCCTATTATTCTAGAACTTTCCCTAAACCCTAGCTTAAACCCTAAGCTAGCTCCTAACAAACTCCTTCTAGAAACTCCTCAACAAACTTTTGGAGGGAAAGTGAAATTCAAACTCAAACCTAGGGTTTGGGAGCTCTATAAATAAGACCCTAGGCTCATTATCCCGAAAGGATTCAACCTTGGGAATTATTCATCCAATTAGTGAATCTATCCCTTTCTTCATCTCCTTCTTCCTCAAGTCTAGTGACAGGGCTTGTAGGAAACCCTAACCCTAATTCCAATTGAAATCAAGAATCCCGAGTACCCATTAAGCAAGAAGCCCGACAACCTTTAGGAGCGGAGCCGATCTTCAACGGAGCAAGCGATCCGAGCCGATCCACGACTCATGAAGCCGAGCGACGCCCGATCAACAATCTAGATTCTTCTTCTTGTAGTTCTTGAAGCAAATGTAATCAAAATTGTTGAGATCAATAAAGGTGATATTCTTTTATCTTGTTTTCTTTAATTTCCGCATCATGATATCTTTACAATCTGTGAATCTTTTATGTGTGGTGATGTGTGAATAAAACTCCGCTCGTCGAGGAGTCGAGACGGTCAATAGAAAGATGATGTAACATAGCTTTAATCGATTCTTGATTCCTACAAGTTTTGTAAACCCTAGCAAGTTCAAGAACCGAAAACCCATTTTGTTTCGATGCTTTCTTGATTGACATCGTTCAAAATGGGGGAGTTAGGATCGTTTCTTGAAATTGCTAGAGGCTAGAATGTGAATGATATCGACAACAGAACAAGGGATAAGATGAAACCCTAGTTTCACGAGAAAACCCTAACTCTTGTCGATGATCATCGATCTAGTATCAATACTTCGAAGGACAAGAACACGATATCTTTAGATTACATCACGTCTATCGATCCGATCAATTCCTACGAGCCTCATTTAGATTCTTGATTGTTGATTGGAAATATTATCAAAACAACCGATTCTTGATTGTTTATAGTTTCTTGATTCTTGAGTAAAGAATAGTGACACTTGAATACAAATCATTCTTGAATCATGTTTTCTTTTATTGTTGCTTAACTTTTCATTTCAAACGTATCAAAATACAATTGAATCGTGCAATCCCTGTGGACGATTCGCACTCACTACAAACTACATCCGACACCGTAGTTTGATTGCGGTCAATATGAGTTTTTGATTATGATTTCTTTACAATTTTATACAAACACAACGGAAAAACTATCAATCAAAATGGCGCCGTTGCCGGGGATCGCGCTAATTCATTTACATTTTTAGTTTGAAGTGAAAGAATTATTACATTCTACTTCTTGAATTCAAAATTCGTACAAACTCTTACACGTGTGTTGTGATTGATTGCAAGGTGATCTGGAGCTTACTGGGAGTCTGGAAAATTATTTGGGATATACCACAGAGCTGGAGATAGCAACAGAAAGCATCTGTTAAAAAATTGTTCACTGTTCCCACAACCTGAGCGCGGAAGCGCGGCATTTAGGTGGTCATTGCGGCGGAAACGCGGCAGCATTGAAGGATCACTGAAAAATTTTCAGTACAGGTGATTTCTTGCTCTCTCCCCTCTTCTCTTTTAGCTCCAACTAACACCTTGCTGCAGGATTCTTTGCAAATAAATCGCAGCGCCGCGAAAGCAAATTAAATTTGTGCGTGATTTTTGTTTTCTTGGTTGTTTGCATTCTAATACGGAAATTTAAGGGGCACGGCCAAATCCAAATTAGGTGGGGATTTCATTACCCTTCCTAGGCCCCGAAAATCGCAAAACTTGCATCCGCATTACCCTCATTAACTAAAAGAAATCTAGAGAAGACTCTAAGGACTGTCGCGCTCAATTAGGACAAGAGAAGGTCGTGGGTAATTCATTGCTTATCCGCGTTTTCTTGTGGTGCCTAAGGCGAGTGTGTCTAAGGCTAGTGGTTTTTAATTAGGCCCACTACTTACGTAGTGGAGTACCTTCCCACTTACCTGGCACTTATCCGGCCACAGGGGGACAAAGAGGCAGTGGAGGATTCTATCCTGCGACTTGTCTTTTGGCAGTTAGGAGCGGTCTAGAGCCGGACCTAGGTGACCACTAGATTCTAGGGTTGTGTGCTGCATTTGTTTTGTTGCATCATTTTTTTCAAAATCCGTCCCTTTTTCAAAAGCAAGCACCGCATTCATTCATTACCCCTAATTATAAGTCAACGCTGCCACTTGTACTAACCCTTTTTAGTGCAAGATAGGCTGGACACGGGATTCTAGTGCCCGTTTAGTCCGCGTACCCTTTATCGACTCCGAAGTCGATATTTCTCCATTTACCTTTTCTTTACCCACTACCACACCCACTCCGATGGATCCGAATCCATCAAACTTCTTTGACCCTAATTTGCCGCCGTCCGTTGGTGCGTAGAATCCTCCCCACATTTCTCTTCAGGAAAGATGCTATCCACTTAGAGGTCCTCTTTCGACCTGCTTATCCACACCACCAGCCAATGGGGATAACTTTGAAATTAAGCCCCAGTATATCAATCTTTTACCCAAATACCACGGACTCGAGACTGAGGATGCTTACGTTTTCATTACCAAATTTGAAAACGTATGCGCAATGATGGGTACGTCACAACTTTCAGTAGATGCTATGCGTCTACGACTTCTCCCATTTACCTTGTGCGATATAGCCGAGAAGTGGCTATTTAACACTACCGCACATTCTATTACGAATTGGGGAGAATTCGTCACGGCATTCCTTAAGAAATTCTACCCACACCAAAAGACAGCTCGAATCCGTAGCGAACTGAACCAATTTGCCCAGCTCCCTGCTGAACCATTTTCAAAATACTTTGAACGTTTCAAGGATCTATTGGTTCAATGTCCTCATCACGGCATCCCGAGATGGGAGCTTTGCCGAATCATATATGAGGGCAGTAACCCTAACACTAAACAGAGCCTTGAAAACATGTGTCAAGGTACCTTCATGTCTAAGGATGATGGGGAAGCTTGGCGATACTTAGAAGAGTTCGCTGAGAAGTCTTTACAGTGGGAAAGTCCATCATTTAGGAGTGGCAACAACCAATCAGATGTTTCCATAGGAGTTAGAGCTGACATTTCAGCTATACAAAAGAAACTCGAGATTATGGAAAACAAATTTTTAGCCGCCTCCCTTAATCAAATGTCACTTTACAAAACTGTATGTAGCTGCTGTTCTGATCCGTCTCACTTGACGGAAGAATGTCCGTTTCAAGGTCGTGAGCATACCAATGACGCATTTCAACGACCTAGAAACGATCCTTTTTCTTCCACATATAATCAGGGATGGAGGAATCACCCCAATTTTTCTTGGAACCAATCACAATCACAAAACACGGTTCCAAACCAAAACAATTTTCAAAGGGCCCCTCCACCACAACAGCAGCCACAACTTCAATTGAGTCAGCACCCCTTTCAAGCACATAATTTTCAAAATACGGTCAACACACCTGCACTGTCTAGTCCTTTACAGTTGACCGGAACTGATGAATCCTCTTCTTTTGCACAATACATGAATTTGGTCTTGACAAATATCATGCAAGTTGCGGCTGAAATGAAATCTTCCGTCGATGACATGAAGAAAAACTCTGCGTCCCAAAATGAGAGTATTAAATCGATGGAAGAAGAAATTGCAAGATTAAAAGCCGAACTAAGTGCAAGAGAGAAAGGGAAACTTCCAGCTCAACCCTTACCCAATCCTGGTTATTCACATCATGTGAATGCAATCACCACGTTGAGATCTGGAAGAGTGCTTGACAATAATGTTGGGGAAGAAGTTGATGATACTGATAATCCTATTAACACCCCGGCTGAGACCTTTCCACACACACACACTTCTGACCCTACTTCTTCTACCCCACCACCCTCTTCCGAGCCTATTCTCCATTTCCCAAAAGGCTCGCCACTACAGCCCACCTCTTTTACCCCTCCACGGACGATCCCCACTTCTATACTGGGATCGGTTCCACACACACTTTCTTCTCCTATGATGGACCCTGCACTTATTGCTAAAGCACCTTATCCTAATCGGTTAAGGGCTAACACACCAAGTCCACAAATAGAGAAGATCACTGAGATGTTTAAACAGGTTAACATCAATATCCCTCTTCTAGATGCAATTCAACAAGTCCCTGCATATGCAAAAGTTCTTAAAGATTTTTGCACTAGAGAGAGGAAGAAACAAATGCCCAAGAAGATATTCATGGCTAAGACAGTAGACACAGCTTTCCCCCAGCAATTACCGAGGAAACGTAAGGATCCTGGCTATCCTACGATTTCCATCTCTATTGGGGAGAAACACATTAACCGTGCTCTACTAGATCTTGGGGCAAGTGTTAACCTGCTTCCTTTCTCAGTTTATGAGCAGTTAGGAATCGGAGAGTTGAAACCATCTCCTTGCACTCTCCAGATGGCTGACCGATCAATCACCAGACCTAGGGGTGAACTAGAGGATGTGTTAATAAAAATCGGGGAATTTATCTTCCCTGTGGATTTTATTGTAATTGATACACAGCCTGTAGCGAACTCACGGAATCAAATTCCGGTGATTTTAGGTCGCCCCTTTTTGGCCACTTCCAATGCTATCATCAATTGTCGTAACGGTTCCATGACCCTATCCTTCGGAAACAGGACAATTGAGATGAACATTTATAAGTTAGGAAGTGTACCCTCCGAACCTACTGCTCAGGTATGTTCTGTCGACTTAATGGATGTCGACAGCAGCGAATTTAATGATCCTCCTGATACTGATCTTGACTCTTTTCATACGTTATTGTTTGACCCAACTATGTATCATACACATACGGACTCTTCCACCGAGATGTCCGGGTCTGCAATTAACACCGATTATGAAATGCTTTTAGAGTCTGAAGATCACCCCGCACCTTGTGATGACATTATTCTTCGGGGTATCGATGAAACTTTTGAGGAGATCTTCGCTGATGAACTCGCATTTCTAAAAAGCACGGGTGTTGAGATGAATCATCTTCCAATCACTGAAATTGAACCTCCACCCCTTCTTCTGAACTGTAAAAAGAATGCGAGCAATCCATCACATTCACTGCATCGTCTCTCCAAAACGAGACGCACACACATTCCATTCCACCACTTTCCTTTTCCCCACTTCTTCTTCTACCAACCAGAGCACTGCATTGATAAAATTTTTGAATGGTTGGTGTTAACCTTCGGTCTTTGCAAAGCTTGGCATCGACCAAGGATTTTTTTACCCCCACGTGTGATTTTCAAAGTTTAACATTGCATAATTCAAGTTTGGGGGGGTATAATTTTTCTGGCTCCTGAAAAGAAAAATTTTACAAAATGATGAGCCAAAAATAAGTTTGGGGGAGGGTCTTCACTTAAATATTTTGCCCCCACTAATAATCCCCCCCAGATTTACAGGTTTTGTAGATATAGCTGTCGGCAACAGTGAGGACACTGTTGAAAACAAGTTTGGGGGAGGTTTGTGCTTATTTTCGCATCATTTGCATATCATTTGCATAAGCACAAAACATTTTCGAAAAACCATAAAAGTTTAAAAATTTTCAAAACTATAAAAATATTTTTGTATATAAATAAGATAATGAAAGTTTAGATAGTGAAAAGTTACATCCATGAGATTAGAAAATTTTTAGAAAACTAAGAAAATTAGAAGTTTTCTTATACGAACTAGTAATAAGTAGTTATGAGCCGTTGTCCCAAGGGTTAGTAAGATGAAGGACGTCACTAATCTGAGGATAAAAATAAGTCTGAAAAATAGTTTCTATTCTGGAAGCCAAACATTTTGAACGTTGCTACCCTACTATTCGCACTTACACACATCTTGAAACCTGGGATAGTAGAGGATACCTTGAAATGCTCTTGTCTTAAAGCCGATGTATGAAGGAAATAAAAAGAAAAAAAATGAATAAAGAAAAATATAAAGTGGTGAGAAAAATGAACACTGGTTTTGTTATCACCGAGGGAAATAAAAAATGTATAGCGAGGGTGCTTCTTCACCTAGTGCCCTAAGGCCAACTGGTCTGGGAGTCACTGCTATGCCTGAGGTGGTGTAAGACGAGGAAAATACACCAAATAAGCAAGCACATGAGTAATCGGTCGGTTAGTACCTCA
This sequence comes from Agapanthus africanus, assembly GCA_030015575.1. NCBI lineage: Eukaryota > Viridiplantae > Streptophyta > Magnoliopsida > Asparagales > Amaryllidaceae > Agapanthus > Agapanthus africanus. The sequence continues at coordinate 368,940,965 of CM057346.1, forward strand.
AGAAGTATTAACGGTCGCTTGAAAGTGTGTGAGCAATCCTAAATATTCATTAATTAAAAAGTACTGAGGCTGACGGGCAAGAGTATGATAGCTTGAATTGAATTCTCCGGGTGTAGGGATGTCTTTACACACACGCAGGGTGATATGATCGATGTTTGGAAGAAAGATAGGAATGAAGAATAAGACGATGTTTTATTGAGGGAGGACGTGATTTCTGACATTTTTTCATGACCATTAAGATAGGGCTCATGACAACCGAAAAGCTAGCTTAGTTGGAAACCCTAATTTTCAAGGCTTTTCTTTTACAATTATTTTCTTTAAATGTAATATTCATGATCTTTCTTTTATTATTGGATTTTGTGGGTGCAATCCGCTGAAAACCCTCAGGAGACAACACTCCTCCTACTAGGGACACCTAGAGGTTTAAAGGCTTGTTGCACGTGCTCAGTGCAATCGTGTTGCCTACGAAAGTGTGCTAGCTAGTTTTTCTCTTTCTTTATTTTCTCCTTCTCTTTTTAATAAAACATTCGCTCGAGACGATCGAAATTAAGTTTGGGGCTATTTGATCAGTCGAAAATATTGCATATTTTAACCGGCAATTTCCTTATCATCTGTATACATATAGAAGTGTTCGGCATCAGTATTCTACATATTAGCAAATCTTTCACAGATTATCAAATTACATGTTCTAGACCTTAAAACCGGCATTTCTAGGGAAATTGACTGCATTTCATCACATGGCATATTTTCTATATCTTGCAACCCGTGTTTCGATGTCTGTGCAGGAAAAGAGAAGCTTGCTCGATCATTACATTGCTCGACCATTACAATTGCTCGTAAACTCACAAAAATCAAATCTGGTATCAACACAGAAGGGAAATAGAAATTCAACATATCAAAGGAAGCTAACAACAGCAGCCCAAGACCACAGAAGAAGCCACCAAGCCTAAGCCTCCATGTTGGCCGCGGATCCGCGGCCAGAGCCAGCTTGTGCCGCGGATCCGCGGCTTATTGGTGACGTCATCAGCTACAAATTGCACCATAATGCTTCTGCCAGGGCCCACTGCTCAGAAATGTATCTCAGTTTCCAGAAGACTCCAGGAACTTCTACCAGATCAGCAAACACTTTGAGCTTCACATAATTAGCCTATTATTCTAGAACTTTCCCTAAACCCTAGCTTAAACCCTAAGCTAGCTCCTAACAAACTCCTTCTAGAAACTCCTCAACAAACTTTTGGAGGGAAAGGGAAATTCAAACTCAAACCTAGGGTTTAGGAGCTCTATAAATAAGACCCTAGGCTCATTATCCCGAAAGGATTCAACCTTGGGAATTATTCATCCAATTAGTGAATCTATCCCTTTCTTCATCTCCTTCTTCCTCAAGTCTAGTGACAGGGCTTGTAGGAAACCCTAACCCTAATTCCAATTGAAATCAAGAATCCCGAGTACCCATTAAGCAAGAAGCCCGACAACCTTTAGGAGCGGAGCCGATCTTCAACGGAGCAAGCGATCCGAGCCGATCCACGACTCATGAAGCCGAGCGACGCCCGATCAACAATCTAGATTCTTCTTCTTGTAGTTCTTGAAGCAAATGTAATCAAAATTGTTGAGATCAATAAAGGTGATATTCTTTTATCTTGTTTTCTTTAATTTCCGCATCATGATATCTTTACAATCTGTGAATCTTTTATATGTGGTGATGTGTGAATAAAACTCCGCTCGTCGAGGAGTCGAGACGGTCAATAGAAAGATGATGTAACATAGCTTTAATCGATTCTTGATTCCTACAAGTTTTGTAAACCCTAGCAAGTTCAAGAACCGACAACCCATTTTGTTTCGATGCTTTCTTGATTGACATCGTTCAAAATGGGGGAGTTAGGATCGTTTCTTGAAATTGCTAGAGGCTAGAATGTGAATGATATCGACAACAGAACAAGGGATAAGATGAAACCCTAGTTTCACGAGAAAACCCTAACTCTTGTCGATGATCATCGATCTAGTATCAATACTTCGAAGGACAAGAACACGATATCTTTAGATTACATCACGTCTATCGATCCGATCAATTCCTACGAGCCTCATTTAGATTCTTGATTGTTGATTGGAAATATTATCAAAACAACCGATTCTTGATTGTTTATAGTTTCTTGATTCTTGAGTAAAGAATAGTGACACTTGAATACAAATCATTCTTGAATCATGTTTTCTTTTATTGTTGCTTAACTTTTCATTTCAAACGTATCAAAATACAATTGAATCGTGCAATCCCTGTGGACGATCCGCACTCACTACAAACTACATCCGACACCGTAGTTTGATTGCGGTCAATATAAGTTTTTGATTATGATTTCTTTACTAATTTATACAAACACAACGGAAAAACTATCAATCACATACTGTTATTCATTGTTATGCCTATATTCATGGTTTTTATATGCTATTGATGATTTGGATTCGGATTTCCATGAAATTTTCTGGATTTGGGGGGAAAACCGCAAAACTTATATAAACTGATTTCTCTCTTTTTAAATAAAAAGTGCGTTTTTTCCCATGATGTATGAGTCGTCCACCATGAGTTTGCTGATGGATTTCGAGACCCGATTCGAGGAGACGGATGAACCGTTTCGGGTACATGGTGGACCCGGTAAGGTACCCCAGGGCAAGAAGCGCGTGATGATGACGATATGAGCCTGGCAGGGGAGCACTACCTACCGGTGATTTTACCCGACGCGTCGGATATCCGGAGGATACCGTCGTGGTCTTGAGATGGATGGTAGGGGCCGGTCTAGACTGACGGCGTCCTAGATATTGTGATTGAGACATTGAGATTTCGAGATATTGAGGTACAGAGACTGTGATACTGAGATATCGAGATATTGGGATTACGTTTTGTGCCGATGCTAGGCACTGTTTTATGCTGATTTCATTATGATACCTCATTTTAAAAATACAAAGGAAATCTCACTAAATTATGAAAACAGTTCTTCATTTACATGTATTCTATTTTCATGCATTCATACCTCATTCATATGATATATTGCTACTTGAGGCACTGATACGGGCACATGAGATTACACTCGGGTTAGATATTTACCCTAGCCTTGTTATAGGCTACGTGTTATTCATATATTTGAGGATATATTATGATCATTGACCTAGGTTGCGTTATTTATGCGATTTCTGTGCGCAGATATTTTTCTATTCACGAGTTGGCAACTCACCCCCGTTGTGCCCCAGTTTCTTGCAGGTTTGCCGTACAGGTTTCATTACGGCTTTGCGGGCATAGTTTCCTTCGGGTGATTTGCTAGTAGGTGGGTTTACTTGTATCGTACCCCCATTATATATCTTGTATATCATTATTCTGTTGTATCTAGAAGTTCCATCAACCAAACATGTATTTATTTGAGATAGAGACCAGTGATGTTTATTCTTTCGACCTTAGAGTCGCGAGTTGTATTTATGTGGTTTTCTTGTGGTTTTTGAGTTTCCTTTTGAATTTTAATCCTCGCCCTTGGCGTTGTATATTATATTGCTTGTGTGGTTGTGACCGTCGATTGACGAAGAGCTAGCTCCCGCTTGGGGATGCCTTTTTATTGATTTCGTATACTATTCATGTTGTATCCCATTTGGGGGCCAGTATTTTCAAAGGAGACTCTGCCGAAATTTTCGGGAAATTTTTGATGTTTTTAAAACCGCCTAATTCGGCTTATGCTATTGAAACTACTTGCTTTAAGTTGGTTTTTCCTGCACTCTACATCTTTCTTGGTTTGGATTTCTGGGTTTTCGGTTTACTTAGATTACGCACGCCTCGAGACGTTCGTAGTTTAAGTGCCGGTCATGTTCCGTACTTTCGGGTCGTGACAAAAAGAAATCAAAACAATTCATGATTTATATTTGAAGTTCAAGAATTAGAAAAATCTAGATCTAATAACAAGAAAAAGATAGAATCAAGAATTGATAGTTTATTGATTTTTCCAAACCAAATATCAAGAATCGAAATGAGGCTCGTAGGAATCGATCGGATCGATAGATGTGATGTAATCTTACAATTACGTATTCTTATCCCTCGATGAATTGATACTAGATCGACGATGATCGACAAGAATTAGGGATTTCTAGTGAAACTAGGGTTTCATCTTATCCCTTGTTCTTTCGTCGATATCATTCACATTCTAGCCACTAGTAAATTCAAGAAACGATCGTAGATCCCTAATTTCGAGCGATCACAATCAAGAAAGCATCGCAACGAAACTAGGTCATCGATTCTTGAACTTGCTAAGGTTTACAAAGCTCATAGGACTTAAAAATCGTATTAAGATTTGTTACATCATCTTTCTATTGATCGTCTCGGCTCCTTTACGAGCGGAGTTTTACTCAAACATCACAAAAAGAACAACAATTACAAATTGAGATCTAATCATGATGCAAGAATTAAAAGAAAGCAAGATTAAAGAATTTCACCTTTTATTTATATCAACAATTTCATTACAATCGCTCAAGAACTACAAGAGGAAGAACTCGATCGTCGATTTGGCTTTGCTCGTCTCCTTGAGTCGCGGATCGGCTTGGATCACTTGCCCGATTGAAGATCGGCTCGGCTCCTAAAAGGTTGAAGGCTTCTCACTTGATTTGGTACTCGGGATCTTGAATTTGGAGTGGAATTGGGGTTAGGGTTTCGCACAAGTCTTGTCACTAGACTTGTGGAAGAAGATGATGTAAGAGGGAAAGAATAATGAAGATTATTGAACTAGCTAACTAAAGATTTGCTAACTAAAGATTGAACCCCCTCAACCCTTAGATCTAGGTTAATATTTATAGTCATCAAAACCCTAGATCTAGGATTTGAATTTTAAGTTTCCCTCCAAAAGTTTGTTAGATGAAATTTGAATTTCCCTCCAAAAGGTTGTTGAGGAGAAGCTTCTAGATGTGATTAGTTAGGAGGGAGCTTCTAGAAGAGGTTAGTTAGGAGCTTAATTAAGATTAGCCTTGCTTAATGATCTTTGCTGATCTGGCAGTAGCTTCGAGGTTCTTCTGCAATTTGAGGCATCTTAAATGAATGCGGGCCTCAAGAGATGAATTGTGGACTAAAAATGGAATGATGATCTGACCAAACCGCCGCGGAACCGCGGCGCAAGCCGGCTCCCGCCGCTGTTCCGCGGCGCTTTTGAGGCCTTATGGCTTGTAACTTCTTCTGGTGCTTTGGGATGACAATTGGGCCTTATTTTGATATGTTTAATTGTGTAATTCCTTCTGGATTGCTACCAGATCTCAGGTCTTTGAGTTGGCGTAATGTTTGATCAGCAAAATGACAATTTTGGCTTTTCTTCCGGATTATCCTGCACAGATCTCGAAACAAGTGTTGCGCAATATAGGGATGATGCGATGCCATGAAATGCAGTCAATTTTCTTAGAAATGTCGGTTTTAGAGTCTAACACATGCAATCTGATATTTAACGACTGATTTGCTAATATGTGAAATATGAATACCGAACACTTCTAAATGAGTGCAAAAGATAAGGAAATTGCCGGTTAAAAGATGCAATATTTTCGACTGATCACCTAACCTCTATGATTACCTATGGTAATGTAGGGTTGCTTTGCACGCGCACAAGGGTCCTCGAGGCATCAAACATGCCCGATTAAAAAAATAGCCGTGCCGAACAACCCGAAGCCGGATCCTTAAACTAGAGATTAGGCGAAAACTAACATGCTAAACACTGTAACACTAAGTGAGAGGTATTAAAACCTTTGTAGATCCGGTCCTTCACTTCATAAGCTCCGTGTTGTGGTCCCTTCGCTGCGATCATCGGGTTCCGGACTCTCGAGAGGTTCCACGAAGAGAAAGATGCAGTCTTGCTTCCGATCTTCGATACAAAGATGATCTACCTTGAAGTTTCATTAACACAAGCTAACACTCACTAAAATTGAGTGAACACTCTCATCTAAAGGGAAAGGGAAGATGAGGATGATGAAATAGGATTTTTGCTCTCTTTATTTATCTTTTTCTCACATTTATTCATCACTTGGAAAAATCTAGAAAGCTTTTTCATGAAAGAATGAAGAAAAAAGAAGATGAATATTGATAGAATTCCTTTTGTGATGAATAATGCAAAGGAGATAATGATGAATAATGCAACCATGGTTGACTAAACCTTTGTAGAGAATTAACCAAGGCTAGGGTTTGGGTTAGGTTAAGAATGAGTCACTTGAAAATATCTTTCACAAAACAAAACCAAAACCTTCTAGAATCATCTAGAAAGCTTAACCCTAATCCAAACCCTAATCATGTTTAAACTCCACTAAACATGTTGCACTAGTTATCATATCATGTTACAATATTATATATCACATATATAATATTTATCGTAACAAAATAAAATAATACAATTAACATATATCGCATATATATCAATGTATTACCCGAGTGAGAAAAAGAATCTTTTAGTGAGCTAATATTAGTTAATGCAATTTAATATATCATATATATTATTATACATTAAATTATCGAATCAACACTTGTTCCGACAATCCGGCTATATCGCATATAACCGACTAATATTTATCCGTACCGATTCATCGAATCAACACTTGATCCGATGATCCGGCTGATATCAAATATAACAAGAATAGAATACGGTATCTCATATCGTATTATCCTCGGTCCCGCACATATCACATACGTGCCCCTATACCGTTTCGCCTGAGCGAAGAAACCTCTGTGTAGGACTCTAAAGAATCGTCAATACGCCGGCAGTAGGTGATGATCATATCAAACACCCACAAGATGCAAGCGGTCAGCTAAACGTAACAGCTACACAGGTATTGAGCGCTCAGAAGATCAACAAGCAAGCCTGTACATTCTCCTGTGAATCCAAACAGTAACACTCCCGTACAGTCCGGTCTCGTCGTCTGATATGTTGCATATCTCGTCTAGGGGTGGTAAACGTCAGACCCAAGTAGCTTGATAAGTCGTGTCGATTTGAGGTCTTTAACAGTTCGAGAAACTACTGATAACACTTACCAGTAAATCTCAGCAACCCTGGCCAGGGATTTCCAGTTATAGCTAATCGAACACAGCACAACATCAACTCCCTATACCGGGAGAGACGAATCTCCTCCTATCGCTCATTGCCTCCATGTGATTCGGGACTGTACCCAAAAGACACCTTTTTGCATGCCCTCTTGGTCGTGGTATAATGGAAATCAAAGCACAGTGGGAATCACACAAGACTCTATGACGATCTCGGATCAACAGACTACTCTGTACCAGTGTCACTGGAGAACTGCCATCTGACGTGAGGTATAATACCATCTGGGAGTTCTCGGCGAGTCCGTCCAGTGTACTCAGTCTCCACTGAGCACCCGTACACCATCCTTGATGTCAAACACCGATGGATATGGGATCATCCATCGCCCATCATATGGGTCAAGATGCGTATACGCTAGTCTACTCTGGTGTATCGATGCCCTGTCTCGATACACCCTCGACTAGGAACAGTTATAGGATGTACTCGTCGACTACCGTGGCCCCAATAGTATGATCTCATCATAGTCCCTGTAGTCGAGTACATATCCTAAGGGCTTTATCAACATGTAACATAGAGACAATTAGAGTACATGTTAAGATAAAGTACAACCAGATAGCATACTATCATGTCGAGCAAGAAAGTCATCCCTATATATGTCCTAGCATCCACTACAATATACATCGTATGTACAGTAATGGCCTCTAGGGTATACATATAACTAACAATCTCCCACTTGCAATAGGGCCATCTGTTGTGGTATCACATACCCAACAATTAGCTGCAGTTGAAGTATCTCATACTCAACCATCCCATAAAAGTCTCTACTGGGAAAAAGGCCTTTGTGAATGGATCCGCGCTGTCGTCCTCTGTGTCTACTCTCCTAACCTCGATCTCCCTGGAGATCAACCATCTCCATGATTAGGTGATACTGTCTAAGAATTATATCTGGATTTCTGATGGGACGGTAGTTCCTTGGCATAAGCCACAACTCCATTGTCACACAATGGTAGGAACGAAGTTCATCTCATGAACTTATAATTCCAGACTGCCTCTTTGGTAGTATCCTTGGTAACGATGTATCTTGCCTTTAATCGTCTAGTATGTCACGGTATCTAGCTTGGAACTCTTTCAACATACCGTCCCTCCACTGAGGGTAAAGACAATGCCTGCGACTGACATTCAGTCGTCCTTATCACCCTGGAACCTTTCCAGTGATTCTCCCCAGGATCGATTGATACCATCTCACTACAACTAGTGAGTATCCTAACATCCAATTAGAACTATCCCATAGATCCAAAACACAGGATTTAGGAGGTATCACTTTGATCCTATATGGAGAATCCTTGTGATAAGCGGAGATTGACCGAGCATAGCATAGGAAACTCCTTCTCTATCAAGAGTATGTCGTCCACGTACTCTACGAGGATCACCACCATACTCCCTACTACCTTTTTGTATATACAAGGTTCATCTACCATTTTGATGAAGTCAAACTCTTTGACTACTACATCAAAACAGATGTTCCAACTCCGCGATGCTTGTTTTATCATATAAAACATCTTGCACACGTTTCCGCTGCTCCCACTGTCTACGAAGCCCTCTGGCTGTGTACTTATAGACGCTCTTTTCTAAAACATCATTCAAAAAAGCAGTCATGACACCCAACCACCAGATATCATAGTCATGGTATGTAGCCGTGGTAAGTAGGATCTGGATGGACATAAACATAGCTTTGAAAGTCTCAACTTTTCCATGTACACCAAGTAATCTTCTCAAGATATACTTGCTCCTAATGGGGATTTAACCCTTCAGATAAAGCAACCAAAGTCCATACTTTGTTGGTGTATAAGGATTCCATCTCAGATCGCTAAGCATCCAGCCATTCTTACAGAGTCCCACTCCTGATGGCCAACTCGAAACTAGCTGGGTCATCATCTCATGATGCAATCCTCGCTCCCACTGTCATAGAGAAATCAAAGTATCTCTCAGGTGGGTGAAGAACCCTACTAGATCGGCGGAGAGGCTGAGATTCGTTGGAACCTATTGAATCCACATTCAATAGGTATGCAGCTTCTCAAGTGCATTACTCCCAAAAGGAAATAGGAAACTCAGTAGTACTCATCATAGAGCACACCATATCACATATGGTGTTATTGCTCCGTCCCGATACACCATCGTGCTATGGTGTATACGGAGGAGTAATGCTGAGAGAGAATCTCATTCTCCTTTAGAATTAGTCCAGGATTTCCGTGCTCAAGTATTCTCCTCCTTGATCTCATCAAAGGACATAATACTTATACCCGTATTTTGGTTCTCTACTTCTAACTTATATTCTGTGAATATCTCAAAAGATTCGGACGTGTGTTTCTACAGGAACGTATGTCTGAATCTTGAGAGATCATCAGAGAATGTAATGAAGTACAAAGAACCGGTCTTGGCATGTGTAAACAGGGGACCTTCATACATCAGCATGTATCAATCCCTAGAGTTCACTAACTCTTTCTCTGTTTCCAATAAACAGAGCTGTGGTCATTTTATCTTTGTGACATGACTGGCAAGTTTCACAAGATGTAAATTCAAACAAATTTAAATATGCATCTAAATGTAACTTTGCTAGTCGGGTCGCATTGATATGACCTAGTCTACAATGCCTCAAGAAGGATCCGTTCATTTCTGAACTCTTCCTCTCGTGTGTGTTCTGTATACTAAGAACTGTAGTTTGATTTAGAACGTCAATGCTTTTAGATAACATGCCTGAACCGATCAACTCTTGATGTAGGAAATGTTCAAAACATTATCCAACAATACAAAATTATATCCTTCTTTATTAATAAAGAGACTGATATAATGTTGTATATCAGGTTCGGTATCTAATAACATTTGTTCAGAATCAATGTATTCTGGTAATACAGGGTGATAGTGACCAACAGACTTGGCTGCAACACTTGCACCGTTTTCTATCTCATGAAACTTATCACCTGTTTTCAGTTCTCTACCTATCTGTAGCCCATGTAACAGATTACATATGCGGGATCCTGATCCGGTATCACATACCCAGGACGTAAAGAATACTGAGAAACAGTTCACTGTAATGAACACACCCGAAGATGATGCATCAGCATGCACTTTCTTCGTTTGGGCGGCACGGGAATTCTGGTATTCCCCAATTTCCTGCTCTGTCTTATAACAATTATAAGTTGGAGCGGGACCAACGTTCCCCAGCTCAGTATAACAAGCGGGTTCGGTCAATATATCCGTATTATTATCTTTATTAAGGCGTGATATGGTCGCTACCTGGAGAGAGACAGAAGAAAACACTCAGCGTATGCTCTTGCAAGATTAGATTGGTTATATAATATATCTAATCAGGATGTCTCCCACTGTTTTTATCAAATTTTCCTTCAAACCCTAAAAGGAAAGACTAGCCGGGATTAATTACACGCTACAAGTTCGCCAATCTTTCAGCCAGGCCAGTGTCGGTACTTTGAGGGAGGTCCCCCGTGCTATCGCACGAACCTAATTAATGTAAACCTCGTTTTTCCAGGGGCGTAACCCCATTAACACCTTTCTAGACACCTACTTGATCGGCTAATTGTAATGTGTAAAACTCTCCCAGGAGTAACTCTTACTCGCAGCGGGTATCGGGATCCAACTATCTCATAGAAGGTATGCAATCTCATTGCAAATTTCAACACTTGAAATTCCCGATAATTTTGCCCCTAGCAGCTATATGACCTTAACATAGTCAACAAATCATAAGTGCTAGTCAAGTTCAACCCGTCATTTCCCGATTGAATTAAACCCACCCGCACGACCCTTAACATAGTCAACAAAGTCGCACGACTACCCTAATCCAATCGCATCATATGCTTATACAGATAAGCACTAATCAGCTACCGCACACTACGCCTTAACATAGTCAACAAACGTAGCACGAATACTAACTAGTACTTATCTGAAATAACGGAGGGCTACGACAGGTTTTTAAGAAAACCCTTTGCGTAATGAACTTGATATCGTCGTAGATACGAGTGATTTTTAAATGGAGTGTTTTTGAGGCTTTTCTAGTTTTGCTAAAGAGGTCACTCCCGGTGAAGGGATCGTCGGCTCTTTCCTCATCGAATAAGGTGCAGGATATTTCACAAATACCACTATGCAAAGCAAGAACTATAGAAGCAATCAAAAGACAAACCGAGTTTGTAGCATCTACCAGTTATTGCTAAAGGAGTCACTCCCGGTGAAGGGATCTCGGTCCTTTCCTTATCGAATAAGGTGCAGGATGCTCTACAAGGAACGCCGCGATGCAAAGCAAGAACTAGAGCTACCAGTTTTTAATTTAAACAAGTTTCTACAACATCTTAGGTTTCTTTTTCTTTCATTAATCACATTAATGAAGTCCCATTTTATTATGCTTCATAAGCATCTCTTTTGAAACGAAATCTGCAATATAACATATAACTCATATATATAATATAAACATTCGTCTCAGGCAGTAATATGATCTCATCACAGAACATTGCAGTAGAAGAAACATATATGAAATATTGGATATACTAGGACGTCCGTGTTTTCAATACGAGCCTATATAAAACACGGATTCCACGGTCGCTATGAATAGCCAAACCCACATCCCTAGACCCCTACGAGAGCGGCAAGTAACACTGCCAATTCTAGGGTTAGGAGACCCGGTCTCGACTCCTCGAGATGGTCTCCCACTAGACCCTAGAACCCGGTTACTTGTGCTCCCCTCCTTGGGTCTATCTAATGCGGAAAAGTAAATAATATACAACGGTGACATCTTCCGCAACCTGGAAGTGCCCCAATAAAAGAATATTACATACAAATGAATTTTACATGAATGAAAATAAAAACCCTCATCTCACATAAAACCCCCGGCTATTCAAAACGCGACGATCCAATATAACATATCACAGCAACACATAATATCACATATCATCAACTTAAGCAAGTATGCGTATCCTGATTGTCGTTGATGTATAGCAACGAAGCCGGCGATACACCACATACTACGCTTACGGTCACAGAAAAGAAAGTGTAAAACTACAACAGTTGGAATCCGCAACCTCTTTAGACATCGCATGCCTAACCAAATGAATTCCTTAGACATCGCATGCCTAACAATTATAAACCCCGCATTTTAGTCTCATTTATCGAAAACTCTTTTCAATATCAAGTCGGGCAATTCAACAAGATTCCCGATATTCTGATCGAATGCTCGTCGCAAACTATAGTAGACGGCCGCACCCCCAGATGCCGTCGATGAAGTGCACTAAGGCGGAACACCGCTGCCGCGAGCACTCGAACGGATGCTTTCGGCGACGGGGTTCTCCTACAGTCACTTGGTCGGGGCTATGGGGCGTAGCTGTCTATTAAGTTTACCCGACGAGTATCCGCGTACACTACGTGATTGCGACGGACTTTTGATCACATCAAAATTCCGTAGCAACCGATCAACTGAGACTGAACTGCTAGATTTATAACATTCAAATTAGTTATCTCATAACTACATGTGGATTACAAATATTGTATCACAATCCATATAAATAGACAATGTTAAACTTTCCGATCGAATAATAAAACACCCAAGATTTCCCCAATATATCTCAACACTTGAAATCAGTTTAAAAACATCCATCACATGCCACAGTACCAATAGTCCAGCCGTAGAAGGGTCAAGCCAACGCCTCACATGTAGCACGCCGTACTGCCCCAAACCCTAAGGTTCAAAAGGCAGTTCAAGACGGTCACATAATCGAGTTAAGGTTTGTTGTCTTCTAGAGGGTCCACCGCATTACTTGCACGACTTAGAACGTTCTTAAACACGAGAAAAAATCCAACTTTTGAAAAATTTTCCGACAGGGGAAAAAGTGAGTTATTGATATCCGTTTGAACTTTTTAACAGTTTCTAAAAATTATCCGGACAAAACTAAACAAAGTTAAATTATTCGATCGAAACATCGAGTCCCCAATACAACCCTTGAAAACTCAACACTTGAGTGGAATTAAAATATTCACAGAAAAAATTGCCAAGAAAGGACCAAAGAATAAATACAAGAAATTCCAGGGACTAACTCGTAATTTTGGCCGCGGAACCGCCGCAAAACTCATGGTTTGGCCGTGGTTCCGCGGTCATTTTAGCGAATTAGAAGTCCGTACTTCACAGTAATTCTTAGTTTTTCCTGCTTGTTTTTCTGAGAATTTTTAATTAATAAAAAACCACATTTTTGAAAAATGTACAGAGAAGGGTAAACACCGGGGTTTCGGGTTTCGATCGGACTTTAAACTTCGTCTAGACTTCGCCTAAAGCTCTAGCTTGGCTCTGATACCACTGTAGGGTTGCTATACACGCGCAGAAGGGTCCACGAGGCATCAAACATGCCCGATTAAAAAAATAGCCGTGCCGAACAACCCGAAGCCGGATCTTTAAACTAGAGATTAGGCGAAAACTAACATGCTAAACACTTTAACACTAAGTGAGAGGGATTACAACCTTTGTAGATCCGGTCCTTCACTTCATAAGCTCCGTGTTGTGGTCCCTTCGCTGCGATCATCGGGTTCCGGACTCTCGAGAGGTTCCACGAAGAGAAAGATGAAGTCTTGCTTCCGATCTTCGATACAAAGATGATCTACCTTGAAGTTTCATTAACACAAGCTAACACTCACTAAAATTGAGTGAACACTCTCATCTAAAGGGCAAGGGAAGATGAGGATGATGAAGTAGGATTTTTGCTCGCTTTATTTATCTTTTTCTCACATTTATTCATCACTTGGAAAAATCTAGAAAGCTTTTTCATGAAAGAATGAAAGAAGAAGAAGATGAATATTGATAGAATTCCTTTTGTGATGAATAATGCAAAGGAGATAATAATGAATAATGCAACCATGGTTGACTAAACCTTTGTAGAGAATTAACCAAGGCTAGGGTTTGGGTTAGGTTAAGAATAAGTCACTTGAAAATATCTTTCACAAAACAAAACCAAAACCTTCTAGAATCATCTAGAAAGCTTAACCCTAATCCAAACCCTATTCTTGTTTAAACTCCACTAAACATGTTGCATTAGTTATCATATCATGTTACAATATTATATATCACATATATAATATTTATCGTAACAAAATAAAATAATACAATTAACATATATCGCATATATATCAATGTATTACCCAAGTGAGAAAAAGAATCTTTTAGTGAGCTAATATTAGTTAATGCAATTTAATATATCATATATATTATTATACATTAAATTATCGAATCAACACTTGATCCGACAATCCGGCTATATCGCATATAACCGACTAATATTTATCCGTACCGATTCATCGAATCAACACTTGATCCGATGATCCGGCTGATATCAAATATCACGAGAATAGAATACGGTATCTCATATCGTATTATCCTCGGTCCCGCACATATCACATACGTGCCCCTACTCCGTTTCGCCTGAGCCAAGAAACCTCCGTGTAGGACTCTAAAGAATCGTCAATACGCCGGCAGTAGGTGATGATCATATCAAACACCCACAAGCTGCAAGCGGTCAGCTAAACGTAACAACTACCCAGGTATTGAGCGCTCAGAAGATCAACAAGCAAGCCTGTACATTCTCCTGTGAATCCAAATAGTAACACTCCCGTACAGTCCAGTCTCGTTGTCTGATATGTTGCATATCTCGCCTAGGGGTGGTAAACGTCAGACCCCAGTAGCTTGATAAGTCATGTCGATTTGAGGTCTATAACAGTTCGAGAAACTACTGATAACACTTACCAGTAAATCTCAGCAACCCTGGCCCGGGATTTCCGGTTATAGCCAATCGAACACAGCACAACATCAACTCCCTATACCGGGAGAGACGAATCCCCTCCTATCGCTCATTGCCTCCATGTGATTCGGGACTGTACCCAAAAGCCACCTTTTTGCACGCCCTCTTGGACATGGTATGATGGAAATCAAAGCACAGTGGGAATCACACAAGACTCTATGACGATCTCTGGTCAACAGACTACTCTGTACCAGTGTCACCGGAGAACTGCCATCTGACGTGAGGTATAATACCATCTGGGAGTTCTCGGCGAGTCCGTCCAGTGTACTCAGTCTCCACTGAGCACCCGTACACCATCCTTGATATCAAACACCGATGGATATGGGATCATCCATCGCCCATCATATGGGTCAAGATGCGTATACGCTAGTCTACTCTGGTGTATCGATGCCCTGTCTCGATACAGCCTCGACTAGGAACAGTTATAGGATGTACTCGTCGACTACCGTGGCCCCACTAGTATGATCTCATCATAGTCCCAGTAGTCGAGTACATATCCTAAGCGCTTTATCAACATGTAACATAGAGACAATCAGAGTACATGTTAAGATAAAGTACAACCAGATAGCATACTATCATGTCGAGCAAGAAAGTCCTCCCTATATATGTCCTAGCATCCACTACAATATACATCGTATGTACAGTAATGGCCTCTAGGGCATACATATAACTAACAGGTAATGTCTCTACATGAGTTAGTATATGATAGTCACTCTCCATGGTTAGCTCATGCTCTCACTTGATTATTTTTCATATTCATTTTGAGCTCGTCTTCTTCTTCTTCAAAATTTCTTTCTAGGGTTTGAAATAGAGAGAGAATCAAAGTGAGAAAAGAAATTCTAAAGTGTACCAATTTCCTATCTCACCATCCTCTACTAGACTAGCACTTTAATTTAGGGTGTTTGCTTCACTAATTCTTTGGTTAGTGAAGTAGAAGCTTGAGTTCGTATTCCCTCGACGTAGATCATCTTCGGCCTCGAAGACTTCAAGCAATACCGTTGCCTCTTCTCATGGAGCCGTCCGAGAGTCCGGGTGTTCGATGATCGCAGCGAAGGGACTACTACAAGGAGCTTTAGAAGTGAAGGACCGATCTACAAAGGTTGTACTTCGAATTCACTTAGTTGTAAAGAGTTTAACTTGCTAGTTTTCGCCTAATCTCTAGTTAACGATCTTGTTTAGGGTTATTCGGCACGGCTAAAAATTTTTATCGGGCATGTTTGATGCGTTGTAGAACCTTGTTAGAGTGCTTAGTAACCCTACAGTGGTATCAGAGCCTAGCTAGAAGATTAGGCGATGTGTTTACGAAGTTAAAACCCCGATCGAACCCGAAAAATTCAAATTATACCCCTCTCTGGAAATTTTTTCAAAACTAGGATTTTTCTGAATTAAAAATGCTTTAAAAAATCAGCAGGCAATTATAAGAGAAACTGTGCAAAACGACAATGTTTGGCGCCCAAAGCGCCGCGGAACCGCGGCACGAGCAGGCTCCCGCGGCGGTTCCGCGGCCATATGGTGACGTCACACTTATCTTTTTGCACAGTAATGTTCCTATTTAATTTCATGATCTTTCTGAGTATTTTTAACCAGACTCAAGTGTTAAGTATTCTGGGGTTTATTTTGTATTCGTAGATTCGATCGAAAAATTTAATTTCATTGTGTTTTCCGGATATTTAGAACGTATTAAAAAGTTCGAACGGATATCAATAACTCACTTTTTTCCGACCTGGAAAATTTCCAAGTGTTGGATTTTTCCGTTTGTTTAAGAACGTCTGAATCGTGCAAGTTACGCAATGGACCCTCTAGAAGACAACAAACCTTAACTCGATTATGTGACCGTCTTGAACTGCCTTTTGAACCTTAGCGTTTGGGGAAGTACGGCGTGCCACATGTGAGGCGTTGGCTTGACCCTTCTACGGCTGGACCATTGGTACTGTGGCATGTGATGGATGTTTTTAAACTTCCCTCAAGTGTTGAGAACTATTTGGGAAAACTTGGGTGTTTGTTTATTCGATCGGAAATTTTAACATTGTCTATTTATCTGGAATGTGATACAATATTTGGAATCCACAAGTAGTTATGAGATAACTAATTTGGATGTTATAAACATAGCAGTTTAGTCTCAAATGATCGGTTGCCACGGAATTTTGATGCGATCAAAAGTCCGTCGCAATCACGTAGCATACGCGGATACTCGCCGGATAAACTTAATAGACAGCCATACCCCATAGCCCCGACCAAGTGACTGTAGGAGAACCCCGTCGCCGAAAGCATCCGTTCGGGTGCTCGCGGCAGCGATGTTCCGTCTTAGTGCACTTCATCGACGGCATCCGGGGGTGCGGCCGTCTACTAAAGTTTGCGACGAGCATTCGATCGCATATCGGGAATCTTGTTGAATTGCCCGACTTGATATTGAAAAGTGTTTTCGATATAGAGACTAAAATGCGGGGTTTATAATTATTAGGCATGCGATGTCTAAGGATGTTGCGGATTCCAATTGTTGTAGTTTTACCCTTTCTTTTCTGCGACCGTAAATGTAATATGTGATATCACCGGTTTCGTTGCTATATGTCAACGACAATTGGGATGCGCATATTTACTTACGTTGATGACATGTGATGTTATGTGTTGCTGGATATGTTATATTGGATCGTCGCGTTCTGAATAGCCGGGGGTTTTATGTGAGATGAGAGTTTTTTTATTTTCATTCGTGTAAAATTTAATGTATGTAATATTCTTTTATTGGGGCACTTCCGGGATGAGGTTGATGTCACCATTTGTATATTATTTACTTTTCCGCACTAGGATAGACCCAAGGAGGAGAGCATAAGTAACCGGGTTCTGGAGTCCAGTGGGAGACCAACTCGAGGATTTGAGTCCGGGTCTTCTAACTCTAGAATTGGTAGGGTTGCTTGCCACACTCGTAAGGGTCTAGGGGTGTGGGTTTGGCTATTCATTGCGACCGTGGAATCCGTGTTTTATAGAGACTCAAAATAAAACACGGACGTCCTAGCGATATCTGTGATGTGATCATTTGATATGTTGTAATAGATACTGTATATATTATATATGATATATTATATAGACATTACTTATGTTTTACACCCGCGCTAGCCCTGCCCCGCTCTGCCGTTAGTTACCTAACCTAGCGGTGCACGAGGGGACATCGAGGCGAATGCGGATGGCATAAGTCTACGTCGTATTTATCTGTGATGTTTAGGTGACATAAATGATGGGACTTCATTAATATGATTAATGAAAGAAAAGAAACCTAAAAGATGTTGTGGAATCAAATTTTCAAAAACAGATAGCTACAGTTCTTGCTTTGCATCGTGGTGTTCCTTGTAGAACATCCTGCACCTTATTCGATAAGGAAAGGGCCGAGATCCCTTCACCGGGAGTGACCCCTTTAGCAATAACTGGCAGATGCTACAACACTCGGTTTGTCTTTTGATTGTTTTTCTAGTTCTTTTTTTGCATACTGATATATATGATATATCCTGCACCTCATTCGATGAGGAAAGAGCCGAGATCCCTTCACCGGGAGTGACCGCTTTAGCGAAACTAGTAAAATTCTCAAAAACACTCCATTTTAAAATCATTTGATTCTACAACGATATCAAGTTCATTACGCAATAGGTTTTCAGAAAAACCTGTCGTAGCCCTCCGTCATTTCAGATAAGTCCTGCTTAGTATTCGTGCTGCGTTTGTTGACCTTGTCAAGACGCAGTGTGCGGTAGCTGACCAGTATTTATTTGCTTATGCATATGATGCAGATTGGATTAGGGTAGTCGTACGGCCTTGTTGACCTTGTCAAGGGTTGTGCGGGTGGGTTTGATTCAATCAAGAAATGACGGGTTGAACTTGACTTACGGTCTATGGTTTGTTGACCTTGTCAAGGTCATAGATCGTTCGGGGCAAAATTATCGGGAATTTCAAGTGTTGAAATTTGCAATGAGATTGCATACCTTCTATGAGATAATTGGATCCCAATACCCACTGCGAGTAATAGTTACTCCTGGGAGAATTTTACTCATTACAATTAGCCGATCAAGTAGGTGTCTAGAAAGGTGTCAATGAGGTTACGCCTCTGGGAAAACGAGGTTTACCTTAATTAGGTCCGTGCGAAAGCACGGGGAAGCTCCCTCAAAGTACCGACACCGGCCTGGCTGAAAGATTGGCGAAGTTGTAGCGTGTAATTAATCCCGGCTAGTCTTTCCTTTTAGGGTTTGAAGGAAGATTTGATAAAAACAGTGGGAGCCATCCTGATTAGATAAAATAATAACCAATCTGATCTTGCAAGAGCGCACGCAGAGTGTTTTCTTCTCTCTCTCTCCAAGTAGCGACCATATCACGCCATAATCAAGATAATCATACGGATGTATTGACCGAACCCGCTTGTTATACTGTGCTGGGGAACGTTGGTCCCACTCCAACTTATAAGTGTTATAAGACAGAGCAGGAAATTGGGGATTACCAGAATTCTCGTGCTGCCCAAACGAAGAAAGTGCGTGCTGATGCATCATCTTTGGGTGTGTTCATTACAGAGAACTGTTTCTCAGTATCCTATACGTCCTGGGTATGTGATACCGGATCAGGATCCCGCATATGTAATCTGTTACATGGGCTACAGATAGGTAGATAACTGAGAACGGGTGATAAGTTTCATGAGATAGAAAACGGTGCAAGTCACTATCACCCTGTATTACCAGAATACATTGATTCTGAACGAATGTTATTAGATACCGAACCTGATATACAACATCATATCAGTCTATTTATTAGTAAAGAAGGATATAATTTTGTATTGTTGGATAATGTTTTGAACATTTTCTATATCAAAAGTTGATCGGTTCAGGCACGTTATCTAAAAACATTGACGTTCTAAATCAAACTACAGTTCTTATTATACAGAACACACACAAGAGGAAGAGTTCAGAAATGAACGAATCATTCTTGAGGTATTGTAGACTAGGTCATATCAATGCGACCCGGCTAGCTGAAGTTACATAAAGATGCATATTTAAATTAGTTTGAATTTACATCTTGTGAAACTTGCCGGTCATGTCACAGAGATAAGATGACCACAGCTCCGTTTATTGGAAACAGAGAAAGAGTTATTGAACTCTTGGGATAATACATGTTGATGTATGAAGGTCCCCTGTCTACACATGCCAAGACCGGTTCTTTGTACTTCATTACATTCTCTGATGATCTCTTAAGATTAAGACATATGTTCCTGTTGAAACACAAGTCCGAAGCTTTTGAGATATTCACAGAATATAAGTTAGAAGTAGAGAACCAAAACGGGTATAAGTATTATGTCCTTTGATGTGATTAAGGAGGAGAATACTTGAGCACGGAATTCCTGGACTATTCTAAAGGAGAATGAGATTCTCTCTCAGCATTACTCCTCCGTATACACCACAACACGTCGGAGTATCGGGGCGGAGCAATCACACCCTATGTGATAAGGTGTGCTCTATGATGAGTACTACTGAGTTACCTATTTCCTTTTAGGAGTTATGCACAGGAAAAGTTGCATACCTATTGAATAGGGTTCCGATCAAATCAGTTGCCTACCACTTCATATAAGATATGGAAAGGGAAGAGCCCATCTCTTAAGTCAGTTAAGATTTGGGGTTGTCCGGCTTATGTCTAAAAGCAAAATCCGGACAAACTCGAGGCAAACTCAGTTCTGTAGAAGTTTGTTGGATATCCCAAGCATTCGTAAGGGAATATCTTCTACCAAACCGAGAAACAAAAGATGTTTTGTTTCTCAGCATGCCACCTTTGTGAAAGGGAATTTCTTGTGAAGAAATTAGTGGACATGAGGTAGAACTGGAAAGAGTTCCAGCTATACAAACTACAGCAGATGATTTGGTAGAACCAAAGGATTCAATAGCAGCCAACGAACCTCAGCCTCTCCGCCGATCTAGTAAGGGTTCCTCACCCACCTGAGAGAAACTTCGAGTTTCTCTATGACAGTGGGAGCGAGGAATGCATCATGAGATGATGACCCAACTAGTTTCGAGCTTGCCATCAGGAGTGGGACTCTATAAGAATGGTTGGATGCTTAGCGATCTGAGATGAAATCTTTATACACCAACAAAATATGGACTTTGGTTGCTTTATCTGAAGGGTTAAATCCCCATCAGGAGCAAGTATATCTTGAGAAGATTACTTGGTGTACATGGAAAAGTTGAGACTTTCAAATCTAGACTTGTTAAAGTTTTGCATCATTGACCAGGTATGGATTATGATGAAATCTTTTCTAAGTAGCTATGCTTAAGTCCATCCAGATCCTACTTACCACGGCTACATACCATGACTACGATATCTAGCGGTTGGGTGTCATGACTGCTTTTCTAAAATGTTGATTTGGAAGAAAGCGTCTATAAGTACACAGCCAGAGGGACTCGTAGACAGTGGGAGCAGCGGAAACGTGTGCAAGATGTTTTATGTGATAAAGCAGGCATCGCGGAGTTGGAACGTCTGTTTTGATGTGGTAGTCAAAGAGTTTGACTTCATCAAAATGGTAGATGAACCTTGTATATACATAAAGGGAGTAGAGAGTATGGTGGTGATCCTCGTAGAGTACACGGATGACATACTCTTGATGGGGAAGGAGTTTCCTATGCTACGCTCGGTCAATCTCCGCTTATGACAATGATTCTCCATATAGGATCAAAGTGATACCTACTAAATCTTGGGTTTTGGATCTATATGATAGATCTAATTGGATGTTAGGACACTCACTAGTTGTAGTGAGATGGTATCAATTGATCCTGGGGAGAATCACTGGAATAATTCCAGGGTGATAAGGACGACTGAATGTCAGTCACAGGCATTGTCTTTACCCTCAGTGGAGGGACGGTATGTTGGAAGAGTTCCAAGCTAGATACCATGACATACTAGACGATAAAGGCTAGATACATCGCTACCAAAGATGCTACCAAAGAGGAAGTCTGGGTGTATATTTGTTCATGAGATGAACTTCGTTCCTACCATTGTGTGACAATGGAGTTGTAGCTTATGCCTAGGAACGCCCGTCCCATCAGTGATCCGGCAATATTCTAAGGCAGTGTCACCTGATCATGGAGATGGTTGATCTCCAGGGGATCGAGGTTAGGAGAGTAGACTCAGAGGACAACACGGCGGATCCACTCACGAAGGCTTTTTCCTAGAGAGAGACTTTTATGGGATGGTTGAGTATGAGATACTACAACCACTGTTATCAGATGGCCCTAGTGCAAGTGGGAGATTGTTAGTTATATGTATGCCCTAGACGCCATTACTATACATGAGATGTATATTGTAGTGGATGCTTGAACATATCTAGGGAGGACTTTCTTGCTCGACATGATAGTATGCTATCTGGTTACTCTTTACCTTAACGTGTATACTGATTGTCTCTCTGTTACATGTAGGTAAAGCCCTTAGGATGTGTACTTGACTACCTGGACTATGATGCGGATCATACTAGTAGGGACATGGTAGTCCATAAGTACATCCTTCAAGGTCCCTAGTGGTGGGTGTATTGAGACGGGGCATCGATATACCAGAGTAGACTAGCGTATACCTTCTCGACCCATACAGATGGGTGATGGATGATCCCATATCCATTGGTGTTTGAAATCAGAGATGATATACGGGTGCTCAGTAGAGACTGGGTACACTGGACGGACTCGCCGAGAACTCCCAGATGGTATTATACCTTACGTAAGATGGCAGTTCTCTGGTGACACTGGTACAGGTTAGTCTGTAGACCCGAGATCGTCATAGAGTCTTGTGTGATTCCCACTGTGCTTTGATTTCCACCTTACCACGTCTAAGAGGGCGTTCAAAACGGTGGTTTTTGGGTACAGTCCCGAGTCTCATGGAAGCAATAAGCGATAGGAGGGGTTTTGTCTCTCCCGGTATTGGGGGTTGATGTTGCGCTATGGTCGATTGGCCATAAGAGGGAACTCCCTGGCCAGGGCTGGTTTCGAGATTTACTTGTAAGTGTTACCAGTAGTTTCTCGACCCGTTATGAGCCTCATATCGGCATGACTTATCGGTTATTGGGGTCTGACGTTTACCACCCTTAGACTTGATATGCGACATATCAGATGAGGAGATCGGACTGTACGGTAGTGTCACTGTCAGGCTTTTTGCAGGAGTTGGAGCGGGCTTGCTTGCTGATCTTCTGATCGCTCAATACCAGGGTAGCCATTACGTCCAGCTAGTACCGCTGACGGCTTGTGGGTGCTTGATATGATCATCACCTACTGCCGGCGTATTGACGAGTCTTTAGAGTCCTACATAGAGGTTGTACTGGCTCAGGCAAAACGAATTAGGAGCGCATATGTGATATGTGCGGGATCGAGAATAATGCGTGTATGCGATACCGTATTCTATTCTCGTGAGTTTGTGTCGATCGGTTATATGCGATATAACCAAGTTATCGAATCAAGGGTTGATTCGATAAGTTGATACATTGGATGTTAGTCGGTTATATGTGATATAACCGGATTATTTAGTCAAGTGTTGATTTAATAATTTAGTGTATAATTGTATATGTGATATACTAATTTACATTAACTAACATTGGTTCACTTAAGCATTTATTTTTTCTCACTTGTGCACAAGTTAATATATATGTGATATATATTTATTACTGTACAAATTGTATCATGGTTGTTGATACAACTATCATGGGTGTAGAAGACTTACACCTTACTAATTAAATTTGTTAGGTTTTTATATTTAAAGTAATTCTAAAACAAAATGATAATGAGCACAAATGCATGAAGCTTCATGAAGCTTTTGTTTGCATTTGACTTAGTCCACTAGTTTTGTTTTACTTAAGATATTAGTTAACCTAACCACTATGATTACCTATGGTAATGTCTCTACATGAGTTAGTATATGATACTCACTCACCATGGTTAGCTCATGCTCTCTCTTGATTATTTTTCATATTCATTTTGAGCTCATCTTCTTCTTCCTCAAAATTTCTTTCTAGGGTTTGAAATAGAGAGATAATCAAAGTGAGAAAAGAAATTCTAAAGTGGACACATTTCCTATCTCACCATCCTCTACTAGACTAGCACTTTAGTTTAGGGTGTTTGCTTCACTAATTCTTTGGTTAGTGAAGTAGAAGCTTGAGTTCGTATTCCCTCGACGTAGATCATCTTCGGCCTCAAAGACTTCAAGCAATACCGTTTCCTCTTCTCATGGAGCCGTCCGAGAGTCCGGGTGTTCGATGATCGCGGCGAAGGGACTAGTACAAGGAGCTTTAGAAGTGAAGGACCAATCTACAAAGGTTGTATTTCGAATTCACTTAGTGTTAAAGAGTTTAACAAGCATGTGAAACCCTAATTTTCTTGCAACGATCTTGTTTAGAGTTATTCGGCACGGCTAAAATTTTAATCCGGCATGGTTGATGCCTTGTAGAACCTTATTAGAGTGCCTAGTAACCCTACGAATACTGGTTGGCTTTGGTTTAAGCCGGATCCTTGTATTATATTGAGTCGGAATATTTTAGTCTCTCGTATTCGTATTCGGTCGGAATACAGATACAGGTATGTATATACAGGTGAGAGGTATTCTCGTAATCCGTTACGAGAATATTTTAGAAGATGCGTTTCTTTTTGGATTAATCATTTTGGTATAAATGATTATTAGTTTTTGAAAGGGTGACTCATCATTGATGACACATTTCTTCTAGCATGTTCATTAGTGACTCATGCTAATGAGTCACTAAGTGAGTCATGATATAATTAATGATTCTTGTTTTGGGTAAGATATTTTAGGGTTGAGTTGGAGATATTTTGATAATATATTTTCTTTATTTCTCTAACACTAAACCTTATATATATCACACTTAAGAGAAGAGGGCAGCCAAGGGGTAATATTTTTGTATGCTTGGTTTTTGCTATCTTGAGATAGTTTCATGAGCTCACAATTTCCAACTCTTTGCATCTTCTTCTACCTCCACCCTATCCCTCTCATGTGATGAGAACCCTAGGGTGTTTGAGACAAAGTATTCTACTCATTCTCTACTTCATCTTGGTCATCTCTTTTAGCAGACTTGATGACCGAGTTGCCTCGGTATAGAGGCGGGAGCCCGTTTAAAGATCCGTTGACGTGGTGCCACCTCGATGAGGAGACAAGAGATCGGAGTTGCCGCGAGGAGCGTAGGGTGATGGCTAAAGACCAAAGGACTCGGATCGATCGGTATAGCCTTTCTACCTCTTTACAGTTTGTTAATTTAGCGTTAATGGCAAGATCAGGGTTATAGTATGGATAGCGCCAGTTATAAAAGTTTTTGTTCCGCGTTTGGCGTCAGAATGACGGCCGGGGCGCTACCGTAGACTTACACTGCATACTATTTGGAGTTTGATAATGTTGGTAGGATTCCTTCAGCATTACCACACAACAATATTTGGATCTCGATCCTACTGTGAGTATCCGCTACTCCTCGGGAAACTTTTCACTTAACGATCAATGCTATATACCAAGTAGGTGTCTAGAAAGGTGTTAGCGGGGCTACGCCCACAGGGAAAAGAGGTTATTTAATTAAGGAACTTTGCGAAAGCGTCGTAAAACCTCCCTCGAAGTACCGACACCAGCCTGGCTGAACGGTTAAGCAAGTATTGTACGGTGAGATCAATCCCGACTAATTCTTCTTTTATGGTTTGAGAAAGGATTCGAGAAACAGTGGGAGCCATCCTGTTTAGATAAACTAAAAACCAATCTAAACTTCAAGAGCATCATGCTAAGTGTTTTCTTCTCTCTCTTAATTGCAGCGACCTAGTGACCAGACATAGGTTACATCTAGATAATAAAATGACCGAATCTGACTGTTATGACTAGCAAAGGTCTGTCTAGATGTCCATTACCCATGACAAGCTGGGACACCTCCTAACTAATCACACCCCTTCCATCTCAGGACCAGTTTCCCCTATCACGGATATTGATATCCGTAAGACATCGGACAAAGACTGTACGAATGCCAAGTGCATCGTGTTGGTCTCAGTTGATGGTGCATACCAGAGGCAGCACGAGAAGATGGACTTAGTTTCTTTCTTCCTCCATAACAAAGATTTATATGGAGAGCAATCTCGTATCGCAAGATATGAGAGCTCAAACGAATTGCTTCAAGCGAGGTTGGTTATCGGGTCATCTGTAGGGGCAACGTCCTTACAGAGACTAGCTATTTTGATGAGCTCGCGGACCTGAAGACCACGTTTAAGAACGGGTCAAATACTGACTTGATTCTACGGTCTCTACCCTCTACTTGTACCTTGAAGGAAACCAGGGAAGTAGAAGGAAAGGGAAGGGCAAAAATTTCGGGATTGGATATAGTAAAGGAGGGATGTTCCTATTGTTACGGGAAAGGACATTGGCAAAAGGATTGCAGGGCTAGCGAAGCCAGTAGCCAGGATTCGAAGCATGTTGTGGTTTCGGCTTCGGGTGTGTTTGTAATAGAAAAATGTATGTTAATTAACCCTACTTCCTGGGTATTGGATACCGGATCAGGATCTCACATCTGTAATTCATTACAGGCTCTGAAAAACCGTAGAGTTATCAGGATAGGTGATATGACTCTCAGGGTTGCCAACGGAATGAGCGTGGACGCTGAATCCGTAGGGGAATTCATCTTGGATTGACAAGTGGGCAAATATTGATTCTGCGTTACTGTTTGTATGTACTAAGTATGGCTTGTAATATCATATCTGTATCCATACTTTCTAAGGAAGGATATGATTTTACTTTTGTAAGCGATGTGGTCCACATCCACCTAAATCAAGTTCTGATTGGGTCAGGTACATTAGAAAACGGAATATACGTACTGAATCAAGCTCATTTTTCAGTGTCCAGAACACACTTAAAAGAAAGTCTCCGGAAACAAATCATGCTTTCTTATGGCATTGTAGACTAGGTAACATTAATGAGACACGGTTGATAAAGTTACATAAAGAGGGATACTTGAATCCGTTCTAGTATCAGTCTTATGCTACTTGTGAATCTTGTCTCATGGGAAAGATGACAAAGACTCCGTTCGTTGGATACGGAGTAAGAGCGAGCAAGCTCTTGGAACTCATACACAGTGATATGTGTGGTCCAATGTCTACACATGCGCGAAGTGGTTATTCATACTTCGTTACTTTTACAGATGATTTCTCTAGGTATGGACATGTCTTCCTAATGAAGCATAAATCCGAGGCCTTTGAGAAATTTCGGGAATATAAGAATGAAGTTGAAAAACAAACAGGCAAAAGTATCAAGACACTGAGATCTGATCGAGGTGGTGAATACTTGAGTGCCGAGTTTCTGGGCTACTTAAAAGAGAATGGAATTATCTCTCAGCTTACTCCTCCATACACACCACAGCACAACGGTGTATCGGAAAGGAGGAATCAAACTCTATTGGATATGGTTCGTTCCATGATGAGTAAGGCTGAGTTACGACGATCTTTCTGGGGTTATGCACTAGAAACAGCTGCATATCTTTTGAACCAAGTTTCTACTAAGTCAGTGCCTACCACACCATATCAGATGTGGAGTGGGAAGAAACCCTGTCTTAAACACTTTAAGACATGAGGATGCCCAGTTTTTGTCAAAAACCAGCATGCAGACAAGCTCGAGGCACGCTCAGTACAGTGTAAGTTTGGGGGATACCCAAAGAACTCCAAGGGGTATATTTTCTATTACGCAGAGGAGCAAAAGGTCTTTGTTTCTCGTCATGCCCGCTTCTTGGAAACTGAATTTTTAGAAAATTAGATAAGTGGGAGCGCAATAGAACTGGAAGAAATTCCAGAACCACAAGCTATTACTGAAAGCTTGGTAGAACCAAAAGTTTCAGGAGAACCGGACATCCCAGCGCCACTCCACAGGAGTAGTAGGCAGTCTCATCCGCCCGAGAGATACTACGGTTTTCTCATAGATGGGGAATGAGAGGATTGCGTCATTGAAAATGACCAGCCTACTAGCTTCCAGCAAGCCATTCAGAGCGGTGACTCAATAAAATGGCTGGATGCAATGCGGACCGAGATGGAGTCTATGTACACCAACAAAGTTTGGACTTTGGACATTGCTCCACAAGGGGTAAAACCTGTAGGCTGCAAATGGATCTTCAGAAAGAAGATTGGTGTAGATGGGCAGGTTGAAACCTATAAAGCTAGACTTGTTTCATAGGGTTTTCGTCAAAGACCTAGTTTGGACTATGATGAAACCTTTTCTTCAGTGGCTATGCTCAAATCCATTCGGTTCCTTCTTGCAATTGCTGCCTTCCACAATTATGAGATCTGGCAGATGGACGTAAAGACGGCTTTTCTAAATGGAAATTTGGAAGAGTGCGTCTATATGGATCAGCCGGAGGGTTTCATTCAGAGTGGGAGCAGCGGTAAAGTGTGCAAGTTGCTTAAGTCAATTTATGGACTAAAGCAGGCATCGCGGAGTTGGAACATCTGCTTTGATGATACTGTCAATGAATTCGACTTTATCAAAAATCCGGATGAACCATGCATTTACAGTAAGATTGTAGGGAGAACTATGGTATTCCTCGTCTTGTACGTGGATCACATTCTGCTAATAGGAAATGACATTCCTATGCTACAGTCAGTCAAAGGATTCTTGTCACAGGGGTTCTCCATGAAGGGCCTGGGCTATGCGAACTACATTCTGGGGATCCAGATCTATCGTGAAAGATCTAAAAGGATGTTGGGACTTTCGCAGTCCAGGTACATCGACACCATACTGAAACGATTCAGTATGGAAGATTCAAAGCGCGGTAATCTACCGGCTTGTTACGGAATCACCCTCTCCAAAGAGATGTCTCCCAAGGCTGATTTGGAAAGGGCTCGCATGTCATCTATACCCTACGCATCTGCGGTAGGCTCTATAATGTATGCGATGTTGTGTACCAGACTAGATGTAGCATACTCATTAAGCGTTGTAAGCCGGTATCAGTCGGACCCAGGGGAGAAACACTGGATAGCAGTAAAGAACATTCTCAAGTACCTGAGAAGGACTAAGGAGATGTTCTTGGTGTATGGCGGAAAAGACCTTCAGATCGAGGCCTTTGCTGACTCCAGCTTCCAGAGTGACAAGGATGACTCCAAGTCCATGTCGGGTTATGTCTTTACCCTCAATGGAGGGGCTGTTTGCTGGAAGAGCTCCAAGCAGGAAATCGTTGCTGACTCAACTATGGAAGCGGAGTACATAGCTGCTTGCGATGCCGTAAAGGAAGCTGTCTAGATGAAGAAGTTCCTCACGGAGCTTCAGGTGGTTCCTACCATTGTTGATCCAATACTGCTGTATTGTGACAACAACGGTGCTATAGCTTTAGCAATGGAACCCAGGTCCCATCAGAAGTCCAGACACATTTTGAGGCGGTATCACCTGATCAGGGAGATCGTAGATCGCCGGGAGATCGAGGTGAAAAGAGTAGATTTGGAGAATAACACTGCAGATCCACTCACGAAGGCCATACCCCAGACTCAGTTCGAGCGGCTGATCGAGATGATAGGTCTTCGATACGCCAGTACATGGCCCTAGTGCAAGTGGGAGATTGTTAGTGTATATGCCCTAGAGGCTATTACTGTATCATACTAGTTTGTATATTACTTAATGGAAGCTTAGGATATTCACAGTTGTATAGACAATCTTGCTCAAAATGGTAGTATGCTACTTGGTTTGTTTCTACTTCAATATGTGCATGTGTTTCTTTTAGAATATCGCTTATACATATTAGTGGAGCCCTTAGGATCTTTGCTTGATTACCAGCGTTGTGATGGCAGTCACACTTGTGGGGGATGGGTAATCTACAAGCACATCCTTATACAGGTCCCTAGTCATAGGATTATCGAGACGGGGCATCAATACTCCGGAGTAGACTAGCATATGCGCTTCTCATCCCAGCAGGGGAGATGGTCTGTCCCACAGCCATCAGTACGTCATACTGGAGATAGTATGCGGGTGCTCGCTAAGTTACGAGTACACTGGACAGGACTCATCGGGAACTGTTGGTTGGTACTATAACTATTGTCAGATAACAGTTCCCAGGTGACAGGAGTACAGCTTAGTCCATCGACTTGACAATGATACTTCACCTCGAGTGTGTTCCCACTGTACTTTGATTACTACCCTACCACGGCTCAAAGGAGTCGTGCAAACAGGTAGTAGTTGGGTGCAGTCCCGAAGCACTTGGAAGCAGTAGCGGTTAGATAGGATTCGTCTCTCCCGGTATTGGGGGTTGATATCGCACTGTGTCTAGGAGAGCCATTACACAAAGTCCCTGGCCAGGGCAAGCGAGAATTACTGGTAGTGTTTCCAGTAGTTTCTCAAGGTGTTCTTGGCTACACTCCGGCATGACTTGTACCGCTATTAGGGGTCTAACTTTTACCGCCCTCTAGGCCCGACATGCGATACTCATAGACGAACAGACCGGACTGTACGGAGATTGTCAAGTTCAGGCTCAGTAGGAGTTCGGATGGGTTTACCTCATCGGCCTTCTTATCGACATCTAACTGGGGACCGTTACGTACAGCTAGTGCCGCTTGCGGTCTGTGGTTAAACCCACTGCCAGCGTAGTGTCGAGTCTTTAGAGTCCCACATAGAGAGTTTCCCTGCACTGGGCGAAAGGTGTAGAGGCCGTATGGTTTTACGGTAGGGCTATGATCACTTACATGCACTTGTGCGCGTATGCTGTTCGGGCAGACAATGCTAGTGGGCTTTGGTTTAAGCTGAATCGTAGTGTTGTATGGATGGATTAGTTTTGTCTTCTGTGAATTCGTATTCTACGGAATGCGGATGCGGGTGTGTATGCACGGTTGTGAGGAGCGAAGAAGAAGGAGGTGCCTTATTAGGGTTTTGACCGTTGTTTCGGTCAAAACCATTATGAGGTGAGGAAAATATTTACTAATCTTTTTAATGATAATTGTGTTATGGCTAATTGCTTTTTCCATTTGACTATTTGACCTAGTTGACCATTGTTGACTTGGACTTTTCTTGAGAGCACTATATCCTTCTTTTGATTTTGGTTTTATTTTTGTGATGATAATGGTCAAATCAAGTGTAGCCATCAACTTTATCATGATAAGAAATTAGTAATTACTATGCTTATGGATGATTATCTCTTGCTCATTCTCTCTCTTCAGATATGAGCTCCCATGGTTCCTCCTTCTTCTTCCTCTCTTGATTTTTCTATTGCTCTCATGTGTTGAGAAAAATAGAAACAAAATAGACAAACAAATCGACCATCATCTTCTACACCACCTAGGACTTCAAGAATAGCAAACTTGTTGCCCTGGTTACCTCGGCTTGAGGTGGAGCTCGGACTACAGACTCTCGGGTGGATCGTCTTTGACTCTAGGAGGCCGCGGAGGTGATCAAGATCCGGATCGATCCTCGGAGCTTGCATGGACGAGGAGGACAGCGGGAAAGAAGACCCGAAGGACTTGTTGCATGAGGTATAATAAAATAAGAAAAGTAGATAGAACCTCTTGTTGTTTGTTAGCAATAGTTTGGCAAAGATCCTCAAGTTTTAGTCCATGTTACCTTGTGTTAAAAATTTGATTTTTACCTATTCCGCCTCCCCGTAAGCACAGGGGTGGGTAACGTGGACTTACACCTCTGTATTGTGATAACAATGGAGCTGTGGCTTTGGCCAAGGAACCCAGGTCCCATCAGAAGTCCAGACATATTCTGAGGCGGTATCACCTGATCCGGGAGATGGTTGATCGCCGGGAGATCGAGTTTACGAGAGTTGATACGAAGGACAACACTGCGGATCCACTCACAAAGGCCATTTCTCAGATACAATTTGAGAGACTCTTCGGGATGTTGGGTATGAGATACTACAACAGCTAGCCTTAGTGTAAGTGGGAGATTGTTAGTTATGTATATGCCCTAGAGGCCATTGTTGTACATATGATGTATATTATAATGGATGCTTGGATATATATAGAGAGGACTTTCTTGCTCAATATGATAGTATGTTGTCTGGTTTCACTTTATCCAAACGTGTTAACAAATACTGTTTTGTGATCACATGTTGATGAAGCCCTTAGGATATGTACTTGACTACTAGGACTATGATGAGATCATACTAGTGGGGCCAGGGTAGTCAATGAGTACATCCAATAACTGTTCCTAGTCGAGGGTGTATCGAGACAGGGCATCAATACTCCAGAGTAGACTAGCGTACACACATCTTGACCCATATGATGGGCGATGGATGATCCCATATCCATTGGTGTTGGACATCAAATATGGTGTACGGGTGCTCAGTGGAGACTGGGTACACTGAACGGATTCGCCGAGAACTCCTCGATGGTATTATACCTATCGTCAGATAGCAGTTCTCCGGTGACACTGGTACAGGTTAGTCTCTAGACCCGAGATCGTCATAGAGTCTTGTGTGATTCCCACTATGCTTTGATTTCCAACTTACCACGTCCAAGAGGTCGTGCAAAATGGTGGCTTTTGGGTACAGTCCCGAATCACATGGAGGCAATGAGCGATAGGAGGGGTTTCATCTCTCCCGGTATAGGGAGTTGATGTTGTGCTGTGTTCGATTGGCCATAACTGGAAGTCCCTGGCCAGGGATGATATGGAGATTTACTGGTAAGTGTTATCAGTAGTTTCTCGACCCGTTATGAGCCTTACATCGACACGACTTATCGGTTACTGGGGTCTAACGTTTACCACACCTAGACTAGATATGCAACATATCAGATGAAGAGATCGGACTGTACGGTAGTGTTTACTGATTGGATTTACAGGAGAATGTACAGGCTTGCTTGTTGATCTTCTGATCGCTCAATACCTGGGTGGCTGTTACGTTTAGCTGACCGCTTGCAGCTTGTGGGTGTTTGATATGATCATCACCTGCTGCCGGCGTATTGACGATTCTTTAGAGTCCTACACAGAGGTTTTCTGGCTCAGGAAAAACGGAGTAGGAGCACATATGTGATATGTGCGGGACCAAGAATAATACGATATGAGATACCGTATTTTATTCTCGCGATATATGATATCGGCCGGGTATATGTGATATAGCCGGGTCATCGGATCAAGTGTTGATTCGATGAATCAGTACATGTTATATTAGTCAGTTATATGCTATATTGACGGATTGTCAGATCAAGTGTTGATTCGATAATTTAATGTATAATTATATATGTGATATATTACATTACGTTAACTAATATAAGCTCGCTTTATTGATTCATTTTCTCACCGGATAATACATTGATATATATGCGATATATGTTAATTGTATTATTTTCTTTTGTTGCAAAATATATTATATATGTGATATATAATATTGCAACAAGTTAGGGTTATAAATACAACATGTTTTGTAGAGATTAAAACAAGTTAGGGTTTGATTTGGGTTAGCATTTGGGTTAGCTTTTTTATGAAGCTTCTAGAAGCTTTATTTTGTTTTAAGCTTAGATATTTTGTGTAGATATTTCATAACCCAACCCAAACCTTTTACCCTAGTTAATTCTCTACAAGGGTTAAGTCTTCATTCTTAACCCAAGGTTGGATTTGTAACCACAACAATAATTCATTATTCATCACAAAAGCTTTCTTCTTCTTCTTCCTCCTTGAAAAAGCATTCTAGCTTTCTGTGATTTGATGATTTAAAGTGAGAAATTGAAAACAAAAGAGTGTAAAATTCCTACTTCATCATCCTCATCTATTCTAGCCACTTAGATTAGGGTGTTTACTTCACTAATACTTGATTAGAGAAGTGAGAGCTTGAGTTTGAGATTCTTCAAAGTAGATCATTTTCGAAAAGGAAGACTTCAAGCAAGAATGGATCATTCGACTTGTGGATCCTCTCTTGAGTCCGAGAGATCATGGATCGCGGAAAAGGGACTACTACTCGGAGCTTATGAAGCCAAGGAACGGACTACAAAGGTTGTAATCCCTCTCTCTTAGATGTAAAGTTGTTTATATGCAAAGTTAACCCTAATTATCTAGTTAAGATCTTGGTTAGGGTTTGTTTAGCACCCCAAAAATTTTAAAGAAGCATGTTTGATGCTAGCCAAAACCTTGCTAAGGTGCTATGCTATCGCTACACTTATGATATGTTGACTATAGTTAAGGTCATAAGTGCTAGGGGTAAAACCCATATCGCGAGTTTCAAGTGTGGAAATTTGCAATGAGATTGCATACCTTCTATATGATAGTAGGATCCCGATCCCACTGTGAGCAATAGTTGCTCCCGGGAGAGTTTTGCACTTTACAATTAGCTAACTCATTAGGTGTCTAAAAAGGTGTCAACGGGGCTACGCCTCTGGGAAAATGAGGTTTATTTCAATTAGGTTCATGCGAAAGCATGGGGAACCTCCCTTAGAAGTACCGGCACTGGCCTGACTGAACGGTTAGCGAAGTTGTAGAATGTAATTAATCCTGGCTAATTTTTTCCTTTTAAGGTTTGAAGGAAAATTTGATAAAAGCAGTGGGAGACATCGATTAGATATGATAAATAACCATCCTGATCTTTGCAAGAGCTTTCGCTGAGTGTATTCTTTTCTCTCTCCTGATAGCAGATAACCATGACTAGACTTAAGCTACTATTAGAGAAAAATAAGCTTACCGGACCGAACTATAAAGACTGGTTGAGGAACATTAACATTGCTCTCACATATGATAAAGTATCATTTTTCCTCACTGCCACAACCCCGCCCAAACCAGGCCCTGAATCTTCTGTTGCGGATAGGGAGATCTGCAAAACGTGGGATATTTACTGTGCTACCGCCAAATGCCTCGCGCTTACATCGATGGACAATACACATCAAAAGCAGCACGAGGAGATGGATTTTCAATCCATCTTTCTCCATACAAAGGAGTTGTATGGGGAGCAATCTCGTATCTTACGAAACGAAGCATCTCGAAAGCTGTTTCAGATGCGGATGGCTCCTGGCACTTCAGTAGGTGATCACATTTTGAAGATGATAGCTCTTATTGAAGAGCTTGAGGGTCTCGGATGGACAATGGATAACGAGCAATATACTAATATTGTTCTACAGTCTCTTCCCTCTGCCTTTGCTCCATTCATAGTGAACTTCAACATGCACAACATGGAGAAGTCACTATCCGAACTTCTCAATATGTTGAGAAATGTTGAGAGCACGCTTAAGGCGAAGTCTCCCTCTCTACTTGTTGGAAAATCTTCCTCTTCCGTCCCAAAAGTCAAGGCCAAGGGAAAGAACAAGAAGAAATCCACCAAGCCGAGAGGTGGAATCAAGAAGGGAAAGGGGAAAGACAAATCTAAAGTTGTGGAGTCGGGAAAAGAAGAATGTTTCTTTTGCAAGAAGACGGGGCACTGGAAGCGGAACTGTACTGAGTACCTTGGTCTCATGAAAAGGAAGCATGGTGATGCTTCAGCTTCAGGGGCTGAGAAATAGCAGAGTTTTGAAGACCGGTGATCATACTCTCTGAGTTGAAAATGGTTCCAATGTACATGCAGTTTCAGTGGGAGAGTATCACCTAGGGTTACCATCGGTTTGTATATTTGTTTTGAACCCATGTTATTTTGTACCAAGCATGCTTTGTAATATTATATCCGTTTCTTTGTTAGACAATGAAGGATATCATTTTGTATTGCAGCACAATGTTATGAACATTAAACTAAATCAAGAGTTGATTGGTTCTGGTACACTTAATGATATACGTCCTTAATGTAGGGTTCCTATTGATGGAAGCAAGGTTTCGGGAGGCATCATCCATGCCATTTTCAAAAATTTGCCGTTTCAAGGAACTCTAAACTAGAATCGTTAACTAGAAATATAATACGGAAACAAAAGTAAACCTTTTTACTTCTAAGTGAAATAGAAATACAACCTTTGTAGATCGGTCCTTCACTTCT
This sequence comes from Agapanthus africanus, assembly GCA_030015575.1. Taxonomy (NCBI): domain Eukaryota; kingdom Viridiplantae; phylum Streptophyta; class Magnoliopsida; order Asparagales; family Amaryllidaceae; genus Agapanthus; species Agapanthus africanus. Next base: position 368,976,706 of record CM057346.1, read on the forward strand.
AAAGCTCCTTGTAGTAGTCCCTTCGCTGTGATCGTTGAACTCCCGGACTCTTGTATGGCTTCATGAGGGCAAAAAAGTGATCTTGCTTGAAGTCTTCGAGGCCGAAGATGATCTACGTCGAGGGAATACTAGCTCAAGCTTCTACTTCACTAACTAAAGGATTAGTGAAGCAAACACCCTATACTAAAGTGCTAATCTAGTAGAGGATGATGAAATAGGAAGTGGGCCCACTTTAGAATTATTATTCTCACAATACTTTCTCACTTTTTCAAACCCTAGAATGCTTTTTCTTTTGGAGGAAGAAAATGAAGAAAGAAGAAGAGAATGAGATAATGATCAAGTGAGACAGTGAACCATGGTGAGTGAGTATCATATACTAACTCATGTAGAGACATAACCATGGCTAATTAAAATGGTTAGGTTAACAAATATCTAAAGTAAAACAAAGTGAGTGGAATTTGTCAAAGCACCCACAAGCTTCTACAAGCTTCATGCTTTTAACAAATAATCCACTAATTTTGTAATTACTTTAAACATTAATAACCCACCATTATAAATAAATTGGTGTATGTCTCATACACCCATGTATGTTGTATCAACAACCATGATACAAAAACAAAACAAAAATTAATATATATCACATATATATTAAGTGTGCACATGTGAGAAAATAAATGCCTAAGTGAGCAAATGTTAGTTAATGTAGATTAGTATATCAAATATACAATTATACATTAAATTATTAAATAAACACTTGATTTAATAATCCGGCTATATCACATATAACCGACTAACACTGAATGTACCATCTTTTCGAATCAACACTTGATTAGATAACCCGGCTATATCACATATAACCGACCGATACAAAAGTCACGAGAATAGAATACGGTATCATATACACGCATTATTCTCGGTCCCGCAAATATCACATATGTGCTCCTATTTCATTTTACCTGAGCCAGTAAAACCTATATGTAGGACTCTAAAGACTCGTCAATACGCCGGCAGTAGGTGATGATCACATCAAGCACCCACAAGCTGTCAGCGGTACTAGCTGGACGTAACGGCTACCCGGGTATTGAGCGATCAGAAGATCAGCAAGCAAGCCCGCTCCAACTCCTGCAAAATCCTGACGATAACACTTGTTGTACAGTCCGGTCTCCTCTTCTGATATGTCGCATATCAAGTCTAGGGTTGGTAAACGTCAGACCCTAATAACCGATAAATCATGCCGATGTGAGGCACATAAGGGGTCGAGAAACTACTGGTAACACTTACCAGTAAATCTCTAAATTATCCCTGGCCAGGGACTTTCCTGTTATGGCCAATCGAGCACAGCGCAACATCAACTCCCAATACCGGGAGAAACAAAACCCCTCCTATCGTTCATTGTCTCCATGTGACTCGGGACTGTACCCAAAAACTACCATTTTGCACGCCCTCTTGGACGTGGTAAGGTGGAAATCAAAGCACAGTGGGAATCACACAAGACTCTATGACGATCTCGGGTCTACAGACTAATCTGTACAAGTGTCACCAGAGTACTGCCTTCTGACGTGAGGTATAATACCATCTGGGAGTTCTCGGCGAGTCCGTCCAGTGTACCCAGTCTCCACTGCGCACCCGTATACCATCTCTGATGTCAAACACCAATGGATATGGGATAATCCATTGCCCATCTCATGGGTCGAGAAGCATATACTCTAGTCTACTCTGGTATATCGATGCCCTATCTCGATACTCCGAAGACTAGGAACATTTAAGGATGAAATTATGGACTACCATGGCCCCCTAGTATGATCTGCATCATAGTCTTGGTAGTCAAGTACACATCCTATGGGCTTTACCAACATGTAACCATAAGACAGTATCAAGAGACAAGTATATATGTTAAGATAAAGAGCAACCAGATAGCATACTATCATATCGAGCAAGAAATTCCTCTCTATATATGTCCAAGCATCCAATATAATATACATCATATGTACAATACTGGCCTCTAGGGCATACATACAACTAACAATCTCCCACTTGCCCTAGGGCCAGCTGCTGTAATATCTCATACCGAGCATCCCGAAGAGTCTCTCAAACTGTATCTGGGGAATGGCCTTCGTGAGTGGATCCGCTGTGTTGTTCTTCATGTCAACCCTCCTGACGACGATCTCCCGGCGATCAACTATCTCCCGGATCAGGTGATACCACCTCAGAATATGCCTAGATCGCTGATGGGACTTGGGTTCCTTGGCCAAAGCCACCGCTCCATTGTTATCATAATACAAAGGTATTGGATATTCAATGGATGGAACTACTCCAAGTTCAGTTATGAACTTCTTCATCCAGACAGCCTCTTTGGCAGCATCGTTGACAGCGATGTAATCGGCCTCCATCGTCGAGTCTGCAACGGTTTCCTTCTTGGAACTCTTCCAGCAAACCGCCCCTCCTTTGAGGGTAAAGACAAATCCCGAGTGCGACTTAGAGTCGTTCTTATCACTCTGGAAGCTCGAATCGGTAAAGGACTCCACTTGGAGTTCTCCGTTACCATACACCAAGAGCTTCTCTTTAGTCCTTCTCAAGTACTTGAGAATGCTCTTCAGAGCTGTCCAGTGACTCTCTCCAGGATCTGCTTGATACCTACTCACTACACTTAGTGAGTATGCTACATCGCTTCTGGTACATAGCATTGCGTACATGATAGAGTCTACTGCCGAAGTATAGGGTATCCCTTGCATGAGAGCTCTCTCCAAATCAGTCTTGGGAGACATCCCTTTGGAGAGAGTGAGCCCAGAGATCGTGGGTAAAAACCTACGCTTGGATTCTTCCATACTAAACCTCTTTAGTATGGTGTCAATATACCTGGATTGGGACAATCCCAGTATTCGTTTAGATCTATCTCTAAAGATATTAATCCCCAAGATGTAGAAGGCATCCCCTCGATCTTTCATTGAGAATCTTTATGATAAGAAGAGCTAGACCGATTGCAGCATAAGAATGTCATTTCCTATCAAGAGTATGTCGTCCACGTACAATATGAGGAAGACAACCTTACTCACTGCCACCTTCTTGTATATACAAGGTTCATCTACGTTTTTGACGAAATCAAACTCTTTGACAACGACATCAAAGCAGATGTTCCAACTCCGCGATGCTTGCTTTAATCCATAAATGGATTTAAGCAGCTTGCACACCTTCCCACTGCTCCCACTAGCTACGAAGCCCACTGGCTGAGTCATGTACACGCTCTCTTCTAAATCACCATTTAGAAAGGCGGTCTTAACATCCATTTGCCATATTTTGTAGTCATGATATGCAGCGATGGAAAGCATGATCCGGATGGATTTAAGCATAGCCACTGGAGAAAAGGTTTCGTCATAATCCACACTTGGTCATTGACGAAAACTCCTTGCAACAAGTCTAGCTTTGAAAGTCTCCACTTCCCCATCTACACCAAGTTTTTTCTTGAAGATCCACTTGCTCCCAATGGGTTTTACCTTTTCAGGAGCATCTTCCAAAGTCCATACTTTGTTGGTGTACATGGATTCCATCTCGGACCGCATTGCATCCAGCCATTTCACTGAGTCACCACTCGTGATGGCCTGCTCGAAGCTAGTTGGGTATTCATACTCCATGATGCAATCCTCGCTCCCACCATCCATGAGAAAACCGTAGTATCTCTCTGGTGGGTGAGGAACCTACTAGATCAGCGGAGTGGCTGGGGTTCATCGGGAACTACCGAATCCTCTGGTTCCACTAAATTTTCTGTCGTAGTCTGTATTGCTCGAACCTCTTCCAGTTCTACCTCCTTGCTACTAATCTCTTTTTCAAGAAATTTCTTTTCTAAAAAGGTGGCATGTAGGGAAACAAACACCTTTTGTTCCTCGGTGTGGTAGAAGATATACCCGCGCGAATGTTTGTGATATCCAATAAACTTACACAGAATGGATCTTGCCCCGAGCTTGTCCGGATTTTGTGTTTTCACATATGCCGAACACCCCATATCTTAACATAATTAAGATATGGTCTCTTTCCTTTCCATATCTCATATGGAGTGGTTGGCACAGATTTGGTGGGAACCATATTTAATAGGTCTGCAGCTGTTTCCAGTGCATATCCCCAAAAGGAAATAGGCAACTCAGTTGTGCTCATCATAGAGTGCACCATATCTAATAGGGTGCGGTTCCTCCGTTCCAATACACCGTTGTGCTGTAGTGTATATGGAGGAGTTAGCTGAGAGAGAATCTCATTCTCTTTTAGGAAGTCTAGGAATTCATTGCTCAAGTATTCACCTTCTCGATCAGATCGAAGGATTTTAATACTTTTCCCGGTTTGGTTCTCGACTTCTTGTTTATATTCTCTAAATTTCTCAAAAGCATATGATTTGTGTTTCATCAGGAACACATATCCGAATCTAGAGAGATCATCAGTAAATGTAATGAAGTACGAAGAACCATTCCTGGCATGTGTAGACATGGGACCACATACATCACTTTGTACCAGTCCCAAGAGTTCCGTAACTCTTTCTCCATGTCCCGTGAACGGAGTTTTGGTCATCTTTCCTTTGAAACATGGCTGGCAAGTGTCATAAGATGAAAATTCGAAAGGATTCAAATATCCATCCTTATGCAACTTAGCTAGCCGTGTCCCATTGATATGACCAAGTCTACAATGCCACAAGAAGGATTCGTTCATTTCTGAACTCTTCCTCTTATGTGTATTTGTTATGCTCAGAACTGTTGATTGATTTAGACCATAAATGCGATTGCACAACGTGCCTGATCCAACCAAATTTTGGTTCAGGAAAATGTTCATAACATTATCCTGTAATGCAAAATTATATCCCTCTTTACTTAATAAAGAAACCGATATAACGTTGCATATCAGGTTCGGCATGTAATAGCATTCGTTCAGAATCAATGTATTACGAGTTGGTAATACAAGGTGATATTCCCCGACGGTTTTAGCTGCAACAATTGCACCATTTCCAACCCTTATGTCTTTATCACCTTCTCCAAGTTCTCTACCTTTTCTCAGCCCATGTAACTGATTACATATATGGGATCCTGACCCGGTATCTATTATCCAGGACGTAGAGCAAATGGAGAAACAGTTCTCTGTAACGAACACACCCGAAGAAAATGCATCAACATGTAATTTCTTCATTCGGGTGGCATGGGAATCCTGGTATTCCCCTATATCCTATTCAGTCTTATAACTTTTATAAGAAAGAACGGAACCAACGTTCCCCGGCACAGTATAACAAGCGGGTTCGGTCAATACATCCATATTATTATCTTGATTAAGGCATGATATGGTCGCTACTGTCACGACCCGAAATTTGCACGTGACGGCCTTAATACTACGCAACGTCTACAGGCGTAACTTAGTAAAAGAAAGCCAAAACCCAGCAATCTAAACCATCAAAAGTAGCAAGAAAGTGATAATAGTATTTTCAAAACCTTTGAAATCACAACCCAAATTCTTTAAAGTCTCACTTTTATTCCTTAAAATTTTGACAGCACCCACTTTGTAAAACAAGCCCCCAAAATGGGTACAACATAATATAAGTAAAAGCATCCCAAACGGGAGAAAAATCCACGCCCAACGGCGGAAAACAATCACCACAACAGATATACGACGTCGTAGCGAAGAAAGAGACGATATACATAAAACTGCATAAAAACCTCCAAGTCACAAAATAATATACAATATCGTCCTCTCATCAAGTCTCTAAGTCATACAATATAATGGTAGATGGTGAGTATAGGATACAACGAATATACAACAAGCAACATCGGATAACCGCAAGACCTACCTAAGCAAAACTGCATACTATCAGGCAAAGCGGTATCCACAGCAAAAGATGATACGAAAGATGGAAATAGCTTTGCCTCTGACTATCCTGAGAAACACCTGCAAAACACTGTGGCAGAACGGGGGTGAGTTGCCAACTCGTGAATAGTAAATAACATATGCAGGTAATCACGAGTATGCACGTACAACGCGAATCTAACATAAGCATTTAATAGCAATGAATGGTCATATATAATGCATCAATCATGAAAGGTACGCTAGCAGGTACTACTAATACATGAAGCAATAATATGACAATCGGTATGCAATAATCATGTAAAGTACTCTATCAGGTACAAATAATACATGAAACAATGCATATAATAATATGTAAATACAACAGTCATGGAAAGTACTCTATCAGGTACAAATAATACATGAAGCAGTGCATAAACAATAAATGTGGAGTGCAGAATAAAACATGTCATTTCCACGGAAGTCCTAACCTCGTGGTAGGACCAATATCCAACAAGACAATCAAATTCCCAATTTCCACAAATCAGTCCCCTAAATTGGCTGTCATATCAAGTAAGTCTCACATATCCTTAATGTACAATATCAAGTAAGTCTCATATATCCCGAATGTACAATATTAAGTATATCTCGTCTATCCCGATGTACAACATCAAGTAGATCTCACATATCCCGTAAGTACAATATCAAGTATATCTCGTATATCCCGAATGTACAACATCAATTAGATCTCACATATCCAGTATGTACAATATCAAGTATATCTCGTATATCCCGAATCCAATATCAAATAAATCTCTAACATCCTAAATATATTTGCATGAATAAATTTGATGATGTATATAAATTGATATCAATACACATATATTATCATCCCATTCCACTAATATTGGGGTAAAGGCATATATAACAGCGTCCCATTTGTTAGTTATATGTATGCCCTAGAGGCCATTACTATACATAGGATGTATATTGTAGTGGATGCTGGGACGTATATAGGGAGGACTTTCTTGCTCGACATGATAGTATGCTATCTGGTTGCTCTTTACCTTAACGTGTACACTGATTGTCTCTCTGTTACATGTTGGTAAAGCCCCTAAGATCTGTACTTGACTACCTGGACTATGATGCGGATCATACTAGTGGGGACATGGTAGTCCATAAGTACATCCTTGAAAGTCCCTAGTCGTGGGTGTATCGAGACGGGGCATCGATATACCAGAGTAGACTAGCGTATACCTTCTCGACCCATACAGATGGGCGATGGATGATCCCATATCCATTGGTGTTTGACATCAGAGATGATATACGGGTGCTCAGTAGAGACTGGGTACACTGGACGGACTCGCCGAGAACTCCCAGATGGTATTATACCTCACGTCAGATGGCAGTTCTCTGGTGACACTGGTACAGAGTAGTCTGTTGATCCGAGATCGTCATAGAGTCTTGTGTGGTTCCCACTGTGCTTTGATTTCCATCTTACCACGTCCAAGAGGGCATGCAAAACGGTGGTTTTTGGGTACAGTCCCGAATCACATGGAGGCAATGAGCGATAGGAGGGGATTCGTCTCTCCCGGTATAGGGAGTTGATGTTGCGCTGTGTTCGATTGGCTATAACAGGAAATCCCTCGCCAGGGTTGCTGAGATTTACTGTTAAGTGTTACCAGTAGTTTCTCGAATTGTTATAGACCTAATATCGACACGACTTATCGAGCTATTGGGGTCTGACGTTTACCACCCCTAGGCGAGATATGCGACATATCAGACGATCAGACCGGACTGTACGGTAGTGTTACTGGTTGGATTCACTGGAGTGTGAGCGGACTTGCTCGTCGATCTTCAGATCGCTCAATACCCGGGTGGCCGTTACGTTTAGCAGACCGCTTGCGGCTTGTGGGTGTTTGATATGATCATCGCCTGCTGCCGGCGTATTGACGAGTCTTTAGAGTCCTACACAGAGGTTTCCTGGCTCAAGCAAAACGAAATAGGAGCGCATATGAGATATGTGCGGGACCGAGAATAATACGAGTATGTGATACTGTATTCGATTCTCGCGATGTGACATTGATCGGTTATATGCGATATAGCCGGGTTATCGGATCAAGTGTTGATTCGATAAGATGTTACTAATGATACCAGTCGGTTATGTGCGTCATGACCGGATCGTTAAATCAAGTGTTGATCTAATGATTTAATGCATAATTATATATTTGATATATTACTTTGCATTAACTAGTATCGGTTCACTTTAAATGGATTTTCTCACTCGGGTGTGCGCATTGCATATGCGATATGATTTTGTGCACTTGCTTGTATCATGTTTGATGATACATGCAATACTTGGTTAAATGTATGTTTAAACCATAGTTAGTTAATGGTTAAGGGTTTTAAATGATTTATTTATTGTTTTATTTATTTTTGGCAAAAGGTAAATGGTGGCTTTATTTATTTCTTTTGTTGAAGTTTCTTGAACTTTTGAAAAGTCCACCATTTTTGTTTTATGCCAAACCCTAACCACTCACTAACTTTGGTTAACTCTCTACACTTAACTATGGTAAGTGTTATGATAAGATTGAATTTTTCTTTTCTATAATTATTCTTATCATAACAATTATCATCTTCTTGCTTTCTTCTTCTTCTTCATTTCAAGAAGAAAAGCTTGACTACATCAATGGTGGATTGATGAAATGAGTGAGAAATCCAAAACTAAAGTCTACCCACTTCCTATTTCTTCATCCTCTACCTCTTGCCAAGTAGTAGAGTGTGTTTCCTTCACAAGTTTTCAAGACTTGGTGAAGGTGGAGCTCGATCTAGTGATGCTTCGACGTAGATCATCTTCGGCACGTCGTCGACGACCTAGCCCGTCCATTCTCCGATGAAGCCGACGCTAGAGCCCGGATTTGATTTGGACAGCGGAGACGACCTCATCTCGGAGCCGTGGAGGTGGAGGACCGGATCTACAAAGGTTGTATTTCCGTATCTCTTAGTTAAGTGTTAACTAGTTATCTTTTTCGCCTAGACTTCTAGCAAACGATCCGTAGTCGGGTTTCTCGGCACCGTTAAAATTTTAAATTGGCATGATCGATGCCTTGTGAGACCTCACTAGTGTGCCTAGGAACCCTACAGTGGTATCAAAGCCTAGCTAGAGCCTTAGGCGAAGTCTAGACGGAATTTGAAACCCGATCGAACCCGAAACCCCAAATCAAAATTGCTCTCTGGAAATTTTCTAAAATTGTGGATTTTTCCAAATTAAAAATTGCTAAAAAATTCAGCAGGGAAAAATAAGAATTACGGTGCAAAAAGTTTCTGGTGAACAGTAAATTTCGCGGCGGATCAGCGGCAGAAGCATGGCTTCTGCGGCGTATCAGCGGCCTCTTGATGACATCAGCCCTGTTCCTTTGCACAGTAATTCCTAGTTCAAAGAGCTGAGTTTTCTGGGAATTTTTAATATTTATTCAAGAGTTGAATTTTTCTGCTGTGTTTTTGGGGATTTGGTGTTTCGATCGGAGTATCAAATTTTGTCTGTGTGGCTTTCCGGATAAATTTTAGAATATGTTAAAAAGTTCGACCGGATATAAATACCCAATTTTTCCCCTGTCGGGAAATTTCCAAGTGTTGGATTTTTCCGTAGTTTAACGACGTTCTAAGTAGTGCAAGTAACGCGATGGTCCCTCTAGAAGACAACAAACCTTAACTCGATTATGTGACCGTCTTGAACTGCCCTTTGAACCTTCGGGTTTGGGGCAGTACGGCATGCCACATGTGAGGCGTTGGCTTGACCCTTCTACGGCTGGACCGTCGGTACTGAGGCACGAACTGAATGTTGTTAGACTTATTTCATGTGTTGATCTGTATCGGGAAAACTTGGGTGTTCGAATGTTCAATCGGAAAGTTTAACATTTTCTAATTATCTGGAATGGGATACAATAATTGGAATTCACAAGAAGTTATGAGATAACTAAATGAATGTTATAAATATAGCAGTTTAGTCTCACTTGATCGGTTGCCACGGAATTTTGATGTGATCAAAAGTCTGTCGCAATCACGTAGCGTACGCGGATACTAGCCGATAAACTTAATAGACAGCCTCGCTCCATAGCCCCGACCAAGTGACTGTAGGAGAACCCCGTCGCCGAAAGCATCCGTTCGGGTGCTCGCGGCAGCGGTGTTCCGCCTTGGTGCACTTCGTCGACGGTATCGGGGGTGCGGCCGTCTACTAAAGTTTGCGACGAGCATTCGATTAGGATGTCGGGAATCCTGTTGAATTGCCCGACTTGATATTGAAAAGTGTTTTCGATAATGAGACTAAAATGCGGGGTTTATAATTGTTAGGCATGCGATGTCTAAGTAATTCATTTGGTCAGGCATGCGATGTGTGAGGTGGTTGCGGATTCCAACTGTTGTAGTTTTACACTTTCTTTTCTGTGACCGTAAGTGTAATATGTGATATCGCCGGTTTCGTTGCTATATGTCAACGACAATTGGGATGCGCATATTTACTTACGTTGATGACATGTGATGTTATGTGTTGCTGGATATGTTATATTGGATCGTCGTGTTTGAATAGCCGGGGTTTTTTATGTGAGATAAGTGTTTTTCATTTTCATTCATGTAAAAACTTGTATGTAATATTCTTTTATTGGGGCGCTTCCAGGTTGCGGAAGTAGTCACCTTTTGTATATTATTTACCTTTCCGCACTAGGATAGACCCAAGGAGGAGGGCACAAGTAACCGGGTTCTGGAGTCCAGCGAGGAGTCGAGTCCGGGTCTCCTAACTCCAGAATTGGTAGGGTTGCTTGCCGCTCTCGTAGGGGTCTAGGGGTGTGGGTTTGGCTATTCATCGCGACCGTGGAATCCGTGTTTTATACTGGCTCGTATTGAAAACACGGACGTCCTAGTATATCCAATATTTCATATGTTTCTTCTGCTGCGATATCTGTGATGTGATCATGTGATGTTCTGTGATAGATACAGTATAAAGTATATATGATATATTATATAGGCGTTACTTATGTTTTACACCCGTGCTAGCCCTGCCCTGCTCTGCCGTTAGTTACCTAACCTAACGGTGCACGAGGGGACATCGAGGCGAATGCGGATGGCATAAGTGTACGTCGTATTTATCTGTGATGTTTAGGTACTTAAATGATGGGACTTCATTAATGTGATTAATGAATTAAAAGAAACCTAAGATGTTGTAGAATCGAATTTCAAAATAAAACAGGTAGCTACAGTTCTTGCTTTGCACAGAGGTATATGTGATATATCCTGCACCTTATTCGATAAGGAAAGGACCGAGATCCCTTCACCGGGAGTGACTCCTTTAGCAATAACTGGCAGATGCTACACACTCGGTTTGTCTTTTGATTGCTTTTAAGAGTTTTTGCTTTGCACAGTGATATATATGATATATCCCGCACCTCATTCGACGAGGAAAGGACCGACGATCCCTTCACCGGGAGTGACTCCTTTAGCAAAACTAGAAAAGCCTCAAAAACACTCCATTTTAAAAATCATTTGATTCTACAATGATATCAAGTTCATTACGCAATAGGTTTTCAGAAAAACCTGTCGTAGCCCTCCGTCATTTCAGATAAGTATTAGTTAGTATTCGTGCTGCGGTTGTTTGGCATGCGTCAAGACGTAGTGTACGGTAGCTAACTAGTGCTTATCTGCCAGCATATGATGCGATTAGATTAGGGTATTCGTACGGCGTTGTTTGGCTTGCGTCAAGGGTCGTGCGGGTGGGTTTAATTCAATCAAGAAATATACGGGTTGAACTTGACTAGCAGACTATGGGTTGTTTGGCACGCGTCAGGGTCATAGCGAGCTAGGGGCAAAACATTATCGGGAATTTCAAGTGTTGAGATTTGCAATGAGATTGCATACCTTCTATGAGATAGTTGGATCCCGATACCCGCTGCTAGTAAGTGTTACTCCTGGGAGAGTTTTATACATTACAATTAGCCGATCAAGTAGGTGTCTAGAAAGGTGTCAACGAGGTTACGCCTCTGGGAAAACGAGGTTTACATTAATTAGGTTCGTGCGAAAGCACGGGGGACCTCCCTCAAAGTACCGACACTGGCCTGGCTGAAAGATTGGCGAACTTGTAGTGTGTAATTAATCCCGGCTAGTCTTTCCTTTTAGGGTTTGAAGGAAGATTTGATAAAAAGCAGTGGGAGCCATCCTGATTAGATAAAATAATAACCAATCTATTCTTGCAAGAGCGCACGCTGAGTGTTTTCTTCTCTCTCTCTCCAGGTAGCGACCATATCACGCCTTAATCAAGATAATAATACGGATTATTGACCGAACCCGCTTGTTATACTGAGCTGGGGAACGTTGGTCCCGCTCCAACTTATAATTGTTATAAGACAGAGCAGGAGATTGGGGAATACCAGATTTCCCGTGCCGCCCAAACGAAGAGAATGCATGTTGATTCATCATCTTCGGGTGTGTTCATTATACAGAACTGTTTCTCGGTATCCTTTACGTCCTGGGTATGTGATACCAGATCAGGATCCCAGATATGTAATATGTTACATAGGGCTACAGAAAGGTAGAGAACTGAGAACGGGTGATAAGTTTCATGAGGCAGAAAACGGGGCAAGTGTTGCAGCCAAGTCTGTTGGTCACTGTCACCCTGTATTACAAATACATTGATTCTGAACGAATGTTATTAGATACCGAACCTGATATACAAAATCATATCAGTCTCTTTAGTAGTAAAGAAATGATAGAATTTTGTATTGTTGGATAATGTTTTGAACATTTCCTATATCAAAAGTTGATCGGTTCAGGCACGTTATCTAAAAGCATTGATGTTCTAAATCAAAATACAGTTCTTAGTATACGGAACACACATAAGAGGAAGAGTTCAGAAATGAACGGATCCTTCTTAAGGCATTGTAGACTAGGTCAGATCAATGTGACCCGACCAGCTAGAGTTACATATAGATGCATATTTAAATCAGTTTGAATTTACATCTTGTGAAACTCGCCAGTCATGTCACAAAGATAAGATGACCACAGCTCTGTTTATTGAAAACAGAGAAAGAGTTAGTGAACTTTTGGGATGATACATGTTGATGTATGTAGGTCCCCAGTCTACACATGCCAGGACAGGTTCTTTGTACTTCATTACATTCTCTGATAATCTCTCAAGATTCAGACATATGTTCCTGTTGAAACATGAGTCCGAGCCTTTTGAGATATTCACAGAATATAAGCGAGAAGTAGAGAACCAAAATACGGGTATAAGTATTATGTCCTTTGATGAGATCAAGGAGGAGAATACTTGTGCATGGAATTCCTGGACTATTCTAAAGGAGAATGAGATTCTCTCTCAGCATTACTCCTCTGTATACACCATAGCACGATGGCATATCGGAGCGGAGCAATAGCACCCTATATGATATGGTGTGCTCTATGATGAGTACTACTGAGTTTCCTATTTCCTTTTGGGAGTTATGCACTTGAGAAACTGCATACCTATTGAATAGGGTTCAAATCAAATCAGTTGCCTACCGCTTCATATATGATATGGAAAGGGAAGAGCCCATATCTTAAGTTAGTTAAGATTTGGGGTTGCCCGGCCTATGTCTAAAAGCAAAATCCGGACAAGCTCAAGGCAAGATCTGTTATGTAGAACTGGAAATGTTCCAGCTATACAAACTGCAGCTGATGATTTGATAGAACCAAAGGATTCGATAGTTACCAACGAACCTCAGCCTCTCCGCCGATCTAGTAGGGTTCCTCACCCACCTGAGAGATACTTCGGTTTCTCGATGACAGTGGGAGCGAGGATTGCATCATGAGACGATGACCCAACTAGCTTCGAGCTGGCCATCGAGAGTAAGACTCTGTAAGAATGGCTGGATGTTTAGCGATCTGAGATGGAATCCTTATACACCAACAAAGTATGGACTTTGGTTGCTATATCTGAAGGGTTAAATCCCCATCAGGAGCAAGTATATCTTGAGAAGATTACTTGGTGTAGATGGAAAAGTTGAGACTTTCAAAGCTAGACTTGTTAAAGCTTTTCGTCATCGACCAGGCGTGGATTATGATGAAACCTTTTCAAGTGACTATGCTTAAGTCCATCCAGATCCTACTTGTCACGGCTACATACCATGACTGCGATATCTGGTGGTTGGGTGTCATGACTGCTTTTCTAAATGATGTTTTAGAAGAATGCGTCTATAAGTACACAGCCAGAGGGCCTCGTAGACAGTGGGAGCAGCGGAAACGTGTACAAGATGCTTTATAGGATTAAAGCAGGCATCGCGGAGTTGGAACATCTGTTTTGATAGATTAGTCAAAGAGTTTGACATCATCAAAATGGTAGATGAACCTTGTATAAACAAAAAGGTAGTAGGGAGTATGGTGATGATCCTCGTAGAGTACGTGGATGACATATTCTTGATAGGGAAGGAGTTTCCTATGCTACGCTCAATCAATCTCCGCTTATCACTATAATTCTCCATATAGGATCAAAGTGATACCTACTAAATCCTGGATTTTGGATCTATGAGATAGATTTAATTGGATGTTAGGATTCTCACTAGTTGTAGTGAGATGGTATCAATCGATCCTGGGGAGAATCACTGGAAGGGTTCCAGGGTGATAAAGACGACTGAGTGTCAGTCGCAGGCATTGTCTTTACCCTCAGTAAAGGGACGGTATGTTGGAAGAGTTCCAAGCTAGATACCGTGACATACTAGATGATAAAGGCTGGATACATCGCTACTTAAGATGCTACCAAAGAGGCGGTCTGGGTGTATATTGGTTCATGAGATGAACTATGTTCCTCCCATTGTGAGACAATGGAGTTGTGGCTTATGCCGAGGAACGCCGGTCCCATCAGTGATCCAGACATATTCTATGGCAGTGTCGCCTGATCATGGAGATAGTTGATCTCCAGGGTGATCGAGGTAAGGAGAGTAGATTCTGAGGACAACACAGCGGATCCACTCACAAAGGCCTGTTCCCAAAGAGAGATTTTTATGTGGGATGGTTGAGTATGAGATACTGCAACCACTGCTATCAGATGGCCCTAGTGCAAGTGGGAGATTGTTAGTTATATGTATGCCCTAGAGGCCATTACTATACATAGGATGTATATTGTAGTGGATGCTGGGACATATATAGGGAGGACTTTCTTGCTCGACATGATAGTATGCTATCTGGTTGCTCTTTACCTTAACGTGTACACTGATTGTCTCTCTGTTACATGTTGGTAAAGCCCCTAGGATCTGTACTTGACTACCTGGACTATGATGCGGATCATACTAGTGGGGACATGGTAGTCCATAAGTACATCCTTGAAAGTCCCTAGTCGTGGGTGTATCGAGACGGGGCATCGATATACCAGAGTAGACTAGCGTATACCTTCTCGACCCATACAGATGGGCGATGGATGATCCCATATCCATTGGTGTTTGACATCAGAGATGATATACGGGTGCTCAGTAGAGACTGGGTACATTGGACGGACTCGCCGAGAACTCCCAGATGGTATTATACCTCACGTCAGATGGCAGTTCTCTGGTGACACTGGTACAGAGTAGTCTGTTGACCCGAGATCGTCATAGAGTCTTGTGTGGTTCCCACTGTGCTTTGATTTCCATCTTACCACGTCCAAGAGGGCGTGCAAAACGGTGATTTTTGGGTACAGTCCCGAATCACATGGAGGCAATGAGCGATAGGAGGGGATTCGTCTCTCCCGGTATAGGGAGTTGATGTTGCGCTGTGTTCGATTGGCTATAACAGGAAATCCCTGGCCAGGGTTGCTGAGATTTACTGGTAAGTGTTACCAGTAGTTTCTCGAATTGTTATAGACCTAATATCGACACGACTTATCGAGCTATTGGGGTCTGACGTTTACCACCCCTAGGCGAGATATGCGACATATCAGACGATCAGACCGGACTGTACGGTAGTGTTACTGGTTGGATTCACTGGAGTGTGAGCGGACTTGCTCGTCGATCTTCAGATCGCTCAATACCCGGGTGGCCGTTACGTTTAGCAGACCGCTTGCGGCTTGTGGGTGTTTGATATGATCATCGCCTGCTGCCGGCGTATTGACGAGTCTTTAGAGTCCTACACAGAGGTTTCCTGGCTCAAGCAAAACGAAATAGGAGCGCATATGAGATATGTGCGGGACCGAGAATAATACGAGTATGTGATACTGTATTCGATTCTCGCGATGTGACATTGATCGGTTATATGCGATATAGCCGGGTTATCGGATCAAGTGTTGATTCGATAAGATGTTACTAATGATACCAGTCGGTTATGTGCGTCATGACCGGATCGTTAAATCAAGTGTTGATCTAATGATTTAATGCATAATTATATATTTGATATATTACTTTGCATTAACTAGTATCGGTTCACTTTAAATGGATTTTCTCACTCGGGTGTGCGCATTGCATATGCGATATGATTTTGTGCACTTGCTTGTATCATGTTTGATGATACATGCAATACTTGGTTAAATGTATGTTTAAACCATAGTTAGTTAATGGTTAAGGGTTTTAAATGATTTATTTATTGTTTTATTTATTTTTGGCAAAAGGTAAATGGTGGCTTTATTTATTTCTTTTGTTGAAGTTTCTTGAACTTTTGAAAAGTCCACCATTTTTGTTTTATGCCAAACCCTAACCACTCACTAACTTTGGTTAACTCTCTACACTTAACTATGGTAAGTGTTATGATAAGATTGAATTTTTCTTTTCTATAATTATTCTTATCATAACAATTATCATCTTCTTGCTTTCTTCTTCTTCTTCATTTCAAGAAGAAAAGCTTGACTACATCAATGGTGGATTGATGAAATGAGTGAGAAATCCAAAACTAAAGTCTACCCACTTCCTATTTCTTCATCCTCTACCTCTTGCCAAGTAGTAGAGTGTGTTTCCTTCACAAGTTTTCAAGACTTGGTGAAGGTGGAGCTCGATCTAGTGATGCTTCGACGTAGATCATCTTCGGCACGTCGTCGACGACCTAGCCCGTCCATTCTCCGATGAAGCCGACGCTAGAGCCCGGATTTGATTTGGACAGCGGAGACGACCTCATCTCGGAGCCGTGGAGGTGGAGGACCGGATCTACAAAGGTTGTATTTCCGTATCTCTTAGTTAAGTATTAACTAGTTAGCTTTTTCGCCTAAACTTCTAGCAAACGATCCGTAGTCGGGTTTCTCGGCACCGTTAAAATTTTAAATTGGCATGATCGATGCCTTGTGAGACCTCACTAGTGTGCCTAGGAACCCTACACCATTCCACTGTTATATATACATAGAAGTAAAATATCATGAAAACAATGTGTCAAGCATCGATACAGAAAGGCTGATCTATCAGGTGCTGTCTCCATGACTGGCCCCCTGATAGGTACGTATCATATGTTATCCTGAAAGCTCGAGTGCCTAGCTCTGACCCTCGCCTCTCGATGCATCCATATGCACATAACTCCCGTCGGTATCCCTATGATAACCGCCGAGTCATTGGTAATGTCACCGGAATGTATAGTTCCCCCACTAACTCATCTCCTCACTAAGATTCTTGCCCGGGGTACCTCCGGGCCCCACCATGTACCCGCACACGGCTCCCTCCGTTCCTCGTGTAGGGTATATATATATATCGGAACCGATAAATCTCATGGTGGGTGCTGAAATATCATATCAAGGGAAACCGGGTTTTTCAAATAATGCATAATTTCATGAAACTCCCACGGTCCCCAAATCCAGAAAACATCATGAAAATCCAGATCTCAATGCGAAAATCCTTGAATATAATATACTCATCATAAATCTGAAATGCGAGCATATAAAGGAAAGCCGCAATTAACTGCAACAAGTTAATATAATATCATGCAGTTCCTAATCTCTCCAATTCTAAATGACATCAAGTAAAGGTAACATGTACCTATAACCAGGTATATAGATAAACATAAGGTATAGAAAGGTACATGTATCTACCTATGTGTAATGATGTAATATACCCCCTGGGTATAAGTGAAGTATGTGTACAAGGTATACCTGTGACTATTTCAGGAAGTGTGAATGTACCAATCGCTAATGGTACAATACTCTATAGGTATACAGGTAACTATAAGTCATATGCATAAAGAAATATGAATTAATGTCTCAATGTCCCTAACCAAACCATAGAATTTTTAAATGTGGGTTGTGCGTGACATGGCAATTATTGATGGTGTGTGTGGCATACAATCAGTGCTCGTGCAACATGAGCCGTCAATAATAGTGCAGTGTCCTAAGGATACTAGTCTAAGCACAACAATTTACTAAGCAACAGGGTAAATGCGCTGTAACGTTTTGAAAATCGTTTCGGTGAAATTTCGAAAAATCGGTAAAATAAGGGGGTTTTCTGTAAAAAGTCAAAATACAAATATTTTATTATAAAAATTAAATATACATATTCTAGCTATGTAATTGCTATTATTTGGTGTTTATTGAGCCGCTGGTGAAATTTCAAATTTTCTGAAAAAATATTATTTTATTATTATTTTAAGCCGTCACTAATACATTTAATTAGGGAAAATTACAAATTGGAATGAGTTGAAACAAATTTTGTGCATCATAAAACATTAAATAAAATTTTATCATGTGGTTTTTGGAACGAAATCATTTGCCAAAACGGTTTAGAAATTATTGAAGAAAAAAAGGCTTTTTTTAGCGTAAATGGATGTTAGGGGTATTGTATTTATCATTTTTCATCACCCCACGCCCGTACCTACACCCACACACCCCCATTCACTTCTCCCCTTGGCTGAATTCAGCAGCCCCCCTCTCTTTTCCCCACTTGTTTTGCAAAAGAAAATAAAACAAAAGAATGAAAGAATAAGTATATGTAAGTATGGGCTTTGTTGACTTTGGTCAATTCTTGACCTCATAACATCACCCCACTCTCTTTCCTCCCCCCCTAAAATTTCTGGCCGAGCCCCATTCATCCATTAACAGCAGCAACCCCCCCTTCTCATCTCATTTCTCTCCAAAATTCCAAGAAAAATCAAGTAAAACCTCACAATTTTCCAAATACAAACCTTACCCATTTTTCCTTAGCTATTCTTGTATGGATCTTGGTGAAGGGAAGCATGTTTGGAAGGCTAGATTTGTGCTAGATCTCAAGATAATTGTGGGGTAAATTCTTAACCTTATGGCTAATTGTTGTTTAATTATGATAAGCTATCTTATTCAAGTGTTGATTTGGGTGTAATTGCTAGTTTAGGATATTTTAGAAAAGGGTTTGATTTTGGGATTAGGATTTGTAAAAATTCAAGTGAGGGTTTCTAGCATTAGATTATGGTTCTAATGAGTGGGTTAACTTGAAATTTAATGAAAAAGCTAAACTTGTAACTAGTTTGCTAATTTCTAGTTTAAAATTGTTAAAGGTGGTTAATATTGCAAACTAGGTTTTTAGTTTTAATTCAAAATGCGAGATTAAAAATATGGTTGGGGTTTCATCACATCATTAACATTATTATGAGTGGTTTAATATCTTAGGTTATGCAAAACCAAGCATAATTGTTGAATTATGAATTTTGCTTTAAAAGGTGTTAAAAATTGATATTTTTGCAAACTAGGATTTTGGAATTCATGCAAGTTGATGAGAATAAAATTATAGGAATGGTTTATATGACCTTGTTATGATATTTAGTGAATATTGTGGATGCTAGGTTCATTTATACATCGAGTTTTGTACTAAAACGGTGATTTGTGCTTGCTAGATTTTCGGAAAAATGACTTTTTAAGTGAAATTGGGGTTTTTGTGAATTTGAAGCTATTTTATAATATAATTAGTGCTTGTAATTGTACAAATGAGTGTGTTGGGAGTTTTCTCGACGGTTTGGCATTTGTACGCCGACGTCGAGGGTTTTTGGGTCGATTTGCGAAAGCAACCATAGGTTTTGACCTATGTGGGATTCGTGCGTCGTTTTGGTCATGAGTCGGATTTTAATGCGGTATGGTGCGTTATGATATGTAGGTACCCCATGTGAACTTCAAGACGACAAGCAAGCGCGAGGCGACGTCGGCACCGGCGAACGAGGACCAGGTGAGTAGATTTATATCAACGGGGAGAAGTCGGGTGGATGGCGTATAGCACCCCCGCAGTCCGTGGTGATGTATACGGATGCGTATACAGACCAACAATTTATGATATGTTGTTAGGATTTATTATTGATGATTTTAGATGGATATTGGTGTTGGATTGGTGCATGGTTACGAAACCTTAGGTAGTGGGTGCACTACACTTACACATACACACATATACATACTTGCATACATTCCTTATTTCATATGTGCGTGTATGGGAATACATATTTATGTGTTCACATGGGTATGGGACTATGTGTTCATATACTGGATTTGAGGATAGTATTTGGATTTTGAGATGAGTCGATGAGATTGGGCTTGAGGCCAGGAGATCGGTGACGTGATTTGGTTCGTATTGAGATACGGCATGATGTTTTAGCGGGTCTTCTGACGTAGTAATTCTTACACCCGCATGCATACATAGATGGCATCAATATTTTACTAGACGTAGGACATTATTCCGGATCATGATATTTGATAAAGAAGATACCAAATGAATAGTGTGATTGATGTGACTTTGACCCGTACCCAGATTTGTGGATGCCGTACGACGGATTTACGTACGAGCTATATATTGATGATTGATCCGCACTCTTGACTTGGGATGTCTGATTATAGAAATGGTATCGGATATGATATTATTGAGGCGGGGTCACCGACTAATATATATACACGTATGTATATACATCGACTCAGATGTTAGGCGGTTTCCTTACCTGTAGTCCAGCTGGTTAGCTTAGCCCTTTAGTTTAGTTTAGTTGTTAGATTAGATTCGATTCTTACCTATTTCAAAAACTAACGAATCGTGGGTATTTTAAAAGACAGCCCAAGGGATCCTACGGATATTTCAAAAGACGTATCTTTTCATAAAAACACCGTAGCCCCTATTTTCAAAACCAATGATTCGTGTTATTTCAAAAGGCACCATTTGTAGGACTTATATTAGATTAATGCAGATTAGTTATAGTTGCGTCTAGTTTTCAGCTCCCGCTCATTTTGTGGTCCGCTTCGCATCGCATGCTTATTTTATGTTTCATACTCCATTAGTGATATCATGCTGTTAAGACACCAGCACCATTACCGATGATGCGTATGTACCACGTACACTTAATTGCCGGCTCACACACATCTTCATCGGTAATTGCCATGCCACGTACACCTTAGAAAATATTATTGCTTAACTTAGCTAGATAGCTAGTAGTTTGACATAATATTAGTGTACTTACCTTATATGCCAGCTTAGATATTGTAGTTATTACTTGTCACTTCATGCATACTGTTATTCATCGTTATGCCGCATTCATGGATTCTCATGCATATATTCACTATTTTACGTGTTATTGAGGTTTTGGATTCGAATTTCCATGAGATTTTCTGGATTTGGAGGAAAACCGCAAAAACATAAATAAACCTTTTCTCTCTTTTAAAATAAAAAGTGCGGTTTTCCTATGATGTATGAGTCGTCCACCATGATTTTGCTGATGGATTTCGAGACCCGATTCGAGGAGTGGAGGAACCGTTTCGGGTACATGGTGGACCCGGTATGGTACCCCGGGGCAAGATGAATGTGGTGTTGACGTTGAGCCTGGCAGGGGACAGATTACCTACCGGTGATATTACCCGACGCGTCGGATATCCGGAGGATACCGTCGTGGTCTTGAGATGGATGGTAGGGGCCGGTCTGGACTGACGGCGCCCTAGATATTGAGATTGAGACATTGATATTTTGAGACATTGAGATTTATGTTTTGTGTCGATGCTAGACACTGTTGATACTGATTTCATTTATGATACCTCAGTTTAAAAATACGAAGGAAATCTCACAAATTTATGAAAACAGTTTCTTCATTTACATGTATTCTGTTTTCATGCATTCATACCTTATTCATATGATATATTGCTACCTGAGGCACTGACACGGGCACATGAGATTACACTCGGGTTAGATATTTACCCTAGCCTTGTTATAGGCTACGTGTTATTCATATAATTGAGGTTATATTGTGATCATTGACCTAGGTTGCGTTATTTATGCGATTTCTGTGCGTAGATGTTTTTCTACTCACGAGTTGGCAACTCACCCCCGTTGTGCCACAGTTCTTGCAGGTTTCGCCGTACAGGTTTAATTACGGCTTGCTGGCACTCTTTCCATTTCCGGGTGACTTGCTAGTAGGTGGGTTATTTGTATCTTACCAATCATTATATCTTGTATATCATTATTCTGTTGTATCTAGAAGTTCCATTAACCAAACATGTATTTATTGAGATAGAGACCAGTGTTGTTTATTCTTTCGACCTTAGAGTCGCTCGTTCTATTTCCGATGGTTTTGAGTCCCTTTTGAGTTTTGATCCTCGCCGTTGGCGTTGTATATTATATTGCTTGTGTGGTTGTGACCGTCGATTGACGAAGAGCTAGCTCCCGCTTGGGGATGCCTTTTTATTGATTTCGTATACTATTCATGTTGTATCCCGTTTGGGGGCCAGTTTTTACAAAGGAGACTCTGCCGAAATTTTCAGGAAATACTTGATGTTTTTAAAACCGTATAACTCGGCTTATGCTATTAAAACTACTTGATTTTAAATTGGTTTTCCTTCACTCTACTACTTTTCTTGGTTTGGATTTCTGGGTTTTCGGTTTACTTAGATTACGTACGCCTCAAGACGTTCGTAGTTTAAGTGCCGGTCATGTTTCGTACTTTCGGGGCGTGACAAAGTTGGTATCAAAGCGTTAGGTTTTAACCTTCGGAGCGTAGGATGACCCTTGGTTGATGGAATAGGTGACTAAAGTAGAGTGACGTACCGTTGGTATGTTCCGCGGCATATTTACGACACGCCACTCCACTTATGAAGCCTTAGGATGTACATTTCCTTGTTCAGTATTATATTCCTTCCTGATCTAGCCTCATCGGTACCAGTTTGGTTTTGCTGCTACGGTTACGGGCAGGGAGAGCTACGGCTAGAGTTGCGGTCAGCACAAGCTCGTCACGAACGAGGACTGACCAGGGCAAAATTCCGGCGACACACGATTGCAGAGATGTGTCTTTTTACTGTGTTTCCGCGCCACGAGTGTTTGGCGGGTCGCCTTTATGAGGTTACTCGGAGGCGCTGATCGGCACTAGAGAATTGAGCCAATGATACAGGCCAGCCAGATTTTGATGACCGTTGGTGTGTTGCTTACTCCTGATGATTGAGGCACTGTTCAGCATGCAGACGAGCGAGCCAGTTGTTGCTGCGAGCGACGAGATATCGCCCTGTATGTTGGAGCTATTGCGGGGCGAGTTGTACGAATAGATGATAGAAGGTTGCTAGTCATCGAGGATGAATGACTAGGACATGTGGATCGTTCGTCTACCCCGATGCGAGGTCATCAGGTAGATTGATTCCAGCTAGAGACGACTTCACGCGGAGACGTTGGGAGTCGACAGAGACGATCGAATGTCAGAAACCTATTATTCCAAGTTTAAAGTAGTCGGAAAGACATGCAGGCAATTCTATGGTCCCTCTAGAAGAATGAAACCCTAACTCGACTTAATGACCGTGTGAAAGCCTTTGAACCTTCGGGTTTGCGGCAGTTCTACGACGCCATTAGTGAGGCTTAGGTTTGCCCTTCTACGGCTGGACCACCGATGCTGTGGTATGTACTCGATACTATTAAACTGTGCCCAAGAGGTTGAGCTCTTGGGGGATTATGAGGTTTTGACGACTCGATTGGATGGCTCGACTTAATTCGGATGCTAGGTGGTGAGATGCATTCTTGGGAGACTCCAGATACGAGGATAGCCGTTGGAGCTCAGTCCATGCAGCCGCGACGAGACAAGTCCAAAGCAGACGACATTAGAGAAAAGTGAAGTAAGATGTTCGTACCAGATCTAGATGAGATGACGTTCCACTCCGCCGACATCAGAGATGCGATGCGCATGCCGAGGCATGGTACTTGGATATACCTTCCAGAAGAGTCGTGATGAGAATGCAGTCGTTCCAGAGCAAGATGCAGATATAGGAAAGGACGATGACTTCCGGACAGTTGGCAGAGACGAGACATGGAAAAGACCGTGAGCAGGATTCCTTCCAGGACACTGCTGCAATGATACTTGCACCCAGGATCAGAGGTGTCACGTACATTCAGAGAGCCAAAGGCCGACGCCAGTGATATGCTGTCTTACGAGTGGTCGTGATGATTGACCGGGAGATGACAAGAGACGTGCCAGAACTGGATCATCCCCGTTAGCACACCCGACAGGGACGATGAGCCGATGGACCGAAAGATTGGTAATTCACAGTGAAGACCTTGACCCAGGAGTGGTCATGGTTACGCACACCAGCAGGCCAGAGTTCATGATCATCGACGAGACGTCCCATTAGTGACCGCGACAGTTGGCCCGAGATTCTTAGAGGATGCACTTGAGCGATACTATTCCGCCATTATTGATTTCAATGTTTTGGGTGATTTATTCGTATGATTTGACTTTGATGATTGAGGATTTACGATCTTTGCACAGTGTTGCACTTGATATCGTTTTCGTGCTTTAGTTTCACATGTTTGTGATTTTACGGTTTTAAACAGTTGAGTTGATTTTATGCGTATGCACGCACGCGATTTGGTTCCTGCACTCTGTATAGTTTATATATGCTGGCAGTGCAGTGACATATATTTTGTGCACTTGGATACACTGGATTTCGATTTTGAGGGTGATGCTCGACATTTGTTTTGTGCATTTTATGCACCGGATTGGATTTTTAGCGCCTGTTGGGCGCCTGTTACGAGATGCGATTTGGTGCACACCAGATCCACTAATTCGAGATTTTTCCTGCATGTCAGATGCACCTGATTTTGCTGTCAGGCACACACGTTGCCTACGACAGATGTTTCGTGCGCACCCGATGCACTTAGATGTTGTTTCTGTGCGCATGTATGGCACATTCATGGATTTTGATTTCCGTGCGCACCAGACGCACGTAACATTCATGTGCATATTTTGGGATTGATTTCGTATAAAGGAGTACATTTTTATGATATTGCTATGTATTTTCGTACTGAGCAGGACTAGTCAGAGGACAGTACCTGAATATATTTTGCATGCATTGATAGTTATTGAAGGGATTTCTAAAAAGCGAGCTATAGCCTCAGTATTTACCTACGTGTCTGATATGACACGAAATGTTTAAAACAAGGAGACCCTTCTAAATTGTTTCCAAAACGGCGGAACGTACATTTCAAACAAAGGTATATATGTATATAGTTATTTTCTTATGATAGACGTCCGCCACTGTGCAGTGTTATACGCGTTGCACAGCGATTTAAAGAGATTTGGCATGCATTTCCTTCAGATACTTACATATATAGATTCGATATTTACATGTATAGTTTCGAGTTATATCATATTGGTTTTGCCTTGGATTTGGCATTGATGTCTTCCCCATGACTCCGATGATTGCGGGATGCTTGACGGAGTTGTGATTTGAGTTATATGCTCATTTTTCATGCGCATGCGCTGCGCTACGATTTGTTTTATGTATTTACAATTTCGGAGCCCCGACGACTTGATGGTTTTGGTTTAGATGTTTTAGTATTTGGGGAGAGTTTTAATTTAAATTCGGGGACCGAATTTCATTAAGGGGGGAAGATTGTAACGTTTTGAAAATCGTTTCGGTGAAATTTCGAAAAATCGGTAAAATAAGGGGGTTTTCTGTAAAAAGTCAAAATACAAATATCTTATTATAAAAATTAAATATACATATTCTAGCTATGTAATTGCTATTATTTGGTGTTTATTGAGCCGCTGGTGAAATTTCAAATTTTCTGAAAAAATATTATTTTAAGCCGTCACTAATACATTTAATTAGGGAAAATTACAAATTGGAATGAGTTGAAACAAATTTTGTGCATCATAAAACATTAAATAAAATTTTATCATGTGGTTTTTGGAACGAAATCATTTGCCAAAACGTTTTAGAAATTATTGAAGAAAAAAAGGCTTTTTTTAGCGTAAATGGATGTTTGGGGTATTGTATTTATCATTTTTCATCACCCCACGCCCGTACCCACACCCACACACCCCTATTCACTTCTCCCCTTGGCTGAATTCAGCAGCCCCCCTCTCTTGTCCCCACTTGTTTTGCAAAATAAAATAAAACAAAAGAATGAAAGAATAAGTATATGTAAGTATGGGCTTTGTTGACTTTGGTCAATTCTTGACCTCATAACATCACCCCACTCTCTTTCCTCCCCCCCTAAAATTTCTGGCCGAGCCCCATTCATCCATTAACAGCAGCAACCCCCCCCTTCTCATCTCATTTCTCTCCAAAATTCCAAGAAAAATCAAGTAAAACCTCACAATTTTCCAAATACAAACCTTACCCATTTTTCCTTAGCTATTCTTGTATGGATCTTGGTGAAGGGAAGCATGTTTGGAAGGCTAGATTTGTGCTAGATCTCAAGATAATTGTTGGGTAAATTCTTAACCTTATGGCTAATTGTTATTTAATTATGATAAGCTATCTTATTCAAGTGTTGATTTGGGTGTAATTGCTAGTTTAGGATATTTTAGAAAAGAGTTTGATTTTGGGATTAGGGTTTGTAAAAATTCAAGTGAGGGTTTCTAGCATTAGATTATGGTTCTAATGAGTGGGTTAACTTGAAATTTAATGAAAAAGCTAAACTTGTAACTAGTTTGCTAATTTCTAGTTTAAAATTGTTAAAGGTGGTTAATATTGCAAACTAGGTTTTTAGTTTTAATTCAAAATGCGAGATTAAAAATATGGTTGGGGTTTCATCACATCATTAACATTATTATGAATGGTTTAATATCTTAGGTTATGCAAAACCAAGATTAATTGTTGAATTATGAATTTTGCTTTAAAATGTGTTAAAAATTGATATTTTTGCAAACTAGGATTTTGGAATTCATGCAAGTTGATGAGAATAAAATTATAGGAATGGTTTATATGACCTTGTTATGATATTTAGTGAATATTGTGGATGCTAGGTTCATTTATACATCGAGTTTTGTACTAAAACGGTGATTTGTGCTTGCTAGATTTTCGGAAAAATGACTTTTTAAGTGAAATTGGGGTTTTTGTGAATTTGAAGCTATTTTATAATATAATTAGTGCTTGTAATTGTACAAATGAGTGTGTTGGGAGTTTTCTCGACGGTTTGGCGTTTGTACGCCGACGTCGAGGGTTTTTGGGTCGATTTGCGAAAGCAACCATAGGTTTTGACCTATGTGGGATTCGTGCGTCGTTTTGGTCATGAGTCGGATTTTAATGCGGTATGGTGCGTTATGATATGTAGGTACCCCATGTGAACTTCAAGACGACAAGCAAGCGCGAGGCGACGTCGGCACCGGCGAACGAGGACCAAGTGAGTAGATTTATATCTACGGGGAGAAGTCGGGTGGATGGCGTATAGCACCCCCGCAGTCCGTGGTGATGTATACGGATGCGTATACACACCAACAATTTATGATATGTTGTTAGGATTTATTATTGATGATTTTAGATGGATATTGGTGTTGGATTGGTGCATGGTTACGAAACCTTAGGTAGTGGGTGCACTACACTTACACATACACACATATACATACTTGCATACATTCCTTATTTCATATGTGCGTGTATGGGAATACATATTTATGTGTTCACATGGGTATGGGACTATGTGTTCATATACTGGATTTGAGGATAGTATTTGGATTTTGAGATGAGTCGATGAGATTGGGCTTGAGGCCAGGAGATCGGTGACGTGATTTGGTTCGTATTGAGATACGGCATGATGTTTTAGCGGGTCTTCTGACGTAGTAATTCTTACACCCGCATGCATACATAGATGGCATCAATATTGTACTAGACGTAGGACATTATTCCGGATCATGATATTTGATAAAGAAGATACCAAATGAATAGTGTGATTGATGTGACTTTGACCCGTACCCAGATTTGTGGATGCCGTACGACGGATTTACGTACGAGCTATATATTGATGATTGATCCGCACTCTTGACTTGGGATGTCTGATTATAGATATGGTATCGGATATGATATTATTGAGGCGGGGTCACCGACTAATATATATACACGTATGTATATACATCGACTCAGTTGTTAGGCGGTTTCCTTACCTGTAGTCCAGCTGGTTAGCTTAGCCCTTTAGTTTAGTTTAGTTGTTAGATTAGATTCGATTCTTACCTATTTCAAAAACTAACGAATCGTGGGTATTTTAAAAGACAGCCCAAGGGATCCTACGGATATTTCAAAAGACGTATCTTTTCATAAAAACACCGTAGCCCCTATTTTCAAAACCCATGATTCGTGTTATTTCAAAAGGCACCATTTGTAGGACTTATATTAGATTAATGCAGATTAGTTATAGTTGCGTCTAGTTTTCAGCTCCCGCTCATTTTGTGGTCCGCTTCGCATCGCATGCTTATTTTATGTTTCATACTCCATTAGTGATATCATGCTGTTAGGACACCAGCACCATTACCGATGATGCGTATGTACCACGTACACTTAATTGCCGACTCACACACATCTTCATCGGTAATTGCCATGTCACGTACATCTTAGAAAATATTATTGCTTAACATAGCTAGATAGCTAGTAGTTTGACATAATATTAGTGTACTTACCTTATATGCCAGCTTAGATATTGTAGTTATTACTTGTCACTTCATGCATACTATTATTCATCGTTATGCCGCATTCATGGATTCTCATGCATATATTCACTATTTTACGTGTTATTGAGGTTTTGGATTCGGATTTCCATGAGATTTTCTGGATTTGGAGGAAAACCGCAAAAACATAAATAAACCTTTTCTCTCTTTTAAAATAAAAAGTACGGTTTTCCTATGATGTATGAGTCGTCCACCATGAGTTTCCTGATGGATTTCGAGACCCGATTCGAGGAGTGGAGGAACCGTTTCGGGTACATGGTGGACCCGGTATGGTACCCCGGGGCAAGATGAATGTGGTGTTGACGTTGAGCCTGGCAGGGGACAGATTACCTACCGGTGATATTACCCGACGCGTCGGATATCCGGAGGATACCATCGTGGTCTTGAGATGGATGGTAGGGGCCGGTCTGGACTGACGGCGCCCTAGATATTGAGATTGAGACATTGATATTTTGAGACATTGAGATTTATGTTTTGTGTCGATGCTAGACACTGTTGATACTGATTTCATTTATGATACCTCAGTTTAAAAATACGAAGGAAATCTCACTAATTTATGAAAACAGTTTCTTCATTTACATGTATTCTGTTTTCATGCATTCATACCTTATTCATTTGATATATTGCTACCTGAGGCACTGACAGGGCACATGAGATTACACTCGGGTTAGATATTTACCCTAGCCTTGTTATAGGCTACGTGTTATTCATATAATTGAGGTTATATTGTGATCATTGACCTAGGTTGCGTTATTTATGCAATTTCTGTGCGTAGATGTTTTTCTACTCACGAGTTGGCAACTCACCCCCGTTGTGCCACAGTTCTTGCAGGTTTCGCCGTACAGGTTTAATTACGGCTTGCTGGCACTCTTTCCATTTCCGGGTGACTTGCTAGTAGGTGGGTTATTTGTATCTTACCCATCATTATATCTTGTATATCATTATTCTGTTGTATCTAGAAGTTCCATCAACCAAACATGTATTTATTGAGATAGAGACCAGTGTTGTTTATTCTTTCGACCTTAGAGTCGCTCGTTCTATTTCTGATGGTTTTGAGTCCCTTTTGAGTTTTGATCCTCGCCGTTGGCGTTGTATATTATATTGCTTGTGTGGTTGTGACCGTCGATTGATGAAGAGCTAGCTCCCGCTTGGGGATGCCTTTTTATTGATTTCGTATACTATTCATGTTGTATCCCGTTTGGGGGCCAGTTTTTACAAAGGAGACTGTGCCGAAATTTTCAGGAAATACTTGATGTTTTTAAAACCGCATAACTCGGCTTATGCTATTAAAACTACTTGATTTTAAATTGGTTTTCCTTCACTCTACTACTTTTCTTGGTTTGGATTTCTGGGTTTTCGGTTTACTTAGATTACGTTGTTGGAGATAGTGCCCTCAGAGTCAATTATTGGATCACAGGCACGTGATTGCAATGATTGAGGGAGGACCTATCCCGGTAGGACAGTCTTACTCGAGATGATAGTATGCTATCTGGTTTACCTTTATCATTGTGTACTGCTTTAGGTGACCTGACGTGTCGCTATTGCACGTTGATAGAGCCCCTAGGATTCTTGCTTGACTGCCAGCAGTATGAGGGCGATCATATAAGTGAGAGCTGGAGTCTATAAGCACATCCTTAAAAGGTCCCTAGTCGTGGGAGTTTCGAGACAGGGCATCGATTCTCCAGAGTAGACTAGTGTATACAGTCGAGACCCCGACGAGGGGCGGTGGCCGGTCTCACAAGCCACTGGTGTCAGTAGGTTCACCTAAGATATATACAGGTGCTCATTGGGTTATGAGTACACCGGACATGACTCGCCGGGAACATGCTAGTTGGTCTTATACCTCATGTCAAATAGCAGTTCCCAGGTGACATGTGTACAGGTTAGTTCATCGACCTGGGGATCGTCATTTGTCTCGTGTGAGTTCCCACTGTACTTTGATTACTACCCTACCACGGCTCAAAGGAGTCGTGCAAACAGGTTTTAGTTGGGTACAGTCCCGAGCCACATGGAGACAGTGAGCGGATCTTCAGGGGTTCGTCTCTCCCGGTATTGGGGGTGAGGTCGCGCTGTGTCTAGGAGAGCCATTACACGAAGTCCTTGGCCAAGGCAGGAGATTTACTGGTAGGTATTCCAGTAGTATCTCAGGGTGTTCTGGGCTACACTCCGACACGACTTGTACCGCTTTTGGGGGTCTGACTTTTACCAACCCCCTAGGCCCGACTTGCGATGCTCATAGACGAACGGACCGGACTGTACGGATATTGTCACTGACAGGCTCAGTAGGGTGTCAGGATGAGTTCGCTCATCGACGTCCCTTTTGGTCAATAGCTGGTGGCCCGTCACGTATTGGCTTATACCTCTGACGTGCTGGTGGTTAAATCCACAGCCATAGTTTTGACGAGTCTTTAGAGTCCAACACACTTTCAGTTACTCAAGCTTTCGGGCGAAACGCTGTAGAGGCCGTATGGAGATATGGCAGGGTCCGATCAGATACGTGCGGTATTGCACGGATCAGGATCGGACGGTTTGTACTAATGGCCGTATGGGTATATGGCAGGGTTCGATCAGATACGTGCGGTATTGCACGGATCAGGATCGGACGGATATTACTAGCCGGCTTTAGTTTAAGCCGGATCCTAGTTTAGTACAGTGTAGATTTTGTCTCATTGCATTTGTATCCGGACGGAATACAGATGCGGGTGTGTATGCACAGTATGGGGTTTTCCTGTAATTTATTACGGGACCAGTTTTCTGGAGTTGCCAGTTTGCATTCCGTTCCGGCCGGTTTTCCTTTGTTCTTTCCCGGCCGGACTTTTCCGATGGAGGGTGTTATTTGCAAGTTTGCAAATAACACATTGTGGAGGATTTATTTGCAAGATGATTTATTATGATAGCATCTTTTTGATTCCATTCTCTTCACTTGCTTTTTGTTGATAAGAAAGGATTAGATGTGATTAGAGTTTGATGTGAGATGGTTATGATTATGTTTTGGATGTGGTCACCACTTATGCTCCTACCATCACCTCCCTTCATGCTTCATAATCTTTCCACCACCATTTTCTAAGGATGAATGTTTTCATGAGAAAAGAGAGAAGAAAAAGAGAAGAAGAAGAGAGCTTCATCTTTGAGAGAGTAGCATTCTTGATCTCATTTTTCATGTTAAGAAAAATGCAAGCACCATTTTTCTTATCTTGTTTCCTCCATCATCTTCAAATGGAAACAAACCCAAATGAGACATAGCTTCAACCCTACACATTCTACAGCAAATCTTGGACGCGTCGGCCAGCCTACTTCGCGCCCGAGTTGCCTCGGTATTGAGGTGGGAGCCCGTAAAAGTACCCGGCTTCGTGGTGCCCTTTCCGACGAGGAGGAGACGGACGGAGATCCCGCGAGGAGATCGGAGTGGAGATGAAGACCGGAGGACTCGGATCATTCGGTATATCTCTAACCCGTCCTCTTGTTAGCTTAGACTAGTTTAATGGCACGATCCGGGGTTTTAGTGCGCGGTGGTGCCGGTTTGCTAAGTCCGCAAAAATTAAAGTTTATCACCGTTTCCGCGTTTGGCCGTCGGATTGACGGCCGGGGCGCCGCCGTGCACTTACATTGGTATCAGAGCCTCGCTATTAACTTCGTCTAGCTTCATTTGATGTGTTTTTGCATTTCCGATCGACCAAAACTCCAAAATCTACATTTTTGTTAGCATCAGTTTCTGTTGAAATATTTTGGTCTCGAAAAATTTTTCAGGTTGTAAAATATTGATGTACTGGAAAATCTAAGAACTCTGTAAAATTTCGATGAAGTGAATCCACAGTGGGAGCGCGGAACCGCCGCATATACCCCCATTCCGCCGCTCTTCCGCCGCACACTGTGGAGATCACTTCACCAATTTTTTTCAGAGGCTTTCTGGGCTTAAAATATGGGTTTTGGAATATTAAAATTGGGCCCAGGTTTTCTGTGAGTGCTACAGTTTTGATTGGGGGCCTACTTGTTAATTTTTTATCGATCGGATATTTTAAACACATTTTTCACAGTATTTACATTATATCTACGACCGTGAATGTCACTCGATCGGTAAATCCCGTCTAACTGCTATAGCCCGGTTAGACGGATTTGCGAACGTGACTTTCACGTTGATGTTCTATGTTTATGCTGTGATGTTGCGGATCGGTCGGTGGGGATAGCCTGGATGCAATGCTAGTACAGTGCGGTTGTATTATGTACATTTGATATTACGGGGCGAGCGTCCGACATGTGGACTGCCGTCACTGCCTGTTTGTATTATTCTTTTGGGGCACGACCAGGTTGCGGTCGATGTACCCGTTGTATGTATATTTTACTTTCTGTACTAGGATTACCCCGCGGAGGGGTGCACGGATAGCCGGGTTCTAGAAGGCAACAAGCCCGCATCTCATGGCATTGGGACGGAGGGGGCTTCACTCCAGGATTGGCTGGCTATTCGCCGCACTCGTAGGGGGTATAGGTTTTCATTGCACAGGCTATCCACACGACCAGGGGAACGTCGGGTTTCAGTAGTGGCTCTGTGAAACCCGGGGATCCCAGATATCTGTATTGTTCTGTGATGCTGTACATTTCTGTGATGTTGCATTTTATTCACGCCTTGAGCGAAATACTATATATTGGTATATATATTAGTAGATGTTGTATATGTTTTTCATCCGCGCTAGTCCAGTCCCCGCTCTGCCGTTAGTTAGCTAACCTAAAGGGTGATGACGGGACCCAGTGGCGAATGCGGATGGCATATACGTACGTCAGTATATTTTCGTTCTTTGTGGTGTGATCAATTGATGGGACTGCATTGATTCGGATCAATGCAAGTTAAACAAACCTAATCTGATGTTGTTGGAACACTTTTCAAAAAGCTGTTATTGCAAGGACGTTCACTTTTGTTTTGCGTCGTGGTATTCATTTGGAATATCCTGCTCCTCAGTCGACGAGGCAAGGGCCGAGATCCCTTCACCGGGAGTGACCCCTTGGACAGAAGTTTGCGTCAGGGCATTAACTTCACTATAGCCGATTACTTTTGCTTTGCACAGTGATATTCTGTTATGAATATCCAGCACCCCATTCTACGGGGAAAGAGCCGAGATCCCTTCACCGGGAGTGACCTCTTTAGTAAAGGTTTTCGTCACTATATTTTCTAAAAAGCTATCCGTTCCTTCAACGATATCAAGTTCATTACGTTAAAGGTTTTCGCCAGAAACCATTCGTAGCCCTCCGTCGTTTCATATGGGTAGTCAATAGTATTCAAGCTGTGTTTGTTGGCCTTAGTCAAGGCATAGTGTTTGGTAGCTATTGGGTATTCATATGTTGCATAGATAGATGCGTTGGTTTGGGACAGTCGTATAGCCTTGTTGGCCCTAGTCAAGGGCTTGTACGGGTGGGTTCAAATCAACCTGGACAATGACGGGTAGAACTTGACATGTGACTTATGATTTGTTGGCCTTAGTCAAGGTCATAAGAGCATGGGGTAAAAATCCACATCGGGAGTTTCAAAAGAACTGAAACTTGC
Source organism: Agapanthus africanus (assembly GCA_030015575.1). Classification (NCBI taxonomy): domain Eukaryota; kingdom Viridiplantae; phylum Streptophyta; class Magnoliopsida; order Asparagales; family Amaryllidaceae; genus Agapanthus; species Agapanthus africanus. Next base: position 369,010,853 of record CM057346.1, read on the forward strand.
CAGACATGCGCATACCTTCTGGAGTGTGATGACGTGAGCGGATTACGTCACGTTATCATGCGATGAGAGTTGGATCCCGATTCCCACTGATGAGTTAGTTTACTCCTCGGGTATCCCCGACTAATTCTTCTTTCAGGTTTGGAGGAGAATTTGAGGTACAGTGGGAGGTTTCCAGATTAGATAAAGGGATAACCGTTCTGATCTAGGTTAGAGTGCACGCTGAGTGTTTCTTTTCTCTCTCTCTCTGGCAGCGACCATTGACCCGACCCTAAGACTATGACTCAGTGACCAAGTTGACCGAACCTTCTTAACACTGGCTTTTGGATTGTCAGAGTTGCAGACCTCATTGCCACTCCTACTTTTACCCTTTTCTCCAGGACACCCCGTATTACTGCGAACGTCCACTTCCATTGGACAAAGCCATCGTATGGTTAGATACGAACTCGAAGGAATTCGAGGATGGTTTCCGGTTCTGGAGAAAACGGATAGTATTATTCAGTTGTCTTTTCCTTTTTACCTTCTCTCAGGTTGCGAGTACTCCTTAGTTTAGGAGATAGTACACCTATTACGCAAATTGGATAGTCTTCTTCCAAACTTTAGGCTGGTGCCGAACAGTGTGGAATGAAGAAGACCAATTAGCCTAAACGGTGTGCAGAAGGTATTAAGATTAAGACAAAGCAAGGGATGAGTAAGAGGGCAAAGTAAATTGCGACTGGTATTCACGACCAAACCAAGTATTTCTTCGCCAATCCTAAATCACCTTTGTATTTCTCCAGGACACTCCGTATCACTACGAAGATCCACAGTTTATTTGGATACTCCATCGTATGGTTATATACGAACTCGAAAGGAACTTGTTCCAGTTCGGGGATGGATTCTGGTTCAGGAGAAATAGGAATAAGGTTTATTCAGGTGTCTTTTATCCTCACCTTCTCTCGCATTGCGAATGCTCCTAGGATTAGGACAGTACACCCTTTATGCTTATTGGATAGTCTTCTTCCAAACCATAGGCTGGTGCCGAACGGTAGGGAAGGAAGAAAACCATTTGGCCTAAGGGGTGTACAGAAGGTAACGACTAAAGACATATAAAGGGATTTGGAGAGGTGGCAAAGAATTATACGGTTATAGTTGTGAATCTGGATAATGGTAGAGGCATTACTAGGAATACCGGGATACCCCAACGAAACATTTCAATGTTTCAGTTTCACTGTGTACTGTTAAAAGAAAACTGATTTCCCGATTAGACACTTGCTCCAGGGTATGTATTTACCAGGTTTGATTCTCACATCTGTATGGTTTTACAGATGATGAGAGGGAGTAAGTTATTGGGAATTGGGTGATCATCCTCATTATATCGGGATTCGTTGTAATCGGTGATATTTGAGGAGATCACCTGGGCTGTTTGCCGGTCGGCAAATATTTGGTTTTGAATATCCGCTGTTGTGCACCAATTTCAAATTGATATATCTGTACGTCTATTTTCATAGAGTGAGATATACCTTTTGATATTATGTCGATGACATTTACCTATATCAGTGGATGGTTAGGTAAGGAGCATTAAACAGCGGTGTAATTCTAAGTACAGTATTCAACCTACGACACACAGTGAAAGAGTTATTAGACTCGGCGGACTTATACAGAGTATTGTATGTTGTCCAGTGTCCATTAGGACAGAGGGGTTGGTCCTCATACTATATTCTGTTTACTTTTAACTTCTCTAGTTCTTAGACATGTGTTTCGTAGAAACACAGGGTCTAAGTTTTGAGGAGTTATAGGTATTTGAATAGAGTAGAGAACCAAGTGTAGCAAGTATCGGGATTCTTCAAAGTGATCGAAGATGTAGATACTTGTGTATGGTATTCAGTTGATGGTAAAGATAAAGAGAAATTGCTTCTCTTCTCAGGTTACTCATAATTGGAAGCATTCCTAAGTTGAGTAACGCTGATCGGCCTCTATCCATTTAGTTGACATGCACTGGAGATAGCTGCATGATTTGAATCTGGTTCAATTAATTCAGTGCCTCTGGTTCTATATTGGATATAGAACAGTTCATATCTTAACGTTGTTAAGGTACGGGGAGTTGTCCGGCTTATGATTAAAACCAGACACTGGACAGCTCAAGGCACGTTTCTGTAATGGCTGTTTGTGGGTTGACCCAGGCTATGACGAGGGTTGATTTTCTACCATCTGGCAGATCAATAGAAATATTGTTCTGGACTCGCCACAGTTTTATTAAAAATGGATTTTTTCAAAAACAGTAGTGGGAGTATGGTAGAACTGGAAGTGATTCCAGAACCGCAAACGATTACTGAAGATTTGATAAGGAACCTAAAGATTCAATCTGATTTGACATTCCATTGGCCACCCCGCAGATAAGGTGGGTAACTTCAGGCACCCGAGAGGTACTCCGGTAGCCTCAAGGACGGTGACAGGGAAGTTCTTATTTACCCACACTTACCATTGTTGTTGTTCCAGGCCGCGAGACCCGGCAGGAGGATGAGTATAGCGTCGTTCTAAACTAGCTTTAGAAGTGCACGTCTATATGACTCTGCCAGAGGGTTGTCGTAGTCAGTGGGAGCAGCGGAAGCATTGGTGGATATCAGGCTCATGTCTATTTATAGACTAAAGCAGATGTAGCGGAGATAGATCATCTATTTCTGATGTGACAGTCATAGGTTTGACTTCATCAGAATAGGGGATGGATCTGTTGAGAAGGTAGTAGGGTGTGATATCCTGGTATTTGGATGACATACACAGAGTAGGAAGTGATATTCCTATACTACGATCGGTTATACTTTAGTCGTCACACGGTGGTTTCTCCACAAAGGACTTGGTCATTATATCTGACATACTGGTTACTAGATCTATGGTTTTAGATCTAGATTTGGGTGGTTTCCCAATGAGGGTACTTTGACAGCATTCTAAGAGTATTTAGAATGGACGACTCCTGGCACGGTAGTGTACCTGCAGGTGATGGAGTCACCCTCTCTAAAGGTGTCTTATAGACTAAAGTAGAGAGGGATGTGCATGATTGGCAGATCACTTGCTTAGGCAATTGAGTCAATCATGAGATGTCAAGTACCACACCAGATGTTGTTCTTGCACTAGATGCAATAAGTTGACATTGACCCAATCCTGGAGAAACAGTCGGAAGCAGTTTTAGAACATAAGTGAATGTTCTAGGGATATGATAACGACGGCCTCATTCGGGGGACAGTTATCATTCCAGGCTTCCAAGGTGACCTGGACGACAAGGAGGTTGTCAGAGTTATAGTTTTCCTTCTGATGAGGGGCAGTATTCTGGACAGGTGGTCCAAGGAAATACTGAGGGAGGCATGGCGCAGGATACTGATTAAGTTCAGTTGACGATACAGTCTAAGAAGTTTGGATTTGGAGTTCATTTATGAGCTCGGTCCCATCAGACATCCAGACACTCTAAGACAGGTATTGCTCATTTCGGGAGATGGCTTTCTCCGCGAACTTGAGATATAGAGAGACATAGAAAGAAACTTCTAGGCGGATCCACTCACTGAGGCTATTCCCCGAACGCAATAGTTTCGCAAACAGGCTTTGTGCGACTGACTAGTAGAGGAGTTGGGTGTTCGGTATCATACGGGCTGTGAGTATGCGACATCGCAATAATTAGCCTTGAATGCAAGTGGGAGATTGTTGGAGATAGTGCCCTCAGAGTCAATTATTGGATCACAGGCACGTGATTGCAATGATTGAGGGAGGACCTATCCCGGTAGGACAGTCTTACTCGAGATGATAGTATGCTATCTGGTTTACCTTTATCATCGTGTACTGCTTTAGGTGACCTGACGTGTCGCTATTGCACGTTGATAGAGCCCCTAGGATTCTTGCTTGACTGCCAGCAGTATGAGGGCGATCATATAAGTGAGAGCTGGAGTCTATAAGCACATCCTTAAAAGGTCCCTAGTCGTGGGAGTTTCGAGACAGGGCATCGATTCTCCAGAGTAGACTAGTGTATACAGTCGAGACCCCGACGAGGGGCGGTGGCCGGTCTCACAAGCCACTGGTGTCAGTAGGTTCAACTAAGATGTATACAGGTGCTCATTGGGTTATGAGTACACCGGACATGACTCGCCGGGAACATGCTAGTTGGTCTTATACCTCATGTCAGATAGCAGTTCCCAGGTGACATGTGTACAGGTTAGTTCATCGACCTGGGGATCGTCATTTGTCTCGTGTGAGTTCCCACTGTACTTTGATTACTACCCTACCACGGCTCAAAGGAGTCGTGCAAACAGGTTTTAGTTGGGTACAGTCCCGAGCCACATGGAGACAGTGAGCGGATCTTCAAGGGTTCGTCTCTCCCGGTATTGGGGGTGAGGTCGCGCTGTGTCTAGGAGAGCCATTACACGAAGTCCTTGGCCAAGGCAGGAGATTTACTGGTAGGTATTCCAGTAGTATCTCAGGGTGTTCTGGGCTACACTCCGACACGACTTGTACCGCTTTTGGGGGTCTGAATTTTACCAACCCCCTAGGCCCGACATGCGATGCTCATAGACGAACGGACCGGACTGTACGGATATTGTCACTGACAGGCTCAGTAGGGTGTCAGGATGAGTTCGCTCATCGACGTCCCTTTTGGTCAATAGCTGGTGGCCCGTCACGTATTGGCTTATACCTCTGACGTGCTGGTGGTTAAATCCACAGCCATAGTATCGACGAGTCTTTAGAGTCCACCACACTTTCAGTTACTCAAGCTTTCGGGCGAAACGCTGTAGAGGCCGTATGGAGATATGGCAGGGTCCGATCAGATACGTGCGGTATTGCACGGATCAGGATCGGACGGTTTGTACTAATGGCCGTATGGGTATATGGCAGGGTTCGATCAGATACGTGCGGTATTGCACGGATCAGGATCGGACGGATATTACTAGCCGGCTTTAGTTTAAGCCGGATCCTAGTTTAGTACAGTGTAGATTTTGTCTCATTGCATTTGTATCCGGACGGAATACAGATGCGGGTGTGTATGCACAGTATGGGGTTTTCCTGTAATTTATTATGGGACCAGTTTTCTGGAGTTGCCAGTTTGCATTCCGTTCCGGCCGGTTTTCCTTTGTTCTTTCCCGGCCGGACTTTTCCGATGGAGGGTGTTATTTGCAAGTTTGCAAATAACACATTGTGGAGGATTTATTTGCAAGATGATTTATTATGATAGCATCTTTTTGATTCCATTCTCTTCACTTGCTTTTTGTTGATAAGAAAGGATTAGATGTGATTAGAGTTTGATGTGAGATGGTTATGATTATGTTTTGGATGTGGTCACCACTTATGCTCCTACCATCACCTCCCTTCATGCTTCATAATCTTTCCACCACCATTTTCTAAGGATGAATGTTTTCATGAGAAAAGAGAGAAGAAAAAGAGAAGAAGAAGAGAGCTTCATCTTTGAGAGAGTAGCATTCTTGATCTCATTTTTCATGTTAAGAAAAATGCAAGCACCATTTTTCTTATCTTGTTTCCTCCATCATCTTCAAATGGCAACAAACCCAAATGAGACATAGCTTCAACCATACACATTCTACAGCAAATCTTGGACGCGTCGGCCAGCCTACTTCGCGCCCGAGTTGCCTCGGTATTGAGGTGGGAGCCCGTAAAAGTACCCGGCTTCGTGGTGCCCTTTCCGACGAGGAGGAGACGGACGGAGATCCCGCGAGGAGATCGGAGTGGAGATGAAGACCGGAGGACTCGGATCATTCGGTATATCTCTAACCCGTCCTCTTGTTAGCTTAGACTAGTTTAATGGCACGATCCGGGGTTTTAGTGCGCGGTGGTGCCGGTTTGCTAAGTCCGCAAAAATTAAAGTTTATCACCGTTTCCGCGTTTGGCCGTCGGATTGACGGCCGGGGCGCCGCCGTGCACTTACATACGTACGCCTCGAGACGTTCGTAGTTTAAGTGCCGGTCATGTTTCGTACTTTCGGGGCGTGACATGCGCAATTCTAAATATGACATAGAATATGCGACAAGTTAAGTCATTTCTAGCCCAGACGCATAACGCCATGCGGGCGATTCCCCTGTAGATGTTAAATCTACTCACCAACCATCCTAGCTAAGTGAAGCCAACCACCTGTTTCCCCTTCTTCGCAGCGTCCTAACTCCCCGCCTGCGAACCTAAAACAACACAACGATAGCACAAGCATATATATTAATAATCGACCAAGAACATGCACAAACTACATTTAACCGACGCAACCACACAAAACATACTCTCAAGTGTTCGTATTGTGGTTAACATGCGTAGCGACACGACGAAAACAATTTAAGAGCAAAACCACACAAAGTGCACGATCCGTGTCGTATAACGTATCGAACGAACACAAAACACTAGATTATAGGAAAACGATCCCAGATTTTGCATACAGAAAATACTAAAAAAGTAAACAGTACCAAACACCCCTAACCAACAACAGACAACTACCCACAAAAACCAAACCCCAACACTTCCCTACAAAGCCGGCGTCGCCGGAAATCGTCAAAGGGGTCGCCGGCCCCGGTCGGTGGGGTGGGTCTCGTGTCTCTGGTGGTGCTCCAGGGTCACTAGTACATCACTACAATATTTTTTGGTCACGCACTAAAATTTCCAGGTTACAGTAGTTCTCAGAGGTTGAAAAAGACACTAAAAATACGATATTTCACAAATCGATATTTAAAGTGTTCTACGCTACAACCAACGAGCTACACAACATAAAACTTCCTAATTATTAGTATAGGGATTATACCTAACAATCCTTTCTCCCAAGATCTAAGCTTTCCAAGCTCCAAGTGATCAAGAAGCAAAAACCAAGACTTGTAGTATTTTTGTGATATATTTTGGGAATTTGGGGGATTTATTGTGCTTGAATTGAGGTAAAAATAGAAAGTAATTGATCAAGAGCAGAAGGGGGAGGATGGAGCTCGGCCAAGAGAGGAAGAATGGAGTTTTGTGTGGAAATTTCCTAGCAATTTCAAGTGATAAATGCACATAAATGCATTCACACACACATGCATGCACCTCTTGAATTTCTTTTCTTTTTTCTTTTCACACTTAAATCCCTAGTCCACACAAAGAATCTAGATATTATGTGGGTTTTTGGTTAACTCAAGCATAATAGATGAAAAGATCACATAAGAGAAATTTCCCAAAATGTGAATACCGCATTAAAATAATATTAAAATTGGGAAAAATTCTAATTGAACCAAAACGTCCCATATACCCCCAAAGCTTGCGCACTAGCTTTATTTTAGTAAACTAGGTGCTGGCAAGTTTATATGGTCGTTTGATCACAGTCGGTTTAAAACGGAAAAAACCGACAATTTTACCCAAAAACGGAAAAATTCGCATAACGATTTTCTAAAACGTTACAATCTCCCCCGTATAAAAATTCGTCCCCGAATTTAAAATTCCCACTAAGCGTACCTTCAAAGAAAAGTTTACAAAGTCTCATATCTTGCTCGCAGCCTCCAAAGTGACCACCTCACTATATGGCTACGTCCAAGAAAACTCTCCACAGATTGCAAGACCCTTGACCGAAATTTCTCCACCTGCCGAGCCACTAACACAAATGGCTGCCGGTGAACGAAAAGATCACGTCCAAGCTAAATGGTCTGATGCTGAATCATGTGAGAAAGGTCATGAAGGTATTTGCAAAGTAACGACACAAGGAATACAGGGTGAATACTCAATAATCTGGGCGGAATTGCCAAATCAAAGGCAACGGAACTAACTCACTTTAAGGATCTCAAAAAGACCTGCAATCCTGGGATAAGCTTTCCAAAACTCAACACGTCATTCATCGAAAAATCCTTAGGAATACATGATCTCCCACTGCGATCTCAAGCCTGCGACCACCATAGTCGGCATAAGAACTCTGTCCGCACAGGACTGTCATCATCCTGACCTGAACTAACAGGATCATATCTGAAGTCTCTAGACTAGTTGGGGTCCAAAAATCCTACTCACGCAGAGTCAGAAAAACAGAATGGCGATCGACACAACCGAACAACAAAACCCAAAGGTTGCCAATTGGAGTGTCTCCTGATAACAGCTATCGAAGGAGAACTCTAACACTGGCGAGTGACGATCCCAACTGCCGACAATAACAAGTACATATGCACAAGCATAACAAAGAACAACTGAGTAAACTGAGAATAACCGTACAACAAACACCCGAATGGAGTCACACCCTTACTAAACCTGGGTGGACACCATAACGAAATTCATGAAGATCTGCTTCCATTCCCACTTCAGAACGGTTAAAGATTGCAACTCTCCAGCCGGTCTCAGATGCTCACCCAAAACAGACAACCAGACAGACACCTTGAAACGAAATCCGAAACTTCTCTTTACATCCCTGCCTACCCATAACTATTTCACAAGTCACGTCAAATGTGGGTAGAACTTAGATGAACACAGAGAGTTAACAGATGTGCCTGCTCTAGGATTTCACGTCACTACCCAATTGTATCAGATACACAAACGCTTCCCTAAACTTAGCACACCCTTGTCACAAATCAAGGACTCCGAATCATTACCCAGCCGAGTATGCTCAAGTATCTCCGACGAACGAGCATCGGCGGGCAGTGCCTCACGAAAGCGATTAAGGAAAAGTGGTCGGGCGCAGACATGAGCAAGCTGCCCCCTCAGTAGAGGCGAACATAAGCTGTACTCAATGATCGCACAAGAACTGAAAATCTACAGAAGACAGTCTCAACAATCAACACCCTCTGCAGGAAGATGTACATTAAGCTCTGGTGGTCCATGAAAATTTGACACGACTCTCCGAGCAAGTAGTCTCTCAAAATCTCCAACGCAAGACCACCAAGGCCATCTCCAGATCATAAGTGGAATATCCAACTCGTACTTCCTTCAGATGTAGGGAAGCAAAAGCGATAACTCTATAGTGTCATTTCAGTACACAATCGAGCCCCACTCGCGAAACATCACAGTTAAACAACAAAGCCGCCCGAACCAGAAAGCAAGAAAGAACTGATGCAGTTGTTAGCCGAGTCTCCAACTGCTGAAAACTCCGTACGCATGCCTCAGTCCAAAGAAAAAGAACCTCCCTTCTGGTCAGTCCAGTCAACGGTGCAGCACTACACTAGCAACCCTAGACGAAACAGTGGTAAAAACCTGTTAAGCCCAAAAATCAACGGACCTCTGTCCGTACACAAATCTGGGCCAAAGCTGTACGGTCTCGATCTTCTTCGGAACCATACAAAAACTGTCTCCCGTAACTAAAAGACATAGGAGTCGACACAAATAAGCCTGAAGGAACACTCCGAGATCTTAGCAAACTGCTGGCACTCTCCCAATGTCTGCAAAACAAATCATCAAGTGCTACTCCTGTCCCTCACGACATATTGAATAGACCAGAATGTCGTCAATAACACAACAATAACTGGTCGAGGAACGGCCTGAAGAAATTCAGTTCATCATATCTACGAATGCCGCTAGAGCATTGGTGAGCCCAATGACACCACCAAAACACACAAAGCCAGTAGCACGGACAAGGCAGTCTTCGTAATGTCATCACTCCGAACCCGCAACAACGATGACATGATCCCTAAACAAACTTAGAAAATGTCTCGCACTCTGGAGCTGATCGAAGAAATCGTCAATGCGAGGTAAAGGATACCTATCCACACCGTAAGCCGGTTAAATTGACGATCAATCAATACACAACCTCAAACTGCCGTCTTTCTCCTTGACGAACAGAAATAGGAGCTCCCCAATGCGAAACATCAGACTCACAAAATCCCCAACAAATAACTCTGCTGCAGATCCTTAAGCTCCCTAAACTTCCCCGGCTCACCTGGAACAACGTCGGAAAACTCTCGCACGAAAGAAAATCGGTCCAACAAACCCATTGTGGCTACGGTATCATGAATGAACGCCAAGAATCCTCGACATCTCCTCAAAAGCCGACTAGCGAAAAGGCTGAAATCAAGTAATGAGAGACGGCACAACTGTCCCACTGCACAACAAGAACTGACTTGCCGTGAAAACAAACCTGACTATTTTCTCGCGGTAGTCCACAGACGCCTAGCACGTAACTAACCAATCCGTGCCCAGGAGAACGTCAAATCCAACATCTCTAGAAGGATCAAGTGACGGACTATCTCTATCTCCTAACCGATTAGCACACGGCTGAAATACGTATTGCGTAACAAAAGAATCGCTGACAGAAATTAACACAACAAACGGATGATCTAGCTAACACGACTCTCGGCCCAACCACGGCACGAAGTGTGCAAAACAAACAAGTACATCTAAGAACATATGAATTTAGAATACCTGAAAACTCTGCATTGGACGCTCTCGCGTCCCGATGAGTAGAAGCAAACTCTCGTGTCTTCCCTCTACCCGCAACCGACTGATATCCTCCCCTGCTACCCTGTCCCTTCTGAGCGAACCCTTCATGACTATGACCTCTCCGAGTACGAATCTGATGTGGTGCTAAGGAACAATTCCTGATGAGGTGATGAAGGCTTCCACACCAGAAACATCCACGCGGTGACTGCTGATCCTCCTGGGGATGAGAGCTGTACGACTGTCCTCGTCCAAAGCCTCTGCTACTCCCGCAACGGTCAAGAAATCTGTCTCGATAACTAAGCCTCTGTCTCTGAGCTGGTACCTCTGTACGAGTCCTCCACTGTTCCGGAACTCCCAGAGTCTCAGGAAGAAGTGTCTCGTCAACTGGGGCTGCATCCATAGGTGCTATGTAGGTAACGGAATGCTGTGTACTGACCGCAAGGAACAACTGGGTAACAGGGGTGACAACCTCCTATCGCTGCGCTCGAATGGCCTCAACTAATGAACTCATCATCTGACGCATGTCCTGCATCTCTGCCACAAGCCTAGCGATACTATCAGTCGAAGGCGGATCCGTCTGCCCCTGTGCAACGAGCGCGCCATCCTGGTCACGCCTTGACCCACCCGAGTCAACTCTGACCTCGGCCCTCGCTGCATCACTCTGAGTCCCCATAGTCATCGGCGGCAAAGGCTATAAATAGAAATAAGATTCGATAAGAACACGGAAATCGAATCACAAGAATATGAATCATCAAAGGAGGAATTTCAAGCAATTAGTACATAGGTCACTTTAGGCGGAGCACCGCAACGTAAGTATGCTGCAGACATACACACACTATGTTACTCTGCTTAAGCTACCTACTCCATCATACTAAGGTCATCCTACACTCCGAAAGCTAAAACCTAGCGCTCCGATACCAACTTTGTCACGACCCGAAATTAGCACGTGACGGCCCTAATACTACGCAGCGTCTACAGGCGTAACGTAGTAAAAGAAAGCCAAAACCCAGCATTCTAAACTATCAAAAGTAGCAAGAAAGTGATAATAGTATTTTCAAAACGTTTGAAATCACAACCCAAATTCTTTAAAGTCTCACTTTTATTCCTTAAAATTTTGGCAGCACCGCCTTTGTAAAACAAGCCCCCAAAATGGGTACAACATAATATAAGTAAAAGCATCCCAAACGGGAGCAAAATCCACGCCCAACGGCGGAAAACAATCACCACAACAGATATACGACGCCGTAGCGAAGAAAGAGACGATATACATAAAACTGCATAAAAACCTCCAAGTCACAAAATAATATACAATATCGTCCTCTCATCAAGTCTCTAAGTCATACAATATAATGGTAGATGGAGAGTATAGGATACAACGAATATACAACAAGCAACATCGGATAACCGCAAGACCTACCTAAGCAAAACTGCACACTGTCAGGCGAAGCAGTATCCGCAGCAAAAGATGATACGAAAGATGGAAATAGCTCTACCTCTGACTATCCTGAGGAATACCTACAAAACACTGTGGCACAACGGGGGTGAGTTGCCAACTCGTGAATAGTAAATAACATATGCAGGTAATCGCGAGTATGCACGTACAACGCGAATCTAACATAAGCATTTAATAGCAATGAATGGTCATATATAATGCATCAATCATAAAAGGTACGCTAGCAGGTACTACTAATACATGAAGCAATAATATGACAATCGGTATGCAATAATCATACAAAGTACTCTATCAGGTATAAATAATACATGAAACAATGCATATAATAATATGTAAATGCAACAGTCATAGAAAGTACTCTATCAGGTACAAATAATACATGAAGCAGTGCATAAACAATAAATGTGGAGTATGGAATAAAACATGTCATTTCCACGGAAGTCCTAACCTCGTGGTAGGACCAAAATCCAACAAGACAATAAAATTCCCAATTTCCACAAATCAGTCCCCAAAATTGGCTGTCATATCAAGTAAGTCTCAAATATCCTTAATGTACAACATCAAGTAAATCTCATATATCCCGAATGTACAATATCAAGTATATCTCGTATATCCCGAATGTACAATATCAAGTAGATCTCACATATCCCGTATGTACAATATCAAGTATATCTCGTATATCCCGAATGTACAACATCAAGTAGATCTCACATATCCCGTATGTATAATATCAAGTATATCTCATATATCCCGAATCCAATATCAAATAAATCTCTAACATCCTAAATATATTTGCATGAATAAATATGATGATGTATATAAATTGATATCAATACACATATATTAGCGTCTCATTCCACTAATATTGGTGTAAAGGCATATATAACAGCGTCCCATTCCACTGTTATATATACTTAGAAGTAAAATATCATGAAAACAATGTGTCAAGTATCGACACAGAAAGGTCGATCTATCAGGTGCTGTCTCTATGACTGGCCCCCTGATAGGTACGTATCATACGCTATCCCGAAAGCTCGAGTGCCTAGCCCTGACCCTCGCCTCTCGACGCATCCATATGCACATGACTACCGTCGGTATCCCCATGATAACCACCGAGTCATTAGTAATATCACCGGAAAGTATGGTCCCCTCACTAACTCATCTCCTCACTGAGATTCTTGCCCCGGGGTACCTCCGGGCCCCACCATGTACCCATACATGGCTCCCTCCGTTCCTTGCGTGGGGTATATATATATCCGAACCGATAAATCTCATGGTGGCTGTTGAAATATCATATCAAGGGAAACCGGGTTTTTCAAATAATGCATAATTTCATGAAACTCCCACGGTCCCCAAATCTAGAAAACATCATGAAAATCCATATCTCAATGCGAAAATCCATGAATATAATATACGCATCATAAATCTGAAATGCGAGCATATAAAGGAAAGCCGCAATTAACTGCAACAAGTTAATATAATATCATGCGGTTCCTAATCTCTCCAATTCTAAATGACATCAAGTAAAGGTAACATGTAGCTATAACCGGGTATATGTATAAACATAAGGTATAGCAAGGTATATGTATCTACATATAAGTAATGATGTAATATACCCCCTGGGTATAAGTGAAGTATGTGTGTAAGGTATACCTGGGGCTATGTCTGGAAGTGTATGTACCTATCGCTAATGGTACAATACTCTATAGGTATACAGGTAACTATAAGTCATATGCATAAAGAAATATGAATCAATGTCTCAATGTCCCTAACCAAACCATAGCATTTCTATTTGTGTATTGTGTGTGACATGGCAATTATTGACGGTGTGTGTGGCATAAAATCAGTACTCGTGCAACATGAGCCGTCAATAATTGTGCTGTGTTCTAAGGATATGTTCATACCAGAATATTGCATTTTATACCGCCCATTCTTACGCTCGTTTGGTTATAGGCAGGTGCTTTTAATCAGTGTTTGCTACATATTTACAGGATACTGGTTCTCAGCTCTAGACAGTGAAATTCATAGAAAAGTACGTCAAATTCCGGATTACTGCTAACAACAGATAAAACACGGGTCTCCGCTCTCTATCCGTATGTTGCCACACACCAGTTTAAGGGACAAAATGGCAAATCGATGTCATTTTCGTGCACAAAGCTCAATGTCAACACAAGATCCAACATATCTACGCGGAGCTTGAGGAAATCTTGGCAAAAGATCCACATCACATCACGTTTTGATCTACTGAAATTCTGGAAGAAATAGGAAGAGTTTCTGAGAAAAAGTCATATACCACACTGAAGAGTACTAAAAACTAGGGAAAACCACCAAATTTCATGGCCTAACTCCTCTAAACGGCCGCGGTTCCGCGGCATAAGCACGCTTAGGCCGCGGTTCCGCGGCCATATAGCCTCCTAAGATGATTATTTTTCAGGGGTAGGTTTGTCTTTTCCTGTAGGGTCAGAATGTTGCCCTAGATGTCCAGCTCCGTGTCTATAAATACCCCAGTTATGAGCCAAGCCAAAGAGTTCTTTTTCATGCCCTCTTTTTGTTAGTTTTTAGTTTTCTTCTTCTTCTTCTTCATCTTTCCTCCATTAAATTGTTGTGAGAGCTTTTGAGTTGATGTTAAATAAAGATCAGGGTTTTTTTTTGTATCATTCTTGTTTGCTTAGCTTCCCCCTTGAGCTCTCTATCTTAACTTGATCTTGCAATCTCTTAAGTGAGCTTGCAAGTTTAAGCTTTGGTCATTGATCTCAAGGGGTTGTATCATTTTGTTCTCTCTTTTGTGCTTCATTTCACATGAGTTCTTTACCCTTCTCTTGATCTTGCAACCTCTTGATTGAGCTTGCAAGTTTAAGGGTTGGTTATTTATCCCATGGCTTGTCTTGAGTTCTATGGTTCTTAGTGTTACTTTCTTGCTTATCTCTTTCTTGCATTTTTCATTCTTGTCTTTTATTACTTGCAATTTATTACCATGCACTTTAATTACTTGCTTGTAATCTTTTCTTTTCTTTGTTTATCTTTTCTTTGCTCTTTTTGGTTTGTTTTGTGAATGGTTGTAATTATTGTTGTTAAGAATAAATACGATATTGTAAGTTAATGTTTCTTTGCTCATTTCCTTTTCCCGTTATTTTCCTTTGAACTCCGCCCAAATGTTACGCAAGCGCTCCGTTAGGCACCCTACCCTACCAAGGTAACGGTGATTCCTAAACGCGACCGGTTGCGTTCGGTTTGGCCGGAGGCGAAAGCAAGAGACAAGAACGGAAGGACAAGGGTAAATAAGCCGGATTCCACGAATACCGCGCTTAAATCCCCTAATCCACGTTGTTGCCGATTGCTCTAGCTTCAATTGGTCAAGACTCGGCTCAAAGGTTTTGAGTACGGATTTCTTTAGCTTACACTTTCGTATCTTTTTCTTAACAACTTTATACTTGCATATAACACTTAGGACAGAACTGAACAAACATATACAAATTCTTCATTGACTCGTCTAAAACTCGAACGGACATACAACCATCTCCCTGTGGATCGACCCGTGCTCAACCGGCTAGCTACAAAGTGACACCGTCCTGATCGCGGTTATAACTTTAGAACTTTGAACATCCGACACGCCAAAAGCGTGCGATCAAATGGCGCCGTTGCCGGGGAGACGGTAGCGTATTTTCTTTCTTGTTATTCGGGTTAATATTCTTTTTGTATATATTTATAAATAAATAAAAAATCTTTTTGTTATTTTTTATCATTTTTGTGGGCAAGAGTGCAGATTTTTGCGGATTTGCAAATTGCGATTGTGGGGAGCAAAGTGTACGTTCAAGGTTAAGGTGATTACGAAGTACAGTGCTAAAGATCCGGGAAGTTTGACCCGCGCAAACGAACTTTTCAAGCTTACCAGAATTGATTCAACGGGGGTTTTCTAATCCAAAAACTTAACGGTACGTATTTCTTAAACACATTCTTCTCAAATCCGACGCATCCAATATACTATTCTTTGCAAGATTCTTTACAAGTTCGCTAGCAAACGCTAAAAATTTACTAACCCGTATTTGTTACAGTGCCGCGCTTAAACTACAAAAAAACCATTGTTTGATTCTTTATAGAATTTTTATTAAATTGCGCATTGCATACATTAATACGGACTTAAGGGCAAGCGAACCCCACAACATACGGTAAAGGATTTCATCACCTTTTCCGTGGCCCACAAATCACGAACTTGAGCATAACGTTTACCCGCACAAACTTTAAAAGAAACTAGACTTTAAGCCTTAAGGACTTCGCGCTCACTAGGAGAAGTTAACTGTGTTTAGAACCTCGCTTAACGGTACATTGTTTACGGGGTGTCTAGGAAAGTGTTAACGGCGAAACCGCCAAAAAAGAAAGGGTTATTTAATTAAGGAACTTCGCGAAAGCGTTGGAAAACCTCCCCTTATCTCTGCACTTACCTGGCCTCGTGATCAGTGTATCTTGAGCGCGTTTCTCGACACAGTTTTACTTCGACAATCAAGTTCTGGAGCAGCTCTAGTTGATCTAGGTGAACCCTAGAACGATTAGGTGTGTGGTATTTTTGTGTCGTGATTGTTTTTTCTTTTTGTGTGTATATTTCATTCTTTTGTTAAAAACTAAAAAAAAATTCACATTCTTTTTCCCCTCCTTTTCTCTGCCTTTCTTTCTCTCTCTCTTCATATCATGTGTACCCCACCTCGCAAAACTCTTGCCGAACTTTGGTACCCACAACCAGACATTATTTCTTACGGTTCTTGCTTTGGCCGAACATCGAACGACCCCTCCATGCCCAAAATGTCATTGAAAGATCGCATAGATGCGTCTAGGACAAACACTTGCCCTCCGCATTCCACTTTGTATCAACCTTTTCAACCTCCCGTACCCGCTTATGTTGATACCCCTTTTGCAAGTCGTCCTTTATCCATCGCTGAACGTATTGAACAATCTCATAGACGATCTTTCACTCCTTTCACCACTACAGATTCTTGGGATCAACAATTCCATTCACCTTCTTATCCGAATGTTGATCCTGCTCCTGTCCAGCCATTCAATTCCTATCAGTCATACCCGACTTTTGCACCTTCCCTAGACATTGCTTCTGAACCGCCATTTGGGAGTTTTCAGTATCCAAACAACTTTGAATCTTTTACTGAAACTCCTTCACAACCCATGTCTAGTCTGGAACAGTCTTTGGAAGACTTTAGGGTAGCGTCGTACCAACAGATGATGGATTTGAATGCGTCCATGGCCTCCCTCATACAACCTAGTGACCCGGTAGCTAGTTTTCAACTAGCTCCAAATTTTCCAATGTATGAAGAGACGGTAGGACAGGTTGAGAATTTGAGTGGAGAGAGTGAGTTGTACACCCTTCCAAATCAAACCTACCCATACCAAATTGAATCCCACAACTCCTGTTTTGAAAGTCTATCAAGTGTCCCAAATGATTTATCAATTGAAGATAGAATGATTAATGAGTTGTGCGACTTTGTAGTGTTTGATTTTCCCGATTGTGAAGGGTCCCTTTCGAGTGAAACCGCACCCAACCCTTTTGACCTCTACACCTCCATCTTAGAACCTGAATTGATTGATATCCATGCTTTTGTTGAGGTGTCTAAGAATATAGATTTTCACTTGATTGAGGATATTGACGCTGGGAATATTTTGGATGATGAACCCATAGATTTAGCTGAGTTTTTCTCTCCAATTCATCATCCCGAGTCATTAAATGTTTTTCCCGAACCCCATATGCGTCTGGATTTTGAGGATAAACGCTTGGATGTGCTTAACTTTGAGGAGACTATTGAGGATATTTTTGAGGATGAACCAGTTTTAATTGATGAGTCGGATTTTCCAATTCATCCTGTTCCTTTCATTGACTGCGTACACCCTCCTGAACCTTTAACCGATAACCTTCCTCAATCACCTACCTCCATCCTTTCCATTGTTCCGACATTGCAAGAAACCGTATCATTTTCACTTCCAGTGTCTGGTTTACCAAGTTCGGCGTACCCATGGTTTCTCACGAATCTTGAGGGATTTGAACCCATTTCTCGACGGGTTAATAGATTAGCACAATCGCTTTTTACACATCGGTCATCACGAATTGTGCTAATTTATTCGCTCCATTTCCACCCTCAAGTTCGTATTCCACTTATTTCTCCCTTCCGCCATTCTTCTTCTCATATACCTAGACCGTATACCAATTCTATCTCCATACGGTCTCGCGTATTCTCCCTCTCTTTTCTCTACGCCTTCTTCCACCAACCTGTACATTATAGCAATAAAATCTTTGAATGGTTGGTGCTCACTTTTGGCCTTTGTAAGGCCTTGTATAGCTTGATACTATTCTCTTTCCCCCCTAATCCTGAACTTCAACGCTTAACAGTGAAAACACTGTTTTACTTAAGTTTGGGGGGGACTCCTTTTTTGTATATATTTTTTGTTTTCCTTTTTGTTTTGTATATAATTTGTTTCTAGGGAGCACCGACAATTTTGACCCTCTTGATGTAGCCTGACAGTGAGGGCACTGTCAAGTTTAAGTTTGGGGGTGTGCTCGGTAAGCTTTCTTCCTTCGCATTCATTTGTATATTTTGCATTTGCATACCTTATTAAAAACCCACAAAAATTGAAAATTTTCCAAAAAATATAAAAACTTTGTCGTCAAGTTAGCTAATAGGGTAACTTAGATTTTTATTCTGAAAGTTTAGTTGATATGTTAGAAATAACTAAATTCTAGACTTAGGAATTGAAAATCCTTAAAATAACCCTCATTCTGTCTAACTTTTGTAAGTATACGTCCTTACAGTTTTTTGAGTTCAGTTCTTGAGTTAAGTCAAGATGAAGGGAAAGTATTGAAGCTTTACTGGAGGATAAGTCTGAAAAATAGTTTCTTTTCTTGAGTTCAAATTTAGAAAGTATATACCCTACAAACTGCACTTACACGCACCTTTAAACTTGGGATAGTTGAGGATACCTAGAAATACTATTGCCTGAAAGCCTAGTATGAAAGAAAAAACGGTATTTAAAGCTAAACACCAAAAGAGCATATTGAAAAATATATCCGGTCTTGAAAAAGAAAAAGAAAAAGAAAAAGAAAAAGAAAAAAATAGAATAAAGTCAAGACCTGGAAACTGCTATTTACGCTTTAAAGTTCATACATTTAGTAATCGGTCGTTAGTGCCTCAAGAAGCATTAATAGTCGCATGAAAGGTGTGTGAGCAAATCCGTCCATCCTTAATGAAAAGAAGTAGTATTAGGTATTAGGGCAAGGGTATTATAGCTTGAATTGAATTCTTGAGTGTAGGGGTGTAAATATACACACACGTAGAGGTATACAATTGATATTTGGATAAAAGATAGAAATAAAGAATAAGACTTGTGTTTTCTGTAAAGTTGATAAAAATCCCTGATTTGAGGCCGCACTTTAGAAGGAAAACTCAGGAGAACCAAGGTTAAATAGATAGGAGGTGTGAAAAATAAGGGTTGGATATTTCTAACTTAGGATGATAGAATTTCTAACGTAAATACTAAACTGTAGGAGTAGAATCGACGTTAACTTATGACACTAGCTTGACGGGATTTTGTGGGTGTAATCCGCTGAAAACCCTCAGGAGACAACACTCCTCCTACTAGGGACACCTAGAGGTTTAATGACTTGTTGCACGTGCTCAGTACAATCGCGTTCCCTGCGAAAGTGCGGTTAGGACTTTTTTGTGAATAATTGGTTTTGCTCGGGACGAGCAAATGTTAAGTTTGGGGGTATTTGTTCATACCAGAATATTGCATTTTATACCGCCCATTCTTACGCTCGTTTGGTTATAGGCAGGTGCTTTTAATCAGTGTTTGCTACATATTTACAGGATACTGGTTCTCAGCTCTAGACAGTGAAATTCATAGAAAAGTACGTCAAATTCCGGATTACTGCCAACAACAGATAAAACAAGGGTCTCCGCTCTCTATCCGTATGTTGCCACACACCAGTTTAAGGGACAAAATGGCAAATCGATGTCATTTTCGTGCACAAAGCTCAATGTCAACACAAGATCCAACATATCTACGCGGAGCTTGAGGAAATCTTGGCAAAAGATCCACATCACATCACGTTTTGATCTACTGAAATTCTGGAAGAAATGGGAAGAGTTTCTGAGAAAAAGTCATATACCACACTGAAGAGTACTAAAAACTAGGGAAAACCACCAAATTTCATGGCCTAACTCCTCTAAACGGCCGCGGTTTCGCGGCATAAGCACGCTTAGGCCGCGGTTCCGCGGCCATATAGCCTCCTAAGATGATTATTTTTCAGGGGTAGGTTTGTCTTTTCCTGTAGGGTCAGAATGTTGCCCTAGATGTCCAGCTCCCTGTCTATAAATACCCCAGTTCTGAGCCAAGCCAAAGAGTTCTTTTTCATGCCCTCTTTTTGTTAGTTTTTAGTTTTCTTCTTCTTATTCTTCATCTTTCCTCCATTAAATTGTTGTGAGAGCTTTTGAGTGGATGTTAAATAAAGATGAGGGTTTTTTTTTGTATCATTCTTGTTTGCTTAGCTTCCCCCTTGAGCTCTCTATCTTAACTTGATCTTGCAATCTCTTAAGTGAGCTTGCAAGTTTAAGCTTTGGTCATTGATCTCAAGGGGTTGTATCATTTTGTTCTCTCTTTTGTGCTTCATTTCACATGAGTTCTTTACCCTTCTCTTGATCTTGCAACCTCTTGATTGAGCTTGCAAGTTTAAGGGTTGGTTATTGATCCCATGGCTTGTCTTGAGTTCTATGGTTCTTAGTGTTACTTTCTTGCTTATCTCTTTCTTGCATTTTTCATTCTTGTCTTTTATTACATGCAATTTATTACCATGCACTTTAATTACTTGCTTGTAATCTTTTCTTTTCTTTGTTTATCTTTTCTTTGCTCTTTTTGGTTTTTTTTGTGAATGGTTGTAATTATTGTTGTTAAGAATAAATACGATATTGTAAGTTAATGTTTCTTTGCTCATTTCCTTTTCCCGTTATTTTCCTTTGAACTCCGCCCAAATGTTACGCAAGCACTCCGTTAGGCACCCTACCCTACCAAGGTAACGGTGATTCCTAAACGCGACCGGTTGCGTTCGGTTTGGCCGGAGGCGAAAGCAAGAGACAAGAACGGAAGGACAAGGGTAAATAAACCGGATTCCACGAATACCGCGCTTAAATCCCCTAATCCACGTTGTTGCCGATTGCTCTAGCTTCAATTGGTTAAGACTCGGCTCAAAGGTTTTGAGTACGGATTTCTTTAGCTTACACTTTCGTATCTTTTTCTTAACAACTTTATACTTGCATATAACACTTAGGATAGAACTGAACAAACATATACAAATTCTTCATTGACTCGTCTAAAACTCGAACGGACATACAACCATCTCCCTGTGGATCGACCCGTGCTCAACCGGCTAGCTGCAAAGCGACACCGTCCTGATCGCGGTTATAACTTTAGAACTTTGAACATCCGACACGCCAAAAGCTTGCGATCAGGATACTAGTCTAAGCACAACAATTTACTAAGCAGCAGGGTAAATGCGCAATTCTAAATATGACATAGAATATGCAACAAGTTAAGTTATTTCTAGTCCAGACGCATAACGCCATGCGGGCGATTCCCCTGTAGATGTTAAATCTACTCACCAACCATCCTGGCTAAGTGAAGCCAACCACCCGTTTCCCATTTTTCACAGCGTCCTAAGTCCCTGCCTGTGAACCTAAAACAACACAACGATAGCACAAGCAGCCAGCCTAATGTTTATTGAGCTCCATATATATTAATAATCGACCAAGAACATGTATAAACTACATTTAACCGACGCAACCACACAAAACATACTCTCAAGTGTTTGTATTGTGGTTACCGTGCGTAGCGACACGATGAAACCAACTTAAGAGCAAAACCACACAAAGTGCACGATCCGTGTCGTATAACGTATCGCGCGAACACAAAACACTAGATTATAGGAAAATGATCCCAGATTTTGCATACAGAAAATACTAAAAAGGTAAACAGTACCAAACACCCCTAACCAACAGCAGACGACTACCCACAAAAACCAAACCCCAACACTTCCCTACAAAGCCGGCGTCGCCGGAAATCGTCAAAGGGGTCGCCAGCCCCGGCCGATGGGGGTGGGTCTCATGTCTCAGGTGGTGCTCCAGGGTCACTAGTATATCACTACAATTTTGTTTGGTCACGCACTAAAATTTCTAGGTTACAGCAGTTCTCAAAGGTTGAAAAAGACACTAAAAATATGATATTTCACAAATCGTTATCTAAAGTGTTCTACACTACAACCAACGAGCCACACAACATAAAAACTCCTAATTATCAGTGTAGGGATTATACCTAACAATCCTTGCTCCCAAGATCCAAGCTTTCCAAGCTCCAAGTGATCAAGAAGCAAAAACCAAGACTTGTAGTATTTTTGTGATATATTTTGGGAATTTTGGGGATTTATTGTGCTTGAATTGAGGTAAAAATAGAAAGAATTGATCAAGAGCAGAAGGGGGAGGATGGAGCTCGGCCAAGAGAGGAAGAATGGAGTTTTGTGTGGAAATTTCCTAGCATTTTCAAGTGATAAATGCACATAAATGCATTCACACACACATGCATGCACCTCTCGAATTTCTTTTCTTTTTTCTTTTCACACTTAAATCCCCAGTCCACATAAAGAATCTAGATATTATGTGGGTTTTTGGTTAACTCAAGCATAATAGATGAAAAGATCACAAAAGAGAAATTTCCCAAAATATGAATACCGCATTAAAATAATATTAAAATTGGGAAAAAATCTAATTGAACCAAAACATCCCATATACCCCCAAAGCTTGCGCACTAGCTTTATTTTAGCTAAACTAGGTGCTGACAAGTCTATATGGTCGTTTGATTACAGTCGGTTTAAAACAGAAAATACCGACAATTTTACCCAAAAACGGAAAAATTCGCCTAACGATTTTCTAAAACGTTACAGCTACCTGGAGAGAGAGAGAAGAAAACATTTTAGCGTCTGCTCTTGCAAGATCAGATTGGTTATTATTTTATCTAATCAGGATGGCTCCCGCAGTTTTTTATCAAATCTTCCTTCAAACACTAAAAGGAAAGACTAGCCGGGATTATTTACACCCTACAACTTCGTCAATTTTTCAGCCAGGACAGTGTCGGTACTTTGAGGAAGGTTCCCTGTGCTTTCGCACGGACCGAATTAAAATAAACCTCGTTTTCCCAGAGGCATAACCCCGTTGACAGCTTTCTAGACACCTACTTGATCGGCTAATTGTCTTGTGTAAAACTCTTCCGGGAGTAATAATTACTCGCAGTGGGTATCGGGATCCAACTATCCCATAGAAGGTATGCAATCTCATTGCAAATTTCAACATTTGAAATTCCCGATAATATTTTGCCCCTAGCGTCCCATGACCTTGACGCAGGACAACAAACCACAGTCCGCTAGTCAAGTTCAACCCGTCATTTCTTGATTGAATTAAACCCACCCGCACGACCCTTGACGCAGGCCAACAAAGTCGCACGACTACCCTAATCCAATCTACATCATATGCATAAGCAGATAAATACTAGTCAGCTACCGCACATTATGCCTTGACGCAGGCCAACAAACGTAGCACGAATACTAAGTAGGACTTATCTGAACTGATGGAGGGCTACGACAGGTTTTTCAGAAAACCTATTGCGTAATGAACTTGATATCGTTGTAGAAATAAGTGAATTTTGAAAATGAGTGCTTTTGAGGCTTTCATCAGTTTTGCTAAAGAGGTCATTCCCGGTGAAGGGATCTCGGCTCTTTCCTCATCGAATAAGGTGCGGGATATATCATATATATCACTATGCAAAGAAAAACTCCAAAAGCAATCAAAAGACAAACCGAGTGTTGTAGTATCTGCCAGTTTTTGCTAAAGAGGTCATTCCCGGTGAAGGGATCTCGGCTCTTTCCTCATCGAATAAGGTGCGGGATATATCATATTTATCACTATGCAAAGCAAAAACTGTAGCTACCCCTTTTTGAAAATTCGAATCTACAACATCTTTTAGGTTTCTTTTCTTTCATTAATCACATTAATGAAGTCCCATCATTTAAGCCACCTAAACATTACAGATAAATACAGCGTACACTTATGCCATCCGCATTCGCCACGATGTCCCTTCATGCACCGTTAAGTTAGATAACTAACGGCAGAGCGGGGCAGGGCTAGCGCAGGTGTAAAACATAAGTAACGTCTATATAATATATCATATATACTATATACAGTATCTATCTCAACATATCAAATGATCACATCACAGATATCGCAGCAAAAGAAACATATGAAATAATGGATATTCTAGGAGGTCCGTGTTTTATGTTGAGCTTCTATAAAACACGGATTCCACGGTCGCGATGAATAGCCAAACCGATACCCCTAGACCCCTACGAGAGCGGCAAGCAATGTTAGTTATATGTATGCCCTAGAGGCCATTACTGTACATACGATGTATATTGTAGTGGATGCTAGGACATATATAGGGAGGACTTTCTTGCTCGACATGATAGTATGCTATCTGGTTGTACTTTATCTTAACATGTACTCTGATTGTCTCTACATTACATGTTGATAAAGCCCTTAGGATATGTACTCGACTACTGGGACTATGATGAGATCATACTAGTGGGGCCACGGTAGTCGGTGAGTACATCCTATAACTGTTCCTAGTCGAGGGTGTATCGAGACAGGGCATCGATGCACCAGAGTAGACTAGCGTATATGCATCTTGACCCATAAGATGGGCGATGGAAGATCCCATATCCATCGGTGTTTGACATCAAGGATGGTGTACGAGTGCTCAGAGGAGACTGGGTACACTGGACGGACTCGCCGAGAACTCCCAGATGGTATTATACCATACGTCAGATGGCAGTTCTCCGGTGACACTGGTACAGAGTAGTCTGTTGACCCGAGATCGTCATAGAGTCTTGTGTGATTCCCACTGTGCTTTGATTTCCATCATACCACGTCCAAGAGGGCGTGCAAAAAGGTGGCTTTTGGGTACAGTCCCGAATCATATGGAGGCAATGAGCGATAGGAAGGGATTCGTCTCTCCCGGTATAGGGAGTTGATGTTGTGCTGTGCTCGATTGGCTATAACCGGAAATCCCTGGCCAGGGTTGCTGAGATTTACTGGTAAGTGTTATCAGTAGTTTCTCGAACTGTTATAGACCTCATATCGACACGACTTATCGAGCTACTGGGGTCTGACGTTTACCACCCCTAGGCGAGATATGCAACATATCAGACGACGAGACCGGACTGTACGGGAGTGTTACTGTTTGGATTCACAGGAGAATGTGCAGGCTTACTTGTTGATCTTCTGAGTGCTCAATACCTGGGTAGCTGTTACGTTTAGCTGACCGCTTGCAGCTTGTGGGTGTTTGATATGATCATCACCTACTGCCGGCGTATTGACGATTCTTTAGAGTCCTACACAGAGGTTTCTTGACTCAGCCAAAACGGAGTAGGAGCACATATGTGATATGTGCGGGACCGAGGATAATGCGATATGTGATACCGTATTATATTCTCGTGATATTTGATATCAGCCGGGTCGTCGGATCAAGTGTTGATTCGGCAAATCTGTACGGATAAATATTAGTCGGTTATATGCGATATAGCCGGATTGTCGGATCAAGTGTTGATTCGATAATTTAATGTATAATAATATATATGATATATTAAATTACATTAGCTAATATTTGCTCACTAAAAGATTCTTTTTCTCACTCGGGTAATACATTGATATATATGCGATATATGTTAAATGTATTATTTTATTTTGTTGCAATAAATATTGTATATGTGATATATAATATTGTAACATGATATGATAAATAATGCAACTTGTTTAGTAGAGATTAAACATGGTTAGGGTTTGATTAGGGTTAAGGCTTTCTAGAAGTTTCTAGAAGTTTTCTTTCTTTGTCTTTGTTAAGATATTTTGCTAGATATTTCCAAAACCCTAACCAAACCTTAACCCTAGTTAATTCTCTACAAGTGTTAGCTTGACCATGGTTGCATTATCTATCATATTATTTCATTTCCTATTCATCACAAAAGGATTCTAACATTGTTCATCTTCTTCCTCCTTCATTCTTTCATGAAAAGCTTACTAGTTTTTCAAAAGGTGATGAATAAATATGAGAAAAAGATAAATAAAGAGAGCAAAAATCCTACTTCATCATCCTCATCTTCCCTTGCCATTTAGATGAGGGTGTTCACATCATTTCATGAGTGTTAGCTTGTGTTAAAGAAACTTCAAGGTAGATCATCTTAGTATCGAAGATCGAAAGCAAAGGTTGCGTCTTTCTCTTCGTGGAACCTCTCGAGAGTCCGGATCCCGATGATCGCAGCGAAGGGACCACAACACGGAGCATATGAAGTGAAGGACCGGATCTACAAAGGTTGTAATCCCTCTCACTTAGTGTTAAAGTGTTTAGCATGCTTGTTTTCGCCTAATCTCTAGTTTAAAGTTCCGTATTCGGGTTGTTCGGCACGGCTAAATTTTTAATCGGGCATGGTTGATGCCTCGTAGACCCTTGTGCGCGTGCCTAGCAACCCTACAGTGGTATCAGAGCCAAGCTAGAGCTTTAGGCGAAGTCTGAACGAAGTTTAAAGTCCGATCGAAACCCGAAACCCCGATAAAACATGCTCTCTGGAAATTTTCTAAAAATTGGGATTTTTCCACATTAAAAATATCCAAAAATTACAGCAGGTAATTATAAGGATTACTGTGAAGCACGTGAGTGTAAGTCGCCCAAAGAGCCGCGGAACCGCGGCCCCACCCCAGCATGTGCGGCGGTTCCGCGGCCACGTGGTCGATTTATGGCACGTGGTTTTCACAGTAACTCCTATTTTGTAATGTTGTATTTTCTGGAAATTTTTATTTTTTTTATTCAACTGTTGAATTATCTGGGTTGTATTGGGGACTTAAAGTTTCGATCGGATATTATAACTTTGTTTAGTTTTGTCCGGATAATTTTAGAAACTGTTAAAAAGTTCGAACGGATATCAATAACTCACTTTTTCCCCTGTCGGAAAATTTTTCAAAAGTTGGATTTTTTCCTCGTGTTTAAGAATGTTCTAAGTCGTGCAAGTAACTCGATGGACCCTCTAGAAGACAACAAACCTTAACTCGATTATGTGACCGTCTTGAACTGCCCTTTGAACCTTAGGGTTTGGGGCAGTACGGCGTGCCACATGTGAGGCGTTGGCTTGACCCTTCTACGGCTGGACCATTGGTACTGTGGCATGTGATGGACGGTTTTAAACTGATTTCAAGTGTTGAGATATATTGGGGAAATCTTGGGTGTTTGATGATTCGATCGGAAAGTTTAACTTTGTCTATTTATCTGGAATGTGATACAATAATTGGAATCCACAGGTAGTTATGAGATAACTGATTTGAATATTATAAACATAGCAGTTTAGTGTCAGATGATCGGTTGCCACGGAATTTTGATGTGATCAAAAGTCCGTCGCAATTACGTAGCATACGCGGATACTCGCCGGGTAAACTTAATAGACAGCCACTCCATAGCCCCGACCAAGTGACTGTAGGAGAACCCCGTCGCCGAAAGCATCCGTTCGGGTGCTCCCGGTAGCGGTGCTCCGCCTTGGTGCACTTCGTCGACGGTATCGGGGGTGCGGCCGTCTACTAAAGTTTGCGACGAGCATTCGATCAGGACGTCGGGAATCTTGTTGAATTGCCCGACTTGATATTGAAAAGAGTTTTCGATAATGAGACTAAAATGCGGGGTTTATAATTGTTAGGCATGCGATGTCTAAGTAATTCATTTGGTTAGGCATGCGATGTCTAAAGAGGTTGCGGATTCCAACTGTTGTAGTTTTACACTTTCTTTTCTGTGACCGTAAGTGTAGTATGTGGTGTATCGCCGGCTTCGTTGCTATACATCAACGACAATCGGGATACGCATACTTGCTTACGTTGATGATATGAGATATTATGTGTTGCTGTGATATGTTGTATTGGATCGTCGCTTTTGAATAGCCGGGGGTTTTATGTGAGATGAGAGTTTTTTCTTTTTCATTCATGTAAAATTCATTTGTATGTAATATTCTTTTATTGGGGCACTTCCAGGTAGCGGAAGCTGTCACCGTTGTATATTATTTACTTTTCCGCATTAGGTAGACCCAAGGCGGGGAGCACAAGTAACCGGGTTCTAGGGTCCAGTGGGAGACCATCTCGAGGAGTCGGGACCGGGTCTCCTAACCCTAGAATTGGCAGTGTTACTTGCCGCTCTCGTAGGGGTCTAGGGATGTGGGTTTGGCTATTCATCGCGACCGTGGAATCCGTGTTTTATACAGGCTCGTATTGAAAACACGGACGTCCTAGTATATCCAATATTTCATATATGTTCTTCTGCTGCAATGTTCTGTGATGAGATCATATTACTGCCTGAGACAAATGTTTATATTTTATATATATGAGATATATGTTATATTGCAGATTTCGTTTCAAAAGAGATGCTTGTGAAGCATATTAAAAATGGGACTTCATTAATGAGATTAATGAAATAAAAGAAACCTAAGATGTTGTAGAAACTTGTTTTAAAAACTGGTAGCTCTAGTTCTTGCTTTGCATAGCGGTGTTCCTTGTAGAACATCCAGCACCTTATTCGATAAGGAAAGGACCGAGATCCCTTCACCGGGAGTGACTCCTTTAGCAATAACTGGCAGATGCTACAAACTCGGTTTGTCTTTTGATTGCTTCCATAGTTCTTGTTTTGCATAGTGATATATATGATATATCCCGCACCTCATTCGACGAGGAAATGACCGACGATCCCTTCACCGGGAGTGACCCCTTTAGCAAAACTAGAAAAGCCTAAAAAACACTCCATTTAAAATCACTCGATTCTACGACGATATCAAGTTCATTACGCTCAGGGTTTTCTGAAAAACCTGCGTAGCCCTCCGTCATTTCAGATAGATATTATTTAGTATTCGTGCTATGTTTGTTGACTTAGTTAAGGCATAGTGTACGGTAGCTAAGTAATGTTTATCTGCTAAAACATAAGATGTGATTGGATTAGGGTATTCGTACGGCTTTGTTGACTCAGTTAAGGGTCGTACGGGTGGGTTTAATTCAATCGAGAAATGTACGGGTTGAACTTGACTTGCGATTTATGATTTGTTGACTTAGTTAAGGTCATAGATCGCTAGGGGCAAAACATTATTGGGAATTTCAAGTGTTGAAATTTGCAATGAGATTGCATACCTTCTATGAGATAGTTGGATCCCGATACCCGCTGCGAGTAAAAGTTACTCCTGGGAGAGTTTTACACATTACAATTAGCCGATCAAGTAGGTGTCTAGAAAGGTGTCAACGGGGTTACGCCTCTGGGAAAACGAGGTTTACTTTAATTAGGTTCGTGCGATTGCACGGGGGACCTCCCTCAAAGTACCGACACTGGCCTGGCTGAAAGATTGGCGAACTTGTAGCGTGTAATTAATCCCGGCTAGTCTTTCCTTTTAGGGTTTGAAGGAAGATTTGATTAAAACAGTGGGAGACATCCTGATTAGATATATTAGATAACCAATCTAATCTTGCAAGAGCATACGCTGAGTGTTTTCTTCTCTCTCTCTCCAGATAGCGACCATATCACGCCTTAATCAAGATAATAAAACGGATATATTGACCGAACCCACTTGTTATACTGAGCTGGGGAACGTTGGTCCCGCTCCAACTTATAATTGTTATAGGACAGAGCAGGAAATTGGGGAATACCAGATTTCCCGTGCCGCCCAAACGAAGAAAGTGCATGTTGATGCATCATCTTCGGGTGTGTTCATTACACAGAACTGTTTCTCAGTATCCTTTACGTCCTGGGTATGTGATACCGGATCAGGATCCCGTATATGTAATCTGTTACATGGGCTACAGATAGGTAGAGAACTGAGAACGGGTGATAAGTTTCATGAGACAGAAAACGGTGCAAGTGTTGCAGCCAAGTCTGTTGGTCACTATCACCCTGTATTACCTGAATACATTGATTCTGAACAAATGTTATTAGATACCGAACCTGATATACAAAATCATATCAGTCTCTTTATTAGTAAAGAAAGGATATAATTTTGTATTGTTGGATAATGTTTTGAACATTTCCTATATCAAGAGTTGATCGGTTCAGGCACGTTATCTAAAAGCATTGTCGTTCTAAATCAAACTACAGTTCTTAGTATACGGAACACACACAAGAAGAAGAGTTCAGACATGAACGAATCCTACTTGAGGTATTGTAGACTAGGTCATATCAATGCGACCCGACTGGCTGAAGTTGCATAAAGATGCATATTTAAATTAGTTTGAATTTACATCTTGTGAAACTTGCCAGTCATGTCACAAAGATAAGATGACCACAGCTCTGTTTGTTGGAAACAGAGAAAGAGTTAGTGAACTTTTGAGATTGATACATGCTGATGTATGAAAGTCCCCTGTCTACACATACCAAGATCGGTTCTTTGTACTTCATTAAATTCTCTGATAATCTCTCAAGATTCAGACATATGTTCCTGTTGAAACACAAGTCCGAACCTTTTGAGATATTCACAGAATATAAGTTAGAAGTAGAGAACCAAAATACGGGTATAAGTATTATGTCCTTTGATGAGATCAAGGAGGAGAATACTTGAGCACGGAATTCCTGGACTATTCTAAAAGAGAATGAGATCCTCTCTCAGCATTACTCCTCCGTATACACCATAGCACGATGGTATATCGGGGCGGAGCAATAGCACCCTATATGATATGGTGTGCTCTATGATGAGTACTACTGAGTTGCCTATTTCCTTTTGGGAGTTATGCACTTGAGAAGCTGCATACCTATTGAATAGGGTTCAAATCAAATCAGTTGCCTACCACTTCATATGTGATATGGAAAGGGAAGAGCCCATATCTTAAGATTGTTAAGATTTGGGGTTGTCCGGCCTGTGTCTGAAAGCATAATCCGGACAAACTCGAGGCAAGGTCTGTTATGTAGAACTGGAAGGGTTCCAGTTATACAAAATACAGCAGATGATTTGGTACAACCAAAGGATTCAGTAGGTACCAACGAACCTCAGCCTCTCCGCCGATCTAGTAGGGTTCCTCACCCACCTAAGAGATACTTCAGTTTCTCTATGACAAAGGGAGCGAGGATTGCATCATGAGATGATGACCCAACTAGTTTCGAGCTGGCCATCAGGAGTGGGACTCTGTAAGAATGGCTGGATGCTTATCGATCTGAGATGGAATCCTTATACACCAACAAAGTATGGACTTTGGTTGCTTTATCTAAAAGGTTAAATTCCCATCAGGAGCAAGTATATCTTGAGAAGATTACTTGGTGTACATGGAAAGGTTGATACTTTCAAAGCTAGACTTGTTAAAGGTTTGCATCATAGACCAGGTATGGATTATGTTGAAACCTTTTCTAAGGATCTATGCTTAAGTCCATCCAGATCCTACTTGCCACGGCTACATACCATGACTATGATATCTGGTGGTTGGGTGTCATGACTGCTTTTCTAAATGATGATTTAGAAGATAGCGTCTATAAGTACACAGCCAGAGGGCTTCGTAGACAGTGGGAGCAGCGGAAACGTGTGCAAGATGTTTTATATGATAAAACAGGCATCGCGGAGTTGGAACATTTGTTTTGATGTGGTAGTCAAAGAGTTTGACTTCATCAAAATGGTAGATGAACCTTGTATATACAAAAAGGTAGTAGAGAGTATAGTGGTGATCCTCGTAGAGTACGTGGATGACATACTCTTGATAGGGAAGGAGTTTCCTATGCTACGATCGGTCAATCTCCGCTTATCACAAGGATTCTCCATATAGGATCAAAGCGATACCTCCTAAATCCGAGGTTTTGGATCTATGAGATAGATCTAATTGGATGTTAGGATACTCACTAGTTGTAGTGAGATGGTATCAATCGATCCTAGGGAGAATCACTGGAAAGGTTCCAGGGTGATAAGGACGACTGAATGTCAGTCGCGGGCATTGTCTTTACCCTCAGTGGAGGGACGGTATGTTGGAAGAGTTCCAAGCTAAATACCGTGACATACTAGACGATTAAAGGCAAGATACATCGTTACCAAGGATGCTACCAAAGAGATAGTCTGGATATATTTATAAGTTCATAAGATGAACTTCGTTCCTACCATTGTGTGACAATGGAGTTGTGGCTTTAGCCAAGGAACTACCGTCCCATCAGAAATCCAGATATAATTCTTAGGCAGTATCACCTGATCATGGAGATGGTTGATCTCCAGGGAGATCGAGGTTAGGAGAGTAGACACAGAGGACAACAGCGCGGATCCACTCACGAAGGCCTTTATCCCAGTAGAGACTTTTATGGGATGGTTGAGAATGAGATACTTCAACCGCAGCTAATTGTTGGGTATGCGATACCATAACAGATGGCCCTAGTGCAAGTGGGAGATTGTTAGTTATATGTATGCCCTAGAGGCCATTACTGTACATACGATGTATATTGTAGTGGATGCTAGGACATATATAGGGAGGACTTTCTTGCTCGACATGATAGTATGCTATCTGGTTGTACTTTATCTTAACATGTACTCTGATTGTCTCTATATTACATGTTGATAAAGCCCTTAGGATATGTACTCGACTACTGGGACTATGATGAGATCATACTAGTGGGGCCACGGTAGTCGGTGAGTACATCCTATAACTGTTCCTAGTCGAGGGTGTATCGAGACAGGGCATCGATGCACCAGAGTAGACTAGCGTATACGCATCTTGACCCATAAGATGGGCGATGGATGATCCCATATCCATCGGTGTTTGACAACAAGGATGGTGTACGGGTGCTCAGTGGAGACTGGGTACACTGGACGGACTCGCCGAGAACTCCCAGATGGTATTATACCATACGTCAGATGGCAGTTCTCCGGTGACACTGGTACAGAGTAGTCTGTTGACCCGAGATCGTCATAGAGTCTTGTGTGAATTCCACTGTGCTTTGATTTCCATCATACCACGTCCAAGAGGGCGTGCAAAAAGGTGGCTTTTGGGTACAGTCCCGAATCATATGGAGGCAATGAGCGATAGGAGGGGATTCGTCTCTCCCGGTATAGGGAGTTGATGTTGTGCTGTGCTCGATTGGCTATAACCGGAAATCCCTTGCCAGGGTTGTTGAGATTTACTGGTAAGTGTTATCAGTAGTTTCTCGAACTGTTATAGACCTCATATCGACACGACTTATCGAGCTACTGGGGTCTGACATTTACCACCCCTAGGCGAGATATGCAACATATCAGACGACGAGACCGGACTGTACGGGAGTGTTACTGTTTGGATTCACAGGAGAATGTGCAGGCTTGCTTGTTGATCTTCTGAGTGCTCAATACCTGGGTAGCTGTTACGTTTAGCTGACCGCTTGCAGCTTGTGGGTGTTTGATATGATCATCACCTACTGCCGGCGTATTGACGATTCTTTAGAGTCCTACACAGAGGTTTCTTGACTCAGGCAAAATGGAGTAGGAGCACATATGTGATATGTGCGGGACCGAGGATAATGCGATATGTGATACCGTATTATATTCTCGCGATATTTGATATCAGCCGGGTCGTCGGATCAAGTGTTGATTCGGCAAATCGGTATGGATAAATATTAGTCGGTTATATGCGATATAGCCGGATTGTCGGATCAAGTGTTGATTCGATAATTTAATGTATAATAATATATATGATATATTAAATTACATTAGCTAATATTTGCTCACTAAAAGATTCTTTGTCTCACTCGGGTAATACATTGATATATATGCGATATATGTTAAATGCATTATTTTATTTTGTTGCAATAAATATTGTATATGTGATATATAATATTGTAACATGATATGATAAATAATGCAACTTGTTTAGTAGAGATTAAACATGGTTAGGGTTTGATTAGGGTTAAGGCTTTCTAGAAGTTTCTAGAAGTTTTCTTTCTTTGTCTTTGTTAAGATATTATGCTAGATATTTCCAAAACCCTAACCAAACCTTTAACCCTAGTTAATTCTCTACAAGTGTTAGCTTGACCATGGTTGCATTATCTATCATATTATTTCATTTCCTATTCATCACAAAAGGATTCTAACATTGTTCATCTTCTTCCTCCTTCATTCTTTCATGAAAAGCTTACTATTTTTTCAAAAGGTGATGAATAAATATGAGAAAAAGATAAATAAAGAGAGCAAAAATCCTACTTCATCATCCTCATCTTCCCTTGCCATTTAGATGAGGGTGTTCACATCATTTCATGAGTGTTAGCTTGTGTTAAAGAAACTTCAAGGTAGATCATCTTAGTATCGAAGATCGAAAGCAAAGGTTGCGTCTTTCTCTTCGTGGAACCTCTCGAGAGTCCGGATCCCGATGATCGCAGCGAAGGGACCACAACACGGAGCATATGAAGTGAAGGACCGGATCTATAAAGGTTGTAATCCCTCTCACTTAGTGTTAAAGTGTTTAGCATGCTTGTTTTCGCC
This sequence comes from Agapanthus africanus, assembly GCA_030015575.1. Classification (NCBI taxonomy): domain Eukaryota; kingdom Viridiplantae; phylum Streptophyta; class Magnoliopsida; order Asparagales; family Amaryllidaceae; genus Agapanthus; species Agapanthus africanus. Next base: position 369,045,193 of record CM057346.1, read on the forward strand.
TAATCTCTAGTTTAAAGTTCCGTATTCGGGTTGTTCGGCACGGCTAAATTTTTAATCGGGCATGGTTGATGCCTCGTAGACCCTTGTGCGCGTTCCTAGCAACCCTACAAGCAACCCTACTAATTCTAGAGTTAGGAGACCCGGACTCGACTCCTCGAGTTGGTCTCCCACTGGCCTCTAGAACCCGGTTACTTGTGCTCTCCTCCTTGGGTCTATCCTTGTGCGGAAAAGTAAATAATATACATCAATGGTGACATCAACCTCAATCCAAAAGTGCCGCAATAAAAGAATATTACATACATTTAATTTTACATGAATGAAAATAAAAACTCTCATCTCACATAAAACCCCCGGCTATTCAAAACGCGACGATCCAATATAACATATCCAGCATCACAGAACATCACATGTTATGACATAACAGAGAAAATCCTAGACGATGTTAAACATTCCAATCGAATCAATGAACACCCAAGATTACCCAAAAAGCTCAACACTGGAGCGTAGTTTAAAGTTATTCAGCACACGCCACACTACCAATGGACCAGCCGTAGAAGGGCAAACCCAAGCCTCGTTTGTGGCGCCACTAACTACGGTAAACCCTAAGGTTCAATCGCAGTTCCATGGTCACATCTCGAGTTAGGGTTTCATTCTTCTAGAGGGTCCATCGAATAACTTGCATGATCTTTGAAAACTTATTAACTAAGGGGAAAATCCAACACTTGGAAAATTTCCCGGCAAGGGTTAAAGCGAGTATTTGACAACCGATTGAAACTTTTAACAACTTCTAAAGTATCCCGAAAATAGTTAAAATTATGACTACGAAACACTCCGAGTTGCCTTTGCATTGAGTTAATCATCACATGAAAAAGTAGCAAAAATAAACAACACCTGAAACCCCAAATCACAGAGACCAGAGTATGGAAAAAATTTGCATCAAAACACCCACTGGGGGCCGGCCTCATCGTTAATTGTGGCCATGTGCTCGGTCAAAATCCGAGCACATGGTCCCAATTTTCTTCCATGTTCATCTCTCTGCCCAAGTATCATTCTGCACTTGTTTGAAATATTTTTGGAGCTCGTTTTAAAATCGATAGAAATATAGATTTGGGATTTCAAGTTTCCGAGTTCTTTTCGTATTCGTAATCTAACATTATCCGTATAATTTTCTAGCTAGGCTCTGATACCACTGTAGGGTTCCTATTGAGGGCAGCAAGGTTTCGGGAGGCATCGTCCATGCCATTTTCAAAAATTTGCCGTTTCAAGGAACTCTAAACTAGAATCGTTAACTAGAAATATAATACGGAAACAAAATTAAACCTTTTTTACTTCTAAGTGAAATAGAAATACAACCTTTGTAGATCGGCCTTTCACTTCTAAAGCTCCTTGTAGTAGTCCCTTCGCTGCGATCGTTGAACTCCCGGACTCTTGCATGGCTTCACGAGGGAAAAAAAGCGATCTTGCTTGAAGTCTTCGAGGCCGAAGATGATCTACGTCGAGGGAATACTAGATCAAGATTCTACTTCACTAACTAAAGGATTAGTGAAGCAAACACCCTATACTAAAGTGCTAATCTAGTAGAGGATGATGAAATAGGAAGTGGGCTCACTTTAGAATTATTATTCTCACAATACTTTCTCACTTTTTCAAACCCTAGAATGCTTTTTCTTTTGGAGGAAGAAGATGAAGAAAGAAGAAGAGAATGAGATAATGATCAAGTGAGAGAGTGAACCATGGTGAGTGAGTATTATATACTAACTCATGTAGAGACATAACCATGGCTAATTAAAATGGTTAGGTTAACAAATATCTAAAGTAAAACAAAGTGAGTGGACTTTGTCAAAGCACCCACAAGCTTCTACAAGCTTCATGATTTTAACAAATAATCCACTAATTTTGTAATTACTTTAAACATTAATAACCCACCATTATAAATAGAATGGTGTATGTCTAATACACCCATGTATGTTGTATCAACAACCATGATACAAAAACAAAACACAAATTAATATATATCATATATATATTAAGTGTGCACATGTGAGAAAATAAATGCCTAAGTGAGCAAATGTTAGTTAATGTAGATTAGTATATCAAATATACAATTATACATTAAATTATTAAATCAACACTTGATTTAATAATCCGGCTATATCACATATAACCGACTAACACTGAATGTACCATCTTTTCGAATCAACACTTGATTCGATAACCCGGCTATATCATGTAAGTCTACGGTAGTGCCCCGGCCATCAATCTGAGGCCAAAATGCGGAAACAAAAACTTTTCATAAACTTGAAACTGGCTCTAACGCAGAATTTAATCCGGATCGAACCATTAACATTAAACTAGCGATCTAAAGAGGGTTAGAAAATCTATACCGATTGATCCATGTCCTTCGGTCTTTAGCCACCATCTTTAGCTTCTTGCGGCATCTCCGATCTCGCTCGATCTCCAATCTCCTCGTCAGAAAGGGCACCACGTCGATGAATCCTTTTACGGGCTCCCGCTTCGAACCGAAGCAACTCAAACACGAAGTTTGCTAGCCGACATGTCCAAGGTGAAGTAGAGAATGTGTGTGATAACTTTGTCTCAAGCATCCATTGATTCTCAACTCATTAGAGTGTATGGGTGGAGGTTGAAGATGAGCCAATGGTGGAACTTGTGAGCAAGAAGAAGAAAGAAAAGAGAAGAAGCTTTTCTTTTCTTAATGTATTGGAATGATAATGAGAGCAAGCATAATCAATCCAAGAGCAAACCCCTTGCCTCATGGCTGCCCCTTCTCTCTCCACTTATCATTTCAACACATTAATCAAAATAAAATGTGACATATGCACAAATAAAGAGACCATGAGTCATCACTTATGTACATGTCACAATAAATGCTCCTCATGATGAAATCCACTCACAATTTCCACCAAAACATTAACCCAAATGTTTATGATAATAAAAAAACGGCATCATCTAAAGTAAACTCGTGACGGATCACAAGAATACCCCTCACCTGTATATACATACCTGCATCCGAATTCCGACTGAATGCGAAAGCGATGAGACGAAAGCTGTTAGTGTATATGCCCAAGAGGACATTACTGTATCATACTAGTTTGTATATTACTTAATAGAAGCATGGGATATTCAAAGTTGTATAGACAATCTTGCTCAAAATGGTAGTATGCTACTTGGTTTGTTTCTACTTTAATATGTGCATGTGTTTCTTTTAGCATATTGCTTATACATATTAGTAGAGCCCTTAGGATCTTTGCTTGATTACCAGCGTTGTGATGGCTGTCACACTCGTGGGGGCTGGGTAATCCACAAGCACATCCTTATACAGGTCCCTGGTCGCTGGACTATCGAGACAGGGTATCGATACTCCGGAGTAGACTAGCGTATGCACTTCTCATCCCAGCAGGGGAGACGGTCTGTCCCACAGCCGTCAGTACGTCATACTTGAGATAGTATGCGGGTGCTCGTTAGGTTACGAGTACACTGGATAGGACTCATCGGGAACTGATTGGTTGGTATTATACCTATCGTCAGTTATCAGTTCCCAGGTGACATGAGTACAGCTTAGTCCGCTGACTTGACACTGTCACTTCGCCTTGAGTGTGTTCCCACTGTACTTTGATTACTACCCTACCACGGCTCAAAGGAGACGTGCAAACAGGTAGTAGTTGGGTGCAGTCCCGAAGCACTTGGAGGAAGTGACGGTTAGACAGGATTTGTTTCTCCCGGTATTGGGGGTTGACATCGCGCTGTGTCTAGGAGAGCCATTACACGAGTAGTCCTTGGCCAGGGCAAGCGAGATATACTGGTAGGTTTCCAGTGTTTTCTTAGGGTGTTCTGAGCTACACTCCGACACTACTTGTACCGCTATTAGGGGACTGACGTTTGCCGCCCCCCTAGGCCCGCCATGCGATGTATCAGACTAACAGACCGGACTGTACGGAGACTGTCACCTTCAGGCTCAGTAGGAGTTCAGATGGGTTTCACCTCGTCCGTCTTCTTATCGGCATCTAGCTGGGGGCCGTTACGCACAGCTAGTGCCGCTTGCGGTCTTTGGTTAAACCTACTGCCAGCGTAGTGTCGAGTCTTTAGAGTCCCACACAGAGAGCTATTCGCCTTTAGCAAAAGAGCAGAGGTCGCATGGTTTTGCGACAGGTCGCATGGTTTTGCGACAGGGTTCGATCACATCCATGCACTTGTGCACGTTTGGTGTCCGGACAGTTAACACTAGCGGGCTTTGGTTTAAGCCAGATCCTAGTGTACTTTTTGGGATTGGTTTTATCTCGTTTGTATTCGTGTTTCTCGGAACGCGGATGCGGGTGTGTATGCACAGTTGACAGAGGCAGAGGATTCTCATTGGGGTTGTTGACTGTTGACTGTTGACCATTGACTTTTTGCTAAACCCTAATGAGAATAAGAAACATGATTAGCAATAATATTAATTAAGTATTATAGTGACATGGTTGTTGAGGGGTTAACTTTGTTGACTTGTTGACTTTGTTGACCGGTTGACTAGGTTGGACTAGTTGTCCATCATCATTACAATGGTTGTCTTTTTCATGCAAAGACTTTTGCTTGCTTTTTGTGGTTTGCAAAATGAGTGCATGAAATCATATTGCCTTTTGTGAGATGATAACCATCATATAATACTTGATTATCATTATGGCTCATGATGCTTTTGGATTATGTGAGGGTGGATGAGAAAAGAGAGGCTCATTTTTCTCTCATTTGCTTTCACTCTCTTGAGCTCTCTCATTCTCTAGCTCTCTCCCTCTTCCTCTTGCTCTCTCTAGCTCAAGGCAAACTATTCTCATGTGTTGAGACTCATTGCCTTAGAGATAAAAAGACACCAAAACAATCCTCTACTCATTCTAGTTCACAAGGCCTAGCAAGCCAAGTGTTCTAGTTTCTTCAAAGTTCGAAGAAGAAGCCAAAGGTAGAAGCTTTCGGGTGGATCCGTCTTCGGCGTGAGAAGACGACGAGGAGAGGCCGGTCCGTACACTACAAGAGTTGAAGACGAAGGAGTTCAAGAAAGGTATAACCCCCTAACCGAGTAGTTAAACAACTCCTAGTTAGGTTGTTAGATAGATTGTTTAACAAAGATCCGTATTTGTAGTACATGTTACCACCTCTAGAAAAATTGTTGTTCATCATTTCCGCAAGCCCGTAAGTACCGGGAGAGGTAGCATGGACTTACAGTGGTATAAGAGCCTAGTTAAACACTATCTAACATGTTAGCAATGTAAGTAGAAGTTCGATCGTGGAAAAAGTCGCGAAAAACACCTGGATTTTCAACTTTCTGTCGAATTTTTCCTCTGTTCCAAAAATAATAAATCATGCCTTAAAATTCGACTCAGGGTTTTTGCATCTCACTGTAGAAAAATGGTCCAGAGAGCCCATCAAAGCGCCGCGGAACCGCGGCAGGAGCTTGCTCCCGCCGCGGATCCGCGGCCAAGTTGACTCGGCCGTGGACTATTTTTCTTGCAATGAGGTCCTGGGGGTGTTTTGGGATTTTTAAAATATGATTTTTATGCCCAGATTTTCCAGAAAGCAAAATTTGTTTTTGGGGCTTGAAAATCCGTATTTTTATCGAACTTCTAAAGACTAAGGCTAACGGGTTTATATCTGTGATGTGATATTTGTATTGAACGACTGCTAATCGCTATAAGTCGATTAGTGGGTGTTATACAAATCTGTGATCTGTAATGTTGATGGTATGTGTATATGAATTCATTGGATTGTCGCGGGTGAATAGCCGGGGGTTGTGAGACGAGAGTTTTCTTTTCTTTCAATTCATGTAAATTTGTAAATTGATGTAATATTATTTGTATGGCCGCACAACCGGGTCGGGGTTGTAGCCGTCATTGTATAATTTCATTTTACTGTTTTTGCTCCTAGGATAAACCCATGGTGGGGTGCACAAACTACCGGGTATTGTTAGTGTATATGCCCTAGAGGCCATTACTGTATCATACTAGTTTGTATATTACTTAATGGAAGCTTGGGATATTCACAGTTGTATATACAATCTTGCTCGAAATGGTAGTATGCTACTTGGTTTGTCTCTGCTTTAATATGTGCATGTGTTTCTTTTAGCATATCGCTGATATACATATTAGTAGAGCCCTTAGGATCTTTGCTTGATTACCAGCGTTGTGATGGCGCTCACACTCGTGGGAGCTGGGTGATCTATAAGCACATCCTTATACAGGTCCCTAGTCGTTGTACTATCGAGACAGGGCATCGATACTCCGGAGTAGACTAGCGTATGCGCTTCTCATCCCAGCGTGGGAGACGGTCTGTCCCACAGCCGTCAGTACGTCGTACTTGAGATAGTATGCGGGTGCTCGTTAGGTTACGAGTACACTGGACAGGACTCGTCGGGAACTGTTGGTTGGTATTATACCTATCATCAGTTATCAGTTCCCAGGTGACATGAGTACAGCTTAGTCCGCTGACTTGACACTGTCACTTCGCCTCGAGTGTGTTCCCACTGCACTTTGATTGCTACCCTACCACGGATCAAAGGAGTCGTGCAAACAGGTAGTTTTTGGGTGCAGTCCCGAAGCACTTGGAGGCAGTGACGGTTAGACAGGATTCGTCTCTCCCGGTATTGGGGGTTGACATCGCGCTGTGTCTAGAAGAGCCATTACATGAGTAGTCCCTGGCCAGGGCAAGCGAGATATACTGGTAGGTTTCCAGTGTTATCTCAGGGTGTTCTGGGCTACACTCCGACACGACTTGTACCGCAATTAGGGGACTGACGTTCACCGCCCCCCTAGGCCCGCCATGCGATGTATCAGACGAACAGACCGGACTGTACGGAGATTGTCACATACAGGCTCAATAGGAGTTCAGATGGGGTTCACCTCATCAGTCTTCTTATCGACATCTACCTGGGGACCGTCACGTACAGCTAGTGCCGCTTGCGGTCTGTGGTTAAACCCACTGCCAGCGTAGTGTCGAGCCTTTAGAGTCCCACACAGAGAGCTATTCGCCTTTAGGCAAAATGAGTAGAGGTCGCATGGTTTTGCGACAGGGTTCGTTCACATCCGCGCACTTGTGCACGTTTGCTGTCCGGACAGCTTATACTAGCGGGCTTTGGTTTAAGCCGGATCCTAGTATATGATTTGGGATTGGTTTTTCTCATTGTATTCGTGTTCCTCGGATCACGAATACGGGTGCGTATGCACAGTTGCTTGAGACAGAGGGAGAGGACTTTGATTAGGGTTAATGACTATTGTCATTTGTATTAACCCAAATGATTATGTGTGTATTATGGTTAATTGATATTAGTTTAATAATTGTGCATGGTTATGGTTGTTGACCTTTTGACCCTTCTTGACTTGTTGACCTTGGTTGACACTTTGACCATCATCATTTCATTTGGAAGATGCTCTTTGATCCTTGCAATTTGCATTAAAAATGAAATGATAATGGTCATGTCTTGATTTAGCCATGACAATTATCTCACTAATTATCTAATTACAATAATTCACATATATGAGAGAATGCTTCATATTATTCTCTCATTCTATCATTCACATTCTCTCTCTTGTTCTTCCTCTCCCTCAAGCTCTCCCCTCTCATGTGTTGAGAAACACTTGAGCTTGAGAAAAACCCTCCCTTGATAATCTCTACTCTCATCTAGGGTTCAAGGATTAGCACTTCTTGCACCCTAGTTACTTCTAGCTTGGAGTTGAAGCCAAAGGTTGAGGCTTTCGGGTGGATCTTTCTTCGACGTGAGAAGATGACAAAGGTGACCTCCTTCCACCACTCCAAGGAGTAAGGAGAGAAGGACATTAAGCCCAAGGTATAACCTTTCTAGCACTTAGCTAGTTTCTAGTTAGCTTTAGCTTGTTTTTGTTTAGCAAAGATCCTTCTTTGTCTGGTCCATGTTGCCTAAGCTCATAAAAATTCGATTTTTATTCCGTTTTCCGCCTCCCCGGAAGTACCAGGGTAGGCAACGTGGACTTACAGTGGTATCAGAGACTAACTAAACATAAACTAGCTAGGTAGTAGAGTGTATCGAAGTTCGAATCGGAAAAATCGAAAAACCGAGTTTTCAAAACCTTAAGTTTCTGTTAAATTTTTTTCTGTTCAAAACAAAATAAATTGTACTCCAAAAATCATCTCAGGGTTTTGTGAAGAAAGCCACCAAAAACGATCCAAAGATTCGACCAAAGAGCCACGGTTCCGCGGCAATAGCAAGCTATTGCCGCGCAACCGCGGCCATCTTCGCTCTTCTCTGGGTCGAGTTTGGTGCAGTGTATTTCTGGCTTGGTTTTAGGATTTTTAAGATGGTTTATATGTGCCCAGATTTTCCAGAATAGAAATTTGTTTTTGGGGGCCTATAAATCCGTATTTTTTTCCAAACTTCAATACACTTTGACTAAAAGGTTATATCTGTGATGTTAATATGTATTGAACGTCGGCTAATCGCTATATGTCGATTAGTCGGGGTTATACATATCTGTGATCTGTGATTGATGATGGTATGTGTATATGAATGGGTTGGATTGTCGCGGATGAATAGCCGGGGTGGATGTGAGATGAGTGTTGCTTTTTCTTTCATTCATTGTAACATGTAAATTGATGTAATATTATTATTTGTTTGGCCGCACAACCGGGTCGGGGTTGTAGCCGTCATTGTATAATTCTTCTTACAGTTTTTGCTCCTAGGATAGACCTATGGAGGGGGTGCACAAACTACCGGGTATCTCGAAGTGCCGAGTGGCCTACTCACGGTGGTGAGGGAGGTTGCTTCGCTTCGGGTACTTAGAGGGTAGTTTGCCGCACCCGTAGGGGTCTTGGGTGGGGTATTGGCTATTCACCGCGACCGTGTAATCCGCTTTTCGTTGCAGGCTCGAACGGGTTGCGGATTCCTAGTATATCCAATGTATTCATCTGTGATCTGTAATGTCTATCATTGCTATATATTTATATATGATAACTATTTAGACGTTGCTTATGTTTTACAGCCGCGCTAGCCCAGCCCCCGCTCTGTCGTTAGTTAAGTAACCTAACGGGTGATGACGGGGCCCCGTGGCGAATGTGAATGGCATAAGCGTACGTCATATTTTGGTTGTTTTCTGCAATGGTAGGGTTAAATGATGGGACGCATTAAAAGAACTAATGCAAGAAAATAAACCAAGTAAAAGTCGATTGGAACACTTTGAAAACCACTCGGTTCTTTTCAAAACTAAACTTTTAAACGCAGAGCTTGAACCACTCCTTTTAAAAGCTATCTCGTTCCATCGATTATATCAAGTTCACTACGTTCACGGTTTCGCCAAAACCATCCGTAGCCCTCCATCATTTCAGTTAAATATTCGGTAGTATTCAAGCTATGTATTTTGACCTCACGCCAAGGCATAGTGATTGGTAGCTGCCAGATATTTATCTGTTGCATAGATAGAATGCGTTGGTTTGAGACAGTCGTACTGCCATTTTTGCCTACGTCAAGGGTAGGTACGGATGGGTTCAAATTAACCGGGATAATGATGGGAAGAACTTGACATGTGACTTATGACATTTTGACCTCACGCCAAGGTCATAAGAGCATGGGGCAAAAATCCACATCGGGAGTTTCATAAGTACTGAAACTTGCTAGCGCTGCATACCATTTGGAGTGTGATAATTCTGGTAGGATTCCTTCGGTTTTATCACGCGATGATATTTGGATTCCGATCCTACTGTGAGTATATGCTACTCCTCGGGAAAACTCTCACTTAACGATCAATGCTATAAACTTAGTAGGTGTCTAGAAAGGTGTTAGCGGGGCTATGCCCCCAGGGAAAAGAGGTTACTTAATTAAGGAACTTCGCGAAAGCGTTGGAAAACCTCCCTCGAAGTACTGACACTGGCCTGGCTGAACGGTTAAGTAAGTATTGTACGGTGAGGTTGATCCTGACTAATCCTTTCTTTACGGTTTGAGAAGGGATTCGAGAGACAGTGGAAGCCATCCAGTTTAGACAAATTAAAAACCACTCTAAACTTGCAAGAGCATCATGCTAAAGTGTTTCTTTTCTCTCTCCTAATTGCAGCGACCATTCAACATGACCGGACTTAAGTTATTACTAGATAAAAATATATTGACAGGGCCAAACTACAAAGATTGGCTCAGGAATGTCAAGATGGCAATCACTTATGACAAGTTGGGGTATGTCCTTACCACCAAAGCTCCCCCTGTCCCAGGTCCCAAAACCAGTGTCGTAGATAGGGAAATCTACAAGACCTGGGAAATAGATTGCGCGAAGGCCAGATGCCTCGTACTAGCCTCGATGGACAACGAACATCAGAGGAGGCACGAGAATATGGACCTAGAGTCCATATTTCTTCATACAAAAGAACTGTATGGAGAGCAGTCTCGTATCGCAAGATACGAAGTGTCGAAGAAGTTGTTTTCGGCAAGGTTGGCCGTCGGATCATCGGTAGCGGAACACGTGCTTAAGATGATTGGCTACATTGAGGAGCTCGCGGACCTTGGGACCACGTTGGAGAATGAACTCTATACTGATTTGATTCTCCAGTCCCTTCCTTCCACTTACTCCCAGTTTATTCTTAACTTCAACATGCAAGGAAAGGAGGTTGAACTTTCCGAGCTTCTGAACATGTTGAGGAGTGCTGAGGGCACCCTACAGAAGGGTAGGGAGACATCCACTTTGTTTGTAGGAGGATCTTCCTCTTCTAGGTCCAGGACGAAAGCCAAGGGCAAGAAGAAGAAAGCCCCCGCCAAACCAAGAGGCGGTGTCAATAAAGTGGATACGAAGGGAAAAGGAAAAGCAACAAAGGTAGCGGGAATGCTGGTGGGGAAGGAAGAATGCTTCTATTGTCACAAAAGTGGTCATTGGAAATAGGATTGCAAGGCTTGGAAGGCCAGAACACAGGATTTGAAGTGAGTTGCAGCTTCAGCTTCAGGTGTGTATGTTATTGAAAACTGTCTATCAATAAACTCTACATCTTGGGTATTGGATACCGGATCAGGATCTTATATCTGTAATTCTTTGCAGGCGTTGAGAAAGCGTAGAGTTTTGAAGACAGGTGACATGACCCTCAGAGTTGCAAACGGTGCTAGCATGGATGCTGAGGCCGTGGGGGACTATCACCTGGGATTGTCTCATGGACACTTTTTGGTTTTATGTAGTTGTTATTATGTACCAAATGGAACCTGTAATATCATTTCTGTATCTTTATTATCTAAAGAAGGTTATGAATTTGCATTTGTAAGTAATGTAGTGAACATTCACCTTAATCAAGTTTTGATTGGGTCAGGTACATTGAACAACGGTATATACGTATTAAACCAGCCACAGATTTTTAATGTCCAGAATACACACAAAAGAAAGTCTCCAGAAATCGATAAAACTTTCTTATGGCATTGTAGACTGGGTCACATCAATGAGAGAAGGTTGACTAAGTTACACACAGAAAGATATTTGGATTCGTTCGAATATCAATCGTATGCAACTTGTCAATCCTGTCTCAAAGGAAAGATGACAAAGACTCCGTTCACTGGACACGGAGTAAGAGCGAGCGAGCTCTTGGGACTCGTACACAGCGACGTGTGCGGTCCAATGTCTACACATGCACGAAGCGGTTATTCATACTTCATTATTTTTACGAATGATTTCTCAAGGTTCGGACATGTCTTCTTAATGAAGCATAAATCCGAAGCTTTTGATAAGTTCCAGGAATATAAGAATGAAGTAGAAAAACAAACAGGCAAAAGTATCAAGGGACTGAGATCTGATCGAGGTGGTGAATACTTGAGTGCCGAGTTCCTGGGTTACTTAAAAGAGAATGGAATTCTCTCTCAGCTTACTTCTCCATACACTCCGCAACATAACGGTGTATCGGAGAGACGGAACCGAACCCTATTGGATATGGTACGGTCCATGATGAGTAACGCTGAGTTGCCGCGATCGTTCTGGGGATATGCGCTAGAAACAGCTGCATACCTTTTGAACCGTGTTCCCACTAAGACTGTGCCTACTACACCATATGAGTTATGGAGTGGGAAGAAACCCTATCTTCAATACTTGAAGATTTGGGGATGCCCAGCTTATGTCAAAAAGCAGCATGCGGACAAACTAGAGGCACGCTCAGTACTGTGCAAGTTTGTGGGATACCCAAAGAACTCCAGGGGGTATCTTTTCTATTACGCAAAGGAACAAAAAGTCCTTATTTCTCGTAATGCCCATTTTCTGGAACATCAGTTCTTAGAAAAAGAAATAAGTGGGAGCGCAATAGAACTGGAAGAAATTTCAGAACCACAAGCTATTACTGAAAGCTTAGTAGAACCAGAGGGTTCGAAAGATCAGGACATTCCCACGCCACTCCGCAGGAGTAGTAGGCAGTCTCATCCGCCCGAGAGATACTACGGTTTTCTTATTGACGGGGATAGAGAGGATTGCATCATAGACTTTGATGAGCCTACTAGCTTCCAGCAAGCCATTCAGAGCGTCGACTCGGTAAAATGGCTGGATGCAATGCGGACCGAAATGGAGTCCATGTACACCAACAAAGTATGGACGTTGGACATTGCTCCAGATGGGGTAAAACCCGTAGGATGCGAGTGGATCTTCAAAAGGAAGATTGGTGTAGATGGACAGGTTGAGACCTATAAAGCTAGATGTCACGACCCGAAAGTACGGAACATGACCGGCACTTAAACTACGAAACGTCTTGAGGCGTTCGTAATCTAAGTAAGCCGAAAACCCAGAAATCCAAACCAAGAAAAGTAGTAGAGTGAAGGAAAACCAATTTAAATCAAGTAGTTTTAATAGCATAAGCCGAATTATGCGGGTTTCTAAAAACATCAAAAATTTACTGAAAATTTCGGCAGAGTCTCCTTTGTAAATACTGGCTCCCAAATGGGATACAACATGAATAGTATACGAAATCAATAAAAAAGCATCCCCAAGAGGGAGCTAGCTCTTCGTCAATCGACGGCCACAACCACACAAGCAATATAATATACAACGCCAACGGCGAGGATCAAAATTCAAAAGGAAACTCAAAACCACAAGAAAACCACAGAAATAAAACGCGCGACTCTAAGGTCGAAAGAATAACATCACTGGTCTCTATCTCAAAATAAATACATGTTTGGTTGATGGAACTTCTAGATACAACAGAATAATGATATACAAGATATATAATGGGGGTACGATACAAGTAAACCCACCTACTAGCAAATCACCCGAAGGAAACTATGCCCGCAAAGCCGTAACGAAAGCTGTACGGCAACCTGCAAGAAACTGGGGCACAACGGGGGTGAGTTGCCAACTCGTGAATAGAAAAACATCTACGCACAGAAATCGCATAAATAACGCAACCTAGGTCAATGATCATAATATATCCTCAAATATAAGAATAACATGCAACCTATAACAAGGCTAGGGTAGATATCTAACCCGAGTGTAATCTCATGTGCCCGTGTCAGTGCCTCAGGTAGCAATATATCATATGAATGAGGTATGAATGCATGAAAAAAGAATACATGTAAATGAAGAACTGTTTTCATAATTTAGTGAGATTTCCTTTGTATTTTTAAAATGAGGTATCATAATGAAATCAGCATAAAACAGTGCCTAGCATCGGCACAAAACGTAATCCCAATATCTCGATATCTCTGTATCACAGCCTCTGTACCTCAATATCTCGAAATCTCAATATCACAGTCTCAATATCTAGGGCGCTGTCAGTCCAGACCGGCCCCTACCATCCATCTCAAGACCACGACGGTATCCTCCGGATATCCGACGCGTCGGGTAAAATCACCGGTAGGTAGTGCTCCCCTGCCAGGCTCACATCGTCATCATCACGCGCTTCTTGCCCCGGGGTACCTTACCGGGTCCACCATGTACCCAAAACGGTTCATCCGCCTCCTCGAATCGGGTCTCGAAATCCATCAGCAAACTCATGGTGGACGACTCATACAGCATGGGAAAAACCGCACTTTTTATTTAAAAGAGCGAAATCAGTTTATATAAGTTTTGCGGTTTTCCCCCCAAATCCAGAAAATTTCATGGAAATCCGAATCCAAATCATCAATAGCATGTAAAACCTTGAATATAGGCATAACAATGAAGAACAGTATGCATGAAGTGACAAGTAATAACTACAATGTTAAGCTGGCATATAAGGCAGGTACACTAATATCATGTCAAATTACTAACTAACAAGCTAAGTCAAGCAATAATATTTTCTAAGGTGTATGTAACATGGCAATTACCGATGAAGATGTGTGTGAGCCAGCAAGTAAGTGTACGTGGTACATACGCATCATCGGTAATGATGCTGGTGTCCTAACAGCATGATATCAATAATGGAGTATGAAACATAATATAAGCATGCGATGCGAAGCGAACCACAATAAAGAGCGGGAGCTGAATACTAGGCGCAACTATAACTAATCTGCATTAACCTAATATAAGTCCTACAAATGGTGCCTTTTGAAATAACACGAATCATGGGGTTTTGAAAATAGGGGCTACGGTGTTTTTATGAAAAGATACGTCTTTTGAAATATCCGTAGGATCCCTTGGGCTGTCTTTTAAAATACCCACGATTCGTTGGTTTTGAAATAGGTAAGAATCGAATCTAATCTAACAACTAAACTAAACTAAAGGGCTAAGCTGACCAGCTGGGCTACAAGTAGGGAAACCGCCTAACATCTGAGTCGATACATATACATACCTGTATATATATATTAGTCGGTGATCCCGCCTCAATAATATCATATCCGATACCATATCTATAATCAGACATCCCAAGTTAAGAGTGCGGATCAATCATCAAAATATAGCTCGTACGTAAATCCGTCGTACGGCATCCCTAAATCTGGGTACGGGTTAATATCATATTCATCACACTATTCATCTAGTATCCTCTTTATCCAAGATCATAGTCCAGGATACTGACCTATGTCTAGTACAATACTAATATCATCAATATAGTCATGATATGACTACTGATCGACAGTCTCGTACAAACCGATATTACAACCACAAAACAAATCTCATCGACTCAGCTCAATCCCTAGTATCGTCCTCATATCCGTATGTGAACATATAGTCCCATACCCATGTGAACACATAACTATAAAGAATCCCATGAGCACATATAAATAGAAATGTATGCAAGTATGTATGTGTGTATGTATGTGTGTATGTGTAGTGCAACACTACCCTAGGGTTCGCAACACTAAAGTAATCCAACACACCAATATCCATCCTAACATCGTTATTAATCCCAAATAACATATAATAATTGTTGGTGTGTATACGCATCCGTATACACCACCACAGACTGCGGGGGTGCTATACGCCATCCATCCAACTTCTCCCCGTAGATATAAATCTACTCACCTGGTACTCGCTCGCCGGTGCCGACATCGCCACGCGCTTGCTTGTCGTCTCGAAGTCCACATGGGGGTACCTACATATCACAACGCATCGTATCGCATTAAAATCCGACTCATGACCAAAACGACATACGAATCCCGCATAAGTCAAAACCTATGGTTGCTTTCACAAATGAACCCAAAAACCCTCGACGTCGGCGTACAAACGCCAAACAATCGAGAAAACTCCCAACACACTCATTTGTACAATTACAAGCACTAATTATAATATAAAATAGCTTACAATTCCCAAAAACCCCAATTTCACTTAAAAAGTCATTTTTCCGAAAATATAGCACGCACAAATTACCGTTTTTGTACAAAACATGGTGTTTTAATAATTCTAGTGACTAAGATGATAACTTAATATCTTAATTATGCCATAGAAACCACTACGTAAATTTTAAACCCACAATTTAATTCAATTTCAAAAGCCTAGTTTGCAATTTTAACCAATTTCAACCATTTTATAGCAAAAATGCACATACAACAATCTAGCTTGGATTTGCATGATTTAAAGCATTAAGCTACATTTTAAAATGTTAATGATGTCATAAAACCCTAATTACATTTTTAATCTCACACATGCAATTAAATTCCAAAACCTAGTTTGCAAAACAAAAAAACTTATTTTGGACATTTTAAATGTTACAATTTGGAAAATAGCAACTAGATTAATTTTGCATAGTATTAACATGTTAAATACATCACACAACTATAATCTCATTTCCCAAAACCCTAACTACATTTTCACAAACCTTAATCTCATGAATTTGGACTTGCAAATTTCAAACCTAAAATTAAACCCTTTACTAACTTAATTTGAAGTAATAACAAATAATGTAACAAAAGATCAAGATTTTATACCTCACAAACTATGGATCAAACCTTGCAATCTAGCCTCTTAAATGCAAATTTTTCTCCAAGAATCATGTTAGAATGGGCTAAGGAAAAATGGGTAGAGATTGGATTTGGGTTTAGCTTTGAATTTGTGAGAGAAATGGTTGATTTTTGTTGGGTTTTGATGAGGAAATGAGAGGAGAAATTTGGGGGGCTGCCC
The DNA here is from genome assembly GCA_030015575.1 of Agapanthus africanus. NCBI lineage: Eukaryota > Viridiplantae > Streptophyta > Magnoliopsida > Asparagales > Amaryllidaceae > Agapanthus > Agapanthus africanus. The sequence continues at coordinate 369,061,674 of CM057346.1, forward strand.
AAGAGAGGCTCGGCCAGAAATTGGTGAGGGAGCGAGAGAGAGGTGTGGGTTTCAAGTCAACACAAGACCAAGTCAACAATTACCCATACTTCATTAATAAAACATTACCCCTTTTCTTTTTTTCTTTTTCTTTTGCTTTTCTCTTCAAATTCAAGTGGGGAAAAGGGTGGGGGCTGCTGAATTCAGCCAAGGGGAGAAGTAAATGGGGGTGTGTGAGTGTGGGTATGGGTGTGGGGTGATGAAAAATGATAAATATAACACCCCAAACATCCATTTACACTAAAAAAAAGCCTTTTTTCTTCAATAATTTCTAAACCGATTTGGCAACCGATTTCGTTTCAAAAACCACATGATAAAATTTTATTTAATGTTTTATGATGCACAAAATTTGTTTCAACTCATTCCAATTTCTAATTTTCCCTAATTAAATGTATTAGTGACGGCTTAAAATAATATTAAAATAATATTTTTTTCAGAAAATTTGAAATTTCACCAGTGGCTCAATAAACACCAAATACTAGCAATTACATAGCTAGAATATGTATATTTAATTTTTATAATAAGATATTTGTATTTTGACTTTTTACAGAAAACCCCCTTATTTTACCGATTTTCCGAAATTTCACCGAAACGATTTTCAAAACGCTACACTAGACTGGTTGCAAAGGGTTTTCGTCAAAGACCTGGTTTGGACTATGATGAAACCTTTTCTCCGGTAGCTATGCTGAAATCCATTCGGATCCTTCTTGCCATTGCTGCCTTCCACGATTATGAGATTTGGCAGATGGACGTAAAGACAGCTTTTCTAAATGGACATTTAGAGGAGTGTGTCTATATAGATCAGCCAGAGGGTTTCATTCAGAGTGGGAGCAGCGGAAAGGTGTGCAAGTTGCTTAAGTCCATTTATGGACTAAAGCAGGCATCGCGGAGTTGGAACATCTGTTTTGATGAGACGGTCAAGGAATTTGGCTTTATCAAAAATCCATATGAACCATGCATCTATTGTAGATTTGTAGCGAGAACTGTAGTATTCCTCATTTTATACGTGGATGACATTCTCTTAATAGGAAATGACATTCCTATGCTACAATCTGTCAAGGGGTTCTTATCACACAGGTTCTTCATGAAAGACCTGGGTGATGCCTCATACATTCTGGGTATCCGGATCTACCGTGACAGATCCAAGAGGATATTAGGACTTTCACAATCCAGGTACATCGACACCATACTGAAGTGATTCAGTATGGAAGATTCCAAGCGCGGTAATCTACCGGCTTGTCACGGGATCACCCTCTCCAAAGAGATGTCTCCCAAGACTGATTTGGAGAGGGATCGCGTGTCTATTATACCCTACGCTTCTGCGGTAGGCTCTATAATGTATGCGATGTTGTGTACCAGACCGGATGTGGCTTATGCACTGAGTGTGGTAAGCAAGTATCAGTCAAACCCTGGGGAGAAACATTGGATAGCAGTAAAGAACATTCTCAAGTACCTGAGAAGGACTAAGGAGATGTTCTTGGTGTATGGCGGAAAAGACCTGCAGATTGAGGCCTTTGCTGACTCCAGCTTCCAGAGTGACAAGGATGATTCCAAGTCCATGTCGGGTTTTGTCTTTACCCTCAATGGAGGGGCGGTGTGTTGGAAGAGCTCCAAACAGGAAACCGTTGCTGACTCGACTATGGAAGCGGAATACATCGCTGCATCTGATGCCGCAAAAGAAGCTGTCTGGATGAGGAAGTTCTTGAGAGAACTTCAGGTGGTTCCGTCCATTGTTGACCCAATACCTCTGTATTGCGACAACAACGGGGCTATAGCTTTAGCGAAGGAACCCAGGTCCCATCAGAAATCCAGACACATCTTGAGGCGGTATCACCTGATCAGGGAGATCGTGGATCGCCAGGAGATCGAGGTTCAGAGGGTTGCTTCAGAAGATAACACAGCAGATCCATTCACCAAGGCCTTGCCCCAGACTCAGTTCGAGCGGCTGATCGAGATGATAGGTCTTCGATACGCCAGTACATGGCCTTAGTGCAAGTGGGAGATTGTTAGTGTATATGCCCTAGAGGCCATTACTGTATCATACTAGTTTGTATATTACTTAATGGAAGCTTGGGATATTCACAGTTGTATATACAATCTTGCTCGAAATGGTAGTATGCTACTTGGTTTGTCTCTGCTTTAATATGTGCATGTGTTTCTTTTAGCATATCGCTGATATACATATTAGTAGAGCCCTTAGGATCTTTGCTTGATTACCAGCGTTGTGATGGCGCTCACACTCGTGGGAGCTGGGTGATCTATAAGCACATCCTTATACAGGTCCTTAGTCGTTGGACTATCGAGACAGGGCATCGATACTCCGGAGTAGACTAGCGTATGCGCTTCTCATCCCAGCGTAGGAGACGGTCTGTCCCACAGCCGTCAGTACGTCGTACTTGAGATAATATGCGGGTGCTCGTTAGGTTACGAGTATACTGGACAGGACTCATCGGGAACTGTTGGTTGGTATTATACCTATCGTTAGTTATCAGTTCCCAGGTGACATGAGTACAGCTTAGTCCGCTGACTTGACACTGTCACTTCACCTCGAGTGTGTTCCCACTGCACTTTGATTGCTACCCTACCACGGCTCAAAGGAGTCGTGCAAACAGGTAGTTTTTGGGTGCAGTCCCGAAGCACTTGGAGGCAGTGACGGTTAGACAGGATTCATCTCTCCCGGTATTGGGGGTTGACATCGCGCTGTGTCCAGGAGAGCCATTACACGAGTAGTCCCTGACCAGGGCAAGCGAGATATACTGGTAGGTTTCCAGTGTTATCTCAAGGTGTTCTGGGCTACACTCCGACACGACTTGTACCACTATTAGGGGACTGACGTTCACCGCCCCCCTAGGCCCGCCATGCGATGTATCAGACGAACAGACCGGACAGTATGGAGATTGTCACATACAGGCTCAGTAGGAGTTCAGATGGGGTTCACCTCGTCAGTCTTCTTATCGACATCTACCTGGGGACCGTTACGTACAGCTAGTGCCGCTTGCGGTCTGTGGTTAAACCCACTGCCAGCGTAGTGTCGAGTCTTTAGAGTCCCACACAGAGAGCTATTCTCCTTTAGGTAAAATGAGTAGAGGTCGCATGGTTTTGCGACAGGGTTCGTTCACATCCGCACACTTGTGCACGTTTGCTGTCCGGACAGCTTATACTAGCGGGCTTTGTTTTAAGCCGGATCCTAGTATATGATTTGGGATTGGTTTTTCTCATTGTATTCGTGTTCCTCGGATCACGAATACGGGTGCGTATGCACAGTTGCTTGAGACAGAGGGAGAGGACTTTGATTAGGGTTAATGACTATTGTCATTTGTATTAACCCTAATGATTATGTGTGTATTATGGTTAATTGATATTAGTTTACTAATTGTGCATGGTTATGGTTGTTGACCTTTTGACCCATCTTGACTTGTTGACCTTGGTTGACACTTTGACCATCATCATTTCATTTGGAAGATGCTCTTTGATCCTTGCAATTTGCATTAAAAATGAAATGATAATGGTCATGTCTTGATTTAGCCATGACAATTATCTCACTTATTATCTAATTACAATAATTCACATATATGAGAGAATGCTTCATATTATTCTCTCATTCTATCATTCACATTCTCTCTCTTGTTCTTCCTCTCCCTCAAGCTCTCCCCTCTCAAGTGTTCAGAAACACTTGAGCTTGAGAAAAACCCTCTCTTGATAATCTCTACTCTCATCTAGGGTTCAAGGATTAGCACTTCTTGCACCCTAGTTACTTCTAGCTTGGAGTTGAAGCCAAAGGTTGGGGCTTTCGGGTGGATCTTTCTTCGACGTGAGAAGACGACAAAGGTGACCTCCTTCCACCACTCCAAGGAGCAAGGAGAGAAGGACATTAAGCCCAAGGTATAACCTTTCTAGCACTTAGCTACTTTCTAGTTATCTTTAGCTTGTTTTTGTTTAGCAAAGATCCTTCTTTGTCTAGTCCCTGTTGCCTAAGCTCATAAAAATTCGATTTTTATTCCGTTTTCCGCCTCTCCGCAAGTACCGGGGTGGGCAACGTGGACTTACAGGTATCACGAAGTGCCGAGTGGCCTACTCACGTCGTTGAGGGAGGTTGCTCCGCTTCGGATATTTGGCGGGTAGTTTGCCGCACCCGTAGGGGTCTTGGGTGGGGTATTGGCTATTCACCGCGACCGTGTAATCTGCTTTTCGTTACAGGCTCGTACGAATTGCAGATTCCTAGTATATCCAATGTGTTCATCTGTGATCTGAAATGGCTATCATTGCAATATATCTATATATGATATTATTTAGGCGTTGCTTATGTTTTTCAGCCGCGCTAGCCCAGCCCCCGCTCTATCGTTAGTTAAGTAACCTAACGGGTAATGACGGGGCCCCGTGGCGAATGCGAATGGCATAAGCGTATGTCATATTTTGGTTGTTTTCTGCAATAGTAGGATTAAATGATGGGACGCATTAAAAGAACTAATGCAAGAAAATAAACCAAGTAAAAGTCGTTGGAACACTTTCAAAACCAATCGGTTCTTTTCAAAAACCAACTTTTAAATGCGTAGCTTGAGCCAGTCCTTTTAAAAGCTATCTCATTCCATCGATTATATCAAGTTCACTATGTTCACGGTTTTGCCAAAACCATTCATAGCCCTCCGTCGTTTCATATGAATAGTCAATAGTATTCAAGCTATGTTTGTTGGCCAAAGTCAAGGCATAGTGATTGGTAGCTATTTGGTATTCATGTACAGCATAGATAGATGCGTTGGTTTGGGACAGTCGTACTGCCTTGTTGGCCAAAGTCAAGGGTAGATACGGGTGGGTTCAAAATAACTTGGAGAATGATGGGTAGAACTTGACATGTGACTTATGATTTGTTGGCCAAAGTCGAGGTCATAAGAGCATGGGGCAAAAATCCACATCGGGAGTTTCAAAAGAACTCAAACTTGCTAGTGCTGCATACCATTTGGAGTGTGATGATTCTGGTAGGATTCCTTCAGTTTTGTCACGCGATGATATTTGGATCCCGATCCTACTGTGAGTATATGCTACTCCTCGGGAAATTTCTTACGTAACGATCAATGCTATAAACCAAGTAGGTGTCTAGAAAGGTGTTAGCGGGGCTACGTCCTCAGGGAAAAGAGGTTATTTAATTAAGGAACTTCGCGAAAGCGTTGGAAAACCTCCCTCGAAGTACCAACACTGGCCTGGCTGAACGGTTAAGCAAGTATTGTACGGTGAGATTGATTCCGACTAATTCTTCCTTTTTGGTTTGAGGAGGAATTCGAGATACAGTGGGAGCCATCCTGTTTAGACAAACTAAAAACCACTCTAAACTTGCAAGAGCATCATGCTGAGTGTTTCTTCTCTCTCTCCTAATTGCAGCGACCAATCGACATGACTGGACTTAAGTTACTTCTAGATAAAAACATACTGACAGGGCTAAACTACAAACATTGGCTCAGGAATGTCAAAATGGCAATCACTTACGACAAGCTGGGGTATCTCCTTACCACCAAAGCTCCCCCTGTCCCAAGTCCCACCTCCAGTGTTGCGGATAAGGAAATCCGTAAGACATGGGAGATTGATTGCACGAAGGCCAAGTGTCTCGTGCTTGCCTCTATAGACAATGAACATCAGAGGAGGCACGAGAATATGGACCTCGAATCCATATTTCTCCATACAAAAGAACTGTATGGAGAGCAATCTCGTATCGCAAGATACGAAGTGTCGAAGAAGCTATTTTCGGCAAGGTTAGTCATCGGATCATCGGTAGCGGAACATGTGCTTAAGATGATTGGCTTCATTGAGGAGCTCGCAAACATTGGGACCACGTTAGAGAACGAGCTCTATACGGACTTGATTCTCCAGTCCCTTCCTTCCACTTACGCCCAGTTTATCCTGAACATCAACTTGCAAGGAAAAGAAGTTGAACTTCCGGAGCTCCTCAACATGCTGAGGAGTGCAGAGGGCACCCTACAGAAAGGTAGGGAAACATCCACTTTGTTTGTAGGAGGATCTTCCTCTTCTAAGTCCAAGGCGAAAGCCAAGGGAAAGAAGAAGAAAGCCCCCGCCAAACCAAGGGGCGGTGTTAGTAAAGTGGATACGAAGGGAAAAGCAAAGGCAACAAAGATAGCGGGGCAGCTTGTGGGAAAGGAAGAATGCTTCTATTGTCATAAAAAGGGACACTGGAAGAAAGATTGCACGGCTTGGAAGGCCAGAACACAGGATCTGAAGCAAGTTGCGACTTCAGCTTCAGGTGTGTATGTTATTGAAAACTGTCTTTCAATAAACTCTACTTCCTGGGTATTGGATACCGGATCAGGATCTCATATCTGTAATTCTTTGCAGGCACTGAGAAAGCGTAAGATTTTGAAGGCAGGTGATATGACCCTCAGAGTTGCAAACGGAGCTGGCATGGATGCTGAGTCCGTGGGGGACTATCACCTGGGCTTGTCAGATGGACACGTTTTGGTTTTGCGTAATTGCTATTTTGTACCCAATGCAACTTGTAATATCATTTCTGTATCTTTATTGTCTAAAGAAGGTTATGAATTTGCATTTGTAAGTAATGTTGTGAACATTCACCTTAATCAAGTTTTGATTGGGTCAGGTACATTAAGCAATGGTATATACGTATTAAACCAACCACAGATTTTCAATGTCCAGAATACAAACAAAAGAAAGTCTCCGGAAACTAATCAGGCTTTCTTATGGCATTGTAGACTGGGTCACATCAATGAGAGAAGATTGACTAAGTTACATACAGAAGGATATTTGGATCCATTCCAATATCAATCGTATGCCACTTGTCAATCCTGTCTCAAAGGAAAGATGACAAAGACTCCGTTCACTGGACACGGAGTAAGAGCGAGCGAGCTCTTGGGACTCGTACACAGCGACGTATGCGGTCTAATGTCTACACATGCGCGAAGCGATTATTCTTACTTCATTACTTTTACGGATGACTTTTCAAGGTACGGATATGTCTTCTTAATGAAACATAAATCCGAAGCCTTTGGAAAGTTCCAGGAATATAAGAATGAAGTAGAAAAACAAACCGGCAAAAGTATCAAGACACTAAGATCTGATCGAGGTGGTGAATACTTAAGTGCCGAGTTCCTGGATTACCTAAGAGAGAATGGAATTCTCTCTCAGCTTACTCCTCCATACACTCCACAACATAACGGTGTATCGGAGAGACGGAACCGCGCCCTATTAGATATGGTACTGTCCATGATGAGTAACGCTGAGTTACCGCGATCATTCTGGGGATATGCACTAGAATCAGCTGCATATCTTTTGAACCGAGTTCCTACTATGACTGTGCCTACCACACCATATCAGATGTGGTGTGGGAAGAAACCCTATCTTAAGCACAATAAGACATGGGGATGTCCAGCTTTTGTCAAAAAGCAGCATGCGGACAAACTCGAGGCACGCTCAGTACAGTGCAAGTTCGTGGAATATCCAAAGAACTCCAAGGGATATTTCTTCTACTGCGAAGAGGAACAAAAGGTTTTTGTTTCTCGTCATGCCTACTTCTTGGAAACTGAGTTTTTGGAAAACCAGATAAGTGGGAGCGCAGTAGAACTGGAAGAAATTCCAGAACCACGAGCTATTACTGAGAGCTTAGTAGAACCAGAGGGTTCAATAGAACAGGACATTCCTACGCCGCTCCGCAGGAGTAGTAGGCAGTCTCATCCGCCCGAGAGATACTACGGTTTTCTCGTAGATGGGGATAGAGAGGATTGCATCATTGAAAGTGATGAGCCTACTAGCTTCCAGCAGGCCATTCAGAGCGCTGACTCGGTAAAATGGCTGGATGCAATGCGTGTTAGTGTATATGCCCTAGAGGCCATTACTGTATCATACTAGTTTGTATATTACTTAATGGATGCTTGGGATATTCACCTTGTATATACAATCTTGCTCAAAATAGTAGTATGCTACTTGGTTTGTTTCTACTTCAATGTGTACTTGTGTTTATTTCAGTATATCACTTATACGCATTAGTGGAGCCCTTAGGATCTTTGCTTGATTACCAGCGTTGTGATGGCAGTCACACTAGTGGGGGCTGGGTAATCTATAAGCACATCCTTATTCAGGTCCCTGGTCGCAGGACTATCGAGACAGGGCATCGATACTCCGGAGTAGACCAGCGCATGCGCTTCTCATCCCAGTGTGGGAGACGGTCTGTCCCACAGCCGTCAGTACGTCGTACTTGAGATAGTATGCGGGTGCTCGTTAGGTTACGGGTACACTGGACAGGACTCGTCGGGAACTGACTAGTTGGTATTATACCTATCGTCAGTTATCAGTTCCCAGGTGACATGAGTACAGCTTAGTCCGCTGACTTGACACTGTCACTCCGCCTCGAGTGTGTTCCCACTGTACTTTGATCACTACCCTACCACGGCTCAAAGGAGTCGTGCAAACAGGTGGTGGTTGGGTGCAGTCCCGAAGCACTTGGAGGCAGTGACGGTTAGACAGGATTCGTCTCTCCCGGTATTGGGGGTTGACATCGCGCTGTGTCTAGGAGAGCCATTACACGAGTAGTCCCTGGCCAGGGCAAACGAGATATACTGGTAGGTTTCCAGTGTTATCTCAGGGTGTATTGGGCTTCACTCCGGCACGACTTGTACCGCTATTGGGGGACTGACGTTTACCGCCCCCTAGGCCCGCCATGCGATGTATCAGACGAACAGACCGGACTGTATGGAGAATGTCACACTCAGGCTCAGTAGGAGTTCAGATGGGTTTCGCCTCGTCGGTCTTCTTGTCGGCATTACCTGGGGACCGTTACGCACAGCTAGTGCCGCTTGCGGTCTGTGGTTAAACCCACTGCCAGCGTAGTGTCGAGTCTTTAGAGTCCCACACAGAAAGCTTTTCGCCTTTAGGCAAAAGAGTAGAGGTCGCATGGTATTGCGACAGGTCGCATGGTTTTGCGACAGGGTTCGGTCACATCCGTGCACTTGTGCACGTACAGTGTCCGGACAGTTTACACTAGCGGGCTTTGGTTTAAGCCAGATCCTAGTGTACCTTATGGGATTGGATTTATCCAGTTTGCATTCGTGTTCCTCGGAACGCGGATGCGGGTGTGTATGCACAGTTGACAGGGAGGCAGAGCCAGTGGATTCTCATTAGGGTTGTTGACAGTTGACCGTTGACTTTTGACTTTTTGCTCAACCCTAATGAGAATATGATATGTGATTAACTATTATATTAATTAAGTATTATGGTGATATGGTTGTTGACTTGTTGACTTTTGTTGACTTGTTGACTTTGGTGACTTGTTGACTTTTGTTGACTTGTTGACCGGTTGACTAGGCTTGACTAGTTGACCATCATGATAACCATGGTTATCATTTCATGCCAAAGACTTTTTTCTTGCTTGCTTTTTGAGTAAAATGAGTGCATGATATGATAACCTTATGGTTGCTTCTAACCATCACCAAAAGACTTTTTTGATATGATGAGTTATGATCACTTTGGATTATGAGAGGGTGAGAGAGAAAAGAGAGCCTCATTCTTTCTTGCTCATTCTCTCTCTTGTTCTTGAGCTCTCCCCTTGCTCTCACCCTCAACCTCTTGCTCCCTCTCTTGATCTATGGTTCTCTTGTCTCATGAGTTGAGAATCATGAACCATAGATAAAATCCCATTCTACTTCCTCTCTACTCATTCTAGTTCACTAGGTTTAGCAAACCAAGTGAACTAGTTTCTTCAAAGACCGAAGAAGGAGCTAAAGGTTGGAGCTTTCAAGTGGATCTATCTTCGGCGTACGGAGACGACGAGAAGGAGCCATCGGACCACCACCGGAGCTTGAAGAGAAGGAGTTCAAGTTAAGGTATAACCATCTTCATCCGAGTAGCTAAATATCTTTAGCTTAGTTTGCTAGTTTTAGTTTAGGTAACGATCCCGACCATAAGTTAGTCCATGTTGCCTCTTGCGATAAAAATTTTGATTTTATACCGTTTCCGCCTCCCCGTAAGAACCGGGGGTCGCAATATGGACTTACAGTGGTATCAGAGCCTAACTAAACTTAAACTAGCTAGGTAGTAAAGTGTAACGAAGTTCGGAACCGAAAAAAAATCACAAAACCGGAAAACTACAAAAACTGAGTTTCTGTTGAAATTTTTTCTGGTCAAAATGAAAAACTTCATACTCCTAAATTCGTCTCAGGGTTTTGTTAGAACACCCATGAAAAACGATTCACCAATTCGTCTAAACCGCCGCGCTTCCGCCGCGTGACCCTTCTTGGCCGCCGCGGAAGCGCCGCGGTTTGTTGTCTTTAGTGCATCGTTTTTCGTGCAGTGTGTGTCTGTGTTGGTTTTGGGATTTTTGAGATATATTATATGTGCCCAGATTTTACAGAAAAGAAATTTCCTTTTGGGGTCCTATAATTCCGTATTTTTTCCGAACTTCATTGCACTTTGACTATGATGGTTATATCTGTGATGTTTGCATGTATTGAACGTCGGCTAATCGCTATAAGTCGATTAGTCGGGGTTATACATGATCTGTAATGTGCTGGAATGTGTATATAAATATGTTGGATTGTCGCGGGTGAATAGCCGGGGGTTGTGAGACGAGAGTTTACTTTTCTTGCAATTCATGTAAATTTGTAAATTGATGTAATAATTATTTGTTTGGCCGCACAACCGGGTCGGGGTTGTAGCCGTCATTGTATAATTTCTTTTTACTGTTTTTGCTCCTAGGATAGACCCGTGGAGGGGTGCACAAACTACCGGGTATGCCGAAGTGTCGAGTGGCCTACTCATGGAGATGAGGGAGGTTGCTACGCTTCGGGTACTTGGCGGGTAGTTTGCCGTACCCGTAGGGGTCTTGGGTGGGGTTTTGGCTATTCACCGCGACCGTGTTATCTGTTTTTGTTACAGGCTCGTACAAATTACAGATTACTAGTATATCCAATGTATTTATCTGTGATCTGAAATGTTTATCATTGCTTACTATTTAGGCGTTGCTTATGTTTTACAGACGCGCTAGCCCAGCCCCCGCTCTGTCGTTAGTTAAGTAACCTAACGGGTAATGACGGGGCCCAGTGGCGAATGCGAATGGCATAAGCGTACGTCATATTTTGGTTGTTTTCTGCAATGGTAGGGTTAAATGATGGGACGCATTAAAAGTACTAATGCAAGAATATCACGCATTAAAAGAACTAATGCAAGATAATAAACCAAGTTAAAGTCGTTGGAACACTTTCGAAAAACCACTCGGTTCTTTTCAAAAATAACTTTTAAATGCGGAGCTTGAGCCACTCCTTCTAAAAGCTATCTCGTTCCATCGATTAAATCAAGTTCACTACGTTCACGGTTTCGCCAAAACCATTCGTAGCCCTCCGTCGCTTCGCATGAATAGGCAATAGTATTCAAGCTATGTATTTTGGCCAAAGTCAAGGCATAGTGATTGGTAGCTATTGGGTGTTCATGTGTAGCATAGATAGATGCGTTGGTTTGGGACAGTCGTGCTGCCATTTTGGCCAAAGTCAAGGGTAGGTACGGATGGATCCAAATTAACCTGGATAGTGACGGGCAGAACTTGACATGTGACTTATGATATTTTGGCCAAAGTCAAGGTCATAAGAGCATGGGGCAAAAATCCACATCGGGAGTTTCATAAGTACTGAAACTTGCTAGATTTGCATACCATTTGGAGTGTGATGATTCTGGTAGGATTCCTTCAGTTTCGTCACGCAATGATATTTGGATCCCGATCCTACTGTGAGTATATGCTACTCCTCGGGAAATTTCTCACTTAACGATCAATGCTATAAACCTAGTAGGTGCCTAGAAAGGTGTTAGCGGGGCTACGCCCCCAGGGAAAAGAGGTTCTCTAATTAAGGAACTTCGCGAAAGCGTTGGAAAACCTCCCTCGAAGTACCGACACCGGCCTGGCTGAACGGTTAAGCAAGTATTGTACGGTGGGATTGATCCTGACTAATTCTTCCTTTATGGTTTGAGGAGGGATTCGAGAAACAGTAGGAGCCATCCTGTTTAGACAAACTAAAAACCACTCTAAACTTGCAAGAGCATCATGCTGAGTGTTTCTTCTTCTCTCTCCTAATTGCAGCGACCAATCAACATGACTGGACTTAAGTTACTCCTAGATAAAAACAAACTGACAGGGCCAAACTACAAAGATTGGCTCAGGAATGTCAAGATAGCAATCACTTATGACAAGCTGGGGTATCTTCTTACCACCAAAGCTCCCCCTGTCCCTGGTCCAACTTCCAGCGTCGCAGATAAGGAAATCCGCAAGACTTGGGAGATTGATAGCGCGAAGGCCAAGTGCCTCCTGCTTGCCTCGATGGACAACGAACATCAGAGGAGGCATGAGAATATGGACATGGAGTCCATATTGCTCCATACAAAAGAACTGTATGGAGAGCAATCACGTATCGCAAGATACGAAGCGTCGAAAAAGTTATTTTCGACAAGAATGGCCGTCGGATCATCAGTAGCCGAGCATGTGCTAAAGATGATCGGCTTCATTGAGGAGCTCGCTGACCTAGGGATCACATTGGAGAGTGAGCTATATACGGATATAGTTCTCCAGTCCCTTCCTTCCACTTACGCCCAGTTTATACTGAACTTCAACCTACAAGAAAAAGAGGTTGAACTATCAGAGCTCCTCAACATGCTGAGGAGCGCAGAGGGCACCCTACAGAAAGGTAGGGAAACATCCACTTTGTTTGTAGGAGGATCATCTTCTTCTAGGTCCAAGGCGAAAGCCAAGGGAAAGAAGAAGAAGGCCCCCGCCAAACCAAGGGGCGGTGTTGGTAAAGTGGATACGAAGGGAAAAGGCAAAGCAACAAAGATAGCGGGGAAGCTTGTGGATAAGGAAGAATGCTTCTATTGTCATAAGAAAGGACACTGGAAGAATGATTGCAGGGCCTGGAAGGCCAGAACACAGGAATTGAAGCAGGTTGCAGCTTCAGCTTCAGGTGTGTATGTTATTGAAAACTGTCTTTCAATAAACTCTACTTCCTGGGTATTGGATACCGGATCAGGATCTCATATCTGTAATTCTTTGCAGGCGTTGAGAAACCGTAGGGTTTTGAAGGCAGGTAACATGACCCTCAAAGTTGCGAACGGAGCTAGCATGGATGCTAAAGCCGTGGGGGACTATCACCTGGGAATGTCAGATGGACATGTTTTGGTTTTGCGTAATTGCTTTTTTGTACCCAACGCAACTTGTAATATCATTTCTGTATCTTTAGTTTCTAAAGAAGGTTATGAATTTGCGTTTGTAAGTAATGTTGTAAACATTCACCTTAATCAAGTATTGATTGGGTCAGGTACTCTGAGTAATGGTATATACGTGTTAAACCAACCACAGATTTTTAATGTCCAGAATACACACAAAAGAAAGTCTCCGGAAATAAATCAGACTTTCTTATGGCATTGTAGATTGGGTCACATCAATGAGAGAAGGTTGACTAAGTTACATACAGAAGGATATTTGAATGCGTTCGAATATCAATCGTATGCCACTTGTCAATCTTGTCTCAAAGGAAAGATGACAAAGACTCCGTTTACTGGACATGGAGTAAGAGCGAGCGAGCTCTTGGGACTCGTACACAGTGACGTGTGCGGTCCAATGTCTACACATGCCCGAAGCGGACATTCTTACTTCATTACTTTTACGGATGACTTCTCAAGGTACGGTTATGTCTTCTTAATGAAACATAAGTCCGAGGCCTTTGGAAAATTCCAGGAGTATAAGAATGAAGTAGAGAAACAGACCGGCAAAAGTATTAAGATTCTAAGATCGGATCGAGGTGGAGAATACTTAAGTGCCGAGTTCCTGGACTATTTAAAAGAGAACGGAATTCTCTCTCAGCTTACTCCTCCATACACCCCGCAACATAACGGTGTATCGGAGAGACGGAACCGCACCCTATTGGATATGGTGCGGTCCATGATGAGTAACGCTGAGTTACCGCGATCATTCTGGGGGTATGCGCTAGAATCAGCCGCATACCTTTTGAACCGAGTTCCCACTAAGACTGTGCCTACCACGCCATTTGAGATGTGGTGTGGGAAGAGACCCCATCTTAATCACATTAAGATATGGGGAAGTCCAGCTTTTGTCAAAAAGCAGCATACGGACAAGCTCGAGGCACACTCAGTACTGTGCAAGTTTGTGGGATATCCAAAGAATTCCAAGGGATATTTCTTCTACTGTGAAGAGGAACAAAAAGTTCTTGTTTCTCGACATGCCCACTTTCTAGAACACCAGTTCATAGAAAAAGAAATAAGTGGGAGCGCAGTAGAACTGGAAGAAATTCCAGAACCACAGACTGTTACTGAAAGCTTGATGGAACCAGAGGGTTCAACAGAACAGGACATTCCTACGCCGCTCCGCAGGAGTAGTAGGCAGTCTCATCCGCCCGAGAGATACTGCGGTTTTCTCATAGACGGGGATAGAGAGGATTGCATCATAGATTATGATGAGCCTACTAGCTTCCAGCAGGCCGTTCAGAGCGTTGACTCAGTGAAATGGCTGGATGCAATGCGGACCGAAATGGAGTCCATGTACACCAACAAGGTATGGACGTTGGACATTGCTCCAGACGGGGTAAAACCCGTAGGATGCAAGTGGATCTTCAAAAGGAAGATTGGTGTAGATGGACAGGTTGAGACCTATAAAGCTAGGCTGGTAGCAAAGGGTTTTCGTCAAAGACCTGGCTTGGACTACGACGAAACCTTTTCTCCAGTAGCCATGCTGAAATCCATTCGGATCCTTCTTGCCATTGCTGCCTTCCACGATTATGAGATCTGGCAAATGGACGTAAAGACAGCTTTTCTAAATGGAAATTTAGAGGAGTGTGTCTATATGGACCAGCCAGAGGGTTTCATTCAGAGTGGGAGCAGCGGAAAGGTGTGCAAGTTGCTTAAGTCCATCTATGGACTAAAGCAGGCATCGCGGAGTTGGAACATCTGCTTTGATGAGACGGTCAAAGAATTTGGCTTTATCAAAAATCCAGATGAACCATGCATCTATAGTAGATTTGTAGCGAGAACTGTAGTATTCCTCGTTTTATACGTGGATGACATTCTCTTAATAGGAAATGATATTCCTATGCTACAATCTGTCAAGGGGTTCTTGTCACAAAGGTTCTCCATGAAAGACCTGGGTGATGCCTCATACATCCTGGGGATCCGGATCCATCGTGATAGATCCAAGAGGATATTGGGACTTTCTCAGTCCAGGTACATCGACACCGTACTGAAAAGATTCAGTATGGAAGATTCCAAGCGTGGTAACCTACCAGCTTGTCACGGGATCACCCTCTCTAAAGAGATGTCTCCCAAGACTGATTTGGAGAGGGATCGCATGTCTATTATACCCTACGCTTCTGCGGTAGGCTCTATAATGTATGCGATGTTGTGTACCAGACCGGATGTAGCTTATGCACTGAGTGTGGTAAGCCGGTATCAGTCAAACCCTGGGGAGAAACACTGGATAGCGGTAAAGAACATTCTCAAGTACCTGAGAAGGACTAAGGAGATGTTCTTGGTGTATGGCGGAAAAGACCTCCAGATCGAGGCCTTTGCTGACTCCAGCTTCCAGAGTGACAAGGATGATTCCAAGTCCATGTCGGGTTTTGTCTTTACCCTCAATGGAGGGGCGGTGTGTTGGAAGAGTTCCAAACAAGAAACCGTTGCAGACTCGACGATGGAAGCGGAATACATCGCTGCATCTGATGCCGCAAAAGAAGCTGTCTGGATGAGGAAGTTCTTGAAAGAACTTCAGGTGGTTCCGTCCATTGTTGATCCAATACCTCTGTATTGCGACAACAACGGGGCTATAGCTTTAGCGAAGGAACCCAGGTCCCATCAGAAATCCAGGCACATCTTAAGGCGGTATCACCTGATCAGGGAGATCGTAGATCGCCAGGAGATCGAGGTTCGGAGAGTCGCTTCAGAAGATAACACTGCTGATCCATTCACCAAGGCCCTGCCCCAGACTCAGTTCGAGCGGCTGATCGAGATGATAGGTCTTCGATACGCCAGTACATGGCCTTAGTGCAAGTGGGAGATTGTTAGTGTATATGCCCTAGAGGCCATTACTGTATCATACTAGTTTGTATATTACTTAATGGATGCTTGGGATATTCACCTTGTATATACAATCTTGCTCAAAATAGTAGTATGCTACTTGGTTTGTTTCTACTTCAATGTGTACTTGTGTTTATTTCAGTATATCACTTATACGCATTAGTGGAGCCCTTAGGATCTTTGCTTGATTACCAGCGTTGTGATGGCAGTCACACTAGTGGGGGCTGGGTAATCTATAAGCACATCCTTATTCAGGTCCCTGGTCGCAGGACTATCGAGACAGGGCATCGATACTCCGGAGTAGACCAGCGCATGCGCTTCTCATCCCAGTGTGGGAGACGGTCTGTCCCACAGCCGTCAGTACGTCGTACTTGAGATAGTATGCGGGTGCTCGTTAGGTTACGGGTACACTGGACAGGACTCGTCGGGAACTGACTAGTTGGTATTATACCTATCGTCAGTTATCAGTTCCCAGGTGACATGAGTACAGCTTAGTCCGCTGACTTGACACTGTCACTCCGCCTCGAGTGTGTTCCCACTGTACTTTGATCACTACCCTACCACGGCTCAAAGGAGTCGTGCAAACAGGTGGTGGTTGGGTGCAGTCCCGAAGCACTTGGAGGCAGTGACGGTTAGACAGGATTCGTCTCTCCCGGTATTGGGGGTTGACATCGCGCTGTGTCTAGGAGAGCCATTACACGAGTAGTCCCTGGCCAGGGCAAACGAGATATACTGGTAGGTTTCCAGTGTTATCTCAGGGTGTATTGGGCTTCACTCCGGCACGACTTGTACCGCTATTGGGGGACTGACGTTTACCGCCCCCTAGGCCCGCCATGCGATGTATCAGACGAACAGACCGGACTGTATGGAGAATGTCACACTCAGGCTCAGTAGGAGTTCAGATGGGTTTCGCCTCGTCGGTCTTCTTGTCGGCATTACCTGGGGACCGTTACGCACAGCTAGTGCCGCTTGCGGTCTGTGGTTAAACCCACTGCCAGCGTAGTGTCGAGTCTTTAGAGTCCCACACAGAAAGCTTTTCGCCTTTAGGCAAAAGAGTAGAGGTCGCATGGTATTGCGACAGGTCGCATGGTTTTGCGACAGGGTTCGGTCACATCCGTGCACTTGTGCACGTACAGTGTCCGGACAGTTTACACTAGCGGGCTTTGGTTTAAGCCAGATCCTAGTGTACCTTATGGGATTGGATTTATCCAGTTTGCATTCGTGTTCCTCGGAACGCGGATGCGGGTGTGTATGCACAGTTGACAGGGAGGCAGAGGCAGTGGATTCTCATTAGGGTTGTTGACAGTTGACCGTTGACTTTTGACTTTTTGCTCAACCCTAATGAGAATATGATATGTGATTAACTATTATATTAATTAAGTATTATGGTGATATGGTTGTTGACTTGTTGACTTTTGTTGACTTGTTGACTTTGGTGACTTGTTGACTTTTGTTGACTTGTTGACCGGTTGACTAGGCTTGACTAGTTGACCATCATGATAACCATGGTTATCATTTCATGCCAAAGACTTTTTTCTTGCTTGCTTTTTGAGTAAAATGAGTGCATGATATGATAACCTTATGGTTGCTTCTAACCATCACCAAAAGACTTTTTTGATATGATGAGTTATGATCACTTTGGATTATGAGAGGGTGAGAGAGAAAAGAGAGCCTCATTCTTTCTTGCTCATTCTCTCTCTTGTTCTTGAGCTCTCCCCTTGCTCTCACCCTCAACCTCTTGCTCCCTCTCTTGATCTATGGTTCTCTTGTCTCATGAGTTGAGAATCATGAACCATAGATAAAATCCCATTCTACTTCCTCTCTACTCATTCTAGTTCACTAGGTTTAGCAAACCAAGTGAACTAGTTTCTTCAAAGACCGAAGAAGGAGCTAAAGGTTGGAGCTTTCAAGTGGATCTATCTTCGGCGTACGGAGACGACGAGAAGGAGCCATCGGACCACCACCGGAGCTTGAAGAGAAGGAGTTCAAGTTAAGGTATAACCATCTTCATCCGAGTAGCTAAATATCTTTAGCTTAGTTTGCTAGTTTTAGTTTAGGTAACGATCCCGACCATAAGTTAGTCCATGTTGCCTCTTGCGATAAAAATTTTGATTTTATACCGTTTCCGCCTCCCCGTAAGAACCGGGGGTCGCAATATGGACTTACAATGCGGACCGAGATGGAGTCCATGTACACCAACAAAGTATGGACGTTGGACATTGCTCCAGATGGGGTAAAACCTGTAGGATGCAAGTGGATCTTCAAAAGGAAGATTGGTGTAGATGGACAGGTTGAGACCTATAAGGCTAGACTTGTTGCAAAGGGTTTCCGTCAAAGACCTGGCTTGGACTATGATGAAACCTTTTCTCCAGTGGCTATGCTGAAATCCATTCGGATACTTCTTGCCATTGCTGCCTTCCACGATTATGAGATCTGGCAAATGGACCTAAAGACCGCTTTTCTAAATGGAAATTTAGAGGAGTGTGTCTATATGGACCAGCCAGAGGGTTTCATTCAGAGTGGGAGCAGCGGAAAGGTGTGCAAGTTTCTTAAGTCTATCTATGGACTAAAGCAGGCATCGCGGAGTTGGAACATCTATTTTGATGAGACAGTCAAAGAATTTGGCTTTATCAAAAATCCAGATGAACCATGCATCTATAGTAGATTTGTAGCAAGAACTGTCGTATTCCTCGTTTTTTACGTGGATGACATTCTTTTGATAGGAAATGACATTCCTATTCTACAATTTGTCAAAGGGTTCTTGTCACAAAGGTTTTCCATGAAAGACCTGGGTGATGCCTCATACATTCTGGTGATCCGGATCCATCATGATAGATCCAAGAGGATATTAGGACTTTCAGAGTCTAGGTACATCGACACCATACTGAAAAGATTCAGTATGGAAGATTCCAAGCGCGGTAATCTACCAGCTTATCACGGGATCACCCTCTCCAAAGAGATGTCTCCCAAGACTGATTTGGAAAGGGATCGCATGTCTATTATACCCGACTCTTCTGCGGTAGGCTCTATAATGTATGTGATGTTGTGTACCAGACTGGATGTAGCTTATGGACTGAGTGTAGTAAGCCGGTATCAGTCAAACCCTGGGGAGAAACACTGGATAGCGGTAAAGAACATTCTCAAGTACCTAAGAAGAACTAAGGAGATGTTCTTGGTGTATGGCGGAAAAGACCTCCAAATCGAGGCCTTTGCTGACTCCAGCTTCCACAGTGACAAGGATGATTCCAAGTCCATGTCGGGTTTTTTCTTTACCTTCAATGGAGGGGCGGTGTGTTGGAAGAGTTCCAAACAGGAAACCGTTGCTGACTCGACGATGGAAGCGGAATACATCGCTGCATCTGATGCAGCAAAAGAAGCCGTCTGGATGAGGAAGTTCTTGAAAGAGCTTCAGGTGGTTCCGTCCATTGTTGACCCAATACCTCTGTATTGCGACAACAACGGGGCTATATCTTTAGCAAAGGAACCCAGGTCCCATCAGAAATCCAGACACATCTTGAGGCGGTATCACCTGATCAGGGAGATCGTGGATCGCCAGGAGATCGAGGTTCGGAGGGTTGATTCAGAAGATAACACTGCAGATCCATTCACCAAGGCCTTGCCTCAGACTCAGTTCGAGCGGCTGATCGAGATGATAGGTCTTCGATATGCCAGTACATGGACTTAGTGCAAGTGGGAGATTGTTAGTGTATATGCCCTAGAGGCCATTACTGTATCATACTAGTTTGTATATTACTTAATGGAAGCTTGGGATATTCACAGTTGTATAGACAATCTTGCTCAAAATGGTAGTATGCTACTTGGTTTGTTTCTACTTTAATATGTGCATGTGTTTCTTTTAGCATATTGCTTATACATATTAGTAGAGCCCTTAGGATCTTTGCTTGATTACCAGCGTTGTGATGGTTGTCACACTCGTGGGGGCTAGGTAATCCACAAGCACATCCTTATACTGGTCCCTAGTCGCAGGACTATCAAGACAGGGCATCGATACTCCGGAGTAGACTAGCGTATGCGCTTCTCATCCCAGCAGGGGAGACGGTCTGTCCCACAGCCGTCAGTACGTCGTACTTGAGATAGTATGCGGGTGCTCGTTAGGTTACGAGTACACTGGACAGGACTCGTCGGGAACTGATTGGTTGGTATTATACCTATCGTCAGTTATCAGTTCCCAGGTGACATAAGTACAGCTTAGTCCGCTGACTTGACACTGTCACTTCGCCTTGAGTGTGTTCCCACTGTACTTTGATTACTACCCTACCATGGCTCAAAGGAGTCGTGCAAACAGGTAGTAGTTGGGTGCAGTCCCGAAGCACTTGGAGGCAGTGATAGTTAGACAGGATTCGTCTCTCCCGGTATTGGGGGTTGACATCGCGCTATGTCTAGGAGAGCCATTACACGAGTAGTCCCTGGCCAGGGCAAGCGAGATATACTGGTAGGTTTCCAGTGTTATCTCAGGGTATTCTGGGCTACACTCCGACACGACTTGTACCGCTATTAGGGGACTGACGTTTGCCGCCCCCTAGGCCCGCCATGCGATGTATCAGTCGAACATACCGGACTGTACGGAGACTGTCACATTCGGGCTCAGTAGGAGTTCAGATGGGTTTCACCTCGTCCGTCTTCTTATCGGCATCTACCTGGGGGCCGTTACGCACAGCTAGTGCCGCTTGCGGTCTATGGTTAAACCCACTGCCAGCGTAGTGTCGAGTCTTTAGAGTCCCACACAAAGAGCTATTCGCATTTAGGCAAAAGAGTAGAGGTCGCATGGTTTTGCGACAGGTCGCATGGTTTTGCGACAGGGTTCGGTCACATCCCTGCACTTGTGCACGTTTAGTGTCCAGACAGTTAACACTAGCGGGCTTTGGTTTAAGCCAGATCCTAGTGTACTTTTTGGGATTGGTTTTATCTCGTTTGTATTCGTGTTCCTCGGAACGCGGATGCGGGTGTGTATGCACAGTTGACAGAGAGACAGAGGCAGAGGATTCTCATTGGGGTTGTTGACTGTTGACTGTTGACCATTGACTTTTTGCTAAACCCTAATGAGAATAAGAAACATGATTAGCAATAATATTAATTAAGTATTATAGTGACATGGTTGTTGAGGGGTTGACTTTGTTGACTTGTTGACTTTGTTGACCGGTTCACTAGGTTGGACTAGTTGACCATCATCATTATAATGGTTGTCATTTTCATACAAAGACTTTTGCTTGATTGTTGTGGTTTGCAAAATGAGTGCATGAAATGATATTGCCTTTTGTGAGATGATAACCATCACATAATACTTGATTATCATTATGGCTCATGATGCTTTTGGATTATGTGAGGGTGGATGAGAAAAGAGAGGCTCATTTTTCTCTCATTTGCTTTCTCTCTCTTGAGCTCTCTCATTCTCTAGCTCTCGCCCTCTTCCTCTTGCTCTCTCTAGCTCAAGGCAAACCATTCTCATATGTTGAGACTCATTGCCTTAGAGATAAAAGGACACCAAAACAATCCTCTACTCATTCTAGTTCACAAGGCCAAGCAATCCAAGTGTTCTAGTTTCTTCAAAGTTCGAAGAAGAAGCCAAAGGTAGAAGCTTTCGGGTGGATCCATCTTCGGCGTGAGAAGATGACGAGGAGAGGCCGGTCCATACACCACAAGAGTTGAAGATGAAGGAGTTCAAGAAAGGTGTAACCCCCTAACCGAGTAGTTAAACAACTCCTAGTTAGGTTGTTAGATAGATTGTTTAACAAAGATCCGTATTTGTAGTCCATGTTACCACCTCTAGAAAAATTGTTTTTCATCATTTCCGCAAGCCCGTAAGTACCGGGAGAGGTTGCATGGACTTACAAAAGCAATCCAACAAATCTAATACTAGGATCCGGCTTAAACCAAAGCCCACAAGTATGATCCGTCTGATCATGATCCGTGCACGACTGCACGTATATGATCGAACCCTGCCATAATACCATACGGACTCTACAACGTTTCGCCCGAAACTTGAGAAACTGTCTGTTGGGGACTCTAAAGACTCGTCAATACACTGGCTATGGATTTAACCACTAGCATGTCAGTGGTACTTGCTGTACGTAACGGGCTACCAGGTATTGACCAAAAGGGAGGCCGATGAGCGAACTCATCCTAACACCCTACTGAGCCTGTCAGTGACAATATCCGTACAGTCCGGTCCGTTCATCTATGAGTATCACATTTCGGGCCTAGGGGGTTGGTAAAAGTCAGACCCTCAAAAGCGGTACAAGTCGTGTCGGAGTGTAGCCCAGAACACCTTGAGATACTATTGGAATACTTGCCAGTAATGTCACGTCCCGAAATTACGGAATATGACCGGCACATAGAATACGAACGTCTCGAGGCGTACGTACTCTAAGTAAGCCGAACCCAGAAATCCAAACCAAGAAAAGTAGTAGAGTGTAGGAAAAACCATTTCAAATCAACCAGTTTACAACATAATATACAACGCCTAAAGGCGAGGATCATAACAGAAAAGGAAACTCAACAGCATGAAATCCATAGAAATATAACGTGCAACTCTAAGGTCGAAAGAATAAACAACACTGGTCTCTATCTCAAATAAGTACTTGTTTGGTTGATGGAACTTCTAGATACAACTGAAATATAATATACAATGTATAATGATGGGTACGATACAAATAACCCACCTACTAGTAAGTCACCCGAAAGAAGTAGTGCCCACAAAGCCGTAATGAATCCTGTACGGCAAACCTGCAAGAAACTGGGGCACAAGGGGGTGAGTTGCCAACTCGTGAGTAGAAAAAGATCTACGAACAGAAAATCGCATGTATGACGCAATCCTAGGTCATACGATCATAATATATAATCCTCAAATATATAACCAGCAATCTATAACCATGGCTAGGGTAAATATCTAACCCAAGTGTAATCCCATGTGCCCGTGTCAGTGCCTCAGGTAGCAATGAATCATATGAATGATGTATGAATGCATGAAACAGAATGCATGTACTGAAGAAAACTACTTTCATAAATTTGTGAGATTTTTGTATTTCTAAAATGAGGTATCATAATGAAATCAGCATAAAACAGTGCCTAGTATCGGCACAAAACATAAATCCCAATGTCTCGATATCTTTGTGTCAAAATCTCTGTACCTCAATATCTCAGAATCTCAATGTCTCAATCACAATATCTAGGGCGCCGTCAGTCCAGACCGGCCCCTACCATCCATCTCATGACCACGACGGTATCCTTTGGATATCCGACGCGTCGGGTAATATCACCGCTCGGTCGTGCTCCCCTGCCAGGCTCAACGCCATCTCCTACGATCTTCTTGCCCTGGGGTACTGTTAGTTATGTATATGCCCTAGAGGCCATTGTTGTACATATGATGTATATTATAATGGATGCTTGGATATATATAGGGATGACTTTCTTGCTCGTCATGATAGTATGCTATTTGGTTTCACTTTATCTTAACATGTTGACTAGTATTGGTTTACTGTCTTACTCTCACATGTTGATAATGTTGGAGATAGTGCCCTCAGAGTCAATTATTGGATCACAGGCACGTGATTGCGATGATTGAGGGAGGACCTATCCCGGTAGGACAGTCTTACTCAAGATGATAGTATGCTATCTGGTTTATCTTTATCATCGTGTACTGCTTTAGATGACCTGACAGGTCGCTATTACACGTTGATAGAGCCCCTAGGATTCTTGCTTGACGACCAGCAGTATGATGGCGATCATATACGTGGGAGCAGGGGTCTATAAGCACATCCTTAAAAGGTCCCTAGTCGTGGGAGTTTCGAGACTGGACATCGATACTCCATTAGTAGACTAGTGTATACAGTCGAGACCCCGACGAGGGGCAGTGGCCGGTCTCACAAGCCACTGGTGTCAGTTGGTTCACCTAAGATGTATACAGGTGCTCATTAGGTTATGAGTACACCGGACAGGACTCGCCGGGAACCTGCTAGTTGGGATTATACCAGACGTCAGATAGCAGTTCCCTGGTGACATGTGTACAGGTTAGTTCATCGACCTGAGATCGTCATTTGTCTCGTGTGAGTTCCCACTATGCTTTGATTACTACCCTACCACGGCTCAAAGGAGTCGTGCAAACAGGTTTTAGTTGGGTACAGTCCCGAGCCACATGGAGGCAGTGAGCGGATCTTCAGGGGTTCGTCTCTCCCGGTATTGGGGGTGAGGTCGCGCTGTGTCTAGGAGAGCCATTACGCAAAGCCCTCGGCCGAGGCAGATTTACTGGTAGGTATTCCAGTAGTATCTCAGGGTGTTCTGGGCTACACTCCGACACGACTTGTACCGCCTTTGGGGGTCTGACTTTTACCAACCCCCTAGGCCCGCCATGCGATGCTCATAGACGAACGGACCGGACTGTACGGATATTGTCACTGACAGGCTCAGTAGGGTGTCAGGATGAGTTCGCTCATCGACGTCCCTTTTGGTCAATAGCTGGTGGCCCGTCACGAATTGGCTAATACCTCTGACGTGCTAGTGGTTAAATCCACAGCCATAGTATTGACGAGTCTTTAGAGTCCACCACACTTACAGTTACTCAAGCTTTCGGGCGAAACGCTGTAGAGGCCGTATGGAGATATGGCAGGGTCTGATCAGATACGTGCGGTATTGCACGGATCAGGATCGGACGGTTTGTACTAGTGGCCGTATGGATATATGGCAGGGTTCGATCAGATACGTGCGGTATTGCACGGATCAGGATCGAACGGATATTACTAGCCGGCTTTGGTTTAAGACGGATCCTAGTATAGTACAGTGTAGATTTTGTCTCATTGCATTTGTATCCGGTCGGAATACAGATGCGGGTGTGTATGCACAGTATCGGGGTTTTCCTGTAATTTATTACGGGACCAGTTTTCTGGAGTTGCCAGTTTGCATTCCGTTCCGGCCGGTTTTCCTTTGTTCTTTCCCGGCCGGACTTTTCCGATGGAGGGGGTAATTTGCAGTTTTGCAAATTACATTTTGTGGAGGGGTTTTCTTGCATATGATGTCTTCATGATACTTCCTTCATGATTATATTCTTTTTCCATCACCTCATTTGCTTTATGTGATTAGAAGTGATGAGAATGGTTGATGTGAGATTGTGATGATGGTGTTTGGATATGGTCACTTTTCTCTTTCTCCTACACTCACCTCCCTTCTTGTTATGGTTTGCATTTTTCATTCCTCCACCATTCTCACAAGAATGAGAGAGTTCATTTCATCTTCTTCTTGCTAGAAAATTGAAAGCACCAATTTTCTTTACCTCTTCCTCCATCCATCAATGGCAACTACATAAACTCCAAGAGACAAAGTTTCTACACTACATTCTACAGCATATCTTGGGCATGTCGACTTGCCGGCTTCATGCCCGAGTTGCCTCGGTATTGAGGCGGGAGCCCGTAAAAGACGCAGGCGATGTGGTGCCCTTCCGGCGAGGAGGCGACGATATGGAGACAAGACTTTCCGCGGGAGATCGGGACGATGACGAGAAGACCGGAGGACTCGGATCACTCGGTATACTTCTCTTCCCATATCTTGTTTGCTAGTATAGGTTAATGGTTAACGATCCGGGTTTTATTGTCCGCGGTAGCGCCAGTTTCCAAGTAAGGAAAATTTTTGATTCCGCATGATGGCCGGGGCGCTGCCGTGGCGCAACATGGTATCAGAGCCACGCCATTAACCTTGTCTAGCCTTGTTCTAATGTGTTTTACTTATCCGATCGACCAAAATTCCAAAAACCGCGTTTTGCATGCATCAGTTTTCTCTCGATTTTTTCCGGGCTCGAAAAATTTTTCAGGTTGTAGAAAACTGATGTACAAGAAGTTCTAAGAATTCTGGGAAAATTCGACACATTGATCGCTCAGGTAGAGCGCGGAACCGCGGCCAAAACCCACTTTGTGCCGCGGTTCCGCCGCAGATCTGAGGGATCAATGCGTCGAAATTTTCCAGTGGGCTTCTGGGCTGATTTTAGGGGTTTTGGAATATTAAAATTGGGCCCAGAATTTCTGTGAGTGCTACAGTATTACTTGGGGGCCCACTTGTTAATTTTTGATCGATTGGATATTTTAAACACATTATTTCACAGTATTTACATTATATCTGCGACCGTGAATATCACTTGATCGGTAAATCCTGTCTAACTGCTATAGCCCGGTTAGTCGGATTTGCGAACGTGATTTTCACGTTGATATTCTGTGTTTATGCTGTGTTGTTGCGGATCGGTCGTGGGGGATAGCCTGGATGCAATGCTAGTACTGTTTTGTTTTATATGTACATTTGATATTGCGGGGCGAGCGTCCGACATGTGGACTGCCGTCACTGCCTATTTGTATTATTCTTTTGGGGCACGACTTGGTTGCGGTCGATGTACCCGTTGTATGTATATTTTACTTTCTGTACTAGGATTGCCCCGCGGTGGGGTGCACGGATAGCCGGGTTCTAGAGGGCAACAAGCCCGCATCTCATGGCATTGGGACAGAGTGGGCTTCACTCCAGGATTGGCGGGCTATTCGCCGCACTCGTAGGGGGTACAGGTTGACCCAGGAGGGGTGCCCGAGTTACCGGATTCCGTGAAGTGCTGGGTGGTCCATTCACGTTGCTGAAGGGGGCTGCCTCGCTTCAGGTTTTGGCGGGTGACTTGCCGCGCCCGTAGGGGTCTAGGTTTTCATTGCACAGGCTATCCACACGACCAGGGGAACGTCGGCTTTCAGCAGCGGCTCTGTGAAACCCGGGGCTTCCAGATATCTGTATTGTTCTGTGATGCTGTATATTTCTGTGATGTTGCCTTTTATCACGCCTTGAGCGAAATATAATATATTGGTATATATATTAGTAGATGTTGTATATGTTTTACATCCGCGCTTGTCCAGTCCCCGCTCTGCCGTTAGTTAGCTAACCTAACGAGTGATGACGGGACCCAGTGGCGAATGCGGATGGCATATACGTACGTCAGTATATTTTCGTTCTTTGTGGTGTGATCAATTGATGGGACTGCGTTGATTCGGATCAATGCAAGCTAAACAAACCTATTCTGATATTGTTGGAACACTTTTTCAAAAAGCTGTTATTGCAAGGACGTTCACTTTTGTTTTGCATCGTGGTATTCATTTGGAATATCCTGCTCCTCAGTCGACGAGGCAAGGGCCGAGATCCCTTCACCGGGAGTGACCCCTTGGACAGAAGTTTGCGTCAGGGCATTAACTTCACTATAGCCGATTACTTTTGCTTTGCATCGTGGTATTCAGTTGGAATATCCTGCACCTCATTCTACGGGGAAAGAGCCGAGATCCCTTCACCGGGAGTGACCTCTTTAGTAAAGGTTTTCGTCACTATATTTTCTAAAAAGGCTATGCAGTTCCTTCAACGATATCAAGTTCATTACGTTAAAGGTTTTTCGCCAAAAACCATTCGTAGCCCTCCGTCATTTCTTATGGGTATTATTTAGTATTCGTGCTGCGTTTGTTGACTCCGTCAAGGCGTAGTGTACGGTAGCTAAGTGGTGCTTGTTTGTTGCATAAATGGGATTGATTAGAACAGTCGTGCGGCCTTGTTGACTCCGTCAAGGGCACATACGGGTGGGTTTAATGCAATCCAGATAATGACGGGTTGAACTTGACTAGGACTCTTTGATTTGTTGACTCCGTCAAGGTCACTTGAGTCCTAGGGGTAAAAACATCACATCGGGAGTTTCAAAAGAACTGAAACTTGCCAGATATGCGCATACCTTCTGGAGTGTGGTGACGTGAGTGGATTCCGTCATGTTATCATACGATGATAGTTGGATCCCGATTCCCACTGATGAGTTGGTTTACTCCTCGGGTGACCCCGACTAATTCTTCTTTCAGGTTTGGGGAAGAACTTGAGGTTACAGTGGGAGGTTTCCAGATTAGATAAAGTGATAACCATTCTGATCTAGGTTAGAGTGCACGCTGAGTGTTTCTTTTCTCTCTCTCTTTGGCAGCATCCATTGACCCGACCCTAGACTATGACTCAGTGACCAAGTTGACCGAACCTTCTTAACACTGGCTTTTGGATTGTCAGAGTTGCAAACCTCATTGCCACTCCTACTTTTACCCTTTTCTCCAGGACACCCCGTATTACTACGAATGTCCACTTCCATTGGACAAAACCATCGTATGGTTAGATACGAACTCGAAGGAATTCGAGGATAGTTTCCGGTTCTGGAGAAAACGGATAGGATTATTCAGTTGTCTTTTCCTTTTACCTTCTCTCAAGTTGTGAGTACTCTTTGGTTTAGGAGATAGTACACCTATTACGCAAATTGGATAGTCTTCTTCCAAACCTTAGGCTGGTGCTGAACGGTGGGGAATGAAGAAAACCAATTAGCATAACGATGGTGTGCAGAAGGTATTAAGTTAAGACAAAGCAAGGGATTAGTAAGAGGGCAACGTAAATTGCGACTGATATTCACGACCAAACCGAGTATATCTTCGCCAAACCTAAATCACCTTTGTATTTCTCCAGGACACTCCGTATCACTACGAAGATCCACAGTTTATTTGGATACTCCATCGTATGGTTATATACGAACTCGAAAGGAACTTGTTCCAGTTCGGGGATGGATTCTGGTCCAGGAGAAATAGGAATAAGGTTTATTCGGTTGTCTTTTATTTTCACCTTCTCTCGCATTGCGAGTGCTCCTAGGATTAGGACAGTACACCCATTATGCTTATTGGATAGTCTTCTTCCAAACCATAGGCTGGTGCCGAACGGTAGGGAAGGAAGAAAACCATTTGGCCTAAAGGGGTGTGCAGACGGTAATGACTAAAGACATATAAAGGGATTTGGACAGATGGCAAAGAGATATACGGTTACAGTTATGAATCTGGATAATGGTAGAGGCATTACTAGGAATACCAGGATACCCCATCGAAACGTTTCAATGTTTCAGTTTCACTGTGTACTGTTAAAAGAAAACTGATTTCCCGATTTGACACTTGCTCCAGGGTATGTATTTACCAGGTTGGATTCTCACATCTGTATGGTTTTTACAGATGATGAGTGGGAGCAAGTTATTGGGAATTAGGTGACCATCCTCATTATATCAGGATTCGTTGTAATTGGTGATATTTGAGGAAGCCACCTGGGTTGTTTGCCGGTCGGCAAATATTTGGTTTTGAATATCCGCTGTTGTGCACCAATTTCAAATTGATATATCTGTACGTCCATTTTCATAGAGTGAGATATACCTTTTGATATTATGTCGATGACATTTACCTATATCAGTGGATGGTTAGGTAAGGAGCATTAAACAGCGGTGTAATTCTTCTTAACCATAAGTACAGTTTTCAACCTACAACACACAGTGAAAGAGTTATAAGACTCAGCGGACTTATACAGAGTATTGTATGTTGTCCAGTGTCCATCAGGACAGAGGGGTTGGTCCTCGTACTATATTCGATTTACTTATGCCTTCTCTAGTTTTTAGACAGGTGTTTCGTGGAAACACAGGGTCCGAATTTTGAGAAGTTATAGGTATTTGAATAGAGTAGAGAACCAGGTGTAGCAAGTATCGGGATTCTTCAAAGTGATTGAAGATGTAGATACTTGTGTATGGTATTCAGTTGATAGTAATGATAAAGAGAAATTGCTTCTCTTTCAGGTTACTCATAATTGGAAGCATTCCTAAGTTGAGTAACGCTGATTGGCCTCCTTCCATTTAGTTAACATGCACTGGAGATAGCTGCATGATTTGAATCTGGTTCATTTAAATCAGTGCCTCTGGTTCTATATTGGATATAGAACAGTTCATATCTTAACGATGTTAAGGTACGGGGAGTTGTCCGGCTTATGATTAAAACCAGACACTGGACAACTCAAGGCACGTTTCTGTAATGGCTGTTTGTGGGTTGACCCAGGCTATGACGAGGGTTGACTTTCTACCATCTGGAAGATCAATAGTGATATTGTTCTTAACTCGCCACATTTTAAAAAGAAATGGTTATTTTTCAGAAAACAGAAGTGGGAGTATGGTAGAACTGGAAGCGATTCCAGAACCGCAAACGATTACTGAAGATTTGATAAGGAACCTAAAGATTCAATCTGATTTGACATTCCATTGGCCACTCCGCAGATAAGGTGGGTAACTTCAGGCACCCGAGAGGCACTCCGGTAGCCTCAAGGACGGTGACAGGGAAGTTCTTGTTTACCCACACTTGCCATTGTTGTTGTTCCAGGCTGCGAGACCCAGAAGGAGGATGAGTATAGCGTCGTTCTAAACTAGCTTTAGAAGTGCGCGTCTATATGACTTTGCCAGAGGGTTGTCGTAGTCAGTGGGAGCAGCGGAAGCATTGGTGGACATCAGGCTTATGTCTATTTATAGACTAAAGCAGATATAGCGGAGATAGATCATCTATTTCTGATGTGACAGTCATAGGTTTGACGTCATCAGAATAGGGGATAGATCTGTTAAGAAGGTAGTAGGGTGTGATGTCCTGGTTTTGGATGACATACACAGAGTAGGAAAGGAAACTCCTATAATACGATCGGTTATACTTTGGTTGTCACACAGTAGTTTCTCCACACAGGACTTGGATATTATATCAGACATTCTGGTTACTAGATCTATGGTTTTAGATCTAGATTTGGGTGGTTTCCTAATCAGGGTACTTTGACAGCATTCTAAGAGTATTTAGAATGGACGACTCCTGGCATGGTAGTGTACCTGCAGGTAATGGAGTCACCCTCTCTAAAGGTGTCTTATAGACTAAAGTAGAGAGGGATGTGCATGATTGGCAGATCACTTGCTTAGGCAATTGAGTCAATCATGAGATGTCAAGTACCACACCAGATGTTGTTCTTGCACAAGATGCAATAAGTTGATATTGATCCAATCCTGGAGGAACAGTCGGAAGCAGTTTTAGAACATAAGTGCATGTTCTAGGGATGTGATAACGACAGCCTCTTTTAGGAGACGGTTATCATTCCAGGCTTCCAAGGTGACATGGATGGCAGAGTGGCTGTCAGAGTTATAGTATCTCCTTCTGACGAGGGGCAGTATTTTGGACAGGTGGTCCAAGGCAATACTGAGGGAGGCATGGCGCTGGGTACAGATTAAGTTCAGTTATCGATACAGTCTAAGAAGTTTGGATTTGGAGTTCATTTATGAGCTAGGTCCCATCAGATATCCAGACATACTCTAAGACAGGTATTGCTCATTCCGGGAGATGGTTTTCTCCGCGAACTTGAGATATAGAGAGACATAGAAAGAAACATCACAGCGGATCCACTCACTGAGGCTATTCCTCGAACGCAATAGTTTCGCAAACGAGCTTTGTGAGACTGACTAGTAGAGGAGTTGGGTGTTCGGTATCACACGGGCTGTGAGTATGCGACATCGCAATAATTAGCCTTGAGTGCAAGTGGGAGATTGTTGGAGATAGTGCCCACAGAGTCAATTATTGGATCACAGGCACGTGATTGCGATGATTGAGGGAGGACCTATCCCGGTAGGACAGTCTTACTCAAGAAGATAGTATGCTATCTGGTTTATCTTTATCATCGTGTACTGCTTTAGATGACCTGACAGGTCGCTATTACACGTTGATAGAGCCCCTAGGATTCTTGCTTGACGACCAGCAGTATGATGGCGATCATATACGTGGGAGCTGGGGTCTATAAGCACATCCTTAAAAGGTCCCTAGTCGTGGGAGTTTCGAGACTGGGCATCGATACTCCATTAGTAGACTAGTGTATACAGTCGAGACCCCGACGAGGGGCAGTGGCCGGTCTCACAAGCCACTGGTGTCAGTTGGTTCACCTAAGATGTATACAGGTGCTCATTAGGTTATGAGTACACCGGACAGGACTCGCCGGGAACCTGCTAGTTGGGATTATACCAGACGTCAGATAGCAGTTCCCTGGTGACATGTGTACAGGTTAGTTCATCGACCTGAGATCGTCATTTGTCTCGTGTGAGTTCCCACTGTGCTTTGATTACTACCCTACCACGGCTCAAAGGAGTCATGCAAACAGGTTTTAGTTGGGTACAGTCCCGAGCCACATGGAGGCAGTGAGCGGATCTTCAGGGGTTCGTCTCTCCCGGTATTGGGGGTGAGGTCGCGCTGTGTCTAGGAGAGCCATTACGCAAAGCCCTCGGCCGAGGCAGGAGATTTACTGGTAGGTATTCCAGTAGTATCTCAGGGTGTTCTGGGCTACACTCCGACACGACTTGTACCGCCTTTGGGGATCTGACTTTTACCAACCCCCTAGGCCCGCCATGCGATGCTCATAGACGAACGGACCGGACTGTACGGATATTGTCACTGACAGGCTCAGTAGGGTGTCAGGATGAGTTCACTCATCGACGTCCCTTTTGGTCAATAGCTGGTGGCCCGTCACGTATTGGCTAATACCTCTGACGTGCTAGTGGTTAAATCCACAGCCATAGTATTGACGAGTCTTTAGAGTCCACCACACTTACAGTTACTCAAGCTTTCGGGCGAAACGTTGTAGAGGCCGTATGGAGATATGGCAGGGTCTGATCAGATACGTGCGGTATTGCACGGATCAGGATTGGACGGTTTGTACTAGTGGCCGTATGGATATATGGCAGGGTTCGATCAGATACGTGCGGTATTGCACGGATCAGGATCGAACGGATATTACTAGCCGGCTTTGGTTTAAGCCGGATCCTAGTATAGTACAGTGTAGATTTTGTCTCATTGCATTTGTATCCGGTCGGAATGCAGATGCGGGTGTGTATGCACAGTATCGGGGTTTTCCTGTAATTTATTACGGGACCAGTTTTCTGGAGTTGCCAGTTTGCATTCCGTTCCGGCCGGTTTTCCTTTGTTCTTTCCCGGCCGGACTTTTCCGATGGAGGGGGTAATTTGCAGTTTTGCAAATTACATTTTGTGGAGGGGTTTTCTTGCATATGATGGCTTCATGATACTTCCTTCATGATTATATTCTTTTTCCATCACCTCATTTGCTTTATGTGATTAGAAGTGATGAGAATGGTTGATGTGAGATTGTGATGATGGTGTTTGGATATGGTCACCTTTCTCTTTCTCCTACACTCACCTCCCTTCTTGTTATGGTTTGCATTTTTCATTCCTCCACCATTCTCACAAGAATGAGAGAGTTCATTTCATCTTCTTCTTGCTAGAAAATTGAAAGCACCAATTTTCTTTACCTCTTCCTCCATCCATCAATGGCAACTACATAAACTCCAAGAGACAAAGTTTCTACACTACATTCTACAGCATATCTTGGGCATGTCGACTTGCCGGCTTCATGCCCGAGTTGCCTCGGTATTGAGGCGGGAGCCCGTAAAAGACGCAGGCGATGTGGTGCCCTTCCGGCGAAGAGGCAACGATATGGAGACAAGACTTTCCGCGGGAGATCGGGACGATGACGAGAAGACCGGAGGACTCGGATCACTCGGTATACTTCTCTTCCCATCTCTTGTTTGCTAGTATAGGTTAATGGTTAACGATCCGGGTTTTATTGTCCGCGGTAGCGCCAGTTTCAAAGTAAGGAAAATTTTTGATTCCGCATGACGGCCGGGGCGCTGCCGTGGCGCAACAGATAAAGCCCTTAGGATCTGTACTCAACTACTGGGACTATGATGAGATCATACTAGTGGGGCCACGATAGTCGATGAGTACATCCTATAACTGTTTCTAGTCGAGGGTATATCGGGACAGGGCATCGATACACCAGAGTAGACTAGCGTATACGCATCTTGACCCATATGATAGGCGATGAATGATCCCATATCCATCGGTGTTTAACATCAGAGATGGTGTATGGGTGCTCAGTGGAGACTGGGTACACTAGACGGACTCGCCGAGAACGCCCAGATGGTGATATACCACACGTCAGATGGCAGTTCTCCGGTGACACTGGTACAGGGTAGTCTGTAGACCCGAGATCGTCATAGTGTCTTGTGTGATTCCCACTGTGCTTTGATTTCCACCTTACCACGTCCAATAGGGCGTGCAAAATGGTGGCTTTTGGGTACAGTCCCGGATCACATGGAGGCAATGAGCGATAGGAGGGGATTCGTCTCTCCCGGTATAGGGAGTTGATGTTGTGCTGTGTTCGATTGGCTATAACTGGAAGTCCCTGGCCAGGGCTGATATAGAGATTTACTGGTAAGTGTTACTAGTAGTTTCTCGACCCGTTATGAGCCACACATCGACACGACTTATCGGTTACCGGGGTCTGACGTTTACCACCCCTAGACTTGATATGCGACATATCAGACGAACAGACCGGACTGTACGGGAGTGTTACTGATTGGATTCACAGGAGAACGTACAGGCTAGCTTGTTGATCTTCTGATCGCTCAATACCTGGGTGGGTGTTACGTTTAGCTGACCGCTTGCAGCTTGTGGGTGTTTGATATGATCATCACCTGCTACCGGCGTATTGACGATTCTTTAGAGTCCTACACAGAGGTTTCTTGGCTCAGGCGAAACGGAGTAGAGGCACATATGTGATATGTGAAGGACCGAGGATAATGCGATATGAGATACGGTATTATATTCTCCCGATATTTAGATATGAACCGGGACATCGGATCAAGTGTTGATTCGATGAATCGGTATATGATATATTAGTCGGTAATATTCGATATAGCCGGATCATCGAATCAAGTGTTGATTCGATGATTTAATGTATAATAATATATATGATATATTGTATTACATTATCTAA
This sequence comes from Agapanthus africanus, assembly GCA_030015575.1. Taxonomy (NCBI): domain Eukaryota; kingdom Viridiplantae; phylum Streptophyta; class Magnoliopsida; order Asparagales; family Amaryllidaceae; genus Agapanthus; species Agapanthus africanus. Next base: position 369,096,492 of record CM057346.1, read on the forward strand.
TATTGGCTCGCTTTATTATTTTATTTTCTCACTGGATGATACATTGATATATATGCGATATATGTTAATTGTATTATTTTCTTTTGTTACAAATATATAATATATATGTGATATATATTATTGTGACATGATATGATTTATTATTAAACATGTTTAAGGATGATTAAAAGGGATTAGGGTTTGATTAGGGTTAGCTTCTTCTTGCACCTTCTAGAAGCTTTGTTTTTGTCATGCTTAATATATTATGGTTGATATTTTTCCATGACTCATTTCTAAACTAACCAAACCCTAACTCTAGTTTATTCTCTACAAACTCTTAGCCACTCATCCTTGACCATGGTTCAATAATGAATCATATACATTTCTTTTCTATTCATCACAAAAGGAATTATCATTTCCATTATCATCTTCTTCTCTCTTGATTTTGAGCTCACTAGAAATTCCATTTGTGATGATAAATTGTGAGAAAGTGAATTAAAAAGAAAGCATAAATACTACTCCCTCATCCTCATCTTATCTAGCCCATGAGATTAGGGTGTTCATCTCTTTAGAGTGAGAAAGCTTGGGTTATTGCAACTTCGACGTAGATCATCGGAGATTCGGAACACTTCAAGCTAGCATGGATCGTTCGAGTCGTGGAGCCTCTCTTGAGTCCGGGAGATCGAGGATCGCGGCGAAGGGACTTCTACTCAGAGCTTGTGAAGCGAAGGAGCGGACTACAAAGGTTGTAATCCCTCACACTTAGATAAAAAGATGTTATCTTGCATGCTTAACCCTAATAATCTAGCAAAGATCCCGGCTTTGGGTTGTTCGGCACGTCTAAATTTTTATCCGGGCATGTTTGATGCCTTATGAACCTTCACAAGAGTGCCTAGGAACCCTACAGTGGTATCAGAGCCTAGCTAGAGCATTAGGCGTCGTGTTTACGAAGTTAAAACTCCGATCGAACCCGCACCGACAAAATTTACCCCCTCTCTGGAAATTTTTCAAAATCTGGGATTTTTCTGAATTAAAAATACCTAAAAAAATCGGCAGGGAATTCTAAGAATTACCATGAAACACGGGCCCACAAATCCACTAAACCGCGGCGGGAACCTGCTTCCCGCGGCGGTTCCGCGGCCGAATTTTGGAATTGTGACACGTGGCTTCATGATAATATCCGTAGGTACTTGTTGATGCTTCTGGGTATTTTTAAAGTGACTCAAGTGTTGAATATTCTGGGGTTTGCTTTGTAATCGTAGATTCGATCGGAATATTTAAATTCGTTTTTATTTCCGGATATTTAGAAACTGTTAAACTGTTTGAACAGATATCATTAACTCACTTTTTCCTGGCACGGCAAACTTTCAAGTGCTGAATTTTTATCGGGTTTAAATCTTTCGGAAAAATTGTACAAGTTAAGCGGTGGACCCTCTAGAAGACAACAAACTTTAACTCGATTATGTGACCGTCTTGAACTGCCTTTTGATCCTTCGGGTTTGGGGCAGTACGGCGTGCCACATGTGAGGCGTTGGCTTGACCCTTCTACGGCTGGATCACTGGTACTGTAATAGTTTCTGGGATTATTTGAACTCCGCTTGTAACGTTTTAAAAATGATTAAATAAATAATTAAATGAATAAAAGTGTTTAAGTGAATTTTAGGATTTTCGGTAAAGTAAAATGTATTTTTCGTAAAACCCAACCGTGATTGTTTTTCATTATAATTTTAAAAATATCTATTTTAATTATGAAATTACTATTAAATGGTGTTTATTTAGCCACTTATAAATTTTTAGTTTAATAAAATATTTTTCCTAAATTAATTATTTTAAATATTAACATAAGCTTTATTTTTACACTAAATTAGTGTAAATTACAAATTTAAATGGTTTTAATTTGTAAAAATGAACCATGGCATATTAGAAATTAGTGTGTATCATGCAAAATTTATTTGCAAATTTTTCCAAATTTCTAGAGCTTTCTTGAGTTGCTATAGTAAATAAATAAATAAATAAATACATGAAAAGACTTTTAATGATGTTTCTCTTCTTGAAACTTCCACACACTTTGCACACTCTCTTCTTTCTCTCACTCTCCTCACTTAGGCCGGCCACAACCCCACCATGGCTGCCCCCCCCCCATTTCCACCTCTTTTTTATTCAAAAATGATCAAAAATACATCAAAAATTCCATTAAAATTCCACAAAATCCTATTTATTTCATACCCTTTATTCCTTACTCATTTTTACATGGATTTTGGAGATGGAAAGCATGCATTTTGGAGGCTCATTTCTAGTTTGGATTTCATATTTTGGGAGGTATAATTTCTTTCTTTTGATTTATTGTTTTAGATGTTCATTTAAGCTTAATTAGATTTAATGAATTAGTTCTATGTTCAATTTTAAAAATTCAAGTTAGGGTTTCTAAATTCAAGTTATGATTTTTGTTAATTATTTAGGGTTATAATAGTTAGTTTAACACTTTTGGATTTGGAAAATCTTGCATGATTGTTGAATTGTAAATTTTTCATTGAAAATGGTTTAAATTAGGAAATTTTGCTAACAAGGTTTCTATAAAACCTAATTATTGGTGAAATAAATCTCAATTAATATTGGTAATACTAGATTTTGGTCTTAATAAGAGTATTAACTTGTTGGTGGAAAGAAAAACCTAGTTTGATTGCTAGTTTCTATGGATAATTGATAATTGTGATAAAAATTGCTAATTTTGTAAACTAGATTTTAGAAATTTCTATATAAATGAGATTAAAAATATAATTATGGTTTTATTATATCACTATCATAATGAATTGTAGTTTAAGACATTAATTCATGCGAAATCATGTTTTGTGGTGGAATTGTGGTATTTTGCTTTAAAATGTTGAAAATTGTTCAAGGATGCAAACTAGAAATTTCAAATCAATACAAAATTGTGTAATAAAAATATAGTAGTGGTTTGTATAGTCTAGTAATGCTATTTAATGAGTTTTATGACCATTGGTTTCATTTAAATGTTAAGTTTTGATGAAAAACGGTAAACTGGCATTTTCGGGTTTTGCGAAATTGGACGGTTTGATAGATTTTCGGGTTTCGATGGATTTAATCATGTTTTATAGTATAAGTAATGTGTTTTAAAACTACAAGTTGTTTGATGATGTTATCTCGATCCATCGGAGTTTGTACGCCGATATCGAGCGGTATTTGGTTCTTTTGCGTGGACGGGACATAGGTTTTAACCTATGCTTGTTCCTTGTCTCGTTTGACTTTTGTATGTGATTCAGTTTACGATACTATTTATATGTTTGCGTTTAGGTACCCTTCAAGTGGACTGCGGGCGATGAAGAGAAGGATGGTGACACCGTCTTGGGCAGACATGGACTAGGTGAGTAGATGTATATCTACGGGGGGAAGTCGGGTGGATGGCGTTTAGCACCCCCGCAACATAGAATAGGAATAGTACTTATTGACATTAGGAAACCAGATGTGACCCTAGATTCTTAATGAGTAGGACCCTAGCAATGACCCTAGGCTGGACTAGACTGATTTAGGAAAAGCGTACCAGAGGATGAATACCTTGGAGGAGGTTCGTAGGTTTCAGATAGAAACACACACGCACATACTGAAACTCGACATGGTGTGTACGTATAAGTGTATATATATATAGAACTAGGTATAGGTATATATATATATATATATATATACAACACGTACATGGGATTCATTGATGTGATATGACATCTGAGATATGATGAAACAGTGTAACTGGGCTTGATGCCGTGAATCCTTGGCTATACAGTCGTATTAAGTGTTAGCGGATCATTAGAGAATGAGATAATGAACAGGTATATATAAATTATAATGGGTAGTGATGATATTGTGATACATAGGACTCTAAAATAGTACCCGGATTGTAACTTGTGATTGATCACGATTTGGGATATGTATGACTTGATTACGACATCATATATGTGTGACCTGATGTCGATATCATATAGATGTAACTTGATGACGATATGATATCAGTATGACTTAATCACAATTTGATACATATGACATGACATTTCTGAGGATAAACTAATTAAGCATTTTACGATGGCAATGATATATGTTTGATGTATGGGATTACAGTTTAGCACCTTGATCATGAGATGTTTTGATGATGACATTATACGAATGATGAGGCACTTAGGAGATACTTGACCCGTACCCCGATATTGGGATGACGTACGTTGGATTTTACCGTACGAGGCTTAGATATGATGATTGATCCACACTCTTGATTCGAGGAAGCCGTACTACGTACGTGACGCTATTGAGGCGGGATCGCCGACTATTAGAGATATTGATTCAGACCTTAGGAGCCTCTAGTTTCTTACTGACTAGTTTCTTAGGTTTAGTTCCTTAGGATGTTAGATGGACACTAGTTTAGGTTCGACTCACATAGTGGTAGTTGTACTCGTATTTCGCAGAGGAGTGGATAATGCACATCTGTATTTACATTCATACTGTAATCATCATGGTGCATGTTCTTACATATGTTGCTATAATCAGTATAAACCTTACCTGTTATGACACCAGCACCATTACCGATGATGCGCATATTCCACGCACACTTATTTGCCGGCTCACACACATCATCATCGGTAATTGCTATGTCACGTACACTTTAGATCAGATTATCTTTTATTGATAGAATCAGTTAACAACTAAACCGATATAATATTGTGATTACTCGCTGATGTTAACATAGACATGATATTTATTACGTAGACATTCATGCATTCATATTTTCATGTTATCACGCAGTATTATGGGCATATGCCGACACTTATCATATATTTACTCATGATTTTGAGATTTGGATTTCTGTGAGATTTCTGGATTTTTGGGGAAAACCGCAAAAATATATAAAAACTTCTCTCTCTCCTCCTCTCTTTTTAAACAAAGTTGCGGTTTTCTCGTGATGTATGTGTCGTCCACCATGAGATTTTATGTTTTCTGTTGGATTTCGAGACCCGATTCGAGGAGTGGATGAACCGTCTCGGGTACATGGTGGGCCCGGTATGGTACCCCGGGGCAAGAAGATCGAGTTGTAGACGATGAGCCGGGCAGGGGAAGGCTACCTACCGGTGATGTCTGGCGCGGCGGATATCCGGAGGATACCGACCGTTGTCGTGAGATTTGATTATGGGCCGATCCGGACTGACGGAGCCCGAGGTATTGAGACTATGAGACTTGAGATTTACATGTTTGTGTCGATGCTTGACACGGATTTTCATGGATTTCATTGTTCAGATTTCAGATTCTTATACACATTTTACTATGATAACAGCCAAAGATTTCTTATACAGATATACCTGGATTTCAGGATTGCTTATTTTACATTCATGGTGCATGCATATCCATTCATATAACATAGTACTATATGAGGCACTGACACGAGCACGGAGTATCTGCACTTACACGTAGTATTACCCTGCTATTACTAGAGGATTGAGATTTAGTAGTGTATTATTATGACCTAGGATAGCGTCGTGCATTCGATTTCTTTTTGTAGATGTCTTCTACTCACGAGTTGGCAACTCACCCCCGTTGTGCCAAATTTTATTACAGGTTCGATGTACAGGTTTCCCGGGCAGTTTGCTGGCACATCTTTTATTTCAGGGTGATTTGCACGGTAGGTTGGTTCACTTGTATCTGAACCACCATTGTATTTTATTCATTCATTTGTATCTAGTAAGCTCCATCAACCATACTTGTATTAATTGATAAGTTTATTGGACCGGTCTTTTATTTCGACCTTAGAGTCGCGCATGTATTATTCTGATCTGGTGACTTTGTTTTCTTTTTGAGTTTTGAGCCTCGCCCCTTGGCGTTGTATATTATTGTGCTTGTTGTGGTTGTTTCCGCCTATTGGCGTTGAGCTAGCTCCCGTTTGGGGATGCTTTTTATTGTTTATGTATATTATACTTGTTGTACCCGTTTGGGGGCCAGTTTTTACAGAGGAGACTCTGCCGAAATTTTTGGTAAAATTTGCTGATGTTTTTAGACTTGTTTTCTTTTTCTTCTTCTTCTTCTTTTATGGTTTAGATTTCTGGGCTTCGGCTTACTTAGGTTACGTGGCGCCTCTAGACGCTTCGTAATCTAAGTGCCGGTCACGTTCCGTACTTTCGGGTCGTGACAAAGTTGGTATCAGAGCGCTAGGTTTAACCCTGTATAAGTCTAGGTGACCCTTGGTTGATGGAGTAGGCGATTTAGGTAGAGTAACGTACCGTGGGTATGGTCCGCGGCATACTTACGATACGCTACTCTGCTTAAGGAGCCTTAGGATGTACATTTGTTTGCACCGTATTTCATTCGTTCCTTTGATCTATCTTCGTCGATGTCGGAGGGTGGTTCCTGTTACCACGGGGCGCACTGGCAGAGGGAGCTGCGGCTCGAATGCGATAACCATTAGAGTATTGGTTATTCTTGAGGATTGAAGCATTGCTTAGCGTGCGGACGAAGGGTATTCACATGCCGTCCGGATGAAGTTAAAGGGTTCGAACGATTATCAGAAAACCATTTTCCCAAGTTTAAGGTATTCGGAAGAACATGCAGGTATTTCGATGGACCCTCTAGCAGAATGAAACCCTAACTCGACATAATGACCACGAGAACGCCCTTGAACCTTAGGGTTTACGGTAGTTCCGCGGTGCCATTAGTGAGGCTTGGGTTTGCCCTTCTACGGCTGGATCATCGATGCTGGAGTATGTACCGGATATTTTTAAACTGTACTTGAGTGTTGAGCTCTCGGGGAATTATGGGATTTTGATGGATCGATCGAAAAGTTTAATGTAGTCCGGATATCAGGTGAAGGGATCGACTACGTGGGAGACTCTAGATATGAGTGTTGTCGTTGGTAGCGCAGTCTGCATAGCTACGAAGGGACGAGTTTGAAGCAGCCGACATCAGAGGAAAGATGCGCGCATTGACGATAGTGTTTACGATTGTGATCTAGTGATTTGAATTTCATATTTTCATTGATTGGATTTTTGTATTTTGAGGATTTTTGTTCTACGATTGGTATTTCATGTATGTACCTTCATTCTATTTGTGTTTCATATATCAGTTGTATTGATGTTGTTTAGTACACACCCAGTACACTTGATTTGGTTTTATATGATTTGAGATTTTTGATTTGATTTCGTGCATAGGGGTTACACATGATTTTGACATATGTTTCGACCTAGTTTTCATGCATTTTTGTACTGTGATTTTGATTTTGATATTCGATATATGTTTTCGTGCACCATGTGCACCTGATTAGGATTCTTGCGCATACTTGGCGCACTTGATGCGATTTGGTGCACACCAGATGCACTAAATCGGGGTTTTGTGCAGATTAGATGCACCTGATAGTGAGTCGTGCATGCCCGTTGCACTTGACAGATGTTTTTGGTGCACACCTGTTGCACTTAGTTTTGTTTTGTGGGTATTCATGGTATCTGTATTTGGTTTCGATTTCAGTGCGCACCGGACGCACATGACATTTTATTGATGTGATTGGGATTGATTTCAATTTGAGCAGTATGTTTTCATAATTATTACTATCTGATTTAGTAACCAGGCGGGACGTGTATGTTAAATAAAAGATATATATATATATATATCTAGTTTTTTTTTTTAAAACGTCCGCTACTTATGCCGTGACATGTGCATCACACGGCGATTTTAAAAAAGGGTTTTTTTTTTTTTTTGCATATTTCCTTATCCAGATATTTGAACGGTTTTACTGTGATGCACACTATATATAAGTTATAGATTGATGTATATTAAGATGGTTTTCATATTGGGTTTTGATATTTTATTCTCGCCATAACTCCGATGATTGCATTATGCTTGACAGAGTTGATTTTAGTTATGTATTGATGATTTCGGAGCCCCGACGATTTGAATGTTTTGCTAAACGTTTTAGTATTTGGAGGGGGAGTTTTAATTTAAATTCGGGGACCGAATTTCTAAAAGGGGGGAAGATTGTAACGTTTTAAAAATGATTAAATAAATAATTAAATGAATAAAAGTGTTTAAGTGAATTTTAGGATTTTCGGTAAAGTAAAATGTATTTTTCGTAAAACCCAACCGTGATTGTTTTTCATTATAATTTTAAAAATATCTATTTTAATTATGAAATTACTAGTAAATGGTGTTTATTTAGCCACTTATAAATTTTTAGTTTAATAAAATATTTTTCCTAAATTAATTATTTTAAATATTAACATAAGCTTTATTTTTACACTAAATTAGTGTAAATTATAAATTTAAATGGTTTTAATTTGTAAAAATGAACCATGGCATATTAGAAATTAGTGTGTATCATGCAAAATTTATTTACAAATTTTTCCTAATTTCTAGAGCTTTCTTGAGTTGCTATAGTAAATAAATAAATAAATAAATACATGAAAAGACTTTTAATGATGTTTCTCTTCTTGAAACTTCCACACACTTTGCACACACTCTTCTTTCTCTCACTCTCCTCACTTAGGCCGGCCACAACCCCACCATGGCTGCCCCCCCCCCCCATTTTCCACCTCTTTTTTATTCAAAAATGATCAAAAATACATCAAAAATTCCATTAAAATTCCACAAAATCCTATTTATTTCATACCCTTTATTCCTTACTCATTTTTACATGGATTTTGGAGATGGAAAGCATGCATTTTGGAGGCTCATTTCTAGTTTGGATTTCATATTTTGGGAGGTATAATTTCTTTCTTTTGATTTATTGTTTTAGATGTTCATTTAAGCTTAATTAGATTTAATGAATTAGTTCTATGTTCAATTTTAAAAATTCAAGTTAGGGTTTCTAAATTCAAGTTATGATTTTTGTTAATTATTTAGGGTTATAATAGTTAGTTTAACACTTTTGGATTTGGAAAATCTTGCATGATTGTTGAATTGTAAATTTTTCATTGAAAATGGTTTAAATTAGGAAATTTTGCTAACTAGGTTTCTATAAAACCTAATTATTGGTGAAATAAATCTCAATTAATATTGGTAATACTAGATTTTGGTCTTAATAAGAGTATTAACTTGTTGGTGGAAAGAAAAACCTAGTTTGATTGCTAGTTTCTATGGATAATTGATAATTGTGATAAAAATTGCTAATTTTGTAAACTAGATTTTAGAAATTTCTATATAAATGAGATTAAAAATATAATTATGGTTTTATTATATCACTATCATCATGAATTGTAGTTTAAGACATTAATTCATGCGAAATCATGTTTTGTGGTGGAATTGTGGTATTTTGCTTTAAAATGTTGAAAATTGTTAAAGGATGCAAACTAGAAATTTCAAATCAATACAAAATTGTGTAATAAAAATATAGTAGTGGTTTGTATAGTCTAGTAATGCTATTTAATGAGTTTTATGACCATTGGTTTCATTTAAATGTTAGGTTTTGATGAAAAACGGTAAACTGGCATTTTCGGGTTTTGCGAAATTGGACGGTTTGATAGATTTTCGGGTTTCGATGGGTTTAATCATGTTTTATAGTATAAGTAATGTGTTTTAAAAATAAAAGTTGTTTGATGATGTTATCTCGATCCATCGGAGTTTGTACGCCGATATCGAGCGGTATTTGGTTCTTTTGCGTGGACGGGACATAGGTTTTAACCTATGCTTGTTCCTTGTCTCGTTTGACTTTTGTATGTGATTCAGTTTACGATACTATTTATATGTTTGCATTTAGGTACCCTTCAAGTGGACTGCGGGCGATGAAGAGAAGGATGGTGACACCGTCTTGGGCAGACATGGACCAGGTGAGTAGATGTATATCTACGGGGGGAAGTCGGGTGGATGGCGTTTAGCACCCCCGCAACATAGAATAGGAATAGTACTTATTGACATTAGGAAACCAGATGTGACCCTAGATTCTTAATGAGTAGGACCCTAGCAATGACCCTAGGCTGGACTAGACTGATTTAGGAAAAGCATACCAGAGGATGAATACCTTGGAGGAAGTTCGTAGGTTTCAGATAGAAACACACACGCACATACTGAAACTCGACATGGTGTGTACGTATAAGTGTATATATATATAGAACTTGGTATAGGTATATATATATATATATATATATATATATATATACAACACGTACATGGGATTCATTGATGTGATATGACATCTGAGATATGATGAAACAGTGTAACTGGGCTTGATGCCGTGAATCCTTGGCTATACAGTCGTATTAAGTGTTAGCGGATCATTAGAGAATGAGATAATGAACAGGTATATATAAATTATAATGGGTAGTGATGATATTGTGATACATAGGACTCTAAAATAGTACCCGGATTGTAACTTGTGATTGATCACGATTTGGGATATGTATGACTTGATTACGACATCATATATGTGTGACCTGATGTCGATATCATATAGATGTAACTTGATGACGATATGATATCAGTATGACTTAATCACAATTTGATACATATGACATGACATTTCTGAGGATAAACTAATTAAGCATTTTACGATGGCAATGATATATGTTTGATGTATGGGATTACAGTTTAGCACCTTGATCATGAGATGTTTTGATGATGACATTATACGAATGATGAGGCACTTAGGAGATACTTGACCCGTACCCCGATATTGGGATGCCGTACGATGGATTTTACCGTACGAGGCTTAGATATGATGATTGATCCGCACTCTTGATTCGAGGAAGCCGTACTACGTACGTGACGCTATTGAGGCGGGATCGCCGACTATTAGAGATATTGATTCAGACCTTAGGTAGCCTCTAGTTTCTTACTGACTAGTTTCTTAGGTTTAGTTCCTTAGGATGTTAGATGGACACTAGTTTAGGTTCGACTCACATAGTGGTAGTTGTACTCGGATTTCGCAGAGGAGTGGATAATGCACATCTGTATTTACATTCATACTGTAATCATCATGGTGCATGTTCGTACATATGTTGCTATAATCAGTATAAACCTTACCTGTTATGACAGCAGCACCATTACCGATGATGCGCATATTCCACGCACACTTATTTGCCGGCTCACACACATCATCATCGGTAATTGCTATGTCACGTACACTTTAGATCAGATTATCTTTTATTGATAGAATCAGTTAACAACTAAACCGATATAATATTGTGATTACTCGCTGATGTTAACATAGACATGATATTTATTACGTAGACATTCATGCATTCATATTTTCATGTTATCACGCAGTATTATGGGCATATGCCGACACTTATCATATATTTACTCATGATTTTGAGATTTGGATTTCTGTGAGATTTCTGGATTTTTGGGGAAAACCGCAAAAATATATAAAAACTTCTCTCTCTCCTCCTCTCTTTTTAAACAAAGTTGCGGTTTTCTCGTGATGTATGTGTCGTCCACCATGAGATTTTATGTTTTCTGTTGGATTTCGAGACCCGATTCGAGGAGTGGATGAACCGTCTCGGGTACATGGTGGGCCCGGTATGGTACCCCGGGGCAAGAAGATCGAGTTGTAGACGATGAGCCTGGCAGGGGAAGGCTACCTACCGGTGATGTCTGGCACAGCGGATATCCGGAGGATACCGACCGTTGTCGTGAGATTTGATTATGGGCCGATCCGGACTGACGGAGCCCGAGGTATTGAGACTATGAGACTTGAGATTTACATGTTTGTGTCGATGCTTGACACGGATTTTCATGGATTTCATTGTTGAGATTTCAGATTCTTATACACATTTTACTATGATAACAGCCAAAGATTTCTTATACAGATATACCTGGATTTCAGGATTGCTTATTTTACATTCATGGTGCATGCATATCCATTCATATAACATAGTACTATATGAGGCACTGACACGAGCACGGAGTATCTGCACTTACACGTAGTATTACCCTGCTATTACTAGAGGATTGAGATTTAGTAGTGTATTATTATGACCTAGGATAGCGTCGTGCATTCGATTTCTTTTTGTAGATGTCTTCTACTCACGAGTTGGCAACTCACCCCCGTTGTGCCAAATTTTATTACAGGTTCGATGTACAGGTTTCCCGGGCAGTTTGCTGGAACATCTTTTATTTCAGGGTGATTTGCACGGTAGGTTGGTTCACTTGTATCTGAACCACCATTGTATTTTATTCATTCATTTGTATCTAGTAAGCTCCATCAACCATACTTGTATTAATTGATAAGTTTATTGGACCGGTCTTTTATTTCGACCTTAGAGTCGCGCATGTATTATTCTGATCTGGTGACTTTGTTTTCTTTTTGAGTTTTGAGCCTCGCCCCTTGGCGTTGTATATTATTGTGCTTGTTGTGGTTGTTTCCGCCTATTGGCGTTGAGCTAGCTCCCGTATGGGGTTGCTTTTTATTGTTTATGTATATTATACTTGTTGTACCCGTTTGGGGGCCAGTTTTTACAGAGGAGACTCTGCCGAAATTTTTGGTAAAATTTGCTGATGTTTTTAGACTTGTTTTCTTTTTCTTCTTCTTCTTCTTTTATGGTTTAGATTTCTGGGCTTCGGCTTACTTAGGTTACGTGGCGCCTCTAGACGCTTCGTAATCTAAGTGCCGGTCACGTTCCGTACTTTCGGGTCGTGACACCGCTCAAGTGTTGAGCTATTTAGGAAATTATGGGTATTTGATTATCTGTTCGGAAAGTTTAATACTGTCTATTTATCTGGAATGTGATACAATATGTGGAATTCATATAGTTAGGCATGAAATGCGAAGTATGTGATATTTCGGATTTACGATGTCTAAAGTGATTGTAGATTCCAAATATTGTAGTTTTACACTTTCTTTTCTGTGACCGTAAGTGTAATATGTGATATCGTCGGTTTCGTTGCTATATGTCAACGACAATTAGGATGCGCATATTTACTTACGTTGATGATATGTGATATTATGTGTTACTGTGATATGTTATATTGGATCGTCGCGTTCAGAATAGCCGGGGGTTTTATGTAAGATGAGGGTTTTTATTTTCATTCATGTAAAATTCATTTGTAATGTAATATTCTTTTTTGGGGCACTTCCAGGTTGAGGTTGATGTCACCAGTGTATATTATTTACTTTTCCGCATTAGGTAGACCCAAGGAGGGGAGCACAAGTAACCGGGTTGTAGGGTCCAGTGGGAGGCCATTTCGAGGAGTCGAGACCGGGTCTCCTAACCCTAGAATTGGCAGTGTTACATGCCGCTCTCGTAGGGGTCTTGGGTTGTGGGTTTGGCTATTCGTCGCGACCGTGGAATCCGTGTTTTATACAGGCTCGTATTGAAAACACGGACGTCCTAATATATCCAATATTTCATATATGTTCTTCTGTTGCAATGTTCTGTGATGAGATCATATTACTGCCTGAGACGAATGCTTATACTATATATATATGCTGATATATAAATATTACTGCTTTCGTTTCTTCTGTGATGCTTAGGAAGCATAAGCTGATGGGATTTTATTAATGAGATTAATAAAAGGAAAAGAAACCTAAAGATATTGTAGAATCAAATCTTTATAAAAAGGGTAGCTACAGTTTTGCTTTGCACAGCGGTATATATGATATGCCCTGCACCTTATTCGATGAGGAAAGAGCCGAGATCCCTTCACCGGGAGTGACCTCTTTAGCGAAACTGGCAGATGCTACAAACTCGCGGTTTAGTTTTGACAGCTTATATAGTTCTTGCTTTGCACAGCGGTATATATGATATATCCTGCACCTTATTCGATGGGGAAAGAGCCGAGATCCCTTCACCGGGAGTGACCTCTTTAGCGAAACTAGAAGCCTCAAAAACACTCCTTTTCAAAATCACTCGATTCTACGACGATATCAAGTTCATTATGCTCAGGGTTTTCTGAAAAACCTGCGTAGCCCTCCGTCATTTCAGATAAGGACTATTTAGTATTCGTGCTGCGTTTGTTGGCCTTTGTCAAGGCGTAGTGTGCGGTAGCTAACTGGTACTTATCTGTTTAAACATATGATATGATTGGATTAGGGTATTCGTATGACCTTGTTGGCCTTTGTCAAGGGTCGTGCGGGTGGGTTTAATTCAATCAAGAAATGACGGGTTGAACTTGACTAGCTTCCTATAGTTTGTTGGCCTTTGTCAAGGTCATAGGAGGTTAGGGGCAAAATATTATCGGGAATTTCAAGTGTTGGAATTTGCAATGAGATTACATACCTTCTATGAGATAGTTGGATCCCGATACCCACTGCGAGTAAGAGTTACTCCTGAGAGAGTTTTACACAGAACAATTAGCCGATCAAGTAGGTGTCTAGAAAAGTGTTAACGGGGTTACGCCTCTGGAAAAACGAGGTTTACTTTAATTAGGTCCGTGCGAAAGCACGGGGAACCTCCCTCAAAATACCGACACTGATTTGGCTGAAAGATTGACGAAATTGTAAGGTGTAATTAATCCCGGCTAATCTTACCTTTTAGGGTTTGAAGGTAGATTTGATAAAAACAGTGGGAGAAATCCTGATTAGATAAGATAATAACCAATCTAATCTTGCAAGAGCATACGCTAAAGTGTTTTTCTTCTCTCTCTCTCCAGGTAGCGACCATGTCAGGCCATAATCAAGATAATAATATGGATGTATTGACTGAACCTGATTATTATACTGAGCAAGGGAACGTTGGACCCGTTTTTTCTTATAAGAGTTATAAGACTGAACAGGAAACAGGAGAATATCTGGATTCTCAAGCCGCCCAAAAGAACATGCATGTTGATGCATCTTCTTCGGGTGTGTTAGTTATTGAGAACTGTTTCTCAGTTCACCCTATGTCCTGGGTATTAGATACCGGATCAGGATCCCATATATGTAAATTGTTACATGGGCTACGTAAAGGTAGAGAACTGGGAAAAGGTGATCATTCCGTTCAAGTAGGGAACGGTACAAGTATTGTAGCCAAAGCAGTTGGGTTGTATTGCCGAGTCGTAATACACTGATTCTAAATGAGTGCTATTATATACCGAACATGATGTGCAATATTATATCTGTTTCTTTATTAAGTAAAGAAGGATATAATTTTGTAGTAAAGGATAATGTTATGAACATATTCCTAGATCAAAAGTTGATTGCATCAGACTCGTTACATAATAGCATATTCATTCTAAATCAGAATACAGTCCTCAATATACAAAACACACACAAGAGGAAAAGTTCAGATATGAACGAATCCTACTTGTGGCATTGTAGACTTGGTCATATCAATGCGACACGACTGCCTAAGTTACATAAGGATGGTTATTTGAATCCGTTCGAATTATCATCTTATGATACTTGCCATTCATGTCTCGAAGGAAAAATGACCAAAGCTCCATTTAGTGGACACGGAGAAAGAGTTACTGAACTCTTAGGACTAATACATAGTGATGTATGTGGTCCTATGTCTACGCATGCCAGGAACGGTTCTTCCTTCTTCATTACATTCACTGATGATCTCTCAAGATTCGGATATGTGTTCCTGATGAAACATAAGTCTGAAGCTTTTGAGAAATTCAGAGAATATAAGCACGAAGTAGAGAATCAAACGGGCAAAAGTATTAAGATTCTTCGATCTGATCGAGGAGGTGAATACTTAAGTAGTGAGTTCCTAGATTATCTAAAAGAGAATGGGATTCTCTCTCAGCTTACTCCTCCTTATACACCACAGCACAACGGTGTATCTGAGCGGAGGAATCGCACCCTATTAGATATGGTGCGCTCGATGATGAGTACAGCTGAGTTACCTATTTCCTTCTGGGGGTATGCACTGGAAACAGCAGCATACCTATTGAATCTAGTTCCAACTAAATCTGTACTTACCACACCATATGAGATATGGAGTGGGAAGAGACCATGTCTTAAACGAGTTAAGATATAGGGTTGTCTGGACTATGTCAAAAGGCAAAATCCAGACAAACTCGAGGCACGGTCAGTTCTGTGTAAGTTTGTGGGATATCCCAAACATTCACATGGATATCTTTTCTACCATCGCGAGGAACAAAAGGTGTTTGTTTCTCGACATGCCACCTTCTTAGAAAAGGAATTTCTTACAAAAGAAATTAGTGGCGAAGAGGTAGAACTGGAAGAAATTCCAGCTGCACAAACTCAAACTGTGACTGAAGATTTAGTAGAACCAGAGGATTCAGTAGTACCCGACGAACCCCAGCCTCTCCGCCGATCTAGTAGGGTTTCTCGTCCACCTGAGAGATACTACGGTTTTCTCATTGATGGTAGAAGCGAGGATTGCATCATATCAGATGATGACCCGACTAGTTTCGAGCAGGCCATCACGAGTGGTGACTCTGTGAAATGGCTGGATGCAATGCGATCTGATATGGAATCCATATACACCAATAAAGTATGGATTTTGGAAAATGCTCCTTAAGGGGTAAAACCAATTGGGAGCAAGTGGATCTTTAAAAAGAAATTTGGTGTAGATGGAAAAGTTGAGACTTTCAAAGCTAGACTTATAGCAAAGGGTTTTCGTCAACGACCAGGTGTGGATTATGACGAAACCTTTTCTCCAGTGGCTATGCTTAAGTCCATCCGGATCTTACTTGCCATTGCTGCATACCATGACTACGAAATCTGGCAAATGGATGTTAAGACCGCCTTTCTAAACGATGATTTAGAAGAGAGCGTGTACATGACTCAGCCAGAGGGATTTGTAGATAGTGGGAGCAGCGGAAAGGTGTGCAAGCTTCTTAAATCCATTTATGGGTTAAAGCAAGCATCGCGGAGTTGGAACATCTGTTTTGATGTTGTAGTCAAAGAGTTTGACTTCATCAAAAATATAGATGAACCTTGTATCTATAAGAAGGTAGCAGAGGGTAAGGTTGTCTTCCTCGTATTGTACGTGGATGACATACTCTTGATAGGAAATGATATTCCTATACTGCAATCAGTCAAGCTCTTCTTATCACAGAGATTCTCAATGAAAGATCTAGGTGATGCCTCCTGCATATTGGGAATCATGATCTATAGAGATAGATCTAAACGGATACTGGGATTGTCCCAATCCAAGTACATTGACACCATACTAAAGAGGTTTAGTATGGAAGAATCCAAGCCTGGGAATCAACCCACGATCTCTGGACTCACTCTCTCCAAAGAGATGTCTCCCAAGACTGATTTGGAGAGAGCTCGCATGCAAGGGATACCCTATGCTTCGGCAGTAGGCTCTATCATGTATGTGATGCTATGTACCAGACCCGATGTAGCATACTCACTAAGTGTAGTGAGTCGGTATCAAGCAGATCCGGGAGAGAGTCACTGGACAGCTGTGAAGAACATTCTCAAGTACTTACGAAGGACTAAGGAGATGTTCTTGGTGTATGGTAACGGAGAACTCCAGGTGGAGTCCTTTACCGATTCCAGCTTCCAAAGTGATAAGGACGACTCTAAGTCGCATTCGGGTTTTGTCTTTACCCTCAATGGAGGGGCGGTATGTTGGAAGAGTTCCAAACAGGATACCGTTGCAGACTCGACGATGGAGGCTGAATACATCGCTGCCAACGATGCTGCCAAGGAGGCTGTCTGGATAAAGAAGTTCATTAGTGAACTTGGTGTGGTTCCATCCATTGAGCATCCAATACCTCTGTATTACGATAACAATGGAGTTGTGGCTTTGGCCAAGGAACCCAGATCCCATCAGAAGTCCAGACATATTCTGAGGCGATATCACCTGATCAGGGAGATAGTTGATCGCCGGGAGATCGAGGTCAGGAGAGTAGATACGAAGGACAACACTGCGGATCCATTCACGAAGGCTATTCCCCAGATACAGTTTGAGAGATTATTCGGGATGCTAGGTATGAGATACTACAGAAGCTGGCCTTAGTGCAAGTGGGAGATTGTTAGTTATGTATATGCCCTAGAGGCCATTGTTGTACATATGATGTATATTATAATGGATGCTTGGATATATATAGAGATGAATTTCTTGCTCGTCATGATAGTATGCTATTTGGTTTCACTTTATCTTAACATGTTGACTTGTATTGGTTTACTATCTTACTCTCACATGTTGATAAAGCCCTTAGGATCTGTACTCGACTACTGGGACTGTGATGAGATCATACTAGTGGGGCCACAGTAGTCGATGAGTACATCCTATAACTGTTCCTAGTCGAGGGTATATCGGGACAGGGCATCGATACACCAGAGTAGACTAGCGTATACGCATCTTGACCCATATGATGGGCGATGGATGATCCCATATCCATCGGTGTTTGACATCAGAGATGGTGTACGGGTGCTCAGTGGAGACTGGGTACACTGGACGGACTCGCCGAGAACTCCCAGATGGTGATATACCACACGTCAGATGGCAGTTCTCCGGTGACACTGGTACAGGGTAGACCCGAGATCGTCATAGTGTCTTGTGTGATTCCCACTGTGCTTTGATTTCCACCTTACCACGTCCAAGAGGGCGTGCAAAACGATGGCCTTTGGGTACAGTCCCGGATCACATGGAGGCAATGAGCGATAGGAGGGGATTCGTCTCTCCCGGTATAGGGAGTTGATGTTGTGCTGTGTTCGATTGGCTATAACTGGAAGTCCCTGGCCAGGGCTGATATAGAGATTTACTGGTAAGTGTTACTAGTAGTTTCTTGACCCGTTATGAGCCACACATCGACACGACTTATCGGTTACTGGGGTCTGACGTTTACCACCCCTAGACTTGATATGCGACATATCAGACGAACAGACCGGACTGTACGGGAGTGTTACTGATTGGATTCACAAGAGAACGCACAGGCTAGCTTGTTGATCTTCTGATCGCTCAATACCTGGGTGGCTGTTACGTTTAGCTGACCGCTTGCAGCTTGTGGGTGTTTGATATGATCATCACCTGCTACCGGCGTATTGACGATTCTTTAGAGTCCTACACAGAGGATTCTTGGCTCAGGCGAAACGGAGTAGAGGCACATATGTGATATATGCAGGACCGAGGATAATGCGATATGAGATACCGTATTATATTCTCGCGATATTTAGATATGAACCTGGACATCGGATCAAGTGTTGATTCGATGAATCGGTACATGATATATTAGTCGGTAATATTCGATATAGCCGGATCATCGAATCAAGTGTTGATTCGATGATTTAATGTATAATAATATATATGATATATTGTATTACATTATCTAATATTGGCTCGCTTTATTATTTCATTTTCTCACTGGATGATACATTGATATATATGCGATATATGTTAATTGTATTATTTTCTTTTGTTGCAAATATATAATATATATGTGATATATATTATTGTGACATGATATGATTTATTATCAAACATGTTTAAGGATGATTAAAAGGGATTAGGGTTTGATTAGGGTTAGCTTCTTCTTGCACCTTCTAGAAGCTTTGTTTTTGTCATGCTTAAGATATTATGGTTGATATTTTTCCATGACTCATTTCTAACCTAACCAAACCCTAACTCTAGTTTATTCTCTACAAACTCTTAGCCACTCATCCTTGACTATGGTTCAATAATGAATCATATACATTTCTTTTCTATTCATCACAAAAGGAATTATCATTTCCATTATCATCTTCTTCTCTCTTGATTTTGAGCTCACTAGAAATTCCATTTGTGATGATAAATTGTGAGAAAGTGAATTATAAAGAAAGCATAAATGCTACTCCCTCATCCTCATCTCATCTAGCCCATGAGATTAGGGTGTTCATCTCTTTAGAGTGAAAAAGCTTGGGTTATTGCAACTTCGACGTAGATCATCGGAGATTCGGAACACTACAAGCTAGCATGGATCGTTCGAGTCGTGGAGCCTCTCTTGTGTCCGGGAGATCGAGGATCGCGGCGAAGGGACTTCTACTCGGAGCTTATTAAGCGAAGGAGCGGACTACAAAGGTTGTAATCCCTCACACTTAGATAAAAAGATGTTATCTTGCATGCTTAACCCTAATAATCTAGCAAAGATCCCGGCTTTGGGTTGTTCGGCACGTCTAAATTTTTATCCGGGCATGTTTGATGCCTAATGAACCTTCACAAGAGTGCCTAGGAACCCTATAGATACCGCACCGGGCCCACCATGTATCCGAAACGGTTCATCCGCCTCCTCGAATCGGGTCTCGAAATCCATCGGCAAACTCATGGTGGATGACTCATACATCATGGGAAAACCGCACTTTTTATTTAAAAAGAGAGAAAGCAGTTTATATAAGTTTTGCGGTTTTTCCCCCAAATCCAGAAAACATCATGGAAATCCGAATCTAAATCATCAATAGTGTGTAAAGCCATGAATATAAGCATGAGAATCCATGAATGCGGCATAAAATGAGTAATAGTATGCATGAAGTGACAGGTAATAACTACGATGTCAAGCATATAAGACAAGTACACTAATATCATGTCAAACTGCTAGCTAACAAGCTAAATCAAGCAATAATATTCTCTAAGCGTACGTGACATGGCAATTACCGATGAAGATGTGTGTGCGCCGGCAAATAAGTGTAAGTGGTACATACGCATCATCGGTAATGGTGCTGGTGTCCTAACAGCAGAATATCAATAATGAAATATGAATCACAACAGTATGCGATGCGGAGCAATAATAATAATATGCGGGAGCTAAATACTAAACTCCATGGTAGCTAGACTGTATCTAATGTCATAAAAGTCATACAGCTACACCGCCTATAAGGCTGATCTAATAGGCTAACTGCAGGTAAGGGAAACCGCCTAACCTCTGAGTCGATACATATATAAACATTTATAGTCGGTGATCCCGTCTCGATAATATCACATCCGATACCATATCTCTATAATCAGTTATTCCCAAATCAAGAGTGCGGATCAAAACATCAAATTATAGCTCGTACGTAAATCCGTCGTACGGCATCCCCAAATCTGGGTACGGGTCAATATCACATTCCTCATATCATTCATCTGGTATTCTTGATTGGTAGAGTTTTTGCGTGCTTAGTTAATTACCGCAATCAAGACGGTTTCATTTGTAGCTAGCCGGTTGAGTACGGGTCGTCCGCAGGGAGATGGGAATCTTTTTCTAAGTGCTTTAACGAGTTAAGTCCAAATGTCCAGGTTTGTTTTCAGATTAACTATGTGCTAAAATGATATATAAAGAGAGCTTGTTAGGGTTAGGATTAGGTTAGTTTGAGTTAGGAGTCGCTCACTTCTTTCGTTGCCACTCTTAATATCGGTGTTACGGTAATCAGCAACAACGGGGATTAGCACGACTAGGAAGGAACTTGCGAGTATAAGCTAGGCTTTCCAACGCTTAAGTTCTTCCTTTTGGTGCTTGTCCGTCCGTTCTTGGCTCTTAGCCTTAACCTCCGGTTAATTCAACCACAACCGGTCTCACTAAGGAATCACTGCTATCATGTAGGATAGGGTGCCGTAGGGAGCGGATTGTGGTTCAATTAACGGGAGTCCGAATTAAGATGTTGGGCAAGAAAAGAGTGAGAGAGATTTCCTTCTCTCAAACTTTCTTTATCCTACCCTAACAAGTGAGAAAACTACTCACCCATTACAAGAAAAAGGAAAATAAAACAAAGGAGGAAGATAGAAAGAAAGAGGTTAGACGATTACAACTAGCTATGTGAGACCTCACTTTGGCAAGGATCAAGCTTAAGCATCATTGTTGTTTAAGGATAAAGAAAAAGAGAACAAGAAACAAAAAAACAACAAATAACAACAACTAGATTAGCAAATGAAAAATACAAGCAATTATAATTAACAATAAGACAAGCATGATAACAAAAAGAACTCTTTATTCATCACTTCACTCACAAAAGCTCACTACAAGGTTTTAATGGAGAAGAGATGAGAAGAGGAAGAAGAAGAACAACATGTATTCTAAAATCTAAACACAAGAATAAGCACACTTGGCTTTGGCAAGTTCTGGACTATTTATAGGCAGGAAACAGAGAACCTAGGGCAACTTTCAGGACCCATATGCAATGACCAAATTACCCCCAGAAAATTTCCATCTGTCGACTTAGTCAGGCCGCGGTTCCGCAGCCTAAGCGTGCTTATGCCGCGGAACCGCGGCCATTTTGGTGACTTAGGTCATGAAATTTGGTGGTATTTCCTGGTTTTTAGTACTCTTCAGTGTGGTATATGTTGTTTCTCAGAATCTCTTCACAGTATTTCCAGAATTTCAGCAGAACAAAAGGTGATGTAATATGGATGTTTTGTCATGATTTTTCTTGAGCTCCGCGTAGATATGTTGGATCTTATGTTGACATTGAGGTTTGTGCATGAAAATGATATTGATTTGCCATTTTGTCCCTTAAACTGGTGTGCGGCAACATACGGATAGAGAGCAGAGACCCGTGTTTTATCTGTGGTCGGTAGTAATCCGGAATTTGTCGTGCTTTTCCATGAATTTCACTGTTTAGAGCTGAGAACCTGTATCCTGCAATTAACTAGCAAACACGGCTCAAGAGTACCTACTGATAAGCAATGTGATAAAAATTGGGCGGTATAAAAATGCAAAAATCTGATATGAACAAATACCCCTAAACTTATCATTTGCTCGTCCCGAGCAAAGCCAATTTATTCACAAAAATTCCTAACCTCACTTTCGCAGGGAACGCGATTGCATTGAGCATGTACAACAAGCCGTTAAACCTCTAGGTGTCCCTAGTAGGAGGAGTGTTGTCTCCTGAGGGTTTTCAGCGGATACTACCCACAAAATCCGGTCAAGCTAGTTTTGCAAAATAATTATGATTCAAACCCTAAAGTTTTGTTTCAGAAAATAACAATTCTATTATCCTAAGTCTAGACTATCGAACATTTATTTTTCACACCTCGCTTCTTATTTAACTTAAGATTTTATATGTCTTTACGTATAGTGCAAATAGTGTCGTTAAGTTCCAGAAGGATCGATTAAAGTCATCATGTCACACAATAAAGCCCAGATAAAAATTTTAAAAGGATCACATAAGTTTTATAAAGAGTTAAGCATTTTTCAAGTTTCGTTTTCCAGTAAGGTTTCAACTTCATAATTTCTATCTTCCTTAACAGGAAATTAGGTCTTATTTTTCACTATACCTTTTTCTTGTTTTCATTTCATACACACCTCTGTGTACGTGCAATAGTCTTTATCATAGAATAAAACCTTCATATCTCCGCTAGAAATATTTTTTTTATAAAAACCTGTCTTTTGTCAAGATTATTCTCACACAAAGAATCATTAGGAATTTTAACTCGGAGAGAACACTTGCTTGACTTTGTTTTAATCTGGACTTTCTAGGCTTCTTAACGAGCTTTGGGCCAATGCACCCAAACCAGTTGGCTTTAGGGCATTAGGTGTAGAGACACCCCAGCGGACTTAATTACTCAAGTTACCTAGGCCCAAAAACAAAAGACAATTTAGTGTGAAAATCATGATGATTCAATGCGAACGGAGATATAACCGGCAGTTCAATTATTATTTTTTTGGATAAAAGACGTGTTTAGTGGGTTCGGTGTGTAATCATTCCAATCAAGTTCCAGATGGGTTATTTTTCAGACTTAGTTCCAATTAAGGCATCAATAGCATTCCTTCATATTCACTTCACTTCATAAACTATTCTTGATATTACTTATTTCAGAACAAACCTATTTGATCCTCAGAAAATCATTTATCCATTTAAAAGTTTTTAGACATAAAAGACTTATCATCTAATTTCCAAAACCCACGATACGTGTAGTGTGATGTAAAGACGTATATCAGCTATAGTTAACTTCAAAGGAGAGTTATCTTTCAGGTTTTCAAAATCTAAAAATAAGATTTAGTTATTCTTATCTTATCAAACAAAACCGTCAAAATGTTGAATCTGAGTTCTCCCACTAGCTAACTTGACAAAAAGGTTTTTATGTTGTTAGAAAATTTTCTGTTTTTTATGGATTTTATGGATTTTAATATGCAGATGCAAAATATACATATGAATGCGAAGGTTAGAAATGCGTACCGAGCGTACCCCCAAACTTAAACTGGACAGTGTCCTCACTGTCATTGCATGAAGAGATCATTGAAGGGTCAAAATTGTCGGTTAGATATACACATTTTTTTGTTTTAGTTTTTAAAGGAGAGAAGAATAGTAAAAATGGAAAAGAATATCCACAAATATATACAAAAAGGTATATACATACCCCCAAACTTATTTGGAACAGTGTCCACTGTTCTTGGCTGGATAACCGAAGTTTGGTGGTAGGCAGAGGAAGATTATGCAGGGTAAACCGGCTCATGTAAGACCAGGAGCTCCTCTGTTGGTTCAGCGCTAAGGTACGGTTTAAGTCGGTGTCCGTTTACTTTGAAAAATGAACCGTCCTTTGGATTCTCCAAATCCACAGCACCCTGCGGATACACATTCCGCACAAAGTATGGCCCTTTCCAGCGAGATCTGAGCTTACCTGGATGGAAATGTAGCCGGGTGTCGTAAAGCAGTACCTGTTGACCAGGTACGAAAGTTTTGCGCAAAAGGTGTTTATCGTGAAACACCTTCGTTCGGTTCTTAACGACAACCGCGTTTTCGTAAGCCTCATCCCTAAGCTCGCTCAATTCGTTCAACTGCAGCTTCCGATGGCTGCCCGCATCTTCGAGAGACAAATTCAGCTCCTTTATCGCCCAAAATGCGCGATGCTCTATTTCCACAGGGAGGTGGCAAGCCTTTCCGTACACAAGCCAATAGGGAGACATGCCAAGATCGGTCTTATAAGCAGTTCAAAATGCCCAAAGGGCATCAGTGAGTTTCAACAACCAATCCTTACGGTTCTTGGAAACCGTCTTCTCCAGTATCTGCTTGATTTGCCCATTTGAAACTTCGGCTTGCCCACAGGTTTGGGGATGGTAGGGCGTAGATAGCTTATGATTAATGGAATATTTCCACATCAAGGCCTCGAAAGTCTTATTGCAGAAATGAGTTCCATTGTCGCTAATGATAGCTCGGGGGTGCCCAAACCGGGAGAAAATGTTTTCTTTAAGAAACCTTGTTGTCGTTAGTCCGGCTGGGCACAGCCTCGACCCACCTAGAGACGTAATCAACAGCGAGTAGGATGTACAAGTTCCCGAAAGAGCTAGGAAACGGCCCCATGAAATCTATCCCCCAAACGTCGAAAATCTCCACAACCAAGATTGGTTGGAGCGGCATCTCGTTCCTCCGGGATATCCGGCCCAAGTGTTGGCACCAGGAGCAAGTCTCGCAATAGTCATGAGCATCTTTGAAGAGTTGTGGCCAGTAGAAACCACATTGCAAGATCTTCTCAGCTGTCTTTCTGGGGCCAAAATGCCCGCCACATGCTTGATCGAGGCAAAATGACAGCACACTCTTGAATTCATCGTCAGGGACACACCGACGAATAATCTGGTCGGGACAGTACTTGAACAGATAGGGTTCGTCCCAGTAAAAGTGTTTTACTTGGGATAAGAATCGAAGTCTGTCCTGACTTGACCATTCAGATGGTAGTAACCCTGTGGCCAAATAGTTCACAATATCTGCGAATCAGGGTTCGCGAGATACTGTCAAGAGTTGTTAATCCGGAAAAACGTCAAGGTCAAACTCTTGAAGCAAGAGGATCCAACGTATTAGCCAAGATTTTGCATCTTTCTTCGCAAAAAGATAGCGCAAAGCAGAATGGTCTGTGTAGACAATGACTGGAGATCCGATGAGGTAGGGCCTGAACTTTTCTAAAGCAAATACAACAGCCAAGAATTCCTTCTCAGTTGTTGTATAATTAAGTTGGGCGCCGTTCAGGGTTCGGCTAGCATAATAGATTACGTGCGGCATCTTTTTGATGTGTTGTCCAAGGACAACACTAATGGCAAAGTCGGATGCATCGCACATAATCTCAAATGGGTGCGTCCAGTCAGGTGAAGAAAGAATGGGAGCAGAAGTGGGTGAGCTTTTTAATGACTCGAACGCAGTCACACAGCTCGAGTTGAAGTCGAATGGCGTGTCCTTGGCCAGCAAAAGAATCAAGGACCTAGCAATCTTGCTAAAGTCCTTGATGAACCGTCTATAAAAACCGGCATGGCCAAGGAAGGCTCGGATGTCTCTGACGCATCTGGGAGGAGGGAGATTTGAAATGACCTCAATCTTCGCTTTGTCAACCTCTATTCCACTTTGCGAAATGATATGTCCTAAGACAATACCTTCGCGCACCATGAAGTGGCACTTCTCCCAATTCAAAGTGAGGTTCTTTGTCACGTCCTGAAAGTACGGAATATGACCGGCACTTAAACTACGAACGTCTCGAGGCGTACGTAATCAAAGTAAGCCGAAAACCCAGAAACCCAAACCAAGAAAAGTAGTAGAGTGAAGGAAAACCAATTTAAAACAAGTAGTTTTAATAGCATAAGCCGAATTATGCGGTTTTAAAAAAAACATCAAATATTTCCCGAAAATTTCGGCAGAGTCTCCTTTGTAAAAACTGGCCCCCAAACAAGATACAACATGAATAGTATACGAAATCAATAAAAAGGCATCCCTAAGCGGGAGCTAGCTCTTCGTCAATCGACGGTCACAACCACACAAGCAATATAATATACAACGCCAACGGCGAGGATCAAAATTCAAAAGGAAACTCAAAACCAAAGAAAACCACAGAAATATAACGCGCGACTCTAAGGTCGAAGGAATAAAATCACTGGTCTCTATCTCAAATAAATACATGTTTGGTTGATGGAACTTCTAGATACAACAGAATAGTAATATACAAGATATATAATGGGGGTACGATACAAGTAAACCCTAAATCACCTGAAGGAAACTATGCCCGCAAGCCGTAATGAAACCTGTACGGAAAACCTGCAAGAAACTGGGGCACAACGGGGGTGAGTTGCCAACTCGTGAATAGAAAAACATCTACGAAAAGAAATCGCATAAATAACGCAATCCTAGGTCAATGATCATAATATATCAACCCATAACAATGGTTAGGGCAAATATCTAACCCAAGTGTAATTCCATGTGTCCGTGTTAGTGCCTCAGGTAGCAATGTATCATATGGATGATGTATGAATGCATGGAACAGAATGCATGTACAGAAGAAAACTGCTTTCATAAACCAGTGAGATTTCTGTATTTTAAAAGTGAGGTACTATAAATGAAATCAGCATAAAACAGTGCCCAGCATCGACACAAAACAAGTGTCCAAATATCTCGATATCTCTGTATCACAATCTCTATACCTCAATATCTCAAAATCTCAAAATCTCAATCACAATATCTAGGGCGCCGTCAATCCAGACCGGCCCCTACCATCCATCTCAAGACCACGACGGTATCCTCCGGATATCCGACGCGTCGGGTAAAATCACCGGTAGGTAGTCTCCCCCTGCTAGGCTCATCGTCATCACCACGAGCTTCTTGCCCCGGGGTACCTTACCGGGCCCACCATATACCCGAAACGGTTCATCCATCTCCTCGAATCGGGTCTCGAAATCCATCAGCAAACTCATGGTGGATGACTCATACATAATGGGAAAACCACATTTTTTTTATTTAAAAAGAGAGAAAGCAGTTTATATATGTTTTGCGGTTTTCCTCCAAATCCAGAAAATATCATGGAAATCTGAATCATCAAAAGCATGTAAAACCATGAATATAAGGACGAGCATCCATAAATACGGCATATAATGAATAACAGTATGCACGAAGTGACAAGTAACAACTAAAATGTTTAAACTAGCATATAATGCAAGCAACTAATCATCATGTCAAAATTACTAGTTAACAAGCTACATTAGGCGATAATATTTTCTAAGGTGTGCGTGACATGGCAATTACCGATGAAGATGTGTGTGAGCCGGCAAGCAAGTGTACGTGGTACATACGCATCATCGGTAATGGTGCTGGTGTCCTAACAGTATGATATCAACAATGCAATAAGAAATTATAATATAAGTATGCGATGCGGAGCGAACAGTAATAATGAGCGGGAGCTAAATACTAAACACAACGATAACTAATCTGCATTACCCTAATATAAATCCTACAAATGGTGCCTTTTAAAATAACACGAATTATGGGGTTTTGAAAATAGGGGCTACGGTGTTTTTATGAAAAGATACGTCTTTTGAAATATCCGTAGTATCCCTTGGGCTGTCTTTTAAAATACCCACGATTCGTTAGTTTTTGAAATAGGTAAGAATCGAATCTAATCTAACAACTAAACTAAACTAAAGGACTAAGTTAACAAGCTGGACTGCAGGTAAGGAAACCGCCTAACATCTAAGTCGATACATATACATACCTGTATATATATATAGTCGATGATCCCGCCTCAATAATATCATATCCGATACCATATCTATAACCAGACATCCCAAGTCAAGAGTGCGGATCAATCATCAAAATATAGCTCATACGTAAATCCGTCGTACGGCATCCCCAAATCTGGGTATGGGTCAATATCACATTCATCATACTATTCACCCGGTATCCTCTTTATCAAATATCATGATCGGGGTACTGATCTACGTCTAGTACAATACTGATACCGCCTAAGTATGAATGGACGTATATGAAACACTACGTCAAGGACCCGCTACAACGTCATGTCGTATCTCAAATACGAACCCTGCTATATCACCGATCTCACGGCCTCAAATCAAATCTCATCGACTCATCTTAAATCCTAAGTACTATCCTCATTATCCATGCATGCGTATATGAATGTACATATGCATAGTCCCATACCCACGCATATATACATATATACACATCCCAATCTGCGCACAAGAGAGTCAAGTATGCAAGTCTGTGTGTGCGTATGTGGGTATAACAACTACTCTAGGGTTTCGCAACTAACCCAAAGGTACTCCATGAACACATAAACATAATATGAATGAACATTCTCGTATCATAAAACACCTATATAAACATATATATATGAGCTACACTACGGACTGCGGGGGTGCTATACGACATCCACCCGACTTCTCCCCGTGGAGATAAATCTACTCACCTGGTCCTCGCTCGCCGGTGCCGACGTCGCCACGCGCTTGCTTGTCGTCTCGAAGTCCACATGGGGGTACCTACATATCACAACGCATCGTATCACATTAAAATCCGACTCATGACCAAAACGATACACGAATCCCATATAGGTCAAAACCTATGGTTGCTTTCACAAATCAACCCAAAAACTCTCGACGTCGGTGTACAAACGCCAGACCATCGAGAAAAACCCAAACATACTCATTTGTACAATCACAAGCACTAATTATAATATAAAATAGCTTAAAATTCACAAAAAAGCCCAAATTCACTTTAAAAGCCATTTTTCCGAAAATCTAGCAAGCACAAATTACCCGTTTTAGTACAAAACTCAACGTTTAAACAAATCTAATGGCCATAATACTTATTAAACATCTTAATTAAGTCATACCAATTTTAATTCGATTTTAAACTTAACTCTTAATATTAATCTAAAAAAAAATCTAGTTTGCATACATAACCAATTTTAACAATTTTATAGCAAAAATGCACAAACTACAATCTAGCTTGGATTTGCATGATCTATAACATTAAACTACACTTTAAAATGTTAATGAAGTCATGAAAAACATATTTAGATTTTTAATCTAACATTTGCAATTAAATTCCAAAACCTAGTTTGCAAATTAGTGTAATTACCACAATTTCAACCTAACAATTTGCAAACTAGCAATTAGATTAGGTTTTTCATTTCACAATATGATGAATTACACTATGCATCCATAAACACACAACAAAAAAACCCTAACTATAAATTAATCCCTCTCTTGAAACTCAAATCTTTCAATTAGAACCATAATTAATTTCCTAATTAAGCTAAATTAAAGCAATAACCAACAAATTAAGAGAAAGGTTAGAATTATACCTCATGATCAAGAGATCAAATATGGAAATCAAAGCCTCTAAAATGCCAACTTATTCCCTAGATCCATGCAAGTTTGGCTAATGAGAAATGGGTAGGGATTAGATTTTGAGTTTGCTTTGATTTGTGTTGATTTTGGTTGATTTTTGAATGAATTTGGAGGTGAAGGAAGATGAGGACTTGGAGAAAAATGGGGGGGCTGCCAACAGTTCAGATTTGGCCAAGGGAGGAGAGGAGTGAGGTGTGGTGTGGGGGTGGGTGAAGTCAATGGGAGAAAAGAAGACCAAGTCAACAAAAGACTATACTCTTTTTACTATTTTCTCACTTCCTTTGTTTTCTTTCTCATGATTTCTTTTCTTCTATCAATAAGTGAGGAACACTTGGAGAGGGCTGCTGAATATGGGGTTGTGTGAGTGTGGGTGTGTGTGTGGGATGAGGGAAAATGATAAATATAATACCCCAAATCTCCATTTAACTTATTTTCACAATTTAAGCATTTTTCTTCAATAATTTTCTACACCGTTTTCGCAAACGATTTCGTTTCGAAAACCACATGATAAAATTTTATTTAATGTTTTATGATGCACAAAATTTGTTTCAACTCATTCCAATTTGTAATTTTCCCTCATTAAATATATTAGTGACGGCTTAAAATAATATTAAAATAATTAATTTCGGAAAAATTTTCAGAAAATTTGAAATTTCACCAGTGGTACAATAAACACCAAATACTAGCAATTACATAGCTAGAATATGTATATTTAATTTTATAATAAAAATATTTGTATTTTGTCTTTTTATAGAAAATCCCCTTATTTTACCGTTTTTTCGAAATTTCACCGAAACGATTTTCAAAACGTTACAATCTTCCCCCCTTAAAGAAATTCGGTCCCCGAATTTAAATTAAAACTCCCCCCAAATACTAAAATATTTCAGCCAAAACCATCAAATCGCCGGGTCTCCGAAATCATAAATACATAAAACCAATCGTAGCGCAGCGCATGCGCATGAAAAATGAGCATATAACTCAAAATCAAAACTCCGTCAAGTATCTCGCAATCATCAGAGTCATAGTAAAGACACAAATGTCAAATCCAATACAAAACCAATATGATATAACTCGAAACTATACGCGTAAATATCAAATCTACATTTGTAAATATCTGAAGGAAATGCATGTCAAATCTCTTAAAGTCGTTGTGCAACGCGTATAACACTGCACAGTGGCGGACGTCTATCATAAGAAAATAGCTATATACATATATACCTTTGTTTGAAATGTACGTTCCGCCGTTTTGGAAACAATTTAGAAGGGTCTCCTTGTTTTAAACATTTCGTGTCATATCAGACACGTAGGTAAATACTGAGACTATAGCTCGCTTTTTTTTTTTGGAAATCCCTTCAATAACTATCAATGCATGCAAAATATATTCAGATACTGTCCTCTGACTAGTCCTGCTCAATATGAAAACACATAGCAAGTATCATAAAAACACACTGCTCTATAAGAAAAATCAATCCCAAAATACGCGTATGAATACTGCGTGCGTCTGGTGCGCATGTTCATATCAGATTTTTGCATTTTCATACCGCCCAATTTTTATCACATTTGCATATCCGTAGATACTCTTGAGCCGTGTTTGCTAGTCAATTGCAGGATACAGGTTCTCGGTTCTAAAACGGTGAAATTCATGGAAAACACGAAAAAAGTCCGGGTTCCTGCCAACCACAGATAAAACACGGTCTCTGCTCTTCATCCGTATGTTGCCAGATATCAATAGGAAGACAAAAGGTCAAATCAATGTCACCTTCATGCACAAGGCTCAATGGCAACAACAACTTCCAAGAAATCTACGCGGAGCTTGAGGCAATCATGACAAAATCTTGACAAAAAGTCCACCTTTCCCTCAGCAGAATTCTGGAAAATTCGTGAAGAAATTATGAGAAAATACATATACCAGAATGACGTACACTGCAAACCAGGCCAGCACCAAAAATTGGAGCATCCAACTCGACCAAAGGGCCGCGGATCCGCGGCCGAAGGTGGGTCCAGGCCGCGGTTCCGCGGCCATGTTGGCGCCAAATTTGGAGATTTTGCAGGGGCACTTTAGTCTTTTCATATGGGCCCGTATAGTTGCCCTAGATTCTCATTTTCCAGCCTATAAATACCCCAGAATTCTGTGAAGGAAGGATCCATGCTTGTATTCTCATTTTGCCTAGTTTAGTTTACATGTTCTTCTTCCTCTTCTCACCTCTTCTCCATTAAACTTGTAGTGAGCTTTTGAGTGAAGAGTGATGAATAAAGAAGACCATTTTATTATCATGCTTGTCTTTTTATTTTGTTAATTGTTGTAATTCTACTTGTTGTAATTTTAATTTGTTAAGTAGTTGTTGTTATTTTTGTTGTTTCTTTCTTCTCTCTTTTTCTTTATCCTTACATATGACAATGATACTTACGCTAGATCCTCGCCAAGGTGAGGTCGCAAATAGTTAGTCGTATTCTTCTAATCTCCTTCTTTCTATCTTCCTCTTTTGTTTTGTTTTGTTTTTCCTTATCATGAAGTGTGAGTAGTTTTATACTTGTTAGGGTAGGATAAGGGAAGTTTGAGAGAAGGAAATCTCTCTCACTCTTTCCTTGCCCAACAACTTAAATCGACTCCCGTTAATTGAACCACAATCCGCTCCTCACGGCACCCTATCCTACATGATAGCGGTGATTCCGTAGTGAGACCGGTTGTGGTTGAATTAACCGGAGGTTATGGATAAGAGCCAAGAACGGACGGACAAGCACCAAAAGGAAGGACTATGCGTTGGAAAGCCTAGCTTATACTCGCAAGTTCCTTCCTAGTCGTGCTAATCCCCGTTGTTGCCGATTACCGTAACACCGATATTAAGTGGGGCAACGAAAGATGTGGAGACTCCTAACTCAAACTAACCTAATCCTCACCCTAACAAGCTCTCTTTAAATATCAACTTACACTTAGTTAATCACAAACAAACTCTGAACAACCGGACTTAACTCGTTAAAACACATTGAAAAAGACTCCCATCTCCCTGCGGACGACCCGTACTCAACCGGCAAGCTACAAGCGAAACCGTCTTGATTGCGGTATTTAAACTAGAACTTGAACACGCACGTAACCTAACAATCAGCGCACGACAATCAAAATCCATATACGTGCCATACAAGTGCACAGAAACAAGATCTAAGTGCATCGGGTGTGCACAAAGCATCTGTCGTAGGCAACGTGTGTGCCGGACAGCAAAATCAGGTGCATCTGACATGCACGAAAAAATCTCGATTTAGTGCATCTGGTGCGCACCAAAATCGCATCTCAAGACATGCGCTCAACATGCGCGAAAACCCAAAACCAGGGGCATCCATCATGCACGAAATCATGAAATCCAATATCAAGCGCTGAACATGCGCAAAATCAAATCAGGTGCACAAGGTGCACAAAACAAATATCGAGTATCACAATCGAAATCGAAGTCCAATGCATCTAAGTGCACAAAAGGCGTATCACTGCACTGCAAGCATATATAAACTATACAGAGTGCAGGAACCAAATCGTGTGCGTGCATACGCACAAAATCAACTCAAATGTCTAAAACCGTAAAATCACAAACATGTGAAACCCAAGCACGAAAACGATATCAAGTGCAACACTGTGCAAAGATCGTAAATCCTCAATAATCAAAATCAAATCATTCGAATAAATCACCCAAAACATCGAAATCAATAATGGCGGAATAGTACCGCTCAAGCGCATCCTCTAAGAATCTCGGGCCAACTGTCGCGGTAACTAGTGGGACGTCTCGTCGATGATCATGAACTCTGGCCTGCTGGTGTGCGTAACAATGACCACTCCTGGGTCAAGGTCTTCACTGGGAATTACCAATCTCTCGGTCCATCGGCTCATCGGCCTTGTCAGGTGTGCTAACGGGGATGATCCCGTTCTGGCACGTCTCTTGTCATCTCCTGGTCAATCATCGCGACCACTCGTAAGACAGCATATCACTGGCGTCGGCCTCTGGCTCTCTGAATGTACGTGACACATCTGATCCTGGGTGCAAGTATCATTGCAGCAGTGTCCTGGAAGGAATCCTGCTCACGGTCTCTTCCATGTCTCGTCTCTGCCAACTGTCCGGAAGTCATCGTCCTTTCCTATATCTTGCTCCGGAACGGCTGCATACCCATCGCGACTCCTTCTGGAAGGTATATCCAGTACTCTGCCTCGGCATGCGTATCGCATCTCTGATGTCGGCGGAGTGGAACGTCGTCTTATCCAGATCTTGTACGGACCTCTTTACTCCACTTTCTCTAATGTCGACTGCTTCGGACTCGTCTCATCGTGGCTACATGGACTGAGCTCCAACGGCTATCCTCGTATCGGGAGTCTCCCAAGAAATGCATCTCACCACCTAGCATCCGAATTAAGTCGAGCCATCCGATCGAATCGTTAAAACCTCATAATCCCCCAAGAGCTCAACCTCTTGGGCACAGTTTAATAATATCGAGTACATACCACAGCATCGGTGGTCCAGCCGTAGAAGGGCAGACCCAAGCTTCACTAATGGCGCCGTAGAACTGCCGCATACCCGAAGGTTCAAAGGCTTTCACACAGTCATTAAGTCGAGTTAGGGTTTCATTCTTCTAGAGGGACCATAGAATTGCCTGCATGTCTTTCCGACTACTTTAAACTTGGAATAATAGGTTTCTGACATTCGATCGTCTCTGTCGACTCCCAACGTCTCCGCGTGAAGTCGTCTCTAGCTGGAATCAATCTATCTGATGACTTCGCATCGGGGTAGGCGAACGATCCACATGTCCTAGTCATTCATCCTCGATGACTAGCGACCTTCTATCATCTCTGAAAGGTTTGTCTAGCACCCTATGAAGAGTTTTGAAGCATCACATGTCCAAAAGTTTAAATTTTTATGGTGCTAAACGAAAATGCAAAGGAATCGATCCTAGAAAATTAGGGTTTCGAAAAATAAAGCGAACTAATCTAGGGTTTCGAGACTACAACCTTTGTAGCACCCTTTCGCTGGACTCCTTAGTCTCTAGGGTGTTGAATGGAAGTCCTCTTGAAGTCCTCTTGTGTCCACGACGATCCACCACGGAGTTCTCCGTCCAAGCTCGCAACTTCGTAAAACCGAAGAGAACACTCTAAACAAGTTGGCTAAACTTGTGTAGAATGAAGTTGTGGTTAAGATTCTCACTTCAAAAACCTTTCTTTAAGTGTGATTTACTCACTAGAAAAAGCTAGAGAGCAAATGAGAAAGAGGAAGAAGATGGTGGCAATATTTTTCACAAGAGGTAATAAGATAAAGATAACTCACAAGAAGAAAAAGAAATATATCAATATATATTTTATTTCTTCTTACTATGAACCATGGTTAAAGTGATGGAGACATTATTTAACTTGATTTTTAAATGATAAAGAGAAGGATAACTCAAGTTAAGAGGTAGGTAAGCATGGTTAGGTCAAAGGAATAATGTAGAAGCTAGAATGATTATCCTTTTCTTTTCATTTTGTTTTAAAACCAAAATTAAATAATAATCCATTATTTAATCCATGGTGTGAGTCTTATATTGCCACCATTTCCATATGTTAACAACCATGATAGATGGGTGTATATATGTGTGTATGTATGCACATCCATATGTGCATGAAACTAGCATGAAAGAAAGAAAGAAAAGCACACATGCATGCACACATCCATCATCCAAGAAAAGGTTTTAAGTGAGAAAACTAATGGTTAAATGATAAATCAACACTTGATTTATCAATCCGGTCATATCTCATATGACCTCACCAAAAGCAGTTCACCCGATCAATGTTCGGTATCATATACGCACATTTTAATCGGGTGCTTGCGCATATCGCATACGCGCACCACAACGTTTCGCCTGGACTGGGTAACTCCTTTGTGGGACTCTAAGACTCGTCAATACACCGGCAGAGGGTGATGATCATATCAGGTACCCCCAAACCGCAAGCGGTCAGCTAAACGTAACGGCCACCCGGGATTGAGCGATCAGAAGAAAACAAGCGAACCTGCTACAACTTCCGTCGAGCCATCCGGCAACACTACCGTACAGTCCGGTCTCTTCGTCAGATATGCTGCATATCGAGCCTAGGGATGGTCACGCCGACCCTAATAACTCAATAAGTCGTGCCGGTGAATGGTCTATAACAGATCGAGAAACTACCGATAACACTTATAAGCAAATCTCAGCAGCCCTGGCCAGGGACTTACTGATATAACCAGTCGGGCACAGCATCAACCCCCAATACCGGGAGAGACGAAACCCCTCCTATCGCTCATTGCCTTCGTGTGTCTCGGGACTGTACCCAACGGCCACCTGTTTGCACGACTCAGTAGAGCCGTGGTAGGGTCAGTGCCCGCAAGCCGTAATGAAACCTGTACGGCAAACCTGCAAGAAACTGGGGCACAACGGGGGTGAGTTGCCAACTCGTGAATAGAAAAACATCTACGAAAAGAAATCGCATAAATAACGCAATCCTAGGTCAAAGATCATAATATATCCTCAAATATATAACCAGCAACCCATAACAATGGTTAGGGCAAATATCTAACCCAAGTGTAATTCCATGTGCCCGTGTCAGTGCCTTAGGTAGCAATGTATCATATGGATGATGTATGAATGCATGGAACAGAATTCATGTACTGAAGAAAACTGCTTTCATAAACCAGTGAGATTTCTGTATTTTAAAAGTGAGGTACTATAAATGAAATCAGCATAAAACAGTGCCCAGCATCGACACAAAACAAGTGTCCAAATATCTCGATATCTCTGTATCACAATCTCTGTACCTCAATATCTCAAAATCTCAATATCTCAATCACAATATCTAGGGCGCCGTCAATCCAGACCGGCCCCTACCATCCATCTCAAGACCACGACGGTATCCTCCGGATATCCGACGCGTCGGGTAAAATCACCGGTAGGTAGTCTCCCCCTGCCAGGCTCATCGTCATCACCACGAGCTTCTTGCCCCGGGGTACCTTACCGGGCCCACCATGTACCCAAAACGGTTCATCCATCTCCTCGAATCGGGTCTCGAAATCCATCAGCAAACTCATGGTGGACGACTCATACATAATGGGAAAACCGCATTTTTTTTATTTAAAAAAAGAGAAAGCAGTTTATATATGTTTTGCGGTTTTCCTCCAAATCCAGAAAATATCATGGAAATCTAAATCATCAAAAGCATGTAAAACCATGAATATAAGGATGAGCATCCATAAATACGGCATATAATGAATAACAGTATGCACGAAGTGACAAGTAACAACTAAAATGTTTAAACTAGCATATAATGCAAGCAACTAATCATCATGTCAAAATTACTAGTTAACAAGCTACATTAGGCGATAATATTTTCTAAGGTGTGCGTGACATGGCAATTACCGATGAAGATGTGTGTGAGCTGGCAAGCAAGTGTACGTGGTACATACGCATCATCGGTAATGGTGCTGGTGTCCTAACAGTATGATATCAACAATGCAATAAGAAATTATAATATAAGTATGCGATGCGGAGCGAACAGTAATAATGAGCGGGAGCAAAATACTAAACACAACGATAACTAATCTGCATTACCCTAATATAAATCCTACAAATGGTGCCTTTTGAAATAACATGAATCATGGGGTTTTGAAAATAGGGGCTACGGTGTTTTTATGAAAAGATACGTCTTTTGAAATATCCGTAGGATCCCTTGGGCTGTCTTTTAAAATACCCACGATTCGTTAGTTTTTGAAATAGGTAAGAATCGAATCTAATCTAACAACTAAACTGAACTAAAGGACTAAGTTAACAAGCTGGACTGCAGGTAAGGAAACCGCCTAACATCTGAGTCGATACATATACATACCTGTATATATATATAGTCGATGATCCCGCCTCAATAATATCATATCCGATACCATATCTATAACCAGACATCCCAAGTCAAGAGTGCGGATCAATCATCAAAATATAGCTCGTACGTAAATCCGTCGTACGGCATCCCCAAATCTGGGTATGGGTCAATATCACATTCATCATACTATTCACCTGGTATCCTCTTTATCAAATATCATGATCGGGGTACTGATCTACGTCTAGTACAATACTGATACCGCCTAAGTATGCATGGACGTATGTGAAACACTACGTCAAGGACCCGCTACAACGTCATGTCGTATCTCAAATACGAACCCTGCTATATCACCGATCTCACTACCTCAAATCAAATCTCATCGACTCATCTTAAATCCCAAGTACTATCCTCATTATCCATGCATGCGTATATGAATGTACATATGCATAGTCCCATACCCACGCATATATACATATATACACATCCCAATCTGCGCACAAGAGAGTCAAGTATGCAAGGCTGTGTGTGCGTATGTGGGTATAACAACTACTCTAGGGTTTCGCAACTAACCCAAAGGTACTCCATGAACACATAAACATAATATGAATGAACATTCTCGTATCATAAAACACCTATATAAACATATATATATGAGCTACACTACGGACTGCGGGGGTGCTATACGACATCCACCCGACTTCTCCCTGTGGAGATAAATCTACTCACCTGGTCCTCGCTCGCCGGTGCCGATGTCGCCACGCGCTTGCTTGTCGTCTCGAAGTCCACATGGGGGTACCTACATATCACAACGCATCGTATCGCATTAAAATCCGACTCATGACCAAAACGACACACGAATCCCACATAGGTCAAAACCTATGGTTGCTTTCACAAATCAACCCAAAAACTCTCAACGTCGGTGTACAAATGCCAGACCATCGAGAAAAACCCAAACATACTCATTTGTACAATCACAAGCACTAATTATAATATAAAATAGCTTAAAATTCACAAAAAACCCCAAATTCACTTTAAAAGCCATTTTTCCGAAAATCTAGCAAGCACAAATTACCCGTTTTAGTACAAAACTCGACGTTTATACAAATCTAATGGCCATAATACTTATTAAACATCTTAATTAAGTCATACCAATTTTAATTCGATTTTAAACTTAACTCTTAATATTAATCTCAAAAAAAATCTAGTTTGCATACATAACCAATTTTAACAATTTTATAGCAAAAATGCACAAACTACAATCTAGCTTGGATTTGCATGATCTATAACATTAAACTACACTTTAAAATGTTAATGAAGTCATGAAAAACATATTTAGATTTTTAATCTAACATTTGCAATTAAATTCCAAAACCTAGTTTGCAAATTAGTGTAATTACCACAATTTCAACCTAACAATTTGCAAACTAGCAATTAGATTAGGTTTTTCATTTCACAATATGATGAATTACACTATGCTTCCATAAACACACAACAAAAAAACCCTAACTATAAATTAATCCTTCTCTTGAAACTCAAATCTTTCAATTAGAACCATAATTAATTTCCTAATTAAGCTAAATTAAAGCAATAACCAACAAATTAAGAGAAAGGTTAGAATTATACCTCATGATCAAGAGATCAAATATGGAAATCAAAGCCTCTAAAATGCCAACTTATTCCCTAGATCCATGCAAGTTTGGCTAATGAGAAATTGGTAGGGATTAGATTTTGAGTTTGCTTTGATTTGTGTTGATTTTGGTTGATTTTTGAATGAATTTGGAGGTGAAGGAAGATGAGGACTTGGAGAAAAATGGGGGGCTGCCAACAGTTCAGATTTGGCCAAGGGAGGAGAGGAGTGAGGTGTGGTGTGGGGGTGGGTGAAGTCAATGGGAGAAAAGAAGACCAAGTCAACAAAAGACTATACTCTTTTTACTATTTTCTCACTTCCTTTGTTTTCTTTCTCATGATTTCTTTTCTTCTATCAATAAGTGAGGAACACTTGGAGAGGGCTGCTGAATATGGGGTTGTGTGAGTGTGGGTGTGTGTGTGGGATGAGGGAAAATGATAAATATAATACCCCAAATCTCCATTTAACTTATTTTCACAATTTAAGCATTTTTCTTCAATAATTTTCTACACCGTTTTGGCAAACGATTTCTTTTCGAAAACCACATGATAAAATTTTATTTAATGTTTTATGATGCACAAAATTTTTTTCAACTCATTCCAATTTGTAATTTTCCCTCATTAAATATATTAGTGACGGCTTAAAATAATATTAAAATAATTAATTTCGGAAAAATTTTCAGAAAATTTGAAATTTCACCAGTGGTACAATAAATACCAAATACTAGCAATTACATAGCTAGAATATGTATATTTAATTTTATAATAAAAATATTTGTATTTTGTCTTTTTACAGAAAACCCCCTTATTTTACCGTTTTTTCGAAATTTCACCGAAACGATTTTCAAAACGTTACAATCTTCCCCCCTTAAAGAAATTCGGTCCTCGAATTTAAATTAAAACTCCCCCCAAATACTAAAATATTTCAGCCAAAACCATCAAATCGCCGGGTCTCCGAAATCATAAATACATAAAACCAATCGTAGCGCAGCGCATGCGCATGAAAAATGAGCATATAACTCAAAATCAAAACTCCGTCAAGTATCTCGCAATCATCAGAGTCATAGTAAAGACACAAATGTCAAATCCAATACAAAACCAATATGATATAACTCGAAACTATACGCGTAAATATCAAATCTACATATGTAAATATCTGAAGGAAATGCATGTCAAATCTCTTAAAGTCGTTGTGCAACGCGTATAACACTGCACAGTGGCGGACGTCTATCATAAGAAAATAGCTATATACATATATACCTTTGTTTGAAATGTACGTTCCGCCGTTTTGGAAACAATTTAGAAGGGTCTCCTTGTTTTAAACATTTCGTGTCATATCAGACACGTAGGCAAATACTGAGACTATAGCTCGCTTTTTTTTTTGGAAATCCCTTCAATAACTATCAATGCATGCAAAATATATTCAGATACTGTCCTCTGACTAGTCCTGCTCAATATGAAAACACATAGCAAGTATCATAAAAACACACTGCTCTATAAGAAAAATCAATCCCAAAATACGCGTATGAATACTGCGTGCGTCTGGTGCGCACGACAATCAAAATCCATATACGTGCCATACAAGTGCACAGAAACAAGATCTAAGTGCATCGGGTGTGCACAAAGCATCTGTCGTAGGCAACGTGTGTGCCGGACAGCAAAATCAGGTGCATCTGACATGCACGAAAAAATCTCGATTTAGTGCATCTGGTGTGCACCAAAATCGCATCTCAAGACATGCGCTCAACATGCGCGAAAACCCAAGACCAGGGGCATCCATCATGCACGAAATCATGAAATCCAATATCAAGCACTGAACATGCGCAAAATCAAATCAGGTGCACAAGGTGCACAAAACAAATATCGAGTATCACAATCGAAATCGAAGTCCAATGCATCTAAGTGCACAAAAGGCGTATCACTGCACTGCAAGCATATATAAACTATACAGAGTGCAGGAACCAAATCGTGTGCGTGCATACGCACAAAATCAACTCAAATGTCTAAAACCGTAAAATCACAAATATGTGAAACCCAAGCACGAACACGATATCAAGTGCAACACTGTGCAAAGATGGTAAATCCTCAATAATCAAAATCAAATCATTCGAATAAATCACCCAAAACATCGAAATCAATAATGGCGGAATAGTACCGCTCAAGCGCATCCTCTAAGAATCTCGGGCCAACTGTCGCGGTCACTAGTGGGACGTCTCGTCGATGATCATGAACTCTGGCCTGCTGGTGTGCGTAACAAAGACCACTCCTGGGTCAAGGTCTTCACTGGGAATTACCAATCTCTCGGTCCATCGGCTCATCGGCCTTGTCAGGTGTGCTAACGGGGATGATCCCGTTCTGGCACGTCTCTTGTCATCTCCCGGTCAATCATCGCGAC
The DNA here is from genome assembly GCA_030015575.1 of Agapanthus africanus. Taxonomy (NCBI): domain Eukaryota; kingdom Viridiplantae; phylum Streptophyta; class Magnoliopsida; order Asparagales; family Amaryllidaceae; genus Agapanthus; species Agapanthus africanus. The sequence continues at coordinate 369,138,227 of CM057346.1, forward strand.
CACTCGTAAGACAGCATATCACTGGCGTCGGCCTCTGGCTCTCTGAATGTACGTGACACATCTGATCCTGGGTGCAAGTATCATTGCAGCAGTGTCCTGGAAGGAATCCTGCTCACGGTCTCTTCCATGTCTCGTCTCTGCCAACTGTCCGGAAGTCATCGTCCTTTCCTATATCTGCATCTTGCTCCGGAACGGCTGCATACCCATCGCGACTCCTTCTGGAAGGTATATCCAGTACTCTGCCTCGGCATGCGTATCGCATCTCTGATGTCGGCGGAGTGGAACGTCGTCTTATCCAGATCTTGTACGGACCTCTTTACTCCACTTTCTCTAATGTCGACTGCTTCGGACTGTAGGGTTCCTAGGCACCCTAATGAGTTCTCACAAGGCATCGATCATGCAAAATTAAAAATTTAACGGTGCCGAGAGACCCGACTACGGATCGTTTGCTAGAAAACTAGGCGAAAAAGCTAACTAGTTAACACTTAACTATAAGTTATGGAAATACAACCTTTGTAGACCCGGTGCTCCACCTCCATAGCTCCGTAACGAGGTCATCTCTGCTGTCCAAATCAAATCCGGGCTCAAGCGTCGGCTTCGTCGGAGAATGGGCAAGCTAGGTCGTCGATGTCCATGCCGAAGATGATCTACGTCGAGGCATCGAAAGATCAAGCTCACAACTTCACCAAGTCATGAAACTTGTGAAGTAAACACACTCTACTACTTGGCAAGAGGTAGAGAATGAAGAAATAGGAAGTGGGTAAACTTTAGATTTGGATTTCTCACTCTTTTTCATCACTTGCCATTGATGGAGGCAAGCTTTCTTCACTTGAAGAAATGAAGAAGAAGAAGGAAATAGTTATGATAAGTTAATTAAAAATGAAAAGAAAAATCAAAACTTATCATAATCTAAACCATGGTCAAGTGTAGAGATCGAACTAGGGTTAAATCAAATGGTTAGGTTAAGCATGAGATAAGAATGGTGGACAAAGTCAAAGGTTCATGAATCTTCAACTACAAACAAAGAAAGCCACCATTCTTCTCATTTCTTTTTCCAAAAAGAAAATAAATAAATAAATGAATAAATAGATATGAAAAACAAAACCCTAACCATTTAAATAACCATGGTTTAATCTTTACACAAACCAAAAAGCATGTATCATCAAACATGATACAAGCAAATGCACAAAATCATATCACATATATAATGCGCACATCCGAGTGAGAAAATCCATCTAAAGTGAACCAATATTAGTTAATGCAAAGTAATATATCAAATATATAATTATACATTAAATCATTAAATCAACACTTGATTTAACGATCCGGTCATATCGCATATAACCGGCTAATATCCAATGTATCGATTTATCGAATCAATCCTTGATTCGATAACTAGGTTATATCGCATACAACCATTCGACACATTCATCGCGAGAATGGAATACGGTATCACATACACGCATTATTCTCGGTCCCGCACATATCTCATATGCGCTCCTATTTCGTTTCGCTTGAGCCAGGAAACCTCTGTGTAGGACTCTAAAGACTCGTCAATACGCCGGCAGCGGATGATGATCATATCAAACATCCACAAGCCGCAAGCGGTCTGCTAAACGTAACGGCCACCCGGGTATTGAGCGATCTGAAGATCGACGAGCAAGCCCACTCACACTCCAGTGAATCCGACCAGTAACACTACCGTACAGTCCGGTCTGATCGTCTGATATGTCGCATATCTCGCCTAGGGGTGGTAAACGTCAGACCCCAATAGCTCAATAAGTCGTGTCGATATGAGGTCTATAACTATTCGAGAAACTACTGGTAACACTTACCAGTAAATCTCAGCAACCCTGGCCAGGGATTTCCTGTTATAGCCAATCGAACACAGCGCAACATCAACCCCCTATACCGGGAGAGACGAATCCCCTCCTATCGCTCATTGCCTCCATGTGACTCGGGACTGTACCCAAAAACCACCGTTTTGTACGCCCTCTTGGACGTGGTAAGATGGAAATCAAAGCACAGTGGGAACCACACAAGACTCTATGACGATCTCGGGTCAACAGACTACTCTGTACCAGTGTCACCAGAGAACTGCCATCTGACGTGAGGTATAATACCATCTGGGAGTTCTCGGCGAGTCCGTCCAGTGTACCCAGTCTCTACTGAGCACCCGTATATCTCCTCTGATGTCAAACACCAATGGATATAGGATCATCCATCGCCCATCTGTATGGGTCGAGAAGGTATACGCTAGTCTACTCTGGTATATCGATGCCCTGTCTCGATACACCCACGACTAGGAACTTTGAAGGATGTACTTATGGACTACCATGTCCCCACTAGTATGATCCGCATCATAGTCCAGGTAGTCAAGTACACATCCTAAGGGCTTTACCAACATGTAACAGAGAGACAATCAGTATACACGTTAAGGTAAAGTGTAACCAGATAGCATACTATCATGTCGAGCAAGAAAGTCCTCCCTATATACGTCCTAGCATCCACTACAATATACATCATATGTACAGTAATGGCCTCTAGGGAATACATATAACTAACAATCTCCCACTTGCACTAGGGCCATCTGTAGCAGTGGTTGTAGTATCTCATACTCAACCATCCCATAAAAGTCTCTCTCTGGGAACAGGCCTTTGTGAGTGGATCCGCTGTGTTGTCCTCTGAGTCTACTCTCCTAACCTCGATCTCCCTGGAGATCAACCATCTCCATGATCAAGTGATACTGCCATAGAATATGTCTGGATCACTGATGGGACCGGCGTTCCTTGGCATAAGCCACAACTCCATTGTCACACAATGGGAGGAACAAAGTTCATCTTATGAACTAATATACACCCAGACTGCCTCTTTGGTAGCATCTTAAGTAGCGATGTATCCTGCCATTATCGTCTAGTATTCCACGGTATCTAGCTTGGAACTCTTCCAATATACCGTCCCTTCACTGAGGGTAAAGACAATGCCTGTGACTGACATTCAGTCATCTTTATCACCCTAGAACCCTTCCAGTGATTCTCCCCAGGATCAACTGATACCATCTCACTACAGCTAGTGAGATTCCTAACATCCAATTAGATCTATCTCATAGATCCAAAATCCAGGATTTAGTAGGTATCACTTTGATCCTATATGGAGAATCATTGTGACAAGCGGAGATTGATCGAGCGTAGCATAGGAAACTCCTTCCCTATCAAGAGTATGTCATCCACGTACTCTACGAGGATCGTCACCATACTCCCTACTACCTTCTTGTTTATACAAGGTTCATCTACCATTTTGATGATGTCAACTTCTTTGACTAATTCATCAAAACAGATGTTCCAACTCCACGATGCCTGCTTTATCCTATAAAACATCTCGCACACGTTTCCGCTGCTCCCACTGTCTACGAGGCCCTCTGGCCGTGTACTTATAGACGCACTCTTCTAAATCAATATTTAGAAAAGCAGTCATGGCACTCAACCGCCAGATATCGTAGTCATGGTATGTAGCCGTGACAAGTAGGATCTGGATGGACTTAAGCATAGCTACTTGAAAAGGTTTCATCATTATCCATACCTGGTCGATGACGAAAACCTTTAACAAGTCTAGCTTTGAAAGACTCAACTTTTCCATCTACACCAAGTAATCTTCTCAAGATATACTTGCTCCTGAAGGAGATTTAACCCTCCAGATATAGCAACCAAAGTCCATACTTTGTTGGTGTATAAGGATTCCATCTCAGATCGCTAAGCATCCAGCCATTCTTACAGAGTCTTACTCCTGATGGCCAGCTCGAAGCTAGTTGGGTCATCATCTCATGATGCAATCCTCGCTCCCACTGTCATAGAGAAACAGAAGTATCTCTCAGGTGGGTGAGGAACCCTACTAGATCGGCGGAGAGGCTGAGGTTCGTTGGTAACTATTGAATCCTTTGGTTCCATCAAATCATCGGCTGTAGATTGTATAGTTGGAACCTTTCCAGTTCTACATAGCAGATCTTGCCTCGAGCTTGTTCGGTATTTTGCTTTTAGACATTGGCCGGACAACCCCAAATCTTAACCAACTTAAGATATGGGCTCTTCCCTTTCCATATCACATATGAAGCGGTAGGCAACTGATTTGATTGGAACCCTATTCAATAGGTATGCAGCTTCTCAAGTGCATAACTTTCAAAAGGAAATAGGTAACTCAGTAGTACTCATCATAGAGCACACCTTATCATATAGGGTGTGATTGCTCCGCCCTGATATACCATCGTGCTATGGTGTATACAGAGGAGTAATGCTGAGAGAGAATCTCATTCTCCTTTAGAATAGTCCAGGAATTTCGTGCTCAAGTATTCTCCTCCTTGATCTCATCACAGGACATAATACTTATACCCGTATTGGTTCTCTACTTCCAACTTATATTCTGTGAATATCTCAAAAGGTTCAGACTTGTGTTTCAACAGGAACATATGTTTGAATCTTGAGAGATTATCAGAGAACGTAATGAAGTACAAAGAACCATTCCTGGCATGTGTAGACAGGGGACCTTTCATACATCAACATGTATCATCCCAAGAGTTTACTAACTCTTTCTCTGTTTCCAATAAACAGAGCTGTGGTCATCTTATCTTTGTGACATGACCGGCAAGTTTCATAAGATGTAAATTCAAACAGATTTAAATATGCATCTAAATGTAACTTCAGCTAGTCAGGTCGCATTGATATGACCTAGTCTACAATGCCTCAAGAAGGATTCGTTCATTTCTGAACTCTTCCTCCTGTGTATGTTCAGTATACTAAAGAACTGTAGTTTGATTTAGAACATCAATGCTTTTAGATAACGTGCCTGAACCGATCAACTTTTGATATAGGAAATGTTCAAAACATTATCCAACAATACAAAATTTTACCGTTTCTTTACTAATAAAGAGAAAGATATGATTTTGTATATCAGGTTCGGTATCTAATAACATTCGTTCAGAATCAATGTATTGTAATACAGGGTGACAGTGACCAACAGACTTGGCTGCAACACTTGCCCCGTTTTCTGCCTCATGAAACTTATCACCCGTTCTCAGTTCTCTACCTATCTGCAGCCCTATGTAACAGATTACATATCTGGGATCCTGATCCGGTATCATATACCCAGGACGTAAAGGATACTGAGAAACAGTTCTGTATAATGAACCAACCCGAAGATGATGCATCAGCATGCACTCTCTTCGTTTGGGCGGCACGGGAAATCTGGTATTCCTCAATTTCCTGCTCTGTCTTATAACATTTATAAGTTGGAGCGGGACCAACGTTCCCCAGCTCAGTATAACAAGCGGGTTCGGTCAATATTCCGTTTTATTATCTTGATTAAGGCGTGATATGGTCGCTACCTGGAGAGAGAGAGAAGAAAACACTCAGCGTGTGCTCTGTCAAGAATAGATTGGTTTTTATTTTATCTAATCAGGATGGCTCCCACTGCTTTTTATCAAATCTTCCTTCAAACCCTAAAAGGAAAGACTAGCCGGGATTAATTACACACTACAAGTTCGCCAATCTTTCAGCCAGGCCAGTGTCGGTACTTTGAGGGAGGTCCCCCGTGCTTTCGCACAAACCTAATTAATGTAAACCTCGTTTTCCCAGAGGCGTAACCTCGTTAACACCTTTCTAGACACCTACTTGATCGGCTAATTGTAATATGTAAAACTCTCCCAGGAGTAACTCTTACTCGCAGCGGGTATCGGGATCCAACTATCTCATAGAAGGTATGCAATCTTATTGCAAATTTCAACACTTGAAATTCCCGATAATATTTTGCCCCTAACGTGCTATGACCTTGACGAAAGCCAACAAACCATAGCCCGCTAGTCAAGTTCAACCCGTACATTTCTTGATCGAATTAAACCCACCCGCACGACCCTTGACGAAAGCCAACAAAGCCGCACGACTACCCTAATCCAATCGCATCGTATGCTAGCAGATAAGCAGCATATAGCTACCGCACACTGCACCTTGACGACAGCCAACAAATGCAGCACGAATACTATATACAACTTATCTGAAATGACGGAGGGCTACGACAGGTTTTTCTGAAAACCTATTGCGTAATGAACTTGATATCGTTGTAGGATCGAATGAATTTTAAAATGGAGTGCTTTTGAGGCTTTTCTAGTTTTGCTAAAGGAGTCACTCCCGGTGAAGGGATCGTCGGTCCTTTCCTCGTCGAATGAGGTGCGGGATATATCATATATATCTCTGTGCAAAGCAAAAACACTTAAAAGCAATCAAAAGACAAACCGAGTGTGTAGCATCTGCCAGTCATTGCTAAAGGAGTCACTCCCGGTGAAGGGATCTCGGTCCTTTCCTCATCGAATAAGGTGCAGGATATATCACATATACCTCTGTGCAAAGCAAGAACTGTAGCTACCTGTTTTATTTTGAAATTCGATTCTACAACATCTTAGGTTTCTTTTATTTCATTAATCACATTAATGAAGTCCCATCATTTATGTACCTAAACATCACAGATAAATACGACGTACACTTATACCATCTGCATTCGCCTCGATGTCCCCTCGTGCACCGTTAGGTTAGGTAACTAACGGCAGAGCGGGGCAGGGCTAGCGCGGGTGTAAAACATAAGTAACGTCTATATAATATATCATATATACTATATACTGTATCTATCACAGAACATCACATGAACACATCACAGATATCGCAGCAGAAGAATCATATGAAATATTGGATATACTAGGACGTCCGTGTTTTCAATACGAGCCAGTATAAAACACGGATTCCACGGTCGTGATGAATAGCCAAACCCACACCCCTAGACCCCTACGAGAGCGGCAAGCAACCCTACCAATTCTAGAGTTAGGAGACCCGGACTCGACTCCTCGAGTTGGTCTCCCACTGGACTCCAGAACCCGGTTACTTGTGCTCCCCTCCTTGGGTCTATCCTAGTGCGGAAAGTAAATAATATACAAACGGTGACAACTTCCGCTACCTGGAAGTGCCCCAAAAGAAAGAATATTACATACAAGTTTTTACATGAATGAAAATGAAAAACACTCATCTCACATAAAAACCCCCGGCTATTCAAACACGACGATCCAATATAACATATCCAGCAACACATAACATCACATGTCATCAACGTAAGTAAATATGTCCATCCCAATTGTCGTTGACATATAGCAACGAAACCGGCGACATCACATATTACACTTACGGTCACAGAAAAGAAAGTGTAAAACTACAACAGTTGGAATCCGCAACCACCTCAGACATCACATGCCTGACCAAATGAATTACTTAGACATCGCATGCCTAACAATTATAAACCCCACATTTTAGTCTCATTATCGAAAACACTTTTCAATATCGAGTCGGGCAATTCAACAAGATTCCCGACATCCTGATCGAATGCTCGTCGCAAACTTTAGTAGGCGGCAGCACCCCTGATACCGTCGACGAAGTGCACCAAGGCGGAACACCGCTACCGCGAGCACCCGAACGGATGCTTTCGGCGACGGGGTTCTCCTACAGTCACTTGGTCGGGGCTATGGGGTGAGGCTGTCTATTAAGTTTACCCGGGGAGTATCCACGTACGCTACGTGATTGCGACGGACTTTTGATCACATCAAAATTCCGTGGCAACCGATCAAGTGAGACTAAACTGCTGTGTTTATAACATTCATTTAGTTATCTCATAACTTATTGTGAATTCCAATTATTGTATCACATTCCAGATAAACAGAAAATGTTAAACTTTCCGATCGAACAATCGAACACCCAAGTTTTCCCGATACAGATCAACACATGAAACAAGTCTAACAACATTCAGTTCGTGTTTTCAGTACCAACGGTCCAGCCGTAGAAGGGTCAAGCCAACGCCTCACATGTGGCACGCCGTACTGCCCCAAACCCGAAGGTTCAAAGGGCAGTTCAAGACGGTCACATAATCGAGTTAAGGTTTGTTGTCTTCTAGAGGGACCATCGCGTTACTTGCACTACTTAGAACGTCGTTAAACTACGGAAAAATCCAACACTTGGAAATTTCCCGACAGGGGAAAAATTGGGTATTTATATCCGGTCGAACTTTTTAACATATCCTAAAATTTATCCGGAAAGCCACACAGACAAAATTTGAAACCCCGATCGAATCTTTGATTCCCAATACAACCCAAAAATGCTCAAATGTTTACTGCATATTAAAAATTCCCAGGAAAACCAGCACTGAAAAATAGGAGTTACTGTGCAAAATTCAATGACAGATAAGACAAAAGGGCCGCGGAAGGGCCGCATTAGCACGCTATTGCCGCGGTTCCGCCGCACTTTAGAAAGATCATTAGGTAATTTTTGCATCGTAATTCTTAGATTTTCCTGCTGATTTTTCTGCATATTTTTAATTTGCAAAAATCCACATTTTACAAAAAAGTCCAGAGAGCATTTAAAAGTCGGGGTTTCGGGTCGATCGGACTTCTAACTCCGTCTACGCATCGCCTAAGGCTCTAGCTAGGCTCTGATACCACTGTAGGGTTCCTAGGCACCCTAATGAGTTCTCACAAGGCATCGATCATGCCAAATTAAAAATTTAACGGTGCCGAGAGACCCGACTACGGATCGTTTGCTAGAAAACTAGGCGAAAAAGCTAACTAGTTAACACTTAACTATAAGATACGGAAATACAACCTTTGTAGATCCGGTGCTCCACCTCCATAGCTCCGCAACGAGGTCCTCTCTGCTGTCCAAATCAAATCCGGGCTCAAGCGTCGGCTTCGTCGGAGAATGGGCAAGCTAGGTCGTCGATGTCCATGCCGAAGATGATCTACGTCGAGGCATCGAAAGATCAAGCTCACAACTTCACCAAGTCATGAAACTTGTGAAGTAAACACACTCTACTACTTGGCAAGAGGTAGAGAATGAAGAAATAGGAAGTGGGTAAACTTTAGATTTGGATTTCTCACTCTTTTTCATCACTTGCCATTGATGGAGGCAAGCTTTCTTCACTTGAAGAAATGAAGAAGAAGAAGGAAATAGTTATGATAAGTTAATTAAAAATGAAAAGAAAAATCAAAACTTATCATAATCTAAACCATGGTCAAGTGTAGAGATTGAACTAGGGTTAAATCAAATGGTTAGGTTAAGCATGAGATAAGAATGGTGGACAAAGTCAAAGGTTCATGAATCTTCAACTACAAACAAAGAAAGCCACCATTCTTCTCATTTCTTTTTCCAAAAAGAAAATAAATAAATAAATGAATAAATAGATATGAAAAACAAAACCCTAACCATTTAAATAATCATGGTTTAATCTTTACACAAACCAAAAAGCATGTATCATCAAACATGATACAAGCAAATGCACAAAATCATATCACATATATAATGCGCACATCCGAGTGAGAAAATCCATCTAAAGTGAACCAATATTAGTTAATGCAAAGTAATATATCAAATATATAATTATACATTAAATCATTAAATCAACACTTGATTTAACGATCCGGTCATATCGCATATAACCGGCTAATATCCAATGTATCGATTTATCGAATCAATCCTTGATTCGATAACTAGGTTATATCGCATACAACCATTCGACACATTCATCGCGAGAATGGAATACGGTATCACATACACGCATTATTCTCGGTCCCGCACATATCTCATATGCGCTCCTATTTCGTTTCGCTTGAGCCAGGAAACCTCTGTGTAGGACTCTAAAGACTCGTCAATACGCCGGCAGCGGATGATGATCATATCAAACATCCACAAGCCACAAGCGGTCTGCTAAACGTAACGGCCACCCGGGTATTGAGCGATCTGAAGATCGACGAGCAAGCCCGCTCACACTCCAGTGAATCCGACCAGTAACACTACCGTACAGTCCGGTCTGATCGTCTGATATGTCGCATATCTCGCCTAGGGGTGGTAAACGTCAGACCCCAATAGCTCAATAAGTCGTGTCGATATGAGGTCTATAACTATTCGAGAAACTACTGGTAACACTTACCAGTAAATCTCAGCAACCCTGGCCAGGGATTTCCTGTTATAGCCAATCGAACACAGCGCAACATCAACCCCCTATACCGGGAGAGACGAATCCCCTCCTATCGCTCATTGCCTCCATGTGACTCGGGACTGTACCCAAAAACCACCGTTTTGCACGCCCTCTTGGACGTGGTAAGATGGAAATCAAAGCACAGTGGGAACCACACAAGACTCTATGACGATCTCGGGTCAACAGACTACTCTGTACCAGTGTCACCAGAGAACTGCCATCTGACGTGAGGTATAATACCATCTGGGAGTTCTCGGCGAGTCCGTCCAGTGTACCCAGTCTCTACTGAGCACCCGTATATCTCCTCTGATGTCAAACACCAATGGATATGGGATCATCCATCGCCCATCTGTATGGGTCGAGAAGGTATACGCTAGTCTACTCTGGTATATCGATGCCCTGTCTCGATACACCCACGACTAGGAACTTTGAAGGATGTACTTATGGACTACCATGTCCCCACTAGTATGATCCGCATCATAGTCCAGGTAGTCAAGTACACATCCTAAGGGCTTTACCAACATGTAACAGAGAGACAATCAGTATACACGTTAAGGTAAAGTGTAACCAGATAGCATACTATCATGTCGAGCAAGAAAGTCCTCCCTATATACGTCCTAGCATCCACTACAATATACATCATATGTACAGTAATGGCCTCTAGGGCATACATATAACTAACACGGACTCGTCTCATCGTGGCTACATGGACTGAGCTCCAACGGCTATCCTCGTATCGGGAGTCTCCCAAGAAATGCATCTCACCACCTAGCATCCGAATTAAGTCGAGCCATCCGATCGAATCGTTAAAACCTCATAATCCCCCAAGAGCTCAACCTCTTGGGCACAGTTTAATAGTATCGAGTACATACCACAGCATCGGTGGTCCAGCCGTAGAAGGGCAGACCCAAGCCTCACTAATGGCGCCGTAGAACTGCCGCAAACCCGAAGGTTCAAAGACTTTCACACGGTCATTAAGTCGAGTTAGGGTTTCATTCTTCTAGAGGGACCATAGAATTGCCTGCATGTCTTTCCGACTACTTTAAACTTGGAATAATAGGTTTCTGACATTCGATCGTCTCTGTCGACTCCCAACGTCTCCGCGTGAAGTCGTCTCTAGCTGGAATCAATCTATCTGATGACCTCGCATCGGGGTAGGCGAACGATCCACATGTCCTAGTCATTCATCCTTGATGACTAGCGACCTTCTATCATCTCTGAAAGGTTTGTCTAGCACCCTATGAAGAGTTTTGAAGCATCACATGTCCAAAAGTTTAAATTTTTATGGTGCTAAACGAAAATGCAAAGGAATCGATCCTAGAAAATTAGGGTTTCGAAAAATAAAGCGAACTAATCTAGGGTTTCGAGACTACAACCTTTGTAGCACCCTTTCACTGGACTCCTTAGTCTCTAGGGTGTTGAATGGAAGTCCTCTTGAAGTCTTCTTGTGTCCACGACGATCCACCACGGAGTTCTCCGTCCAAGCTCGCAACTTCGTAAAACCGAAGAGAACACTCTAAACAAGTTGGCTAAACTTGTGTAGAATGAAGTTGTGGTTAAGATTCTCACTTCAAAATCCTTTCTTTAAGTGTGATTTACTCACTAGAAAAAGTTAGAGAGCAAATGAGAAAGAGGAAGAAGATGGTGGCAATATTTTTCACAAGAGGTAATAAGATAAAGATAACTCACAAGAAGAAAAAGAAATATATCAATATATATTTTATTTCTTCTTACTATGAACCATGGTTAAAGTGATGGAGACATTATTTAACTTGAGTTTTAAATGATAAAGAGAAGGATAACTCAAGTTAAGAGGTAGGTAAGCATGGTTAGGTCAAAGGAAGAATGTAGAAGCTAGAATGATTATCCTTTTCTTTTCATTTTGTTTTAAAACCAAAATTAAATAATAATCCATTATTTAATCCATGGTGTGAGTCTTATATTGCCACCATTTCCATATGTTAACAACCATGATAGATGGGTGTATATATGTGTGTATGTATGCACATCCATATGTGCATGAAACTAGCATGAAAGAAAGAAAGAAAAGCACACATCCATCATCCAAGAAAAGGTTTTAAGTGAGAAAACTAATGGTTAAATGATAAATCAACACTTGATTTATCAATCCGGTCATATCTCATATGACCTCACCAAAAGCAGTTCACCCGATCAATGTTCGGTATCATATACGCACATTTTAATCGGGTGCTTGCGCATATCGCATACGCGCACCACAACGTTTCGCCTGGACTGGGTAACTCCTTTGTGGGACTCTAAGACTCGTCAATACGCCGGCAGAGGGTGATGATCATATCAGGTACCCCCAAACCGCAAGCGGTCAGCTAAACGTAACGGCCACCCGAGATTGAGCGATCAGAAGAAAACAAGCGAACCTGCTACAACTTCCGTCGAGCCATCCGGCAACACTACCGTACAGTCCGGTCTCTTCGTCAGATATGCTGCATATCGAGCCTAGGGATGGTCACGTCGACCCTAATAACCCAATAAGTCGTGCCGGTGAATGTTCTATAACAGATCGAGAAACTACCGATAACACTTATCAGCAAATCTCAGCAGCCCTGGCCAGGGACTTACTGATATAACCAGTCGGGCACAGCACAGCATCAACCCCTAATACCGGGAGAGACGAAACCCCTCCTATCGCTCATTGCCTTCGTGTGTCTCGGGACTGTACCCAACGGCCACCTGTTTGCACGACTCAGTAGAGCCGTGGTAGGGTGGCAATCAAAGTACAGTGGGAGAGCACACAAGACTCCATGACGATCTCGGGTCTACAGACTAACCTGTACCAGTGTTATCTGAGAACTGCTATCCGACGATAGATATAATTCCATATAGGAGTTCTCGGCGAGTCCGTCCAGTGTACCCAGTCACCACTGAGCACCCGTATATGATCTTGATGTCAAACACCAATGGATATGGGATCATCCATCGCCCATCACATGGGTCTAGTATCATATACGCTAGTCTACTCTGGTATATCAATGCCCCGTCTCGATATACCTACGACTAGGGACTTTCCAGGATATGCTTATAGACTGCAGATGTCCCACTAGTATGATCTCCATCATAATCAGAGCAGTCAAGCCAATATCCTCAGGGCTTTATCAGCATGTATGAGTGAATAACAAGCATGATCAAATCAACATGTCAGATAAAGAAGAACCAGATAGCATACTATCATGTCGAGCAAGAATGCATACTGAATATATACATGTATAGATACATCCACTATCACATAATGTCCTCTAGGGCATACATATATCCAACAATCTCCCACTTGCACTAAGGCCAGTTATTGGCGTATCTCATACCCAACTTCTCAAAAAGTCGCTCATGCTGCGGCTGAGGGAGGGCCTTGGTGAATGGATCCGCGGCGTTATTCTTTGTGTCTACCCTCCTAATCTCGATCTCGCGGCGATCTACAATCTCCTGGATCAAATGAAAACGCCTCAGGATGTGTCTGGACCGTTGATGGGATCTGGGCTCCTTGGCTAACGCCATAGCCCCATTATTGTCACAATACAAAGGTATTGGATCAATAATGGTTGGAACTACTCCTAGCTCCGAGACGAACTTCTTCATCCAGACGGCTTCCTTGGTGGCATCATTTGCAGCAATGTACTCAGCTTCCATCGTAGAGTCTGCAACGGTATCTTCTTTGGAACCCTTCCAACTCACCGCCCCTCCATTGAGGGTAAATACAAACCCAGAGATAGATTTGCTGTCGTCCTTATCGCTCTGGAAGCTCGAATCGGTAAAGGCTTCTATTTGGAGATCTCCATTACCATACACCAAGAACAATTCTTTAGTCCTTCGCAAGTACTTAAGAATGTTCTTCACTGCTGTCCAGTGATTCTCCCCTGGGTTGGATTGATACCAGCTTACAACACTAAGTGCGTAAGCTACATCTGGGCGTGTACATAACATCGCATACATTATAGATCCTACTGCCGAAGCATAGGGTATAATACTCATGCGCGCTCTCTCTTCATCGGTCTTTGGACAAGAATCCTTGGAGAGAGTGACCCCATGGCAAGCGGGTAAGGCACCCCGCTTGGAGTCTTCCATACTAAACCTTTTTAGGATGATGTCAATGTACCTGGTTTGGGACAATCCCAATAACCTTTTGGATCTATCCCTATAGATCCTTATGCCCAGAATGTACGTGGCATCACCCAGGTCCTTCATGGAGAACCTCAGTGATAAGAAAGATTTGACCGACTGTAGCATAGGAATATCATTTCCTATCAGAAGAATGTCTTCCACGTACAATACGAGGAATGTGACAGCTCTCCCTACAGCCTTCTTATAAACACAAGGTTCATCTGGATTTTTAATGAAATCAAACTCTTTGATGACATCATCGAAACAGATGTTCCAACTCCGTGATGCCTGCTTTAACCCATATATGGATTTAAGAAATTTATATGCTTTCCCGCTGCTCCTACTGTCAATGAAGCCCTCTGGCTGATCCATATAAACGCATTCTTCTAAATTTCCATTTAGAAATGCGGTTTTAACGTCCATCTGCCAGATTTCATAGTCGTAGTGAGCAGCAATAGCAAGTAGGATCCGAATGGATTTAAGCATGGCTACAGGAGAAAAAGTCTCGTCATAGTCCAAACCTGGTCTTTGACGAAAACCCTTTGCCACAAGTCTTGCCTTATAGGTCTCCACCTGCCCATCTACACCAATCTTTCTTTTAAAGATCCATTTGCACCCCACAGGTTTTACCCCAGGGGGTACAACGTCTAAAGTCCATACTTTGTTGGTGTACATAGACTCCATTTCGGATCTCATGGCATCCAGCCACTTCACAGAGTCTTTACTCGTGATAGCTTGCTGAAAACTGGTAGGATCATCATCATCCATGATGCAATCTTCTCCGTTACCATCAATGAGGAAACCGTAGAACCTCTCCGGTGGGCGAGAAGTCCTACCAGACCTACGGAGTGGCCGAGGTTCTTCAGTTTCTGCTGCAACAGCCGGTTCAACCAAATCGTCATTTGTAGTTTGTGTCTCTAGAACCTCTTCTAGATCCACCACCTTGCCATCATCTTTATCTGTGAAAAACTCTTTTTCCAAGAATGTGGCATACTGAGAAACACACACTTTTTGTTCCTCTTTGTGGTAGAATAGATATCCATAAGAATTCTTTGGATATCCCACAAAGTTACACAAGACTGACCGTGTCTCGAGTTTGTCCGGATTCTGCTTTTTAACATAGGCCGGGCAACCCCAAATCTTAATTCTCTTAAGAGATGGTCTCTTCCCATGCCATATCTCTTATGGTGTGGTAGACACGGCTTTGGTTGGAACCCTATTTAGTAGAAACGCTGCAGTCTCCAATGCATGCCCCCAAAATGAGACGGGTAACTCAGCGTCACTCATCATGGACCGGACCATATCTAATAGGGTCCTATTCCGTCGTTCTGACACACCGTTGTGCTGTGGTGTGTAAGGAGGAGTGAGCTGAGAGAGAATCCCATTCTCTTTTAGGAAGTGTGCAAATTCTGTACTGAGATACTCACCACCTCGATCTGATCGAAGCATCTTGATACTCAAGCCGGTTTGTTTTTCTGCTTCTTGTTTATATTCAATGAATTTCTCAAAAGCTTCGGACTTGTGTTTTAATAAAAATACATGACCGAATCTTGAGAAATCATCAGTGAATGTAATGAAGTATGAAAAACTGCCTCTAGCCTGTGTAGACATAGGCCCACATACATCACTATGTATGAGGCCCAGGAGCTGAGTAGCTCTTTCTCCGTGTCCGGTAAATGGAGTTTTGGTCATTTTACCCTTGATACAAGACTGGCAAGTCACATAAGATTTATATTCAAAAGAATTTAAATATCCATCTTTGTGTAACTTGTTTAGTCTTGTTTCGTTAATATGACCAAGTCTACAGTGCCAAAGAAAAGCTTCATTTAACTCTGAAAGTTTTCTTTTATTAGTGTGTTGTATACTGAAAACTGTGTGTTGATTTAGGACATATATTCCGTTGTTAAGCGTACCATACCCAACCAACATTTGATTCAGGTTAATGTTCATAACATTGTTCTGCAATACAAAATTATACCCTTCATTGTCCAACAAAGAAACGGATATTATATTACATAGCATACTTGGTACAAAATAACATGGATTTAAAACCAAAATACATCCAGATGGCAACCCCAAGTGATACTCTCATACTGCGACTGTATGTACATTGGAACCATTTCCAACGCGGAGAGTATGGTCACCTGTCTTCAAAACCTTGCTATTTCTCAGCCCCTGCATAGAATTGCAAATGTGAGAACCTGAACCGGTATCCAATACCCAGGAAGCAGAGTTTATAGAAAAACAGTTTTCAGTCACAAACGCACCTGAAGCAGAAGCATCACCATGCTTCTTCTTGAGATTCAAGTATTCCGTGCAGTTGCGCTTCCAATGTCCTGTCTTGTGGCAGTGAAAACATTCACCCTTCCCTGAGTCTCCAGCCTTGGACTTTCCCTTTCCCTTCACCTTTTTAACTCCGCCCTTAGGATTAGTGGGTTTCTTCTTTTTCTTTCCCTTGGCCTTGGCTTTTGGGCGAGAAGAGGAAGACTGTCCAGTAGTCATAACGGGAGTTTTTGCTAACTTCATAGTGCTCTCTGCACTCCTTAACATATTAAGGAGTTCAGGGAGGTCCTTCTCCATGCCATGCATGTTGAAGTTCACTATGAACTGAGCAAAGGTGGAAGGGAGGGACTGCAGAATAATATCTATATATTGTTCATTGTCCATTGTCCATCCAAGGTCCTCAAGCTCTTCTATAAGAGCTATCATCTTCAGAACATGGTCTCCTACTGGTGTGCCAGGGGCCATTCGCATCTGAAACAATTTCTTTGATGCTTCGTATCGTAATACGCGGGATTGCTCCCCATACAACTCCTTTGTATGGAGCAATATACCATGAATGTCCATGTCCTCGTGCTGCTTTTGATGTGTGTTATCCATCGATGCAAGCGCGAGGCATGTGGCCGTGGCACAGTCAGCGTCCCATGTCTTGCGGACTTCAATGTCCGCAACTGAGGATTTTGGACCAGGGACGGGCGGGGCTGAAGCCGTGAGGACATATGATACTGTATCATAAGTCAAGGCGATTTTCAGATTCCTCAGCCAGTCTTTATAGTTGGTCCCATTCAGTTTGTTTTTATCTAGTAAAAGCTTGAGTCCAGTCATGGGTATCTGCCATTAAGAGAGAGAAAAGAATACACTCAGCGAAAGCTCTTGCATAGATCAGATTGGTTATTATCTTGTCTAATCGATGTTTCCCACTGCTTTTATCGAGTCTTTCTTTCAAACCTTAAAAAGAAAAACTAGCCAGGATTAATTACAGTCTACAACTTCGCTAACCGTTCAGCCAGGCCAGTGTCGGTACTTGAGGGAGGTTCCCCGTGTTTCGCACGGACCTAATTAGAGTAAACCTCGTTTTCCCAGAGGCGGAGCCCCGTTAACACCTTTCTAGACACCTAATGAGTTAGCTAATTGTAAACTGTAAAACTCTCCTAGGAGCAACTATTGCCCACAGTGGGATCGAAATCCAACCATCACATGGAAGGTATGCAATCTCATTGCAAATTTCAACTATTGAAATTCCCGATGTGGTTTTTACCCCTAGCACTTATGACCTTAACTATGGTCAACAAATCTTAAGTACCAGTCAAGTTCTACCCGTCATTTCTTGATCAATTAGACCCACCCATATGACCCTTAACTATGGTCAACAAAGTCGTATGAATGTCCTAATTAATCTGCATCATATGCAGTGTAGGAAGACATCACTTAGCTACCGTACACTACGCCTTAACTACAGTCAACAAACGTAGCACGAATACTAAGTACTCTACTTCCTAAAATGACGGAGGGTTGCGAATGATTTTTAAGAAAATCTTTAACGCTTTGAACTTGATATCGTTGTAGAATCAAATGGTTTTCAAAAGGAGTGGCTTAAGCTCCGCAGTTTTGAAATATAGCTTTTTCATAAATAGCCGAGTGGTTTTCAAATCCGATTCTACAACATCTTTTAGGTTTATTTTCTTTACATTAATCACATTAATGTAATCCCATCATTTAAGTCCTTAAGCCAATCACAGAAAAGAAACGAAAATAACACGTACGCTTATGCGATCCGCATTCGCCGCAATGTTCCGTAATGCACCGTTAGGTTACTTAACTAACGGCATACCGGGACGGGACTAGCGCGGGTGTAAAACATAAGCAACGTCTACTATATATCATATATATAATATGTCATTCGTCTCAGATATCATAGAACACAGGCAGCAGAAACATAGATATAACGTGGGATATACTAGGACGTCCGTATTTAGTATTTAGCCAGAATAGAAAATACGGATTCCACAGTCGCGATGAATAGCCAAGCCCACACCCTGGACCCCTACGAGAGCGGCAAGTGACCCTGCCAATTCTGGAGTTTAGGAGACCCGGTCTCGACTCCTCGAGATGGCCTCCCACTGAACCCCAGAACCCGGTCACCTGTGCTCCCCTCCTTATGTCCATCCCAATGCGGAAAAGTAAATAATATACAACACTGGTGACACAACCTCAACCCGGAAGTGCCCCAAATAAAAGAATATTACATTACATTTGAATTTACATGAATGAAAATATAAAACTCTCATCTCACAAAAACCCCCGGCTATTCGATCGCGACAATCCTGCACATCATATCTCAGCAACACATAATATCTCATATTATCAACGTAAGTAAGTATGCATACCCCAATTGTCGTTGATGTATAGCAACGAAACCGGCGATATCGTACATACTACACTTACGGTCACAGAAAAGAAAGTGTAAAACTGCAATATCTGGAATCCACATTCTCTTTAGACATCGCAAATGCAAAATATCACATATTCCGTATTTCATGACTAATAATATGAATTCCACACATTGCATCACATTCCGGATAAACAGACAGTATCGAAGTTTTCGAACGAACGATCAAATACCCAGGATTCACTAAAGCCCAACACTTGAGCAGAGTTCAAACACCTGGAGTGTGACATAGTAGTAGCGGTCCAGCCGTAGAAGGGTCAAGCCAACGCCTCACATGTGGCACACCGTACTGCCCCAAACCCTAAGGTTCAAAGGGCAGTTCAAGACGGTCACATAATCGAGTTAAGGTTTGTTGTCTTCTAGAGGGACCACCACAAAAATACTTGCACGTATCTCCAAAGCATTTAAACCCCGTGAATAGTGAGCAAATGATACTCGTTCAAACACTTCAATACTTTCTTATTTACCCGGAAAAACTACGAAATGAAAATACCGATCAAAATAACGCGTCCAAAACCATCTCCAGATAATACAGTACAACATTCAGATTAAACATACCTAAAACACTATACAAGCAGAAATATGAATTACAGTGAAATTCCCATGCAATAATACTACTGTACGGCCGCGGAACCGCGGCCTAAGCAAGGATTTGCCGCGGTTCAGCGGCCAAATTAACTGTTCATGTCTTCGTATTTCAACATAATTCTTATATTAACCTGCTGTATTTTTTAAGTATTTTTAATTCTGAAAAAGGTCAGATTTTAGAATTTGTCCAGAGAGGGTCCAAGAAAACCGTATTTTTGTCCGATCGGGATTTTTACTTCGTAAAAGCGTCGCCTAATGTTCTAGGTCGGCTCTGATACCAATGTAGGTCAGGTAGCCACCCCATCCAATGGGGTCGCCGTGGCACCAACGGGTCCCTCAGCCGCTACTTTTTACGCATGCCCCCTCGCGAGGACTACAACCCGCCGGAACACCTTCCGGTCTCGGGACACCCTGGGGGTAAGAGCCTATGCTTCGACACACTGTCACACAGTGAGAACCCCCCATAGGTCGACATCCAATGCCTAGTAGCTCTGATACCAATGAAAGGTTTGTCTAGCACCCTATGAAGAGTTTTGAAGCATCACATGTCCAAAAGTTTAAATTTTTATGGTGCTAAACGAACATGCAAAGGAATCGATCCTAGAAAATTAGGGTTTCGAAAAATAAAGCGAACTAATCTAGGGTTTCGAGACTACAACCTTTGTAGCTCCATTTCGCTGGACTCCTTGGTCTCTAGGGTGTTGAATGGAAGTCCTCTTGAAGTCCTCTTGTGTCCACGACGATCCACCACGGAGTTCTCCGTCCAAGCTCGCAACTTCGTAAAACCGAAGAGAACACTCTAAACAAGTTGGCTAAACTTGTGTAGAATGAAGTTGTGGTTAAGATTCTCACTTCAAAAACCTTTCTTTAAGTGTGATTTACTCACTAGAAAAAGCTAGAGAGCAAATGAGAAAGAGGAAGAAGATGGTGGCAATATTTTTCACAAGAGGTAATAAGATAAAGATAACTCACAAGAAGAAAAAGAAATATATCAATATATATTTTATTTCTTCTTACTATGAACCATGGTTAAAGTGATGGAGACATTATTTAACTTGAGTTTTAAATGATAAAGAGAAGGATAATTCAAGTTAAGAGGTAGGTAAGCATGGTTAGGTCAAAGGAAGAATGTAGAAGCTAGAATGATTATCCTTTTCTTTTCATTTTGTTTTAAAACCAAAATTAAATAATAATCCATTATTTAATCCATGGTGTGAGTCTTATATTGCCACCATTTCCATATGTTAACAACCATGATAGATGGGTGTATGTAGTGTGTATGTATGCACATCCATATGTTCATGAAACTAGCATGAAAGAAAGAAAGAAAAGCACACATGCATGCACACATCCATCATCCAAGAAAAGGTTTTAAGTGAGAATACTAATGGATAAATGATAAATCAACACTTGATTTATCAATCCGGTCATATCTCATATGTCCCCACCAAAAGCAGTTCACCCGATCAATGTTCGGTATCATATACGCACATTTTAATCGGGTGCTTGCGCATATCGCATACGCGCACCACAACGTTTCGTCTGGACTGGGTAACTACTTTGTGGGACTCTAAGACTCGTCAATACGCCGGAAGAGGGTGATGATCATATCAGGTACCCCCAAACCGCAAGCGGTCAGCTAAACGTAACAGCCACCCGGGTATTGAGCGATCAGAAGAAAACAAGCGAACCTGCTACAACTTCCGTCGAGCCATCCAGCAACATTACCGTACAGTCCGGTCTCTTCGTCAGATATGCTGCATATTGAGCCTACGGATGGTCACGTCGACCCTAATAACTCAATAAGTCGTGCCGGTGAATGGTCTATAACAGATCGAGAAACTACCGATAACACTTATCAGCAAATCTCAGCAGCCCTGGCCAGGGACTTACTGATATAACCAGTCGGGCACAGCACAGCATCAACCCCCAATACCGGGAGAGACGAAACCCCTCCTATCGCTCATTGCCTTCGTGTGTCTCGGGACTGTACCCAACGGCCACCTGTTTGCACGACTCAGTAGAGCCGTGGTAGGGTGGCAATCAAAGTACAGTGGGAGAGCACATAAGACTCCATGACGATCTCGGGTCTACAGACTAACCTGTACCAGTGTTATCTGAGAACTGCTATCCGACGATAGATATAATTCCATATAGGAGTTCTCGGCGAGTCCGTCCAGTGTACCCAGTCACCACTGAGCACCCGTATATGATCTTGATGTCAAACACCAATGGATATGGGATCATCCATCGCCTATCACATGGGTCTAGTATCATATACGCTAGTCTACTCTGGTATATCAATGCCCCGTCTCGATATACCTACGACTAGGGACTTTCCAGGATATGCTTATAGACTGCAGATGTCCCACTAGTATGATCTCCATCATAATCAGAGCAGTCAAGCCAATATCCTCAGGGCTTTATCAGCATGTATGAGTGAATAACAAGCATGATCAAATCAACATGTCAGATAAAGAAGAACCAGATAGCATACTATCATGTCGAGCAAGAATGCATACTGAATATATACATGTACAGATACATCCACTATCACATAATGGCCTCTAGGGCATACATATATCCAACAATCTCTTAGTACAACTCATTCTGCACTAATTCCAGCATCTGGGGTAATATCTCGTCGTTCGCAGCAATAACTGGCTCGCTCGTCTGCACGCTGAACAGTGCCTCGATCATCATGAATAAGCAACACACCAACGGTCATCAAAATCTGGCTGGCCTCTATCATTGGCTCAATCCTCTAGTGTCGATCAGCACATCCGAGTAACCTCATAAAGGCGATCCGCCAAACGCTCGTGGCGCGGAAACATAGTAAAAAGACACATCTCTGCAATCGTGTGTTGCCGGAATTTCGCCCTGGTCAGTCCTCGTTCGTGACAAGCTCGTGCTGACCGCAACTCTAGCTGTAGCTCTCCCTGCCCGTAATCGTGGCAGCAAAACCATAACTGGTACTAATGAGGCTAGATCGGAATGAATATAATACTGATCAAAGAAATGTACATCCTAAGGCTTCTTAAGTGGAGTAGCGTATCGTAAATATGCCGCGGAACATACCTACGGTACGTCACTCTACTTTAGTCACCTATTCCATCAACCAAGGGTCATCCTACGCTCCGAAGGTAAAACCTAACGCTCTGATACCAACTTTGTCACGTCCCGAAAGTACGGAATATGACCGGCACTTAAACTACGAACGTCTCGAGGCGTACGTAATCTAAGTAAGCCGAAAACCCAGAAACCCAAACCAAGAAAAGTAGTAGAGTGAAGGAAAACCAATTTAAAACAAGTAGTTTTAATAGCATAAGCCGAATTATGCGGTTTAACAAAAAACATAAAATATTTCCCGAAAATTTCGGCAGAGTCTCCTTTGTAAAAACTGGCCCCCAAACAAGATACAACATGAATAGTATACGAAATCAATAAAAAGGCATCCCCAAGCGGGAGCTAGCTCTTCGTCAATCGACGGTCACAACCACACAAGCAATATAATATACAACGCCAACGGCGAGGATCAAAATTCAAAAGGAAACTCAAAACCACAAGAAAACCACAGAAATATAACGCGCGACTCTAAGGTCGAAGGAATAAAATCACTGGTCTCTATCTCAAATAAATACATGTTTGGTTGATGGAACTTCTAGATACAACAGAATAATAATATACAAGATATATAATGGGGGTACGATACAAGTAAACCCACCTACTAGTAAATCACCCGAAGGAAACTATGCCCGCAAGCCGTAATGAAACCTGTACGGCAAACCTGTAAGAAACTGGGGCACAACGGGGGTGAGTTGCCAACTCGTGAATAGAAAAACATCTACGAAAAGAAATCGCATAAATAACGCAATCCTAGGTCAATGATCATAATATATCCTCAAATATATAACCAGCAACCCATAACAATGGTTAGGGCAAATATCTAACCCAAGTGTAATTCCATGTGCCCGTGTCAGTGCCTCAGGTAGCAATGTATCATATGGATGATGTATGAATGCATGGAACAGAATGCATGTACTGAAGAAAACTGCTTTCATAAACCAGTGAGATTTTTGTATTTTAAAAGTGAGGTACTATAAATGAAATCAGCATAAAACAGTGCCCAGCATCGACACAAAACAAGTGTCCAAATATCTCGATATCTCTGTATCACAATCTCTGTACCTCAATATCTCAAAATCTCAATATCTCAATCACAATATCTAGGGCGCCGTGAATCCAGACCGGCCCCTACCATCCATCTCAAGACCACGACGGTATCCTCCGGATATCCGACGCGTCGGGTAAAATCACCGGTAGGTAGTCTCCCCCTGCCAGGCTCATCGTCATCACCATGAGCTTCTTGCCCCGGGGTACCTTACCGGGCCCACCATGTACCCGAAACGGTTCATCCATCTCCTCGAATCGCGTCTCGAAATCCATCAGCAAACTCATGGTGGACGACTCATACATAATGGGAAAACCACATTTTTTTTATTTAAAAAGAGAGAAAGCAGTTTATATATGTTTTGCGGTTTTCCTCCAAATCCAGAAAATATCATGGAAATCTGAATCATCAAAAGCATGTAAAACCATGAATATAAGCATGAGCATCCATGAATACGGCATATAATGAATAACAGTATGCACGAAGTGACAAGTAACAACTAAAATGTTTAAACTAGCATATAATGCAAGCAACTAATCATCATGTCAAAATTACTAGTTAACAAGCTACATTAGGCGATAATATTTTCTAAGGTATGCGTGACATGGCAATTACCGATGAAGATGTGTGTGAGCCGGCAAGCAAGTGTACGTGGTACATACGCATCATCGGTAATGGTGCTGGTGTCTTAACAGTATGATATCAACAATGCAATAAGAAATTATAATATAAGTATGCGATGCGGAGCGAACAGTAATAATGAACGGGAGCTAAATACTAAACACAACGATAACTAATCTGCATTACCCTAATATAAATCCTACAAATGGTGCCTTTTGAAATAACACGAATCATGGGGTTTTGAAAATAGGGGCTACGGTGTTTTTATGAAAAGATACGTCTTTTGAAATATCCGTAGGATCCCTTGGGCTGTCTTTTAAAATACCCACGATTCGTTAGTTTTTGAAATAGGTAAGAATCGAATCTAATCTAACAACTAAACTAAACTAAAGGACTAAGTTAACAAGCTGGACTGCAGGTAAGGAAACCGCCTAACATCTGAGTCGATACATATACATACCTGTATATATATATAGTCGATGATCCCGCCTCAATAATATCATATCCGATACCATATCTATAACCAGACATCCCAAGTCAAGAGTGCGGATCAATCATCAAAATATAGCACGTACGTAAATCCGTCGTACGGCATCCCCAAATCTGGGTATGGGTCAATATCACATTCATCATACTATTCACCTGGTATCCTCTTTATCAAATATCATGATCGGGGTACTGATCTACGTCTAGTACAATACTGATACCGTCTAAGTATGCATGGACGTATGTGAAACACTACGTCCAGGACCCGCTACAACGTCATGTCGTATCTCAAATACGAACCCTGCTATATCACCGATCTCACGGCCTCAAATCAAATCTCATCGACTCATCTTAAATCCCAAGTACTATCCTCATTATCCATGCATGCGTATATGAATGTACATATGCATAGCCCCATACCCACGCATATATACATATATACACATCCCAATCTGCGCACAAGAAAGTCAAGTATGCAAGTCTGTGTGTGCGTATGTGGGTATAACAACTACTCTAGGGTTTCGCAACTAACCCAAAGGTACTCCATGAACACATAAACATAATATGAATGAACATTCTCGTATCATAAAACACCTATATAAACATATATATATGAGCTACACTACGGACTGCGGGGGTGCTATACGCCATCCACCCGACTTCTCCCCGTGGATATAAATCTACTCACCTGGTCCTCGCTCGCCGGTGCCGACGTCGCCACGCGCTTGCTTGTTGTCTCGAAGTCCACATGGGGGTACCTACATATCACAACGCATCGTATCGCATTAAAATCCGACTCATGACCAAAACGACACACGAATCCCACATAGGTCAAAACCTATGGTTGCTTTCACAAATCAACCCAAAAACTCTCGACGTCGGTGTACAAACGCCAGACCATCGAGAAAAACCCAAACATACTCATTTGTACAATCACAAGCACTAATTATAATATAAAATAGCTTAAAATTCACAAAAAACCCCAAATTCACTTTAAAAGCCATTTTTCCGAAAATCTAGCAAGCACAAATTACCCGTTTTAGTACAAAACTCGACTTTTAAACAAATCTAATGGCCATAATACTTATTAAACATCTTAATTAAGTCATACCAATTTTAATTAGATTTTAAACTTAACTCTTAATATTAATCTCAAAAAAAATCTAGTTTGCATACATAACCAATTTTAACAATTTTATAGCAAAAATGAACAAACTACAATCTAGCTTGGATTTGCATGATCTATAACATTAAACTACACTTTAAAATGTTAATGAAGTCATGAAAAACATATTTAGATTTTTAATCTAACATTTGCAATTAAATTCCAAAACCTAGTTTGCAAATTAGTGTAATTACCACAATTTCAACCTAACATTTTGCAAACTAGCAATTCGATTAGGTTTTTCATTTCACAATATGATGAATTACACTATGCATCCATAAACACACAACAAAAAAACCCTAACTATAAATTAATCCTTCTCTTGAAACTCAAATCTTTCAATTAGAACCATAATTAATTTCCTAATTAAGCTAAATTAAAGCAATAACCAACAAATTAAGAAAAAGGTTAGAATTATACCTCATGATCAAGAGATCAAATATGGAAATCAAAGCCTCTAAAATGCCAACTTATTCCCTAGATCCATGCAAGTTTGGCTAATGAGAAATGGGTAGGGATTAGATTTTGAGTTTGCTTTGATTTGTGTTGATTTTGGTTGATTTTTGAATGAATTTGGAGGTGAAGGAAGATGAGGACTTGGAGAAAAATGGGGGGGCTGCCAACAGTTCAGATTCAGCCAAGGGAGGAGAGGAGTGAGGTGTAGTGTGGGGGTGGGTGAAGTCAATGGGAGAAAAGAAGACCAAGTCAACAAAAGACTATACTCTTTTTACTATTTTCTCACTTCCTTTGTTTTCTTTCTCATGATTTCTTTTCTTCTATCAATAAGTGAGGAACACTTGGAGAGGGCTGCTGAATATGGGGTTGTGTGAGTGTGGGTGTGTGTGTGGGATGAGGGAAAATGATAAATATAATACCCCAAATCTCCATTTAACTTATTTTCACCATTTAAGCATTTTTCTTCAATAATTTTCTACACCGTTTTGGCAAACGATTTCGTTTCAAAAACCTCATGATAAAATTTTATTTAATGTTTTATGATGCACAAAATTTGTTTCAACTCATTCCAATTTGTAATTTTCCCTCATTAAATATATTAGTGACGGTTTAAAATAATATTAAAATAATTAATTTCGGAAAAATTTTCAGAAAATTTGAAATTTCACCAGTGGTACAATAAACACCAAATACTAGCAATTACATAGCTAGAATATGTATATTTAATTTTATAATAAAGATATTTGTATTTTGTCTTTTTACAGAAACCCCCTTATTTTACCGTTTTTTCGAAATTTCACCGAAACGATTTTCAAAACGTTACATTCTTTTCCTTACATCGGGTAAGGACAGCGTCAAGATGCAGCAAACACTCATTGAAGGAATCGCCGAAGATGGAGAAATTGTCCATTAAGATCTCCAGGAATTTTTCCACCATGTCTGAGAAGATTCCCATCATACACCGTTGGAAGGTAGCGGGCGCATTGCATAACCCAAAGGGTATGCGACGATATGCAAACGTACCGAAAGGACAAGTGAATGTGGTCTTGTCCTGGTCTTTTTCGGCAATGGGAATCTGATTATAGCCGGAGTAGCCATCAAGAAAGCAGTAGTACTCGTGTCCGGCCAATCGTTCAAGCATTTGGTCAATGAAAGGTAGCGGAAAGTGGTCCTTCCGCGTTGCGGCGTTGAGTTTTCTGTAATCGATGCATACTCGCCACCCAGTTTGGGTGCGAGTAGGGATTAACTCGTTCCCTTCGTTAGTGATGACTGTTATGCCTGATTTCTTGGGGACAACGTGAATGGGGCTAACCCACTGGCTAACAGAGATAGGGTAAATGATACCACTATCCAGACACTTAATGATTTCCTTTTTCACAGCCTCCTTCATGACTGGGTTGAGTCGCCTTTGTGGATCCCTGGCTGGTTTGTCATCATCCATCAGATGAATGTGATGTTCAACGATCAGGGGACTAATCCCTTTGATGTCCACCATGGACCAGCCAAAAGCTTGCCTATTGCTGTGCAAGACCGCAAGAAGGGCTTTCTCTTGCTCTGGAGCTAGAGAAGCCGAGATGATAACAGGGAGGGTCTCGTTCTCATCCAAGTAAGCGTACTTAAGGTGAGACGGCAAAGGCTTGAGTTCGAGCGTTGGAGGTGAAACGATTGAAGGCAAGATTGGTGAAAAGGTCTCGAACTCAAAGGATTCCAGCAAAGGTTCAAAACGAGTGTAAGCGGCCGAGTTGGATGGTTCAGGTAACTCATCCGGAAATTCGAAGGATTCAAACTCGGGTGGTGAGTGGCTAAGATCGTTCGAGAAAGTGAAACACTCGTAGTCATTGTCGGGTGCAGAAATAGCAGCAGGTTCGAAGAGGAACGCACTAGTGGCGTTAAAGTTATCATGATCGAACAAGAACTTCTCGAATTCACACTCTTCTGGGGTGATCTCCTGGATTGAGCAAGCATCTAGTATATGAGCATTAGGTTCGGTGGGATGATTCCCCAACCTAAAAATGTTGAGTTCAATTGTCATGTTTCCAAAAGATAGGTTCATCGAACCATTTCGACAATTGATCACAGCATTTGAGGTTGCAAGGAATGGGCGACCGAGTATCACCGAAATTTGATTCCGGGGGTTAGCTACAGGCTGTGTGTCTAATACAATGAAGTCAACGGGGAATATGAAGTCCCCAACCTTGATTAACACATCCTCTAGCTCACCCCTAGGATGGGTGATTGGTCGGTCGGCCATTTGGAGAGTACGGTGTGTGGGTTTCAGCTCTCCTACACCTAATTGCTCATATACTGAGTACGGAAGCAGGTTAACACTGGCACCAAGATCTAATAGTGCGCGGTTGATGTTCTTATCCCCAATGGTAATAAAAATCATAGGACAGCCAGGGTCCTTCCGTTTTTGCGGTAATGATTGGGTAAGAGCATCACTCACAGCACTAGCCAAGAAAACTTTCTTGGGTACCTGAGACTTCCTCTTTTTCGTGCACAAGTCCTTTAAGATTTTCGCGTAGGACGGGACTTGTTGGACAGCATCTAAAAGGGGAATGTTGATGTTAACCTGCTTAAACAACTCCAGAATCTTCTCCATTTGTGGATTTTGTTTATTGGACCTCAACCGGTTTGGAAATGGAACGTTTTTAAAATTGGTTGAGTCCAATGCTTGTGGAGGAGACTGTGGAGTTGGAACGGATCCCAGAGCTGGTGTTTTCATGGAGTGAGAAGTGGGTCCGTTCAGAGCAGAAGAAGAAGAAGAGCCTTTTGAATGAAGAATAGGCTCAGAAGACGAGGAAGAAGAAGAAGAAGCGGCCGGGGTGTCATCGTTGATCCGTGTGCCAATATTGTTTTGCAGCATCATTCCCGATCTCAATGTAGTCACAGCACTCACATTATGGTTCTGTTGTTCAAGAGCAACATGTACATTATGTGGGTGACCGGGATTTGGGAGTGGTTGAGATGGAAGCTTCCCCTTTTCTCGTTCGCTTAACGCCGCATTCAGCTGTGCAATCTGGGCTTCGATGGTCTTGATGCTTTGCCCTTGTGCAGCAGTGTGTTGCACCAAAGACTGAATAGACAACTGGATGTTAGCGGTGGATTGTGTCGATTGTTTAACGAATGCCTCCAGACTTCGTTCTAGCGAGGAAACCTTATCGTTGTTTGACGGAACAAAGTTGTTTTGCGGAAAAGAATTGTTGGGTGTAAAGTTGTTCGTCTGGTTTTGAAAAGGGGGTTGGAAGGGCTGCTGAAACTGATGTTGAGTTTGTTGTTGCGCTTGTTGTTGCGGAGGAGGGGGCCTCTGGAAATTGTTGCCTTGGAATTGATGCTGATTCTGATTCCAGGCGAAATTGGGGTGGTTCCTCCAACCGGGATTGTAGGTGGAAGAGTATGTATCACTCCTCGGTCTTTGCTGAAATGCAGCATTAACCTGATCCTGTCCTTGAGATGGTGGATTGTAAGGACACTATTCGGTTAAGTGAGAAGGATCGGACAACAAACACAAATGGTACGAAGGGGAAGAACAGGGGCAGGAGCAGGAGATGAAAATTTGCTCTGTATCGCTTCAAGTTTTCTCGTTATTGCAGCCATTTCAGCTTTCATCGCAATAGAGACATCAAGTTGGTGAATTCCTATCCTAGACTGACCAATAGAAGTGGAGGAAGAAGAAGAAGAAGAAGTTGGTCTGGTGCTCTCCCATAGAAGCGTTTGTTCCGCAAGGTCGTCGAAGAATTGTCACGCTTCCTCGTCAGATTTCGATAAGAAGTGACCCTGACAAATGGTTTTCAACAACTACTTGGTTGCTGGGTTCAGGCCCTCGTATATGGTTTGGCAAAGTTGCCATTTCTCAATACCGTGGTGAGGGCACTGAACAAGAAGGTCTTTATACCGGTCAAAGCACTTCCAAAAGGATTCAGTAGGAAGCTGGGAGAATTGGTTGATTTCATTACGGATCCTCGCGGTTTTATGATTCGGATAGAATTTCTTGAGAAACGCTTTCACAAACTCGTCCCAACTGGTTATGGAGTGGGAAGCAGTGTTGTACAACCACTTTTCAGCAAGATCGCATAAAGTGAACGGAATGACCCGTAGCCGTATAGCATCGTCCGACAGCTGGGTAGTTTTCATCATGGCACAAACATTTTGGAACTTGTTGATGAAGATATAGGCATCTTCAGATTCAAGCCCATGAAATTTCGGAAGCATGTTAATGAAGTGGGGCTTAATTTCAAAATTATCCCCATTGGCCAGTGGAAGAGAAAGACAGGTGGGAAGTGCAGAACGGATGAGATAGAAACGATCCTGGAGCGCGATTCGCTGTAGCGCTACAACAGGCGGTGGTGGTGGGTTATTCGCATCCATAGGAGGTGGAATCAATCCCGGGGGAGTCAAAGAGATGTTTGGATTAAATCCTGACATCGTAGAAGAAGAGGTTGGTGAAGGTGAAGGTGAGGATGTATGAACAGAATTCCGGTCAACGTCGGAGTTGGCCGGCAAAGGTAAGGGTGAAAGAGGTGTGGATGGAGTTTCGACGTCTGAGTCGATCGCGTAGTCGGTAGCAACTAACGTAACGCGGACTAGGCGCGCGCTAGTGTCCCGAGTCCAAGCGGACATACACTAAACGAGTTTAGTATAGTCAAAGCGGAGAAGGTGAGGGTAAGAAAACGTCAATGGAGAAATACGATGGGTGGTGGGTGAAAAAAATGGGGTTTTGGCGACAAAGGGCAAGTTTTTATAAAAGTTTTTTGTTTTGTGTATTTTTTTCCTTTTAGAAAGAGCTTTACAGAAATATGTACCGACTTACGGCTTCAAGCAATCACAAACAAGATATGCACAATCACATCTAGATCTAGGGTCACCTAGGTCAGCTAGACAGCTCCTAACTGTTCCAAAGGGCTAGAAATAGGACCTCAATCCGCCTCTTCTCCGCCAAATGCGGCCAGGTAAGTTCCAGATAAGTGGGAGGCTCCCCACTACGTAAGTAATGGTCCTAATTAAGTAACCACTTGCCTTGGACACACTTGCCTAGACACCGCAAAGTCAGGATAGGATAAACGGCCGATGCCTGTAACTAGTCCTCTGTCCTATTGAGCACGAAGTCCTTAGGGCTGAGTCTAGTATTTTTTAATTAAACAATGGTCAATACATAAGATTTTTATGATTTCTGGGGTCCTGGGAAGGGTGATGGAATCCCCACCCAATCTGGATTGGTTTCAAGCCCTTTAAAGTCCGTATTAATATATACAAAGCAGTAACAATCAACTGCAATCAATTTTTAATTTTTTTTAGTGCGGCGCAAAGAATCCTGCACAAAAACAATTTATTGGAAGGGGGAAGAGAATTTGCGCAAAGAATGCTGCAGAAAACACAGTTCAGTGGAGTTCAGAGGAGTGGGGAAGAGGCTAGAAATACTTACAGAAAAATTGAGACCCCCAAGTCAACAACAAGCCGCGGTTCCGCGGCCAACGCATGCTTATGCCGCGGTTCCGCGGCTTAAAGTCGGAGTTGGACCTTCAAATTTCTGGGCTGTACTGGTTTGGGTGTCCTCTTCTTTTCTGGAGCTCTTGAATCTTGATTTGCTCACTGGATCTGCTCCGGAATTTTACAGTAGACCGTTAGCTCTGTCTTGATCTGTCGCGGTGTTGCCGCGAGATATGGGTCTAACTTCCCACGTCTTTGGCACTGAACTCGAACTTCGTTTTATCCTGCACACTTGCACAATAACTAATCAAAAATAATAAGATGGTTTTTTTTACAATGTATATTTTTTTTGTTTTGTTTTTCGGTTATATTTATATTCACAAATTAACCCGAAATTACACAAAGAAATAAACTACCGTCTCCCCGGCAACGGCTCCATTTGATTGGTAGAGTTTTTGCGTGCTTAGTTAATTACCACAATCAAGACGGTTTCGCTTGTAGCTAGCCGGTTGAGTACGGGTCGCCCGCAGGGAGATGGGAATCTTTTTCTAAGTGCTTTAATGAGTTAAGGCCAAATGTCCAGGTTTGTTTTCAGATTAACTATGTGCTAAAATGATATATAAAGAGAGCTTGTTAGGGTTAGGATTAGGTTAGTTTGAGTTAGGAGTCGCTCACTTCTTTCGTTACCACTCTTAATATCGGTGTTACGGTAATCGGCAACAACGGAGATTAGCACGACTAGGAAGGAACTTGCGAGTATAAGCTAGGCTTTCCAATGCTTAAGTTCTTCCTTTTGGTGCTTGTCCGTCCGTTCTTGGCTCTTAGCCTTAACCTCCGGTTAATTCAACCACAACCGGTCTCACTAAGGAATCACCGCTATCATGTAGGATAGGGCGCCATAGGGAGCGGATTGTGGTTCAATTAACGGGAGTCCGAATTAAGATGTTGGGCAAGAAAAGAGTGAGCGAGATTTCCTTCTCTCAAACTTTCCTTATCCTACCCTAACAAGTGAGAAAACTACTCACCCATTACAAGAAAAAGGAAAATAAAACAAAGGAGGAAGATAGAAAGAAAGAGGTTAGACGATTACAACTAGCTATTTGAGACCTCACTTTGGCAAGGATCAAGCTTAAGCATCATTGTTGTTTAAGGATAAAGAAAAAGAGAACAAGAAACAAACAAACAACAAATAACAACAACTAGATTAGCAAATGAAAAATACAAGCAATTATAATTAACAATAAGACAAGCATGATAACAAAAAGAACTCTTTATTCATCACTTCACTCACAAAAGCTCACTACAAGGTTTTAATGGAGAAGAGATGAGAAGAGGAAGAAGAACAACATGTATTGTAGCGTTTTGAAAATCGTTTCGGTGAAATTTCGAAAAATCGGTAAAATAAAGGGGTTTTCTGTAAAAAGTCAAAATACACATATCTTATTATAAAAATTAAATATACATATTCTAGCTATGTAATTGCTATTATTTGGTGTTTATTGAGCCGCTGGTGAAATTTCAAATTTTCTGAAAAAAATATTATTTTATTATTATTTCAAGCCGTCACTAATACATTTAATTAGGGAAAATTACAAATTGGAATGAGTTGAAACAAATTTTGTGCATCATAAAACATTAAATAAAAATTTATCATGTGGTTTTTGGAACGAAATCATTTGCCAAAACGGTTTAGAAATTATTGAAGAAAAAAGGCTTTTTTTTAGCGTAAATGGATGTTTGGGGTATCGTATTTATCATTTTTCATCACCCCACACCCGTACCCACACCCACACACCCCCACTTACTCCTCCCCTTAGCCAAATTCAGCAGCCCTCACTTTTTCCCCACTTGGTTTGCAAAGGAAAGAAAAGGAAAAGAAAAGAAAAGAAAAGAGTAGAAAATGATATATTTTGAGTTGACTTTGACTTGAAACAACTTTCCCCACCTCACTCTCTCTCCTCACTCACCCACCTCCCCTCAAATCTGGCCGAAACTGATCAAGAGAGCAGCAGCCCCCCCTCCCCCAAGTTCTCACTCCATTTTTGCTTCAAAAATCCATAAAAAGCTTCAAAATCCATACAATTTCAAAGCTTTTTTCCAAATCCAACACTTACCCATTATTCCTTAGCATTTCAAGCATGGATCCTTGTGAAAAGAGAGCATTTTGGAGTGCCATGGATACTTGTGGATCTTCATATGCTTTTGGGTATATTTCTAAACATTTTTGTTGCTTAAATTGTTACTAATTTCTTAAGCTAATTTATTTAAGTGTTATTTGGATATGTGAGTTTAATTGCACGTTTTGGAATTCAAGAAAAGGGTTTGAATGCAAGTTAGGTTATTGTGAATTGGTGTATGGTTGTGATGGGTAGCTTACCATCTTAGAATTTGTAGAAAGTAATTTAGTAGTTAAATTTCATATTGTTGCATGGAAATGTCTAAATTAAGTTTTGTTTTTACTAACTAGAGTTTTTGAAAAATTATCAAATGCTTAGATTAAAATATAATTAAGTGTTCATGTCATTATAACTATTATAATGAGTGGTTTAATGACTTTGGTTCATGCAAAACGAAGCTTAATTGATGAATTGTGAATTTTGCTTTAAAGGGTGTTAAATTTGATATTTTGCAAACTAGGATTTTGGAAATTATGCAAATTTATGAGTTTAAATTATGGAAATGGTTTTTATGACTTATTTAAGATATTTAATAAATATATTGGCCGCTACATTCATTTAAACATCGTGTTTTGTACAAAAACGGCGAATTGTGCTTGCTAGATTTTCGTAAAAATGACTTTTTGAGTGAAATTGGCGTTTTTGTGAGTTTCAACCTAGTTTATATTAAAATTCGTGTTCGTGATTGTGCAAATGAGTGTATTTGGGTTTTTCTCGATGGTTTGGCGTTTGTACGCCGACGTCGAGGGTTTTTGGGTTGATTTGTGAAAGCAACCATAGGTTTTGACCTATGTGGGATTCGTGCGTCGTTTTGATCATGAGTCGGATTTTAATGAGATATGGTGCGTTATGATATGTAGGTACCCCCATGTGGACTTCGAGACGACAAGCAAGCGCGTGGCGACGTCGGCACCGGCTAGCGAGGACCAGGTGAGTAGATTTATATCTACGGGGAGAAGTCGGGTGGATGGCGTATAGCACCCCCGCAGTCCGTGGTGGTGTATACGGATGCGTATACACACCAACATTTATTATATGTCATTTGGGATTATTAACGATACTTAGGATGGATATTGGTGTGTTAGATTATTTTAGCGTTGCGAACCCTAGGGTAGTGTTGCACACACATACACACATACATACTTGCATACATTCCTATTGATATGTGCTCATGGGATTCTATATATTTATGTGTTCACATAGGTATGGGACTATGTGTTCACATACGGATTGAGGATGATACTTGGGATTGAGCTGAGTCGATGAGATTTGATTTGAGGCCGTGAGATCGGTGATATAGCAGGGTTCTTATCTTAGATACGACATGACGTTGTAGCGGGTCCTTGACGTAGTGTTTCACACATGTCCATGCACACGTAGGCGGTATCAGTATGGTACTAGACGTAGATCAGTACCCCGATCATGATAATTGATAAAGAGGATACCAGGTGAATAGTATGATGAATGTGATATTGACCCGTACCTAGATTTGGGATGCCGTACGACGGATTTACGTACGAGCTATATTGATGATTGATCCGCACTCTTGACTTGGGATGTCTGGTTATGGATATGATATTATTGAGGCGGGATCACCGACTATACATATACAGGTATGTATATGTATCGACTCAGATGATAGGTGGTTTCCTTACCTGTAGTTCAGCTTGTTAGTTCAGCCGTATAGTTTAGTGTAGTTGTTAGATTAGATTAGACTTCTTACCTATTTCAAAAACTAACGAATCGTGGGCATTTTTAAAGACAACTCAAGGGAATCTACGGATATTTCAAAAACGACGTATCTTTTCATAAAAACACCGTAGCCCCTATTTTCAAAACCCCATGATTCGTGTTATTTCAAAAGGCACCATTTGTAGGACTTATATTAGATTAATGCAGATTAGTTATCGTTGTGTCTAGTTTCAGCTCCCGCACATTATTGCTGTTCGCTCTGCCTCGCATATTTATTTTGCTGCATATTCCATTATTGATATCATGCTGTTAGGACACTAACACCAATACCGATGATGCGTATGTACCACGTACACCTATTTGCCGGCTCACACACATCTTCATCGCTAATTGCCATGTCACGTACACTTTAGAGAATATAATTGCTTGACTTAGATTGTTAGCTAGTAGTTTTGACATGATATTAGTGTACTTCCCTTATATGCCATATTAGACACTGTAGTTATTACCTACCACTTCATGCATACTGTTATTCAGTTGTTCATGCCTAGTTCATTATCATTGACATATGCACATGTGATGATTTCTTGAGATTTATGATATTTCTGGATTTCGGGGAAAGCCGCAAAATTTACAACTTATGATCTTTTAAAATATAAAATGTTGCGGTTTTCTAGTGATTTAAAGTGTCGTCCACCATGAGTTTGCTGTGGTTTTGGAGATCCGTGTCGAGGAGTGGAGGAACCGTCACGGGTACATGGTGGGCCCGGTATGGTACCCCGGGGCAAGAGGAATGTGGTGTTGACGTTGAGCCTGGCTGGGGAACACTACCTACCGGTGATATTACCCGACGCGTCGGATATCCGGAGGATACCGTCGTGGTCTTGAGATGGATGGTAGGGGCCGGTCTGGACTGACGGCGTCCTAGATATTGAGATTGAGACATTGATATTTCGAGACAGTGAGATTTATGTTTTGTGTCGATGCTAGACACTGTTGATGCTGATTTCATTTATGATACCTCAGTTTAAAAATACGAAGGAAATCTCACTAATTTATGAAAACAGTTTCTTCATTTACATGTATTCTGTTTCATGCATTCATACCTCATTCATATGATATATTGCTACCTGAGGAACTGACACGGGCACATGAAATTATACTCGGATTAGATATTACCCTAGCCATTGTTATAGGCTGCCTGTTATACTTATATTTGAGGATATATTATGATCATTGACCTAGGTTGCGTTATTTATGCGATTTCTGTGCGTAGATGTTTTTCTATTCCCGAGTTGGCAACTCACCCCCGTTGTGCCCCAGTTTCTTGCAGGTTTGCCGTACAGGTTTCATTACGGCTTGCGGGCTCAGTTTCATTCGGGTGGCTTGCTAGTAGGTGGGTTTTTTCTTGTATCGTACCCATCATATTACCTTGTATGATATTATTCAGTTGTATCTAGTAAATTCCATCAACCAAACATATTTTTATTGAGATAGAGACCAGTGTTATTTATTCTTTCGACCTTAGGGTCGCTCGTTATATTTCTGGTGGTTTTGAGTTTCCTTTTGAGTTTTGATCCTCGCCGTTGGCGTTGTATATTATATTACTTGTGTGGTTGTGACCGTCGATTGACGAAGAGCTAGCTCCCGCTTGGGGATGCCCTTTTCTTGATTTCGTATACTATTCATGTTGTATCCCGTTTGGGGGCCAGTATTTACAAAGGAGACTCTGCCGAAATTTTCAGTAAATTTTTGATGTTTTTAAAAAAACCGTATAATTCGGCTTATGCTATTGAAACTACTTGTTTTAAATTGGTTTTCCTTCACTCTACTTCTTTTCTTGGTTTGGATTTCTGGGTTTTCGGTTTACTTAGATTACGTACGCCTCGAGACGTTTCGTAGTTTAAGTGCCGGTCATGTTCCGTACTTTCGGGACGTGACATGTATTCTAAAGTCTAAATACAAGAGTAAGTACACATGGCTTTGGCAAGTTCTGGACTATTTATAGGCAGGAAATAGAGAACCTAGGGCAACTTTCAGGACCCATATGCAATGAACAAATTACCCCCAGAAAATTTCCATCTGTCGACTTAGTCAGGCCGCGGTTCCGCGGCGTCAGCGTGCTTATGCCGCGGAACCGCGGCCATTTTGGTGACTTAGGTCATGAAATTTGGTGGTATTTCCTGGTTTTTAGTACTCTTCAGTGTGGTATATGTTGTTTCTCAGAATCTCTTCACAGTATTTCCAGAATTTCAGCAGAACAAAAGGTGATGTAATGTGGATCTTTTGTCATGATTTTTCTTGAGCTCCGTGTAGATATGTTGGATCTTATATTGACATTGAGCTTTGTGCATGAAAATGACATTGATTTGCCATTTTGTCCCTTAAACTGGTGTGCGGCAAAATACGGATAGAGAGCGGAGACCCGTGATTTATCTGTGGTTGGTAGTAATCCGGAATTTATCGTGCTTTTCCATAAATTTCACTGTTTAGATCTGAGAAGCTGTATCCTGCAATTAACTAGCAAACACGGCTCAAAAGTACCTACTGATAAGCAATGTGATAAAAATTGAGCGGTATAAAAATGCAAAAATCTGATATGAACAATTCTCTATATCAAATATCATAATCTAGGTACTGACCTACGTCTAGTACAAAGCTAACATCATCATTATCATCATGATCTGACTACTGATCGACAGCCTCGTATAAATCGATATCATCAGCACATATCATCTCAAGGAGTATACCTCGCCCAAGGCGGCCTATCATACTAATCTTGTCATATCATATCATATCATATCTCGTAAGATAATCACATGTCGATCATTTTACATATATAACTATTCATATGGTATCGTCGTCCAAGATCCACTATAACATCAGGACGTATCTCAAGTACGAATCCTGCCATATCACCGATATCATAATCTCATATCAACTCTCATCGACTCATCTCAATCCCAAGTATCATCCTCAAATCCGTATATGAACACATATTCCCATACCCATGTGACCACATATCTATATAGAATCCCATAACCACATATGAAATAAGGATGTATGCAAGTTTGTATGTGTGTATATGTATGTGTAGTGCACCCACTACCCTAGGGTTTCGTAACCTTTCACCAATCCAACACACCAATATCCATCTTAACATTATCATTAATCCCAAATAACATATAATAATTGTTGGTGTGTATACGCATCCGTATACATCACCACGAACTGCGGGGGTGCTATACGCCATCCACCCGACTTCTCCCCGTAGATATAAATCTACTCACCTTGCTTATGTGTGCCGGTGCCGATGTCGCCATTTGCATCTCCAACGCTTCGACGCCACGTGGGGTACCTATAAGAATATCACAAACGCTAAAGCACATGAAAACCATGTCGGAAACCAAACGGTACACGCTACGCCGATAAGTAAAAACCTACAGCCTCGCATGCAAACACAGCCAATATCCCTCTGCCGTTGGCGTTCAAACGCCACCCGACAGAAACGAATCACCAAATACCAAAATCCATGCTAAAACAAGTCGTAAATCATGCGCCAACTCAAGAAAATCAACCCAGATTCTATCCTGGTTGGAACCGGACAAAACTAGACATACCCAGGGTCAAGTTTACAGGTAAAAGAGTCATGCACCAAAAACGAGGGGGTTTTCCCCTGCTCTGGCCGCAAATTGCGGCCAGGGGGAATTACATGGCAGCCAGGGAAAGGAGGTGGGGTCTAGGGTTTTGGGTGTTGGGTTCTACCAGCCTGCATATCTCACTGCCAAGTCAATTTTATTTTAGGGTACCTCGGGTTGTAGCAGTTTCCAGAAAGGTCACAAAATCGACAAAAATGCTAATTTACGCCAAGTCGAATAAATCTGGTGTTTGGGTGAAATCTGGAACAATCTTGGGTGAGCTGGTCTCAAACACACCTAATCAGGCTATACTAACATTCAAAACCAACACTTGGTCAAGTCTCACTCCAATTTGCCTAAACTAGCACTAATCACAATATAAACACTAAATTTGAGCTAAATAACCATGATCAAGCAAGAAAGGAGTTGGGTTGCAAGATTATACCTCAAGGGGTCCTAGGATGAAGGAGAAGGGAAGGAGGAGAAGGTGGGAGTGAGTTGCTGCTGCTATGCTCCTGGTGTTGCTGCTGACGTTGCTGTTGCAGCAGTTTGGTGGTTGTTTTCCTTGTTGCTGTTGCTGTTGGAACCCTCATTTGCTTTTCCCTTTCTTTTTCTTGTGGCTGTGTTCAGCAGTAGAAGTGTTGGGGGTTGGTGTTGTGTGGGGTAAACTTGAAGTATATGATGGTGTGGTGTTGTGTGAGAGATGTGAGTGTGAATAAGTGATTGGGAGAGATGTGAGAGGCAAAAGTTTTGAAGTGAATGGTGATTGTGACATTACCTAGGAGCCACCTCCCTCTCACTCTCTTAATGAAAGCTAGCATCACCACCATCATGGCTCTCTCTCTCTCTCTTACCACAAGTCAACCTAACCCTAATCACCCTTTAAACAAGGACAAAACCCTAAGTTAAAACTAATTAACCAAACCAAATGGTTCAATCCACCATGGTCATCTAACCATGGTTCAACCCTAGGATACCATGAACCCAAAACATGAAACAAGTGTGACAAGTGTGCGAAATGATACGTGCACATTTTGCACAAAAAGCCAAAACTCTAATTAGCGATTTTTTAATCGCGATTAACATTAAAATAGCATATACTTAACCATAAAAACTTATAAATGGCATATTTCCACAAAATACCCTATATTAGAATTTCCATAATTTTTCTTCAGAATTTCCCCATTTATCGGTATTTAATTATACCGAAATATTAAAATATTCATTAAAAATTAATATTATATTATGAAAAATCCTAAAAATAATATTTTATTTTTTTGAAATGTTACAAGTAAATCTCCTACCTTGGCCAAGGACTTCATGTAATGGCTCTCCTAGACACAACGCGATCTCACCCCCAATACCGGGAGAGACGAAACCCCTGCCGATCCACTTACTGCCTCCATGTGGCTCGGGACTGTACCCAACTAAAACCTGTTTGGACGACTCATTTGAGCCATGGTAGGGTAGTAATCAAACCACAGTGGGAACTCACACGGGACAAATGACGATCTCAGGTCGATGAACTAACCAGTACACATGTCACCAGGGAACTGCTATCTGAAGTCAGGTATAATACCAACTAGCATGTTCCCGGCGAGTCCTGTACGGTGTACTCATAACCCAATGAGCACCTGTATACATCTTAGGTGAACCAACTGACACCAATGGCTTGTGAGACCGGCCACCGCCCCTCGTCGGGGTCTCGACTGTATACATTAGTCTACTAATGGAGTATTGATGCCCAGTCTTGAAACTCCCATGACTAGGGACCACATTAAGGATGTGCTTATAGACTACCCAACTCTCACGTATATGATCGCCATCATACTGTTGGTAGTCAAGAAAGAATCCTAAGGGCTCTATCAATGTGTAATAGTGATCTGTAACATCACTTAAAGCACGTACACGATGACAAAGATAAACCAGATAGCATACTATAATCTTGAGTAAGACTGTCCTACCGGCATAGGTCCTTCCTCAATCAATGCAATCACGTGCCTGTGATCCAATAATTGACTTTGAGGGCACTA
Organism: Agapanthus africanus; assembly: GCA_030015575.1. NCBI lineage: Eukaryota > Viridiplantae > Streptophyta > Magnoliopsida > Asparagales > Amaryllidaceae > Agapanthus > Agapanthus africanus. The sequence goes on from CM057346.1 coordinate 369,179,591, forward strand.
TATCATACAATCTCCCACTTGCACTTAAGGCTAATTATTGCGATGTCGCATACTCATAGCTCGTGTGATACCGAACACCCAACTCCTCTACTGATCAGTCTCACAAAGCCCGTTTGTGAAACTATTGCATTCGAGGAATAGCCTCAGTGAGTGGATCCACCTTGATGTTTCTTTCTATGTTTCTCTTTATTTCAAGTTCGCGGAGAAAGCCATCTCCCGAAATTGAGCAATACCTGTCTTAGAATATGTCTGGATATCTGATGGGACCTAATTCATAAATGAACTCCAAATCCAAACTTCTTAGACTGTATCGTCAACTGAACTTAATCAGTATCCTGCGCCATGCCTCCCTCAGTATCTGCTTGGACCTCCTGTCCAAACTACTGCCCCTCGTCAGAGGGAAAACTATAACTCTGACAGTCACTCTGTTATCCAGGTCACCTTGGAAGCCTGGAATGATAACCGTCTCCCGAAGGAGGCTACCGTTATCAAACCCCTAGAACATTCACTTATGTTCTAAAAATGCTTCCGAATGTTTCTCCAGGATTGGATTAATATCAACTTATTGCAGCTAGTGCAAAAACAACACCTGGTGTGGTACTTGACATCTCGTGATTGACTCAATTGCCTAAGCAAGTGATATGTCAATCATGCACATCCCTCTCCCCTTTAGTCTGTAAGACACCTTTAGAGAGGGTGACTCCATCACCTGCAGGTATACTACCGTGCCAGGATTCATCCATTCTAAAATACTTTTAGAATGCGGTCTAAGTACCCAGATTGGGACACTTCCCAAATCTAGATCTAAAACCATAGATCTAGTAACCAGAATGTCTGATATAATATCCATATCCTATGCGGAGAAACCACTGTGTGACAACCAAAGTATAACCGATCATAGTATAGTAATTTCACTTCCTACTCTGTGTTTGTCATCCAAATACCAGGACATCACACCCTACTACCTTCTTAACAGATCCATCCCCTATTCTGATGAAGTCAAACCTATGACTGCCACATAACAAATAGATGATCTATCTCCGCTATATCTGCTTTAGTCTATAAATAACATAAGCTACTTGTCCACTATGCTTCCGCTGCTCCCACTGACTACGACAACCCTCTGGCAGAGTCTTATACACGTGCACTTCTAAAGCTAGTTTAGAACGACGCTATACTCATCATTCTGCCGGGTCTCATTGCCTGGAACAACAGTAGTGTCAAGTCTGGGTAAACAAGAACCTCCCTGTCACCGTCTTTGAGCATACCGAAGTACCTCTCGAGTGCCTGAGGTTACCCACCATATCTGCGGAGTGGCTAATGGAATGTCAAACCTGATTGAATCTTTTTGTTCTTATTAAAATTTTAGCAATCGTTTATGGTTCTGGAATCACTTCCAGTTCAACCATACTCCCACTACTGTTTTCTGAAAAAGTCCATTTTATTAAAACTGTGGCGAGTCAAGAACAATATCACTATTGATCTTCAAGATGGTAGAAAGTCAACCCTCGTCATAGCCCGGGTCAACCCACAAACAGCCATTACAGAAACGTGCCTTGAGTTATCCAAAGTCTGGTTTTAAGCATAAGCCGGACAACTCCATATATCTCAACATCGTTAAGATATGAGCCATTCTATATCTAATATAGAAACAGAGGCACTGATTTAATTGGAACCAGATTCAAATCATGCAGCTGTCTCCAGTGCATGTCAACTAAATGGAGAGAGGCCGATCAGCAATACTCAACTTAGGAGTGCATCCAAAACATGAGTAACCTGAAAGAGAAACAAGTTTCTCAAAACCATTACTATCAACTGTAAGTCTACGGTAGCGCCCCGGCCGTCATTCAGACGCCAAACGCGGAACAAAAACTTTTATAACTGGCACTATCACATACTATAACCCGGATCTTGCCATTAACGCTAAACTAACAAACTGTAAAGAGGTAGAAAGGCTATACCGATCGATCCGAGTCCTTCGGTCTTTAGCCATCATCCCACGCTCCTCGCGGCAACTCCGATCTGTTGTCTCCTCATCGAGGTGGCACCACGTCAACGGATCTTTAAACGGGCTCCCGCCTCTATACCGAGGCAACTCGGCCATCAAGTCTGCTAAAAGAGATGACCAAGATGAAGTAGAGAATGAGTAGAATACTTTGTCTCAAACACCTTAGGGTTCTCATCACATGAGAGGGTTAGGGTGGAGGTTGAAGAAGATGCTTAGAGATGGAAATTGTGAACTCAAGATAATCTATCAAGAGAGAAAAATCTCAAGTATAATAACTTGTGGTTATTTTCTCATCCTTTTGTGAATAGATATATGAGGTTTATTTATCAAAAACCTAAGAAAATATCTTATGAAAATATCTCCTCAAATATCCATACCCAAAACAAAATACATTAATTCTATCATAACTCACTTAGTGACTCATTAGCATGAGTCACTAATGAACATGCTAGAAGAAATGTGTCATCCATAATGAGTCACACTTTCCAAAATCCATTTAATCATTTAAACCAAAATGACTAACTAAAAGAAATGCATCTTCTAAAATATTCTCGTAACGGATTACGAGAATACCCCTCACCTGTATATACATACCTGTATTCGTATTCCGACCGAATACGAATACGAGAGACTAAAATATTCCGACTCAATATAATACTTAGATTCGGCTTAAACCAAAGCCCACCAGTATTATCTGTACGAAATATGACACGTGTACAAGTGCACGTGCATTTTCGAACCCTGCCATAAAACCATATGACCTCTACAACGTTTCGCCTGAACTTGGGAAACTATCTGTGGGGGACTCTAAAGACTCGTCAGTACCCTAGCAGTGGGTTTAACCACAAGCACGTCAGCGGCACTAGTTGTGCGTAATGGCTGCCTATGCACTGACCGAAAGGGAAGCCTGATCAGAGAACCCATCCTGAACCCTACTGAGCCTATCAGTGACAATATACATACAGTCCGGTCCGTTCATCTATGAGCATCACATATCAGGCCTAGGGGCTGGTAACGTTAGATCCCCAGTAGAGGTATAAGTTGTGTCGGAGAGTAGCCCTGAACACCCTGAGAAACTACTGGAATACCTACCAGTAATTCTCACCTGCCTTGGCCAAGGACTTAGTGTAATGGCTCTCCTAGCCACAGCACGATCTCACCCCCAATACCGGGAGAGACGAATCCCCTGCCGATCCGCTCACTTGCCTCTGTAGGGTTCCTAGGCACCCTAATGAGGTCTCACAAGGCATCAACTATGCTAATTTCAAATTTAAACGGTGCCGAGAAACCCTAGAACGGATCGTTGGCTAGATTTCTAGGCGAAAAGTAAACTAGTTAACACTTAACTAAAGAATATAGAAATACAACCTTTGTAGATCCGGTGCTCCACCTCCACGGCTCCGCAATGAAGTCCTCTCCGCTGTCCAAATCGAACCATGACTCTCACGGTGGTTTCATCGGAGAAAAGACCGGGCTAGGTCGTCGACGACGTGCCGAAGATGATCTACGTCGAAGCATCGCTAGATCAAGCTCTCACTTCACCAAGTCAAGAAACTTGTGAAGAAAACACACTCTACTACTTGGCAAGAGGTAGAGGATGAAGAAATAGGAAGTGGGTAGACTTTAGAATTGGATTTCTCACTTGTTTTCATCAATCACCATTGATGAAGTAAGCTTCTTCATGAAGTGAAGAAGAAGAAGAAGATGATAATTGTTATGATAAGAATAATAAAATAGAAAAGAAAATCAATTCTTATCATAAGCAAACCATGGTCAAGTGTAGAGATTAAACCAAGGTTAGTTGGAATGGTTAGGGTTAAGGATGAGATAAGAATGGTTGACTTGATCAAAGCTTCAAGAAACTTCAACATAAAACAAAATAAGCCACCATCCTTAAATAATTTCCAAAATGAATATACAAATTAAAAATAAATAAATAAGATAATCAAAACCCTAATCATTTAAATAACCATGGTTTAATCTTAACATACACTTAAACAATCATGCATCATCAAACATGATACAATCAAATGTACAAATGTATATCACATATACAATGTGCACAATACAAGTGAGAAAATCCATATAAAGTGAACCAATACTAGTTAATGCAAAGTAATATATCAAATATATAATTATACATTAAATCATTAAATCAACACTTGATTTAACGATCCGGTCATATCGCATATAACCGACTAGTATCCAATGTATCGGCTTATCGAATCAATCCTCGATTCGATAACTAGGTTATATCGCATACAACCATTCAACACATTCATCGCGAGAATAGAATACGGTATCACATACACGCATTATTCTCGGTCCCGCACATATCTCATATGCGCTCCTATTTCGTTTTGCTTGAGCCAGGAAACCTCTGTGTAGGACTCTAAAGACTCGTCAATACGCCGGCAGCAGGTGATGATCATATCAAACACCCACAAGCCGCAAGCGGTCTGCTAAACGTAACGGCCACCCGGGTATTGAGCGATCTGAAGATCGACGAGCAAGCCCGCTCACACTCCAGTGAATCCAACCAGTAACACTACCGTACAGTCCGGTCTGATCGTCTGATATGTCGCATATCTTGCCTAGGGGTGGTAAACGTCAGACCCCAATAGCTCGATAAGTCGTGTCGATATGAGGCTCATAACGGGTCGAGAAACTACTGGTAACACTTACCAGCAATTTTCTGATTAGCCCTGGCCAGGGACTTCCTGTTATAGCCAATCGAACACAGTGCAACATCAACTCCCTATACCGGGAGAGACAAATCCCCTCCTATCGCTCATTGCCTCCATGTGACTCGGGACTGTACCCAAAAACCACCGTTTTGCACGCCCTCTTGGACGTGGTAAGATGGAAATCAAAGCACAGTGGGAACCACACAAGACTCTATGACGATCTCGGGTCAACAGACTACTCTGTACCAGTGTCACCAGAGAACTGCCATCTGACGTGAGGTATAATACCATCTGGGAGTTCTCGGCGAGTCCGTCCAGTGTACCCAGTCTCTACTGAGCACCCGTATATCATCTCTGATGTCAAACACCAATGGATATGGGATCATCCATCGCCCATCTGTATGGGTCGAGAAGGTATACGCTAGTCTACTCTGGTATATCGATGCCCCATCTCGATACACCCTCGACTAGGGACTTTGAAGGATGTACTTATGGACTACCATGTCCCCACTAGTATGATCCGCATCATAGTCCAGGTAGTCAAGCACACATCCTAAGGGCTTTACCAACATGTAACAGAGAGACAATCAGTATACACGTTAAGGTAAAGAGCAACCAGATAGCATACTATCATGTAGAGCAAGAAAGTCCTCCCTATATATGTCCCAGCATCCACTACAATATACATCCAATGTACAGTAATGGCCTCTAGGGCATACATATAACTAACAGCCTCCATATGGCTCGGGACTGTACCCAACTAAAACCTGTTTGCACGACTCCTTTGAGCCGTGGTAGGTAGTAATCAAAGCACGGTGGGAACTCACACGAGACAAATGATGACCTCAGGTCGATGAACTAACATGTACACATGTCACCAGGGAACTGCTATTTGACGCTAGGTATAAATATCAACTAGCAGGTTCCCGGCAAGTCCTGTCCGGTGTACTCATAACCCAATGAGCACCTGTATACATCTTAGGTGATCCAATTGACACCAGTGGCTTATGAGATCGGCCACCGCCTCTCGTCGGGGTCTCGACTGTATACACTAGTCTACTCCGGAGTATCGATGCCCTGTCTCAAAACTCCCACGACTAGGGACCACTTTTAAGGATGTGCTTATGGACTACCCAACTCTCACGTATATGATCGCCATCATACTGTTGGTAGTCAAGCAGTATCCTTAGGGCTCTATAAACGTGTAATAGTGATCATGTCACCTAAAGCTGTACACGACTGATAAAGACAAACCAGATAGCATACTATCATCTTGAGTAAGACTGTCCTATCGGTATAGGTCCTCCCTCAATCATTGCAATCACGTACCTGCGATCCAATAATTGACTTTGAGGGTACTACATCCAACAATCTCCCACTTGCACTTAAGGCTAATTATTGCGATGTCGCATACTCACAGCCCGTGTGATACCGAACACCCAACTCCTCTACTAATTAGTTTCACAAAACCCGTTTGTAAAACTATTGTGTTCGAGAAATAGCCTCAGTGAGTGTATCTGCCCTGATGTTCCTTTCTATGTCTCTCTTAATCTCAAGTTCGCGGAGAAAGCCATCTCCCGAATTGAGTAATACCTGTCTTAGAATATGTCTGGATATCTGATGGGACCTAGTTCAAAAATGAACTCTAAATCCAAACTTCTTAGACTGTATCGACAACTGAAACTAATCAGTATCCAGCACCATGCCTCCCACGGTATCCTCTTGGACCACCTGTCCATAATACTGCCCCCTTTTTCAGAGGGAAAACTATAACTCTGACAATCACTCTGTCATCCATGTCACCTTTGAAAGCCTGGAATGATAACCGTCCCCCGAAGGAGGCTGCCGTCATCAAATCCGTGGAACATTCACTTATGTTCTAAAACTGCTTCCGTATGTTTCTCCAGGATTGGATTAATATAAACTTATCGCATCTAGTGCAAAAACAACATCTGGTGTGGTACTTGATATCTCACGATTGACTCAATTACCTAAGCAAGTGATATGCCAATCATGCACATCCCTCTCCCCTTTAGTCTGTAAGACACCTTTAGAGAGGGTGACTCCATCACCTGTAGGTACACCACCATGCCAGGAGTCATATATTCTAAGTACCTTTAGAATACTGTCTAAGTAGCCAGATTGGGAAACTACCCAAATCTAGATCTAAAACCATAGATCTAGTAACCGGAATGTCAAATATTATATCCATATCCTTTGCGGAGAAACAACTGTATGACAACCACAGTAAAACCGATCGTAGTATAGGAATTTTACTTCCTACTCTGTGTATGTCATCCAAATACCAGGACATCATACCCTACTACCTTCTTAATAGATCCATCCTCTATTCTGATGAAGTCAAACCCATGACTGTCACATCAAAAATTATATGATCTTTCTCCGCTATATCTGCTCTAGTCTATTAATAGACATAAGATACTTGCCCACTATGCTTCCGCTGCTCCCACTGACCACAACAACACTCTGGCAGACTAATATATACGTGCACTTCTAAAGCTAGTTTAGAAAGACGCTATACTTAACCTCCTGCCGGGTCCCATAGCCTGGAACAACAGTAGTGTCAAGTCTGGGTAAACAAGAACCTCCCTGTCACCGTCCTTGAGGCTACCGGAGTACCTCTCAGGTGCCTAAGGTTACCCACCATATCTGCGGAGTGGCTATTGGAATGTCAAACCTGATTGAATCTTTAGGTCCTATTAAATTTTCCGTAATCGTTTGCGGTTCGGGAATCACTTCCAGTTCTACCATACTCCCACTACTGTTTTCTGAAAAAATCCATTTTACTAAAACTGTGGCGAGTCAAGAACAATATCACCATTGATCTTACAGATGGTAGAAAGTCAACCCTCGTCATAGCCTGGGCTAACCCACAAACTGCCATTACAGAAACGTGCCTTGAGTTATCCAGAGTTTGGTTTTAAGCATAAGCCGGACAACTCCCCGTACCTTAACATCGTTAAGATATGAACCATTCTATATCCAATATAGAAACTTTGGCTCTTATTTGATTGGAACCAGATTCAAATCATGCAGCTGTCTCCAGTGCATATCAACTTAATGGAAAGAGGTTAATCAGCATTACTCAACTTAGGAGTCCATCCAATTATGAGTAACCTGAAAGAGAAACAAGTTTCTCAAAACCATTATTATCAACTGAATACCAATCACAAGTATCTACATCTTCGATCAACTTGAAGAATCCCGATACTTGCGATACCTGGTTCTCTACTTTATTCTTGTACCTATAACTTCTCAAAACCTAGACATTGTATTTCTACGAAACACTTGTCTAAAAAACTAGAGAAGTTCACAAGTAAACAAAACATAGTACGAGGACCAACCCCTTTGTCCTGATGGACACTGGACAACATACAATACTCTGTATAAGTCTTCTAAGTTTAATAACTCAAAACCTGTGCATCGTAGGTTGAAAACTGTACTTATGGTTAAGAACTACTCCGTTGTTCAATGCTCCTTACCCAATCGTCAACTGATATAGGTAAATGTCACGGACATAATATCAAAAAGTTATATCTCACTTTATAAAAATAAAGGTAAAAATATATCATTTTGAAATTGGTGCACAACAACGGATACTCAAAACCAAATACATGCCGTCCGGCAAAAACCCAGACGATTTCCTCAAATATCACCAATTACAACGAATTCCGATATAATGAGGATGATCACCTTATTCCTAATAACCTACTCACACTCATCATCTGTAAAACCATGTAGATGTGAGAATCATACCTGGTAAGCACATACCCTGGAGTAAGTATCTAATCGGGAAATCAGTTTTCCTTTAACAATGCACGGTGAAACTGAAACATGAAAATGTTTCGTAGGGGTATCCTGGTATTCCTAGTAATGTCTCTTCCATAATCCAATTCATAACTGTAACCGTATATTTCTTTTCCATCTCTCCAAATCCCTTTATTTGTCTTTATTCATTACCTTCTGTACACCCCTTTAAGCTAAGTGGTTTTCTTCCTTCCCTACCGTTCGGAACCAGCCTATGGTTTGGAAGAAGACTATCCAGTAAGCATAATAGGTGTACCCTCCTAATCCTAGGTGTACTCGTAAGCTGAGAGAAGGTGATGATAAAAGACAAATGAATAAAACCTTATTCTATTTCTCCCGAACTGGGGAAAAAAGCAAAGGTGATGTAGGAGTGGCGATGAACTACACGGTTTGGTCGTGAATGATAGTAGTCGCAATTTACTTTGCCCTCTTTCTAATCCATTTATTTTGTCTTTACTTATTACCTTCTGTACGCCCTACTTAGGCTAATTGGTTTTATTCATTCCCTACCTTTCGGCACCTGCCTATGGTTTGGAAGAAGACAATCCAATAAGCGTAATAGGTGTACTCTCCTAAACCAAGGAGCCCTCGCAACCTGAGAGAAGGTGATGATAAAAGACAACCGAATAAACCAATTCAATTTCTCCTAAACCTGGATCCATCCTCGAAGAAGTCCTTTCGAGTTCGTATATACCATACGATGGATCTATTCAATGGAAGTGGATGTTCGTAGTGATACGAGGTGTTCTGAGAAATGCAAAGGGTAAAAGAAGGAGCGGCAATGACTTATGCAACTTAGACAATCCAAAAGCCAGTATTTTAAGAAGGTTCGGTCAACTTGGTCACTGAGTCATAGTCTAGGGTCAGTCAATGGTCGCTGCCAAAGAGAGAGAGAAAAGAAACACTCTGTGTGCACTCTAACCTAGATCAGAATGGTTATCACTTTATCTAATCAGGAAACCTCCCACTGTACTGTCAAATTCTCCTCCAAACCTGAAAGAAGAATCAATCGGGATCATCCGAAGAGTAAACCAACTCATCAGTTGGAATCGAGATCCAACTATCATCGCATGATAACGTGAAGGAATCCACTCACGTTATCATACTCCAGAAGGTATGCGCATACTTGGCAAGTTTCAGTTTCTTTGGAAACTCCCGATGTGGATTTTTGCCCCATGCTCTTATGAACCTGACGTTGGCCAAATGCCATAAGTCACATGCCAAGTTCTACCCATCATTATCTTGTCAATTTGAACCCACCCGTACATGCCCCTGACGTTGGCCAAATGGCAGAACGACTGTCCCAAACCAACTCATCTATCTATGCAACAGATGAATACCCAGCAGCTATCAAACACTATGCCTTGGCGTTGGTCAAAATACATAGCTTAAATACTACTGAATACCCAAATGAAATGATGGAGTGCTACAGCTGGTTTTTGGAGAAAAACCTTTAACGTAACGAACTCGATATCGCTGAAGGAACCTGATAGCTTTTTAGAAAATATAGTGGCGAAAACCTTCGCTAAAGAGGTCACTCCAGTGAAGGGATCTCGGCTCTTTCCTCGTGGAATGAGGTGCAGGATATTCCAACTGAATACCGCGATGCAAAGCAACATGTAATCGACTATAGTGAAGTTATTACCCTGACGCAAATTTCTGCCCAAGGGGTCACTCCCGGTGAAGGTATCTCGGCCCTTGCCTCGTCGAATGAGGTGCAGAATATTCCAACTGAATACCACTGTGCAAAACAAAAGAAAACGTCCTTGTAATAACACTTTTAAAACTATTCCAACAACGTCCAAACAGGTTTGTTTTCCTTTGCATTGATCAAAATCAACGCAGTCCCATCAATTAATCATACCAGAAAAGAACGAAAATAAAATGTATGTATATGCCATCCGCATTCGTCACTGGGTCCCGTCATCACCCGTTAGGTTACTTAACTAACGACAGAGCGGGGACTGGACTAACACGGGTGTAAAACATATACAATATCTACTAGTATATATACCAATATACAATAATCGCTCCAGACGTGATAAATGCAACATTACAGATAAGTAATAAGCATCACAGAACAATACAGATAATCTGGGATTCCCGGGTTTCACAGAGCCGCAACTGAAACCCGACGTTCCCCTGGTCGTGTGGATAGCCTGTGCAATGAAACCTAGACCCCTACGGGTGCGGCAAGTTACCCGCCAAAACCTGAAGCGAGGCAGCCCCATACAGCAAAGTGAATGGACCACCCTGCACTTCACGGAATCCGGTAACTTGAGCACCCCTCCTTGGGTCAACCTGTACCCCCTACGAGTGCGGTGAATAGTCTGCCAATTCTAGAGTGAGGCCCTCTGCCTCTCAAAACCATGAGATGCGGACCCGTTGCCCTCCAGAAACCCGGCTATCCGTGCACTCCGTCGCGGGGTGAACCTAGTACAGAAATGAAAAATATGTACAACGGGTGTTTTAAATATGGATATTTAAGGAGATATTTTCATAAGATATTTTATTTGGTTTTTGATAAATAAACCTCATATATCTATTCACAAAAGGATGAGAAAATAACCACAAGTTATTATGCTTGAGTTCTTTCTCTCTTGATAGATTTTCTTGAGTTCACAATTTCCATATCTAAGCATCTTCTTCAACCTCCACCTTAACCCTCTCATGTGATGAGAACCCTAGGGTGTTTGAGACAAAGTATTCTACTCATTCTCTACTTCATCTTGGTCATCTCTTTTAGTAGACTTGATGACCGAGTTGCCTCGGTATAGAGGCGGGAGCCCGTTTAAAGATCCGTTGACGTGGTACCACCTCGATGAGGAGACAAGAGATCGGAGTTGCCGCGAGGAGCGTGGGATGATGGCTAAAGACCAAAGGACTCGGATCGATCGGTATAGCCTTTTTACCTCTTTACAGTTTGTTAGTTTAGCGTTAATGGCAAGATCCGGGTTATAGTATGCGATAGCGCCAGTTATAAAAGTTTTTGTTCCGCGTTTGGCGTCTGAATGATGGCCGGGGCGCTACCGTAGACTTACATGGTATCAGAGCCACGCCATTAACCTTTACTAACTTGTTCTAACGTGTTTAAAACATCGATCGAACAAAATTTCTAAAACCGCGCTTTTCATGTTAAAGTTTCTGACGATTTTGTTTTGTCGTCTAAAAATCATTTTGGGTATGTCCGAAAATCGTGCAGGCTTTTTTAAGAATCTGGAAGAAATTTGGTCCACTAATTCCACTATACTGCTGCGGAACCGCCGCTCAAACCATGGTTTGGCCATGGTTCTGCCGCCAGTTTGTGGCTACAGTGCACCATATTTCTTCTGGGGCTCATTCATGTGGAATTGTGGTTTCTGGAATATTTTGTTTGGGCCCAGATTTTGTTTGAGTACTGGAGTTGTACTTGGGGCCCACTTCGGGAAGTTTTGTCGATCGGAATTTTAAATATGTTAGTTCACAGTACTTACATTATATCTCCGACCGTGAATATCATTCGAGCGGTAAATCGTGTCTAATTGCTATAGTCCTTTTAGACGGGTTTGCGAACGTGACATTCGTGCTGATGTTCTGTGTTGTGTTGTGATCTTGCGGATTTGTCGTGGTGGATAGTTGTGTGCAATGGTAATGCAGTTTGGATTTATTTGTACATTTGATATTGCGGGCGAGCATCCAACATGTGGACTACCTTCACTGCCTATTTGTATAATATTCTTTTGGGGCACGATCGGGCTGAGGTCGATGTACCCATTGTACATCAACTGAATACCATACATAAGTATCTATATCTTCGATTACCTTGAAGAATCATGATACTTGCAACACGTGGTTCTATACTTTACTCCTATACCTATAACTTCTCAAAACATAGACCTTGCATTTCTACAAAACACTTGTCTAAAAACTAGAGAAGTCATAAGTAAACAGAATATAGTACGAGGACCAACCCCTATGTCCTTATGGACACTGGACAATATACAATGCTTTGTATAAGTCCCCTGAGTTGAATAACTCAAACCCTGTGCGTCGTAGGTTGAAAACTGTACTATGGTTATGAAGAATTACACCGCTGTTGAATGCTCCTTGCCTAACCATCAACTGATATAGGTAAATGTCATGGACATAATTTCAAAAAGTTATATCTCATTTTATAAAAATAAACGTACAGATATATCAATTTGAATTTGGTGCATAACAACGGATATTCAAAACCAAATATTTGTCGTCCGGCAAACATCCAGGCGATTTCCTCAAATATCACCAATTACAACGAATCCAGATATAATGAGGATGATCACCTAATTCCCAATAACTTACTCCCACTCATCATCTGTAAAACCATACAGATGTGAGAATCATACCTGGTAAATACATACCCTGGAGCAAAGGTCTAATTGGGAAATCAGTTTTCTATTAACAACGCATAGTGAAACTGAAACATGAAAATGTTTCGAAAGGGCATCCGGGTATTCCTAGTAATGCCTCTTCCATTATCAGATTCACAACTGTAACCGTATATTTCTTTGCTATCTCTCCAAATCCCTTTATATGTCTTTAGTCATTACCTTCTGTACACCACTTTAGGCTAAATGGTTTTCTTCATTCCCTACCATTTGGCACCAGCCTATGGTTTGGAAGAAGACTATCTAATAAGCATAATGGGTGTACTCTCCTAATCCTAGGAGCACTCGCAACGCGAGAGAAGGTAAAGATAAAAGACAACTGAATAAACCTTATTCATGTTTCTCCTGAACCAGAATCCATCCCCAAACTGGAACAAGTTCTTTCGAGTTCGTATATAACCATACGATGGATTATCTAAATAACTGTGGATCTTGTAGTGATACAGGGTGTTCTGGAGAAATACAAAGGTGAAGTAGGAGTGGCAATGAAATACTTGGTTTGGTCGTGAATAGTAGTCGCAATTTTCTTTGCCCTCTTTCTAATCCCTTTATTTGTCTTTACTTATTACCTTCTGTACACCTCACCTAGGCTAATCGGTTTTCTTCATTCCCTATCTTTCAGCACATGCCTATGGTTTGGATGAAGACAATCAAATTAGCGTAATAGGTGCACCGTCCTAATCCAAAGAGCCCTCACAAACTGAGAGAAGGTAAAAGGAACAGACAACTGAATAGTCCTATTCATTTTCTCCAGAACTGGAAACCATCCTCGAATCTGGAACAAGTTCCTTCAAGTTCGTATATAACCATACGATGGTTTTATCCAATAGAAGTGGATGTTTGCAGTGATACGAAATGTTCCGGAGAAAAAGGGTACAAGTAGGAGTGGCAATGAGGTATACAACTCAGACAATCCAAAAACCAGTGTTTTAAGAAGGTTCGGTTAATCTTGGTCATTGAGTCATAGTCTAGGGTCAGGTCATGGTCGCGATCAAAGAGAGAGAGAAAAGAAACACTCAACGTGCACTCTAACCTAGATCAGAATGGTTATCACTTTATCTAATCAGGAAACTTCCCACTGTATCCTCAAATTCTCCTCCAAACCTGAAAGAAGAATTAGTCGAGATCACCCGAGGAGTAAACCAATTCATCAGTAAGAATCGGGATCCAACTATCATCGCATGATAACGTGATGGAATCCACTCACGTTATCACACTCCAGTAGGTATGCGCATGTGTCACGACCCGAAGGTACGGAACGTGATCGGCACTTAAATTACGAAACATCTAGAGGCGTAACGTAATCTAAGCAAGCCGAAGCCCGGAAATATAAACCCTTTAAAAGAAGAAGTGTAGGAAAACAAGTTTTAAGAACAACATCAAATTTCTCAAAAATTTCGGCAGAGTCTCCTTTGTAAAAACTGGCCCCAAACGGGTACAAATAAGAATATATACATATGCAATAATAAAAAGGCATCCCCAAGCGGGAGCTAGCTCTATGCCAAATGACGGAAATAACCACACAATGCACCATAATATACAACGCCGAAGGGCGAGGCTCAAAACTCAAAAGAAAACCAAATCCACCAGAAAACTATAATAATACAAGCGCGAATCTAAGGTCGAAATAAAAACAACCGGTCTTCTAAATCTATCAAGTAATAAAAGTCTGGTTGATGGAGCTTACTAGATACAAATGAAATAATAAAATTACAATGGTTGTACAGATACAAGTGAACCAACTTACCTAGCAATTCACCCTGAATGAAATGATGTGCCAGCAAACTGCCAAGAAAACCTGTACATCGAAACCTATAAAAAAATTTGGCACAACGGGGGTGAGTTGCCAACTCGTGAGTAGAAGATATCTGCGAGTAGAAGTCGCATGCACGACGCTCTCCTAGGTCATAATAATATACTTAATATAATACTGGCCATCTAGTAGTGGCAGGGTAATAATCTATGCATAAGTGAAATGCTCAGTGCTCGTGTCAGTGCCTCAAGTAGTAACATGTTATGTGTATGAGTATGCATGCACCATGAATGTAAAACAATCCACCATGAAATCTGGATATCTGTATAAGAAATCTTTAACTTTTATCATAGTAAAATTTGTATGGTAATCTGAAACATCATCAATGAAATCCATGGAAATCCGTATCAAGTATCGACACAAAACATGTAAATCTCAAAGTCTCAATACCTCTTAGTCTCAATATCTCGGGCTCCGTCAGTCCGGATCGGCCCATATCATCAAATCTCATGACAACGGTCGGTATCCTCCGGATATCCACCGCGCCAGACATCACCGATAGGTAGTCTTCCCCTGTCAGGCTCATTGTCTACAACTCGAGCTTCTTGCCTCGGGGTACCATACCGGGCCCACCATGTACCCGAGACGGTTCATCCACTCCTCGAATCGGGTCTCGAAATCCAACAGAAAACATGAAATCTCATGGTGGACGACACATACATCAAGAGAAAACCGCAACTTGTATTTTAAAATGAGAGGGAGAGAGAAAGAAGTTTTTATATATATTCTTGCGGTTTTCCCCAAAATCCAGAAATCTCATAGAAATCCAAAATCCCAAAATCATGAGTAAGTAAATAATGAGTATCGGCATAAGCCCCACAATACTGCATGATAACACGAAAATGTGAATGCATGAAACGTCTAAGTAATAAATGCAATGTCTAAACTAGAACATGAGAGTAATCACACAATATTATATTGATCTAGCATTTAGCTGATTCTATCAATAAAAGATAATATGTTCCAAAGTGTACGTAACATGGCAATTACCGATGATGATGTGTGTGAGCCGGCAAATAAGTGTACGTGGATCATGCTCATCATCGGTAATGGTGTTGGTGTCCTAACAGGCAGAGTTTCATATTATCTAAAGAAACATATGTATGAACATGCAATGCGATGATTACAATCTGAATATAAGGGTGAATGTGTATTAACCGATCATTTAGAATATACATATCTAACTACAAACTATATGACTCAAGCCTAAACTAGTATCTATCTAACCCACTAAGGAACTAAACTAAAGAAACTA
Source organism: Agapanthus africanus (assembly GCA_030015575.1). NCBI lineage: Eukaryota > Viridiplantae > Streptophyta > Magnoliopsida > Asparagales > Amaryllidaceae > Agapanthus > Agapanthus africanus. The sequence continues at coordinate 369,195,588 of CM057346.1, forward strand.
GTCGATAGGAAATAAGAATCCACCTAAAGTCTGAGTCGATATCTCTAGTAGTCGGCGATCCAGCCTCAATAGCGTCACGTACATAGTACGACTTCTTCGAGTCAAGAGTGCGGATCAATCATCACATCTATGACTCGTATGGTAAAATCCACCGTACGGCATTCCAAAATCGGGATACGGGTCAACTATCATATATACACATCATCGTTCGTATAGTATCATCATCAAAAAATATCATGATCAAGGGTACTGTACTATAATCGCATACATCCCAATATCATCAAACATATATCATCATCTATGTAATTATCCATTGTCACATGATCCATTAAAATATTATGCCATATATCATCTCGTGATTAAGTCACATATTACAATCCAGATTCTATTCTAGAGTCTCGTACATTTCAATGTCATCATCACCTATTATCGTTTATGTATAAATATACATTTCTCATTTTCCAACGATCCGCTAATATCATAATACATCTAATATCATAACACGATCGTATATCCAATAGATCACGGCATCAAGCCAAGTCATATCGACTCATCCCCATGTATCATATAACATCCTTATATCACATGTATATGTTGTGTGTGTGTGTGTACCTACACACATTCCTACACAAACACACACACACACACACACATACACCAAGTCAAGTTTATGTGTGTGCGTGTGTGTGTCTACAGGAAACCTACGAATTCCCTCCAAGGCAGTCATTCTCTGGTTAAGTCTTTCTAAATCAGTCTAGTCCATCCTAAAGTCTTCAATAGGACCCTACTCGCCAAGAATATAAGGCCACGTCCGACTTCCTAATAACAGTACGTAATATCCCTATTCTACTTTTGTGGGGGTGCTATACGCCTCTACCCGATTTTCCCCGTAGATATACATCTACTCACCTGGTCCTTGTCTGCCAAAGTCGATGTCGCCATCCTCTTCTTCATCGTCCGAAGTCTACATGAGGGGTACCTATACGCAAACTTATATCATATCGTAAACCGAAATTGCGGATAAAAATCAAAACGGCGCACGAAACGCGCATAGGTTAAAACTTATGACCCGCTCATGCAAAAGAACCAAATATCCCTCGATATCGGCGTGCAAACGCTGATTGATCGAGATAAAACACAAACGTACAAATCGTAGTTCCAAAACTCGCTAATTATAATATAAATAGGGTTTAAATCATCAAAACCTTAGAATTAATCAAATCGTTTTATTTCGCAAAAACCTAGAAAGCACTAAATATTCGTTTTAATTCGAAACTTGATATTTTAACGAAACTAATGGCCATAATATTCACTAAATATCATAAGTAAGTCATACAAACTATCACCATAATTTAATCTCATCAATTTGTATTAAATTGAAAATTCTAGTTTGCAAAAATAACCAATTTAAACACTTTTTAAAACAAAATTCACAATTCAATAACTAAGTTTGGTTTTGCATGATCTAAAGTATTAAACTGAAATTTAAAATGTTAATAATGTCATGAACACCCTAATTATATTTTTATCATAATTATTTAATCAATTTCTAAAAATCTAGTTAGCAAAAATTAGCATAATTAGCATAATTTTAAACTAACAATTTGAAACTAGTAACTAAATTTGGTTTTGCATTCCACTAACATGTTAATCTACTCACTAAAACCATAATCTAATGATAAAAACCCTCACTAGAATTTTATCTCACACACACACACACACACACACACACACATATATATATTACAAAAACCTAGTTTGCAATAATTAAGCAATTTGGACAAATTAATTGTAACAATTTACAATTTAGCTTCTAGATTAGGTTTAACATTACCTAACATGTTAAACTACACATTAAGATCAATATCTAATGATGAAAACCCTAATTTGATTTAATAACCCATTCTTGAATTATGAATCACAAAAATTAAAACCATAATTACAATTCTAATTAGCTTAATTTGAAGTATTATAGCAACAATTAAACACTTGGGTTAGGATTATACCTCCAGTACAAGAAACCCAACATGAAACCTAGTCTCCAAAGTGTAAGTCTACGGTAGCGCCCCGGCCGTCTACAGACGCCAAATGCGGAACAAAAACTTTTTAACTGGCGCTATCGTATACTTTAACCCGGATCTTCCATTATTGCTAAACTAACAAACTGTAAAGAGTGTAGAAAGGTTATACCGAACGATCCGAGTCCTTCGTTCTTTAACCATCATCCCACGCTCCGTTGCGGCTGCTCCGATCTCGTCGATCTCCGATCTCCTCGTCCAGGTGGCACCACGTCAACGATTCTTTAAACGGGCTCCCGCCTCTGACTCGAGGCAACTCGGTCGTCAAGTTTGCTAAAAGAGACGACCAAGATTGATGTAGAGAATGAGTAGAAGAGTTTGTCTCACTTCGTCCAAAACCATGGACGAACGGTTAATGAAGTTGCCGGGGGAATCGGGTGATGGAATGAAATGAGATGTGAAATTCCATACACCGAAAACTATCATAATCTTTCTCTACTTAATGAAAAAAATCAAGTGAGTGAGTGAGGGGGGAGGGGCCGGCCATATATAGGGAGGGGGGGTGAGTGTAGGAGGGAAGAGGGTGACCACAAGAGAAAATATCATGTGTGAACACAAACAAATATCTCAAGTGTGAACACAAAGTGTGAACACACCAAAAGCAACCAATGAAAACACAACACCATTTAACCTAGTCACCACATCTAGATGCTTCTAGAAACTTCCACACTCATCTCAAGAAAAGATAAATTCGTCTTTAACCGAATGTTAAAAGACGGCTGATAGAAAACTGGAAACTGGCAACTTCCAAAAGTGACCCTGAAACGACTTTCAGGATAACCCCGTAACTGTATAAATATACCCATAATTGTATTACAACCGAATACAAATGCAACTGAGACAAAGATATTATATCTACTCAATATAATACTCGGATCCGGCTTAAACCAAAGCCGACCAGTATTATCTGCCCGAAAACTGACACGTGCGTAAACGCACGTGCATTTTCCGAACCCTGCCATAAAACCATACGGCCTCTACAACGTTTCGCCCGAACTTGGGAAACTGTCTGTGGGGGACTCTAATGACTCGTCAGTACCCTGGCAGTGGGTTTAACCATAAACCGTCAGCGGCACTAGCTATGCGTAACGGCTGCCCATGGACTGACCTCAAGGGAGGCCGATGAGCGAACTCATCCGGAAACCCTACTGAGCCTAACAGTGACAATGTATATACAGTCCGGTCCGTTCGTCTATGAGTATCGCATATCTGCCTAGGGGGCTAGTAACGTCAGACCCCCAATAGTAGTATAAGTCGTGTCGGAGTGTAGCCCAATAACACCCTGAGATACTACTGGAGTACCTACCAGTAAATCTCCTGCCACGGCCATGGGCTATGTGTAATGGCTCTCCTAGACACAGCACGATCTCGCCCCCAATACCGGGAGAGACGAATCCCCTGCCGATCCGCTCACGTGCCTCCATATGGCTCGGGACTGTACCCAAAAGCTACCTGTTTGCATGACTCCTTTGAGCCATGGTAGGGTAGAAATCAAAGCACAGTGGGAACTCACACGAGACAAATGACGACCTCAGGTCGATGAACTAACCTGTACACATGTCACCAGGGAACTGCTATCTGACGATATGTATAATACCAACTAGCAGATTCCCGGCGAGTCCTGTCCGGTGTACTCATAACCCAATGAGCACCTGTATACATCTTAGGTGATCCAACTGACACCAGTGGCTTGTGAGACCGGCCACCGCCCCTAATCGGGGTCTCGACTGTATACACTAGTCTACTCCGGAGTATCGATTCCCCTGTCTCGAAACTCCCACGACTAGGGACCACAATTAAGGATATGCGTATAAACTACCCAACTCTCACGTATATGATCGCCATCATACAGTTGGTAGTAAAGCAAGATCCTAAGGGCTCTATCAAGGTGTAACAGTGATCAGTCACCTGAAACTGTACACGACTTATAAAGGCAAACCAGATAGCGTACTATCATCTTGAGTAAGACTGTCCTACCGGTATAGGTCCTCCGCAATCATTGCAATCACGTACCTGCGATCCAATAATTGACTCTGAGGGCACTATTTTCAACAATCTCCCACTTGCACTCAAGGCTAATTATTGCGATGTCGACTACTCACAGCCCGTGTGAAACCGAACATCCAACTCCTCTACTAATCAGTTTCACAAAGCCCGTTTGTAAAACTATTGTGTTCGAGAAATAGCCTCAGTGAGTGGATCCGCCTAGAAGTTTCTTTTTATATCTCTCTTAATCTCAAATTCGCGGAGAAAGCCATCCCCCGAATTGAGTAATACGTGTCTTAGAGTACGTCTGGATATCTGATGGGACCTAGTTCATAAATGAACTCCAAATCCAAACTTCTTAGACTGTATGGATCACTGAACCTAATCAGTATCCGGCACCAAGCCTCCCACAGTATCCTCTTGGACCACCTGTCCATAATACTGTCCCTCGTCAGAGGGAAAACTATAACTCTGACAATCACGCTGTCAACCATGTCACCTTTGAAGCCAGGAATGATAACCGTCTCCCGAAGGAGGCTGCCGTCATCAAATCCGTAGAACATGTACTTATGTTCTATAACCGCTTCCTTATGTTTCTCAAGGATTGGATTAATACAAACTTATTGCATCTAGTGCAAAAACAACATCTGGTGTGGTACTTGACATTTCATGATTGACTCAGTTGCCTAAGCAAGTGATCTGCCAATCATGCACATCCCTTTCCCCTTTAGTCTATACGACACCTTTAGAGAGGGTGACTCCATCACCTGCAGGTACACCACCATGCTAGGAGTCAACTATTCTAAAAACCATTAGAATATCTGTCAAAATACACACATTGGGAAACTACCCAAATCTAGATCTAAAACCATAGATCTAGAAACCAGAATGTCAAATATTATATCCATATCCTGTCTGGAGAAACAACTGTGTGACGACCATAGTACAACCGATCGTAGTATAGGAATTTTACTTCCTACTCTGTGTATGTCATCCATATACCATGACATCACACCCTACTACCTTCTTAACAGATCCATCCCCTATTCTGATTGAAGTCAAACCCATGACTGTCACATCAAAAATAGATGATCTATCTCCGCTATAACTGCTCAAGTCTATAAATAGACATAAGTATCTTGCCCACTATGCTTCCGATGCTCCCACTGACTACGGCAACCCTCCTACCGGGTCTCATAGCCTGGAACAACAGTAGTATCAAGTCTGGGTAAACAAGAACCTCCCTGTCACCGTCCTTGAGGCTACCGGAGTACCTCTCGGGTGTCTGAGGTTACCCATCATATCTGCGGAGTGGCTATTGGAATGTCAAACCTGATTGAACCTTTAGGTCCTATTAAATTTTCCGTAATCGTTTGCGGTTCTGGAATCACTTCCAGTTCTACCATACTCCCACTACTGTTTTTCTGAAAAAATCCATTTTACTAAAACTGTGGCGAGTCAAGAACAATATCACTATTGATCTTCCAAATGGTAGAAAATCAACCCTCGTCATAGCCAGGGTCAACCCACAAACAGCCATTACAGAAACGTGCCCTGAGTTATCCAGTGTCTGGTTTTAAGCATAAGCTGGACAACTCCCCGTACCTTAACATTGTTAAGATATGAACCATTCTATATCCAATATAGAAACTTTGGCACTAATTTAATTGGAACCATATTCAATCATGCAGCTGTCTCTAGTGCATATCATCTTAATGGAAAGAGGCTAATCAACATTACTCAACTTAGGAATCCATCCAATTATGAGTAACCTGAAAGAGAAATTTGTTTCTCAAAACCATTACTATCATCTGAATACCAATCACAAGAATCTACATCTTCGATCTCTTTGAAGAATCCCGATACTTGTGACACCTAGTTCTCTACTTTATTCTTATACCCACAACTTCTCAAAACTTAGACCATGTATTTCTACAAAACACTTGTCTAAAAACTAGAGAAGTTATAAGTAAACAGAACATAGTACGAGGACCTACCCCTTTGTCCTGACGGACACTTGGACAACATACAATACTCTGTATAAGTCCGCTGAGTTTAAACAACTCAAAACCTGTGCGTCGTAGGTTGAAAACTGTACCCTGGCGATTTCCTCAAATATCACCAATTACAACGAATTCCGATATAATGAGGATAATCACCTAATTCCCAATAACTTACTCCCACTCATCATCTGTAAAACCATACAGATATGAGAATGAAACCTGGTAAATACATACCCTGGAGTAAGTATTTAATCGGGAAAACAGTTTTCCTTTAACAATGCACTGAAACATAAAGATGTTTCGTAGGGGTATCCTGGTATTCATAGTAATGCCTCTTCCATAATCCAATTCATGACTATAACCGTATATTTCACTGCCATCTCTCCAAGTCCCTTTATTTGTCTTTAGTCATTACCTTCTGTACACCATCGTTAGGCTAAATGGTTTTCTTCCTTCCCTACCGTTCGGCACCAGCCTATGGTTTGGAAGAAGAAGATCCAGTAAGCATAATAGGTGTACCCTCCTAAACCAAGGAGTACTCACATCTTGAGAGAAGGTGATGATAAAAGACAACTGAATAATACCTTATTCCTTTAAAGGTGAAACAGGAGTGGCGATGAAGTACGTGGTTTGGTCGTGAATGATAACAGTCGCAACTTACTTTGCCCTCTTTCTGATCCCTTTATTTTGTCTTTAGTTATTTCCTTCTGCACACCCTACTTAGGCTAATTGGTTTTCTTCATTCCCTACCTTTCGGCACCTGCCTATGGTTTTTTAAGAAGACTATCCAATATGCGTAATAGGTGTACTCTCCTAAACCAAGGAGCCCTCGCAACCTGAGAGAAGGTGATAATAAAAGACAACTGAATAAACCAATTCTATTTCTCCTGAACCTCGATCCATCCTCGAAGAAGTCCCTTCGAGTTCGTATATAACCATACGATGGATCTATCCAATGGAAGTGGATGTCCGTAGTAATACGGAGTTCTGAGAAATCCAAAGGGTAAAAGAAGGAGTGGCAATGACTTATGCAACTTAGACAATCCAAAAGCCAGTAATTTAAGAAGGTTCGGTCAACTTGGTCACTGAGTCATAGTCTAGGGTCGGTCAAAGGTCGCTGCCAAAGAGAGAGAGAAAAGAAACACTCTGCGTGCACTCTAACCTAGATCAGAATGGTTATCACTTTATCTAATCCGGAAACCTCCCACTGTCCTGTCAAATTCTCCTCCAAACCTGAAAGAAGAATCAATCGGGATCACCCGAAGAGTAAACCAACTCATCAGTGGGAATCGGGATCCAACTCTCATCGCATGATAACGTGATGGAATGCATCCACGTTACTCATACTCCAGAAGATATGCGCATACTTGGCAAGTTTCAGTTTCTTTAGAAACTCCCGATATGATTTTTGCCCCATGCTCTTATAACCTTGGCGTTAGGTCAAAATGTCATAAGTCACATGCCAAGTTCTAACCGTCACTATCTTGTTAATTTGAACCCACCCGCACATGCCCTTGGCGTTAGGTCAAAATGGCAGAACGGCTGTCCCAAACCAACTCATCTATCTATGCAACAATTGAATACCCAGCAGCTACCAAACACTATGCCTTGGCGTTAGGTCAAAATGCATAGCTTGAATACTACTGAATACCCAAAAGAAATGACGGAGGGCTACGGCTGGTTTTTGGCGAAAAACCTTTAACGTAGTGAACTTGATATCGCTGAAGGAACCTGATAGCTTTTTTTTAAAATATAGTGGCGAAAACCTTTTGCTAAAGAGGTCACTCCCGGTGAAGGGATCTCGGCTCTTTCCTCGTGGAATGAGGTGCAGGATATTCCACTGAATACCGCGATGCAGAGCAACATGTAATCGACTATAGTGAAGTTATTACCCTGATGCAAACGTTTGCCCAAGGGATCAGTCCCGGTAAAGGGATCTCGGCCCTTGCCCCGTCGAATGAGGTGCAGGATATTCCACTGAATACGGCTATGCATAACAAAAGGAAACGCCTTTGCAATAACACTTTTTAAATTGTTCCAACAACTGCCAAATAAGTTTTCTTTCCTTTGCATTGATCAAAATCAACGCAGTCCCATCATTCAATCACACCAGAAAAGAACGAAAATAAAATGTACGTATATGCCATCCGCATTCGTCACTGGGTCCCGTCATCACCCGTTAGGTTACTTAACTAACGACAGAGCGGGGACATGACTAGCGCGGGTGTAAAACATATACAACATCTAATAGTATATAAACCAATATACAATAATCGCTCCAGGCGTGATAATATGCAACATTACAGAAAAGTAATAAGCATCACAGAACAATACAGATTATCTGGGATCCCCGGGTTTCACAGAGCCGCTGCTGAAACCCGACGTTCCCCTGTTGTGTGGATAGCCTGTGCAATGAAACCTAGACCCCTACGGGTGCGGCAAGTTACCCGCCAAAACCTGAAGCGAGGCAGCCCCCTACAGCAAAGTGAATGGACCACCCAGCACTTCACGGAATCCGGTAATCTTGGGCACCCCTCCTTGGGTCAACCTGTACCCCCTATGAGTGCGGCGAATAGTCTGCCAATTCTAGAGTGAGGCCCCTCTGCCTCTCAAAGCCATGAGATGCGGACCCGTTGCCCCCCAGAACCCGGCTATCCGTGCACTCCGTCGCGGGGCGAAACCTAGTACAGTAATGAATAATAGTACAACAGGTACATCGACCGCAACCTGGTCGTGCCCCAAAAGAATATTATACAACAGGCAGTGACGGCAGTCTACATGTTGGACGCTCGCCCCCCGCAATATCAAATGTACAAATAAATCCAAACTGCACTATCATTGCACACTGCTATCCACTACGACAAATCCGCAACATCACAGCACAACACAGAACATCAACGCGAATGACACGTTCGCAAACCCGTCTAAAAGAACTATAGCAATCAGACGCGGTTTACCGATCAAATGACATTCCCGGTCGGAGATATAATGTAAGCACTGTAAACTAACATGTTTAAATTTCGATCGACAAAATATCACAAAGTGGGCCCCACGAACAACTGGTGAACAGTAACAAAATCTGGGCCCAAAAGATATGTACCAAAAACCCCAATTTCCATAGAAGAATACACTGTGCAAGTTTGGGGGCTTGATCACTCAGAACGGCAGCGGATGCGCGGCCAAACCATGGGTTTGGCCGCGATTCCGCGGCAGTCTTGTCGATTCATGAGCTCAAATTTGTACGGTGTTCTTATAAAACCCTGCACAGTTTTCTGAGATATGTAGAATAATTTTAGGACATCATTTAAAATCTACAGAAACTGTGAACTTGAAATTTGCAGTTTTTGATTTCCGGTTCGATTGATATTTTAAACGCGTTAGAACAAGTTAGTATAGCAAAATGGTGAGGCTTTGATACCACTGTAAGTCTACGGTAGCGCCCCGGCCATCTACAGACGCCAAATGGGGAACAAAAACTTTTTAACTGGCGCTATCGTATACTTTAACCCGGATCTTCCATTATTGCTAAACTAACAAACTGTAAAGAGTGTAGAAAGGTTATACCGAACGATCCGAGTCCTTCGTTCTTTAACCATCATCCCACGCTCCGTTGCGGCTGCTCCGATCTCGTCGATCTCCGATCTCCTCGTCCAGGTGGCACCACATCAACGATTCTTTAAACGGGCTCCCGCCTCTGACTCGAGGCAACTCGGTCGTCAAGTTTGCTAAAAGAGATGACCAAGATTGATGTAGAGAATGAGTAGAAGACTTTGTCTCGCTTCGTCCAAAACCATGGACGAACGGTTAATGAAGTTGCCGGGGGAATCGGGTGATGGAATGAAATGAGCTGTGAAATTCCATACACCAAAAACTATCATAATCTTTTTCTTCTCAATGAAAAACATCAAGTGAGTGAGTGAGGGGGGAGGGGCCGGCCATATATAGGGAGGGGGTGAGTGTAGGAGGGAAGAGGGTGACCACAAGAGAAAATATCATGTGTGAACACAAACAAATATCTCAAGTGTGAACACAAAGTGTGAACACACCAAAAGCAACCAATGAAAACACAACACCATTTAACCTAGTCACCACATCTAGATGCTTCTAGAAACTTCCACACTCATCTCAAGAAAAGATAAATCCGTCTTTAACCGAATGTTAAAAGACGGTTGATAGAAAACTGGAAACTGGCAACTTCCAAAAGTGACCCTGAAACGACTTTCAGGATAACCCCGTAACTGTATAAATATACCCATAATTGTATTACAACCGAATACAAATGCAACTGAGACAAAGATATTATATCTACTCAATATAATACTCGGATCCGGCTTAAACCAAAGCCGACCAGTATTATCTGCCCGAAAACTGACACGTGCGTAAACGCACGTGCATTTTCCGAACCCTGCCATAAAACCATACGGCCTCTAAAACGTTTCGCCCGAACTTGGGAAACTGTCTGTGGGGGACTCTAATGACTCTTCAGTACCCTGGTAGTGGGTTTAACCACAAACCGTCAGCGGCACTAGCTATGCGTAACGGCTGCCCATGGACTGACCTCAAGGGAGGCCGATGAACGAACTCATCCGGAAACCCTACTGAGCCTAACAGTGACAATGTATATACAGTCCGGTCCGTTCGTCTATGAGTATCGCATATCTGCCTAGGGGGCTAGTAACGTCAGACCCCCAATAGCAATATAAGTCGTGTCGGAGTGTAGCCCAATAACACCCTGAGATACTACTGGAGTACCTACCAGTAAATCTCCTACCACGGCCGTGGGCTATGTGTAATGGCTCTCCTAGACACAGCACGATCTCGCCCCCAATACCGGGAGAGACGAATCCCCTGCCGATCCGCTCACGTGCCGCCATATGGCTCGGGACTGTACCCAAAAGCTACCTGTTTGCACGACTCCTTTGAGCCGTGGTAGGGTAGAAATCAAAGCACAGTGGGAACTCACACGAGACAAATGACGACCTCAGGTAGATGAACTAACCTGTGTTAGTTATATGTATGCCCTAGAGGCCATTACTGTACATATGATGTATATTGTAGTGGATGCTAGGACGTATATAGGGAGGACTTTCTTGCTCGACATGATAGTATGCTATCTGGTTGCTCTTTACCTTAACGTGTATACTGATTGTCTCTCTGTTACATGTTGGTAAAGCCCTTAGGATGTGTACTTGACTACCTGGACTATGATGCGGATCATACTAGTGGGGACATGGTAGTCCATAAGTACATCCTTCAAAGTCCCTAGTCGTGGGTGTATCGAGACGGGGCATCGATATACCAGAGTAGACTAGCGTATACCTTCTCGACCCATATAGATGGGCGATGGATGATCCCATATCCATTGGTGTTTGACATCAGAAATGATATACGGGTGCTCAGTGGAGACTGGGTACACTGGACGGACTCGCCGAGAACTCCCAGATGGTATTATACCTTACGTCAGATGGCAGTTCTCTGGTGACACTGGTACAGAGTAGTCTGTTGACCCGAGATCGTCATAGAGTCTTGTATGGTTCCCACTGTGCTTTGATTTCCACCTTACCACGTCCAAGAGGGCGTGCAAAACGGTGGTTTTTGGGTACAGTCCCGAGTCACATGGAGGCAATGAGCGATAGGAGGGGATTCATCTCTCCCGGTATAGGGAGTTGATGTTGCGCTGTGTTCGATTGGCTATAACAGGAAATCCCTGGCCAGGATTGCTGAGATTTACTGGTAAGTGTTACCAGTAGTATCTCGAATTGTTATAGACCTCATATCGACACGACTTATCGAGCTATTGGGGTCTGACGTTTACCACCCCTAGGCGAGATATGCGACATATCAGACGATCAGACCGGACTGTACGGTAAGTGTTAATGGTTGGATTCACAGGAGTGTGAGCGGGCTTGCTCGTCGATCTTATGATCGCTCAATACCCGGGTGGTCGTTACGTTTAGCAGACCGCTTGCGGCTTGTGGGTGTTTGATATGATCATCACCTGCTGCCGGCGTATTGACGAGTCTTTAGAGTCCTACACAGAGGTTTCCTGGCTCAAGCGAAACGAAATAGGAGCGCATATGAGATATGTGCGGGACCGAGAATCATGCGTGTATGTGATACCGTATTTCATTCTCGCGATAAATGTATCGACTGGTTATATGGGATATAACCTAGTTATCGAATCAAGTATTGATTCAATAAGCCGATGCATAGGATCCTAGTCGGTTATATGCGATATGACCGGATCGTTAAATCAAGTGTTGATTTAATGATTTAATGTATAATTATATATTTGATATATTACTTTGCATTAACTAGTATTGGTTCACTTTAAATGGATTTTCTCACTTGAAGTTCACAAGTTGTATATGTGATATACTTTTGTGCACTTGATTGTATCATGTTTGATGATACATGCTTACTTGAGTTTGTGTAAAGATTAAACCATGGTTATTTAAATGGTTAGGGTTTTGTTTTTCATTTTCTTAATCATTTATTTATTTGTTTATTCATTTTGGAAATGATAAGAAAAGAATGGTGGCTTTATTTGTAGTTTAGTTGAAGCTTCATGAAGCTTTGACCTAGTCCACCATTCTTATCTCATCCTTAACCCTAACCATTCCAACTAAACCTAGTTTATTCTCTACACATTACCATGGTTAATTTTATGATAAGAATCATTTTATTATTCTTTTCAAAAATAACTTATCATATTATCTTCTTCTTCTTCTTCATCTTCTACTTGAAGAAACCTTGATTTCATCAATGGTGATTGATGAAAAAGAGTGAGAAATCCAATTCTAAAGTGAACCCACTTCCTATCCTCTACCTCTTGCCAAGTAGTAGAGTGTGTTTCCTTCACAAGTTTTCATGGCTTGGTGAAGGTGGAGCTTGATCTAGTGATGCCTCAACGTAGATCATCTTCGGCATCGTCGTCGATGACCTAGCCCGCTTTTTCTCCGATGAAGCCGATGCAAGAGTCATGGTTCGATTTGGACAGCGGAGAGGACTTCATCATGGAGCTTTGGAGGTGGAGAACCGGATCTACAAAGGTTGTATTTCCGTTCTCTTAGTAAAGTAGTTTACTAGTTGCTTTTTCGCCTAGACATCTAGCCAACGATCCGTAGTCTAGGGTTTCTTGGCACCGTAATTTTTGAAATTGTCATGGTTGATGCCTTGTGAGACCTCCTTAGTGTGCCTAGGAACCCTACAGTGGTATCAGAGCCTAGCTAGAGCCTTAGGCGAAGTCCAGACGACGTTTGAAATCCGAACGAACCGAAACCCTAACTCTCAAAATACTCTCTGTCCAATTTTTAAAAATCTGGATTTTTCAATATTAAAAATATGCAGAAAATTCAGCAGGGTTTTTTATGAATTACTGTGCAAAACGGAGTCCTAACTCCGTCAACACGCGGCGGAACCGCGGCGTTAACCCACTTAACGCGGCGGTTCCGCGGCCATCTAGTTGATATTTTCACCCCACTTTGCACAGTAATGTCAATGATTAACTCCTGTGTTTTCTGGGTAATTTTAATGTATACTTTACAGTTGAGTATTCTGGGGTTGTATTGGGAATCAAAGATTCGATCGGATTATCAAATTTTGTCTGTGTGGCTTTCCGGGTATTTTTGAATATGTTAAAAAGTTCGACCGGATATAAATACCCAATTTTTCCCCTGTCGGGAAATTTCCAAGTGTTGGATTTTTCCGTAGTTTAACGACGTTCTAAGTAGTGCAAGTAACGCGATGGTCCCTCTAGAAGACAACAAACCTTAACTCGATTATGTGACCGTCTCGAACTGCCCTTTGAACCTTCGGGTTTGGGGCAGTACGGCGTGCCACATGTGAGGCGTTTGCTTGACCCTTATACGGCTGGACCGTTGGTACTGAGGCACGAACTGAATGTTGTTAGACTTGTTTCATGTGATGAGCTGTTTCGGGAAAACTTGGGTGTTCAATTGTTCGATCGGAAAGTTTAACATTTTCTATTTAACTGGAATGGGATACAATAATTGGAATTCATAATAAGTTATGAGATAACTGAATGAATGTTATAAACATAGCACTTTAGTCTCACTTGATCGGTTGCCACGGAATTTTGATGCGATCAAAAGTCCGTCGCAATCACGTAGCGTACGCGGATACTCGCCGGGTAAACTTAATAGACAGCCTCACTCCATAGCCCCGACTAAGTGACTGTAGGAGAACCACGTCGCCGAAAGCGTCCGTTCGGGTGCTCGCGGCAGCGGTGTTCCGCCTTGGTGCACTTCGTCGACGGTATCGGGGGTGCGGCCGCCTACTAAAGTTTGCGACGAGCATTCGATCAGGATGTCGGGAATCTTGCTGAAATGCCCGACTTGACATTGAAAAGATTTTTCGATAATGAGACTAAAATGCGGGGTTTATAATTGTTAGGCATGCGATGTCTAAGGAATTCATTTGATTAGGCATGCGATGTCTTTGCAGATTGCGGATTCCAACTGTTGTAGTTTTACACTTTCTTTTCTGTGACCGTAAGTGTAATATGTGATATCGCCGGTTTCGTTGCTATATGTAAACGACAATTGGGATGGACATATTTACTTACGTTGATGACATGTGATGTTATGTGTTGCTGGATATGTTATATTGGATCGTCATGTTTGAATAGCCGGGGTTTTTTTATGTGAGATGAGTGTTTTTCATTTTCATTCATGTAAAAACTTGTATGTAATATTCTTTTATTGGGGCACTTCCAGGTTGCGGAAGCTGTCCCCCTTTGTATATTATTTACTTTTCCGCATTAGGATAGACCCAAGGAGGAGGGCACAAGTAACCGGGTTCTGGAGTCCAGTGGGAGACCAACTCGAGGAGTCGAGTCCGGGTCTCCTAACTCTATAATTGGTAGAGTTGCTTGCCGCTCTCGTAGGGGTCTAGGGGTGTGGGTTTGGCTATTCATCGCGACCGTGGAATCCGTGTTTTATACTGGCTCGTATTAAAAACACGGACGTCCTAGTATATCCAATATTTCATATGATTCTTCTGCTGCGATATCTGTGATGTGATCATGTGATATGTTCTGTGATAGATACTATATATAGTATATATGATATATTATATAGACGTTACTTATGTTTTACACCCGCGCTAGCCCTGCCCCGCTCTGCCGTTAGTTACCTAACCTAACGGTGCACGAGAGGACATCGAGGCGAATGCGGATGGCATAAGTGTACGTCGTATTTATCTGTGATGTTTATGTACTTAAATGATGGGACTTCATTAATGAGATTAATGAAATAAAAGAAACCTAAGATGTTGTAGAATCGAATTTCAAAATAAAACAGGTAGCTACAGTTCTTGCTTTGCACAGCGGTATATGTGATATATCATGCACCTTATTCGATGAGGAAAGGGCCGAGAGCCCTTTACCGGGAGTGACTCCTTTAGCAATAACTGGCAGATGCTACACACTCGGTTTGTCTTCTGATTGCTTTTAAGAGTTTTTCTTTGCACAGTGATATATATGATATATCCCGCACCTCATTCGAAGAGGAAAGGACCGACGATCCCTTCACCGGGAGTGACTCCTTTAGCAAAACTAGAAAAGCCTCAAAAACACTCCATTTTTAAAATCATTTGATTCTACAATGATATCAAGTTCATTACGCAATAGGTTTTCAGAAAAACCTGTCGTAGCCCTCCGTCATTTCAGATAAGTGGTAGTTAGTATTCGTGCTACGTTTGTTGGCCTGCGTCAAGGCGTAGTGTGCGGTAGCTAACTAGTATTTATCTGCTTATGCATATGATGCAGATTGGATTAGGGTAGTCGTGCGACTTTGTTGGCCTGCGTCAAGGGTCGTGCGGGTGGGTTTAATTCAATCAAGAAATGACGGGTTGAACTTGACTAGCGGACTATGATTTGTTGGCCTGCGTCAAGGTCATAGGACGCTAGGGGCAAAATATTATCGAGAATTTCAAGTGTTGAAATTTGCAATGAGATTGCATACCTTCTATGAGATAGTTGGATCCCGATACCCGCTGCGAGTAATTGTTACTCCTGGGAGAATTTTACACATTACAATTAGCCGATCAAGTAGGTGTCTAGAAAGGTGTCAACGGGGTTACGCCTCTGGGAAAACGAGGTTTACATTAATTAGGTTCGTGCGAAAGCACGGGGGACCTCCCTCAAAGTACCGACACTGGCCTGGCTGAAAGATTGGCGAACTTGTAGTGTGTAATTAATCCCGGCTAGTCTTTCCTTTTAGGGTTTGAAGGAAGATTTGATGAAAAGCAGTGGGAGCCATCCTGATTAGATAAAATAATAACCAATCTATTCTTGCAAGAGCGCACGCTGAGTGTTTTCTTCTCTCTCTCTCCAGGTAGCGACCATATCACGCCTTAATCAAGATAATAATACGGAATTTTGACCGAACCTGCTTGTTATACTGAGCTGGGGAACGTTGGTCCCGCTCCAACTTATAATTGTTATAAGACAGAGCAGGGAATAGGGGAATACCAGAATTCCCGTGCCGCCCAAACGAAGAGAGTGCATGTTGATGCATCATCTTCGGGTGTGTTCATTACAAAGAACTGTTTCTCAAATGTCCTCTACGTCCTGGGTATTTGATACCGGATCAGGATCCCAGATATGTAATCTGTTACATAGGGCTACAGATAGGTAGAGAACTGAGAACGGGTGATAAGTTTCATGAGACAGAAAACGGGGCAAGTGTTGCAGCCAAGTCTGTTGGTCGCTGTCACCCTGTATTCCAAATACATTGATTCTGAACGAATGTTATTAGATACCGAACCTGATATACAAAATCATATCAATCTCTTTATTAGTAAAGAAATGATAAAATTTTGTATAGTTGGATGATGTTTTGAACATTTCCTATATCAAAAGTTGATCGGTTCAGGCACGTTATCTAAAAGCATTGATGTTCTAAATCAAACTACAGATCTTTAGTATACTGAACACACAAAAGAGGAAGAGTTCAGAACTGAATGAATCCTTCTTGAGGTATTGTAGACTAGGTCATATCAATGCGACCAGACTAGCTGAAGTTATATATAGATGCATATTTAAATCAGTTTGAATTTACATCTTGTGAAACTTGCCAGTCATGTCACAAAGATACGATGACCATAGCTACGTTTATTGGAAACAGAGAAAGAGTTAGTGAACTCTTGGGATGATACATGTTGATGTATGTAAGGTCCCCTGTCTACACATACCGGGAGCAGTTCTTTGTACTTCATTAAATTCTCTGATGATCTCTTTTGATTCAGACATATGTTCCTGTTGAAACACAAGTCCGAACCTTTTGAGATATTCACAGAATATAAGTTAGAAGTAGAGAACCAAAATACGGGTATAAGTATTATGTCCTTTGATGAGATCAAGGAGGAGAATACTTGAGCACGGAATTCTTGAACTTTTCTAAAGGAGAATGAGATTCTCTCTCAGCATTACACCTCCGTATACACCATAGCACGATGGTATATCGGGGCGGAGCAATAACACCCTATGTGATAAGGTGTGCTCTATGATGAGTAATACTGAGTTACCTGTTTCCTTTTTGGGTGTTATGCACTTGAGAAGCTGCATACCTATTGAATAGGGTTCAAATCAAATCAGTTGCCTACCGCTTCATATGTGATATGGATAGGGAAGAGCCCATTTCTTAAGTTGGTTAAGATTTGGGGTTGACCGGCCTATGTCAAAAAGCAAAATCCGGACAAGCTCGAGGCAAGGTCTGTAATGTAGAACTGGAAAGGTTCCAGCTATACAAACTACAGCAGATGATTTGATAAAACCAAAGGATTCGATAGTTACCAACGAACCTCAGCCTCTCCGCCGATCTAGTAGGGTTTCTCACCCACCTGAGAGATACTTCTGTTTCTCTATGACAGTGGGAGCGAAGATTGCATTATGAGATGATGACCCAACTAGTTTCGAGCAGGCCATCGAGAGTAGGGACTCTGTAAGAATGGCTGGATGCTAAGCGATCTGAGATGGAATCCTTATACACCAACAAAGTATGGACTTTGGTTGCTATATTTGAAGGGTTAAATCCCCATCAGGAGCAAGTATATCTTGAGAAGATTACTTGGTGTAGATGGAAAAGTTGAGACTTTCAAAGCTAGACTTGTTAAAGGTCTACATCATTGACCAAGTATAGATGATGATGAAACCTTTTCAAGTGGCTATGCTTAAGTCCATCCAGATCCTACTTGCCACGGCTACATACCATGACTACGATATCTGGCGGTTGGGTGCCATGAATGCTTTTCTAAATGATGTTTTAGAAGAGAACGTCTATAAGTACACAGCCAGAGGGCTTCGTAAACAGTCGGAGCAGCGGAAACATGTACAAGATGCTTTATAGGATAAAGCAGGTATCGCGGAGTTGGAACATCTGTTTTGATGTGATTAGTCAAAGAGTTTGACATCATCAAAATGGTAGATGAACCTTGTATAAACAAAAAGGTAGTAGGGAGTATGGTGTTGATCCTCGTAGAGTACGTGGATGACATACTCTTGATAAGAAAGGAGTTTCCTATGCTACGCCGGTCAATCTCCTCTTATCACAATGATTCTCCATATAGGATCAAAATGATACCCCCTAAATCCTGGGTTTTGGATCTATGAGATAGATCTAATTGGATGTTAGGATTCTCACTAGTTGTAGTGAGATGGTATCAATCGATCCTGGGGAGAATCACTGGAAGGGTTCCAGGGTGATAAAGACGACTGAATGTCAGTCACAGGCATTGTCTTTACCCTCAGTAAAGGGACGGTATGTTGGAAGAGTTCCAAGCTAGATACCGTGGCATACTAGACGATAAAGGCTCGATACATCGCTATTAAGATGCTACCAAAGAGGCAGTCTGGATGTATATTTGTTCATGAGATGAACTTAGTTCCTCCCATTGTGTGACAATGGGGTTGTGGCTTATGCCAAGGAACGTCCGTCCCATTAGTGATCCAGACATATTCGGAGGCAGCATCACCTGATCATGGAGATGGTTGATCTCCAGGGTGATCGAGGTTAGGAGAGTAGACTCAGAGGACAACACGGCGGATCCACTCATGAAGGCCTATTCCCAGAGAGAGATTTTTATGGGATGGTTGAGTATGAGATACTACAACCACTGCTACAGATGGCCCTAGTGCAAGTGGGAGATTGTTAGTTATATGTATGCCCTAGAGGCCATTACTGTACATATGATGTATATTGTAGTGGATGCTAGGACGTATATAGGGAGGACTTTCTTGCTCGACATGATAGTATGCTATCTGGTTGCTCTTTACCTTAACGTGTATACTGATTGTCTCTCTGTTACATGTTGGTAAAGCCCTTAGGATGTGTACTTGACTACCTGGACTATGATGCAGATCATACTAGTGGGGACATGGTAGTCCATAAGTACATCCTTCAAAGTCCCTAGTCGTGGGTGTATCGAGACGGGGCATCGATATACCAGAGTAGACTAGCGTATACCTTCTCGACCCATATAGATGGGCGATGGATGATCCCATATCCATTGGTGTTTGACATCAGAAATGATATACGGGTGCTCAGTGGAGACTGGGTACACTGGACGGACTCGCCGAGAACTCCCAGATGGTATTATACCTTACGTCAGATGGCAGTTCTCTGGTGACACTGGTACAGAGTAGTCTGTTGACCCGAGATCGTCATAGAGTCTTGTGTGGTTCCCACTGTGCTTTGATTTCCACCTTACCACGTCCAAGAGGGTGTGCAAAATGGTGGTTTTTGGGTACAGTCCCGAGTCACATGGAGGCAATGAGCGATAGGAGGGGATTCGTCTCTCCCGGTATAGGGAGTTGATGTTGCGCTGTGTTCGATTGGCTATAACAGGAAATCCCTGGCCAGGGTTGCTGAGATTTACTGGTAAGTGTTACCAGTAGTATCTCGAATTGTTATAGACCTCATATCGACACGACTTATCGAGCTATTGGGGTCTGACGTTTACCACCCCTAGGCGAGATATGCGACATATCAGATGATCAGACCGGACTGTACGGTAAGTGTTACTGGTTGGATTCACAGGAGTGTGAGCGGGCTTGCTCGTCGATCTTCTGATCGCTCAAAACCCGGGTGGTCGTTATGTTTAGCAGACCGCTTGCGGCTTGTGGGTGTGTGATTGTAGGGTTCCTAGGCACTCTAATGAAGTCTCACAAGGCATCAACCATGCCAATTTCAAAAATTATGGGTGCCGAGAAACCCTAATACGGATCGTTGACTAGAAGTTTAGGCGAAAAGATAATCTAGTTAACTACTTAACAAAAAGTTAGATGCTACAACCTTTGTAGATCCGGTTCTCCACTTCCTTAGCTCCACGTGGGTGTCCTCTCGCTGTCCATCATGAATCCCGAACTCAATCGTCGGCTTCATCAGAGAAACGGGCGAGCTAGGTCGTCGGCTTCGTGTCAAAGACGATCTACGTCGAGGCATCACAAGTTCAAGCTCCGACATCACAAAGTTGTGAAACTTGTGAAGAAAACACCCAAAACAACTTGGCAAGAGGTAGAGGGTGAAGAAATAGGAGGTGGGTTCACTTTAGAATTGGATTTCTCTCACTAGAACTCAAGTTGCCATTGATGGCATCAAGGTTTCTATCTTGAAGAAGAAGGAGAAGATGAAGCCAGTTTATGATAAGTTCTTTAAAAATGAAAAGAAAATTCATACTTATCATAATCTAACTAGGGTTAAGTGTAGAGAATAAACCATGGTCATTTGGAGAGTTAGGGTTAAGCATGAGGACAAGAATGGTTGCAAAAGTCAAGGCTTCATGAAGCTTCAACTAATGACAAAAGAAAGCCACCATTCTCTTTAAATCATTTCCAAATAAATAAATGAACAAAATAAATAAATAAATAAATGAATATGTAAAACCCTAATTATCAAATTAACCATGGTTTAATTCTACACATTTAACCAAATGATCAAGTATCATCAAACATGATACAAAAATGTGCACAAAAGCATATCACATATACAATGTGCATCAAGTGAGAAAAATCCGTTTAAAGTGAACCAATACTGGTTAATGTAAAGTAATATATCAAATATATAATTATACATTAAATCATTAAATCAACACTTGATTCAATGATCCGGTCATGTCGCACATGACCGACTAGTATTCAATGTATCGGCTTATCGAATCGATCTTCGATTCGATAACTAGGTTATATCACATACAACCAATCGAAACATTAATCGCGAGAATCAAATACGGTATCACATACACGCATTATTCTCGGTCCCGCACATATCTCATATGCGCTCCTATTTCGTTTCGCTTGAGCCAGGAAACCTCTGTGTAGGACTCTAAAGACTCGTCAATACGCCGGTAGCAGATGATGATCATATCAAGCATCCACAAGCCGCAAGCGGTCTGCTAAACGTAACGGCCACCCGGGTATTGAGCGATCAGAAGATCGACGAGCTAGCCCGCTCACACTCCTGCGAATCCGACCAGTAACACTTACCGTACAGTCCGGTCACTTCGTCTGATATGTCGCATATCAAGTCTAGTGGTGGTAAACGTCAGACCCCAATAACCCGATAAGTCATGCCGATGTGAGGCTCGTAACGGGTCGAGAAACTACTGGTAAAACTTACCAGCAAATCTCTGATCAGCCCTGGCCAGGGACTTCCCTGTTACGGCCAATCGAGCACAGCGCAACATCAACCCCCAATACCGGGAGAGACGAAACCCCTCCTATCGCTCATTGCCTCCATGTGACTCGGGACTGTACCCAAAGACCACCGTTTTGCACGCCCTCATGGACGTTGTAAGGTGGAGATCAAAGCACAGTGGGAATCACACAAGACTCTATGACGATCTCGGGTCTACAGACTAACCTGTACAAGTGTCACCTGAGAACTGCCATCTGACGTGAGGTATAATACCATCTGGGAGTTCTCGGCGAGTCCGTCCAGTGTACCCAGTCTCCACTGAACACCCGTACACCATCTCTGATGTCAAACACCAATGGATATGGGATCATCCATCGCCCATCTCATGGGTTGAGAAGCGTATACGCTAGTCTACTCTGGTATATCGATGCCCTGTCTCGATACACCCACGACTAGGGACCTTGAAGGATGTGCTTGTGGACTACCATGTCCCCACTAGTATGATCTGCATCATAGTCCAGGTAGTCAAGTACACATCCTAAGGGCTTTATCAACATGTAACTATAAGACAGTTTAAAGAGACTAGTGTACATGTTAAGATAAAGAGTAACCAGATAGCATACTATCATATCGAGCAAGAAAGTCATCTCTATATATGTCCAAGCATCCAATATAATATACATCATCTGTACAATACTGGCCTCTAGGGCATACATACAACTAACAATCTCCCACTTGCACTAGGGCCAGCTGCTGTAGTATCGCATACCGAGCATCCCGAAGAGTCTCTCAAACTGTATCTAGGGAATGGCCTTCGTGAGTGGATCCGCCATGTTGTTCTTCGTGTCAACCCTCCTGACCTCGATTTCCCGGCGATCAACTATCTTCCGGATCAGGTGATACCGCCTCAGAATATGCCTGGATCGCTGATGGGACCTGGGTTCCTTGGCCAAAGCCACCGCTCCATTGTTATCGCAATACAAAGGTATTGGATGCTCAATGGATGGAACCACTCCAAGTTCAGTAATGAACTTCTTGATCCAGACAGCCTCTTTGGCAGCATCGTTGGCAGCGATGTATTCAGCCTCCATCGTCGAGTCTGCCACGATTTCCTGCTTGGAACTCTTCCAGCTAACCGCCCTTCCGTAAAGGGTAAAGACAAATCCCGACTGCGACTTAGAGTCGTCCTTATCACTCTGGAAGCTCGAATCGGTAAAGGACTCCACTTGGAGTTCTCCGTTACCATACACCAAGAGCATCTCTTTAGTCCTTCGTAAGTACTTGAGAATGCTCTTCACAGCTGTCCAGTGACTCTCTCCAGGATCAGCTTGATACCTGCTCACTGCACTTAGTGAGTATGCAACATCGGGTCTGGTACATAGCATCGCGTACATGATAAAGCCTACAGCCGAAGCATAGGGTATCCCTTGCATGCGAGCTCTCTCCAAATCAGTCTTGGGAGACATCTCTTTGGAGAGAGTGACTCCAGAGATCGTGGGCAAGTTCCCACGCTTGGATTCTTCCATACTAAACCTCTTTAGTATGGTGTCAATGTACCTGGATTGGGACAATCCCAGTATCCGTTTGGATCTATCTCTATAGATCCTGATCCCCAATATGCAGGAGGCATCACCAAGATCTTTCATTGAGAATCTTTGTGATAAGAAGAGCTTGACCGATTGCAGCATAGGAATATCATTTCCTATCAAGAGTATGTCATCCACGTACAATACGAAGAAGACAACCTTACTCCCTGCCACCTTCTTGTAAATACAAGGTTCATCTGGGTTTTTGACGAATATCAAACTCTTTGATAACGACATCAAAGAAGATGTTCCAACTCCGCGATGCTTGCTTTAATCCATAAATGGATTTAAGCAGCTTGCACACCTTGTCGCTGCTCCCACTGTCTACGAAGCCCTCTGGCTGAGTCATGTACACGCACTCTTCTAAATCACCATTTAGAAAGGCGGTCTTAACATCCATTTGCCAGATTTCGTAATCATGATATGCAGCGATGGCAAGCATGATCCGGATGGATTTAAGCATAGCCACTGGAGAAAAGGTCTCGTCATAGTCCACACCTGGTCTTTGACGAAAACCCTTTGCTACAAGTCTAGCTTTGAAAGTCTCCACTTTCCCATCTACACCAAGTTTCTTCTTGAAGATCCACTTGCTCCCGATGGGTTTTACCCCTTCAGGAGCAACTTCCAAAGTCCATACTTTGTTGGTGTACATGGATTCCATCTCGGACCGCATAGCATCCAGCCATTTCACTGAGTCCCTACTCGTGATGGCCTGGTCGAAGCTAGTTGGGTCATCATCCTCCATGATGCAATCCTCGCTCCCTCCATCCATGAGAAAACCGTAGTATCTCTCAGGTTGGCGAGGAACCCTACTAGATCGGCGGAGTGGCTGGGGTTCATCGGGAACTACGGAATCCTCTGGTTCCACCAGATCTTCTGTTGTAGCTTCTGCAGCTGGAACCTCTTCCAGTTCTACCTCATGACCACTAATCTCTTTTTCAAGAAATTCCTTTTCTAAAAAGGTGGCATGCCGAGAAACAAACACTCTTTGTTTCTCAGGGTGGTAGAAGATATACCCTTGAGAATTCTTGGGATATCCTACAAATTTGGATAGAACAGACCGTGCCTCGAGTTTGTCCGGATTTTGTTGTTTGACATAGGCTGGACAACCCCATATCTTAACATAGTTAAGACTTGGTCTCTTTCCTTTTCCAGATCTCATATGGAGTGGTAGGCACAGATTTGGTTGGGACCATATTCAATAGATGTATGGCTGTCTCAAGTGCATACCCCCAGAAGGAAATAGGTAACTCAGCTGTGCTCATCATAGAGCGCACCATATCTAATAGGGTGCGGTTCCTCTGTTCTGATACACCATTGTGCTGTGGTGTATATGGAGGAGTCAGCTGAGAGAGAATCCCATTCTCTTTTAGGAAGTCCAGGATTCATTGCTCAAGTATTCACCTCCTCGATCAGATCGAAGGATTTTAATACTTTTTCCGGTTTGGTTCTCGACTTCTTGTTTATATTCTCTAAAGTTCTCAAAAGCTTCAGACTTGTGTCTTATTAAGTACACATGTCCGTATCTGAGAGATCGTCAGTGAATGTAATGAAGTATGAAGAACCATCCCTGGCATGTGTAGACATTGGACCGCATACATCACTATGTACTAGTCCTAAGAGTTCAGTAACTCTTTCTCCGTGTCCCGTAAATGGAGTTTTGGTCATCTTGCCTTTGAGACATGACTGGCAAGTGTCATAAGATGAAAATTCGAATGGTTTCAAATATCCATCCTTATGCAACTTAGCCAGTCGTGTCGCATTGATGTGACCCAGTCTACAATGCCATAAGAAGGATTCGTTCAGTTCTGAACTCTTCCTCTTGTGTGTGTTTGTTATGCTCAGAACTGTTGATTGATTTAGAACATAAATGCCATTGCACAACGTGCCTGATCCAACCAACTTTTGGTTACGGAAAATGTTCATAACATTGTCCTGTAATACAAAATTATATCCCTCTTTACTTAATAAAGAAACCGATATAATGTTGCATATCAGGTTCGGCATGTAATAGCATTCGTTCAGAACCAATGTATTACCAGTTGGTAATGCAAGGTGATATTCCCCGACAGTCTTAGCTTGCAACAATTGCACCATTTCCAACTCTAATGTCTTTATCACCTTCTCCAAGTCTCTACCTTTCCTGAGCCCATGTAACTGATTACATATATGGGATCCTGACCCGGTAATCTAATACCCAGGACGTAGAGCAAATGAGAAACAGTTCTCAGTAACGAACACACCCGAAGAAAATGCATCAACATGTACTTTCTTCATTCGGGTGGCATGGAAATCCTGGTATTCCCCTATATCCTGTTCATTCCTATAACTCTTATAAGAAAGACGGAACCAACGTTCCCCAGCACAGTATAAACATGCGGGTTCGGTCAATACATCCATATTATTATCTTCATTAGGGCATGAAATGGTCGCTACCATGGAGAGAGAGAGAAGAAAACCCTTTAGCGTATGCTCGTGCAAGATCAGATTGGTTATTATCTTATCTAATCAGGATGGCTCCCACTGCTTTTATCAAATCTTCCTCCAAACCACTAAAAGGAAAGATTAGCCGGGATTAATTACACACTACAAGTGTCGCCAATCTTTCAGCCAGGCCAGTGTCGGTACTTTGAGGGAGGTCCCCTGTGCTTTCGCACGAACCTAATTAATGTAAACCTCGTTTTCCCAGAGAGCGTAACCTCGTTGACACCTTTCTAGACACCTACTTGATCGGCTAATTGCAATGTGCAAAACTCTCCCAGGAGTAACTCTTACTCACAGTGGGTATCGGGATCTAACTATCTCATAGAAGGTATGCAATCTCATTGCAAATTTCAACACTTGAAATTCCCGATAATGCATTTGCCCCTAGCGTGCTATGACCTTGACGAAAGCCAACAAACCACAGCCCGCTAGTCAAGTTCAACCCGTACATTTCTTGACTGAATTAAACCCACCCGCACGACCCTTGACGAAAGCCAACAAAGCCGTACGACTACCCTAATCAGTCGCATCATATGCAACAGATAAACAGCACATAGCTACCGCACACTAACACCTTGACGAAAGCCAACAAATGTAGCACGAATACTATATGTAATTTTTCTGAATGACGGAGGGCTACGACAGGTTTTTCTGAAAACCTATTGCGTAATGAACTTGATATCGTTGTAGAATCAAATGAAGTTTTGAAATGGAGTGATTTTGAGGCTTTTCTAGTTTTGCTAAAGGGGTCACTCCCGGTGAAGGGATCGTCGGCCCTTTCCTCGTCGAATGAGGTGCGGGATATATCATATATATCACTGTGCAAAGCATAAACTATAGAAGCAATCAAAATCAAACTGAGTGTGTAGCATCTGCCAGTTATTGCTAAAGGAGTCACTCCGGTGAAGGGATCTCGGTCCTTTCCTCATCGAATAAGGTGCAGGGTATATCATATATACCACTGTGCAAAGCATAAACTATAGCTACCTGTTTTGTTTAAAATCTGATTCTACAACATCTTAGGTTTCTTTTCTTTCATTAATCACATTAATGAAGTCCCATCATTTAAATACCTAAACATCACAGATAAATACGACGTACACTTATGCCATCCGCATTCGCCTCGATGTCCCCTCGTGCACCGTTAGGTTAGGTAACTAACGACAGAGCAGGGCTGGGCTAGTGCGGGTGCAAAACATAAGTAACGTCTATATAATATATCATATATACTATATATAGTATCTATCACAAAACATCACATGATCACATCACAGATATCGCAGCAGAAGAATCATATGAAATATTGGATATACTAGGACGTCCGTGTTTTCAATACGAGCCAGTATAAAACACGGATTCCACGGTCGTGATGAATAGCCAATCCCACACCCCTAGACCCCTACGAGAGCGGCAAGCAACCCTGCCAATTCTAGGGTTAGGAGACCCGGACTCGACTCCTCGAGTAGGTCTCCCACTGGACCCCAGAACCCGGTTACTTGTGCTCCCCTCCTTGGGTCTATCCTAATGCGGAAAAGTAAATAATATACAAAAGGTGACAACTTCCGCAACCTGGAAGTGCCCCAAATAAAAAGAATATTACATACAAGTTTTTACATGAATGAAAATGAAAAACACTCATCTCACATAAAAACCCCCGGCTATTCAAACACGACGATCCAATATAACATATCCAGCAACACATAACATCACATGTCATCAACGTAAGTAAGTATGCATACCCCAATTGTCGTTGACGTATAGCAACGAAACCGGCGATATGAACATACTACACTTACGGTCACAGAAAAGAATGTGTAAAACTACAACAGTTGGAATCCGCAACTTCTTTAGACATCGCATGCCTAATCAAATGAAATACTTAGACCTCACATGCCTAACAGATATAAATCCCGCATTTTAGTCTCATTATCGAAAACACTTTTCAATATCATGTGGGACTAAATTGCTAGATTTATAACATTCATTCAGTTATCTCATAACTGTTTGTGAATTCCAATTATTGTATCACATTCCAGATAAACAGAAAATGTTAAACTTTCCGATCGAACAGTCGAATACCCAAGTTTTCCCGATACAGCTCAACACATGAAATAAGTCTAACAACATTCAGTTCGTGCCTCAGTACCAACGGTCCAGCCGTAGAAGGGTCAAGCCAACACCTCACATGTGGCACGTCGTACTGCCCCAAACCCGAAGGTTCAAAGGGCAGTTCAAGACGGTCACATAATCGAGTTAAGGTTTGTTGTCTTCTAGAGGGTCCATCGCGTTACTTGCACTACTTAGAACGTCGTTAAACTACGGAAAAATCCAGCACTTGGAAATTTCCCGACAGGGGAAAAGTTGGGTATTTATATCCGGTCGAACTTTTTAACATATTCTAAAGTCATCCAGAAATACACAAAGACGAAATTTGATAATCCGGTCGAAACATCAAAACCCCAAAACACCCCAGAAAATAAAACTCTGGAATAAATATTAAAAATACCCATAAAACTCAGCTTCTGAAATAATTAATTACTGCGCAAACTAGAAGTGCTGACGTCATCATCCTGCCGCGGAACCGCCGCCTAAGGAGGCTTATGCCGCGGTTCCGCCGCAGGTTGCACTGTTCATGACTTGAATTTTGTGCCGTAATTCTTAGAATTTCTTGCTGAGTTTTCTGCGTATTTTTAATTTGGAAAAATCCCAGTTTTTAGAAAAAGTCCAGAGAGCGTGGAAAAATGCGGTTTCGGGTTCGATCGGACTTCAAACTCCGTCTAGACTTCGCCTAAGGCTCTAGCTAGTCTCTGATACCACTGTAGGGTTCCTAGGCACTCTAATGAAGTCTCACAAGGCATCAACCATGCCAATTTCAAAAATTATGGGTGCCGAGAAACCCTAATACGGATCGTTGACTAGAAATTTAGGCGAAAAGATAATCTAGTTAACTACTTAACAAAAAGTTAGATGCTACAACCTTTGTAGATCCGGTTCTCCACTTCCTTAGCTCTACGTGGGTGTCCACTCGCTGTCCATCTTGAATCCCGAACTCAATCGTCGGCTTCATCGGAGAAACGGGCGAGCTAGGTCGTCGGCTTCGTGTCAAAGACGATCTACGTCGAGGCATCACAAGTTCAAGCTCCGACTTCACAAAGTTGTGAAACTTGTGAAGAAAACACCCAAAAAAACTTGGCAAGAGGTAGAGGGTGAAGAAATAGGAGGTGGGTTCACTTTAGAATTGGATTTCTCTCACTAGAACTCAAGTTGCCATTGATGGCATCAAGGTTTCTATCTTGAAGAAGAAGGAGAAGATGAAGCTAGTTTACGATAAGTTCTTTAAAAATGAAAAGAAAATTCATACTTATCATAATCTAACTAGGGTTAAGTGTAGAGAATAAACCATGGTCATTTGGAGAGTTAGGGTTAAGCATGAGGACAAGAATGGTTGCAAAAGTCAAGGCTTCATGAAGCTTCAACTAATGACAAAAGAAAGCCACCATTCTCTTTAAATCATTTCCAAATAAATAAATGAACAAAATAAATAAATAAATAAATGAATATGTAAAACCCTAATTATCAAATTAACCATGGTTTAATTCTACACATTTAACCAAATGATCAAGTATCATCAAACATGATACAAAAATGTGCACAAAAGCATATCACATATACAATGTGCATCAAGTGAGAAAAATCCGTTTAAAGTGAACCAATACTGGTTAATGTAAAGTAATATATCAAATATATAATTATACATTAAATCATTAAATCAACACTTGATTCAATGATCCGGTCATGTCGCACATGACCGACTAGTATTCAATGTATCGGCTTATCGAATCGATCTTCGATTCGATAACTAGGTTATATCACATACAACCAATCGAAACATTAATCGCGAGAATCAAATACGGTATCACATACACGCATTATTCTCGGTCCCGCACATATCTCATATGCGCTCCTATTTCGTTTCGCTTGAGCCAGGAAACCTCTGTGTAGGACTCTAAAGACTCGTCAATACGCCGGTAGCAGATGATGATCATATCAAGCACCCACAAGCCGCAAGTGGTCTGCTAAACGTAACGGCCACCCGGGTATTGAGCGATCAGAAGATCGACGAGCTAGCCCGCTCACACTCCTGCGAATCCGACCAGTAACACTTACCGTACAGTCCGGTCACTTCGTCTGATATGTCGCATATCAAGTCTAGGGGTGGTAAACGTCAGACCCCAATAACCCGATAAGTCGTGCCGATGTGAGGCTCGTAACGGGTCGAGAAACTACTGGTAACACTTACCAGCATATCTCTGATCAGCCCTGGCCAGGGACTTCCCTGTTACGGCCAATCGAGCACAGCGCAACATCAACCCCCAATACCGGGAGAGACGAAACCCCTCCTATCGCTCATTGCCTCCATGTGACTCGGGACTGTACCCAAAGACCACCGTTTTGCACGCCCTCATGGACGTGGTAAGGTGGAGATCAAAGCACAGTGGGAATCACACAAGACTCTATGACGATCTCGGGTCTACAGACTAACCTGCACAAGTGTCACCTGAGAACTGCCATCTGACGTGAGGTATAATACCATCTGGGAGTTCTCGGCGAGTCCGTCCAGTGTACCCAGTCTCCACTGAGCACCCGTACACCATCTCTGATGTCAAACACCAATGGATATGGGATCATCCATCGCCCATCTCATGGGCCGAGAAGAGTATACGCTAGTCTACTCTGGTATATCGATGCCCTGTCTCGATACACCCACGACTAGGGACCTTGAAGGATGTACTTGTGGACTACCATGTCCCCACTAGTATGATCTGCATCATAGTCCAGGTAGTCAAGTACACATCCTAAGGGCTTTATCAACATGTAACTATAAGACAGTTTAAAGAGACTAGTGTACATATGAAGATAAAGAGTAACCAGATAGCATACTATCATATCGAGCAAGAAAGTCATCTCTATATATGTCCAAGCATCCAATATAATATACATCATCTGTACAATACTGGCCTCTAGGGCATGCATACAACTAACATTGATATGATCATCACCTGCTGCCGGCGTATTGAAGAGTCTTTAGAGTCCTATACAGAGGTTTCCTGGCTCAAGCGAAACGAAATAGGAGCGCATATGAGATATGTGCGGGAATGAGAATCATGCGTGTATGTGATACCGTATTTCATTCTCGCGATAAATGTATCGACTGGTTATATGCGATATAACCTAGTTATCGAATGAATTATTGATTCGATAAGCCGATGCATAGGATACTAGTCGGTTATATGCGATATGACCGGATCGTTAAATCAAGTGTTGATTTAATGATTTAATGTATAATTATATATTTGATATATTACTTTGCATTAACTAGTATTGGTTCACTTTAAATGGATTTTCTCACTTGAAGTTCACAAGTTGTATATGTGATATACTTTTGTGCACTTGATTGTATCATGTTTGATGATACATGCTTACTTGAGTTTGTGTAAAGATTAAACCATGGTTATTTAAATGGTTAGGGTTTTGTTTTTCATTTTCTTAATCATTTATTTATTTGTTTATTCATTTTGGAAATGATAAGAAAAGAATGGTGGATTTATTTGTAGTTTAAATGAAGCTTCATGAAGCTTTGACCTAGTCCACCATTCTTATCTCATCCTTAACCCTAACCATTCCAACTAACCCTAGTTTATTCTCTACACATTACCATGGTTAATTTTATGATAAGAATCATTTTATTATTCTTTTCAAAAATAACTTATCATATTATCTTCTTCTTTTTCATCTTCTACTTGAAGAAACCTTGACTTCATCAATGGTGATTGATGAAAAAGAGTGAGAAATCCAATTCTAAAGTGAACCCACTTCCTATTTCTTCATCCTCTACCTCTTTCCAAGTAGTAGAGTGTGTTTCCTTCACAAGTTTTCATGGCTTGGTGAAGGTAGAGCTTGATCTAGTGATGCCTCGACGTAGATCATCTTCGGCATCGTCGTCGATGACCTAGCCCGCTTTTTCTCCGATGAAGCCGATGCAAGAGTCATGGTTCGATTTGGACAGCAGAGAGGACTTCATCATGGAGCTATGGAGGTGGAGAACCGGATCTACAAAGGTTGTATTTCCGTTCTCTTAGTAAAGTAGTTTACTAGTTACTTTTTCGCCTAGACATCTAGCCAACGATCCGTAGTCTAGGGTTTATTGGCACCGTAATTTTTGAAATTGTCATGGTTGATGCCTTGTGAGACCTCCTTAGTATGCCTAGGAACCCTACAACCTGTACACATGTCACCAGGGAACTGCTATCTGACGATATGTATAATACCAACTAGCAGATTCCCGGCGAGTCCTGTCCGGTGTACTCATAACCCAATGAGAACCTGTATACATTTTAGGTGATCCAACTGACACCAGTGGCTTGTGAGACCGGCCACCGCCCCTCGTCGGGGTCTCGACTGTATAAACTAGTCTACTCTGGAGTATCGATGCCCTGTCTCGAAACTCCCACGACTAGGGACCACAATTAAGGATATGCGTATAAACTACCCAACTCTCATGTATATGATCGCCATCATACAGTTGGTAGTAAAGCAAGATCCTAAGGGCTCTATCAAAGTGTAACAGTGATCAGTCACCTGAAACTGTACACGACTGATTAAGGCAAACCAGATAGCATACTATTATCTTGAGTAAGACTGTCCTACCGGTATAGGTCCTCCGCAATCATTGCAATCACGTACCTGCGATCCAATAATTGACTCTGAGGGCACTATCTCCAACACAAAGTGCTAACTTTGCTCCAAGATCCAAGCTTGATTGGTCAATGGAAAATGGGTAGAGATTGGATTAGCAATTTGTAAGGTTTTTGTTTTAATTTTGGATGAATTTTTGAAGAGTTTTTGAGAGGAAATAAAGTGGGGAATTGGAGAAATGAGGGGAGGAAAATTTCGGCCAGAAATGATGAGGGGGAGAGAGAGAGAGAAGGTGTGGAGATGTGTAGAAACTTCATAAATAAATGCCTCTTTTTAGTCTTTTCTTTAATTATCTTATTATTTCATTTTCTAACCTAGAAAACTCTAGAATTTTGGAAACAAATTAAGAAGAGAGAAGCATGCTACACACTAAATTCTAAGATGTCATGGTTCACTTTTGTAAAATTAACACACTCCAATTTGTAATTTGCATTAATTTAATGTATAATTAAAAGCCTATATTAATATTTGAATTTAATTAATTACGGAAAAAAATTTAGTAAACTAATAATTTATAAGTCACTAAATAAACACCATTTACTAGTAATTACATAGTTAAAATAGGCATATTTAAATTTATATTAAAAATAACTGTAGTTGAGTTTTACGGAAAATACGGTTTATTTCACCGATTATCAGAAAATTCACCTAAAGGATTTTATTTATTTAATTATTTATTTATTTTTAAAACGTTACAGCATGCCTGGAAAGTTTCAGTTTCTTTAGAAACTTCTGATATGATTTTTACCCCATGCTCTTATGACTTTGACTAAGGCCAACAAATCATAAGTCATATGTCAAGTTCTACCCGTCATTATCCAGGTTAATTTGAACCCACCCGTACAAGCCCTTGACTAGGGCCAACAAGGTTGTACGACTGTCCCAAACCAACGCATCTATTTATGCAACAGAAAGGTAGCAAGCAGCTACTATACACTATGCCTTGACGAAGGCCAACAAACATAGCATGAATACTAAGTGCTACCCGTCTGAAATGACGGAGGGCTACGAATGGTTTTTGGCGAAAAACCTTTAACGTAATGAACTTGATATCGTTGAAGGAACCGGATAGCTTTTTATAAATATAGTGGCGAAAACCTTTGCTAAAGAGGTCACTCCCGGTGAAGGGATCTCGGCTCTTTTCCCGTAGAATGAGGTGCAGGATATTCCAACTGAATACCGCGATGCAAAGCAATAAGTAATTGACTATAGTGAAGTTATTACCCTGATGCAAACTTCTGCCCAAGAGGTGACTCCCGGTGAAGGGATCTCGGCCCTTGCCTCGTCGACTGAGGTGCTGGGTATTCATAATCGAATACCACTGTACAAAACAAAAGAGAACGTCTTGTAATAAAAGCTTTTTGAAAAATGTTCCAACAACATCAGAATAGGTTTGTTTTCCTTGCATTGATCCGAATCAATGCAGTCCCATCAATTAATCACACCAATAAAGAACGAAAATAAAATGTACGTATATGCCATCCGCATTCGCCACTGGGTCCCGTCATCACCCGTTAGGTTACTTAACTAACGAAAGAGCCGGGACTGGAATAGCGCGGATGTAAAACATATACAACATCTACTAGTATATATATCAGTATATAATAATCGCTCATGGCGTGATAAATGCAACATCACAGAAATGTAATAAGTATCACAGAACAATACAGATAATCTGGGATCCCCGGGTTTCCTTTGAGCCGCAAGTGAAAACCGATGTTCCCCTGGTCGTGTGGATATCATAAGCAATGAAAACCTAGACCCCCTACGGGTGCGTCAAGTTACCCGCCAAAACCTGAAGCGAGGCAGCCCCCTTCAACAAAGTGAATGGACCACCCAGCACTTCACGGAATCCGGTAACTTGAGCACCCCTCCTTGGGCCGACCTATACCCCCTACGAGTGCGGCAAATAGCCCGCCAATTCTAGAGTGAAGCCCCCTCCATCTCAAAGCCATGAGATGCGGGCTCGTTGCCCTCTAGAACCTGGCTATCCGTGCACCCCACCACGGGGAATCCTAGTACATAAAAGAAAATATGTACAACGGGTACATCGACCTCAACCCAGTCGTGCCCCAAAAGAATAATATACAAACAGGCAGTGACGGCAGTCCACATGTCGGACGCTCGCCCCGCAATATCAAATGTACAAATATAATCAAACTGTACTGCCATTGCATCCAGGCTATCCACCACGACAAATCTGCAACATCACAGCACAACACAGAACACCAACGTGAATGTCACGTTCGCAAATCGGTCTAAAGGGGCTATAGCGATTAGACAAGATTTACCGATCGAATGACATTCACGGTCATAGATAGTAATGTAATGCACTGCAAACTTTAAACAATATTAGAAAATATCGACTCCGAAATAACCCCTGAATAGCCCAAATAAACTGATAAAACCATATCCAAATTGGGCCAAACAAACAATACCACTGCACCAAAATCCCAAAGAGCAGACAACAGCCCAAATACGAAGCCCATGGACATCAAAAAGTCCGGCCTCGCCGGAATTACAAGCTTGGTGGCCAATTTTTTTCCGAGGGGTGGGGCTCGTTTTTGGGCAGTGGTCATGTGGTCTCATGAGTGATCTTCTACACTCGTTTGAAAATTTTTCTGAACACTTTTAAAATTAACAGAGACAAGAACAGCAATGGGATTGTCTGGGTTTGTTACGATTTTGATAGATTACCATTGTCTAAAACAAGCTAGCTATGGTTAATGGCATGCCTCTGATACCATATAAGTATATGGTAGCGCCCCGGCCGTCAATCCGAGGACAAAATGCGGAAACAAAAACTTTTCATAAACTTGAAACTGGCGCTAACGCAGACTTTAATCCGGATCGAACCATTAACATTAAACTAGCAATCTAAAGAGGGTTAGAAAAGCTCTCCGTGTCCTTCGGTCTTTATCCACCATCTTTATCTCCTTGCGGCATCTCCGATCTCGCTCAATCTCCAATCTCCTCGTCGGAAAGGGCACCACGTCGATGAATCTTTTTACAGGCTCCCGCTTTGAACCGAAGCAACTCGGACACGAAGTTTGCTAGCCGACGTGTCCAAAGTGAAGTAGAGAATGTGTGTGATAACTTTGTCTCAAGCAT
The DNA here is from genome assembly GCA_030015575.1 of Agapanthus africanus. NCBI lineage: Eukaryota > Viridiplantae > Streptophyta > Magnoliopsida > Asparagales > Amaryllidaceae > Agapanthus > Agapanthus africanus. The sequence goes on from CM057346.1 coordinate 369,231,248, forward strand.
CGATTGATTCTACACTCATGAGAGTGTATGGATGGAGGTTGAAGATGAAACCAATGGTGGAACATGCGAGCAAGAAGAAGAAAGAAAAGAGAAGAAGCTTTTCTTTTCTTAATGTGTTAGAATGATAATGAGAGCAAGCATAATCAATCCAAGAGCTAACCCATTCCCTTATGGTTGCCCCTTCTCTCTCCACTTATCATTTCAACACATTAATCAAAATAAAATGTGACATATGCACAAATAAAGAGACCATGAATCACCACTTATGTACATGTCACAATAAATGCTCCTCATGATGAAATCCACTCACAATTTCAACCAAAACATTAACCCAAATGTTTATAACAATAAAATGAATGGCATCATCTAAAGTAAACTCGTAATGGATCACAAGAATATCCCTCACCTGTATATAAATACCTGCTTCCGCATTCCGACTGAATGCAAATGCGATGAGACGAAAGCAATCCAACAAATCTAATACTAGGATCCGGCTTAAACCAAAGCCCACTAGTATGATCTGTCCGATCATGATCCGTGCACGACTGCACGTATATGATCGAACCCTGCCATAATACCATACGGCCTCTACAACGTTTCGCCCGAAACTTGAGAAACTGTCTGTGGGGGACTCTAAAGACTCGTCAATACACTAGCTGTGGATTTTACCACTAGCACGTCAGTGGTACTAGCTGTACGTAACGGGCTACCAGGTATTGACCAAAAGGGAGGCCGATGAGCGAACTATCCTAACACCCTACTGAGCCTCTCAGTGACAATATCCGTATAGTCCAGTACGTTCGTCTATGAGTATCGCATGTCGGGCCTAGGGGGTTGGTAAAAGTCAGACCCCGAAAAGCGGTACAAGTCGTGTCGGAGTGTAACCCAGAACACCCTGAGATACTACTGGAATACCTACCAGTAAATCTCTTACCTTGGCCAAGGACTTCGTGTAATGGCTCTCCTAGACAAAGCGCGATCTCACCCCCAATACCGGGAGAGACGAAACCCCTGCCAATCCGCTCACTGCCTCCATGTGGCTCGGGACTGTACCCAACTAAAACCTATTTGCACGACTCATTTGAGCCGTGGTAGGGTAGTAATCAAAGTACAGTGGGAACTCACACGAGACAAATAACGATCTCAGGTCGATGAACTAACCTGTACACATGTCACCAGGGAACTGCTATCTGACGTCAAGTATAATACTAACTAGCATGTTCCCGGCGAGTCCTGTCCGGTATACTCATAACCCAATGAGCACCTGTATACATCTTAGGTGAACCAACTGACACCAATGGCTTGTGAGACCGACCACCGCCTCTCGTCGGGGTCTCGACTATATACACTAGTCTACTAATGGAGTATCGATGCCCAGTCTCGAAACTCCCATGACTAGGGACCACTTTAAGGATATGCTTATAGACTACCCAACTCTCACGTATATGATCGCCATCATACTGCTGGTAGTCAAGAAAGAATCCTAAGGGCTCTATCAATGTGTAATAGTGATCAGTAACATCACTTAAAGCACGTACACGATGACAAAGATAAACCAGATAGCATACTATCATCTTGAGTAAGACTGTCCTACCGGCATAGGTCCTCCCTCAATCATTGCAATCACGTGCCTGAGATCGAATAATTGACTTTGAAGGCACTATATCCAACATATCACATATAACCGACCGATACAAAAGTCGCGGGAATAGAATACGGTATCACATACATGCATTATTCTCGGTCCCGCACATATCACATATGTGCTCCTATTTCGTTTTGCCTGAGCCAGTAAAACCTCTATGTAGGACTCTAAAGACTCGTCAATACGTTGGCAGTAGGTGATGATCATATCAAGAACCCACAAGCCGTCAGCGGTGCTAACTGTACGTAACGGCTACCCGGGTATTGAGCGATCAGAAGATCAGCAAGCAAGCCCGCTCCAACTCCTGCAAAAGCCTGACAGTAATACTTGACGTACAGTCTGGTCTCCTCGTCTGATGTGTCGCATATCAAGTCTAAGGGTGGTAAACGTCAGACCCCGATAACCGATATGTAATGCCGATGTGAGGCATATAAGGGGTCGAGAAACTACTGGTAACACTTATCAGTAAATCTCTAAATTAGCCCTGGCCAGGGACTTCCCTGTTATGGCCAATCGAGCACAGCGCAACATCAACTCCCAATACCGGGAGAGACGAAACCCCTCCTATCGCTCATTGCCTCCATGTGACTCGAGACTGTACTCAAAAACCACCATTTTTCATGACCTATTGGACGTGGTAAGGTGAAAATCAAAGGACAGTGGGAATCACACAAGACTCTATGACGATCTCGGGTCTACAGACTAACCTGTACAAGTGTCACCAGAGAACTGCCATCTGTCGTGAGGTATAATACCATCTGGGAGTTCTCGGCGAGTCCGTCCAGTGTACCCAGTCTCCACTGAGCACCCGTATACCATCTCTGATGTCAAACACCAAAGGATATGGGATCATCCATCGCCCATCTCATGGGTCGAGAAGCGTATACGCTATTCTACTCTGGTATATCGATGCCCTGTCTCGATACACCTACGACTAGGAACATTAAAGGATGAACTTATGGACTACCATGGCCCCACTAGTATGATCTGCATCATAGTCCTGGTAGGTCAAGTACACATCCTAAGGGTTTTACCAATATGTAACCATAAGACAGTATCAAGAGACAAGTATGCATGTTAAGATAAAGAGCAACCAGATAGCATACTATCATATCGAGCAAGAAAGTCCTCTCTATATATGTCCAAGCATCCAATATAATATACATCATATGTACAATACTAGCCTCTAGGGCATACATACAACTAACACTTAATCAACACACAGTTTTCAACATACAACACACAAACAAAAGAAAATTTTCAGATATAAATGAAGCTTTTCTTTGGCATTGTAGACTTGGTCATAATAATGAAACAAGACTAAACAAGCTTCATAAAGATGGATATTTAAATTCTTTTGAGTATAAATCTTATGCGACTTGTCAGTCTTGTATCAAAGGGAAAATGACCAAAACTCCGTTTACTGGACACGGAGAAAGAGCTACTGGGCTCTTTGGCCTCATACATAGTGATGTATGTGGGCCAATGTCTACACATACGAGAGGCGGTTTTTCTTACTTCATAACTTTTACTGATAATTTCTCAAGATTCGGTCATGTGTTTTTAATAAAGCATAAGTCTGAAGCTTTCGAGAAATTCAATGAGTACAAACTTGAAGTAGAAAAACAAACTAGAATGAGCATCAAAGTACTTCAATCAAATCGGGGTGGAAAGTATCTTAGTACAGAGTTTTCGAACTTCCTAAAAGAGAATGGGATTCTCTCTTAGCTCACTCCCCCTTACACACCACAGCACAACGTTGTGTCAGAGAGGCGGAATCGAACCCTGTTAGATATGGTACGATCCATGATGAGTGATGCTGAGTTGCCCTACTCCTTTTGGGGGCATGCATTGGAGACTGCAGCTTTTCTGTTGAACAAAGTTCCAACCAAGACCGTGTCTACCACTCCATATGAGATATGGTATGGGATTAGACCATCTCTTAAATGAGTTAAGATTTGGGGTTGTCCGGCTTTTGTTAAAAAGCAGAATCCAGACAAACTCGAGACACGATCAGTCAAGTGTATATTTGTGGGATATCTGAAACATTCGTTTGGGTATCTTTTCTACCATAAGGAGGAACAAAAGGTGTTTGTTTCTCAGTATGCTACGTTTTTAGAAAATGAGATTTTTCCAAATGATGTTGATGGCAATGTGGTAGATCTAGATGAGGTTCTAGAGACACAAGTTACAAATGACGAATTGGTTGAACCTGAAGTTGCAACAGAACCTAATGAACCTCAGCCACTCCGTAGATCTGGTAGGACTTCTCACCCACCGGAGAGATACTACGGTTTTCTCGTTGATGGTGATGGAGAAGATTGCATCATGGATGATGATGACCCTACCAGTTTTCAACAAGCTATCACGAGTGGTGACTCTGTGAAGTGGCTGGATGCTATGAGATCCGAAATGGAGTCTATGTGCACCAACAAAGTATGGACTTTGGAAGTTGTACCCTCTGGGGCAAAACCCGTAGGATGCAAATGTAAATGCACGGCGGCGCCCCGGCCTCCATCCCGAGGCCAAATGCGGAAGCGATGGTTAACTTTAATTTTTCTTGAACCGGCACCACCGCGCACTAAAACCCGGATCGAACCATTAACTAGTCCTAGCTAACTACAAGAGGGGAAGAGAGATATACCGACTGATCCGTGTCCTCCGGTCTTCTCGTCGTCGTCCCGATCTCCCGCGGAAGCTCCGATCTCCACCTCCTCGCCGGAAGGGCACCACGTCGCCTGCTTCTTTTACGGGCTCCCGCCTCTATACCGAGGCAACTCGGGCACGAAGCTGGCGAGTCGACGTGCCCAAGATTTGCTGTAGAATAGTGTAGAGATCTATATCTCATTTGGGGTTTGTATGGAGTTGCCTTTTGAGATGGTGGAGGAATGGAGTTTTGGAGATGGAACTTGTGGGGATTTTACCAAGCCAAAAGAGATTAAAAAAAAAACCCACAACAAAATGGGACAGCCCTCTATAAGGAGTGGCCGGCCATACTTAGTAAGAGAGTGAGAGAGTGAGGGGAGGGATCAATGGATGATAGAACCACAACCATAATGCAAGGGGGAGAGAGAAAGGTCATGATATCAAGAAATGATCACAAGTAAATCCAACACTCATACAACCATCATAATCCATCATCATCACCAAAAAGTCATGCTATCATGGCACTACAAGACTAGCCATGATGACTAAAGAAAGTCAAGCAATGATGGTGCAAGTATCATGATACAACAAAATGCAAAGAACACCCTCCACAAACGCTTATTTGCACAAATGCAAATAAGCCCTCCTCCACCAAACTTCGGCCAATGAAAGATACAAAGAAATATGGCCGAAACGGAAAGCAAACTGGCAACTCCAGAAAACCGGTCCCGTAATAAATTACAGGAAAACCCCTCAACTGTGTATACACACCCGCATTTGTATTCCGACCGAAATGCAAATGCAATGAGACAAACTCTACACTGTACTATACTAGGATCCGGCTTAAACCAAAGCCGGCTAGTATTATCCGTCCGATCCTGATCCGTGCAATACCATACGTATCTGATCGAACCCTGCCATATCTCCATACGGCCTCTACAGGTTTTCGCCCGAAAACTTGAGCAACTGAATGTGGGAGACTCTAAAGACTCGTCAACACCTTGGTTGTTGATTTAACCACTAGCACGTCAGAGGTATAAGCCAATACGTAACGGGCTACCAGGTATTGACCAAAAGGGACGTCGATGAGCGAACTCATCCTGACACCCTACTGAGCCTGTCAGTGACAATATCCATACAGTCCGGTCCGTTCGTCTATGAGCATCGCATGGCAGGCCTAGGGGGTTGGTAAAATTCAGACCCCCAAAAGCGGTACAAGTCGTGTCAGAGATCAGCCCAGAACACCCTGAGATACTACTGGAATACCTACCAGTAAATCTCCTGCCTTGGCCAAGGACTTTTCATGTTCTGGCTCTCCTAGACACAGCGTGACCTCACCCCCAATACCGGGAGAGACGAACCCCCGAAGATCCGCTCACTGCCTCTATGTGGCTCGGGACTGTACCCAACTAAAACCTGTTTGCACGTCTCCTTTGAGCGTGGTAGGGTAGTAATCAAAGTACAGTGGGAACTCACACGAGACAAATGAAGATCCCCAGGTCGATGAACTAACCTGTACACATGTCACCAGGGAACTGCTATCTGACGTCAGGTATAAGACCAACTAGCATGTTCCCGGCGAGTCCTGTCCGGTGTACTCATAACCCAATGAGCACCTGTATACATCTTACGTGAACCAACTGACACCAGTGGCTTGTGAGACCGGCCACCGCCCCTCGTCGGGGTCTCGACTGTATACACTAGTCTACTCTGGAGTATCGATGCCCTGTCTCGAAACTCCCATGACTAGGGACCATTTAAGGATGTGCTTATAGACCACCAGCTCCCACGTATATGATCGCCCTCATACTGCTGGCAGTCAAGCAAGAATCCTAGTTGCTCTATCAACGTGTAATAGCGACCTGTCTGGTCACCTAAAGCAGTACACGATGATAAAGATAAACCAGATAGCATACTATCATCTCGAGTAAGACTGTCCTACCGGGATAGGTCCTTCTTCAATCGTTGCAATCACGTGCCTGTGATCCAATAATTGACTCTGAGGGAACTATCTCCAACAATCTCCCACTTGCACTCAAGGCTAATTATTGCGATGTCGCATACTCACAGCCCGTGTGATACCGAACACCCAACTCCTCTACTAGTCAGTCTCACAAAGCTCGTTTGCGAAACTATTGCGTTCGAGGAATAGCCTCAGTGAGTGGATCTGCTTTGATGTTTCTTTCTATGTCTCTCTAGATCTCAAGTTCGCGGAGAAAGCCATCTCCCGAAATGAGCAATACTTGTCTTAGAATGTGTATGGATGTCTGATGGGACCTAGCTCATAAATGAATTCCAAATCCAAACTTCTTAGACTGTATCGTCAACTGAACTTAATCAGTATCCTGCGTCATGCCTCCCTCAGTATTTCCTTGGACCACCTGTCCAAAATACTGCCCCTCGTCAGAAATAAAACTACAACTCTGACAACCTCCTTGTCGTCCAGGTCACCTTGGAAGCCTGAAATGATAACTGTTTCCCGAATGAGGCTGTCGTTATCATATCCTTAGAACATCCACTTATGTTCTAAAACTGCTTCCGACTGTTTCTTCAGGATTGGATCAATGTCAACTTATTGCATCCAGTGCAAGAACAACATCTGGTGTGGTACTTGACATCTCATGATTGACTCAATTGCCTAAGCAAGTGATCTGCCAATCATGCACATCCCTCTCCCCTTTAGTCTGTAAGACACCTTTAGAGAGGGTGACTCCATCACCTGCAGGTACACTACCGTGTCAGGAGTCGTCCATTCTAAATACTCTTAGAATGCTGTCTAAGTACCCTGATTGGGAAACCACCCAAATCTAGATCTAAAACCATAGATCTAGTAACCAGTATGTCTGATATAATGTCCAAGTCCCATGTGGAGAAACCACTGTGTGACGAACAAAGTATAACCGATTGTAGCATAGGAATATCACTTCCTACTCTGTGTATGTCATCCAAATACCATGACATCACACCCTACTACCTTCTCAACAGATTCATCCCCTATTCTGATGAAGTCAAACCTATGACTGTCACATCAGAAATGGATAATCTATCTCCGCTATATCTGCTTTAGTTTATAAATAGACATAAGCCACATGTCCACCAATGCTTCTGCTGCTCCCACTGACTACGACAACCCTCCGGCAGAGTCATATAGACGTACACTTCTAAAACCAGTTTAGAATGACGCTATACTCATCCTCCTGCCGGGTCTCACAGTCTGGAACAACAGCAATGGCAAGTCTGGGTAAACAAGAACTTCCTTGTCACCGTCCTTGAGGCTACCGGAGTACCTCTCGGGTGCCTGAAGTTACCCACCATATCTGCGGAGTGGCCAATGGAATGTCAAACCAGATTGAATCTTTAGGTTCCTATCAAATCTTCAGTAATCGTTTGTGGTTCTGGAATCACTTCCAGTTCTACCATACTCCCACTACTATTTTCTAAAAAATCCATTTTATTTAAAACTGTGGCGAGTCTAGAACAATATCGCTATTGTTCTTCAAGATGGTAGAAAGTCAACCCTCGTCATAGCCTGGGTCAAACCACAAACAGCCATTATAGAAACTTGCCTTGAGTTGTCCAGTGTCTGGTTTTAATCATAAGCCGGACAACTCCCCGTACCTTAACATCGTTAAGATACGAACTGTTCTATATCCAATATAGGACCAGAGGCACTGATTTAATTGAACCAGATTCAAATCATGCAGCTGTCTCCAGTGCATGTCAACTAAATAGAAAGAGGCCGATCAGCGTTACTCAACTTAGGAATGCTTCCAATTATGAGTAACCTGAAAAAGAAGCAAGTTCTCTTAGTCATTACTATCAACTGAATACCGCACACAAGTATCTACATCTTCGATCACCTTGAAGAATCCCGATACTTGCAACATCTGGTTCTCTACTTTATCCATATACCTATATCTTCTCAAAATTCGGACCCTGTGTTTCCACGAAACACCTGTCTAAAAACTAGAGAAGTCATAAGTAAACCGAATATAGTACGAGGACCAACCCCTCTGTCCTGATGGACCCTGGACAACATACAATACTCTGTATAAGTCCCTTGAGTCTGATAACTCATTCACTGTGTGTCGTAGGTTGAAAACTGTACTTATGGTTAAGAAGAATTACACTGCTGTTTAATGCTCCTTACCTAACCATCCATTGATACAGGATGATCACCCAATTCCCAATAACTTACTCCCACTCATCATCTGTAAAACCATATAGATGTGACAATCGTACCTGGTAAATACATACCCTGGAGTAAGGACTAATTAGGAAATCAGTTTTCTTTTAACAGTACACAGTGGCACTGAAACATTGAAATGTTTCGATGGGGTATCCCGGTATTCCTAGTAATGCCTCTTCCAGATTCACGACTGTAACCATATAATTCTTTGCCACCTCTCCAAATCCCTTTATATGTCTTTAGTCATTACCTTCTGCACACCCCTTTAGGCCAAATGGTTTTCTTCCTTCCCTACCGTTCGGCACCAGCCTATGGTTTGGAAGAAGACTATCCAATAAGCATAAAGGGTGTACTGTCCTAATCCTAAGAGCACTCGCAATGCGAGAGAAGGTGAAGATAAAAGACAACCTGAATAAATCTTATTCCTATTTCTCCTGAACCAGAATCCATCCCCGAACTGGAACAAGTTCCTTTCGAGTTCGTATATAACCATACGATGGAATATCCAATAAACTGTGGATCTTCGTAGTGATACGGAGTGTCCTGGAGAAATACAAAGGTGAAGTAAGAGTGGAAATAAATACTTGGTTTGGTCGTGAATATCAGTCGCAATTTACTTTGCCCTCTTACTAATCCCTTACTTTGTCTTAACTTAATACCTTCTGTACACCATCGTTATGCTAATTGGTTTTCTTCATTCCCCACCGTTCGGCACCAGCCTAAGGTTTGGAAGAAGACTATCCAATTTGCGTAATAGGTGTACTATCTCCTAAACCGAGGAGTACTCGCAACCTGAGAGATGGTAAAAGGAAAAGACAACTGAATAGTCCTATCCGTTTTCTACAGAACCAGAAACCATCCTCGAATAAATTCTTTCGAGTTCGTATATAACCATACGATAGTTTTGTCCAATGGAAGTGGACGTTCGTAGTAATACGGGGTATCCTGGAGAAAAGGGTAAAAGTAGGAGTGGCAATGAGGTATGCAACTCTGACAATCCAAAAGCCAGTGTTTAAGAAGGTTCGGTCAACTTGGTCACTGAGTCATAGTCTTAGGGTCGGGTCAATGGTCGCTGCCAAAGAGAGAGAGAAAAGAAACACTCAGTGTGCACTCTATCCTAGATCAGAATGGTTACCAATTTATCAATCTGGAAACCTCCCACTGTACCGTCAAATTCTTCTCCAAACCTGAAAGAAGAATTAGTCGGGATCACCCGAGGAGTAAACTAACTCATCAGTGGGAATCGGGATCCAACTATCATCGCATGACAACGTGACGGAATCCACTCACGGTATCACACTCCAGAAGGTATGCGCATATATGGCAAGTTTCAGTTCTTTTGAAACTCCCGATGTGATTTTTGCCCCATGCTCTTATGACCTTGACTTTGGCCAACATATCATAAGTCACATGTCAAGTTCTACCCGTCATTCTCCAGGTTAATTTGAACCCACCCGTACCTACCCTTGACTTTGGCCAAAATGGCAGTACGACTGTTCCAAACCAACGCATCTATCTATGCTGCATATGAATACCCCAATAGCTACCAATCACTGTGCCTTGACTTTGGCCAACATACACAGCTTGAATACTATTGACCATCCATATGAAATGACGGAGGGCTACGAATGGTTTCTGGTGAAAACCTTTAACGTAGTGAACTTGATATCGTTGAAGGAACGGATAGCTTTTATAAAAATATAGTAACGAAAACCTTTGCTAAAGAGGTCACTCCCGGTGAAGGGATCTCGGCTCTTTTGTAACGTTTTAAAAATAATTAAATGAATAAAATTGTTTAAGCGAATTTTATGATTTTCGGCAAAGTAAAATGTATTTTTCGTAAAACCTATCCGTGATTGTTTTTCATTATAATTTCAAAAATACCTATTTTAATTATGTAATTACTAGTAAATGGTGTTTATTTAGCCACTTATAAATTTTTAGTTTAATTAAATATTTTTCCTAAATTAATTATTTTAAATACTAACATAAGCTTTATTTTTACACTAAATTAGTGTTAATTACAAATTTAAATGGTTTTAATTTGTAAAAATGAACCATGGCATGTTAGAATTTAGTGTGTATCATGAAAAATTTATTTGCAAATTTTTCCTATTTTCTAGAGCTTTCTTGAGTTGCTATAGTAAAGAAATAAAAGAAAAATAAAGAATTGCATGAAAAGACATAATGAAGTGATATTTTGGTGGAGACTTCTACAAAATTTTTGTCACTCTCTTCCTTCTCTCCCTCACCTCCAAAAATGGCCGGCCTCACCCCCCATGGTAGCCCCCATTTTCCTCATTTTATTTTGCTCCAAAATTCATCAAAAATACATCAAAAATTCAATTAAAATTCCACAAAATCCTAATAAATTCCTACCCTTTGTTCTTTGCTCTTCTTTACATGGATTTTGGAGTGGGAAAGCATGCATTTTGGAGGCTCATTTTCATGTTTGGATTTCATATTTTGAAGGTATAAATTTCCTTCTTTTGTTTTATTTCTATTAGATGTTTCTTTTAAAGCATAATTAGATTTATTAAATTAATTCTAGTTGCAAATTTTAAAATTCAAGTTAGGGTTTGTAAATTCAAGTTGTGGTTTTTATTAATTAAATAAGGTTATAATAGCTAGTTTAACATCTTTTAGAGTGGAAAAATCTTGCATGGTTGTTGTATAATAAATTGTTTATTCAAATTGTTTTAATCAAGCTATTTAGCTAACTAGATTTTTCTAAAATGTGTTTGTGGGTAAAATAAAATTCTTATTAAGGTTGTTATCATTAGATGGTAGTTTTAATGAGAATATTAGCATGTTAATGGAAAGAAAAACTTAGTTTGATCACTAGTTTCCTTTGATAATTGGAAAATAGTAATAAAATGCTAGTATTTTGTAAACTAGATTTTTGAAATTCCTATATAAATGAAATTAAAAATATAATCATGGTTTCATTATATCATTATCATCATGAATTGTAGTTTAATACAATAATTCATGCAAAATCACGTTTTGTGGTGGAATTGTGGTATTTTGCTTGAAAAATGTTGAAAATTGTTAAAGGTTGCAAACTAGAAATTTCAAATTAATACAAATTTGTGTAATAAAAATATAGTAATGGTTTGTATAGTCTAGTTATGCTATTTAATGAGTTTTATGACCATTGGTTTCATTTAAATGTCAAGTTTTGATGAAAAACGGTAAATTGGTATTTCGGGTTTTACGAAATTGGACGGTTTGATGGATTTTAGGGTTTCGATGGATTTAATCATGTTTTATAATATAATTAATGTGTTTTAAAACTACGAGTTATTTGTTGATGTTATTTCGATCCATCAGAGTTTGTACGCCGATATCGAGCGATATTTGGTTCTTTTGCGTGGACGGGACATAGGTTTTAACCTATGCTTGTTCCTTGCATCGTTTTGACTTTTGTATGTGATTCAGTTTACGATGCTATTTGTATGTTTGCATTTAGGTACCCCTCACGTGGACCGCGGGCGATGAAGAGGAGGATGGCGACACCGTCTTCGACAGACATGGACCAGGTGAGTAGATGCATATCTACGGGGGGAAGTCGGGTGGCTGGCGTTTAGCACCCCCGCAACGTAGAATAGGAATAGTACTTATTGACATTAGGAAACCAGATGTGACCCTAGATTCTTAATGAGTAGGACCCTAGTAATGACCCTAGGCTGGACTAGACTGATTTAGGAAAACCATATCAGAAGATGAATACCTTTGAAGAGGCTCATAGGTTTCAGGTAGAAACACACACACGCACATACTGAAAAACGACATGGTGTATACGTGCATGTGTATATATATATATAGGACGAGGTATAGGTATATATATATATACAACACGTATATGGGATACATTGATGTGATATGATATCCGAGGTATGATGAAACAGTGTAACTGGTCTTGATGCCGTGATTCTTGGCTATACAGTCGTATTAAGTGTTAGCGGATCATTAGAGAATGAGATAATGAACATGTATACTTAAATTATAATGGGTGGTGATGATATTGAGGTACATGGGACTCTAAAATAGTACCCGGACTGTAACTTATGACTGATCACGATATGATATATGTATGACTTGATTACGACATCATATAGGTGTGACCTGATGTCGATATCATAGAGGTGTGACTTGAGGACGATATGATACATATGACATGATATTTCTGAGGATAAACTAATGATGCTTATTATGATGGCAATAATATATTATTGATGTATGCGATCACAGTTTAGCACCTTGATCATGAGATGTGTTGATGATGACATTATACTAATGATGAGACACCTAGGAGATACTTGACCCGTACCCTGATATTGGGACGCCGTACGATGGATTTTACCGTACGAGGCATAAATATGATGATTGATCCACACTCTTGATTCGAGAAAACCGTACTACGTACGTGACGCTATTGAGGCCGGATCGCCGACTATTAGAGATATTGATTCAGACCTTAGGTAGACTCTTGTTTCTTATTGACTAGTTTCTTAGGTTTTGTTCCTTAGAAGGTTAGATGGACACTAGATTAGGTTTGAGTCATATAGTGGTAGTGGTAATGGTATATCAAATGAGTGGATAACATACATCCGTCTTACTTTCACACTGGAATCATAATGTGCATGTTCTTACATATGCTGCTATAATCAATATAAACCTTACCTGTTAGGACACCAGCACCATTACCGATGATGCGCATATTCCACGCACACTCATTTGCCGGCTCACATACATCATCATCGGTAATTGCTATGTCACGTACACTTTAGATTATATTATCTTTTATTGATAGAATCAGTTAACAACTTGACCGATATAATATTGTGATTACTCTCTGATATTAGTATAGACATGATAATTATTACTTAGACATTCATGCATTCATATTTTCATGTTATCATGCAGTATTATGGGCATATGCCGACACTTATCATATACTTACTCATGATTTTGAGATTTGGGTTTCTATGAGATTTCTGGATTTTCGGGGAAAACCGCAAGAATATATAAAAACTTCTCTCTCTCCTCCTTTCTTTTTAAAATAAGATGCGGTTTTCTCGTGATGTATGTGTCGTCCACCATGAGATTTCATGTTTTCTGTTGGATTTCGAGACCCGATTCGAGGAGTGGATGAACCGTCTCGGGTACATGGTGGGCCCGGTATGGTACCCCGGGGCAAGAAGATCGAGTTGTAGACGATGAGCCTGGCAGGGGAAGGCTACCTACCGGTGATGTCTGGCGCGGCGGATATCCGGAGGATACCGACCGTTGTCCTGAGATTTGATGATATGGGCCGATCCGGACTGACAGAGCCCGAGGTATTGAGACTATGTGACTTGAGATTTACATGTTTGTGACGATGCTTGACACGGATTTCCATGGATTTTATTGTTGAGATTTCAGATTCCTATACACATTTTACTATAATAACAGTTAAAGATTTCTTATACAGATATATATCTGGATTTCAGGATTGATTATTTTATATTCATGGTGCATGCATATCCATTCATATGGCATAGTATTATATGAGGCACTGACACGAGCACGGAGTATCTGCATTCACACGTAGTTTTACCCTGCTATTACTAGATGATTGGGATATTATAGTGTATTATTATGACCTAGGATAGCGTCGTGCATTCGATTTCTTTTCGTAGATGTCTTCTACTCACGAGTTGGCAACTCACCCCCGTTGTGCCAAATTTTATTTCAGGTTCGATGTACAGGTTTCCGTGGCAGCTTGTTGGCACATCTTTTCTTCAGGGTGATTTGCACGGTAGGTTGGTTCACTTGTATCCGAACCACCATTGTACTTTTATTCATTCATTTGTATCTAGTAAGCTCCATCAACCATACTTGTATTACTTGATAAGTTTATTGGACCAGTCTTTTATTTTGACCTTAGAGTCGCGCATATATTATTCTGATCTGGTGGTTTTGTTTTATTTTGAGTTTTGAGCCTCGCCCTTAGGCGTTGTATATTATTGTGCTTGTTGTGGTTGTTTCCGCCAGTTGGCGTTGAGCTAGCACCCGTTTAGGGATGCTTTTTATTGTTTATGTATATTATACTTGTTGTATCCGTTTGGGGCCAGTTTTTACAAAGGAGACTCTGCCGAAATTTTTGGGAAAATTTGCTGATGTTTTAAACTTATTCCTTCATGTTTTATTTTACTGCTTCTTCTTCTTCTTTTTTTTATGGTTTAGATTCTGGGCTTCGGCTTACTTAGGTTATATGGCGCCTCTAGACGCTTCGTAATCTAAGTGCCGGTCACGTTCCGTACTTTCGGGTCGTGACAAAGTTGGTATCAGAGCGCTAGGTTTAACCTTGTATAAGTCTAGGTGACCCTTGGTTGATGGAGTAGGCGATTTAGGTAGAGTAACGTACCGTGGGTATGGTCCGCGGCATACTTACGATACGCTACTCTGCTTAAGGAGCCTTAGGATGTACATTGTTTGCACCGTATTTCATTCATTCCTTTGATCTATCTTCGTCGATATCGGATGGTGGTTTCTGTTACCACGGGTAGACGGAGCTGTGGCTCGAATGCGATAACCATTAGAGTATTGGTTATTCTTGAGGATTGAAGCATTGCTTAGCGTGCGGATGAAGGGTATTCACATGGTGTCCAGGCGAAGTTAAAAGGTTCGAACGATTATCAGAAAAACCATTTTCCTAAGTTTAAAGTATTCGGAAGAACATGCAGGTATTTCGATGGACCCTCTAGAAGAATGAAACCCTAACTCGACATAATAACCACGAGAACGCCCTTGAACCTTAGGGTTTACGGCAGTTCCGCGGTGTCATTAGTGAGGCTTGGGTTTGCCCTTCTACGGCTGGATCATCGATGCTGGGGTATGTACCGGATATTTTTAAGCTGTACTTGAGTGTTGAGCTCTCGGGGAATTATGGGATTTTGATGGATCGATCGAAAAGTTAATGTAGTCCGGATATCAGGTGAAGGGATCGATTACGTGGCAGACTCTAGATATGAGTATTGCCGTGGGTAGCACAGTCAGCACAGCTACGAAGAGACGAGTTCGAAGCAATCGACATCAGAGGAAAGAGGCGGATATTGACGATAGTGTTTACGATTGTGATTTAGTGATTTGAATTTCATATTTTCGTTGATTGGATTTTGGTATTTTGAGGACTTTGTTCTACGATTGGTATTTCTTATGTATACCTTCATTACATTCTATTTGTGTTTCATATATCAGTTGTATGGATGTTGTTTGGTACACACCCAGTACACTCGATTTGGTTTTATACATTTTGAGATTTTTGATTCGATTTCGTGCATATGGGTTACATATGATTTTGACATATGCTTCGACGTAGTTTTCATGCATTTCGTACTGTGATTCCGATTTTGATATTCGGCGTATGTTTTCGTGCACCATGTGCACCTGATTGAGATTCTTGCGCACACTTGGCTCACTTGATGCGATTTTGTGCACACCGGATGCACTAAATCGGGGTTTTGTGCAGATTAGATGCACCTGATATTGAGTCGTGCATGCCCGTTGCACTTGACAGATGTTTTTGGTGCACACCTGTTGCACTGAGTTTTGTTTTTTGTGTATTTATGGCATCTCTATTTGGTTTCGATTTCAGTGCGCACCGGACGCACATGATATTTTTATGATATTATTGGGATTGATTTCAGTTTGAGCAGTATGTTTTATAATCATTATTATTTGATTTAGTAACCAGGCGGGACGTGTATGTTAAATAAAAGATATATATATATATATAGCTGTTTTTTTTAAAAAAATAAACGCCCGCTACTTATGCCGTGACACGTGCATTGCACGGCGATTTTCAAGAGGGGTTTTTGTATGCTTCTTTATTATGATGTTTAGGCGATTTTACTAGGATACGAACTATATATAAGTTATAGATTGATGTATATTATAATGGTTTTCATACTGGGTTTTGATATTTTATTCTCGCCATAACTCCGATGATTGCGTTATGCTTGACGGAGTTGATTTTAGTTATGTACTGATGATTTCGGAGCCCCGACGACTTGAGTGTTTGCTAAATATTTTAATATTTGGAGGGGGAGTTTTAATTTAAATTCGGGGACCGAATTTCTTAGAGGGGGGAAGATTGTAACGTTTTAAAAATAATTAAATGAATAAAATTGTTTAAGCGAATTTTATGATTTTCGGCAAAGTAAAATGTATTTTTCGTAAAACCTATCCGTGATTGTTTTTCATTATAATTTCAAAAATACCTATTTTAATTATGTAATTACTAGTAAATGGTGTTTATTTAGCCACTTATAAATTTTTAGTTTAATTAAATATTTTTCCTAAATTAATTATTTTAAATACTAACATAAGCTTTATTTTTACACTAAATTAGTGTTAATTACAAATTTAAATGGTTTTAATTTGTAAAAATGAACCATGGCATGTTAGAATTTAGTGTGTATCATGAAAAATTTATTTGCAAATTTTTCCTATTTTCTAGAGCTTTCTTGAGTTGCTATAGTAAAGAAATAAAAGAAAAATAAAGAATTGCATGAAAAGACATAATGAAGTGATATTTTGGTGGAGACTTCTACAAAATTTTTGTCACTCTCTTCCTTCTCTCCCTCACCTCCAAAAATGGCCGGCCTCACCCCCCATGGTAGCCCCCATTTTCCTCATTTTATTTTGCTCCAAAATTCATCAAAAATACATCAAAAATTCAATTAAAATTCCACAAAATCCTAATAAATTCCTACCCTTTGTTCTTTGCTCTTCTTTACATGGATTTTGGAGTGGGAAAGCATGCATTTTGGAGGCTCATTTTCATGTTTGGATTTCATATTTTGAAGGTATAAATTTCCTTCTTTTGTTTTATTTCTATTAGATGTTTCTTTTAAAGCATAATTAGATTTATTAAATTAATTCTAGTTGCAAATTTTAAAATTCAAGTTAGGGTTTGTAAATTCAAGTTGTGGTTTTTATTAATTAAATAAGGTTATAATAGCTAGTTTAACATCTTTTAGAGTGGAAAAATCTTGCATGGTTGTTGTATAATAAATTGTTTATTCAAATTGTTTTAATCAAGCTATTTAGCTAACTAGATTTTTCTAAAATGTGTTTGTGGGTAAAATAAAATTCTTATTAAGGTTGTTATCATTAGATGGTAGTTTTAATGAGAATATTAGCATGTTAATGGAAAGAAAAACTTAGTTTGATCACTAGTTTCCTTTGATAATTGGAAAATAGTAATAAAATGCTAGTATTTTGTAAACTAGATTTTTGAAATTCCTATATAAATGAAATTAAAAATATAATCATGGTTTCATTATATCATTATCATCATGAATTGTAGTTTAATACAATAATTCATGCAAAATCACGTTTTGTGGTGGAATTGTGGTATTTTGCTTGAAAAATGTTGAAAATTGTTAAAGGTTGCAAACTAGAAATTTCAAATTAATACAAATTTGTGTAATAAAAATATAGTAATGGTTTGTATAGTCTAGTTATGCTATTTAATGAGTTTTATGACCATTGGTTTCATTTAAATGTCAAGTTTTGATGAAAAACGGTAAATTGGTATTTCGGGTTTTACGAAATTGGACGGTTTGATGGATTTTAGGGTTTCGATGGATTTAATCATGTTTTATAATATAATTAATGTGTTTTAAAACTACGAGTTATTTGTTGATGTTATTTCGATCCATCAGAGTTTGTACGCCGATATCGAGCGATATTTGGTTCTTTTGCGTGGACGGGACATAGGTTTTAACCTATGCTTGTTCCTTGCATCGTTTTGACTTTTGTATGTGATTCAGTTTACGATGCTATTTGTATGTTTGCATTTAGGTACCCCTCACGTGGACCGCGGGCGATGAAGAGGAGGATGGCGACACCGTCTTCGACAGACATGGACCAGGTGAGTAGATGCATATCTACGGGGGGAAGTCGGGTGGCTGGCGTTTAGCACCCCCGCAACGTAGAATAGGAATAGTACTTATTGACATTAGGAAACCAGATGTGACCCTAGATTCTTAATGAGTAGGACCCTAGTAATGACCCTAGGCTGGACTAGACTGATTTAGGAAAACCATATCAGAAGATGAATACCTTTGAAGAGGCTCATAGGTTTCAGGTAGAAACACACACACGCACATACTGAAAAACGACATGGTGTATACGTGCATGTGTATATATATATATAGGACGAGGTATAGGTATATATATATATACAACACGTATATGGGATACATTGATGTGATATGATATCCGAGGTATGATGAAACAGTGTAACTGGTCTTGATGCCGTGATTCTTGGCTATACAGTCGTATTAAGTGTTAGCGGATCATTAGAGAATGAGATAATGAACATGTATACTTAAATTATAATGGGTGGTGATGATATTGAGGTACATGGGACTCTAAAATAGTACCCGGACTGTAACTTATGACTGATCACGATATGATATATGTATGACTTGATTACGACATCATATAGGTGTGACCTGATGTCGATATCATAGAGGTGTGACTTGAGGACGATATGATACATATGACATGATATTTCTGAGGATAAACTAATGATGCTTATTATGATGGCAATAATATATTATTGATGTATGCGATCACAGTTTAGCACCTTGATCATGAGATGTGTTGATGATGACATTATACTAATGATGAGACACCTAGGAGATACTTGACCCGTACCCTGATATTGGGACGCCGTACGATGGATTTTACCGTACGAGGCATAAATATGATGATTGATCCACACTCTTGATTCGAGAAAACCGTACTACGTACGTGACGCTATTGAGGCCGGATCGCCGACTATTAGAGATATTGATTCAGACCTTAGGTAGACTCTTGTTTCTTATTGACTAGTTTCTTAGGTTTTGTTCCTTAGAAGGTTAGATGGACACTAGATTAGGTTTGAGTCATATAGTGGTAGTGGTAATGGTATATCAAATGAGTGGATAACATACATCCGTCTTACTTTCACACTGGAATCATAATGTGCATGTTCTTACATATGCTGCTATAATCAATATAAACCTTACCTGTTAGGACACCAGCACCATTACCGATGATGCGCATATTCCACGCACACTCATTTGCCGGCTCACATACATCATCATCGGTAATTGCTATGTCACGTACACTTTAGATTATATTATCTTTTATTGATAGAATCAGTTAACAACTTGACCGATATAATATTGTGATTACTCTCTGATATTAGTATAGACATGATAATTATTACTTAGACATTCATGCATTCATATTTTCATGTTATCATGCAGTATTATGGGCATATGCCGACACTTATCATATACTTACTCATGATTTTGAGATTTGGGTTTCTATGAGATTTCTGGATTTTCGGGGAAAACCGCAAGAATATATAAAAACTTCTCTCTCTCCTCCTTTCTTTTTAAAATAAGATGCGGTTTTCTCGTGATGTATGTGTCGTCCACCATGAGATTTCATGTTTTCTGTTGGATTTCGAGACCCGATTCGAGGAGTGGATGAACCGTCTCGGGTACATGGTGGGCCCGGTATGGTACCCCGGGGCAAGAAGATCGAGTTGTAGACGATGAGCCTGGCAGGGGAAGGCTACCTACCGGTGATGTCTGGCGCGGCGGATATCCGGAGGATACCGACCGTTGTCCTGAGATTTGATGATATGGGCCGATCCGGACTGACAGAGCCCGAGGTATTGAGACTATGTGACTTGAGATTTACATATTTGTGACGATGCTTGACACGGATTTCCATGGATTTTATTGTTGAGATTTCAGATTCCTATACACATTTTACTATAATAACAGTTAAAGATTTCTTATACAGATATATATCTGGATTTCAGGATTGATTATTTTATATTCATGGTGCATGCATATCCATTCATATGGCATAGTATTATATGAGGCACTGACACGAGCACGGAGTATCTGCATTCACACGTAGTTTTACCCTGCTATTACTAGATGATTGGGATATTATAGTGTATTATTATGACCTAGGATAGCGTCGTGCATTCGATTTCTTTTCGTAGATGTCTTCTACTCACGAGTTGGCAACTCACCCCCGTTGTGCCAAATTTTATTTCAGGTTCGATGTACAGGTTTCCGTGGCAGCTTGTTGGCACATCTTTTCTTCAGGGTGATTTGCACGGTAGGTTGGTTCACTTGTATCCGAACCACCATTGTACTTTTATTCATTCATTTGTATCTAGTAAGCTCCATCAACCATACTTGTATTACTTGATAAGTTTATTGGACCAGTCTTTTATTTTGACCTTAGAGTCGCGCATATATTATTCTGATCTGGTGGTTTTGTTTTATTTTGAGTTTTGAGCCTCGCCCTTAGGCGTTGTATATTATTGTGCTTGTTGTGGTTGTTTCCGCCAGTTGGCGTTGAGCTAGCACCCGTTTAGGGATGCTTTTTATTGTTTATGTATATTATACTTGTTGTATCCGTTTGGGGCCAGTTTTTACAAAGGAGACTCTGCCGAAATTTTTGGGAAAATTTGCTGATGTTTTAAACTTATTCCTTCATGTTTTATTTTACTGCTTCTTCTTCTTCTTTTTTTTATGGTTTAGATTCTGGGCTTCGGCTTACTTAGGTTATATGGCGCCTCTAGACGCTTCGTAATCTAAGTGCCGGTCACGTTCCGTACTTTCGGGTCGTGACATCTTTCCCCGTAGAATGAGGTGCAGGATATTCCAACTGAATACCACGATGCAAAGCAAAAGTAATCGGCTATAGTGAAGTTATTGCCCTGACGCAAACTTTTGTTAGTTGTATGTATGCCCTAGAGGCCAGTATTGTACAGATGATGTATATTATATTGGATGCTTGGACATATATAGAGATGACTTTCTTGCTCGATATGATAGTATGCTATCTGGTTGCTCTATATCTTAACATGTACACTAGTCTCTTTAAACTGTCTTATGGTTACATGTTGGTAAAGCCTTTAGGATGTGTACTTGACTACCTGGACTATGATGCAGATCATACTAGTGGGGACATGGTAGTCCATAAGTACATCCTTCAAGGTCCCTAGTCGTGGGTGTATCGAGATGGGGCATCAATATACCAGAGTAGACTAGCGTATACGCTTCTCGACCCATGAGATGGACGATGGATGATCCTATATCCATTGGTGTTTGACATCAGAGATGATATACGGGTGCTCAGTAGAGACTGGGTACACTGGACGGACTCGCCGAGAACTCCCAGATGGTATTATACCTCACGTCAGATGGCAGTTCTCAGGTGACACTTGTACAGGTTAGTCTGTAGACCCGAGATCGTCATAGAGTCTTGTGTGATTCCCACTGTGCTTTGATCTCCACCTTACCACGTCCATGAGGGCGTGCAAAACGGTGGTCTTTGGGTACAGTCCCGAGTCACATGGAGGCAATGAGCGATAGGAGGGGTTTCGTCTCTCCCGGTATTGGGGGTTGATGTTGCGCTGTGCTCGATTGGCCGTAACAGGGAGGTCCCTGGCCAGGGCTGATCAGAGATTTGCTGGTAAGTGTTACCAGTAGTTTCTCGACCCGTTATGAGCCTCACATCGGCACGACTTATCGGTTAGGGTCTGACGTTTACCACCCCTAGACTTGATATGCGACATATCAGACGAACAGACCGGACTGTACGGTAAGTGTTACTGGTTGGATTCACAGGAGTGTGAGCGGGCTAGCTCGTCGATCTTCTGATCGTTCAATACCCGGATGGCCGTTACGTTTAGCAGACCGCTTGCGGCTTGTGGGTGCTTGATATGATCATCATCTGCTACCGGCGTATTGACGAGTCTTTAGAGTCCTACACAGAGGTTTCCTGGCTCAAGAGAAACGAAATAGGAGCGCATATGAGATATGTGCAGGACCGAGAATAATGCGTGTATGTGATACCGTATTTCATTCTCGCGATGGATGTATCGAATGGTTATATTCGACATAACCTAGATATCGAATCAAGGATTGATTCGATAAGCCGATACATTGGATACTAGTCGGTTATATGCGATATGACCGGATCGTTAAATCAAGTGTTGATTTAATGATTTAATGTATAATTATATATTTGATATATTGCATTGCATTAACTAGTATTGGTTCACTTTATATGGATTTTCTCACTTGATGTGCAAGAAGTATATGTGATATACTTTTGTGCACATATTTGTATCATGTTTGATGATACTTGATCATTTTGTTAAGTGTAAAGAATTAAAACCATGGTTAAGTGTTGATTAGGGTTTTGCATATTCATTTATTTATTTATTTATTTATTTGAAAAGGATTATGATGAGAATGGTGGCTTTCTTTGTTTTAAGTTGAAGCTTCATGAAGCTTTGACTTTTGTAACCATTCTTGTCTTCATGCTTAACCCTAACTCATCCAAGTAACCATGGTCTATTCTCTACACTTAACTATAGTTAGCTTATGATAAGTATTGAATTATTATTCATTTTAACTCAACACTTATCATATTCTTTCTTCATCTTGACCTTCTTCTTCAAGATAGAAGCTTGATGCCATCAATGGCAACTTGAGATCTAAAGTGAGAAATCCAATTCTAAAGTGAACCCACCTCCTATTTCTTCACCCTCTACCTCTTGCCAAGTTGTTTTGGGTGTTTTCTTCACAAGTTTCACAAATTTGTGAAGTCGGAGCTTGAACTTGTGATGCCTCGACGTAGATCATCTTCGGCACGAAGCCGACGACCTAGTCCGCCCAAATCTCCGATGAAGCCGACGTATGAGTTCGGGATTCGAGATGGACAGCGAGAGGATGCCTACATGGAGCTAAGGAAGTGGATAACCGGATCTACAAAGGTTGTAGCTCTCTTCTTTTAGTTAAGTTGTTAACTAGATTCACATATCGCCTAAACTTCTAGTCAACGATCCGTATTAGGGTTTCTCGGCACCCATAAAATTTGAAATTGGCATGGTTAATTCCTTGTGAGACCTCTATAGTGTGCCTAGGAACCCTACAGTGGTATCAGAGCCTAGCTAGAGCCTTAGGCGATGCGTAGACGAAGTTTGAAACCCGATCGACCCGAAACCCTAAAATAAAAGTGCTCTCTGGACTTTTTCTAAAAACAGGGATTTTTCAGAATTAAAAATTCGCAGAAAATAGAGCAGGAAATTCTAAGAGTTACTGCAGAAAACGAAACCCTAAATCCACTGTAGCGCCGCGGAACCGCTGCAATAGCCTCCTATTGCGGCGGTTCCGCGGCCATTTGTACTGGTTAGGGATTCGTTTTGATAAAGTAATGCCCGTATCTGTTTCCTCTGTTCTCTGGGAAGTTTTAATCTGCATTCAAGAGTTGAATTTTCTGGGGTTGTTTTGGGGATTCGATGAATCGATCGGATTATTTAATTTTGTCTATTTGGGTTTCCGGATAAATTTGGAATATGTTAAAAGTTTCGACCGGATACAAATACCCAATCTTTCCCATGCCGGGAAATTTCCAATTCTTGGACTTTTCCGTAGTTTAATGACGTTCTGAGTAGTGCAAGTAACGCGATGGTCCCTCTAGAAGACAACAAACCTTAACTCGATTATGTGACCGTCTTGAACTGCCCTTTGAACCTTCGGGTTTGGGGCAGTACGGCGTGCCACATGTGAGGCGTTGGCTTGACCCTTCTATGGCTGGACCGTTGGTACTGAGGCATGAAGTGAATGTCTTTGAACTTAATTCATGAGTTGATCGGTATCGGGAAAACTTGGGTGTTCGAATGTTCGATCGGAAAGTTTAATATTTTCTGTTTATCCAGGATGGGATACAATAATTGGAATTCACAAACAGTTATGAGATAACTGGATGAATGTTATAAATCTAGCGGTTTAGTCTCACTTGATATTGAAAAGAGTTTTCGATAATGGGACTAAAATGCGGGGTTTATAACTGTTAGGCATGTGATGTCTAAGTATTTCATTTGATTAGGCATGTGATGTCTAAAGAGGTTGCGGATTCCAACTGTTGTAGTTTTACACTTTCTTTTCTGTGACCGTAAGTGTAGTATGTTCATATCGCCGGTTTCGTTGCTATACGTCAACGACAATTGGGGTATGCATACTTACTTACGTTGATGACATGTGATGTTATGTGTTGCTGGATATGTCATATTGGATTGTCGTATTTGAATAGCCGGGGGTTTTTATGTGAGATGAGTGTTTTTCATTTTCATTCATGTAAAAACTTGTATGTAATATTCTTTTATTTGGGGCACTTCCAGGTTGCGGAAGTTGTCACCTTTTGTATATTATTTACTTTTCCGCATTAGGATAGACCCAAGGAGGGGAGCACAAGTAACCGGGTTCTGGGGTCCAGTAGGAGACCAACTCGAGGAGTCGAGTCCGGGTCTCCTAACCCTAGAATTGGTAGGGTTGCTTGCCGCTCTCGTAGGGGTCTAGGGGTGTGGGATTGGCTATTCATCACGACCGTGGAATCCGTGTTTTATACTGGCTCGTATTGAAAACACGGATGTCCTAGTATATCCAATGTTTCATATGTTTCTTCTGCTGCGATATCTGTGATGTGATCATGTGATGTTCTGTGATAGATACAGTATATAGTATATATGATATATTATATAGACGTTACTTATGTTTTGCACCCGCACTAGCCCTGCCCTGCTCTGTCGTTAGTTACCTAACCTAACGGTGCACGAGGGGACATCGAGGCGAATGCGGATTGCATAAGTGTACGTCGTATTTATCTATGATGTTTAGGTATTTAAATGATGGGACTTCATTAATGTGATTAATGAAAGAAAAGAAACCTAAGATGTTGTAGAATCAAATTTTAAACAAAACAGGTAGCTACAGTTCTTGCTTTGCATAGCGGTATATATGATATACCCTGCACCTTATTCGATGAGGAAAGGACCGAGATCCCTTCACCGGGAGTGACTCCTTTAGCAATAACTGGCAGATGCTACACACTCGGTTTGCTTTTGATTGTTTTTGAGTTTTGCTTTGCACAGTGATATATATGATATATCCCGCACCTCATTCGACGAGGAAAGGGCCGACGATCCCTTCACCGGGAGTGACCCCTTTAGCAAAACTAGAAAAGCCTCGAAATCACTCCATTTCAAAACTTCATTTGATTCTACAACGATATCAAGTTCATTACGCAATAGGTTTTCAGAAAAACCTGTCGTAGCCCTCCGTCATTTCAGATAAGTCCTATTTAGTATTCGTGCTACGTTTGTTGACCTCCGTCAAGGCGTAGTGTGTTGTAGCTAACTAGTATTTATCTGCTTATGCATATGATGCAGATTGGATTAGGGTAGTCGTGCGGCCTTGTTGACCTCCGTCAAGGGTCGTGCGGGTGGGTTTAATTCGATCAAGAAATGACGGGTTGAACTTGACTAGTAGCCTATGGTTTGTTGACCTCCGTCAAGGTCATAGGGTGCTAGGGACAAAATATTATCGGGAATTTCAAGTGTTGAAATTTGCAATGAGATTGCATACCTTCTACGAGATAGTTGGATCCTGATACCCACTGCGAGTAAGAGTTACTCCTGGGAGAGTTTTGCACATTGCAATTAGCCGATCAAGTAGGTGTCTAGAAAGGTGTCAACGAGGTTACGCCTCTGGGAAAACGAGGTTTTCATTAATTAGGTTCGTGCGAAAGCACGGGGGACCTCCCTCAAAGTACCGACACTGGCCTGGCTGAAAGATTGGCGAACTTGTAGTGTGTAATTAATCCCGGCTAGTCTTTTCTTTTAGGGTTTGAAGGAAGATTTGATAAAAACCAGTGGGAGCCATCCTGATTAGATAAGATAATAACCAATCTGATCTTGCACGAGCATACGCTAAAGTGTTTTCTTCTCTCTCTCTCCAGGTAGCGACCATTTCATGCCCTAATGAAGATAATAATATGGATGTATTGACCGAACCCGCATGTTATACTGTGCTGGGGAACGTTGGTTCCGTTCTTTCTTATAAGAGTTATAGGAATGAACCGGAAATAGGGGAATACCAGGATTCCCATGCCACCCGATTGAAGAAAGTAGATGATGATGCATTTTCTTCGGGTGTGTTCGTTACAGAGAACTGTTTCTCCATTTGCCCTACGTCCTGGGTATTAGATACCGGGTCAGGATCCCATATATGTAATCAGTTACATGGGCTCAGAAAAGGTAGAGAACTTGGAGAAGGTGATAAAGACATAAGAGTTGGAAATGGTGCAATTGTTGCAGCTAAGACTGTCGGGGAATATCATCTTGAATTACCAACTGGTAATACATTGGTTCTGAACGAATGCTATTACATGCCGAACCTGATATGCAACATTATATCAGTTTCTTTATTAAGTAAAGAGGGATATAATTTTGTATTACAGGACAATGTTATGAACATTTTCCGTAACCAAAAGTTGGTTGGATCAGGCACGTTGTGCAATGGCATTTATGTTCTAAATCAATCAACAGTTCTGAGCATAACTAACACACACAAGAGGAAGAGTTCTGAAATGAACGAATCCTTCTTGTGGCATTGTAGACTGGGTCACATCAATGCGACACGACTGGCTAAGTTGCATAAGGATGGATATTTGAATCCGTTTGAATTTTCATCCTATGACACTTGCCAGTCATGTCTCAAAGGCAAGATGACCAAAGCTCCGTTTACGGGACACGGAGAAAGAGTTACCGAACTCTTGGGACTGATACATAGTGATGTATGCGGTCCCATGTCTACACATGCCAGGGATGGTTCTTCGTACTTCATTACATTCACTGACGATCTCTCTAGATTCGGATATGTGTTCCTGATGAAACACAAATCAGAAGCTTTTGAGAAATTTAGAGAATATAAACAAGAAGTCGAGAACCAAACCGGAAAAAGTATTAAAATCTTACAATCTGATCGAGGAGGTGAATATTTGAGCATTGAATTCCTGGACTTCCTAAAAGAGAATGGGATTCTATCTCAGCTAACTCCTCCATATACACCACAGCACAATGGTGTATCAGAACGGAGGAACCGCACCCTATTGGATATGGTGCGCTCTATGATGAGTGTAGCTGAGTTACCTGTTTCCTTCTGGGGACATGCACTGGAAACAGCAGCATACCTACTGAATAGGGTTCCCACCAAATCTGTGCCTACCACACCATATGAGATATTGGAAGGGAAGAGACCATATCTTAATTTTATAAAGATATGGGGTTGCCCGGCCTATGTCAAAAGACAAAAACCGGACAAACTCGAGGCAAGATCTGTTTTGTGTAAATTTGTTGGATATCCCAAACATTCGCGAGGGTATATCTTCTACCACAGTGAGGAACAAAGAGTATTTGTTGCTCAACATGCCACCTTTTTAGAAAAGGAATTTCTTGCAAAAGAAATTAGTGGCTCTGAGGTAGAACTGGAAGAGGTTCCAGCTGAGCAAAACACAACAGAAGATTTAGTGGAACCAGAGCATTCAGTAGCTTCCGACGAACCTCAGCCTCTCCACCGATCTAGTAGGGTTCCTCGCCCACCTGAGAGATACTACGGTTTTCTTATGGATGGTGGGAGCGAGGATTGCATCATGGAGGATGATGACCCAACTAGCTTCGAGCAGGCCATCACGAGTGGGGACTCAGTGAAATGGCTGGATGCTATGCGGTCCGAGATGGAATCCATGTACACCAACAAAGTATGGACGTTGGAAGTTGCTCCTGAAGGGGTAAAACCCATTGGGAGCAAGTGGATCTTCAAGAAGAAAATTGGTGTAGATGGGAAAGTGGAGACTTTCAAAGCTAGACTTGTTGCAAAAGATTTTCGTCAAAGACCAGGTGTGGACTATGACGAAACCTTTTCTCCAGTGGCTATGCTTAAATCCATCCGGATCATGCTTGCCATCGCTGCATATCATGATTACGAAATCTAGCAAATGGATGTTAAGACCGCCTTTCTAAATGGTGATTTAGAAGAGTGCGTATACATGACTCAGCCAGAGGGCTTCGTAGATAGTGGGAGCAGCGGGAAGGTGTGCAAGCTGCTTAAATCCATTTATGGATTAAACCAAGCATCGCGGAGTTGGAACATCTGCTTTGACGTCGTTATCAAAGAGTTTGATTTCGTCAAAAATCCAGATGAACCTTGTATCTACAAGAAGGTGGCAGAGAGTAAGGTTGTCTTCCTCGTATTGTACGTGGACGACATACTCTTGATAGGAAATGATATTCCTATGCTGCAATCGGTCAAGCTCTTCTTATCACAAAGATTCTCAATGAAAGATCTTGGTGATGCCTCCTGCATATTGGGAATCAGGATCTATAGAGATAGATCCAAAAGGATATTGGGATTGTCCCAATCCAGGTACATTGACACTATACTAAAGAGGTTTAGTATGGAAGAATCCAAGCGTGGGAACTTGCCCACGATCTCTGGAGTCACTCTCTCCAAAGAGATGTCTCCCAAGACTGATTTGGAGAGAGTTCGCATGCAAGGGATACCCTATGCTTCGGCTGTAAGCTCTACCATGTACGCGATGCTGTGTACCAGACCCGATGTAGCATACTCACTAAGTATAGTGAGCAGGTATCAAGCTGATCCTGGAGAGAGTCACTGGACCGCTGTGAAGAGCATTCTCAAGTACTTGCGAAGGACTAAAGAGATGCTTGGTGTATGGTAATGGAGAACTCCAAGTGGAGTCCTTAACCGATTCGAGCTTCCAGAGTGATAAGGACGACTCTAAGTCGCAGTCGGGTTTTGTCTTTACCCTTTACGGAGGGGCGGTTAGCTGGAAGAGTTCCAAGCAGGAAACCGTGGCAGACTCGACGATGGAGGCTGAATACATCGCTGCCAACGATGCTGCCAAAGAGGCTGTCTGGATCAAGAAGTTCATTACTGAACTTGGAGTGGTTCCATCCATTGAGCATCCAATACCTTTGTATTGCGATAACAATGGAGCGGTGGCTTTGGCCAAGGAACCCAGGTCCCATCAGTGATCCAGGCATATTCTGAGGCGGTATCACCTGATCCGGGAGATAGTTGATCGCCGGGAGATCGAGGTCAGGAGGGTTGACACGAAGAACAACACGGCGGATCCACTCACGAAGGCCATTCCCCAGATACAGTTTGAGAGACTCTTCGGGATGCTCGGTATGCGATACTACAGCAGCTGGCCCTAGTGCAAGTGGGAGATTGTTAGTTGTATGTATGCCCTAGAGGCCAGTATTGTACAGATGATGTATATTATATTGGATGCTTGGACATATATAGAGATGACTTTCTTGCTCGATATGATAGTATGCTATCTGGTTGCTCTTTATCTTAACATGTACACTAGTCTCTTTAAACTGTCTTATGGTTACATGTTGGTAAAGCCCTTAGGATGTGTACTTGACTACCTGGACTATGATGCAGATCATACTAGTGAGGACATGGTAGTCCATAAGTACATCCTTCAAGGTCCCTAGTCGTGGGTGTATCGAGATGGGGCATCGATATACCAGAGTAGACTAGCGTATACGCTTCTCGACCCATGAGATGGGTGATGGATGATCCCATATCCATTGGTGTTTGACATCAGAGATGATATACGGGTGCTCAGTGGAGACTGGGTACACTGGACGGACTCACCAAGAACTCCCAGATGGTATTATACCTCACGTCAGATGGCAGTTCTCAGGTGACACTTGTACAGGTTAGTCTGTAGACCCGAGATCGTCATAGAGTCTTGTGTGATTCCCACTGTGCTTTGATCTCCACCTTACCACGTCCATGAGGGCGTGCAAAACGGTGGTCTTTGGGTACAGTCCCGAGTCACATGGAGGCAATGAGCGATAGGAGGGGTTTCGTCTCTCCCGGTATTGGGGGTTGATGTTGCGCTGTGCTCGATTGGCCGTAACAGGGAAGTCCCTGGCCAGGGCTGATCAGAGATTTGCTGGTAAGTGTTACCAGTAGTTTCTCGACCCGTTATGAGCCTCACATCGGCATGACTTATCGGTTATTGGGGTCTGACGTTTACCACCCCTAGACTTGATATGCGACATATCAGACGAACAGACCGGACTGTACGGTAAGTGTTACTGGTTGGATTCACAGGAGTGTGAGCGGGCTAGCTCATCGATCTTCTGATCGTTCAATACCCGGATGGCCGTTACGTTTAGCAGACCGCTTGCGGCTTGTGGGTGCTTGATATGATCATCATCTGCTACCGGCGTATTTACGAGTCTTTAGAGTCCTACACAGAGGTTTCCTGGCTCAAGCGAAACGAAATAGGAGCGCATATGAGATATGTGCAGGACCGAGAATAATGCGTGTATGTGATACCATATTTCATTCTCGCGATGGATGTATCGAATGGTTATATTCGACATAACCTAGATATCGAATCAAGGATTGATTCGATAAGCCGATACATTGGATACTAGTCGGTTATATGCGATATGACCGGATCGTTAAATCAAGTGTTGATTTAATGATTTATTGTATAATTATATATTTGATATATTTCATTGCATTAACTAGTATTGGTTCACTTTATATGGATTTTCTCACTTGATGTGCAAGAAGTATATGTGATATACTTTTGTGCACATATTTGTATCATGTTTGATGATACTTGATCATTTTGTTAAGTGTAAAGAATTAAAACCATGGTTAAGTGTTGATTAGGGTTTTGCATATTCATTTATTTATTTATTTATTTATTTGAAAAGGATTATGATGAGAATGGTGGCTTTCTTTGTTTTAAGTTGAAGCTTCATGAAGCTTTGACTTTTGTAACCATTCTTGTCTTCATGCTTAACCCTAACTCATCCAAGTAACCATGGTCTATTCTCTACACTTAACTATAGTTAGCTTATGATAAGTATTGAATTATTATTCATTTTAACTCAACACTTATCATATTCTTTCTTCATCTTGACCTTCTTCTTCAAGATAGAAGCTTGATGCCATCAATGGCAACTTGAGATCTAAAGTGAGAAATCCAATTCTAAAGTGAACCCACCTCCTATTTCTTCACCCTCTACCTCTTGCCAAGTTGTTTTGGGTGTTTTCTTCACAAGTTTCACAAATTTGTGAAGTCGGAGCTTGAACTTGTAATGCCTCGACGTAGATCATCTTCGGCACGAAGCCGACGACCTAGTCCGCCCAAATCTCCGATGAAGCCGACGTATGAGTTCGGGATTCGAGATGGACAGCGAGAGGATGCCTACATGGAGCTAAGGAAGTGGATAACCGGATCTACAAAGGTTGTAGCTCTCTTCTTTTAGTTAAGTTGTTAACTAGATTCACATATCGCCTAAACTTCTAGTCTACGATCCGTATTAGGGTTTCTCGGCACTCATAAAATTTGAAATTGGCATGGTTAATGCCTTGTGAGACCTCTATAGTGTGCCTAGGAACCCTACAACTTTTTGTCCAAGGGGTCACTCCCGGTGAAGGGATCTCGGCCCTTGCCTCGTCGACTGAGGAGAAGGATATTCCAACTGAATACCACGATGCAAAACAAAAGTGAACGTCCTTGCAATAACAGCTTTTTGAAAAAGTGTTCCAACAACATCAGATAAGGTTTGTTTTTAACTTGCATTGATCCGAATCAACGCAGTCCCATCAATTGATCACACCACAAAGAACGAAAATATACTGATGTACATATATGCCATCCGCATTCGCCACTGGGTCCCGTCATTACCCGTTAGGTTAGCTAACTAACGACAGAGCGGGGACTGGACTAGCGCGGATGCAAAACATATACAACATCTACTAATATATATACCAATATATTATATTCGCTCAAGGCGTGATAAAACGCAACATCACAGAAATGTACAGCATCACAGAACAATACAAATATCTGGGATCCCCGGGTTTCACAGAGCCACTACTGAAACCCGACGTTCCCCTGGTCGTGTGGATAGCCTGTGCAATGAAATCCTAGACTCCTACGGGCGCGGCAAGTTACCCGCCAAAACCTTAAGCGAGGCAGCCCCCTTCAGCGACGTGAATGGACCACCCGGCACTTCACGAAATCCGGCAACTTGGGCACCCCTCCTGGGTCAACCTGTACCCCCTACGAGTGCGGCGAATAGCCCGCCAATCCTAGAGTGAAGCCCCCTCCGTCTCAATGCCATGAGATGCGGGCTCGTTGCCCTCTAGAACCCGGCTATCCATGCACCCCTCCGCGCGGCAATCCTAGTACAGAAAGTAAATTATATATACAACGGGTACATCGACCGCAACCTGGTCGTGCCCCAAAATAATAATACAAACAGGCAGTGACGGCAGTCCACATGTCGGACGCTCTCCCCGCAATAGCAAATGTACATAATACAACAAAACTGTACTACCATTGCATCCAGGCTATCCCCCACGACCAATCCGCAACATCGCAGCAATACACAGAACATCAACGTGAAAGTCACGTTCGTAAATCCGTCTAACCGGGCTATAGCAGTTAGACTGGATTTACCGATCGAGTGACATTCACGGTCGCAGATATAATGTAAATACTGTGAAATAATGTGTTTAAAATATCCGATCGATCAAATTTTACCAAGTGGGCCCCCAAGTACTACTGTAGCACATCAAGAAATTCTGGGCCCAAAATTAATATTCCAAAAACCCTATTTTCAACCCAGAAGGCCTCTGTAAAAAATTGGTGCAACGATCAGTCAAAACAGCGGCGGAACCGCGGCCCAAGCATGGGTTTGGCCGCGGTTCCGCAGTCGAATAATGAGATCTCGCGACCAAATTTCTACAGTAGGCTTATACTTCCCTGAACAGTATTCTGAGACTACCTGAAAAAATTTTCGAGACAAAAAAATTTCGACAGAAAACTGTTGTTTTGAAAAACACGGTTTTGGAACATTTGTTCGATCGGAAATGTAAAACACATTAGACAAAGCTAGACTAAGTTAATGGCGAGGCTCTGATACCACTGTAAGTGCACGGCGGCGCCCCGGCCTCCATCCCGAGGCTAAATGCGGAAGCGATGGTTAACTTTAATTTTTCTTGAACCGGCATCACCGTGCACTAAAACCCAGATCGAACCATTAACTAGTCCTAGCTAACTACAAGAGGGGAAGAGAGATATACCGACTGATCCGTGTCCTCCGGTCTTCTCGTCGTCGTCCCGATCTCCCGCGGAAGCTCCGGTCTCCACCTCCTCGCCGGAAGGGCACCACGTCGCCTGCTTCTTTTACGGGCTCCCGCCTCTATACCGAGGCAACTCGGGCACAAAGCTGGCGAGTCGACGTGCCCAAGATTTGCTGTAGAATAGTGTAGAGATCTATATCTTATTTGGGGTTTGTATGAAGTTGCCTTTTGAGATGGTGGAGGAATGGAGTTTTGGAGATGGAACTTGTGGGGATTTTACCAAGCCAAAAGAGATAAAAAAAAAAAACCCACAACAAAATGGGACAGCCCTCTATGAGGAGTGGCCGGCCATACTTAGCAAGAGAGTGAGAGAGTGAGGGGAGGGATCAATGGATGATAGAACCACAACCATAATGCAAGGGAGAGAGAGAAAGGTCATGATATCAAGAAATGATCACAAGTAAATCCAACACTCATACAACCATCATAATCCATCATCATCACCAAAAAGTCATGCTATCATGACACTACAAGACTAGCCATGATGACTAAAGAAAGTCAAGCAATGATGGTGCAAGTATCATGATACAACAAAATGCAAATAACACCCTCCAAAAACGCTTATTTGCACAAATGCAAATAAGCCCTCCTCCACCAAACTTCGGCCAATGAAAGATACAAAGAAATATGGCCGAAACGGAAAGCAAACTGGCAACTCCAGAAAACCGGTCCCGTAATAAATTACAGGAAAACCCCGCTACTGTGTATACACACCCGTATTTATATTCCGACCGAAATACAATTGCAACGAGACAAACTCTACACTGTACTATACTAGGATCCGGCTTAAACCAAAGCCGACTAGTATTATCCGTCTGATCCTGATCCGTGCAATACCGCACGTATCTGATCGAACCCTGTCATATCTCCATACGGCCTCTACAGCTTTTCGCCCGAAAACTTGAGCAACTGAATGTGGGGGACTCTAAAGACTCGTCAACACCTTGGTTGTGGATTTAACCACTAGCACGTTAGAGGTATAAGCCAATACGTAACGGGCTACCAGGTATTGACCAAAAGGGACGTCGATGAGCGAACTTATCCTAACACCCTACTGAGCCTGTCAGTGACAATATCCGTACAGTCCGGTCCGTTTGTCTATGAGCATCGCATGGCAAGCCTAGGGGGTTGGTAAAAGTCAGACCCCCAAAAGCGGTACAAGTCGTGTCAGAGATCAGCCCAGAACACCCTGAGATACTACTGGAATACCTACCAGTAAATCTCCAGCCTTGGCCAAGGACTTTTCATGTTCTGGCTCTCCTAGACACAGCTCGACCTCACCCCCAATACCAGGAGAGACGAACCCCCGAAGATCCGCTCACTGCCTCCATGTCGCTCGGGACTGTACCCAACTAAAACCTGTTTGCACGTCTCCTTTGAGCGTGGTAGGGTAGTAATCAAAGTACAGTGGGAACTCACACGAGACAAATGACGATCCCCAGGTCGATGAACTAACCTATACACATGTCACCAGGGAACTGCTATCTGACGTCAGGTATAAGACCAACTAGCATGTTCCCGGTGAGTCCTGTCCGGTGTACTCATAACCCAATGAGCACCTATATACATCTTACGTGAACCAACTGACACCAGTGGCTTGTGAGACCGGCCACCGCCCCTCGTCGGGGTCTCGACTGTATACACTAGTCTACTCTGGAGTATCGATGCCCTGTCTCGAAACTCCCACGACTAGGGACCATTTAAGGATGTGCTTATAGACCACCAGCTCCCACGTATATGATCGCCCTCATACTGCTGGCAGTAAAGCAAGAATCCTAGGGGCTCTATCAACGTGTAATAGCGACCTGTCTGGTCACCTAAAGCAGTACACGATGATAAAGATAAACCAGATAGCATACTATCATCTCGAGTAAGACTGTCCTACCGGGATATGTCCTTCTTCAATCGTTGCAATCACGTGCCTGTGATCCAATAATTGACTCTGAGGGCACTATCTCCAACAGCAAATGGATCTTTAAGAGAAGGATCGGTGTAGATGGGCAGGTAGAGACCTATAAGGCAAGGCTTATGGCGAAAGGATTTCGACAAAGACCGGGACTGGACTATGGAGAAACCTTTTCTCCTGTAGCCATACTTAAATCCATTCGGATCCTACTTGCTATTGCTGCTCACTACAACTATGAAATCTGGCAGATGGACGTTAAAACAGCTTTTCTAAATGGTGATTTAGAAGAATGCGTTTATATGGATCAGTCAGAGGGCTTCATCAATAGTGGGAGCAGCGGGAAAACATGTAGGTTGCTTAAATCCATTTATGGATTAAAGCAGGCATCACGGAGTTGGAACATCTGTTTTGATGATGTTATCAAAGAGTTTGA
The DNA here is from genome assembly GCA_030015575.1 of Agapanthus africanus. Classification (NCBI taxonomy): domain Eukaryota; kingdom Viridiplantae; phylum Streptophyta; class Magnoliopsida; order Asparagales; family Amaryllidaceae; genus Agapanthus; species Agapanthus africanus. Next base: position 369,267,206 of record CM057346.1, read on the forward strand.
TTTCGTCAAAAATCTAGATGAACCTTGTGTTTATAAGAAGATTGTAGGAAGTACTGTCGCATTCCTCGTATTGTACGTGGATGAAATTTTTCTGATAGGAAATGATGTTCCTATGCTACAATCGATCAAACTGATCTTATCACAAAGATTCTCCATGAAGGACCTGGGTGATGCCTCGTACATATTGGGCATGAAGATCTAAAGGGATAGATCTAAACGGTTCTTAGGATTGTCCCAAACCAGGTACATTAACACCATCCTAAAGAGCTTTAGTATAGAAGACTCCAAGCAGGGTGCCTTACCCACTAGTCATGAATTCACTCTCTCCAAGGACATTTGCCCAAAGACTGATGAAGAGAGAGCTCGCATGAGCATTATACCCTACGCTTATACTGTATGATCTATAATGTATGCGATGTTATGTACAAGCCCTAATGTAGATTATGCATTAGGTGTAGTAAGCAGGTATCAATCCAACCCAGGGGATAATCACAGGACAGCTGTGAAGAACATTCTTAAGTACTTGCGAAGGACTAAAGAAATGTTCTTGGTGTATGGTAACGGAGATCTCCACATGGAGGCCTTTACCGATTCGAGCTTCTAGAGTGATAAGGATGACAGCAAATCTATCTCAGGGTTTGTCTTTACCTTCAATGGAGGGGCAGTGTGTTGGAAGAGTTCCAAACAGGATACCATTGCAGACTCCATGATGGAAGCTGAGTATATTGCTGCAAAAGATGCTGCCAAGGAAGCCATCTCGATGAGGAAGTTCATCTAGGAGCTAGGAGTAGTTCCGACCATTATTGATCCAATACCATTGTATTGTGATAATAATAGGGCTATGGCGTTGGCCAAAGAGCCCAGATCCCATCAGCGATCTAGACACATCCTTAGGCGATATCATCTGATCCGGAAGATAGTTGATCGCCGCGAGATCGAGATTCGGAGAGTAGATACAAAAGATAACACCGCGGATCCACTCACCAAGGCCTTCCCACTGCCATAGCATGAGGAACATTTTGAGATGTTGGGTATGAGATACGCCAATAATTGGCCTTAGTGCAAGTGGGAGATTGTTGGATATATGTATGCCCTAGAGGCCATTATATGATAGTGTATGTACAGGTATGTGTGTATATATATATTCAGGGGACATTCTTGCTCGATATGATAGTATGCTATCTGGTTGAACTTTATCTTGACATGTTCATTTGATCATGCTTTCACTCATTTGGTACATGTTGATATAGCACTTAGGATATGCTTGACTGCTGAGATTATGATGCGATCACACTAGTGGGACATGTGTAGTTTATGAGCATATCTTTGAAATATTCCTAGTCGTGATTGTATCAAGACAGGGCATCGATATCACCAGAGTAGACTAGCATATACGTTACTTGTCCCATATGATGGGCGATGGATGATCCCATATCCATTGGTGTGGTGACACCAAAGATCGTATATGGGTGCTCAGTGAGACTGGGTACACTGAACAGACTCGCAAAGAACTCCTATGTGGTATTATATCTATCGTCGGATAGCAGTTCTCAGGTGACACTGGTACAGGTTAGTCTGTAGACCCGGGATCGTCATAAAGTCTTGTGTGTCCTCCCACTGTACTTTGACCTCCACCCTACCACGGCTCTACTGAGTCGCGCAAACAGGTGGATTTTGGATACAGTCCCGAGGCACATGGAGGCAATGAGTGAAAGGAGGGGTTTCGTCTCTCTCGGTATTAGGGGTTGATGTTGCGCTATGCACGATTGGCTATAACAGGAAGTCCCTGGTCAGGGCTGCTGATATTTACTGATAAGTGTTATCGGTAGTTTCTCGATCTGTTATGAGCCATATACTGGCATGACTTATTGAGTTATTGGGGTCGACGATACCATCCCTAGACATGATATGCAGCATATTTGACGAAGAGACCGTACTGTATGGTAAGTGTTGCCAGTTGGCTCTACGGGAGTTTTAGCAGGTTTGCTTGTGTTTCTTCTGATCGCTCAATACCTGGGAGCCATTACGTACAGCTTGTGCCACTGACGGTTTGTGGGCATGTGATGTGATCACTTCCTACTGCTAGCGTATTGACGAGTCTTAGAGTCCCACAAAGGGGTCTCCTAGCTCAGGCAAAAAGATGTGGGGTGCATATGGGATATGCGCGGGAGCTTGATTAAATGCGTGTATTGGATACCGTATTTTAATCGGGCATTTTCTATTGGACGGGTCGTATGAGATATGGTCGGGTTATTAAATCAAGTGTTGATTTAATATTAAGTCCATTAGCTCATTTATTAAAACTTATTTCTTTATGATGCATGCATGAGTATATGTATATGATGATATGGATGCACACATGCAAGCATACATGTGTCATGGTTGATGATACATTGCTGGTGGCAATGCAAGACTCACATAGTAACAAATATATGTATATTTTGATTATTTGAGAAAAGCAAAAATAGGATTAATACCATAGTTTAATTACCCATGGTTTTAGCCCATGGTTTTGCTTAATCTCAAATCACAAAATATCTAGATATTTTGTAACCATAGTTAGGCATGGCATAACTCTCATTCATTTAGGATTGTGTTTATTATTATTATCATTATTCTAACTTGAGTCAAGCTTGAGCCATCTCCTTCTTCCTCTCTCTCCTCAAAGCTCTCTAGGGTTTAAAAAGAAAAGGTTTTTAAGTGAGATCCGAACCCACATCACCATTCTATTTTCGTCTAGCCCACTAGTGTAGAGTAATTGCTTCATCTTCATCCTTGATCAAGTGAAGCTTGGAGATTGAGCAAAAGGATTTCGTGGTGAATCATCATGGACTTGGAAGGACACAAACCAACCGGTTCAAACCCTACTCGATTCAAGGAGTCAAGGAGGAGGTCTACAAAGGTTGTATTTCTCCCCACTTAGTGTTAGAGACTACTTAGTATGAGATACTATATGATGTTACTCTATTTTTCTGGTTCGATTAATGGTTGGATTGTTTAGCACCCCTTTAAATTTTTGTTATAGCATGTGTGATGCAACCCATAACATAGGATGGTGCTATAGAATCCCTACAAGGATGTACTTTGCTCACTAGGATTATCACAAGCTCAAGAGTTCACAACTCATGTGAGGGATTGAGCTTGGAGGTGAGGTGAGGAAAAATGGAGAGAGCTAGAGAGCAAGAGCTCAAGAAAAATGGCTAAGGCAAAAAATGAGCTCAACTCAAGAATGATTGTAGAAAGGCAACCCCAAGCTCACACATTATTGAAGCATGGAATAAAATGCAATACAAATAATGCACCATGCTTCAATAGTGCAAACAAATGAATAAACAAATAAAAAAAAAACCATGCCTTGAACCATACCATAAATATCTCTCCAATTTCCACCTTTTATTTCTATTTTCTAAAAATAGAAATTCAACCATGCTTCATATAATATATAAATGTATATATATATTAATATATATATATATATATTAATAAAACATAATAAGTGTTGGGTTACCCTTGCACCTAGTCTAGGGTTTGGTAGCAACACTCATGCCATTTTAAAATTTAGAGAGGTGCAAAGCTAACTAACCATGAATCTTACTAGAATTTCTAGGATAACATAATATGTATCACATACAAATAAGAAAAGAGATAGGGATTACAACCTTTGTAGTCTGTTCCTTCGCTTCATAAGCTCTATGTTGAGGTCCCTTCGCTGCGATCAACATGAACTCCAACTCTCGAGTGGCTTCATGAGGTAAATGAGACACATTGCTTGTAGTCTTCATGATCTAAGATGATCTACCTTGAAGAATCTCAAACCCAAGCTAACACTTCACTAAACAACTTATTAGAGAAGGGAACACCCTAATCTAAGTAGCTAGAATAGATGAGGATGATGAAGTAGGAATATTGCTCTCTTTTGTTTTCAAATTCTCACTTTTATTCACCACTTTTGAAAAAGCTAGTCAAGCTTTTCAACAAGGAAGAAGAAGCAAGAAGAAGAGCTAAACATTTTGTGATGAATAATGAATTATTGTAGTGGTTACAAATCTAACCTAGAGTTGAGCATGAAGGAGTTAACCCTTGCAGAGAATAAACTAGTGTTAATGGTTTGGATTGGGTTAACAAAATATCTTCACAAAATATCAAGCTAAAGACAAAGTCAAAGCTTCATGCAAAAGCTAACCCTAACCAAGTTTAAACCCTAATCTTTTGTTAAATTTGTAACCCTAACATGTTACAATATTATATATCACATATACAATATATTTTGCAACAAAAGAAAATAATACAATTAACATATATCGCATATATATCAATGTATTATCTCGTGAGAAAATGAATCAATAAAGTGAGCTTATATTAGTTAATGTAATATAATATATCACATATATAATTATACATTAAATTATCGAATCAACACTTGATCCGACAATCCGGCTATATTGCATATAACCGACTAATATAACATGTACCGATTCATCGAATCAACACTTGATCCGATGACCCGGCTATATCACATATACCCGGCCGATATCTCATATCGCGAGAATAGAATACGGTATCTCATACTGTATTATTCTCGGTCCCACACATATCACATACGTGCTCCTACTCCGTTTTGTCTGAGCCAGGAAACCTCTGTGTAGGACTCTAAAGAATCGTCAATACGCCGGCAGTAGGTGATGATCATATTAAACACCCACAAGCTGCAAGCGGTCAGCTAAACGTAACAGCCATCCAGGTATTGAGTAATCAAAAGATCAACAAGTAAGCCTGTACATTCTCCTGTGAATCCAATCAGTAACACTACCGTACAGTCCGGTCTCTTCGTCTGATATGTCGCATATCCAGTCTAGGGGTGGTAAACGTCAGACCCCAGTAACCGATAAGTCATGTCGATGTGAGGCTCATAACAGGTCGAGAAACTACTGATAACTCTTACCAGCGGCACTCCATATCAACCCTGGCCAGGGACTTCCAGTTATAGTTAATCGAACACAGCACAATATCAACTCCCTATACCGGGAGAGACGAAACCCTCCTATCGCTCATTGCCTCCATGTGATTCGGGACTGTACCCAAAAGCCACCGTTTTGCACGCCCTCTTGGACGTGGTAAGGTGGAAATCAAAGCACAGTTGGAATCTGTTGGATATATATGCCCTAGAGGCCTTCATTGTATAGGATGCTAGGGATATGTATGTACATGACAATCTTGCTTAATATGATAGTACGCTATTTGGTTTGACTTTATCTTAACGTGTGATATATTTTACTTTGTATTTATAAACATGTTGATAAAGCCCATAGGGTGTTTGCCTGACTACCGGCGTTATGATGGCAGTCATACTTGTGGGAGCTGGATAGTCAATAGGCACATCCTTAGATGTCCCTGGTCGCAGGAGTATCGAGACTGAGCATCGATACTCCAGAGTAGACTAGTGTATACATATCTAGACCCTGACGAGGGGCGATGGATTGGTCCCGCAGCCATTGGTGATGTACACCTAAGATTGTATACAGATGCTCACTGGGTGTAAGTACACCGGACAGGACTCGCCGAGAACTGACTGGATGGTATTTATACCTAACGTCAGAAAGCAGTTCTCAGGTGACATGTGTGCAGATAGTCTGTTGACTTAAAGTCATCATTTGTCTCGTGTAAGTTCCCACTGTGCTTTGATTACTACCCTACCACAGTTCAAAGGAGTCTGCAAACAGGTTTTAGTTGGGCACAGTCCCGAGCCACATAGAGGCAGTGAGCGACTGTTAGGGATTCGTCTCTCCCGGTATAGGGAGTTGATATCGCACAGTGATCGGTTGGTCATTACCATAAGTCCCTAGCCAGGGCTGATTGAGAATTACTGATGGACTGATCAGTAGATTCTCGGATGGTCTTGAGCCATGCCGGCATGACTTGTACGGTTATTAGGGGTCTGACGTTCACCACCCCCTAGACCATACATGCGATACTCTTAGATGAACAGACCGGACTGCGCAGATATTATCACGGACAGGCTCAGTAGGAGTTCGGATGGGTTTCCTCATCGGCCTTCTTATCGACATCTACCTGTGGACCGTTATGTACAGCTAGTGCCGCTTGCGGTCTGTAGTTAAACCCACTGCCAGCGTAGTAGTCGAGTCTTTAGAGTCCCACACAGAGATTTCCCAACTCCAGGCGAAACGATATAGAGGTCGTACGGTTTTACGACAAGGGTTCGGACGAATACGTGTTTAAACGTACGTACGACATTCGGACAGTTTTTACTAGACAGCTTTGGTTTAAGCCAGATTCTAGTATCAGGTTATTTGATTTATACAGTCTAAAGTTTTTTCGTGTTTTCACGGATAGGAGGGGCGTTCTCGTAATTTCCGGGAAGCTTCTAGAAGCATGGTGACTTGAGGGTTTAGGTGGCATTGTCATTAAATGATATTGTGACTCATAATGTGTGATTCATTATGTCATTAATGTATTATTAAATGCTTAATGACTCACATAGTGAATCACTCATAATGCATTAATGTAGCATGATGAATAATCTCATTTTATTCATTTATTGATTTATTCATTATGCTTCATATATCAAGTGAGAAACAATTTCATTTTCATTATTCTAGTTCACCTTCTCTCTCCTCAAGCTCACTCTCTCTTCAAGCTCTAATCCTACCACTCATGAGTTGAGAACAAGGATTAGAATAGACTAAACATTCCATAACCTAACTCTATATGATCTAAGTTCCTTTGATTAGCAACTAGAGAAACTTAGTTACCTTAAGTTTGGAGGTGAAGCTTGGATTAGGGTTCTCGGGTGGATCATCTATCACTTAGAGAAGGACGTAGAGATCGTAAAGACGAAGGACACGTTTCACTAGGTATAATCTCTTTACATAGTAGCTAAGAACTTCTATGGTTGTTGTTAAATATCGCTTAGCAAAGATCTTCGCTTAGTCGATGTATGCTTATAGAACAAGAACGTTTTTCATATTTTCGCCTCCCCGCAACTCATGGGGTGTTGCACATTGACTTACAGTGGTATCAGAGCCTCACTAAACAATAATTAACTCACTTGCAAAGTCGTATGAATTTCGAACGCAAAACGAACCGAAAAATACATCGTATTCACATAGTTTCTATCGATTTTAAATTGAGGTCCAAAAATTTTTCAGGGACCTCCAGAATAACCTACAGGGAAACCTAAGAACACTAGAGAAATTTAGGTGCATGAATCGGCCAACACACAGCAGAACCACAGCCGATCCTACCGATCCGCCGCGGATCCGCGGCTGAGTTGAGCCCGATTCACCCCAAATCTCCCCAGTAACTCTTCTGTGAATATTTTGTCTTTTCTGGAATGTTTATTTTTCTGCTCAAGTCTCAGGTTTACAAAGAAGTTTTGGAGTAGAATCTTATGTGTTTGATCGATCAAAATTATACGATGTTTGCTTATTTGATTATATCTATGAACTGTATTATGTGTTCGTAAACCTCCCCTCACTGCTAGTATGTCGGTTGGCAGGGGGTTGCACATATCTTTGATGTTTTTAACTGTTTGTGATTATGAACTGTATTGGATTGATGTGATGATTAGCCGGGGTTTTATGATGGGTTTTTGTATTAATTCATTCGATGAAAATGTAATAAGTTGTAATATTATTTTGCGGGGCACATCCAGGTTGCGGTTGTAGCCACCGTTGTATTATTTCTTTTTACTGTTTTTGCTCCTAGGATAGACCCAAGGTGGGGTGCACAAACTACCGGGTATTTCGAAGTGTTTAGTGTCCTACTCACGTAGTTGAGGGAGACCGCTTCACTTCGGGTACTTGGCGTGTAGTTTGCCGTACCCGTAGGGGTCTAGGGTGGGGTAATGGCTATTCATCACAACTGTGTTATCCGCCTTTCGTTGCAGGCTCAAAAGAAACGCGGATTGCTTGCACATCCAATAAAGTTTATCTGAGATCTGGAATGCCTATTATTGCGTCTGACGAATGTACAATATCTATATATGATAGCTATTTAGACGTCACTTATGTTTTATACCCGCACTAGCCCAGCCCGCGCTCTGCCGTTAGTTAAGTAACCTAACGGGTGATGACGGGACCCCGTGGCGAATGCGGATGGCATAAGAGGACGTTGTATTTTCGTTGTTATCAGTAATGATAGGTTAATGATGGTACGCATTATTATTAATGCAAAGAAAATAAAACCTAAACTGAATCGTTGGAACGATTTCAAAACCACTCGGTTTTCTTCAAAAAGCAAAATTTAAATGCGGAGCTTAAACCACTCCTTTTAATAAAGGCTATCATGGTTCCTTCGATCATATCAAGTTCACTACATTAACGGTTTTTTGTCAAAAACCAGCCGTAACCCTCCGCGTTTCAAATAGACAACACATCGTATTCATGCTATGCTTGTTGGCCTACGTCAAGGCATAGTGGATGGTAGCAGTGTGTTTGCTTATTTGTTGCATAGATAGATGCATTAGTATAGGACAGACGTACAGCCTTGTTGGCCTACGTCAAGGGCATGTACGATGTACCTAAATTAATCAGGACAACGAAAGGTAGAACTTGACTTGCGTCTTATGATTTGTTGGCCTACGTCAAGGTCATAAGAGCTTGGGGTAAAAACTCACATCGGGAGTTTCAAACATAAAGGAAACTTGCAGATTTAGCATACCTTCTGGAGTGTGGTGACTAGAGTGGCTTCCATCTAGTGCATCATGCAATGATAGTTGGATCCCGATCCCACTGATGAGTAGGATTACTCTCGGGAAACTTTCTCACTTAACAATCAATGCTATAAACCAAGTAGGTGTCCAGAAAAGTGTTAGAGGGGCTACGCCTCCAGGGAAAAGAGGTTATTTAATTAAGGAACTTCGTGAAAGCGTTGAAAAACCTACCTCGAAGTACCAACACCGGCCTGGCTGAAAGGTTAAGCAAGTATTGTGACGTGTGATTAAATCCTGACTAGTTCTTCTTTTAGGTTTTGAAGAAGGATTTGAGGAAACAGTGGGCGCCATCTTGTTTAGATAAATTGATAACCAATCTAAACTTGCAAGAGAATATGCTGAGTGTTTTCTTTTCTCTCTCTCTGGCAGCTACCATGATAGGACTAAAACTATTACTTGAAAAAAATATACTGACCGGGCAGAACTATAAAGATTGGCTAAGGAACGTCAACATTGCACTGACTTATGACAAAGTAGCATATGTTACCACCGCTGTTCCTCCCCTTATCCCAGGACCATATTCCTCAGTTATGGACAAGGAAGTTCGCAAAACCTGGGATCTAGACTGTGAGAGAGCTAAGTGTATCATGCTGGCGTCCATGAACAATGAACTCCAGAAATAGCACGAGAGTATGGATATTATATCCATCTTTCTCCATTGCAAGGAATTGTATGGGGAGCACTCCCGTATCGCAAGGTACGAGACCTCAAGGAAACTCTTCATGATGAGGTTAGCTCCAGCATCACCTGTAGGAGAGCACGTCCTAAAAATGATCAGCCTCATAGAGGAACTCGCAAACATGGGATGCGTGCTAGAGAACGATTTGTATATCGACTTAATTTTGCAGTCCCTTCCCCACACCTTCTCTCAGTTCGTGCTAAGCTTCAACATGCACGAAATGGAAGTTGATCTTCCAAAGCCCCTCAACATGTTGAGGGTAGCAGAGACCTCCTTGAAACAGGAGAAGACCCCCGTTCTGTATGTTGGCCAATCATCCTCTTCTAAATTTAAAGTGAAACCTAAAGGGAAGAAGAAGATGAAAGCCACCAAACCGAAGGGTGGGGTCAAGAAGGTGTAGGGAACGAACAAGGCAGGAAGGTTGAAGGAAGATATAAATGAATGCTCTTATTGTCACTAGCAAGGGCACTGGAAGAAGGACTGTGTGGCCTTCAAAGCCAAGGACAAGAAGCAAGCTGTAGCTTCTGCTTCAGGTGTGTTCGTAATCGAAAATTGTCTTTCAGTAAACTCTACATCATGGGTACTTGATACCGGTTCTGGTTCTCACATGTAGATGCTATTGCAATAGGGGAATATCACCTAGGGTTGACTAGTGGGCACATTTTGGTGTTGTACAGCTTTTTCTGTATTCCTAGTATGTTGTGTAATATTATATCAGTATCTTTGTTATCTAATGAAGGATATAATTTTGCGCTTAAAAGAAATGTCATAAACATTCTCCTAAATCAAGAACTGATTGGGTATGGCACACTGGAAAACGGCATATACATACTTAATCAACCTCGAATTTTCAATATTCAAAACACGCTTAAAAGAAAAGCTCCAGATTCAAATCAAGCCTTCTTATGGCATTGTAGACTTGGTCATATAAACGAAACAAGGTTGACTAAGTTACATAAAGATGGATATCGTAACGCCTCGAAATTCGTTTACGATGTTTTCGCGTTAATTAGCAAGTGTGCGTATTTTTCATAAAAACGGATATCTTATTTTCCTTCTTGGCTAGTGATAATTTGTGTTGTGAAGTGTTTATATATATATATATATATATATATATATATATATATATATATTTATATATATATAATTCTAGGGTTATTAATTATTTTGGTCATGTTTACCCTAAGTGGGAATTTTTGTGTTGGTGCACACATGCACACTTAGCCAAATTTGCTAGCCTAGGTTCTTATTATTATTATGTTAACCCTCTTTCATTTTTCTAGAATGGTTGTAATTATCCCCCACCCTTTTTAACTAGGTAACCCATTTTAATAATTCAAATTTTGAATAGAAAATGAAGGTATGGTGGTTAGGTAAAGATCTTGACTTGTTTGACCATTGTTTCCTCTCTCTCGTTTCCTCTCTCTCATTTCTCTCTCTTTCCCCATTTCTGTGTTCCAGCAGAAAGAGCTGGAGCAACAACAATATTTCTCCAATTTTCTATTCTTTCTTCACTTCTCTTTGGACCCCCATTCAAAACCCTACACAAACAAGCCTTTTTCATCACAAAACCATGGAAAAAAAATGACCTTTTAGGGGAGTTGAGGGCAAGTCTGCATACTTGAGGAGGGAGCTGGAACTTTTGGTGTTTTATAAGGTCTTTAGAAGGTATTAACTCATGTCTAACCCTCTATTTCCATAACTTGTGTGTTTGGTTGCTAAATGTCACATTTTTGTGCATTTTTTGTGCTAATGAAGGGTTTTAGTGTAGTTTATGTTAAATTAACCTTTTTATGGTTTGATTGGCTTAGTAATGTGATATTGGTGTGGTTTTAGACTTGGGTTTGTTTCAGATTTCAGAAATATACCAAAAAGTATCATTTTAGAGTAAAAATGGAATTTTTTAACTAGAATTTGGGTTCTGTTAAATCTGCTTGTGCTCGGATTATTTCAGAATGATTTTTGTAATTATTGTGGTATGTTCATGGGGTATAGGGTGCACACACAAAACCTGGGAGTCCCTCTCCCTACCCAGGCCGCCGGAAAAAGAGTTCTGGCCACAAATTGCGGCCAAATGGGTGAGTTCGGAGTTGGGGCTTGGGCGGCAGGAGTCTGCTACTATTTTATGATCATTGGTATATATATATTTTTGTAATATCAATTCTATATAAAAATCTGGAGTTAAAAACCTATTTCTCGTATTTTAAATCTTCGCGACACATGCGATACGTGTGTGGGTTTGGGGTTTCTGCGTATCGCGACGCGTCGGGTTAGCTTCAGGCGCGCAATCACACGTTTTAGCGTATCGCGCACACGCGCGCTTGGTTTGCGACGCGGGTTTCTAGTTTGACCTTAATGTCGTGTTTGTATGGTTTTGAGCTTATATGTGATATATTGTGTAATTCTAGGTTCGCAGGCGAGTGCGACGGATGCTGCGAAGAAGGGGAAACAAGTCGTCGGCTATACTTAGCACGAGACTACGGTGAGTAGATTTAACATCTACGGGGATATCGCCCGCATGGCGTTATGCGTCAGGGGTGATAGGACCTTATAGCTATATATTGCATTTACCTACATTGACTGTTCATGGACACTGCTGTTGCATACTGCATTCCCTGCTATATAATTGTAAACTTAGAATTGGTAGAACACCGCACTATTACTAACGGTTCATGTTGCACGAGCACTAATCTGCATGTTACACACACACCATTGGTAATTGCCATGACACACTCACTGTAGAACTGCCATGATCATTATACTGTAGTTCCTTTCACATATGATTTAATATGATTTTCATAGAAATTGGGAGCCGCATGATGTCTTGAAAACTGAAACTATTTTAAAAAGCGGTATCTCCCTTGCACCTATATTAAGGCTTGATGTACATAGCACGTCACATTTGATTTACTCATTGGTGTTGGATTTTCATGTGATTTCTGGTTTTGAGGACCGTGGGGTTATTTAAGAAAATATGCACTATTTGAAAACCCGGTTCCTCGTGATATGATATTTTGGTGCGTCCACCACGTGTTTTTCTCGGTGCTGAGACGTGTGCTTGAAACCCGATTCGAGGAGTTGGATGATCCGTTTGCAGGTTCATGGAGGACCCGGTATGGTTCCCCTCGGCAAGATGATCGATGGACCTTGCTGATTGAGCCTGGAGGTGGGCGAGTACCTACCAGTGATTGGTTGGACCTGGCGGTTATCCGGAGGATACTGACCAGAGTCGAGAAATGGATGCGGGATGATCCGTACTACCGGGGCCGAAGGCCGATACCGCAGACGGAGCCCGTAGGCTGATCCGGACTTACGGAGCCCGATATATGAGGATTTGCGTGTCGATGCTGGACACGAGTATTTTATGATATTTTGAGTGCCGATGTTGGGCACTCGTGATTCTCAGAGATTTACAGGATTTGAGGGCCGAGGAGAGTGCCGGCGTCTGAGTTTATTTGGGATGTGGGTGCAGTTTTGGGCACCGATTATCTTTCCACGTTGATATTCCGTGTAGATGTTATTTATCCCATGCTCAGCATTGATTATCATGTATCTCATCCTGTAGTTATTTTACCTGACAGAGCATTTGCATGATTATCGCACCTATTGCTTGTCGCATATAGATCATACCTGCTGGCATATGATAGAGTAGCGCAGTACGTGCATGCTCGCGATTATCTTTATATGTTATCTCTATTCACGAGTTGGCAACTCACCCCCGTTGTGCCACAGTTTTTGCAGGTTGCCCTTCGGAGTAGTCGCGGCAGGCTACCTTTTTGCACCTTTTGGCTACAGATACTACTACAGTTGGTGCGAGAGCTATTTTGCTATTAGGTGGGTTGTGGTATCTGGTTACTTTTATTGTACACCCTTTTCTATCTAGTATTCTCCATCTACCATTTATGTACTTGACTTAGAGACGGTGTGAGGCCGATGATGTACATTATTTGTATTCTGGTGTCGAGCTCGTGGGAGCCCATTGTATATATGCAGTTTATTATTCTGTGATTTTTACTTATTTCTCATTCTTCGCTACGGCGTCGTATATTACTCTTGTGGTGATGGTTTCCGCCATTGGGCATGATTGCTCCCGTTTGGGGATGCTTTATTCCATTATATATCATTTTCACTTATATCCTGTTTTATACCCGATTTTCGGGGTTACTTTTACAAAAGAAATGCTGCCAAAATTATTATAAGGATAATTTAACTTTAAAAAGAACTTTATTGAACTAGTAAGGTTTTCTAAATGTTTTAATTGAATGTTTTCAACACTCACTACTTTTAAATGGTTTTGATTTCTGGGTTCGGCTTACTTAGTCGCGTTACGCCTGTAGACGTTGCATGGTTAAGTGCCGGTCACGAGTCGAAATATTTGGGTCGTGACAAAGTTGGTATCAGAGCGTAGGTTTTACCTTTCGGAGTGTAGGATGACCCTGGTATGATGGAGTAGGTAGCTGAAGCAGAGTGGCGTAGCGTGCGTATGTTCCGCGGCATACTCACGACACGGTACTCCGCCAAGGCGACCTTAGGACTTATTGATTTAAATTCCTTCTTGAGTATATACATTCTTGCGATTCGATTTCCGTATCCTTATCGAATCCTACTTTTCCTTTCAGCCATTATGCCGCCAAAGACTACGAGAGCGCAGAGAGCGGCCGCGAGGGCCGAGATTCGAGTTGACTCGTCCGAGACGAGGACTGATCCGGGTAGTACACCGGTTGTGCCCGAGCAGGCTATTCCTCCCGTGACAAATCAGATCGCCATGATAGGGGATGGTATGCAGGAGATGCTCCAGACGATGGGATCCAGTATGCAGGAGATGCGCCAGATGATGGGATCTCTAGTTGAGACACTTCGAGCGCAGCAACCAGAGCTAGTTCCACCCGTTGCAGAGACCGCGGTGATACCCACAGCACAGGCAGTTGTCCCTACAGCTACAGAGGTCATCTCCGTATCTCTATCAGAGTTTATGAGGCTGAAGCCTCCAGTCTTCACAGGCACCGATGTAGCCGAGGACCCACAGTCTTTCATTGATAGGATGGCTCGGATATGCCGTTCCCTCATATGCGCAGATGCGAGATGGGTCGAGTTCGCGAGCTTTCGCCTGGAAGGTCTTGCGTAGAAATGGTGTGAATCAGTCGAGAAGGGCAGAGCAGCAGGTCTTCCTCCTATGACCTGGACAGAGTTCGTGGCGCTATTCCTTGCCCGCTTTCTTCAATTGAGCGTCAGAGATGCTAGAGCACGCAGGTTCGAGTCCTTACACCAGACTCCGGAGATGTCAGTGGCAGAGTACGATGTGCTGTTCACAGAGCTATTAGTTTATGCCCCGTATCTAGTGGCTACCGAAGAGTTGCGAGTCAAGAGATTTGTTCGAGGCTTGCTTACACCACTGTTCCTTACGATCAGCGCGCAGTATTACGAGACATATGCAGCAGCGGTAGACGTAGCCCTGTTAGTCGAGGAGCGCCTTGCTGAGACTTCGGTAGTTCCAGAGCCGAAGAGAGTTCGTACTAGTATATCAGCACGGAGACAGACATTCAGATGCCGCGATAGGTATCGTTCAGGAACGAGGAGTGGAGGAGATTTGGAACGAGGTCAGATGTTTAGTTCGTATCCATGGGAGAGTCAGCAGTCGTCGCGGGGTTGCTATAGATGCGGAAGTCTACTTCACCTCGTCAAAGATTGTCCTGAGATACACCGGAGGGAGACAGCAGCACCGCACGTCACCTTACCACCTTCACCACCCCAGAGGGCGTTTCCTGTTATTCCTACTGTTACTCCGCGTCAGACTCATACACAGAGAGGTCGTGGGCGTGGAGGAGTTGCTCAGAGAGGACAGGATGACCGAGGCAGAGGGCAGTCAGTCATAGGTGGCGGACATGCGCGAGTTTTTGCTTTGACGCATCAGGACACGCAGGCGTCCAATGCGGTGGTCTCAGGTATCCTTCCAGTATGTTCTATTGATGCACACGTATTGTTCGATCCCGGATCCACGCACTCGTACGTATCCACTCACTTTGTGCCGAGTTTGGGTAGAGAGTCCGGTTTTCTTGATCAACCGCTTGTTGTGACCACTCCTGTGGGAGAGTCGTTTGTTGCTAGGCACGTATTCCTATCCTGTACCGTCTGTATTGGCGAGAGAGAGTTGCATGTCGACTTGATCCTTCTTGAGATGTTGGACTTCGACGTTCTTTTAGGCATGGATTGGTTAGCCACGTGCTATGCTTCTGTGGACTGCCGTGAGAAGACAGTTAGATTTTGTTTTCCCGGCAAGTCGGTTTTTGTTGTGCTGGGGGACCGTGGTGCCACCCCTCACAGTTTGATTTCTTCTTTTCGCGCTGGACAGCTTTTGAGGAGGGGATGCCAAGGGTTTCTCGCCTATGTTTCTGATACTAGCGCTACAGAGGTTCCGTTGGATCGGGTTCCGGTTGTTAGCGAGTTTCCTGATGTATTCCCTGACGAGCTTCCTGGGCTACCGCCCAAGCGCGACATTTCTTTCTGTATTGATTTGGTTCTTGGCGCGGGGCCTATTTCCATACCGCC
Source organism: Agapanthus africanus (assembly GCA_030015575.1). Lineage (NCBI taxonomy): Eukaryota > Viridiplantae > Streptophyta > Magnoliopsida > Asparagales > Amaryllidaceae > Agapanthus > Agapanthus africanus. The sequence goes on from CM057346.1 coordinate 369,283,162, forward strand.
TTATCGGATGGCCCCGGCGGAACTTCGAGAATTGAAGGGTCAGTTGCAAGATTTGCTGGATAAGGCACTTATTCGAACCAGTGTTTCTCCTTGGGGTGCTCCAGTCCTGTTCGTTAAGAAGAAGGATGGCAGTTTGCGTCTGTGTATCGACTACCGCCAGCTGAACAGGGTTACAGTGCGGAACAGATATCCTTTGCCACGTATCTACGATTTGTTCGACCAGCTTCAGGGGGCAGGATACTTTTCGAGGATCGATTTGCGATCAGGCTATCATCAGCTGCGGGTTCGACAGGAGGACATTCCTAGGACAGCTTTCCGCACGCGCTACGGCCATTACAAGTTTTTGGTGATGTCGTTCGGACTCACCAATGCGCCAACAGCATTTATGGACTTGATGAACCGTATTTTCCGGCCGTATCTTGATCTGTTCATCATTGTATTCATTGACGATATTCTGGTGTATTCTCGGAGTAGAGAGGAGCACGAGCAGCACCTGCGGATTACGCTGCAAACCTTGAGGGAGCATCAACTTTTCGCCAAATTCTCCAAGTGTGCTTTCTGGCTGGACAGCGTAGACTTCTTGGGGCATGTGATTCACGAGACGGTATATGGATAGACCCGAGGAAGATCGAGGCCGTTCAGAGTTGGCCCAGACCCACATCAGTTACGGAGATTCGTAGCTTTCTAGGGCTGGCCGGCTACTACAGGCGATTCGTGCAGGATTTCTCCCGTATTGCTACACCGTTGACCGGGTTGGCCCGGAAGGGAGTTCCTTTCGTTTGGACGAAGGAGTGTGAGCACAGTTTTCAGCTGTTACGGGCTCTACTGATTACGGCGCCGGTATTATCATTGCCTTCAGGAACAGGCGGATTTATGGTATATTGTGATGCTTCTCTAGTGTGGCTAGGGTGCGTATTGATGCAGCATGACAGGGTGATCGCGTATGCTTCACGGCAATTGAAGAAACATGAACAGAACTACCGCACTCACAATTTGGAGACAGCTGCGGTGGTCTTTGCATTTAAGATTTGGCGACATTACTTATACGGCGAGTCGTGCCAGATATTCACTGATCACAAGAGCTTAAAGTATATATTTCAGCAGCGAGACCTGAACCTTAGACAGTGCCGATGAATGGAGTTAGTGAAGGATTACGATTGCGAGATCTTGTACCACCCGGGCAAGGCTAATGTGGTGGCGGATGCTTTGAGCAGGAGGCTCGGGGATAGTCTATCTTGTTTGAGTGCAGTGCAGAGGCAGTCGTCAGCAGATTGGCAGATTTTATGCGACAGCCGGGTACAGTTCGAGTTTACTTCGATCGGAGGACAGATTGCGCATGTTCGTGCACGCCCACAGTTGCTTGACTGTATACATGAGGCACAGCATAGTGATGACCGTTGTTCAGAGATCAGGACACAGATTGGACAGGGCAGATTTTCCGAGTTCGTGATCGATGATCAGAGGATACTACGATTTGGGACTAGACTGTGCATACCAGATGCTGAGGGACAGTGGCGTGAGATTCTTGAGGAGACACATCGCTCGGTGTACAGTTTTCATCCAGGTTCCACCAAGATGTACAACGATATGAGAGATGTTTACTGGTGGGATGGTATAAAGAGGGACATCGCAGATTTCGTGTCGAGATGCCTGACTTGTAAGCAAGTCAAGGATGAGCATCAGAGGCCCGCGGGAGAGCTACAGCGTTACCCATTCCAGAGTGGAAATGGGAACAGATTTCTATGGACTTTATTGTAGGTCTACCCAGGACTAGTCGAGGGTATGACTCCATCTGGGTGACCGTGGATCATTTGACGAAAGCGGCTCACTTCCTACTGGTGAAGACGACTTTCGGATTTGCTCAGTATGCCCAGATTTATATTGATGAGATTGTACGACTGCACGGAGTTTCGACATGTATCGTGTCCGACAGAGGCACCCAGTTTACCAGCCGACTATGGCAGAGGCTTCAGGAGGCTTTGGGCACCCGCTTGAGTTTCAGCACAGCAATTCATCCGCAGACCGACGGACAGTCAGAGCGGACTATTCATACACTCGAGGACATGCTCAGAGCGTGCGTCTTAGACTTTAGGGGTAGCTAGGACCATCATTTACCCTTAGTAGAGTTTTCCTATAACAACAGCTACCAGGAGACCATTCAGATGGCACCGTTTGAGGCTCTTTATGGAAGGAGATGCAGATCGCCCACCTGTTGGATGGAGCTCAGTGAGAGCAATGTCTTAGGGCCACAGATTGTTGAGCAGACGACCGCGAAGATCTAGTTGATTCGTGATAGGATGAGAGCAGCCCAGAGCAGGAAGAGATCTTATAAGGACCGTCGTCGGCGCAGACTTGAGTTTTCTGTTGGTGATCATGTTTTCTTGAGGGTCTCCCCAATGAAAGGTGTGATGATATTTGGGAAGAAGAGGAAGCTTAGTCCCCGATATGTGGGCCCCTTCGAGATCCTCGAGCGTGTTGGTGCGGTTGCGTATCGTTTAGCCCTTCCGCCCAGTTTCCCAGACGTGCACCCCGTATTTCACGTTCCGATGCTCCGCAAATATCTTCATGATTCTTCGCATGCGATTCAGCACCCGACGATCCAGCTTGAGCGCGACCTTTCTTATGCAAAGCAACCGGTGATGATCTTGGATCGACAAGTGAAGAAATTGAGGTCGAAAGAGATACCGTCCATCAAGGTACTTTAGCGTGGTCCGAGCAGCGAGGAGGTCACTTGGGAGACCGAGAGCGAGATGAGGAAGAGGTATCCCCGTCTTTTTGAAGGTATGTATAGTTAGATTTTTAAATTCGGGGACCGAATTTCTTTAAGGGGGGTAGCTTGCAACGCCTTAAAATTCGTTTAGGATGTTTTCGCGTTAATTAGCAAGTGTGCGTGTTTTTCATAAAAACGGATATCTTATTTTCCTTCTTGGCTAGTGATAATTTGTGTTGTGAAGTGTTTATATATATATTTATATATATATAATTCTAGGGTTATTAATTATTTTGGTCGTGTTTACCCTAAGTGGGAATTTTTGTGTTGGTACACACATGCACACTTAGCCAGATTTGCTGGCCTAGGTTCTTATTGTTATTATGTTAACCCTCTTTCATTTTTCTAGAATGGTTGTAATTATCCCCCACCCTTTTTAACTAGGTAACCCATTTTAATAATTCAAATTTTGAATAGAAAATGAAGGTATGGTGGTTAGGTAGAGATCTTGACGTGTTTGACCATTGTTTCATCTCTCTCATTTCTCTCTCTTTCCCCATTTCTGTGTTCCAGCAGAATGAGCTACAGCAACAACAATATTTCTCCCATTTTCTCTTCTTTCTTCACTTCTCTTTGGACCCCCATTCAAAACCCTACACAAACAAGCCTTTTTCATCACAAAACCATGGAAAAAAATGACCTTTTAGGGGAGTTGAGGGCAAGTCTGCATACTTGAGGAGGGAGCTGGAACTTTTAGTGTTTTATAAGGTCTTTAAAAGGTATTAACTCATGTCTAACCCTCTATTTCCATAACTTGTGTGTTTGGTTACTAAATGTCACCTTTTTGTGCATTTTTTGTGCTATTGAAGGGTTTAGTGTAGTTTATGTTAAATTAACCTTTTTATGGTTTGATTGGCTTGGTAATGTGATATTAGTGTGGTTTTAGACTTGGGTTTGTTTCATATTTCAGAAATATACCAAAAAGTATCATTTTTGAGTAAAAATGGAATTTTTAAACTAGAATTTGGGTTCTGTTAGATCTTCTTGTGCCCGGATTATTTCAGAACGATTTTTGTAATTACTGTGGTATGTTCATGGGGTATAGAGTGCGCACACAAAACCTGGGAGTCCCTCTCCCAACCTAGGCCGCCGGAAAAAGAGTTCTGGCCGCAAATTGCGGCCAAATGGGTGAGTTGGCAGTTGGGGCTTGGGCAGCAGGAGTCTGCTACTATTTTATGATCATTGGTATATATATTTTTGTAATATCAATTATGTATAAAAATCTGGAGTTAAAAACCTATTTCTCGTATTTTAAATCTTCACGACACACGCAATACGTGTGTGGGTTTGGGGTTTCTGCGTATCGCGACGCGTCGGGTTAGCTTCAGGCGCGCAATCACACGTTTTAGCGTATTGTGCACACGCGCGCTTGGTTTGTGACGCGGGTTTCTAGTTTGACCTTAATTTCGTGTTTGTATGGTTTTGAGCTTATATGTGATATATTGTGTAATTCTAGGTTCGCAGGCGAGTGCGACGGACGCTGCGAAGAAGAGGAAATAAGTCGTCGGCTACACTTAGCGCGAGACTACGGTGAGTAGATTTAACATCTACGGGGATATCGCCCGCATGGCGTTATGCGTCAAGGCTGATAGGACCTTATAGCTATATATTGCATTTACCTACATTGACTGTTCATGGACACTGTTGTTACATACTGCATTCCCTGCTAGATAATTGTAAACTTAGAATTGGTAGAACACCGCACTATTACTAACGGTTCATGTTACACGAGCACTAATCTGCATGTTACACACACCGTTAGTAATTGCCATGACACACTCACTGTAGAACTGCCAAGATCATTATACTGTAGTTCCTTTCACATATGATTTGATATGATTTTCATAGAAATTGGGAGCCGCATGATGTCTTGAAAACTGAAACTATTTTAAAAAGCGGTATCTCCCTTGCACCTATATTATGGCTTGATGTACATAGCACATCGCATTTGATTTACTCATTGGTGTTGGATTTTCATATGATTTCTGGTTTTGAGGACCGTGGGGTTATTTAAGAAAAGATGCACTATTTGAAAACCCGGTTCCTCGTGATATGATATTTTGGTACGTCCACCACGCGATTTTCTCGGTGCTGAGACGTGTGCTTGAAACCCGATTCGAGGAATTGGATGATCCGTTTGCGGGTTCGTGGTGGACCCGGTATGGTTCCCTTCGGCAAGATGATCGATGGACCTTGCCGATAGAGCCTGGAGGTGGACGAGTACCTACCGGTGATTGGTTGGACCTGGCGGTTATCCGGAGGATACTGACCAGAGTCGAGAGATGGATGCGGGATGATCCGTACTGCCGGGGCCGAGGGTCGATACCGCTGACGGAGCCCGTAGGCTGATCCGGACTTACGGAGCCCGATATATGAGGATTTGCGTGTCGATGCTGGACACGAGTATTTTATGATATTTTGAGTGTCGATGTTGAGCACTCGTGATTCTCAGAGATTTACAGGATTTAAGGGCCGAGGAGAGTGCCGGCGCCTGAGTTTATTTGGGATTTGGGTGCAGTTTTAGGCACCGATTATCTTTCCACGTTGATATTCCGTGTAGATGTTATTTATCCCAGGCTCAACATTGATTATCATGTATCTCATCCTGTAGTTATTTTACCTGACAGAGCATTTGCATGATTATTGCACCTACTGCTTGTCGTATATAGATCTTACCTGCTGGCATATGATAGAGTAGCGCTGTACGTGCATGCTCGCGATTACCTTTATATGTTATCTCTATTCATGAGTTGGAAACTCACCCCCGTTATGCCACAGTTTTTGCAGGTTGCCCTTCGGAGTAGTCCCGGCGGGCTGCCTTTTTGCACCTTTTGGCTACAGATACCACTACAGTTGGTGCGAGAGCTATTTTGCTATTAGGGGGCTGTGGTATCTGGTTACTTTTATTGTACACCCTTTTGTATCTTGTATTCTCCATCTACCATTTATGTACTTGACTTACAGACGGTGTGAGGACGATGATGTATATTATTTGTATTCTGGTGTCGAGCTCGTGGGAGCCCATTGTATATATGCAGTTTATTATTCTGTGATGTTTACTTATTGCTCATTCTTCGCTACGGCGTCGTATATTACTCTTGTGGTGATGGTTTCCGCCGTTGGGCGTGATTGCTCCCGTTTGGGGATGCTTTATTCCATTATATATCATTTTCACTTATATCCTGTTTTATACCCGATTTTCGGTGTTACTTTTACAAAGGAAATGCTGCCAAAATTATTATAAGGATAATTTAACTTTAAAAAGAACTTTATTGAACTAGTAAGGTTTTCTAAATGTTTTAATTGAATGTTTTCAACACTCACTACTTTTAAATGGTTTTGATTTCTGGGTTCGGCTTATTTAGTCGCGTTACGCCTGTAGACGTTGCGTGGTTAAGTGCCGGTCACGAGTCGAAATATTCAGGTCATGACAGATATCTAGATTCGTTTGAATATTCATCATATGCAACTTTTCAATCATGTATCAAAGGAAAAATGTCCAAATCTCCATTCACCGGACACGGAGAAAGAGCCACAGAACTCTTGGGACTTGTACACGGTGATGTATGTGGTCCAATGTCTACGCATGCGAGAAGCGGTCACTCTTACTTCATCACTTTTACTGATGACTTCTCTAGGTATGGACATGTGTTCTTAATGAAACATAAATCCGAGTCCTTTGAGAAGTTTAAGGAGTATAAAAATGAAGTAAAGAAACAAACTGGTAAAAGTATCAAGATACTTCGATCTGATCGAGGTAGAGAATACTTAAGTACCAGTTTCCTTGAATGCTTAAAAGTGAATGGAATTCTCTCTCAGCTTACTCCGCCTTATACACCTCAGCATAATGGTGTATCAGAAAGGAGGAATCGCACGCTATTAGATATGGTGCGTTCAATGATGAGTAGTGCTGAGTTGCCACTTTCCTTCTGGGATTATGCTCTAGAATCAGCAGCATACTTATTGAATAGAGTTCCAACTAAGTCTGTGCCTACCACTCCATATGAAATATGGAGCGGGAAGAGACCATATCTCAAGTATATAAAGATATGGGGGTGTCCGGCATATGTTAAAAAGCATAGTCCGGACAAGCTCGAGGCACGATCGGTTTTGTGCAAGTTTGTAGGATACCCCAAACATTCAAGGGGGTACATGGTCTACCACACTGAAGAACAAAAGGTGTTTGTCGCTCGCCACATTGTCTTCTTAGAGAGCGAATTTCTTGCAAAAGAAATTAGTGGGAGCGCGGTAGAACTGGAAGAAATTCCAGAACCTCAAACTGCTGCCGAGGACATAGTAGAATCTCAGGTTTCAATAGAACCCGACGTACCAACGCCACTACGCAGATCTAGTAGGCTTTCTCATCCTCCTGAAAGATACTGTGGTTTTCTTTTAGATGGGTATATGTAAGTCCGCGGCGGCGCCCCGGCCGTCAATCCGACGCCGGAAACGCGGAAACAAAAACTTTGCAAAACTTGCAACCGGCACCACCGCGCACTTTTCACCCGGATCGGGCCATTAACCTAGCAACTAGCAAACTAAAAGATGAGTAGAGAAGTATACCAAGCGATCTGTGTCCTTCGGTCTTCGTCTCCACTCCGATCTCCCGCGGAATCTCCGTTCATCTCCTCCTAATCGGAAAGGGCACCACGTAGCCGGGTACGTTTACGGGCTCCCACCTCTGGACCGAGGCAACTCGGGCGCGAAGTTGGCTAGCCGACGCGTCCAAGGGATGCTGTAGAATAGTGTAGTAGCCATGTCTCTTTGGGGTTTATGGAAGTTGCCATGGATGTGGAGGAAGTGAATGAACTTTGGAGATGGCTATGGTATTTGATGCAACATGAGAATGAGAATGATTTTTCACCCCTCACAAAATGATCCTCACCCACTCTCCATGGTGTGGCCGGCCCCTCATCCTCCATGGTGGAGATAATGGAATCAAAAATCCATGGAGAGAAGAAGGAATAAAGCAAGAGGAGAAAATGAAAAGATAATTATCAAAAGGTCACACTCATTTCTCATCTAAATCCTTTCACAAAACCATCACAAGAAAAGCCAAGGAAAAGACCATAAAAGAATCTCATGATTATGAAGCCACACTTAGGCAAGAAAAACCTCCACAAATAAGTTATTTGCACTCTTGCAAATAACCCCCTCCATCGAAAAGTCCGGCCGTGAAGGAACAAAGGAAAACCGGCCGGAACGGAATGCAAACTGGCAACTTCAGAAAACTGATCCCGTAATAAATTACAGGAAAACCCCGCTACTGCAAATACATGCCCGCGTTTGTATTCCCACTGAACACAAATGCAAAGAGACAAAATCTACACTATCTAATACTAGGATCCGGCTTAAACCAAAACCGGCTAGTAAAATCCGTCCGATCACGATCCGTGCAATACCGGACGTATCTGATCGAACCTTGCCATATCTCCATACGGCCTCTACAGCGTTTCGCCCGAAACTTGAGTAACTGAGTGTGGTGGACTCTAAAGACTCGTCAATACTATGGCTGTGGATTTAACCACTAGCACGTCAGAGGTATCAGCCATACGTGACGGGCCACCAGCTATTGACCAAAAGGGACGTCGATGAGCGAACTCATCCTGACACCCTACTGAGCCTGTCAGTGACAATATCCGTACAGTCCGGTCCGTTCGTCTATGAGCATCGCATGGCGGGCTTAGCGGGTTGGTAAAAGTCAGACCCCCAATAGCGGTACAAGTCGTGTCGGAGTGTAGCCCAGAACACCCTGAGATACTACTGGAATACCTACCAGCAAATCTCCTGCCTTGGCCAAGGACTTTTCATGTTCTGGCTCTCCTAGACACAGTGCGACCTCACCCCCAATACCGGGAGAGACGAACCCCTGCAGATCCGCTCACTGCCTCCATGTGGCTCGGGACTGTACCCAACTAAAACCTGTTTGCACGACTCCTTTGAGCCGTGGTAGGGTAGTAATCAAAGCACAGTGGGAACTCACACGGGACAAATGACGATCTCAGGTCGATGAACTAACCTGTACACATGTCACCAGGGAACTGCTATCTGACATCTGGTATAATTCCAACTAGCAGGTTCCCGGCGAGTCCTGTCCGGTGTACTCATAACCTAATGAGCACCTGTATATATCTTAGGTGAACCAACTGACACCAGTGGCTTGTGAGACCGGCCACCGCCCCTCGTCGGGGTCTCGACTGTATACACTAGTCTACTCTGGAGAATCGATGCCCTGTCTCGAAACTCCTACGACTAGGGACCATTTAAGGATGTGCTTATAGACTCCAGCTCTCACTTATATGATCGCCCTCATACTGCTGGTAGTCAAGCAAGAATCCTAGGGGCTCTATCAACGTGTAATAGCGACTCGTAAGGTCACCTAAAGCAGTACACGATGATAAAGATAAACCAGATAGCATACTATCATCTTGAGTAAGACTGTCCTACTGGGACAGGTCCTCCCCTCAATCATTGAAATCACGTGCCTGTGATCCAATAATTGACTCTGAGGGCACTATCTCCAACAATGGGTATCGAGAGGATTGCATCATCGATGATGATGAGCCTACTAGTTTTTAGCAGGCTATCACGAGTATTGACTCGGTGAAGTGGCTGGATGCTATGAGATCCAAAATGGAATCCATGTACACCAATAAAGTATGGACTTTAGAAGTTGCTCCTCCTGGGGTGAAACCAGTTGGATGCAAATGGATCTTCAAAAAGAAGATTGGTGCACTTGGATAAGCGGAAACCTACAAAGCTAGACTCGTTGCAAAAGGTTTTCGTCAAAGACCAGGATTGGACTATGATGAAACCTTTTCACCTGTAGCTATGCTTAAATCCATTCGGATCCTGCTTGCCATTGCTGCCTTCCATGACTATGAAATCTGGCAGATGGATGTAAAAATAGCTTTTCTAAATGGACATTTAGAAGAGAGTGTTTACATGGATCAACCAGAAGGTTTCTTAGACAGTGGGAGCAGCGGAAGAGTGTGCAAGTTGCTTAAATCCATATATGGATTAAAGCAAGCATCGTGGAGTTGGAACATCTGCTTTAATGAGACAGTCAAAGAATTTGACTTTATCAAAAATGTAGATGAACAATGTATTTATAGGAAGATTGTAAAAGGAGCAGTAGTCTTCCTCGTTTTGTACGTCGACGACATACTACTGATAGGGAATGATGTCCCTATGCTACAATCAGTAAAGCTCTTTTTGTCACAGAAATTCTCCATGAAAGACTTGGGTGATGCAACCTACATTTTGGGCATTAAGATCTATCGTGATAGATCTAATAGAATGTTGGGACTTTCACAGTCCAGGTATATTGACACTATACTAAAGAGATTTAGTATGGAAGATTCCAAGCGCGGTAATATACCCGCATGTCACGGGATCACCCTCTCTAAAGAGATGTCTCCAAAGACTGATGAAGAGAGGGCTCGCATGGGCATTATACCCTACGCTTCGGCAGTAGGATCTATAATGTATGCGATGTTATGTACCAGACCAGATGTAGCTTACGCACTTAGTGTAGTAAGCAGGTATCAGTCTGACCCAGGTGAGAAGCATTGGATAGCGGTAAAGAACATTCTCAAGTACTTGAGAAGGACTAAGGTGATGTTCTTGATTTACGGTAATGGGGACCTCCAGGTTGAGGCTTTTACCGACTCTGGATTCCAAAGTGACAAAGATATTCTAAATCCATTTCGGGTTTTGTGTTTACCCTCAATGGAGGGGCGGTATGTTGGAGAAGTTCCAAACAGGATACTGTCGCAGACTCAACTATGGAGGCTGAGTATATAGCTGCTAGTGAAGCCGCAAAAAAGGCTGTCTGGATGAGAAAGTTCATCGCTGAACTTCAGATGGTTCCGTCCATTGCCAATCCAATACCTTTGTATTGTGATAACAATGGGGCTGTAGCATTAGCGAAGGAACCAAGGTCCCATCAGAAATCCAGGCATATCTTAAGGCGGTTTCACCTGATCAGGGAGATCGTGGATCGTCAGGAGATCGAGGTACGGAGAGTGGACACAAAAGACAACACGGCAGATCCATTCACCAAGGCCATCCCTCAAGTCCAGTTCGAGAGGCTATTTGAGATGTTGGGCATGCGGTACGCCAGCAAATGGATCTAGTGCAGACAGTGGGTACTCATTGCACCAATTATAGGCCTTAGTGCAAGTGGGAGATTGTTGGATATATATGCCCTAGAGGCCGTCATTGTATAGGATGCTAGGGATATGTATGTACATGACAATCTTGCTTAATATAATAGTACGCTATTTGGTTTGACTTTATCTTAACATGTGATATATTTTACTTTGTATTTATAAACATGTTGATAAAGCCCATAGGGTGTTTGCCTGACTGCCGGCGTTATGATGGCAGTCATACTTATGGGAGCTGGATAGTCAATAGGCACATCCTTAGATGTCCCTGGTCGCAGGAGTATCGAGACTGGGCATCGATACTTCAGAGTAGACTAGTGTATACATATCTAGACCCTGACGAGGGGAGATGGATTAGTCCCGCAGCCATTGGTGATGTACACCTAAGATTGTATACAGATGCTCACTGGGTGTGAGTACACCGGACAGGACTCGCCGAGAATTGACTGGATGGTATTTATACCAAACGTCAGATAGCAGTTCTTAGGTGACATGTGTGCAGATAGTCCGTTGACTTAAAGTCATCATTTGTCTCGTGTGAGTTCCCACTGTGCTTTGATTACTACCCTACCACGGTTCAAAGGAGTCGTGCAAACAGGTTTTAGTTGGGCACAGTCCCGAGCCACGTGGAGGCAGTGAGCGACTGTTAGGGATTCGTCTCTCCCGGTATAGGGAGTTGATATCGCACAGTGATCGGTTGGTCATTACCATAAGTCCCTGGCCAGGGCTGATTGAGAATTACTGATGGACTGATCAGTAGATTCTCGGATGGTCTTGAGCTATGCCGGCACGACTTGTACGGTTATTAGGGGTCTGACGTTCACCACCCCCCTAGACCATACATGCGATACTCTTAGACGAACAGACCGGACTGCGCGGATATTGTCACGGACAGGCTCAGTAGGAGTTCGGATGGGTTTCCTCATCGGCCTTCTTATCGACATCTACCTGGGGACCGTTATGTACAGCTAGTGCCGCTTGCGGTCTGTAGTTAAACCCACTACCAGCGTAGTAGTCGAGTCTTTAGAGTCCCATACAGAGATTTCCTAACTCCAGGCGAAACGATATAGAGGTCGTACGGTTTTACGACAAGGGTACGGACAAATACGTGTTTAAACGCACGTACGACATTCGGAAAGTTTTTACTAGACGGCTTTGGTTTAAGCCAGATTCTAGTATCAGGTTATTGGATTTATACAGTCTAAAGTTTTTCCATGTTTTCACGGATAGGAGGGGCGTTCTCGTAATTTCCGGGAAGCTTCTAGAAGCATGGTGACTTGAGGGTTTAGGTGGCATTGTCATTAAATGATATTGTGACTCATAATGTGTGATTCATTATGTCATTAATGCATTATTAAATGCTTAATGACTCACATAGTGAATCACTCATAATGAATTAATGTAGCATGATGAATAATCTCATTTTATTCATTTATTGATTTATTCATTATGCTTCATATATCAAGTGAGAAACAATTTCATTTTCATTATTCTAGTTCACCTTCTCTCTCCTCAAGCCCACTCTCTCTTCAAGCTCTAATCCTACCACTCATGAGTTGAGAACAAGGATTAGAATAGACTAAACATTCCATAACCTAACTCTATATGATCTAAGTTCCTTTTATTAGCAACTAGAGAAACTTAGTTACCTCAAGTTTGGAGGTGAAGCTTGGATTAGGGTTCTTGGGTAGATCATCTATCACTTAGAGGAGGCCAGAGAGGATGTAGAGATCGTAAAGACGAAGGACGCGTTTCACTAGGTATAATCTCTTTACATAGTAGCTAAGAACTTCTATGGTTGTTGTTAATTATCGTTTAGTAAAGATCTTCGGTTAGTCGATGTATGCTTATAGAACAAGATCGTTTTTAATATTTCCGCCTCCCCGCAACTCGTGGGATGTTGCACATCGACTTACAGAATCACACAAGACTCTATGACGATCTCGGGTCTACAGACTAACCTGTACTAGTGTCACCGGAGAATTGCTATCTGACGATAGGTATAATACCATCTAGGAGTTCTCGGCGAGTCCGTTCAGTGTACCCAGTCTCCACTGAGCACCCGTACACCATCTTTGATGTCAAACATCGATGGATATGGGATCATCCATCGCCCATCATATGGGTCAAGATGCGTATATGCCAGTCTACTCTGGTGTATCAATGCCCTGTCTCGATACACTCTCGACTTGGAACAGTTATAGGATGTACTCTTTGACTACTATGTGTAGGGTTGCTAGGCACGCGCACAAGGTTCAACGAGGCATCGACCATGCCCGATTTAAAAATTAGTCGTGCCGAACAACCCGAAGCCGGATCTTTAAACTAGAGATTAGGCGAAAACTAACATGCTAAACACTTTAACACTATGTGAGAGGGATTACAACCTTTGTAGATCCGGTCCTTCACTTCATAAGCTCCATGTTGTGGTCCCTTCGCTGCGATCATCGGGTTCCGGACTCTCGAGAGGTTCCACGAAGAGAAAGATGCAGTCTTGCTTCTGATCTTTGATACAAAGATGATCTACCTTGAAGTTTCATTGACACAAGCTAACACTCACTAAAATTGAGTGAACACTCTCATCTAAAGGGAAAGGGAAGATGAGGATGATGAAGTAGGATTTTTTCTCTCTTTATTTATCTTTTTCTCACATTTATTCATCACTTGGAAAAAAGCTAGTAAGCTTTTTCCATGAAGAAAGAAGAAGGAAGAAGATGAAGAATGATGATTGAATTCATTTTGTGATGAATAATGCAAAGAAGATAATGATCAATAATGCAACCATGGTTGTCTAAACCATTGTAGAGAATTAACCAAGGCTAGGGTTTGGGTTAGGTTAAGAATGAGTCACTTGAAAATATCTTTTCCAAAACAAAAAAGAAAACCTTCTAGAATCTACTAGAAGTCATTAACCCAAATCAAACCCTAATCTTGATTAATCTTTACTAAACATGTTGCATTAGTTATCATATCATGTTACAATATTATATATCACATATATAATATTTATTGTAACCAAATAAAATAATACAATTAACATATATCGCATATATATCAATGTATTACCCGAGTGAGAAAAAGAATCTTTTAGTGAGCTAATATTAGTTAATGAAATTTAATATATCATATATATTATTATACATTAAATTATCGAATCAACACTTGATCCGAAAATCCGGGTATATCGCATATAACCGACTAATATTTATCCGTACCGATTCATCGAATCAACACTTGATCCGATGATCCGGATGATATCAAATATCGCGAGAATACAATACGGTATCTCATATCGTAATATCCTCGGTCCCGCACATATCACATATGTGCTCCTACTCCGTTTTGCCTGAGTCAAGAAACCTCTGTGTAGGACTCTAAAGAATCGTCAATACGCCGGCAGTAGGTGATGATCATATCAAACACCCACAAGCTACAAGCGGTCAGCTAAACGTAACAGCCACCCAGGTATTGAGCGCTCAGAAGATCAACAAGCAAGCATGTACATTCTCCTGTGAATCCAAACAGTAACACTCCCGTACAGTCCGGTCTCGTCGTCTGATATGTTGCATATCTCGCCTAGGGGTGGTAAAAGTCAGACCCCAGTAGCTCGATAAGTCGTGTCGATATGAGGTCTATAACAGTTCGAGAAACTACTGATAACACTTACCAGTAAATCTCAGCAACCCTGGCCAGGGATTTCCGGTTATAGCCAATCGAACACAGCACAACATCAACTCCCTATACCGGGAAAGACGAATCCCCTCCTATCGCTCATTGCCTCCATGTGATTCGGGACTGTACCCAAAAGCCACCTTTTTTCACGCCCTCTTGGACGTGGTATGATGGAAATCAAAGCACAGTGGGAATCACACAAGACTCTATGACGATCTCGGGTCAACAGACTACTCTGTACCGGTGTCACCTGAGAACTGCCATCTGACGTTAGGTATAATACCATCTGGGAGTTCTCGGCGAGTCCGTCCAGTGTACCCGATCTCCACTGAGCACCCGTACACCATCCTTGATGTCAAACACCGATGGATATGGGATCATCCATCGCCCATCATATGGGTCAAGATGCGTATACGCTAGTCTACTCTGGTGTATCGATGCCCTGTCTCGATATACCCTCGACTAGGAACAGTTATAGGATGTACTCATCGACTACCGTGGCCCCACTAGTATGATCTCATCATAGTCCCAGTAGTCGAGTACATATCCTAAGGGCTTTATCAACATGTAACATAGAGACAATCTGAGTACATGTTAAGATAAAGTACAACCAGATAGCATAATATCATGTCGAGCAAGAAAGTCCTCCCTATATATGTCCTAGCATCCACTACAATATATATCGTATGTACAGTAATGGCCTCTAGGGCATACATATAACTAACAATCTCCCACTTGCACTAGGGCCATCTGTTGTGGTATCACATACCCAACAATTAGCTGCGGTTGAAGTATCTCATACTCAACCATCTCATAAAAGTCTCTACTGGGAAAAAGGTTTTTGTGAGTGGATCCGTGCTGTTGTCCTCTGCGTCTGCTCTCCTAATCTCAATCTTCCTGGAGATCAACCATCTCCATGATCAGGTGATACTGCCTAAGAATTATATCTGAATTTCTGATGGGACGGGGCGTTCCTTGGCAAAAGCCACAACTCCATTGTCACACAATGGTAGGAACGAAGTTCATCTCATGAACTTATATCTATCCAGACTGCCCCTTTGGTAGCATCTTTGGTAACGATGTATCTTGCCTTTAATCGTCTAGTAAGTCATGGTATCTAGCTTGGAACTCTTCCAACATACCGTCCCTCCACTGAGGGTAAAGACAATGCCTGCGACTGACATTCAGTCGTCCTTATCACCCTGGAACCTTTCCAGTGATTCACCCCAGGATCGATTGATACCATCTCACTACAACTAGTGAGTATCCTAACATCCAATTAGAACTATCTCATAGATCCAAAACCCAGGATTTAGGAGGTATCATTTTGATCCTATATGGAGAATCCTTGTGATAAGCGGAGATTAACCGAGCGTAGCATAGGAAACTTCTTCCCTATCAAGAGTATGTCATCCACGTACTCTACGAGGATCACCACCATACTCTCTACTACCTTTTTGTATATACAAGGTTCATCTACCATTTTGATGAAGTCAAACTATTTGACTACCACATCAAAACAGATGTTCCAACTCCGCGATGCCTGCTTTATCACATAAAATATCTTGCACACGTTTCCGCTGCTCCCACTTTCTACGAAGCCCTCTGGCTGTGTACTTATAGACGCTCTCTTCTAAAACATCATTTTAGAAAAGCAGTCATGACACCCAACCACCAGATATCGTAGTCATGGTATGTAGCAGTGGCAAGTAGGATCTGGATGGACTTAAGCATAGCTTTGAAAGTATCAACTTTTCCATGTACACCAAGTAATCTTCTCAAGATATACTTGCTCTTGATGGGGATTTAACCCTTCAGATAAAGCAACCAAAGTCCATACTTTGTCGGTGTATAAGGATTCCATCTCAGATCGCTAAGCATCCAGCCATTCTTACAGAGTCCCACTCCTGATGGCCTGCTCGAAACTAGTTGGGTCATCATCTCATGATGCAATCCTCGCTCCCACTGTCATAAAGAAACCGAAGTATCTCTCAGGTGGGTGAGGAACCCTGCTAGATCGGCGGAGAGGCCGAGGTTCGTTGGAAACTATTGAATCCTTTGGTTCTACCAAATCATCAGCTGCACTTTGTATAGCTGGAACCATTCCAGTTCTACATAACAGACCTTGCCTCGAGCTTGTCCGGATTTTACTTTTAAACATAGGCCGGACAACCCCAAATCTTAACTTACTTAAGATATGGGCTCTTCCCTTTCCATATCAAAAATGAAATGGTAGGCAACTGATTTGATTTGAACCCTATTCAATAGGTATGCAGCTTCTCAAGTGCATAACTCCCAAAAGGAAATAAGAAACTCAGTAGTACTCATCATAGAGCACACCATATCACATAGGGTGCTATTGCTCCGCCCCGATACACCGACGTGCTGTGGTGTATACGGAGGAGTAATGCTGAGAGAGAATCTCATTCTCTTTTAGAATAGTCCAGGAATTCCGTGCTCAAGTATTCTCCTCCTTGATCTCATCAAAGGACATAATACTTATACCCGTATTTTGGTTCTCTACTTCTAACTTATATTCTATGAATATCTCAAAAGCTTCGGACTTGTGTTTCAACAGGAATATATGTCTGAATCTTGAGAGATCATCAGAGAATATAATGAAGTACAAAGAACCGGTCTTGGCATGTATAGACAGGGGACCTTCATACATCAGCATGTATCAATCCCAAGAGTTCACTAACTCTTTCTCTGTTTCCAATAAACAAAGCTATGGTCATCGTATCTTTGTGACATGACCGGCAAGTTTCACAAGGTGTAAATTCAAACTAATTTAAATATGCATCTATATGTAACTTCAGCCAGACGGGTCACAATGATATGACCTAGTCTACAATACCTCAAGAAGGATTCGTTCATTTCTGAAATCTTCCTCTCGTGTGTGTTCTGTATACTAAGAACTGTAGTTTGATTAAGAACGTCAATGCTTTTAGATAACGTGCCTGAACCGATCAACTCTTGATATAGGAAATGTTCAAAATATTATCCAACAATACAAAATTATATCCTTTCTTTACTAATAAAGAGACTGATATGATTTTGTATATCAGGTTCGGTATCTAATAACATTTGTTCAGAATCAATGTATTCTGGTAATACAGGGTGATAGTGACCAACAGACTTGGCTGCAACACTTGCACCGTTTTCTGTCTCATGAAACTTATCACCCGTTCTCAGTTCTCTACCTTTCTGTAGCCCATATAACAGATTACATATGCGGGATCCTGATCCGGTATCACATACCCAGGACATAAAGGACATTGAGAAACAGTTCTCTGTAATGAACACACCCGAAGAAGATGCATCAGCATGCACTTTCTTCGTTTGGGCGGCACGGGAAATTTGGTATTCCCCAATTTTCTTCTCTGTCTTATAACAATTATAAGTTGGAGCGGGACCAACGATCCCCAGCTCAGTATAACAAGCGGGTTCGGTTAATACATCCGTATTATTATCTTGATTAAGGCGTGATATGGTCGCTACCTGGAGAGAGAGAGAAGAAAACACTCAGCGTATGCACTTGCAAGATTAGATTGGTTATCTAATATATCTAATCAGGATGTCTCCCACTGTTTTAATCAAATCTTCCTTCAAACCCTAAAAGGAAAGACTAGCTGGGATTAATTACACGCTACAAGTTCGCCAATCTTTCAGCCAGGCCAGTGTCGGTACTTTGAGGGAGGTTCCTGTTGGAGATAGTGCCCTCAGAGTCAATTATTAGGTCACAGGTACGTGATTGTAATGATTGAGGGAGGACCTATCCCGGTAGGACAGTCTTACTCGAGATGATAGTATGCTATCTGGTTTACCTTTATCATCGTGTACTGCTTTAGGTGACCTGACATGTCGCTATTACACGTTGATAGAGCCCCTAGGATTCTTGCTTGACCACCAGCAGTATGAGGGCGATCATATAAGTGGGAGCTGGGGGTCTACAAGCATATCCTTAAAAGGTCCCTAGTCGTGGGAGTTTCGAGACCGGGCATCGATACTCCATTAGTAGACTAGTGTATACAGTCGAGACCCCGACGAGGGGCGGTGGCCGGTCTCACAAGCCACTGGTGTCAGTTGGATCACCTAAGATGTATACAGGTGCTCATTGGGTTATGAGTACACCGGACAGGACTCGCCGGGAACATGCTAGTTGGTCATATACCAGACGTCAGATGGCAGTTCCCTGGTGACATGTGTGCAGGTTAGTTCATCGACCTGGGGATCGTCATTTGTCTCGTGTGAGTTCCCACTGTACTTTGATTACTACCCTACCACGGCTCAAAGGAGTCGTGCAAACAGGTTTTAGTTGGGTACAGTCCCGAGCCACATGGAGGCAGTGAGCGTATCTTCAGGGGTTCGTCTCTCCCGGTATTGGGGGTGAGGTCGTGCTGTGTCTAGGAGAGCCATTACACAAAGTCCTTGGCCAAGGCAAGGAGATTTACTGGTAGGTATTCCAGTAGTATCTCAGGGTGTTCTGGGCTACACTCCGACACGACTTGTACCGCTTTTGGGGGTCTGACTTTTACCAACCCCCTAGGCCCGCCATGCGATACTCATAGACGAACGGACCGGACTGCACGGATATTGTCACTGACAGGCTCAGTAGGGTTGTCAGGCTGAGCTCGCTCACAGACGTCCCTTTTAGTCAATACTTGGTAGCCCGTTACGTATTGGCTTATACCTCTGACGTGCTAGTGGTTAAATCCACAACCGAGGTGTTGACGAGTCTTTAGAGTCCCCCACATTCAGTTACTCAGCTTTCGGGCGAAAGGTTGTAGAGGCCGTATGGAGATATGGCAAGGTCCGATCACATACGTGCGGTATTGCACGGATCAGGATCGGACAGTTTGTACTATAGGCCGTATTGGTATATGGCAGGGTTCGATCAGATACGTGCGGTATTGCACGGATCAGGATCGAACAGATATTACTAGCCGGCTTTGGTTTAAGCCGGATCCTAGTATAGTACAGTGTAGACTTTGTCTCGTTGCATTTGTATTTCGGTCGAAATACAAATGCGGGTGTGTATGCACAGTATCGGGGTTTTCCTGTAATTTATTACGGGACCAGTTTTCTGGAGTTGCCAGTTTGCTTTTCGTTTCGGCCAATTTCCATTGTTCCGTTCATTGGCCGAAGATTGGTGGAGGAGGGCTTATTTGCATTGTTGCAAATAGGCATTTGCGGAGGGGGTCTTTGCATTTTGTTGTATCATGATAGCACCATCCTTTGACTTGTTATCTTCATGATGGCTTGACTTTTAGTAACCATCATGGTTGTTGATTACTTGTTTTGGAGTGTGGGTTATGGTAGTGATCATTGGTGTTTGAGTGTTAGTTTTTCCTTGCTATCATTTCTTTTCACATGATAACCATTCCTCTCTCCTTTGTGGATATGGTTGACACTCTCTCCTTTTTTTGGAGAACTCACTCTCATTCTCCCCTCTCACCATGTCCATGGCCGGCCACTCCTTGTAGGGGCTGTCCAAATTTCCTATGTGGGGTTTTTGGTGTTTTTGCTTTGGTAAAAATCCCACAAGAACAACCTCCAAAAGCTTGTATCATCCCTCCACCAAAAAGGCAATTCCTACAACCCCAAAATGAGATCTTTACATTATATTCTACAGCAAATCTTGGGCACGTCGAGTAGCCGGCTTCGTGCCCGAGTTGCCTCGGCATTGAGGTGGGAGCCCGTAAACATAGTTGGCGATGTGGTGCACTTCCGGTGACGAGGAGGAGACGGGACTTTTCCGCAGGAGATCGGGACCATGACGAGAAGACCGGAGGACTTGGATCGTCGGTATATCTCTAACCCTTCTTCTAGTTAGCTTAGACTAGTTAATGGTTACGATCCGGGTGTTTAGTGCACGGTGGTGCCGGTTTGCTAAGTCCGCAAAATTTAAGTTTTTCACCGCTTCCGCATTCCGGCGTCGGATTGACGGCCGGGGCGCCGCCGTGCACTTACAGTGGTATCAGAGCCTCCCCATTAACTTAGTCTAGCTTTGTGTAATGTGTTTGCATTTCCGATCAATCAAAAAGTTCCAAAACCCGTATTGCCTTCGCATCAGTTTCTGTTGAAAAATTTTGGTCTCGAAAAATTTTTCTGTTGGTCTCAGAATGATGTGCAGGGAGATGTAAGAACACTGGAAAAATTTCGTAGCACGATCCCTCCGTACGACCGCGGAAGGGCGGCCAAAACCCTCTTCTGGCCGCGCTTCCGCCGCAAGTTTGTGGGCTCGTGTGTTTATTTTTTTGCAGTGGGCTTATGGGCTTATTTCAGGGGTTTTGGGATATTAAAATTGGGTCCAGGTTTTCTTTAACTGCTGCAGTATTCTTTGTGGGCCCACTTGTTAAAGTTTGATCAATCGGAATATTTTAAACACATTTTTCACAGTATTTACATTATATCTGCGACCGTGAATGTCAGTTGATCGGTAATTCCGGTCTAACTGCTATAGCCCGGTTAGACGGATTTGCGAACGTGACTTTCACGTTGATGTTTTTGTTTTTGCTGTGATATTGCGGATCGGTCGTGGGGATAACCTGGATGCAATGCTAGTACAGTTTTGTTGTATTATGTACATTTGATATTGCGGGGCGAGCGTCCGACATGTGGACTGCCGTCACTGCCTGTTTGTATTATTATTTTGGGGCACGACCTGGTTGCGGTCGATGTACCCGTTGTATGTATATTTTACTTTCTGTACTAGGATTGCCCCGCGGAGGGGTGCACGGATAGCCGGGTTCTAAAGGGCAACAAGCCCGCATCTCATGGCATTGAGACGGAGGGGGCTTCACTCTAGGATTGGCGGGCTATTCGCCGCACTCGTAGGGGGTACAGGTTGACCCAGGAGGGGTGCCCAAGTTACCGGATTCCGTGAAGTGCTGGGTGGTCCATTCACGGCGCTGAAGGGGGCTGCCTCGCTTCAGGTTTTAGCGGGTGACTTGCCGCGCCCGTAGGGGTCTAGGATTTCATTGCACAGGCTATCCACACGACCAGGGGAACGTCGGGTTTCAGCAGTGGCTCTGTGAAACCCGGGGATCCCAGATATCTGTATTGTTTCTGTGATGCTGTTCATTCTCTGTGATGTTGCATTTTATTCACGCCTTGAGCGAATATAATATATTGGTATATATATTAGTAGATGTTGTATATGTTTTGCATCCGCGCTAGTCCAGTCCCCGCTCTGTCGTTAGTAAGCTAACCTAACGGGTAATGACGGGACCCAGTGGCGAATGCGGATGGCATATACGCACATCAGTATATTTTCGTTCTTTTTGGTGTGATCAATTGATGGAACTGCGTTGATTCGGATCAATGCAAGTTAAAAACAAACCTAATCTGATGTTGTTGGAACACTTTTCAAAAAGCTGTTATTGCAAGGACGTTTACTTTTGTTTTGCATCGTGGTATTCATTGGAATATCCTGCTCCTCAGTCGACGAGGCAAGGGCCGAGATCCCTTCACCGGGAGTGACCCCTTGGACAAAAGTTTGCGTCAGGGCATTAACTTCACTATAGCCGATTGCTTTTGCTTTGCACCGTGGTATTCAGTTGGAATATCCTGCACCCCATTCTACGGGGAAAGAGCCGAGATCCCTTCACCGGGAGTGACCTCTTTAGCGGAAGTTGTCGTCACTATATTTCTAAAAAGCTATCCGTTCCTTCAACGATATCAAGTTCATTACGTTAAAGGTTTTCGCCAGAAACCATTCGTAGCCCTCCGTCATTTCAGTTAAATATTCGGTAGTATTCAAGCTATGTATTTTGACCTCACGCCAAGGCATAGTGATTGGTAGCTGCCGGGTATTTATCTGTTGCATAGATAGATGCGTTGGTTTGGGACAGTCGTACTACTATTTTGGCCTACGTCAAGGGTATGTACGGGTGGGTTCAGATTAACCTGGATAATGACGGGCAGAACTTGACATGTGACTTATGATATTTTGACCTCACGCCAAGGTCATAAGAGCATGGGGCAGAAATCACATCGGGAGTTTCAAAAGAACTGAAACTTGCCAGATATGCGCATACCATCTGGAGTATGATGATGTGAGCGGATTCCGTCACGTTATCATGCGATGATAGTTGGATCCCGATTCCCACTGATGAGTTAGTTTACTCCTCGGGTGTTCCCGACTAATTCTTCTTTCAGGTTTGGAGGAGAATTTGAGGTACAGTGGGAGGTTTCCAGATTAGATAAATTGGTGACCATTCTGATCTAGGTTAGAGTGCAGGCCGAGTGTTTCTTTTCTCTCTCTCTTTGGCAGCGACCATTGACCCTACCCTAAGACTTTGACTCAGTGACCAAGTTGACCGAACCTTCTTAAACACTGGCTTTTGGATTGTCAGAGTTGCAAACCTCATTGCCACTCCTACTTTTACCCTTTTCTCCAGGACACCCCGTTTTACTACGAACGTCCACTTCCATTGGACAAAACCATCGTATGGTTAGATACGAACTCGAAAGAATTTATTCGAGGATGGTTTCCGGTTCTGGAGAAAACGGATAGGATTATTCAGTTGTCTTTTCCTTTTACCCTCTCTCAGGTTACGAGTACTCCTTGGGGTAGTACACCTATTACGCAAATTGGATTGTCTTCTTCCAAACCTTAGGCTGGTGCCGACCGGTAGGGAATGAAGAAAACCAATTAGCATAACGATGGTGTGCAGAAGGTATTAAGTTCAGACAAAGCAAGGGATTAGTAAGAGGGCAAAGTAAATTGCAACAGATATTCACGACCAAACCAAATACTTCGTTACCACTCCCACATCACCTTTGTATTTCTCCAGGACACTCCGTATCACTACGAAGATCCACAGTTTATTTGGATACTCCATCGTATGGTTATATACGAACTCGAATGGAACTTGTTCCAGTTCGGGGATGGATTCTGGTTCAGGAGAAATAGGAATAAGGTTTATTCGGTTGTCTTTTATCTTCACCCTCTCTCATTGCGAGTGTTCCTAGGATTGGGACAGTACACCCATTATGCTTGTTGGATAGTCTTCTTCCAAACCATAAGCTGGTGCCGAACGGTAGGGAAGGAAGAAAACCATTTGGCCTAAAAGGGTGTGCAGAAGGTAAAGACTAAAGACATATGAAGGGATTTGGAGAGGTGGCAAAGAACTATACGGTTACAGTCGTGAATCTGGAAGAGGCATTACTAGGAATACCAAAATACCCCATCGGAACATTTCAATGTTTCAGTTTCACTGTGTAATGTTAAAGGAAAACTGATTTCCCGATTAGATACTTACTCCAGGGTATGTATTTACCAGGTACGATTCTCACATCTGTATGGTTTTACAGATGATGAGTGGGAGTAAGTTATTGGGAATTGGGTGATTATCCTCATTATATCGGGATTCGTTGTAATCGGTGATATTTGAGGAAATCACCTAGGCTGTTTGCCGGTCGGCAAATATTTGGTTTTGAATATCCGCTGTTATGCACCAATTTCAAATTGATATATCTGTACGTCTATTTTCATAGAGTGAGATATACCTTTCTGAAATTATGTCTACGACATTTACCTATATCAGTGGATGGTTAGGTAAGGAGCATTAAACAGCGGTGTAATTCTTCTTAACCATAAGTACAGTTTTCAACCTACGACACACAATGAATGAGTTATCAGACTCAAGGGACTTATACAAAGGATTGTATGTTGTCCAGGGTCCATCAGGACAGAGGGGTTGGTCCTCGTACTATATTCGGTTTACTTATGACTTCTCTAGTTTTTAGACAAGCGTTTCGCGGAAACACAGGGTCCGAATTTGGAGAAGTTATATGTATTTGAATAGAGTAGAGAACCAGGTATAGCAAGTATCGGGATTCTTCAAAGAGATCGAAGATGTAGATACTTGTGTATGGTATTCAGTTGATAGTAATGATAAAGAGATCTTGCTTCTCTTTCAGGTTACTCATAATTGGACGCAATCCTAAGTTGAGTAACGCTGATCGGCCTCCTTCCATTTAGTTGACATGCACTGGAGACAGTTGCATGATTTGGATCTGGTTCAATTAAATCAGTGCCTCTGTTTCTATATTGGATATAGAACAGTTCATATCTTAACGATGTTAAGGTACGGGGAGTTGTCCGGTTTATGATTAAAACCAGACACTGGAAAACTCAAGGCACGTTTCTGTAATGGCTGTTTGTGGGTTGACCCAGGCTATGACGAGGGTTGACTTTCTACCATCTGGATGAACAATAGCGATATTGTTCTAGACTCGCCACAGTTTTATTAAAAATGGATTTTTTCAGAAAACAGTAGTGGGAATATGGTAGAACTGGAAGTGATTCCAGAACCACAAACGATTACTGAAGATTTGATAGGAACCTAAAGATTCAATCTGGATTGACATTCCACTGGCCACTCCGCAGATAAGGTGGGTAACTTCAGGCACCCGAGAGGTACTCCGGTAGCCTCAAGGACGGTGACAAGGAAGTTCTTGTTTACCCACAATTGCCATTGCTGTTGTTCCAGGTTACGAGACCCGGCAGGAGGATGAGTATAGCGTCGTTCTAAACTAGTTTTAGAAGTGTACGTCTATATGACTCTGCCAGAGGGTTGTCGTAGTCAGTGGGAGCAGCGGAAGCATTGGTGGACAGGTAGCTTATGTCTATTTGTAGACTAAAGCAGATATAGCGGAGATAGATCATCTATTTCTGACGTGACAGTCATGGGTTTGACTTCATCAGAATAGGGGATGGATCTGTTGAGAAGGTAGTAGGGTGTGATGTCATGGTATCTGGATGACATACACAGAATAGGAAAAGAAACTCCTATACTACGATCGGTTATACTTTGGTCGTCACACAGTGGTTTCTCCACAAAGGAAATGGATTTTATATCAGACATACTGGTTACTAGATCTATGGCTTTAGATCTAGATTTGGGTGGTTTCCCAATCAGGGTACTTAGTCAGCATTCTAAGAGTATTTAGAATGGACGACTCCATGCACGGTAGTGTACCTGCAGAAGATGGAGTCACCCTCTCCAAAGGTGTCTTACAGACTAAAGGGGAGAGGGACGGGCATGATTGGCAGATCACTTGCTTAGGCAATTGAGTCAATCGTGAGATGTCAAGTACCACACCAGATGTTGTTCTTGCACTAGATGCAATAAGTTGACATTAATCCAATCCTGGAGAAACAGTCGGAAGCAGTTTTAGAACATAAGTGGATGTTCTAGGGAGATGATAACGACAGCCTCATTCAGGAGACAGTTATCATTCCAGGCTTCCAAGATGACATGGACGACAAGGAGGTTGTCAGAGTTATAGTTTTCCTTCTGATGAGGGGCAGTATTTTGGACAGGTGGTCCAAGGCAATACTGAGGGTGGCATGGCGCAGGATACTGATTAAGTTCAGTTGACGATACAGTCTAAGAAGTTTGGATTTGGAGTTCATTTATGAGCTATGTCCCATCAGACATCCAGACACATTCTAAGACAGGTATTGCTCATTTCGGGAGATGGGTTTCTCCGCGAACATGAGATATAGAGAGACATGGAAAGAAACAACAAAGCGGATCCACTCACTGAGGCTATTCCTCGAACGCAATAGTTTCGCAAACGAGCTTTGTGAGACTGACTAGTAGAGGAGTTGGGTGTTCGGTATCACACGGGCTGTGAGTATGCGACATCGCAATAATTAGCCTTTAGTGCAAGTGGGAGATTGTTGGAGATAGTGCCCTCAGAGTCAATTATTAGGTCACAGGTACGTGATTGTAATGATTGAGGGAGGACCTATCCCGGTAGGACAGTCTTACTCGAGATGATAGTATGCTATCTGGTTTACCTTTATCATCGTGTACTGCTTTAGATGACCTGACATGTCGTTATTACACGTTGATAGAGCCCCTAGGATTCTTGCTTGACCACCAGCAGTATGAGGGCGATCATATAAGTGGGAGCTGGGGGTCTACAAGCATATCCTTAAAAGGTCCCTAGTCATGGGAGTTTCGAGACCGGGCATCGATACTCCATTAGTAGACTAGTGTATACAGTCGAGACCCCGACGAGGGGCGGTGGCCGGTCTCACAAGCCACTGGTGTCAGTTGGATCACCTAAGATGTATACAGGTGCTCATTGGGTTATGAGTACACCGGACAGGACTCGCCGGGAACATGCTAGTTGGTCATATACCAGACGTCAGATGGCAGTTCCCTGGTGACATGTGTGCAGGTTAGTTCATCGACCTGGGGATCGTCATTTGTCTCGTGTGAGTTCCCACTGTACTTTGATTACTACCCTACCACGGCTCAAAGGAGTCGTGCAAACAGGTTTTAGTTGGGTACAGTCCCGAGCCACATGGAGGCAGTGAGCGTATCTTCAGGGGTTCGTCTCTCCCGGTATTGGGGGTGAGGTCGTGCTGTGTCTAGGAGAGCCATTACACAAAGTCCTTGGCCAAGGCAAGGAGATTTACTGGTAGGTATTCCAGTAGTATCTCAGGGTGTTCTGGGCTACACTCCGACACGACTTGTACCGCTTTTGGGGGTCTGACTTTTACCAACCCCCTAGGCCCGCCATGCGATACTCATAGACGAACGGACCGGACTGCACGGATATTGTCACTGACAGGCTCAGTAGGGTTGTCAGGCTGAGCTCGCTCACAGACGTCCCTTTTAGTCAATACTTGGTAGCCCGTTACGTATTGGCTTATACCTCTGACGTGCTAGTGGTTAAATCCACAACCGAGGTGTTGACGAGTCTTTAGAGTCCCCCACATTCAGTTACTCAGCTTTCGGGCGAAAGGTTGTAGAGGCCGTATGGAGATATGGCAAGGTCCGATCACATACGTGCGGTATTGCACGGATCAGGATCGGACAGTTTGTACTATAGGCCGTATTGGTATATGGCAGGGTTCGATCAGATACGTGCGGTATTGCACGGATCAGGATCGAATAGATATTACTAGCCGGCTTTGGTTTAAGCCGGATCCTAGTATAGTACAGTGTAGACTTTGTCTCATTGCATTTGTATTTCGGTCGAAATACAAATGCGGGTGTGTATGCACAGTATCGGGGTTTTCCTGTAATTTATTACGGGACCAGTTTTCTGGAGTTGCCAGTTTGCTTTTCGTTTCGGCCAATTTCCATTGTTCCGTTCATTGGCCGAAGATTGGTGGAGGAGGGCTTATTTGCATTGTTGCAAATAGGCATTTGCGGAGGGGGTCTTTGCATTTTGTTGTATCATGATAGCACCATCCTTTGACTTGTTATCTTCATGATGGCTTGACTTTTAGTAACCATCATGGTTGTTGATTACTTGTTTTGGAGTGTGGGTTATGGTAGTGATCATTGGTGTTTGAGTGTTAGTTTTTCCTTGCTATCATTTCTTTTCACATGATAACCATTCCTCTCTCCTTTGTGGATATGGTTGACACTCTCTCCTTTTTTTGGAGAACTCACTCTCATTCTCCCCTCTCACCATGTCCATGGCCGGCCACTCCTTGTAGGGGCTGTCCAAATTTCCTATGTGGGGTTTTTGGTGTTTTTGCTTTGGTAAAAATCCCACAAGAACAACCTCCAAAAGCTTGTATCATCCCTCCACCAAAAAGGCAATTCCTACAACCCCAAAATGAGATCTTTACATTATATTCTACAGCAAATCTTGGGCACGTCGAGTAGCCGGCTTCGTGCCCGAGTTGCCTCGGCATTGAGGTGGGAGCCCGTAAACATAGTTGGCGATGTGGTGCACTTCCGGCGACGAGGAGGAGACGGGACTTTTCCGCAGGAGATCGGGACCATGACGAGAAGACCGGAGGACTTGGATCGTCGGTATATCTCTAACCCTTCTTATAGTTAGCTTAGACTAGTTAATGGTTACGATCCGGGTGTTTAGTGCGCGGTGGTGCCGGTTTGCTAAGTCCGCAAAATTTAAGTTTTTCACCGCTTCCGCATTCCGGCGTCGGATTGACGGCCGGGGCGCCGCCGTGCACTTACAGTTCCCCGTGCTTTCGCACGAACCTAATTAAAGTAAACCTCGTTTTCCCAGAGGCGTAACCCCGTTGACACCTTTCTAGACACCTACTTGATCGGCTAATTGTAATGTGTAAAACTCTTCCAGGAGTAACTCTTACTCGCAGCGGGTATCGGGATCCAACTATCTCAAAGAAGGTATGCAATCTCATTGCAAATTTCAACACTTGAAATTCTCAATAATATTTTGCCCCAAGCAATCTATGACCTTGATGTAAGTGCATGGCGGCGCCCCGGCCGTCAATCCGACGGCCAAATGTGGAAGCGGTGATAAACTTTAATTTTGCGAACTAAGCAAACCGGCACCACCGCGCACTAACCCCCCCGGATCGGGCCATTAAACTAGATCTAGCTAACAACAAGACGGGTTAGAGATATACCGAGTGATCCGAGTCCTCCGGTCTTCTCGTCGTCATCCCGATCTCTCGCGGAATGTCCGGTCTCCATCTCCTCGCCGGAAGGGCACCACGTCGCCTGCATCTTTTACGGGCTCCCACCTCAATACCGAGGCAACTCGGGCACGAAGCTGGCAAGTCGACGTGCCCAAGATTTGCTATAGAATGTGGTGTAGATCATGCTAGTTTCATTTGGGGTTTGTAGTTGCCTTGATGGAGGAATGGAATTTTCAAGTGGAGCTAGAATGTGTGTAGCAAGGAAAAATGAGATGAACCAAATTATCCTCATCAAAATGAAACCCTCTCATTTTTCTCCCCCCTCTCCAAAAAAGTGGCCGGCCTCTAATTTGTGAGAATGGTGGAGAGAATCAACTAAGGGAGGTGATGGTAGGAGAAGAGAAGAGGTGACCATATCCAAACATCATCATAACAAATTCACATCCCTCTCTTATCTCAATTAATGCAAGTGATGGTGCATCAAAAGAAAAGATGGAAAGGGAATCTAAAGATGCTATCATAATCTCTCATCTCACAAATAAACCCTCCATAAAATGTTATTTGCAAACTTGCAAATAACCCCCTCCATCGGAAAAGTCCGGCCGGGAAAGAACAAAGGAAAACCGGCTGGAACGGAATGCAAACTGGCAACTCCAGAAAATAGGTCCCGTAATAAATTACAGGAAAACCCCGATACTGTGCATACACACCCGCATCTATATTCCGACCGGATACAAATGTAATGAGACAAAACTACACTGTACTATACTAGGATCCGGCTTAAACCAAAACCGGCTAGTATTATCCGTTCGATCATGATCCGTGCAATACCGCACGTATCTGATCGAACCCAGCCATATAACCATACGGCCTCCAGTACAAACCATCCGATCCTGATCCGTGCAATACCGCACGTATCTGATCGGACCCTGCCATATCTCCATACGGCCTCTACAGCGTTTCGCCCGAAAGCTCGAGTAACTGTAAGTGTGGTGGACTCTAAAGACTCGTCAATACTATGGCTATGGATTTAACCACTAGCACGTCAGAGGTATAAGCCAATACGTGACGGGCCACCAGCTATTGACCAAAAGGGACGTCGATGAGCGAAGTCATCCTGACACCCTACTGAGCCTGTCAGTGACAATATCCGTACAGTCCGGTCCGTTCGTCTATGAGTATCGCATGGCGGGCCTAGGGGGTTGGTAAAAGTCAGACCCCCAAAAGCGGTACAAGTCGTGTCGGAGTGTAGCCCAGAATACCCTGAGATACTACTGAAATACCTACCAGTAAATCTCCTGCCTTGGCCAAGGACTTCGTGTAATGGCTCTCCTAGACACAGCGCGAACTCACCCCCAATACCGGGAGAGACAAACCCCTGAAGATCCGCTCACTGCCTCCATATGGCTCGGGACTGTACCCAACTAAAACCTGTTTGCACGTCTCCTTTGAGCGTGGTAGGGTAGTAATCAAAGTACAATGGGAACTTGATCGCACGCTTTTGGCGTGTCGGATGTTCAAAGAATTAAAGTATAACCGTGATCAGGACGGTGTCGCTATGCAGCTAGCCGGTTGAGCACGGGTCGGTCCACAGGGAGATGGTGGTATCTTACCTTCTTGTCTTAGACGAGTCAATAAAGAATCTGTATGTTTGTTCAGTCTAACCTAAGTGTTTATCTGCAAGTATAAGGTTGTTAAGAAAAGATACGAAATTGTAAGCTAAGAAATCCGTACTCAAAACCTTTGAGCCGAGTCCTGACCAATTGAAGCTAAGCAATCGGCAACAACGTGGATTAGCGGATTTAAGCGCGGTATTCGTGGAATCCGGCTTATTTACCCTTGTCCTTCCGTTCTTGTCTCTTGCTTTCGCCTCCGGCCGAACCGAACGCAACCGGTCGCGGTTAGGAATCACCGTTACCTTGTCAGGGTACGGTGCCTAACGGAGCGCTTGCGTATGGTTTGGGCGAAGTTCAAATGGAAAATAACGGGAAAAGGAATTGGCAAAGAAACGTTAACTTACAATACCGTATTAATTCTTAACAACAACAATAATTACAACATTCACAAAATAAACAAAAGAGAACAAAAAGAAAAGAACAAAGAAAAGAAAAGATACAAGTATTAAAGTGCATGAAAGTAAATTGCAAGTAATTAAAGAGCATGGAAATAAATTGCAAGTAATTAAAGACAAGAATGAAAAATGCAAGAAAGTAATTACAAGAACCATAGAACTCAAAACAAGCATGGGATCAATAGCCAACCCTTAAACTTGCAATCTCAATGAAGAGGTTGCAAGATCAAGGGAAGGGTAGAGAACGCATGTGAATTGAAGCGCTAAGGCGAGAACGAAATGATACAACCCCTTGAGACCAATGACCAAAACTTAAACTTGCAAGCTCACTTAAGAGGTTGCAAGATCAAGTTAAGGTAGAGAGCTCAAGGGGGAAGCTTAAACAAAAAGAATAATACAAAAAACCTTCATCTTTATTCACATCCACAAAAAAGCTTCTCACTTACAATTTCATGGAAGAGGAATGAAGAAGAAGAAGAAAAAGAACTAAATCCTACAAAAGAATGGAGAACAAAGAATGACCCTTGGTTGAGCTCAGTTCTGCTGTATTTATAGGCAGGGAGTTGAAGATCTAGGGCAACAAACTGGACCCATGTGAAAATACCAAAATACCCACAAAAGTTGACAAGCTGCGGCGCCAGTACGGCCGTGGATCCGCCGCCAATACCCCCTATTGGCCGCGGATCCGCGGCCCTATGATGGAGTTAGGGCATGGCTTTTCTTGTACTTCCCTGGTTCTGTTTTTCCTTGTGTCTGAAAACATCATACTGCATAAAAGTCTTCCAGAATATCAGCAGAATTCTTAGTCCAAGATTGCTATCTTTTCTTCACTTTTGACTTTATCTCTCTTGAGCTCCGCGCACCCATTGATTCTTGTGCTGCCCTCCTCGTGCTCTGTGCTTGTCCGAGACACGAATGACCACTGTCATATGTCTTGTCTTTGGAACAGGTACTCGGCACTGGACGGATATGGATGACCGGAACCCGGCTTTTATCTGCTGTGACAGATGTTCTGTATTTGGTGTAACTGTGGAGATTTTGTCTTGATTTGCAATATTTGGACTGAAAACCTATACTCTGTAAATATGTAACAAACACAGATTAAAAGTACCTACCTATAAACACACGAGCGTAAGAATGGGCGGTATAAAATGCAATATTCTGGTATGAACAAATACCCCCAAACTTAACTTTTGCTCGTCCCGAGCAAAACCAATTATTCATAAAAATAAAATCCTAACCGCACTTTCGCGGGGAACGCGATTGCACTGAGCATGTGCAACAAGCCGTTAAACCTCTAGGTGTCCCTAGTAGGAGGAGTGTTGTCTCCTGAGGGTTTTCAGCGGATACTACCCACAAAATCCGGTCAAGTTGGTTTTGTACAATAACTAAGATTCAAACCCTAAAGTTTTTGTTTCAGAAAATAACAATTCTATAATCCTAAGTCTAGACTATCGAACCTTTATTTTTCACACCTCGCTTCTTATTTAACTACAGATTTTATATGTCTTTACGTGCAGTGCAATTAGTGTCGTTAAGTTCCAAAAGGATCGATTAAAGTCATCATGTCGCACAATAAAGCCCAGATAACAATTTTAAAAGGATCACATAAGTTTTATAAAGAGTTAAGCATTTTTCAAGTTTCGTTTTCCAGTAAGGTTTCAAATTCAGAATTTCTATCTTCCTTAACAGGAAACTAAGTCGTATTTTTCACTCCACCTTTTTCTTGTTTTCATTTCATACACACCTCTGTGAACGTGCAATAGTCTTTATCATAGAATAAAACCTTCATATCTCCGTTAAAAATTTTTTTTTTTAAAAGCCTGTCTTTTATTAAGATTATTCTCACACAAAGAACCGTTAGGAATTTTAACTCGGAGAGAACACTTGCTTGACTTTGTTTTAAACTGGACTTTCTAGGTTTCTTAGCGAGCTTTGGGCCAATGCACCCAAACCAGTTGGTTTTAGGGCATTAGGTGTAGAAACACCCCAGCGGACTTAATTACTCAAGTTACCTAGGTCCAAAAACAAAAAAACAGTTTATCGTGAAAATCAGATGATTTAATACGAACGGAGATATAACCGGCAGTTCAAATATTTTTTTGGTTAAAAGACGTGTTTAGTGGGTTTGGTGTGTAATCATTCCAATCAAGTTTTAGATGGGTTATTTTTCAGACTTAGCTCCAATTACGGCATCAATAACATTCCTTCATATTCGCTTTACTTCATAAACTATTCTTGACATTACTTATTTCAGAACAAACCTATTTGATCCTCAGAAAATCATTTATCTGTTTAAAAGTTTAAACATGAAAGACTTGTCATCTAATTCCCAAAATTCACGACACGTGTAGTGTGATGTAAAGACGTATATCAGCTATAGTTAACTTCAAAGGAGAGTTATCTTTCAGGTTTTCAAAATCTAAACATAAGATTTAGTTATTCCTATTTTTTCAAACAAAAACCGTCGAATGTTGAATCAGAGTTCTTCCACAATCTAACTTGACAAAAAAAGTTTTTATATTTTTAGAAAATTTTCAGATTTTTATGGATTTTATGGATTTAATATGCAGATGCAAAATATACATATGAATGCGAAGGAAGAAAGATTACCGAGCACACCCCCAAACTTAAACTTGACAGTGCCCTCACTGTCAGGCTATACCAAGAGGGTTAAAATTGCCGGCGCTTCCTAGAAACAAATTATATACAAAACAAAAAGGAAAACAAAAATATATACAAAAAAAGTGTCCCCCCCAAACTTAAGTAAAACAGTGTTTCCACTGTTAAGCGTTGAAATTCAGGATTTAGGGGGGAAAGAACAGTACAAGCTATACAAGGCCTTACACAGGCCAAAAGTGAGCACCAACCATTCAAAGATTTTATCGCTATAATGTACAGGTTGGTGGAAGAAGGCGTAGAGAAAAGAGAAGGACAATACGCGAGACCGTATGCGAAGAGAAGCGGGATACGGTCTCGGTATATGAGAGGAAGAAGAATGGCGGAAGGGAAAAAGAAGTGGAATACGAACTTGAGGGTGCAAATGGAGTAAATAGATTAGCACAATTTGTGATGACCGATGTGTGAAAAGCGATTGTGCTAATATATTTACCCGTCGAGAAATGGGGTCAAATCCCTCAAGGTTCGTGAGAAACCATGGGTACGCCGAACTTGGTAAACCAGACATACGAAATGAAAGTGAGACGGGTTCTTGCAAGGTCGGAACGATGGAAAGAATGGAGGGAAGTGATCGAGGAAGGGTATCGGTTAAAGGTTCAGGAGGGTGTACACAGTCAATGACAGGGACAGGATGAATGGGAAAATCCGACTCATCAATTAAAACTGTTTCATCCTCAAAAATATCCTCAAAATTTTCCTCAAAGTTAAGCTCATCCATGCATATTTCATCATAGTCCAGACGCATATGGGGTTCGGGAAAAACATTTAATGACTCGGGATGATGAATTGGAGAGAGAAACTCAGTCAAATCTACAGGTTCATCATCCAAAATATTCCCAGCGTCAATATCCTCAATTAAGTGAAAATCAAAATTCTCTGACACCTCATCAAAAGCATGGATTTTAATCAATTCAGGTTCTAGAGTGGAGGTGTAGAGGTCAAAAGGATTGGGTATGGTTTCACTCAAAGGGGACCCTTCACAATTGGGTAAATCAAACACTACAAAGTCGCACAACTCATTAAACATTCTATCTTCAACTGATAATTCATTTGGGACACTTGATAGACTTTCAACACAGGAGTTGTGGGATTCAATTTGAGACGGGTAGGTTTGATTTGGAAGGGTATACAACTCACTTTCTCCACTTAAATTCTTCGCCTGTCCTACCGCCTCATCATACATTGGAAAATTTGGAGCTAGCTGGAAACTAGCTACCGGGTCAGTAGGTTGTATGAGAGCGGCCATGAACGCATTCAAATCCATCATCTGTTGGCTTGACGCTACCCTAAAGTCTTCCAATGACTGTTCTAGACTAGACATTGGTTGTGAAGGGGTTTCAGTAAAAGATTCAAAGTTGTTTGGATACTGAAAATTCCCAAAAGGCTGTGTAGAAGCAATGTCTAGGGAAGGTGCAAAAGTTGGGTAGGACTGGTAGGAATTGAATGGTTGGACAGGGGTAGGATCAACAGTTGGATAAGAAGGTGAATGAGATTATTGATCCTAAGAATTTGAAGTGGTGAAAGGAGTGAAAGATTGGCTACGAGATTGTTCAATACGTTCTGCAATAGACATAGGTCTTGGAGTTGCAACATGACTCGAAGAAGGGGTATCAACGTAAGAAGGGGTGAATGTATGAAATGGTTGATACGAAGTGGATTGCGGAGTCAAATTGTTCGTCCTAGACGCGTCTATCCGATCTTTCAAAGAAATTTTGGGCATGGAGGGGTCGTTCGAAGTTCGGCCAAAGCAAGAACCGTAAGAAGTAATTTCTGGTTGTGGGTACCAAAGTTCGGCAAGAGTTTTTCGAGGTGGGGTACCCATGATATGAAGAGAGAGAATGAAAGGTAGAGAAAAGGAGGGGAAAAAGAATGTGATTTTTTTTTTTTGAATATTAACAAAAGAATGAAATATACACAAAAAAGAATATTGACAAAAACAATCACGACACAAAAATACCACACACCTAATCGTTCTAGGGTTCACCTAGGTCAACTATACCTGCTCCAGAACTTGATTGTCGAAGTAAAACTGTGTCGAGAAACAGGCTCAAGATACACTGATCACGAGGCCAGGTAAGTGCAGAGATAAGGGGAGGTTTTCCAACGCTTTCGCGAAGTTCCTTAATTAAATA
The DNA here is from genome assembly GCA_030015575.1 of Agapanthus africanus. Taxonomy (NCBI): domain Eukaryota; kingdom Viridiplantae; phylum Streptophyta; class Magnoliopsida; order Asparagales; family Amaryllidaceae; genus Agapanthus; species Agapanthus africanus. Next base: position 369,319,049 of record CM057346.1, read on the forward strand.
ACCCTTTCTCTTTTGGCGGTTTCGCCGTTAACACTTTCCTAGACACCCCGTAAACAATATACCGTTAAGCAAGGTTCTAAATACAGTTAACTTCTCCTAGTGAGCGCGAAGTCCTTAAGGCTTAAAGTCTAGTTTCTTTTAAATTTTGTGCGGGTAAACGTTATGCTCAAGTTCGTGATTTGTGGGCCACGGAAAAGGTGATGAAATCCTTTACCGTATGTTGTGGGGTTCGCTTGCCTTTAAGTCCGTATTAATGTATGCAATGCGCAATTCAAAAAATTCTATAAAGAATCAAACAATCGTTTTTTAGTTTAAGCGCGGCGCTGCAACAAATACGGGTTAGTCAATTTTTAGCGTTTGCTAGCGAACTTGCAAAGAATCCTGCAAAGAATAGTATATTGGATGCGTCGGATTTGAGAAGAAGGTGTTAGTAAAGTACGTACCGTTAAGTTTTGGGTTAGGAAACCCCCGTTGAATCAAATCCGGTAAGCTTGAAAGGTTCGCTTGCGCGGGTCAAACTACCCGGATCTTTGGCACTGTACTTCGTAATCACCTTTGCCTTGAATGCACACTTTGCTCCCCACAATCGCAGTTTGCAAATACGCAAAAATCTGCACACTTGCCCACAAAAATGATCAAAAAAAACAAAAAGATTTTTTTTTTTTATATTTTTTTTTATTATAAATATATACAAAAAGAATATTAACCCGAATAACGAGAAAGAAAATACGCTACCGTCTCCCCGGCAACGGCGCCATTTGATCGCACGCTTTTGGCATGTCGGATGTTCAAAGAATTAAAGTATAACTGCGATCAGGACGGTGTCGCTATGCAGCTAGCCGGTTGAGCACGGGTCGGTCCACGGGGAGATGGTGGTATCTTACCTTCTTGTCTTAGACGAGTCAATAAAGAATCTGTATGTTTGTTCAGTCTAACCTAAGTGTTTATCTGCAAGTATAAGGTTGTTAAGAAAAGATACGAAATTGTAAGCTAAGAAATCCGTACTCAAAACCTTTGAGCCGAGTCTTGACCAATTGAAGCTAAGCAATCGGCAACAACGTGGATTAGGGGATTTAAGCGCGGTATTCGTGGAATCCGGCTTATTTACCCTTGTCCTTCCGTTCTTGTCTCTTGCTTTCGCCTCCGGCCGAACCGAACGCAACCGGTCGCGGTTAGGAATCACCGTTACCTTGTCAAGGTACGGTGCCTAACGGAGCGCTTGCGTATGGTTTGGGCGAAGTTCAAATGGAAAATAACGGGAAAAGGAATTGGCAAAGAAACGTTAACTTACAATACCGTATTAATTCTTAACAACAACAATAATTACAACATTCACAAAATAAACAAAAGAGAACAAAAAGAAAAGAACAAAGAAAAGAAAATATACAAGTATTAAAGTGCATGAAAGTAAATTGCAAGTAATTAAAGAGCATGGAAATAAATTGCAAGTAATTAAAGACAAGAATGAAAAATGCAAGAAAGTAATTACAATAACCATAGAACTCAAAACAAGCATGGGATCAATAGCCAACCCTTAAACTTGCAATCTCAATGAAGAGGTTGCAAGATCAAGGGAAGGGTAGAGAACGCATGTGAATTGAAGCGCTAAGGCGAGAACGAAATGATACAACCCCTTGAGACCAATGACCAAAACTTAAACTTCCAAGCTCACTTAAGAGGTTGCAAGATCAAGTTAAGGTAGAGAGCTCAAGGGGGAAGCTTAAACAAAAAGAATAATACAAAAAACCTTCATCTTTATTCACATCCACAAAAAAGCTTCTCACTTACAATTTCATGGAAGAGGAATGAAGAAGAAGAAGAAAAAGAACTAAATCCTACAAAAGAATGGAGAACAAAGAATGACCCTTGGTTGAGCTCAGTTCTGCTGTATTTATAGGCAGGGAGTTGAAGATCTAGGGCAACAAACTGGACCCATGTGAAAATACCAAAATACCCACAAAAGTTGACAAGCTGCGGCGCCAGTACGGCCGTGGATCCACCGCCAATACCCCCTATTGGCCGCGGATCCGCGGCCCTATGATGGAGTTAGGGCATGGCTTTTCTTGTACTTCCCTGGTTCTGTTTTTCCTTGTGTCTGAAAACTTCATACTGCACAAAAGTCTTCCAGAATATCAGCAGAATTCTTAGTCCAAGATTGCTATCTTTTCTTCACTTTTGACTTTATCTCTCTTGAGCTCCGCGCACCCATTGATTCTTGTGCTGCCCCCCTCGTGCTCTGTGCTTGTCCGAGACACGAATGACCACTGTCATATGTCTTGTCTCTGGAACAGGTACTCGGCACTGGACGGATATGGATGACCGGAACCCGGCTTTTATCTGCTGTGACAGATGTTCTGTATTTGGTGTAACTGTGGAGATTTTGTCTTGATTTGCAATATTTGGACTGAAAACCTATACTCTGTAAATATGTAACAAACACGGATTAAAAGTACCTACCTATAAACACACGAGCATAAGAATGGGCGGTATAAAATGCAATATTCTGGTATGAACAGAACTCACACGAGACAAATGACGATCCCCAGGTCGATGAACTAACCTGTACACATGTCACCAGGGAACTGCTATCTGACGTCAGGTATAAGACCAACTAGCATGTTCCCGGCGAGTCCTGTCCGGTGTACTCATAACCCAATGAGCACCTGTATACATCTTAGGTGAACCAACTGACACCAGTGGCTTGTGAGACCGGCCACCGCCCCTCGTCGGGGTCTCGACTGTATACACTAGTCTACTCTGGAGAATCGATGCCCGGTCTCGAAACTCCCACGACTAGGGACCTTTTAAGGATGTGCTTATAGACTACCAGCTCCCACGTATATGATCGCCCTCATACTGCTGGCAGTCAAGCAAGAATCCTATGGGCTCTATCAACGTGTAATAGAAACCTGTAAGTTCACCTGAAGCAGTACACGATGATAAAGGTAAACCAGATAGCATACTATCATCTCGAGTAAGACTGTCGTACCAGGATAGGTCCTCCCTCAATCATTGCAATCACGTGCCTGTGATCCAATAATTGACTCTGAGGGCACTATCTCCAAAAATCTCCCACTTGCACTCAAGGCTAATTATTGCGATGTCGCATACTCACAGCCCGTGTGATACTGAACACCCAACTCCTCTACTAGTCAGTCTCACAAAGCCTGTTTGCGAAACTCTTGCGTTCGAGGAATAGCCTCAGTAAGTGGATCCGCCTTGATGTTTCTTTCTATGTCTCTCTAAATCTCAAGTTCGCGGAGAATGCCATCTCCCGAAATGAGCAATACCTGTCTTAGAATGTCTGGATGTCTGATGGGACCTAGCTCATAAATGAACTCCAAATCCAAACTTCTTAGACTGTATCGTCAACTGAACTTAATCAGTATCCTGCGCCATGCCTCCCTCAGTATCTACCTGGATCACCTGTCCAGAATACTGCCCCTCGTCAGAAGGAAAACTATAACTCTGACAACCTCCTTGTCGTCCAGGTCACCTTGGAAGCCTGGAATGATAACTGTCTCCTGCATGAGGCTGTCGTTATCATATCCCTAGAACATTCACTTATGTTCTAAAACTGCTTCCGACTGTTTCTCCAGGATTGGATTAATGTCAACTTATTGCATCTAGTGCAAGAACAACATCTGGTGTGGTACTTGACACCTCATGATTGACTCAATTGCCTAAGCAAGTGATCTGGCAATCATGCACATCCCTCTCCCCTTTAGTCTGTAAGACACCTTTAGAGAGGGTGACTCCATCACCTGCAGGTATACTACCGTGCCAGGAGTCAACCGTTCTAAATACTCATAGAATGCTGTCAAAGTACCCTGATTGGGAAACCACCCAAATCTAGATCTAAAACCATAGATCTAGTAACCAGTATGTCTGATACAAAATCCATTTCCTTTGTGGAGAAACCACTGTGTGACGACCAAAGTATAACCGATCGTAGTATAGGAATATCACTTCCTACTTTGTGTATGTCATCCAAAACCCGGATATCATACCCTACTACCTTTTCAACAGATCCATCCCCTATTCTGATGAAGTCAAACCTATGACTGTCACGTCAGAAATAGATGATCTATCTCCGCTACATCTGCTTTAGTCTATAAGTAGACATAAGCTACCTGTCCACCAATGCTTCCGCTGCTCCCACTGACTACGACAACCCTCTGGCAGAGTCATATACACGTACACTTCTGAAGCTAGTTCAGAACGACGCTATACTCATCCTCCTACCGGGTCTCGCAGCCTGGAACAACAGCAATGGCAAGTGTGGGTAAACAAGAACTTCCCTGTCACCGTCCTTGAGGCTACCGGAGTACCTTTCGGGTGCCTGAAGTTACCCACCGTATCTGCGGAGTGGCCAATGGAATGTCAAACCAGATTGAATCTTTAGGTTCCTTATCAAATCTTCAGTAATCGTTTGCAGTTCTGGAATCACTTCCAGTTCTACCATACTCCCACTACTGTTTTCTGAAAAATCCATTTTTATTAAAACTGTGGCGAGTCTAGAACAATATTACTATTGATCTCCCATATGGTAGAAAGTCAACCCTCGTCATAGCCTGGGTCAACCCACAAACAGCCATTACAGAAACGTGCCTTGAGTTCTCCAGTGTCGGGTTTTAATCATAAGCCGGACAACTCCCCGTACCTTAACATCGTTAAGATATGAACTGTTCTATATCCAATATAGAAACAGAGGCACTGATTTAATTGAACCAGATTCAAATCATGCAGCTGTCTCCAGTGCATGTCAACTAAATGGAGAGAGGCCGATCAGCGTTACTCAACTTAGGAATGCTTCCAATTATGAGTAACCTGAAAGAGAAGCAATTTCTCTTTATCATTACTATCAACTGAATACCATACACAAGTATCTACATCTTCGATCACTTTGAAGAATCCCGATACTTGCTACACCTGGTTCTCTACTCTATTCAAATACCTATAACTCCTCAAAACTTAGACCCTGTGTTTCTACGAAACACATGTCTAAGAACTAGAGAAGTTAAAGGTAAACAGAATATAGTATGAGGACCAACCCCTCTGTCCTAATGGACACTGGACAACATACAATACTCTGTATAAGTCCGCTGAGTCTAACAACTCTTTCACTGTGTGTCGTAGGTTGAAAACTGTACTTATGGTTAAGAAGAATTACACCGCTGTTTAATGCTCCTTACCTAACCATCCACTGATATAGGTAAATGTCATCAACATAATATCAAAAGGTATATCTCACTCTATGAAAATAGACGTACAGATATATCAATTTGAAATTGGTGCACAACAGTGGATATTCAAAACCAAATATTTGCCGACCGGCAAACAGCCCAGATGATCTCCTCAAATATCACCGATTACAACGAATCCCGATATAATAAGGATGATCACCCTATTCCCAATAACTTACTCCCACTCATCATCTGTAAAACCATACAGATGTGAGAATCAAAACTTGGTAAATACATACCCTGGAGCAAGTGTCCAATCGGGAAATCAGTTTTCTTTTAACAGTACACTGTTGAACTGAAACATTGAAATGTTTCGATGGGGTATCCTGGTATTCCTAGTAATGCCTCTACCATTATCCAGATTCACAACTATAACCGTATAATTCTTTGCCACCTCTCCAAATCCCTTTATATGTCTTTAGTCATTACCTTCTGCACACCCCTTTAGGCCAAATGGTTTTCTTCCTTCCCTACCGTTCGGCACCAGCCTATGGTTTGGAAGAAGACTATCCAATAAGCATAATGGGTGTACTGTCCTAATCCTAGGAGCACTCGCAATGCGAGAGAAGGTGAAGATAAAAGACAACTGAATAAATCTTATTCCTATTTCTCCTGAATCAGAATCCATCCCCGAACTGGAACAAGTTCCTTTCGAGTTCGTATATAACCATACGATGGAATATCCAAATAACTGTGGATCTTCGTAGTGATACGGAGTGTCCTGGAGAAATACAAAGGTGATGTGGGAGTGGTAATGAAATACTTGGTTTGGTCGTGAATATCAGTCGCAATTTACTTTGCCCTCCTTCTAATCCCTTTCTTTATCTTAATCTTAATACCTTCTGCACACCGTTTAGGCTAATTGGTTTTCTTCATTCCCTACCGGTCGACACCAGCCTAAGGTTTGGAAGAAGACTATCCAATTTGCATAATAGGTGTACTATCTCCTAAACCAAGGAGTACTCACAACTTGAGAGAAGGTAAAAGGGAAAAGACAACTGAATAGTCCTATTCATTTTCTCCAGAACCTGAAACCATCCTCGAATTCCTTCAAGTTCGTATCTAACCATACGATGGTTTTGTCCAATGGAAGTGGACGTTCGTAGTAATACGGGGTGTCCTGGAGAAAAGGGTAAAAGTAGGAGTGGCAATGAGGTCTGCAACTCTGACAATTCAAAAGCCAGTGTAAAGAAGGTTCGGTTAACTTGGTCTCTGAGTCATAGTCTTAGGGTCGGGTCAATGGTCGCTGCCAGAGAGAGAGAGAAAAGAAACACTCAGTGTGCACTCTAACCTAGATCAGAATGGTTACCAATTTATCTAATCAGGAAACCTCCCACTGTACCTCAAATTCTCCTCCAAACCTAAAAGAAGAATTAATCGGGGATACCCGAGGAGTAAACTAACTCATCAGTGGGAATCGGGATCCAACTATCATCGCACGACAACGTGACGGAATCCGCTCACGGTATCACACTCCAGAAGGTATGCGCATATCTGGCAAGTTTCAGTTCTTTTGAAACTCCCGATGTGGATTTTTACCACATGCTCTTATGACCTTGGCGTGAGGTCAAAATATCATAAGTCACATGTCAAGTTCTACCCATCATTGTCCAGGTTAATTTGGACCCACCCGTACATACCCTTGACGTAGGCCAAAATTGTAGTACGACTGTCCCAAACCAACGCATCTATCTATGCAACAGATAAATACCCGGCAGCTACCAAACACTATGCCTTGGCGTGAGGTCAAAATACATAGTTTGAATACTACCGAATATTTAACTGAAATGATGGAGGGCTACGAATGGTTTCTGGCGAAAACCTTTAACGTAATGAACTTGATATCGTTGAAGGAACGGATAGTTTTATAAAAATATAGTGACGAAAACCATTGCTAAAGAGGTCACTCCCGGTGAAGGGATCTCGGCTCTTTCCCCGTAGAATGAGGTGCAGGATATTCCAACTGAATACCACGGTGCAAAGCAAAAGTAATCGGCTATAGTGAAGTTAATGCCCTGACGCAAACTTTTGTCCAAGGGGTCACTCCTGGTGAAGGGATCTCGGCCCTTGCCTCGTCGACTGAGGAGCAGGATATTCCAACTGAATACCACGATGCAAAACAAAAGTGAACGTCCTTGCAATAACAGCTTTTTGAAAAGTGTTCCAACAACATCAGATTAGGTTTGTTTTAACTTGCATTGATCCGAATCAATGCAGTCCCATCAATTGATCACACCACAAAGAACGAAAATATACTGATGTACGTATATGCCATCCGCATTCGCCACTGGGTCCCGTCATTACCCGTTAGGTTAGCTAACTAACGACAGAGCGGGGACTGGACTAGCGCGGATGAAAAACATATACAACATCTACTAATATATATACCAATATATTATATTTCGCTCAAGGCGTGATAAAATGCAACATCACAGAAATGTACAGCATCACAGAACAATACAGATATCTGGGATCCCCGGGTTTCACAGAGCCACTACTGAAACCCGACGTTCCCCTGGTCGTGTGGATAGCCTGTGCAATGAAATCCTAGACCCCTACGGGCGCGGCAAATTACCCGCCAAAACCTGAAGCGAGGCAGCCCCCTTCAGCGCCGTGAATGGACCACCCAGCACTTCACGGAATCCGGTAACTTGGGCACCCCTCCTGGGTCAACCTGTACCCCCTACGAGTGCGGCGAATAGCCTGCCAATCCTAGAGTGAAGCCCCCTCCGTCTCAATGCCATGAGATGCGGGCTTGTTGCCCTCTAGAACCCGGCTATCCGTGCACCCCTCCGCGGGGCAATCCTAGTACAGAAAGTAAAATATACATGCAACGGGTACATCGACCGCAACCTGGTCGTGCCCCAAAAGAATAATACAAACAGGCAGTGACGGCAGTCCACATGTCGGACGCTCGCCCCGCAACATCAAAAGTACATAATACAACAGAAACTGTACTAGCATTGCATCCAGGCTATCCCCCACGACCGATCCGCAACAACACAGCAAAATCACAGAACATCAATATGAAAGTCACGTTCGCAAATCCGTCTAACCGGGCTATAGCAGTTAGACCGGATTTACCGATCGAGTGACATTCACGGTCGCAGATATAATGTAGATACTGTGAAATAATGTGTTTAAAATATCCGATCGATCAAAAATTAACAAGTGGGCCCCCAAGCAATACTGTAGCACTCACAGAAATTCTGGGCCCAATTTTAATATTCCAAAACCCCTATTTTCATCCCATCAGCCCATGGGAAAATTTTGACGCATTGATCCCTCAACACGGCGGCGGAACCGCGGCAACAAGGGGGGTTTTGCCGCGGTTCCGCGCTCTACCTGAGAGATCAATGTCTCGAATTTTCCCAGAACTCTTAGAACTTCTTGTACATCAGTTTTCTACAACCTGAAAAAATTTTAGAGCCAGAAAAAATTCGACAGAAAACTGATGTGAGGAAAATGTGGTTTTTTTTGGAATTTTGGTCGATCGGAAGTGCAAACACATCAAACAAAGCTAGACGAAGTTAATGGCGAGGCTCTGATACCACTGTAAGTGCACGGCGGCGCCCCGGCCGTCAATCCGACGGCCAAATGCGGAAGCGGTGATAAACTTTAATTTTGCGAACTAAGCAAACCAGCACCACCGCGCACTAACCCCCCCGGATCGGGCCATTAAACTAGATCTAGCTAACAACAAGACGGGTTAGAGATATACCGAGTGATCCGAGTCCTCCGGTCTTCTCGTCGTCGTCCCGATCTCTCGCGGAATGTTCGGTCTCCATCTCCTCGCCGGAAGGGCACCACGTCGCCTGCATCTTTTACGGGCTCCCACCTCAATACCGAGGTAACTCGGGCACGAAGCTGGCAAGTCGACGTGCCCCAGATTTGCTATAGAATGTGGTGTAGATCATGCAAGTCTCATTTGGGGTTTGTAGTTGCCTTGATGGAGGAATGGAATTTTCAAGTGGAGCTAGAATGTGTGTAGCAAGGAAAAATGAGATGAACCAAATTATCCTCATCAAAATGAAACCCTCTCATTTTTCTCCCCCCTCTCCAAAAAAGTGGCCGGCCTCTAATTTGTGAGAATGGTGGAGAGAATCAACTAAGGGAGGTGATGGTAGGAGAAGAGAAGAGGTGACCATATCCAAACATCATCATAACAAATTCACATCCCTCTCTTATCTCAATTAATGCAAGTGATGGTGCATCAAAAGAAAAGATGGAAAGGGAATCTAAAGATGCTATCATAATCTCTCATCTCACAAATAAACCCTCCACAAAATGTTATTTGCAAACTTGCAAATAATCCCCTCCATCGGAAAAGTCCGGCCGGGAAAGAACAAAGGAAAACCGGCTGGAACGGAATGCAAACTGGCAACTCCAGAAAATAGGTCCCGTAATAAATTACAGGAAAACCCCGATACTGTGCATACACACCCGCATCTATATTCCGACCGGATACAAATGCAATGAGACAAAACTACACTGTACTATACTAGGATCCGGCTTAAACCAAAAGCGGCTAGTATTATCCGTTCGATCATGATCCGTGCAATACCGCACGTATCTGATCGAACCCAGCCATATAACCATACGGACTCCAGTACAAACCGTCCGATCCTGATCCGTGCAATACCGCACGTATCTGATCGGACCCTGCCATATCTCCATACGGCCTCTACAGCGTTTTGCCCGAAAGCTTGAGTAACTGTAAGTGTGGTGGACTCTAAAGACTCGTCAATACTATGGCTGTGGATTTAACCACTAGCACGTCAGAGGTATAAGCCAATACGTGACGGGCCACCAGCTATTGACCAAAAGGGACGTCGATGAGCGAAGTCATCCTGACACCCTACTGAGCCTGTCAGTGACAATATCCGTACAGTCCGGTCCGTTCGTCTATGAGCATCGCATGGCGGGCCTAGGGGGTTGGTAAAAGTCAGACCCCCAAAAGCGGTACAAGTCGTGTCGGAGTGTAGCCCAGAACACCCTGAGATACTACTGAAATACCTACCAGTAAATCTCCTGCCTTGGCCAAGGACTTCGTATAATGGCTCTCCTAGACACAGCGCGAACTCACCCCCAATACCGGAAGAGACGAACCCCTGAAGATCCGCTCACTGCCTCCATATGGCTCGGGACTGTACCCAACTAAAACCTGTTTGCACGTCTCCTTTGAGCGTGGTAGGGTAGTAATCAAAGTACAGTGGGAACTCACACGAGACAAATGACGATCCCCAGGTCGATGAACTAACCTGTACACATGTCACCAGGGAACTGCTATCTGACGTCAGGTATAAGACCAACTAGCATGTTCCCGGCGAGTCCTGTCCGATGTACTCATAACCCAATGAGCACATGTATACATCTTAGGTGAACCAACTGACACCAGTGGCTTGTGAGACCGGCCACCGCCCCTCGTCGGGGTCTCGACTGTATACACTAGTCTACTCTGGAGAATCGATGCCCGGTCTCAAAACTCCCACGACTAGGGACCTTTTAAGGATGTGCTTATAGACTACCAGCTCCCACGTATATGATCGCCCTCATACTGCTGGCAGTCAAGCAAGAATCCTATGGGCTCTATCAACGTGTAATAGCGACCTGTAAGGTCACCTGAAGCAGTACACGATGATAAAGGTAAACCAGATAGCATACTATCATCTCGAGTAAGACTGTCGTACCGGGATAGGTCCTCCCTCAATCATTGCAATCACGTGCCTGTGATCCAATAATTGACTCTGAGGGCACTATCTCCAACACTTGACAAGGTCAACAAACCATAGACCGCAAGTCAAGTTCAACCCGTCATTTCCTGATCTGAATTAAACCCACCCGCACGACCCTTGACAAGGTCAACAAAGTCGCACGACTACCCTAATCCAATCGCATCATATGCTTATGCAGATAAGCATAAATAGCTACTGCACACTACGCCTTGACAAGGTCAACAAACGCAGCACGAATACTATGAAGTACTTATCTGAAATGACGGAGGGCTACGACGGGTTTTTAAGAAAACCCTTTGCGTAATGAACTTGATATCGTTGTAGAATCGAGTGATTTTAAATGGAGTGTTTTTTAGGCTTTTCTAGTTTTGCTAAAGGGGTCACTCCCGGTGAAGGGATCGTCGGCCCTTTCCTCATCGAATAAGGTGCAGGATATATCATATATACCACTATGCAAAGAAAGAACTATAGAAGCAATCAAAAGACAAACCGAGTTTGTAGCATCTGCTAGTTTCACTAAAGAGGTCACTCCCGGTGAAGGGATCTCGGCTCTTTCCTTATCGAATAAGGTGATGGATGTTCTACAAGGAACACCGCTATGCAAAGCAAGAACTAGAGCTACCAGTTTTTAAGACAAGTTTCTACAACATCTTAGGTTTCTTTTATTTCATTAATCTCATTAATGAAGTCCCATTTTATTATGCGTCATAAGCATCACATTTGAAACGAAATCTGCAATATAACATATATCTCATATATATAATATAAACATTCATCTCAGGCAGTAATATTATCTCATCACAGAACATTGCAGCAGAAGAACATATATGAAATATTGGATATACTAGGACGTCCGTGTTTTCAATACGAGCCTGTATAAAACACGGATTCCACGGTCGCGATGAATAGCCAAACCCACAACCCTAGACCCCTACGAGAGCGGCAAGCAACACTGCCAATTCTAGGGTTAGGAGACCCGGTCTCGACTCCTCGAGATGGTCTCCCACTGGACCCCAGAACCCGGTTACTTGTGCTCCCCGCCTTGGGTCTACCTAATGCGGAAAAGTAAATAATACACAACGGTGACATCATCCGCAACCTGGAAGTGCCCCAAATAGAAGAATATTACATACAAGTTTTTACATGAATGAAAAAGAAAAAACTCTCATCTCACATAAAACCCCAGGCTATTCAAACGCGACGATCCAATACAACATATCACAGCAACACATAATATCTCATATCATCAACGTAAGTAAATATGCGTATCCCAATTGTCGTTGATGTATAGCAACGAAACCGGCGATACACCACATATTACACTTACGGTCATAGAAAAGAAAGTGTAAAACTACAACAATTGGAATCCGCAACCTCCTTAGACATCGCATGCCTAACCAAATGAATTCCTTAGACATCGGATGCCTAACAATTATAAACCCCGCATTTTAGTCTCATTATCGAAAACTCTTTTCAATATCAAGCCGGGAATTCAACAAGATTCCCGACATCCTGATCGAATGCTCGTCGCAAACTTTAGTAGACGGCCGCACCCCCGATGCCGTCGACGAAGTGCACTAAGGCGGAACACCGCTGCCGCGAGCACCCGAACGGATGCTTTTGGCGACGGGGTTCTCCTATAGTCACTTGTTCGGGGCTATGGGGCGTGGCTGTCTATTAAGTTTACCGGCGAGTATCCACGTACGCTACGTGATTGCGACGGACTTTTGATCACATCAAAATTCCGAGGCAACCGATCAATTGAGACTGAACTGCTAGATTTATAACATTCAAATTAGTTATCTCATAACTACATGTGGATTCCAAATACTGAATCACAATCCAGATAAATAGACAATGTTAAACTTTCCGATCGAATAATAAAACACCCAAGATTTCCCCAATATATCTCAACACTTGAAATCAGTTTAAAAACATCTATCACATGCCACAGTACCAATGGTCCAGCCGTAGAAGGGTCAAGCCAACGCCTCACATGTGGCACGCCGTACTGTCCCAAACCCTAAGGTTCAAAAGGCAGTTCAAGACGGTCACATAATCGAGTTAAGGTTTGTTTTCTTCTAGAGGGTCCACCGCATTACTTGCATGACTTAGAACGTTCTTAAACTCAAGAAAAAATCCAACATTTGAAAAAATTTCCGACCGGGAAAAAAGTGAGTTATTGATATCTGTTCGAACTTTTTAACAGTTTCTAAAATTATCCGGAAAAACTAAACAAAGTTAAAATATCCGATCGAAACAACGAGTCCCCAATACAACCCAGAAAACTCAACACTTGAGGAAAAATAAAAATTCCCAGAAGAATCAGCAATCACATACGGAGGTTATTGTGCAAATTTCAAAACATAAGGCAACCTTTTGGCCGCGGAACCGCCGCTAATACCATGGTACGGCCGCGGTTCCGCGGCACTTTAGAGGATTTAGAAGCACGTGCTTCACAGTAACTCTTATATTTTCCTGCTGATAATTTTGAGCATTTTTAATTGGGAAAAAAATACATTTTCAGAAAATGTACAGAGAAGGGTTCGTGTCGGGGTTTTCGGGTTCGATCGGACTTTAAACTTCGTCTAGACTTCGCCTAAAGCTCTAACTTGGCTCTGATACCACTGTAGGATTGCTAGGCACGCGCACAAGGTTCTACGAGGCATCGACCATGCCCGATTTAAAAATTAGCCGTGCCGAACAATCCGAAGCCGGATCTTTAAACTAGAGATTAGGAGAAAACTAACATGCTAAACACTTTAACACTAAGTGAGAGGGATTACAACCTTTGTAGATCCGGTCCTTCACTTCATAAGCTCCGTGTTGTGGTCCCTTCGCTGCGATCATCGGGTTCCGGACTCTCGAGAGGTTCCACGAAGGGAAAGATGCAGTCTTGCTTCCGATCTTCGATACAAAGATGATCTACCTTGAAGTTTCATTGACACAAGCTAACACTCACTAAAATTGAGTGAACACTCTCATCTAAAGGGCAAGGGAAGATGAGGATGATGAAGTAGGATTTTTTCTCTCTTTATTTATCTTTTTCTCACATTTATTCATCACTTGGAAAAAAGCTAGTAAGCTTTTTCCATGAAGAAAGAAGAAGGAAGAAGATGAAGAATGATGATTGAATTCCTTTTGTGATGAATAATGCAAAGAAGATAATGATCAATAATGCAACCATGGTTGTCTAAACCATTGTAGATAATTAACCAAGGCTAGGGTTTGGGTTAGGTTAAGAATGAGTCACTTGAAAATATCTTTTCCAAACCAAAAAAAGAATACCTTCTAGAATCTACTAGAAGTCATTAACCCAAATCAAATCCTAATCTTGATTAATCTTTACTAAACATGTTGCATTAGTTATCATATCATGTTACAATATTATATATCACATATAATATTTATTGTAACCAAATAAAATAATACAATTAACATATATCGCATATATATCAATGTATTACCCGAGTGAGAAAAAGAATCTTTTAGTGAGCTAATATTAGTTAATGCAATTTAATATATCATATATATTATTATACATTAAATTATCGAATCAACACTTGATCCGAAAATCCGGCTATATCGCATATAACCGACTAATATTTATCCGTACTGATTCATCGAATCAACACTTGATCCGATGATCCGGCTGATATCAAATATCGCGAGAATACAATACGGTATCTTATATCGTAATATCCTCGGTCCCGCACATATCACATATGTGCTCCTACTCCGTTTTGCCTGAGTCAAGAAACCTCTGAGTAGGCTCTAAAGAATCGTCAATACGCCGGCAGTAGGTGATGATCATATCAAACACCCACAAGCTGCAAGCGGTCAGCTAAACGTAACAGCCACCCAGGTATTGAGCACTCAAAAGATCAACAAGCAAGCCTGTACATTCTCCTATGAATCCAAACAGTAACACTCCCGTACAGTCTGGTCTTGTCGTCTGATATGTTGCATATCTCGCCTAGGGGTGGTAAACGTGAGACCCGAGTAGCTCGATAAGTCGTGTCGATATGAGGTCTATAACAGTTCGAGAAACTACTGATAACACTTACCAGTAAATCTCAGCAACCCTAGCCAGGGATTTCCGGTTATAGCCAATCGAACACAGCACAACATCAACTCCCAATACTGGGAGAAACGAATCCCCTCCTATCGCTCATTGCCTCCATGTGATTCGGGACTGTACCCAAAATCCACCTTTTTGCACGCCCTCTTGGACGTGGTATGATGGAAATCAAAGCACAGTGGGAATCACACAAGACTCTATGACGATCTCGGGTCAACAGACTGTAAGTCCACGTTGCGACCCCCGGTTCTTACGGGGAGGCGGAAACGGTATAAAATCAAAATTTTAACGCAAGAGGCAACATGGACTAAGCTAGGTCGGGATCTTTACCTAAACTAAAACTAGCATACTAAGCTAAAGATATTTAGCTACTCGGATAGAGATGGTTATACCTAGCTTGTCTTGAACTCCTTCGTCTTCAAGCTCCGGTGGTGGTCCGATGGCTCCTTCTCGTCGTCTCCGTACGCCGAAGATAGATCCACTTGAAAACTCCAACCTTTAGCTCCTTCTTCGGTCTTTGAAGAAACTAGTTCACTTGGTTTGCCAAACCTAGTGAACTAGAATGAGTAGAGAGGAAATAGAATGGGATTTTATCTATGGTTCTTGATTCTCAACTCATGAGACAAGAGAACCATAGATCAAGAGAGGGAGCAAGAGGTTGAGGGTGAGAGCAAGAGGAGAGCTCAAGAACAAGAGAGAGAATGAGCAAGAAAGAATAATGAGCAACTCTTTTGGCTTTCACCCTCTCATAATCCAAAGCAATGATAACTCATCATATCAACAAAAGTCTTATGTGATGGTTGAAGTAACCATAACCTTATCATGTCATGCACTCATTTTACTCAAATGAACAAGCAAGAAAAAGTCTTTGGCATGAAATGATAACCATGGTTATCATGATGGTCAACTAGTCAAGCCTAGTCAACCGGTCAACAAAGTCAACAAGTCAACAAGGTCAACAAAAGTCAACAACCAAGTCACCATAATACTTAATTAATATAATAGTTAATCGCATATCATATTCTCATTAGGGTTGAGCAAAAAGTCAAAAAGTCAACGGTCAACTGTCAACAACCCTAATGAGAATCCGCTGCCTCTGCCTCCCTGTCAACTGTGCATACACACCCGCATCCGCGTTCCGAGGAACACGAATGCAAACTGGATAAATCCAATCCCATAAGGTACACTAGGATCTGGCTTAAACCAAAGCCCGCTAGTGTAAACTGTCCGGACACTGTACGTGCACAAGTGCACGGATGTGACCGAACCCTGTCGCAAAACCATGCGACCTGTCGCAATACCATGCGACCTCTACTCTTTTGCCTAAAGGCGAAAAGCTTTCTGTGTGGGACTCTAAAGACTCGACACTACGCTGGCAGTGGGTTTAACCACAGACCGCAAGCGGCACTAGCTGTGCGTAACGGTCCCCAGGTAGTGCCGACAAGAAGACCGACGAGGCGAAACCCATCTGAACTCCTACTGAGCCTGAGTGTGACATTCTCCGTACAGTCCGGTCTGTTCGTCTGATACATCGCATGGCGGGCCTAGGGGGCGGTAAACGTCAGTCCCCCAATAGCGGTACAAGTCGTGCCGGAGCGAAGCCCAAAACACCCTGAGACAACACTGGAAACCTACCAGTATATCTCGTTTGCCCTGGCCAGGGACTACTCGTGTAATGGCTCTCCTAGACACAGCGCGATGTCAACCCCCAATACCGGGAGAGACGAATCCTGTCTAACCGTCACTGCCTCCAAGTGCTTCGGGACTGCACCCAACCACTACCTGTTTGCACGACTCCTTTGAGCCGTGGTAGGGTAGTGATCAAAGTACAGTGGGAACACACTCGAGGCGGAGCGACAGTGTCAAGTCAGCGGACTAAGCTGTACTCATGTCACCTGGGAACTGATAACTGACGATAGGTATAATACCAACTAGTCAGTTCCCGACGAGTCCTGTCCAGTGTACCCGTAACCTAACGAGCACCCGCATACTATCTCAAGTACGACGTACTGACGGCTGTGGGACAGACCGTCTCCCACACTGGGATGAGAAGCGCATGCGCTGGTCTACTCCGGAGTATCGATGCCCTGTCTCGATAGTCCTGCGACCAGGGACCTGCATAAGGATGTGCTTATAGATTACCCAGCCCCACTAGTGTGACGGCCATCACATCGCTGGTAATCAAGCAAAGATCCTAAGGGCTCTACTAATGTGTATAGGCGATATACAAAATAAACACATGTACACATTGAAGTAGAAACAAACCAAGTAGCATACTACTATTTTGAGCAAGATTGTATATACAAGGTGAATATCCCAAGCATCCATTAAGTAATATACAAACTAGTATGATACAGTAATGGCCTCTAGGGCATATACACTAACAATCTCCCACTTGCACTAAGGCCATGTACTGGCGTATCGAAGACCTATCATCTCGATCAGCCGCTCGAACTGAGTCTGGGGCAAGGCCTTGGTGAATGGATCTGCAGTGTTGTCTTCTGAAGCGACTCTCCGAACCTCGATCTCCTGGCGATCTACGATCTCCCTGATCAGGTGATACCGCCTTAAGATGTGCCTGGATTTCTGATGGGACCTGGGTTCCTTCGCTAAAGCTATAGCCCCGTTGTTGTCGCAATACAGAGGTATTGGATCAACAATGGACGGAACCACCTGAAGTTCTTTCAAGAACTTCCTCATCCAGACAGCTTCTTTTGCGGCATCAGATGCAGCGATGTATTCCGCTTCCATCGTCGAGTCTGCAACGGTTTCCTGTTTGGAACTCTTCCAACACACCGCCCCTCCATTGAGGGTAAAGACAAAACCCGACATGGACTTGGAATCATCCTTGTCACTCTGGAAGCTGGAGTCAGCAAAGGCCTCGATCTGGAGGTCTTTTCCGCCATACACCAAGAACATCTCCTTAGTCCTTCTCAGGTACTTAAGAATGTTCTTTACCGCTATCCAGTGTTTCTCCCCAGGGTTTGACTGATACCGGCTTACCACACTCAGTGCATAAGCTACATCCGGTCTGGTACACAACATCGCATACATTATAGAGCCTACCGCAGAAGCGTAGGGTATAATAGACATGCGATCCCTCTCCAAATCAGTCTTGGGAGACATCTCTTTAGAGAGGGTGATCCCGTGACAAGCCGGTAGGTTACCGCGCTTAGAATCTTCCATACTGAATCTCTTCAGTATGGTGTCGATGTACCTGGACTGAGAAAGTCCTAATATCCTCTTGGATCTGTCACGGTAGATCCGGATACCCAGAATGTATGAGGCATCACCCAGGTCTTTCATGGAGAACCTGTGTGACAAGAACCCCTTGACAGATTGTAGCATAGGAATGTCATTTCCTATTAAGAGAATGTCATCCACGTATAAAACGAGGAATACTACAGTTCTCGCTACAAATCTACTATATATGCATGGTTCATCTGGATTTTTGATAAAGCCAAATTCCTTGACCGTCTCATCAAAGCAGATGTTCCAACTCCGCGATGCCTGCTTTAGTCCATAGATGGACTTAAGCAACTTGCATACCTTTCCGCTGCTCCCACTCTGAATGAAACCCTCTGGCTGGTCCATATAGACACACTCCTCTAAATTTCCATTTAGAAAAGCTGTCTTTACGTCCATTTGCCAGATCTCATAATCGTGGAAGGCAGCAATGGCAAGAAGGATCCGAATGGATTTCAGCATGGCTACTGGAGAAAAGGTTTCGTCGTAGTCCAAGCCAGGTCTTTGACGAAAACCCTTTGCTACCAGCCTAGCTTTATAGGTCTCAACCTGTCCATCTACACCAATCTTCCTTTTGAAGATCCACTTGCATCCTACGGGTTTTACCCCGTCTGGAGCAATGTCCAACGTCCATACCTTGTTGATGTACATGGACTCCATTTCGGTCCGCATTGCATCCAGCCATTTCACTGAGTCAACGCTCTGAACGGCCTGCTGGAAGCTAGTAGGCTCATCATAATCTATGATGCAATCCTCTCTATCCCCGTCTATGAGAAAACCGCAGTATCTCTCGGGCGGATGAGACTGCCTACTACTCCTGCGGAGCGGCGTAGGAATGTCCTGTTCTGTTGAACCCTCTGGTTCCACTAACCTTTCAGTAATAGTCTGTGGTTCTGGAATTTCTTCCAGTTCTACTGCGCTCCCACTAATTTCCTTTTCCAAGAACTGGTGTTCTAGAAAGTGGGCATTACGAGAAACAAGGACTTTTTGTTCCTCTGCGTAGTAGAAAAGATACCCCCTGGTGTTCTTTGGGTATCCCACAAATTTGCACAGTACTGAGCGTGCCTCAAGTTTGTCCGCATGCTGCTTTTTGACAAAAGCTGGACATCCCCAGATCTTCAGATATTGAAGATAGGGTTTCTTCCCACTCCACATTTCATATGGGGTGGTAGGCACAGTCTTAGTCGGAACTCGGTTCAAAAGGTATGCAGCTGATTCTAGCGCATACCCCCAGAACGATCGCGGTAACTTAGCGTTACTCATCATGGACCGCACCATATCCAATAGGGTGCGGTTCCGTCTCTCCGATACACCATTATGTTGCGGGGTGTATGGAGGAGTAAGCTGAGAGAGAATTCCGTTCTCTTTTAAATAGTCCAGGAACTCGGCACTTAAGTATTCTCCACCTCGATCCGATCTTAGAATCTTAATACTTTTGCCGGTCTGTTTCTCTACTTCATTCTTATACTCCTGGAATTTTCCAAAGGCCTAGGACTTATGTTTCATTAAGAAGACATAACCGTACCTTGAGAAGTCATCCGTAAAAGTAATGAAGTAAGAATGTCCGCTTCGGGCATGTGTAGACATTGGACCGCACACGTCACTGTGTACGAGTCCCAAGAGCTCGCTCGCTCTTACTCCATGTCCAGTAAACGGAGTCTTTGTCATCTTTCCCTTGAGACAGGATTGACAAGTGGCATACGACTGATATTCGAACGCATTCAAATACCCTTCTGTATGTAACTTCGTCAACCTTCTCTCATTGATGTGACCCAATCTACAATGCCATAAGAAAGTCTGATTTATTTCTGGAGACTTTCTTTTGTGTGTATTCTGGACATTAAAAATCTGTGGTTGGTTTAACACGTATATACCATTACTCAGAGTACCTGACCCAATCAATACTTGATTAAGGTGAATGTTTATAACATTACTTACAAACGCAAATTCATAACCTTCTTTAGAAACTAAAGATACAGAAATGATATTACAAGTTGCGTTGGGTACAAAAAAGCAATTACGCAAAACCAAAACATGTCCATCTGACATTCCCAGGTGATAGTCCCCCACGGCTTTAGCATCCATGCTAGCTCCGTTTGCAACTCTGAGGGTCATGTCACCTGCTTTCAAAACACTACGGTTTCTCAACGCCTGCAAAGAATTACAGATATGAGATCCTGATCCGGTATCCAATACCCAGGAAGTAGAGTTTATTGAAAGACAGTTTTCAATAACATACACACCTGAAGCTGAAGATGCAACCTGCTTCAATTCCTGTGTTCTGGCCTTCCAGGCCCTGCAATCATTCTTCCAGTGTCCTTTCTTATGACAATAGAAGCATTCTTCCTTATCCACAAGCTTCCCCGCTATCTTTGTTGCTTTACCTTTTCCCTTCGTATCCACTTTACTAACACCGCCCCTTGGTTTGGCGGGGGCCTTCTTCTTCTTTCCCTTGGCTTTCGCCTTGGACCTAGAAGAAGATGATCCTCCTACAAACAAAGTGGATGTTTCCCTACCTTTCTGTAGGGTGCCCTCTGCGCTCCTCAGCATGTTGAGGAGCTCTGATAGTTCAACCTCTTTTTCTTGTAGGTTGAAGTTCAGTATAAACTGGGCGTAAGTGGAAGGAAGGGACTGGAGAACTATATCCGTATATAGCTCACTCTCCAATGTGATCCCTAGGTCAGCGAGCTCCTCAATGAAGCCGATCATCTTTAGCACGTGCTCGGCTACTGATGATCCGACGGCCATTCTTGTCGAAAACAACTTTTTCGACGCTTCGTATCTTGCGATACGTGATTGCTCTCCATACAGTTCTTTTGTATGGAGCAATATGGACTCCATGTCCATATTCTCATGCCTCCTCTGATGTTCGTTGTCCATCGAGGCAAGCAGGAGGCACTTGGCCTTCGCGCTATCAATCTCCCAAGTCTTGCGGATTTCCTTATCCGCGACGCTGGAAGTTGGACCAGGGACAGGGGGAGCTTTGGTGGTAAGAAGATACCCCAGCTTGTCATAAGTGATTGCGATCTTGACATTCCTGAGCCAATCTTTGTAGTTTGGCCCTGTCAGTTTGTTTTTATCTAGGAGTAACTTAAGTCCAGTCATGTTGATTGGTCGCTGCAATTAGGAGAGAGAAGAAGAAACACTCAGCATGATGCTCTTGCAAGTTTAGAGTGGTTTTTAGTTTGTCTAAACAGGATGGCTCCCACTGTTTCTCGAATCCCTCCTCAAACCATAAAGGAAGAATTAGCCGGGATCAATCCCACCGCACAATACTTGCTTAACCGTTCAGCCAGGCCGGTGTCGGTACTTCGAGGGAGGTTTTCCAACGCTTTCGCGAAGTTCCTTAATTAGAGAACCTCTTTTCCCTGGGGGCGTAGCCCCGCTAACACCTTTCTAGGCACCTACTAGGTTTATAGCATTGATCGTTAAGTGAGAAATTTCCCGAGGAGTAGCATATACTCACAGTAGGATCGGGATCCAAATATCATCGCGTGACGAAACTGAAGGAATCCTACCAGAATCATCACACTCCAAATGGTATGCAAATCTAGCAAGTTTCAGTACTTATGAAACTCCCGATGTGGATTTTTGCCCCATGCTCTTATGACCTTGGCGTGAGGTCAAAATGTCATAAGTCACATGTCAAGTTCGTCCCATCATTATCCAGGTTAATTTGAATCCACCCGTACATACCCTTGACGTAGGCCAAAATGGCAGTACGACTGTCTCAAACCAACGCATTCTATCTATGCAACAGATAAATATCCGGCAGCTACCAATCACTATGCCTTGGCGTGAGGTCAAAATACATAGCTTGAATACTACCGAATATTTAACTGAAATGATGGAGGGCTACGGATGGTTTTGGCAAAACCGTGAACGTAGTGAACTTGATTTGGTCGATGGAACGAGATAGCTTTTAAATGGAGTGGCTCAAACTCCGTATTTTAAAAGTTTGTTTTGAAAAGAACCGAGTGGTTTTTCGAAAGTGTTCCAACGACTTTAACTTGGTTTATTATCTTGCATTAGTTCTTTTAATGCGTGATATTCTTGCATTAGTTCTTTTAATGCGTCCCATCATTTAATCCTACCATTGCAGAAAACAACCAAAATATGACGTACGCTTATGCCATTCGCATTCGCCACGGGGCCCCGTCATTACCCGTTAGGTTACTTAACTAACGACAGAGCGGGGGCTGGGCTAGCGCGTCTGTAAAACATAAGCAACGCCTAAATAATATCATATATAGATATACTGCAATGATAAACATTTCAGATCACAGATAAATACATTGGATATACTAGGAATCTGTAATTTGTACGAGCCTGTAACAAAAACAGATTACACGGTCGCGGTGAATAGCCAAAACCCCACCCAAGACCCCTACGGGTGCGGCAAACTACCCGCCAAGTACCCGAAGCGTAGCAACCTCCCTCATCTCCATGAGTAGGCCACTCGACACTTCGGCATACCCGGTAGTTTGTGCACCCCTCCATGGGTCTATCCTAGGAGCAAAAACAGTAAAAAGAAATTATACAATGACGGCTACAACCCCTTCCCGGTTGTGCGGCCATACAAATAATTATTACATCAATTTACAAATTTACATGAATTGCAAGAAAAGAAAACTCTCGTCTCACAACCCCCGGCTATTCACCCGCGACAATCCAACATATTTATATACACATTCCAGCACATTACAGATCATGTATAACCCCGACCAATCGACTTATAGCGATTGGCCGACGTTCAATACATGCAAACATCACAGATATAACCATCATAGTCAAAGTGCAGTGAAGTTCGGAAAAATACGGAATTATAGGACCCCAAAAGGAAATTTCTTTTCTGGAAAATCTGGGCACATATAATATATATCAAAAATCCCAAAACCAACACAGACACACACTGCACGAAAAAAGATGCACAGAGGACTACAACGCGCGGCGCTTCCGCGGCGGATACCGGGCTCACGCGGCGGATGGGCGGCGGATTTGAGGAATCACTGCATCGTTTTTCTTGGGTGTTCTCACAAAACCCTGAGCCGAATTTACAAGTGTAAAGTTTTTCATTTTGACCAGAAAAAATTTCAACAGAAACTCAGATTTTGTAAAAGTTTGGTTTTTGGATTTTTCCGGTTCCGAACTTCGTTACACTTCACTATCAAGCTAGTTTAAGTTTAGTTAGGCTCTGATACCACTGTAAGTCCACGTTGCGACCCCCGGTTCTTACGGGGAGGCGGAAACGGTATAAAATCAAAATTTTAACGCAAGAGGCAACATGGACTAAGCTAGGTCGGGATCTTTACCTAAACTAAAACTAGCATACTAAGCTAAAGATATTTAGCTACTCGGATAGAGATGGTTATACCTAGCTTGTCTTGAACTCCTTCGTCTTCAAGCTCCGGTGGTGGTCCGATGGCTCCTTCTCGTCGTCTCCGTACGCCGAAGATAGATCCACTTGAAAACTCCAACCTTTAGCTCCTTCTTCGGTCTTTGAAGAAACTAGTTCACTTGGTTTGCCAAACCTAGTGAACTAGAATGAGTAGAGAGGAAATAGAATGGGATTTTATCTATGGTTCTTGATTCTCAACTCATGAGACAAGAGAACCATAGATCAAGAGAGGGAGCAAGAGGTTGAGGGTGAGAGCAAGAGGAGAGCTCAAGAACAAGAGAGAGAATGAGCAAGAAAGAATAATGAGCAACTCTTTTGGCTTTCACCCTCTCATAATCCAAAGCAATGATAACTCATCATATCAACAAAAGTCTTATGTGATGGTTGAAGTAACCATAACCTTATCATGTCATGCACTCATTTTACTCAAATGAACAAGCAAGAAAAAGTCTTTGGCATGAAATGATAACCATGGTTATCATGATGGTCAACTAGTCAAGCCTAGTCAACCGGTCAACAAAGTCAACAAGTCAACAAAAGTCAACAAGTCAACAAGGTCAACAAAAGTCAACAACCAAGTCACCATAATACTTAATTAATATAATAGTTAATCGCATATCATATTCTCATTAGGGTTGAGCAAAAAGTCAAAAAGTCAACGGTCAACTGTCAACAACCCTAATGAGAATCCGCTGCCTCTGCCTCCCTGTCAACTGTGCATACACACCCGCATCCGCGTTCCGAGGAACACGAATGCAAACTGGATAAATCCAATCCCATAAGGTACACTAGGATCTGGCTTAAACCAAAGCCCGCTAGTGTAAACTGTCCGGACACTGTACGTGCACAAGTGCACGGATGTGACCGAACCCTGTCGCAAAACCATGCGACCTGTCGCAATACCATGCGACCTCTACTCTTTTGCCTAAAGGCGAAAAGCTTTCTGTGTGGGACTCTAAAGACTCGACACTACGCTGGCAGTGGGTTTAACCACAGACCGCAAGCGGCACTAGCTGTGCGTAACGGTCCCCAGGTAGTGCCGACAAGAAGACCGACGAGGCGAAACCAATCTGAACTCCTACTGAGCCTGAGTGTGACATTCTCCGTACAGTCCGGTCTGTTCGTCTGATACATCGCATGGCGGGCCTAGGGGGCGGTAAACGTCAGTCCCCCAATAGCGGTACAAGTCGTGCCGGAGCGAAGCCCAAAACACCCTGAGACAACACTGGAAACCTACCAGTATATCTCGTTTGCCCTGGCCAGGGACTACTCGTGTAATGGCTCTCCTAGACACAGCGCGATGTCAACCCCCAATACCGGGAGAGACGAATCCTGTCTAACCGTCACTGCCTCCAAGTGCTTCGGGACTGCACCCAACCACTACCTGTTTGCACGACTCCTTTGAGCCGTGGTAGGGTAGTGATCAAAGTACAGTGGGAACACACTCGAGGCGGAGCGACAGTGTCAAGTCAGCGGACTAAGCTGTACTCATGTCACCTGGGAACTGATAACTGACGATAGGTATAATACCAACTAGTCAGTTCCCGACGAGTCCTGTCCAGTGTACCCGTAACCTAACGAGCACCCGCATACTATCTCAAGTACGACGTACTGACGGCTGTGGGACAGACCGTCTCCCACACTGGGATGAGAAGCGCATGCGCTGGTCTACTCCGGAGTATCGATGCCCTGTCTCGATAGTCCTGCGACCAGGGACCTGCATAAGGATGTGCTTATAGATTACCCAGCCCCACTAGTGTGACGGCCATCACATCGCTGGTAATCAAGCAAAGATCCTAAGGGCTCTACTAATGTGTATAGGCGATATACAAAATAAACACATGTACACATTGAAGTAGAAACAAACAAAGTAGCATACTACTATTTTGAGCAAGATTGTATATACAAGGTGAATATCCCAAGCATCCATTAAGTAATATACAAACTAGTATGATACAGTAATGGCCTCTAGGGCATATACACTAACACAGACTACTCTGTACCAGTGTCACTGGAGAACTGCCATCTGACGTGAGGTATAATACCATCTGGGAGTTCTTGACGAGTCCGTCCAGTGTACCCAGTCTCCACTGAGCACCCGTACACCATCCTTGATGTCAAACACCGATGGATATGGGATGATCCATCACCCATCATATGGGTCAAGATGCGTATACGCTAGTCTACTCTGGTGTATCGATGCCCTGTCTCGATACACCCTCGACTAGGAACAGTTATAGGATGTACTCATCGACTACCATGGCCCCAGTAGTATGATCTCATCATAGTCGCAGTAGTCGAGTACATATCCTAAGGGCTTTATCAACATGTAACATAGAGACAATCTGAGTACATGTTAAGATAAAGTACAACCAGATAGCATATTATCATGTCGAGCAAGAAAGTCCTCCCTATATATGTCCTAGCATCCACTACAATATACATCGTATGTACAGTAATGGCCTCTAGGGCATACATATAACTAACACCATGGCCCTACTAGTATGATCTCATCATAGTCCCAGTAGTCGAGTACATATCCTAAGGGCTTTATCAACATGTGAGAGCAAGACAGTAAACCAATACAAGTCAACATGTTAAGATAAAGTGAAACCAAATAGCATACTATCATGTAGAGCAAGAAAGTCCTCTCTATATATATCCAATCATCCACTATAATATATATCATATGTACAACAATGGCCTCTGGGGCATATATACAACTAACAATCTTCCACTTGCACTAAGGCCAGCTGTTGTAGTATCTCATACCCAACATCCCGAAGAGTCTATCAAACTGTATCTGGGGAATGGCCTTCATGAGTGGATCCGCGGTGTTGTCCTTCATGTCAACTCTCCTGACCTCGATCTCGCGGCGATCAACTATCTCCCGGATCAGGTGATACCGCCTCAGAATATGTCTGGACTTCTGATGGGACCTGGGTTCCTTGGCCAAAGCCACAGCTCCATTGTTATCACAATACAAAGGTATTGGATGCTCAATGGACGGAACTACACCAAGTTCAGTGATGAACTTCTGCATCCAGACAGCCTCTTTGGCAGCGTCGTTGGCAGCGATGTATTCAGCCACCATCGTCGATTCTGCAATGGTTTCCTGTTTGGAACTCTTCCAACATACCGCCCATACATTCAGGGTAAAGAAAAATCCCGAGTGCGACTTAGAGTCGTCCTTATCACTTTGGAAGCTTGAATCGGTAAAGGACTCCACTTGGAGTTCACCATTACCATACACCAAGAACATCTCCTTTGTCCTTCGTAAGTACTTGAGAATGTTCTTCACAGCTGTCCAGTGACTCTTTCCAGGATCTGCTTGATAGCTACTCACTACACTTAGTGAGTATGCTACATCGGGTCTGGTATATAGTATCGCGTACATGATAGAGCCTACTGCCGAAGCATAGGGTATCCCTTGCATGCGACCTCTCTCCAAATCAGTCTTGGGAGACATCTCTTTGGAGAGAGTGAGTCCAGAGATCGTGGGTTGGTTCCCATGCTTGGATTCTTCCATACTAAACCTCTTTAGTATGGTATCAATGTACCTGGATTGGGACAATCCCAGTATCCGTTTAGATCTATCTCTATAGATCTTGATTCCCAGTATGCATGAGGCATCACCTAGATCTTTCATTGAGAATCTTTGTGATAAGAAGAGCTTGACCGAGTGCAGCATAGGAACATCATTTCCTATCAAGAGTATGTCATCCACGTACAATACGAAGAAGACAACCTTACTCTCTGCAACCTTTTTGTAAATACAAGGTTCATCTACGTTTTTGATGAAGTCAAACTCTTTGACTACAACATCAAAGCAGATGTTCCAACTCCGCGATGCTTGCTTTAACCCGTAAATGGATTTAAGCAGCTTGCACACCTTTCCGCTGCTCCCACTATCTACGAAGCCCTCTGGCTGAGTCATGTACACGCACTCCTCTAAATCACCATTTAGAAAGGCGGTCTTAACATCCATTTGCCAGATTTCGTAGTCATGGTATGCAGCAATGGCAAGTAAGATCCGGATGGACTTAAGCATAGCCACAAAAGGTTTCGTCATAATCCACACCTGGTCGTTGAAGAAAACTCTTTGCAATAAGTCTAGCTTTGTAAGTCTCAACTTTTCCATCTACACCAAGTTTCTTCTTAAAGATCCACTTGCTCCCAATGGGTTTTACCCCTTCAGGAGCAACTTCCAAAGTCCATACTTTGTTAGTGTACATGGATTCCATCTCAGATCGCATTGCATCCAGCCATTTCACAGAGTCACCACTCATGATGGCCTGCTCCAAACTAGTCGGGTCATCATCTTCCATGATGCAATCCTCGCTTCCACTGTCAATGAGAAAACCGTAGATGAGGTTCGTTGGGAACTACTGAATCATCTGGTTCCACTAAATCTTCAATTGTAGTTTGTAGTGCTGGAACTTCTTCCAGCTCTACCGCTTTGCCACTAATTTCTTTTACAAGAAATTCCTTTTCTAAAAAGGTGGCGTATTGAGAAACAAACATTTTTTATTCCTCAGCGTGTTAGAAAATATACCCTTGGGAATTCTTAGGATATCCTACAAACTTGCAAAGAACTGATCGTGCCTCGAGTTTGTCCGGATTTTTCCTTTTGACATTGGCCGGACAACCCCATATCTTAACTCGTTTGAGATATGGTTTCTCCCCACTCTATATCTCATATGGTGTGGTAGGTACAGATTTAGACGGAACTTGATTCAATAGGTATGCCGCTGTCTCAAGCACATAACCCCAAAAGGAAATGGGCAACTCAGCAGTGCTCATCATAGAACGCACCATATCTAATAGGGTGCGATTCCTCCACTCCGATACACCGTTGTGCTGTGGTGTATAAGGAGGAGTAAGCTGAGAGAGAAACCCATTCTCTTTTAGATAATCCAGAAACTCATTGCTCAAGTATTCTCCTCCTCGATCAGATCGTAGGATCTTAATACTTTTGCCCGTTTGGTTCTCTACTTCGTTCTTATATTCTCTGAATTTCTCAAAAGTTTCAGACTTGTGTTTCAATAAGAACACATGTCCGTCTCTTGAGAGATTGTCAGTGAATGTAATGAAGTAGGAAGAACCGTTCCTGACATGTGTAGACATTAGACCATATACATTACTATGTATCAGCCCTAAGAGTTCCGTAGCTCTTTCTCCGTGTCCACTAAACGGAGTTTTGGTCATCTTTCCTTTGAGACATGACTGGCAAGTATCATAAGATGAAAATTCGAACGGATTCAAATATCCATCCTTATGTAACTTAGCTAGCCTTGTCGCATTGATATGACCTAGTCTACAATGCCATAAGAGGGATTCGTTCATTTCTGAACTCTTCCACTTGTGTGTGTTATGAACATTAAGTACTGTAGTTTGGTTGAGAACGTATATGCCATTATTTAACGAGCCTGATCCAATCAACTTTTGATTCAGGAATATGTTCATAACATTATCCTGTACTACAAAATTATATCCTTTTTTATTCAATAAAGAAACTGATATAAGATTGCATATCAGGGTCGGAATGTAATAGCATTCGTTCAGAACCAATGTATTCATTTTTTGGTAACACAAGATGATATTCGCCAACTGTCTTGGCTGCAACATTTGCACCATTCCCTACTCTTACGGAATGATCACCCTCTCCTAGTTCCCTACCTTTTCATAGCCCATGTAACATATTACATATATGGGATCCTGATCCGGTATCTAATACCCAGGACGTAGAGTGAACTGTGAAACAGTTCTCGATAACTAACACACCCGAAGAAGATACATCAACATACTTATTCTTTGTTTGGGTAGAGTAAGAATCCAGATATTCTCCTATTCCCTGCTCGGACTTACAACAGTTATAAGTGAGAGTGGGACCAACGTTCCCCTGCTCAGTATAAAAAGCGGGTTCGGTCAATACATCCATATTATTATCTTGATTAGGGCCTGAGATGGTCGCTACCTGGAGAGAGAGAGAAGAAAACATTTTAGCGTATGCTCTTGCAAGATTAGATTTGTTATTATCTTATCTAATCAGGATGGCTCCCACTGCTTTTTATCAAATCTTCCTTAAAACCCTAAAAGGTAAGATTAGCCGGGATTAATTACACCATACAAGTTCGCTAATCTTTCAGCCAGGCCAGTATTTGTACTTTGAGGGAGGTTCCCCGTGCTTTCGCACGGACCTAATTAAAATAAACCTCGTTTTCCCAGAGGCATAACCCCGTAAACACCTTTCTAGTCACCTACTTGATCGGCTAATTGTCATGTGTAAAACTCTCCCAGGAGTAACTCTTACTCGCAGTGGGTATCGGGATCCATCTATCTCATAGAAGGTATGCAATCTCATTGCAAATTTCAACACTTGAAATTCCCGATAATGCTTTCGCCCCTAGCAACTTATAACCTTAACATAGTCAACAAATCATAATTGCTAGTCAAGTTTAACCCGTCATTTCCCGATTGAATTAAACACAACTGCACGACCCTTAACATAGTCAACAAAGTCGTACAACTACCCTAATCCAATCACATCTCATGTTTTAGCAGATACGCACTAATTAGTTACCGCACACTACGCCTTAATATAGTCAACAAACGTAGCACGAATACTAAGTAGTACTTATCTGAAATGACGGAGGGCTACGCAGGTTTTTCAGAAAACCATGAGCATAATGAACTTGATAGCATTGTAGAAACAAGTGATTTTGAAAAGGAGTGTTTTTTAGGCTTTTCTAGTTTCGCTAAAGAAGTCACTCCCGGTGAAGAGATCTCGGCTCTTTCCTTATCGAATAAGGTGCAGGATATTTCTCAAATACCGCGGTGCAAAGAAAGAACTATAGAAGCAGTCAAAAACTAAACCGTGAGTTTGTAGCATCTGCCAGTTTTGCTAAAGAGGTCACTCCCGGTGAAGGGATCTCAGCTGTTTCCTCATCGAATAAGGTGCAGGGTATATCGCATATACCACTATGCAAAGCAAAAACTGTAGCTACCCTTTTTGAAAGTTTGATTCTACAACATCTTTTAGGTTTCTTTTCTTTTATTAATCTCATTAATAAATCCCATCATTTATGCTTCCTAAGCATCACAGAAGAAACGAAAATACAACGTACGCTTATGCCATCCGCATTCGCCACAATATTCCATTATGCACCGTTAGGTTACTTAACTAACGGCATACAGGGACGGGAATAGCGCGGGTGCAAAACATAAGCAACGTTTATTATATATCATATATACAATAATAAAGCATTCGTCTCACGCATATAATATGATCACATCACAGTATATCAGCAGAAGAAGAAACATATGAAATATGGATATACTAGGAAGTCCGTTTTTTATATCGAGCCTGTATAAAACACGGATTCCACGGTCGTGATGAATAGCCAAACACACATCCCTAGACCCCTATGAGAGCGGCAAGTAACACTGCCAACTCTAGGGTTAGGAGACCCGGTCTCGACTCCTCGAGATGGCCTCCCACTGGACCCTAGAACCCGGTTACTTGTGCTCTCCTCCTTGGGTCTACCTAATGCGGAAAAGTAAATAATATACAATGGTGACATCAACCTCAACCCGGAAGTGCCCCAATAAAAGAATATTACATACAATGAATATTACATGAATGAAAATAAAAACCCCCATCTCACATAAAACCCCCGGCTATTCAGAACACGACGATCCAATATAACATATCACAGCAACACATAATATCTCATATTATCAACGTAAGCAAGTATGCGTATCCTAATTGTCGTTGATCTATAGCAACGAAGCTGGCAATACCCCACATACTACGCTTACGGTCACATAAAATAAAGTGTAAAACTACAACATTTGGAATCCATCATCGACTTAGACATCGTGAACCCGAAATATCACATATTACGGATTTCATGTCTAACTATATGAATTCCACATATTGTATCACATTACAGAATATCATGACGATGTTTAACGTTTTGATCGAATCAACATACACGCACAAATTACCCCCGTGATCTCAACACTTGAGCAAAGTCAAAACACTCAAAAGCCGTGCCACAGTGTCCATGGTCCAGCCGTAGAAGGAGTTAACCAACGCCTCACCTATGACACCACGGAACTACGGCAAACCCGAAGGTTCGAACGTGGTTCCGTGGGCACAGAATCGAGTTAAGGTTATTATGTCTTCTAGGGGGTCCATAGGGGTACTTGCATGACTTTAAGAGTACAATCAACTTCGGAAAATTACAACACTTGGAAATTTCAGCAGGGTACAAAATGTGGTGTACGATGTTTGATCGAACTGCTAAAAATAGTCAAGGTTACCATTACAGTGTTAAAATATATGACTACGAAGCACTACGAATTATCCCAGGTCAAACCAATCATCACATGAAAATTGGGCTAAATAAACAATACTAGGAATACCAAACTGGACCCAAAAGACAACAGATGGAATACGGGGACCAGAGGAGCTGGTGGGGCCGGCCTGGCTGGAATTTGGCCACCTATGGCCGGTTGGAATCCGATCCCCCACCCCCGTATTTCACCTGTGTTCATGTAAAGGTCCTAGTAACATTCTGCACCTGTTTGAAAAAATTTTAAAGGACTTTTTGAAAAACTTCCAGAGAGCAAGAATGGGGTTTCCTAATACCGTATTTCGAAGTGATTTTCATGTTCATAATTGTTATAACACCGTATCTAGAATTCTAGTTTGGGTCTGATACCACTGTTAGGTTACCTTTGCACCTAGTCTAGGGATTGGTAGCAACACTCATGCCATTTTAAAATTTAGAGAGGTGCAAAGCTAACTAACCATGAATCTTGCTAGAATTTCTAGGGTAACATAATATGTATCACATACAAATAAGAAAAGAGATAGGGATTACAACTTTTGTAGTCCGTTCATTCACTTCATAAGCTCTGTGTTGAGGTCCCTTCGCTGCGATCAACATGAACTCCAACTCTCGAGTCGCTTCATGAGGTAAATGAGACACCTTGCTTGTAGTCTTCATGATCTAAGATGATCTACCTTGAAGAATCTCAAACCCATGCTAACACTTCACTAAACAACTTATTAGAGAAGTGAACACCCTAATCTAAGTGGCTAGAATAGATGAGGATGATGAAGTATGAATATTGCCCTCTTTTTTTTTTCAAATTCTCACTTTTATTCACCACTTTTGAAAAAACTAGTCAAGCTTTTCAACAAGAAGAGCTAAACCTTTTGTGATGTATAATGAATTATTGTAGTGGTTACAAATCTAACCTAGAGTTAAGCATGAAAGAGTTAACCCTTTGTAACATTTCAAAAAAATAAAATATTATTTTTATGAATTTTTATAATTTAATATTAATTTTTAATAAATATTTTAATATTTCGGTATAATTAAATACCGATAAATGGGGAAAATTTTGGAAAAATTATGGAAAATTCTAAAATAGGGTATTTTATGGAATTTTGCCATTTTTAAGTTTTTATGATTAGTTATATGCTAATTTAGTGCTAATCGCGATTAAAAATATCTAATCGGTTTTTAAGCATTTTTGGGCAAAACATGCGCATATCATTTTTCCACACTTGTCATATTTTCTTACATGTTGTGGGTGTATGGTGGCTTAGGGTTGAAAATTGTGTGAGAGGGATAAAGAAAAAGGAAAAGAAAAGAAAACGGTAAGAATGATGAAGAGAGAGAAAGGTGTAAGTCAACCCCTCTTTTTGAACCATGACCCCATCATTTCCTCTTCCCATTTCTCTCTCCTCTCCTTCCCCTTGCTGCTACAGCCCCTCCCTCTTCTTCCTCCTCCCTTTTCAAGCCTAGATCCACCATGAAATTCACCCCAAAACCATATTCCCATTTCACAAAAATTGCTCCCGAGCTCACTAGCTACACATTGGACCTAGAAAGAGAGGATTTTGAGGACTTTGAGCAACTCAAGAATTTTCTTGAGTTGCCAAAGGAGGTAATTTCTGCACCCTTAGCGTAGTATTTCGATTCCTTATGTATCTATACTTGTTTCATGTCGATATCGTGTGTTTTGATGGACTTTGGAAAATTCAAGTTAGGGTTTAGGGTTTGATCTGAAATCAAAGGTGAATTGAGGTGTAATTAGATACTACAACCCCTGTTGTGATGTTGTATTGGACCAAACCTGAGATTAAAACCCAGAATACGGATTTAGTAAATCGATATCGGGGAAAACTGTAAATCTGGGAGTGTTTTTGGGAATCTGCTATTACCCGAGCCACCTGAAAATAATTCTGGGTTGACAGTGAGATGTGCAGGCACCTAGGAACCACTACCCAAAACCCTAGCCCCCACCTCCTTCCTCAAGCCACAAATAAATCCATTATGGCCGCAATTTGCGGCCAGAGCAGGTGGGTTTGGTCTCGTTTTTGGTGAAGGGCCCCATCTCTAGTAAATTTGACCTTTGGTATGTACAATTTTGACTGATTCCACATAGGGTAGAATCTGGGGTAATTTTCATGAGTTGGCGCATGGTTTATGACTTGTTTTAGCATGGATTTTAGTATTTGATGATTCTTTTCTGTCGGGTGGCGTTTGAACGTCAACGGCAAAGGGTTATTAGTCGTGTTTGCATGCGAGACTATAGGTTTTTACCTATGTGAGCAGCTTGTGTCATTTTGGTTTTCCGATGTGATTTTTATATGCTTTAGCGTTTGTGATATCCTTGTAGGTACCCCACGTGACGTCGAGGCGTTGAAGATAAAGATGGCGACATCGGCATCGGTACACAAGAAGCAAGGTGAGTAGATCTATATCTACGGGGAGAAGTCGGGTGGATGGCGTATAGCACCCCCGCAGTTCGTGGTGATGTATACGAATACATATACACACATATATTGATTATATATTGTTTGAGATTATTGATGTTAAAAGATGGATATTTGATGTGTTTGGATTGGTTTAGTGTTGTGAAACCCTAGAGTAGTGGTTGCACCACACATACACACACACCCATACTTGCATGCATTCTTCTTTCTTATGTGCGTATATGGGATATATTTATGTGTTCACATGGGTATGGGACTATGTGTTCATATACTGGATTTGAAGATAGTAATTGGGATTTGTGGTGAGTCGATGAGATATAATTTGAGACTGTGAGATCGGTGATATGGCAGAATTCGTATTTGAGATACGTCATGATGTTATAGCGGATTTTTGGACGACGATACCATGTGGATAGTGATATAAATAAATGGTCGACATGTGATCGTGATATGAGATATAATTTGATAGGATATTTATAATAGGCCGCATTGGGCAATGTATACTCCTTTATGATGATATGTGCTGATGATATCGATTTGTACGAGACTGTCGATCAGTAGTCGGATCATGATTATATTGATGATATGTGATGATGATATTAGTATTGTACTAGACATAGATCAGTACCCGGATTATGATCTTGGATAAAGAGGATACCAGATGAATAATTTGATGAATGTGATATTGAACCGTACCCAGATTTGGGATCCCGTACGACGGATTTACGTACGAGCTATATCTTGATGTTTGATCCGCACTCTTGACTTGGGAATAACTGATTATAGATATGGTATCGGATGTGATATTATCGAGGGATCACCGACTAATATATATATATATATATATATATATATTGACTCAGATGTTAGGCGGTTTCCTTACCTTCAGTTAGCCTGTTAGCTCAGCCCTATAGTTTAGTGTAGCTGTATGACTCGTATGATATTAAATGCGGATTAGTTATCGTTGTGTCTAGTATTCAGCTCCCGCTCATTATTGTTGTTCGCTCCGCATCGCATACTTATATTGTGATTTCATATTGCTTTGTTGATATCATGTTGTTAGGACACCAGCACCATTACCGATGATGCGTATGTACCACGTACACTTACTTGCCGGCTCACACACATCTTCATCGGTAATGGCCATGTCACGTACACTTAGAAAATACTATCGCATTGACATAGCTTGTTAGCTAATAGTTTCGACATGATATTAGTGTACTTGCCTTACATGCCAGTTTAGACATTGTAGTTATTACTTGCTGTTTCATACATATTGTTTTTCACTGTTATGCCACATTCATGGATTTTTAGGCCTATATTCACTGTTTACATGCTATTGATGATTTGGATTCGGATTTTCATGAGATTTATTAGATTTGGGGGGGGGGAAACCGCAAAAACATTTATAAACTTCTTTTCTCTCTCTTTTAAAATGAAAAGTGCGGTTTTCCCATGATGTATGAGCCGTCCACCATGAGTTTGCTGATAGATTTCGAGACCCGATTCGAGGAGTTGGATGAACCGTTTCGGGTACATGGTGGG
Source organism: Agapanthus africanus (assembly GCA_030015575.1). NCBI lineage: Eukaryota > Viridiplantae > Streptophyta > Magnoliopsida > Asparagales > Amaryllidaceae > Agapanthus > Agapanthus africanus. The sequence continues at coordinate 369,355,098 of CM057346.1, forward strand.
CCCGTTGCGGTACCCCGGGGCGAGAAGGTCGCAGAGGATGGCGTTGAGCCTGGCAGGGGAGCACTACCAACCGGTGATTTTACCCGACGTGTCGGATATCCGGAGGATACCGTCGTGGTCTTGAGATTGATGGTAGGGGACGGTCTGGACTGACGGCGCCCTAGATAGTGAGATTGAGACACTGAGATTTTGAGATATTGAGGTACTGATATTTGATGATACAGGCCAGTCCGGATAGCCGGAGCCTGAGATATTGAGATATTGGGATTTATGTTTTGTGTCGATGCTAGACATTGTTTATGCTGATTTCATTTATGTTACCTCATTTTAAAAATACAGAAATCTCACTAAGTTATGAAAGCAGTTTCTTCAGTACATGTATTCTGTTTTCATGCATTCATACATCATCCATATGATATATTGCTACCTGAGGCACTGACACGAGCACTTGATATTACAGTTGTTAGAGGTATTACCCTAGCCATTGTTATAGGCTGCAGGTTATATATTTGAGGATATATTATGATCGTATGACCTAGGATTGCGTCATACATGCGATTTCTGTTCGTAGATGTTTTTCCACTCACGAGTTGGCAACTCACCCCCGTTGTGCCCCAGTTTCTTGCAGGTTTTGCCGTACAGGTTTCATTACGGCTTTGCTGGCACTGCATCTTTTTTGGGTAATTTGCTAGTAGGTGGGTTTATTTGTATCGTACCCATCATTATACCCTGTATATTATTATTCTGTTGTATCTAGAAGTTCCATCAACCAAACATATATTTATTTCAAAGATAGAGACCAGTGTTGTTTATTCTTTCGACCTTAGAGTCGCGCGTTGTATTTCTATGTATTTCATGCTGTTTTGAGTTTCCTTTTCTGTTGTGATCCTCGCCCTTCGGCGTTGTATATTATATTGCTTGCGTGGTTGTGACCGTCGATTGACGAAGAGCTAGCTCCCGCTTGGGGATGCATTTTTCATTATATATATGCTTTATCAGGTTTTATACCCGTTTGGGGTCAGTATTTACAAAGGAAACTCTGCCAAAATTTTTATAAAAGACTTGTAATTTTAAAATGCATATTTTGGCTTATGTTGCAAACTATTTGGTTTAAAATGGTTTTCCTCCACTCTACTACTTTCCTTGGTTTGGATTTCTGGGTTTTCGGCTTACTTAGATTACGTACGCCTCGAGACGTTTCGTAATTTAAGTGTCGGTTATGTCCGTACTTTCAGGACGTGACAAAGTTGGTATCAGAGCGTTAGGTTTTACCTTCGGAGCGTAGGATGACCCTTGGTTGATGGAGTAGGTAGCTTAAGTAGAGTGACGTACCGTACGTATGTTCCGCGGCATATTTACGATACGCTACTCCACTTAAGAAGCCTTAGGATGTACATTTCTTTGCTCAGTATTATATTCATTCATGATCTAGCCTCATCGGTACCAGTTATGGTTTTGCTGCCACGATTACGGGCAGGGAGAGCTACGGCTAGAGTTGCAGTCAGTACGAGCTCGTCACGAACGAGGACTGACCAGGGCGTGATTCCGGCGACACACAATTGCAGAGATGTGTCTTTTTACTTTGTCTTCGCGCCACGAGCGTTGATGAATTGCTGTATGAGATTACTCGGACGTGCAGATCAGCACCAGAGGATTGGGCCACTGATGAAAGCCAGCCAGATTTTGATGACCGTGGATGTATTGGTTATTCATGATGATTGAGGCACCGTTCAGCGTGCAGACGAGTAAGCCAGTTGTTGCTGCGAACGACGAGATATCGCCCCAGATGTTGGAGCTACTGCAGTACGAGTTGTACTAAGAGATGATAGAAAGTCGCTAGGCATCGAGGATGAATGACTAGGACATGTGATTCGTTCGCTACCCCGATGCGAGGTCATCAGATAGATTGATTCCAGCTAGGGACAACTTCACGCGGAGATGTTGAGAGTCGACAGAGACGATCGAATGTCAGAAACCTATTATTCCAAAGTTTAAAGGATTCGGAAATACATGCAGGCAATTCTATGGACCCTCTAGAAGAATGAAACCCTAACTCGACATAATGACCGTGTGAAAGCCTTTGAATCTTAGGGTTTGCGGCAATTCCTGTAAGTCCACGTTGCGACCCCCGGTTCTTACGGGGAGGCGGAAACGGTATAAAAAACAAATTATTAGCGCAAGGGGCAACATGGACTAAGCAAAGTCGGGATCTTTGACTAAACTAAAACTAGCATACTTAGCTAAAGAGAGTTAGCTACTCGAATGGAGATGGTTATACCTAAACTTGTCTTGAACTCCTTCTCTTCAAGCTCCGATGGTGGTCCGATGGCTCCTTCTCGTCGTCTCCGTACGCCGAAGATAGATCCACTTGAAAGCTCCAACCTTTAGCTCCTTCTTCGTTCTTTGAAGAAACTAGTTCACTTGGTTTGCTAAACCTAGTGAACTAGAATGAGTAGAGAGGAAATAGAATGGGATTTTATCTATGGTTCTTGATTCTCAACTCATGAGACAAGAGAACCATAGATCAAGAGAGGGAGCAAGAGGTTGAGGGTGAGAGCAAGAGGAGAGCTCAAGAACAAGAGAGAGAATGAGCAAGAAAGAATGAGCAAGTATTTTGTCTCTCACCCTCTCATAATCCAAAGCAATGATAACTCATCATATTAACAAAAGTCTTATGTGATGGTTAGAAGCAACCACAACCATATCATTTCATGCACTCATTTTACACAAATGAGCAAGTAAACAAAAGTCTTTGCCATGAAATGATGGCTATGGTCATCATGATGGTCAACTAGTCAAGCCTAGTCAACCGGTCAACAAGTCAACAAAAGTCAACAAGTCACCAAAGTCAACAAGTCAACAAAAGTCAACAAGTCAACAACCATATCACCATAATACTTAATTAATATAATAGTTAATCACATATCATATTCTCATTAGGGTTGAGCATAAAGTCAAAAAGTCAACGGTCAACTGTCAACAACCCTAATGAGAATCCGCTGCCTCTGCCTCCCTGTCAACTGTGCATACACACCCGCATCCGCGTTCCGAGGAACACGAATGCAAACTGGATAAATCCAATCCCATAAGGTACACTAGGATCTGGCTTAAACCAAAGCCCGCTAGTGTAAACTGTCCGGACACTGTACGTGCACAAGTGCACGGATGTGACCGAACCCTGTCGCAAAACCATGCGACCTGTCGCAATACCATGCGACCTCTACTCTTTTGCCTAAAGGCGAAAAGCTTTCTGTGTGGGACTCTAAAGACTCGACACTACGCTGGCAGTGAGTTTAACCACAGACCGCAAGCGGCACTAGCTGTGCGTAACGGTCCCCAGGTAATGCCGACAAGAAGACCGACGAGGCGAAACCCATCTGAACTCCTACTGAGCCTGAGTGTGACATTCTCCGTACAGTCCGGTCTGTTCGTCTGATACATCGCATGGCGGGCCTAGGGGGCGATAAACGTCAGTCCCCCAATAGCGGTACAAGTCGTGCCGGAGAGAAGCCCAAAACACCCTGAGATAACACTGGAAACCTACCAGTATATCTCGTTTGCTCTGGCCAGGGACTACTCGTGTAATGGCTCTCCTAGACACAGCGCGATGTCAACCCCCAATACCGGGAGAGACGAATCATGTCTAACCGTCACTGCCTCCAAGTGCTTCGGGACTGCACCCAACCACTACCTGTTTGCACGACTCCTTTGAGCCGTGGTAGGGTAGTGATCAAAGTACAGTGGGAACACACTCGAGGCGGAGTGACAGTGTCAAGTCAGCGGACTAAGCTGTACTCATGTCACCTGGGAACTGATAACTGACGATAGGTATAATACCAACTAGTCAGTTCCCGACGAGTCCTGTCCAGTGTACCCGTAACCTAACGAGCACCCGCATACTATCTCAAGTACGACGTACTGACGGCTGTGGGACAGACCGTCTCCTACACTGGGATGAGAAGCGCATGCGCTGGTCTACTCCGGAGTATCGATGCCCTGTCTCGATAGTCCTGCGACCAGGGACCTGCATAAGGATGTGCTTATAGATTACCCAGCCCCACTAGTGTGACGGCCATCACATCGCTGGTAACCAAGCAAAGATCCTAAGGGCTCTACTAATGTGTATAGGCGATATACAAAAATAAACACATGTACACATTGAAGTAGAAACAAACCAAGTAGCATACTACTATTTTGAGCAAGATTGTATATACAAGGTGAATATCCCAAGCATCCATTAAGTAATATACAAACTAGTATGATACAGTAATGGCCTCTAGGGCATGTACACTAACAATCTCCCACTTGCACTAAGGCCATGTACTGGCGTATCAAAGACCTATCATCTCGATCAGCCGCTCGAACTGAGTCTGGGGCAGGGCCTTGGTGAATGGATCAGCAGTGTTATCTTCTGAAGCGACTCTCCGAACCTCGATCTCCTGGCGATCCACGATCTCCCTGATCAGGTGATACCGCCTCAAGATGTGCCTGGATCTCTGATGGGACCTGGGTTCCTTCGCTAAAGCTATAGCCCCGTTGTTGTCGCAATACAGAGGTATTGGATCAACAATGGACGGAACCACCTGAAGTTCTTTCAAGAACTTCCTCATCCAGACAGCTTCTTTTGCGGCATCAGATGCAGCGATGTATTCCGCTTCCATCGTCGAGTCTGCAACGGTTTCCTGTTTGGAACTCTTCCAACACACCGCCCCTCCATTGAGGGTAAAGACAAAACCCGACATGGACTTGGAATCATCCTTGTCACTCTGGAAGCTGGAGTCAGCAAAGGCCTCGATCTGGAGGTCTTTTCCGCCATACACCAAGAACATCTCCTTAGTCCTTCTCAGGTACTTGAGAATGTTCTTTACCGCTATCCAGTGTTTCTCCCCAGGGTTAGACTGATACCGGCTTACCACACTCAGTGCATAAGCTACATCCGGTCTGGTACACAACATCGCATACATTATAGAGCCTACCGCAGAAGCGTAGGGTATAATAGACATGCGATCCCTCTCCAAATCAGTCTTGGGAGACATCTCTTTAGAGAGGGTGATCCCGTGACAAGCCGGTAGGTTACCGCGCTTTGAATCTTCCATACTGAATCTTTTCAGTATGGTGTCGATGTACCTGGACTGTGAAAGTCCTAATATCCTCTTGGATCTGTCACGGTAGATCCGGATACCCAGAATGTATGAGGCATCACCCAGGTCTTTCATGGAGAACCTGTGTGACAAGAACCCCTTGACAGATTGTAGCATAGGAATGTCATTTCCTATTAAGAGAATGTCATCCACGTATAAAACGAGGAAGACTACAGTTCTCGCTACAAATCTACTATAGATGCATTGTTCATCTAGATTTTTGATAAAGCCAAATTCTTTGACCGTCTCATCAAAGCAGATGTTCCAACTCCGTGATGCCTGCTTTAGTCCATAGATGGACTTAAGCAACTTGCACACCTTTCCGCTGCTCCCACTCTGAATGAAACCCTCTGGTTGGTCCATATAGACACACTCCTCTAAATTTCCATTTAGAAAAGCTGTCTTTACGTCCATTTGCCAGATCTCATAATCGTGGAAGGCAGCAATGGCAAGAAGGATCCGAATGGATTTCAGCATGGCTACTGGAGAAAAGGTTTCGTCATAGTCCAAGCCAGGTCTTTGACGAAAACCCTTTTCTACCAGCCTAGCTTTATAGGTCTCAACCTGTCCATCTACACCAATCTTCCTTTTGAAGATCCACTTGCATCCTACGGGTTTTACCCCGTCTGGAGCAATGTCCAACGTCCATACCTTGTTGGTGTACATGGACTCCATTTCGGTCCGCATTGCATCCAGCCATTTCACTGAGTCAACGCTCTGAACGGCCTGCTGGAAGCTAGTAGGCTCATCATAATCTATGATGCAATCCTCTCTATCCCCGTCTATGAGAAAACCATAGTATCTCTCGGGCGGATGAGACTGCCTACTACTCCTGCGGAGTGGCGCAGGAATGTCCTGTTCTGTTGAACCCTCTGGTTCCACTAAGCTTTCAGTAACAGTCTGTGGTTCTGGAACTTCTTCCAGTTCTATTGTGTTCCCACTTATCTGGGTTTCTAAAAACTCAGTTTCCAAGAAGCGGGCATGCTGAGAAACAAAGACCTTTTGCTCCTCAGCGGAATAGAAAAGATACCCCCTGGAGTTCCTTGGGTATCCCACAAACTTACACTGTACTGAACGTGCCTCAAGTTTGTCCGCATGCTGCTTTTTTACAAAAGCTGGACATCCCCATACCTTAAGATACTTAAGACAGGGTTTCTTCCCAGTCCACATCTCATATGGGGTGGTAGGCACAGTCTTGGTGGGAGCCTTGTTCAAGAGATACGCAGCTGCTTCTAGTGCATATCCCCAGAATGATCGCGGTAACTCTGCGTTACTCATCATGGACCGAACCATATCCAATAGGGTTCGGTTCCGTCTCTCCGATACACCGTTATGTTGCGGAGTGTATGGAGGAGTAAGCTGAGAGAGAATACCATTCTCTTTTAAGTAATTCAGGAATTCGGCACTTAAGTATTCTCCACCTCGATCCGATCTTAGAATCTTAATACTTTTGCCGGTCTGTTTCTCTACTTCATTCTTATACTCCTGGAATTTTCCAAAGGCCTCGGACTTATGTTTCATCAAGAAGACATAACCGTACCTTGAGAAGTCATCCGTAAAAGTAATGAAGTAAGAATGTCCGCTTCGGGCATGTGTAGACATTGGACCGCACACGTCACTGTGTACGAGTCCCAAGAGCTCGCTCGCTCTTACTCCTTGTCCAGTAAACGGAGTCTTTGTCATCTTTCCTTTGAGACAAGATTGACAAGTGGCATACGATTGATATTCGAACGCATTCAAATATCCTTCTGTATGTAACTTAGTCAACCTTCTCTCATTGATGTGACCCAATCTACAATGCTATAAGAAAGTCTGATTCATTTCCGGAGACTTTCTTTTGTGTGTATTCTGGACGTTGAAAATCTGTGGTTGGTTTAACACGTATATACCATTACTCAATGTACCTGACCCAATCAAAACTTGATTAAGGTGAATGTTTACAACATTACTTACAAACGCAAATTCATAACCTTCTTTAGAAACTAAAAATACAGAAATGATATTACAAGTTGCGTTGGGTACAAAAAAGCAATTACGCAAAACCAAAACATGTCCATCTGACATTCCCATGTGATAGTCCCCCACGGCTTTAGCATCCATGCTAGCTCCGTTCGCAACTTTGAGGGTCATGTCACCTGCCTTCAAAACCCTACGGTTTCTCAACGCCTGCAAAGAATTACAGATATGAGATCCTGATCCGGTATCCAATACCCAGGAAGTAGAGTTTATTGAAAAACAATTTTCAATAACATACACACCTGAAGCTGAAGCTGCAACCTGCTTCAATTCCTGTGTTCTGGCCTTCCAGGCCCTGCAATCATTCTTCCAGTGTCCTTTCTTATGACAATAGAAGCATTCTTCCTTGTCCACAAGCTTCCCCGCTATCTTTGTTGCTTTTGCTTTTCCCTTCGTATCCACTTTACTAACACCGCCCCTTGGTTTGGCGGGGGCCTTCTTCTTCTTTCCCTTGGCTTTCGCCTTGGACCTAGAAGAAGATGATCCTCCTACAAACAAAGTGGATGTATCCCTACCTTTCTGTAGGGTGCCCTCTGTGCTCCTTAGCATGTTAAGGAGCTCTGAAAGTTCAACCTCTTTTTCTTGTAGGTTGAAGTTCAGTATGAACTGGGCGTAAGTGGAAGGAAGGGACTGGAGAACTATATCCGTATATAGCTCACTCTCTAATGTGATCCCTAGGTCAGCGAGCTCCTCAATGTAGCCGATCATCTTTAGCACGTGCTCGGCTACTGATGATCCGACGGCCATTCTTGTCGAAAATAACTTTTTCGACGCTTCGTATCTTGCGATACGTGATTGCTCTCCATACAGTTCTTTTGTATGGAGCAATATGGACTCCATGTCCATATTCTCATGCCTCCTCTGATGTTCGTTGTCCATCGAGGCAAGCAGGAGGCACTTGGCCTTCGCGCTATCAATCTCCCAAGTCTTGCGGATTTCCTTATCCGCGACACTGGAAGTTGGACCAGGGACAGGGGGAGCTTTGGTGGTAAGAAGATACCCCAGCTTGTCATAAGTGATTGCTATCTTGACATTCCTGAGCCAATCTTTGTAGTTTGGCCCTGTCAGTTTGTTTTTATCTAGGAGTAACTTAAGTCCAGTCATGTTGATTGGTCGCTGCAATTAGGAGAGAGAAGAAGAAACACTCAGCATGATGCTCTTGCAAGTTTAGAGTGGTTTTTAGTTTGTCTAAACAGGATGGCTCCCACTGTTTCTCGAATCCCTCCTCAAACCATAAAGGAAGAATTAGCCGGGATCAATCCCACCGCACAATACTTGCTTAACCGTTCAGCCAGGCCGGTGTCGGTACTTCGAGGGAGGTTTTCCAACGCTTTCGCGAAGTTCCTTAATTAGAGAACCTCTTTTCCCTGGGGGCGTAGCCCCGCTAACACCTTTCTAGGCACCTACTAGGTTTATAGCATTGATCGATTAGTGAGAAATTTCCCGAGGAGTAGCATATACTCACAGTAGGATCGGGATCCAAATATCATTGCGTGACGAAACTGAAGGAATCCTACCAGAATCATCACACTCCAAATGGTATGCAAATCTAGCAAGTTTCAGTACTTATGAAACTCCCGATGTGGATTTTTGCCCCATGCTCTTATGACCTTGACGAAGGTCAACAAATCATAAGTCACATGTCAAGTTCTGCCCGTCATTATCCAGGTTAATTTGAATCCATCCATATATACCCTTGACGAAGGTCAACAAGGTAATGCGAATGTCCCAAACCAACGCATCTATCTATGCTACATATGAATACCCAATAGCTACCAATCACTATGCCTTGACGAAGGTCAACAAACACAGCTTGAATACTATTGAATATTCATACGAAACGACGGAGGGCTACGAATGGTTTTGGCAAAACCGTGAACGTAGTGAACTTGATTTGGTCGATGGAACGAGATAGCTTTTAAAAGGAGTGGCTCAAGCTCCGCATTTAAAAGTTGGTTTTGAAAAGAACCGAGTGGTTTTTCGAAAGTGTTCCAACGACTTTAACTTGGTTTATTATCTTGCATTAGTTCTTTTAATGCGTGATATTCTTGCATTAGTTCTTTTAATGCGTCCCATCATTTAATCCTACCATTGCAGAAAACAACCAAAATATGACGTACGCTTATGCCATTCGCATTCGCCACTGGGCCCCGTCATTACCCGTTAGGTTACTTAACTAACGACAGAGCGGGGGCTGGGCTAGCGCGTCTGTAAAACATAAGCAACGCCTAAATGATATCATATATAGATATACTGCAATGATAAACATTTCAGATCACAGATAAATACATTGGATATACTAGGAATCTGTAATTTGTACGAGCCTGTAACAAGAACAGATTACACGGTCGCGGTGAATAGCCAAAACCCCACCCAAGACCCCTACGGGTGCGGCAAACTACCCGCCAAGTACCCGAAGCGTAGCAACCTCCCTCATCTCCATGAGTAGGCCACTCGACACTTCGGCATACCCGGTAGTTTGTGCACCCCTCCATGGGTCTATCCTAGGAGCAAAAACAGTAAAAAGAAATTATACAATGACGGCTACAACCCCGACCCGGTTGTGCGGCCATACAAATAATTATTACATCAATTTACAAATTTACATGAATTGCAAGAAAAGAAAACTCTCGTCTCACAACCCCCGGCTATTCACCCGCGACAATCCAACATATTTATATACACATTCCAATATCAAACACAGATCATGTATAACCCCGACCAATCGACTTATAGCGATTAGCCGACGTTCAATACATGCAAGCATCACAGATATAACCATCATAGTCAAAGTGCAGTGAAGTTCGGAAAAAATACGGAATTATAGGACCCCAAAAGGAAATTTCTTTTCTGGAAAATCTGGGCACATATAATATATTTCAAAAATCCCAAAACCAACACAGACACACACTGCATGAAAAACGATGCAGAGAAGACGACAAACCGCGGCGCTTCCGCGGCACATGCCTACCTCGTGCGGCGGAAGCGCGGCGGTTTGGACGAAACAGTGGACCGTTTTTCATGGGTGTTCACACAAAACCCTGAGCCGAATTTAGGAGTATAAAGTTTTTCATTTTGACCAGAAAAAATTTCAACAGAAACTCAGGTTTTGTAAAAGTTTGTTTTTTTTTTATTTTTCCGGTTCCGAACTTCGTTACACTTCACTACCAAGCTAGTTTAAGTTTAGTTAGGCTCTGATACCACTGTAAGTCCACGTTGCGACCCCCGGTTCTTACGGGGAGGCGGAAACGGTATAAAAAACAAATTATTAGCGCAAGGGGCAACATGGACTAAGCAAAGTCGGGATCTTTGACTAAACTAAAACTAGCATACTTAGCTAAAGAGAGTTAGCTACTCGGATGGAGATGGTTATACCTAAACTTGTCTTGAACTCCTTCTCTTCAAGCTCCGATGGTGGTCCGATGGCTCCTTCTCGTCGTCTCCGTACGCCGAAGATAGATCCACTTGAAAGCTCCAACCTTTAGCTCCTTCTTCGTTCTTTGAAGAAACTAGTTCACTTGGTTTGCTAAACCTAGTGAACTAGAATGAGTAGAGAGGAAATAGAATGGGATTTTATCTATGGTTCTTGATTCTCAACTCATGAGACAAGAGAACCATAGATCAAGAGAGGGAGCAAGAGGTTGAGGGTGAGAGCAAGAGGAGAGCTCAAGAACAAGAGAGAGAATGAGCAAGAAAGAATGAGCAAGTATTTTGTCTCTCACCCTCTCATAATCCAAAGCAATGATAACTCATCATATTAACAAAAGTCTTATGTGATGGTTAGAAGCAACCACAACCATATCATTTCATGCACTCATTTTACACAAATGAGCAAGTAAACAAAAGTCTTTGCCATGAAATGATGGCTATAGTCATCATGATGGTCAACTAGTCAAGCCTAGTCAACCAGTCAACAAGTCAACAAAAGTCAACAAGTCACCAAAGTCAACAAGTCAACAAAAGTCAACAAGTCAACAACCATATCACCATAATACTTAATTAATATAATAGTTAATCACATATCATATTCTCATTAGGGTTGAGCATAAAGTCAAAAAGTCAACGGTCAACTGTCAACAACCCTAATGAGAATCCGCTGCCTCTGCCTCCCTGTCAACTGTGCATACACACCCGCATCCGCGTTCCGAGGAACACGAATGCAAACTGGATAAATCCAATCCCATAAGGTACACTAGGATCTGGCTTAAACCAAAGCCCGCTAGTGTAAACTGTCCGGACACTGTACGTGCACAAGTGCACGGATGTGACCGAACCCTATCGCAAAACCATGCGACCTGTCGCAATACCATGCGACCTCTACTCTTTTGCCTAAAGGCGAAAAGCTTTCTGTGTGGAACTCTAAAGACTCGACACTACGCTGGCAGTGGGTTTAACCACAGACCGCAAGCGGCACTAGCTGTGCGTAACGGTCCCCAGGTAATGCCGACAAGAAGACCGACGAGGCGAAACCCATCTGAACTCCTACTGAGCCTGAGTGTGACATTCTCCGTACAGTCCGGTCTGTTCGTCTGATACATCGCATGGCGGGCCTAGGGGGCGGTAAACGTCAGTCCCCCAATAGCGGTACAAGTCGTGCCGGAGCGAAGCCCAAAACACCCTGAGATAACACTGGAAACCTACCAGTATATCTCGTTTGCCCTGGCCAGGGACTACTCGTGTAATGGCTCTCCTAGACACAGCGCGATGTCAACCCCCAATACCGGGAGAGACGAATCCTGTCTAACCGTCACTGCCTCCAAGTGCTTCGGGACTGCACCCAACCACTACCTGTTTGCACGACTCCTTTGAGCCGTGGTAGGGTAGTGATCAAAGTACAGTGGGAACACACTCGAGGCAGAGCGACAGTGTCAAGTCAGCGGACTAAGCTGTACTCATGTCACCTGGGAACTGATAACTGACGATAGGTATAATACCAACTAGTCAGTTCCCGACGAGTCCTGTCCAGTGTACCCGTAACCTAACGAGCACCCGCATACTATCTCAAGTACGACGTACTGACGGCTGTGGGACAGACCGTCTCCCACACTGGGATGAGAAGCGCATGCGCTGGTCTACTCCGGAGTATCGATGCCCTGTCTCGATAGTCCTGCGACCAGGGACCTGCATAAGGATGTGCTTATAGATTACCCAGCCCCACTAGTGTGACGGCCATCACATCGCTGGTAACCAAGCAAAGATCCTAAGGGCTCTACTAATGTGTATAGGCCATATACAAAAATAAACACATGTACACATTGAAGTAGAAACAAACCAAGTAGCATACTACTATTTTGAGCAAGATTGTATATACAAGGTGAATATCCCAAGCATCCATTAAGTAATATACAAACTAGTATGATACAGTAATGGCCTCTAGGGCATATACACTAACAATTCCGCGGCGCCATTAGTGAGGCTTGGGTTTTCCCTTCTACGGCTGGACCACCGATGCTATGGTATATACTCGATACTATTAAACTGTACCCAAGATGTTGAGCTCTTGAGGGATTATGAGGTTTTGACGAATCGATCGGATGGTTCAACTTCATTCGGATGCTAGGTGGTGAGATGCACTTCTTGGGAGACTCCAGATACGAGGATAGCCGTTGGAGCTCAGTCCATGCAGCCACGACGAAACGATTCCGAACCAGTCGACATTAGAGAAAAGTGGAGTAAGAGGTTTGTACAAGATCTGGTTAAGATGACGTTCCACTCCGCCGACATCAGAGATGCGATTTGCATGCCGAGGCATTGTATTTGGATATACCTTCCAGAAGGAGTCGCGATGAGTACACAGTCGTTCCGGAAAAAGATACAGATATAGTAAAGGGCGGTGACTTCCGGACAGTTCGGCAGAGACAAGATTTGGGAGAGACCTCGACAGGACCTTTCTGGAATAAATTACGAGAAGACTTGGACCCAGGAGTGGTCATGTTACGCACACCGGCAGGCCTGAGTTCAGGATCGTCGACGAGACATGCTATGAGTGACCACGACAGTTGACCAGAGATTCTTGGAGGATGTGCTTGAGCGGGACTATTCCGCCATACTTGATTTTGGTATTTTGGGCGATCTATTCGCATGATTGATTTTGATGGTTGAGTTTCATGATATTTGTTTTCATGCACCATGGTTGCACCTACTGAGTATTTACGATTTTGCACAGTTGTTGCACTTGATATCGTTTTCATGCCTTGGTTTCACATGATTATGATTTAATGGATTTCATACGGTTGAGTTGATTTTGTGCATGTGTACGCACACGATTTGGTTTTTGCACTCGGTATAGTTCACATATGCTTGCAGTGCAGTGATACGCATTTTGTGCACTTAGATGCACTGGACTTCGATTACGATTGTGATGTTCGATATTTGTTTTGTGCACCTTGTGCACCTGATTGGATTTTGCGCATGTTCGGCGCTTGATATTGGATTTCATGATTTCGTGCATGATGGATGCACCTGATTTGGATTTTCGCGCGTGTTGAGCGCATGTTTTGAGATACGATTTTTGGTGCACACCAGATGCACTAAATCGAGATTCTTCGTGCATGTCAGATGCACCTGATTTTGCTTCCTGGCACACACGTTGCCTATGACAGATGCTTCGTGCACACCCGTTGCACCTTGATGTTGTTTCTGTGCACATGTATGGCACATTCATGGATTTCGATTTCCGTGCGCACCAGACGCACGTAATATTTATATGCACATTTTGGGATTGATTTCTTATGGAGCAGTACGTTTTCGTGATGTTTTATTATTGTATTCGTACTGAGCAGGACTAGTCAGAGGACAGTACCTGGATATATTTTGCATGCATCGAAAATTACGGAAGGGATTTCCAAAAAGCGAGCTATAGTCTCAGTATTTACCTACGTGTCCGATATGACACGAAACATTTAAGACAAGGAAACCCTTCTAAATTGTTTCCAAAACGGCGGAACGTACATATTAAACAAAAGATATATACGTATATGGTTATTTTCTTACGATAGACGTCCGCCACTCTGCAGTGTTATGCGTATTGCACAGCGACTTTAGTAGATTGGCATGCATTACCTTTTGATATTTACATGTATAGATTTGATATTTAACTGTATAGTTCCGATTTATATGTTTTGCTTTGGATTTGGCATTCGTGTCTTTACCTTGACTCCGATGATTGCGGGACACTTGACGGAGTTTCGATTTTGAGTTATCTGCTCACTACTCATGCGCATGTATTGCGCTATGATGCGTTTTATGTATTGATGATTTCGGAGCCCCGATGACTTGGACATTTTATTGAAATGTTTTAGAATTTGGGGGTTTAAATTTAAATTTAAATTCAGGGACCGAATTTCTTTAAGGGGGGAAGATTTTAACATTTCAAATAAATAAAATATTATTTTTAGGAATTTTTATAATTTAATATTAATTTTTAATGAATATTTTAATATTTCGGTATAATTAAATACCGATAAATGGGGAAAACTTTGGAAAAATTATGGAAAATTCTAAAATAGGGTATTTTATGGAATTTTGCCATTTTTAATTTTTTATGATTAGTTATATGCTAATTTAGTGCTAATCGCGTTAAAAATCGCTAATCGGTTTTTTAGCATTTTTGGGCAAAACATGCTCATATCATTTTTCCACACTTGTTACATTTTCTTACATGTTGTGGCTGTATGATGGTTTAGGGTTGACCATTGTGTGAGAGGAATAATGAAAGAGGAAAAGAAAAGAAAAAGGTAAGAATGATGAAGAGAGAGAAAGGTGTAGGTCAACCCCTCTTTTTGAACCATGACCCCATCATTTCCTCTTCCCATTTCTCTCTCCTCTCCTTCCCCTTGCTGTTGCAGCCCCTCCCTCTTCTTCCTCCTCCCTCTTCAAGCCTAGATCCACCATGAAATTCACCCCGAAACCCTATTCCCATTTCACAAAAAATGTTCCCGAGCTCACTAGCTACACATTGGACCTAGAAAGAGAGGAATTTGAGGACTTTGAGCAACTCAAGAATTTTCTTGAGTTGCCAAAGGAGGTAATTTCTGCACCCTTAGCGTAGTATTTCGATTCCTTATGTATCTATACTTGTTTCATGTCGATATCGTGTGTTTTGATGGACTTTGGAAAATTCAAGTTAAGGTTTAGGGTTTGATCTGAAATCAAAGGTGAATTGAGGTGTAATTAGAGGCTACAACCCCTGTTGTGATGTTGTATTGGACCAAACCTGAGATTAAAACCCAGAATACGGATTTAGTAAATCGATATCGGGAAAAACTATAAAACTGGGAGTGTTTTTGGGAATCTGCTATTACCCGAACCACCTGAAAATAATTCTGGGTTGACAGTGAGATGTGCAGGCACCTAGGAACCACTACCCAAAACCCTAGCCCCCACCTCCTTCTTCAGGCCGCAAATAAATCCATTCTGGCCGCAATTTGCGGCCAGAGCAGGTGGGTTTGGTCTCGTTTTTCGTGAAGGGCCCTATCTCCAGTAAATTTAACCTTTGGTATGTGCAATTTTGACTGATTCCACATAGAGTAGAATCTGGGGTAATTTTCATGAGTTGGTGCATGGTTTATGACTTGTTTTAGCATGGATTTTAGTATTTGATGATTCGTTTCTGTCGGGTGGCGTTTGAACGTCAACGGCAAAGGGTTATTGGTCGTGTTTGCATGCGAGACTATAGGTTTTTACTTATGTGAGCAGCTTGTGCCGTTTTGGTTTTCCGATGTAATTTTCATGTGCTTTAGCGTTTGTGATATCCTTGTAGGTACCCCACGTGACGTCGAGGCGTTGAAGATAAAGATGGCGACATCGGCAGCGGCATAAAAGAAACATGGTGAGTAGATCTATATCTACGGGGAGAAGTCGGGTGGATGGCGTATAGCACCCCCGCAGTTCGTGGTGATGTATACGAATACGTATACACACATATATTGGATTATATATTGTTGAGATTATTGATGCTTAAAAGATAGATATTTGATGTGTTTGGATTGGTTTTGTAGGGTTCCTAGGCACCCTAATGAGGTCACACAAGGCATCGAACATGCCATATTAAAATTTTAACGGTGCCCGAGAGACCCGACTACGGATCGTTTGCTAGAATTCTAGGCGAAACAAAAAGCTAGTTAACACTTAACTACTAGGATACGGAAATACAACCTTTGTAGATCCGGATGGTGGCTCCGCAACGATGTCTCCTCGCTGTCCAAGTCGAACTCCGGGCTCAAGCGTCGGCTTCGTCGGAGAAAACGGGTGAGCTAGGTCGCCGGCTTCGTGTCAAAGACGATCTACGTCGAGGCATCGCAAGTTCAAGCTCCGACTTCACAAAGTGATGAAATTTGTGAAGAAAACACACTCTACAACTTGGCTAGAGGTAGAGAGTGAAGAAATAGGAGATGGGTTCACTTTAGATTTGGATTTTGCTCACTAGATCACAAGTTGCCATTGATGGCATGAAGGTTGCTCACTTGAAGAAGAAGAAGAAGATGAGCTAGAATATTATGATAAGTATGATAAAAAGAAAATAGAAAAACAAATACTTATCATAACTAAACTAGGGTTAAGTGTAGAGAATAAACCATGGTCACTTTAGAGGGTTAGGGTTAAGCATGAAGATAAGGATGGTTAGCAAAGTCAAAGCTTCTTGAAGCTTCAACATAAAACAAGAAATGCCACCATTCTCCTCTAAATCTTTATCCAAATAAATGAATAAACAATTAAATGAATAAAGGCATAAATAAAACCCTAATCTCAAGTTAACTATGGTTTAATTCCATACACTTAACAATATGGTCAAGTATCATCAAACATGATACAAAAAGGTGCACAATAGTATATCACATATACAATGTGCAAATCAAGTGAGAAAAATCCGTTTAAAGTGAACCAATACTAGTTAATGCAATGCAATATATCAAATATATAATTATGCATTAAATCATTAAATCAACATTTGATTCAATGATCCGGTCATGTCGCACATAACCGACTAGAATCCAATGTATCGATTTATCGAATCAATGATTCGATAACTAGGTCATATCGAATATAACCATTCGAAACATATATCGCGAGAATGAAATGCGGTATCACATACACGCATTATTCTCGGTCCTGCACATATCTCATATGCGCTCCTATTTCGTTTCGCTTGAGCCAGGAAACCTCTGTGTAGGATTCTAAAGACTCGTCAATACGCCGGTAGCAGATGATGATCATATCAAGCACCCACAAGCTGCAAGCGGTCTGCTAAACGTAACGGCCACCCGGGTATTGAGCCGATCAGAAGATCGACGAGCTAGCCCGCTCACACTCCTGCGAATCCGACCAGTAACACTTACCATACAATCCAGTCTCTTCGTCTGATACGTCGCATATCAAGTCTAGGGGTGGTATACGTCAGACCCCAATAACCCGATAAGTCGTGCTGATGTGAGGCTTGTAACGGGTCGAGAAACTACTGGTAACACTTACCAGCAAATCTCTGATCAGCCCTGGCCAGGGACTTCCCTGTTACGGCCAATCGAGCACAGCGCAACATCAACCCCCAATACCGGGAGAGACGGAAACCCCCTCCTATCGCTCATTGCCTCCATGTGACTCGGGACTGTGCCCAAAGACCACCGTTTTGCACGCCCTCATGGACGTGGTAAGGTGGAGATCAAAGCACAGTGGGAATCACACAAGACTCTATGACGATCTCGGGTCTACAGACTAACCTGTACAAGTGTCACCTGAGAACTGCCCATCTGACGTGAGGTATAATACCATCTGGGAGTTCTCGGCGAGTCCGTCCAGTGTACCCAGTTTCCACTGAGCACCCGTATACCATCTCTGATGTCAAACACCAATGGATATGGGATCATCCATCGCCCATCACATGGGTCGAGAAGCGTATACGCTAGTCTACTCTGGTATATCGATGCCCCGTCTCGATACACCTACGACTAGGGACCTTGAAGGATGTACTTATGGACTACCATGTCCCCACTAGTATGATCTGCATCATAGTCTAGGTAGTCAAGTACAAATCCTAAGGGCTTTACCAACATGTAACTATAAGACAGTATAAAGAGACTAGTGTACATGTTAAGATAAATGGCAACCAGATAGCATACTATCATGTCGAGCAAGAAAGTCATCTCTATATATGTCCAAGCATCCAATATAATATACATAATCTGTACAATACTGGCCTCTAGGGCATACATACAACTAACAATCTCCCACTTGCACTAGGGCCAGCTGCTGTAGTATCTCATACCGAGCATCCCGAAGAGTCTCTCAAACTGTATCTGGGGAATGGCCTTCGTGAGTGGATCCGCCGTGTTGTTCTTCGTGTCAACTCTCCTGACCTCGATCTCCCGGCGATCAACTATCTCCCGGATCAGGTGATACCCGCCTCAGAATATGCCTGGATCGCTGATGGGACCTGGGTTCCTTGGCCAAAGCCACCGCTCCGCAATACAAAGGTATTGGATGCTCAATGGATGGAACCACTCCAAGTTCTGTAATGAACTTCTTGATCCAGACAGCTTCTTTAGCAGCATCGTTGGCAGCGATGTATTCAGCCTCCATCGTCGAGTCTGCCACGGTTTCCTGCTTGGAACTCTTCCAGCTAACCGCCCCTCCGTAAAGGGTAAAGACAAAGCCCGACTGCGACTTAGAGTCGTCCTTATCACTCTGGAAGCTCGAATCGGTAAAGGACTCCACTTGGAGTTCTCCGTTACCATACACCAAGAACATATCTCTAGTCCTTCGCAAGTACTTGAGAATGCTCTTCACAGCTGTCCAGTGACTCTCTCCAGGATCAGCTTGATACCTGCTCACTACACTTAGTGAGTATGCTACATCGGGTCTGGTACATAGCATCGCATACATGATAGAGCCTACCGCCGAAGCATAGGGTATCCCTTGCATGCGAGCTCTCTCCAAATCAGTCTTAGGAGACATCTCTTTGGAGAGAGTGACTCCAGAGATCGTGGGCAAGTTCCCACGCTTGGACTCTTCCATACTAAACCTTTTTAGTATGGTGTCAATGTACCTGGATTAGGACAATCCCAAAATCCGTTTGGATCTATCTCTATAGATCCTGATCCCCAATATGCAGGAGGCATCACCAAGATCTTTCATTGAGAATCTTTGTGATAAGAAGAGCTTGACCGATTGCAGCATAGGAATATCATTTCCTATCAAGAGTATGTCGTCCACGTACAATACGAGGAAGACAACCTTACTCTCTGCCACCTTCTTGTAGACACAAGGTTCATCTGGATTTTTGACGAAATCAAATTCTTTGATAACGACGTCAAAGCAGATGTTCCAACTCCGCGATGCTTGCTTTAATCCATAAATGGATTTAAGCAGCTTGCACACCTTCCCGCTGCTCCCACTGTCTACGAAGCCCTCTGGCTGAGTCATGTACACGCACTCTTCTAAATCACCATTTAGAAAGGCGGTCTTAACATCCATTTGCCAGATTTCGTAGTCATGAAAGGCAGCAATGGCAAGCATGATTCGGATGGATTTAAGCATAGCCACTGGAGAAAAGGTTTCGTCATAGTCCACACCTGGTCTTTGACGAAAACCCTTTGCTACAAGTCTAGCTTTGAAAGTCTCCACTTTCCCATCTACACCAAATTTCTTCTTGAAGATCCACTTTCTCCCAATGGGTTTTACCCCTTCAGGAGCAACTTCCAAAGTCCATACTTTGTTGGTGTACATGGAATCCATCTCGGACCGCATAGCATCCAGCCATTTCACTGAGTCCCCACTCGTGATGGCCTGCTCGAAGCTAGTTGGGTCATCATCCTCCATGATGCAATCCTCACTGCCACCATCAATGAGAAAACCGTAGTATCTCTCAGGTTGGCGAGGAACCCTACTAGATCGGCGGAGAGGCTGAGGTTCATTGGGAGCTACTGAATCCTCTGGTTCTACTAAATCTTCATTTATAGTTTGTGTTTCTGGAACTTCTTCCAGTTCTACCTCAGAGCCACTAATCTCTTTTGCAAGAAATTCCTTTTCTAAAAAGGTGGCATGTTGAGCAACAAACACCTTTTGTTGTTCACTGTGGTAGAATAGATATCCATACGAATTGCTTGGATATCCTACAAACTTACAAAGAACTGATCGTGCCTCGAGTTTGTCCGGGTTTTGCTTTTTAACATAAGCCGGACAACCCCATATCTTAACTCTTTTAAGAGATGGTCTCTTTCCATTCCATATCTCATATGGAGTGGTAGGCACAGATTTAGTTGGAACTCTATTCAATAGGTATATGGCTGTCTCCAGCGCATATCCCCAGAAGGAAATAGGTAACTCAGCTGTGCTCATCATAGAGCGCACCATATCTAATAGGGTGCGGTTCCTCCGCTCGGATACACCGTTGTGCTGTGGTGTATATGGAGGAGTTAGCTGAGAGAGAATCCCATTCTCTTTTAGGAAGTCCAGGAATTCATTGCTCAAGTATTCCCCTCCTCGATCAGATCGTAGGATTTTAATACTTTTTCCGGTTTGGTTCTCGACTTCTTGTTTATATTCTCTAAATTTCTCAAAAGCTTCTGATTTGTGTTTCATCAGGAACACATATCCGAATCTAGAGAGATCGTCAGTGAATGTAATGAAGTATGAAGAACCATCCCTGGCATGTGTAGACATGGGACCGCATACATCACTATGTATCAGTCCTAAGAGTTCGGTAACTCTTTCTCCGTGTCCCGTAAACGGAGTCTTGGTCATCTTGCCTTTGAGACATGACTGGCAAGTGTCATAGGATGAAAATTCAAACGAATTTAAATATCCATCCTTATGCAACTTAGCTAGTCGTGTCGCATTGATGTGACCCAGTCTACAATGCCACAAGAAGGATTCGTTGAGTTCAGAACTCTTCCTCTTGTGTGTGTTTGTTATGCTCAGAACTGTTGATTGATTTAGAATATAAATGCCATTGCACAACGTGCCTGATCCAACCAACTTTTGGTCATGGAAAATGTTCATAACATTGTCTTGCAATACAAAATTATATCCCTCTTTACTTAATAAAGAAACTGATATAATGTTGCATATCAGGTTCGGCATGTAATAGCATTCGTTCAGAACCAATGTATTACCAGTTGGTAATACAAGGTGATATTCCCCGACGGTCTTAGCTGCAACAATTGCACCATTTCCGACTCTAATGTCTTTATCACCTTCTCCAAGTTCTCTACCTTTCCTTAGCCCATGTAACTGATTACATATATGGGATCCCGACCCGGTATCCAATACCCAGGACGTAGAGCAAATAGAGAAACAGTTCTCAGTAACGAACACACCCGAAGAAAATGCATCAGCATGTACTTTCTTCATTCGGGTGGCATGGGAATCCTGGTATTCCCCTATATCCTGTTCATTCCTATAACTCTTATAGGAAAGAACGGAACCAACGTTCCCCAGCACAGTATAACATGCGGGTTCGGTCAATACATCCATATTATTATCTTGATTAAGGCATGAAATGGTCGCTACCTGGAGAGAGAGAGAAGAAAACACTTTAGCGTATGCTCGTGCAAGATCAGATTGGTTATTATCTTATCTAATCAGGATGGCTCCCACTGCTTTTTATCAAATCTTCCTTCAAACCTTAAAAGGAAAGACTAGCCGGGATTAATTACACACTACAAGTTCGCCAATCTTTCAGCCAGGCCAGTGTCGGTACTTTGAGGGTGGTCCCCCGTGCTTTCGCACGAACCTAATTAATGTAAACCTCGTTTTCCCAGAGGCGTAACCTCGTTAACACCTTTCTAGACACCTACTTGATCGGCTAGTTGCACTGTGTAAAACTCTCCCAGGAGTAACTCTTACTCGCAGTGGGTATCGGGATCCAACTATCTCATAGAAGGTATGCAATCTCATTGCAAATTTCAACACTTGAAATTCCCGATAATATTTTGCCCCTAGCAACTTATGACCTTGGCTAAGGTCAACAATCATAAGCGCTAGTCAAGTTCAACCCGTCATTTCCTGATTGAATTAAACCCACCCGTACGACCCTTGGCTAAGGTCAACAAAGTCGCACGACTACCCTAACTCAATCACATCTCATGTTTTAGCAGATAAATACTAATTAGCTACCGTACACCACGCCTTGGCTAAGGTCAACAAACGCAGCACGAATACTAACTAGTCTTTATCTGAAATGACGGAGGGCTACGCAGGTTTTTCTGAAAACCATGAGCGTAATGAACATGATATCGTTGTAGAATCAAATGAAGTTTTGAAATGGAGTGATTTTGAGGCTTTTCTAGTTTTGCTAAAGGAGTCACTCCCGGTGAAGGGATCTCGGTCCTTTCCTCGTCGAATGAGGTGCGGGATATATCATATATATCACTGTGCAAAGCAAAAACTCTTAAAAGCAATCAAAACCAAACCGAGTGTGTAGCATCTGCCAGTTATTGCTAAAGGAGTCACTCCCGGTGAAGGGATCTCGGTCCTTTCCTCATCGAATAAGGTGCAGGGTATATCATATATACCGCTATGCAAAGCAAGAACTGTAGCTACCTGTTTTATTTTAAAATCTGATTCTACAACATCTTAGGTTTCTTTTCTTTCATTAATCACATTAATGAAATCCCATCATATAAATACCTAAACATCACAGATAGATATGACATACACTTATGCCATCCGCATTCGCCTCGATGTCCCCTCGTGCACCGTTAGGTTAGGTAACTAACGACAGAGCAGGGCAGGGCTAGCGCGGGTGTAAAACATAAGTAACGTCTATATAATATATCATATATACTATATACTATATCCATCACAGAATCACATCACAGATATCGCAGCAGAATAAACATATGAAATATTGGATATACTAGGACGTCCGTGTTTTCAATACGAGCCAGTATAAAACACGGATTCCACGGTCGTGATGAATAGCCAATCCCACACCCCTAGACCCCTACGAGAGAGGCAAGCAACACTGCCAATTCTAGGGTTAGGAGACCCGGACTCGACTCCTCGAGTTGGTCTCCCACTGGACCCCAGAACCCGGTTACTTGTGCTCCCCTCCTTGGGTCTATCCTAGTGCAGAAAAGTAAATAATATACAAAGGGTGACTACTCCCGCATCCTGGAAGTGCCCCGAATAAAAGAATATTACATACAAGTTTTTACATGAATGAAAATGAAAAACACTCATCTCACATAAAAACCCCCGGCTATTCGAACACGACTATCCAATATAACATATCCAGCAACACATAACATCACATGTCATCAACGTAAGTAAGTATGCATACCCCAATTGTCGTTGACGTATAGCAACGAAACCGGCGATATGCCCATACTACACTTACGGTCACAGAAAAGAAAGTGTAAAACTACAACAATTGGAATCCGCAACGGCTTTAGACATCACATGCCTAACAGATATAAATCCCGCATTTTAGTCTCATTATCGAAAACTCTTTTCAATATCATATGGGACTAAATTGCTAGATTTATAACATTCATTCAGTTATCTCATAACTACTTGTGAATTCCAATTATTGTATCACATTCCAGATAAACAGAAAATGTTAAACTTTCCGATCGAACAATCGAACACCCAAGTTTTCCCAATACAGATCAACACATGAAATAAGTCTGACAACATTCAGTTCGTACCTCAGTACCAACGGTCCAGCCGTAGAAGGGTCAAGCCAACGCCTCACATGTGGCACGCCGTACTGCCCCAAACCCGAAGGTTCAAAGGGCAGTTCAAGACGGTCACATAATCGAGTTAAGGTTTGTTGTCTTCTAGAAGGACCATCGAGTTACTTGCACTACTTAGAACGTCGTTAAACTACGGAAAAATCCAACACTTGGAAATTTCCCGACAGGGGAAAAATTGGGTATTTATATCCGGTCGAACTTTTTAACATATTCTAAAATTTATCCGGAAAGCCAAATAGACAAAAATTTGATAATCTGATCGAGTCCATGAAATCCCAAAACAACCCAGAAAAAATCAACTCTGGAAAAAATACTAAAAATTTCCAGAAGACTCAGCACTACACTACATGAATTACTGTGCAAGCCACGTGCTGTAAATCAATACAATGGCCGCGGAAGCGCCGCGTTTTGTATAGAGGAGGCCGCGGATCCGCGCTTGGGTTGGCGAGTTATCAGCACGTGTTTCACAGTAACTCACTATATTCCCTGCTGAATTTTTTGGCAATTTTTAATATGGAAAAATCCACGTTTTTGGAAAAAGTACAGAGAGCATGTTTGTAATGGGTTTTCGGGTTCGTTCGGACTTCAAACTCCGTCTGGATTTCGCCTAAGGCTCTAGCTAGGCTCTGATACCACTGTAGGGTTCCTAGGCACCTTAATGAGGTCACACAAGGCATCGAACATGCCATATTAAAATTTTAACGGTGCCGAGAGACCCGACTACGGATCGTTTGCTAGAATTCTAGGCGAAACAAAAAGCTAGTTAACACTTAACTACTAGGATACGGAAATACAACCTTTGTAGATCCGGATGTCCACCTCCACGGCTCCGCAACGATGTCTCCTCGCTGTCCAAGTCGAACTCCGGGCTCAAGCGTCGGCTTCGTCGGAGAAACGGGTGAGCTAGGTCGCCGGCTTCGTGTCAAAGACGATCTACGTCGAGGCATCGCAAGTTCAAGCTCCGACTTCACAAAGTGATGAAATTTGTGAAGAAAACACACTCTACAACTTGGCTAGAGGTAGAGGGTGAAGAAATAGGAGATGGGTTCACTTTAGATTTGGATTTTGCTCACTAGATCACAAGTTGCCATTGATGGCATGAAGGTTGCTCACTTGAAGAAGAAGAAGAAGATGAGCTAGAATATTATGATAAGTATGATAAAAAGAAAATAGAAAAACAAATACTTATCATAACTAAACTAGGGTTAAGTGTAGAGAATAAACCATGGTCACTTTAGAGGGTTAGGGTTAAGCATGAAGATAAGGATGGTTAGCAAAGTCAAAGCTTCTTGAAGCTTCAACATAAAACAAGAAATGCCACCATTCTCGTCTAAATCTTTATCCAAATAAATGAATAAACAATTAAATGAATAAAGGCATAAATAAAACCCTAATCTCAAGTTAACTATGGTTTAATTCCATACACTTAACAATATGGTCAAGTATCATCAAACATGATACAAAAAGGTGCACAATAGTATATCACATATACAATGTGCAAATCAAGTGAGAAAAATCCGTTTAAAGTGAACCAATACTAGTTAATGCAATGCAATATATCAAATATATAATTATGCATTAAATCATTAAATCAACATTTGATTCAATGATCCGGTCATGTCGCACATAACCGACTAGAATCCAATGTATCGATTTATCGAATCAATGATTCGATAACTAGGTCATATCGAATATAACCATTCGAAACATATATCGCGAGAATGAAATGCGGTATCACATACACGCATTATTCTCGGTCCTGCACATATCTCATATGCGCTCCTATTTCGTTTCGCTTGAGCCAGGAAACCTCTGTGTAGGACTCTAAAGACTCGTCAATACGCCGGTAGCAGATGATGATCATATCAAGCACCCACAAGCCGCAAGCGGTCTGCTAAACGTAACGGCCACCCGGGTATTGAGCGATCAGAAGATCGACGAGCTAGCCCGCTCACACTCCTACGAATCCGACCAGTAACACTTACCATACAATCCAGTCTCTTCGTCTGATACGTCGCATATCAAGTCTAGGGGTGCTATACGTCAGACCCCAATAACCCGATAAGTCGTGCTGATGTGAGGCTTGTAACGGGTCGAGAAACTACTGGTAACACTTACCAGCAAATCTCTGATCAGCCCTGGCCAGGGACTTCCCTGTTACGGCCAATCGAGCACAGCGCAACATCAACCCCCAATACCGGGAGAGACGAAACCCCTCCTATCGCTCATTGCCTCCATGTGACTCGGGACTGTGCCCAAAGACCACCGTTTTGCACGCCCTCATGGACGTGGTAAGGTGGAGATCAAAGCACAGTGGGAATCACACAAGACTCTATGACGATCTCGGGTCTACAGACTAACCTGTACAAGTGTCACCTGAGAACTGCCATCTGACGTGAGGTATAATACCATCTGGGAGTTCTCGGGGAGTCCGTCCAGTGTACCCAGTTTCCACTGAGCACCCGTATACCATCTCTGATGTCAAACACCAATGGATATGGGATCATCCATCGCCCATCACATGGGTCGAGAAGCGTATACGCTAGTCTACTCTGGTATATCGATGCCCCGTCTCGATACACCTACGACTAGGGACCTTGAAGGATGTACTTATGGACTACCATGTCCCCACTAGTATGATCTGCATCATAGTCTAGGTAGTCAAGTACAAATCCTAAGGGCTTTACCAACATGTAACTATAAGACAGTATAAAGAGACTAGTGTACATGTTAAGATAAATGGCAACCATATAGCATACTATCATGTCGAGCAAGAAAGTCATCTCTATATATGTCCAAGCATCCAATATAATATACATAATCTGTACAATACTGGCCTCTAGGGCATACATACAACTAACAGGTTTAGTGTTGCGAAACCCTAGAGTAGTGGTTGCACCACACATACACACACACCCATACTTGCATACATTCTTCTTTCTTATGTGCGTATATGGGATATATTTATGTGTTCACATGGGTATGGAACTATGTGTTCATATACTGGATTTGAGGATAGTAATTGGGATTTGAGGTGAGTCGATGAGATATGATTTGAGACTGTGAGATCGGTGATATGGCAGAATTCGTATTTGAGATACGTCATGATGTTATAGCGGATTTTTGGGCGACGATACCATGTGGATAGTGATATAAATAAATGGTCGACATGTGATCATGATATGAGATATGATAGGATAGGATATTTATATTAGGCCGCATTGGGCGATGTATACTCCTTTATGATGATATCGATTTGTACGAGACTGTCGATCAGTAGTCAGATCATGATTATATTGATGATATGTGATGATGATATTAGTATTGTACTAGACATAGATCAGTATCCGAATTATGATCTTGGATAAAGAGGATACCAGATGAATAATTTGATGAATGCGATATTGAACCGTACCCAGATTTGGGATGCCGTACGACGGATTTACGTACGAGCTATATCTTGATGTTTGATCTGCACTCTTGACTTGGGAATAACTGATTATAGATATGGTATCGGATGTGATATTATCGAGGCGGGATCACCAACTAATATATATATATATATTGACTCGGATGTTATGCGGTTTCCTTACCTTCAGTTAGCCTGTTAGCTCAGCCCTATAGTTTTGTGTAGCTGTATGACTCGTATGATATTAAATGCGGATTAGTTATCGTTGTGTCTAGTATTCAGCTCCCGCTCATTATTGATGTTCGCTCCGCATCGCATACTTATATTGTGATTTCATATTGCTTTGTTGATATCATGCTGTTAGGACACCAGCACCATTACCGATGATGCGTATGTACCACGTACACTTACTTGCCGGCTCACACACATCTTCATCGGTAATTGCCATGACACGTACACTTAGAAAATACTATCGCATTGACATAGCTTGTTAGCTAATAGTTTCGACATGATATTAGTGTACTTGCCTTACATGCCAGTTTAGACATTGTAGTTATTACTTGATGTTTCATGCATATTGTTTTTCACTGTTATGCCGCATTCATGGATTTTTAGGCCCATATTCACTGTTTACATGCTATTGATGATTTGGATTCGGATTTTCATGAGATTTCCTAGATTTGGGGGGAGGAACGCAAAAACATTTATAAACTTCTTTTCTCCCTCTTTTAAAATGAAAAGTGCGGTTTTCCCATGATATATGAGTCGTCTACCATGAGTTTGCTGATGGATTTCGAGACCCGATTCGAGGAGTTGGATGAACCGTTTCGGGTACATGGTGGGCCCGGTGCGGTACCCCAGGGCGAGAAGGTCGCAGAGGATGGCGTTGAGCCTGGCAGGGGAGCACTACCGACCGGTGATTTTACCCGACGCGTCGGATATCCGGAGGATACCGTCGTGGTCTTGAGATTGATGGTAGGGGCCGGTCTGGACTGACTATGCCCTAGATAGTGAAATTGAGACACTGAGATTTTGAGATATTGAGGTACTGATATTTGATGATACAAGCCAGTCCGGATAGCCGTAGCCTGAGATATTGAGATATTGGGATTTATGTTTTGTGTCGATGCTAGACACTGTTTATGCTGATTTCATTTATGTTACCTCATTTTAAAAATACAGAAATCTCACTAAGTTATGAAAGAAGTTTCTTCAGTACATGTATTCTTTTTCCATGCATTCATACATCATCCATATGATATATTGCTACCTGAGGCACTGACACGAGCACTTGATATTACAGTTGTTAGAGGTATTACCCTAGCCATTGTTATAGGCTGCAGGATATATATTTGAGGATATATTATGTGTAAGTCCACGTTGCCCACCCCGGTGCTTGCGGGGAGGCGGAAAACGGAATAAAAATCGGATTTTTACTACTCTAGGCAACATGGACTAGACAAAGTCGGGATCTTTACTAAACAAAACTAACTAAAAGCTAACTAGAAATTAGCTACAAGGAAGAATGGTTATACCTAGGGCTTTATGTCCTTCTCTCCTTGCTCCTTGGAGTGTAAGAAAGAGATCGCCTTGTCGCCTTCTCGAGTCGAAGAAGGATCCACCCGAAAGCCTCAACCTTTGGCTTCAACTTCAAGCTAGAAGTAACTAAGGTGCTAGAAGTGCTAATCTTAGAACCCTAGATGAGAGTAAAGATTATCAAGAAGAGGTTTTTCTCAAGCTCAAGTGTTTCTCAACACATGAGAGGGGAGAGCTTGAGAGAGAGGAAGAGGAGGAGAGAGAAAGCATATGATAGAATGAGAGAATAATGAAGCATTCTCACATATATGTGTGAATTATTGTGAATTGAAAATTAGTGAGATAATTGTCATGGCTTAATCAAGACATGACCATTATCATTTCATTTTTAATGCAAATTGCAAGGATCAAAGAGCATCTTTCAAATGAAATGATGATGGTCAAATTGTCAACCTAGGTCAACAAGTCAAGAATGTCAAATGGTCAACAACCCTAACCATGCACAATTATATTAAACTAATTTTAATTAACCATAATACACACATAAGCATTAGGGTTAGCAAAATGACAATGGTCATTAACCCTAATCAAAGTCCTCTTCCTCTGTCTCAATCAACTGTGCATACGCACCCGCATTCGTGATCCGAGGAACACGAATACAAAGAGATAAAACCAATCCCAAATCATATACTAGGATCCGGCTTAAACCAAAGCCCGCTAGTATAAGCTGTCCGGACAGCAAATGTGCACAAGTGCGCGGATGTGAACGAACCCTGTCGCAAAATCATGCGACCTCTACTCATTTTGCCTAAAGGCGAATAGCTCTCTGTGTGGGACTCTAAAGACTCGACACTACGCTGGCAGTGGGTTTAACCACAGACCGCAAGCGGCACTAGCTGTACGTAACGGTCCCCAGGTAGATGCCGATAAGAAGACTGACGAGGTGACCCCATCTGAACTCCTACTGAGCCTGTATATGACAGTCTCCGTACAGTCCGGTCTGTTCGTCTGATACATCGCATGGCGGGTGATTAGTCGAAAATATTGCATATTTTAGCCGGCAATTTCCTCATCATTTGCATTCATATAGAAGTGTTCGGCATTCATATTTTACATATTAGCAAAACTGTCGCAAAATATCAGATTGCATGTATTAGACTCTGAAACCGACACTATAAAGGAAATTAACCACATTTCATGGCATCGCATCATCCCTACATTTGCGCAACACTTGTTTTGAGATCTGTGCAGGAAAATCCAGAAGAAAGGCCAAGAATTTATACGGTACCGCTAAAATATGACGCCAACTCAATGATTTCAGTTCTGGTATCAATACAAAAGGGAAAATACAAATCAACATATCAGATGAAGCCCAAAATACCATCAAAAGACCACACCAGAAGAACCAAGCCATCAAGCCACCACTTGGCCACGGAACCGCGGCGCAAGCCGGCTTAGGCCGCGGTTCCGCGGCGGCCTTGACAGATCATCACTCCAATTTTGCTGCAGAACTCCTAGCTCAGCTCCTACACTTCAAAAAGACACTCCAATTTCCAGAAGACTCCAGAGACTTCTGCCAGAACAGCAAGCTTTGGGATCAACACTAAACTAGCCTATCATTCTAGAAACTTCTTCTTAAACCCTAGCTTAAACCCTAAGCTAAGCCTAACAAACTCCTTCTAGAAGTCTTTCAACAAACTTTTGGAGGGAACTCAAAGGCTTAGGGTTTGGGTGCTCTATAAATAAGACCCTAGGCTCACTTGTAAAAAGGATTCAATCTTGAAAAAAATCAATCCATTAGTTCATTTTAGCCATTCTATTTCTTTCTTCATCTTCTTCTTCCACAAGTCTAGTGAGAGGGCTTGTGTGAAACCCTAACCCTAATTCCAATCAAAAGCCAAGATCCCGAGTACCCATCAAGCAAGAAGCCTTGCAACCTTTTACGAGCCGAGCCGATCTTCAACAGAGCAAGTGGTCCAAGCCGATCCGCGACTCACGGAGCCGAGCGACGCCAATTCAACAATTTAGTTCTTCCTCTTGTAGTTCTTGAGCGACTGTAATCAAATTGTTTATATAAATAAAAGGTGATATTCTTTTATCTTGTTTTCTTTAAATTCTCGCATCATGATATCTTTTCAATTCTTGAATACTTTCTGTGTGATGATGTTTGAGTAATACTCCGCTCGTCGAGGAGTCGAGACGATCAATAGAATGATGATGTAATATATCTTAAATCGGTTCTTGAATCCTACGAGTTTTGTAAACCCTAGCAAGTTCAAGAATCGACGACCCAATTCGTTGCGATTCTTTCTTGATTGATATCGCTCGAGATTGGGGAGTTACGATCGTTTCTTGAATTTGCTAGAGGCTAGAATGTGAACGATATCTATGAAAGAACAAGGGTTAAACGATGAAACCCTAGTTTCATCAAGAAAGCCCTAACTCTCATCGATCATCATCGATCTAGTATCAATCCTTCGAAGGACAAGAACACGAAATCTTGAAATTACATCACGTCTATAGATCCGATCGATTCCTACGAGCCTCATTTAGATTCTTGACATTGTGGTTGGAAATATCATCGAAACACCGATTCTTGATTTGTTTATCAGTTTTTTTGATTCTTGACTAAACATCGTGACACCTGAATCAATCGATAAATTCTTGAATCATGTTTTCTTTTCTTTTCGATTAACTTTTCGATTCAAACAAATCAAATATAAAAACGAATCGCACAATCCCTGTGGACGATCCGCACTAGCTTACGATCTACAACTGACACCGTAGTTGATTGCGGTCAAATATAATTTTTTGATTATGAACTTTATTCAATTTTCTAATTACCGACACAAAGAGACTCTTATCAATTTGATTTACTTACTCAGTCTCGCATTCTATGATCAATCAAATAGGCGCCGTTGCCGGGGACTATTTGATTTGATAAGCAATCTAGAATTTTATAACAATCAGTGGGCCTAGGGGGCGGTGAACGTCAGTCCCCTAATAGCGGTACAAGTCATGTCGGAGTGTAGCCCAGAACACCCTGAGATAACACTGGAAACCTACCAGTATATCTCGCTTACCCTGGCCAGGGACGACTTGTGTAATGGCTCTCCTGGACACAGCGCGATGTCAACCCCCAATACCGGAAGAGACGAATCCTGCCTAACCGTCACTGCCTCCAAGTGCTTCGGGACTGCACCCAAAAACTACCTGTTTGCATGACTCCTTTGAGCCGTGGTAGGGTAGTAATCAAAGTGCAGTGGGAACACACTCGAGACGAAGTGACAGTGTCAAGTCAGCGGACTAAGCTGTACTCATGTCACCTGGGAACTGATAACTGACGATAGGTATAATACCAACCAACAGTTCCTGACGAGTCCTGTCCAGTGTACTCGTAACCTAACGAGAACCCGCATACTATCTCAAGTACAACGTACTCACGGCTGTGGGACAGACCGTCTCCCATGCTGGGATGAGAAGCGCATACGCTAGTCTACTCCGGAGTATCGATGCCCTGTCTCGATAGTCCAACGACTAGGGACCTGTATAAGGATGTGCTTATGGATCACCCAGCCCCCACGAGTGTGAGCGCCATCACAACGCTGGTAATCAAGCAAAGATCCTAAGGGCTCTACTAATATGTATATAAGAGATATGCTAAATGAAACACATGCACATATTGAAGTAGAGACAAACCAAGTAGCATACTACCATTTCGAGCAAGATTGTATATACAACTGTGAATATCCCAAGTTTCCATCAAGTAATATACAAACTAGTATGATACAGTAATGGCCTCTAGGGCATATACACTAACAATCTCCCACTTGCACTAAGGCCATGTACTGGCGTATCGAAGACCTATCATCTCGATCAGCCGCTCGAACTGAGTCTGGGGCAAGGCCTTGGTGAATGGATCTGCAGTGTTATCTTCTGAAGCAACCCTCCGAACCTCGATCTCCTTGCGATCCACGATCTCCCTGATCAGGTGATACCGCCTCAAGATGTGTCTGGATTTCTGATGGGACCTGGGTTCCTTCGCTAAAGCTATAGCCCCATTGTTGTCGCAATACAAAGGTATTGGGTCAACAATGGACGGAACCACCTGAAGTTCTTTCAAGAACTTCCTCATCCAGACAGCTTCTTTTGCGGCATCAGATGCAGCGATGTATTCCGCTTCCATAGTCGAGTCAGCAACGGTTTCCTGTTTGGAGCCCTTCCAACACACCGCCCCTCCATTGAGGGTAAAGACAAAACCCGACATGGACTTGGAATTATCCTTGTCACTCTGGAAGCTGGAGTCAGCAAAGGCCTCAATCTGGAGGTCTTTTCCGCCATACACTAAGAACATCTTCTTAGTCCTTCTTAGGTACTTGAGAATGTTCTTTACCGCTATCCAATGTTTCTCCCCAGGGTTTGACTGATACCTGCTTACCACACTCAGTGCATAAGCCTCATCCGGTCTGGTACACAAGATTGCATACATTATAGAGCCTACCGCAGAAGCGTAGGGTATAATAGACATGCGATCCCTCTCCAAATCAGTCTTGGGAGACATCTCTTTGGAGAGGGTAATCCCGTGACAAGCCGGTAGATTACCGTGCTTGGAATCTTCCATACTGAATCTTTTCAGTATGGTGTCGATGTACCTGGACTGTGAAAGTCCTAATATCCTCTTGGATCTGTCACGGTAGATCCAGATACCCAGAATGTATGAGTCATCACCCAGGTCTTTCATGGAGAACCTGTGTGACAAGAACCCCTTGACAGATTGTAGCATAGGAATGTCATTTCCTATTAAGAGAATGTCATCCACGTATAAAACGAGGAATACTACAGTTCTCGCTACAAATCTACAATAGATGTATGGTTCATCTGGATTTTTGATAAAGCCAAATTCCTTGACCGTCTCATCGAAGCAGATGTTCCAACTCCGCGATGCCTGCTTTAGTCCATAAATGGACTTAAGCAACTTGCACACTTTTCCGCTGCTCCCACTCTGAATGAAACCCTCTGGCTGGTCCATATAGATACACTCCTCTAAATGTCCATTTAGAAAAGCGGTCTTTACTTCCATCTGCCAAATTTCATAATCGTGGAAGGCAGCAATGGCAAGAAGGATCCGAATGGATTTCAGCATAGCTACTGGAGAAAAGGTTTCGTCATAGTCCAAACCAGGTCGCTGACGAAAACCCTTTGCAACCAGTCTAGCCTTATAGGTCTCAACCTGTCCATCTACACCAATCTTCCTTTTGAAGATCCACTTGCATCCTACAGGTTTTACCCCATCTGGAGCAATGTCCAACGTCCATACTTTGTTGGTGTACATGGACTCCATTTCGGCCCGCATTGCATCCAGCCATTTTACCGAGTCGACGCTCTGAATGGCTTGCTGGAAGCTAGTAGGCTCATCACAATCTATGATGCAATCCTCTCTATCCCCGTCAATGAGAGAACCGTAGTATCTCTCGGGCGGATGAGACTGCCTACTACTCCTGCGGAGTGGCGTGGGAATGTCCTGATCTTTCGAACCCTCTGGTTCTACTAAGCTTTCAGTAATAGCTCGTGGTTCTGGAATTTCTTCCAGTTCTATTGCGCTCCCACTTATTTCTTTTTCTATGAACTGGTGTTCTAGAAAGTGGGCATGGCGAGAAAGAAAAACCTTTTGTTCCTCTTCGCAATAGAAGAAATATCCCTTGGAGTTCTTTGGATATCCCACAAACTTGCACTGTACTGAGCGTGCCTCGAGCTTGTCCGCATGCTGCTTTTTTACAAAAGCTGGACATCCCCATGTCTTAATGTGATTAAGATAGGGTCTCTTCCCACACCACATCTGATATGGTGTAGTAGGCACAGTCTTAGTTGGAACTCGGTTCAAAAGGTATGCAGCTGATTCTAGCACATATCCCCAGAACGATCGCGGCAACTCAGCGTTACTCATCATGGACCGTACCATATCCAATAGGGTTCGGTTCCGTCTCTCCGATACACCGTTATGTTGCGGAGTGTATGGAGGACTAAGCTGAGAGAGAATTCCATTCTCTTTTAAGTAACCCAGGAACTCGGCACTCAAGTATTCACCACCTCGATCAGATCTCAGTGCCTTGATACTTTTGCCTGTTTTTTTTTCTACTTCATTCTTATATTCCTGGAATTTTTCAAAAGCCTCGGATTTATGTTTCATTAAGAAGACATAACCGTACCTTGAAAAGTCATCCGTAAAAGTAATGAAGTAAGAATAACCGCTTTGCGCATGTGCAGACATTGGACCGCACACGTCGCTGTATACGAGTCCCAAGAGCTCGCTCGCTCTTACTCCGTGTCCTGTGAATGGAGTCTTTGTCATCTTTCCTTTGAGACAGGATTGACAAGTTGCATACGATTGATATACGAACGGATCCAAATATCCTTCTGTATGTAACTTAGTCAACCTTCTCTCATTGATGTGACCCAGTCTACAATGCCATAAGAAAGTTTTATTGATTTCTGGAGACTTTCTTTTGTGTGTATTCTGGACATTGAAAATCTGTGGTTAGTTTAATACGTATATACCATTGTTTAATGTACCTGACCCAATCAAAACTTGATTAAGGTGAATGTTCACTACATTACTTACAAATGCAAATTCATAACCTTCTTTAGATAATAAAGATACATAAATGATATTACAGGTTGCATTTGGTACATAATAACAACTATGCAAAACCAAAAAGCGTCCATCCGACAGTCCCAGGTGATAGTCCCCCACGGCCTCAGCATCCATGCTAGCACCGTTTGCAACTCTGAGGGTCATATCACCTGCCTTCAAAACTCTACGCTTTCTCAACGCCTGCAAAGAATTATAGATATGAGATCCTGATCCGGTATCCAATACCCAGGATGTAGAGTTTATTGATAGACGGTTTTCAATAACATACACACCTGAAGCTGAAGCCGCAACTCGCTTCAAATCCTGGGTTCTGGCCTTCCAAGCCTTGCAATCCTGTTTCCAGTGACCACTTTTGTGACAGTAGAAGCATTCTTCCTTCCCCACTAGCTTTTCTGCTACCTTTGTTGCCTTTCCTTTTCCCTTCGTATCCACTTTACTGACACCGCCTCTTGGTTTGGCGGGGGCTTTCTTCTTCTTACCCTAGGCTTTCGCCCTGGATCTAGAAGAGGAAGATCCTCCTACAAACAAAGTGGATGTCTCCCTGCCTTTCTGTAGGGTGCCCTCAGCACTCCTCAATATGTTCAGAAGTTCGGAAAGTTCAACCTCCTTTCCTTGCATGTTGAAGTTAAGGATAAATTGGGCGTAAGTGGAAGGAAGGGACTGGAGAATCAAATCAGTATAGAGTTCATTCTCCAACGTGGTCCCAAGGACCGCGAGCTCCTCTATGTAGCCAATCATCTTAAGCACGTGTTCCGCTACCGATGATCCGACGGCCAATCTTGCCGAAAATAGCTTTTTCGACACTTCGTATCTTGCGATATGAGACTGCTCTCCATACAGTTCTTTTGTATGGAGAAATATGGACTCCAGGTCCATATTCTCATGCCTCCTCTGATGTTCGTTGTCCATCGAGGCAAGCACGAGGCATTTGGCCTTCGCGCAATCGATCTCCCATGTCTTACGGATTTCTTTATCCGCGACGCTGGAGGTGGGACCTGGGACAGGGGGAGCTTTGGTGGTAAGGACATACCCCAACTTGTCATAAGTGATTGCCATCTTGACATTCCTGAGCCAATCTTTGTAGTTTGGCCCTGTCAGTATGTTTTTATCTAGTAATAACTTGAGTCCGGTCATGTTGAATGGTCGCTGCAATTAGGAGAAAGAAAAGAAACACTTTAGCATGATGCTCTTGCAAGTTTAGAGTGGTTTTTAGTTTGTCTAAACTGGATGGCTCCCACTGTCTCTCGAATCCCTTCTCAAACCGTAAAGAAAGGATTAGTCGGGATCAATCTCACCGTACAATACTTGCTTAACCGTTCAGCCAGGCCAGTGTCGGTACTTCGAGGGAGGTTTTCCAACGCTTTCGCGATGTTCCTTAATTAAGTAACCTCTTTTCCCTGTGGGCGTAGCCCCGCTAACACCTTTCTAGACACCTACTAGGTTTATAGCATTGATCGTTAAGTGAGAACTTTCCCGAGGAGTAGCATATACTCACAGTAGGATCGGGATCCAAATATCATCGCGTGATAAAACCGAAGGAATCCTACCAGAATCATCACACTCTAAATGGTATGCAGCGCTAGCAAGTTTCAGTACTTATGAAACTCCCGATGTGGATTTTTGCCCCATGCTCTTATGACCTTGACTTTGGCCAAAATATCATAAGTCACATGTCAAGTTCTACCCGTCATTCTCCTGGTTAATTTGGACCCACCCGTACCTACCCTTGACTTTGGCCAAAATGGCAGCACGACTGTCCCAAACCAACGCATCTATCTATGCTGCACATGAATACCCAATAGCTACCAATCACTATGCCTTGACTTTGGCCAAAATACATAGCTTGAATACTTTTTGACCATTCATGTGGAATGACGGAGGGCTACGAATGGTTTTTGGCGAAACCGTGAACGTAGTGAACTTGATATAATCGATGGAACGAGATAGCTTTTAAAAGGAGTGATTCAAGCTCCACGTTTAAAAGTTTAGTTTTGAAAAGAACCGAGTGGTTTTCAAAGTGTTCCAATCGACTTTTACTTGGTTTATTTTCTTGCATTAGTTCTTTTAATGCGTCCCATCATTTAATCCTACCATTGCAGAAAACAACCAAAATATGATGTATGCTTATGCCATTCGCATTCGCCACGGGGCCCGTCATCACCCGTTAGGTTACTTAACTAACGACAGAGCGGGGGCTGGGCTAGCGCGGCTGTAAAACATAAGCAACGCCTAAATAGTTATAGTATATAGATATATAGGAATGATAGACATTACAGATCACAGATGAATACATTGGATATACTAGGAATCCGCAATCCGTTCGATCCTGCAACGAAAAGCGGATTACACGGTCGCGGTGAATAGCCAAATACCCCACCCAAGACCCCTACGGGTGCGGCAAACTACCCGCCAAGTACCCGAAGCGAAGCAACCTCCCTCAACACCGTGAGTAGGCCACTCGGCACTTCGAGATACCCGGTAGTTTGTGCACCCCCTCCATGGGTCTATCCTAGGAGCAAAAACAGTAAAAAGAATTATACAATGACGGCTACAACCCCGACCCGGTTGTGCGGCCATACAAATAATAATACATCAATTTACATATTACAATGAATGAAAGAAAAAGAAACACTCATCTCACATCCACCCCGGCTATTCACCCGCGACAATCCAACGCATTCATATACACATACCATCATCAAACACAGATCACAGATATGTATAACCCCCACAAATCGACTTATAGCGATTAGCGGACGTTCAATACATATAAACATCAGAGATATAATCCATTAGTCAAAGTGTAGTGAAGTTCGATCAAAAATACGGATTTATAGGCCCCCAAAAACAAATTTCTTTTCTGGAAAACCTGGGCATAAATAAACCATCTTAAAAATCCCAAAACCAAGCCAGAAGAACACTGCACCAAACTCGACCCAGAACCGAGTCAAAACCGCCGCGGTTCCGCGGCAATAAGCATGCTTTTGCCGCGGAACCGCCGCGCTTTGAGCGATTCACTCGATCGTTTTTTGTGGCTTTCGTCACAAAACCTTGAGATGATTTTTGACGTAAGATTTATTTTATTTTGAGCAGAAAAAATTTCAACAGAAAGTTAGGGTTTTGCGTTTTTAGTTTTGTGATTTTTTTCCGATTGAACTTCCATACACTTTACTACCTAGCTAGTTTATGTTTAGTTAGGCTCTGATACCATCATAAGTCCACATTGCCCACCCCGGTGCTTGCGGGGAGGCGGAAAACGGAATAAAAATCGGATTTTTACTACTCTAGGCAACATGGACTAGACAAAGTCGGGATCTTTACTAAACAAAACTAACTAAAAGCTAACTAGAAATTAGCTACAAGGAAGAATGGTTATACCTAGGGCTTTATGTCCTTCTCTCCTTGCTCCTTAGAGTGTAAGAAAGAGATCGCCTTGTCGCCTTCTCGAGTCGAAGAAGGATCCACCCGAAAGCCTCAACCTTTGGCTTCAACTTCAAGCTAGAAGTAACTAAGGTGCTAGAAGTGCTAATCCTAGAATCCTAGATGAGAGTAAAGATTATCAAGAAGAGGTTTTTCTCAAGCTCAAGTGCTTCTCAACACATGAGAGGGGAGAGCTTGAGAGAGAGGAAGAGGAGGAGAGAGAAAGCATATGATAAAATGAGAGAATAATGAAGCATTCTCACATATATGTGTGAATTATTGTGAATTGAAAATTAGTGAGATAATTGTCATGGCTTAATCAAGACATGACCATTATCATTTCATTTTTAATGCAAATTGCAAGGATCAAAAAGCATCTTTCAAATGAAATGATGATGATCAAATTGTCAACCTAGGTCAACAAGTCAAGAATGTCAAATGGTCAACAACCCTAACCATGCACAATTATATTAAACTAATTTCAATTAACCATAATACACACATAAGCATTAGGGTTAGCAAAATGACAATGGTCATTAACCCTAATCAAAGTCCTCTTCCTCTGTCTCAATCAACTGTGCATACGCACCCGCATTCGTGATCCGAGGAACACGAATACAAAGAGATAAAACCAATCCCAAATCATATACTAGGATCCGGCTTAAACCAAAGCCCGCTAGTATAAGCTGTCCGGACAGCAAACGTGCACAAGTGCGCAGATGTGAACGAACCCTGTCGCAAAACCATGCGACCTCTACTCATTTTGCCTAAAGGCGAATAGCTCTCTGTGTGGGACTCTAAAGACTCGACACTACGCTGGCAGTTGGTTTAACCACAGACCGCAAGTGGCACTAGCTGTACGTAACGGTCCCCAGGTAGATGCCGATAAGAAGACTGACGAGGTGACCCCATCTGAACTCCTACTGAGCCTGTATGTGACAGTCTCCGTACAGTCCAGTCTGTTCGTCTGATACATCGCATGGCAGGCCTAGGGGGGCGGTGAACGTCAGTCCCCTAATAGCAGTACAAGTCGTGTCGGAGTGTAGCCCAGAACACCCTGAGATAACACTGGAAACCTACCAGTATATCTCGCTTGCCCTGGCCAGGGACGACTTGTGTAATGGCTCTCCTGGACACAGCGCGATGTCAACCCCCAATACCGGGAGAGACGAATCCTGTCTAACCGTCACTGCCTCCAAGTGCTTCGGGACTGCACCCAAAAACTACCTGTTTGCACGACTCCTTTGAGCCGTGGTAGGGTAGTAATCAAAGTACAGTGGGAACACACTCGAGGCGAAGTGACAGTGTCAAGTCAGCGGACTAAGCTGTACTCATGTCACCTGGGAACTGATAACTGACGATAGGTATAATACCAACCAACAGTTTCCGACGAGTCCTGACCAGTGTACTCGTAACCTAATGAGCACCCGCATACTATCTCAAGTACGACGTACTGACGGCTGTGGGAAGACCGTCTCCCACGCTGGGATGAGAAGCGCATACGCTAGTCTACTCCGGAGTATCGATGCCCTGTCTCGATAGTCCAACGACTAGGGACCTGTATAAGGATGTGCTTATGGATCACCCAGCCCCCACGAGTGTGAGCGCCATCACAACGCTGGTAATCAAGCAAAGATCCTAAGGGCTCTACTAATATGTATATAAGCGATATGCTAAAAGAAACACATGCACATATTGAAGTAGAGACAAACCAAGTAGCATACTACCATTTCGAGCAAGATTGTATATACAACTGTGAATATCCCAAGCTTCCATCAAGTAATATACAAACTAGTATGATACAGTAATGGCCTCTAGGGCATATACACAAACATTATGATCGTATGACCTAGGATTGAGTCATACATGCGATTTCTGTTCGTAGATGTTTTTCCACTCACGAGTTGGCAACTCACCCCCGTTGTGCCCCAGTTTCTTGCAGGTTTTGCCGTACAGGTTTCCTTACGGCTTTGATGGCACTGCATCTTTTTCGGGTGATTTGCTAGTAGGTGGGTTTATTTGTATCGTACCCATCATTATACCTTGTATATTATTATTCTGTTGTATCTAGAAGTTCCATCAACCAAACATGTATTAATTTCAGAGATAGAGAACAGTGTTGTTTATTCTTTCGACCTTAGAGTCGCGCGTTGTATTTCTATGGATTTCATGCTGTTTTGAGTTTCCTTTTCTGTTGTGATCCTCGCCCTTCGGCGTTGTATATTATATTGCTTACGTGGTTGTAACCGTCGATTGACGAAGAGCTAGCTCCCGTTTGGGGATGCATTTTTCATTATATATATGCTTTATAAGGTTTTGTACCCGTTTGGGGTCAGTTTTTACAAAGGAAACTCTGCCGAAATTTTTAGAAAAGACTTGTGATTTTAAAATGCATATTTCGGCTTATGTTGCAAACTATTTAGTTTAAAATGGTTTTCCTCCACTCTAATACTTTCCTTGGTTTGGATTTCTGGGTTTTCGGCTTACTTAGATTACGTACGCCTCGAGACGTTTCGTAATTTAAGTGTCGGTCATGTCCGTACTTTCGGGACGTGACACCCTTGTAGAAAATAAACTAGAGTTAATGGTTTAGATTGGATTAACAAAATATCTTCACAAAATATCAAGCTAAAGACAAAGTCAAACCTTCATGGAAGCTTCATGCAAAAGCTAACCCTAATCCAAACCCTAACCAAGTTTAAACCCTAATCTTTTGTTAAATTTGTAACCCTAACATGTTACAATATTATATATCACATATACAATATATTTTTCAACAAAAGAAAATAATACAATTAACATATATCGCATATATATCAATGTATTATCTCGTGAGAAAATGAATCAATAAAGTGAGCTTATATTAGTTAACGTAATGTAATATATCACATATATAATTATACATTAAATTATCGAATCAACACTTGATCCGACAATATGGCTATATTGCATATAACCGACTAATATAACATGTACCGATTCATCGAATCAACACTTGATCCGATGACCCGGATATATCACATATACCCGGCCGATATCTCATATCACGAGAATAGAATACGGTATCTCATACCGTATTATTCTCGGTCCCGCACATATTGCATATGTGCTCCTACTCCGTTTTGCCTGAGCCAGGAAACCTCTGTGTAGGACTCTAAAGAATCATCAATACGCCGGCAGTAGGTGATGATCATATCAAACACCCACAAGCTGCAAGCGGTCAATTAAACGTAACAGCCACCCAGGTATTGAGCGATCAGAAGATCAACAAGCAAGCCTGTACATTCTCCTGTGAATCCAATCAGTAACACTACCGTACAGTCCGGTCTCTTCTTCTGATATGTCGCATATGTTAGTGTATATGCCCTAGAGGCTATTACTGTATCATACTAGTTTGTATATTACTTGATGGAAGCTTGGGATATTCACAGTTGTATATGCAATCTTGCTCGAAATGGTAGTATGCTACTTGGTTTGTCTCTGCTTTAATATGTGCATGTGTTTCTTTTAGCATATCGCTGATATACATATTAGTAGAGCCCTTAGGATCTTTGCTTGATTACCAGCGTTGTGATGGCGCTCACACTCGTGGGAGCTGGGTGATCTATAAGCACATCCTTATACAGGTCCCTAGTCGTTGGACTATCGAGACAGGGCATCGATACTCCGGAGTAGACTAGCGTATGCGCTTCTCATCCCAGCGTGGGAGACGGTCTGTCCCACAGCCGTCAGTACGTCGTACTTGAGATAGTATGCGGGTGCTTGTTAGGTTACGAGTACACTGGACAGGACTCGTCGGGAACTGTTGGCTGGTATTATACCTATCGTCAGTTATCAGTTCCCAGGTGACATGAGTACAGCTTAGTCCGCTGACTTGACACTGTCACTTCGCCTCGAGTGTGTTCCCACTGCACTTTGATTGCTACCCTACCATGGCTCAAAGGAGTCGTGCAAACAGGTAGTTTTTGGGTGCAGTCCCGAAGCACTTGGAGGCAGTGACGGTTAGACAGGATTCGTCTCTCCCGGTATTGGGGGTTGACATCGCGCTGTGTCCAGGAGAGCCATTACACGAGTAGTCCCTGGCCAGGGCAAGCGAGATGTACTGGTAGGTTTCCAGTGTTATCTCAGGGTGTTCTGGGCTACACTCCGACATGACTTGTACCGCTATTAGGGGACTGACGTTCACCGCCCCCCTAGGCCCGCCATGCGATGTATCAGACGAACAGACCGGACTGTACGGAGATTGTCGCATACAAGCTCAGTAGGAGTTTAGATGGGGTTCACCTCGTCAGTCTTCTTATCGACATCTACCTGGGGACCGTTACGTACAGCTAGTGCCGCTTGCGGTCTGTGGTTAAACCCACTGCCAGCGCAGTGTCGAGTCTTTAGAGTCCCACACAGAGAGCTATTCGCCTTTAGGCAAAATGAGTAGAGGTCGCATGGTTTTGCGACAGGGTTCGTTCACATCCGCGCACTTGTGCACGTTTGCTGTCCGGACAGCTTATACTAGCGGGCTTTGGTTTAAGCCGGATCCTAGTATATGATTTGGGATTGGTTTTTCTCATTGTATTCATGTTCCTCGGATCACGAATACGGGTGCGTATGCACAGTTGCTTGAGACAGAGGGAGAGGACTTTGATTAGGGTTAATGACTATTGTCATTTTATTAACCCTAATGCTTATGTGTGTATTATTGTTAATTGATATTAGTTTAATAATTGTGCATGGTTATGGTTGTTGACCATTTGACCTTCTTGACTTGTTGACCTTGGTTGACACTTTGACCATCATCATTTCATTTGGAAGATGCTCTTTGATCCTTGCAATTTGCATTAAAAATGAAATGATAATGGTCATGTCTTGATTTAGCCATGACAATTATCTCACTAATTATCTAATTACAATAATTCACATATATGAGAGAATGCTTGATATTATTCTCTCATTCTATAATTTACATTCTCTCTCTTGTTCTTCCTCTCCCTCAAGCTCTCCCCTCTCATGTGTTGAGAAACACTTGAGCTTGAGAAAAACCCTCTCTTGATAATCTCTACTCTCATCTAGGGTTCAAGGATTAGCACTTCTTGCACCCTAGTTACTTCTAACTTGGAGTTGAAGCCAAAGGTCGAGGCTTTCGGGTGGATCTTTCTTCGACGTGAGAAGACGACTAAGGTGACCTCCTTCCACCACTCCAAGGAGC
This sequence comes from Agapanthus africanus, assembly GCA_030015575.1. Lineage (NCBI taxonomy): Eukaryota > Viridiplantae > Streptophyta > Magnoliopsida > Asparagales > Amaryllidaceae > Agapanthus > Agapanthus africanus. The sequence continues at coordinate 369,399,166 of CM057346.1, forward strand.
AAGGAGAGAAGGACATAAAGCCCAAGGTATTACCTTTCTAGCACTTAGCTAGTTTCTAGTTAGCTTTAGCTTGTTTTTGTTTAGCAAAGATCCTTCATAGTCAAGTCCATGTTGCCTAATCTCATAAAAATTCAATTTTTAGTCCGTTTTCCGCCTCCCCGCAAGTACCGGGGTGGGCAACGTGGACTTACAGTGGTATCAGAGACTAACTAAACATAAACTAGCTAGGTAGCAGAGTGTATCGAAGTTCGAATCGGAAAAATCGAAAAACCGAGTTTTCAAAACCCTAAGTTTCTGTTAAATTTTTTTCTGTTCAAAACAAAATAAATTGTACTCCAAAAATCATCTCAGGGTTTTGTGAAGAAAGCCACCAAAAACGATCCAAAGATTCGACCAAAGAGCCGCGGTTCCGCGGCAATAGCAAGCTATTGCCGCGCAACCGCGGCCATCTTGGCTCTTCTCTGGGTCGAGTTTGGTGCAGTGTATTTCTGGCTTGGTTTTAGGATTTTTAAGATGGTTTATATGTGCCCAGATTTTCCAGAATAGAAATTTGTTTTTGGGGGCCTATAAATCCGTATTTTTTTCCGAACTTCAATACACTTTGACTAAAAGGTTATATCTGTGATGTTTATATGTATTGAACGTCGGCTAATCGCTATATGTCGATCAGTCGGGGTTATACATATCTGTGATCTGTGATTGATGATGGTATGTGTATTTGAATGGGTTGGATTGTCGCGGATGAATAGCCGAGGTGGATGTGAGATGAGTGTTGCTTTTTCTTTCATTCATTGTAATATGTAAATTGATGTAATATTATTATTTGTTTGGCCGCACAACCGGGTCGGGGTTGTAGCCGTCATTGTTTAATTCTTTTTACTGTTTTTGCTCCTAGGATAGACCCATGGAGGGGGTGCACAAACTACCGGGTATCTCGAAGTGCCAAGTGACCTACTCACGGTGGTGAGGGAGGTTGCTTCGCTTCGGGTACTTGGCGGGTAGTTTGCCGCACCCGTATGGGTCTTGGGTGGGGTATTGGCTATTCACCGCGACCGTGTAATCCGCTTTTCGTTGCACGCTCGAACGGATTGCGGATTCCTAGTATATCCAATGTATTCATCTGTGATCTGTAATGTCTATCATTGCTATATATTTATATATGATAACTATTTAGGCGTTGCTTATGTTTTACAGCCGCGCTAGCCCAGCCCCCGCTCTGTCGTTAGTTAAGTAACCTAACGGGTGATGACGGGGCCCCGTGGCGAATGCGAATGGCATAAGCGTACGTCATATTTTGGTTGTTTTCTGCAATGGTAGGATTAAATGATGGGACGCATTAAAAGAACTAATGCAAGAAAATAAACCAAGTAAAAGTCGATTGGAACACTTTGAAAACCACTCGGTTCTTTTCAAAACTAAACTTTTAAACGCGGAGCTTGAACCACTCCTTTTTAAAAGCTATCTCGTTCCATCGATTATATCAAGTTCACTGCGTTCACGGTTTCGCCAAAACCATCCGTAGCCCTCCATCATTTCAGTCAAATATTCGGTAGTATTCAAGCTATGTATTTTGACCTCACGCCAAGGCATAGTGATTGGTAGCTGCCGGATATTTATCTGTTGCATAGATAGAATGCGTTGGTTTGAGACAATCGTACTGCCATTTTGGCCTACGTCAAGGGTAGGTACGGGTGGGTTCAAATTAACCGGGATAATGATGGGAAGAACTTGACATGTGACTTATGACATTTTGACCTCACGCCAAGGTCATAAGAGCATGGGGCAAAAATCCACATCGGGAGTTTCATAAGTACTGAAACTTGCTAGCGCTGTATACCATTTGGAGTGTGATAATTCTGGTAGGATTCCTTCGGTTTTATCACACGATGATATTTGGATCCCGATCCTACTGTGAGTATATGCTACTCCTCGGGAAAACTCTCACTTAACGATCAATGCTACAAACTTAGTAGGTGTCTAGAAAGGTGTTAGCGGGGCTACGCCCACAGGGAAAAGAGGTTACTTAATTAAGGAACTTCGCGAAAGCGTTGGAAAACCTCCCTCGAAGTACCGACACTGGCCTGGCTGAACGGTTAAGCAAGTATTGTACGGTGAGATTGATCCTGACTAACCCTTTCTTTACGGTTTGAGAAGGGATTCGAGAGACAGTGGGAGCCATCCAGTTTAGACAAACTAAAAACCATTCTAAACTTGCAAGAGCATCATGCTAAAGTGTTTATTTTCTCTCTCCTAATTGCAGCGACCATTCAACATGAGCGGTCTTAAGTTATTACTAGATAAAAAAATATTGACAGGGCCAAACTACAAAGATTGGCTCAGGAATGTCAAGATGGTAATCACTTATGACAAGTTGGGGTATGTCCTTACCACCAAAGCTCCCCCTGTCCCAGGTCCCAAAACCAGTGTCGTAGATAGGGAAATCTACAAGACCTGGGAAATAGATTGCGCGAAGGCCAGATGCCTCGTACTAGCCTCGATGGACAACGAACATCAGAGGAGGCACGAGAATATGGACCTAGAGTCCATATTTCTTCATACAAAAGAACTGTATGGAGAGCAGTCTCGTATCGCAAGATACGAAGTGTCGAAAAAGTTGTTTTCGGCAAGGTTGGCCGTCGGATCATTGGTAGCGGAACACGTGCTTAAGATGATTGGCTACATTGAGGAGCTCGCGGACCTTGGGACCACGTTGGAGAATGAACTCTATACTGATTTGATTCTCCAGTCCCTTCCTTCCACTTACGCCCAGTTTATTCTTAACTTCAACATGCAAGGAAAGGAGGTTGAACTTTCCGAACTTCTGAATATGTTGAGGAGTGCTGAGGGCACCCTACAGAAGGGTAGGGAGACATCCACTTTGTTTGTAGGAGGATCTTCCTCTTCTAGATCCAGGGCGAGAGCCAAGGGTAAGAAGAAGAAAGCCCCCGCCAAACCAAGAGGCGGTGTCGGTAAAGTGGATACGAAGGGAAAAGGAAAAGCAACAAAGATAGCGGGAAAGCTGGTGGGGAAGGAAGAATGCTTCTATTGTCACAAAAGTGGTCACTGGAAACAGGATTGCAAGGCTTGGAAGGCCAGAACACAGGATTTGAAGCGAGTTGCAGCTTCAGCTTCAGGTGTGTATGTTATTGAAAACTGTCTATCAATAAACTCTACATCCTGGGTATTGGATACCGGATCAGGATCTCATATCTGTAATTCTTTGCAGGCGTTGAGAAAGCGTAGAGTTTTGAAGGCAGGTGACATGACCCTCAGAGTTGCAAACGGTGCTAGCATGGATGCTGAGGCCGTGAGGGACTATCACCTGGGATTATCGGATGGACACTTTTTGGTTTTGCGTAGTTGTTATTATGTACCAAATGCAACCTGTAATATCATTTCTGTATCTTTATTATCTAAAGAAGGTTATGAATTTGCATTTGTGAGTAATGTAGTGAACATTCACCTTAATCAAGTTTTGATTGGGTCAGGTACATTGAACAACGGTATATACGTATTAAACCAACCACAGATTTTCAATGTCCAGAATACACACAAAAGAAAGTCTCCAGAAATCAATAAAACTTTCTTATGGCATTGTAGACTGGGTCACATCAATGAGAGAAGGTTGACTAAGTTACATGCAGAAGGATATTTGGATCCGTTCGAATATCAATCGTATGCAACTTGTCAATCCTGTCTCAAGGGAAAGATGACAAAGACTCCGTTCACTGGATACGGACTAAGAGCGAGCGAGCTCTTGGGACTCGTACACAGCGACGTGTGCGGTCCAATGTCTACACATGCGCGAAGCGGTTATTCTTACTTCATTACTTTTACGGATGATTTCTCAAGGTTCGGACATGTCTTCTTGATGAAGCATAAATCCGAAGCTTTTGAAAAGTTCCAGGAATATAAGAATGAAGTAGAAAACAAACAGGCAAAAGTATCAAGACACTAAGATCTGATCGAGGTGGTGAATACTTGAGTGCCGAGTTCCTGGGTTACTTAAAAGAGAATGGAATTCTCTCTCAGCTTACTCCTCCATACACTCCGCAACATAACGGTGTATCGGAGAGACGGAACCGAACCCTATTGGATATAGTACGGTCCATGATGAGTAACGCTGAGTTACCGCGATCGTTCTGGGGATATGCGCTAGAAACGGCTGCATACCTTTTGAACCGTGTTCCCACTAAGACTGTGCCTACCACACCATATGAGTTATGGAGTGGGAAGAAACCCTATCTTCAATACTTGAAGATTTGGAGATGTCCAGCTTATGTCAAAAAGCAGCATGCGGACAAACTAGAGGCACGCTCAGTACTGTGCAAGTTTGTGGGATACCCAAAGAACTCCAGGGGGTATCTTTTCTATTACGCAGAGGAACAAAAAGTCCTTGTTTCTCGTAATGCCCATTTTCTGGAACACCAGTTCATAGAAAAGGAAATAAGTGGGAGCGCAATAGACTGGAAGAAATTCCGGAACCACAAGCAATTACTGAAAGCTTAGTAGAACCAGAGGGTTCGAAAGATCAAGACATTCCCACGCCACTCCGCAGGAGTAGTAGGCAGTCTCATCCGCCCGAGAGATACTATGGTTTTCTCATTGACTGGGATAGAGAAGATTGCATCATAGACTTTGATGAGCCTACTAGCTTCCAGCAAGCCATTCAGAGCGTCGACTCGGTAAAATGGCTGGATGCAATGCGGACCGAAATGGAGTCCATGTACACCAACAAAGTATGGACGTTGGACATTGCTCCAGATGGGGTAAAACCCGTAGGATGCAAGTGGATCTTCAAAAGGAAGATTGGTGTAGATGGACAGGTTGAGACCTATAAAGCTAGACTGGTTGCAAAGGGTTTTCGTCAAAGACCTGGTTTGGACTATGACGAAACCTTTTCTCCAGTAGCTATGCTGAAATCCATTCGGATCCTTCTTGCCATTGCTGCCTTCCACGATTATGAGATTTGGCAAATGGACGTAAAGACAGCTTTTCTAAATGGACATTTAGAGGAGTGTGTCTATATGGACCAGCCAGAGGGTTTCATTCAGAGTGGGAGCAGCGGAAAGGTGTGCAAGTTTCTTAAGTCCATTTATGGACTAAAGCAGGCATCGCGGAGTTGGAACATCTGTTTTGATGAGACGGTCAAGGAATTTGGCTTTATCAAAAATCCAGATGAACCATGCATCTATTGTAGATTTGTAGCGAGAACTGTAGTATTCCTCGTTTTATACGTGGATGACATTCTCTTAATAGGAAATGACATTCCTATGCTACAATCTGTCAAGGGGTTCTTGTCACACAGGTTCTCCATGAAAGACCTGGGTGATGCCTCATACATTCTGGGTAGCCGGATCTACCGTGACAGATCCAAGAGGATATTAGGACTTTCACAGTCCAGGTACATCGACACCATACTGAAGAGATTCAGTATGGAAGATTCCAAGCGCGGTAATCTACCGGCTTGTCACGGGATCACCCTCTCCAAAGAGATGTCTCCCAAGACTGATTTGGAGAGGGATCGCATGTCTATTATACCCTACGCTTCTGCGGTAGGCTCTATAATGTATGCGATGTTGTGTACCAGACCGGATGTGGCTTATGCACTGAGTGTGGTAAGCAGGTATCAGTCAAACCCTGGGGAGAAACATTGGATAGCAGTAAAGAACATTCTCAAGTACCTGAGAAGGACTAAGGAGATGTTCTTGGTGTATGGCGGAAAAGACCTCCAGATTGAGGCCTTTGCTGACTCCAGCTTCCAGAGTGACAAGGATGATTCCAAGTCCATGTCGGGTTTTGTCTTCACCCTCAATGGAGGGGCGGTGTGTTGGAAGAGCTCCAAACAGGAAACCGTTGCTGACTCGACTATGGAAGCGGAATACATCGCTGCATCTGATGCCGCAAAAGAAGCTGTCTGGATGAGGAAGTTCTTGAGAGAACTTCAGGTGGTTCAGTCCATTGTTGACCCAATACCTCTGTATTGCGACAACAACGGGGCTATAGCTTTAGCGAAGGAACCCAGGTCCCATCAGAAATCCAGACACATCTTGAGGCGGTATCACCTGATCAGGGAGATCGTGGATCGCCAGGAGATCGAGGTTCGGAGGGTTGCTTCAAAAGATAACACAGCAGATCCATTCACCAAGGCCTTGCCCCAGACTCAGTTCGAGCGGCTGATCGAGATGATAGGTCTTCGATACGCCAGTACATGGCCTTAGTGCAAGTGGGAGATTGTTAGTGTACATGCCCTAGAGGCCATTACTGTATCATACTAGTTTGTATATTACTTAATGGAACCTTGGGATATTCACAGTAGTATATACAATCTTGCTCGAAATAGTAGTATGCTACTTGGTTTGTCTCTGCTTTAATATGTGCATGTGTTTCTTTTAGCATATCGCTGATATACATATTAGTAGAGCCCTTAGGATCTTTGCTTGATTACCAGCGTTGTGATGGCGCTCACACTCGTGGGAGCTGGGTGATCTATAAGCACATCCTTATACAGGTCCCTAGTCATTGGACTATCGAGACAGGGCATCGATACTCCGGAGTAGACTAGCGTATGCGCTTCTCATCCCAGCGTGGGAGACGGTCTGTACCACAGCCGTCAGTACGTCGTACTTGAGATAGTATGCGGGTGCTCGTTAGGTTACGAGTACACTGGACAGGACTCGTCGGGAACTGTTGGTTGGTATTATACCTATCGTCAGTTATCAGTTCCCAGGTGACATGAGTACAGCTTAGTCCGTTGACTTGACACTGTCACTTCGCCTCGAGTGTGTTCCCACTGCACTTTGATTGCTACCCTACCACGGCTCAAAGGAGTCGTGCAAACAGGTAGTTTTTGGGTGCAGTCCCGAAGCACTTGGAGGCAGTGGCGGTTAGACAGGATTCGTCTCTCCCGGTATTGGGGGTTGACATCACGCTTGTAGGGTTCCTAGGCACTCTAATGAAGTCTCACAAGGCATCAATCATGCCAATTTCAAAAATTATGGGTGCCGAGAAACCCTAATACGGATCGTCGGCTAGATTTCTAGGCGAAACGGTAAACTAGTTAACTACTTAACTAAAAGTTAGATGCTACAACCTTTGTAGATCCGGATATCCACTTCCTTAGCTCCACGTAGTCATCCTCTCGCTGTCCTTTTCGAATCCTAGACTCATTCATCGGCTTCATCGGGAAAACGAGCGAAATAGGTCGTCGGCTTCGTGTCAAAGACGATCTACGTCAAGGTTGCACAAGCTCAAGCTCCGACTTCACAAAGTTGTGAAACTTGTGAAGAAAACACCCAAAACAACTTGGCAAGAGGTAGAGGGTGAAGAAATAGGAGGTGGGTTCACTTTAGAATTGGATTTCTCTCACTAGAACTCAAGTTGCCATTGATGGCATCAAGGTTTCTTTCTTGAAGATGAAGATGAAGAAGAAGAAAGAATATGATAAGTATTGTGTAAAAAGAATAATAAAAATCAACACTTATCATCTTCTAACCTAGGTTAAGTGTAGAGAATAAACCATGGTCAAATGAGAATGGTTAGGGTTAAGGATGATGACAAAATAGTCACTTTAGTCAAAGCTTCATGAAGCTTCATCAAGCTTCATGAAAGAAACCATTTTGTTATCATATATATTTATTTATCAAAAAGAATAGATAAATAAATAAGTAAATAAATAAAAACCTTAACTATTATCATAACCATGGTTTAAGTCTTAACACAACACCAAACTACATGTATCATCAAACATGACACAAAGTAGTGCACAAAAGTATATCATATATACTTCTTGCACATCGAGTGAGAAAATCCATATAAAGTGAACCAATACTAGTTAATGCAATGCAATATATCAAATATATAATTATGCATTAAATCATTAAATCAACATTTGATTCAATGATCCGGTCATGTCGCACATAACCGACTAGAATCCAATGTATCGATTTATCGAATCAATGATTCGATAACTAGGTCATATCGAATATAACCAATCGAAACATATATCGCGAGAATGAAATGCGGTATCACATACACGCATTATTCTCGGTCCTGCACGTATCCCATATGCGCTCCTATTTCGTTTCGCTTGAGCCAGGAAACCTCTGTGTAGGACTCTAAAGACTCGTCAATACGCCGGTAGCAGATGATGATCATATCAAGCACCCACAAGCCGCAAGCGGTCTTCTAAACGTAACGGCCATCCGGGTATTGAGCGATCAGAAGATCGACGAGCTAGCCCGCTCACACTCCTGTGAATCCAACCAGTAACACTTACCGTACAGTCCGGTCTGTTCGTCTGATACGTCGCATATCAAGTCTAGGGGTGGTAAACGTCAGACCCCAATAATCGATAAGTCGTGCCGATGTGAGGCTCATAACGGGTCGAGAAACTACTGGTAACACTTACCAGCAAATCTCTGATCAGCCCTGGCCAGGGACTTCCCTGTTACGGCCAATCGAGCACAGCGCAACATCAACCCCCAATACCGGGAGAGACAAAACCCCTCCTATCGCTCATTGCCTCCATGTGACTCGGGACTGTACCCAAAGACCACCGTTTTGCACGCCCTCATGGATGTGGTAAGGTGGAGATCAAAGCACAGTGGGAATCACACAAGACTCTATGACGATCTCGGGTCTACAGACTAACCTGTACAAATGTCACCTGAGAACTGCCATCTGAAGTAAGGTATAATACCATCTGGGAGTTCTCGGCGAGTCCGTCCAGTGTACCCAGTCTCCACTGAGCACCCGTATACCATCTCTGATGTCAAACACCAATGGATATGGGATCATCCATCGCCCATATCATGGGTCGAGAAGCGTATACGCTAGTCTACACTGGTGTATCGATGCCCCGTCTCAATACACCCACGACTAGGGACCATGAAGGATGTACTTATGGACTACCATGTCCCCACTAGTATGATCTGCATCATAGTCCAGGTAGTCAAGTACACATCCTAAGGGCTTTATCAACATGTAACTATAAGACAGTTTAAAGAGACAAGTGTACATGTTAAGATAAAGAGTAACCAGATAGCATACTATCATATCGAGCAAGAAAGTCATCTCTATATATGTCCAAGCATCCAATATAATATACATCATCTGTACAATACTGGCCTCTAGGGCATACATACAACTAACAATCTCCCACTTGCACTAGGGCCAGCTGCTGTAGTATCGCATACCGAGCATCCCGAAGAGTCTCTCAAACTGTATCTGGGGAATGGCCTTCGTGAGTGGATCCGCCGTGTTGTTCTTCGTGTCAACCCTCCTGACCTCGATCTCCCGGCGATCAACTATCTCCCGGATCAGGTGATACCGCCTCAGAATATGCCTGGACCGCTGATGGGACCTGGGTTCCTTGGCCAAAGCCACCGCTCTATTGTTATCGCAATACAAAGGTATTGGACGCTCAATGGATGGAACCACTCCAAGTTCAGTAATGAACTTCTTGATCCAGAAAGCCTCTTTGGCAGCATCGTTGGCAGCGATGTATTCAGCCTCCATCGTCGAGTCTGCCACGGTTTCCTGCTTGGAACTCTTCCAGCTAACCGCCCCTCCGTAAAGGGTAAAGACAAAGCCCGACTACGACTTAGAGTCGTCCTTATCACTCTGGAAGCTCGAATCGGTAAAGGACTCCACTTGGAGTTCTCCGTTACCATACACCAAGAACATATCTCTAGTCCTTCGCAAGTACTTGAGAATGCTCTTCACAGCTGTCCAGTGACTCTCTCCAGGATCAGCTTGTTACCTGCTCACTACACTTAGTGAGTATGCTACATCGGGTCTGGTACATAGCATCGCATACATGATAGAGCCTACTGCCGAAGCATAGGGTATCCCTTGCATGCGAGCTCTCTCCAAATCAGTCTTGGGAGACATCTCTTTGGAGAGAGTGACTCCAGAGATCGTGGGCAGGTTCCCACGCTTGGACTCTTCCATACTAAACCTCTTTAGTATGGTGTCAATGTACCTGGATTGGGACAATCCCAAAATCCGTTTGGATCTATCTCTATAGATCCTAATCCCCAATATGCAGGAGGCATCACCAAGATCTTTCATTGAGAATCTTTGTGATAAGAAGAGCTTGACCGATTGCAGCATAGGAATATCATTTCCTATCAAGAGTATGTCGTCCACGTACAATACGAGGAAGACAACCTTACTCTCTGTCACCTTCTTGTAGATACAAGGTTCATCTGGATTTTTGACGAAATCAAACTCTTTGATAACGACGTCAAAGCAGATGTTCCAACTCCGCGATGCTTGCTTTAATCCATAAATGGATTTAAGCAGCTTGCACACCTTCCCGCTGCTCCCACTGTCTACGAAGCCCTCTGGCTGAGTCATGTATACGCACTCTTCTAAATCACCATTTAGAAAGGCGGTCTTAACATCCATTTGCCAGATTTCGTAATCATGATAAGCAGCGATGGCAAGCATGATCCGGATGGATTTAAGCATAGCCACTGGAGAAAAGGTCTCGTCATAGTCCACACCTGGTCTTTGACGAAAACCCTTTGCTACAAGTCTATCTTTGAAAGTCTCCACTTTCCCATCTACACCAAGTTTTTTCTTGAAGATCCACTTGCTCCCAATGGGTTTTACCCCTTCAGGAGCAACTTCCAAAGTCCATACTTTGTTGGTGTACATGGAATCCATCTTAGACCGCATAGCATCCAACCATTTCACTGAGTCCCCACTCGTGATGGCCTGCTCGAAGCTAGTTGGGTCATCATCCTCCATGATGCAATCCTCGCTCCCACCATCCATGAGAAAACCGTAGTATCTCTCAGGTGGGCGAGGAACCCTACTAGATCGGCGGAGAGGCTGAGGTTCATCGGGAGCTACTGAATCCTCTGGTTCAACCAAATCTTCTGTTGTAGTCTGTATTGCTGGAACCTCTTCCAGTTCTACCTCCTTGCCACTAATCTCTTTTTCAAGAAATTCCTTTTCTAAAAAGGTGGCATGTCGAGAAACAAACACTTTTTGTTCCTCGGTATGGTAAAAGATATACCCTCGCGAATGTTTGGGATATCCAATAAACTTACACAGAGTAGACCTTGCCGCGAGTTTGTCCGGATTTTGCGTTTTTACATAGGCCGGACAACCCCATATCTTAACATAATTAAGACATGGTCTCTTTCCTTTCCATATCTCATATAGAGTGGTCGGCACGGTTTTGGTGGGAACCATATTCAATAGGTCTGCAGCTGTTTCCAGTGCATATCCCCAGAAGGAAATAGGTAACTCAGCTGTGCTCATCATAGAGCGCACCATATCTAATAGGGTGCGGTTCCTCCGTTCTGATACACCATTGTGCTGTGGTGTATATGGAGGAGTCAGTTGAGAGAGAATCCCATTCTCTTTTAGGAAGTCCAGGAATTCATTGCTCAAGTATTCACCTCCTCGATCAGATCGTAGGATTTTAATACTTTTTCCGGTTTGGTTCTCAACTTCTTGTTTATATTCCCTAAATTTCTCAAAAGCTTCTGATTTGTGTTTCATCAGGAACACATACCCGAACCTAGAGAGATCGTCAGTGAATGTAATGAAGTATGAAGAACCATCCCTGGCATGTGTAGACATGGGACCGCATACATCACTATGTATCAGTCCCAAGAGTTCGGTAACTCTTTCTCCGTGTCCCGTAAACGGAGTTTTGGTCATCTTGCCTTTGAGACATGACTGGCAAGTGTCATAAGATGAAAATTCAAACGGATTCAAAAATCCATCTTTATGCAACTTGGCTAGTCGTGTCGTATTGATGTGACCCAATCTACAATGCCACAAGAAGGATTCGTTGAGTTCAGAACTCTTCCTCTTGTGTGTGTTTGTTATGCTCAGAACTGTTGATTGATTTAGAACATAAATACCATTGCATAACGTGCCTGATCCAACCAACTTTTGGTTACGGAAAATGTTCATAACATTGTCCTGTAATACAAAATTATATCCCTCTTTACTTAATAAAGAAACTGATATAATGTTGCATATCAGGTTCGGCATGTAATAGCATTCGTTCAGAACCAATGTATTACCAGTTGGTAATACAAGGTGATATTCCCCGACAGTTTTAGCTGCAACAATTGCACCATTTCCAACTCTAATGTCTTTATCACCTTCTCCAAGTTCTTTACCTTTCCTTAGCCCATGTAACTGATTACATATATGGGATCCTGACCCGGTATCTAATACCCAGGACGTAGAGCAAATAGAGAAACAGTTCTCAGTAACGAACACACCCGAAGAAAATGCATCATCATGTACTTTCTTCATTCGGGTGGCATGGGAATCCTGGTATTCCCCTATATCCTGTTCATTCCTATAACTCTTATAAGAAAGAACGGAACCAATGTTCCCCAGCACAGTATAACATGCGGGTTTGGTCAATACATCCATATTATTATCTTGATTAAGGCATGAAATGGTCGCTACCTGGAGAGAGAGAGAAGAAAACACTTTAGCGTATGCTCGTGCAAGATCAGATTGGTTATTATCTTATCTAATCAGGATGGCTCCCACTGCTTTTTATCAAATCTTCCTTCAAACCTTAAAAGGAAAGACTAGCCGGGATTAATTACACACTACAAGTTCGCCAATCTTTCAGCCAGGCCAGTGTCGGTACTTTGAGGGAGGTCCCCCGTGCTTTCGCACGAACCTAATTAATGTAAACCTCGTTTTCCCAGAGGCTTAACCTCGTTAACACCTTTCTAGACACCTACTTGATCAGCTAATTGCAATGTGTAAAACTCTCCCAGGAGTAACTCTTACTCGCAGTGGGTATCGGGATCCAACTATCTCATAGAAGGTATGCAATCTCATTGCAAATTTCAACACTTGAAATTCCCGATAATATTTTGCCCCTAGCGTCCTATGACCTTGACGCAGGCCAACAAACCATAGTGCGCTAGTCAAGTTCAACCCGTCATTTCCTGATCGAATTAAACCCACCCGTACGACCCTTGACGCAGGCCAACAAAGTCGCACGACTACCCTAATCCAATCTGCATCATATGCATAAGCAGATAAATACTAGTTAGCTACCGCACACTACGCCTTGACGCATGCCAACAAACGTAGCACGAATACTAACTACTACTCATCTGAAATGACGGAGGGCTACGCCAGGTTTTTCTGAAAACCATGAGCGTAATGAACTTGATATCGTTGTAGAATCAAATGAAGTTTTGAAATAGAGTGATTTTGAGGCTTTTCTAGTTTTGCTAAAGGAGTCACTCCCGGTGAAGGGATCTCGGTCCTTTCCTCGTTGAATGAGGTGCGGGATATATCATATATATCGCTGTGCAAAGTAAAAACCCAAAAGCAGTCAAAAGCAAACCGAGTGTGTAGCATCTGCCAGTTATTGCTAAAGGAGTCACTCCCGGTGAAGGGATCTCGGTCCTTTCCTCATCGAATAAGGTGCAGGGTATATCATATATACCGCTATGCAAAGCAAGAACTGTAGCTACCTGTTTTGTTTAAAATTTGATTCTACAACATCTTAGGTTTCTTTTCTTTCATTAATCACATTAATGAAGTCCCATCATTTAAGTACCTAAACATCACAGATAAATACGACGTACACTTATGCCATCCGCATTCGCCTCGATGTCCCCTCGTGCACCGTTAGGTTAGGTAACTAACAACAGAGCAGGGCAGGGCTAGTACGGGTGCAAAACATAAGTAACGTCTATATAATATATCATATATACTATATACTGTATCTATCACAGAACATCACATGATCACATCACAGATATCGCAGCAGAAGAAACATATGAAACATTGGATGTACTAGGACGTCCGTGTTTTCAATACGAGCCAGTATAAAATACGGATTCCACGGTCGTGATGAATAGCCAATCCCACACCCCTAGACCCCTACGAGAGCGGCAAGCAACCCTGCCAATTCTAGGGTTAGGAGACCCGGACTCGACTCCTCGAGTTGGTCTCCCACTGGACCCCAGAACCCGGTTACTTGTGCTCCCCTCCTTGGGTTTATCCTAATGCGGAAAAGTAAATAATATACAAAAGGTGACAACTTCCGCTACCTGGAAGTGCCCCAAATAAAAGAATATTACATACAAGTTTTTACATGAATGAAAATGAAAAACACTCATCTCACATAAAAACCCCCGGCTATTCGAACACGACGATCCAATATAACATATCCAGCAACACATAACATCACATGTCATCAACGTAAGTAAGTATGCATACCCCAATTGTCGTTGACGTATAGCAACGAAACCGGCGATATCACATATTACACTTACGGTCACAGAAAAGAAAGTGTAAAACTACAACAATTGGAATCCGCAACTTCTTTAGACATCGCATGCCTAATCAAATGAAATACTTAGACATCACATGCCTAACAGATATAAATCCCGCATTTTAGTCTCATTATCGAAAACTCTTTTCAATATCATGTGGGACTAAACTGCTAGATTTATAACATTCATTCAGTTATCTCATAACTGTTTGTGAATTCCAATTATCGTACACATTCCAGATAAACAGAAAATGTTAAACTTTCCGATCGAACATTCGAACACCCAAGTTTTCCCGATACATTCCAACACATGAAATAAGTCTAGCAACATTCAGTTCGTGCCTCAGTACCAACGGTCCAGCCGTAGAAGGGTCAAGCCAACGCCTCACATGTGGCACGCCGTACTGCCCCAAACCCGAAGGTTCAAAGGGCAGTTCAAGACGGTCACATAATCGAGTTAAGGTTTGTTGTCTTCTAGAGGGTCCATCGCGTTACTTGCACTACTTAGAACGTCGTTAAACTACGGAAAAATCCAACACTTGGAAATTTCCCGACAGGGGAAAAATTGGGTATTTATATCCGGTCGAACTTTTTAACATATTCTAAAAATTATCCGGAAGTACACAAAGACGAAATTTGATACCCCGATCGAAACACCGAATCCCCAAAGCAACCCCAGAAAATTCAACTCTTGAATAATTATTAAAAATACCCAGGAAAATCACCACTGGAAACTAAGAATTACTGTGTAAAATTCTTTAAATATTGAGGCCGTACGACCGCGGATCCGCCGCATGAGCCATGCTCATGCCGCGGATCCACGCCTGCTTAGTGGAATTAGGCTCACGAATTTCACAGTAAACCTTAGAATTTCCTGCTGATTTTTCTGCATATTTTTAATATCGAAAAACTCCAGATTTTGGAAAAAGTCCAGAGAGCATGTTTGGTTTAGGGTTTCGGGTTCGTTCGGGCTTCAAATTGCGTCTAGACTTCGCCTAAGGCTCTAGCTAGGCTCTGATACCACTGTAGGGTTCCTAGACACTCTAATGAAGTCTCACAAGGCATCAATCATGCCAATTTCAAAAATTATGGGTGCCGAGAAACACTAATACGGATCGTCGGCTAGATTTCTAGGCGAAACGGTAAACTAGTTAACTACTTAACTAAAAGTTAGATGCTACAACCTTTGTAGATCCGGATATCCACTTCCTTAGCTCCACGTAGTCATCCTCTCGCTGTCCTTTTCGAATCCTAGACTCATTCATCGGCTTCATCGGGAAAACGAGCGGAATAGGTCGTCGGCTTCGTGTCAAAGACGATCTACGTCGAGGTTGCACAAGCTCAAGCTCCGACTTCACAAAGTTGTGAAACTTGTGAAGAAAACACCCAAAACAACTTGGCAAGAGGTAGAGGGTGAAGAAATAGGAGGTGGGTTCACTTTAGAATTGGATTTCTCTCACTAGAACTCAAGTTGCCATTGATGGCATCAAGGTTTCTTTCTTGAAGATGAAGATGAAGAAGAAGAAAGAATATGATAAGTATTGTGTAAAAAGAATAATAAAAATCAACACTTATCATCTTCTAACCTAGGTTAAGTGTAGAGAATAAACCATGGTCAAATGAGAATGGTTAGGGTTAAGGATGATGACAAAATAGTCACTTTAGTCAAAGCTTCATGAAGCTTCATCAAGCTTCATGAAAGAAACCATTTTGTTATCATATATATTTATTTATCAAAAAGAATAGATAAATAAATAAGTAAATAAATAAAAACCCTAACTATTATCATAACCATGGTTTAAGTCTTAACACAACACCAAACTACATGTATCATCAAACATGACACAAAGTAGTGCACAAAAGTATATCATATATACTTCTTGCACATCGAGTGAGAAAATCCATATAAAGTGAACCAATACTAGTTAATGCAATGCAATATATCAAATATATAATTATGCATTAAATCATTAAATCAACATTTGATTCAATGATCCGGTCATGTCGCACATAACCGACTAGAATCCAATGTATCGATTTATCGAATCAATGATTCGATAACTAGGTCATATCGAATATAACCAATCGAAACATATATCGCGAGAATGAAATGCGGTATCACATACACGCATTATTCTCGGTCCTGCACATATCCCATATGCGCTCCTATTTCGTTTCGCTTGAGCCAGGAAACCTCTGTGTAGGACTCTAAAGACTCGTCAATACGCCGGTAGCAGATGATGATCATATCAAGCACCCACAAGCCGCAAGCGGTCTGCTAAACGTAACGGCCATCCGGGTATTGAGCGATCAGAAGATCGACGAGCTAGCCCGCTCACACTCCTGTGAATCCAACCAGTAACACTTACCGTACAGTCCAGTCTGTTCGTCTGATACGTCGCATATCAAGTCTAGGGGTGGTAAACGTCAGACCCCAATAACCGATAAGTCGTGCCGATGTGAGGCTCATAACGGGTCGAGAAACTACTGGTAACACTTACCAGCAAATCTCTGATCAGCCCTGGCCAGGGACTTCCCTGTTACGGCCAATCGAGCACAGCGCAACATCAACCCCCAATACCGGGAGAGACGAAACCCCTCCTATCGCTCATTGCCTCCATGTGACTCGGGACTGTACCCAAAGACCACCGTTTTGCACGCCCTCATGGACGTGGTAAGGTGGAGATCAAAGCACAGTGGGAATCACACAAGACTCTATGACGATCTCGGGTCTACAGACTAACCTGTACAAGTGTCACCTGAGAACTGCCATCTGACGTGAGGTATAATACCATCTGGGAGTTCTCGGCGAGTCCGTACAGTGTACCCAGTCTCCACTGAGCACCCGTATACCATCTCTGATGTCAAACACCAATGGATATGGGATCATCCATCACCCATCTCATGGGTCGAGAAGCGTATACGCTAGTCTACACTGGTGTATCGATGCCCCGTCTCGATACACCCACGAATAGGGACCATGAAGGATGTACTTATGGACTACCATGTCCCCACTAGTATGATCTGCATCATAGTCCAGGTAGTCAAGTACACATCCTAAGGGCTTTATCAACATGTAACTATAAGACAGTTTAAAGAGACAAGTGTACATGTTAAGATAAAGAGTAACCAGATAGCATACTATCATATCGAGCAAGAAAGTCATCTCTATATATGTCCAAGCATCCAATATAATATACATCATCTGTACAATACTGGCCTCTAGAGCATACATACAACTAACAACGCTGTGTCCAGGAGAGCCATTACACGAGTAGTCCCTGGCCAGGGCAAGCGAGATGTACTGGTAGGTTTCCAGTGTTATCTCAGGGTGTTCTGGGCTACACTCCGACACGACTTGTACTGCTATTAGGGGACTGACGTTCACCGCCCCCCTAGGCCTGCCATGCGATGTATCAGAAGAACAGACCGGACTGTACGGAGATTGTCACATACAGGCTCAGTAGAAGTTCAGATGGGGTTCACCTCGTCAGTCTTCTTATCGACATCTACCTGGGGACCGTTATGTACAGCTAGTGCCGCTTGCGGTCTGTGGTTAAACCCACTGCCAGCGCAGTGTCGAGTCTTTAGAGTCCCACACAGAGAGCTATTCGCCTTTAGGCAAAATGAGTAGAGGTCGCATGGTTTTGCGACAGGGTTCGTTCACATCCGCGCACTTGTGCACGTTTGCTGTCCGGACAGCTTATACTAGCGGGCTTTGGTTTAAGCCGGATCCTAGTATATGATTTAGGATTGGTTTTTCTCATTGTATTCGTGTTCCTCGGATCACGAATACGGGTGCGTATGCACAGTTGCTTGAGACAGCGGGAGAGGACTTTGATTAGGGTTAATGACTATTGTCATTTTATTAACCATAATGCTTATGTGTGTATTATTGTTAATTGATATTAGTTTAATAATTGTGCATGGTTATGGTTGTTGACCATTTGACCTTCTTGACTTGTTGACCTTGGTTGACACTTTGACCATCATCATTTCATTTGGAAGATGCTCTTTGATCCTTGCAATTTGCATTAAAAATGAAATGATAATGGTCATGTCTTGATTTAGCCATGACAATTATCTCACTAATTATCTAATTACAATAATTCACATATATGAGAGAATGCTTCATATTATTCTCTCATTCTATAATTTACATTCTCTCTCTTGTTCTTCCTCTCCCTCAAGCTCTCCCCTCTCATGTGTTGAGAAACACTTGAGCTTGAGAAAAACCCTCTCTTGATAATCTCTACTCTCATCTAGGGTTCAAGGATTAGCACTTCTTGCACCCTAGTTACTTCTAGCTTGGAGTTGAAGCCAAAGGTCGAGGCTTTCGGATGGATCTTTCTTCGACGTGAGAAGACGACTAAGGTGACCTCCTTCCACCACTCCAAGGAGCAAGGAGAGAAGGACATAAAGCCCAAGGTATAACCTTTCTAGCACTTAGCTAGTTTCTAGTTAGGTTTAGCTTGTTTTTGTTTAGCAAAGATCCTTCATAGTCAAGTCCATATTGCCTAATCTCATAAAAATTCGATTTTTATTCCGTTTTCCGCCTCCCCGCAAGTACCGGGGTGGGCAACGTGGACTTACAGCATATCCAGTCTAGAGGTGGTAAACGTCAGACCCCAGTAACCGATAAGTCGTGTCGATGTGAGGCTCATAACAGGTCGAGAAACTACTGATAACTCTTACCAGCAGCACTCCATATCAGCCCTAGCCAGGGACTTCCAGTTATAGTCAATCGAACACAGCACAACATCAACTCCCTATACCGGGAGAGACGAAACCCCTCCTATCGCTCATTGCCTCCTTGTGATTCGGGACTGTACCCAAAAGCCACCGTTTTGCACGCCCTCTTGGACGTGGTAAGGTGGAAATCTAAGCATAATTGGAATCACACAAGACTCTATGACGATCTCGGGTCTACAGACTAACTTGTACCAGTGTCACCGGAGAACTGCTATCTGACGATAGGTATAATACCATCTAGGAGTTCTCGGCGAGTCCGTTCAGTGTACCCAATCTCCACTGAACACCCGTACACCATCTTTGATTTCAAATATCGATGGATATGGGATCATCCATCGCCCATCATATGGGTCAAGATGCGTATACGCCAGTCTACTCTGGTGTATCAATGTCCTGTCTCGATACACCCTCGACTAGGAACAGTTATAGGATGTACTCTTTGACTACCATGGCCCCACTAGTATGATCTCATCATAGTCCCAGTAGTCGAGTACATATCCTAAGGGCTTTATCAACATGTGAGAGCAAGACAGTAAACCAATACAAGTCAACATTTTAAGATAAAGTGAAACCAAATAGCATACTATCATGTCGAGCAAGAAAGTCCTCTCTATATATATCCAAACATCCACTATAATATACATCATATGTACAATAATGCCTCTAGGGCATATATACAACTAACAATAAGTGAGCTAATAATAATATTAGTTAATATATAATTATATCAAATATAAATATATATCACATTATTAAATCAACACTTGATTTAATAATCCGGTTATATCATATATAACCGACTAATATTATTTATCTGTATATCACATTATCAAATCAACACTTAATTCGATATTCCGGTTATAACACATATAACCTAACTGATAACAAATGACAGCCAGATTAGAATACTGTATCACTTACTCGTATTTAATTAGGCCCCCGCACATATCAACATATGCGCCCTACTTCATTTCGTTTGAAGCAGGAAACTTCTGTGTGGGACTCTAATGAATCATTAATACGACAGCAGTAGGTGATGATCATATCATTCACCCACAAGCCGTCAGCAGTACTAGCTGGACGTAACTGGTACCCAGGTATTGATCGATTAGAAGATCAACAAGCATGCTTGTCCAAACTACCATGAAGCCTATAGGTAACACTTATCGTATAGTCCGGTCTCTTCGTCTGATATGTCACATATCGAATCTAAGGGTGGTAACGTCAAACCCCAGTAACTTGATAAGTCATGCCGATGTATGGCTCATAACGGTTCGAGAAACTATTAATAAAACTTACCAGTAAATCTCATCAACAGCCCTGGCCAGGGGCTTACTGTTATAGCCAATCGAGTATAGCGCAACATCAACTCCCAATACCGGGAGAGACGAAACCCCTCCTATCGCCCATTGCCTTCATGTGCTCGGGACTGTACCCAAAATCCACATGTTTACACGACTCCTTTGAGCCGTGATAGGGAGGAAATAAAAGTACAGTGGGAACCACTCAAGACTCTATGACGATCTCAGGTCTGCAGACTAACATGTACTGGTATCACCAGAGAACTGTTATCTGACGATAGGTATAGTACCAACTAGGAGTTCTTGATGAGTCCTGCTCGGTGTACCCATTCTTTAATGAGAACCTGTATACAATCTTTGATGTCAAACACCAATGGATATGGGATCAACCGTCACCTCCATACAGGGTCAAGAAACGTACACACTAGTCTACTCTGGTGTATCGATGCCCTGTCTCAATATATCCTCGACTATGAACAATTAAAGGATGTGCTTGTGGACTATCCAGGTCCCAGTAGTATGATCCGCATCATAGTCCTGGTAGTCAAGCCTACATCCTAAGGGCTTTATTAACATGTATCTGAGAGACAGTATAATAATATTTAGTGTACATATTAAGATAAAGAGTAACCAGACATGTCGAGCAAGAAAGTCCTCTCTATATATGTCCAAGCATCCACTATAATATACATCAATGTATAATAATGGCCTCTATGGCATACATATTCCTAACATTATCAACATGTATTAACGATACGTAATAACAAATAAAAATTATACACGTGTTAAGATAAAAACAGACCAGATAGTATACTATCATATCGAGCAAGATTGTCTTGTACATACATATCTCCAAGCATTCACTATATATATATATATATATATATATATATATATATATATATATATATATATATAGTAATAATAATAATAATAATAATAATAATAATAGCCTCTAGGGCATACATATTCAGCATTTGGTAGGTGGGTTATATGTTGGATCGCAACCACCCGTCGTATATGTATATTCTTTTGGATCTAGTTAAAACCTCCATCGACCTAAACTTATATATTTGTTGACTTAGAAGCGAGACTTAGATATTTTGTGTTTTTGGACGTCACACTTGTTTGGAGTCGAATTTATATTATTGTAGGATATATTTCGCTTTCTATTTCTTCGCATTGGGCGTCGTATATTATCTGCATGGTTGCTCCACCATTTGAACGTGGAAATTAGCTCCCGTTGGGATGTTTTATATATATATTATGAATTGTACTTGGTTTTATTCAAAATTTACAAAGAAAATGTTGTCCGATTTTAAAACGACATAGGCGTTTTCAAACAAACTTATTTATACTTTAGAAATAAATTCGATTCCATTTAATGGCTCTTTCTAAAACTTCATCTCTACTATTTTCATAAAAAGATTTAGATTCCGGGTTTTTGACTTGTTGGATCACGTCGACATCTTTAGACGCTACGTGATCTAAATACCGGTCACACGCCGCTTTCGAGTCGTGACAGATTGCTTCAAGTGGATTATCTTTCGTGGATGGCTACGCTTGCAAGCTTCATCCAAATATCAGGGGAGCTCAAGAGCTAGGGTTGATCATTTTTCAAGTGATTCACGCTTCAAAGGCTGCTCCTTTACTTTCCCTCTCTTAGCTCTAGTGTAGAACTTGTGTTACAATTGCATGCTTCATGGTTTTCCTTGATGGGTTCATAGCTTTTGTTAAAATTTTCGTTTTTTATTTCCGCCGTCGTTTGCAATAGTTGCAGACGACAAAGCCATGGACTTACAAAAACTGACTTCATGAGAGTGGTTGATGACTTCTTTAGGGACGATTATGATATTAACGAGCAGAAATATTCGTTAGTGATGCTAATCGCTAAAAAGGAAGCATCAATGAGAGTGGGAAACTTTCGGCCTATCAGTCTTGTGAATGGGTGTTTAAAATCATCTCCAAAATTCATCTGAATCGTCTTAGTGGCCACCTCCACGGTTTTGTTGCGATGGAGAAAAGCGGCTTCATTAAGGGAAGATCGATTTTAGACACGGTGATATGTGCTAATGAAATTATTCATAATTGTCATAGAGATAGAGTGAGAGGTTTTATGTTGAAACTTGACTTTGGAAAGGCATATGACTCCGTCTGTTGGGAATGCATCCTAGAAACCATGCACAGACGAGGGTTTGGCGACAGATGGATTCGATGGGTCAATAATGTGGGGAGGGGAGTATCTATGATTGTGGTTGTGAATGGATCCCCAGGTAAATACGTTGCATGTGGAAAGGAACTTAAGGCAAGGACATCAATTATCTCTGTTGCTATGTACTTTTATGGCGGATGAGCTCAATCGGATGATTAAGGCGGGCATCAATGTAGATCTTATCTCCCCGCTTTAGGTGGGTAGAACGCGTGCAGGATTCTTTACCCTACGGTATGCCGACGAAACGTTTGTCTTGGGTCCTGATGATATTCGTAGTGCCATCACCTTGAAATGGGTGTTTTACCTATTTCAGTTTTGGTCTGGTTTGAAAATTAATTTTCATAAAAGTTAGACCCTTCAGTGGGTCCGGAGTTTGTGGGACCGGAGGAATTGGCATCCGTATTTGCATACCGGGTACGATATTATCCGATCACTTATTTGGATCGAAGGTTGGCGGCATGGAAAGGACAGAACCTTTCACTGGGAGGTAGAATGATTCTTGTTAACTCGGTCTTATCCTCCATTCCTATATATATGTTATCTATGTTCAAAGCGCC
The DNA here is from genome assembly GCA_030015575.1 of Agapanthus africanus. Taxonomy (NCBI): domain Eukaryota; kingdom Viridiplantae; phylum Streptophyta; class Magnoliopsida; order Asparagales; family Amaryllidaceae; genus Agapanthus; species Agapanthus africanus. Next base: position 369,422,278 of record CM057346.1, read on the forward strand.
TAAGTGGGTGGTTATAGCAATTTATAGAATCAGAAGGAGATTCTTTTGGCGGGGTGCTTTGGATAATGGTACAGGCATTTGCGTCGTAAATGGGGGAGAGCATGCAAAAAGAGAGAGTTTGATGGGTTAGGCATCTTAGGTTTATATGACATGAACCGGGCCTTGCTTGCTAAATGGTGGTGGATAATCTCATTAATGGAGGATAGGGTTTGAACTCCATTGATTGCTTGTTACCATAGGCAGGCTAGATTTCGATTTGGCTCACTCCCGTCGTCATCTAGGGTTTCCTTTTTTTGGAGTAGGATTGTCGATGTCGGGCAATTTTTCTTCGATAACTCATGTGTGTCCATTGGTGATGGTAACTACACACGCTTCTGGGAAGATAAATAGTGCATGGATGTTCTGTTACGCTCTTCTTTCCCAAAACTTTTTGAGTGGGCTGATGGTAGGAGGGATATCGAAGATAGACTATGGGATGGTCGAGAGTGGAAGTGGTCCGAGATGTTGGACATGCGCAGGGTACAGGAGGATCATCTTGATGACCTCTGTGTAACTCTTTATACCATGGCTAAAGCCTATGAGGGACGCTAAGGGTTGTAGGCGTTAGCTTGGAGGGATCCTGACCGCTTTCACAGTGGCATTTGCGTATGACACTCTCAATAACGGGGGTGTGCCTGGATATTTTGGTCGGTATGTTTGGGAGACTAATGCACCGTTAAAAGTGTGTATTTTTCTTTGGCTTCTTGGTCACAACCGTATCTTGACCCGAGATAATCTTATCTAGAGAAATATTCTGGTGGATAACCTATGTTTGTTTTGTGGCGAGGAGCCTAAGAGTGCTGCCCATTTGTTTTTTTAGTGTTCTCAGGTTTTTGGTATTTGAAATTGGGTCTTAAATCCCTTAAACATTTCGGTGAACAATTGTGGGTTTGCATTTTGGTGGAAAGTAATAAGAGTTGACATTCTTAGTCGCTGCAATAGGAGGAATTGGGATTCCGTTGTTGCGGCGGTGCTTGGGCCATTTGGCTACATCATAATGATGTATGTACGAAGAGTTTATCGGAAATAGACATTCATAACAATGTTATTGATTTCTATTCTTGCCGGTCCGGTGCTGAAAAAAGAGAAGGGATGCGTCTTGTTGGGCCATTGTTCGATGGCCCTTGGGATACTTGAGTCCAGGATTAACACTCCGTCACGGGCGTGAGAGGGAGGCGTGTGTTCTGGTGGGAGCTACATGGTTGTCAGCACCTTGGTGATTTTCCTCCACTTGGTGTCGTCTCGGTTGGCTCTGTTCTCATGTATCGTCTTTACCTTTTAGTATTTTGCTATGTTCCTTTGATGTAGTTTCTTGTATGGGATGCGTGTATCCTTTGGCCATGATGTCGGCAGACTTTCTACTTTGTGATGTACTCTATATTTTTTATATTCGTTAGCTGTTTTTTAATAGATGATCGGTGATTTTTCATCGAATATTTCAGAAAAAAGTCTCAGAAATATAACTACCAACACGACTTTTTAACCACGACTTTTTAACCGACATCTTTGTGAGGTTCGAATTCGTGTGCTTAAACAATAATAAACTTCAAGCGCAGTTTTCGAGCTTCTAAAATGATATGCAATGTTGAACTGCTACCCTATATAACCAGTGGTAACTGCCATTACAAAAAATTTAAAGTCTGCGAAGAAGATAACAAACTACAAGAATCTTCCACAGAAAAAGCTAAATTTCCAATGTTCAAGAACAGATAAGCAAGAAATTAGGAAAAGAATCACCCAGTAGGAGATTTTTTTTTACTTTGCAAGATATATACAAGACTTGATTCTGGAACAACTCTTACGCACCCATTTACCACGGCCGAAAGAAGCACACCGTTAAGAATGTTGATGAAAGAACAAAGCTATATACAATTCCTGATATTGCAAAGAATATATTCTGAGAAAGGACGGCAACTTAGCTTCGACAATATATGAAACATATGTACCTTATTTTGATACAAAGAATAGATTGATACAAAATGGGCTACCGTTTCCCTCTCATGTCACAAAAGGCGTAGTTTAAAAATATACACTTCCCCCATATTTTTTTCCAAAATGCATACAAAGAATCATTGACTCTACAACATAACTAAAAATACTCAAAATCAAGATACGAAGAATCACCCGAACCCCCCCTGCTTCCTGCACCCCCAACTGAACCACCATTCTCCGAGACCGCCTTCTTCTGATCTTTAACTGCATACTGCCCAAAATCAACTGGATCTGGAACATGCGGTGGGGCCGCACTCCTAACCAACGCCCAGTTCAACCCTTCAAAAAACGGATGCTGCTTAATCTCTGTCGCCCCTCTCCTATATGCAATCCTCCTCTGTGGATCCTTCACCAAAAGGCCCCTTATAAGATCTCTCGCCGTGTTGCTCACCAGGGGTGTTTCTGGGAACCTCAATGGCTGGCCCACAACATTGTGCAAAGTCGCTCTGTTCCCCGATCCCTTGAACGGGGTAGTCCCATGCAGTAACTCGTACAAGAAAATACCAAACGTCCACCAATCGACTGCAGAACCATGCCCTTCGCCTCGAATTATCTCTGGAGCCAGATACTCGTGGGTCCCAACGAAGGACATGGAGCGGGCATTGGTGGGCTCTGCCATGAGCTCAGGGAGGGACCCGGACCCGATTCCGAAGTCAGATTTGGACTTGCGGTTGCGTTTTGGTAGAATACGAGGAAAAAATGATGAAGGTTGGATGCAACTCTGGACGGCTTGATCGCTGTCTAGAATGCCAGAATTGGTGGAGGAGGAGTTGACGAGGGTGGGGTTGACGGAGCAGCGCAGGGAGAGGTCGAAGTCTGAGAGCATGATGTGGCCTTCTTCACGGACAAGGACGTTCTCCGGCTTTAGGTCGCGGTAGATTACACCGAGCATGTGGAGGTATTCAAGAGCGAGGAGCACCTCGGAAGCATAGAACCTGTTCAAGACACAATTGTTTGGAATTTTTTCATAGTTCTTTTTTTGTATAGATAATTTGAATTTTTTTTATGACTGTATCAGGATCAAAGTTATGTGCGATATATGAGTTACAGCCTAACTTACCTGAAAACTATCTAACCCTTAAGTCTTTTGTCTTGGAAATACAACAATTACATAATAATGAGAAATAGATGTTGAAGTTATTTGAAAATAGCTAGTGATGTTTTTTACTGCTTGAAAATAGCTATCCGTTTCACCTACTGACATTTGTGTTCCATCCGAACAAGCCTACCTCTATCATATCTTGTTCGATACCTAGAAGCGAACCAAGTTTCCATGTGACTTTTACTGATTATTCATGAAAAGACGAGCATAATCATGCAGTGCATATAACATATTAGTATAGTGCCCTGATTTGCATTGGGTATCCAAATGACTTGAGAAAACCGAACGCAAAATCCAAAGCAAGAGGAAGTTTGTCAAGATTGCATGCGAACTCACCTTGCAGCTTGCTCACTGAAATACTTGTTAGGTTGCTTCTGCCGCAGAGAATGGAGATTACCACCGCTACAATACTCCATAACCAAGCAATAAAACTTCTCCGTCTCAAAATGAGAATAAAGTGTCGGCAAAAACGGGTGATCCAAAAGTCCAAGAATCTCTCTCTCAGTTTGCGCACGAAGCAGCTTATTTCTACTTACAAGAGAAGCCCTGTCCATGACTTTCATTGCAAAATAAGCACTGGTTCCTCTAAGCTCAACTAAATAAACGCTTCCAATATCGCCATAGCCCAAGCGTTTTAATAGTCTGAAATGGCTTAATCCAAGAGGGGCATCTCGGGCATTTGCCAATTGAACGGCCTCCCATCGACAATCACCACCAGTGTGCCTTCTTACTGAAGCGGTCGAGGCACTGTCTATGCTATCGCTTCGTGTACTGCTGCTTGAGTTATTAGAGTCACTAATCTTCGCATCACTTAGTTTTGTAACTGCAGAACTTGAGCTTGAGGACGGCATCGTTTCTGATGTCCCTGGCAATCTCGGACTAGGGGACAATGTGGGGAATGGACAATAATTCTTGGAAATTGGTTCTGGTTTTTTCTTGTGGCGTGATGCTTTTTCAACTGTTGGTTCTGAATTTGAAAGAGGTTTAAGTCTTGAGCATGTGTTCGGTTGTTCGCCAAGTTGAGGATGAGGATCTAGACTTGTTGTGGAATCGTTGTCATCTTTAGAGATTGAATCCAATTTCCCATCGTTGGATGGATGCTTAACCGATGATACCGTACTCGTCTCTGGAACTTATGTAAGAACATGTTAGAATGAAACTACTTATTACCATTTGGTTTTTATAGATGAAAGTAATAATGAAATTCTGGAAACTCGCTGCAGCTACAAAATCTACCAATGTAACAATGGATATACTGGATAAATAATTGGTTTGCAGAATGCACAAAAAAATATCAATTGATTATACTGTTTAAGCAACTAACAGTGAAGTAAAATCAAGCACCCCATGATTTGTTATAGAATTTAGGAATATGGTTTTTTTTATCTCTCGACTTTATCTTGCAAATATATCAACTTTTCATTTCTTGTTGACTTCTCGCCTAGTCTAGGAGAGGCTGGAGGATGTCTACGGGTTAATTTGGATTATGGCAATGCCCTCTCTTGTCCATGGCTGTTTTAAGGTTCTCTCTTTCCTGATCAAGGAATTTGACACAATTAAGATCCACTGTCGGTCGTAAAACTTTGTCAAATTTTCCATGGAGCTTTGCTTTATAACCAACGCAATGGCCTAGATGGTGGCTTAGATGGTGATGTGATGACCGTAATTTGTTAAAGAAGATAAATGTATAATTGCAACTTAAGAACTCTGCAGTTAAAGGATATATTACTTGCATGCATGCCTAGTTGCATACATACTTGGAGAGTAACACAGTGGATCCCACCAGTGGTTGAAAGGGGGGGGGGCTGTCGTTTGTTAGTTCATGAGTTGGCGTCGTAAATCATTTTCTTAATCTTAGATTCCCTGATAAATTATAACCGGCAGTGTACAAATATAAATCTCAAAGTAACAATTACACACCAAATCATTTTCACTGTGAATGATCGAGTTTCTCCAAAGAGTAGAAATCGCTAAAATGCAAACTTTAGAACCTTTGACTGCATGTTCAGCTGTAAATTATCTATATCCTAACAGAAGGGAAGAAAACACAGAGTCATTCATTACAATTGAAAGCAAGATGCAACAACAAAGAAGGGCTTAAACTTTTGCTTCCACCATTAATATTTCAGGCTAAAGTACGTTTATTGCATGTGAACGAATATGTAAGCTAGCATCTCAGATTAACATTAACAAGCCAAGGAGCGGAAACTATATGAAACATTTCATCATTTCTCATAAGGCAGTGTGAAACCATTTAGCATTTTATCCGAATTAAAATTTAGTCTGCTGAATAGAAAAAGGAAAAGAAAATTAGCAAATGGCATATCCCTCGTACACTAGTACAGATACCTTGACTCGTAGAGGTCTGTGAGATATTATCTTCTTCATCACTCGACTTTGTGAGGGATGAAACCGAGGTTGTTAATGTTTCTGAGATCTCTGGAATTCCCGAGCTAGGACAGAAAGTAGTGTTTGGGCATTGGTTATTTATATCAGCATCTTTATTGATTTTTGCAACTGGTTCTGTTTTCTCCTTGCTGCGTGATGATTCCGGTGAGATTAATTCTGTATTGACAAGAGGTGCAGAATTTGAGCGGTGTCTACATAGTGCACTAGGGCCCGCTATAGTAGCCTCCAAGCCTGTCGTGGAATTTTTAGTATTGTCATGGGGTGACCTATTCTCCGATGTCATGGTGCTCATCACTGTAATTCAATGCTATGTCAGAATGAAACGACATGGTGAAAGCAGTTGATTTGCACAATATAGAATAACTTAATTACCAGGATTAATTGACTTGTACATTGGTTTTGAAACATGAAAGCATAATTCAGAAGTTCAACAAGCAAAATTATATCATTAGATTTATGTAAATTTTAAAATTTTGGAATTGAACCACAGTAAAAGAAACAAGAAGAAATGATTAAGCTATGTCACCAAACCGGAAGCAATGAATTTAAACAGTGATGCAAAACCACAAAAGGGGGCTGACTCTCCACGTTCAATTTTTTTATAAACAAGTCGATACAACTAGGTTAGTATGTATCTAGGGAGGTTTGAATATTGGCCAATCCCGATCCGGGATGGCTGATATCTATCACAAAAATGATTGTCCGTTTTCCTATACAGTACGAAACGGTTTAGTACCAGGTAACAAATGGCCAATACCATTTGATCAACGGGGCTTTAGTATTAAGTTTATAATTTGGTTAATGTGTTTATTTATAAATTATTACTAAGTTTATTCTGTACGATTCGGTCTCTCTGCAACTTAGGAGCATTTGAAAGGCAGCATGTTTCTACTAATGTAATTACATGAGGCATGCATTCACAAACAAACGCACCCATATGTTTCTGATAATAATGCAATTACTTATGATTTTTCATATACGCTAAAACTTTACATAAAACATCATTTGCAGAAAATGTACACTAGAATGGTTCTACTTTATACATGACATGATATTTATGGCTTTTCTGAATCTTCATACATAAATGAAAGCAAATGCATATTTACATCATAATGGGTATTAAAAATTTTTAAAAAATTTGTAAAGTGACTAAGTGTCTGAATTACAAAACATATTCCAAAAAAAAAAAACATGTCTGAGAAGTGTCTGCCATGGGGTTGAAGATGCGTCATAATTCAAGGTTAGATTGCCTTAACAAGCTAACAAGGCAAGAACAAAACCAACATTTCCAGGAATGACGAATAGATGAATGTAACAAGTAACAACTCATCTTTTGTGGTTCATTATCCGAGGGTTAATGAATGTTGGTGTATTAACGATCAAAAAGAAAACAAGTAACAACACAACCATTGTGTATTCACCTTCAATCAATGCAGGGTTTACCCATAAAAATCATGTGAATTAATTTTTAAATAGGGCGGTAATAATGTGAAAAAGAATCCAGGAGACTGTTCACGAATTTGAGAAAGAGAACTACTTTACCTACCCACTTTTATTCTCGAGACAGAAAGAGGGGGCTCACATCATTTAGAAATTGGTGCCATGCATCAGGTACACGGTGTTTATATCTTGGGTAACATGCGGGTAAGACTACAAATGGGTAGGAAAGGGATTTTTCTTCGAGAAATATGAAATCTAAGAACCATTAAACTTAAAACAATTGCAAAATCGTTGACAAATAGGCACATAAAAGAGATGGGAAATAGAGGAATCATATACCTAAAGCAATGAAAAATAAGCAAGAAGTTGCTTTAAAGATGTGTGCAGCTTGTTTCCATAAATCTATCTATCTATCTATCAACCATAGGAGGAATTGGAAAAGGAAGAGAAAGGGGGTGAAGGGTAAAGAAGGGGATAATGTGAATCCGAACCCCATGAAGAGGGAAGAAGAGGTTTGTGGTGAAATTGAGGGAGAGGAGACGAGAGAAAAGGGGAGCTATTTGGTGATGAATCCATAAATAAACAATCCCCCACTAAAACAACAAATGGCTTGTATTTAGAGAGAGAAAATTGTTAATTTGTTAAATATATGACAGACGTGCTGAGGGGAACGATGTCGAAGGAGAGGATGACACGAAGAATTTAGGGATTAGAATTGTGGCTGGCGGGAGAAAAACCTAATCTATTGAGATGGGAGAGTTGATTAGAATACTTTTTTTGGGTTAAAGAATGATGATGATGAAGATGATATCGACCGCAATGGTTGTTTCGGGGAAATACTACCCAAATGCAGATTTTTGTTTTTTCTTCTTTTATTTATTTTATTTTATTTTTATTCTTAATGAAAGAGCATTACTCGCACTCTTCTTAGCCCTTTCTCTTCTTTTTTTTCTTTCCTTCCTCTTCCTTTTTCTTTTTTCCCCACTTCCCTTTTTTCTTTCAATCCTTTTAGGGAAACCCTTTTAAGGGATTGAACTTACAGACCCCTCATATTGAAAAGGAAATTGGTATCAACTGAGCTCGGCCCAGTTGGTTTACTCAAAAGAGTCGGTCTCAAACAAAAAAATTTAGGTTAAATTTTAGAAAACACCACCGACCTTTCGGGATTTTGAGACAACACCATTGAACTTAAAAAATGTCATAAAGCCAGGAATTTTCATCAGAAAAAGAAAGGTAATTTTGTTTTAAAAAATGACATATACCGTTTATTTTGACGCTATTCAATTTATGTACAATTTTGTTGGTTATTTAATGTTGGGTTCCTGAACGACAGCAAGGTTTCGGGAGGTATCGTCCATACCATTTTCAAAATTTTGCCGTTTTAAAAAACCCTAAACTAGAATCGTTAATTAGAGAATCATACGAAACGAAATGTAAACTACTTTACATTAAATGATAACGGAATACAATCTTTGTAGACCGGTCATTCACTTCAATTACTTTTTGTAGTGGTCCCTTCGCTGCGATCATGAAACTCCCGGACTCTTGCATGGCTTCTCAAGGTGAAAAGAACGAACTTGCTTGAACTCTTCGAGGCCGAAAATGATCTACGTCGAGAAGACACTAACTCAAGCTACTACTTCACTAATGAATGATTAGTGAAACTAACACCCAATACTAAAGTGCTAATCTAGTAGAGAATGATGAAGTAGGAAATGGGCTCACTTTAGTTTTATTTTTCTCACAATATTTTCTCACTTTGGAAAAATTTAGCAAGATTTTTCTTAAGGATGAAGAAGATGAAGTCAAGAAATGAGAATGAACTAATGAGGTGAGAGAATCAACCATGGGTGAGTTTGTATCATATATCTAACTCATGTAGAGACATAACCATGGCTAAATTATAATGGTTTGGTTAATAAATATTTTTAGTAAAACAAAATTAGTGGACCAAGTCAATACATTCACAAGCTTTTACAAGCTTCATGCAAATAACTAATTATTCACTAATTTGGATTTACTTTAAATATTTAAACCCTACATTATAATTAGTATGGTGAAAGTCTTATACATCCATGTAGTGTGTATCATCAAGCATGACACAAAATAAAAACACAATTAATATATATCACATATATATTAAGCGTGCACATGTGAGAAAAATAAATGTTTAAGTGAGCTAATATTAGTTAATGTAAACTAGTATAACAAATATACAATTATACACTAAATTATCAAATCAATACTTGATTTAATAATCCGGCTATATCACATATAACCGACTAATATTGTAACACCCTAGTTCATTTATACCAGTTCTAGTTCACGTATTTTTTTATCTATGGAATTTTCCTGTTCTACTGTGTTTTGGGTACGAATAGTATTTTGACATCTGTATTTGCATCCGACCCGACCCGCATACTTGAAACCTGTCTTAATTCATGTTTATAATTTATCCTGGCTTATTATATGGATCCGTGCACTTACATTATTGTATACTGCATACGGCCATTTATCTGGCATCTGCATTTTTAAGTATAATATTTAAAATCACATAAAATATTTTAAAAATATATTGCATGACATGCATGATACCCCTGACCCCGTGATAGCATCCGCGCATCTTGTTCTCGTCCCGTTCAGTGAAACGGACCTGTTTGGATGGCTACGCATACGTACGTGCATCCGTTTTTGGGGTATGCATTTTCGTTACCCGGATATCCAATTTTAGTTTTGGTCGACACTTATATTTTTCATATTTTAAAACTGGATTTTTAGATCCGACCTGGACGCATTTTGGAGTAAGTTTGTATTTACCAAATATCTAATTTTATTAATAGTATATTTAAAATAATTGAACGGTTTAAAATTTAAATAACTAAAAAAATATATTTTAAAATTAAAATCCTAGCACTAAAAACAAATTTTATCTCTCCTCTCACTCTCTCTCTCCCCTCTCGCATCTCTCTCTCTCTCCTCTCGCATATCCGTCCCTCTCTCTCTTTCTCTCACAGTTCTCTCTCTCTTTCTTTATATATATATTTAATTCCTTATTTTATTATACCTTTTCCCACATCCCCTCTCTCCCTCTCTCCTCCATCATCTTCCTTTTCTTTTCAATTTTTCTCCCGCCTTCGCTACGAGAACCCATAGTCTGCTTGCGCCCGTCGTCACCATCTCCACCACCCTCGTCGATATCTTCTTCCCTTCCCTCACCTTTACACCACTTCCCGACTCTCTTCCTTCCCTAGATCCCGAAGACCCGACCTTAGATCCCGAAGACCCGACCCTGCAACCTCACCCCATCCTCGCTGCACACCTCCTCGCCCTCGCCGCCGACAATCTCCCTCATCTCCTCACACTTTTACCACCACCTCCATCTTCATCACCTCCTCCTTCCTCCTCCCTGCACTTCAGATCCGTCCCCTGCACACCCAAACCTTGCAACCAAGAACCCAGAAACCATCGCCTTCACCCTTCACTTGCAACCTCACCGGAAAACCCTCGACAGCCTATCATCGACTTCACCCCATTGCCATCTCCTCTGAACCCAGGGCACCTAACACACAACCCTTTTCCTCTTTCCCTTTCTTCTTCTTCTTCCTCCTTCTCCTCTCTTTCTTGATTTCTTGTTCTTTCCGTTCACCCGCCGGAGCCGTGCCGTTGCCGACGATCCGAGCAACCCAGTGGACGTTCCTAGCCTGCGTGGTCACATTCTTGCTTTGCATGGCTCAGTTCTGTACGTCCGCGTGTATGTCGCGACATTTATCGACATCGTACGCAGCGTACACACTGCGTCTGGAGATCCGTTCAGGCAAGTTTATCTTGATACATGCTATGATATATTTTACATCCACATTAATAATAATATTTAATGTTTAGTGTATTGTACATCCCCTGTTATCATTTTACTGTTTTACGACGTCCGTTTGCATCCGTACAATTTATTTCATATCTAGTTGCATGCAAATTAACCTTGCTACATGCTATACTACAATATATTGCACACATGTAAATAATGACATTATTTATTGTTTAATTATGCATCTCACATTACCATTTTACTATTTTACTGTCTTCGGACATCCGCGTGCATCCATATCACTATTTACATATCTAGTCGCATGCTAATTCATCTTGCTATATGCTAGGTATATTATTATGCATCCATATGAGTAAATTGTTACCCGTTTATCGTATTATACATTCATATTAAAATTTTACCATTTTCGGATACCCGTATGCTTCCATATCATTTAATATACATGTAGTGCATCTATAGATCACATTATTACATATTATTGTCATATTAACATCCCATGTTTAATAATGTACATCCCACTTAGTCTTGAAACTGTAAATGTAACCCCAATAGATAATTGTGCATCCATACCATTAATTACATATCTAGTTGAATACCATAACACGTTATTTCATATTACTGCTACATTAACACCCCATGCTAGATAATATGCATCCTGCATAGTTATGAAACTATAGTTGCAACCCCTGATAGTTATTTATGCATCCATGTTTATTTGTGTATCCATACCATTTATTTCTGCATAACTAGTTGCACCCCATATTACATTAACTCGTATTATTAATACATTAGTACCCCATACTTGATATTGTGCATCCTACTTAGTCATGATGTAACCCCTGATCGATAATTATGCATCCATGCTTTTATTTATGCACCCGTATTTGCTACAGTTTGATTATGAGCACCCGCTTGATACCTGTGCACTACTTGACGTGACCTGATACACCAGTACTTGACCTGACTTGATACATGTACTTTACCTGACATGACCTGATGTATCACTACTTGACATGTTACATGATCCTGTTTCTAATGCCGACAATCCTGACATGTTGTCCCGATGGACATATCCTGTTGTTTGTATAGACAAACCTGTTCCTGCTTGATCCTGTGTCGGCATTAGCTTCAGATTTATCAATACCTGACTTGAACACATAACTTGGGGGTATGGGGAAATTAAGAATGTAACCGAACGTAACTCAAAGAGCTATCATATTGTTTGCCGTTTTTCCGGGCGTTACGGAATACCTATTGTTTGCCGTTGTTCCTGGCGTTACGGAATACCTATTGTTTGCCGTTTTTCCGGGCGTTACGGAATAATCACCGATGGGTTACGATAAGGATTACATTAATTGATTTCGAAAACTTTAGAATAGATAACCCAGGAGCACAGTTTAGATTACTCACTACACATCACATGTGCTTATACCCTTCACTGTTCCTTATTTGTGATACTGTTATACTCTTGTTACTGTTCATACTCATACTTGCATGTCTTGTTACCTCCTGATTGTATTATTGTTGATATTATAACGTACTAACGTCTGGGTTTTGCATGGCCCAGATCCTCTCTCCCTGTCGCAGGCCGTTCAGGAGTATTTCAGTCAGCAGGCCGAGCAGTGAGGACCTGTTAGTATTTTAGTTTAGTTTTCTTTTAGTACTTTCATTCCTGATGTAAGCTCGTATTTTGGGACGTACTTTCCAGATTGTTATTTTAACTTGAATTTATTGCTTCCGCATATTATTTCTTGACTCGTTATTTCTGGCACATGGAAATGTACTAGATAGTTTATTTTATTATACTGTTCTTGATATCTTATAGACAGCCATAATGTGACTGTGGAGGGATATTTCCTAGCCACAGGTAGCATGGTTGGCTCTGTCACGTGCCGATCTTAGCGCACTCTGGGAAGCGGGGCGTGACATGATTTGTTTGGTATTAGAGCCATAGGATATAGGTTAATCGGGTTTGATTCTTTTGTGGTTGGGTATTGGACCCAATACACGAATCGGAAAATCCGTGATTAGGAACATGTCCTGCCACATTGTTATCGTGATTCTTGAATCATATCTTTCTCTTGACCCTTGTCTTGACGATACGCAAACAACTTTGCATCTCGGCTTGAAATATTTTGGTTCCTTATTGTTTCTCCCTATTCCTTTGATTCTGATATTAGGATTTTGGCGACTTGAGTAGAGTTATGTGATTGTAACTATGTACCGCGGTATGGTTACAATGCAATACTCTATTTAAGTAACTTGGAGTTCTAGTCTTGATTCATATCCTTGATTTATGGTCATCATTCATCGCAAGTTTTGAATCTTGTTTATTATACTAATCCTCTTTGGTGTCTTGGTTGCAGGATCATGGAAGACAGAAATCTGTGATCGTACCAGAGGCGTGTTGATGACACTGCTTTGCTTAGAGTAATTCGTGGGATGCTGGAGAACCAGAAGCAGCAGACCGAGCTGAACCAGCGTCAAGCCGAAGCTTTTCAGGAAGGTTTGCGGACCGTCCAGCAGTCCGTAAACAATATTGCGGCCAAACCGGTAGAGCGTGTAGGTACCGTGGCGGATTTTAGGAGACTTGGTCCATCTATTTTCACTGGTTTGGAGGAGCTGTTGCCAGCAGAGCAGTGGCTAGTTGATACGGAGAATCTGCTCGTTGTAGCACAGATCCCGGAGGATAAGAGATAGATGTAGTACGCATCTAATTGGTGGACTATGCCCGCGCGTGGTGGCTCATGGAAGAGACCTGTTTGCCCAAGCCAATCAGTTGGGCAACTTTCTCACAGAGTTTCTTGGAGAAGTTCTTTCCGCAGACTGCACGAGAGGAAATGGAAGAAAAGTTTATCAGCTTGAAGAAGAATGGCGGATCCGTGGATACGCATGCAGCTGAGTGGACACGGCTTAGTAGATTCGCTGGACCTTTGGTGGCCAAAGAGGCTGATAGGGCACGAAGGTTTATGCGTAGTTTGGACATGAACATCCAGAGGCACATTAGATCTCTGGGTTTGACCACTTTCTCGCAAGTGCTTAAAGCAACCAGGGAGCAGCAGAGTTTATCATTGAAGACAGAGGGTACACAGCAGCAGGTAGTTGTGGTACGGAAGCCGACGTTTACATCGAATCGAACGCCTAAACGCAGAGGTGTCCCGGTGGACAGGCGTGGCGTTGTACCGATGAAGAGGCCAGTTTTGCCCGAGCAGAAAGGAAGGGTGTTATGCGATTACTGCCAACGACCGGGTCACTATCGAAGGGATTGTCGTAAGAGGCTTGAACGTTGTCTTATTTGCGGATCAGCTGATCACACCATTGATACTTGTCTGTCGAAGCTACGTTTGAAGGAAGACACTCAGAGGCCACCGCAGAAGCAGTTTCAGGGGCAGAAGCAGATAACTTAGGGACCTAATCAAGCTCGAGCCTTTACCCTGACGGCTGAAGTGGCCAAGGATTCAGATGAAGTTGTTTCAGGTATCCTACTTGTTCATGATTTTCCCGCATTAGTATTATTCAATTCTGGTGCATCCTATTGTTTTATGTCGTCCAAGTTTATTACTGCATATTCGATTTCTTGCACGACCATGTCTAGTTGTTGGGACATACACACTGGGAATGGGAAGATCATAGCTAGTAGTGAGTGTAAGGATTGTTCAGTAGTTGTTTGCGGATTTCTTGGTGATCGATACCGGCAGCTATGATGTTGTCTTGGGAATGGACTTTCTCGGCACTTTCCATGCTCACATTGATTGTAGGGCAAAGAAAGTGATTTTCCAGATTCCCGGACATCTGGAGTTTGTTTCTGCTGGAGGTAGCAGTTCTGTCGGTCCAGTCGAGTTTAGGGCTAGGCCGAAAAATAGTGTTCTTTTGTCGATGGAAGTTGATAAGGTGGAAGCGCCAGCTGTAGTTCGAGAGTTCATGGATGTGTTCAAGGACATCTCGGGTTTACCGCCAAAACGAGATGTGGAGTTCGTGATTGATCTTGTTCCTGGTGCAGCGCCAATCTCAAAGGCGTACTATCCAATGGTACCAGTAGAGTTGGAAGAAATCAAGAAGCAGGTTACCAAATTGCTAGAGAAGGGTTGGATTCACAGCAGCAATTCACCTTGAGAGCTCCATTCTTCTAGTAAAGAAGAAAGATGGCACAAAGAGGATGTGTATCAATTATTGAGAATTAAACCGGGCGACTATTAAGAATAAGTACCCGATCCTTCGCATTGGTGAATTTTTCGAGCAACTTAATGGCGCGAGGGTATTCTCGAAGCTGGATTTGCAATCCAGATATCATCAGGTCCGAGTTAAATCAGAAGATATTTGTAAGACTACATTCCGAACTCGGTATGGACATTACGAATATTTAGTGATGCCTTTCGGAGTCACGAATGCACCGGCGATATTTATGGACTTGATGAACCGAATCTTTTCACCGTTCTTGGACCAGTTTATAGTGGTGTTCATTGATGATATTCTGGTCTACTCAAAGAGCATTGAGGAGCATGCTGAACTCTTGAAGACATGCTGAGAGCTTGCATGCTAGACTTCAAAGGTTCGTGGGAGGATCATCTACACTTGGTGGAGTTTTCGTACAACAAAAGTTTTCAGGCGACTATTCAAATGGCTCCATTCGAAGCATTGTATGGTCGCAAGTGTTGTTGACCTGTTTGTTGGGACGATATTGGAGAACGAAGATTGTTGGGACCAGAGTTGATCGTGCAAACCATAGAGAAAGTTAATACTATCGGAAAACTTATGAAGGCAGCACAATATCGGCAGAAGAGTTGGGCCGATACATCGAGAAAACCTCTAGAGTTTGTTGTTGGTGATCTGGTATTCTTAAAGATATCACCGACTAGAGGAGTGATTCATTTTGGGAGTCGAGCTAAGCTTAGTCCTCGATTCGTAGGGTCTTTCGAGATTTTGGAGCGTGTTGGAGAAGTGGCTTATCGATTGGCGTTACCACAATCTTTGGCGAATGTTCATGACGTGTTTCATGTATCTCAACTCCATAAGTATGTTCGAGATGAAACAAACGTGCTAGATCATTCAGAGCTGACTGTAAGAGAGGATTTGACCTTTGAGAAACGACCGATGTCGATTGTTGATCGAAGAGAAAAAGTCCTTAAGAACAAGGTTATCTCTCTCGTACTTGTTTCTTGGGGAAATCGCTCACACGGAGAATCGACTTGGGAACGTGAAGACGAGATTCGACAGAAGTTTCAAGACCTATTCTTGTAGGTTCATGTTTGTTTATCTTTCTTGTTCCTGGAATTTCGAGGACGAAATTCATTTTGTAGTTGGGTATAATATAACACCCTTGTTCATTTATACCAGTTCTAGTTCACGTATTTCTTTATCTATGGTATTTTCCTGATCTACTGTGTTTTGGGTACGAATAGTA
Organism: Agapanthus africanus; assembly: GCA_030015575.1. NCBI lineage: Eukaryota > Viridiplantae > Streptophyta > Magnoliopsida > Asparagales > Amaryllidaceae > Agapanthus > Agapanthus africanus. The sequence continues at coordinate 369,438,484 of CM057346.1, forward strand.
TTTTGATATCTGTATTTGCATCCGACCCGAACATCATGCTTGAAACCTGTCTTAATTCATGTTTATAATTTATCCTGGCTTATTATATAGATCCGTGCACTTACATTATTGTATACTGCATACTGCCATTTATCTGGCATCTGCATTTTTAAGTATAACATTTAAAATCACATGAAATATTTTAAAAATACATTGCATGACCTGCATGATACCCCTGACCCCGTGGTAGCATCCGCGCATCTTGTTCTCGTCCCGTTCAGTGAAACAGACCTATTTGGATGGCTACGCGCACGTACGTGCATCCGTTTTTGGGGGTATGCATTTTCGTTACCCGGATATCCAATTTTAGTTTTGGTCGACACTTATATTTTTCATATTTTAAAACTGGATTTTTAGACCCGACCTGGGAGCATTTTGGAGTAAGTTTGTATTTTCCAAATATCTAATTTTATTAATAGTATATTTAAAATAATTGAACGGTTTAAAATTTAAATAACTAAAAAAATATATTTTAAAATTAAAATCCTAACACTTAAAACAAATTTATCTCTCCTCTCACTCTCTCTCTCCTCTCTCGCATATCCCCCCCTCTCTCTCACAGTTCTCTCTCTCTCTCTCACTCTCTTTTTCTTTATATATATATATTTAATTCCTTATTTTATTATACCTTTTCCCATGTCCTCTCTCTCCCTCTCTCCTCCATCATATTCCTTTTCTTTTCAATTTTTCTCCCGCCTTCGCCACGAGAACCCATAGCCCGCTCGCACCCGTCGTCACCATCTCCACCACCCTCGTCGATACCTTCTTCCTTTCCCTCACCTTTACACCTCTTCCCGACTCTCTTCCTTCCCCAGATCCTGAAGAATCGACCCTGCAACCTCACCCCATCCTCGCTGCACACCTCCTCGCCCTCGCCGCCGACGATCTCTCTCATCTCCTCACACCCTTACTGTCACGACCCGAAATAGCACGTGACTGGCCCCTGAATCATATGAAGTCTATAGGACCCCATCTAATCCAAGTAAGCCAAAATCCCAGAAATCTAAAACCATTTTAAGGAGTAAATAAACAAAACTAGTTTTTAAGAAGTAAAGAAAACATATTTTAAAAGCAAGGTTTTTAAATAAGTAAGCCGAATATACATTTTTAAAATCTCTAGTCTTTTCTGAAAATTTCGGCAGAGTTTCCTTTGTAAATACTGGCCCCGAACGGGGTACAACAAGAATAATATATGCATAAAGATAAAAGGCATCCCCAAGCGGGAGCTAGCTCTTCATCAATCGACGGTCACAACCACGCAAGCAATATAATATACAACGCCGAAGGGTGAGGATCAAAACTCAAAAGAAACTCAAAATCATCAAGAAACCATAATAATACAAGCGCGACTCTAGGTCGAAATAATAAACAACTGGTCTCTAAGTCTGAATAAATATACAACTTTAGTTGATGGAATTTTACTAGATACAACTGAAAAATAAATAATTACAATGGTGGTCACGATGCAAGTGAACCCACCTACCAAAGCAATCACCCAGAAAGGAAGCAGTGTGCCAGAAAAGCCGTAATGAAATCTGTACGGCAAAACCTGCAAGAACTGTGGCACAACGGGGTTGAGTTGCCAACTCGAGAATAGAAAACATCGCAGAGCAGAAATCGTATGTATGACTCATCCTAGGTCAAACGATCAGTAATAATATATATATATCCTCAAAATAAATAAGTCTGAAGCATAATAAAAAGGCAAGGGTAAACATCTAAACATAAGTGTAATCCCATGTGCTCGTGTCAGTGCCTCAGGTAGCAAAATATCGTAAATATGAGGTATGAATGTTGTAAAATGAAAACAGAAGACATCATGAATGAGAAAACCGTTTTCTTAATATAGTGAGATTTTTGAATAAACATTCAAATATCATCAATGAAATCATCAGAAAATCACTGTCAAGCATCGACACAAAATATATATCTCAATATCCCAATATCAAGTAAATCTCATATATCATGTATCCATACTCTATCAGGTACTACTAATACATGAAGCAATAAATGGTAATGTGTATATGCAATAGTCATTAAAGGTACTCTATCAGGTACTACTAATATATGAAGCAATGCATATAAAATAAATGTGAGGTAGGGGATATAACATGTCATCCATACATCGGGCACAAAGGCCCCTCACATCGACCACAAAAGCCCCTCACATCGACCATAAAGGTCCCTCATATCGACCATAAAGGCCCCTCACATCGACCATATAGGCCCCTCATATCGACCATTAAGGCCCCTCACATCGACCATAGAGTCCCTTCATATCGACCATAAAGGCCCCACCCGTATATAATGAATAAGTAAATTGCATAGATCATCATGATGATAAATTATGTAGGTGTATATATATATCAGCGTCCCATACCACTAATATATATATACGATGGATATACATATATATTTCAGCGTCCCATACCACTGACATATATATACGCAGGGATAAAACAATCCAGAAAAAACGTCATATGAAACCATATCGCAATGCGAAATCTATGAATTATAGTATATGCAACGTGAAACAGTAATATGAGCATGTAACTATGTAAAGACATATGTGTAAGCATATAAGTATACAGGTATGCTATATGTCATATACACAAAGAAATATGAATCAATAACATATAAGCATGCAATGCAATGCGAGCAGTAGAATAAATGGTAAATAAATAATAATGTAACAACAAGGAATTTACCTTACTATACATGTGTTATTCTGTTTTGCCGTTTCAAATAGTACGAATCGTGGTGTTTGAAAATAAAGACTACGGTGTTTTTAAGAAAATATATGTCTTTTAAAATATCCGTAGTATCCCTTGGTATGTCTTGAAAAGTGTCACGATTCGTCAGTTTTGGAAATAGGTATAACTCGGGTCCAGTCTGACATCTACTATGTAAACTACATGTCTAACTAACAACCAATCAAAAGGGGCATAGAAACCACCTACATTTGGGTTGATATATGTATACATGTATGATAGTCGGTGATCCCGCCTCAATAATATCACGTACGATACAACATATCATATGACATCCTCGAATCAAGAGTGCGGATCTATCGTCAATATATAGCTCGTACGACGAATCCGTCGTACGGCCTCCCAAATCTGGGTACGGGTCAAATGTCACATCTATCACAATAATCATCTGGTATCCTCTTTATCAAATATCATGATCGGGGTACTGATCTACGTCTAGTACAAAACTGATACCATTTATGAAATACATGCGTGTGTATGAAAAACACCACGCCTAAAGAACCCGCTAAAATATCATGTCGCATCTCAAATACGGACCATATCACATCACCGATCTCATGGCACTATGACCAATATCATCGACTCATCTCCAAATATCATCCACTATCCTCATCATTCAAGCATAAGTATAACAGATAAGCATGTGTGTGTGTGGGGGGGTGTAAACCTATTCTAGGGTTCGTAACTAGGAAACTATACTAGTTTACTTCTAAAAACCCTAGTCTAACCATAGTACACCTAATCACATCTTGAATATCCATGTCACACAAAACGCTATCATACTTATATATGTAGTATATATATAGTATACTAAATATCGAACTGCGGGGGTGCTATACGCCATCCACCCGACTTCCTCCGTAGATATAATCTACTCATCTTGCATCCTGCGTGTCGGTGTCGAGGTCGCCTTCATCTTCTTCCTCGTATGAAGCCCTCGAGAAGGTACCTACAAGATAACACAATCATAAATATACATTAAAATCATATCGGGAAAACCAAACGACACGCTAAGGCCTATAGGTTAGAACTTATGGACTTACGCTTTCAAAACCATCAAACAATTATCGACATCATCGTACAAACGTCAAGTGATCGAGGTAAAACAAAATACTAGAATCCAGAATTCAAAATACGCAAAACGAAACTCCGAATCAAAACAGCAACTTAGAAAATAGGTCCCAGATTTCAACTTAGGTCAAATTGGTCAATTTTGCATATGCCAAGGGTCTATTTGTTAGTTGTATGTATGCCCTAGAGGCCAGTATTGTACAGATGATGTATATTATATTGGATGCTTGGACATATATAGAGATGACTTTCTTGCTCGACATGATAGTATGCTATCTGGTTGCCATTTATCTTAACATGTACACTAGTCTCTTTATACTGTCTTATAGTTACATGTTGGTAAAGCCCTTAGGATTTGTACTTGACTACCTAGACTATGATGCAGATCATACTAGTGGGAACATGGTAGTCCATAAGTACATCCTTCAAGGTCCCTAGTCGTGGGTATCTCGAGACGGGGCATCGACATACCAGAGTAGACTAGCGTATACGCTTCTCGACCCATGTGATGGGCGATGGATGATCCCATATCCATTGGTGTTTGACATCAGAGATGGTATACGGGTGCTCAGTGGAAACTGGGTACACTGGACGGACTCGCCGAGAACTCCCAGATGGTATTATACCTCACGTCAGATGGCAGTTCTCAGGTGACACTTGTACAGGTTAGTCTGTAGACCCGAGATCGTCATAGAGTCTTGTGTGATTCCCACTGTGCTTTGATCTCCACCTTACCACGTCCATGAGGGCGTGCAAAACGGTGGTCTTTGGGTACAGTCCCGAGTCACATGGAGGCAATGAGCGATAGGAGGGGTTTCGTCTCTCCCGGTATTGGGAGTTGATGTTGCGCTGTGCTCGATTGGCCGTAACAGGTAAGTCCCTGGCCAGGGCTGATCAGAGATTTGCTGGTAAGTGTTACCAGTAGTTTCTCGACCCGTTACGAGCCTCATATCAGCATGACTTATCGGGTTATTGGGGTCTGACGTATACCACCCCTAGACTTGATATGCGACGTATCTGACGAAGAGACTTGACTGTATGGTAAGTGTTACTGGTCGGATTCGCAGGAGTGTGAGCGGGCTAGCTCGTCGATCTTCTGATCGCTCAATACCCGGGTGGCCGTTACGTTTAGCAGACCGCTTGCGGCTTGTGGGTGCTTGATATGATCATCATCTGCTACCGGCGTATTGACGAGTCTTTAGAGTCCTACACAGAGGTTTCCTGGCTCAAGCGAAACGAAATAGGAGCGCATATGAGATATGTGCAGGACCGAGAATAATGCGTGTATGTGATACCGCACTTCATTCTCGCGATATATGTTTCGATTGGTTATATTCGATATGACCTAGTTATTGAATCATTGATTCGATAAATCGATGCATTGAATACTAGTTGGTTATGTGCGACATGACCGGATCATTGAATCAAGTGTTGATTTAATGATTTAATGTATAATTATATATTTGATATATTACTTTGCATTAACTAGTATTGGTTCACTTTAAACGGATTTTTCTCACTTGGATTGCACATTGTATATGTGATATACTTTCGTGCACTTTTCTGTATCATGTTTGATGATACTTGATCATTTAGTTAAGTGTATAAAATTAATCCATGGTTAATATGATAATTAGGATTTTGCATTTTCATTTATTTACTTATTTATTTATTTATTTATTTGGAAAACAATAAGATGAGAATGGTGGCTTTCTTTGTCATTTTATTGAAGCTTCATGAAACTTTGACTATGCTAACCATCCTTATCTTCATGCTTAACCCTAACCCATCAAAGTGACCATGGTTAATTCTCTACACTTAACCCTAGTTCAAGTTATGATAAGTATTTGTTTTTGATATTTATTTTTAAGGATATACTTATCATAATTTTTTTCTAGAGCTCATCTTCTTCTTCTTCTTCAAGCTTGCTACTCCAATGGCAACTTGAGCTTTAGTGAGTTAAATCCAAATCCAAAGTGAACCCACCTCCTATTTCTTCACCCTCTACCTCTTGCCAAGTTGTTTTGGGTGTTTACTTCACAAGTTTCACAAGTTTGTGAAGTCGGAGCTTGAGTTTGTGCAACCTCGACGTAGATCGTCTTTGACACAAAGCCGACGAGCTATTCCGCTTGCTTTCCCGATGAAGCCGATGATCGAGTCGAGGATTCATGATGGACAGCGAGGACATGACGTTGCGGAGCCGTGGAGGTGGAAATCCGGATCTACAAAGGTTGTATATCCGTATCATAGTAGTTAACTGTTAACTAGCTTTCTATTTCGCCTAAACATCTAGTTAAAGATCCGTAGTCTAGGGTTTCTCGGCACTAAAAATTTTAATTTGGCATGTTCGATGCCTTGTGAGAACCCACTAGGGTGCCTAGGAACCTTTCACTGGTATCAGAGCCTAGCTAGAGCCTTAGGCGAAGTCCCGACGACGTTTGAAACCCGATCGAACCGAAATCCAAAACCTAAAAATGCTCTCTGGACTTTTTCTAAAAATTCGGATTTTTGTCAATTAAAAATATGTAGAAAATCAATCAGGGTGTTATATGAATTACTGTGAAATACGAGGACTTGATTCAATTTTTCCACCGCGGAAGCGCGGCACATGCTAGGCATGTGCGGCCCTTCCGCGGCGGTACTGTTCCTTTATGCAATTTTTTCTTCACAGTAACTCATATAATTAAATGCTGTGTTTTCTGGGATATTTTTATTGTGACTTTACAGAAGAGTAATCTGGGGTACTATTGAGAATCTGTATTTCGATCGGATTATCAAATTTCGTCTTTTAGAGTTTTTCCAGATAATTGTAGAATATGTTAAAGAGTTCGACCGGATATAAATACCCAGGTTTTCCCCTGCCGGAATATCCAAGTGTTGGATTATTGTGTGGTTAAAAGACGTTCTGAGTAGTGCAAGTAACGCGATGGTCCCTCTAGAAGACACAAACCTTAACTCGATTATGTGACCGTCTTGAACTGCCCTTTGAACCTTCGGGTTTGGGGCAGTACGGCGTGCCACATGTGAGGCGTTGGCTTGACCCTTCTACGGCTGGACCGTCGGTACTGAGGTATGAAGTGAATGTCTTTGAGCCTATTTCATGTATTGATCGGTGTCGGGAAAACTTGGGTGTTCGAATGTTCGATCGGAAAGTTTGATATATTCTATTTATCCGGAATTGGATACAATAATTGGAATTCACAAACAGTTATGTGATAACTGAATGAATGTTATAGATCTAGCAGTTTAGTTTCACAAGATATCGAAAAGAGTTTTCGATGATGGGACTAAAATGCGGGGTTTATAACTGTTAGGCATGTGATGTCTAAAGAGGTTGCGGATTCCAATTGTTGTAGTTTTACACTTTCTTTTCTGTGACCGTAAGTGTAGTATGTTCATATCGCCGGTTTCGTTGCTATACGTCAAGGACAATTGGGGTATGCATACTTACTTACGTTGATGACATGTGATGTTATGTGTTGCTGGATATGTTATATTGGATCGTCGTATTTGAATAGCCGGGGTTTTTATGTGAGATGAGTGTTTTTCATTTTCATTCATGTAAAAACTTGTATGTAATATTCTTTTATTCGGGGCACTTCCAGGATGCGGGAGTTGTCACCCTTTGTATATTATTTACTTTTCTGCACTAGGATAGACCCAAGGAGGGGAGCACAAGTAACCGGGTTCTGGGGTCCAGTGGGAGACCAACTCGAGGAGTCGAGTCCGGGTCTCCTAACCCTAGAATTGGCAGGGTTGCTTGCCGCTCTCGTAGGGGTCTGGGGGTGTGGGATTGGCTATTCATCACGACCGTGGAATCCGTGTTTTATACTGGCTCGTATTAAAAACACGGACGTCCTAGTATATCCAATATTTCATATGTTTATTCTGCTGCGATATCTGTGATGTGATTCTGTGATGGATATAGTATATAGTATATATGATATATTATATAGACGTTACTTATGTTTTACACCCGCGCTAGCCCTGCCCTGCTCTGTCGTTAGTTACCTAACCTAACGGTGCACGAGGGGACATCGAGGCGAATGCGGATGGCATAAGTGTACGTCATATCTATCTGTGATGTTTAGGTATTAAATGATGGGACTTCATTAATGTGATTAATGAAAGAAAAGAAACCTAAGATGTTGTAGAATCAGATTTTAAATAAAACAGGTAGCTACAGTTTTTGCTTTGCATAGCGGTATATATGATATACCCTGCACCTCATTCGACGAGGAAAGGACCGAGATCCCTTCACCGGGAGTGACTCCTTTAGCAATAACTGGCAGATGCTACACACTCGGTTTGCTTTTGACTGCTTTTGGGTTTTTGCTTTGCACAGCGATATATATGATATATCCCGCACCTCATTCGACGAGGAAAGGACCGAGATCCCTTCACCGGGAGTGACTCCTTTAGCAAAACTAGAAAAGCCTCAAAATCACTCCATTTCAAAACTTTATTTGATTCTACAACGATATAAAGTTCATTACGCAAAGGGTTTTCTTAAAAACCTAAACGTAGCCCTCCGTCATTTCAGATAAGTAATAGTTAGTATTCGTGCTGCGTTTGTTGACTCAGTCAAGGCGTAGTGTGCGGTAGCTAATTACTATTTATCTGTTTATGCGAATGATGCAGATTGGATTAGGGTAGTCGTGCGGCCTTGTTGACTTAGTCAAGGGTCGTGCGGGTGGGTTTAATTCAATCAGGAAATGACGGGTTGAACTTTACTTGCGGTCTATGGTTTGTTGACTCAGTCAAGGTCATAGATCGCCTGGGGCAAAATATTATCGGGAATTTCAAGTGTTGAAATTTGCAATGAGATTGCATACCTTCTATGAGATAGTTGGATCCCGATACCCGCTGCGAGTAAGAGTTACTCCTGGGAGAGTTTTACACAGTGCAATTAGCCGATCAAGTAGGTGTCTAGAAAGGTGTTAACGAGGTTACGCCTCTGGGAAAACGAGGTTTACAGTAATTAGGTTCGTGCGAAAGCACGGGGGACCTCCCTCAAAGTACCGACACTGGCCTGGCTGAAAGATTGGCGAACTTGTAGTGTGTAATTAATCCCGGCTAGTCTTTCCTTTTAGGGTTTGGAGGAAGATTTGATAAAAAGCAGTGGGAGCCATCCTGATTAGATAAGATAAAAACCAATCTGATCTTGCACGAGCTTACGCTAAAGTGTTTTCTTCTCTCTCTCTCCAGGTAGCGACCATTTCATGCCTTAATAAAGATAATAAAATGGATGTATTGACCGAACCCGCATGTTATACTGTGCAGGGGAACGTTGAACCCGTTCTATCTTATAAGTGTTATAAGACTGAACAGGAAACAGGAGAATATCTGGATTCTCACACCGCCCAAACGGAGAACATGCATGTTGATGTATCATCTTCGGGTGTGTTTGTCATTGAGAACTGTTTCTCAGTTCACCCTACGTCCTGGGTATTAGATACCGGGTCAGGATCCCACATATGTAAGATGTTACATGGGCTGAGAAAAGGTAGAGAACTGAGAAAAGGTGAACATTCCGTTCATGTAGGGAATGGGGCAAATGTTGCAGCCAAAGCAGTTGGCATATATCACCTAGTATTACCAAGTGGTGATACACTAGTCTTGAATGAATGCTATTATATACCGAACATGATGTGCAACATTATATCAGTTTCTTTATTAAGTAAAGAAGGTTATAATTTTGTAGTAAAGGATAATGTTATGAACATATTCCTAGATCAAAGGTTGATTGCATCAGGCTCGCTACATAATGGCATATTCATTCTCAATCAAAATACAGTCTTCAATATACAAAACACACACAAAAGGAAAAGCTCAGAAATGAACGAGTCCTTCTTGTGGCACTGTAGACTTGGCCATATCAATGAGACACGACTAGCTAAGTTGCATAAGAACGGATATTTGAATTCATTCGAATTATCATCTTATGACACTTGCCATTCATGTCTCAAAGGAAAAATGACCAAAACTCCGTTTAAAGGACACGGAGAAAGAGTCACTGAACTCTTGGGACTGGTGCATAGTGATGTATGCGGTCCAATGTCTACACACGCCAGAAATGGTTCTTCCTACTTCATTACATTCACTGACGATCTCTCTAGATACGGGCATGTGTTCCTGTTGAAACACAAGTCTGAAGCTTTTGAGAAATTCAAAGAATATAAGCATGAGGTAGAAAACCAAACGGGCAAAAGTATTAAGGTTCTTCGATCTGATCGAGGAGGTGAATACTTAAGCAGTGAATTCATGGATTATCTAAAAGAGAATGGGATTCTCTCTCAGCTTACTCCTCCTTATACACCACAGCACAACGGTGTATCGGAACGAAGGAATCGCACCCTATTAGATATGGTGCGTTCAATGATGAGTAATGCTGAGTTACCTATTTCCTTTTGGGGGTATGCGCTTGAGACAGCCATATACCTATTGAATCTGGTTCCGTCTAAATCTGTACCTACCACACCATATGAGATATGGAGTGGGAAGAGACCATATTTTAAGCGAATTAAGATATGGGGTTGTCCGGCCTATGTCAAAAAGCAAAATCCGGACAAACTCGAGGCACGATCAGTCCTTTGCAAGTTCGTGGGATATCCTAAGAATTCTCAAGGATATTTTTTCTACCAAGCTGAGGAACAAAGAGTGTTTGTTGCTCAGCATGCCACCTTTTTGGAAAGGGAATTTCTTGCAAAAGAAACTAATGGCAAAGAGGTAGAACTGGAAGAGGTTCCAGCACCACAAACTGCAACTGACAATTTAGTAGAACCAGAGGATTCAGTGGTGCCCGACGTACCCCAGCCTCTCCGCCGATCTAGTAGGGTTTCTCGTCCACCTGAGAGATACTATGGTTTTCTCATTGATGGTGGAAGTGAGGATTGCATCATGGAGGATGATGACCCAACTAGCTTCGAGCAGGCCATCACGAGTGGGGACTCAGTGAAATGGCTGGATGCTATGCGGTCCGAGATGGATTCCATGTACACCAACAAAGTATGGACTTTGGAAGTTGCTCCTGAAGGGGTAAAACCCATTGGGAGCAAGTGGATCTTTAAGAAGAAACTTGGTGTAGATGGGAAAGTAGAGACTTTCAAAGCTAGACTTGTAGCAAAGGGTTTTCGTCAAAGACCAGGTGTGGACTATGACGAGACCTTTTCTCCAGTGGCTATGCTTAAATCCATCCGAATCATGCTTGCCATTGCTGCTTTTCATGACTACGAAATCTGGCAAATGGATGTTAAGACCGCTTTTCTAAATGGTGATTTAGAAGAGTGCGTGTACATGACTCAGCCAGAGGGCTTCGTAGACAGTGGGAGCAGCGGGAAGGTGTGCAAGCTGCTTAAATCCATTTATGGATTAAAGCAAGCATCGCGGAGTTGGAACATCTGCTTTGACGTCGTTATCAAAGAGTTTGATTTCGTCAAAAATCCAGATGAACCTTGTATCTACAAGAAGGTGGCAGAGAGTAAGGTTGTCTTCCTCGTATTGTACGTGGACGACATACTCTTGATAGGAAATGACATTCCTATGCTGCAATCGGTCAAGCTCTTCTTATCACAAAGATTCTCAATGAAAGATCTTGGTGATGCCTCCTGCATATTGGGAATCAGGATCTATAGAGATAGATCCAAACGGATTTTGGGATTGTCCCAATCCAGGTACATTGACACCATACTAAAGAGGTTTAGTATGGAAGAGTCCAAGCGTGGAAACTTACCCACGATCTCTGGAGTCACTCTCTCCAAAGAGATGTCTCCCAAGACTGATTTGGAGAGAGCTCGCATGCAAGGGATACCCTATGCTTCGGCGGTAGGCTCTATCATGTATGCGATGCTATGTACTAGACCCGATGTAGCATACTCACTAAGTGTAGTGAGCAGGTATCAAGCTGATCCTGGAGAGAGTCACTGGACAGCTGTGAAGAGCATTCTCAAGTACTTGCGAAGGACTAGAGATATGTTCTTGGTGTATGGTAACGGAGAACTCCAAGTGGAGTCCTTTACCGATTCGAGCTTCCAGAGTGATAAGGACGACTCTAAGTCGCAGTCGGGTTTTGTCTTTACCCTTTACGGAGGGGCGGTTAGCTGGAAGAGTTCCAAGCAGGAAACCGTGGCAGACTCGACGATGGAGGCTGAATACATCGCTGCCAACGATGCTGCCAAAGAGGCTGTCTGGATCAAGAAGTTCATTACTGAACTTGGAGTGGTTCCATCCATTGAGCATCCAATACCTTTGTATTGCGATAACAATGGAGCGGTGGCTTTGGCCAAGGAACCCAGGTCCCATCAACGGTCCAGGCATATTCTGAGGCGGTATCACCTGATCCGGGAGATAGTTGATCGCCGGGAGATCGAGGTCAGGAGAGTTGACACGAAGAACAACACGGCGGATCCACTCACGAAGGCCATTCCCCAGATACAGTTTGAGAGACTCTTCGGGATGCTCGGTATGAGATACTACAGCAGCTGGCCCTAGTGCAAGTGGGAGATTGTTAGTTGTATGTATGCCCTAGAGGCCAGTATTGTACAGATGATGTATATTATATTGGATGCTTGGACATATATAGAGATGACTTTCTTGCTCGACATGATAGTATGCTATCTGGTTGCCATTTATCTTAACATGTACACTAGTCTCTTTATACTGTCTTATAGTTACATGTTGGTAAAGCCCTTAGGATTTGTACTTGACTACCTAGACTATGATGCAGATCATACTAGTGGGAACATGGTAGTCCATAAGTACATCCTTCAAGGTCCCTAGTCGTGGGTATCTCGAGACGGGGCATCGACATACCAGAGTAGACTAGCGTATACGCTTCTCGACCCATGTGATGGGCGATGGATGATCCCATATCCATTGGTGTTTGACATCAGAGATGGTATACGGGTGCTCAGTGGAAACTGGGTACACTGGACGGACTCGCCGAGAACTCCCAGATGGTATTATACCTCACGTCAGATGGCAGTTCTCAGGTGACACTTGTACAGGTTAGTCTGTAGACCCGAGATCGTCATAGAGTCTTGTGTGATTCCCACTGTGCTTTGATCTCCACCTTACCACGTCCATGAGGGCGTGCAAAACGGTGGTCTTTGGGTACAGTCCCGAGTCACATGGAGGCAATGAGCGATAGGAGGGGTTTCGTCTCTCCCGGTATTGGGAGTTGATGTTGCGCTGTGCTCGATTGGCCGTAACAGGTAAGTCCCTGGCCAGGGCTGATCAGAGATTTGCTGGTAAGTGTTACCAGTAGTTTCTCGACCCGTTACGAGCCTCATATCAGCATGACTTATCGGGTTATTGGGGTCTGACGTATACCACCCCTAGACTTGATATGCGACGTATCTGACGAAGAGACTTGACTGTATGGTAAGTGTTACTGGTCGGATTCGCAGGAGTGTGAGCGGGCTAGCTCGTCGATCTTCTGATCGCTCAATACCCGGGTGGCCGTTACGTTTAGCAGACCGCTTGCGGCTTGTGGGTGCTTGATATGATCATCATCTGCTACCGGCGTATTGACGAGTCTTTAGAGTCCTACACAGAGGTTTCCTGGCTCAAGCGAAACGAAATAGGAGCGCATATGAGATATGTGCAGGACCGAGAATAATGCGTGTATGTGATACCGCACTTCATTCTCGCGATATATGTTTCGATTGGTTATATTCGATATGACCTAGTTATTGAATCATTGATTCGATAAATCGATGCATTGAATACTAGTTGGTTATGTGCGACATGACCGGATCATTGAATCAAGTGTTGATTTAATGATTTAATGTATAATTATATATTTGATATATTACTTTGCATTAACTAGTATTGGTTCACTTTAAACGGATTTTTCTCACTTGGATTGCACATTGTATATGTGATATACTTTCGTGCACTTTTCTGTATCATGTTTGATGATACTTGATCATTTAGTTAAGTGTATAAAATTAATCCATGGTTAATATGATAATTAGGATTTTGCATTTTCATTTATTTACTTATTTATTTATTTATTTATTTGGAAAACAATAAGATGAGAATGGTGGCTTTCTTTGTCATTTTATTGAAGCTTCATGAAACTTTGACTATGCTAACCATCCTTATCTTCATGCTTAACCCTAACCCATCAAAGTGACCATGGTTAATTCTCTACACTTAACCCTAGTTCAAGTTATGATAAGTATTTGTTTTTGATATTTATTTTTAAGGATATACTTATCATAATTTTTTTCTAGAGCTCATCTTCTTCTTCTTCTTCAAGCTTGCTACTCCAATGGCAACTTGAGCTTTAGTGAGTTAAATCCAAATCCAAAGTGAACCCACCTCCTATTTCTTCACCCTCTACCTCTTGCCAAGTTGTTTTGGGTGTTTACTTCACAAGTTTCACAAGTTTGTGAAGTCGGAGCTTGAGTTTGTGCAACCTCGACGTAGATCGTCTTTGACACAAAGCCGACGAGCTATTCCGCTTGCTTTCCCGATGAAGCCGATGATCGAGTCGAGGATTCATGATGGACAGCGAGGACATGACGTTGCGGAGCCGTGGAGGTGGAAATCCGGATCTACAAAGGTTGTATATCCGTATCATAGTAGTTAACTGTTAACTAGCTTTCTATTTCGCCTAAACATCTAGTTAAAGATCCGTAGTCTAGGGTTTCTCGGCACTAAAAATTTTAATTTGGCATGTTCGATGCCTTGTGAGAACCCACTAGGGTGCCTAGGAACCTTTCACTATTTTACAGATGTAGGAGCTACAGAACAAGAACGAGCCACAAAGCTCCAGGTCTGGCCGCAAATTGCGGCCAGAGGGAATAAATCTGTGGCCAGAATTGGGAGATAGGTGCTGGGGTTTTAGGGTTAGTTTCCTGGGTGCTTGCACATCTTTCTGTGTTTGTAAAATAATTTTCAGAGTCTCCGAGTGATTGCTGATTTCAATTAGCCCTCACAGAATCCACAATTTTCCGATATCGGCTTTTCTAAATCCATATTCCGGGGTCCTAGTCTCTGGTTTAGGTCTGAATTCTAGCATTAGGGGGTTTGTGTGGCTTCTACTGAGCTCAATTACCCATCACAACTCCAAGTTTCCTTAAACCCTAACTAGAGTTTTCAAAGTTCACCCAAACCACACGATATCGGTTCTAATCTAACATGGGGGTAAAAGTAATGGAAAAACTAAGCTAAAGGTTCAGAAAATACCTCATTTGGCAACTCAAGAAAATTCTTGAGGTTCCCCAAGTGGCCAAAATCCTTGCTTTCTTGGTCCAATGTGCTTCCCTTGAGCTTGTGCACCTTTTTAATGAAAAGGGTAATGGGGTTTGAGGTGTTTATTATGATGATTTGAGAGGGTTGAAGAGGGTGGAGGAGGAGGCAGCAACAGCAGCAGCAAGGAAGGAGAGAGGAGAGTAAAAGATGGAAATGGTGAGATGCAAGTCAAAGATAACCCCCCTCACCTTCTCTCTCTCACCCATACCTAATATTCTATTCATCTTTTCCTTTCCTTTTCTTTTCCCCTTCTATTTTCCTTTAAATAAACAACCATGCTTAAAAACATGAAGGAAAGCCATGGAAAACATATGTAACAAGTGTAAAAATGATACGGTGCATGGTTTGTACAAAATACGCTTAAAGTCCGATTAGCGATTTTAATCGCGATTAGCACTAAATTATCGTATAATTAAACATAAAAACTTAAAAATTGCATAATTCCATAAAACACCATCTTTTTAGTAATTTCCAAAATTTTCAAAATTTTTCCCAATTTTTTATCGGTATTTAATTATACCGCCTTATTAAAATATTCAATATAATATTATTTAATTATAAAAATTCCCAAAAAATAATATTTTATTTTTTTTGAAATGTTACAATCTTCCCCCCTTAAAAAAATTCGGTCTCCGAATTTAAATTTAAACCCTTCAAGATACTAAAACATTTCAGTAAAAGTCCAAGTCGTCGGGGCTCCAAAATTATCAATATATAAAACGCATCATAGCGCAATTCATGCGCATGAACCATGAGCACATAACTCGAAAACAAAACTCCGTCAAGCATCCCGCAATTATCGGAGTCATGGTAAAGACACAAATGTCAAATCCAAAACAAAACCAATATGATATACATCAAAATTATACATGTAGAAATCAAATCTATACATGTAAATAACTGAAGGAAATGCATGCCAAACCCTTTTAAGTCACTGTGCTATGTGCGTATCGCGGCATAGTGGCGGACATCTATTGTACGAAAATAACCATATATGTATATATCTTTTGTTTAACATGTACGTTCCGCCGGTTTGAAAAAAATTTAGAAGGGTTTCCTTAGTTTAAACGTTTTGTGTCATATCAGACACGTAGGTAAATACTGAGACTATAGCTCGCTTTTTGGAAATCCCCTCGATAACTATCAATGCATGCAAAGTATATGCAGGTACTGTTCTCTGACTAGTCCTGCTCAGTACGAAAACATATAGCAAATATCATAAAAACGTACTGCTCCATAAGAAACCAATCCCAAAATGTGTATATGAATGCATTGTGCATCTGGTGCGCACGGAAATCAAAATCCATATATGTGCCATACATGTGCATAGAAACAACATCTAGGTGCAACGGGTGTCCACGAAACATCTGTCATGGGCATGTGTGTGCCTGACAGCCAAATCAGGTGCATCTGACATGCATGAAGAATCTCGATTTAGCGCATCTAGTATGCACAAAAATCGCATCTCATAACATGCGCGAAAATCCAAATCGGTGCATCCATCATGCACGAAATCATGGAATCAACATCAAAATCGAAATCGACGGTATACAATATAGCTCAATCCAGATCAGTTATACCGCGGTATATAATCTCACAACCATGTGCATCAGAGGTACAAATTAAATCAAAACACTAAAAGTGCATGAAAACTATGCTGGAAGCATAAATCAAATCACAGGCATAAAATAGGCATGAAATCACAATCAATACCTCAAGCGTAATAACTATGCATAAAATATGAATACCCAGTAGGTGCAATCATGGTGCATGAAAACAAATATCATGAAACTCAGTCATCAAGACTAAATCATGCGAATAGATCGCCCAAAATACCGAAATCCAAGTGACGGATTCGTGATAATCGAATCACCAATCACAAATCATAAATACCATCGTCGATACTTCCTCCTTCAAAGTAGAGAAGGTGTCGGTGCATCCAATGCTAGCAGAGCAAGATATCCACTTGCCTCCTGTTCATAGTCTGGCGCCTGGTGCTTTTTGGCTCTTGTCTCTCACTGTGCGTTGCTAGATATATAGCTCCTCGGCTCAACGGCCCAATATGGAATGTCGACGGAAACAGTCATGCTCTGGCACATCCTCTACAGATCTCTGGCCAACTATCTCGTCGACGATGCCGAACTCTGGCCTGCTGGATGTGCGCAATATGACCACTCCTGGGTCCAAGTCTTCTCATATAGTATTCCAGAAAGGTCCTGTCGAGGTCTCTCTCAAATCTCGTTTCTGCCGAATTGCCCGGAAGTTACCATCCTTCACTATATCTGTTTCTTGTTCCGGAACGGCTGCATACTCATCGTGAATCCTTCTGGAAGATATATCCATAATCAACGCTTCTGCATGCGTATCGCATCTCTGGTGTCAGTGGAGTGGAACATCATCTCGTCGAATCTCGTGCGAACTCTTTACTCCACTCTGTTCCAATGTCGACTGATTCGGACTCGTCTTCTCGTGGCTGCATGGACTGCGCTCTAACGACTATACTCGTATCTGGAGTCTCCCAAGCAATGTGTCCCATCACATGATATCCGAATGATGCCGAACCATCCGATCGATTTGTCAGAACCTTATATTCTCCCAAGAGATCAACATCTTGAATACAGTTTAATAGTATTCCAGTACATACCACAGCACTTATAGACCAACCGTAGAAGGGCAAACCCAAGCCTCACAAATGGCACCGCTAAACTGCCGCAAAACCTAAGGTTCGGAGGCGTTCCATGGTCATTACGTCGAGTTAGGGTTTCATTCTTCTAGAGGGTCCATAGCATTACTTGCATTGTCTTCCGAATACTTTAAACTTGGAATAGGTTTCTGACATTCGATCGTCTCTATCGACTCTCAACGAATCTGCGTGAAGTCGTCTCTAGCTGGAATCAATCCATCCGACGACCTCGCCTCGGGGTTACCGAACGAACCACATGTCCTAGTCGTTCCTCCTCGGATGACTAGCGACTTTCCCTCATATCTCTAAGTATATACTCATGCTGCAGTAGCTCCAACATCTGGGCGATATCTCGTCATTTGCAGCAACAACTGGCTCATTCGTCTGTACGCTGAACAACGCCTCAATCATCATGAATAAGAAATATATCAATGGTCATCACATTCTGCCTGGCCTTTAGCAGTAGCCTGATCCTCTTGTGCTGATCTGCACGTCCGAGAAATCTCGTAAAAGCGATCTGTCAAACGCTCATGGCGTGAAAACACAACACAACGAAGCCTCTATGCAATCGTACGTTTCTGGGATCACGCCCTGGTCAGTCCTCGTCCGTGAGAGCTCATGCCGACGCAACTCTAGCCATAGCTCTCTCTGCCCGTGTAATCGTAGCAGCAAAATCATAACCAATACCGATGAGGATAGATCGTAGGAATGAATATAATACTGTGCAAGGAAATGTACATCGTAAGGTTTCTTAAGCGGAGTAGCGTATCGTAAGTATACCGCGGAACATACATACGGTACGTCACTCTACTCAAGCTACCTACTCCATCAACTAAGGGCCATCCTACGCGACGAAAGTTCGGGTATAATACCCCCTCGACTAAGTCTAAGTTTCGTAAGGTCAAGCCCAAGTTCCGTATATATATAAACTCTGTAGGCTCCACATAGTCAAACTTAGACTCGAACCAAGGTTAGCCTAGCGCTCTGATACCAACTTTGTTACGACCCAAAATAGCACGTGACTGGCCCTTGAATCAAATGAAGTCTATAGGACCCCATCTAATCCAAGTAAGCCAAAAGCCCAGAAATCTAAAACCATTTTAAGGAGTAAATAAAGAAAACTAGTTTTTAAGAAGTAAAGAAAACATATTTTAAAAGCAAGGTTTTTAAATAAGTAAGCCGAATATGCATTTTTAAAATCTCTAGTCTTTTCTGAAAATTTTGGCAGAGTTTCCTTTGTAAATATTGGCTCCGAACGGGGTACAACAAGAATAATATATCCACAATGATAAAAGGCATCCCCAAGCGGGAGCTAGCTCTTCGTCAATAGACGGTCACAACCATGCAAGAAATATAATATACAATGCCGAAAGGCGAGGATCAAAACTCAAAAGAAATACAAAATTATCAAGAAACCATAATAATACAAGCACGACTCTAAGGTAGAAATAATAAACAACTGGTCTCTAAGTCTAATAAATATACAAGTTTGGTTGATGGAATTTTACTAGATACAACTGAAAAATAAATAAGTACAATGGTGGTTACGATGCAAGTAAACCCACCTACCAAAGCAATCACCCAGAAAGGAAGCAGTGTGCCAGAAAAGCCGCAATGAAATCTGTACGGCAAAACCTGCAAGAACTGTAGCACAACGGGGGTGAGTTGCCAACTCGTGAATAGAAAATATCGCAGAGAAGAAATCGTATGTATGACTCATCCCAGGTCAAATGATCAGTAATAATATATATATATATCCTCAAAATGAATAAGTCTGAAGCATAATAA
Organism: Agapanthus africanus; assembly: GCA_030015575.1. NCBI lineage: Eukaryota > Viridiplantae > Streptophyta > Magnoliopsida > Asparagales > Amaryllidaceae > Agapanthus > Agapanthus africanus. Next base: position 369,458,098 of record CM057346.1, read on the forward strand.
AAAGGCAAGGGTAAACATCTAAACATACGTGTTAATCCCATGTGCTCGTGACAGTGCCTCAGGTAGCAAAATATCGTAAATATGAGGTATGAATGCGGTAAAATGAAAACAGAAGACATCATGAATGAGAAAACCGTTTTCTTAATATAGTGAGATTTTTGAATAAACATTCAAATATCATCAATGAAATCATCAGAAAATCAGTATCAAGCATCGACACAAAATATATATCTCAATATCCCAATATCAAGTAAATCTCATATATCATGTATCCAATATGTATGCAACATTCATGAAAGTACTCTATCAGGTACTACTAATACATGAAGCAATAAATGGTAATGTGTATATGCAATAGTCATGAAAGGTACTCTATCAGGTACTACTAATACATGTAGCAATGGATATAAAATAAATGTGGGGTAGGGGATATAACAAGTCATCCATACATCGGGCACATAGGCCCCTCACATCGACCATAAAGGCCCCTCACATCGACCATAAAGGCCCCACTCGTTTATAATGAATAAGTAAATTGCATAGATCATCATGATGATAAATTATGTAGGTGTATATATATATCAGCGTCCCATACCACTAATATATATATACGATGGGTATACATATATATTTCAGCGTCCCATACCACTGATATATATACACAGGGATAAAACAATCCAGAAAAAACGTCATATGAAACCATATCGCAATGTGAAATCCATGAATTATAGTATATGCAACGTGAAATAGTAATATGAGCATGTAACTATGTAAAGACATATGTGTAAGCATATAAGTATACAGGTATGCTATATGTCATATGCACAAAGAAATATGAATCAATAACATATAAGCATGCAATGCAATGCGAGTAGTAGAATAAATGGTAAATGAATAATAATGTAACAACAAGGAATTTACCTTAGTATACATGTGTTATACTGTTTTGCCGTTTGAAATAGTACGAATCGTGGTGTTTGAAAATAAGGACTACGGTGTTTTTAAGAAAATATACGTCTTTTAAAATATCCGTAGTATCCCTTGGTATGTCTTGAAAAGTGTCACGATTCGTCAGTTTTGGAAATAGGTATAACTCGGGTCCAGTCTGACATCTACTATGTAAACTACAGGTCTAACTAACAACCAATCAAAAGGGATACGGAAACCACCTACATCCGAGTCGATATATATATATATACATGTATGATTGTCGGTGATCCCTCCTAAATAATATCACGTACGATACGACATATCATATGACATTTTTGAATTAAGAGTGCGGATCTATCGTCAATATATAGCTCGTACGGTAAATCCATCGTACGGCCTCCCAAATCTGGGTACGGGTCAAATATCACATCTATCACATTAATCATCTGGTATCCTCTTTATCAAATATCATAATCGGGGTACTGATCTACGTTTAGTACAAAACTGATACCATTTATGAAATACATGCGTGTGTATGAAAAACATCACGCCTAAAGAACCCGCTAAAATATCATGTCGCATCTCAAATACGGACCATATCACATCACCGATCTCATGGCACTATGACCAATATCATCGACTCATCTCCAAATATCATCCACTATTCTCATCATCCAAGCATAAGTATAACATATAAGCATGTGTGTGTGTGTGGGGTGTAAACCTATTCTAGGGTTCGCAACTAGGAAACTATACTAGTTTACTTCTAAAAACCCTAGTCTAACCATAGTACACCTAATCACATCTTGAATATCCATGTCACAAAAAACGCTATCATACTTATATATGTAGTATATATATAGTATACTAAACATCGAACTGCGGGGGTGCTATACGCCATCCACCCGACTTCCCCTGTAGATATAATCTACTTACCTTGCATCCTACGTGTCGGTGTCGAGGTTGTTAGTGTATATGCCCTAGAGGCCATTACTGTATCATACTAGTTTGTATATTACTTAATGGAAGCTTGGGATATTCACCTTGTATATACAATCTTGCTCAAAATAGTAGTATGTTACTTGGTTTGTTTCTACTTCAATGTGTACATGTGTTTATTTTATTATATCACCTATACGCATTAGTGGAGGCCTTAGGATCTTTGCTTGATTACCAGCGTTGTGATGGCAGTCACACTAGTGGGGCTGGGTAATCTATAAGCACATCCTTATGCAGGTCCCTAGTCGCAGGACTATCGAGACAGGGCATCGATACTCCGGAGTAGACTAGCGCATGCGCTTCTCATCCCAGTGTGGGAGACGGTCTGTCCCACAGCCGTCAGTACGTCGTACTGGAGATAGTATGCGGGTACTCGTTGGGTTACGAGTACACTGGACAGGACTCATCGGGAACTGACCGGTTGGTATTATACCTATCGTCAGTTATCAGTTCCCAGGTGACATGAGTACAGCTTAGTCCGTTGACTTGACACTATCACTTCGCCTCGAGTGTGTTCCCACTGTATTTTGATTACTACCCTACCACGGCTCAAAGGAGTCGTGCAAACAGGTAGTAGTTGGGTGCAGTCCCAAAGCACTTGGAGGCAGTGACGGTTAGACAGGATTCGTCTCTCCCGGTATTGGGGGTTGACATCGCGCTGTGTCTAGGAGAGCCATTACACGAGTAGTCCCTGGCCAGGGCAAGCGAGATATACTGGTAGGCTTCTAGTGTTATCTCAGGGTGTATTGGGCTTCACTCCGACACGACTTGTACCGCTATTAGGGGACTGATGTTTACCGCCCCCTAGGCCTGCCATGCGATGTATCAGACGAACAGACCGGACTGTACGGAGATTGTCACATTCAGGCTCAGTAGGAGTTCAGATGGGTTTCACCTCGTCAGTCTTCTTGTCGGCATCTACCTGGAGACCGTTACGCACAGCTAGTGCCGCTTGCGGTCTGTGGTTAAACCCACTGCCAGCGTAGTGTCGAGTCTTTAGAGTCCCATACAGAAAGCTATTCGCCTTTAGGCAAAAGAGTAGAGGTCGCATGGTTTTGCGACAGGTCGCATGGTTTTGCGACAGGGTTCAGTCACGTCCGTGCACTTGTGCACGTTTAGTGTCCGGACAGTTTACACTAGCGGGCTTTGGTTTAAGCCAGATCCTAGTGTACGTATTGGGATTGGTTTTATCCAGTTTGTATTCGTGTTCCTCGGAACGCGGATGCGGGTGTGTATGCACAGTTGACGGAGAGACAGAGGCAGAGGATTCTCATTAGGGTTGTTGACCGTTGACTGTTGACTATTGACTTTTTGCTCAACCCTAATGAGAATATGATATATGATTAACAATAATATTAATTAAGTATTGTGGTGACATGGTTGTTGAGGGGTTGACTTTGTTGATTTGTTGACTTTGTTGACCGGTTGACTAGGTTGGACTAGTTGACCATCATGATGTCAATGGCTATCATTTCATGGCAAAGACTTTTTACTTGTTTCTCTTGTGAGAAATGAGTGCATGAAATGATTTAGCCATTTTGACTTGAACCATTTTACACAATACTTGATTATTATTTTTGTGATGAAGGTTTTGGATTATGAGAGCCAAGAGAGAAAAGTCTTCTATCATTCTATCATTCTCACTCTCTCTCTTGTTCTTGAGCTCTCATCTCCTTCCTCTTGCTCTCCCTCTCTTTTGTCTATGGTTCACTTGTCTCATGTGTTGAGAAACAAGAACCATAGAATAAAATCCCAACACACTCTTCTCTACTCATTCTAGTTCATAAGGTTTGGCAAACCAAGTGAACTAGTTTCTTCAAAGACCGAAGAAGAAGCCAAAGGTAGAAGCTTTCAGGTGGATCTATCTTCGGCGCAAGGAGATGACGGAGTGAAGCCGATCCGGACAACCATCGAGGCTTGAAGACGAAGGAGTTCAAGAAAGAAAGGTATAACCCCCTAACCGAGTAGTTAACAACTCCTAATTAGGTTGTTAGTTAGATGTTTAACAAAGATCCGGTTTTGAGTCCATGTTACCACTTCTAGAAAATTGTTTTTCGTCAAATTCCGCATGCCCGAAAGTACCGGGAGAGGTAGCATAGACTTACAGTGGTATCAGAGCCAGGTTAAACTCTATCTGACATGTTAGCAAAGTAGCTAGAAGATCGATCAAAGAAAAAGTCCCGAAATGAACCCCGGTATCATGCTTGCTGTCGAATTTTTCCTCTGTTCCAAAAATGATAAATCTTACTTTAAAATTCGGCTCAGGGTTTTTATAACAAACTGCCAGAATTTCGTCCACTGAACCGATCAAAGCGCCGCGGAAACGCGGCGGGAGCGTGCTCCCCCCGCGGTTCCGCGGCCGAGTTGACTCGGCAGTGGGAAATTTTGGTTGCAGTTTGTTCAGTGGGGTATTTTGGGATTTTTGGAATATGTATTTTCTGCCCAGATTTTCCACAATGAAAATTTTGTGTTTGGGGCCTGAAAATCCGTATTTTTGATCGAACTTCTAAAGACTTAAGCTGACGGGTTTTTCTGTGATGTGATATTTGTATTGAACGTCTGCTAATCGCTATATGTCGATTAGTGGGGGTTATACAAATCTGTGATCTGTAATGTTATTGGAATGTGTATATGAATTCATTGGATTGTCGCGGGTGAATAGCCGGGGGTTGTGAGACGAGAGTTTTCTTTTCTTTCAATTCATGTAAATTTGTAAATTGATGTAATAATTATTTGTATGGCCGCACAACCGGGTCGGGGTTGTAGCCGTCATTGTATAATTTCTTTTTACTGTTTTTGCTCCTAGGATAGACCCATGGAGAGGGTGCACAAACTACCGGGTATGCCGAAGTGCCGAGTGGCCTACTCACGGAGTTGAGGGAGGTTGCTTCGCTTCGGGTACTTGGCGGGTAGTTTGCCGCACCCGTAGGGGTCTTGGGTGGGGTATTGGCTATTCACCGCGACCGTGTAATCTGCTTTTCGTTACAGGCTCGTACGAATTGCGGATTCCTAGTATATCCAATGTGTTCATCTGTGATCTGAAATGGTTATCATTGCAGTATATCTATATATGATATTATTTAGGCGTTGCTTATATTTTACAGCCGCGCTAGCCCAGCCCCCGCTCTGTTGTTAGTTAAGTAACCTAACGGGTAATGACGGGGCCCCGTGGCGATTGCGAATGGCATAAGTGTACGTCATATTTTGGTTGTTTTCTGCAATGGTAGGATTAAATGATGGGACGCATTAAAAGAACTAATGCAAGAATATCACGCATTAAAAGAACTAATGCAAGAAAATAAACCAAGTTAAAATCGTTGGAACACTTTCGGAAAACCACTCGGTTCTTTTCAAAACTAACTTTTAAATGCGGAGCTTGAGCCACTCCTTTTAAAAGCTATCTCGTTCCATCGATTATATCAAGTTCACTACGTTCACGGTTTAGCCAAAACCATTCGTAGCCCTCCGTCGTTTCACATGAATAGTCAATAGTATTCAAGCTATGTTTGTTGGCCAAAGTCAAGGCATAGTGATTGGTAGCTATTGGGTATTCATGTGCAGCATAGATAGATGCGTTGGTTTAGGACAGTCGTACTGCTTTGTTGGCCAAAGTCAAGGGTAGGTACGGGTGGATTCAAATTAACCTGGAGAACGACGGGTAGAACTTGACATGTGACTTATGATTTGTTGGCCAAAGTCAAGGTCATAAGAGCATGGGGCAAAAATCCACATCGGGAGTTTCAAAAGAACTGAAACTTGCTAGTGTTGCATACCATTTGGAGTGTGATGATTCTGGTAGGATTCCTTCAGTTTCGTCACGCAATAATATTTGGATCCCGATCCTACTGTGAGTATATGCTACTCCTCGGGAAATTTCTCACTTAACGATCAATGCTATAAACCAAGTAGGTGTCAAGAAAAGTGTTAGCGGGGCTACGCCCCCAGGGAAAAGAGGTTATTTAATTAAGGAACTTCGCGAAAGCGTTGGAAAACCTCCCTCGAAGTACCGACACTGGCCTGGCTGAACGGTTAAGCAAGTATTGTACGGTGAGATTGATCCTGACTAAATCTTCCTTTTTGGTTTGAGGAGGGATTCGAGAAACAGTGGGAGCCATCCTGTTTAGACAAACTAAAAACCATTCTAAACTTGCAAGAGCATCATGCTGAGTGTTTCTTCTCTCTCCTAATTGCAGCGACCAATCGACATGACTGGACTTAAGTTACTTCTAGATAAAAACATACTGACAGGGCCAAACTACAAAGATTGGCTCAGGAATGTCAAGATGGCAATCACTTACGACAAACTGGGGTATCTTCTTACCACCAAAGCTCCCCCTGTCCCAGGTCCCAAAACCAGCGTCGCGGATAAGGAAATCCATAAGACCTGGGAACTAGACTGCACGAAGGCCAAGTGCCTCGTGCTTGCCTCTATGGACAATGAACATCAGAGGAGGCACGAGAATATGGACCTGGAATCCATATTTCTTCATACAAAAGAACTGTATGGAGAGCAATCTCGTATCGCAAGATACGAAGTATCGAAGAAGTTATTTTCGGCAAGATTGGCCGTCGGATCATCGGTAGCGGAACACGTGCTTAAGATGATTGGCTACATTGAGGAGCCCGCGAACCTTGGGACCACGTTGGAGAATGAGCTCTATACGGACTTGATTCTCCAGTCCCTTCCTTCCACTTACGCCCAGTTTATCCTGAACTTCAACTTACAAGAAAAAGAAGTTGAACTTTCAGAACTCTTCAACATGCTGAGGAGCGCAGAGGGCACCCTACAGAAAGGTAGGGAAACATCCACTTTGTTTGTAGGAGGATCTTCTTCTTCTAGGTCCAAGGCGAAAGCTAAGGTAAAGAAGAAGAAAGCCCCCGCCAAACCAAGGGGCGGTGTTAGTAAAGTGGATACGAAGGGAAAGCCAAAAGCAACAAAGAAAGTGGGAAAGCTTGTGGATAAGGAAGAATGCTTCTATTGTCATAAGAAGGGACACTGGAAAAATGATTGCAGGGCTTGGAAGGCCAGAACACAGGATCTGAAGCAGGTTGCGGCTTCAGCTTCAGGTGTGTATGTTATTGAAAACTGTCTTTCAATAAACTCTACTTCCTGGGTATTGGATACCGGATCAGGATCTCATATCTGTAATTCTTTGCAGGCGTTGAGAAACCGTAGGGTTTTGAAGGCAGGTGACATGACCCTCAGAGTTGCAAACGGACCTAGCATGGATGCTAAGGCCGTGGGGGACTATCACCTGGGAATGTCAGATGGACATGTTTTAGTTTTGCGTAATTGCTTTTTTGTACCCAACGCAACTTGTAATATCATTTCTGTATCTTTAGTTTCTAAAGAAGGTTATGAATTTGCGTTTGTAAGTAATGTTGTAAACATTCACCTTAATCAAGTTTTGATTGGGTCAGGTACATTGAGAAATGGTATATACGTATTAAACCAACCACAGATTTTCAATGTCCAGAATACACACAAAAGAAAGTCTCCAGAAATAAATCAGACTTTCTTATGGCATTGTAGACTAGGTCACATCAATGAGAGAAGGTTGATGAAGTTACATACAGAAGGATATTTGAATCCGTTCGAATATCAATCGTATGCCACTTGTCAATCCTGTCTCAAAGGAAAGATGACAAAGACTCCGTTCACTGGACACGGAGTAAGAGCGAGCGAGCTCTTGGGACTCGTACACAGCGACGTGTGCGGTCCAATGTCTACACATGCGCGAAGCGGTTATTCTTACTTCATTACTTTTACGGATGACTTTTCAAAGTATGGTTATGTCTTCTTAATGAAACATAAGTCAGAAGCCTTTGGAAAGTTCCAGGAATATAAGAATGAAGTAGAAAAACAAACCGGCAAAAGTATCAAGATTCTAAGATCGGATCGAGGTGGTGAATACTTAAGTGCCGAGTTCCTGGACTATTTAAAAGAGAACGGAATTCTCTCTCAGCTTACTCCTCCATACACTCCGCAACATAACGGTGTATCGGAGAGACGGAACTGAACCCTATTGGATATGGTACGATCCATGATGAGTAACGCTGAGTTACCGCGATCATTCTGGGGGTATGCGCTAGAATCAGCTGCATACCTTTTGAACCGAGTTCCCACTGAGACTGTGCCTACTACACCATATGAGATGTGGTGTGGGAAGAGACCCTATCTTAATCACATTAAGACATGGGGAAGTCCAGCTTTTGTCAAAAAGCAGCATGCAGACAAGCTCGAGGCACGCTCAGTACAGTGCAAGTTCGTGGGATATCCAAAGAACTCCAAGGGATATTTCTTCTACTGCGAAGAAGAACAAAAGGTTTTTGTTTCTCGTCATGCCTATTTCTTGGAAACTGAGTTTTTGGAAAACCAGATAAGTGGGAGCACAGTAGAACTGGAAGAAATTCCAGAACCACGAACTATTACTGAAAGCTTAGTGGAACCAGAGGGTTCAAAAGAACAAGACATTCCTACGCCGTTCCGCAGGAGTAGTAGGCAGTCTCATCCGCCCGAGAGATACTACGGTTTTCTCATAGACGGGGATAGAGAGGATTGCATCATAGATTATGATGAGCCTACTAGCTTCCAGCAGGCCGTTCAGAGTGTTGACTCGGTAAAATGGCTGGATGCAATGCGGACCGAAATGGAGTCCATGTACACCAACAAGGTATGGACATTGGACATTGCTCCAGACGGGGTAAAACCCGTAGGATGCAAGTGGATCTTCAAAAGGAAGATTGGTGTAGATGGACAGGTTGAGACCTATAAAGCTAGACTTGTTGCAAAGGGTTTCCGTCAAAGACCGGCTTGGACTATGACGAAACCTTTTCTCCAGTGGCTATGCTGAAATCCATTCGGATCCTTCTTGCCATTGCTGCCTTCCACGATTATGAGATCTGGCAAATGGACGTAAAGACCGCTTTTCTAAATGGAAATTTAGAGGAGTGTGTTTATATGGACCAACCAGAGGGTTTCATTCAGAGTGGGAGCAGCGGAAAGGTGTGCAAGTTGCTTAAGTCCATTTATGGACTAAAGCAGGCATCGCGGAGTTGGAACATCTGTTTTGATGAGACGGTCAAGGAATTTGGCTTTATCAAAAATCCAGATGAACCATGCATCTATAGTAGATTTGTAGCGAGAACTGTAGTATTCCTCGTTTTATACGTGGATGACATTCTCTTAATAGGAAATGACATTCCTATGCTACAATCTGTCAAGGGGTTCTTGTCACACAGGTTCTCCATGAAAGACCTGGGTCATGCCTCATACATCCTGGGGATCCGGATCCATCGTGATAGATCCAAGAGGATATTAGGACTTTCGCAGTCCAGGTACATCGACACCATACTGAAAAGGTTCAGTATGGAAGATTCCAAGCGCGGTAACCTACCGGCTTGTCACGGGATCACCCTCTCTAAAGAGATGTCTCCCAAGACTGATTTGGAGACGGATCGCATGTCTATTATACCCTACGCTTCTGCGGTAGGCTCTATAATGTATGCGATGTTGTGTACCAGACCGGATGTAGCTTATGCACTGAGTGTGGTAAGCCGGTATCAGTCAAACCCTGGGGAGAAACACTGGATAGCGGTAAAGAACATTCTCAAGTACCTGAGAAGGACTAAGGAGATGTTCTTGGTGTATGGCGGAAAAGACCTCCAGATCGAGGCCTTTGCTGACTCCAGCTTCCAGAGTGACAAGGATGATTCCAAGTCCATGTCGGGTTTTGTCTTTACCCTCAATGGAGGGGCGGTGTGTTGGAAGAGTTCCAAACAGGAAACCGTTGCAGACTCGACGATGGAAGCGGAATACATCGCTGCATCTGATGCCGTAAAAGAAGCTGTCTGGATGAGGAAGTTCTTGAAAGAACTTCAGGTGGTTCCGTCCATTGTTGATCCAATACCTCTGTATTGCGACAACAACGGGGCTATAGCTTTAGCAAAGGAACCCAGGTCCCATCAGAGATCCAGACACATCTTGAGGCGGTATCACCTGATCAGGGAGATCGTGGATCGCCAGGAGATCGAGGTTCGGAGGGTTGCTTCAGAAGATAACACTGTAGATCCATTCACCAAGGCCTTACCCCAGACTCAGTTCGAGCGGCTGATCGAGATGATAGGTCTTCGATACGCCAGTACATGGCCTTAGTGCAAGTGGGAGATTGTTAGTGTATATGCCCTAGAGGCCATTACTGTATCATACTAGTTTGTATATTACTTAATGGAAGCTTGGGATATTCACCTTGTATATAAAATCTTGCTCAAAATAGTTGTATGCTACTTGGTTTGTTTCTACTTCAATGTGTACATGTGTTTATTTTATTATATCACCTATACGCATTAGTGGAGCCCTTAGGATCTTTGCTTGATTACCAGCGTTGTGATGGCAGTCACACTAGTGGGGCTGGGTAATCTATAAGCACATCCTTATGCAGGTCCCTAGTCGCAGGACTATCGAGACAGGGCATCGATACTCCAGAGTAGACTAGCGCATGCGCTTCTCATCCCAGTGTGGGAGACGGTCTGTCCCACAGCTGTCAGTACGTCGTACTGGAGATAGTATGCGGGTGCTCGTTGGGTTACGAGTACACTGGACAGGACTCGTCGGGAACTGACCGGTTGGTATTATACCTATCGTCAGTTATCAGTTCCCAGGTGACATGAGTACAGCTTAGTCCGCTGACTTGACACTATCACTTCGCCTCGAGTGTGTTCCCACTGTATTTTGATTACTACCCTACCACGGCTCAAAGGAGTCGTGCAAACAGGTAGTAGTTGGGTGCAGTCCCGAAGCACTTGGAGGCAGTGACGGTTAGACAGGATTCGTCTCTCCCGGTATTGGGGGTTGACATCGCGCTGTGTCTAGGAGAGCCATTACACGAGTAGTCCCTGGCCAGGGCAAGCGAGATATACTGGTAGGCTTCTAGTGTTATCTCAGGGTGTATTGGGCTTCACTCCGACACGACTTGTACCTCTATTAGGGGACTGACGTTTACCTCCCCTAGGCCCGCTATGCGATGTATCAGACAAACAGACCGGACTGTACGGAGATTGTCACATTCAGGCTCAGTAGGAGTTCAGATGGGTTTCACCTCGTCAGTCTTCTTGTCGGCATCTACCTGGGGACCGTTACGCACAGCTAGTGCCGCTTGCGGTCTGTGGTTAAACCCACTGCCAGCGTAGTGTCGAGTCTTTAGAGTCCCACACAGAAAGCTATTCGCCTTTAGGCAAAAGAGTAGAGGTCGCATGGTTTTGCGACAGGTCGCATGGTTTTGCGACAGGGTTCAGTCACGTCCGTGCACTTGTGCACGTTTAGTGTCCGGACAGTTTACACTAGCGGGCTTTGGTTTAAGCCAGATCCTAGTGTACGTATTGGGATTGGTTTTATCCAGTTTGTATTCGTGTTTCTCGGAATGCGGATGCGGGTGTGTATGCATAGTTGACGGAGAGACAGAGGCAGAGGATTCTCATTAGGGTTGTTGACCGTTGACTGTTGACTATTGACTTTTTGCTCAACCCTAATGAGAATATGATATATGATTAACAATAATATTAATTAAGTATTGTGGTGACATGGTTGTTGAGGGGTTGACTTTGTTGACTTGTTGACTTTGTTGACCGGTTGACTAGGTTGGACTAGTTGACCATCATGATGACAATGGCTATCATTTCATGGCAAAGACTTTTTACTTGCTTGTTTCTCTTGTGAGAAATGAGTGCATGAAATGATTTAGCCATTTTGACTTGAACCATTTTACACAATACTTGATTATTATTTTTGTGATGATGGTTTTGGATTATGAGAGCCAAGAGAGAAAAGTCTTCTATCATTCTATCATTCTCACTCTCTCTCTTGTTCTTGAGCTCTCATCTCCTTCCTCTTGCTCTCCCTCTCTTTTGTCTATGGTTCACTTGTCTCATGTGTTGAGAAACAAGAACCATAGAGTAAAATCCCAACACACTCTTCTCTACTCATTCTAGTTCATAAGGTTTGGCAAACCAAGTGAACTAGTTTCTTCAAAGACCGAAGAAGAAGCCAAAGGTAGAAGCTTTCAGGTGGATCTATCTTCGGCGCAAGGAGACGACGGAGTGAAGCCGATCCGGACAACCATCGAGGCTTGAAGACGAAGGAGTTCAAGAAAGAAAGGTATAACCCCCTAACCGAGTAGTTAACAACTCCTAGTTAGGTTGTTAGTTAGATATTTAACAAAGATCCGGTTTTGAGTCCATGTTACCACCTCTAGAAAATTGTTTTTCGTCAAATTCCGCATGCCCGAAAGTACCGGGAGAGGTAGCATGGACTTACAGAGGTCGCCTTCATCTTCTTCCTCGTATGAAGCCCTCGAGAAGGTACCTACAAGATAACATAATCGTAAATACACATTAAAATCACATCGGGAAAACCAAACGACACGCTAAGGCCTATAGGTTAGAATTTATGGACTTATGCTTTCAAAACCATCAAACAATCCTCGACATCGTCGTACAAACGTCAAGTGATCAAGGTAAAACAAAATACTAGAATCCAGAATTCAAAATACGCAAAACGAAACTCCGAATCAAAACATCAACTTAAGAAAAAGGTCCCAGATTTCACCCTAGGTCAAATTAGTCAATTTTGCATATGCCAAGGGTCTATTTTACAGATGTAGGAGCTACAGAACAAGAACGAGCCACAAAGCTCCAGGTCTGGCCGCAAATTGCGTCCAGAGGGAATAAATCTACGGCCAGAATTAGGAGATAGGGGCTGGTGTTTTGGGGTTAGTTTCCTGGGTTCCTGCACATCTATCTGTGTTTGCAAAATAATTTTCAGGGTCTCCGAGTGATAGCAGATTTCAATTAGCCCTCACAGAATCCACAATTTTCCGATATCGGCTTTTCTAAATCCGTATTCCGGGGTCCTAGTCTCTGGTTTAGGTCTGAATTCTAGCACTAGGGGGTTTGTATGGCTTCTACTGAGCTCAATTACCCATCACAACTCAAGTTTCCTTAAACCCTAACTAAAGTTTTCAAAGTTCCCCCAAACCACACGATATCGGTTCCAATCTAACATGGGGGTAAAAGTAATGGAAAAACTAAGCTAAAGGTTCAAAAAATATCTCATTTGGCAACTCAAGAAAATTCTTGAGTTGCCCCAAGTGGCCAAAATCCTTGCTTTCTTGGTCCGATATGCTTCCCTTGAGCTTGTGCACCTTTTTAATGAAAAGGGTAATGGGTTTTGAGGTGTTTATTGTGATGATTTGAGAGGGTTGAAGAGGGTGGAGGAGGAGGCGGCAGCAGCAGCAACAAGGAACGAGAGAGGAGAGTAAAAGATGGAAATGGTGAGATGCAAGTCAAAGATAACCCCCCTCACATTCTCTCTCTCACCCATACCTAATATTCTATTCATCTTTTCCTTTTCTTTTCTTTTCCCCTTCTATTTTCCTATAAATCAACAACCATGCTTAAAAACATGAAGGAAAGCCATGGAAAACATATGTAACAAGTGTAAAAATGATACGGTGCATGGTTTGCACAAAATACGCTTAATGTCCGATTAGCGATTTTTAATCGCGATTAGCACTAAATTAGCGTATAATTAAACATAAAAATTTAAAAATTGCATAATTCCACAAAACACCATCTTTATAGTAATTTCCAAAATTTTCAAAAATTTTCCCAATTTTTTATCGGTATTTAATTGTACCACCTTATTAAAATATTCCATATAATATTATTTAATTATAAAAATTCCCAAAAAATAATATTTTATTTTTTTGAAATGTTACACTTACCACCACCTCCATCTTTATCACCTCCTCCTTCCTCTTCCCATCACTTCAGATCCGTCCCCTGCACACCCAAACCTTGCAACCAAGAACCCAGAAACCCTCGTCTGCACCCTTCACTTGCAACCTCGCCGGAAAACCCTCGACAGCATGTCAACGACTTCACCCTATTGGCATCTCCTCTGAACCCAGGGCACCTAACACACAACCCTATTCTTCTTTCCCTTTCTTCTTCTTCTTCTTCCTCTTCCTTCTCCTCTCTTTCTTGATTTCTTGTTCTTTCCGGTCACCCGCCGGAGCCATGCCGCTGCCGACGATCCGAGCAACCCAGTGGACGTTCCTAGCCTGTGTGGTCACATCCTTGCTTTGCTTGGCTCAGTTCTGTACGCCCGCGTATGTGTCGCGATATTTATCGACATCGTACGCAGTGTACGCACCCCGTCTGGAGATCCGTTCAGGCAAGTTTATCTTGCTACATACTATGATATATTTTACATCCACATTAAAAATAATATTTAATGTTTAGAGTTTTGTACATCCCCTGTTATCATTTTACTATTTTACGACGTCTGTTTGCATCCGTACAATTTATTTCATATATAGTTGCATGCAAGTTAATTTTGCTACATGCTATACTACAATATATTGCACACATGTAAATAATAACATTATTTATTGTTTAATTATGCATCTCACATTACCATTTTACTATTTTACTGTCTTCGGACATCCACGTGCATCCATATCATTATTTACATATCTAGTCGCATGCTAATTCATCTTGCTACATGTTAGGTATATTATTATGCATCCATATGAGTAAAATATTACCCGTTTATCGTATTATACATCCATATTAAAATTTTACCGTTTTCGGATACCCGTATGCATCCATTTCATTTAATATACATGTAGCTGCATCTACAGATCACATTATTACATATTATTGTCATATTAACATCCCATGTTTAAAAATGTACATCCCACTTAGTCTTGAAGATGTAAATGTAACCCCAATAGATAATTGTGCATCCATACCATTAATTACATATTTAGTTGAATACCATAACACGTTATTTTATATTACTGCTACATTAACACCCCATGCTAGATAATATGCATCCTACATAGTCATGAAGCTATAGTTGTAACCCCTGATAGTTATTTATGCATCCATGTTTATTTGTGTATCCATACCATTTATTTCTGCATAACTAGTTGTACCCCATTTTACATTAACTCATATTATTAATACATTAGTACCCCATGCTTGATATTGTGCATCCTACTTAGTCATGATGTAACCCCTGATCGATAATTGTGCATCTATGCTTTTATTTGTGCACCCGTACTTACTACAGTTTGATTATGAGCACCCGCTTGATACCTGTGCACTACTTGACGAGACCTGATACACAACTACTTGACCTAACTTGATACACGTACATTACCTGACATGACCTGATGTATCACTACTTGACATGTTACCTGATCCTGTTTCTAATGTCGACAATCCTGACATGTTGTCCCGATGGACATATCCTGTTGTCTGTATAGACAAACCTGTTCCTGCTTGATCCTGTGTTGGCATTAGCTTCAGATTTATCAATATCTGACTCGAACACATAACTTGGGGGTAAGGGGAAATCAAGAATGTAACTGAACGTAACTCAAAGGGCTATCATATTGTTTGCCGTTTTTCCTGGCGTTACGGAATACCTATTGTTTGCCGTTTTTCCGGGCATTACGGAATACCTATTGTTTGTCGTTTTTCCTGGCGTTATGGAATAATCACCGATGGGTTACGATGAGGATTACATTAATTGATTTCGAAGACTTTAGAATAGATAACCCAGTAGCACAGTTTAGATTACTCACTACATATCACATGTGCTTATACCCTTCAATGTTCCTTATTCATGATACTGTTATACTCTTGTTACTGTTCATACTCATGCCTGCATGTCTTGTTATCTCCTGATTGTATTATTGTTGATATTATGACGTACTGACGTCTGGGTTTTGCATGGCCCAGATCCTCTCTCCCTGTCGCAGGCCGTTCAGGAGTATTTCAGTCAGCAGGCTGAGCAGTGAGGACCTGTTAGTATTTTAGTTTAGTTTTCTTTTAGTACTTTCATTCCTGATGTGAGCCCGTATTTTAGGACGTACTTTCCAGATTGTTCTTGTTACTTGAATTTATTGCTTCTGCATATTATTTCTTGACTCGTTATTTCTGGCACATGGACATGTACAAGATAGTTTATTTTATTTTACTGTTCTTGATATCTTATAGACACCTGTAATGTGACTGTGGAGGGATGCTTCTTAGCCACAGGTAGCATGGCTCTGTCACGTGCCGATCTTAGCGCACTCTGGGAAGTAGGGCATGAAAAATATTATATGTACCATTTTATTGAATCAACACTTGATTCGATAACCCGGCTATATCACATATAACCGACCGATACAAATAATCGCGAGAATAGAATACGGTATCACATGCTCATCTTAATCTCGGTCTCGCACATATCACATTTGTGCTCCTACTTCATTTTGCCTGAGCCAGTAAAACCTCTATGTAGGACTCTAAAGACTCGTCAATACGTCGACAGTAGGTGATGATCATATCAAGCACACACAAGCCGTCAGCGGTACTAGCTGGATGTAACGGCTACCCGGGTATTGAGCGATCAGATGATCAACAAGCAAGCCCGCTCTAGCTCCTGTAAAGCTTGTCAGTAACACTACCGTACAGTCCGGTGTCTTCGTCTGATATGTTACATATCCAGTCTAGGGGTGGTATATGTCAGACCCCAATATCCGATAAGTCATGCCGATATGAGGCTTATAATGGGTCGAGAAACTACTGATAACACTTACCAGTAAATCTCTAAATTATCCCTGGCCAGGGACTTCCCTGTTATGGCCAATCGAGCACAGCGCAACATCGACCCCTAATACTGGGAGAGACGAAATCCCTCCTATCGCTCATTGCCTCCATATGACTCGGGACTGTACCCAAAAACCACCGTTTTGCACGTCCTCTTGAACGTGGTAAGGTGGAAATCAAAGCATAATGGGAATCACAAAAGACTCTATGACGATCTCAGGTCTAACAGACTAACCTGTACCAGTGCCACCAGAGAACTGCTATCTGACGTGAGGTATAATACCATCTAGAAGTTCTTGGCGAGTCCGTCTAGTGTACCCTGTCTCCACTGAGCACCCGTATACCATCTCTGATGTCAAACACTAATGGATATGGGATCATCCATCGCCCATGTTCATGGGTCGAGAATCTATACGCTAGTCTACTCTGGTATATCGATGCCCCGTCTTGATACACCCACGACTAGGAACATTAAAGGATGTACTCACGGACTACCTTTGTCCCACTAGTATGATCCACATCATAATCCAGGTAGTCAAGTACACATCCTAAGGGCTTTATCAACATGTAATAGAGAGATAATCAGTGTACATGTTAAGATAAAGAGTAACCAGATAGCATGCTATCATGTCGAGCAAGAAAGTCCTCCCTATATATGTCCAAGCATCCATTACAATGTACAACTCATGTACAGTAATGGCCTCTAGAGCATACATATAACTAACAATCTCTCACTTGCACTAGGGCCATATGTTGTAGTATCTAATACCCAACAATCAGCAGTGGTTGTAGTTGTTAGTTATATGTATGCCCTAGAGGCCATTACTGTACATACAATGTATATTGTAATGGATGCTTGGACATATATAGGGAGGACTTTCTTGCTCGAAATGATAGTATGCTATCTGGTTGTACTTTATCTTAACATGTACTCTGATTGTCTCTATGTTAAATGTTGATAATGCCCTTAGGATATGTACTCGACTACTGGGACTACGATGAGATCATCCTAGTGGGGCCACGGTAGTCAACGAGTACATCCTATAACTGTTCCTAGTCGAGGGTGTATCGAGACAGAGCATCGATGCACCAGAGTAGACTAGCGTATACGCATCTTGACTCATATGATGGGCGATGGATGATCCCATATCCATCGGTGTTTGACATCAAGGATAGTGTACGGGTGCTCAGTAGAGACTGGGTACACTGGACCGATTCACCGAGAACTCCGAGATGGTATTATACCTCACGTCAGATGGCAGTTCTCCGGTGACACTGGTACAGAGTGGTCTGTTGACCCAAGATCGTCATAGAGTCTTATGTGATTCCCACTGTGCTTTGATTTCCATCATACCATGTCCAAGAGGGTGTGCAAAAAGGTGGCTTTTGGGTACAGTCCCGAATCACATGGAGGCAATGAGCGATAGGAGGGGATTCGTCTCTCCCGGTATAGGGAGTTGATGTTGCGCTGTGTTCGATTGGCTATAACTGGAAATCCCTGGCCAGGGTTGCTGAGATTTACTGGTAAGTGTTATTAGTAGTTTCTCGAACTGTTATAGACCTCATATCGACACGACTTATCAAGCTACTGGGGTCTGACGTTTACCACCCCTAGGCGAGATATGCGACATATCAGACGACAAGACCGGACTGTACGGGAGTGTTACTGATTGGATTCACAGGAGAATGTATAGGTTTGATTGTTGATCTTCTAATCGCTCAATACCCGGGTGGCTGTTACGTTTAGCTGACCACTTGTAGCTTGTGGGTGTTTGATATGATCATCACCTACTGCCGGCGTATTGACGATTCTTTAGAGTCCTACACAGAGCTTTCTTGGCTCAGGCAAAACGGAGTAGGAGCACATATGTGATATGTGCTGGACCGAGGATAATGCGATATGAGATACCGTATTCTATTCTCGCGATATTTGATATCAGCCGGGTCATCGGATCAAGTGTTGATTCGATGAATCGGTAAATGAGATATTAGTCGGTTATATGCGATATAGCCGGATTGTCGGATCAAGTGTTGATTCGATAATTTAATGTATAATAATATATATGATATATTAAATTACATTAACTAATATTAGCTCACTAAAAGATTCTTTTTCTCACTCGGGTAATACATTGATATATATGCGATATATGTTAACTGTATTATTTTATTTTGTTACAATAAATATTATATATGTGATATATAATATTGTAACATGATATGATAACTAATGCAACATGATTAGTCGAGATTAAACAAGATTAGGGTTTGATTTGGGTTAGTTCATTCATGAACCTTCTAGAAGGTTTCTTTTTGTTTTGTGTAAGATATTTTCAAATGATTCATCTTTAACTCAACCCAAACCCTAGCCCTAGTTAAATCTCTACAAAGATTTGTTTAACCATGGTTGCATTATTCATCATTATTATCCTTTCATTATTCATCACAAAAGGATCACTATTCTTCTTATTCATCTTTGAGCTTCATGAAAAGCTTTCTAGGTTTTTCCTAAGTGATGAAAATGAGTGAGAATATGAAAAAAATAAGAGAAAAAATCCAACTTCATCATCCTCATCTACCCTTGCCCTTTAGATGAGAGTGCTCACTTCATTTAGTGAGTGTTAGCTTGTATTAATGAAACTTCAAGGTAGATCATCTTTGTTATCGAAGATCGGAAGCAAGCTTGTACCTTTCTCTTCATGGAGCCTCTCGAGAGTCCGGAACATGATGATCGTAGCGAAGGGACTTCAACACGGAGCTTAAGAAGTGAAGGACCGGATCTACAAAGGTTGTAATCTTTCTCATTTAGTGTTAAAGTGTTTAACATGCTTGTTTTCGCCTAAACTCTAGTTTAAAGATCCGGCTTTGGGTTGTTCGGCACGGCTAAATTTTAAATCGGTTGATGTCTCGTAGACCCTTGTGCGTGTGCTTAGCATCCCTACAGTGGTATCAGAGCCAAGCTAGAGTTTTAGGCGAAGTCTAGGCGAAGTTTAAAGTCCGATCGAACTCCGAAAACACGATACACCCTAGTTTCTGGAAATTTTTTCAAAATGTGATTTTTTGTGAATTAAAAATACTCAAAAAAATCAGTAGGGTATTTTAGGAATTACTATGAAATACGACATCTTAATTCCACTAAACGGCCGTGGAACCGCGGCAATACCTTGCTTGCGCGACGGTTCCGCGGCGGAATAGTAGAATTAGGGTTAGGGTTTTGTACAGTAACTTCAGTACCAACTTCCTGATTCATCTGGGAATTTTTAATTATACTCAAGTGTTGAGTTTTCTGGGTTGTGTTGGGGACTCGTTGATTCGATCGGATAATATAATTTCGTTAAAGTTTTTTCCGGATAATTTTAGAAACTGTTAAAAAGTTCGAACAGATATCAATAACTCACTTTTTCCCCTGTCGGAAATTTTTTCAAAAGTTGGATTTTTCCGTAGTTTAAGAACGTTCTAAGTCGTGCAAGTAACGCGGTGGACCCTCTAGAAGACAACAAACCTTAACTCGATTATGTGACCGTCTGGACAGCCTCTGAACCTTAGGGTTTGGGGCAGTACGACGTGCCACATGTGAGGCGTTGGCTTGACCCTTCTACGGCTGGACCATTGGTACTGTGGCATGTGATGGATGTTTTAAAACTAATTTCAAGTGTTGAGAACTATTTGGGAAAACTTGGGTGTTTGATTATTCGATCGGAAAGTTTAACATTGTCTATTTATCTGGAATATGATACAATATTTGGAATCCACATGTAGTTATGAGATAACTAATTTGACTATTATAAATATAGCAGTTTAGTCTTAATTGATCGGTAGCCACGGGATTTTGATGTGATCAAAAGTCCGTCGCAATCACGTAGCGTACGCGGATACTCGCCGGGTAAACTTAATAGACAGCCACGCCCCATAGCCCCGACCAAGTGACTGTAGGAGAACCCCGTCGCCAAAAGCATCCGTTCGGGTGCTCGCGGCAGCGGTGTTCCGCCTTAGTGCACTTCGTCGACGGCATCGGGGGTGCAGCCGTCTACTAAAGTTTGCGACGAGCATTCGATCAGGATGTCGGGAATCTTTTTGAATTGCCTGACTTGATATTGAAAAGAGTTTTCGATAATTGAGACTAAAATGCGGGGTTTATAATTTTTAGGCATGCGATGTCTAAGGAATTCATTTGGTTAGGCATGCGATGTCTAAGGAGGTTGCGGATTCCAACTGTTGTAGTTTTACACTTTCTTTTCTGTGACCGTAAGCGTAGTATGTGGTGTATCGCCGGCTTCGTTGCAATACATCAACGACAATCGGGATACACATACTTGCTTACGTTGATGATATGAGATATTATGTGTTGCTGTGATATGTTATATTGGATCGTCGTGTTCTGAATAGCCGGGGGTTTTATGTGAGATGAGAGTTTTTCTTTTTCATTCATGTAAAATTCATTTGTATGTAATATTCTTTTATTGGGGCACTTCCGGCTGAGAATGATGTCACCATTGTATATTATTTACTTTTCCGCATTAGGTAGACCCAAGGCGGGGAGCACAAGTAACCGGGTTCTAGGGTCCAGTGGGAGACCATCTCGAGGAGTCGAGACCGGGTCTCTTAATCCTAGAATTGGTAGTGTTGCTTGCCGCTCTCGTAGGGGTCTAGCGATGTGGGTTTGGCTATTCATCGCGACCGTGGAATCCGTGTTTTATACAGGCTCGTATTGAAAACACGGAACTCCTAGTATATCCAATATTTCATATATGTTCTTCTGCTGCAATGTTCTGTGATGAGATCATATTACTGCATGAGACGAATGTTTATATTATATATATGAGATATATGTTATATTGCAGATTTCGTTTCAAATGATGATGCTTGTGAAGCACAATAAAAATGGGACTTCATTAATGAGATTAATGAAATAAAAGAAACCTAAGATGTTGTAGAAACTTGTTTAAAAACTGGTAGCTCTAGTTCTTGCTTTGCATAGCTGTGTTCCTTGTAGAACATCCAGCACCTTATTCGATAAGGAAAGAGCCGAGATCATTTCACCGGGAGTGACCTCTTTAGTGAAACTAGCAGATGCTACAAACTCGGTTTGTCTTTTGATTGCTTCTATGGTTCTTGCTTTGCACAGCGGTATTTATGAAATATCCCGCACCTTATTCGATGAGGAAAGAGCCGACGATCTCTTCACCGGGAGTGACCCCTTTAGCAAAACTAGAAAAGCCTAAAAAACACTCCATTTAAAATCACTCGATTCTACAACGATATCAAGTTCATTACACAAAGGGTTTTCTTAAAAACCTGACGTAACCCTCCGTCATTTTAGGAAGTAGAGTACTTAGTATTCGTGCTGTGTTTGTTGACCTTAGTTAAGGCACAGTGTACGGTAGCTAAGTGATGTCTTCCTATACAGCATATGATGCGATTAGTTAGGACAGTCATGTGACTTTTTTGACCTTAGTTTAAGGTCATGTGGGTGGGTCTATTTAATCAAGAAATGACGGGTAGAACTTGACTAGTGCTTATGATTTGTTGACCATAGTTAAGGTCATAAGTCACTAGGGGTAAAATATTATTGGGAATTTCAAGTGTTGAAATTTGCAATGAGATTGCATACCTTCTATGAGATAGTTGGATCCCGATACCCGCTGTGAGTAAGAGTTACTCCTGATAGAGTTTTACACATTACAATTAGCCAATCAAGTAGGTGTCTAGAAAGGTGCTAACGGGGTTATGCCCCTGGGAAAACGAGATTTACTTTAATTAGGTTCGTGCGAAAGCACGGGAAACCTCCCTCAAAGTACCGGCACTGGCATAGCTGAAAGATTGGCGAACTTGTAGGGTGTAATTAATCCCGGCTAGTCTTTCCTTTTTGGGTTTGAAGGAAGATTTGACTAAAACAGTGGGAGACATCCTGATTAGATAAATTGATAACCAATCTAATCTTGTAAAAGCGCACGCTGAGTGTTTTCTTCTCTCTCTCCAGGTAGCGACCATGTCACGCCTTAATCAAGATAATAATACGGATGTATTGAACGAACCCGCTTGTTATACTGAGCTGGGGAACGTTGGTCCCGCTCCAACTTATAATTGTTATAAGACAGAGCAGGAAATAGGGGATTACCAGAATTCCCCTGCCGCCCAAACGAAGAAAGTGCATGTTGATGCATCTTCTTCGGGTATGTTCATTACAGAGAACTGTTTCTCAGTATCCTTTACGTCCTGGGTATTTGATACCGAATCAGGATCCCACATATGTAATTTGTTACATAGGCTACAGATAGGTAGAGAACTGAGAACGGGTGATAAGTTTCATGAGATAGAAACGATGCAAGTGTTGCAGCCAAGTCTGTTGGTCACTATCACCCTGTATTACCAGAATACATTGATTCTGAACGAATGTTATTAGATACCGAACCTGATATACAATATCATATCAGTCTCTTTATTAGTAAAGAAAGGATATAATTTTGTATTGTTGGATAATGTTTTGAACATTTCCTATATCAAGAGTTGATCGGTTCAGGCACGTTATCTAAAAGCATTGACGTTCTAAATCAAACTACAGTTCATAGTATACAAAACACACACAAGAGGAAGAGTTCAGAAATGAACGAATCTTCCTTGAGGCATTGTAGACTAGGTCATATCAATGCGACCCGACTAGCTAAGTTACATTTATATGCATATTTAAATTAGTTTGAATTTACATCTTGTGAAACTTGCCGGTCATGTCACAAAGATAAGATGACCTTAGCTTTGTTAATTGGAAACAGAGAAAGAGTTAGTGAACTCTTGGGATTGATACATGATGATATATGTAAAATCCCCTGTCTATACATGCCAAGACCGGTTCTTTGTACTTCATTATATTCACTGATGATCTCTCTAGTTTCAGACATATGTTCCTGTTGAAACACAAGTCCGAAACTTTTGAGATAATCACAGAATATAAGTTAGAAGTATAGAACCAAAATACGGGTATAAGTATTATGTCCTTTGATGAGATCAGGGAGGAGAATACTTGAGAACGGAATTTCTGGACTATTCTAAAGGAGAATGAGATTCTCTCTCAGCATTACTCCTCCGTATACGCCACAGCACGTCGGTGTATCGGGGCGGAGCAATCGCACCCTATGTGATATAGTGCACTCTATGATGAATACTACTGGGTTTCCTATTTTCTTTTAGGAGTTATGCACTTGTGAAACTGCATACCTATTGAATAGGGTTCCAATCAAATCAGTTGCCTAGCACTTCATATGTGATATGGAATGGGAAGAGCCCATATCTTAAGTAAGTTAAGATTTGGGGTTGTCCGGCCTATGTCTAAAAGCAAAATCCGGACAAGCTCGAGGCAAGGTCAGTTCTGTAGAATTGGAAGGAGTTCCAGCTATACAAACTGCAGCTGATGATTTGGTAGAACCGAAGGATTCAATAGTAACCAACGAACCTCAGCCTCTCCGCTGATCTAGTAGGGTTCCTTACCTACCTGAGAGATACTTCGGTTTCTCTATGACAGTGGGAGCAAGGATTATATCATGAGATGATGACCCAACTAGTTTCGAGCAGGCCATCAGGAGTGAGACTCTGTAAGAATGGCTGGATGCTTAACGATCTGAGATGGAATCCTTATACACCAACAAAGTATGGACTTTGGTTGCTTTATCTGAAGGGTTAAATCCCCATCAGGAGCAAGTATATCTTGAGAATATTACTTGGTGTACATGGAAAAGTTGAGACTTTCAAAGCTATGCTTAAGTCCATCCAGATCCTACTTGCCACGGCTACATACCATGACTACGATATCTGGCGGTTGGGTGTCATGACTGCTTTTCTAAATATTGATTTGGAAGAAAGCGTCTATAATTACACAGCCAGAGGTCTTCGTAAGCAGTGGGAGCAGCGGAAACGTGAGCAAGATGTTTTATGTGATAAAGCAGGCATCGCGGAGTTTGAACGTCTGTTTTGATGTGGTAGTCAAAGATTTTGACTTCATCAAAATGGTAGATGAACCTTGTATATACAAGAAGGTAGTAAGGAGTATGGTGGTGATCCTCGTAGAGTACGTGGATGACATACTCTTGATAGGGAAGGAGTTTCCTATGCTACGCTCGGTCAATCTCCGCTTATCACAAGGATTCTACATATAGGATCAAGGTGATACCTCCTAAATCCTAGGTTTTGGATCTATGAGATAGATCTAATTGGATGTTAGGATACTCACTAGTTGTAGTGAGATGGTATCAATCGATCCTGGGGAGAATCACTGGAAAGGTTCCAGGGTGATAAGGACGACTGAATGTCAGTCGCAGGTATTGTCCTTACCCTCAGTGGAGGGACGGTATGTTGAAAGAGTTCCAAGCTAGATACCGTGACTTACTAGATGATTAAAGGAAAGATACATTGTTACTAAAGATGCTACCAAAGAGGCAGTCTGGATACATATAAGTTCATGAGATGAACTTCGTTCCTACCATTGTGTGACAATGGAGTTGTGGCTTTAGCCAAGGAACTACCGTTCCATCTGAAATCCAGATATAATTCTTAGGTAGTATCACCTGATCATGGAGATGGTTGATCTCCAGGGAGATCAAGGTTAGGAGAGTAGACACAGAGGACAACAGCGCGGATCCACTCACAAAGGCCTTTTTCCCAGTAGAGACTTTTATGGGATGGTTGAGTATGAGATACTTCAACCACAGCTAATTGTTGGGTATGTGATACCACAACAGATGGCCCTAGTGCAAGTGGGAGATTATTAGTTATATGTATGCCCTAGAGGCCATTACTGTACATACGATGTATATTGTAATGGATGCTAGACATATATAGGGAGGACTTTCTTGCTCGACATGATAATATGCTATCTGGTTGTACTTTATCTTAACATGTACTCTGATTGTCTCTATGTTACATGTTGATAAAGCCCTTAGGATATGTACTTGACTACTGGGACTATGATGAGATCATATTAGTTAGGCCACGGTAGTCGACGAGTACATCCTATAACTGTTCCTAGTCGAGGGTGTATCGAGACAGGGCATCGATGCACCAGAGTAGACTAGCGTATACGCATCTTGACCCATATGATGGGCGATGGATGATCCCATATCCATCGGTGTTTGACATCAAGGATGGGGTATGGGTGCTCAGTAGAGACTGGGTACACTGGACGGACTCGCCGAGAACTCCCAGATGGTATTATGCCTCACGTCAGATGGCAGTTCTCCGGTGACACTGGTACAGAGTAGTCTGTTGACCCAAGATCGTCATAGAGTCTTGTGTGATTCCTACTGTGCTTTGATTTCCATCATACCACGTCCAAGAGGGTGTGCAAAAAGGTGGCTTTTGGGTACAGTCCCGAATCACATGGAGGCAATGAGCGATAGGAGGGGATTCGTCTCTTCCGTTATAGGGAGTTGATGTTGCGCTGTGTTCGATTGGCTATAGCTGGAAATCCCTGGCCAGGATTGCTGAGATTTACTGGTAAGTGTTATCAGTAGTTTCTCGAACTGTTATAGACCTCATATCGACACGACTTATCAAGCTACTGGGGTCTGACGTTTACCACCCCTAGGCGAGATATGCGTCATATCAGACGACGAGACCGGACTGTACGGGAGTGTTACTGATTGGATTCATAGGAGAATGTACAGGCTTGCTTATTGATCTTCTGATCGCTCAATACCTGGGTGGCTGTTACGTTTACTGACCGCTTGCAGCTTGTGGGTGTTTGATATGATCATCACCTATTGCCGGCGTATTGACGATTCTTTAGAGTCCTATACAGAGGTTTCTTGGCTCAGGCAAAACGGAGTAGGAGCACATATGTGATATGTGCAGGACCGAAGATAATGCGATATGAGATACCATATTTTATTCTCACGATATTTGATATCAGCCGGGTCATTGGATCAAGTGTTGATTCGATGAATCGGTAAATGAGATATTAGTCGGTTATATGCGATATAGCCGGATTGTCGGATCAAGTGTTGATTCGATAATTTAATGTATAATAATATATATGATATATTAAATTACATTAACTAATATTAGCTCACTAAAAGATTCTTTTTCTCACTCAAGTAATACATTGATATATATGCGATATATGTTAACTGTATTATTTTATTTTGTTACAATAAATATTATATAAGTGATATATAATATTGTAACATGATATGATAACTAATGCAACATGATTAGTGGAGATTAAACAAGATTAGGGTTTGATTTGGGTTAGTTCATTCATGAACCTTCTAGAAGGTTTCTTTTTGTTTTGTGTAAGATATTTTCAAATGATTCATCTTTAACTCAACCCAAACCCTAGCCCTAGTTAAATCTCTACAAAGGTTTGTTTAACCATGGTTGCATTGTTCATCATTATTATCCTTTCATTATTCATCACAAAAGGATCACTATTCTTCTTCTTCATCTTTGAGCTTCATGAAAAGCTTTCTAGGTTTTTCCTAAGTGATGAAAATGAGTGAGAATATGAAAACAAATGAGAGAAAAAATCCTACTTCATCATCCTCATCTACCCTTGCCCTTTAGATGAGAGTGTTCACTTCATTTAGTGAGTGTTAGCTTGTGTTAATGAAACTTCAAGGTACATCATCTTTGTTATCGAAGATCGGAAGCAAGCTTGTACCTTTCTCTTTGTGGAGCCTCTCGAGAGTCCGGAACACGATGATCGCAACGATAGGACTTCAACACAGAGCTTAAGAAGTGAAGTACCGGATCTAAAAAGGTTGTAATTTCTCTCATTTAGTGTTAAAGTGTTTAACATGCTTGTTTTCGCCAAAACTCTAGTTTAAAGATCCGGCTTTGGGTTGTTCGGCACGGCTAAATTTTAAATCGGTTGATGTCTCGTAGACCCATATGCGTGTGCCTAGCTGTAGGGTTCCTAGGCACTCTAATGAAGTCTCACAAGGCATCAACCATGCCAATTTCAAAAATTATGGGTGCCGAGAAACCCTAATACGGATCGTTGACTAGAAGTTTAGGCGAAAAGATAATCTAGTTAACTACTTAACTAAAAGTTAGATGCTACAACCTTTGTAGATCCGGTTCTCCACTTCCTTAGCTCCATGTGGGTGTCCTCTCGCTGTCCATCATGAATCCCGAACTCAATCGTCGGCTTCATCGGAGAAACGAGCGAGCTAGGTCGTCGGCTTCGTGTCAAAGACGATCTACGTCGAGGCATCACAAGTTCAAGCTCCGACTTCACAAAGTTGTGAAACTTGTGAAGAAAAC
Source organism: Agapanthus africanus (assembly GCA_030015575.1). Lineage (NCBI taxonomy): Eukaryota > Viridiplantae > Streptophyta > Magnoliopsida > Asparagales > Amaryllidaceae > Agapanthus > Agapanthus africanus. The sequence continues at coordinate 369,485,944 of CM057346.1, forward strand.
ACCCAAAACAACTTGGCAAGAGGTAGAGGGTGAAGAAATAGGAGGTGGGTTCACTTTAGAATTGGATTTCTCTCACTAGAACTCAAGTTGCTATTGATGGCATCAAGGTTTCTATCTTGAAGAAGAAGGAGAAGATGAAGCTAGTTTATGATAAGTTCTTTTAAAAATGAAAAGAAAATTCATACTTATCATAATCTAACTAGGGTTAAGTGTAGAGAATAAACCATGGTCATTTGGAGAGTTAGGGTTAAGCATGAGGACAAGAATGGTTGCAAAAGTCAAGGCTTCATGAAGCTTCAACTACTGACAAAAGAAAGCCACCATTCTCTTTAAATCATTTCCAAATAAATAAATGAACAAAATAAATAAATAAATAAATGAATATGTAAAACCCTAATTATCAAATTAACCATGGTTTAATTCTACACATTTAACCAAATGATCAAGTATCATCAAACATGATACAAAAATGTGCACAAAAGCATATCACATATACAATGTGCATCAAGTGAGAAAAATCCGTTTAAAGTGAACCAATACTAGTTAATGTAAAGTAATATATCAAATATATAATTATACATTAAATCATTAAATCAACACTTGATTCAATGATCCGGTCATGTCGCACATGACCGACTAGTATTCAATGTATCGGCTTATCGAATCGATCTTCGATTCGATAACTAGGTTATATCACATACAACCAATCGAAACATTAATCGCGAGAATCAAATACGGTATCACATACACGCATTATTCTCGGTCCCGCACATATCTCATATGCGCTCCTATTTCGTTTCGCTTGAGCCAGGAAACCTCTGTGTAGGACTCTAAAGACTCGTCAATACGCCGGTAGCAGATGATGATCATATCAAGCACCCACAAGCCGCAAGCGGTCTGCTAAACGTAACGGCCACCCGGGTATTGAGCGATCAGAAGATCGACGAGCTAGCCCGCTCACACTCCTGCGAATCCGACCAGTAACACTTACCGTACAGTCCGGTCACTTCGTCTGATATGTCGCATATCAAGTCTAGGGGTGGTAAACGTCAGACCCCAATAACCCGATAAGTCATGCCGATGTGAGGCTCGTAACGGGTCGAGAAACTACTGGTAACACTTACCAGCAAATCTCTGATCAGCCCTGGCCAGGGACTTCCCTGTTACGGCCAATCGAGCACAGTGCAATATCAACCCCCAATACCGGGAGAGACGAAACCCCTCCTATCGCTCATTGCCTCCATGTCACTCGGGACTGTACCTAAAGACCACCATTTTGCATGCCCTCATGGACGTGGTAAGGTGGAGATCAAAGCACAGTGGGAATCACACAAGGCTCTATGACGATCTCGGGTCTACAGACTAACCTGCACAAGTGTCACCTGAGAACTGCCATCTGACGTGAGGTATAATACCATCTGGGAGTTCTCGGCGAGTCCGTCCAGTGTACCCAGTCTCCACTGAGCACCCGTACACCATCTCTGATGTCAAACACTAATGGATATGGGATCATCCATCGCCTATCTCAGGGGTCGAGAAGCGTATACGCTAGTCTACTCTGGTATATCGATGCCCTGTCTCGATACACCCACGACTAGGGACCTTGAAGGATGTACTTATGGACTACCATGTCCCCACTAGTATGATCTGCATCATAGTCCAGGTAGTCAAGTACACATCCTAAGGGCTTTATCAACATGTAACTATAAGACAGTTTAAAGAGACTAGTGTACATGTTAAGATAAAGAGTAACCAGATAGCATACTATCATATCGAGCAAGAAAGTCATCTCTATATATGTTCAAGCATCTAATATAATATACATCATCTGTACAATACTGGCCTCTAGGGCATACATACAACTAACAATCTTCCACTTGCACTAGGGCCAGCTGCTGTAGTATCGCATACCGAGCATCCCGAAGAGTCTCTCAAACTGTATCTGGGGAATGGCCTTCGTGAGTGGATCCGCCGTGTTGTTCTTCGTGTCAACCCTCCTGACCTCGATCTCCCGGCGATCAACTATCTCCCGGATCAGGTGATACCGCCTCAGAATATGCCTGGATCGCTAATGGGACCTGGGTTCCTTGGCCAAAGCCACCGCTCCATTGTTATCGCAATACAAAGGTATTGGATGCTCAATGGATGGAACCACTCCAAGTTCAGTAATGAACTTCTTGATCCAGACAGCCTCTTTGGCAGCATCGTTGGCAGCGATGTATTCAGCCTCCATCGTCGAGTCTGCCACGGTTTCCTGCTTGGAACTCTTCCAGCTAACCGCCCCTCCGTAAAGGGTAAAGACAAATCCCGACTGCGACTTAGAGTCGTCCTTATCACTCTGGAAGCTCGAATCGGTAAAGGACTCCACTTGGAGTTCTCCGTTACCATACACCAAGAGCATCTCTTTAGTCCTTCGTAAGTACTTGAGAATTCTCTTCACAGCTGTCCAGTGACTCTCTCCAGGATCAGCTTGATACCTGCTCACTACACTTAGTGAGTATGCAACATCGGGTCTGGTACATAGCATCGCGTACATGATAGAGCCTACAGCCGAAGCATAGGGTATCCCTTGCATGCGAGCTCTCTCCAATTCAGTGTTGGGAGACATCTCTTTGGAGAGAGTGACTCCAGAGATCGTGGGCAAGTTCCCACGCTTGGATTCTTCCATACTAAACCTCTTTAGTATGGTGTCAATGTACCTGGATTGGGACAATCCCAGTATCCGTTTGGATCTATCTCTATAGATCCTGATCCCCAATATGCAGGAGGCATCACCAAGATCTTTCATTGAGAATCTTTGTGATAAGAAGAGCTTGACCGATTGCAGCATAGGAATATCATTTCCTATCAAGAGTATGTCGTCCACGTACAATACGAGGAAGACAACCTTACTCCCTGCCACCTTCTTGTAAATACAAGGTTCATCTGGGTTTTTGACGAAATCAAACTCTTTGATAACGACATCAAAGCAGATGTTCCAACTCCGCGATGCTTGCTTTAATCCATAAATGGATTTAAGCAGCTTGCACACCTTGCCGCTGCTCCCACTGTCTACGAAGCCCTCTGGCTGAGTCATGTACACACACTCTTCTAAATCACCATTTAGAAAGGCGGTCTTAACATCCATTTGCCAGATTTCGTAATCATGATATGCAGCGATGGCAAGCATGATCCGGATGGATTTAAGCATAGCCACTGGAGAAAAGGTCTCGTCATAGTCCACACCTGGTCTTTGACGAAAACCCTTTGCTATAAGTCTAGCTTTGAAAGTCTCCACTTTCCCATCTACACCAAGTTTCTTCTTGAAGATCCACTTGCTCCCGATGGGTTTTACCCCTTCAGGAGCAACTTCCAAAGTCCATACTTTGTTGGTGTACATGGATTCCATCTCGGACCGCATAGCATCCAGCCATTTCACTGAGTCCCTACTCGTGATGGCCTGCTCGAAGCTAGTTGGGTCATCATCCTCCATGATGCAATCCTCGCTCCCTCCATCCATGAGAAAATCGTAGTATCTCTCAGGTTGGCGAGGAACCCTACTAGATCGGCGGAGTGGCTGGGGTTCATCGGGAACTACGGAATCCTCTGGTTCCACCAGATCTTCTGTTGTAGCTTCTGCAGCTGGAACCTCTTCCAGTTCTACCTCATGACCACTAATCTCTTTTTCAAGAAATTCCTTTTCTAAAAAGGTGGCATGCCGAGAAACAAACACTCTTTGTTCCTCAGGGTGGTAGAAGATATACCCTTGAGAATTCTTGGGATATCCTATAAATTTGCATAGAACAGACCGTGCCTCGAGTTTGTCCGGATTTTGTCGTTTGACATAGGCTGGACAACCCCATATCTTAACATAGTTAAGACTTGGTCTCTTTCCTTTCCATATCTCATATGGAGTGGTAGGCACAGATTTGGTTGGGACCATATTCAATAGATGTATGGCTGTCTTAAGCGCATACCCCCAGAAGGAAATAGGTAACTCAGCTGTGCTCATCATAGAGCGCACCATATCTAATAGGGTGCGGTTCCTCCGTTCTGATACACCATTGTGCTGTGGTGTATATGGAGGAGTCAGCTGAGAGAGAATCCCATTCTCTTTTAGGAAGTCCGGGAATTCATTTCTCAAGTATTCACCTCCTCGATCAGATCGAAGGATTTTAATACTTTTTCCGGTTTGGTTCTCGACTTCTTGTTTATATTCTCTAAATTTCTCAAAAGCTTCAGACTTGTGTCTTATTAAGTACACATGTCCGTATCTTGAGAGATCGTCAGTGAATGTAATGAAGTATGAAGAACCATCCCTGGCATGTGTAGACATTGGACCGCATACATCACTATGTACTAGTCCTAAGAGTTCAGTAACTCTTTCTCCGTGTCCCGTAAACGGAGTTTTGGTCATCTTGCCTTTGAGACATGACTGGCAAGTGTCATAAGATGAAAATTCGAATGGTTTCAAATATCCATCCTTATGCAATTTAGCCAGTCGTGTCGCATTGATGTGACCCAGTCTACAATGCCACAAGAAGGATTCGTTCAGTTCTGAACTCTTCCTCTTGTGTGTGTTTGTTATGCTCAGAACTGTTGATTGATTTAGAACATAAATGCCATTGCACAACATGCCTGATCCAACCAACTTTTGGTTACGGAAAATGTTCATAACATTGTCCTGTAATACAAAATTATATCCCTCTTTACTTAATAAAGAAACCGATATAATGTTGCATATCAGGTTCGGCATGTAATAGCATTCGTTCAGAACCAATGTATTACCAGTTGGTAATGCAAGGTGATATTCCCCGACAGTCTTAGCTGCAACAATTGCACCATTTCCAACTCTAATGTCTTTATCACCTTCTCCAAGTTCTCTACCTTTCCTGAGCCCATGTAACTGATTACATATATGGGATCCTGACCCGGTATCTAATACCCAGGACGTAGAGCAAATGGAGAAACAGTTCTCAGTAACGAACACACCCGAAGAAAATGCATCAACATGTACTTTCTTCATTCGGGTGGCATGGAAATCCTGGTATTCCCCTATATCCTGTTCATTCCTATAACTCTTATAAGAAAGAACGGAACCAACGTTCCCCAGCACAGTATAACATGCGGATTCGGTCAATACATCCATATTATTATCTTCATTAGGGCATGAAATGGTCGCTACCTGGAGAGAGAGAGAAGAAAACACTTTAGCGTATGCTCGTGCAAGATCAGATTGGTTATTATCTTATCTAATCAGGATGGCTCCCACTGCTTTTTATCAAATCTTCCTCCAAACCCTAAAAGGAAAGATTAGCCGGGATTAATTACACACTACAAGTTCGCCAATCTTTCAGCCAGGCCAGTGTCGGTACTTTGAGGGAGGTCCCCCGTGCTTTCGCACGAACCTAATTAATGTAAACCTCGTTTTCCCAGAGGCGTAACCTCGTTGACACCTTTCTAGACACCTACTTGATCGGCTAATTGCAATGTGCAAAACTCTCCCAGGAGTAACTCTTACTCACAGTGGGTATCGGGATCCAACTATCTCATAGAAGGTATGCAATCTTATTGCAAATTTCAACACTTGAAATTCCCGATAATGCTTTTGCCCCTAGCGTGCTATGACCTTGACGAAAGCCAACAAACCACAGCCCGCTAGTCAAGTTCAACCCGTACATTTCTTGACTGAATTAAACCCACCCGCACGACCCTTGACGAAAGCCAACAAAGCCGTACGACTACCCTAATCCAGTCGCATCATATGCAGCAGATAAATAGCACATAGCTACCGCACACTACACCTTGACGAAAGCCAACAAATGTAGCACGAATACTATATGTAATTTTTCTGAAATGACGGAGGGCTACGACAGGGTTTTCTGAAAACCTATTGCGTAATGAACTTGATATCGTTGTAGAATCAAATGAAGTTTTGAAATGGAGTGATTTTGAGGCTTTTCTAGTTTTGCTAAAGGGGTCACTCCCGGTGAAGGGATCGTCGGCCCTTTCCTCGTCGAATGAGGTGCGGGATATATCATATATATCACTGTGCAAAGCATAAACTATAGAAGCAATCAAAATCAAACCGAGTGTGTAGCATCTGCCAGTTATTGCTAAAGGAGTCACTCCCGGTGAAGGGATCTCGGTCCTTTCCTCATCGAATAAGGTGCAGGGTATATCATATATACCGCTATGCAAAGCAAGAACTGTAGCTACCTGTATTGTTTAAAATCTGATTCTACAACATCTTAGGTTTCTTTTCTTTCATTAATCACATTAATGAAGTCCCATCATTTAAATACCTAAACATCACAGATAAATACGACGTACACTTATGCCATCCGCATTCGCCTCGATGTCCCCTCATGCACCGTTAGGTTAGGTAACTAACGACAGAGCAGGGCAGGGCTAGTGCGGGTGCAAAACATAAGTAACGTCTATATAATATATCATATATACTATATATAGTATCTATCACAGAACATCACATGATCACATCACAAATATCGCAGCAGAAGAAACATATGAAATATTGGATATACTAGGACGTCCGTGTTTTCAATACGAGCCAGTATAAAACACGGATTCCACGGTCGTGATGAATAGCCAATCCCACACCCCTAGACCCCTACGAGAGAGGCAAGCAACCCTGCCAATTCTAGGGTTAGGAGACCCGGATTCGACTCCTCGAGTTGGTCTCCCACTGGACCCCAGAACCCGGTTACTTGTGCTCCCCTCCTTGGGTCTATCCTAATGCGGAAAAGTAAATAATATACAAAAGGTGACAACTTCCGCAACCTGGAAGTGCCCCAAATAAAAAGAATATTACATACAAGTTTTTACATGAATGAAAATGAAAAACACTCATCTCACATAAAAACCCCCGGCTATTCAAACACGACGATCCAATATAACATATCCAGCAACACATAACATCACATGTCATCAACGTAAGTAAGTATGCATACCCCAATTGTCGTTGACGTATAGCAACGAAACCGGCGATATGAACATACTACACTTACGGTCACAGAAAAGAAAGTGTAAAACTACAACAGTTGGAATCCGCAACTTCTTTAGACATCGCATGCCTAATCAAATGAAATACTTAGACATCACATGCCTAACAGATATAAATCCCGCATTTTAGTCTCATTATCGAAAACTCTTCTCAATATCATGTGGGACTAAATTGCTAGATTTATAACATTCATTCAGTTATCTCATAACTGTTTGTGAATTCCAATTATTGTATCACATTCCAGATAAACAGAAAATGTTAAACTTTCTGATCGAACAGTCGAATACCCAAGTTTTCCCGATACAGCTCAACACATGAAATAAGTCTAACAACATTCAGTTCGTGCCTCAGTACCAACGGTCCAGCCGTAGAAGGGTCAAGCCAACGCCTCATATGTGGCACGCCGTACTGCCCCAAACCCGAAGGTTCAAAGGGCAGTTCAAGACGGTCACATAATCGAGTTAAGGTTTGTTGTCTTCTAGAGGGTCCATCGCGTTACTTGCACTACTTAGAACGTCGTTAAACTACGGAAAAATCCAACACTTGGAAATTTCCCGACAGGGGAAAAGTTGGGTATTTATATCCGGTCGAACTTTTTAACATATTCTAAAGTCATCCAGAAATACACAAAGACGAAATTTGATAATCCGGTCGAAACATGAAAACCCCAAAACACCCCAGAAAATAAAACTCTGGAATAAATATTAAAAATACCCATAAAACTCAGCTTCTGAAATAATTAATTACTGCGCAAAGTAGAAGTGCTGACGTCATCATACTGCCGCGGAACCGCCGCCTAAGGAGGCTTATGCCGCGGTTCCGCCGCAGGTTGCACTGTTCATGACTTGAATTTTGTGCCGTAATTCTTAGAATTTCTTGCTGAGTTTTCTGCGTATTTTTAATTTGGAAAAATCCCAGTTTTTAGAAAAAGTCCAGAGAGCGTGGAAAAATGCGGTTTCGGGTTCGATCGGACTTCAAACTTCGTCTAGACTTCGCCTAAGGCTCTAGCTAGGCTCTGATACCACTGTAGGGTTCCTAGGCACTCTAATGAAGTCTCACAAGGCATCAACCATGCCAATTTCAAAAATTATGGGTGCCGAGAAACCCTAATACGGATCGTTGACTAGAAGTTTAGGCGAAAAGATAATCTAGTTAACAACTTAACTAAAAGTTAGATGCTACAACTTTTGTAGATCCGGTTCTCCACTTCCTTAGCTCCACGTGGGTGTCCTCTCGCTGTCCATCATGAATCCCGAACTCAATCGTCGGCTTCATCGGAGAAACGGGCGAGCTAGGTCATCGGCTTCGTGTCAAAGACGATCTACGTCGAGGCATCACAAGTTCAAGCTCCGACTTCACAAAGTTGTGAAACTTGTGAAGAAAACACCCAAAACAACTTGGCAAGAGGTAGAGGGTGAAGAAATAGGAGGTGGGTTCACTTTAGAATTGGATTTCTCTCACTAGAACTCAAGTTGCCATTGATGGCATCAAGGTTTCTATCTTGAAGAAGAAGGAGAAGATGAAGCTAGTTTATGATAAGTTCTTTTAAAAATGAAAAGAAAATTCATACTTATCATAATCTAACTAGGGTTAAGGGTAGAGAATAAACCATGGTCATTTGGAGAGTTAGGGTTAAGCATGAGGACAAGAATGGTTGCAAAAGTCAAGGCTTCATGAAGCTTCAACTAATGACAAAAGAAAGCCACCATTCTCTTTAAATCATTTTCAAATAAATAAATGAATTAAATAAATAAATAAATAAATGAATATGTAAAACCCTAATTATCAAATTAACAATGGTTTAATTCTACACATTTAACCAAATGATCAAGTATCATCAAACATGATACAAAAATGTGCACAAAAGCATATCACATATACAATGTGCATCAAGTGAGAAAAATCCGTTTAAAGTGAACCAATACTAGTTAATGTAAAGTAATATATCAAATATATAATTATACATTAAATCATTAAATCAACACTTGATTCAATGATCCGGTCATGTCGCACATGACCGACTAGTATTCAATGTATCGGCTTATCGAATCGATCTTCGATTCGATAACTAGGTTATATCACATACAACCAATCGAAACATTAATCGCGAGAATAAAATACGGTATCACATACACGCATTATTCTCGGTCCCGCACATATCTCATATGCGCTCCTATTTCGTTTCGCTTGAGCCAGGAAACCTCTGTGTAGGACTCTAAAGACTCGTCAATACGCCGGTAGCAGATGATGATCATATCAAGCACCCACAAGCCGCAAGCGGTCTGCTAAACGTAACGGCCACCCGGGTATTGAGCGATCAGAAGATCGACGAGCTAGCCCGCTCACACTCCTGCGAATCCGACCAGTAACACTTATCGTACAGTCCGGTCACTTCGTCTGATATGTCGCATATCAAGTCTAGGGGTGGTAAACGTCAGACCCCAATAACCCGATAAGTCGTGCCGATGTGAGGCTCGTAACGGGTCGAGAAACTACTGGTAACACTTACCAGCAAATCTCTGATCAGCCCTGGCCAGGGACTTCCCTGTTACGGCCAATCGAGCACAGCGCAATATCAACCCCCAATATCGGGAGAGACGAAACCCCTCCTATCGCTCATTGCCTCCATGTGACTCGGGACTGTACCCAAAGACCACCGTTTTGCACGCCCTCATGGACGTGGTAAGGTGGAGATCAAAGCACAGTGGAAATCACACAAGACTCTATGACGATCTCGGGTCTACAGACTAACCTGCATAAGTGTCACCTGAGAACTGCCATCTGACGTGAGGTATAATACCATCTGGGAGTTCTCGGCGAGTCCTTCCAGTGTACCCAGTCTCCACTGAGCACCCGTACACCATCTCTGATGTCAAACACCAATGGATATGGGATCATCCATCGCCCATCTCATGGGTCGAGAAGCGTATACGCTAGTCTACTCTGGTATATCGATGCCCTGTCTCGATACACCCACGACTAGGGACCTTGAAGGATGTACTTATGGACTACCATGTCCCCACTAGTATGATCTGCATCATAGTCCAGGTAGTCAAGTACACATCCTAAGGGCTTTATCAACATGTAACTATAAGACAGTTTAAAGAGACTAGTGTACATGTTAAGATAAAGAGTAACCAGATAGCATACTATCATATCGAGCAAGAAAGTCATCTCTATATATGTCCAAGCATCCAATATAATATACATCATCTGTACAATACTGGCCTCTAGGGCATACATACAACTAACACTAGCATCCCTACAGTAGTATCTCATACTCAACCATCCTATAAAAGTCTCTCTTGCGAAAAAGGCCTTTGTAAGTGGATCCGCCGTGTTGTCTTCTGAGTCTACTCTCCTAAGCTCGATCTCCCTAGAGATCAACCATCTCCATGATCAGGTGATACTGCCTCAGAATATGTCTGGGTCACTGATAGGATGGGGGTTCCTAGGCATAAGCCACAACTCCATTGTCACACAATGGTAGGAAGGAAGTTCATCTCATGAACTTATATACACCCAGACTGCCTCTTTGGTAGTATTGTTGGTAGCGATGTATCCAGCCTTTATCGTCTAGTTTGCCACGGTATATAGCTTGGAACCCTTCCAATATACCATCCCTCCCCTGAGGGTAAAGACAGTGCCTGTGACTGACATTCAGTCGACCTTATCACCCTAGAAGCTATCCAGTGATTCTCCCTAGGATCTATTAATACCATCTCACTACACCTAGTGAGAATCCTAACATCCACTTAGATCTATCTCATAGATCCAAAACCCAAGATTTAGGATGTATCATCTTGATCCTTTATGGAGAATCCTTGTGATAAGAGCAGATTGATCGAGTGTAGCATAGGAAACTCCTTTCCTATTAAGAGTATGTCATCTACGTACAATACGAGGAAGACCACAATACTCTCTACTACCTTTTGTACATACAAGGTTCATCTACCATTTTGATGAAGTCAAACTCTTTGACTACCACATCAAAACAGATGTTCCAACTCCGCGATGCCTGTTTTAATTCGTAAAGCAACTTGCACATGTTTCCGCTGCTCCCACTGTCTATGAATCCCTCTGGCTGTGTACTTATAGACGCTTTCTTCTAAATCGGTATTTAGAAAAATAGTCATGACACCCAACCGCCAGATATCGTAGTTATGGTATGTAGCAATGGTAAGTAGGATCCGGATGGACTTAAGCATAGCCACTATAAAAGGTTTCATCATAATCCACACCTGGTCGATGACGAGAACCTTTTATAACAAGTCTAGCTTTGAAAGTCTAAACTTTCCCATCTACACTAAGTAATCTTTTCAAGATATATTTGCTCCTGATGGGGATTTAACCCTTCAAATTAAGCAACCAAAGTCCATACTTTGTTGGTGTACATGGATTCAATCTCAGATCGCATTACATCCAGTCACTTCATAGAGTCCCCACTCGTGATGACCTGCTCGAAGCTAGTTAGGTCATCATCTCATGATGCAATCCTCGCTCCCACTGTCATTGAGAAAACCGAAGTATCTCTCAGGAGGATGAGGAACCCTACCAGATCGGCGGAAAGGCTGAGGTTCATCGGGAGCTATTAAATCCTCCGGTTCTACCAAATCGTCAGCTGTAGTTTGTATAGCTGGAACTCGTTCCAGTTCTACCTCATGACCATAAATTTCTTTCCAAAATAAATTCCTTTTCTAAAAAGGTGTCATGCCGAGAAATAAAACACCTTTTGTTCCTCGGTGTGGTAGAAGATATTCCCTTGCGAATGCTTGCGATATCCAACAAACTTCCACAGAACTGACCTCGCCTCGTGCTTGTCCGGATTTTGCTTTTAACATAGGCCAGACAACCCTAAATCTTAACTTACTTAAGAGATGAGCTCTTCACATACCATATCTCATATGGAGTGGTAGGCACCTGATTTGGTTGGAACCTTATTCAATAGGTATGCAGCTTCTCAAGTGCATAACTCCCAAAAGGAAATTGGCTACTCAGTAGTACTCATCATAGAGCGCACCATATCTAATAGGGTACGATTGCTCTGCCCCGATACACCGACGTGCTTTGGTGTATACGGAGGAGTAATGCTCAGAGAGAATCTCATTCTCCTTTTGAATAGTCCTCGAACTCCTATGCTCAAGTATTCTCCTCCCTGATCACATCAAAGGACATAATACTTATACTCATTTTGGTTCTCTACTTCGCACTTATATTCATTGAATTTCTCAAAAGTCTCAGACTTGTGTTTCAACAGGAACAAATGTGCGAATCTTAAGAGATCATCAGTGAATGTAATGAAGTAAAAAAGAACCAGTCCTTGAATGTGTAGACAGGGGACTCTTTCTCCGTTTCCAATAAACGGAGCTATGGTCATCATATCTTTGTGACATGACTGGCAAGTTTCACAAGATGTAAATTCAAACTGATTTAAATATGTATCTTAATGTAACTTAGCTAGCCAGGTCGCATTGATATGACCTATTCTACAATGTCTCAAGAAGGATTCGTTGATTTCTGAACTCTTCCTTTTATGTGTGTTCTGTACGTTGAGAACTGTAGTTTGATTTAGAATGTATATGCTTTTAGATAACGTGCCTGAATCGATCAACTCTTGATATAGGAAATGTTCAAAACATTATCCAACAATACAAAATTATATCCTTCTTTACTAAATAAAGAGACTGATATAATGTTGTATATCAGATTCGGTATCTAATAACATTCATTCAGAATCAATGTATTTGGTAATACAGGGTGATAACCGCCAACATCTTGGCTGCAACAATTGCACCGTTTCTAACTCTTAAAACATTATCACCCTTTCTCAGTTCTCTACCTATCTGTAGCCCATGTAACATATTACATTAACGGGATCATGATCGGGTATCTCATACCCAGGACGTAGAGTATACTGAGAAACAGTTCTCGGTATTTGAACACACCTGAAGAAGATGCATCATCATACACTTTCTTCATTTGGGCGGCACGGGAATCCTGGTAATCCTCTAATTCCTGCTCGGTCTTATAACAATTATAAGTGGGAGCGGGACCAATGTTCCCCAACTCAGTATAATAAGCGGGTTCGGTCAATTCATCCATATTGTTATCTTGATTAAGGCGTGACATGGTCACTACCTGGAGAAAGAGAGAAGAAAACACTTTAGCGTATGCTCTTGCAAGATCAGATTTATTATTATTTTATCTAATCTGGATGGCTCCCACTGTTTTTATCAAATCTTCCTTCAAACCTTAAAAGGAAAGACTACCCGGGATTAATTACACCCTACAAGTTCGCCAATCTTTCAGCCAGGCCAGTGCCGGTACTTTGAGAGAGGTTCCCCGTGCTTTCGCACGGACCTAATTAAAATAATACTCATTTTCCCAGAGGTATAACCCCGTTGACATCTTTCTAGACACCTACTTGATTGGATGATTGTAAAGTGCAAGACTTGTTAGTTATATGTATGCCCTAGAGGCCATTATTGTACATATGATGTATATTATAGTGGATGTTTGGATATATATAGAGAGGACTTTCTTACTCGACATGATAGTATGCCATCTGGTTGCTCTTTATCTTAACATGTATACTTATCTCTTACTGTCTTATGGTTACATGTTGGTAAAGCCCTTAGGATGTGTACTTGACTACCAGAATTATGATGCAGATCATACTAGTGGGGCCATGGAAGTCCATAAGTTCATCCTTTAATGTTCCTAGTCGTAGGTGTATCGAGACAGGGCATCGATATACCAGAGTAGACTAGCGTATACACTTATCGACCCATGAGATGGGCGATGGATTATTCCATATCCGTTGGTGTTTGACATCTGTGATGGTATACATGTGCTCAGTAAAGACTGGATACACTGGACAGACTCGACGAGAACTCCCAGATGGTATTATACCTCATGCCAGATGGCAGTTCTCTGGTGACATTGGTACAGGTTAGTCTGTAGACCCGAGACCGTTATAGAGTCTTATGTGATTCCCACTGTGCTTTGATTTCCACCTTACCACGTTCTAGGGGACGTGCAAAATGGTGGTTTTTGGGTACAGTCCCGAGTCACATGGAGGCAATGAGCGATACGAGGGGTTTCGTCTCTCCCGGTATTGGGGGTTGATGTTGCGCAGTGCTCGATTGGCCATAACAGGGAAGTCCCTGGCCAGGGCTGATTTAGAGATTTACTGGTAAGTGTTATCAGTAGTTTCTCGACCCGTTATGAGCCTCATATCAGCATGACTTATCGGTTATTGGGGTCTGACGTTTACCACCCCTAGACTAGATATGCGACATATCAGACAAAGAGACCGGACTGTACGGTAGTGTTACTGTCAGGCTTTTGCAGGAGTAAGAGCGGGCATGCTTGCTGATCTTCTGATCATTCAATACCCGGGTAGCCGTTACATCCATCTAGTACCGCTGACGGCTTATGGGTGCTTGATGTGATCATCACCTGCTACCGGCGTATTGACGAGTCTTAGAGTCCCACAAAGGAGTTTCCTAGCCCTGGCGAAAAGATGTGGTGTGCATATGAGATATGCGCGGAGACCCGATTAAATGCGCGTATGTGATACCGTATATTAATCGGGTGTTTTACTATTGGTTGGATTATTTGAGATATGACAGGTTTGTTAAATGACGTGTTGATTTAACATAGACTATATAGCTCACTTTGTTTAAACCCTTTTCTTTCTTTTCTACATGCATGTATGCATATGTTTATGTTGATGCACATGTTGATGTGCATGCACACATACATGCATAAACTTGTGTGTATCATAGTTGTTGATACACAAGTGGTGTCAATGCAAGACTCACATGGTATAATTATCTTTATATTTATTTATTGAGTTAATAAGGAAATAGAATTTATTCATGGTTGATATTTATCCTCATCCTACACTTAACCTTGCCTTAACCATGAGTTAATCTTCTATGGCTCTCATTGCTCAATGATAAATATCTAGATATTTTTTAACCCATGGTTACAAGTGAGAATGATTTAATATATATTATTATTTCATTCTCATTTTATGATCTCATCTTTTTTCTCTTTGAGCTCTTGTTCTTGCCATCATCTTCTTCCTCCTCTCTTTTGCTCTCTTGAGATTTCTTGTGAGTGAGAGAGTGATAAAGATAGGGTTTTGAAGTGAGAAAACAAACCACATCATCATTCTACACTAGTCTAGCCAATTAGTTTGGAGTGTTATCTTCATCTTCATCTTTTGATCAAGTGGAGCTAGGAGCTTGGACAATGAGGACTCCGGGTGGATCATCGTGGACTTGGAGGATCACTAGCAAGCCCATTCCAACTCTCAAGAAGCCAATGAGTCAAGTAAAGAGAACTACAAAGGTTGTAATCTCTTAACTTATTGCTATATTACTTGTAGTATGTGTTACTACTTCTTGTTACCTTAGCTTTTCTAGGTCGATTCCTAGGTTAGATTGTTTAGCACCCTCTAAAATTTTAAATTATGGCATGTGTGATGCTACCAAACCCTAGTAGTGGTGCTAAAGAATCCCTACAGTGGTATTAGAGCCAAACTAGAAACCTAGACAGTGTTAAGATAATACGAAACCGAAAAACTCCGCCAAATGCGATTTTAGAAACCCTAGATTTTGCTCTCTGAAATTTTTTTGAAAAGTCGTTTAAAAATTATTTTAGCAACTGCAGAGTGATGTATGGGATACTAGATGAACACAGGTGAAATATGAGGGGGGGTGCTCGGATTTTAGCCGAGCACGTGGCTTCTTTTTTCGGCGACGCCGGCCCAGTGTGCACCAAATCTCCTCGTATTTCACATGTGTTCTTCTCTGAAGGATTTAGGGTTTCTGGTATTGTTTGTTTAGTCCAAATTGTCATGTAATGATAATTGAGTTATGGGCTAATTGCGGAGTATTTCGTAGTCGTATTTTTAGCATTGTATTGGTAACCTAGACAATGTTTAACAGTTCGATCGAACTTCAAACACCTCGTCAAGAACCCCACTGAAATTTTCAAGAGTTGAAATTTTCTTAAGTTAATTATATTCAATAGTCATGCAAGTTACTCTATGGATCTCTAGAAGAACAAAAACCTTAACTCGATTCTATGCATTCGGAACCGCGACTTGAACCCTAGGGTTTGCCGTAGTTCCACGGTGTCATAGGTGAGACATTGATTTGACCCTTCTACGGCTGGATCATAGGTACTGTGGCATGTTTTGGGTACTTTAATTTTGCTCAAATGTTGAGCTCATTGGGTGATGTGGGTGTTGGTTGATTCGGTCGAAATGTTTAACATAGTCTAGTATATTGTGATACAATAATTGGAATCTACATTTATATGTTGCGTGTAAATTTAGCATTTCGGTCTCGATAGTAATAAGAAATCTTGTTGAATTATCTGACTTACTTTGAAAAGTGTTTTCATGAGATGAGACCTAAATGCGAGATTTACATTGTTAGGCATGAAACTTTGGATATATGATATCCCGGGTTTATGATGTCTAAGGGTAATGTCGATTCCAATTGTTATAGTTTTTCACTTTCTTTTCTGCGACCGTAAGCGTAGTATGTGGTGTATCGCCGGTTTCGTTGCTATACGTCAATGACAATTGGGGTATGCATACTTGCTTACGTTGATGACATGTGATGTTATGAGTTGCTGTGATATGATGTAGAGAATCGTCATGATTGAATAGCCATGGGTTTATGCGAGATGAGAGTTTTTCTTTTCATTCATGTAAAATTCATTTGTATGTAATATTCTTTTATTGGGGCACTTCTGGGTTGAGGATGATGTCACCATTGTTGTATATTATTTACTTTTCCGCATTAGGATAGACCCAAGGTGGGGAGCACAAATGACCGGGTTCCAGGGTACAGTGGGAGACCATCTCGAGGCGTCGAGACCGAGTTTCCTAACTCCAGAATTGGTAGGGTCACTTGCCGCTCTCGTAGGGGTCTAGAGGTGTGGGATTGGCTATTCATCACGACCATGGAATCCGTATTTTCTATTGTTGGCAAAATACAAAATACGGACGTCCTAGTATATCCTATATTTTCATATATGTGTTTCTGCTGCTTATATTCTGTGATGTGATCACTTGATATATATGAGAAGAATGCAATATTATATATGAGATATATAGTAGACGTTGCTTATGTTTTGCACCCGCGCTAGTCCCGTCCCGGTATGCCGTTAGTTAAGTAACCTAACGGTGCATAACGGGACACTGTGGCGAATGCGGATGGCATAAGCGTACGTTGTATTTTCGTTTCTTCTGTGATTCTTAGGAAGCTTCAATGATGGGACTTCATTAATATGACTAATAAAAGAAAAAGAAACCTAAAAGATGTTGTAGAATCAAATTTTCAAAAAGGGTAGCTACAGTTATTGCTTTGCATAGTGATATATGTGATATATCCCGCACCTTATTCGATAAGGAAAGAGCCGAGATCCCTTCACCGGGAGTGACCTCTTTAGCAATAACTGGCAGATGCTACAACACTCGGTTTGTCTTTTTGATTGCTTTTAGAGTTTTTTTGCTTTGCATAGTGATATATATGATATATCCCGCACCCTATTCGATGAAGAAAGAGCCGAGATCCCTTCACCAGGAATGACCTCTTTAGCAAAATTAGTAAAAGCCTCAAAAGCACTCCTTTTCAAAATCACTCGATTCTACAACGATATCAAGTTCATTACGCAATAGGTTTTCTGAAAAACCTGTCGTAACTCTCCGTCATTTCAGATAAGTAGTATTTAGTATTCATGCTGCGCTTGTTGACCTTGTCAAGGCGTAGTGTGCGGTAGCTGATTAGTGCTTATCTGCAAAGCATATGATGCGATTGGATTAGGGTACTCGTGCGGTCTTGTTGACCTTGTCAAGGGTCGTACGGGTGGGTTTAATTCAATTAAGAAATGACGGGTTGAACTTAACTTGCGGTCTATGGTTTGTTGACCTTGTCAAGGTCATAGATCACTTGGGGCAAAATATTATCGGGAATTTCAAGTGTTGAAATATGCAATGAGATTGCATACCTTCTATGAGATAGTTGGATCCCGATACCCACTGCGAGTAAGAGTTACTCCTGGAAGAGTTTTACACGAGACAATTAGCCGATCAAGTAGGTGTCTAGAAAGGTGTCAACGGGGTTATGCCTATGGGAAAACGAGGTTTATTTTTAATTAGGTCCGTGCGAAAGCACGGGGAACCTCCCTCAAATTACCGGCACTGGCCTGGATGAAAGATTGGTGAAATTGTAGGGTGTAATTAATCCTGGCTAGTCTTTCCTTTTAGGGTTTGAAGGAAGATTTGATAAAAACAGTGGGAGCCATCCTGATTAGATAAAATAATAACCAACCTGATCTTGCAATAGCATACGCTAAAGTGTTTTCTTCTCTCTCTCTCCAGGTAGCGACCATGTCACGTCTTAATCAAGATAATAATATGGATGTATTGACTGAACCCGCATGTTATACTGTGCAGGGGAACGTTGGTTCCGTTCTTTCTTATAATTGTTATAAGACTGAACAGGGAATAGAGGAATATCCGGATTCCCATGCCGCCCAAACGAGGAAGAAACATGTTGATGCATCTTATTCGGGTGTGTTAGTTATTGAGAACTGTTTCTCAGTTCACTCTACGTCCTGTGTATTAGATACCGGATCAGGATCCCATATATATAATATGTTACATGGGCTAAGGAAAGGTAGAGAACTGGGAATAGGTGATCATTCCGTAAGAGTAGGGAATGGGGCAAATGTTGTAGCCAAAGTAATTGTTGAATATCACCTTGTGTTACCAAGTGGCAACACATTGATTCTGAACGAATGCTATTACATTCCGACCCTGATATGCAATCTTATATCAGTTTCTTTATTAAGTAAGGAAGGATATAATTTTGTAGTACAGGATAATGTTATGAACATCTTCCTGAATCAAAAGTTGATTGGATCAGGCTCGTTAAATAATGGCATATATGTTCTAGATCAAACTACAGTCTTCAATATACAAAACACACGCAAGAGGAAGAGTTCAGAAATGAATGAATCTTTCTTGTGGCATTGTAGACTAGGTCACATCAATGAGACACGGCTAGCTAAGTTGCATAAGGATGGATATTTGAATGCGTTCGAATTTTCATCTTATGACACTTGCCAGTCATGTCTCAAAACAAGATGACTAAAACTCCGTTTACAAAACACAGAGAAAAGGTTACGGAACTCTTAGGAATGATACATAGTGATGTATGTAGTCCCATGTCTACACATGCCAGGAATGGTTCCTCATACTTCATTACATTCACTGACGATCTCTCAAGATTCGGACATGTATTCCTGATGAAACACAAGTCTGAAGATTTTGAGAAATTCAAAGAATATAAATCCGAAGTCGAGAACCAAACGGGTAAAAGTATTAAAATCCTTCGATCTGATCGAGGAGGTGAATACTTGAGCACAGAGTTCCTGGACTTCCTAAAAGAGAATGGGATTCTCTCTCAGCTTACTCCTCCGTATACACCACAGCACAATGGTGTATCGGAGCGGAGGAATCTCATCCTATTAGATATGGCGCGCTCTATGATGAGCACTGCTGAGTTGCCTATTTCCTTTTGGGGTTATGCGCTTGAGACAGCAGCATACCTATTGAATCAAGTTCCATCTAAATCTGTACTACCACACCATATGAGATATGGAGTGGGAAGATACCATATCTTAAACGAGTTAAGATATGGGGTTGTACGGCCCATGTCAAAAGGCAAAATCCATAAAAACTCGAGACACGAACAGTTCTTTGCAAGTTTGTGGGATATCCAAAGAATTCATATGGATATTTTTTCTACCACAGTGAGGAACAAAAGGTGTTTGTTGCTCAGCATGCCACCTTTTTAGAAAAGGAATTTCTTGTAAAAGAAATTAGTGGTAAAGAGGTAGAATTGGAAGAAGTTCCAGATACACAAACTGTAACTGAAGATTTAGTGGAACTAGAGGATTCGATAGCGCCCAACGAACCTCAGCCTCTCTGCCGATCTAGTAGAGTTCCTTATCAACCTGAGAGATACTACGGTTTTATCATTGATGGTGGAAGTGAGGATTGCATCATGGAGGAGGATGACCCAACTAGCTTCGAGCAGGCCATCACAAGCGGTGACTCTGTGAAGTGGCTGGATGCAATGCGATCTGAGATGGAATCCATGTACACCAACAAAGTATGGACTTTAGAAGATGCTCCTGAAGGGGTAAAACCCATTGGGAGAAAGTGGATCTTCAAGAAAAAACTTGGTACAGATGGGAAAGTGGAGACTTTCAAAGCTAGACTTGTTGCAAAGGGTTTCATCAACGACCAGGTGTGGATTATGACGAAACCTTTTCTCCAGTGGCTATGCTTAAATCCATCCGGATCATGCTTGCCATTGCTGCATACCATGACTACAAAATCTGGAAAATGGATGTTAAGAAAACATTTCTAAATGGTGATTTGGAAGAGTGCGTGTACATGACTCGGCCAGAGGGCTTCGTAGCTAGTAGGAGCAGCGGAAATGTGTGTAAGCTGCTTAAATCCATCTACGGGTTAAAGCAAGCATTGCGGAGTTGGAACATCTGTTTTGATGTCGTTATCAAAGAGTTTGATTTCATCAAAAACGTAGATGAACCTTGTATATACAAGAAGGTGGCAGAGAGTAAGGTTGTCTTCCTCGTATTGTACGTGGATGACATACTCTTGATAGGAAATGACATTCCTATGCTGCAATCGGTCAAGCTCTTCTTATCATATAGATTCTCAATGAAAGATCTAGGTGATGCATCCTGCATAATGGGGATTAAGATCTATAGAGATAGATCTAAACGGATACTGGGATTGTCCAAGTCCAGGTACATTGACACTATACTAAAGAGATTTAGTATGGAAGAATCCAAGCGTGGGTTTTTACCCACGATCTCAGGACTCACTCTCTCCAAAAAGATGTCTCCCAAGACTGATTTGGAAAGAGCTCGCATGTAAGAGATACCCTATGCTTCGGCAGTAGGCTCTATCATGTACGCGATGCTATGTACCAGACCCGATGTAGCATACTCACTAAGTGTAGTGAGAAGGTATCAAGCAGATCCTGGAGAGCGTCACTGGACAGCTGTGAAGAGCATTCTTAAGTACTTGAGAAGGACTGAAGAGATGCTCTTGGTGTATGGTAACGGAGAACTCCATGTGGAGTCCTTTACTGATTCGAGCTTCCAGAGTGATAAGGACGACTCTAAGTCGCACTCGGGATTTGTCTTTACCCTCAATGGTGGGGCGGTATGCTGGAAGAGTTCCAAGCAGGAAACCATGACAGACTCGACGATGGAGGCTGAATACATGGCTGCCAACGATGCTGCCAAAGAGGCTGTCTGGATGAAGAAGTTCATAACTGAACTTGGAGTGGTTCCATCCATTGAGTCCAATACCTTTGTATTGCGATAACAATGGAGCGGTGGCTTTGGCCAAGGAACCCAGGTCCCATCAGCGATCCAGGCATATTCTGAGGCGGTATCACCTTATCCGGGAGATAGTTGATCGCCAGGAGATCGAGGTCAAGAGAGTTGACATGAAGAACAACACTGCGGATCCACTCACGAAGGCCATTCCCCAGATACAGTTCGAGAGACTCTTCGGGATGCTGGGTATGCGATACTACAACAGCTGGCCCTAGTGCAAGTGAGAGATTGTTAGTTATATGTATGCTCTAGAGGCCATTATTGTACATATGATGTATATTATAGTGGATGCTTGGACATATATAGAGAGGACTTTCTTGCTCGATATGATAGTATGCTATCTGGTTGCTCTTTATCTTAACATGTATACTTGTCTCTTACTGTCTTATGGTTACATGTTGGTAAATCCATTAGGATGTGTACTTGACTACCAGGATTATGATGCAGATCATACTAGTAGGGCCATGGTAGTCCATAAGTTCATCCTTTAATGTTCCTAGTCGTGGGTGTATCGAGACAGGGCATCGATATACCAGAGTAGACTAGCATATACGCTTCTCGACCCATGAGATGGGCGATGGATGATCCCATATCCATTGGTGTTTGACATCTGAGATGGTAAACGGGTGCTCAGTGGAGACTGGGTACACTGGACGGACTCGTCGAGAACTCTCAGATGGCTGTTCTCTGGTGACAGTGGTACAGGTTAGTCTGTAGACCCGAGATCGTCATAGAGTCTTGTGTGATTCCCACTGTGCTTTGATTTCCACCTTACCACGTTCTAGGGGATGTGTAAAACGGTGGTTTTTGGGTACAGTCCCGAGTCACATGGAGGCAATGAGCGATAGTAGGGGTTTCGTTTCTCCCGATTTTGGGGGTTAATGTTGCGCTGTGCTCGATTGGCCATAACAGGGAAGTCCCTGGCCAGGGCTGATTTAGAGATTTACGGGTAAGTGTTATCAGTAGTTTCTCGACCCGTTATGAGCCTCATATCGGCATGACTTATTGGTTATTGGTAAAGGGTTACACTAGCGCCCCGACCAACTTCCGTGGCCAAATGCGGAACAATTTTTTTTCGACGAACATAAACTTGGCGCTAGAATAACACTAAAACCCGGATCTTTACCATAAACCTAACTAGCAAAAGAAGAGTTCTATCTACTATGATAGAAAGTTATACCTTAAACTTGAACTCTTTCTTCTCCTTGTTGTGAGCTCCTTGGAATGATCTAGATGGCTCCTCCTCACCGGCTTTTCTATATCGAAGAAGATCCACCAGAAGGCTTCTATCTTGAGCTCCTACCTCAACCATGAAGTAACTAGAGTGCTTTGCTTGCTAGACTAAGAACCCTAGAGTGAGTAGAGAGTTGTTTTAGTGGTTAGATCTCCAAAAGCTCTTGATTTTCAACTCATGAAACAAGAGAGCTTTGAGAGAGGAAGAGGAGAGAGCTAGCAAGAGAGAGAATGTATCATGATAGAATGAGAAGAGATAGCTCTCATATGAACAAAAAGAATAATGATAATTTTAATTAGGATAAATTGTGATGGTTGATGTTGATTTGACCATTATCATGTCACAATTAATGCTAAGCATGCTCACAAAAATATCTAAGTCAATATGAGTCAACTTAGTCAAATGGTCAAACCAATTAACCATGATACAATTATCTCTAATTAAAACTCATTAATCAATTTCCTCCATCTCATTATGGTTTTAATCAAGTCAATGGTCAAAACCCTAATGAGGTTCCTCTGCCTCTGTCAACTGTGTATACACACCCGCATCTGTGTTCCGAGGAACACGAATACAATGAGACCGAACCAACCCGAAACCAAATACAAGGATCTGGCTTAAACCAAAACCCACTAGTATCAACTGCCCGAATACTGAACACGCACAAGTACGCATATGTGAACGAACCCCGTCGTAAAACCATACGACCTCTACTCGTTTCGCTCAAAGGTGAACAACCCTCTGTATGGGACTCTAAAGACTTGACACTACGCTGGTAGTGGGTTTAACCACAGGCCGCAAGCGGTACTAGCTCTACGTAACGGCTCCCAGGTAGATGCCGATAAGAAGACCGATGAGGTGAACCCATCTGAACTCCTACTGAGCCTGAATGTGACAGTCTCCGTACAGTCCGGTCTGTTCGTCTAAGAGTATCGCATGTCGGGCCTAGGGGGCGGTAAACGTCAGACCCCTAATAGCGGTACAAGTAGTATCGGAGTGTAGCCCAGAACACCCTGAGAAACTACTGGAAACACTACCAGTAAATCTCGCTTGCCCTGGCCAGGGACTTTGTGTAATGGCTCTCCTAGACACAGCGCGATATCAACTCCCAATACCGGGAGAGACGAATCCTGTCTAACCGTCACTGCTTCAAGTGCTTCGGGACTGCACCCAACTACTACCTGTTTGCAAGACTCAATAGAGCCGTGGTAGGGTAGTAATCTAAGAATAGTGGGAACACACTCGAGGTGAAGTGACAGTGTCAAGTCAACGGACTAAGCTGTACTCATGTCACCTGGGAACTGTTAACTGACGATAGGTATAATACCAACCAACAGTTCCAGACGAGTCCTGTCCATTGTACTCGTAACCTAACGAACACCTGCATACTATCTCCAGTACGATGTACTGATGGCTGTAGGACAGACCATCTCCCCTGTTGGGACGAGAAGCGTATGCACCAGTCTACTCTGGAGTATCGATACCCTGTCTCGATAATCCTACGACTAGGGACCTGTATAAGGATGTGCTTATAGACTACCCAGCCCCCACTAGTGTGATTGCCATCACAACGCCGGTAGTCAAGCAAAGATCCTAAGGGCTCTATCAATATGTATTAGCGATATGTTAAAAGAAACATATATACATATTAAAATAGAAACAAACCAAGTAGAATACTACTATATTGAGCAAGACTGTCGTAAACTCGTATATATATCCCAAGCTTCCAAAATGTATTATACAAACTAGTACTATACAATAATGGCCTCTAGGGCATACATATCCAACAATTGGGGTCTGACGTTTACCACCCCTAGACTAGATATGCGACATATCAGACAAAGAGACCGGATTGTACGGTAGTGTTACTGTCAGGCATTTGCAGGAGTTAGAGTGGGCATGCTTGCTGATCTTCTGATCGTTCAATACCCAGGTAGCCGTTAGGTCCAGCTAGTACCGCTGACGGCTTGTGGGTGCTTGATGTGATCATCACCTGCTACCAGCGTATTGATGAGTCTTAGAGTCTCACAAAGGAGTTTCCTAGCCTAGGCAAAAAGATGTGGTGTGCATATGAGATATGCGCGGAGACCTGATTGAATGCGCGTATGTGATACCATATATTAATCGGGCGTTTTACTATTGGTCGGGTCATATAAGATATGACCGGTTTTTTAAATCAAGTGTTGATTTAACATAGACTATATAGCTCACTTTGTTTAAACCCTTTTCTTTCTTGTATGCATGCATGTATGCATATGTTTATGTTGATGCACATGTTGATGTGCATGCACACATACATGCATACACTTGTGTGTATCATGGTTGTTGATACAAAAGTGGTGGCAATGCAAGACTCACATGGTATAATTATCTTTATATTTATTTATTGAGTTAATAAGGAAATAGAATTAATTCATGGTTGATATTTATCCTCATCCTACACTTAACCTTGCATTAACCATGAGTTAATCTTCTATGGCTCTCATTACTCAATCATAAATATCTAGATATTTATTAACCCATGGTTATAAGTGAGAATGATTTAATATATATTATTATTTCATTCTCATTTTATGATCTCATCTTTTTTCTCTTTGAGCTCTTGTTCTTGCCATCATCTTCATCCTCCTCTCTTTTGCTCTCTTGAGATTTCTTGTGAGTGAGAGAGTGATAAAGATAGGGTTTTGAAGTGAGAAAACAAACCACATCATCATTCTACACTAGTCTAGCCAATTAGTTTGGAGTGTTAGCATCATCTTCATCTTTTGATCAAGTGGAGCTAGGAGCTTGGACAAAGAGGACTCCGGGTGGATCATCGTGGACTTGGAGGATCACTAGCAAGCCCGTTCCAACTCTCAAGGAGCCAAGGAGTCAAGTAAAGAGAACTAAAAAGGTTGTAATCTCTTAACTTATTGCTATATTACTTGTAGTATGTGTTATTACTTCTTGTTACCCTTGCATTTCTAGTTCGATTCCTAGGTTAGATTGTTTAGCACCCTCTAAAATTTTAAATTATGGCACGTGTGATGCTACTAAACCCTAGTAGTGGTGCTAAAGAATCCCTACAAGACTCTCTCAGGAGTAACTCTTACTCGCAGTGGGTATCGGGATCCACCTATCTCATTGAAGGTATGCAATCTCATTGCAAATTTCAACACTTGAAATTCCCGACAATATTTTGCCCCAAGCGATCTATGACCTTGACAAGGTCAATAAACCATAGACTGCAAGTCAAGTTCAACCCGTCATTTCGTGATTGAATTAAACCCACCCGCATGACCCTTCAGAAGGTCAACAAGGCCGTACACTACCCTAATCCAATTCCATCATATGCTTTGCAGATAAGAACTAATCAGCTACCGCACACTACGCCTTGACAAGGTCAACAAACGCAGCACGAATACTAAGTAAGACTTATCTGAAATGACGGAGGGCTACGACAGGTTTTTCAGAAAACCTTTTGCGTAAAGAACTTGATATCATTGTTGAAACAAATGATTTTTGAAATGGAGTGTTTTTTAGGCTTTCACTAGTTTTGCTAAAGAGGTCACTCCCGGCGAAAGGATCTCGGCTCTTTCCTTATCGAATAAGGTGCAGGATATTTCATAAATACTACTATGAAAAGCAAAGACTACAAAAGCAATCAAAAACAAAACCGAGTGTTTGTAGCATCTGCTAGTTTCGCTAAAGAGGTCACTCCCGGTGAAGGGATCTCGGCTCTTTCCTTATCGAATAAGGTGCTGGATATTCTACAAGGAATACCGCTATGCAAAGAAAAAACTAGAGCTACCCTTTTTAAAAATTTGATTCTACAACATCTTTTAGGTTTCTTTTCTTTCATTAATCTCATTAATGAAGTCCTATCATTTATGCTTCCTAAGCATCACAGAAGAAACGAAAATACAACGTACGCTTATGCCATCCGCATTCGCCACAGTGTCCCGTTATGCACCGTTAGGTTACTTAACTAACGGCATAGCGGGGAGGGACTAGCGCGGGTGCAAAACATAAGCAACGTTTATTATATATCTCATATATAATTTATATCCATTCGTCTCAGAATCCACAGTGATCACATCACAGAGCAGCAGAAGAAACATATGAAATATTGGATATACTAGGAGGTCCGTGTTTTATTTTGAGCCTGTATAAAACACAGATTCCACGGTCGTGATGAATAGCCAAACCTACATCCCTAGACCCCTATGAGAGCGGCAAGCAAGCCTACCAATTCTAGAGTTAGAAGACCAGGACTCGACTCCTCGAGTTGGTCTCCCACTGGACTCTAGAACCCGGTTACATGTGCTCCCCTCCTTGGGTCTATCCTAATACGGAAAAGTAAATAATATACAACAAGTGACATCATCCTCAACCCGGAAGTGCCCGAATAAAAGAATATTACATACAATGAATTTTACATGAATGAAAATAAAAACTCTCATCTCACAAAAAAACCCCGGCTATTCAAAACGCAACGATCCAATATAACATATCACAGCAACACATAACATCACATGTCATCAGCGTAAGTAAATATGCGTATCCCAATTGTCGTTGACATATAGCAACGAAACCGGCGATACACCACATATTACACTTACGGTCGCAGAAAAGAAAATGTCAAACTACAACATTTGGAATCCATAATAACCTTAGACATCATAAACCCAAAATATCACATACTTTGGATTTCATTCCTAACTATACGAATTCCACATATTGTATCACATTCCAGAAATAGCTAGACGATGTTAAACATTCCGATCGAATCAACAAACACCCAAAATTACCCAATAAGCTCAACACTTGAGCGTAGTTTAAAATTATTCAGCACATGCCACAGCACCAATGAACCAGCCGTAGAAGGGTCAACCAAGGCCTCACATGTGGCACCGCTGAACCACCACAAACCCTAGTGTTTAGTGGCGGTTCTGACGGTCACATAATTGAGTTAGGGTTTCGTTCTTCTAGAGGGTCCATCGCAAAGCTTGCATGATATTTGAATGCTCTTTAACTACGGAAAAATTCAACTCTTGGAAAATTTTCTAGCAAGGGTTAAAGTGGGTATTTGATATCCGTTCGAACTTTTTAACACCGTCTAAAATAACCCGAATAACTATTAGAATTACGACTACGAAACACTCCGAATTGCCTTTATAGTAAATTAATATCACATAAAAATTTAGCAAAAATAAACAACACCTGAAACACCAAAATCCAGAGACCAGAACACAAAAAGATTTTGAACCGAAAATTCCCTCACAGGGCCAGCCTCCTCGGTTTTAGGGGCAAAGTGCTCGGCCAAAATCCGGCCGTTTGGGTTCAAATTTCTTCTGTGTTCATCTAATGTCCCATACAACATTTTGCAGTTGTTTAAAAAATTTTTTGAGCTCATATAAAAATCGACAGAACCTGGATTCTAGGGTTTCAAGTTTCGGAGTAGTTTCGGTTTCGTAATCTAACAATCTGTCTAATTCTCTAGCTAGGCTCTGATACCACTGTTGGGTTCCTATGAACGAAAGCAAGGTTTCGGGAGGCATCGTCTATGCCATTTTCAAAATTTTGCCGTTTTAAAGAACCCCAAACTAGAATCGTTAACTAGAGAATCAAACGAAACGAAATGTAAACTACTTTACATCTAAGTGATAATGGAATACAACCTTTGTAGACCGGTCCTTCACTTCAATTGCTCCTTGTAGTGATCCCTTCGCTGCGATCATGGAACTCCCAGACTCTTGCATGGCTTCTCAAGGTGAAAGAAACGAACTTGCTTGAAGTCTTCGAGGCCGAAGATGATTTACGTCGAGGAGACACTAACTCAAGCTACTACTTCACTAATGAAAGATTACTGAAGCTAACACCCGATACTAAGGTGCTAATCTAGTAGAGGATGATGAAGTAGGAAGTGGGCTCACTTTAGTTTTATTTTTCTTACAATATTTTCTCACTTTAGAAAAAGCTAGCAAGCTTTTTCTCAAGGATGAAGAAGATGAAGTCAAGAGATAAGAATGAACTAATGAGGTGAGAGAATCAACCAAGGGTGAGTTTGTATCATATATCTAACTCATGTAGAGATATAACCATGGCTAAATTATAATGGTTAGGTTAATAAATATCTTTAGTAAAACAAAATTAGTGGACCAAGTCAATGCATCCATAAGCTTCTACAAGCTTCATGCATATGACTAATTATCCACTAATTTGGATTTACTTTAAATATTTAAACCCTACATTATAATTAGTATGGTGTAAGTCTAATACACCCATGTAGTGTGTATCATCAACCATGACACAAAATAAAAACACAATTAATATATATCACATATATATTAAGTGTGCATATGTGAGAAAAATAAATGCTTAAGTAAGCTAATATTAGTTAATATAAACTAGTATAACAAATATACAATTATAAACTAAATTATCAAATCAACACTTGATTTAATAATCCGGCTATATCACATATAACCGACTAATATTATATGTACCATCTTATCGAATCAACAATTGATTCGATAACCCGGCTATATCACATATAACTGAACGATATAAATAATCGCAAGAATAGAATACGGTATCACATACTCGTATTAATCTCGGTCCCGCACATATCACATATGTGCTCCTACTTCGTTTTGCCTGAGCCAGTAAAACCTCTATGTAGGACTCTAAAGACTCGTCAATACGCCGGCAGTAGGTGATGATCATATCAAGCACCCATAAGTACTAGCAGGACATAACGACTACCCGGGTATTGAGCGATCAGAAGATCAACAAGCAATCCCGCTCTAGCTTCTGTAAAGCCTGTCAGTAACACTACCGTACAGTTCGGTATCTTCATCTAATATGTCGCATATCCAGTATAGGGGTGGTAAACGTCAGACCCCAATAACCGAAAAGTCATGCCGATATGAGGCTCATAACGGGTCGAGAAACTACTGATAACACTTTCCAGTAAATCTCTAAATCAACCCTGGCTAGGGACTTTCCTGTTATGGCCAATCGAGCACAGCGCAACATCGACCCCCAATACCGAGAGAGACGAAACCCCTCCTACCACTCATTGCCTCCATGTGACTCGGGACTATACCCAAAAACCACCATTTTGCACGTCCTCTTGAACGCGGTAAGGTGGAAATCAAAGCACAGTGGGAATCATACAAAACTCTATGACGATCTCGGGTCTACAGACTAACCTGTACCAGTGTCACCTGAGAACTGCTATCTGACGTGAGGTATAATACCATCTAGGAGTTATCGGCGAGTCCGTCCAGTATACCCAGTCTCCACTGAGCACCCGTATATCATCTCTGATGTCAAACACCAATGGATATGGGATCATCCATCGCCCATCTACATGGGTCGAGAAGCTATACGCTAGTCTACTCAGGTATATCGATGCCCCGTCTCGATATACCCATTACTAGGAACATTAAAGGCTGTACTCATAGACTACCTTTGTCCCACTAGTATGATTCGCATCATAATCCAGGTAGTCAAGTACACATCCTAAGGGCTTTATCAACATGTAACAGAGAGACAATCAGTGTACATATTAAGATAAAGAGTACCAGATTGGATACTATCATGTCGAGCAAGAAAGTCCTCCCTATATATGTCCAAGTATCTACTACAATATACATCTCATGTACAGAAATGGCCACTAGGGCATACATATAACTAACATTTAATCCAACTATGGCTTTGTCACAACCCGAAAGGTACGGAACGTGACTGGCACTTAAATTACGAACGTCTCAAGGCGGACATAATCTAAGTAAGCCAAAGCCCAGAAATCAAAACCAAATAAGTAGTAGAGTGAAGGAAAACTAATTTATTAAAAGCGATTTTAATCAAATAAGTCACATCAAGTTTTTCAAAAGCAACATCCATTTTTTTTCCGAAAATTTCGGTAGAGTCTCCTTTATAAATACTGGCCCACAAACGGGTACAAAACAGGAATATATCAATAACATGAAATAAGGCATCCCCAACCGGGAGCTAGCTCTTCGCCCCCAAGGAGGTCACAAATCCCACGCAATATAAATCAGCAATGTGCAAAATAAGCAAAAGAAAACACAAGTAATAAGCAACATGTCGGCTCAAGTGAGCGCGACCCAAAGAAACAATATACATACCCACAAATCTCACTGTCTCGCCTCTAAGTTAACAAACAACAATACTGGTAGATGATACAGTAGATGGAGTACACTAGATACAATGAATACACAAGATGGAAAACAAAATGAACACATAACCCACCTACGAGCAAAAATCCTCAAATCAACGCAAAAGAAGGAAGTGCGTCCGCCGCAACAGTACTGACGGATCGGACCTGCAAAAAGTCTGTGGCACAACGGGGAAGAGTTGCCAACTCATGAGTAATATGTATCATCTATAAAGACTACCGTAAGCATGTACGCAAAGTATCACAATTCTACAATATTGCTATAGTATGAAGTACTAGCATGTATGCGACATGAGTGCAATGTAACACAAGATCTGAATATGCTGATATGAGGAAATCATTATTTTCATCTTAGGAAAATTTATGTGAAATATCTGAGGAAATATCATATGAAATCAACAGAAATCCGTGCCCAGCATCGGCACCTCAAATACATATCTCAGTGTCCCAAAGTATCTGTATCCAAGATCCCGGCCCCAGCTGACCGGTTGGTCCATCTCAAAATATCAATATCTCAACATCTCACGGCCACGGTCGGTATCCTATGGATATCCGCCGCGCCAACAATCACCGGTAGGTAGTCCGCCCCTGCCAGGCTCATCGTCGACTACTCGAACTTCTTGCCCCGGGGTACCTTACCAGGCCCACCATGTACCCGAGATGGTTCATCCAACTCCTCGAAACGGGTCTCGAAAACCAACAGAAAACTCATGGTGGACGACACAAAAATCATGTCCCGAGAAAACCGCAACTTGCCACATTTAAAATGATATCAGTTTTATTAAATCTTTGCGGTTTCTCCAAAATCTCATAAATCTCAAATACTAAAATCCTCCAGAAGAAAGTACCATAAGTATGCATGTCAATGATGATGAATGCCTATGGTATCAACAGTGCGAACTGCAATATATGACATAAAGACTATGTATGATCGAATGATGTAATGAGGTACATGCATATGACTAGCAATTCTACATGTTCATCTTGTGGAATTTACTATATTAGCACTGTTTTATATGTCTTATATGGTGAAATTATTCTAAATTCCGTTTTAAACAAGTTATCTAGTGTTTGTGGCATAGCAATTGCCAAGGCGTGTGTGTTCGCATGAATAATGCTCGTGCAGCATAAAACCCTGGTAATGGTGCAAGTGTCCTATGAAATGAAGTTGCACAATTAAATATAATAAATTAAGCAAGCCAATTATTTACGGTGTCGCATATCTCATTTAATGGTTTCAATGGTTTCTATATGATGAGTTTAACACAAATATGGATATACAGGTCATGCGGTGCCGTAAAATAGGAAACTAAGAACTACATGCAACAAGCCGGTATTACTGGAAATTCTAAATTATCGGGCGCCTCGCGTCATCCAAACGATTCTCTCCGTAGATGTATACGTCTACTCACCAGAAATCCCCAGCTAGCTTGATCCAATCACCGCTTTCCCTTTTCGTGCCGCGTCCGAAGTCTCCGCTATTGATCCTGGAATTTGCACAACACAGAACATAAGGTTACATATCATGAAACGACGCAAATCACCAAACTAAAAGATCAACGTTCACAAGCTAGGCACAACGTGCACTAGGTGCGCGGAACACACATAAAAACCACTAAAGCCTTAACTAAAATTGTCGTTTCGGACCAACCGCCAGAACTAAAACCCGATTAAACCAAAATCCGCAATCACACATCCTAAATGTCGTAGGAGATGCCAATAATATCATCAAGATATCACAAATAAATCACCACAATATTTTATAAAAAACCTAGTAAGCACAAAACTTGCAAATTTGGTGCAAACATCGTCGCTTTGCGACAAAAAGACAACCATCAAGCAAAATCACCCAAGTTAAACCATTGATAGCCATTACACTAATTTCCAACACATTAGCAATGCTTCAAATCCTATTTTCCATAAACAACCCTTTCTTGAATTTATAGCCTAGCAATTCCAAATCAAATTCCACACTTGAAAACTTAAATTAACACAAATAAAAGCCCACATAAGAAAATTAACCTCTTAGATTAGGTTAGCAAAACAACTAGATAGCAAAATAGATTTAATTAGCCTAGTAATTGTGTGCTAAAACCCAAGTTCATATCAAACTACTCTCTTTAAAAAAAAAACTAGATTAGAAATTAAAAACAAAATTAACACTTCAAGTTCTAATTTAGCACACTTAAGTACAAATTAACCAAAGATTGAAATTTATACCTCACAAGCTCAAACCCTAGGTTGCTCTAGCCTCTCAAGATGCCATCTTTCTCCTTGTTTTAAACCAATTTGGGTGTGAGAAGAAATGGATTAAGGGTTTGCTTTGAATTTATGAAGGAATTTGTTGATTTTAATGAATTTTGATGGAATTTTCTTGTTGAAAATGAGGTAAAAGAGAAGGAAAAAATAATGGAGGGGGGGGGTGAGCTGCTCTTGGCCAGCAAGAGGAAATGGGGAGGAGTGGTGTGGTTGTGTGGATTTTTTTTCAAAGTCAACCCCTCCCATAACACAATAATACCCATACCTAATTAATATATATTATTCCATCTCACAAAGTACCAAACAAATGAGTTGAAGAAAAATTTAGAGAGGGGGGAAATTTCTGCAGGTGTGGGCCGGCCAAGGGAGTGAGGAATGAGTGTGAGAGATTTCAAAAAAAATCCATGCAAAAAAAGACCCCCACAATATCATATTTGCAAGTTTTAGTTCAATTTATTTAAATATTAATTTTCCTTTAATTATAAACCATTAGAACTTGGAAATAATATACTAAAATTTATATTACTCACTAGATTTTAGTTGTCATGGTTCTAAAGCAAGTAATTAGCCCATTCAAATTTGTATTTATCGCTAATTTAATGTATTTTTAACAGCTTAAAATAATATTAAAAATAGTAAAATAGGGAAAAAATTTTGAATGACAAGAATTTTATAAGTAACTCATTAGCTACTAAAAACTAGCAATTACCTATCCAAATTAGGTATAAATAGGCCTATAATGCAAAATAACAATAATGACGATTTACGGAAAAATACCAAATATTTACCGATTTTCAGGAAAACACCAAAACGACTTTTCAAGACGTTACAATCTTCCCCCCTTAAAGAAATTCGGTCCCTGAATTTAAAAATCTAGCTGCGCGTACCTTCAAAGAGATGTGGATATTTCTTCCTCATCTCGTCCTCGGTCTCCCAGGTGACCTCCTCGCTGCTCGGGACACGCCAAAGGACCTAGACGGTCGGGATAACTTTCGATCTCAATTTCTTCACCTGCCGATCCAGGATGACCACCGGCTGCTTTGCAAAAGAAAGGTCACACTCTAGCTGGACCGTCAGGTACTGAATCACATGCGAAGGGTCGTGAAGGTGCTTGCGGAGCATCGAAACATGGAAGACGGGGTGAACATCAGGAAAGCTGGGTGGAAGAGCCAAACGATACGCAACTGCGCCGACACACTCGAGGATCTCGAAGGGACCCACAAATCTGGGACTAAGCTTTTCTTTTCACTTAAATCGCATCACACCCTTCATCGGAGAGACCCTCAGAAAAACATGATCGCCAACTGCGAACTCTAGTCTGCGACGGCGTCTGTCCGCATATGATTTCTTCCTGCTCTGGGCCGCTCTCATCCGGTCTCGAATCAACTATATCTTCTCGGTTGTCTCCTGCACGATCTGCGGCCCCAAAATACTGCTCTCGCTGAGCTCTGTCCAACAGACGGGCGATCTGCATCTCCTCCCATACAAGGCCTCGAAAGGTTCCATCAGAATAGTATCCTGGATGCTGTTGTTGTAGGAGAACTCCACTAAGGGTAAATGATGATCCCAGCTACCTCCGAAGTCTAAAACGCACACTCGGAGCATGTCCTCTAGAGTCTGAATAGTCCGCTCTGACTGGCCGTCGGTTCGCGAATGAAATGCTGTGCTGAAACTCAAACGGGTGCCCAACGCCTCCTGAAGTCTCTGCCATAGTCGGCTGGTAAACTGGGTGCCTCGGTCTGACACGATACAAGTCGGGACGCCATGCAACCATACGATCTCGTCGATGTAAATCTGGGCATACTGAGCAAAACCGAAAGTGGTCTTCACTGGCAGGAAGTGAGCCGCTTTCGTCAATCGATCCACGATCACCAAAATGGAGTCATACCCTCGACTGGTCCTGGGTAGACCCACGATGAAGTCCATAGAAATCTGCTCCCATTTCCACTCCGGAATGGGCAAAGGCAGCAACTCTCCCGCGGGCCTCTGGTGCTCGGCCATGACTTGCTGACAAGTCAGGCATCTCGACACAAAATCAGTGACGTCCCTCTTCATTCCGTCCCACCAGTAAACTTCTCGCAAATCGTGGTACATCTTGGTGGAACCGGGATGAACGCTATACCTCGATCTATGGGCCTCCTCAAGAATCTCACGCCGCAGTTCCTCAGAATCTGGTACGCACAATCGAGTCCCAAATCGCAGTACCCCCTAATCATCGATCACGAACTCGGAAACTCTGCCCTGCCGAACTTGCTCTATGATCGCTGAAAGACGGTCATCGCTGGGCTGTGCCTCTCGAATACGGTCAAGCAACTGCAGACGTGCATGAACATGCGCAGGCTGTCCCTTTGTCGGAATGAACTTGAACTCAACTCGGCTGTCGCATAAAATCTGCCAATCTGCTGACGACTGCGTTTGTATGGCGCTCAAACAAGATAAACTACCTCCGGGCCTCCTACTCAAAGCATCAGCCACTATGTTTGCCTTGCCCGGATGGTAAAGGATCTCGCAATCATAGTCTTTCACCAGCTCCATCTAACGGCGCTGTCTCAGATTCAGGTCTCGCTGCTAAAATATGTACTTCAAGCTCTTATGGTCCGTAAATATCTGGCACGACTCGCCGTATAGGTAATGTCTCCAGATCTTGAGTGCAAACACCACTGCAGCCATCTCTAAATCGTGCGTAGGATAGTTCTGTTTATGTGTCTTCAGCTGCCGAGAAGCATACGCAATAACTCTGTCGTGCTGCATCAACACGCAACCTAGTCCCACTCGAGAAGCGTCGCAATAAACTATGAATCCGCCTGATCCTGAAGGCAATGACAACACTGGTGCAGTAGTCAGACGAGTCTTCAACTGCTGGAAGCTATGCTCGCACGCCTTGGTCCAATCAAAAGGAACTCCCTTCCGGGTCAACTTGGTCAACGGTGCAGCAATACGGAAGAAGTCCTGAACAAATCGCCGGTATTAGCCAGCTAGGCCTAGGAAACTACGGATCTTCGTAACTGATGTCGGTCTGGGCCAATGCTGAACGGCCTCGATCTTCCTTGGGTCCATACATATGCCATCTCTCGTAATCACGTGACCCAAGAAATCAACGCTGTCGAGCCAGAACGCGCACTTGGAAAATTTCACGAACAGCTGGTGCTCCCACAAAGTCTGCAATGTGATCCGCAAGTGCTGCTCGTGCTCCTCTCGGCTCCGGGAATACACCAAAATGTCGTCAATAAACATGATGATGAATAGATCTAGATATGGCCTAAAAATGCGGTTCATCAAACCCATAAACGCGGTTGGTGCATTGGTGAGTCCGAACGACATCACCAAAAACTCATAATACCTGTAATGTGTGCGAAAAGCCGTTTTCGGAATATCCTCCTGCTGCACCCGCAACTGATGGTAACCAGATCGCAAGTCAATCCTCGAAAAGTATCCCGCACCCTGAAGCTGGTCGAACAAATCATCGATACGTGGTAAAGGATATCTATTCCATACGGTAACACTGTTCAGCTGGTGGTAATCAATGCACATGCGCAAACTGCCGTCCTTCTTCTTGACGAACAGGACAGAAGCACCCCACAGAGACACACTAGGTCGAATAAGCCCTTTATCTAACAAATCCTGCAACTGATCCTTTAGCTCTTTAAGCTCCGCCGGGGCCATCCGATAAGGCGGTATAGAAATAGGCCCCGAGCCGGGAATCAAGTCAATGCAGAACTCAATATCGCGCTCAGGCGGTAACCCAGGCAGCTCATCAGGGAAAACATCAGGGAACTCACTAACAATCGGGACCTGGTCCAAAGGAACCTCTGCAACTCGAGTATCACAAACATAAGCTAAGAATCCCTGACATTCCTTCCACAATAGCTGACTGGCGCGAAGAGACGAAATCAAGCTGGGAAGGGTGACACTGTGGTCTCCCTGAATAACAAGGACCGGCTCTCCCGGAAAGCTAAATCTGACTGCCTTCTCATGGCAGTCTACAGAAGCATAACAAGTGGCCAGCCAGTCCATGCCCAGAAGCATATCAAAGTCCAACATATCGAGGAGCCGACGAATCCCTCTCCCTGATACGAACGGAACACAATCGGAACACAAAATGAGCGACAAATGACTCGCCTGCCGGAGTAATAACAACAAGAGGCTGATCTAACGACGATGACTCATGGCCCAACATCGGTGCAAAATGTGTAGATACATACGAATGTGTGGAACCTGGGTCGAATAATAGTCACGCGTCGAAAGAACATACTGGCAAGGTACCTGTCACAACGGCGTTGGATGCCTGCGCATCCTGCGGAGTTAAATCGAACACTCGGGCCTGTCTTCCACCAATGGATGGCTGTCCTTGGCCTCGGCCTCCTCGTCCTTTCTAAATAGGACCGCCATGTCCACGGCCTCTGGGGGCGCCTAACTGACGTGGAGCATCACCGGGGCAGGAAGTAGAGCTCTCTGAGGAGGTGGTGAAGGTGGTAAAGTCACGTATGGAACTGTCGCCGCTCCCCGTCGTCTCACCGGACAGTATCTGATATGATGGTGCGGACTCCCGCACCCAAAACATCCTGGCGACACCTACTGTCCCTGCGGATAAGAACTAAATAGCTGACCCCGTCCAACTCCTCTGCCGCCACCATCTCTCGGAAAGAATCTGGCACGATGCCTCTGAGCTGGCATATCGGTACGAATCCTCTTCGGCCCAAAAACGGCCGAAGTCTCTGAAATGCGTGCCTCCATCCGTAAGGCCGTGTCCATAACAGCTGCATAAGTGTCAAAGTGCTGGGCGCCGATGGCAAGAAATAACTGTGTGTCGAGTCCCTGCACAAACCTCTTTACTATCTTCTCTTCAGTATCAACCAAGTACGGAGCATACCGGGACAACTGAGTAAACTGGATATCATACTCGGACACTGTCATCCTTGGAGTCTTGATCAAAGCCTCAAAGCTACGAGCTCGAGCATCATGAACTCTCTCTAGAAGGAAACAGGCTAGAAATACTGCTGTGAACTCGGCCCAAGTCATAGGAGGTAGACCCACAGCTCGACCTCTCCCGACTGACTCCCACCATGTCTGTTCAAGGCCCTCCAGACGGAAACTCGTAAGCTCTACCCATCTATCGTCGGAACATCTGAGCGAATGGCAAATCCTGGATAAATTGTCAAGGAATGTCTGGGGATCCTCCGCTGCATCGGTGCCCGTGAAGACTGGGGGTTTCAGTCTCATGAAATCCTGTAGTGATACTGGAATAGCCACTGTAGTAGTATGAGCGACTGTCTGGACAGCAGGTACTATCGTAGTCTGTGCTGTGGTAGGTATGTCCTCCGATCTTGGTGCACGACTGGCCGCTACTAAGGATCCCACCATCTGTCGTACCTCCTGCATACCTCCCATCATCTGTCATAACTCCTCCATACCAGACTCTAGCCTATCCATGCGGCCTGGGGAAGGCGGATCAGTCTGTCCCTGAGGTGTAGGTACGCCACCCTGCTCGGTCCTCGTCTCGGACAAGCCTGCTCGGATCTCATCTCGGGCGGCAGCCCTCTGCGCTCTCATAGCCTTCGGCGGCATAGTGGCTGGTACAGGAAACAGGATAATAAGAACAGTATAATAGAATCATAGAATAAACGGAATTGAAGAAGGAATTTTCAAGCAAGTATATCCTAAAGTCACCTAGGCTGAGTACATATCGAAAGTATGCCGCGGACATACACACGCTACGTTACCCTACTTAAGTCACATACTCCATCTACCAAGGGTCATCCTACACCTAGAAAGGTAAAACCTATCGCTCTGATACCAACTTTGTCACGACCCGAAAGGTACGGAACGTGACTGGCACTTAAATTACGAACGTCTCAAGGCGGACGTAATCTAAGTAAGCCAAAGCCCAGAAATCAAAACCAAATAAGCAGTAGAGTGAAGGAAAACCAATTTATTAAAAGCGATTTTAATCAAATAAGTCACATCAAGCTTTTCAAAAGCAACATCCATTTTTTTTCCGAAAATTTCGGCAGAGTCTCCTTTGTAAATATTGGCCCCCAAACGGGTACAAAATAGGAATATATCAATAACATGAAATAAGGCATCCCCAAGCGGGAGCTAGCTCTTCGCCCCCAAGGCGGTCATAAATCCCATGCAATATAAATCAGCAATATGCAAAATAAGCAAAAGAAAGCACAAGTAATAAGCAACATGTCGGCTCAAGTGAGCGCGACCCAAAGAAACAATATACATGCCCACAAATCTCACTGTCTCGCCTCTAAGTCAATAAACAACAGTACTGGTAGATGATACAGTAGATGGAGTACATTAGATACAATGAATATATAAGGTGGAAAACAAAATGAACACATAACCCACCTACGAGAAAAAATCCTCAAATCCACGCAAAAGGAGGAAGTGCGTCCGCCGCAACAGTACTGATGGATCGGACCTGCAAAAAGTCTGT
Source organism: Agapanthus africanus (assembly GCA_030015575.1). NCBI lineage: Eukaryota > Viridiplantae > Streptophyta > Magnoliopsida > Asparagales > Amaryllidaceae > Agapanthus > Agapanthus africanus. Next base: position 369,525,542 of record CM057346.1, read on the forward strand.
GGCACAACGGGGGTGAGTTGCCAACTCGTGAGTAATATGTATCATCTATAAAGACTATCGTAAGCATGTACGCAAAGTGTCACAATTCTACAATATTGCTATAGTATGAAGTACTAGCATGTATGTGACATGAGTGAAATGTAATACAAGATCTGAATATGCTGATATGAGGAAATCATTATTTTCATCTTAGGAAAATTTCTATGAAATATCTGAGGAAATATCATATGAAATCAACAGAAATCCGTACCCAGCATCGGCACCTCAAATACATATCTCAGTGTCCTAAAGTATCTGTATCCAATATCCCGGCCCCAGCCGTCCGGCTAGTCCATCTCAAAATATCAATATCTCAACATGTCACGGCCACGGTCGGTATCCTCTGGATATCCACCGCGCCAACAATCACCGGTAGGTAGTCCATCCCTGCTAGGCTCATCGTCTACTACTCGAACTTCTTGCCCAGGGGTACCTTACCGGGCCCACCATGTACCCGAGACGGTTCATCCAACTCCTCGAAACGGGTCTCGAAAACCAACAGAAAACTTATGGTGGACGACACAAAAATCATGTCCCGAGAAAGCCGCAACTTGCCACATTTAAAATGATATCAGTTTTATTAAATCTTTGCGGTTTCTCCAAAATCTCATAAATCTCAAATACTAAAATCCTCCAGAAGAAAGTATCATAAGTATGCATGTCAATGATGATGAATGCCTATGGTATCAACAGTGCGAATTGCAATATATGACATAAAGACTATGTATGATCGAATGATGTAATGAGGTACATGCATATGACTAGCAATTCTACATGTTCATCGTGCGGAATTTACTATATTAGCACTGGTTTATATGTCTCATATGGTGAAATTATTCTAAATTCCGTTTTAAACAAGTTATCTAGTGTTTGTGGCATAGCAATTACCAAGTCGTGTGTGTTCGCATGAATATTGCTCGTGCAGCATAAAACTCTGGTAATGGTGCAAGTGTCCTATGAAATGAAGTTGCACAATTAAATATAATGAATTAAGCAAGCCAATTATTTACTTTGTCGCATATCTCATTTAATGGTTTCAATGGTTTCTATATGATGAATTTAACACAAATATGGATATACATGTCATGCGGTGCCGTAAAATAGGAAACTAAGAACTACATGCAACAAGCCAGTATTACTGGAAATTCTAAATTATCGGGTGCCTCGCGCCATCCAAACGTTTCTCCTCGTAGATGTATACATCTACTCACCAGAAATCCCCAGCTAGCTTGATCCAATCACCGCTTTCCCTTTTCGTGCCGCGTCCGAAGTCTCCACGACCGATCCTGGAATTTGCACAACACAGAACATAAGGTTACATATCATGAAACGACGCAAATCACCAAACGAATAGATCAACGTTCACAATCTAGGCACAACGTGCACTAGGTGCGCGGAACACACACAAAAACCACTAAAGCCTTAACTAAAATTGTCGTTTCGGACCAACCGCCAGAACTAAAACCCGATTAAACCAAAATCCGTAATCACACATCCTAAATGTCGTTGGAGATGCCAATAATATTATCAAGATATCACAAATAAATCACCACAATATTTTATAAAAAACCTAGTAAGCACAAAACTTGCAAATTTGGTGCAAACATCGTCGCTTTGCAACAAAAAGACAACCATCAAGCAAAATCACCCAAGTTAAACCATTGATAGCCACTGCATTAATTTCCAACACATTAGCAATGCTTCAAATCCTATTTTTCATAAACAACCCTTTCTTGAATTTATAACCTAGCAATTCCAAATCAAATTCCACACTTGAAAACTTAAATTAACACAAATAAAAGCCCACATAAGAAAATTAACCTCTTAGATTAGGTTAGCAAAACAACTAGATAGTAAAATAGATTTAATTAGCCTAGTAATTGTGTGTTAAAACCCAAGTTCATATCAAACTACTCTCTTTAAAAAAAACTAGATTAGAAATTAACAACAAAATTAACACTTCAAGTTCTAATTTAGCACACTTAACTACAAATTAACCAAAAATTGAAATTTATACCTCACAAGCTCAAACCCTAGGTTGCTCTAGCCTCTCAAGATACCATCTTTATCCTTGTTTTAAACCAATTTGGGTGTGAGAAGAGATGGATTAAGGGTTTGCTTTGAATTTATGAAGGAATTTGTTGATTTTAATGAATTTTGATGGAATTTTCTTGATGAAAATGAGGGAAAAGAGAAGGAGAAAATAATAGAGGGGGGAGGGTTGAGCTACTCTCGGCCAGCAAGAGGAAATAGGGAGGAGTGGTGTGGTTGTGTGGATTTTTTTCAAAGTCAACCCCTCCCATAACACAATAATACCCATACCTAATTAATATATATTAGTCCATCTCACAAAGTACCAAACAAATGAGTTGAAGAAAAATTTAGAGAGGGGGGAAATTTCTGCAGGTGTGGGCCGGCCAAGGGAGTGAGGAATGAGTGTGAGAGATTTCAAAAAAATTCCTTGCAAAAAAAGACCCCCCACAATATCATATTTGCAAGTTTTGTTTCAATTTATTTAAATATTAATTTTCCTTTAATTATAAGCCATTAGAACTTGGAAATAATATACTAAAATTTATATTACTCACTAGTTTTTAGTTGTCATGGTTCTAAAGCAAGTAATTAGCCCATTCAAATTTGTATTTATCGCTAATTTAATATATTTTTAACAACTTAAAATAATATTAAAAATAGTAAAATAGGGAAAAAATTTTAAATGACAAGAATTTTATAAGTAACTCATTAGCTACTAAAAACTAGCAATTACCTATCCAAATTAGGTATAAATAGGCCTATAATGCAAAATAACAATAATGACGATTTACGGAAAAATACCAAATATTTACCGATTTCCGGAAAAACATCAAAATGACTTTTCAAGGCGTTACAGGCTTGCACGTGTATATCAATCTATGTACAATTTCAAACAACATTGGTAGTTTAGGAGGCTTTTATGGCATTTTTAAAGTTGAATGTTGCTATCTTAAAACCCCGAAACGTTGTTGGTGTTTACTAAAAGGGAAAATTGTTTCCAAACCGAGAAATAGAAACGGGTTTATTTTTAAACCCATGAATTTTCATAAATGTCATGATCCGGAAATGGCACGTGACAGGTACTTGAATCACGTGAAGTCTACTGGATCCCACCGTAACCCAAATAAACCAAAAACCAAGAATCTAAACCATTGATTGGAAAATAATGGAGGTGAGGTTTTGTGAAAAGGTTAATAAAATTAAATCAAGTTTGTTTTAAAAGTGTACCTAAGGTTTTATTTAAAAATATATTTGAATGTATTTTCGTCGTTTAAAAATTATGCAGCACCACTTTTGTAAATTTTAAAGAAAACCATGTACAATGAATAAAATATCAAAAAGCATCCCCACATGGGAGCAAGCTCGACGTTCAATGGTGGAGACACAACTATGCAAATATATACGATGTCCAAGGCGAAGAATAACAAGCGAAAAACATAAACACAATATAACCAACACCAAGTTGATTCCAAACGAGTACGACATCCAAAACAATAAATATCTAAGTCTCGTCTCTAAGTCATAGAATATACAAATGGTTGATAGAGTTTTTAATTAGATACAATAAATACAAAGAGAGGCGGTTACAATACAACTGTGTAACCCACCTAACAAAAGCAATCGCCCGAAAGAAGGAAATGTATACCGATGAAGCCACTAATGATCTATCATGACCCAAATTGGCACGTGACCGGCACTTAGATCACATGACGTCTAGAGATGTCGACGCGACCCAAGTAAGCCAAAAATCAAGATCTAAATCTTTTAAAAAAATTTAAAGAAGGTGAAGTTTTCAAAAGGTATTTATTATGAAACTTAATTTATTTACAAAGATTGTTTATTGAAAAGCATATGTCAAGTGTTTTGAAATCGGGTTAAAATGTTTTCGTTATTTGAAATTTCCACAGCAGCTCCTTTATAATTACTGATAAAAACAGGTGTGTGTGTGTGTGTGTAATTATAACGACATCCTTACTTGGGAGCTGTTACAACGCCTAACGGCGGAAACATAACCATGCTGTTATATATGATGCTCGAAGGCGAAGGATCACAAGAAAATATAAAATGAACTGCGTTAGTAAAGCTAACTAGTCGACTCTATCCGAATTCGACCTAAAAGAATATACATAAAGTCGCAACTAGATCTAAGTCAAATAATACAGGTGGTATAATGGAGTAATACTAGATACAAGATACAATATCAATAAAAGAGGCGATTACTATACGTGTAACCCACTTAGCAAAATCTGCGATGAACTCCAAAGTATATATCCACGAGGCTGCTATGCGTCTATATGGTCTATCCTGCAAGGAGCTAAGGCACAACGGGGGTGAGTTGCCAACTTAGTGAATAGAAGTGTACATGTCACGACCCGAAATGGCACGTGACCGGCCCTTGAATAATATGAAGTCTATAGGACCCCATCTAATTCAAGTAAGCCCAAAATCCCAGAAATCTAAACCATATTAAAGAAGAAGAGAAGAAAACTTATTTTTAAAGTAAGTGGTTTTAATAACATAAGCCAAAATATTGCGTTTTTAAAGTCTCAACTCTTTTCAGAAAATTTTGGCAGAGTTTCCTTTGTAAATACTGGCCCCAAAAGGGGTACAACATGCATAATATGAATAAAGGCATCCACAAGCGGGAGCTAGCTCTTCACCAATTAGCGGTCACAACCACGCAAGCAATATAATATACAACGCCGAAGGGCGAGGATCAAACTCAAAAGGAAACTCAAAAATATCAAGAAAACCATAATAATACAAGCGCGACTCTAAGGTCGAAAGAATATACAACTGGTCTTCTAAGGTTATCAAATAATACAGTCTGATTGATGGAGTTTACTAGATACAACAATATAAATAAAATACAATGGTGGTCACGGTGTGAGTGAACCCACTTACCAAAGCAATCACCCGGAAATAAGCAATGTGCCAACAAAGCCGCCAAGGAAACTTGTATGGCAAAACTTACAAGAAACTGTGGCACAACGGGGGTGAGTTGCCAACTCGTGAGCAGAAAACATCACAGAGCAGAAATCACATGTATGACTCAATCCTAGGTCATACGATCAGTAATATCCTCAAATAATATGGCCTGAAGCATGATAAAATGGCAATGGTAAACATCTATACATAAGTGTAATACCAAGTGCTCGTGTCAGCGCCTCAGGTAGCAACATATCATATATATGATGTATGAATGCATGAAAACAGAATACATCTAAATGAGAAAACTGTTTTCATTATATAATGAGATTTCTGTATATATATAAATCGAGGTATTACCAATGAAATCAACATAGAATTAGTGTCAAGTATCGACACAAAACATATATCTAATATCTCAATATCTCAGGCTTCGGCAATCCGGACTGGCCTGTATCCTCGAATCTCAATATCTAGGGCTCCGGTTATCCAGACTGGCCCATATCATCAAATCTCAAAACCTTAGGCTCCGGCAATTCGGACTGGCCTATACTCCGATCGGTATCCTCCGGATATCCGTCGAGTCACAATAAAGTCACCGGTCGGTAGTGCTCCACTGCCAGGCTCAACGCCATCATCTGCGACCATCTTCCCCTGGGGTACCGCACTGGGTCCACCATGCACCCACAAACGGTTCCTCCTCCTCCTCGAATCGGGTGTATGATATCGCTCAAGAGCCGAGAAAACTCATGGTGGACATATCTCAATCATATCATGAGAAAACCGCAATTTTCTATCTTTTTAAAAAGATAATAAGTTTATAAAATCTTTGCGGTATCTCCAAATCCAGAAATCTCATGGAAATCCGAAATCCCAATCTCAAGGGTAAATAAACAATGAAATATTGGTAATAAGTTCCATAATATTGCATGACAATTAATAAATGAATGCATCGGATATCTAGCAAGTAAAGCAATAATTAAACTAGCATATGAAAGCAATAAAATATTGGAACTATCAGCTAAAAAGGGATGTCAATGAAATAATATCCTCTAAAGTGTACATGAAATAGCAATTACCGATGATGATGTGTGTGAGCCGGTAAGCAGGTGTACGTAGAGCATACGCATCATCGGTAATGGTGCTGGTGTCCTGACAGCATGATTTTAATAATAACTAATGAAAACACAATATAAGCATACAATGCGATGCGAGCGGCAAGAATACGCAGAACATGAATAATAATGCAACATGTAAGAATATACATTTATATATATGAGTCATACAGTTTTGACATTTGAAATAACACGAATTGTGGTGTTTAGAAAATAAGGGGTACGGTATTTTTAAGGAAAAGGTACGTCCTTTGAAATGTCCGTAGAATCCCTTGGCCTGTCTTTAAAATACTCATGATTTGTTAGTTTGAAATAGGTATGACTCGAGTCTAGTCTAACATCTACAAGTAAAGTACAGGACTAAAGTAACAGACTAGTTGAAAAGGGTAAGGAAACCACCTAAGTCTGAGTCGATATATATATATATATATATATATATATATATATATAATAGTCGGTGATCCCGCCTCAATAGTATGACATACGATACAATATATAATATGACACTCTCGAGTCAAGAGTGCGGATCTATCATCATAATTATATCTAGTACGGTAAATCCATCGTACGGCATCCTAAATCTGGATACGGGTCGAATATCACATTTATCTCATTTGTTCATCTGGTGTCCTTATTGTCATATCCTGAATAGGGGTACTGATCTAAGTCTAGTACATTTTGATACCATCAATATATAAATATATATGTGTGTGTATGAAAACAAATCGCCAATAGACCCGCTAAAATATCATGTCGTATATCATAATACGAACCAAGTCTAATCACCGAACTCATGGCCCAATCCCATCGACTCATCTCTAAATACCATATACTATCCTCATTATCCATGTATATGTATATATATATATATACATACATACTCACATACATATATGTATGTATGTATATATATATCCCCATATACGCACAAGTAAGTAAAATGTATGCGTGTGTGTGCGCGCGTGTATCTTATTCTAGGGTTTCACAACTAAAACTAACTAATGACACTATCAACAAATTACAATAAAATTTATCCACGAACTCCTAAAGTCTATCTAGATAATCATCTAGTCTCACAATAAACATACTTATATATATAGGTATACGTATTCGTATACTACACTACGAAACTGCGGGGGTGCTATACGCCATCCACCCGGCTTCCCCCGTAGATATATATCTACTCACCTTGATCCTTTCTTGCTAAAGTCAATGTCGCCATCCTCTTCTTCATCGTCTGAAGTCCATGTGAGGGTACCTACATATCACATATAGTATCGTAAACCAAAATCGCACACGAAAACCAAAACGGCACGCGTATCATACAAAGGTTTAAACCTATGGTCTACACATGCAAGAATGACCAAACAACTCTCAAGATTGACGTGAAAATGTCAAGTGATCGAGATAAAACACAAATACCAAATTCCAATTCATTAAAAGCCGCAAAATGAAATCAGAAACTTTGAAAACTTACTCCAGATTTTACCCTAGGTGAAATTAGCCAATTTTGCATATATGGAGGGTCTATTTTACTGGAGATAAAGCCATGAACCAAACATGGATGCGATTCACCCCACCCTGGCCGCAAATTGCTACCAGGAATATTAAATTTGCGGCCATGTAGGAGGGGTAGGGTCTCGGGTCTTGAGGTTATCATCTAGGTTGCCTGCACGACTCACTGTGTTTGCTAAATAATTCCTAGGGTCTCCGGGTGTTAGAAGATCTCCAATAACACCTCAAATTTCCATAAATTCCCGATATCGGGGTTTCTAATTTTGGGCTAAGGGGTTAAGTCTCTGGTTTTTGGTCTTTAATCACACACCACAGGGCTTTAAGGTCACTATTAAGCCTCAATTTCACCTTTGGATTCAACTCAAACCCTAACCCTCAACTTGGAATTTTCAAAGTTCACTAAACAAAACTAAAACACTTCTAAACATGCATGGAAGCTAAAGTAAATGTAATACTACTCTAATGGTGCAAGAATTACCTCATTTGGCAACTCAAGAATTTTCTTGAGTTGCCTCAAGTCTTCAAAATCCAATTTTTCTTAGTCCAAAGTGTTTGTAGTGAGCTTGAGCATGTCTTTAATAAAGTGGAGATGATGTTTTGATGAGTTTTTGATGATGAAGTGAGGAGTGTAGTGGAGGTGAAGGGAGAGGGCTGCCATGTGAGAGGGAGAGGAAAAAGATGAAGGAAATAATGAAGAGGGAAATGAGCTAAGACTAAGGTTGACCCCTCACCGTCTCTCTCTCTCTCTCTCTCTTGCCCATACCCTTTATTTTAACCATTTCCTTTTCTTTTCTTTTCTTTTCTTTTCTTTTCTCATCTCTTCTCATTTAAAACCAAACCAAATGAAAAATAAAGAGAAGCTATGGTAGGAAAAAATGTAGAAATGTGAAATAGGACATGGTGCATGTCATGTGCACAAATCTAGCTTAATACACGATTAGTGATATTTAATCGTGATTAGCATTAAAATTGTATATAATTAATTATAAAAATTCATAATTTTCCTAAATCACATAAAACACCCTTATTTCAGAAATTCCTATAATTTACCAAATATTTCTCAATTTATTGGAAATTAATTATACCGCATTATCAAATATTCATAATATTTATTATTTAATTTTATAAATTCCCAAAAATAATATTTTATTTTTCTGAAATTTTACAGTATCCCCCCTTAAATTCGGTCCCCGAATTTAAAATTTAAACCTCTCAAATACTAAAAATTTCAGTAAAATGACCAAGTCATCGAGGCTTCGAAATCATAAATCCATAAAACACATCATAGCGCAATGCATGCGCATGAAAAACGAGTATTTAAACCAAAAATCAAAACTCCGTTAAGCATCTCGCAATCATCGGAGTTATGGTGAAGGCAACAGTGTCAAATCCAATACGAAAACCAACAAGATGCACGTCAAAACTGTACATGTACATATCGTTGTAAATTTGTCAAAACATCTAAAAGAAATGCATGCCAAACTTTTCATGTTGCTGTGCAATGCACGTATCGCGGTACAGTGGCGGACGTTTATTGTAAGAAAATAATTATATACGTATACCCTCTGTTTAACATATACGTCCCGCCGTTTTGAAAATAATTTAGAAGGGTTTCCTTTGTAAAATGTTTCATGTCATCACGGACACGTAGGTAAATACTGAGACTATAGCTCCTTTTTGAAAATCCCTTCGATAACTATCAATACATGCAAAATATATTCAGGGACTATCCTCGGACCAGTCCTGCTCAGCTTCTATACCATATAGTAAATATCATAAAAACGTACTGCTCCACAAGAAATCAATCCCAAAATGTGCATAAGAATGCCACATGCGTCTGGTTCACACGGAAATTGAAATCTATGAATGTGCCATACATGTGCACAGAAACAAAATTTAAGTGCAACGGGTGTGCACGAAACACCTGTCAAAGGCAACGGGTGTGCCTGACAGCAATATCAGGTGCATCTGTTATGCACGAAGAATCCCGATTTAGTGCATCTGGCGTGCACCAAAATCGCATCCAGCGCGTCAAGTATGTGCAAGAATCCAAATCAAGTGTACAAGGTGTACGAAAATAAATATTGAGTATTACAATCAAAATCGACGGTATACAACACATTTCAATCCAAATCCAAATTAGCTATACCGTGGTATATAATCTCACAACCATGTGCATCAGTGTGCACAAATCGAATCAAAATACTAAAAGTGCATGAAAACTATGCCGAAAGCACAAGTCAAATCGCATGCATACCATAGGCATGAAATCGAAATCAAAATCAACATCTCGAATGACATCAAATCGAAGTCAAGTGCAACCGTGGTGCACAAATTCTTAACCATACAAATAAATCGCCCAAATACCGAAATAAAAAATGACGGAAACAGTTCCGCTCTGGCACATCCTCTAAAGATCTATAGCCAACTATCATAGTCACTCATAACATATCTCGTCGACAATGCCGAATACTGGCCTACTGGGTGTGCGTAATATGACTGATCCTGGGTCCAAGTCTTCTCGTATAGTATTCCAGAAAGGTTTTGTCAAAGTCTCCCCTAAATCTCGTTTCTGCCAAACTGCCCGGAAGTTATCACCCTTTACTAAATATATTTCTTGTTCCGGAACGGCTGCATACTCGTCACGACTCCTTCTGGAAGATATATCCATATACAATGTCTCTGCATGCGTATCACATTTTTGATGTCAGCGGAGTGGAACGTCATCTCATTAAGATCTCGTACGAACCTCTTACTCCACTTTTCTCTAATGTCGACTGATTCGGACTCTTCTCTTCGTGGCTGCATGGACTGCGCTCCAATGGCTATACTCATATCTGGAGTCTCCCAAGCAATGTATCCCATCACATGATATCCGAACGACGTCGAACTTTTCGATCGATTCGTCAAAGTTCCATAATCCCCTAAGAGCTCAACATCTTGAGTACAGTTTAATAGTATTCCAGTACATACCACAGTACCTATGGACCAGCCGTAGAAGGGCAAACCAAGCCTTATTAATGGCACCACTGAACTGATGCAAACCCTAAGGTTTCAAAGTGTTCTCATGGTCATTATATCGATTTAGGGTTTCATTCTTCTAGAGGGTCCACGGAATTACTTGCATGTTTTTTCGAATACTTTAAACTTGGAAAAATGGGTTTTTGACATTCGATCGTTTTCCTTCGACTCCCAACGTACCTGCGTGAAGTCGTCTCTAGTTGGAATCAATCAATCTGATAACCTCGCATCGGGGTAGACAACGAATCACATGTCCTAGTCATTCCTCCTTGGATGACTAGCGATCTTCTATCATATTTCTAAGTACAACTCGTGCGGAATTGGTTTCAAACATCTGGGTGACATCTCATCAGTCGTAGCAACAACTGAATCATTCGTCCGCACGCTGAACAGTACCTTAATCATCAAGAATAATTGGTGCATTGACGGTCATCATATTCTGGTTGACCTCTAGCAGTGGCCCAATCCTCTGGTGCTGATCTGCACGTCCGAGAAATATTGTAAAAGCGATCCATCAAACGCTCATGGCGCGAAACACAATAGGACGATACATATATGCAATCGTGTGTCTCTGGAATCATGCTCTGGTCAGTCCTCGTCCGTGACGAGCTCGTGCTGACGCAACTCTAGTCGTAGCTCTCTCTGCCCGTGTAATCGTGGCAGCAAAAACCATAAACCGATAATGATGAGGATAGATCTTAGAAATAAATATAATACTGTGCAAGGAAATGTACATCTTAAGGCTTCTTAAGCGGAGTAGCGTATCGTAAGTATGCCGCGGAACATACACACGGTATGTCACTCTCCTTAAGTCACCTACTCCATCAACTAAGGTCAACCCATGTGACAAAATTTCGGGTCTAATACCCCCTCGACTAAGTCTAAGTTCCGTAAGGTCAAGCCTAGGTTCCGAATATATACAAACGCCCTAGGCTCCCCATAGTCAAACATAGACTTGAACCAAGGTTAACCTAGCGCTCTGATACCTACTTTGTCACAACCCGAAATGGCACGTGACTGGCCCTTGAATCATATGAAGTCTATAGGACCCTATCTAATTCAAGTAAGCCCAAAATCCCAGAAATCTAAACCATATTAAAGAATAAGTGAAGAAAACTTATTTTTAAAGCAAGTGGTTTTAATAACATAAGCCGAAGTATTGCGTTTTTAAAGACTCAAGTATTTTTAGAAAATTTCGGCAGAGTTTTCTTTGTAAATACTGGCCCCAAAAGGGGTACAACATGCATAATATGAATAAAGGCATCCCCAAGCGGGAGCTAGCTCTTCGCCAATTGGCGGTTACAACCACACAAGCAATATAATATACAACGCCGAAGGGCGAGGATCAAACTCAAAAGGAAACTCAAAAACATCAAGAAAACTATAATAATACAAGCGCGACTCAATGGTTGAAAGAATATACAACTGGTCTTCTAAGGTTATCAAATAATACAGTCTGGTTGATGGAGTTTACTAGATACAACAATGTAAATAAAATACAAGGGTGGTCACGGTGCGAGTGAACCCACCTACCAAAACAATCACCCGGAAATAAGCAATGTTCCAGCAAAGCCGCCAAGGAAACCTGTACGGAAAAACCTGCAAGAAACTGTGGCACAATGGGGGTGAGTTGCCAACTCGTGAGTAGAAAACATCACAGAGCAGAAATCGCATGTATGACTCAATCCTAGGTCATATGATCAGTAATATCCTCAAATAATATGGCCTGAAGTATGATAAAATGGCAAAGGTAAACTTCTATACATAAGTGTAATACCAAGTGCTCGTGTCAGTGCTTCAGGTAGCAACATATCATATATATGATGTATGAATGCATTAAAACCGAATACATCTAAATGAGAAAACCGTTTTCATTATATAATGAGATTTCTGTATATTTATAAATCGAGGTATTATCAATGAAATCAACATAGAATCAGTGTCAAGTATCGACTCAAAACATATATCTAATATCTCAATATCTCAGGCTCCGGCAATCCGGACTGGCCGGTATCCTCGAATCTCAATATTTAGGGCTCCGGCTATCCGGACTAGCCCATATTATCAAATCTCAAAACCTTAGGCTCCGGCAATCCGGACCGGCCTATACTCCGATCGGTATTCTCCGGATATCCGTCGAGTCATAATAAAATCACCGGTCGGTAGTGCTCCCCTGCCAGGCTCAACACCATCATCTGCGGCCATCTTGTCCCGGGGTACCGCACCGGATCCACCATACACCAACAGACGGTTCCTCCTCCTCCTCGAATCGGGTGTGTGATATCGCTCAAGAGCCGAGAAAACTCATGGTGGACATATCTCAATCATATCATGAGAAAACCATAATTTTCTATCTTTTTAAAAAGATAATAAATTTATAAAATCTTTGCGGTTTCTCCAAATCCAGAAATCTCATGGAAATCCAAAATCCTAATCTCAAGGGTAAATAAACAATGAAATACTGGTAATAAGTTCCATAATATTGCATGACAATTAATAAATGAATGCATCGGATATCAAGCAAGTAATGCAATAATTAAACTAGCATATGGAAGCAATAACATATTGGAACTATCAGCTAACAAGCTATGTCAATGAAATAATATCCTCTAAAGTGTACGTGACATAGCAATTACCGATGATGTGTGTGAGCCGGCAAGCAGGTGTACGTGGAGCATACGCATCATCGGTAATAGTGCTGGTGTCCTGACAGCATGATTTTAATAATAACTAATTAAAACACAATATAAGCATGCAATGCGATGCGAACAGCAAGAATATACCGAACATGAATAATAATGTAACATGTAAGAATATACATTTATATATATGAGTCAAACAGTTTTGACATTTGAAATAACACGAATCGTGGTGTTTAGAAAATAAGGGGTACGGTATTTTTAAGGAAAAGGTACGTCCTTTGAAATGTCCGTAGAATCCCTTGGCCTGTCTTTAAAATACTCACGATTCGTTAGTTTGAAATAGGTATGACACGAGTCTAGTCTAAGATCTACAAGTAAACTACATGACTAATCGAAAAGGGTAAGGGAACCACCTAAGTCTGAGTCAATATATATATATATATATATATATATATATATATATATAGTAGTCGGTGATCCCGCCTCAATAGTATGACATACGATACAATATATAATATGTCATTCTCGGGTCAAGAGTGCGGATCTATCATCATAATTATATCTCGTACGGTAAATCCATCGTACGGCATCCTAAATCTGGGTACGGGTCGAATATCACATTTATCTCATTTGTTCATTTGGTGTCCTTATCGTCATATCCTGAATAGGGGTACTGATCTAAGTCTAGTACATTCTGATACCATCAATATATAAATATATATGTGTGTGCATGAAAACATATCGCCAATAGACCCGCTAAAACATCATGTCGTATATCATAATACGAACCAAGTCTAATCACCGAACTCGTGGCATCATGCCCAATCACATCGACTCATCTCCAAATACCATATACTATCCTCATTATCCATGTATATGTACACACACACACACACACACACATACATACTGTATGCGTGTGCGTGCGTGCGTGTATCTTATTCTAGGGTTTCACAACTAAAACTAACTAACTAACGACACTATCAACCAATTACACCAAAATTTATCCACGAACTCCTAAAGTCTATCTAGATAATCATCTAGTCTCACAATAAACATACTTATATATATAGGTGACGGGTTATGAGAGCGCCCTGGCCATCGAACCGTGGCCAAATACGGAATAAAAGTTTTCTAAAATCCGGCACTACTATTACCCGATTTCCAAGATCGAAACCATTAACCGTAAAACTAGCAAACCAAACACAAAGAGATAGAATGGTTATACCTAATGAACCAAGTCCTTCGGGTCATCAACCATTTCCAAGCTCTTAGCGATGCGGATCGACTTTGATCGCCGGTCTTCCTTCATCTCCGATGATCCAACCGGGGGAAACGACATGAGCTTTAGGTTCGCCAAGCGGACCAACTGACTCTTCAAAATTTTCAATAGTGGAGAGTAGGGTGTGTAGAATAGCCTCACCATAATTTTCTCTCAAAAATATAATGCTCATAGAGCAACCATGGAAGATGGGGAGGAGGTGAGCAAAAGAGATGGCATGAGCAAAAGATGGCTAAGTGTTTTTGGTGTGAGTGTAATGTGAGCAAGAGAGAGAGAGAGCTTCAAGTGTATATCCCAAAATGAGCAAGCATCCCCACAACTAATGTGGCTGCCCCTCTCTCTCCTCTCTCAATAATAATTCACCCCAAAAACCCTTTTTTCATTTAACAATAAACAAATAAGCCATACCAATCTCTATATGCCAAAAACCCATGCTTTGACCCATGTCACCTTTCCACCTCATTTTAAACCAAATGATTTTTCTGAAAAAGAAAATCAATAATGAGGTGGAAAATCTTCTAGAAGCCATTCCGTATAAATACGGAATGCTTCCCGGTACATGTATCGAAATACACATACGTGTATTCGTACGAAAATACGAATAGCCAAAGTGAGAAAAATAAATAGTGAGAAATAATACTAGAATACATATATATAAATACATATGTAAATTATTAAATCAAAACTTGATTTAACAATGTGGCTTAATTCTAAGCAGCTAGTATTATCAATCGTCCGATTAAAGTCTGTGCAGCCTGTGCACATATTCAATCGGACACCTGTATGTACCAACATACATCAACTACACCATATCGCCTGAACCGTGAAAACGCTCTGTATGGGACTCTAAAGACTCGTCAATACTCTGGCAGTGGGTTTAACCACAGGCACGTCAGAGGCACTAGTTGTACGTAACGGCTACCCAGGTATTGAGCGAAAGGAAGGCCGACGAGCAAACTCATCCGAACCCCAACTGAGCCTGTCAGTGACAATATCCATACAGTCCGGTCTGTTCATCTAAGAGTATCGCATATCGAGTCTAGGATGGTGGATAATGTCATACCCCTATTCACACGATAATTCGTGTCGGTATGAAACCTAACACTACCTGAGAAACTATTGATCTTGGATCGGTAATTCTCACATACCCCGGCCGAGGAATTCTAGTGATGGCTACCTGTGCACTGCACGACATCAACCCCCAATACCGGGAGAGAAGAATCCCTGACAATCCGCTCACCGCCTCCATGTGGCTCGGGACTGTACCCAACTAAAACCTATTTGCACGACTCTTTTAAGCCGTGGTAGGGTAGTAATCAAAGAACAGTGGGAAATCATACGAGACAAATGACGATCTCAGGTAGACAAACTAACCTGTACACATGTCACCAGGGAACTGCTATCTGACAATAGGTATAATACCAATTAGGATATTCCCGGCGAGTCCGTCCAGTGTACTCATAACCCAATGAGCACCTGTATACTATCTTGGGTGAACAACTAACACCAATGGCTTGTGAAACCGGCCACCGCCCCTCGTCAGGGTCTAGATAAGTATACACCAATCTACACTAGAGTATCGATACCCAGTCTCGATACTCCCACGACTAGGGACATTTAAAGATGTGCTTATAGACCCCCAGCTCCCTCGTATGTGATCGCCATCACAATGCTGGTAGTCAAGCAAGAATCCTATGGGCTCTATCAACATATACATGATGATAAAGACAAACCAGATAGCACACTATCATTTTGAGTAAGACTGTTTTATCGGTATAGGTCCTCCCTCAATTATCATAATCACGTGCCTACGACTACGATAATTGCCTTGAGGGCACTATAGCCAAGAATCTCCCACTTGCACTTAAGGCTAATTATTGCGATGTCTCATACTCACAGCCCATGTGATACCGAACACCCAACTCCTCTACTAATCAGTTTCATAAACCTCATTTGTAAAACTATTGCGTTTGAGAAATAGCCTCGGTGAGTGGATCCGCTCCAGTGTTTCTTTCTGTATCTCTCTATATCTCAACTTCGCAGAGTAAGGTATCTCCCAAAATGAGCAATACCGGTCTTATAATATGTCTGGATATCTGATGGGACCCAGTTCACAAATGAACTCCGAATCCAGCAGATTTCTTAGACTGTATCGTCTACTGAACTTAATCAGTATACTGTGCCATACCTTCCTCAGTATCCACTTGGACCACCTGTCCAAACTACTGCCCCTCGTCAGAGGGAAAACTATAACTCTGACAGTCACTCTATCATCCAGGTCACCTTGGAAGCCTGGAATGATAACCGTCTCCCAAAGGAGGCCGCCGTTATCAAATCCCTAGAACATCCACTTATGTTCATAAACTGCTTCCAATCGTTTTCTCCAGGATTGGATTAATATATCAATTTATTGCATCTAGTGCAAAAACAACATCTGGTGTGGTACTTGACATCTCTAGATCGACTCAATTGCCTAAGCAAGTGATATGTCAATCATACACATCCCTCTCCCCTTTAGTCTGTAAGACACTTTTAGAGAGGGTGACTCCTTCACCTGCAGGTACACCACTATGCCAGGAGCCGTCCATTCTAAAATACTTTTAGAATACTGTCTAAGTACCCAGATTAGGACGCTTCCCAAATCTAGATCTAAAACCATAGATCTAGTAACCAGAATGTCTTATATAATATTCATATCCTATATGGAGAAACCACTGTGTGACAACCACAGTATAACCGATCGTAGTATAGGAAATTCACTTCCTATTATGTGTATGTTATCCAAATACCAGGACATCACACCCTACTACCTTCTTAACAGATCCATCCCCTATTCTGATGAAGTCAAACCCCATGACTGTCACATCAAAAATAGATGATCTTTCTCCGATATATCTGCTTTAATCTATAAATAGACATAAGCTACTTTTCCACTACGTTTCCGCTGCTCCCACTAATTTTGACAACCCTCTGGTAGAATCATATAAATGTGCACTTCTAAAGCTAGTTTAGAACGACGCTATACTTATCCTCCTGCCGGGTCTTATAGTCTGGAACAGCAGCAGTGTCAAGTTTGGGTAAGCAAGAACCTCCCTATCACCGTCCTTGAGAATACCGAAGTACCTCTCGGGTCCCTAAGGTTACCCACCATATCTGCGGAGTGGCTAATGGATTATCCATCCTGATTGAATCTGTAGGTCCAATTAAATTTTTCGTAATCGTTTGAGGTTCTGGAATCTTTTCCAGTTCTACCATACTCCCACTACTGCTTTATGAAAAAATCCATTTTACTAAAGCCGTGGAGAGTCAAGAACAATATTACTATTGATCTTCCAGATGGTAGAAAATTAATCCTCGTCAAAACCCGGGTTAACCCACAAACTGCCATTACAGAAACGTGCCTTGAGTTATCCAGATTCTGGTTTTAAGCATAAGCTGGACAACTCCCTGTAGCTTAACATCGTTAAGATATGAACCATTCTATATACAATATAGAAATAGAGACACTGATTTAATTGGAACCAGATTCAAATCATGCAGCTGTCTCCAGTGCATGTCAATCAAATGGAGAGAGGCCGATCGACATTACTCAACTTAGGAGTGTATCCAATTATGAGTAATCTGAAAGAGAAACTAGTTTCTCAAAACCATTACTATCAACTGAATACCATACACAAGTATCTACATCTTCGATCACCCTGAAGAATCCCGATACTTGCAACACATGGTTCTCTACTTTATTCTTGTACCTATAACTTCTCAAAACTTAGACTTTATATTTCTACGAAACACGTGTCTAAAAATGGAGAAGTCACAAGTAAATAGAATACAGTGCGGGTACCAACCCCTCTGTCCTAATGGACACTGGACAACATACAATACATTGTATAAGTCCCCTGAGTTTAATAACTCAAACCCTGTGCGTCGTAGGTTGAAAACTGTATTATGGTTATGAAGAATTACACCACTGTTGAATGCTCCTTACCTAACCATCAACTGATATAGGTAAATATCATGGATATAATTTCAAAAAGTTATATCTCAGTTTATAAAAATAAACGTACAGATATATCAGTTTGAAATTGATGCATAACAACGGATATTCAAATTCAAATACTTGCCGTCCGGCAAACAACCCAGGCGATTTCCTCAAATATCACCAATTACAACGAATTCCGATATAATGAGGATGATCACCTAATTCCCAATAACTTACTCCCACTCATCATCTATAAAACCATATAGATGTGAGAATCAAACCTGGTAAATACATACCTTTGAGTAAGAATTTAATTGGGAAATCAGTTTTCAATTAACAACGCACAGTGAAACTGATACATTAAAATGTTTTGTAAGGGTATTCGGGTATTCGTAGTAATGCCTCTTCCATTATTAGATTCACGACTGTAACCGTATATTTCTTTACCAACTCTCCAAATCTCTTTATTTGTCTTTGGTCGTTACCTTCTGCACACCATCATTAGGCTTAATGGTTTTCTTCCTTCCCTACCGTTCGACACCAGCCTATGGTTTGGAAGAAGACTATCCAATAAGCGTAATAAGTATACTCTCCTAATCCTAGGAGTACTCTCAACCGGAGAGAAGGTGATGATAAAAGACAACTGAATAAACATTATTCATATTTCTCTAGAACCAGAATCCATCCTCGAAAAAACTCCTTCAAGTTCGTATATAACCATACGATGGATTTATCCAATAGGATCGGATGTTCATAATGATACGGGTGTTCTGGAGAAATATAAAGGCGAAGTAGGAGTGGCGTTGAAAGACTTGGTTTCGTCGTGAATAGCAGTCGCAATTTACTTTGCCCTCTTTCTGATCCCTTTATTTGTCTTTACTCATTACCTTCTGTACACAACACTTAGGCTAATTGGTTTTCTTCATTCCCTACCTTTCGGCACCTGCCTATGGTTTGGAAAAAGACTATCCAATAAGCGTAATAGGTGTACCGTCTCCTAATCCTAGGAGCCCTCACAACCTGAGAGAAGGTAAAAAGGAAAAGACAACTGAATAATCCTATTCAATCTCTCAAGAACCAGAATCCATCCTCGAATCTGGAACAAGTTCCTTCGAGTTCGTATATAACCATACGATGGATTTATCTAATGGAAGTGGATGTTCGTTGTAATATGGGGTGTTCTGGAGAAATGCATAGGGTAAAAGGAGTGGCAGTGATGTATGCAACTCAGAAAATCCAAAAGCCAGTGTTTTAAAAAAGTTCGGTTAACTTGGTCACTGAGTTATAGTCTAGGGTCGGGCCATGGTCGATGCCAAAGAGAGAGAGAAAAGAAACACTCATCGTGCACTCTAACCTAAATCAGAATGGATATTCTCTTTATCTAATCTGGATAGCTCTCACCGTTTCCTCGAATTCTCCTCCAAACCTAAAAGGAGAATTAGTTGGAATCACCCGAGGAGTAATCCTACTCATCAGTGGGAATCGGGATCCAACTATCATCGTATGATAACTTGATGGAAGCCACTCAAGTCATCATACTCCAGAAGGTATGCGCATGCCTGACAAGTTTTCTATATGTTTGAAACTCCCGATATGATTTTTACCCCTAGGACCCAAGTGACCTTGACGAATAATCAACAAATCAAAAGGTCCTAATCAAGTTCAACTCGTCATTATCTTGATTGTGTTAAACCCACCCACATGACCCTTGACGAATAATCAACAAAGTCCTATGACTGTCCTAACCAATCCACATATCCATGCGAAAGAAAAGCATTACAGAGCTACCGCACACTATGCCTCGGCGAATAGCAACGACAAACGTAACACGGATACTATGCAATACTAATCTGAAATGATGGAGGGCTACGGATGGTTTTTGGCGAAAAACCTTTAACGTAATGAACTTGATATCATTGAAGGAACCGAGTAGTTTTATAAATATATAGCAACGAAAGCTTTTGCTAAAGTGGTCACTCTTGGTGAAGGGATCTCGTCTCTTTCCTCGTCGAATGAGGTGCAGGATATTCCAACTGAATACCACGATGCAAAGCAAAAAGTAATCGACTATAGTGAAGTTATCACCCTGATGCAAACCTCTGTCAAAGGGGTCACTCCCGATGAAGGGATCTCGGCCCTTGCTTCGTCGAATGAGGTGCTGGATATTCATGACCGAATACCACTGTGCAAAACAAAAGAAAACGCCTTAGTAATAACAGCTTTTTGAAAATTGTTCCAACAACATCATATATATATATAGGTTTGTTTTATCCTTGTATTGATCAAAATCAATGCAGTCCCATCAATTAATCACACCAGAAAAGAACGAAAATAAAATGTACGTATATGCCATCCGCATTCGCCACTAGGTCCCATCATCACCCGTTAAGTTACTTAACTAACGACAGAGCGGGGACTGGGCTAGCGCGGGTGCAAAACATATACAACATCTACTAGTATATATAAATATATATAACAATCGTCCCAGGCATGATAAATGTAACATCACAGAGAAGTAATAAGCATCACAGAACAATACAGATAATCTGGGATCCCCGGGTTTCTTTTGAGCCATAAGTGAAACTCGACGTTCCCCTAGTCGTGTGGATAGCCTGTGCAATGAAATCCTAGACCCTTACAAGCGCGGCAAGTTACCCGCCAAAACCAGAAGCGAGGAAGCCCTTTTTAGAAAAGTGAATGGACCACCCAGCACTTCACGGAATCCGGTAACTTGAGCACCCCTCCTTGGGTCAACCTATACCCCCTACGAGTGCGGCAAATAGCCCGCCAATTCTAGAGTGAAGCCCCCTCCATCTCAATGCTATGAGATGCGGGCCCGTTGCCCTCTAGAACCCGGCTATTTGTACACCCCACCGCGGGGTAATCCTAGTACAGAAAAGAAAATATATACAACGGGTATATCGAACTCAACCCGGTCGTGCCCCAAAAGAATAATATACAAACAGGCAGTGACGGCAGTCCGCATGTCGGACGCTCGCCCCGCAATATCAAATGTACAAATAAATCTAAACTGCACTACCATTGCACACAAGCTATCCACCACGACAAATCCGCAACATCACAGCACAACACAGAACATCAATGTGAATGTCACGTTCGCAAATCCGTCTAAAAGGACTATAGCAATTAGACAAGATTTACCGATCAAACGACATTCACGGTCACAGATAGAAATGTAATGTACTGCAAACTTTAAACAATGTTAGAAAATAACGACTTCGAAATAATCCCCGAATAGCCCCAGACAAACTGATAAAACCATATCCAAAATTGGCTAAATAAACAATACCACTGCACAGAGATTCAAGAGACCAGACCACACCTAAAAATTCAAGTCCAGAAGCCCACCAAAAACCGGCCTGCTCGGAATTTTTGACAATGTGCTCGGCCAAAATCCGGCGCCATGGTCTCGTGTTTGGGGTGTGGTCTTGTGGTCATGTTAGTAGCCTTCTGCGCTTGTTTAAATAATTTTTGAAAGCACTTTTAAAATCGCCAGACAAGCAAATGTACAGGGTCGTGAATCGGGATTTATTCAATTTTGATATGGTATGATTGTCTAAACAAGCTAGATTACGGGTTAACGGGTGGCTCTGATACCATGAAGGGTTATGGGAGCGCTCCGGCCATCGAACCGTGGCCAAATGCGGAACAAATTTTTTCTAAAACCCGGCGCTACCATTACGCGATTTCCAAGATCGAAACCATTAACCGTAAAACTAGCAAACCAAACACAAAGAGATAGAATGGTTATACCTAATGAACCAAGTCCTTTGGGTCTTCAACCATTTCCAAGCTCCTAGAGATGCAGATTGACTTTGGTCGCCGGTCTTCCTTCATCTCCGATGATCCACCCGAGGGAAACGACACAAGCTTCAGGTTTGCCAAGCGGACAAACCGACTCTTCAAAATTGCCAATAGTGGAGAGTGGGGTGTGTAGAATAGTCTCACCATAATTTTCTCTCAAAAATATAATGCTCATAGAGAAACCATGGAAGATGGGGAGAAGGTGAGCAAAAGAGATGGCATGAGCAAAAGATGGCTAAGTGTTTTTGGTGTGAGTGTAATGTGAGCAAGAGAGAGAGAGAGAGAGAGCTTCAAGTGTATATCCCAAAATGAGCAAGCATCCCCACAACTAATGTGTCTGCCCCTCTCTCTCTTCTCTCAATAATAATTCACCCCAAAAACCCTTTTTCATTTAACAATAAATAAATAAGCCCATACCAATCTCTACATGCCAAAAACCCATGCTTTGACCCATGCCACCTTTCCACCTCATTTTAAACCAAATGATTTTTCTAAAAAGGAAAATCAATAATGAGGTGGCAAATCTTCTAGAAGCCATTCCATATAAATACGGAATGTTTTCCGGTACATGTATCGAAATACACATACGCGTATTCGTACGAAAATATGAATAGCCAAAGAGAGAAAAATAAATAGTGAGCAATAATACTAGAATACATATATATAAAAACATATGTAAATTATTAAATCAAAACTTGATTTAACAATGTGGCTTAATCCTAAGCCGCTAGTATTATCAATCGTCCGATTAAAGTCTGTGCAGCCTGTGCAGCCTGTGCACATATTCAATCGGACACCTGTATGTACCAACATAAATCAACTACACCATATCGCCTGAACCGTGAAAACCCTCTGTGTGGGACTCTAATGACTCGTCAATACTCTGGCAGTGGGTTTAACCACAAGCACGTCAGCGGCACTAGCTGTATGTAACAGCTACCTGTTGGGGTAAAAATTTACACCCCGGTTGACCAAGTCAAAATCAAAGTCAACCCCAAGCCAAGTGGGCCCAAACCCAGATCCAGTAGGCCCATGCCCGGGTCGAGCCCGAACATGAAGCGGCCGGCCTCCCCCCATGCCAAGATAAAAATTTTGTAATAAATAATTTTGTTGTATTTTCTTTTATTTTATTTTATGGATAAATGTAAGAAAAATAGGCATAAAGCCAAAATTTTGTAAAGCCCATGGCTTATGTGCAAAAAGAAATGGCACATGAGCCATGGGATAGGCAAAATGCCATTTTATGAAGCCCAAGGGGCTATGTGTAAAATGTATGGCCTATAAAGGCAAAGATAATGAAAATATCTCATAACTTTTTCTCTCTCCAAAAAAAAATTAGAGCTGAGCTCTTTCTTCCTTCTTCAAGGTTCCAAAACCTTCTTCTTTCTCTTGAATTAAATCAAGAGTTTTACTCTTCCTTTTTCAAAACTAAATAGTTTTCCACCACAAAACCCACAAAGGGGAACTTGGATCTGCCATCAGATCTTAAAAAGGAGAGATTTTGAGATTTTACATCTCTTGATCTTCAAGATCCAGCAAGCAACAGGAGGAAGAAGAAGAACCCTTCCATTAACCCAAAAAAAAAAAAAAACACACTCAGGAGTCTAACTCCCCTTTGATTTCTCTTCAGAGAAATCTTTTTAGGCTAAAAGCCTGTTGTGTGCGCAAGTCGCCCGCGTGCCGACACGTGGCGCGCGCGCTTGCGCAACTGCGCAAGTGCGCAAGTCGCCCGCGTGCCGACACGTGGCGCGCGCGCTTGCGCAACTGCGCAAGTGCGCAAGTCGCCCGCGTGCCGACACGTGGCGCGCGCGCTTGCGCACCTGCGCATCCCTTGGATGTCTTTTCCTCCTCTTTTGTGTACATATATACACATATACATATGTATACAAATTTATACATACACGTACTCCACGACACTGTCCCTGTTAGAAAAAAATTTCTAACGGGGCGCTGCCCCGCACCCCGCAAGGGGGCTGCTAGCCCCCTTGACCCCCAGCCCGCTATCCGGGTAGCGGGACCCCCGTAAAAACTCTGCGTGGCTCCCGATATATCCAAACCCCCCTTTCAGAATTGAACACACGTATACTGCACATTGAGTTCGCATGACCAGTTTAACCCGTTAATCGGAGGTTCCCTCGCCCCAAAGGCGATGGGTAATTAACGGCAGCTTAGTCCGCGGCTGCCGGAGATTCGGATCCCCACCATCATTAAACCCCGGCCTACTCTAGGCCGGGGGAATCTGTAGTACGCCTGACAAGCGCGCGCGTATTCCCATCTCAATGGGGTGACGAAAAACACCCTACAGATTCTGGCACGCCCGGTGGGACCCTTCTCTCCTCCCATATTTCGGGTTAAACGTTCATGCGAACTCAATCAATATACATATCGATTGCCTATACTGAAATGATGTTCTTTTTTCCGTGCAGCAATCAACCTTCAACGACAATGTCTTCCCAGACGAATTCAACTTCCAAAGCGACCCCGATTCCATACGTGGTCAAGATCAACGCTCGTGTGGTTCTCCCTGCAAGCCTCAGTCGACAGTGGAAGGAACCGCCCCGCCAGTTTGGCTCCGTCATCATCTACCCTGCTGGAAGCGCTCATCTGGCGGAAATCCCGGCGGAACAGGTGGTCAAGCCGGTCCCAAGGGGCAAGAGGCCGAATGTCGTGATCGCCAAGGCACCACAACCGAAACTCAAGACGGTGTGTGAACGATTCTCTGGTGCTCCAGCGGGGGGCAAGAACTCTGGTACAAAGGGCAACATCCAATGTTGCGGACGAGCTCACGCGATTACTCCAACAAATGCACAATCGAGCGTATCTCCAAGGCCTTCCATCGCCCGGTCTGCGATGTCTTCCCAAAGAGTTGAAGTCTGCCAGGTGCTTAGAACAGAAAAGTTAAGGCAGAAGCGGCTCAGGTATCGAGCCAACAAGAGGGCCAAGGCTTCGGCCAAATGGAATCATGTGAAGTTCCAAGTGCAGGGTTTCCCCGCGACGACGGCTGACTCGGACGTAAGAATCAGCAATTCCTTCGAGCCTCTGAAGTGGGTTCAGAAAAACGCCATGACCGCCAGAATCAAGAAGACGGCGGTCCGAACAGTGCTACAAAGAGACGTGTCCCGGCCCCAACGGAAGAAGTATGACACTGTCTCATCAAGAATCTATCAAGCGCTCTGTGCCGCACGAAAGCAGCGGGGCAAATCCAGAAAAGAAGCGCCATCACCATTCAAGAAATTGGTTAAGCCAGACGCCTTCAATCGACTACCAGCTACCGAAACAAGGGGGTCAAGACAGCGATCCACGAAATCAACTGCCAATGATAGAAAGACGGCCGGATACATCATCCATACGGTCTATATGGCGGGAGGACGCCCCAGCGACAACCTTCGCAGCAAAAGCAAGGATGGGGCCACCACATCCCAAGCTCAATCTAGCCCGAATGTGGTTGCCGCTGCCCAAGAACAGCCGCCCCCGCTGGATGAAGAAAACCCTCTCGATGAGGATGATAGGCAGAAAGACCCCTCGATCCATGCAGAGTCAAGCTCGGACAGCGAGGAGGAGCCGACTTTCCGCCCCAGGACTGCGGAGCAAGAGCTGCTTCAAGAGCTTCGAAAACAGCTCAGGAGCAAAGATAAAGAGATGGCCAAGCTCTATTCGAAGATAGACGACTTAACGAACGTGGTGATGCAGCTTACGGCTCAAATTGCTCGAGCGCCTCCCAATCAAGCACAAGCCGCTACTAATCAGCCGGGTGATGACAATCTGAGGCAGCCAATGCCTGTTCCTTTGGGTCCAAGACTGGTCGAGCCGCATGAAAGCCGGCCACACTCCGCTTCTGGGGACGCCTTGGCCCCAGATAGCACTATCCCGCTAACACAGGATCGGATAATGGATTTGGTCACCAGCAAGGTTAAAACATTGGTGGCCGAAGCCGAAGCTCAAAAAGAAATCGGCAGTAGTGGGCGGCCATATCCCGCGCAGTACGATCTGATTGAGTTCCCAAGCGGCTACGTCATTCCTAAGTTCGGAAGATTTGATGGAACGGGGAATGCAAATCAGCACGTCGCCCACTTCAAAGCATCTTGCGGAAACACAGGGGGCAATGATGCGCTCCTTCTTCGTCAGTTTGTCAACAGCCTGACCGGTGTTGCTTTCGACTGGTACGCGAGCATACCAGATGGGTCCGTCATTACCTTTGCCCAAATGGAGTCTCTGTTCCGGCAAAAGTTCATGAGCGTCAGTGATAAAATCTCCATTGCCGACCTTGTGAGGACCAAGCCGGGGAAGAATGAAAGTAACACTGACTTTATCGCCCGATGGCGTAATCTCACGGTCAAGTGCGAACCGCCGCTGGAGCAGGACCAGTCCGTTAGCCTTCTCATTGGGAACCTCAGCAATTGGATGGTCCCATTCTTGTGTACAGCAGGCCTCAAGACATTTCAGGAGCTAACCAAGAAAGTCCAAATGCTGGAACGCTCAAAGCAAGAGTCCTCGCCGGACACTCAGAGAGACAAAACCTGGAAAAGCAAGCGGGACGACAACCGTAGAAGCGGGAGTTCCAGCAGTACCAATGTCTTCAATGCCTCCGACAATGAAGAAAAGCGAAGGGCGGGCGAATCCAAAACCAACCGGTCTCGAAAGCCATTGCTGGGAGGAGATGGGCCTTCCCTAGAGGAGAAGAAGAACAAGGTTTACTCTTTCAGAAGGGACAAGGTCCATAAGATATTTAAAGATGCCTTGAACAACGGCTTACAATTGCCGGAGTCGAAAAGACCCCAAGAAGCAAAAATGACCGACAATCCTCTGTATTGCCCGTACCACCGAGTAGTGAGCCATGCGATCGAGGATTGCTATATCTTCAAAGACTGGGTCGAGAAGCAGTACAAGGCTGGAGAGATCGAGCTATCCAAAAGCGTGTTGGTGAACAATCAAGTTGCAACCGCCAACTTTATACAGACGGAAGCCGAAGCCTTCTGGGAGCAGACAGCCGAACCCGCGGCCCTAAGAAATGAAACTGACTCATCGCGGCCTCCGTGGAGTACGCACATATCTATTAAGACGAAGAAGATGCTAAAGCTACTTCAGAAAGAGCCCAGGATGGAATGGGAAGAACAGAAGAAGCCTACCAGTCCAGCTGCCTATGCGGCTCCATCAGGCTCAAAATCCAAGAAGCTGAAGAAGAAGAAAAGTGCAGCTCGGCGCGAAAAAGAGTCTGCAGGGAGATCAACCATTCAAAAATATATCGATTCTCTCGAAGAATATGAACAAAAGGAAAGAACATTGATTCAATTGAAGGAGTTCTTCCCTGTACAAGCGGCTGAAATTCTGGAGGAGTTAGAAGAAGACTCCAATAAAGAGATCTCAGTAGTGACCTGCTACGCCATCCATCTTGGCAGCGACTCCGAGGATGATCTTTGTTTTCCCGAAGAGGATGAGGAGCTCGCCACAACGACCAATCAAATCCAGCTCAGAAGCGGCAGGGCTCTACCGCAAAATCAGGGCAACGCCCCAAAAGGGAAGGAAAAACAAGTCGCTAATGAAGAAAATGGCAGAGAACCAGCTGATGAAAACACAAATCCTTCCTCGGTGGACTATAATGTCTTGGCACATCTCCGGAAGCTTCCATCTCTCCTGAGCATCTACGACGCCTTGGTCCTATCTAAGGAGCTTAGAGACGTTCTCATTCACGCTCTACAAAACCCCGAGCGGTATCAGGCCCACTTTGCGGAAATTAATATGAAAGAAGCCCAGCACGCTTTGCATGCCGCCGCAGTCACGTTTAAGGATGAAGACTTGCTACTGGGAACGGCTGAGCATAATCGGCCGCTTTACGTGACCGGGTACAGCGACGGAGATCGAATTAATCGCATATTGATTGATCCGGGGTCCTCAGTGAACATCATGAACTTGCGAACTCTGAAGAGTTTATCAATGGACGTCCGACATCTGTCAAGGGAAAGGATTGTCATTCAAGGCTTCAACCAAAATTGCCAGCAAGTTCTGGGGTCCATAGCTTTGCCAATCAAATTCGGGGATCTGCAAACTGAAGCTAAGATATACGTGATCGACGCCGACACGTCTTATAAGATTCTCCTGGGGCGGCCGTGGCTCCACGATTACAGCATCATTCCATCAACTCTCCATCAATGCATGAAGTATACTAAAAATGGCGAAGAAAGACGCATTGACGGAGACATCCAGCCGTTCGGTGTGCATGAAGTCCGCTATGAAGATTCTCGGTACTTTATGAACCACCAAAATGCTAAGCCACAACTGACTGAAGATAGACCGGCCCCAAGACCCAAAATCAAATCTGCGCCGGTTGTCACTTTCAAAAGTAAAAACGCCCAAGTGCGCCCGCATTTCGGTAGCAACACTGACGAGTCCGACGCTGGAAGCCCGTCCTCCCGTAAAAATCGTCCTCGTTTCGGCAGCGATACAGACGAATCTGTTACTGAAGGCCCATCTAGCAGTAAAGTCCGCCCTCATCTTGGCAGCGACACTGAAGAGTCGGAGGAAGAGGACCTGCCGTGCAACAACGATGCAGATTGGACCCCTATGCAACAAGAGAAACTACGAGAGACCTTCGAAGTTGCAGAAGGGTCCCTAGCCGTGACAAGGGTACCAAAGCAAATGTGCAAAGAGCTCGATGCATTATCAATCTCTACCGTGGACCAGCTGAAAACTTTCTACGTTCCCGGGAAGAAAAGTGGACAGAAGGGCATCTTGTTTTATGGGTCAAACCCCGTTGCGCACCCGGACGATTTGTCTGTCGCGTGCCTTCCATATGAGAGAGGCATAAGAGCCATCCTCAATCCCAGATACTATGCGCCCGAGATGCGGGAATACTTTAAGAAGTGCGGATGCCGGTTATATCAAACGGAGTCCGAAGCAAAGTTTTACGAAGGGCTATGGCATACGCCCCAGGTCCGAGCACTCATCGATGGACGAATTCCAGATAGACGGGGCATAGGCTACATTCAACCTGATTCCAAAGCATGCTACATGATCCATGTTGGTGAGGCCAGCGAAAGATCAAATGATGACGACGAGATAGCCGAGCCAGAAGAAGCTCCTCAAGAGTTCGAAGATGGCGGGCAAGCAACCTTTGACGAGCTAACCGAGATTGACTTAGGAACGCCCGATAATCCAAGGCCGACCTACATCAGCTCGCTCTTGTCAGAGGAAATGAAAGCGCAGATAATCGCCCTGCTGCATGAGTTCGTCGACTGCTTCGCGTGGACATACAAAGAAATGCCTGGCCTTTCCCCTGAAGTGGCCGTACATAAGTTGGCTATATCTCCTGATGCTAAGCCAGTCAAACAAGCTCCTCGAAGAATGAGAAGGGAACTAGAAGAAAAGGTCATCGAGGAAACTAAGAAGCTCATCGATGCCGGCTTCATCAGGGAAGAGAAATATGCAGACTGGATCGCATGCATAGTCCCAGTGAAGAAGAAAAATGGGCAGATCCGAGTCTGTGTCGATTTCAGGGACCTCAATAAGGCATGTCCTAAAGATGACTTCCCGCTACCGGTCATGGAAATGATGGTCGATGACACCTCAAATTACGAACTGTTCACCTTTATGGACGGCTCGTCTGGATATAATCAGATCAAGATGTCGCCTGAGGATGAGAAGCACACAGCATTTCGAACCCCGATCGGAATATATTGCTACAAGGTAATGCCATTCGGACTGAAGAACGCAGGTGCTACATATCAAAGGGCAATGACCAATATCTTTGATGACCTGATCCATAAAGTCGTCGAATGTTATGTCGATGATCTGGTCGTCAAGACTAAAACCAGGGCCGATCATATCCAAGATCTTAGGACCGTTCTCACCAGACTGAGGGAATACGATCTGAAGATGAATCCTCTGAAGTGCGCTTTTGGCGTGTCATCGGGAAAATTCTTGGGCTTCATAGTCCGACATCGAGGGATCGAAGTTGACCCGTCGAAGATAAAGGCCATCATAGAGATGCCCCCTCCGAAGAGTCTGACGCAGCTAAGATCTTTTCAAGGCAAGCTTGCTTATATACGGAGGTTTATCTCAAATTTATCGGGGAGATGTAGGCCCCTCTCAAAGCTCATGAAGAAAGGAGCTCCTTTTATCTGGGATGCCGAATGTCAAGCAGCGTTCGAAAGCATCAAACAATACTTGTTGCACCCTCCAGTGCTGGCTGCTCCCATTCCAAACAAACCGTTGATTCTCTACACTGCCGCGCTAGATGAGTCACTCGGTGCGCTCCTCGCCCAGAATAATGAGGAAGGAAAAGAAAATGCCCTCTACTACCTCAGTCGAACTCTAGTCGGGGCGGAACACAACTACTCCCCAATCGAAAAGCAATGCTTGGCTCTGATATTTGCTGTGAAGAAGCTGAGGCACTATCTGCTGGCTCACCGGGTTATGCTAATCTCCAAGGTCGACCCGCTCAAACACTTGATGACCAGAGCAAGCCTAGCCGGCAGAATGGCAAGATGGGCCGTCATGCTACTTGAGTTTGACATAGTATATACTCCTCAAAAAGCAGTAAAAGGGCAAGCTCTTGCAGACTTTCTCGCTGCTCATCCCATACCAGAAGGGTCGCCACTAAATTGTGAGTTACCCGACGAACAAGTGCTGCATCTCGAGAATGACGAGCCATGTTGGGAGCTCTACTTCGATGGGGCCTCATCGATAAGAACCTCCAGTAAATCAAGCGTCCCGGAGATAAAAGCAGGGATAGGATTGGTGTTCATCACACCATCAATGGGAACCCTACGGCGTTCTTTTGCTCTCACCGAGCCTCGGACAAACAATGAAGCTGAGTATGAAGCTCTGATAGCTGGTTTGGAACTCGCCATAGAAATGGAAATCCTTCGGCTACGAGTTTACGGTGACTCCCAGCTTGTCGTCAACCAAGTAAGCGGCGACTATAAGATATACAAACCCGAGTTAGCTCGGTACAGAGGTAGGGTGGTGGAACTCATGAAACGGTTCACTCATATCAAACTAACGAGAGTCCCTAGAGCGTTGAACGGAAAGGCTGATGTACTCGCTCGCTTGGCCAAGGAACTGGCTGATCCTGAAATGGACGAAATTCTGATCACAGTCAGGAGCCGGCAAATTCTACCCCCAGTCTCTCTACGAGAAGAGGAAAGCGCGGAACAGAAGAGCAGTCCTGCGGAAGAAGCTTCGATCATCCAAGACGAGCCCGATTGGAGAGAACCCTTCATAGAGTACCTCCGATATGACAAGCTTCCAGAAGAAAAATCTGCGAGGATCCAGCTGAAGAAAAGAGCTCTCCGATACGTGTTTGTAAATGACACGTTATACCGCAGGTCATATGACTAACTCTGGCTCAGGTGTCTGTCATTAGCCGAAGCCCAAAAGGTCATGAAAGATGTTCACTCGGGCGTTTGCGGTGCTCACCAATCTGGCCCTAAGATGCGACTTCAAATCAAACGGCTTGGGTATTACTGGCCCACTATGATACGGGACTGCGGAGAGCATGCAAAGAAATGTTATATTTGCCAAATTCACGGTGATTTTATTCACAAGCATCCCAATCCGTTGCATCCTACGGTGGCGT
This sequence comes from Agapanthus africanus, assembly GCA_030015575.1. Classification (NCBI taxonomy): domain Eukaryota; kingdom Viridiplantae; phylum Streptophyta; class Magnoliopsida; order Asparagales; family Amaryllidaceae; genus Agapanthus; species Agapanthus africanus. Next base: position 369,557,496 of record CM057346.1, read on the forward strand.
CGTGGCCCTTCGAAGTTTGGGGCACCGACATTGTTGGCCCAATTGATCCTCCGTCATCCAAAGGCCACCGGTTCATACTGGCCGCGACAGACTACTTCTCCAGATGGGCTGAAGCTGTCCCGTTGAAAGAAGTCAAGACAAAAGATATTCTAATATTCTTCCAGCATAACATTCTATACCGCTTCGGTACACCAAGAAGAATCATTTCTGACAATGGGCCTTCTTTCAAGAGCTTCGATGTCTCAAGGTTCGCTACTCAGCACAAGATAGACTGGAGATATTCCTCTATCTATAATCCAAGAGCCAATGGGCTAGCCGAAGCCTTCAATAAGACTCTATGCAAGCTCCTGAGGAAAAATGCTTCAGCCAACAAGAGAGACTGGAATCTCAAGCTTCACGAGGCATTGTGGGCATATCGTACCACGCACCGTACTCCAACTCAGTCCACTCCATACTCATTGCTCTTCGGAGTGGAGGCGGTCCTCCCCCTCGAAGTTGAAGTTCCAAGCTTAAGAATGGCCGTCCAACATGAGTTGACGGAGGAAGAAAACGTGCTCCTTCGACTTGAAGAACTCGATGCCCTCGAAGAAAAGAGGCTCGCGGTGCAGCAAAATCTGGAGCTATACCGAGCCCAAATGTCACGGGCCTATGACAAGATAACTCGTCTCCGTGCTTTCAAGAAAGGTGAATTGGTGTTGGTCCTCAAAAGACCGATCATCCTCAATCGACATGCCAAAGGAAAATTCGAGCCAAACTGGGAAGGACCATACGTCATTGAGAAAGTGTTCGACGGAGGATCCTACCAACTAATAAGTGCAGAGGGAGAAAGGCCCATGCCGCCCATTAATGGCCGATATCTCAAGAAATACTACACATGAATGCTCCAAGTCGCAGGCGAATTGAGCACATCAGCCCTACGGTCTGGATCAGACATCCTGCAAAACCGTATACAATCCACGGGCGTAAATAACCCCTATTTCTCCCAAATCCTGCCGGTGAGACTACTTTTAAAGTCCCACCAGCAGCAAAAAAAAAGAAAAAAAAAAGAAGAAGAAATAAACGGTATGTCCACAAGCAAAACGGGCACGGATGAAAACCCGAAAGGGCTCCGTGAGTAAAAACAGCAGGACTACCGGCGAGTCTGTGAAAACCCGAAAGGGCGCAAACTCGTGAAAAGAGATGAAAAACACTCGCAAAGTCCTCTCGACCTTGTGAGGAGAAAACACCTGCGTGAGATCCTTACGACTCACAATGGAGCAACACACTTAGGAATCCTCACGATTCCTAAGGAGAAAATACACCTGCGGGATCCTTACGACTCGTAGGGAGAAAATGCTTTATGGGACCCTCACGGCCCATAAAATTGAAAAGCCTTAGGTGGTAGGGACCCAAACCTATCTCCTAAGCCATCATTCCCCGACGGGCAACGGCAAATGATGAGTCGCTCCTGGCATTTCGCTTCAGTGTTAGCGGTGCTGATGCCGACCAAAAACCCAAATCCCAAGTCCTCCCAAGACAAATGATGAGTTGCTCCTGGCATTATTCCAGTGCAGCAATGCTGATGCCAAACAAGATCCAAATTCCAAGTCCCCAAATGGCGAATGATGAGTCGCTCCTGGTACCATATTCCAGTGTAGCGATGCAGACGCCAACCAAATTCCAAATCCCATACCCCAACGGCGAATGATGAGTCGCTCCTGGTACCACATTCCAGTGCAGCGATGCAGACGCCAACAAATCCCTGAAATCTTTCTGGCCCTACGGTCTGGATCATACATCCTGCAAAACCGTATACAATCCACGGGCGTAAAACAATCCCAATCTCTCCTAAGTCCTACCGGTGAGACCACATTCAAAGTCCCACTAAAAAAAAAAGGGTATGTCCACAAGCAAAATGGGCACGGAGGAAAACCCGAAAGGGCTCCGTGAGTAAAAACAGCAGGACTGCCGACGAGTTTGTGAAAACCTGAAAGGGCGCAAACTCGTGAAAAGAAGATGAAATGCACTCTCAAAGTCCTCTCGACTTTGAGAGGAGGAAATTCCCGCGTGAGATCCTTACGACTCACAAAGGAGCAACACACTTAGGAGTCCCCACGACTCCTATGGAGAAAATACGCCTACGAGATCCTTTCGACTCGTAGGGAGAAAATGCTTTTATGGGACCCTCACGGCCCATAAAATTGAAAAGTCTTAGGTGATAGGGATCTAAACCTGCCTCCTAAGCCATCAATTCTCAAATTCTCTCGGGGCAAATGATGAGTTGCTCCTGGCATTATTCCAGTGCAGCAATGCAGATGCCAAACAAAAACCAAAATCCCAAAATCCTCTCCATGACAGATGATGGTTCGCTCCTGGTACCATATTCCAATATAGCGATGCTGATGTCAACCCAATCAAAATCAGCAAGTCAGAATCCAATCTCAACACCGCAAGAAGCGGAGCAAGTCAAGTCTACCCCTGACACTGCAAGAAGCAGAGCAAGTCAAATCAAGCATCGACCGTCCACGTCGCTAAAATGGCAGCACCGACCGTCCATGTCGCAAAAAGGGCAGAACCGACCGTCCACGTCGCTAAAATGGCAGAATCGACCGTCCACGTCGCTAAAAGGGCAGAATCGACCGTCCACGTCGCTAAAAGGGCAGCACCGACCGTCCAAGTCGCTAAAAGGGCAGCAACGACCGTCCAAGTCGCTAAAAGGGCAGCATCGACCGTCCAAGTCGCAAAAAGGGCAGTATCGACCGTCCACGTCGCTAAAAGGGCAGCATCGACCGTCCACGTCGCTAAAAGGGCAGCAACGACCGTCCAAGTCGTAAAAAGGGTAGCACCGACCGTCCAAGTCGCTAAAAGGGCAGCAACGACCGTCCAAGTCGCTAAAAGGGCAGCATCGACCGTCCAAGTCGCAAAAAGGGCAGTATCGACCGTCCACGTCGCTAAAAGGGCAGCATCGACCGTCCACGTCGCTAAAAGGGCAGCAACGACCGTCCAAGTCGTAAAAAGGGTAGCATCGACCGTCCACGTCGCTAAAAGGGCAGCATCGACCGTCCACGTCGCTAAAAGGGCAGCAACGACCGTCCAAGTCGTAAAAAGGGTAGCATCGACCGTCCACGTCGCTAGAATGGCAGGACCGACCGTCCAAGTCGCTAAAAGGGCAGCAACGACCGTCCAAGTCGCTAAAAGGGCAGCATCGACAGCCCATGTCGCTAAAAGGGAAGCAACGACCGTCCAAGTCGCTAAAAGGGCAGCACCGACCGTCCAAGTCACAAAAAGGGCAGCGCAGGATTCCTACAAAGCGGGAACCAGATAACTCCGGGCCAGGGAAAACGTCTATCACGGACACTCCGTCTCGGAGACATGTCAAGCAACGACCGTCCATGTCGTAAAAAGGGCAGTGCCAGCTTCCCAAAAAGCGGGAACCAAACCAAGTCGCCTCCGCGTGAAAGAAGATCCATCAATTTCATGCACACGACCCACATATGTGGTGTGCATTTATTGATGGGGGGCAATTTGTTGGGGTAAAAATTTACACCCCGGTTGACCAAGTCAAAATCAAAGTCAACCCCAAGCCAAGTGGGCCCAAACCCAGATCCAGTAGGCCCATGCCCGGGTCGAGCCCGAACATGAAGCGGCCGGCCTCCCCCCATGCCAAGATAAAAATTTTGTAATAAATAATTTTGTTGTATTTTCTTTTATTTTATTTTATGGATAAATGTAAGAAAAATAGGCATAAAGCCAAAATTTTGTAAAGCCCATGGCTTATGTGCAAAAAGAAATGGCACATGAGCCATGGGATAGGCAAAATGCCATTTTATGAAGCCCAAGGGGCTATGTGTAAAATGTATGGCCTATAAAGGCAAAGATAATGAAAATATCTCATAACTTTTTCTCTCTCCAAAAAAAAATTAGAGCTGAGCTCTTTCTTCCTTCTTCAAGGTTCCAAAACCTTCTTCTTTCTCTTGAATTAAATCAAGAGTTTTACTCTTCCTTTTTCAAAACTAAATAGTTTTCCACCACAAAACCCACAAAGGGGAACTTGGATCTGCCATCAGATCTTAAAAAGGAGAGATTTTGAGATTTTACATCTCTTGATCTTCAAGATCCAGCAAGCAACAGGAGGAAGAAGAAGAACCCTTCCATTAACCCAAAAAAAAAAAAAAAAAACACACTCAGGAGTCTAACTCCTCTTTGATTTCTCTTCAGAGAAATCTTTTTAGGCTAAAAGCCTGTTGTGTGCGCAAGTCGCCCGCGTGCCGACACGTGGCGCGCATCCCTTGGATGTCTTTTCCTCCTCTTTTGTGTACATATATACACATATACATATGTATACAAATTTATACATACACGTACTCCACGACACTGTCCCTGTTAGAAAAAAATTTCTAACGGGGCGCTGCCCCGCACCCCGCAAGGGGGCTGCTAGCCCCCTTGACCCCCAGCCCGCTATCCGGATAGCGGGACCCCCGTAAAAACTCTGCGTGGCTCCCGATATATCCAAACCCCCCTTTCAGAATTGAACACACGTATACTGCACATTGAGTTCGCATGACCAGTTTAACCCGTTAATCGGAGGTTCCCTCGCCCCAAAGGCGATGGGTAATTAACGGCAGCTTAGTCCGCGGCTGCCGGAGATTCGGATCCCCACCATCATTAAACCCCGGCCTACCCTAGGCCGGGGGAATCTGTAGTACGCCTGACAAGCGCGCGCGTATTCCCATCTCAATGGGGTGACGAAAAACACCCTACACTACCCAGGTATTGAGCGAAAAGAAGGCCGACGAGCAAACTAATCCGAACCCCTACTGGGCCTGTCAGTGACAATATCCGTACAGTCCGGTCTGTTCGTCTAAGAGTATCGCATATCGAGTGTAGGGGTGTGGATAAAGTCAGACCCCTAATAACGTGATAATTCGTGTCAGTATGAAACCCATCACTACCTGAGAAACTATTGATCCTGGATCGGTAATTCTCACATACCCCGGTCATGGATTTCTAGTGATGGCCACCCGTGCACTCCGCGACATCAACCCCCAATACCGGGAGAGACGAATCCCTGACGATCCTCTCATTGCCTCCATGTGGCTCGGGACTGTACCCAACTAAAACCTGTTTGCACGACTCTTTTGAGCCGTGGTAGGGTAGTAATCAAAGCACAGTGGGAACTCACACGAGACAAACGACGATCTCAGGTCAACAGATTAACCTATACACATGTCACCATGGAATTGCTATCTGACAATAGGTATAATGCCAACTAGCATGTTCCCGGCGAGTCCGTCCAGTGTATTCATAACCCAATGAGCACATGTATACTATCTTAGGTGAACAACTAACACCAATGGCTTGTGAGACTGGCCACCGCCCCTCGTCAGGGTCTAGATAAGTATACACCAGTCTACACTGGAGTATCGATGCCCAGTCTCGATACTCCCACGACTAGGGACATTTAAGGATGTGCTTATAGACCCCCAGCTCCCACGTATGTGATCGCCATCACAATACTGGTAGTCAAGCAAGAATCTTATGGGCTCTATCAACATATACATGATGATAAAGACAAACCAAATAGCACACTATCATTTTGAGTAAGACTGTTTTATCGGTATAGGTCCTCCCTCAATTATCATAATCACGTTCCTGGGACTACGATAATTGCTGTCACGCCCCGCTTCCTAAAATACGGAATACGAGGGGTTGACAAGACCAGCCATGCTCCTACGGTCAAGGAAATGTCCTGCCGCAGTCACACTTCGGCTTCTAGCTTTACATGGTAATCAGTAAAGAATGCGCAGGTATTGAGGAATGAAGTAGCTGAAACAAATCAAATACAAGAAACTGACCTGATAGTGGTAAAAAAAGAGTATAACTCTGGATAGCTGATCAAGATGTCCGCGATGCACGTCTAGTCCTGGTCCAAGCTAGATCCACTCCTCACACTGAGCAAACATACTCAGGTCGTCAGAGCGACACAATAGCAATATAATATATAGATACATGTGACAACTCGAACAGTGATAATAGATATATATAACAGTAAATCAGAACGGTATACATATGAACATGCAGTAACCAATGAAGTGTCTAATGGATTAGGTGAACAGTAAAACAGTAATATAGTATGCCAGGTATGTCAACACAGTAAGAAATGTATATCGATGCCATCATCCCTATCAGTCTCTAAGTCTCACTGTACAGGTCACTAAGCCTATCGTCAGTCCAAGTGTGAGAGTCAACCACTCACGAGTGTCCTCCACCCAAGGGTAGAACCCAAGGGCAAGAGACCACGGGCCCAACATGTAACTCACGGTAATAATCATGTACCCTGTAAATCTCCATATATCTCCATATATATAAGCCGACATGGGACTTCCGAGATTCTATTGAACTCACACTCAAACTACCCCACACCCCGTGGTCTACATCAAACGCTAACCATAACCTCAAATACCAGTCGGTCTGTGACAAGTCTGCACGAGAACTGGAGACAGGATCTCCATCAAGCACGTCCCGACTAATACTCAAGATAAATGGCAGTGTCTGGTGCCTTATCTGTGACACCCATGCAAAAGCTTCCATAAGTGTCACATACCACTTATAGTCACACGTACACGCGTCCCACCGACGTCAACAATGCAATAGAATAATAAGGTTCACTGATTGTGTACAAGTACGTGTCATTTTCACTTATTCACTCATGCACGAACACTAACATACTTGCCACAATCATCACTAATACCTAACACTGGGTAACGTACATGATCACTAGGTTATCAATGCAGTGACATAAGTATGATATGATGAGGAAACAGTATGTAAAGCATGATTAAGATGTCATAAAACAGTATTCTACCACTTGCACAATTTATCATAAATCATACGTGTACAGTTTAGCGAAACAATGAATGGAGAATAAATAGTATGTTCAATTATCTATCCAGCGAATTTAGTTTCACGCCAATCGGGTTTCAGGATCACCAATTATGGCCATTTCATTTTAAGCGTTCACGGCTGGAAATCCGGTTTCAGAATCAGAAGTCCGTTTCGCAACGCATTTTAATCCCAGTTGGGATCAGATTTTAGCGACGCTACAGTTGAATGAAATCTAGGATTTTCAGTAAGGTTTTCAACGTAATAGACGTATCCTCAATCGCGTCTGCACGTCAGGAGTTATACACTGTTCAATACTAGTAGTCAATTCTGATTCTATTGGGACTGTTATACGTCCCCATCTTTTAAATTATAGATTAAATAGCAAACGATGACGAAACAGAATGAAACCACTTGTGTTATCTAGATAACAGTTTCACCTTTTATAAACAGTGGAGTTACGTAACATACGAGTTAAGTAAACAAGGTGGTACCCATTACGGGACAGTAAGCAATAATCAGAGTCGCTCTGGACTGCAGTCCAGAGTCGCACTCCGAACCAAATATCGACCCAATTTAAGTACAGAAACCATGAAAATTTTGCATAGGGTTATAGTTCGTCGAGTCGGCTTCGATTTAAGACCTCTAACGCATCATTATAGTATGTACATAATTTACGGTGATTTTAATAATTTTCAGCTACGGGATATTTCTAGTTTTACGGGTATACTTGGGGGTATTCATTTTAGTCGTTAATAGTCGTATTATCCAGTGAAATTTATACGCAGTATTCATCATTACATGGGCCAACAATAACAATCCAATTCCGTCAAAATAGATGAATAATCTCTTTGGGATCACGCATCGAACAGGTTTAATCACATAATCTATTGGATGATGCAAACTTGTAATCTATATGATATAAGTTTGTAACTCGAATAAATTAGCATGTAGAAAGTAAAAGTACTTGCCTGGAGTCATTCTGGCGACACACGGCAGCGGCAACGACACACGCGTGGCACGGCAACGATGATTCCGGCAGCGTATCGAAGGATCGATATCAGAAGGCCCGGGCTTGGCTCACAAGAGATAACGACTACGATGGTGAAGAGGCGGTTTGGATTGGATGAGTAGTGGGTGGTGGTTCACGGTGCTCAGGGACGACCTTGATGGTGACAAGGGAGGTGGTCGACGGTGAATGTGTTTGCGGCTGCGGGTGTCGGCGAGCTTGGATGTTCGGGCTGCGTCTTAGAGAAGAAGGCGATGGGTTCTCAGTGATGGAGTTAGGAGATGCAATCGACAGTGATTGAAGATGGAGTATGGCGTCAAGGATGTGGCCGCGGGGAACTCGTCGGATGGGAGTTGCACAGAGAGAGAGACAGGGGGATTGAAAGAGAGGCAGAGAGATTGAGAGATTGAGGAAGAGACAGAGAGACAGAGAGATTGAGAGAGAGAGGGAAACAGAGGTTGAGAGGGAGAGAGTGGAGAGGTCGACGAGGGGTTTTAGGTGCAGTGGGGCTTGCCGGCGTCAAGTGTGCAAGGTGGCCGAGCTCGTGTGTGAGTGGGTTGGGTGTGCAGGGGTGTTTGGCAGGGTGTTCGGTCGATGGAGTGGAGTGGTGAGGGGCTCAGTTGGTGGAGGAGAAAGGGAGGAGATTTTTCGTCATCGTCGTCGAGGGGAGCGGGTTAGGCTCGGTGGCAGAGGGCGTGCGGTGGGTCGTGAGAGGGTGGTGAATGAGATGGGAGATTTAAGAAAAGAGAGGAGTGAGGGTGTCTACGAGGAGAGGTCGAGGGGCGCGCGTCGTGGGTAACGCTCGCGAGCGTGGGCGCGAGGAGCGGCGACGAGGGCGCAACGGGAAGATTCGAGCGAGAAAATGGGAAGTAGCCGTTGGGGAAGATGAAAGCAAAGCGAGTCGGGTCTGAAGCGGGTCGGGTACGGGCGGTTAGGGTGAAGGCTGGAGGGAGTGGGCTTGGGTGAGATGGGCTGGGCCGGCAGTTTAAAATAAAAGAATTATAATAGGGAACGGAATAGGCCGGGCTGTGGGGAAATGAAAAGGAATTAAGTTTAGATTTTAAAAGAAAAGGATGGGCTGAGGGATTTACTGATGGGCCGGGGCTGCTGGGATAGGAAAATAAAAAGAGTTTTATATATGTTACTTAAATGGGAAAGTCCTTTAGGCTGGGAATGGAAAAGGCTGGGGAATTTAAAAAGAAAAGGGGAAGTCCTCTGGGCTGAGGGCGCTGGGCTGGAAAAATCTGGAATATTTAAAGGGAGGAAAAATAGAATGGAAGGAAAATAGTTGGGCTGGGTTTTGGGATTAAGGGAAAATGAAAAGAAAATAAGTTTATTTAAAAGGGAATGGGCTGATGAGGAAAGTTTGGGTTTAATAGGATTTTAAAATAAATAAATAATTATAAATAAGGTAAAATTTTATAAGTTAAAGAAAAACACAGATATTGGTATAAAAAGGGGCTGGGTATTACAATTGCCTTGAGGGCACTATAGCCAACAATAGGTATACGTATTCGAATACTACACTACGAAACTGCGGGAGTGCTATACGCCATCCATCCGACTTCCCCCGTAGATATATGTCTACTCACCTAGATCTTTGCTTGCTGAAGTCGATATCGCCATCCTGTTCTTCATCGTCCAAAGTCTACGTGGGGGTACCTCATATCATACATAGTATCGTAAACTAAAATCGCACACGAAAACCAAAACAGCACGCGTATCATACAAAGGTTTAAACTTATGGTCTACACATGCAAGAATGCCCAAACAATCCTCGAAATTGATGTGCAAACGTCAAGTGATCGAGATAAAACACAAATACCAAATTCCAATTCATTAAAAGCAGCAAAATGAAATCAGAAACTTTGAAAAATTGCTCCAGATTTTACCCTAGGTGAAATTAGGCAATTTTGCATATATGGAGTGTCTATTTTACTGGAGATAAAGCCATGAACCAAATATGGATGCAATTCACCCCACCCTGGCCGCAAATTGCGGCCAGGAACATTAAATTTGCGGCCATGTAGGAGGGGTAAGTTCTCGGGTCTTGGGGTTATCATCTAGGTTGCCTGCACGACTCACTGTGTTTGCTAAATAATTCCTAGGGTCCCCGGGTGTTAGCAGATCTTCAATAACATCTCAAATTTCCACAAATTCCCGATATCGGGGTTTCTAAGTTTGGGCTAAGGGGTTAAGCCTCTGGTTTTTGGTCTTTAATCACACACCACAGGGGTTTATGGTCACTATTAAGCCTCAATTTCATGTTTGGATTCAACTCAAACCCTAACCCTCAACTTGGAATTTTCAAAGTTCACTAAACAAAACTAAAACACTTCTAAACATGCATGAAAACTAAAGTAAATGTAATACTACTCTAATGGTGCAAGGATTACCTCATTTGGCAACTCAAGAATTTTCTTGAGTTGTCCCAAGTCTTCAAAATCCAATTTTTCTTGGTCTAAAGTGTTTGTAGTGAGCTTGTGCATGTCTTTAATGAAGTGGAGATGATGTTTTGATGAGTTTTTGATGATGAAGTGAGGGGTGTAGTGGAGGTGAAGGGAGAGGGCTGCCATGTGAGAGGGAGAGGAAAAAGATGAAGGAAATAAAGAAGAGGGAAATGAGTCAAGACTAAGGTTAACCCCTCACCCCCCTCTCTCTCTTGCCCATACCCTTTATTTTAACCATTTCCTTTTATTTTCTTTTCTTTTCTTTTCTCATCTCTTCTCATTTAAAACCAAACCAAATGAAAAATAAAGAGAAGCCTTGGTAGAAAAAAATGTAGAAATGTGAAATAGGACATTGTGCATGTCATGTGCACAAATCAAGCTTAATCCACGATTAGTGATATTTAATTGCGATTAGCATTAAAATTGTATATAATTAATTATAAAAATTCATAATTTGCCTAAATCACATAAAATACCATCATTTCAGAAATTCCTATAATTTTCCAAATATTTCCCAATTTATTGGAAATTAATTATACCGCATTATCAAAAATATTCATAATATTTATTATTTAATTTTATAAATTACCAAAAATAATATTTTATTTTTCTGAAATGTTACAATACATCACAAGATATAATATGATATGTATAGTAATAAATGCAAGTGCGATATAAATGAAGTCGCATAAGAATAATATACATCATCATTAAATCCTCATCAAACTCGTGTCCATAATCGACACAAATAAAAATCTAGATATCGTAGATACCGTTCAACCGATGTTCTCTCTTGATATCCACTCAGCCACGGTCCGAATCCTCCAGATATCCGCCGCGCTCCAATATCACCTTTGGTATCGATCATCCTCGCTAGTCTCCCTGTACCTCCCTACGGTCTTCCTGCCTCTCGGAATCGTACCGGATACACCATGTATCCGAAATCAGTTAACCCCTTCCTCAATTCGAATATCTCATCGTCAAAACCAAAACTCATGGTGAACGCCAAATCATCATATCACGAGAAAACCACACTTTTGAAAACATAATCCGTTTTATAAAAGATACCCGCGGTTTCTTAAATCCATAAAAATATCAAATCTATAATATCGGTAATGAACAGTTCAGTCTTACAACAGCAGGCAACTACAACACATGAATATATATGACAATAATATTCAAAGATCAAAATCGTAGTATGCAATCATGTCGACTAGCATGGATGCCGTTAAAATACTAATAGCATAGCAGTTTCTAAGTGTCATGGCAATACTAATGATGTGCAGTGTAGCATATGTGTATGTGATTGTGAAACATGGCAATCGTTGATAATTGTGCTTGTGTTCTATTCAATATATTCATTCTAGCAAGTATGATATACAATAAGAATGGCATGGTACTCAATGTAATCCATATGACATAAAATATGGTTATGCATCACTAATAGTGTTTAGAACCAGATACGGAGTTTTAAAAAATTTCGGGTAGTCCGGGGTTATACGCCATCCGCCCGAGTTCCCACTTGTAAATGTCCACCTATTCACCTAATATCAATACGTACTAGACGAAGCTCACGAATGCCTTGCCCTTCCTTGCTGTGTCGGACGTCTCCGCGACCGAACCTATATATTAAACTAAGCGTATATATATAAGAATCGAAAAGCAAACGTTACTACACTTCTAATGCAAAAAGACTAGAATGTACGATCGACGTATTTTAACGTGTGTTATCAGTATCGAACTACTCCCCGGCAATAACGAAAATCAAAACTTAAGTTTTTAAAAACGTAAAATATTGAACTTTTATATGATATTTGTTCCAGATTTTGATACAAGTGACCCGGGACAAATTTTTTTAGGAATATGTATGTCCTAGGGGCCATTATTGTATGATATAGTGGATACTTGGATATATATATATATATATATATATATATATATATAGGACTTTCTTGCTCGACATGCTATCTGCTTGCTCTTTATCTTAACATGTACACTTGTATTATTATATTGTCTCTCTGATACATGTTGATAAAGCCCTTAGGATGTTTGCTTGACTATCAGGACTATGATGCAGATCATACTACTGGGGCTTGTGTAGTCTACAAACACATCCTTTAACTGTTCTTAGTCCAGAGAGTATCGAGATAGGGTATCGATATTCCAGAGTTGACTAGTGTGTGCGTTTCTTGACCCTGTAGGGGGCGATGGTTGATCCCATAACCATTGGTGTTTGACATCAAAGAGTGTACACAGGTGTTCATTAGAGAATGGGTACACCGAACAGGACTCGCCGAGAACTCCTAGTTGGTACTATACCTATCTTCAGATAGCAGTTCTCTGGTGACATTGGTATATGTTAGTCTGTAAACCCGAGATCATCATAGTGTCTCGTGTTGTTCCTACCGTACTTTGATTTCCTCCCTACCACGGCTCAAAGGAGTCGTGCAAACAGGTGGATTTTGGGTACAGTCCCGAGTCACATGGAGGCAGTGAGAGATAGGAGGGGTTTCTTCTCTCCTGGTATAGGGAGTTGATGTTGAGCTATACTCGATTGTCTATAACAGCAAGTCCCTGGTCAGGGATGATGAGATTTACTGGTAAGTGTTATCAGTAGTTTCTCGAACCGTTATGAGCTATACATCGGCATGACTTATCAAGTTACCGGGCTCTGACGATTCCGCCCCTAGACTCGATATGCGACATATCAAAGAAGAGACCGGACTGTACGGTAAGTGTTACTTATAGGCTTCATGGGAGTTTGTACAAGCTTGCTTGTTGATCTTCTAATCGCTCAATACCTGGGTAGCCGTTACATCCAATTAGTACCGCTGATGGCTTGTGCGTAACTGATATGATCATTACTTACTGCTAGCGTATTGACGAGTCTTTAGAGTCCCATACAGAGCTTTTCTAGCTCAAATGAAACGAAGCAGGGTACATATGTTGATATGTGCGGGAGCCTGATTAAATAAGGGTATGTGATACCGTATTCTAATTTGGCGACATTTGATATCGGTTAGCTTATATGTGATATAACTGGATTATTAAATCAAGTGTTGATTTGATAATGTGATATACAAATAAATGATATTAGTCGGTTATATATGATATAACCGGATTATTAAATCAAGTGTTGATTTAATAATTTGATATATATTTATATTTGATATAATTATATATTAACTAATATTAAGCTCACTAATTATTTTCTACTCTTAATATATAATTTTATATATATATATATATATATATATATATATATATATATATGAAGCATGATTTTTCTATTTTGAGAAAAATAGAAAAAGAGGTGGAAATTGGAGAGATATTTGTGGTATGGTGTAAAACATGGCTTGTTTATTTTTTTTATTCATTTGGCTACACTATTGAAGCATGGTTGTATATTTCTATTATGTTTTATTCATGCTTCAATAAGTGATGAGCCATATGAGAGCCATTCTCTTCACTTGCTCATTTTTCATGCTAGCTTATTCACTCTCTAGCTCTCACCATTATCTCTTTCTTCCTCCTCAATGCCCTAACTCTCACATGAGTTGTGAACCCTAGGGCTTTAGAAAAATCCTAGTGAGTTAAAACACCTTACTTCTGTTAGGAATATGTATGTCTTAGAGGCCATTATTATATGATATAGTGAATGCTTGGATATATATATAGAGGGCTTTCTTGCTCGACGTGATAGTATGCTATCTGGTTGCTCTTTATCTTAACATGTACACTTGTATTATTATACCGTCTCTCTGATACATGTTGATAAAGCCCTTAGGATATTTGCTTGACTAACAGGACTATGATGCGGATCATACTACTGGGACTTTTGTAGTCCACAAGCACATCCTTTAACTGTTCCTAGTCGAGGGAGTATCGAGACAGGGCATCGATATTCCAAAGTAGACTAATGTGTACATTTTTTGACCCTGTATGGGGCGATGGTTGATCCCATAACTATTGGTGTTTGACATCAAAGATTGTACACAGGTGCTCATTAGAGAATGTGTACACCGAACAGGACTTGCCAAGAACTCCTAGTTTGTACTATACCTATCGTCAGATAGCAGTTCTCTGGTGACACTGGTACAGATTAGTCTGTAGATCCGAGATCGTCAAAGTGTCTTGTGTGGTTCCCACTGTGCTTTGATTTCCTCCGTACCAAGGCTCAAAGGAGTCGTGCAAACAGGTGGATTTTGGGTATAGTCCCGAGTCATATGGAGGCAATGAGCGATAGGAAGGGTTTTGTAACATTTCAGAAAATATAAAATATTATTTTTGGAATTTAATATTAAAATAATTTATTTCCCGAAAACTTCCCGATTTGCGAAATTAAGATTTTCGAAAAATGGTATAAATATATAATAATAATTGTGAAATAATTGGGAATTAAAATGATTTATTCATTTAAAAATATATTTAAAGGATTTGGCATTTTTAAAATTTATTATATGCAGTTTGAATGAAAACACGATTAGTGCACTACTAATCGCGATTAGGCCAAATTCGTGTTTTTACAGTTTTTCATGGCTAGTGCACCATGTCGTGTTGCATTTGGTTATATGTTGTTGCATTTGTGTTGTTTCGTGGGTATTATTGTGATTTGGTTTTAAAAGAGAAAAGAAAAGAAAAGAGGAATGGCAAAAGGGTAATTAGTGAGAGAGTGGGTGAGAATAAGAGAGGAGAGAGAGAGAGGGCTGCCACATTCTCTTCCTCCACCATTTTTACATCAATTTCTTCTCCTCCTTCAACCTCATCTCCCTCCACCTTCACCCCAAGAAATCATCTCCAAATCTCCATCAAAACCCTAAACCCCTTTCATTAAAAGTGATCCCCTCTTCACCCTCTACACAATGGACCAAGCAAAGTAGGATTTTGACAACATTGGCAAACTAGGGTTTTTCTTGGGTTGCCCAAGTGAGGTATAAATTCTTCCCACTAGTTTAATTTAAAGTCTAATAGCACCTTATAGTAGTTTAGAGTTAAATTGATATTGGTTAGTGAGGTTAGAAAATTTCTAGAGAAGGATTAGGGTTTGAGTGGTGTTGTGGTGATATAGTGGCTGTTAACAAGACTTGAGTGATGTTTTTACTGACCTAGAATAGAGAATAGATCCCAAAACACGGACTTAGAAACCCCGACATCGGATAATTGTGTGAATTGTGAGGGTATTTTGGAATCTGCTTACACCCGGGGACCCTAAAAATTATTTAGCGATTACTGTGAGTCATGTAGGCAACCTAGAAGCTACCTTGAAAACCTGGGCCGCCCCCTCCATGTCCTGGCCATAAATTGTGGCCATGGTGGGACCATTTGTGTTCGTATTTGTTATGTGGCTTTATCTCCAGTAAACTAGACCCTTGACATTTGCAACTTTGGCTAATTTGGCCTAGGGTAAAATCTGCAGCTAAATTTCAAGATTTCTGATTTCGTTTGTGGCTTTTTAAAGAATTTGAATTTAGTATGTGGATTTGTGTTTCTGTCGTGTGGCATTTGAATGTCAACGACTAGGGTTACTGATCGTGTTTTGCATGCTTAGGCCATAGGTTTTGACCAACGAACGATACGCGTGCCGATTTGGTTTTCGTACTTGATTTCTATTTACGTTATCATGTGATATCCTTGTAGGTAACCTCGAGTGGGCTCAGAGCAACAAGGACGAGCATGGCGACATCGACATCGGCAAGCAAGAGCAGGGTGAGTAGATTTATATCTACGGGGGAAGTCGGGTGGATGGCCTATAGCACCCCCGCAATTTCATAAAATTTTGATGTGATGTGGTATAGAGATACATATATGGGTTATTGTGAGGTATGAACCTTAGAAAGAAAAGCTTTAGGAGATCATGGGTTAATGTTAGCGAGATTTGAGGAAAGTGGTTTAGTTGGTTTCTTAGTCGCGAACCCTAGAGTGAGGTTGTTACCCATACACATGCACGCACGGGATATGGTTTTGGGTGTACATGTTATATGTATGTGGATAGATGTGGATGCATGGGTTTATATATATACGTATACGGGTACACGGATGATAGAGGATAGTATATGGTATTTGGAGATGAGTCGATAAGATTAGGCATGGTGCCATGAGATCGGTGATGTGGTTTGGTTTGTATTATGAGATACGGCATGATATTAGTGGATTGATGGGCGATGTGTATTCACACACACGCGTACATATATGTTGATGATATTAGTATTGTACTAGACTTAGATCAGTACCCCCCTGTTCACGATATGTGATGATAAAGATACTAGTTGAGTAATGAGATAAATATGATATTTGACCCGTGCCCAGATTTGGGATGCCGTACGATAGATTTACCGTACGAGATATGGTTATGATGTTAGATCCGCATTCTTGACTCGAGGATATCATATATATTGTATCGTACGTGATACTATTGAAGCGAGATCACCGACTACTAGGTATATATATAGATCGACTCAGACTCAGGTGGATTTCCTTACCTTTTTGACTGGGCTCGAGTCATACTAGTTTTCAAAAGTGGAGAATTGTGAGTAATTTAAATACCAAACTATATGACTCGTATATTGGGTAGGTATATTTTTCAATGTTGCCGTTACTACATCACTCTCTGTATATTCATGATGTTTCATCGCATTGCATGCTTGTACATATGTTATCTATAATTATTATGAAACCCTGCTGTCAGGACACCAGCACCATTACCGATGATGCGTATGTTCCACGTACACTTGCTTGCTGGCTCACAAACATCATCATCGGTAATTGCCATGTCATGTACACTTTAGAGAATACTATTTATTGTCATAGTTTGCTAGTTGATAGTTGCAATATGTTATAGCTTTCATATGCTAGTTTAACTATTGCATTTATTGCATGATATCAGATGCATTCATATACTCATTGGTCATGGAGTATTAAGGAGATTTCTGCCAGTATTCACTGTTTATTGATATCATGATTTTGATGATTTCGGATCCTTCTTGAGATTTCTGGATTTGGAAACCGCATGTGAAAGTTTTACAAACTGATGATTTGTTTTAAAGAGATAGATGCGGTTTTCCTTGATATGATGAGTATTGTCCACCATTATGTTTTCTCGATTCTGAGTTGGTTTTCGAGACCCAATTCGTGGAGTAAGATGAACCGTCTCGGGTACATGTTGGGCCCGGTAAGGTACCTCTGGGCAATAAGCTCGAGTTGTAGACGATGAGCCAGGCAGGGGAGCACTACTTACCAGTGATTTTACCTGGCGTGGCGGATATCTGGAGGATACCATCCGTGGTCATGTGATTTGATGATATGGGTCGATCCGGACCGACGGAGCCCGAGATATAAAGATATTGAGATATTGAGATTTGAGACACTGAGATATTGAGATTAGAGATATTGAGATACTGAGATATTGAGATACTGAGATTTATGTTTTATGTCGATATTTGACACTGATTTCTTTGTTGATTTCATGATGTATTCTGTTTTCATTCGTAATGCATTCATACATCATATATCTGATATGTTGCTATCTGAGACACTGACACGAGCACGTGGTATTGCACTTATGTGTAGATGGATCAAGATATATTTATTTGAGGATATTACTTGATATGACCTAGGATGCGTCATACATGCGATTTCTGCTCTGTGATGTTTTCTACTCACAAGTTGGCAACTTACCTCTGTTGTGCTACAGTTTCTTACAGGTTTTGCCGTACAGGTTTCGTTACGGTTTTGCTGGCACACTGTTCCTTTTGGGTGATTGCTTTGGTAGGTGGGTTCACTTGTATCATGACCACCATTGTATATTTATTATTTCAGTTGTATCTAGAAACTCCATCAACCAGACTTGTATATTTGATAGACAAAGAGGACTAGTGTTTGTTCTTCGACCTTAGAGTCGTGCGTTGTATTATTATAGTTTTTCCTCTGGTTTTCTTGATGATGTTGGATTTTATCCTGAGTTTGATCCTCGCCCTTCGGCGTTGTATATTATATTGCATTGCGTGGTTTTGTCTGCCGGTTGGTGAAGAGCTAGCTCCCGCTTGGGGATGCCTTTATTCATTAAATATGCTTTATCAGGTTTATACCCGTTTGGGGTCAGTATTTACAAAAGAAACTCTGCCGAAATTTTCAGAAAAGACTTGAGATTTTTAAAAATGCATACTTCGGCTTATGTTGTTAAATTTCTTGCTTTAAAATTGGTTTTTTCTTCACTCTACGGCTTTACTTGGTTTGATTTCTGGGTTTTGGCTTACTTAGATTACATACGCCTTGAGACGTTTCGTAATTTAAGTTCCAGTCACGCCTGGTACTTTTCGGGTCATGACAGGTTTCATCTCTCCCAGTATAGGGAGTTGATGTTGCACTATGCTTGATTGGCTATAACAGTAAGTCCCTGGCCAGGGCTGATGAGATTTACGGGTAAGAGTTATCAGTAGTTTCTCGAACCGTTATGAGCCATACATCGGTATGACTTATCAAGTTACTGGGGTCTGACGATTCCACCCTTAGACTCGATATGCGACATATCAGGCGAAGAGACTGGACTGTACGATAAGTGTTACTTATAGGCTTCATGGAATTTGGACAAGCTTGCTTGTTGATCTTCTATTCGCACACTACCTGGGTAGCCGTTATGTCCATCTAGTACCGATGGCGACTTATGGGTAATGATTAGGAGATTTTAATTAGCCTATGCGCTTTTAAAAGATGAATCAAAAATAATATGTTACCACAATCAAGAACGGCGTCGCTTGGTAGCTAACCGGTGAGTACGGGTCGGTCCATAGGGATTTTGTGTTTTCCTAATCGCTCAAACGAGTTAATTTCGATGGGTGTCGGATTGATTATTTCTAAAGCCTAAATTGATTTATACTAAGATTATCTAGATCTAAGTCTTGCTAGGGTTAGGTCTAGGGAATGTTGGGAGATTGAAGGTTTTCTCATCGCTTTCAATGCCCTATTTTAGATCTATTAGGTGTTATGGTAATTATCAAGAAAGGGGATTAGTACCATTTGGGAAGATGTTTCTTCCTCTAGGTTCTTGTCCTTCCTTTATCGATCCTTATCCTAACCTCCATGGAAAACACGCTCAACCGGTCCTTTAAACTACGGTATCACCGTTATCTTGAGGGGTAGGGTGCCGCAGGGAGCGGTGTGTGCGTGTATGCATGGAGTTCTAATTCTTATGTGTGATGGGGCAAGAAAGGGGTGAGAGATCTCATCTCTCAAACCTTTCCCTAAAGCTAATCCGAACAAGCGAGGAGACTACTCGCTCATTAGGGAATTTAAGAACATTCTAAATTAAAAGTAAACTAAGGCAATGAAAATAAAATAACTTACTAATTTTTATTGATGGCTCTCTCCAAACATCAACACAGTACAGATCTGAATTTATGAAGTGAAAAGAGGCATCGATGCTCTCCAAAAGAAATCTGAATTTTATTAATGAAAAGATGCATAACCTAATACAAGATTTAGGGTTCCTATTTATAGATTCATAGAAACCTTAGCTTACAATCGCGTCACATCTGCTTTTACAAAAATACCCCCTAAGAAAAAGACTTATTCAACGATCCGCCAGCGCCAATAGAATTTTGCACCGACATGGGCCTTACATGGCCGCGGATCTGCGGCCAAAGCCCATGTTTGGCCATGGATCCGCGGCCAAGTAATAGGCTTGTGGGCTCATCTTCTCAGGTATTGTTCTGTTGCATTTATCCTGTTATTTTCTTCAGTATTTTTCTCAGGTTGGCTTCTAGTTCTCTTCCAGATTTCCACAGTGAATAATTGTAGTGGACTTTTACCGTTGCTTCGTGACGAAGTCTTGAATCTTGCACTGTCTCGTACTTTGTGAACCGATCTTTGTGTAGGCTTGATCAAGACTCTACCATTTATTGGTCTTAGTCTCACTTTGTATTATCTTTTTCATCATTTCACCGTTTTTGCTCCGAGAACCTGTAACCTGTAACTAAGTAGCAAACATAGGTCAAAAGCACCTGTTTATTTGTAAAAGGCATAAGAATGGGGAATACAATAATGCAATATTATGATATGAACAAATACCCCCAAACTTATCTTTTACTCGTCTTCGAGCAAACCTAGTTTTATTCTTAACAAAGCCTAACCTCACTTCCGCAGGGAAACGCGATTGCACTGAGCTCGTGCAACAAGCCGTTAAACCTCTAGGTGTCCCTAGTAGGAGGAGTGGTCTCCTGAGGGTTTTCAGCGGATACTACCCACAAAATCCGATCAATTAGGCCCATTGACTTTTATTCTCCAATTAGGTTTTCCAACAAGGAAGTCTATTATCTTCGACTCATAAATTATCCACCCATATTCTTCACGCTTCCTTATTATTTAATTTAAGAATATATATATTCTTGTGAATTTACTTAGCTTTTGGCATCTTTTAAGTTTTCCTTCTAGGGTCCATCTCAACTTAGGAATTTTTATCATCTCTATTAAAGATACAAGCCCTATTCTTCATTCCTATCTCTTATCTAAACCCCAATCACATACCCCTACTTGTGTGTATAGATAACCCCTACACTTGGAAATTCAAATCAAGCAATCATACTCTTGTCTGTTGTCTAAAGCACTTCTTAATTGGTGAATTTTTAGATGAAATTTGCTCGCACATCCTTCATGCGACCGTTAATACATTTTGAGGTACCAACAACCGATTACAAAATGTGTTTGCACATTAAAGCGTAATTCCTAGTCTTGCAACACCTAAGGCTTTAGCAGTGACTCCCAAACCAGTTGGTCTAAGGCACTGGGTGATGAAGCACCCTCGCTAATTATTTTTTCATTAATGCAACCTTAAGTAATTACAAAAACCAGTGTTCATTTTTTATCTCTTTATTCACACTTGTATTTTTATTTTAACTTTTTTTTTCGTACTAAGAACTTTAGAAAAGAGCATTTCAAGATCTCCTCTACTATTCCAAGTTTCAAGGTGTGTGTTTATGCAATTTGTAGGGTATATATTTTCAGAATTTAGACTTAATCTAGGAATTATTTTTCAAACTTATACTTTAATAAAAATATCAATACTCTTCCCTTGTTTTAACTTAGCCCAAGAACTGAACTCAAAATTTGCCTATTTCTAAATAAACTATAAAGACATATACTTTCTACCGTTAAACTTTAAGAAAAGTTATTTTTAGGGTTTTAATTTACTAAGTCTAAGATCTAGTTGTTCCTAGTTAGTTAACCTATTTGTCAAACTCAAGTCAAATAAGGCCAAAATTGAATACTTTAATTTTTATAATTTTTGAAATTTTTCAATTTTTTATGGGTTTTAAAATAAGTATGCAAATGCAAAAATATACACATGAATGCGAAGGAAGAAGGCTTACCGAGCATACCCCCAAACTTAAACTTGACAGTGTCCTCACTGTCATGCTACGCCAAGAGGGTCAAAATGTCGGCACTCCCCTGTTTATTTATTTATATATTTTTTTTATTTTTATTAATTTTTTATTGTTAAAACGAAATAATATACAACAAGGTTCCCCCCTAACTAAACAAGGCCTTACACAAGCCAAAGGTTAGCACCAACCATTCAAAAATCTTATCGTGGTAATGGTAGAGTTGGTGAAAGAATGGAGTGGGAAGAAAAAAAATGAGAAGCACACGAGACCGTGTGGAGGTAGAAATGGTATACGGTCTCGATGGAGGAGAATGGCGGAGGGAAAAAAGAAATGGTAGTGGTTCTACTTCTTCGAGTGGAAGTTGATTAATCACAAAAACCGTATCATTTAAGAATGCGAGTTCGTCGGCGAAAATATCTTCGAAAATTTCGTCGAAGGTCCAATTGAAAATTATTGAAATCAAAATATCGGATTGTGATTCATCAACACTCGGTAGTATTAAAGGAAGATTAGAAGAACCAAAAAGAGTGGGAATACGAACTTGAGGGTGAGGATGGAGTGTATAAATTAGCACAATTTGTAATGACCGATGTGTAATAAGCGATTGTGCTAATCTATCAACCCGCGGAAAAATGAGATTAATTCCCTCAAGATTCGTGAGAAAATATGGGTACGTCGAACTTGGTAATGGAGATGAAAGCGTAACGGTTTCTTGCAAGGTCGGAACGAGGACGGAGGGAAGTGAGTGAGGAAGGGTAGCAGTTAAAGATTCAGGAGGGTGTACACAATCAGTGGAAGGGACATGATGAATTGGGAAATCCGACTCATCAAGCAAAACTGGTTCATCCTCAATAATTTCCTCAATATTCTCCTCAAAATTTAGCTTATTCATGCCATTATCATCAAAATCAAGACGCATATGATGTTCGGGAGAAACATTTAATGACTTGGGATGATGAATTGGACATAAAATTTCAATCAAATCTATGGGTTCATCATCCAAAATATTCCCGGCGTCTATATCCTCAATCAAGTGAAAATCAATTTTTTCTGACACCTCATCAAAAGCATGGATGTTTATCAATTTAGGTTCTAGAGTGGAGGTGTAAAGTTCAAAAGGATTAGGTGTGGTTTCACTCGAAAGGGATTCTTCACAATCTGGCAAATAAAGCACTACAAAGTCACACCACTCGTTAGATGTTTTATTTTCAACTTGTGAATTATTTGGGACAATCGAGGGAAAACCGGAGTTGTGGGCTTCAATTGGGTATGGGTAGGTTTAATTTGGAAAGGTGTAGAACTCACTCTCTTTTCTCAAATTCTCACTCTGTCCAACCGCCTCCTCATACATTGGAAAATTTGGAGCTAGTTGGAAACTAGCTACCGGTTCACTAGGTTGTATAAGCGCGGCCATGGACGTATCCACATTCCTTATCATTTTGTTTGTTGCTAAAATATAAGCTTCCAACGACTGTTCCAAACTAGACATGGGTTGTGAAGGGGTTTCAGTAAAAGATTCGAAATTGTTTGGATACGTGAAACTCCCAAATGGCTGTATAGAAGCAATGTCCAGTGAAGGTAGGAAAGTCGGGTAGGACTGGTAGGAATTGGATGGTTAGACAGGAATAGGATCAACATTTGGATAAAAAGATGAATGGACTTGTTGATCACTAGAACTAGATGTGTTGAGAGGAGTGAAAGATCGGCTACGAGATTGTTCAATGTGTTCAGCAATAGACATGGGTCTAGGAGTTACAACAGGACTCGAAAAAGCGGTATCAACATACGAAGGTGGTGAAGGTTGACACGATTGATACAAAGTGGATTGCAAAGTCGAACTGTTTCTCCTAGACGCTTCTATTCGATCTTTCAAAGAAATTTTGGGCATGGAGGGATCGTCCTTAAATCGACCGAAACAATTGACGTACGAAGCAAAGTTAGGTTCAGGATACCAAAGTTCGGCAAGAGATTTATGAGGTGGGGTACCCATGATGTAAGAATGAGAAGAGAAAGAAGGTTGGGGTGCACGGATTCCTTAGCGACAAAAGTTTGCAAGTTTTTATAAAAAAAAAAAATTTTCTTTTTTTTCTCTTTATTTGGAACTGTTTGCAAAATTTTTTTTTTCGATAAAGGGCTTTGACACAGATGCAATCAACCACAAATGCACAATCAGGCCTAGATCTAGGGTCACCTAGGTCAGCTAGACAGCTCCTAACTGTTCCAAAGGGTTAGAAATAGGACCTCAAACCGCCTCTTCACTGCCGATTGTGGCCAGATAAGTGCTAGGTGAGTGGGAGACTCTCCACTACAAGTAGTGGCCCTAATTAAGTAACCACTCGCCTTAGACACACTTGCCTAGACACCGCAAAGTCAGGTTAGGATTAACGGCCGATGCCTACAACTAGTCCTCTGTCCTATTGAGCGCGACGTCCTTAGGGCTGAGTCTAGTATTTTTTTAATTAAATATGGTCAATGCAAATGCCTTATGTGATTTCTGGGGTCCTGGGAAGGGTGATGAAATCCCCACCCAATCTGGATTGGTCTCAAGCCCCTTAAAGTCCGATTAAAGATATGCAAAACAGAAAAAAAAATCACTTGCAATCAATTGGTTATTTTAAGCGCGGCGCAAAGAATCCTGCACAAGATTTGTTATTTGGAAGGGGAAAGATTTTGAAGCGCAAAGAATCCTGCAGAATATTTAGCAAAAGATATATGGGGATTTGCAGAGGGGAGAAAGATAAAACAAACCGTACAAATTTCGCGTGCTGACTGGACAGGGGGACCGCGGTTCCGCGGTGGGAGGTGGTATGCGGCGGCGGTTTAGCGGCGCGGTGGAGGGTTCAGATCTCCAGAAAAATTCTACTGTTCTGCTTTTGAAATCCCCCTCTGTTCCGATCTCCCGTTTTCTGTTTCGCACTCTGGATTTTTCCAGATCCGTCGATCCTGCAAAGATTCACAAAAAATACCCTTCAAACAATAAATGATAAAAATTTTATATTTTTTTTATTTTCTGTTTTTATGATTTTTTAATTTAGATTAACCCGAAATTGCAAAAAGGAAATACTACGCCATCCCCGGCAACGGCGCCATTTGATTGGGAGATTTTAATTAGCCTATGCGCTTTTAAAAGATGAATCAAAAATAATATGTTACCGCAATCAAGAACGGCGTCGCTTGGTAGCTAGCCGGTGAGTACGGGTCGGTCCACAGGGATTTTGTGTTTTCCTAATCGCTCGAACGAGTTAATTCCGATGGGTGTCGGATTGATTATTTCTAAAGCCTAAATTGATTTATACTAAGATTATCTAGATCTAAGTCTTGCTAGGGTTATGTCTAGGGAAAGTTGGGAGATTGAAGGTTTCCTCACCGCTTTCAATGCCCTATTTTAGATCTATTAGGTGTTATGGTAATTATCAAGAAAGGGGATTAGTACCATTCGGGAAGATGTTTCTTCCTCTAGGTTCTTGTCCTTCCTTTATCGATCCTTACCCTAACCTCCATGGAAAACACGCTCAACCGGTCCTTTATACTACGGTATCACCGTTACCTCGAGGGGTAGGGTGCCGCAGGGAGCGGTGTGTGCGTGTATGCATGGAGTTCTAATTCTTATATGTGATGGGGCAAGAAAGGGGTGAGAGATCTCATCTCTCAAACCTTTCCCTAAAGCTAACCCTAACAAGCGAGGAGACTACTCGCTCATTAGGGAATTTAAGAACATTCTAAATTAAAAGTAAACTAAGGCAATGAAAATAAAATAACTTACTAATTTTTATTGATGGCTCTCTCCAAACATCAACACAGTACAGATCTGAATTTATGAAGTGAAAAGAGGCATCGATGCTCTCCAAAAGAAATCTGAATTTTATTAATGAAAGGAGGCATAACCTAGTACAAGATTTAGGGTTCCTATTTATAGATTCATAGAAACTCTAGGTTACAATCGCGTCACATCTGCTTTTACAAAAATACCCCCTAAGAAAAAGACTTAGTCAACGATCCGCCAGCGCCAATAGAATTTTGCATCGACATGGGCCTTACATGGCCGCGGATCCGCGGCCAAAGCCCATGTTTGGCCGCGGATCCACGGCCAAGTAATTGGCTTGTGGGCTCATCTTCTCAGGTATTGTTCTGTTGCATTTTTCCTGTTATTTTCTTCAGTATTTTTCTCAGGTTGGCTTCTAGTTCTCTTCCAGATTTCCAAAGTGAATAATTGTAGTGGACTTTTACCGTTGCTTCGTGATGAAGTCTTGAATCTTGCACTGCCTCGTACTTTGTGAACAGATCTTTGTGTTGGCTTGATCAAGATTCCACCATTTATTGGTCTTAGTCTTACTTTGTATCATCTTTTTCATCATTTCACTGTTTTTGCTCCGAGAACCTGTAACCTGTAACTAAGTAGAAAACATGGGTCAAAAGCACCTGTTCATTTGTAAAAGGCATAAGAATGGGGAATACAATAATGCAATATTATGATATGAACAGGTAACTGATGTGATCATTACCTACTGCTGGCATATTGACGAGTCTTTAGAGTCCCACACAGAAGTTTTCTAGTTCAAGCGAAACGAAATAGGGCACATATGTTGATATGTGCGGGGACCTGATTAAATACAAATATGTGATACCGTATTCTAATCTGGCGGTTATCTGTTATCGGTCACGTTATATGTGATATATCCGGATTAACGAATCAAGTGTTGAATTGATAATGTGGTATACAGATAAATGATATTAGTAGATTATATATGATATAACTGGATTATTGAATCAAGTGTTGATTTAATAATATGATATATATTTATATTTGATATAATTATATGTTAACTAATATTATTGCTCGCTAATTATTTGTTTATCTTTATATATATATGTATATATATATATGTATATATGTGTATATATATATATGTATATATGTGTATATATATATATGTATATATATATATATATATATATATATATATATATATATATATATATATATATATAAGAAGCATGGTTGATTTTCTGTTTTTTTAGAAAATAGAAAAAGAGGTGAAAATGGGGAGACTTTTGAGGAATGGGGTGAAGCATGGCTTTTATATTTGTTTATTCATTTTTGTTTACTATAGAAGTATGGTTGCATTTTTTATTGTGAAAAAGATATATGCTTCAATAAGTGAACACAAAAAAGAGAAGCCATTCTACACTCGTTCCTTTTTCTTGACATGAGCTCATTTGGTCTCTAGCTCTCCTTCTTCCTCTTCACCATCATATCCAAGCTCAATCACTCACATAAGTTATGAAACCTTGAGCTTGTGAGAACCCTAGTGAGTTTAGAACCCCTACTTCACTATCCTACACTTGATTAGCAATTAAGCGTAGTATGTTTCCTTCACTAAAGAGTTTAGTGAAGAGATAGCTTGGATTAGCGGAGCTTCGGCTGAATCATCTTCGGCACAAAGATCGCAAAGGAAGCTCGATCCAATTTTAAGTGGAGCCTAGTGGAGTCGCGTGGACTACTACATGGAGAAATTGAAGAGAAGGACGCGGTCTACAAAGGTTGTAGCCTTATTCTCTTTATGTAGTTTTCTTAATATTAAGCTAAAACCCTAATCATCTAGTTTAGATTCTAGGTTAGTGTTAATTAGCACCCTAAAATTTTTAAAAATGGCATGTTTGATGCCAGTAAAACCCAGTGGTGATGGTTATATACACATTCATGGTATCAGAGCCAAAACTAGAAGATTGTATGATGTAGTTAGATTACAAAAACGAAACAACCCCGAAACTGCAAACCCTAATCACCAAGTTTTTGTCGATTTCAAAATGTTCTCTTAATTTTTTTTAAACAAGTGCAGAATGTTATATTTTATATAACTAGAATACTAGAGAAACTCGAGACCCTAACTCCTAAGTCTCACCGGCCAGAGTGCTATATTTCCCGGCCTCGCGGGCCAGACATGCCTCATTTTGTCTCGAGTTCCTTTGGTGTTCTGTTGGCTTGGTATTGGGGTTTCAGGTTAAGTTTGATTAGCCCAAAATTGCATGTGATGTTAATTTTGTTAAGGGGCTAATACAGAGTGTTTCGTAGTCGTAATTTTTACATAGTTTCGGGTTTAAGTTTGATATGTGATACAATATTTGGAATCCACATTTAATTAGTTTTGTGAAAACTAGTTTGTGTTTGTAAATCTAGCATGTTAGTCTCTAATGATCGATTGCCACGAAGTTTCGATTCAGATCGAAACTCTGTCGCAATCGCGTATCATACGCGAAAACTCGCCGGATAACTTTACTAAGTAGCCACACCCCATAGATCCGACCAAGTGACTGTAGGAGAACCCTGTTGCCAAAGCACCCACTCGGGTGCTCGCGGCCACGGTGTTCCGCCCTAAGTGCACTTCATCGACGGCATCATGGGTGCGACCGTCTACTAAAGTTCCCGATGAGCATTCGATCAGGTAGTCGGGAATCTTGTTGAATTACCCGACTAAGTTATTGAAAAGTATTTTCGATTTGAGACTAAAATGCAGGGTTTATAGGGTTAGGCATGAAATCCGGAATATGAGATATTCTGGGTTTATGATGTCTAAGGAAAATGCAGATTCTAATTATTGTAGTTTTCCATTTCTTTTCTGCGACTGTAAGTGTAATATTTAGGGTATCCTAAATCTCGTTGCTATATGTCAACGACATTCGGGATACACATATTTACTTACGGCAATGACATGTGATTTTATGTGTTGCCGTGTGATGGAGGTCTTTTTCGGGTCTCCGTCAGATGTTGTCTTCCACTGACCTCCCGGTGGATTTTGGTGGTGCTCTTCTGTTGCGTGTGGATCTCAATGGGTTTTGGTGAGATTGGTGATTTGAGGAGTTAGCGCCGAGTACCTGCAAAGAAGTCCCGGGGTAGTTTGGTACCACCGAGGACCCTCCGATGATCAAGTTAGTGCTAGATCCGAGCAGAGTAACGGCTAAGTGGAATAAAAAACGGCTTACTTGACTCCTCTGTGATGGGGGTTTATATAGCGGCGGCAACACGCAGCAGTAGGCGCGAGAATCTTGCCGGCCGTTACGCTCCCGACGTCACGCCCGCATGAGGAGAGGATCGCCCATTAATGGGGATCGTGATGGCGTGGAACGTGGGACGTTGCTGGCGGAGAATCTGCACGTGGCGAGATTTATGGAGCGGCGGTTACGCCTGTGAGTGGTGGAGTTGGTCGGTCGGAGGGGCCGAGGAAGACGGCCTCTGCTGGGGAGCTCAGAACCGAGAAAAAGGGCTGAGTAGTCTTGGTCCTGTGGCAGCCCGGGGCGAGCTGAGGGGCCGAGGAGGCAAATTTGCAGGGGGCCCCGAGGAGGGCCAGCTTGTGCTTGCAGGTCGGGTATAAGGGTGGCCTGGTCGGCCTCTGTGGGCCCTTCCTTCCGGGTCTTGGGACATGTCATCCGCCACGTGTCCTGATCTTGCATCGCCAATATTGAGCATCATCATTAGCCCCCCACTCTTGTCCCGACCAGTTAGCGGGTTGGGTCAGGAGTGGACTGCCAGGCCTCCCGAAGTGAGCTCCTTCCTAGGGCTTTGTCGGGACGAGTCTTCGGGCCGTTGGTTGTCTGGTTGTCTTTTCTGCTAGCGAATCAGGGCAAGATCTCTGCATTTAAGGAAGGTGCGCCGGTTCGTGCATTCTGCCACTGAAGCGACGGTCCATGTGTCAAGCGTCGATTGGCCGGCGCGACGTATGAAGGCCTGCGGCGTCTGATGGGATCAGTCCAGCGCAGGATCGACACGTGGAGCGATCGGAGCCACTGGACGCGAGGGGTCGTTTTGGTGGGAGATGACGGGCGTCGTTGGATGAGGCCGCTTACAGCAATAAACAGGTGTGGGGCCCGCCCTTGGGCCCCTACTCCTTTATACTTCCCTCTTCTAAGTCCTGGTTGCTCGGCGCTCGTCTTCTTTCTCCCGCTTTCGCTTCTCGAGGATTCCCTTTTTCAAGGTTGGATGTCTTGCTTTGCAGAGTCAGTAGAGGGTGTAGGAGTAGGTTCTAGGGACCCTTTAGTTGTGTCCGCGTCCCCCCGGGGAGCAGGGGTCGGATCCTCTCCCAGGGATCGTGCGGCGGGGGCAGCCCCCAGGGAGGAGGTGGTAGATGCGGCCCCCGGCACATCGTGTTGGGTGTGGCATGAGGACGAGCTGGCCAATGCTCGGGCTCGCTTCCACATCCCCTCGTGTTATAAGCTCCGACTGGCCAAGGAGGGAGAGAGGGCGGATCAAGTACGGGGCAGGGAGATCGCCTTGTATTTGGAAGCTTTTTGGGGTGGAATGCTCCTGCACTTCTCTCCCAAGGTCATCGAAGCACTGAATTTTTTCGGTTTGGCCCCCGGCCAGTTAGTGCCGAACTCGTGGAGGATCC
Source organism: Agapanthus africanus (assembly GCA_030015575.1). Taxonomy (NCBI): domain Eukaryota; kingdom Viridiplantae; phylum Streptophyta; class Magnoliopsida; order Asparagales; family Amaryllidaceae; genus Agapanthus; species Agapanthus africanus. The sequence continues at coordinate 369,587,575 of CM057346.1, forward strand.
TCCTCGGGTTCTTGATCCGCCCGAAGTTACGGGCGGTTCCCTTCAACCTCTCCCTTCTCGATTCTTCTCTCGTCGTCAAAAGTCACTCTGGTTATCGAGCGGGCGACCCGAGATGGGTCTATCTCTCTTTCAGAAAGCGGCCGGGGGGCGCTGCCGGGCCCGGGGTCGTGGCCTAGCCCTCTTCTATTCATGATTAGAAGAAGAAATTTTTCTTCGTTCCCCCCCCGAGGGCGAGGACTGGCCCGTTCCTACCAAGTGGTCGAAGGAGAAATGTCTGCCGGGGAACCAGTCCAATGACCCCGCCGCTGTGAGAGTGGCGTCGTGGGAGCCCATCCCCCGACCTGACATGCTGCTGTCTGAGAGGGTCCTGAGTTGGGCCGGGCTCAGTCCCATTGAGTTCCTGGGTAAGTCAGGCTTGCTTTTTGTCTTTTGTATTGCCCGTGTCACTGATTTGTTGGGTATTTGTTTTGTGCAGGATCCATGGACTTCGACTTGCTTAAAGCCTCCATGCGCCAGTCGAGGAAGGTTACGAAGGCTGAGGGTGCCAGCTCTTCTCGCGTGAAGCCCGCCCCGGCTCTTACTGCTCTGGTGGTGGTGTCCCACGAGCGTTCGGGGGCAAATCCCGCCCCAGGTCCCAGCAGAGTGTCGGGCCGGAAGCGGGCCCTGGTTCGGGGGGACCCGGTCTCGGAGGAGGAGATCGGCTCTCCCTCGGAGCCGCTCAAGAGGAGCTCCCAGAGACCTTCCCGGGGCCGGTCCTCGCCGATCATGGTAGAGGAAGGGGGCCTCCGGTTCATGGTGCCATCGGGGCTATCCGTTGCGGATAGCTTTCTGCATGAGATAGAGGCCTCGGCCGGGGGTAGAGTTCCCGGGGGGACCTTTAGGGCTCAGCTGGCGTCCATCGCCCAGGAGTCCGTGTAGGTAAGCGTTCGGTTCATTGTGAGATTCGGTGCCTCCTTCATCTTTCTGATCTCTTTCATATCTCCCAGGTTCTCCAGCACGTTGCCCTCGCCTTGTGTATGGAAGCCGAGGTGGTAGCTCTAGCGCTGGAGGCTGCGGGCCGGCTCTCCTCACTGGAAGAGAGCTCCAGGCGGGAGCTGGAGGCAGTGACGGCGAGGGTTGCTGCCTTGGAAGGTGAGGTGGAGGTCGGGAAACGGGAGGTAGCCCGGCACCGCGAGGCTGCCGTGATTGCCAAGGCCAAGCTCGGAGATGCCTAGGTGCTTGCCGGCAACCTGAAGAGGACGGTGAAGACCTTCCGGAAGGAGCTTGGGGGGCCGGTCGAGGCCGCCAAGTCAGCCGAACTGAAGGCAGTGGAGAGCTATAAGAGGTCGAAGGACTTCTATAATGACCTGGCTGTGGCTACGACCCGCATCTGGCATGATGCACTCGATGCCGTTAAGGCCGGGATGCCGGAGTTTTCTCCGGGCCGAGTTCCCCCTCGCGGACACCGATGAGCAGGGGGAAGAGGTTCCTGGCAAGGAAACAGCCGAGGACCCCGAGGTCTCACCTTGCCCCGAGGTCTAGAGCCCCCGCCTTCTTCCTTTTATTTCTTTGCTTTTGGAATTTTGTAAGGCTGGGGAGCCCCAAAAAAATACCCTTTGTAAAGCCTTTGTCTTTGGTAGTAATAAAATTTTTCTTTGGTTTCATTGAACCGCGCTCTACCATCTGTTTGTGAAGAATGCTCGTAAGATATCTCTGCTTGCATCGTTGTGTTTTCATGTCAGGTTGGCCATCTGTCTAGCGATCGTCCGTTGAATTGATTTCGATCACTTGCTGACGAGCATGCCAAGCGCTGCCGAGGAGATATCCCCATGGGCCCCGAAGTCGAGAGGAGATCGTTTAGACCCGGATAGACTTGATGTCCCTCACTGGGATCTCGGATCCTCTGCGGGTGGCGGGCAGAGCGCTGTTCGCCGTATTCGTGCCTAGCGTGAGTAGGAAGCTGCTCGGTGGCCCCATGGGGGATGTCAACTTTTGACTTCTGGCAATGCGAGCATTGACCACCAGCCAGGGATGGTCGAGCTAGGGTCGGGCTCGACTGCCTTTGGGAGGATTTCGGTTCCTTAGCGTTGGAGGGGCTGTAAGAAGCCCACTAAGGAAGACCGTGCAGTGAAGCTGCGCGATCGTCATAAGTAGGAAACTACCAGCCTAGGATGACCGAGCAGTGAAGCTGTGCGGTTGCCTCTTGGCGAGGGCTTTCGATCCTTTTGGACGGGGACCGAGCAGGGTTATTGCCCGGTGCCTCTCGGCGAGGGCTTTTGTCCCGAAGGATAGCCGAGTGAGGGAACCTCGGGCTCGACTGCCTCTGGGAGGGCTTTCTGATCCCAGGCGTTGCGGTAGGGAAGCTACCCGCTGGGGATAACTGAGTGGGAATGACCGGGCAGTGAAGCTGCGCGGTTGCCTCTTGGTGAGGGCTTTGATCTCTGGCGCCGTGGGTAGGCAACTACCAGCCTAGGATGACCGAGTGGGGGAGCTGTGCGGTTACCTCTTGGCGAGGGCTTTCGATCCTTCTGGACAGGGACCGATCAGGGTTACTGCCCGGTGTCTCTCGGCGAGGGCTTTTGTCTGAAAGGATAGCCGAGTGAGGGAACCTCGGGCTCGACTGCCTCTGGGAGGGCTTTCTGATCCCAGGCATTGCAGTAGGGAAGCTACCCGCTGGGGATAACTGAGTGGGGATGACCGGGCAGTGAAGCTACGTGGTTGCCTCTTGGCGAGGGTTTTGATCTCTGGCGCTATTGGTAGGCAACTACCAGCCTGGGATGACCGCGCGGGGGAGCCACTCGGACGCCTCTTGCGAGGGCTTCGATCCCTGGCGTCATGGGTAGGGAGCTACCAGCCGAAGATGACCAAGCAGGATAGCTGCCCGGTTGCTTCTTGCGAGGGCTTTGATCCTTCAGGACGGGGACCAAGCATGGTTACTGCCCAGTGCCTCTTGGCGAGGACTTTGATCCCTGTCAGTTGTGGTAGGAAGCTACCAACCGGGGATAGCCGAGCAAAGACTCGAATGCCTCTGGGAGGACTTTGGTCCTCGGCGCGGGAGGGGCTGTAGAAGCCTACCAAAGACCCTTGGCCGGGCAGGGTTACTGCCCGGTGCCCCTTGGCGAGGGTTTTTGTCCTGAAGGATAGCTGAGCGAGGGATCCTCGGGCTCGACTGCCTCTGGGAGGGCTTTCTGATCCCTGGCGTTGCGGTAGGGATGCTACCCGCCAGGGATAGCCGAGCGACGGTTGGGCTCGACTGTCTCTGGGAGGACTTTCTGATCTGTGGCATTGCGGTAGGGAACCTAACTGCCAGGGATAGCCGAGCGACGGTTGGGCTTGACTGCTTCTGATCCCTGGCGTTACGGTAGGGAAGCTACCCGCCAGGGATGACCAAGCAGGGAAGCTGCTGGGTTGCCTCTTGGTGAGGGCTTTGAATCCTGGCGTTACGAGTAGGGAAGCTACCGGCCAGGTATAGCCGAGCAGGGTAGCTGCTTTGGCTAATTCTTTGCGAGGTTTAGCCCGACCATCCAGCTATAGGCATGGGGAACAGGAACGGTCGCGGCGACTGTGCGCGTAGCATATGCATTGAATGTGGGCGGAGGCGAAGCGCTAGGGGCGCGTCGTTTCGATTCCACCAGAGAAGGCTTGATGATCGCCGCGTGGCAGCGACTTTTTGGGTGAAAGCGGGCAACTGTTGAGCTCCGTTGGGGCGCAGTGGGCTATATAAGGCTGAAGGAGTACTGGTCCTTCCATCCTTCATAGACAGGTCGTCGAAAATGCAAGACTTCCCGTTTACCATCCCCGACATCATCCATTTCAAAGACGTGTACCTTTACGACCAGAACTGCACCGAGGACACGGTGCAGTTGGTCTATAGGAGCATCGAGGACCATTTCGGCCGGCTGCTCCCCCGACGCTTCTCCCTGCTGCAGCCGCTGATGTACTCCATCTGGAGGGCATCGTCGGGGCTTTACAACCCCCTGTCCGAGCAGCTCTATGACGAGGCCGTGGGCAAGCTGTGGTCCCTGAGGCGCTTCGGCCTGATCTTCGCGAACCAGCTGGCTCGCTCGGAGGCGCTCGTCCACGAGTGCTACAAGTTGAGGCTCAGGGTCAACGCGCGCGGGGGGAACCGAGGGGAGAGGTTGGATCTCGAGAGGCCTCGGCTGGTGGAGATCTTTGCCGAGTCCCATGAGCAGTGCTCTCTGCACCCCCCTTACCCCGCTGTTGTAATTTTCTTTTTCTTTTTGTATGTATGGCTGAGGAGCCTATAATACCTTTTTTGAATAAATGAGTTCTTTTCCTCTTTTCCACAATGTTCCATTGATCTTTATTAAATTAACAACAAACCCTTGGAAGAGTTTACATTGCCCCAAATGAAAAGTACATGCTAATAGATGACCTTATTAGTGTGGCCCGAGCTCCCCGGGGGCTTGTTGGTCTCCGTGCTCGGCACCGGGTACGGGGCTCCCTGAGCGTTGGACATGTTATCTGCCGAAACGAGCATGATCTAGCCGATGGTCAGCTCGGCGGGAGGGGGACGCTGCTCTTGCTCACGGTCGGCCTGTCATTTGTCTCTCAAGTAGGCGGCGAGGTGCCCCGATCGGATTAGCTCCTCGATGTAGGCTTATTGGTCTCCGTGCTCGGCACCGGGTATGGGACTCCCTGAGCGTCGGACAGGTTATCTGCCGAAACGAGCATGATCTGGCTGATGGTCAGCTCGGCGGGAGGGGGACGCTGCTCCTGCTCGCGGTCGGCCTGCCGTTTGTCCTTCAAGTAGGCGGCGAGGTGCCTCGATTGGATGAGTTCCTCGATGTAGTCCCGGAGTTGGTTACAATGCTCCGTGGCGTGGCCCAGCGTCCGATGGAAAGCACAGTAAGGGCCCCGGGTTCGCTTCATGGCCTGATGCGGGATTGGAGGGAACTTGAAGAACCCCTCATTCTGGGCCTCCTCTAGCAATACAGCGAGGGAGACATTGAGTGGGGTATACTCCTGGAACTTTGGGTGATAGGGCTGCTGACACTCCGGCCTCTCCTCCCGAGCCCTCTTCTTTTGGTCGGATCGTTCTGCTCTGGGAGGTTTGCGTTCACCTCGGATTCCAGCTGAACCTCGAGCTCAGTCTACGGCTTGACCTCGGCCATGGTCTTATGTTGTGCCAACGCGAAGGAGCGTAACCACTCCTTATGCCTCAGACCAGATCTAAGCGCCATGATGACGGTCTCGTCTCGGTGCTTAGGGACCTCGAGAAGGGCGTAGTAGAAGCGGGTGATGTAGGCCTTGAACGTCTCCTTGTCCCCACTCTTAACCGTGAAGAGGTAGTCGACCGTGCGCTTCTGCCGATGGTTCCCAACGAAGTGGCCAAGGAACTGAGTAGCCAGCTCATCGAAGGTCGAGATTGAGCGAGGCTCGAGCCCCCGGAACCAGTCCCGACCTGCGCGGATGAGGATGGCCGGGAAGGCCCTGCACTGGGCGTCGTCGGAGTGGTCCTGGAAGCTCATCCCCGCGGTGAAAGCATCCAAATGGTCCTTCGGGTCGGTTTTCCCGTCCAACAGAGAGACCTTTGGGGGCTTGTTGCGTGAGGAGATGTGGACGGCGAGCAATTCCTCGGTGAACGGCTTTGTGAGTGAATCGGAGGCATACTTAGCCTCGTCGCTCGAGAGGTGAGCCTCCCGGCACATGCCCTCGATCTTCTTCTCGAGGGCATCGAGTCGACCGTGGTATCCCGAGGAATCGGCGCCTTGGGATCCCTGGCCTCTGCCGTGGGTGACCTACGTCTGGGAGCGGCCCCGGTTCCTCTCGATGAGGTGCCTCAGATCCCTAGGCGAGGTGGCTCTTGAGCCGCCTAGGTGAACCCTTTCTGTGTGGCCCCGCCGAGGGAAGTGGTGTCGACCATGCCTGTGGACAGGCGAGGTGACTGACATCTCCTCAGGGGGATAAGGGCCGTGAAGAGGCTCGAGGCAAGGCGTTCTGGTGGCGGACCTTGGTGTGGAGCCGCGGGGCGCCCAGCGGGCCTCAGGGAGTATCGGCCCGTGAGATCTGTGGCCAGGAGTCGTAGCCTGCTGGTGGTCAGAGCCTTCTGGAGGCAGTGGAGCGGCGATCTGGGGCTCAGGCCCGGCCGCTTGGACGTGGACGAGCACCTCCACGAGGGACTGTAGCCGATCTATCCGACTAGCGAGGGCGTTGATGATGGTCGCTGGAGGAGGCTCATCCACGCCTTCGGTGAGGGGAAGGCGGCGGCTGGTACCGGGATCTTCAGGATGGTTGCTCTCCATGCGGACAGAGATCGGAAGGCCAACTTTGTTTTTGTAGAGTTTGCTTTCCCTCAGACGGCGCCAACTGATAGAGGTCCTTTTCGGGTCTCCGTTAGATGTTGTCTTCCGTTGATCTCCCGGTGGATTTTGGTGGTGCTCTTCTGTTGTGTGTGGATCTCAATGGGTTTTGGTGAGATTGGTGATTTGAGGAGTTTAGCGCCGAGTACCTACAAAGAAGTCCCGGGGTGGTTTGGTACCACCGAGGACCCTTCGACAATCAAGTTAGTGCTAGATCCGAGTAGAGTAACGGCTAAGTGGAATAAAAAATGGCTTACTTGACTCCTTTGTGATGGGGGTTTATATAGCTGCGGTAGCATGCAGCAGTAGGTGCGAGAATCTCGTCGGCCGTTACGCTCTCGATGTCACGCCCTCGTGAGGAGCGGATCGCCCATTAATGGGGATCGTGATGGCGTGGAACGTAGGACGTTGCTGGCGGAGAATCTGCGCGTGGTGAGATTTGCGAAGCGGCGGTTACGCTTGTGAGTAGTGGAGTTGGTCGGTCAGAGGGGCCGAGGAAGACGGCCTCAGCTGGGGAGCTCGGAACCGAGCAAGAGGGATGAGGAGTCTTGGTCCTGTGGCAGCCCGGGGCGTGCTGAGGGTCCGAGGAGGCAAATTTGCAGGGGGGCCTGAGGAGGGCCAGCTTGTGCTTGCAGGTTGGGTACAAGGGTGGCCTGGTCAGCCTCTGTGGGCCCTTCCTTCCGGGTCTTGGGACATGTCATCCACCACGTGTCCTGATCTCGCATCGTCAATATTGAGCATCATCACCGTGATATGTTATATTGGATCGTCATGATTAAATATCCGGGGGTTTTTGCGTGAGATGAGAGTTTTTTAATTTTCATTTATGTAAAATTTGTATGTAATATTCTTTTATTAAGACACTTCCGGGTTGAGGATGATGTCACCATTGATACATATTATTTACTTTTCTGCAATTGGATAGACCCATGGCGGGGAGCACAAGTAACCGGATTCTAGAGTCCAGTGGGAGACCATCTCGAGGAGTCGAGACCGGGTCTCATAACTCTAGAATTGGCAGGGTTGCTTGTTGCTCTCGTAGGGGTCTTGGGATGCAGGTTTGGCTATTCATTACGACAGTGGAATCCGTGTTTTTCATTATTGGTTTAATTTAAAACACAGACCTCCTAGTATATCCAATATTTCATATGTTGACCTCTGCTGCTTGGTTCTGTGATGTGATCATATAACTACGTGAGATGAATGCTATATATATGATATATATAATAAACATTGCTTATGTTTTGCACCCGCGCTAGTCCAGCTCCCGCTCTGCCGTTAGTTAAGTAACCTAACGATGCATGCTGGGGTCCCATGGCGAATGCGGATGGCATAAGCGTACGTTCTATTTTCGGTTCTTTTCTGGGATATTTAGGGAAACATAAATGATGGGACTTCGTTAATGAGATTAATGAAAAGAAAAGAAACCTAAAGATGTCGTAAAATAAAATTTTTAAAAAGGTAGCTCTAGTTCTTGTTTTGCATAGTGGTATTCCTTGATGAATATCCAGCAGCTCATTCGATGAGGAAAGAGCCGAGATCTCTTCACCGGGAGTGACCTCTTTAGCAAAACTAGCAAATGCTACAACCCACACGGTTTTGTTTTAATAGCTTCTCTAGTTCTTGCTTTGCATAATGGTATTCCTTGATGAATATCCAACACCTCATTTGATGAGGAAAGAGCCAAGATCCCTATACTGGGAGTGGCCTATTTAGCAAAACTAGCAAAAACTACAAAAAAACACACTTTTTCAAATCACTAGATTCTACAACGATATCATGTTCATTACGTTAAATGTTTTCTTCAAAACCAGTCATAGCCCTCCGTCATTTCAGATAAGTGCTATTTAGTATTCGTGCTGCGTTTATTGACTTAGTCAAGGCGTAGTGTGCGGTAGCTGATTAGTGCTTATCTGCCGCATGTGATGCGATTGGATTAGGGTAGTCGTACGGCTTTGTTGACCTTGTTAAGGGTCGTACGGGTGGGTTTAATTCAATCACGAAATGATGGGTCGAACTTGGCTAGCGCTTATGATTTGTTTTCCATAGTTAAGGTCATAAGTCGCTAGGGGTAAAAACAGATATTGTGTATTTCAAGTGTTGAAATTTGCAATGAGATTGCATGCCTTCTATGAGATAGTTGGATTCCGATACCCACTGCGAGTAAGAGTTACTCCTAATAGAGTTTTTCACTTTACAATTAGCCGATCCATTAGGTGTCTAAGAAAGGTATTAAGAGGTGATGCCCCCGTGAAAACGAGGTTATTTAATTAGTTCCATGCGAAAGCATGGGAAGACTCCCTCAGAGTAACAATACCTGCCTGGCTGACCGATTGGCGAACTTGTAGGGTGTAATTAATCTCGGCTAATCTTACCTTTTATGGTTTGAAGGAAGATTTGATAAAAACAGTGGGAGCCATCCTGATTAGATAAAATAATATCCAATCTAATCTTGAAAAGAGCACACACTAAAGCGTTTTCTTCTCTCTCTCTTGGTAGCGACCATGACACGCCTTAATCAAGATAATAATATGGAGGTATTTACCGAACCCGCTTATTATACTGTGCTGGGGAACGTTGATTCCGCTTTTTCTTATGATTGTCATAAGTCTGAGCAAAGAATAGGGGAATACCTGGATTCCCACGCCACCCGAACGAAGGAGTATGCTGATGCATCTTCTTCGGGTGTGTCCGTTACCGAGAACTGTTTCTCATTTTTCTCTACGTCCTGGATATTGGATACCGGATCAGGATCCCACATCTGTAATTTGTTACATGGGCTAAGAAGAGCTAGAGAACCGGAAAAGGGTGATATGTCTCTAAAAGTAGGGAATGGTGCAATTGTTGCAGCCAAAACAGTTGGCGAATATCATCTTGTATTACCAAAGAGTAATACAATGATTCTGAATGACTGTTATTACGTACCAAATATGATGCGCAATATTATATCAGTTTCTTTGTTGCATAATGAAGGATATAAATTTGTATTGGAGGATAATTTTATGAACATTTTCCTAAATCAAGCGTTGATTGGGTTTGGTACGTTAAGTAATGGTATATACGTTCTAAATTAAACTACAGTTCTAAACGTACAGAACACACACAAGATGAAAAGTCAGAAATGAACGAAGCCTTCTTGTGGCATTATAGACTATGTCATATCAATGAGACAAGACTAGCCAAGTTGCATAAAGATGGATATTTAAATCCGTTTGAATTTACATCTTTTGAAACTTGCCAGTCATGTCTCAAAAGGAAGATGACCAAAACTCTGTTTACTGGACATGGAGAAAGAGCTGTTGAACTCTAAGGACTGATACATAGTGATGTATGCGGTCCTTTGTCTACACATGCCAGGAATGGTTCTTCGTACTTCATTACATTCACCGATGATCTCTCAAGATACGGACATGTGTTCCTGATGAAACATAAATCTGAATCTTTTGAGAAATTCAAGGAATATAAGTACGAAGTTGAGAACAAGATGGGTAAAAGTATTAAAATTCTTCGATCTGATCTGGGAGGAGAATACTTGAGCATGGAATTCTGTGACTATTTAAAAGAGAATGGAATTCTCTCTCAGCTTACTCCTCCGTAAACATCACAACACAACGGTGTATTGGAGTGGAGAAATCGCACCTTATTAGATATGGTGCACTCTATGATGAGTACTGCTGAGTTACCTATTTCTTTTTGGGGTTATGCACTTGAGATAGCCGCATACCTATCGAATCAAGTTCCATCAAAATCTGTGCCTAAAACACCATATGAGATATGGAGTGGAAAGAGACCATATCTTAAACGAGTTAAGATATAGGGTTTTCCAGCCTTTGTTAGAAAACAGAATCTGAACAAACTCGATGCACGATCAGTTCTTTGCAAGTTTGTGGGATACCCTAAAAATTCACATGGCTATATCTTCTACCATACTGAGGAACAAAGGTGTTTGTTTCTCAATATGCCACCTTTTTAGAAAAGGTATGAAAGAAATTAGTGGTAAAAAGGTAGAGTTGGAAGAAGTTCCAGCTATACAAACCACAACTGATGATTTGATAGAACCGGAGGATCCAATAGTCTCCGACGAATCTCAGGCACTCTGCAGATCTAGTAGGGTTCTTCATCCACCTAAGAGATACTACGGTTTTCTCATAGACACTAGGAGCGAGGATTGCATCATGGTAGATGATGACCCAACTAGTTTTGACCAGGCCATCATAATTGGAGACTCTGTGAAATGGATGGATGCTATGCGTTCCGACATGGAATCTATGTACACCAACAAAGTATGGACTTTGGAAGTTGCTCCTGAAGGGGTAAAACCCATTGGGAGCAAGTGGATCTTCAAAAAGAAGATTGGTGTAGTTGGAAAAGTTGAGACTTTCAAAGATGGACTTGTAGCAAAAGGTTTTCATCAACGACCTAATGTCAATTATGATGAAACTTTTTCTCCTGTTGCCATGCTTACGTCCATCAGGATCTACTTCCCATTGCTGCATACCATGACTACGAAATCTGGCAGATAGACGTCAAGATCGCTTTTCTAAATGGTGATTTAGAAGAGAGCGTGTACATGACATGATCAGAGGGCTTCGTATACAGTGGGAGCAGCTGAAACGTGTGCAAGCTGCTTAAATCAATCTACGGATTAAAGCAGGCATCGCGGAGCTGGATCATCTGTTTTAATAAAGCTATCTAAGAGTTTGTCTTCATCAAAAACGTAGATGAACCTTGTATATACAAAAAAGTTGTAGAGAGTAAGGTTGTCTTCCTCGTATTGTATGTGGATGACATACTCTTGATAGGAAATGATGTTCCTATGCTACACTCGGTCAAGCTCTTCTTATCACAAAAGTTCTTCATGAAAGATCTAGGTGATGCCTCCTACATGCTGGGGATAAAGATCTATAGAGATAGATCTAAACGGATGTTATGATTGTCCCAATCCAGGTACATTGACACCATACTAAAGAGATTTAGTATGGAAGATTCTAAGCGTGGTAATTTACCCGCTTGTTCAGGAATCACTCTCTCTAAAGAGATATCTCCAAAGACTGATTTGGAGAGGGCTTGCATGCAAGGGATACCCTATGCTACGGCAGTCGGGTCAATCATGTATGCGATGTTGTGTACCAGAATGGATGTAGCTTACTCGCTAGGTGTAGTGAGTAGGTATCAATCAGATCCTTGGGAAAAGCACTGGACAGCTGTGAAGAACATTCTTAAGTACTTGAGAAGGACTAAAAAAATGTTCTTAATGTATGGTAACGGTGAACTCCAGGTGGAGTCCTTTACCGATTCGAGCTTCCAGCGTGATAAGGACGACAGTAAGTCGATCTTGGGTTTTGTCTTCACCCTCAATGGAGGGGAGGTATGTTGACAGAGTTCCAATCATTATACCATAGCAGACTCGACGATGGAGGCTGAATACATTACTGTCAACGATGCTGCTAAAGAGGCTGTCTGGATAAAGAAGTTCAAAGCTGAACTTGGTGTGGTTCTAACTATTGAGCATCCGATACCTATGTATTGTGATAACAATGGAGCTGTGGCTTTGGCCAAGAAACTCCGGTCCTATCAGAGATCCAGACATATTCTTAGGCGGTATCACCCGATCTAGAAGATAGTAGATCGACGGGAGATCAAGGTCAGGAGAGTTGACAGGAAGGACAACGTAGCAGATCCACTAACGAAGGCCCCCCTAGACACAGTTTGAGAGACTTTTTGGGATGTTGGGTATGAGATACTACAACACATGTCCTTAGTGCAAGTGGGAGATTGTTAGGAATATGTATGCCCTAGTGGCCATTATTGTATGATATAGTGGATGCTTGGACATATATATAGAGGACTTTCTTGCTCGACATGTTAATATGTTATCTGGTTGTTCTTTATCTTAACATGTACACTTGTATTATTATACTGTCTCTCTGATACATGTTGATAAAGCCCATAGGATGTTTGCTTGACTACCAGGACTATGATGCAGATCATACTACTGGGTCTTGTGTAGTCCACAAGCACATCGTTTAATTGTTCCTAGTCGAGAGTGTATCGAGACAGGGCATCGATATTCCAGAGTAGAGTAGTGTGTACGTTTCTTGACCCTGTATGGGGCGATGGTTCATCCTATAACCATTGGTGTTTGACATCAAAGATTGTACACATGTGCTCATTAGAGAATGGGTACACTTATCAAGTTACTGAGGTCGATGATTCCACCCCTAGACTCGATATGCGACATATCAGACGAAAAGACCGGACTGTACGGTAAGTGTTACCTATAGGCTTCATGGAAGTTTGGATAAGCTTGCTTGTTGATCTTCTATTCGCTCAATACCTGGGTAGCCGTTGCATCCAGCTAGTACCGCTGACGGCTTGTGGGTAAATGATGTGATCATTACCTACTGCTAACGTATTGACGAGTCTTTAGAGTCCTACACAGAAGTTTTCTAGTTCAAGCGAAACGAAGTAGGGCACATATGTTGATATGTACGGGGGCCTGATTAAATACGAGTACGTGATACCGTATTCTAATCTGGCGGTTACCTGTTATCGGTAAGGTTATATGTGATATAACCGGATTATCGAATCAAGTGTTGATTTGATAATGTTGTATACAGATAAATGATATTAGCAGGTTATATATGATATAACTGGATTATTGAATCAAGTGTTGATTTAATAATATGATATATATTTATATTTGATATAATTATATATTAACTAATATTACTGCTTGCTAATTATTTGTTTATCATTATATATATATATATATATTATATGAAGCATGGTTGATTTTCTGTTTTTTTAGAAAATAGAAAAAGAGGTGAAAATGGGGAGACTTTTGAGGAATGGGGTGAAGCATGGCTTTTATATTTGTTTATTCATTTGTGTTTACTATAGAAGCATGGTTGCATTTTTTATTGTGAACATGATATATGCTTCAATAAGTGAATACAAAAAAGAGAAGCCTTTCTACACTTGTTACATTTTTTTGACATGAGCTCATTTGCTCTCTAGCTCCCCTTCTTCCTCCTCACCATCATCTCCAAGCTCAATCACTCACATAAGTTGTGAAACCTTGAGCTTGTGAGAACCCTAGTGAGTTTAGAACCCCTACTTCACCATCCTACACTTGATCAGCAATTAAGTGTAGTGTGTTTCTTTCACTAAAGAATTTAGTGAAGAGGTAGCTTGGATTAGCGGAGCTTCGGGTGGATCATCTTCAGCACAAAGATCGCAAAGGAAGCTCGATCCAACTTCAAGTGGAGCCTAGTGGAGTCGCGTGGACTACTACACGGAGCTTTTGAAGAGAAGGACATAGTCTACAAAGGTTGTAGCCTCATTCTCTTTATGTAGTTTTCTTGATATCAAGCTAAAACCCTAATCATCTAGTTTAGATTCTAGGTTAGTGTTAATTAGCACCCCAAATTTTTTTAAAATGGCATGCTTGATGCTAGTAAATCCCAGTGGTAGTGGTAATAAACACTTTCAACTTCATTATTCTAGTCTAGATTAGCACTTTAGACTAGGTTGTTTACTTCACTAATACTAGATTAGTGAAGAGGTAGCTTTACCTAGAGAAACTTCAGGTGGATCATCTTCGACATGAAGATCGCGAAGCAAGTTCGTGCACTTCTTCAAGTGGAGCTACGAGGAGTTGTAGGGACTACAACCCGGAGCTCTAGAAGAGGAGGATTTGGTCTACAAAGGTTGTAGTCTCTATCTCTTAGTATAGAATTTGCTATATGTTCATATAAAGCCTAATACTCTAGTTAGATTCTAGGTTAGTATCACTTAGCACCCAAGAAATTTTAAAATTGCATGCTTGATGCCAGTATAAACCTGGTGGTGGTGCTAGGAAACACTTTTATGGTATCAGAACCAAGCTAGAATATTAGGAGAAGTCTTTACGACGTTAAAGTGTTCGATCGAGTTTCGAAACCTATATTTTGCTAAGTTTCTGTCCATTTTTCAAAGGTTGAAATTTTCGAGATTAAAAATATGCAGAAAATTGTGAAGGGTATTTTATGAAGCCCCAAGAAATACGAGTCCCTAATACCTACAAAGCACCGCGGAACCACAGCCTAAACCCCATTTTGGGTTCCGTCGCAAGTTTGTGGTATTGTTGGATCGTTTTTCTTGTGCTGCTCCCTCCATTGTTATATTTGGCACTTTCTGGGTGTTTCTAGTGATGCTCAAGTTGTTGAGATTTCTGTGATTTCTGGGTGTTTGATAAATCGATCGAAATGTTTAACGTCGTCAAGATTATGATGATATGTGATACAATATTTGGAATCCACAATAATTAGTTTGAGAAAACTAGTTAGTGTTTTTTTGTAAATTTAGCATTTTAGTCTCTTTTGATCGATTGCTACGAAGTTTTGATTCGGATCAAAACTCCGTCGCAATCTCGTATTGTACGTGAAAACTCGCCGGGAAACACTACTTGACAGCTACGCCTCTAGCCTCGACCAAGTGATTGTAGGAGTGTTAGTTATATGTATGCCCTAGAGGCCATTACTATACATAGGATGTATATTGTAGTGGATGCTTGGACATATATAGGGAGGACTTTCTCGCTCGACATGATAGTATGCTATCTGGTTACTCTTTACCTTAACGTGTACACTGATTGTCTCTCTGTTACATGTTGGTAAAGCCCTTAGGATGTGTACTTGACCACCTGGACTATGATGCGGATCATGCTAGTGGGGACATGGTAGTCCATAAGTACATCTTTGAAGGTCCCTAGTCGTGGGTGTATCGAGACGGGGCATCGATATACCAGAGTAGACTAGCGTATACCTTCTCGACCCATACAGATGGGCGATGGATGATCCCATATCCATTGGTGTTTGACATCAGAGATGATATACGGGTGCTCAGTGGAGACTGGGTACACTGGACGGACTCGCCGAGAACTCCCAGATGGTATTATACCTTACGTCAGATGGCAGTTCTCTGGTGACACTGGTACAGAGTAGTCTGTTGACCCGAGATCGTCATAGAGTCTTGTGTGGTTCCCACTGTTCTTTGATTTCCACCTTACCACGTCCAAGAGGGCTTGCAAAACGGTGGTTTTTGGGTACAGTCCTGAATCACATGGAGGCAATGAGCGATAGGAGGGGATTCGTCTCTCCCGGTATTGGGGGTTGATGTTGCGCTATGCTAGACTGGCCATAACAGGAAATCCCTGGCCAGGGTTGCAGTGATCTACTGGTAAGTGTTATCAGTAGTTTCACACATGTTATGGACCTCACGTCGGCATGACTTATCGAGCTATTGGGGTCTGACGTTTACCACCCCTAGGCGAGATATGCGACATATCAGACGATCAGACCGGACTGTACGGTAAGTGTTACTGGTTGGATTCACAGGAGTGTGAGCGGGCTTGCTCGTCGATCTTCTGATCGCTCAATACCCGGGTGGCCGTTATGTTTAGCAGACCGCTTGCGGCTTGTGGGTGTTTGATATGATCATCACCTGCTGCCGGCGTATTGACGAGTCTTTAGAGTCCTACACAGAGGTTTTCTGGCTCAAGCGAAACGAAATAGGAGCGCATATGAGATATGTGCAGGACCGAGAATAATGCGTGTATGTGATACCGTATTCCATTCTCGTGATGAATGTATCGAAAGGTTGTATGCGATATAACCTAGTTATCGAATCAAGGATTGATTCGGTAAGCCGATACATAGGATACTAGTCGGTTATATGCGATATGACCGGATCGTTAAATCAAGTGTTGATTTAATGATTTAATGTATAATTATATATTTGATATATTACTTTGCATTAACTAGTATTGGTTCACTTTAAATGGATTTTCTCACTTGAATTGTGCAAGTTGTATATGTGATATACTTTTGTGCACATGATTGTATCATGTTTGATGATACATGCTTATTTGGTTAAGTGTAAAGAACTAAACCATGGTTAAATTGATGATTAGGGTTTTGCTTATTCATTCATTTATTTATTTATTCTTTTTTGGAAATTAAAAGGATAAATTGATATGGTGGCTTTCTTTGTATCTTTCATGAAGCTTCATGAAGTGTTGAAAGTTTGACCACTTTTGTCTCATGCTTAACCCTAACCATTCCACTTAACCATGATTCATTCTCTACACTTAACCATGGTTTGTATATGATAAGAATTCATTTTCTTTACTATTTTATTATTCTTATCATAACATCATCATCATCATCATCTTCTTCTTCTTCAAGAAGAAAACCTAGCTTTCATCAATGGTGATTTGATGAAAAGAGTGAGAAATCCAATTCTAAAGTGAACCCACCTCCTATTTCTTCATCCTCTATCTCTTGCCAAGTAGTATAGGGTGTTTTCTTCACAAGTTTCATGACTTGGTGAAGTGGGAGCTTGATCTTGTGATGCCTCGACGTAGATCATCTTCGGCATCGTAGTCGACGACCTAGCCCGCCCATTTCTCCGATGAAGCCGACGCTAGAGCCCGGGATTCGATTTGGACGGCAAGGAGACTTCATCATGGAGCTATGGAGGTGGAGGACCGGATCTACAAAGGTTGTATTTCCATTCCCTTAGTTAAGTAATTAACTAGTTGCATGTTTCGCCTAAAATTCTAGTTAACGATCCGTATTAGAGTTTCTCGGCACTTGTAAAATTTGAAATTGGCATGGTTGATGCCTTGTGAGACCTCTTGAGAGTGCCTAGCAACCCTACAGTGGTATCAGAGCCTAGCTAGAGCCTTAGGCAAGGTGTAGACGAAGTTTGAAACCCGAACGAACCCGAAACCCTAAAATTTCACCCTCTCTGGACATTTTTACAAAATTGGGTTTTTTCCAGATTAAAAATCCTTAAAAAATTCAGCAGGGAATTCTAAGAATTACGGTGCAAAATTTGACAAGAGATACATCCAAAGTGCGGCGGAACCGCGGCAGAAGCCTGGCTTCTGCGGCGGTTCCGCGGCCATCTGATGACGTCAGCTTCCCGTTTTTGCACAGTAATTCCTCTTTTCTGGTGCTGGATTTTCTGGGAATTTTTAAATATCACTCAAGAGTTCAGTTTTCTGGGGTGTTTTGGGTGTTTGCAGATTCGATCGGATTATCAGACTTTGTCTATGTGGCTTTCCGGATATTTTAGAATATGTTAAAAAGTTCGACCGGATATAAATACCCACTTTTTCCCCTGTCGGAAAATTTCCAAGTGTTGGATTTTTCTGTGGTTTAAGGACGTTCTAAGTAGTGCAAGTAACGCGATGGTCCCTCTAGAAGACAACAAACCTTAACTCGATTATGTGACCGTCTTGAACTGCCCTTTGAACCTTAGGGTTTATGGCAGTACGGCGTGCCACATGTGAGGCGTTGGCTTGACCCTTCTACGGCTGGACCGTTGGTACTGAGGCATGAAGTGAATGTCTTTGAACTTATTTCATGTGTTGAGCGGTTTCGGGAAAACTTGGGTGTTCGATTGTTCGATCGGAAAGTTTAACATTTTCTATCTTATTCGGAATGTGATACAATAATTGGAATTCGCAATAAGTTATGTGATAACTGAATGAATGTTATAAACACAGCACTTTAGTCTCACTTGATCGGTTGCCACGGAATTTTGATGTGATCAAAAGTCCGTCGCAATCACGTAGCGTACGCGGATACTCGCCGGGTAAACTTAATAGACGGCCTTGCCCCATTGCCCCGACCAAGTGACTGTAGGAGAACCCCGTCGCCGAAAGCATCCGTTCGGGTGCTCGCGGCAGCGGTGTTCCGCCTTGGTGCACTTCGTCGACGGCGTCGGGGGTGCGGCCGCCTACTAAAGTTTGCGACGAGCATTCGATCAGGATGTCGGGAATCTTGTTGAATTACTCGACATTATATTGAAAAGTGTTTTCGATTTTGAGACTAAAATGCGGGGTTTATAATTGTTAGGCATGCGATGTCTAAGTATTTCATTTGATTAGGCATGCGATGTCTAAAGCGGTTGCGGATTCCAACTGTTGTAGTTTTACACTTTCTTTTCTGTGACCGTAAGTGTAATATGTGATATCGCCGGTTTCGTTGCTATATGTCAACGACAATTGGGATGCGCATATTTACTTACGTTGATGACATGTGATGTTATGTGTTGCTGGATATGTTATATTGGATCGTCGTGTTCGAATAGCCGGGGTTTTTTTTTTATGTGAGATGAGTGTTTTCATTTTCATTCATGTAAAAACTTGTATGTAATATTCTTTTATTAGGGCACTTCCAGATTGCGGAAGATGTCACCCTTTGTATATTATTTACTTTTCTGCACTAGGATAGACCCAAGGAGGGGAGCACAAGTAACCGGGTTCTAGGGTCCAGTGGGAGACCAACTCGAGGAGTCGAGTTCGGGTCTCCTAACTCTAGAATTGGTAGGGTTTCTTGCCGCTCTTGTTGGGGTCTAGGGGTGTGGGTTTGGCTATTCATCGCGACCGTGGAATCCGTGTTTTATACTGGCTCGTATTGAAAACACGGACGTCCTAGTATATCCAATATTTCATATGTTTCTTCTGCTGCGATATCTGTGATGTGATCATGTGATGTTCTGTGATAGATACTGTATATAGTATATATGATATATTATATAGACGTTACTTATGTTTTACACCCGCGCTAGCCCTGCCCCGCTCTGTCGTTAGTTACCTAACCTAACGGTGCACGAGGGGACATCGAGGCGAATGCGGATGGCATAAGTGTACGTCGTATTTATCTGTGATGTTTAGGTATTTAAATGATGGGACTTCATTAATGAGATTAATGAAATAAAAGAAACCTAAAGATGTTGTAGAATCGAATTTCAAAATAAAACAGGTAGTCACAGTTCTTGCTTTGCACAGCGGTATATATGATATATCCTGCACCTTATTCGATAAGGAAAGGACCGAGATCCCTTCACCGGGAGTGACTCCTTTAGCAATAACTGACAGACGCTACACACTCGGTTTGCTTTTGATTGCTTTTGGAGTTCTGCTTTGCACAGTGATATATATGATATATCCCGCACCTCATTCGACGAGGAAAGGGCCGACGATCCCTTCACCGGGAGTGACCCCTTTAGCAAAACTAGAAAAGCCTCAAAAACACTCCATTTGAAAATCATTTGATTCTACAACGATATCAAGTTCATTACGGAATAGGTTTTCAGAAAAAACCTGGCGTAGCCCTCCGTCATTTCAGATAAGTAGTAGTTAGTATTTGTGCTGCGTTTGTTGGCCTTTGTCAAGGCGCAGTGTGCGGTAGCTAACTGGTGCTTATCTGCTTATGCATATGATGCAGATTGGATTAGGGTAGTCGTGCGACCTTGTTGGCCTTTGTCAAGGGCCGTGCGGGTGGGTTTAATTCAATCAGGAAATGACGGGTTGAACTTGACTAGCATCCTATGGTTTGTTGGCCTTTGTCAAGGTCATAGGAGGTTAGGGGCAAAATATTATCGGGAATTTCAAGTGTTAAGATTTGCAATGAGATTGCATACCTTCTATGAGATAGTTGGATCCCGATACCCACTGCCAGTAAGAGTTACTCCCGGGAGAGTTTTACACAGGACAATTAGCCGATCAAGTAGGTGTTTAGAAAGGTGTCAACGGGGTTACGCCTCTGGGAAAACGAGGTTTACATTAATTAGGTCCGTACGAAAGCACGGGGGACCTCCCTCAAAGTACCGACACTAGCCTGGCTGAAAGATTGGCGAACTTGTAGTGTGTAATTAATCTCGGCTGGTCTTTCCTTTTAGGGTTTGAAGGAAGATTTGATAAAAAGCAGTCGGAGCCATCCTGATTAGATAAAATAACACCAATCTGATCTTGCAAGAGCGCATGCTGAGTGTTTTCTTCTCTCTCTCTCCAGGTAGCGACCATATCACGCCTTAATCAAGATAATAATATGGATATTTGACCGAACCCGCTTGTTATTCTAAGCTGGGGAACGTTGGTCCCGCTCCAACTTATAATTGTTATAAGACAGAGCAGGAAATTGGGGATTACCAGAATTCCCATGCCGCCCAAACGAAGAGAGTGCATGCTGATGCATCATCTTCGGGTGTGTTCATTATACAGAACTGTTTCTCAGTATTCTTTACGTCCTGGGTATGTGATACCAGATCAGGATCCCGCATATGTAATTTGTTACATAGGCTACATATAGGTAAAGAACTGAGAACGGGTGATAAGTTTCAGGAGGCAGAAAACGGCGCAAGTGTTGCAGCCAAGTCTGTTGGTCACTGTCACCCTGTATTCCAAATACATTGATTCTGAACGAATGTTATTAGATACCGAACCTGATATACAAAATCATATTAGTCTCTTTATTAGTAAAGAAATGATAAAATTTTGTATTGTTGGATAATGTTTTTGAACATTTCCTATATCAAAAGTTGATCGGATCAGGCACGTTATCTAAGAGCATTGATGTTCTAAATCAAACTGCAGTTCTTAGTATACAGAACACACACAAGAGGAAGAGTTCAGAAATGAACGAATTCTTCTTGGGGCATTGTAGACTAGGTCATATCAATGCGACCCGACTAGATGAAGTTACTTGTAGATGCATATTTAAATCTGTTTGAATTTACATCTTGTGAAACCTGCCAGTCATGTCACAAAGATACGATGACCATAGCTCTGTTTACTGGAAACAGAGAAAGAGTTAGTGAACTCTTAGGATGATACATGTTGATGTATGTCAGGTCCCCTGTCTACATATGCCAGGACTGGTTCTTTGTACTTCGTTACATTCTCTGATAATCTCTCAAGATTCAGACATACATTCCTGTTGAAACACAAGTCCGAACCTTTTGAGATATTCACAGAATATGATTTAGAAGTAGAAAACCAAAACACGGGTATAAGTATTATGTCCTTTGATGAGATTGAGGAGGAGAATACTTGAGCACGAAAATCCTGGATTATTCTAAAGGAGAATGAGATTCTCTCTCGGCATTACTCCTCCGTATACACCACAGTACGTCGGTGTTTCGGGGCGGAGCAATAGCACCCTATGTGATATGGTGTGCTCTATGATGAGTACTACTGAGTTTCCTATTTCTTTTTGGGAGTTATGCACTTGAGAAGCTGCATACCAATTGAATTGGGTTCCAATCAAATCAGTTGCCTACCGCTTCATATATGATATGGAAAGGGAAGAGCCCATATCTTAAGTTAGTTAAGATTTGGGGTTGTCCGGCCTATGTCTAAAAGCAAAATCCGGACAAGCTCGAGAAAAGGTATGTTATGTAGAACTGGAAGCAGTTCCAGCTATGCAAACTACAGCAGATGATTTGGTAGAACCGAAGGATTCAATAGTAACCAACGAACCTCAGCCTCTCCGCCGATCTAGTAGGGTTCCTCACCCACCTGAGAGATACTTTGGTTTCTCTATGACAGTGGGAGCGAGGATTGCATCATGAGATGATGACCCAACTAGTTTCGAACTGGCCATTAGGAGTGGGACTCTATAAGAATGGTTGGATGCTTAGCGATCTGAGATGGAATCCTTATACACCAACAAAGTATGGACTTTAGTTGCTTTATCTGAAGGGTTAAATCCCCATCAGGAGCAAGTATATCTTGAGAAGATTACTTGGTGTACATGGAAAGGTTGAGACTTTCAAAGCTAGACTTGTTAAAGGTTTGCATCATTGTCCAGGTATGGATTTTGTTGAAACCTTTGCTAAGTAGCTATGCTTAAGTCCATCCAAATCCTACTTGCCACGGCTACATACCATGACTACGATATTTGGTGGTTGGGTGTCATGACTGCTTTTCTAAATGATGTTTTAGAAGAGAGCGTCTATAAGTACACAGCCAGAGGGCTTCGTAGACAGTGGGAGCAGCGGAAACGTGTGCAAGATGATTTATAGGATAAAGCAGGCATCGCGGGGTTGGAACATCTGTTTTGATGTGGTAGTCAAAGAGTTTTACTTCATCAAAATGGTAGATAACCTTGTATATACAAGAAGGTAGTAGGGAGTATGGTAATGATCCTCGTAGAGAACGTGGATGACATACTCTTGATAGGGAAGGACTTTCCTATGCTACGCTCGGTCAATCTCCGTTTATCACAAGGATTCTCCATATAGGATCAAAGTGATACCTCCTAAATCCTGAGTTATCATCTATGAGATAGATGTAATTGGATGCTAGGAATCTCACTTGTAGTAGTAAGATGGTATCAATCGATCCTGAGGAGAATCACTGGAAGGGTTCCAGGGTGATAAAGACGACTGAATGTCAGTCACAGGCATTGTCTTTACCCTCAGTGAAGGGACGGTATGTTGGAAGAGTTCCAAGCTAGATACCGTGGCATACTAGACGATTAAGGCTGGATACATCGCTACTTAAGATGCTACCAAAGAGGCTGTCTGGGGTATATATTTGTTCATGAGATGAACTCTGTTCCTCCCATTGTGTGACAATGGAGTTATGGCTTATGCCAAGGAACGTCCGTCCCATCAGTGATCCAGACATATTCTAAGGCAGTATTACCTGATCATGGAGATGGTTGATCTCCAGGAGATCGAGGTTAGGAGAGTAGACTCAGAGAACAACACGGCGGATCCATTCACGAAGGCCTATTCCCAGAGAAAGACTTTTATGGGATGGTTGAGTATGAGATACTACAACCACTGCTACAGATGGCCCTAGTGCAAGTGGGAGATTGTTAGTTATATGTATGCCCTAGAGGCCATTACTATACATAGGATGTATATTGTAGTGGATGCTTGGACATATATAGGGAGGACTTTCTCGCTCGACATGATAGTATGCTGTCTGGTTACTCTTTACCTTAACGTGTACACTGATTGTCTCTCTGTTACATGTTGGTAAAGCCCTTAGGATGTGTACTTGACTACCTGGACTATGATGCGGATCATACTAGTGGGGACATGGTAGTCCATAAGTACATCTTTCAAGGTCCCTAGTCGTGGGTGTATCGAGACGGGGTATCGATATACCAGAGTAGACTAGCGTATACCTTCTCGACCCATACAGATGGGCGATGGATGATCCCATATCCATTGGTGTTTGACATCAGAGATGATATACGGGTGCTCAGTGGAGACTGGGTACACTGGACGGACTCGCCGAGAACTCCTAGATGGTATTATACCTTACGTCAGATGGCAGTTCTCTGGTGACACTGGTACAGAGTAGTCTGTTGACCCGAGATCGTCATAGAGTCTTGTGTGGTTCCCACTGTGCTTAGATTTCCACCTTACCACGTCCAAGAGGGCGTGAAAAATGGTGGTTTTTGGTTACAGTCCCGAATCATATGGAGGCAATGAGCGATAGGAGGGGATTCGTCTCTCCCGGTATTGGGGGTTGATGTTGCGCTATGCTCGACTGGCCATAACAGGAAATCCCTGGCCAGGGTTGCAGTGATCTACTGGTAAGTGTTATGAGTAGTTTCACACATGTTATGGACCTCACATCGGCATGACTTATCGAGCTATTGGGGTCTGACGTTTACCACCCCTAGGCGAGATATGCGACATATCAGACGATCAGACCGGACTGTACGGTAAGTGTTACTGGTTGGATTCATAGGAGTGTGAGCGGGCTTGCTCGTCGATCTTCTGATCGCTCAATACCCGGGTGGCCGTTATGTTTAGCAGACCGCTTGCGGCTTGTGGGTGTTTGATATGATCATCACCTGCTGCCGGCGTATTGACGAGTCTTTAGAGTCCTACACAGAGGTTTCCTGGCTCAAGCGAAACGAAATAGGAGCGCATATGAGATATGTGCAGGACCGAGAATAATGCGTGTATGTGATACCGTATTCCATTCTCGCGATGAATGTATCGAAAGGTTGTATGCGATATAACCTAGTTATCGAATCAAGGATTGATTCGGTAAGCCGATACATAGGATACTAGTCGGTTATATGCGATATGACCGGATCGTTAAATCAAGTGTTGATTTAATGATTTAATGTATAATTATATATTTGATATATTACTTTGCATTAACTAGTATTGGTTCACTTTAAATGGATTTTCTCACTTGAATTGTGCAAGTTGTATATGTGATATACTTTTGTGCACATGATTGTATCATGTTTGATGATACATGCTTATTTGGTTAAGTGTAAAGAACTAAACCATGGTTAAATTGATGATTAGGGTTTTTCTTATTCATTCATTTATTTATTTATTCTTTTTTGGAAATTAAAAGGATAAATTGATATGGTGGCTTTCTTTGTATCTTTCATGAAGCTTCATGAAGTGTTGAAAGTTTGACCACTTTTGTCTCATGCTTAACCCTAACCATTCCACTTAACCATGATTCATTCTCTACACTTAACCATGGTTTGTATATGATAAGAATTCATTTTCTTTTCTATTTTATTATTCTTATCATAACATCATCATCTTCTTCTTCTTTTTCTTCAAGAAGAAAACCTAGCTTTCATCAATGGTGATTTGATGAAAAGAGTGATAAATCCAATTCTAAAGTGAACCCACCTTCTATTTCTTCATCCTCTACCTCTTGCCACGTAGTATAGGGTGTTTTCTTCATAAGTTTCATGACTTAGTGAAGTGGGAGCTTGATCTTGTGATGCCTCGACGTAGATCATCTTCGGCATCGTAGTTGACGACCTAGCCCGCCCATTTCTCCGATGAAACCGACGCTAGAGCCCGGGATTCGATTTGGACGGCAAGGAGACTTCATCATGGAGCTATGGAGATGGAGGACCGGATCTACATAGGTTGTATTTCCGTTCCCTTAGTTAAGTTGTTAACTAGTTGCATATTTCGCCTAAAATTCTAGTTAACGATCCGTATTAGAGTTTCTCGGCACTTGTAAAATTTGAAATTGGCATAGTTGATGCCTTGTGAGACCTCTTGAGAGTGTCTAGGAACCCTACAAGGAGAACCTATTTCCAAAAGCATCTACTCGGGTACTCGCGGCCACGGTGTTTCGCCTAAGTACACTTTGTCGACGGCATCGGGGGTGCGGCTATCTACTAAAGTTCCCGACTAGCATTCGATCAATTAGTTGGGAATCTTGTTGAATTACCCGACTAAGTTATTGAAAAGTTTTTTTGATTTGAGACTAAAATGTAAGGTTTATAGGTTAGGCATGAAATTCAGAAAATGAGATATTCCGGATTTATGATGTCTAAGAAATATAAGGATTCTAAATATTGTAGTTTTTTATTTCTTTTCTGCGACCGTAAGTGTAATATGTGGTGTATCCCCGATCTCGTTGCTATATGTCAACGACATTCGGGATACGCATATTTACTTATGTTGATGACATGTGATGTTATGTGTTGCTGTGATATGTTATATTGGATTGTCGTGATTGAATAATCGGGGTTTTTTTTGCGTAAGATGACAGTTTTTCAATTTTCATTCATGTAAATTTGTATGTAATATTTTTTTATTGGGGAACTTCCGGGTTGCGAATAATGTCACCATTGATGTATATTATTTACTTTTCTGTATTAGGTAGACCCAAAGCGAGGAGCACAAGTAACCAGGTTCTAGAGTCCAGTGGCGGACCATCTCGAGGAATCGAGACCGGGTCTCCTAACTCTAGAATTGGCAGGGTTGCTTGCCGCTCTCGTAGGGGGTCTGGGAATATAGATTTGGCTATTCATCACGACGGTGGAATTTGTGTTTTTCATTACTTGATGAATTTAAAACACGGACCTCCTAGTATATCCAATATTTCATATGTTGACTTCTGCTACTTGAGTTCTGTGATGTGATCATATAACTGCGTGAGACGAATGCTATATATATATGATATATATAATAAACGTTGCTTATGTTTTGCACCCGTGCTAGTCCAGCCCCCGCTCTGCCGTTAGTTAAGTAACCTAACGGGGCATGACGGGGCCCGTGGCGAATGCGGATGGTATAAGCGTATGTTCTATTTTCGTTTCTTTTCTATGATGTTTAGGGAAACATAAATGATGGGACTTAATTAATGAGATTAATGGAAAGAAAAGAAACCAAAAGATGTTGTAGAATCAAAAAAATTTTAAAAAAAAGGTAGCTCTAGTTCTTCCTTTGCATAGTGGTATTCCTTGATGAATATCGAGCACCTCATTTGATGAGGAAAGAGCCAAGATCCCTTCACCGGGAGTGACCTCTTTAGCAAAACTAGCAAATGCTACACCCCACTTGATTTTGTTTTAATATCTTCTCTAGTTCTTGTTTTGCATAGTGGTATTCCTTGATGAATATTTAGCATCTCATTCGATGAGGAAATAGCCGAGAGCTCATTACCGGGAGTGACCTGATCAGTCGAAAATATTGCATTTTTAACACATCAATTTCCCTATTTTTTGCAATCATCTAAAGGTGTTTGGTATAAATATAGCACATATTAGCAATTCGTCTGCAAAATATCAAATAATATGCGCTATACATTATAACCGGCATTTTGAGGGAAATTGTGTATTTATTATTACATGCATGATCTTTGTATATCAAAAACTTGTCTCGAGATTGTGTGCAGGAAATTCTCCAGGTAAAAGAGCCGGAACTGCTAAAAGTGCTGATAAAATACATCAAGTCCAAGACTTGTGATCTGGCTGTAAATAAGAAATTATAAAAATATTCCAGACATCAGAAAAGTGTCATAAAGCCAACATGAAACAACAGTAGAAATTTCATGCACTAACTCCACCATATGGCCGTGGATCCGCAGCTGAGTCAGGCCGATCCGCCGCGGATCCGCGGCCGTTCTGACTCGTTGGCGGCAGAAATTTTTTAAAGAGGCCTCCTTTCAACTGTCAAACTTCTTCAAGACACTTCAAATCTCTAGAAGTTTCCCTCCAACAACAAGTCTTCTCATGCAAGCTAGCTAACTAGCTTAATCTAGAAACTTCTCTACCCTAGCTTCTCATGCAAGCCTCATAACAACCAAGCTTCCAATGGAAGATAAACCTAGCTTCTAGGGGAAGCTAAAGGGAAAACTATAAAAGGGCACCTAGGGCTTCATTGAAAAGGGTTCGGTTGTTGATTAGTTGTTGAATATTGCGCCAAATTGCACAAGTTGAGTGAAACAACTTGTAACTCAAAACCCTAGCCCAAATCCAATTCTAAAGCCAAATCAAGATCCATCGAGAAGCGTCTCAAGCAAGCCATCAACGATCTTTTAAAGCAACGCCGACCTTCATCCGAGGAAGAGATCCACGACGATCCGCGACTCAAGAAAATCGATGCGAAGCTAATTTCGGCGGATCTAGTTACCTCCTCAAATCTTGTAACCTCGAGTTGAGTGAATTGTACCTAATCGTCGATTAATAAAGGTGAATATTGTAAATCTTTCTTTTCTTTACATTCTTTCATTATGAAAAGTGACCGATTCTTGATTCTTTCCTTTTTCATGATGTGTGAGTGAAATCTCCACTTGTAGCGGAATCGAAAGAATAGGTAGATGATGATGATTAAATTCTTGAACAATTCTTAAGTTTTATGAGTTTTGTAAACTTTAGGAAATTAAATCATCGAAAACCTAATTTGAGCGAGATCACTTTCTTGAAGGTTTTCGCTCCAAATTAGAGATCAACGATCGGTGATTTAATTTGCTAGAGGCTAGAATTTGAATGATAATCAATGAAAGGAGAAGGGATGATGATGGAGAAAGCCTAGTTTCTTCAATAGATCCTTAAACCTCGTTGATCGTCATCGATCTAGCAACAAATCTTCAATAGTTAAGAATTAGTAATCATGAGCATTCATCATCACTATCAATTTGATCGATTCCTACAAGCTACTTTACAAATCTTGATAATTCAATTGGTTTGGACATTTTCTTGATCTTTATTAATTCTTGATTTTAGATCTATTTTCTTTATGATTCTTGAAACTAAACTTCAGAAATATTGAATCATTTTCTTTTATCTTTTAATTTTTAACTCAAATGAAACGATTGCGAACAAATCACACTTTCTCAGTGGACGATCCGCATTCACTGACGAAACTACAATAGACATCGTCAATTGATTGCGGTATAAATTTCTTTGGTTGTGAAACATTTTCCATACACATGAATAATGATCAATCAAATGGCGTCGTTGCCGGGGATCGTGTGCTAATTTGTTCGTTTTTGTTAATTGAGTTGAAAAATTTATTATTACATCAGAAATTTTAGATCAAAATTCGCAACAAGCGCTTAATGATTTGTTGTGATTTGTTGCAAGGAGATCTGGAATCTGTGGAGCGAGAGAAAAAATTTTCAGAGCATCTCAGGGAGCTCAGTGAGGCAACAGAAGCATCTGTACCAATTTTTGTGCAGGGATCTAATCATAAAACCGCGCATCCGCGGCCAAAGAAGACTTCTCGCTTCTCTGGTATATTCTGTACTTTCTTATCTCCTCCCTGCTCTGTCCATTAACCAATTTTTGCAGGTTCTTTGCAAAAATTCGCAGCGCCGCAAAAAGATAAATTGTGCATTTTTGATCTTGGTTGTTTGCATTTTTAATACGGAAATTAAAGGGCAAAGACCAAATTCAGATTAGGTGGGGAGTTCATTACCCTTCCTAAGCCCTAAAAGTCACAAACTTGCATCTGCATCACCCTCATTAATTAAAAAATATCCAGACAAGACTCTAAAGACCGTCGCGCTCACTTAGGACAGAAGGAGGCCGTGGGTAATCTATTGCTTAACCACGTTTCTTTTGTGGTGTCTAAGGAAAGTGTGTCTAAGGCAAATGGTTACTTAATTAGGCCCATTACTTATGTAGTGGAGAACCTCCCACTTACATGGCACTTACCTGGCCACAAAAGGGGGAAAGAGGCAGTAGAGGATCTATCTTGCGAATTGTCTTCTGGAAGTTTAGGAGCGGTCTAGAGACTTGACCTAGGTGACCACTAGATTTAGGGTTGCTTATGCATTGTTTGTGTGATTTTTTTTCAAAAAAAACCCGTCTTTTTCAAAACAAACACCAACTCATTTTTTCTCTAATTATCACAACGCTGCCTGATAAGTCGAAAATACTGCATTTCTAACACGGCAATTTCCCTACCTTTTGCATTCAGGTATAGGTATCCGGTATTCATATCGCACATATTTGCAAAACATATGTAAAATACCGGATTACTTGTACTGTATACTAAAACCGGTACTTTTAGGGAAATTGACTGTGTTTCATGGCATCACATCATCCTTGTATTGCGCAACTCTTGCCTGGTGTCTAATGCAGGAAATTCCAGAACCAAAAGCCCAAAATTGGGAAAAGATCTGATAAAAGATACGCCAACTCCAAGATACAAGATCTGGTAATAATACAGAAGGCCAAAGAGAAATTAAAATATCAGAAAAAGGCGCATAAGGAAGCCCAAGAATTACCATAGAAAAATGAAGCACCAAGGCTCTGAATGGACCGCGGATCCGCGGCCCAAACCCCCTTAGCGCCGCGGATCCGCGGCCTTATAGTGTGATCACAGCTCCAGATTTTGTACAGGTGTCTCTTATAACGGCCAACGCTTCCAAAAGACCCCAGAAGCTCTACGTGGCACATCTAGAAGGCTCGGCTTAACAAACTCTTGGAGGGAAATTCAAATTTTTTGGGCTTAACTAACTTTTGGAGGGAAATTTAAATCTTTTGGCTAACAAACTTGTGGAGGGAATTCAAATTTCAATCCTAGATCTAGAATTTGGAGGTCTATATAAGAAAGCCTAGATCTAGGGTAAAGGTTGTTCAATAATCACCATCTTCTTCCCTCCACAAGTTTAGTGACAAAACTTGTGCCAAATTCCAATTCAACCTCAAGATCAAGATCCCGAGATCAATTCAAGCAAGAATTCCTTCAACCTTTAGAAGCGACGCCGGATTTTCAACGGAGCAAGAGATCCACACCGATCCGCGACTCAAGGAGCCGAGCGAAGCCGAAATCGACGATCTAGTTCCTACCTTTTGTAAATTCAAGAGAGTTGTAACGAAATTTGTCGATAAATAAAGGTGAATTTTCTATATTCTTGCTTATCTTTTAATTCAAGCATAATGATTAGATCTCAATTTGTGATCGTATTTGTGATCATGTTGTTTGAGTAATCTCCGCTTGTGTGGGAGTTGTGACAATCTTTAGATGATGATGATTTAGATATTCTTACAATTCTTAAATCCTATAATGCTTTGAAATTCTAGTGAATCAAATGATTAATGACCTAGTTTCGAGATGATGCTTTCTAGATCGTGTTCACTCGAAACTAGGGAAAAACAATTGACCATTTGATTAACTAGAAGCTAGAATTTGAATGCGATCTATCGAAAGGACAAAGGATGAGTCGCGGAATCCCTAATTTTCCCGCACGATCCTTAAACCTCGATGAATTTGCATCGATCTAGTATCAATTCGTTAATGGATAAGAATGACTAATCATTAGATCTCGTCACATCTATAGATCCGATCTACTCCTACGAGCCATACTTATAATCTTGAGTGTTGATTGGAAATTATCTCTCATCTCAATTCTTGTTTTTATTGTTTCTTTTAGATCTAGATTTTTCTTACTCTTGAACTTCAATTACAAATCATGAATTGTTTTTTTTCTTTGCCTTAAATTTTCAACTCATCTAATTCGAAAATTGAACGGATCTCACTTTCCCTGTGGACGATCCGCACTTATTAACGCACTACATCCAACACCGTTATTGATTGCGGTCAAATATTTTTGATTGTGATTTCTAAATTCTATTTTCTAAAAACCAACTACACATCAAGAATATCATTCAATCAAAATGGCGCCGTTGTCGGGGATCGTGTGCTATTTGTTCATTTTTTGAAATTTGAGTTGAAAAGTTTATTCTATCAATATTTTTTAGATCAAAACTCGTGCAAAACACTAAACGAGTTGTTGTGGTTAATTGCAAGGAAATCTGGAGCTTGCTGTGAAATTGGAAAATTATTTGGTGAATTCCAGAGGACTAAGGAAGTGATCAGGAGCTCTCTGGAAAAATTTTGTGCAGTGAACAGTGAAAAGTGCGGCGGAACCGCGGAATTAGGAGCTAATTACGGCGGAATCGCGGTGGTTTAAGGGGTTCTCTGGAAAAATTTTAGCAGGTAATTTCTATCTTTCTTATCTACTTACAAAAATCTTCTCCAATTAACAATTTGTTGCAGGCTTTTCGCAAAAATCGCAGCGCCGCAAAAAGCAAAATAAATTGTACTTGTTTTTTATTTTTGTGGTTGTTTGCATAATTAATACGGACATTAAGGGGCACGACCAAATCCAGATTAGGTGGGGAGTTCATTACCCTTCCTAGGCCACAAAAATCACAAACCTGTATCTGCATTACCCTCATTAATTAAAAAATATTTAGAGATGACTCTAAGGACCGTCGTGCTCACTTAGGACAGAAGAAGGCCGTGGGTAATTCATTGCTTATCCGCGTTTCTTTTTGTGGTGTCTAAGGCAAGTGTGTCGAAGGCTAGTGGTTACTTAATTAGGCCCACTACTTACGTAGTGGAGAACCTCCCACTTACCTGGCACTTACCTGGCCACAGGAGAAACAAAGAGGCAGTGGAGGATTTTATCCTGTGACTTGTCTTTTGGAAGTTAGGAGCGGTCTAGAGATTGGACCTAGGTGTCCATAGATTTTAGGGTTGCTTTTTGCATTTGTTGTGATCGCATCATATTTTCAAAATCCGTATCATTTTTCAAAACAAACACCGCATTCATTTCATCCCCCTAATTATAATTCACGCTGCCACTTGTACTAACCCTTTTTAGTGCAAGATAGGCTGGACACGGGATTCTAGTGCCCGACTTGTCCGCGTCCCCTCGATCGACTCCGAAGTCGGTATTTCTCCATTTACCTTTCTTTTACCCACCACACCCACACCGATGGATCAGTCTCTATTGAACCTCTTTACCGCTGCTCTGCCGCTGTCCGTTGGTGCGCAGAATCCTCCCCACATCTCTCTCCAAGAGAGGTGCTACCCTTTGCGAGGTCCTCTCTCGACCTGCTTATCCATTCCACTAGCCAACGGGGATAACTTTGAGATTAAGCCCCAGTACATCAACCTCCTGCCCAAATTCCACGGTTTCGAGACTGAAGATGCATACGTTTTTATTACCAAATTTGAAAACGTATGCGCAATGATGGGTACATCACAACTTTCTGTGGATGCCATGCGTCTACGACTTCTTCCATTTACCTTGTGCGATTTAGCCGAGAAGTGGCTATATAACACCACCGCACATTCCATAACGAATTGGGAAGAATTCGTTGCGGCATTCCTTAAGAAATTCTACCCTACGCAAAAGACAGCTCGAATCCGTAGCGAGCTATATCAATTCTCCCAGCTTCTGGCAGAACCATTCTCTAAATGCTTTGAACGATTCAAGGATCTTTTGGTTCAATGCCCATATCATGGCATCCCGAGATGGGAACTTTGCCGAATCATATATGAGGGCAGTAACCCTACCACTAAACAAAACCTTGAAAACATGTGTCAAGGCACCTTTATGACCAAGGATGATGGGGAAGCGTGGAAATTTTTAGAAGAGTTCGCTGAAAAGTCACTACAGTGGGAGACTGGAACCCAGCCATCGTGTAGGGGTGGCGTACACCAAATAGACGTGTCCATAGGTGTTCGAGCTGAGATGGCAGCAATGCAAAAGAAGCTCGACGCTATGGAACACAAATTTTTAGCAGCCTCCCTGAACCCAATGTCGCTCCCCAAAACTGTTTATGGGTGCTGTTCTGACCCTTCTCACTTACCGGAAGAATGTCCATTAAACTCTCAGTTTCAAGGTCTCGAGCATACCAATGCCGCATTACAAAGACCTAGAAACGACCCTTTTTCTTCCACATACAATCAAGGTTGGAGGAATCACCCGAATTTTGCCTGGAACCAATCCCAAAACACGGTTCCAAACCCTAACCAATTCCAACGGGCCCTTCCTCCACAACAGAAACCACTTTATCTCACCCAGCACCCCTACCAGTCACAAAATTTCCAAAACCAGGTCAACACTCCTGCACCTTCTAATCCTATGCAGTCGACCTGCTCTAACGAGTTCTCTCAAGTCGCTCAAACCATGAAATCACTCTTGTTAAATTTCATGGAAGTATCGGCCGAGGTTAGGTCTTCCGTCGGTGAGATAAAGAAAAACTCAGCGTCCCAAGCTGAGAGTATCAGAACGATGGAAGCTGAGATTACATGACTTAAGGCCGAATTAAGTGCGAGAGAAAAAGGGAAACTTCCGTCTCAACCCCTACCGAATCCTGGGCATTACAATGTAAATGCCGTCACAACGTTGAGATCAGGAAGAATGCTGGATAACCATGTTGGGGAAGAAGTTGATGTTACTGAAAATCCAATCAACACCCCGGCTGAGACCTTTTCTCACACACACATTTCTACGTCTGATTCTTGTTCTCCTACCCCACCACCTTCTTGCGAGCCTATTCTCCATTTCCCTCTAGGCTCGCCACCTCAGCCCACCTCTTCTAGCTCTTCACAGACGATCCCCACTCCTCTTTCGGGATCTTGTCTACCCCCTCTTCCTTCTCCTATGATGGACCCAGCACTCATTGCTAAAGCACCTTACCCGAACCGGTTAAGGGCTAACAAATCGAGTCCTCATATGGAGAAAATTATGGAAATGTTCAAACAGGTTAACATCAACATCCCTCTCCTAGATGCGATTCAACAAGTCCCCGCATATGCGAAAATTCTCAAGGACTTGTGCACTAGGAAGAGGAAGACTTAAGTGTCGAAGAAGGTCTTCATGACCAATAACATTAGCACTGCTTTTATCCCTCAGCTACCAAAGAAACGTAAGGACCCAGGATGTCCTACGATATCGATTTCTATTGGGGGTAAAAACATCAACCGTGCTCTTTTAGACCTTGGCACAAGTGTTAACCTACTTCCATACTCTGTCTATGAGCAGCTAGAGATTGGAGAGTTGAAACCTGCTCACTGCACTCTCCAAATGGCAGACCGTTCAATCACCAAACCTCGGGGTGAACTAGAGGATGTGTTGATAAAGGTCGGGGAATTCGTATTCCCTATAGACTTCATTGTTCTCGATACACAGCCTGTAGCAAACCCCCGGAGCCAAATTCCGGTGATTTTGGGTCGACCTTTCCTTGCCACTTCCAATGCTGTCATTAATTGTAGAAATGGTTCAATGAACTTATCATTTGGAAATATGACCATTGAACTAAACATCTACAAAATTGGAAGTCAGCCATCAGAACCCTCTTCTCATATCCTTGATGTGTGCTCTGTCCACGAGATTGCTCCCTAAAGTTGCGGAGTTGAGGAACTTTGCTTTACTGATCTCGACGACACTACCACATCACTGTTCGACCTGATACATGATCTTAGTGAGGACACCATTTCTGCGCTTGAGTCTGTCACTCCTGACTCACCACCATCCGAGTCTATATCCTTTACAGGCTATAAGCTTTTTTGTGACTCCGAAAATCATTCGATGATCCCACCTTCTAATATTTCTCTGCCAGAATTAGATCTCAAAACTTTACCTTCTCACCTTAAATATGCATATTTAGGTGAGAATGAGTCTTTACCGGTTATCATTTCCGCTTCTCTAGCATCAGAGCAAGAGAATGCATTTTTATCGGTATTGAGATCTAATAAGGAGGCGTTTGGTTGGACCATGGCGGACATCAAAGGGATTAGTCCCTTGATTGTTGAACATCATATACACTTGATGGATGCCAGACCAACCTGAGAACCACAGAGACGGTTGAACCCCGTCATGAAGGAAGCGGTGATGAAAGAGATCGTCAAATGCCTTGATAGTGGTATCATATACCCAATCTCCGATAGCCAATGGGCGAGTCCTATACATGTCGTCCCTAAGAAATCTGGCATCACTGTTGTTACAAATGAGGCAAATGAGTTGATTCAGACACGCGCCCAAACTGGGTGGCGTGTATGTATTGATTATCGAAAACTTAATGCCGCTACGAGGAAAGACCACTTTCCTCTACCTTTCATTGATCAGATGCTGGAACGCTTCGCTGGACGTACGTATTATTGCTTTATGGACGGATACTCTGGCTATAATCAGGTCCCCATAGCCAAAAAGGATCAAGATAAAACCACTTTTACTTGTCCTTTTGGTACCTTTGCTTATAGACGCATGCCCTTTGGGTTGTGCAATGCTCCCGCTACCTTTCAGCGGTGTATGATGGGGATATTCTCTGACATGTTAGAGAATTTTCTGGAGATATTTATGGACGATTTCTCGATTTTCGGAGACTCTTTTTCCGACTGCCTAACGAATCATGACGCGGTTCTTACTCGTTGCAAAGAGAAGAACTTAACTTTGAACTGGGAAAAATGCCACTTTATGGTCCAAGAAGGAATTGTGATTTGACATGTTATTTCGAGAAGAGGCATTGAGGTTGACAGAGCTAAGATAGATGTCATTCAAAATCTTCCTCATCCCAAAAGCGTCAAGGATATCCGATCATTTCTTGGCCATGCGGGCTTTTATAGGAGATTCATTAAGGATTTTACCAAAATTGCTAGACCTTTAACTCTTCTCCTGGCCAAGGATACGACCTTCCACTATGACTCGGATTGTGAGGCAGCCTTCGACTCACTTAAACACTCCCTCACTTCAGCCCCTGTTCTATCGTCTCCAAATTGGGACTACCCCTTTGAGCTGATGTGTGACGCATCCGACTTTGCAGTAAGTACAGTCTTAGGACAGCACATTGAAAAGATGCCACACGTGATCTACTATGCGAGTAAGACCCTGAATGATGCACAAATCAACTATACAACTACCGAAAAAGAACTTTTGGCTGTTGTATTTGCATTAGAAAAATTCAGGCCTTACTTAATCGGCTCTCCAATAATTGTGTACACAGACCATTCCGCCTTGAAACATCTCCTGGCGAAGAAGATGCAAAAGGTCGGCTAATACGTTGGATGCTTCTGTTACAAGAATTTGATCTTGTTATCAAAGATAAGAAAGGATGTGAAAACGTAGTAGCCGACCATCTTTCACGCATCTCTTCTTCCCTTGTGACCCTGCCGATCAATGACTCATTCCCCGACGAACAACTCTTGAACGTATCCAATGAACTATGGTTCAGGGATATTGTGAACTATCTTGTCACGGGACTGATACCCAGCGATTGGTCAAAACAGGACAAATACCGTTTTTATCCCAAGTAAAACACTTTAACTGGGATGATCCATATTTGTTTAAGTATTGTCCTGATCAGATCATTCGCCGGTGTGTCCCGAAAGAAGAGTTCAAGAGTGTTCTTTCTTTTTGTCATGATCAGGCCTGTGGGGGTCATTTCGGACCTAAAAAGACGGCGGAGAAGGTTTTGCAATGTGGATTTAATTGGCCGACCTTATTCAAGGATGCATTTGACTATTGCAAAACCTGTACACAATGTCAATACACGGGTAGAATCTCCCTGAGAAATGAAATGCCTCAGCAACCCATTTTGGTTGTTGAAATTTTTGATGTTTGGGGTATTGATTTTATGGGTCCCTTTCCCAACTCCTTTGGGAATTTGTACATACTACTGGCGGTTGATTATGTCTCAAAGTGGGTAGAATCCATTCTATGCCACACTAATGACAGAAAAGTTGTCATTAAGTTCTTGAAAGAAAACATCTTTTCGCGATTTGGACACCCACGCGCTATCATTAGCGATAACGGGACACATTTCTGCAACAGGTCTTTTGAGACTCTGATGCGGAAATACAGAATCAACCACCGACTTTCTACACCCTATCATCCCCAAATGAGCGGGCAGGCTGAGATCTCAAATAGACAGATCAAACTAATCCTGGAGAAGACTGTTGCTAAAAATAGAAAAGACTGGTCGACCAAACTGACGGATGCTCTTTGGGCATTCCGAACTGCATTTAAAACCGACCAAGGGATGTCTCCATATAGGATGGTGTTTGGGAAAGCATGTCATTTACCCGTCGAGATAGAGCATAATGCATTGTGGGCTATTAAGGAAATCAATTTGACCTAAACCAAGCCTGCAACCTTCGGAAGCTGCAACTTAATGAGCTAAGCGAACTCCGCGATGAAGCTTATGATAACGCTGTAATCATAAAGAATAGGACCAAGGTTTTTCACGATAAAAACATTTTAAGGAAAACATTTTCACCTGGTCAACAAGTCCTTTTTTATGATTCACGACTACACCTTCACGCGGGTAAGCTTCGATCTTGATGGAAGGGACCTTTTGTTGTGCGGTCTGTATACCCGCACGGGGCAGTAGAGGTAGAAAATGTTTAAAACGGCATTTTTCAAAGTGAATGGACATAGACTAAAGCCGTATTTTTCCACTGACCCCACGGAGGAGCTCCTGTTCTTACAGGAGCCAGTTTATCTTGATTAAAATTCCTCCGTCTCACCTCCATATTACTGCATCATCGTTTTGAATGGAGGTGAGTGAAAAGAATAAGTTTGGGAGAGGGTCTTCACTTATATATTTTGCCCCCACTAATAAATTCCTCCCAGGCTCTAAGGTTTTATAGATATAGCGGTTGGCAACAGTGAGGACACTGTTGAAAACAAGTTTGGAGGAGGTTTGCGCTTAGTTTTGCATCATGTGCATATCATTTGCATAAGCACAAAACATTTCTTTAAAAACCATAAAAATTTAAAAAATTTCAAAATCCATAAAAATTCAAAAATTTTCAAAATATAAAAAAAGAATTACAAATTTTCAAAATATAAAAATATTTAATATTTATGATAATAAAAGATTAGATAGTGAACAATTACATCCATGAGATTAGAAAAATTTAAGAAAACCAAGAAAATTAGAAGTTTTCTTATACGAACTAGTAATAAGTAGTTATGAGCCGTTGTCCCAAGGGTTAGTAAGATGAAGGAAGTCACTAATCTGAGGATAAAAATAAGTCTAAAAAATAGTTTCTATTATGGAAAGCCAAACATTTTGAACGTTGATACCCTGCTATTCGCACTTACACACGTCTTGAAGCCCGGGATAGTAGAGAATACCTTGAAATGCTCTTGTCTTAAAGCCAAAAGTATGAAGGAAATAAAATAAAAGAAATGAATAAAAGAAAATAAAGTGGTGAGAAAAATGGACACTTGTTTTGTTATCACCGAGGGCAATAAAAAAAAATTTATAGCAAGGGTGCTTCTTCACCTAGTGCCCTAAGGCCAACTGGTCTGGGAGTCACTGCTATGCCTTAGGTGGTGCAAGACGAGGAAAATACACCAAATAAGCAAAGCACATGAGTAATCAGTATGTTAGTACCTCAAGAAGTATTAACGGTCGCATGAAAGTGTGTGAGCAAATCAAAATATTCATTAATTAAAAAGTACTGAGGCCGATGGGCAAGAGTATGATAGCTTGAATTGAATTCTCCGGGTGTAGGGATGTTCTTTACACACACGCAGGGTGATATGACCGATATTTGGAAGAAAGATAGGAATGAAGAATAAGACGATGTTTTATTGAGGGAGGACGTGATTTCTGACATTTTTTCATGACCATTAAGATAGGGCTCATGACAACTGAAAAGCTAGCTTAGTTGGAAACCCTAATTTTCATGGCTTTTCTTTTACAATTCTTTTCTTTAAATGTAATATTCATGATTTTTCTTTTATTATTGGATTTTGTGGGTGCAATCCGCTGAAAACCCTCAGGAGACAACACTCCTCCTACTAGGGACACCTAGAGGTTTAAAGGCTTGTTGCACGTGCTCAGTGCAATCGTGTTGCCTACGAAAGTGTGCTTTTCTCTTTCTTTATTTTCTCCTTCTCTTTTTAATAAAACAATTCGATCGAGACGATCGAAAATAAGTTTGGGAAAATTTGATCAGTCGAAAATACTGCATTTCTAACACGACAATTTCCCTACCTTTTGCCTTCAGGTATAGGTATCCGGTATTCATATCGCACATATTTGCAAAACACATGTAAAATACTGTATTACTTGTACTGTATACTAAAACCAGTACTTTAGGGAAATTGACTGTGTTTCATGGCATCACATCATCCTTATATTGCGCAACTCTTGTCTGGGATCTAATGCAGGAAATTCCAGAAGCAAAAGCCCAAAATTGGGAAAAGATCTGATAAAATATACGCCAACTCCAAGATACAAGATATGGTAATAATACAGAAGGCCAAAGAGAAATTAAAATATCAGAAAAAGGCCCATAAGGAAGCCCAAGAATTACCATAGAAAAATGAAGCACCACGGCTCTCAATGGACCGTGGATCCGCGGCCCAAACCCCCTTGGAGCCGCGGATCCGCGGCCTTATAGTGTGATCACAGCTCCAGATTTTGTACAGGTGTCTCTTATAATGGCCAAAGCTTCCAGAAGACCCCAGAAGCTCCACGTGGCACATCTAGAAGGCTTGGATTACCAAACTCTTAGAGGGAAATTCAAATTTTTGGGCTTAACTAACTTTTGGAGAGAAATTTAAATCTTTTGGCTAACAAACTTGTGGAGGGAATTCAAATTTCAATCCTAGATCTAGAATTTGGAGGTCTATATAAGAGAGCCCAGATCTAGGGTGAAGGTTGTTCAATAATCACCATCTTCTTCCCTCCACAAGTTTAGTGACAAAACTTGTGCCAAATTCCAATTCAACCTCAAGATCAAGATCCCGAGATCAATTCAAGCAAGAATTCCTTCAACCTTTAGAAGCGACGCCGGATTTTCAACGGAGCAAGAGATCCACACCGATCCGTGACTCAAGGAGCCGAGCGAAGCCGAAATCGACGATCTAGTTCCTACCTTTTGTAAATTCAAGAGAGTTGTAACGAAATTTGTCGATAAATAAAGGTGAATTTTCTATATTCTTGCTTATCTTTTAATTCAAGCATAATGATTAGATCTCAATTTGTGATCGTGTTTGTGATCATGATGTTTGAGTAATCTCCGCTCGTGTGGGAGTTGTGACGATCTTTAGATGATGATGATTTAGATATTCTTACAATTCTTAAATCCTATAATGCTTTGAAATTCTAGTGAATCAAATGATTAATGACCTAGTTTCGAGATGATGCTTTCTAGATCGTGTTCACTCGAAACTAGGGAACAACTATTGACCATTTGATTAACTAGAAGCTAGAATTTGAATGCGATCTATCGAAAGGACAAAGGATGAGTTGCGGAATCCCTAATTTTCCAGCACGATCCTTAAACCTCGATGAATTTGCATCGATCTAGTACCAATTCGTTAATGGATAAGAATGAGTAATCATTAGATCTCGTCACATCTATAGATCCGATCTACTCCTACGAGCCATACTTATAATCTTGAGTGTTGATTGGAAATTATCTCTCATCTCAATTCTTGTTTTTAATGTTTCTTTTAGATCTAGTTTTTTCTTACTCTTGATCTTCAATTACAAATCATGAATTGTTTTCTTTTCTTTGCCTTAAATTTTCAACTCATCTAATTCGAGAATTGAACGGATCTCACTTTCCCTGTGGACGATCCGCACTTATTAACGTGCTACATCCGACACCGTTATTGATTGCGGTCAAATATTTTTGATTGTGATTTCTAAATTCTATTTTTTAAAAACCAACTACACATCAAGAATATCATTCAATCACTGCCACTTGTGCTAAACCATTTAGTGTATGCTCGGTTGGACACGGGATTCTAGTGCTCGTCTTGTCCGCGTTCCTCCTATCGACTCCGAAGTCGGTATTTCTACATCTACTTTTTCTTCACCCGCTACCACATCCACTTTGATGGACGGTTCTCCATCGAACTTCTTTAACACTACTCTGCCACCGTCCGCAGGTGCACAGAATCCTCCCCGCATCTCTCTCCAAGAGAGATGTTACCCTATGCGAGATCCTCTTTCGACATGTCTTACCATTCCACCAGCTAATGGGGACAATTTTGAAATCAAACCACAATACATCAATCTTTTACCAAAATATCATGGTCTCGAGTCTGAAGACGCATATGTCTTTATTACCAAATTTGAAAATGTATGCGCTATGATGGGTACTTCACAACTTTCTGTGGATGCTATGCGTCTACGTCTTCTCCCATTCACTTTGTGCGATATAGCGGAGAAGTGGCTTTATAACACAGCAGCACATTCTATTTCGAACTGTGGAGAATTCGTAACAGCTTTCCTAAAAAAATTCTACCCTAATCATAAGACAGCTCGAGTCCGTAGCGAAATAAATCAATTTACCCAGCTTCCAAATGAACCATTCTCGAAGTATTTTGAATGCTTCAAGGATCTGTTAGTTCAATGTCCTCATCACGGAATTCCTAGATGGGATCTGTGCAGAATCATATATGAGGGCATTAATCCTACAATAAAACAGACCCTTGAATCCATGTGTCAAGGCACCTTCATGAATAAAGATGATGGTGAAGCCTGGAGATTTTTAGAAGATTTCACTGAAAGAACTTTACAGTGGGAGAGTGTAAACCAGTCATCGTCTAGGGGTGGCATTCATCAACTTGATGTTTCCATAGGAGTTAGAGCTGAAATGGCAGTAATGCAAAAGAAACTCAAAGCTATGGAACATAAAGTTTTAGCAGCCTCCCTAAATCAGATGTCACTTTCCAAAATTGTCTGTGGATGCTGTTCTAATCCATCTCATCTTACGGAAGAATGTCCATTGAATTCTCCGTTTCAAGGTCAGGAGCATACCAATGCTGCTTTCCAACAAAGAGCTAGAAACGATCCGTATTCTTCCACTTATAATCAGGGTTGGAGGAATCACCCTAACTTTGCTTGGAACCAATCACAAACTCAAAACACGGTTCTAAATCAAAACAATTTCCAAATGTGTCCTCCAACACAACAGCAACCACTTCAAATAAGTCAACACCCCTACCAATCACAAAACTTTCAAAATCCGGTCAACACACCTGCACCGTACAATCCTTTGCAATTGACCGGTACTGATGACTCCTCTTCACTCGCACAAACCATGAATTTTCTTCTGACAAATTTCATGCAAGTTTCGACTGAGGTTAAGTCTTCTGTCGATGATACAAAAAAACTCTGCCTCCCAAGCTGAGAGTATAAAATCGATAGAAGCACAAATTGCTCAATTAAAAGTCGAGATGAGTGCTAGAGAGAAAGGGAAACTTCCATCTCAACCCCTACCGAATCCTGGGCATTCACAACATTACAATGTGAATGCCATTACAACGTTGAGATCCGGAAGAGTGCTGAATAATCAAGTTGGGGAAGAGATTGATAATCATGAAGAATTAATCAATAATACCCCGGCTGAGACCTTCCCTTCCACACACACTTCTACTTCTGACCTCAGTTCTTCTACCTCACCACTTTCTTGCGAGCCTATTCTTCATTTTTCCCAAGGCTCGATACCTCAGCATACCTCTTCTAGTCCACCAAAGATGATCCCCACTCCTATTCTGGGATCAGTTCCAAACACACCACCTTCTCCAATGTTGGACACAGCTCTTATTGCTAAAGCCCCTTATCCGAATCGGTTAAGGGGAAACAAACCGAGTCCACATATGGAGAAGATTATGGAAATGTTCAAACAGGTTAACATCAATATTCCTCTCCTAGATGCTATTCAACAAGTCCCTGCTTATGCGAAAATTCTCAAAGACTTATGCACTAGGAAGAGAAAGACTCAAGTGCCAAAAAAGGTTTCATGACCAATAATGTTAGCACTGCTTTTACCCCACAGCTACCAAAGAAACCTAAGGACCCAGGATGTCCTACGATATCGATTTCTATTGAGGGTAAAAACATTAACCGTGCTTTACTTGAACTTGGCGCAAGTGTTAACCTTCTTCCATATTCTGTTTACGAGCAGTTAGGGATTGGAGAGTTGAAACCAGCTCATTGCACTCTCCAAATGGCAGACCGTTCAATCACCAAACCTAGGGATGAACTGGAAGATGTGTTGATAAAAGTCGGGGAATTCATAGTCCCTGTGGACTTTATTGTTCTCGATACACAATCTGTAGCAAACCCACAGAACCAAATTCCGGTGATTTTGGGTCGACCATTCCTTGCCACTTCCAATGCTGTCATCAATTGTCGAAACGGTTCTATGAACCTATCATTTGGAAAAATGACAATTTAACTGAACATCTATAAAATTGGAAGTCAGCCATCTGAACCCTCTGCTAACATACTTGATGTCTGTTCTGTCCACGAGATTGCTCCCGAAAGCTGCGAAGTTGATGAACTTTGCTTTGATGATCTCGTCGACACTAGCACATCAATGTTTGATCTTTCACATCTTAGTG
Source organism: Agapanthus africanus (assembly GCA_030015575.1). NCBI lineage: Eukaryota > Viridiplantae > Streptophyta > Magnoliopsida > Asparagales > Amaryllidaceae > Agapanthus > Agapanthus africanus. The sequence continues at coordinate 369,631,075 of CM057346.1, forward strand.
AGGATACTCTTTCCACTCCTGAGTCTGAAACTCTTGACTTTTCACCTTCCGAGTCTACATCTTTTGCAGGCTACGAGCTTCTTTGTGACTCTGAATATCATTCGCTGACCCCACCTTCTATAATTTCTCCGCCAGCATTAGATCTCAAAGTTTTACCTTCTCATCTTAAATATGCATATTTAGGTGAGAATGAGTCTTTACCTGTTATCATATCTGCTTCTCTAGCCTCAGAGCAAGAGAATGCACTTTTAACGGTATTGAGATCTAATAGGCAGGCGTTTGGTTGGACTATGGCTGACATCAAAGGGATTAGTCCCTTAATTGTTGAACATCATATACATCTGATGGATGAAGCCAAGCCAACCCGAGAACCAAAGAGACGGTTAAACCCCGTCATGAAGGATGCAGTAAAGAAAGAAATCGTCAAATTCCTTGACAGTGGTATCATTTACCCAATCTCCGATAGCCAATGGGTAAGTCCAATTCATTTAGTCCCTAAGAAATCTGGCATCACGGTCATAACAAATGAGGCTAATGAGTTAATCCAGACACGCGCTCAAACTGGGTGGCGTGTATATATTGATTATAGAAAACTCAACGCCGTAACGAGGAAAGACCACTTTCCTCAACCTTTTATTGACCAGATGTTAGAACGCTTAGCTGGACGGGAATATTATTGTTTTATGGACGGATACTCTGGCTATAACCATGTCCCTATTGCCAAAAAGGATCAAGATAAAACCATATTTACTTGTCCTTTTGGTACTTTTCCTTATAGACGCATGCCCTTTGGGTTATGCAATACTCCCGCTACATTTCAGCGGTGTATGATGGGGATATTCTCGGACATAGTCGAGAATTTTCTGGAGATTTTCATGGACGATTTCTCGATATTCGGAGATTCTTTTGATGACTGCCTATCTCATCTTGACGCAGTTCTTATTCATTGTAAGGAGAAGAACTTAAACTTCAATTGGGAAAAATGCCATTTCATAGTCCAAGAGGGAATTATGCTTGGACATGTTATTTCATGAAAAGGCATTGAGGTTGACAAATCCAAAATAAATGTCATTCAGAACCTTCCTCATCCCAAATGTGTCAAGGATATACGATCTTTTCTTGGCCATGCAGGCTTTTACAGGAGTTCATTAAGGATTTTAGCAAAATTGCTAGACTTTAACTCTTCTCTTGGCCAAGGACACAACCTTTCACTTTGACTCGGATTGTGAGGCAGCATTTGACTCACTTAAACACTCTCTCATTACAGCCCCGGTTTTATCATCTCCAGATTGGAACCACCCTTTTGAGCTTATGTGTGATGCATCAGATTTTGCAGTTGGTGCGGTCTTAGGACAGCACATTGAAAAGATGCCACACGTGATCAACTATGCAAGTAAGACCCTGAATGATGCTCAAATTAACTATACAACTACCGAAAAGGAACTTCTGGCAGTTGTATTTGCATTAGAAAAATTCAGGCCTTACTTGATTGGCTCACCAATTGTTGTGTACACTGACCATTCCGCCTTGAAACATCTTTTGGCAAAGAAGGATGCTAAATGTACACTAGTAAAATAGGGGGTTGCCCCTACGGATATTGGAATTCGTAGGGGTAGATTTAACCTGGCCCTACGGATTAATCCGTAGGGCTAAAAGGTTGCCCCTACGTGCACAGACGTCCAAGAATAAAAATATTAATTCTTAATTTGGTGTTTGCCCCTACGTAGCCGCAAACAAAGGACCTACGGGTATATCCGTAGGGGCAAGTAAATATCGATTTAACAAAAGCCTAGATCGATCGCCTACGCTCACTTTCTCTCTCTCTCTCGATCGCGCGCGAAAAAAATCCCCAAATCGCCACGCTGTCGTCGCCACCGTCGTTCTCCTCGTCGCCACCGCCGGTTTCGTCGCCACCGCAGTTCTTGTCGCCACCGCGGTTCAGGTCGTCGCCACCGCGGTTCAGGTCGTCGCCACAGCCCCAGCAGCAGCCGTTCAGGTGAGTAAATCTCGAGGTAAATTAAAGAATTTTTGGATTATTTTGGGCTTAGGGTTCATGGCTGGGTCTGGGGTTGCGCGCGCGAGTTGGGGTTGGGCAGGGGTCGCCGTCGCGGTCAGGGTCGGGGTAGGGTTAGGGTTGGGGTTCGGCTGCTGCTGGGGTGGGGCTGGGGTTAGAGTTTGCCTTAGGGTTGGTGTTGGGGTTTAGCTGGCCGCGCTGGGGTTAGGGTTAGGTTGGGGCTGGGCTGGGGCTGGGGGCTGGGGCTGGGGCTGGGTTGGGGTTAAGTGGTGTGGAGTTGGAAAAAAACAAGAAAATGAAAGAGTAATGAATGTGAGAAATTAAGAATGAGAACAATTGCACAACAAATTTGTTGACAAGAAAATGAGAGAGTAATGAATGTGAGAAATTAAGAATGAGAACAATTGCACAGAAAATGCTATGCTTGACTAGGGGGGATGGTTCTATGTGATTTCATAGAGCAACTTGGGGTTAGGGTTCGGTGGATTGATGACAACAAAATACCATAATTTATAACTATATTACTCATATAATGTGTATGTCATGTGAAAGCTAGATGAAGGTCGAGGCAAGCACAACAAATTTGTTGGATGGGACAATGTCAATAGGAGCTCAATGCTATTTGGAAAAATAATAATTCAAAGACATAGTGGAGTTTCCGATTGGTGGCATGGACTAGTTTGATGTATGTAGTTGGTTTGATTTATGAAAAAATGGGGAGACAACATGCATGTATGCATATAGGTAACATCTGCCAATATGCCATATCCAGACCGCAATCTATTTTTGCCTATTGGCTAATATGAAAATATCGGCCCGCGTATATGACATAATCAAAGTTGTTAAATCTTGATACGGTCTGTGTTTCATTTTTTTATTTATCGGTTCTATCAATGTTGCGTATAACGACTTATGATATCAGTATCCTACATTTGTAGTTTTAATTGTTGATTGTTATAGATGAATACCATTGCAATAATAGTTTTTGGTTGATGAATGCTATTGCAATGTAGGATGATCAGTTCTATCAATCTTGATCTCAATGGTTTAAAATCATGTTACACATATAACACGAATGCACAACAAATGCATAATTAGAGAGTGACTCGAGATATTCAGGTTAAAACCAATATATGATACTCGATGATAATATGAAACCTTCATATTCCCATCGATACTCATATATGAAACTAAAAGCGCCACTTAGTCCCCGTCTATCGGTTAACATACGTGCGATGCTCGTCGTGACCTAGAACTATACGAAGGTTATTAAATATCGGACAGTATAGCTCGATACTAACAACCGTCGTATAGTCTACGCGACGAGAAAATTCAATCGTATGGTAACCCATAGATTTTTCCCGTGTGGACAAGTTAAGAATGTATAAAGCAAACGCCTTCATTCACTTGTGTTTTCATCCGTTTCGAGATATTTTGTCGGTACCTTTCCGCTGGTTCTCCGTGTACAAAGATAGATTAGATGTTCATTTCAACGTTGTTTCACAGCATTGAAATGATTATCTATTCTATTACAGTGTACTCGGAGAACAGCGGGGAGGTGCTGCCGAAATTTACTCGAAACGGTTGAAAGCACAAGTGATGGGCGTTCGCTCTATACATTCTTAATGGGATAGAAGCCTACCCCCGACAGTCGGAACACACACATACAACAAGAATACACCACAAACGCATAATTAGAGAGCGATTCGAGATGTTCGGGTTAAAACCAATATATGATACTCGATGATAATATGAAACCTTCATATTCCATCGATACTCGTATATGAAACTAAAAGCGCCACTTAGTCCCCGTCTATCGGTTAAGATACGTGCGATGCTCGTCGTGACCTAGAACTATACGAAGGTTGTTAAATATCGGACAGTATAGCTCGATACTAACAACCGTCGTATAGTCTAGGCGACGAGAAAATTCAATCGTATGGTAACCCATAGATTTGTCCCGTGTGGACAAGTTAAGAATGTATAAAGCAAACGCCTTCATTCACTTGTGTTTTCATCCGTTTCGAGATATTTCGTCTGTACCTTTCCGCTGGTTCTCCGTGTACAAAGATAGATTAGATGTTCATTTCAACGTTGTTTCACAGCTTTGAAATGATTATCTATTCTATTACAGTGTACTCGGAGAACAGCGGGGAGGTGCTGCCGAAATTTACTCGAAACGGTTGAAGCACAAGTGATGGGCGTTCGCTCTATACATTCTTAATGGGATAGAAGCCTACCCCCGACAGCCGGAACACACACATACAAAAAGAATACACAACAAACGCATAATTAGAGAGCGATTCGAGATGTTCGGGTTAAAACCAATATATGATACTCAATGATAATATGAAACCTTCATATTCCCATCGATACTCGTATATGAAACTAAAAGCGCCACTTAGTCCCCGTCTATCGGTTAACATACGTGCGATGCTCGTCGTGACCTAGAACTATACGAAGGTTGTTAAATATCGGACAGTATAGCTCGATACTAACAACCGTCGTTTAGTCTACGCGACGAGAAAATTCAATCGTATGGTAACCCATAGATTTGTCCCGTGTGGACAAGTTAAGAATGTATAAAGCAAACGCCTTCAGTCACTTGTGTTTTCATCCGTTTTGAGATATTTCGTCGGTACCTTTCCGCTGGTTCTCCGTGTACAAAGATAGATTAGATGTTCATTTCAACGTTGTTTCACAGCTTTGAAATGATTATCTATTCTATTACAGTGTACTCGGAGACTAGCGGGGAGGTGCTGCTGAAATTTACTCGAAACGGTTGAAAGCACAAGTGATGGGCGTTCGCTCTATACATTCTTAATGGGATAGAAGCCTACCCCCGACAGCCGGAACACATACATACAACAAGAATACACAACAAATGCATAATTAGAGAGCGATTCGAGATGTTCGGGTTAAAACCAATATATGATAATATGAAACCTTCATATTCCCATCGATACTCATATATGAAACTAAAAGCGCCACTTAGTCCCCGTCTATCGGTTAACATAACGTGCGATAATTTATTCTTTTCAACGACAAACTCACACACAAAGCATATACACGGATTTTCTCCTTTGTCAGTAACTATCCCGTTCTTATATTTCTCAATATAGTCAGCATAACCTACAATTTATATGTTATTCAGTCTAACATGGCCCATGAGTACGTCAGAGTTAAGGACTGGATGTATGTGGATTGGAAACAACGTATGCAACCTAAGTTTGTCGCAGGAGTTGCTGCTTTCCTTGAATTTGCACGCGCACATAATAAGATCATAATAGAGAAGATTCTCTGTCCGTACGATAGATGTGGCAATAAGTACTGGCAGAAGGTAGAATTGGCAGAGTTTCATATTGTAAAACATGGGTTTACTAGACTTTATTCAAGTTGGAAATATAACAAGGAAGGAGAAGAATGCAGTACTGCGGTAGAAGAAGAAGGAGAACATGATAATGCGGCAGGAGAAGAAGAATTCGGTAATACGGCAGGAGACGGAAATTTATTTCCATCAGAAGAAATGGAGGATATGGTAGAGGCTGCCCTAGGTGAATCTATTCGTACCGAAGATGACATTCCTTCCGGTCAAGGACCGCGTGCGGATAAATATGAAAATTTCATGAATGATGCTAGGAAACCAATTTATGAGAATGCGAAGTATTCCACCCTCTCATGGTTCGTCAAACTTTTCCAGATTAAATGACTAAATGGATGGAGCAACAAGTCATTCACAATGCTTTTTTCATTCTTGAAAGATTCTATGCCTCCGGGAAATAATGTGCCCGAAAGCTGGTACGAAGCCCAGAAAATGATGTCTGATTTGGGTCTAAAGTGCGAGAAGATTCAAGCATGTCCTAAAAATTGCGTGTTGTACCGGAAAGAGAATTCAGATTTGAAAGAGTGTCCAACATGCGGAGAGGCCAGGTATAAGCCGAAAGATTCTGATAGGAAGCCTGATATACCTGTGAAGATAGCACGATATTTTCCCATAACACAGAGGCTACAGAGGCTATTCAGGTGCAAGAAAACTGCCGAGGCAATGATTTGGCATCACCGTGCTCCTCCAAGCGAAAATGGAAAAATTAGCCATCCAAGAGATTCACTGGCATGGAAGGATTTCGATAGGAGGCACGCAATATTCAGTAGCGATCCTCGCAATGTCCGGCTCGGACTGGCTACCGATGGCTTCTGCCCATTCAACTATATGGCTGGAAGTCACAGTACATGGCCCGTTGTAATGATAATTTATAATTTGTCGCCTTGGTTGGCTATGGACCAATCATACTATATGATGCCTCTTCTTATCGACGGACCAAACTCACCGGGGAACAATATCGACGTCTATCTCCGACCTCTGATCGAGGAGCTGAAAACTTTGTTCATTGATGGTGTAGAGACGTATGATTCAAACACAAATACAACCTTCATACTGCGTGCGGCTTTAATGTGGACAATTAATGACTTTCCTGCGTATGGAATGCTATCAGGTTGGTCCGTACATGGTCACAAAGCATGTCCTCATTGCCATGAACACACAACATCAAAATTTTTGAATTTTAGCAGGAAGGTTTGTTATTGCGGCCATCGACGTTTTCTGCCTCCAGACCACCCCTATAGGTTAGACACGGTTCACTTTGATGGTCATCAGGAGCTTCATGGAGCTCCATCCCCATTATCCGGAGAGGACGTGACTGCTAAATGGGATGGTTACAATAACGTGACCTTCGGGATGGATCCGACGAAACAGGTCAAACCACAATATTGGAACAAGTTAAGCATTTTCTTCGAGCTTCCGTACTGGTCTACAAATTCAGTGCGTCATTGTCTGGACGTCATGCATATAGAGAAGGGAGTATCAGAGCACATACTTAACTTGCTTCTGTGTAAAGACGGAAAATCGAAAGACAACATGAATGCTCGGATGGATCTACAAGAGTGGGGAATAAGAAGTGAATTGCACCCTAGACCGGTAGCGGGTAAACCGGGCAAGTTTGTACTTCCCAATGTCGTTTATCATATGTCACAACCGGAGAAGAAAAGATTCCTGCAGGTGTTGCATGATTTGAAAGTCCCCACAGGTTTTTCAGGATCATTCAGCAAGAAAATAAAAATTGTGAAGGGCAAGATCGATGGGCTGAAAAGTCATGATCACCCGGGGAGGGTGCTCGACCTTCATGCTCTGTACAATGGCCTGATGAAGAACATGCAGGCCAAGGTCTGATACAACAGGAATGAGCTGAAGGCCGACTGCTACTCCCTGTAGATGGCGACCCTCGAGGCAGAGAGAGCGGCCCTCCTATCTACTCCGGCATTTGCGAGAGTCGACGTAGAGACATGGCCTCTATTGTGCGCTTATTTCGACTCCCAACGCAAACAGGTATGTATTTTAAATTTAATTCATTATTTATGATATAATTTATTTCTTTGAGTTTCTTAATTAGAAAACTAAATGTTAATGCGTTGTGCAGAAACAGGCCGCTCAGAATACGGAGAACAGGAAGTCGGCGAAGAGGGGTCGCCCCACTTACACAGGTGGCTCGAGGAACATTACTCGAGCCTGTAGGGTTCCTAGGCACACTAATGAGGTCTCACAAGGCATCAACCATGCCAATTTCAAAATTTTACATGTGCCGAGAAACCTTAATACGGATCGTTAACTAGATTTTAGGCGAAAGATGCAACTAGTTAACAACTTAACTAAGTGAACGGAAATACAACCTTCGTAGATCTAGTTCTCCACCTCCATAGCTCCATGATGAAGTCCCCTCGCTGTACAAATCGCATCCCGGACTCTAGCATCGGCTTCATCGGAGAATTGGGCGGGCTTGGTCGTCGGCTTCGATGCCGAAGATGATCTACGTCGAGGCATCACAAGATCAAGCTCCCACTTCACCAAGTCATGAAACTTGTGAAGAAAACACCCTATACTACTTGGCAAGAGGTAGAGGATGAAGAAATAGGAAGTGGGTTCACTTTAGAATTGGATTTCTCACTCATTTTCACAAGTTGGCATTGTTGATAGCAAGCTTTTTCTTGAAGTGAAGAAGAAGAAGAAGAAGCAAGAATATGATAAGTGTTAATCAAAAAGATAAAAAAAATCAATACTTATCATATTCAAACCATGATTAGGTGTAGAGAATAAACTAGGGTTAAGTGGAATGGTTAGGTTAAAGGAAATAAACAAAATGGTCAACTTTTCAAACCTTCATGAACTTTCAATATAAAACAAAACTAGCAACCATTTTATTTCTTGCCAAATGAAATAAATAAATGAATAAATAAATAAAACCTTAACCATTTACATAACCAAGGTTTAAACCAAAACTACACCCAAGTGAGCATGTATCATCAAACATGATACAAACAAGTGCACAAAAGTATATCACATATACAAGTTGTGTACATCAAGTGAGAAAATCCTTTTAAAGTGAACCAATACTAGTTAATGCAAAGTAATATATCAAATATATAATTATACATTAAATCATTAAATCAACACTTGATTCAATGATCCGGTCATGTCGCACACAACCGACTAGTATACAATGTATCGATTTATCGAATCAATCTTTGATTCGATAACTAGGTTATATCACATATAACCAATCGAAACATTCATCGCGAGAATGAAATACGGTATCACATACACGCATCATTCTCGGTCCCGCACATATCTCATAAGCGCCCCTATTTCATTTCGCTTGAGCCAGGAAACCTCTGTGTAGGACTCTAAAGACTCGTCAATACGCCGGCAGCAGGTGATGATCATATCAAACACCCACAAGCCGCAAGCGGTCTGCTAAACGTAACTGTTAGTGTTTATGCCCTAGAAGGCCATTACTGTATCATACTAGCTTGTATATTACTTAATGGAAGCTTGGGATATTCACATGTATATAACAGTCTTGCTAAACATGGTAGTATGCTACTTGGTTTCTCTATCTTAAATATGTGAGTGTACGTATTGATAGAGCTCTTAGGATCTTGCTTGTCTACCAGCGTTGTGATGGCAGTCACACTAGTGGGGGCTGGGTAGTCTACAAGCACATCCTTATTCAGGTCCCTGGTCGTTGGATTATCGAGACAGAGCATCGATACTCCGGAGTAGACTGGTGTGTACGCTTCTCATCCCAGTTGGGGAGATGGTCTGTCCCACAGCCGTCAGTACGTCGTACTGGAGATAGTATACAGGTGCTCGTTAGGTTACGGGTACACCGGACAGGACTCACGGGGAACTGTTGGTTGGTTTGATACCAGTCGTCAGTAAGCAGTTCCCAGGTGATATGAGTACAGCGTAGTCCGCAGACTTGACACTGCTACTTCGCCTCGAGTGTGTCCCACTGTTCTTAGATTGCTACCCTACCACGGCTCAAAGGAGTCGTGCAAACAGGTAGCAGTTGGGTGCAGTCCCGAGCACTTGGAGGCAGTGGCGGTTAGACAGGATTCGTCCCTCCCGGTATTGGGAGTAGATATCGTGCTGTGTCAGAGAGCCATTACGCAAAGTCCCTGGCCAGGGCAAGCGAGATTTACTGGTAGGTTCCAGTAGTTTCTCAGGGTGTAATGGGCTTCACTCCGACACGACTTATACCGCTATTAGGGGACTGACGCTTGCCGCCCCCCTAGGCCCGATATGCGATAGTCTTGGACGAACGGACCGGACTGTATGGAGATTGTCACATCAGACTCAGTAGGAGTTCGGATGGGTTTTCTCATCGGCCTTCTTATCGACAACTACCTGGGGACCGTTACGTACAGCTAGTGCCGCTTGCGGTCTGTGGTTAAACCCACTGCCAGCGTAGTAGTCGAGTCTCTAGAGTCCCACACAGAGAGTTTCCTACTCCAGGCGAAACGATATAGAGGTCGCATGGTTTTGCGACAAAGAGTTCGGACGCATACGTGCGTTTACGCGCGTACGACTTTCGGACAGTTTTTACCAGTCGGCTTTGGTTTAAGCCAGTTACTGGTATCCGGTTATTGGATTTTTACAGTCTAAAGTTTTTCCGTATTTTTGCGAATCGGAGGGGCGTTCTCGTAATTGTTCGAGAAGCTTCTAGAAGACGGTGACTAAGGAGGGTTATGTGTCATATTCATTGAATGAGGTTATGAGTCATGGTGGTGATTCATTCATTTCATTAATGCACATTTATTGCTTAATTACTCATGCTAATGAATCACCACTAGATATTTTATGAAGCATGATTTATCATCACTCTTTATTCTTTTTCTTATTATTAGAAAATGCTTCATATATGATATGATACTCATAAACTTATCTCATAATATTATTCACATTCTCTCTCCTCAAGCTCTCTCTCTTCAAAAGACTAATCCTCACCCTCATGTGTTGAGATCTAGGATTAGTAAGACTAATCAATCCATAACCATCTCTATATTACACCTAGCTTCTTTGATTAGCAATCCAAGAAGGTTAGTTGCCTCAAGCTTAGAGGTTTAGCTTGGAGTTTTGCTCTCGGGTGGATCGTCTACTACCTAGAGAAGGCCGAGGAGAACAAGGAGATCGTAAAGACGAAGGACTAGTATCGATAGGTATAATCCCTTAACACTATAGTTTAGTATAGCTATGTGTTCGGTTATTAGTTGTTTAGCTTCGATTTAAGCGGTTAGTCGATGTTCGTTCTTTAAACTTGATCGTTTTTGAAAATTCCGCCTCCCCACAAGTACTGGGGTGTACTACATCGACTTACAGTGGTATCAGAGCCTCGCTAAACACTAAATAACTTAATTGCAAATTTGTACGAATTTCGAACGGAAAAACAAAGCCGGAAAACCCTAAATCTGTTCAGTTTCTGTCGAACTTAAAATGAAGTCCTAAAATTTTTCAGGTGATCTCAGAAAGCTAGAAAAGAGTCCAGGAGAACACCCAAAAAATTTGGGCTTCTGATTCGTCTACAGTGACGCGGAAGGGCGGCGGATCCCACCGATCCGCAGCGCAACCGCGGCCGAGTTGACGAGTCAGGAACTCGTTTTTTTTGGGTGGGTCCCCTGTGGTGTTTTGGGTTTTCTGGAATGTTTAATTATTGCTCAGGTTACTGTTTAACAGAGCAGATTTTGGAGCAATATTGATGTTGTTTATTCGATCGAAATTGTACAGTATTTGCATATGGATTATATCTGTGATTGTTTAATGTGTTCGTAAACCTCCCCTAACTGCTAGTATGTCGGTTGGCAGGGGGTTGCACATTTCTGAAATGGTTATATCTGTTTGTGCATATAAACTGTATTGGACTGTTGTGGTGTATAGCCGGGGTTTGCAATGGGTTATTGTTTAATTCATTTGTTGTAAATGTAAATTGTTGTAATATTATTTTTGCGGGGCACTTCCAGGTTGCGGTTGTAGCCACCGTTGTATTATTTCATTTTACTGTTTTTGCTCCTAGGACTGACCCAAGGTGGGGTACACAAACTGCCGGGCGGGTAGTTTGCCGTACCCGTAGGGGTCGAGGGTGGGGTAACGGCTATTCATCACAACTGTGTAATCTGTCTTTTCTTGCAGGCTCAAAAGAAATACAGATTGCTTGCAAATCCAATATTGTTTATCTGTGTTCTGGAATGAATATCATTGCGTCAGACGAATGTAAAATATCTATATATATTGTAGCTATTTAGACGTCACTTATGTTTTACACCCGCGCTAGCCCAGCCCCCGCTCTGTCGTTAGTTAAGTAACCTAACGGGTGATGACGGGACCCCGTGGCGAATGCGGATGGCATAAGAGGACGTTGTATTTTCGTTGTTTTCTGCAATGATAGGTTAATGATGGGACGCATTATCTGTAATGCAAAGAAAATAAACCAAGTTTAAATCGTTGGAACAATTTAAAAGAAACCACTCGGTTATTTTTAAAAACAGATATTTTTAAATGCGGAGACTTAACCACTCCTTTTAAAAGCTATCAAGGTTCCTTCGATTATATCAAGTTCACTACGTTCACGGTTTCGCCAAAACCAGTCGTAGCCCTCCGTCATTTCTTATGGATAGTCAGTAGTATTCAAGCTATGTTTGTTGGCTTTCGTCAAGACATAGTGTTTGGTAGCTGCTGGGGTATTCATTTGTTACATAGATAGATGTGTTGGTTTGGGACAGTCGCATTACCTTGTTGGCTTTCGTCAAGGGTATATACGGGTGGGTTCAAATTAACAAGATAATGATGGGCAGAACTTGACATGTGACTTATGATTTGTTGGCTTTCGTCAAGGTCATAAGAGCATGGGGCAAAAACTTATATCGGGAATTTCTAAAGAAACTGAAATTTGCAAAGAGATGCATACCATTTGGAGTTTGATGAATGTTGGTAGGATTCCTTCAACATTATCATACGATGATATTTGGATCCCGATCCTACTGTGAGTATATGCTACTTATCAGGATATTCGTCACTTAACGATCAATGCTATAAACCTAGTAGGTGTCCAGAAAGGTGTCAGCGGGGTTACGCCCCCAGAGAAAAGAGGTTATTTAATTAAGGAACTTCGCGAAAGCGTTGGAAAACCTCCCTCGAAGTATCGACACTGGCCTGGCTGAACGGTTAAGCAAGTATTGTACGGTGAGAATAGTCCTGGCTAATTCTTCTTTTATGGTTTGAGGAAGGATTCGAAAAACAGTGGGAGCCATCCAGTTTAGATAAACTAAAAACCACTCTAAACTTGCAAGAGCATCATGCTAAAGTGTTTTCTTCTCTCTCTCCTAATTGCAGCGACCCTGAAAATGACTGGACTTAAGTTACTTTTAGAAAAGAATATACTGACGGGGCCAAACTATAAAGATTGGCTGCGGAATGTCAAAATGGCCTTGACCTATGACAAATTGGGGTACGTCCTCACCGCTACGGCACCTGCTGTCCCTGGTCCCAAATCCAGCAATGCGGATAAGGAAATCCGCAAAACCTGGGATTTAGATTGCGCGAGAGCCAAGTGCATCGTGCTTGCCTCTATGAACAACGAACATCAGAGGAGGCACGAGGATATGTCTCTAGATGGCATATTTCTCCATACAAAGGAACTTTATGGAGAGCAATCTCGTATTGCAAGATACGAGACCTCGAAGAAATTATTTCGAGCGAGGTTGGCTGTCGGGTCATCGGTAGGTGAACATGTCCTACAGATGATCGGTTATATTGAGGAGCTCGCAGACCTTGGGACGACTTTGGATAATGAGCTCTATACAGACCTTATTCTCCAGTCCCTTCCTCCCACCTACGCCCAGTTTATCCTCAACTTCAACCTTCAAGGAAAAGAAGTTGAACTTGCGGAACTCCTGAACATGTTAAGGAGTGCAGAGGGCACCTTACAGAAGGTAAGGGAAACACCCGCTATGTTTGTTGGCGGTTCATCTTCTTCAGGGTCCAAGGCTAGGGCCAAAGGAAGGAAGAAGAAGGCCGCACCCAAACCTAGAGGAGGTGTTAGTAAGGTGGGAAAGAAGGGAAAGAAAAAGCTTGCAGCACCGGTAGTTGGCCAGGATGAGTGCTTCCACTGTCACAGGAAAGGGCACTGGAAGAAGGATTGCAAGGCGTGGAACGCCAAGAACCAGGAACCGAAGCAAGCTGTGGCTTCGACTTCAGGTGTGTTTGTAATTGAGAATTGTCTGTCAATCAACTCTACTTCCTGGGTATTGGATACCGGATCAGGATCTCATATTTGCAATTCATTGCAGGCACTGAGAAACCGTAGGGTGCTGAAGGAAGGTGATATGATCCTCAGGGTTGCTAACGGAGCTAGCGTGGGAGCTGCGTCCGTCGGGGATTATCACCTAGGATTGACGAGTGGACATATTTTGGTTTTGCATAACTGTTATTTTGTACCAAGCTTAACGTGTAATATCATATCAGTTTCCTTGTTGTCAAATAAAGGTTATGATTTCACGTTTGTAAGAGATGTTGTTAACATCCACCTTAATCATGGTTTGATTGGGTCCGGTACTCTAAATAACGGCATATATGTTCTAAACCAACTCCAAATTTTCAATGTCCAGAACACACTAAAAAGAAAGTCTCCAGATTTAAATAAAGCTTTCTTATGGCATTGTAGACTGGGTCACATCAATGAGAGAAGGTTGACTAAGTTGCATAGAGAAGGATATTTAGACACGTTCGAATATCAATCTTATGACACTTGTCAATCCTGTCTCAGAGGAAAGATGACAAAGACTCCATTTACTGGACAAGGAGTAAGAGCGAGCGAGCTCTTAGGACTCATACACAGTGATGTATGTGGTCCAATGTCTACACATGCAAGAGGTGGTTATTCCTACTTCATTACTTTTACAGATGATTTCTCTAGGTATGGACATGTTTTCTTAATGAAGCATAAATCCGAGGCCTTTGAGAAATTCAAGGAATACAAGAGTGAAGTGGAAAACCAAACAGGCAAAAGTATTAAGACACTAAGATCTGATCGAGGTGGAGAATACTTAAGTGCCGAGTTCCTAGGTTACCTAAAAGAGAAAGGAATTCTCTCTCAACTTACTCCTCCATACACTCCACAGCATAACGGTGTATCGGAGAGACGGAATCGAACCCTATTGGATATGGTACGATCCATGATGAGTAATGCTGAGTTACCGCGATCTTTCTGGGGCTATGCGCTAGAATCGGCGGCATATCTTTTGAACAAAGTTCCAACCAAAACTGTGCCTACCACACCATATCAAATATGGAGTGGGAAGAAACCCTGTCTTCAGTACCTGAAGACATGGGGATGTCCAGCTTTTGTTAAAAAGCAGCATGTGGACAAGCACGAGGCACGCTCAGTAGAGTGTAAGTTTGTGGGATATCCAAAGAACTCTATGGGATATTATTTCTATTACGCACAGGAACAAAAGGTTTTTGTTTCTCGTCATGCCCGCTTCTTAGAAACTGAATTTTTGGAAAATCAGAAGAGTGGGAGCGAAATAGAACTGGAAGAAATTCCAGAACCACAAACTGCTACTGAAAGTTTGGTAGAACCAGGAGTTCAAGAAGAACAGGACATTCCCGCACCCCTCCGCAGGAGTAGTAGGCCGTCTCATCCGCCTGAGAGATACTACGGTTTTCTTATAGATGGGGATAGAGAGGATTGCATCATAGATGATGATGAACCTACTGACTTCCGGCAGGCCATCCAGAGCGGCGACTCGGTACGATGGCTAGATGCAATGCGGACCGAGATGGAGTCCATGTACACCAACAAAGTATGGACTTTGGACTTTGCTCCAGATGGGGTAAAACCCATAGGATGCAAATGGATCTTCAAGAAAAAGATTGGTGTAGATGGACAGGTGGAAACCTATAAGGCTAGACTTGTTGCAAAGGGTTTTCGTCAAAGACCTGGTTTGGACTATGACGAAACTTTTTCTCCAGTGGCTATGCTCAAATCCATTCGGGTCCTTCTTGCTATTGCTGCCTTCCATGATTATGAAATCTGGCAGATGGACGTAAAGACGGCTTTTCTGAATGGAAATTTAGAAGAGAGCGTCTATATGGATCAGCCAGAGGGTTTCAATCAGAGTGGGAGCAGCGGGAAAGTATGCAAGCTGCTTAAGTCTATTTATGGACTAAAGCAGGCATCGCGGAGTTGGAACATCTGTTTTGATGAGACAGTCAAAGAATATGACTTTATCAAAAATCCAGATGAACCGTGCATATATAGTAAAGTTGTGGCCAGAAGTGTCGTATTCCTCGTCTTGTACGTGGATGACATTCTATTGATAGGAAATGACATTCCTATGCTACAATCTGTCAAAGGATTCTTGTCACACAGGTTCTCCATGAAAGACCTGGGTGATGCCTCTTACATTCTGGGGATCCGGATCTATCGTGATAGATCCAAAAGGATGTTGGGACTTTCGCAGTCCAGGTATATCGACACTGTACTGAAAAGATTCAGTATGGAAGATTCTAAGCGCGGTAATCTACCGGCTTGTCACGGAATCACCCTCTCCAAAGAGATGTCTCCCAAGACTGATTTGGAAAGGGAACGCATGTCTATTATACCCTACGCTTCTGCGGTAGGCTCTATAATGTATGCGATGTTGTGTACCAGACCAGATGTAGCTTACGCACTGAGCGTGGTAAGCCGGTATCAGTCAGACCCAGGGGAGAAACACTGGATAGCAGTAAAGAACATTCTCAAGTACCTGAGGAGGACTAAGGAGATGTTCTTGGTTTACGGCGGAAAAGACCTCAGGTTGGAGGCCTTTGCTGATTCCGGCTTCCAGAGTGATAAGGACGATTCCAAGTCCATGTCGGGTTATGTCTTTACCCTCAATGGAGGGGCGGTGTGCTGGAAGAGCTCCAAGCAGGACACCGTTGCTGACTCGATGATGGAAGCGGAGTATATTGCTGCTTGCGATGCCGCAAAAGAAGCAGTCTGGATGAAGAAGTTCCTAACAGAACTTTAGGTGGTTCCTACCATAGTTGATCCAATACCTCTGTATTGCGACAACAACGGAGCTATAGCTTTAGCGAAGGAACCAAGGTCCCATCAGAAGTCCAGACACATCTTGAGGCGGTATCACCTGATCAGGGAGATCATTGATCGTCAGGAGATCGAGGTTCGGAGAGTTGCTACTGAAGAGAACATTGCTGATCCATTCACGAAGGCCCTTCCTCAGATTCAGTTCGAGAGGCTACTCGAGATCATTGGTCTACGATATGCCAGTACATGGCCCTAGTGCAAGTGGGAGATTGTTAGTGTTTATGCCCTAGAAGGCCATTACTGTATCATACTAGCTTGTATATTACTTAATGGAAGCTTGGGATATTCACATGTATATAACAGTCTTGCTAAACATGGTAGTATGCTACTTGGTTTCTCTATCTTAAATATGTGAGTGTACGTATTGATAGAGCTCTTAGGATCTTGCTTGTCTACCAGCGTTGTGATGGCAGTCACACTAGTGGGGGCTGGGTAGTCTACAAGCACATCCTTATTCAGGTCCCTGGTCGTTGGATTATCGAGACAGAGCATCGATACTCCGGAGTAGACTGGTGTGTACGCTTCTCATCCCAGTTGGGGAGATGGTCTGTCCCACAGCCGTCAGTACGTCGTACTGGAGATAGTATACAGGTGCTCGTTAGGTTACGGGTACACCGGACAGGACTCACGGGGAACTGTTGGTTGGTTTGATACCAGTCGTCAGTGAGCAGTTCCCAGGTGACATGAGTACAGCGTAGTCCGCAGACTTGACACTGCTACTTCGCCTCGAGTGTGTCCCACTGTTCTTAGATTGCTACCCTACCACGGCTCAAAGGAGTCGTGCAAACAGGTAGCAGTTGGGTGCAGTCCCGAGCACTTGGAGGCAGTGGCGGTTAGACAGGATTCGTCCCTCCCGGTATTGGGAGTAGATATCGTGCTGTGTCAGAGAGCCATTACGCAAAGTCCCTGGCCAGGGCAAGCGAGATTTACTGGTAGGTTCCAGTAGTTTCTCAGGGTGTAATGGGCTTCACTCCGACACGACTTATACCGCTATTAGGGGACTGACGCTTGCCGCCCCCCTGGGCCCGATATGCGATAGTCTTGGACGAACGGACCGGACTGTATGGAGATTGTCACATCAGACTCAGTAGGAGTTCGGATGGGTTTTCTCATCGGCCTTCTTATCGACAACTACCTGGGGACCGTTACGTACAGCTAGTGCCGCTTGCGGTCTGTGGTTAAACCCACTGCCAGCGTAGTAGTCGAGTCTCTAGAGTCCCACACAGAGAGTTTCCTACTCCAGGCGAAACGATATAGAGGTCGCATGGTTTTGCGACAAAGAGTTCGGACGCATGCGTGCGTTTACGCGCGTACGACTTTCGGACAGTTTTTACCAGTCGGCTTTGGTTTAAGCCAGTTACTGGTATCCGGTTATTGGATTTTTACAGTCTAAAGTTTTTCCGTATTTTTGCGGATCGGAGGGGCGTTCTCGTAATTGTTCGAGAAGCTTCTAGAAGACGGTGACTAAGGAGGGTTATGTGTCATATTCATTGAATGAGGTTATGAGTCATGGTGGTGATTCATTCATTTCATTAATGCACATTTATTGCTTAATGACTCATGCTAATGAATCACCACTAGATATTTTTTGAAGCATGATTTATCATCACTCTTTATTCTTTTTCTTATTATTAGAAAATGCTTCATATATGATATGATACTCATAAACTTATCTCATAATATTATTCACATTCTCTCTCCTCAAGCTCTCTCTCTTCAAAAGACTAATCCTCACCCTCATGTGTTGAGATCTAGGATTAGTAAGACTAATCAATCCATAACCATCTCTATATTACACCTAGCTTCTTTGATTAGCAATCCTAGAAGGTTAGTTGCCTCAAGCTTAGAGGTTTAGCTTGGAGTTTTGCTCTCGGGTGGATCGTCTACTACCTAGAGAAGGCCGAGGAGAACAAGGAGATCGTAAAGACGAAGGACTAGTATCGATAGGTATAATCCCTTAACACTATAGTTTAGTATAGCTATGTGTTCGGTTATTAGTTGTTTAGCTTCGATTTAAGCGGTTAGTCGATGTTCGTTCTTTAAAGTTGATCGTTTTTGAAAATTCCGCCTCCCCACAAGTACTGGGGTGTACTACATCGACTTACAGTAACGGCCACCCGGGTATTGAGCGATCAGAAGATCGACGAGCAAGCCCGCTCATACTCCTGTGAATCCAACCAGTAACACTTACCGTACAGTCCGGTCTGTTCGTCTGATATGTCGCATGTCTCGCCTAGGGGTGGTAAACGTCAGACCCCAATAGCTCGATAAGTCGTGTCGATATGAGGTCTATAACAATTCGAGAAACTACTGGTAACACTTACCAGTAAATCTCAGCAACCCTGGCCAGGGATTTCCGGTTATAGCCAATCGAACACAGCGCAACATCAACTCCCTATACCGGGAGAGACGAATCCCCTCCTATCGCTCATTGCCTCCATGTGATTCGGGACTGTACCCAAAACCCACCGTTTTGCACGCCCTCTTGGACGTGGTAAGGTGAAAATCAAAGCACAGTGGGAACCACACAAGACTCTATGACGATCTCGGGTCAACAGACTACTCTGTACCAGTGTCACCAGAGAGCTGCCATCTGACGTAAGGTATAATACCATCTGGGAGTTTTCGGCGAGTCCGTCCAGTGTACCCAGTCTTCACTGAGCACCCGTATATCATCTCTGATGTCAAACACCAATGTATATGGGATCATCCATCGCCCATCTGTATGGGTCGAGTAGGTATACGCTAGTCTACTCTGGTATATCGATGCCCCATCTCGATACACCCACGACTAGGGACCTTGAAGGATGTACTTAGGGAATACCATGTCCCCACTAGTATGATCTGCATCATAGTCCAGGTAGTCAAGTACACATCCTAAGGGCTTTACCAACATGTAACAGAGAGACAATGAGTATACACGTTAAGGTAAAGAGTAACCAGATAGCATACTATCATGTCGAGCAAGAAAGTCCTCCCTATATATGTCCAAGCATCCACTACAATATACATCCTATGTATAGTAATGGCCTCTAGGGCATACATATAACTAACAATCTCCCACTTGCACTAGGGCCATCTGATAGCAGTGGTTGTAGTATCTCATACTCAACCATCCCATAAAAGTCTCTCTCTGGGAAAAGGCCTTTGTAAGTGGATCCGCCGTGTTGTCCTCTGAGTCTACTCTCCTAACCTCGATCACCCTGGAGATCAACCATCTCCATGATCAGGTGACACTGCCTTAGAATATGTCTGGATCACTGATGGGACCGGCGTTCCTTGGCATAAGCCACAACTCCATTGTCACACAATGGGAGGAACGAAGTTCATCTCATGAACTAATATACACCCAGACTTCCTCTTTGGTAGAATCTTTAGTAGCGATGTATAGAGCCTTTATCGTCTAGTATGCCATGGTATCTAGCTTGGAACTCTTCCAACATACCGTCCCTTTACTGAGGGTAAAGACAATGCCTGCGACTGATTTTCAGTCGTCCTTATCACCCTGGAACCCTTCCAGAGATTCTCCCCAGGATCGGTTGATACCATCTCACTACTACTAGTGAGAATCCTAACATCCAATTAGATCTATCTCATAGATCCAAAACCCATGATTTAGGAGGTATAACTTTGATCCTTTATGGAGAATCATTGTGATAAGCGGAGATTGACCGAGCGTAGCATAGGAAACTCCTTCCCCATCAAGAGTATGTCATCCACGTACTCTACGAGGATCATCACCATACTCCCTACTACCTTTTTGTATATACAAGGTTCATCTACCATTTTGATGATGTCAAACTCTTTGACTAACACATCAAAACAGATGTTCCAACTCCGCGATACCTGCTTTATCCTATAAAGCATCTTGTACACGTTTCCGCTGCTCCCACTGTTTACGAAGCCCTCTGGCTGTGTACTTATAGACGTCCTCTTCTAAAACATCATTTAGAAAAGCAGTCATGGCACCCAACCGCCAGATATCGTAGTCATGGTATATAGCCGTGGCAAGTAGGATCTGGATGGACTTAAGCATAGCCACTGGAAAAGGTTTCATCATTATCCACGCCTGGTTGATGACGAAAGCCTTTAACAAGTCTTGCTTTGAAAGTCTCAACTTTTCCATGTACACCGAGTAATCTTCTCAAGATATACTTGCTCCTGATGGGGATTTAACCCTTCAGATATAGCAACCAAAGTCCATACTTTGTTGGTGTATAAGGATTCCATCTCAGATCGCTAAGCATCCAGCCATTCTTACAGAGTCCCACTCCTGATGGCCCGCTCGGAACTAGTTGGGTCATCATCTTATGATGCAATTCTCGCTCCCACTATCATAGAGAAACCGAAGTATCTCTCAGGTGGGTGAGGAACCCTACTAGATCGGCGGAGAGGTTGAGGTTCGTTGGTTACTATTGAATCCTTTGGTTCTACCAAGTCATCTGCTGTAATTTGTATAGCTGGAATCTTTCCAGTTGTACATAACAGACCTTGCCTCGAGCTTGTCCGGATTATGCTTTTAGACATAGCCCGGACAACCCCAAATCTTAACCAACTTAAGATATGGGCTCTTCCCTTTCCATATCACATATGAAGCGGTAGGCAACGGATTTGATTTGAACCCTATTCAATAGGTATGCAGCTTCTCAAGTGCATAACTCCCAAAAAGGAAATAGGTAACTCAGTAGTACTCATCATAGAGCACACCTTATCATATAGGGTGTGATTGCTCTACCCCGATATACCATCGTGCTATGGTGTATACGGAGGAGTAATGCTGAGAGAGAATCTCATTCTCTTTTAGAATAATCCAGGATTTCCGTGCTCAAGTATTCTCCTCTCTGATCACATCAAAGGACATAATACTCATACCCGTGTTTTGGTTCTCTACTTCTAAATCATATTCTGTGAATATCTCAAACGGTTCGGACTTGTGTTTCAACAGGAACATATGTCTGAATCTTGAGAGATTATCAGAGAATGTAACGAAGTACAAAGAACCAGTCCTGGCATATGTAGACAGGGGACCTTACATACATCAACATATATCATCCCAAGAGTTTACTAACTCTTTCTTTGTTTCCAGTAAACAGAGCTATGGTCATCGTATCTTTGTGACATGACTGGCAAGTTTCACAAGATGTAAATTCAAAGTAATTTAAATATGCATCTATATGTAACTTCAGCTAGTCGGGTCGCATTGATATGACCTAGTCTACAATACCTCAAGTAGGATTCGTTCATTTCTGGACTCTTCCTCTTGTGTGTGTTCTGTATACTAAGAACTGTAGTTTAATTTAGAACATCAATGCTTTTAGATAACGTGCCTGAACCGATCAACTTTTGATATAGGAAATGTTCAAAACATTATCCAACAATACAAAATTTTATCATTTCTTTACTGATAAAGACACTGATATGATTTTGTATATCAGGTTCGGTATCTAATAACATTCGTTCAGAATCAATGTATTGGTAATACAGGGTGACAGTGACCAACAGACTTGGCTGCAACTCTTGCCCCGTTTTCTGCCTCATGAAACTTATCACCCGTTCTCAGTTCTTTACCTATCTGTAGTCCATGTAACATATTACATATGCGGGATCCTGATCCGGTATCATATACCCAGGACGTAAAGGACACTGAGAAACAGTTCTATATAATGAACACACCCGAAGATGATGCATCAGCATGCACTTACTTCGTTTGGGCGGCACGGGAATTCTGGTAATCCCCAATTTCCTGCTCTGTCGTTTTCCCAGAGGCGTAACCTCGTTAACACCTTTCTAGACACCTACTTGATCGGCTAATTGTAATGTGTGAAACTCTCCCAGGAGTAACAATTACTTGCAGCGGGTATCGGGATCCAACTATCTCATAGAAGGTATGCAATCTCATTGCAAATTTCAACACTTGAAATTCCCGATAATATTTTGCCCCTAGTGTTCTATGACCTTGACGAATGCCAAACAACCCATAGTCCACTAGTCAAGTTCAACCCGTACATTTCTTGATTGAATTAAACCCACCCGCACGACCCTTGAAGAATGCCAAACAACGCCGTATGAATACCCTAATCCAATCTGCATCATATGCATAAGCAGATAAATACTAGTTAGCTACCGTACACTACGCCTTGACGAATGCCAAACTACCGCAGCACGAATACTAACTAGTACTTATCTGAAATGACGGAGGGCTACGACAGGTTTTTCTGAAAACCTATTGCGTAATGAACTTGATATCGTTGTAGAATCAAATGATTTTAAAATGGAGTGTTTTTGAGGCTTTTCTAGTTTTGCTAAAGGAGTCACTCCCGGTGAAGGGATCGTCGGTCCTTTCCTCGTCGAATGAGGTGCGGGATATATCATATATATCACTGTGCAAAGCAAAAACTCTTAAAAGCAATCAAAAGACAAACCGAGAGTGTAGCATCTGTCAGTTATTGCTAAAGGAGTCACTCCCGGTGAAGGGATCTCGGTCCTTTCCTTATCGAATAAGGTGCAGGATATATCATATATACCGCTGTGCAAAGCAAGAACTGTGACTACCTGTTTTATTTTGAAATTCGATTCTACAACATCTTTAGGTTTCTTTTATTTCATTAATCTCATTAATGAAGTCCCATCATTTAAATACCTAAACATCACAGATAAATACGACGTACACTTATGCCATCCGCATTCGCCTCGATGTCCCCTCGTGCACCGTTAGGTTAGGTAACTAACGACAGAGCAGGGTAGGGCTAGCGCGGGTGTAAAACATAAGTAACGTCTATATAATATATCATATATACTATATACAGTATCTATCACAGAACATCACATGATCACATCACAGATATCGCAGCAGAAGAAACATATGAAATATTGGATATACTAGGATGTCCGTGTTTTCAATACGAGCCAGTATAAAACATGGATTCCACGGTCGCGATGAATAGCCAAACCCACACCCCTAGACCCCTACGAGAGCGGCAAGAAACCCTACCAATTCTAGAGTTAGGAGACCCGGACTCGACTCCTCGAGTTGGTCTCCCACTGGACTCCAGAACCCGGTTACTTGTGCTCCCCTCCTTGGGTCTATCCTAGTGCGGAAAAGAAAATAATATACAAAGGGTGACATCTTCCGCAATCTGGAAGTGCCCCAATAAAAGAATATTACATACAAGTTTTTACATGAATGAAAATGAAAAACACTCATCTCACATAAAAACCCCCGGCTATTCAAACACGACGATCCAATATAACATATCCAGCAACACATAACATCACATGTCATCAACGTAAGTAAATATGCGCATCCCAATTGTCGTTAGCATATAGCAACGAAACCGGCGATATCACATATTACACTTACGGTCACAGAAAAGAAAGTGTAAAACTACAACAGTTGGAATCCGCAACCTGCATAGACATCGCATGCCTAACCAAATGAATTCCTTAGACATCGCATGCCTAACAATTAAACCCCGCATTTTAGTCTCATTATCGAAAACTCTTTTCAATATCAAGTCGGGCAATTCGGCAGGATTCCCGACATCCTGATCGAATACTCGTCGCAAACTTTAGTGGGCGGCCGCACCCCCGACGCCGTCGACGAAGTGCACCAAAGCGGAACACCGCTGCCGCGAGCACCCGAACGGATGCTTTCGGCGACGGGGTTCTCCTACAGTCACTTGGTCGGGGCTATGGAGCGAGGCTGTCTATTAAGTTTACCCGACGAGTATCCGCGTACGCTACGTGATTGCGACGGACTTTTGATCACATCAAAATTCCGTGGCAACCGATCAAGTGAGACTAAACCGCTAGATTTATAACATTCATTCAGTTATCTCATAACAACTTGTGAATTCCAATTATTGTATCACATTCCAGATAAATAGAAAATGTTAAACTTTCCGATCGAACATTCAAACACCCAAGTTTTCCCGATACAGATCAACACATGAAACAAGTCTAAAAACATTCAGTTCGTGCCTCAGTACCAACGGTCCAGCCGTAGAAGGGTCAAGCCAACGCCTCACATGTGGCACGCCGTACTGCCCCAAACCCTAAGGTTCAAAGGGCAGTTCAATACGGTCACATAATCGAGTTATGGTTTGTTGTCTTCTAGAGGGACCATCGCGTTACTTGCACTACTTAGAACGTCTTTAAACCTCGGAAAAATCCAACACTTGGAAATTTTCCGGCAGGGGAAAGATTGGGTATTTATATCCGGTCGAACTTTTTAACATATTCAAAAATTACCCGGAAAAACACACACTGACAAAATTAGACAATCCGATCGAAACACCGAGTCCCCAATACAACCCACAGAATTCAACTCTTGAATAAATATTAAAAATTCCCAGGAAAACCAGCACTGCAAATTATGAATTACTGTGCAAAATTCGATGCCACATAAGACAAAACTGCCGCGGAACCGCCGCATGAGCCATGCTCGTGCCGCGGAACCGCGGCGGATTGATGGAATTAGGCACTCAAATTTTACAGAAACCCTTAGAATCTCCTGCTGATTTTTCTGCAAATTTTTAATTCACAAAAATCCACGAATTTCAAAAATGTACAGAGAGCAATATTAGGGTTAGGTTTTCGGTTCGATCAGATTTCTAACTCCGTCTATGCATCGCCTAAGGCTCTAGCTAGGCTCTGATACCACTGTAGGGTTCCTAGGCACACTAATGAGGTCTCACAAGGCATCAACCATGCCAATTTCAAAATTTTACATGTGCCGAGAAACCCTAATACGGATCGTTAACTAGATTTTAGGCGAAAGATGCAACTAGTTAACAACTTAACTAAGTGAACGGAAATACAACCTTTGTAGATCCGGTTCTCCACCTCCATAGCTCTGTGATGAAGTCCCCTCGCTGTACAAATCGCATCCCGGACTCTAGCATCGGCTTCATCGGATAATTGGGCGGGCTTGGTCGTCGGCTTCGATGCCGAAGATGATCTACGTCGAGGCATCACAAGATCAAGCTCCCACTTCACCAAGTCATGAAACTTGTGAAGAAAACACCCTATACTACTTGGCAAGAGGTAGAGGATGAAGAAATAGGAAGTGGGTTCACTTTAGAATTGGATTTCTCACTCATTTTCACAAGTTGCCATTGTTGATAGCAAGCTTTTTCTTGAAGTGAAGAAGAAGAAGAAGAAGCAAGAATATGATAAGTGTTAATCAAAAAAGAAAAGAAAATCAATACTTATCATATTCAAACCATGATTAGGTGTAGAGAATAAACTAGGGTTAAATGGAATGGTTAGGTTAAAGGAAAGAAACAAAATGGTCAACTTTTCAAACCTTCATGAACTTTCAATATAAAACAAAACTAGCAACCATTTTATTTCTTGCCAAAATGAAATAAATAAATGAATAAATAAATAAAAACCTTAACCATTTACATAACCAAGGTTTAAACCAAAACTACACCCAAGTGAGCATGTATCATCAAACATGATACAAACAAGTGCACAAAAGTATATCACATATACAAGTTGTGTACATCAAGTGAGAAAATCCTTTTAAAGTGAACCAATACTAATTAATGCAAAGTAATATATCAAATATATAATTATGCATTAAATCATTAAATCAACACTTGATTCAATGATCCGGTCATGTCGCACACAACCGACTAGTATACAATGTATCGATTTATCGAATCAATCTTTGATTCGATAACTAGGTTATATCACATATAACCAATCGAAAAATTCATCGTGAGAATGAAATACGGTATCACATACACGCATCATTCTCGGTCCCGCACATATCTCATATGCGCCCCTATTTCATTTCGCTTGAGCCAGGAAACCTCTGTGTAGGACTCTAAAGACTCGTCAATACGCCGGCAGCAGGTGATGATCATATCAAACACCCACAAGCCGCAAGCGGTCTGCTAAACGTAACGGCCACCCGGGTATTGAGCGATCAGAAGATCGACGAGCAAGCCCGCTCATACTCCTGTGAATCCAACCAGTAACACTTACCGTACAGTCCGGTCTGTTCGTCTGATATGTCGCATGTCTCGCCTAGGGGTGGTAAACGTCAGACCCCAATAGCTCGATAAGTCGTGTCGATATGAGGTCTATAACAATTCGAGAAACTACTGGTAACACTTACCAGTAAATCTCAGCAACCCTGGCCAGGGATTTCCGGTTATAGCCAATCAAACACAACGCAACATCAACTCCCTATACCGGGAGAGACGAATCCCCTCCTATCGCTCATTGCCTCCATGTGATTCGGGACTGTACCCAAAAGCCACCGTTTTGCATGCCCTCTTGGACGTGGTAAGGTGGAAATCAAAGCACAGTGGGAACCATACAAGACTCTATGACGATCTCGGGTCAACAGACTACTCTGTACCAGTGTCACCAGAGAACTGCCATCTGACGTAAGGTATAATACCATCTGGGAGTTCTCGGCGAGTCCGTCCAGTGTACCCAGTCTTCACTGAGCACCCGTATATCATCTCTGATGTCAAACACCAATGGATATGGGATCATCCATCGCCCATCTATATGGGTCGAGAAGGTATACGCTAGTCTACTATGGTATATCGATGCCCCATCTCGATACACCCACGACTAGGGACCTTGAAGGATGTACTTAGGGACTACCATGTCCCCACTAGTATGATCTGCATCATAGTCCAGGTAGTCAAGTACACATCCTAAGGGCTTTACCAACATGTAACAGAGAAACAATGAGTATACATGTTAAGGTAAAGAGTAACCAGATAGCATACTATCATGTCGAGCAAGAAACTCCTCCTTATATATGTCCAAGCATCCACTACAATATATATCCTATGTATAGTAATGGCCTCTAGGGCATACATATAACTAACAGAGCCATGGAGTTATCGGTAAATTAAGAGTTATTCTCTAATATTCTGCAATATTAAGAGTTATTCTTTAATATTTCTAATATTAAGAGTTACTTTCTAATATTGCAGACATCTCGGACCGTGGCGTCAGGTGGTACACCGAGCGTGCTGTCCGCATATCTTGCTGTCCACGGCAACTCGACAGATCCCGCCACGGGCGAGCTTCGATATCCCGACGTCGCTACCCAGGAGTATGATTGGAAGAATTTGAGTTTAACCGTAATCAAGACGGTGTCGCTATGCAGCTAGCCGGTTGAGCACGGGTCGATCCACAGGGAGATGGTTGTATGTCCTTTCTTGTTTTAGACGAGTCAATAAAGAATCTGTGTATGTTTGTTCGAGACTAACCTATGTGTATTTATTTGCAAGTATGAAGTTGTTAAGAAAGAGATACGAAATTGTAAGCTAAAGAAATCCGTACTCAAAACCTTTGAGCCGAGTCTTGACCAATTGAAGCTAGAGCAATCGGCAACAACGTGGATTAGGGGATTTAAGCACGGTATTCGTGGAATCCGGCTTGTTTACCCTTGTCCTTCCGTTCTTGTCTCTTTCTTTTGCCTCCGGCCAAACCGAACGCAACCGGTCGCGTTTAGGAATCACCGTTACCTTGTTAGGGTAGGGTGCCTAACGGAGCGCTTGCGTATGGTTTGGGCAGAGTTCAATGGAAAATAACGGGAAAAGGAAATGAGAAAAGAAAATCTTTAACTCATAATATCGTATTTCTTCTTAACAATGATAATTACAACATTCACAAAATGAACAACAAAGAACAAAAGAAAAGAACAAAGAAAAGAGAAAAGAAAAGATTACAAGTAATTAAAGTGCATGAAATATAAATTGCAAGAAAGTAAAGCAAGGTAATAAAAAGCAAGTAATAATTAAGCAATAAAAAGAACAAGAAACTAGAACTCAAGACAAGCATGTGATCAATAGCCAACCCTTAAACTTGCAAGCTCAATCAAGAGGTTGCAAGATCAAGGGAAGGGTAGAGAACGCATGTGAAATGAAGCGCTAATTCCATAAGAAAATGCGACCCTTGAGATCAATAACTAACCCTTAACCATTCAAGCTCAATGAAGAGGTTGAATGATCAAGAGAAAGCAAGAATCTCAAGGGGAAGAAGAAACAAAAGAGAATGATACAAAACCCTCATCTTCATTGATCTCCCACTCAAAAAGCTCTCACTACAATTTTCATGGAAAAAGAAATGAAGAAAAAGAAGAAAAAGACTAAATCCTAACATAAAGAGGAACAAAAGAATGGCCCTTGGCTTGGCTCAGATCTGCTGTATTTATAGGCAGGGAAATGAAACCCTAGGGGCAAATTCTGACATAAAATGAAGTACCCAAAGTGCCCATGAAAAACGACAGAATGAAGACCCCACATGGCCGCGGATCCGCGGCCAATACCCCCTATTGGCCGCGGATCCGCGGCCGTATAGAGGAATTGGGTGCTCCGTTTTTCTGTGCTTTCCTGGTCTGCTGTCCCCTGTTGTCTGGTACATATATTTTCTGAAAATACTTTCACATTTCTTCCAGAATTTCTGTTGAGGAAAGGTGGACTTTTGTGGATGCTTTTGTCATGATTGCCTCGAGCTCCGCGTAGATTTCTTGGAACTTGTTGTTGCCATTGAGCCTTGTGCATGAAGGTGACATTGATTTGACATTTAGTCTTCCTAAACTGGTATCTGGCAACATACGGATGACGAGCGGAGACCGTGTTTTCTCAGTGGTTGGCAGGAACCCGGATTTTGTCGTGTTTACCATGAATTTCACCGTTTTAGAACCGAGAACTTGTATCCTGCAAATATGTAACAAAAACGGATTAAAAGCACCTACCTATAAACAACCGAGCGTAAGAATGGGCGGTATAAAATGCAGTATTCTGTGATGAACAAATACCCCCAAACTTAACTTTTGCTCGTCCCGAGCAAAACCAATTATTCATAAAAAATAAAATCCTAACCGCACTTTCGCACGGAACGCGATTGCACTGAGCGCGTGCAACAAGCCGTTAAACCTCTAGGTGTCCCTAGTAGGAGGAGTGTTGTCTCCTGAGGG
The DNA here is from genome assembly GCA_030015575.1 of Agapanthus africanus. Lineage (NCBI taxonomy): Eukaryota > Viridiplantae > Streptophyta > Magnoliopsida > Asparagales > Amaryllidaceae > Agapanthus > Agapanthus africanus. The sequence goes on from CM057346.1 coordinate 369,660,524, forward strand.
TTTTCAGCGGATTACACCCACAAAATCCCGTCAAGCTAGTGTCATAAGTTAACATCGATTCTACTCCTACAGTTTAGTATTTACGTTAGAAATTCTATCATCCTAAGTTAGAAATATCCAACCCTTATTGCTTCACACCTCCTATCTATTTAACTTTAGATCCTATACGTTCCCAAAAAAGTTTAGAAAGATGTTGGTTCTCCTGAGTTTTCCTTCTAAAGTGCGGCCTCAAATCAGGGATTTTTATCAACTTTACAGAAAATACAAGTCTTATTCTTTATTTCTATCTTTTGTCCAAACATCGATCGTATACCCTTACGTGTGTGTATATTTGCACCCCTACACTCAAGAATTCAATTCAAGCTATAATACCCTTGCCCTAATACCAAATACTACTTCTTTTCATTAAGGATGGACGGATTTGCTCACACACCTTTCATGCGACTATTAATACTTCTTGAGGCACTAACGACCGATTACTGAATGTGTGAACTTTAAAGCGTAAATAGCAGTTTCCAGGTCTTGACTTTATTCTATTTTTTTTCTTTTTTTTTTCTTTTTCAAGACCGGATATATTTTTCAACATGTTCTTTTGGTGTTTAGCTTTAAATACCGTTTTTTCTTTCATACTAGGCTTTCAGGCAAGAGTATTTCTAGGTATCCTCTACTATCCCAAGTTTCAAGGTACGTGTAGGTGCAGTTGTAGGGTATATACTTTCTAAATTTGAACTCAAGAAAAGAAACTATTTTTCAGACTTATCCTTCAGTAAAGCATCAATACTTTCCTTTCATCTTGACTTAACTCAAGAACTGAACTCAAGATTACCTATTTCTCAAAAAAAACTGTAAGGACGTATACTTACCAAAGTTAGACAGAATGAGGGTTATTTTTAGGGTTTTCAATCCCTAAGCCTAGAATTTAGTTATTTCTATCATATCAACTAAACTTTCGGGATATAAAGATCTAAGTTATCCTATTAGCTAACTTGACGACAAAGTTTTTATATTTTTTTGGAAAATTTTTAATTTTTGTGGGTTTTTAATAAGGTATGCAAATGCAAAATATACAAATGAATGCGAAGGAAGAAAGCTTACCGAGCACACCCCCAAACTTAAACTTGACAGTGCCCTCACTGTCAGGCTATACTAAGAGGGTCAAAATTGCCGGCGCTCCCTAAAAACAAATTATATACAAAACAAAAAAGGAAAACAAAAAATATATATATATATATATACAAAAAAGGTGTCCTCCCCAAACTTAAGTAAAACAGTGTTTCTACTGTTAAGCGTTGAAGTTCAGGATTAGGGGGGAAAGAACAATAGTATCAAGCTATACAAGGCCTTACAAAGGCCAAAAGTGAGCACCAACCATTCAAAGATCTTATCATGATAAAGCAGTGGTTGGTCAAAGAAGGCGTAGAGAAAAGAAATGGAGAATACGCGAGACCGTATGGAGATAGAAGCCGGATACGGTCTCGGTATATCAGAAGAAGAAGAATGGCGGAAGGGAAAAAGAAGTGGAGTACGAACTTGAGGGTGCAAATGGAGTGAATAGATTAGCACAATTTGTGATGAGCGATGTGTGAAAAGCGATTGTGCCAATATATTTACCCGTCGAGAAATGGGGTCAAATCCCTCAAGATTCGTAAGAAACCATGGGTACGCCGAACTTGGTAAACCAGACACAGGAAGTGAAAATGATACGGTTTCTTGCATGGTCGGAACGATGGAAAGGGTAGGGGGAGGTGATTGAGGAAGGGTATCAGTTAAGGTTTCGGTAGGGTGTACACAGTCAAAGAAAGGAACAGGATGAATTAGAAAATCCGACTCATCAATTAAAACTGTTTCATCCTCGGTACTATCCTCAATATTCTCCTCAAAATTTATCTCATCCATGCATTTATCATCAAAATCAAGACGCATATGAAGTTCGGGAAAAATAGTTAATGACTCGGGATGATGATTTGAAGAGACAAACTCAGCCAAATCTACGGGTTCATCATCCGAAATATTCCCGGCGTCAATATCCTTAATCAAGTGAAAATCAAAATTCTCTGACACCTCAACAAAAGCATGGATATCAATTGATTCAGGTTCTAAAGTGGAGGTGTAGAGGTTAAAAGGTTTAGGATCAGTTTCACTTAGAGGAGACCCTTCACAATCGGGTAAATCAAACACTACGAAGTCGCACAACTCATTTATCATTCTATCTTCAATTAATACATCATGTGGAATACTCGATAGACTTTCAAAACAGGAGGTGTGGGATTCAATTTGGGATGGGTAGGTTTGATTTGGAAGGGGGTACATCTCACTCTCTCCACTCAAATTCACAGCCTGTCCTGACGCCTCATCATACTTTGAAAAAGTTGGAGCTAGGTGAAAACTAGCTACCAGGTCACTAGGTTGCATGAGGGCGGCCATGGACGCATTCAAATTCATCATTTGTTTGCTTGACGCTACCCTAAAGTCTTCCAACGACTGTTCCAGACTAGACATGGGTTGTGAAGGGGTTTCAGGAAAAGATTCAAAGTTGTTTGGATACTGAAAACTCCCAAAAGGCTGTGTAGAAGCAATGTCTAGGGAAGGTGCAAAAGTTGGGTAGGACTGGTAGGAATTGAATGGTTGGACAGGGGTAGGATCAACAGTTGGATAAGAAGGTGAATGAAATTGTTGATCCCAAGAATTTGAAGTGGTGAAAGGAGTGAAAGATCGGCTACGGGATTGTTCAATACGTTCAGCGATGGACAAAGGACGACTTGCAAAAGGGGTATCAACATAAGCGGGTGCGGGAGGTTGAAAAGGTTGATACAAAGTGGAATGCGGAGTGCAAGTGTTTGTCCTAGACGCTTCTATGCGATCTTTCAGTGAAACTTTGGGCATGGAGGGGTCGTTCGATGTTCGGCCAAAGCAAGAACCGTAAGAAGTAATGTCTGGTTGTGGGTACCAAAGTTCGGCAAGAGTTTTGCGAGGTGGAGTACCCATGATATGAAGAGAGAAGGAAAGAAAGGCAGAGAAAAGGAGGGGAAAAAGGATGTGATATTTATATTTTTTTTTATATTAACAAAAGAATGAAGTATACACAAAAAGAATATGGACAAAAACAATCACGACACAAAAATACCACACACCTAATCGTTCTAGGGTTCACCTAGGTCAACTAGACCTGCTCCAGAACTTGATTGTCGAAGTAAAACTGTGTCGAGAAACGGGCTCAAGATACACTGATCACGAGGCCAGGTAAGTGCAGAGATAAGGGGAGGTTTTCCAACGCTTTCGCGAAGTTCCTTAATTAAATAACCCTTTCTCTTTTGGCGGTTGCCCCGTTAACACTTTCCTAGACACCCCGTAAACAATATACCGTTAAGCGAAGTTCTAAACACAGTTAACTTCTCCTAGTGAGCGCGAAGTCCTTAAGGCTTAAAGTCTAATTTCTTTTAAAATTTGTGCGGGTAAACGTTATGCTCAAGTTCGTGATTTGTGGGCCACGGAAAAGGTGATGAAATCCTTTACCGTATGTAGTGGGGTTCGCTTGCCCTTAAGTCCGTATTAATGTATGCAATGCGCAATTCAATAAAAATTCTATAAAGAATCAAACAATCGTTTTTTAGTTTAAGCGCGGCACTGCAACAAATACGGGTTAGTCAATTTTTTTAGCGTTTGCTAGAGAACTTGCAAAGAATCCTGCAAAGAATAGTATATTGGATGCGTCGGATTTGAGAAGAAGGTGTTAGAAAAATACGTACCGTTAAGATTTTGGGTTAGGAAACCCCCGTTGAATCAAATCCGGTAAGCTTGAAAAGTTCGCTTGCGCGGGTCAAACTACCCGGATCTTTGGCACTGTACATTTGCAATCACCTTAGCCTTGAATGTACACTTTGCTCCCCACAATCGCAGTTTGCAAATCTGCAAAAATCTGCACTCTTGCCCACAAAAATGATCAAAAACAACAAAAAGATTATTTTATTTTTTTTTTATTTTTTTATTTTTAAATATATACAAAAAGAATATTAACCCGAATAACAAGAAAGAAAATACGCTACCGTCTCCCCGGCAACGGCGCCATTTGATTGGAAGAATTTGAGTTTAACCGTAATCAAGACGGTGTCTCTATGCAGCTAGCCGGTTGAGCACGGGTCGATCCACAGGGAGATGGTTGTATGTCCTTTCTTGTTTTAGACGAGTCAATAAAGAATCTGTGTATGTTTGTTCGAGACTAACCTATGTGTATTTATTTGCAAGTATGAAGTTGTTAAGAAAGAGATACGAAATTGTAAGCTAAAGAAATCCGTACTCAAAACCTTTGAGCCGAGTCTTGACCAATTGAAGCTAGAGCAATCGGCAACAACGTGGATTAGGGGATTCAAGCGCGGTATTCGTGGAATCCGGCTTGTTTACCCTTGTCTCTTGCTTTTGCCTCCGGCCAAACCGAACGCAACCGGTCGCGTTTAGGAATCACCGTTACCTTGTTAGGGTAGGGTGCCTAACGGAGCGCTTGCGTATGGTTTGGGCAGAGTTCAATGGAAAATAACGGGAAAAGGAAATGAGAAAAGAAAATCTTTAACTCATAATATCGTATTTCTTCTTAACAATGATAATTACAACATTCACAAAATGAACAACAAAGAACAAAAGAAAAGAACAAAGAAAAGAGAAAAGAAAAGATTACAAGTAATTAAAGTGCATGAAATATAAATTGCAAGAAAGTAAAGCAAGGTAATAAAAAGCAAGTAATAAATAAGCAATAAAAAGAACAAGAAACTAGAACTCAAGACAAGCATGTGATCAATAGCCAACCCTTAAACTTGCAAGCTCAATCAAGAGGTTGCAAGATCAAGGGAAGGGTAGAGAACGCATGTGAAATGAAGCGCTAATTCCATAAGAAAATGCGACCCTTGAGATCAATAACTAATCCTTAACCATTCAAGCTCAATGAAGAGGTTGAATGATCAAGAGAAAGCAAGAATCTCAAGGGGAAGAAGAAACAAAAGAGAATGATACAAAACCCTCATCTTCATTGATCTCCCACTCAAAAAGCTCTCACTACAATTTTCATGGAAAAAGAAATGAAGAAAAAGAAGAAAAAGACTAAATCCTAACAAAAAGAGGAACAAAAGAATGACCCTTGGCTTGGCTCAGATCTGCTGTATTTATAGGCAGGGAAATGAAACCCTAGGGGCAAATTCTGACATAAAATGAAGTACCCAAAGTGCCCATGAAAAACGACAGAATGAAGACCCCACATGGCCGCGGATCCGCGGCCAATACCCCCTATTGGCCGCGGATCCACGGCCGTATAGAGGAATTGGGTGCTCCGTTTTTCTGTGCTTCCCTGGTCTGCTGTCCCCTGTTGTCTGGTACATATATTTTCTGAAAATACTTTCACATTTCTTCAAGAATTTCTGTTGAGGAAAGGTGGACTTTTGTGGATGCTTTTGTCATGATTGCCTCGAGCTCCGCATAGATTTCTTGGAACTTGTTGTTGCCATTGAGCCTTGTGCATGAAGGTGACATTGATTTGACATTTTGTCTTCCTAAACTGGTATCTGGCAACATACGGATGACGAGCGGAGACCGTGTTTTCTCAGTGGTTGGCAGGAACCCGGATTTTGTCATGTTTTCCATGAATTTCACCGTTTTAGAACCGAGAACCTGTATCCTGCAAATATGTAACAAAAACGGATTAAAAGCACCTACCTATAAACAACCGAGCGTAAGAATGGGCGGTATAAAATGCAGTATTCTGTGATGAACAGAGTACTGCGTAAGTGTTAATATTTTTTCTACCTAAATTTGAAATTTTAGTTTTGGAAGGTTCAAGTTTAAATTTTATACTTATACTTTACTGCTTAATGTGGGTGTAGGAGCGGGTGGTTGAGCAGGCCCAGGCCTCGGGGATCGATTTTACCGGACAGAACGATCCGAGGCTGCTGACCCCAGTTCTGGACGCCGCACACGGAGGGCACCACGGAGTTTGGGAGAGAGGCCGGGGATTGGGCCCTAGCAGGGCCCATATGAGGTTGGACTCCACCCCGGCGGTTACTTCCTCCGTTTCTAGTGACCGGCATGTCCATCAGGAACTGGAAAGCTTGAGGGCCACCGTTCAGGAGTTGAAGGAGATGCTGGTATGTATACTACTTTATAGTAAAATATCATTTCATATTATATACATATCAACATATCCATAATTAGTACGTAGCTTGAGCTTATTTGGTTTTAGACTTAAGTTTGATTAATCATACATACATATGTAATTAAAATAAACAACGCTTTTCCAAACTACATATCCAAACAGGGTTTCGAAATAACTTAATAATGATACGAATTCGAATAATACACAGTTCTTATACGCTTCTTACACAAGTTATGTCCAGACGCGACAGGGTAGATCGGCCGAGCCCACATGCATCTCCTTCGGCTGCGGCTCCGCAAGCCACTACATCGGCTGCGGTTCCGCAGACAGCCCCTGTAGCTCCACCGCCCACTCAGACTCCCGCAGCCGCGGCTCCGCAAGCGACTACCTCGACGGCGGCTGCGCAGAACACATCGCCAGCTCCACATGCCGCTCAGACTCCCGCTCGCGACGAATTGCAGAGTTTATTGACTGAGGAGCAGGCACGCGTTATTCTATCGTTATTCAGAGGTGGAGCTGGACCGAGCTAGGGTAGATTTTTGGTTCTTATTTTTTGAAACATGTATTTATTTATATCATACACATTGTACTACATTTTGAAACGATATTGATATTGGTTTGTATTTATATCATATTCAGTTTTTGGGTTTCTTTTGTATATTATATATATGCGTGAGATGTGATTATGAATACTGCAATATATGATTTGATTGATGTATATATTATTGTGCACAGGGCGGGAAAAAATCAAGCAGCCCATTTTTAAAAAAAAAATACAGACAATATGTACCTACGGATTAATCCGTAGGCACACATGTTACCCCTACGGATATATCCGTAGGGGCAAAATATCAGCAGTAACTGATATTTCCCCCTGATCTCAGTGCCAGGGGGTTGGGAATGCCCCTACGGACCTAGCCGTAGGGGCCACTGCCTCTCCCTTATGGAAACGTACCTACGCACATATCCGTAGGGGGGTAGTACATGGACCTACGGACACGTCCGTAGGTACAAGTAATATATTAAAAAAAACCGTAAATAATATAAAATCTTATAGCCTACGGCTTAATCCGTAGGGGCAACAGGACCTACACATAAATCCGTAGGGGCAAGAATTTGCCCGTAGTGGCAAGTTCAGGGCCTCAACTTGCACCTGCGGCCTTTGCACCTACGGGGTATTTTTTTGCCCCTACGCATATATCCGTAGGGGCAGTGGGTTGCCCCTACGGATTTATCCGTAGGGGCAACCCTTATTTGTAGTAGTGTGTAGGCTAATACGTTGGATCCTTGTATTACAAGAATTTGTTCTTGTTATTAAAGATAAGATAGGATGTGAAAACGTTGTAGCCGACCATCTGTCACGCATCTCTTCTTTACCTGTGACCCTGCAGATCAATGATTCTTTTCCAGACGAACAACTTTTGGATATATCCGACGAACCTTGGTTCAGGGATATTGTGAATTATCTTACTACGGGACTTATTCCCCGCGACTGGTCGAAACAGGACAAATATCGATTTCTATCCCAAGTAAAACACTTTTACTGGGATGAACCCTATTTGTTTAAGTATTGTCCTGACCAGATCATTCGCTGATGTGTCCCTAATGTTGAATTCAAGAGTGTTATATCTTTTTGTCATGATCCGATATGTGGGGTCACTTCGGTCCTCGAAAGATGGCGGAGAAGGTTTTGCAATGCGGATTTTATTGGCCGACTTTATTCAAAGATGCATTTGATCATTGCAAAACCTGTGCACAGTGTCAACACACGGGTAGGATTTCCCGGAGAAATGAGATGCCACAGCAACCTATTTTGGTGGTTGAAATTTTTGACGTTTGGGGTATTGATTTTATGGGTCCTTTTCCCAATTCTTTCGGGAATTTATACATACTGCTTGCGGTTGATTATGTCTCGAAATGGGTGGAAGATATTCCTTGTCGCACTAATGACAAAAAGGTTGTCATTAGGTTCCTTAATGAAAACTTTTTTTCGTGATTTGGACACCCACGCGCTATCATCAGTGATAACGGGACGTATTTCTGTAATCGGTCTTTCGAGACTTTGATGCGGAAATATGCAATCAACCACAAACTTTCCACACCCTATCATCTCCAAACGAGCGGGCAAGCTGAGGTTTCAAACAGACAAATCAAACAAATTTTGGAGAAAACAGTTTCTAAAAATCAAAAAAATTGGTCAACCAAATTGACGGATGCTCTTTGGGCATTCCGAACTGCATATAAAACCGATTTAGGTATGTCTCCTTACAGACTAGTGTTTGGAAAGGCCTGTCACCTTCCGGTCGAGATTGAGCACAAAGCAATGTGGGCCATTAGAGAACTTAACTTTGACTTAAATCAAGCCTTCTACTTTCGGAAGCTACAATTAAACGAGCTAAGCGAACTCCGTGATGAAGCTTATGATAATGCTATAATTGTAAAGAACCGGACTAAGGTATTTCACGATAAAAACATTTTGAGAAAAACTTTTACACCTGCTCAACAAGTCCTTCTTTATGATTCACGACTCCATCTTCATACGGGTAAGCTACGATCTCGGTGGAAAGGACCTTTTGTTGTGCGGTATGTATACCCGCATGGGGCAGTTGAGGTTGAAAATGTTGAAAACGGTACAATTTTCAAAATAAATGGACATAGATTAAAACCGTATTTTTCCACTGACCCCACGGAGGAGCTCCTGTTTTTACAGGAGCCACATTATCTTGATTAAAATTCCTCCGTCTCACCTCCATGTCTTGTAAAATACTGTATCATCTTTAGAATAGAGGTGAGTAAAAAGAATAAATTTGGGGGAGATTTTCACGATCATATATTATTGCCCCCATTGATAAATTTCCTCCAAAGCTTACATGATTTTGAGATCAAGCAGAAGACAACAGTGAGGACACTATTGAAAACATGTCGGAAACCTATTATTCCAGGTTTAAAGTATTTGGAAATACATGCAGGCAATTCTATGGACCCTCTAGTAGAATGAAACCCTAACTCGACTTAATGATCTTATGAAAGCCTTTGAACCTTAGGGTTTGCGGCTGTTCCGTGGCGCCATTAGTGAGGCTTGGGTTTGCCCTTCTACGGCTAGACCATCGATACTGTGGTATGTACTCGATACTGTTAAACTGTAACCAAGATGTTGAGCTCTTGGGGGATTATGAGGTTTTGACGAATCGATCGGATGGTTCGACTTCATTCGGATGCTAGGTGGTGAGATGCATTTCTTGGGAGACTCCAGATACGAGGATAGCCGTTGGAGCTCAGTCCATGCAGCCACGACGAGACGAGTCTGAAGTAGTCGACATTAGAGAAAAGTGGAGTAAAGAGGTCCGTACAAGATCTGGATAAGATGACGTTCCACTCCACCAACATCAGAGATGCGATACGCATGCCGAGGCATTGTACTTAGATATACTTTCCAGAAGGAGTTGCGATGAGTATGCAGCCGTTCCGGAACGAGAACAGATCTAGTAAGGGACGATGACTTCCGGACAGTCCGGCAGAGACGAGATTTAGGAGAGATCTCGATAGGACCTTTCTGGAATAAATTACGAGAAGACTTGGACCCAGGAGTGGTCATGTTATGCACACCAGCAGGCCAGAGTTCAGGATCGTCGATGAGACATGCTAAGAGTGACCACGACAGTTGGCCAGAGATTCTTGGAGGATGTGCTTGAGCGGGACTATTCCGCCATATTTGATTTCGGTATTTTGGACGATCTATTCGCATGACTGATCTTGATGATTGAGCTTCATGGTATTTGTTTTCATGTACCATGGTTGCACCTACTGAGTATTTACGATTTTTGCACAGTTGTTGCACTTGATATCATTTTTGTGCCTTGGATTCGCATGTTAATGATTTTATGGGTTTCATACAGTTGAGTTGATTTTGTGCGTATGTACGTACACGATTTGGTTTTTGCACTCGGTATAGTTCATATATGCTTGCAGTGCAGTGTTACCTATGTTGTGCATTTAGATGCACTGGACTTTGATTTCGATTGTGATGTTCGATATTTTTTTTGCGCACCTTGTGCACCTGATTGGATTTTGCGCATGTTCGGCTCTTGATATTGGATTTCATGATTTCGTGCACGATGGATGCACCTGATTTGGATTTTCGCGCATGTTGGGCGCATGTTTTGAGGTGCGATTTTGGTGCACACCAGATACACTAAATCGAGATTCTTCGTGCATGTCAGATGCACCTGATTTTGCTGTCAAGCACCCACATTGCCTATGACAGATGTTTCGTGCACACCCGATGCACATAGATCTTGTTTTTGTGCATATGTTGGCACATATATGTATTTTGATTTCCGTGCGCACCAGACACACGTAGTATTCGTATGCATATTTTGGGATTTATTTCTTATAGAGCAGTACGTTTTTATGATATTTGCTATGCGTTTTCGTACTGAGTAGGACTAGTCAGAGGACAGTACCTGAATGTATTTTGCATGCATTGATAGCTATCGAAGGGAATTCCAAAAAGTGAGCTATAGTCTCAGTATTTACCTACGTGTCTGATATTAAACGAAACGTTTAAAACAAGAAAACCCTTCTAAATTATTTCCCAAAATGGCGGAACGTACAGTTCAACTTATTCCAATTTGTAATTTTCCCTAATTAAATGTATTAGTGACGGCTTAAAATAATATTAAAATAATTAATTTCGGAAAATTTTTCACAAAATTTGAAATTTCACCAGTGGCTCAATAAACACCAATTAATAGCAATTACTTAGCTAGAATATGTATATTTAATTTTATAATAAAGATATTTGTATTTTGACTTTTTACGGAAAACCCCTTATTTTACCGATTTTCCGAAATTTCACCGAAACGATTTTCAAAACGTTACAATCTTCCCCCTTAAAAAAATTCGGTCCCCGAATTTAAATTAAAACTCCCCCCAAATACTAAAATATCTAAGCAAAACCATCAAGTCGTCGGGGCTCCGAAATCGTAAATACATAAAACAAATCGTAGCGCGGCGCATGCGCATGAAAAATGAGCATATAACTCAAAATCAAAACACCGTCAAGCATCCCGCAATCATCGGAGTCATGGTAAAGACACAAATGTCAAATCCAATACAAAACCAATATGATATAACTCGAAACTATGCACGTAAATATCAAATCTATATATGTAAATATCTGAAGGGAATGCATGCCAAATCTCTTAAAGTCGTTGTGCAATGCGCATAACACTGCACAGTGGCGGACGTCTATCATAATAAAATAATCATATACATATATACCTTTTGTCTGAACTGTACGTTCCGCCATTTTGGGAAATAATTTGGAAGGGTTTTCTTATTTTAAACGTTTCGTGTCATATCAGACACGTAGGTAAATACTGAGACTATAGCTCGCTTTTTGGAATTCCCTTCGATAGCTATCAATGCATGCAAAATACATTCAGGTACTGTCCTGTGACTAGTCCTGCTCAGTATGAAAACACATAGCAAATATCATAAAAACGTACTGCTCTATAAGAAATCAATCCCAAAATATGCATACGAATACTACGTGTGTCTGGTGCGCACGGAAATCAAAATCCATATATGTGCCAACATGTGCACAAAAACAAGATCTAAGTGCATCGGGTGTGCACGAAACATCTGTCATAGGCAACGTGGGTGCCTGACAGCAAAATTAGGTGCATCTGACATGCACGAAGAATCTCGATTTAGTGCATCTGGTGTGCACCAAAATCGCACCTCAAAACATGCGCCCAACATGCGCGAAAATCCAAATCAGATGCATCCATCGTGCACGAAATCATGAAATCCAATATCAAGCGCCGAACATGCGCAAAATCCAATCAGGTGCACAAGGTGCACAAAACAAATATCGAACATCACAATCGAAATCGAAGTCCAGTGCATCTAAATGCATAACATACGTAACACTGCACTGCAAGCATATATGAACTATACCGAGTGTAAAAACCAAATCATGTGCGTACATACGCATAAAATCAACTCAACTGTATGAAACCCATAAAATCATAAACATGCGAAACCAAGGCACGAAAATGATATCAAGTGCAACAACTATACAAAATCGTAAATACTCAGTAGGTGCAACCGTGGTACATGAAAACAAATACCATGAAACTCAATCATCAAAATCAGTCATGCGAATAGATCGTCCAAAATACCGAAATCAAATATGACGGAATAGTCCCGCTCAAGCACATCCTCCAAGAATCTCTGGCCAACTGTCGTGGTCACTCATAGCATGTCTCGTCGACGATCCTGAACTCTGGCCTGCCGGTGTGCATAACATGACCACTCCTGGCTCCAAGTCTTCTCGTAATTTATTCCAGAAAGGTCCTATCGAGATCTCTCCCAAATCTCGTCTCTGCCGAACTGTCCGGAAGTCATCATCCCTTACTAGATCTGTTCTCGTTCCGGAACGGCTGCCTACTCATCGCGACTCCTTCTGGAAGGTATATCCAAGTACAATGCCTCGACATGCGTATCGCATCTCTGATGTTGGTGGAGTGGAACGTCATCTTATCCAGATCTTGTACGGACCTCTTTACTCCACTTTTCTCTAATGTCGACTGCTTCAGACTCGTCTCGTCGTGGCTGCATGGACTGAGCTCCAACGGCTATCCTCGTATCTGGAGTCTCCCAAGAAATGCATCTCACCACCTAGCATCCGAATGTAGTCGAATCATCCGATCGATTCGTCAAAACCTCATAATCCCCCAAGAGCTCAACATCTTGGTTACTGTTTAACAGTATCGAGTACATACCACAGCATCGATAGACGTCCGCCACTGTGCAGTGTTATGCGCATTGCACAGCGACTTTAAGAGATTTGGCACGCATTCCGTTCAGATATTTATATATATAGATTTGATATTTACGTGTATAGTTTCGAGTTATATCATATTGGTTTTGTATTGGATTTGACATTTTTGTCTTTACAATGACTCCGATGATTGCGGGATGCTTGACGGAGTTTTGATTTTGAGTTATATGCTCATTTTTCATGCGCATGCGCTGCGCTACGATTTGTTTTATGTATTTACGATTTCGGAGCCCCGACGACTTGATGATTTTGCTTAGATGTTTTAGTATTTGGGGGGAGTTTTAATTTAAATTCGGGGACCGAATTTCTTTAAGGGGGGAAGATTGTAACGTTTTGAAAATCGTTTCGGCGAAATTTCGGAAAATCGGTAAAATAAGGGGGTTTTCCGTAAAAAGTCAAAATAGAAATATCTTTATTATAAAATTAAATATACATATTCTTGCTATGTAATTGCTATTAATTGGTGTTTATTGAGCCACTGGTGAAATTTCAAATTTTCTGAAAATTTTTCCGAAATTAATTATTTTAATATTATTTTAAGCCGTCACTAATACATTTAATTAGGGAAAATTACAAATTGGAATGAGTTGAAAAAAAATTTGTGCATCATAACACATTAAACAAAATTTTATCATGTGGTTTTTGAAATGAAATGGTTTGCCAAAACGTTTTAGAAAATATCGAAGAAAAAGGCTTTTTCTGTGAAATTAGTGTTAATGGAAGTGGGGTACAACATTTATCTTTTTTTCTCACCCAAACAAAACCCACTCCCACTCCCCTATAGCTCTGGCCGGTCCCCTTGACAGCCCACCATTCTTGGGCCTCTCATCTCACAAAAATAAAACAAAGAAAAGAAAAGAAAAAGGAAATGTAGAATTAAGGTGGACTTTGACTAGATATTATCTTTCCCCACCTCACTCTCTCTCCTCTTCCCTCAATTCTAGCCGAGCCCTCCAATTCCTGCATCAACAACAGCCCCTCTTTCTCCCTCTCTCATTTTGCATCAAAAATTCATCAAAATACCTCAAAAATCAAGCTAAAATCCAAATCCGATTTCTACCCATTTTCCCTCATCTTCTTTAGCATGGATCTTGGTGCAAGGATTCCAAATTAGAGGTCTAAATTTGTAGTTTGATTCATGGTTGTGAGGTATAACTTTTGACCCATTGTTCTTTTTGGTTTGTATTCCTTATTGAAGCTTGTTAGGTGCTTAATTTCGGTTTAATTGAAAGCTGTAGGTTTGCAAGAGAAGGTTTAGATTAGGGTTTGTGAAAAATCTAGTTAGGGTTTTGTATTGTGAGACTATGGTTGTGGGAGTTATTTACCATATTAATAGTTTGCTAAATCAAATTAAGTTGCGAATTTTCTTTTTGTTGATTTAAATTGTGATATTTATATAAATTGTAAACTAGGGTTTTAAAATAATTATATTCTTGTGAGATAAAATTCAAATTAAGATTTCATGTCATTATAAATATTATATTGAGTGGTTTAATACTTTTAGTTCATGAAAATCCAAGCTAAATTGTTGTTTGTGCATTTTTGCTATAAATTGTTAAAAATTGGGTATTTTGTAAACTAGAATTTTGGGGTTAATGGAATTTAATGAGATTAATTTTTGAAATGTGTTGTATGAATTATTTAAGATGTTTAATAAGTATTATGGCTGCTAGATTTGTTTAAACATCGAGTTTTGTACTAAAACGGGTAATTTTTGCTTGCTAGATTTTCGGAAAAATGGCTTTTAAAGTGAGTTTGGGTTTTTTTGTAAATTTTAATCTATTTTATATTATAGTTAGTGTTCGTGGATGCGCAAATGAGTGTGTTTGGGTTTTTCTCGATGATTTGGCGTTTGTATACTGACGTCGAGGGTTTTTAGGTTGATTTGTGAAAGCAAACCATAGGTTTTGACCTATGTAGGATTCGTGTGTCGTTTTGGTGATGAGTCGGATTTTAATGCGGTACGGTGCGTTATGATATTTAGGTACCCCATGTGAACTTCGAAACGACAAGCAAGCGCGTGGTGACATCGGCACCGACGAGCAAGGACCAGGTGAGTAGATTTATATCTACGGGGAGAAGTCGGGTGGATGGCGTATAGCACCCCCGCAGTTCATGGTGATGTATACGAATACGTATACACACATATATATTGATTATATATTGTTGAGTTTATTGAAGATAAAGATAGATTTTAGGTGTGATTGGATAGGTTTAGTGTTGCGAAACCCTAGAGTAGTGGTTGCACCACACACACACACACACCTATACTTGCATACTTTCTTCTTTCATTTGTACTTATACGGGAATATGTATTTATGTGTTCACATGGGTATGGGACTATGTGTTCACATACTGGATTTGAGGATAGTATTTGGGATTTGAGGTGAGTCGATGAGATTGATTTGAGACCGTGAGATCGGTGATATAGCAAGATTCGTATTTGAGATACGTCATGATGTCATAGCGGATCCTTAGACGATGATACCATGTGAATAGTGATAATAATGAAACGATCAACATGTGATCGTGTTATGAGATATGATATGTTAGGATGTTTATGATAGGCCGTATTGGGCGATGTATACTTCTTCATGATAATATGTGCTGATGATATCGGTTTGTACGAGACTGTCGATCAGTAGTCAAATCATGATTAGATTGATGATATTAGTACTGTACTAGACGTATATCAGTACCCCGGATTATGATTTTTGATAAAGAGGATACCAAATGATTAATTTGACGAATGTGATACTGACCTGTACCCAGATTTGGGGATGCCGTACGACGGATTTACGTACGAGCTATATATTGATATTTGATCCGCACTCTTGACTTGGGAATGTCTGATTATAGATATGGTATCGGATGTGATATTGTTGAGGCAGGATCACCGACTAACATATACATGTAGGTATATGTATCAACTCAGAGGTTAAGCGGTTTCCTTACCTTCAGTAGCCAGTTAGCTTAGCCCTTTAGTTTAGTGTAGTTGTTAGACTAGATTTATTTTAAATATAGAATTGTTATCTTTGTGTCTAGTATTTAGCTCCCGCTCATTATTGTTGTTGCTCCGCATCGCATACTTATTGTGATTCATATTCCATTATTGATATCATGCTGTTAGGACACCAGCACCATTACCGATGATGTGTATGTACCACGTACACTTACTTGCCGGCTCACACACATCTTCTTCGGTAATTGCCATGTCACGTACACTTAGAGAATATTATTGCTTGACTTAGCTTGTTAGATAGTAGTTTTGACATGATATTAGTGTACTTGCCTTATATGCCAGTTTAGACATTGTAGTTATTACTTGTCACTTCATGCATACTGTTATTCATTGTTATGCCGCATTCATGGATTCTCATGCATATATTCACTATTTTACGTGTTATTGAGGTTTTGGATTCGGATTTCCATGAGATTTTCTGGATTTGAGGGAAAACCGCAAAACTTATACAAACTTCTTCTTTCTCTTTTTAAATGAAAAGCGCGGTTTTCCCATGATGTATGAGTTGTCCACCATGAGTTTGCTGATGGATTTCGAGACCCGATTCGAGGAGACGGATGAACCGTTTAGGGTACATGGTGGACCCGGTAAGGTACCCCGGGGCAAGAAGCGCGTGATGATGACGATGTGAGCCTGGCAGGGGATCACTACCTACCGGTGATTTTACCCGACGCGTCGGATATCCGGAGGATACCGTCGTGGTCTTGAGATTGATGGTAGGGGCCGGTCTGGACTGACGGCGCCCTAGATAGTGAGATTGACATACAGAGATTTTGAGATATTGAGGTACAGAGATTGCGACACAGAGATATCGAGAGATTTGGATACTTGTTTTGTGTCGATGCTAGGCACTGTTTATGCTGATTTCATTTATGATACCTCGTTTTTGAAAAGATACAGAAATCTCACTAATTTATGAAAGCAGTTTTCATCAGTACATGAATTTTGTTTCATGCATTCATACATCATCCATATGATATATTGCTACCTGAGGAACTGACACAGGCACATGAGATTATACTCGGGTTAGATATTTATCATAGGCTGCATGTTATATATTTAAGGATATATTATGATCGTTGACCTAGGATTGCGCTGTTCATGCGATTTCTGTTCGTAGATATTTTTCTACTCACGAGTTGGCAACTCACCCCCGTTGTGCCACAGTTTCTTGCAGGTTTTGCCGTACAGGTTTCATTACGGCTTTGCTGGCACTGCTTCTTTCGGGTGACTTGCTAGTAGGTGGGTTTATTGGTATCGTACCCATCATATTACTTTGTATAATATTATTCAGTTGTATCTAGTAAATTCCATCAACCAAACATGTATTTATTTTGAGATAGAGACCAGTGATGTTATTCTTTCGACCTTTGAGTCGCGCGTTATATTTCTGTGGATTTCTTATGGTTTTGAGTTTCCTTTTGAGCTCTTGATCCTCGCCCTTGGCGTTGTATATTATATTGCTTGTGTGGTTGTGACCGTCGATTGACAAAGAGCTAGCTCCCGCTTGGGGATCCTTTTATTGATTTCGTATACTATTTATGTTGTATCCCGTTTAGGGGCCAGTATTTACAAAGGAGACTCTGCCGAAATTTTTCAGGAAATATTTAATGTTTTTTTAAATGCATAATTCGGCTTATGCTATTAAAACTACTTGATTTAAATTGGTTTTCCTTCACTCTACTACTTTTCTTGGTTTGGATTTCTGGGTTTTTGGCTTACTTAGATTACGTACGCCTCGAGACGTTTCGTAGTCTAAGTGCCGATCATGTTCCGTACTTTCAGGTCGTGAAAACTATAGCCGATTGCCTTTTTTGCTCTGCATCGTGGTATTCAGTTGGAATATCCGCACTTCATTCCACGGGGAAAGAGCCGAGATCCCTTCACCGGGAGTGACCTCTTTAGCAAAGGTTTTCGCCACTATATCTTTATAAAGAGATATCCGGTTCCTTCAACGATATCAAGTTCATTACGTTAAAGATTTTTCGCCAAAAACCATTCATAGCCCTCCGTCATTTCAGACGGGTAGCACTTAGTATTCATGCTATGTTTGTTGGCCAAAGTCAAGGCATAGTGTATGGTAGCTATTTGTTACTTTTCTGTTGCATAGATAGATGCGTTGGTTTGGGATAGTCGTACTGCTTTGTTGGCCAAAGTCAAGGGTAGGTACGGGTGGGTTCAAATTAACCTGGATAATGACGGGTAGAACTTGACATGTGACTTATGAGTTGTTGGCCAAAGTCAAGGTCATAAGAGTATGGGGTAAAAAATCACATCGGGAGTTTCTAAAGAAACTGAAACTTGCCAGGCATGCGCATACCTTCTGTAGTGTGATAACGTGAGTGGATTCTATCACATTATCATGCGATGATAGTTGGATCCATATTGCCACTAATGAGTTGGTTTACTCCTCGGGTGATCCCGACTAATTCTTCTTTCAGGTTTGGAGGAGAATTTGAGGTTACAGTGGGAGGTTTCCTGATTAGATAATGTGATAACCATTCTGATCTAGGTTAGAGTGCACGTAGAGTGTTTCTTTTCTCTCTCTCTTTGGCAGCGACCATGGCCCGACCCTAGACTATGATCAGTGACCAAGATTAACCGAACCTTTTTAAAACACTGGCTTTTGGATTGTCTGAGTTGCATACCTCATTGCCACTCCCACTTTTACCCTTTTCTCCAGAACACCCCGTATTACTACGAACATCCACTTCCATTGGATAAAACCATCGTATGGTTATATACAAACTCGAAGGAACTTATTCCAGATTCGAGGATGGTTTCCGGTTCTGGAGAAAATGAATAGGACTATTCAGTTGTCTTTTCCTTTTACCTTCTCTCAGTTTGCGAGTGCTTCTTGGATTAGGACGGTACACCTATCATGCTAATTGGATAGTCTTATTCCAAACCATAGGCAGGTGCCGAACGGTGGGGAATGAAGTAAACCAATTAGCCTAACGAAGGTGTACAGAAGGTATTAAGTAAAGACAAATAAAGGGATTAGTAAGAGGGAAAGTAAACTGCGACTGCTATTCACGACCAAACCAAGTATTTCATCACCACTCCTACTTCACCTTTGTATTTATCCAGGACACTCCGTATCACTACAAAGATCCACAGTTATTTGGATACTCCATCGTATGGTTATATACGAACTCAAAGGAACTTGTTCCAGTTCGGGGATGGATTCTGATTCAGGAGAAATATGAATAAGGTTTTATTCAGTTGTCTTTTATCTTTACCTTCTCTCGGGTTGCGAGTTCTCCTAGGATTAGGACAGTACACCTATTACGCTTTTTGGATAGTCTTCTTCCAAACCATAGGTTGGTGCCAAACGGTAGGAAAGGAAGAAAACCATTTGGCCTAAAGGTGGTGTACAGAAGGTAATGACTAAAGACATATAAAGGGATTTGGAGAGATGGCAAAGAAATATACGGTTACAGTTGTGAATCTGGATAATGGAAGAGGCATTACTAGGGATATCCGGATACCCCTTCGAAATATTTATATATTTCAGTTTCACTGTGTATTGTTAAAAGAAAACTGATTTCCCAATTAGTCCTTGCTCCAGGGTATGTATTTACCAGGTTTGATTCTCATATCTGTATGGTTTTATAGATGATGAGTGGGAGTAAGTTATTGGGAATTGGGTGATCATCCTCATTATATCGGGATTCGTTGTAATTGGTGATATTTGAGGAAATCGCTTGGGTTGTTTGCCGGACTGCAAATATTTGGTTTTGAATATCCGTTGTTTTGCACCAATTTCAAATTGATATATCTGTACGTTTATTTTTATAAAGTGAGATATAACTTTTTGAAATTATGTCCTTGACATTTACCTATATCAGTAGATGGTTAGGTAAGGAGCATTAAACAGCGGTGTAATTCTTCTTAACTATAAGTACAGTTTTAAACCTACAACACACAGGGAATGAGTTATTAGACTCAGACTTATACAGAGTATTGTATTTTGTCCAGTGTCCATGTGGACAGAGGGGTTGGTACTCGTACTATATTCTGTTTACTTGTGACTTCTCTAGTTCTTAGACATGTGTTTCGTAGAAATGCAAGGTCTAAGTTTTGAGAAGTTATAGGTATATGAATAAAGTAGAGAACTATGTATTGCAAGTATCAGGATTCTTCAAGGTGATCGAAGATGTAGATACTTGTGTATAGTATTCAGTTGATAATAATGATTATGAGAACTTGCTTCTCTTTCAGGTTACTCATAATTGGATGCACTCCTAAGTTGAGTAATGCTGATCAGCCTCTCTCCATTTAGTTGACATGCACTAGAGACAGCTGCAAGATTTGAATCTGGTTCCAATTAAATCAGTGCCTCTGTTTCTATATTGGATATAGAATATTTCATATCTTAACAATGTTAAGGTACGGAGGGTTGTCCGGCTTATGCTTAAAACCAGACTCTGGATAACTCAAGGCGCATTTCTGTAATGGCTGTTTGTGGGTTAACCCGGGCTATGACGAGGGTTGACTTTCTACCATATGGAAGATCAATAGAGATATTGTTCTTGACTCGCCACAGTTTTAGTAAAATGGATTTTTTTCAGAAAACAGTAATGGGAGTATGGTAGAACTGGAAGTGATTCCAGAACCACAAACAATTACTGAAAATTTGGTAAGAACCTAAAGATTCAATCTGGTTTGACACTCCATTAGCCACTCTGCAGATATGGTGGGTAACCTCAGCCACTCGAGAGGTACTTCGGTATGCTCAAGGACGGTGACAGGGAGGTTCTTATTTACCCAAACTTAACACTACTGTTGTTCCAGGCTATGAGACTCGGCAGGAGGATGAGTATAGAGTCGTTCTGAACTGGCTTCAGAAGTATATGTGTATATGACTCTGCTAGAGGGTCGTCATAGTCAGTGGGAGCAGCGGAAGCATAGTGGACAAATAGCTTATGTCTATTTATGGACTAAAGCAGATATAGCGGAGCGAGATCATCTATTTCTGATATGACAGTCATAGATTTGACTTCATCAGAATAGGGGATGGATCTATTAAGAAGGTAGTAGGGGGTGATGTCCTGCTACATGGATGACATACACAGAGTAGGAAGTGAAAATCCGGTACTACGATCGGTTATACTTTGGTTGTCATACAGGGGTTTCTCCACAAAGGATATGGATATTATATCAGATATTCTGGTTACTAGATCTATGGTTTTAGATCTAGATTTGGGTAGTTTCCCAATTTGGGTACTTAGACAGCATTCTAAAGGTGTTTTAGAATGGACGACTCCTGGCACGGTAGTGTACCTGCAAGTGATGGAGTCACCCTCTCTAAAGCTGTCTTACAGACTAAAGAGGAGAGGGATGTGCATGATTGGCAGATCACTTTCTTAGGCAATTGAGTCAATCATGAGATGTCAAGTACCACACCAGATGTTGTTTTTGCACTAGATGCAATAAGTTGATATTAATCCTATCCTGGAGAAATGTTCGGAAGCAGTTTTAGAACATAAGTGGATGTTCTAAGGATATGATAACAACAGCCACTTTTAGGAAACAGTTATCATTCCAGGCTTCCAAGGTAACCTGGATGATAGAGTGACTGTCAGAGTTATAGTTTTCCTTGTGATTAGGGGCAGTGGTTTCGACAGGTGATCCAAGTGGACACTGAGGGAGGTATGACGCAGGATACTGATTAAGTTCAGTTGACGATACAGTCTAAGAAGTTTTGATTTGGAGTTCATTTATGAAATAGGTCCCATCAGATATCCAGACATATTCTAAGACAGGTATTGCTCATTTCGGGAGATGGTTTTCTCTGCGAACTTGATTTAAAGAGAGACATAGAAAGAAACATCAGGGCGGATCCACTCACTGAGGCTATTCCTCGAACGCAATAGTTTCGCAAACAGGCTTTGTGAGACTGATTAGTAGAGGAGTTGGGTGTTCAGTATCACACGGGCTGTGAGTATGTGGCATCGCAATAATTAGCCTTGAGTGCAAGTGGGAGATTGTTGGATATAGTGCCTTCAGAGTCAATTATTGGATCAGAGGAACGTGATTGCAATGATTGAGGGAGGACCTATACCGATAGGACAGTCTTAATCAAGATGATAATATGCTATCTGGTTTATCTTTATCATCGTGTACATGCTTTAGGTGACATTATAGGTCACTATTGCATGTTGATAGAGCCTATAGGATTCTTACTTGACTACCAGCAGTATGATGGCGATCATATACGTGAGAGTTGGGTAGTCTATAAGCACATCCTTAAAGTGGTCCCTAGTCGTGGGAGTTTTCGAGACTGGGCATCGATACTCCATTAGTAGACTAGTGTATATAGTCGAGACCCTGATGAGGGGCGGTGGCCGGTCTTACAAGCCATTGGTGTCAGTTGGTTCACCTAAGATGTATACAGGTGCTCATTGGGTTATGAGTACACCGGACAGGACTCGCCGGGAACATGCTAGTTGGTATTATACCTGACGTCAGATAGCAGTTCCCTGATGACATGTGTACAGGTTAGTTCATCGACCTGAGATCGTCATTTGTCTCGTGCGAGTTCCCACTGTGCTTTGATTACTACCCTACCATGGCTCAAAGGAGTCGTGCAAACAGGTTTTAGTTGGGTATAGTCCCGAGCCACATGGAGGTAGTGAGCGGATCGGCAGGGGTTTCGTCTCTCCCGGTACTGGGGTGAGATCGTGCTTTGTCTAGGAGAGCCATTACATGAAGTCCTTGGCCAAGGCAGGAGATTTACTGGTAGATACTCCAGTAGTATCTCAGGGTGTTTTGGGATACACTCCGACACGACTTGAACCATTTATAGGGGTCTGACTTTTACCAACCCCCTAGGACCGACATGCGATGCTAATAGACGAACGGACCGAACTGTATGGATATTGTCCCTGACAGGCTCAGTTGGGTGTCAGGATGAGTTCGCTCATCGACCTCCCTTTTGGTCAATACCTGGTAGCCCGTTACGTACAGCTAGTACCACTGACGTGCTAGTGGTTAAATCCACAGCCAAAGTATTGAGAAGTCTTAAGAGTCCCCCATAGACAATTTCTGATGTTTCGGGCGAAACGTTGTAGAAGCCGTATGGTATTATGGCAGGGTTCGATCATATACGTGCAGTAGTGCACGGATCATGATCGGACGGGTCATACTAGTGGGCTTTGGTTTAAGCCGGATCCTAGTATTAGATTTGTTGGATTACTTTCGTCTCATCGCATTCGCATTCAGTCGGAATGCGGATGCAGGTATGTATATACAGGTGAAGGGTATCCTTATGATCCGTCACGAGTTTACTTTAGATGTTGCCGTATCTTTTTGTTGGACCAAACATTTGGATGGTGGAAATTGTTGACCCAATACCTTTGTATTGCGATAACAATGGGGCTATAGCTTTAGCGAAGGAACCAAGGTCCCATCAGAAATCCAGGCACATCTTAAGGCGGTATCACCTGATCAGGGAGATCATTGATCGACAGGAGATCGAGGTGCGGAGAGTGGACACAAAGGACAACACTGCGGACCCATTCACGAAGGCTTTACCCCAGACTCAGTTCGAGCGGCTGATCGAGATGATAGGTCTTCGATACGCCAGTACATGGCCTTAGTGCAAGTGGGAGATTGTTGGTGTATATGCCCTAGAGGCCATTACTGTATCATACTAGTATGTATATTACTTGATGGAAGCTTGGGATATTCACAGTTGTACAGACAATCTTGCTCAATATAGTAGTATGCTACTTGGTTTGCCTCTGCTTTAATGTGTACATGTGTGTTTATTTATTATATCACCTATACGCATTAGTAGAGCCCTTAGGATCTTTACTTGATTACCGGCGTTGTGATGGCGATCACACTCGTGGGGGCTGGGTAATCTACAAGCACATCCTTATACACGTCCCTGGTCGTGGGAGTATCGAGATAGGGCATCGATGCTCCGGAGTAGACTAGCGTATGCGCTTCTCATCCCAGCACGGGAGACGGTCTGTCCCACAGCCGTCAGTACGTCGTACTTGAGATAGTATGCGGGTGCTCGTTGGGTTACGAGTACACTGGACAGGACTCGTCGGGAACTGATGGTTGGTATTATACCTATCGTCAGTTATCAGTTCCCAGGTGACATGAGTACAGCTTAGTCCGCTGACTTGACACTGTCACTTCGCCTCGAGTGTGTTCCCACTGTTCTTTGATTACTACCCTACCACGGCTCTACTGAGTCGTGCAAACAGGTAGTAGTTGGGAGCAGTCCCGAAGCACTTGGAGGCAGTGACGGTTAGACAGGATTCGTCTCTCCCGGTATTGGGGGTTGACATCGCGCTGTGTCTAGGAGAGCCATTACACAAGTAGTCCCTGGCCAGGGCAAGCGAGATGTACTGGTAGGTTCCAGTGTTATCTCAGGGTGTATTGGGCTTCACTCCGACACGACTTGTACCGCTATTAGGGGACTGACGTTTACCGCCCCCCTAGGCCCGCCATGCGATGTATCAGACGAACAGACCGGACTGTACGGAGATTGTCACATACAGACTCAGTAGGAGTTCGGATGGGTTTACCTCATCGGCCTTCTTATCGACATCTACCTGGGGACCGTTATGTACAGCTAGTGCCGCTTGCGGTCTGTGGTTAAACCCACTGCCAGCGTAGAGTCGAGTCTTTAGAGTCCCACACAGAGAGTTTCCCTGCACTGAGCGAAACGTGTAGAGGCCGTATGGTTTTACGGCAGGGCTGCGATCACTTACGTACACTTGTGTGCGTATGATGTTCGGGCAGGCAGTACTAGTGGGCTTTGGTTTAAGCCAGATCCTAGTATTGCACGGATGGATCTGTTTTGTCTTCTGCGCATCCGCATTCTACGGAATACGGATGCAGGTGTGTATGCACAGTTTTCTGGAGCGATGAAGGAGGAGGTGCCTCATTAGGGTTTTGGCAGTTGGTTCGGCCAAAACCACTATGTGGCAGGCTCATTAGGGTTTTGACAGTTGATTCGGTCAAAACCATTTTGAGGCGGACTCATTAGGGTTTCGACAGTTCGTTTGGTCAAAACCATAAATGAGCCGGGGACATTATTTACTAATCCTTTCATTGATAATTTTGTTATGGCTAATTACATTGACCATTTGACCATCTTGACTTTGTTGACTCTTTGACCAAAGTTGACTTGGACCTTCTTAGAAGATCTAAAGTATTCTTTGGTTTTCTTTTTATTAAGTTATGATAATGGTCATGTCATTTGTAGCCATCACCTTTATCTTGATTGGATTTGTAATGATAATGTTTTGTGCATTATTGCAACCATGGTTAGCTTTTCTCTTGGTTAAGCTTTTCATTTGCTCATTCTCATTCTCTCTCTTGAAATGAGAAGCTCCATGGTTGCTAGAAAATCTCCTCCTTCTTCCTCCTCTTGATTTTCTCCTTTGATCTCATGTGTTGAGAGAAAAAGGATTCTACTTGACAAACACATCCATACATCCTCTCTACACAACCTAGGGCTTCTAGATTAGCAATCTCCTTGCCCTAGTTACCTCGGCTTGAGGTGAGGCTCGGTGTACATCTCTCGGGTGGATCGTCTTCGACTCAAGGAGGCCGCGGAGGTGACCGAAGTCCGGATCAACCATTGAGCAAGCAATGAGAAGAACAACAAGAAGATAAGAACATCAAAGAAGAACCACAACTAGAAGTGAAGGAGTTCAAGTTGAGGTATAACCACTTTGCATAGTAGTTAACTCTTCTTTGCAAGTATGCTAGTTTAGTTTAGCAAAGATCCGGCTTTTACGGTCCATGTTACAAAGTTTAGAAAAATTTTGATTTACCGTTTCCGCAACCCCGAAAGTACCGGGAGAGGTAACGTGGACCTAACAGTGGTATCAGAGCCTGACTAAACTTAAACTAGCTTGGTAGTGAAGTGTAACGAAGTTCGGAACCGAAAAATCGCAAAACCGGAAAAACTAAAAACCTGAGTTTCTGTTGAAATTTTTTTGGCTCAAAATGAAAAACTTTATACTTGTAAAATCGTCTCAGGGTTTTGTTTGAACACAGAAGAAAAACGATGACGTCATTCATTTAAGTCGCCGCGCTTCCGCGGCACGAGGCAGGCATGTGCCGCGGAAGCGCCGCAGATTGGTTTCCTTGCTGCATCGTTTTTCGTGCAGTGTTCTTCTGGTTGGATTTTGTGATTTTTAAGATGTATTATATGTACCCAGATTTTCCAGAACTGAAATTTGCTTTTGGGGTCCTATAATTCCGTATTTTTTTTTCCGAACTTCACTGCACTTTGACTATGTTGGTTATATCTGTGATGTTTGCATGTATTGAACGTCGGCTAATCGCTATAAGTCGATTAGTCGGGGTTATACATGATCTGTAATGTGCTGGAATGTGTATATGAATGTGTTGGACTGTCGCGGGTGAATAGCCGGGGTGGATGTGAGATGAGCTTTTGTTTTTCTTTCATTCATTGTAAATGTAAATTGATGTAATTATATTATTTGTTTGGCCGCACAACCGGGTCGGGGTTGTAGCCGTCATTGTATAATTCTTTTTACTGTTTTTGCTCCTAGGATAGACCCATGGAGGGGTGCACAAACTACCGGGTAGCTCGAAGTGCCGAGTGGCCTACTCATGGCATTGAGGGAGGTTGCTTCGCTTCGGGTACTTGGCGGGTAGTTTGCCGCACCCGTAGGGGTCTTGGGTGGGGTATTTGGCTATTCACCGCGACCGTGTTATCCGCTTTTCGTTTCAGGCTCGAAAGGATTGCGGATTGCTAGTATATCCAATGTATTCATCTGTGATCTGTAATGTCTATCATTGCTTTACTATTTAGGCGTTGCTTATGTTTTACAGCCGCGCTAGCCCAGCCCCCGCTCTGTCGTTAGTTAAGTAACCTAACGAGTGATGACGGGACCCCGTGGCGAATGCGAATGGCATAAGCGTACGTCATATTTTGGTTGTTTTCTGCAATGGTAGGATTAAATGATGGGACGCATTAAAAGAACTAATGCAAGAATATCACGCATTAAAAGAACTAATGCAAGAAAAATAAACCTATAAAACGTTGTTGGAACAAGTTTTTCAAAAAGCTGTTATTACAAGGACGTTCATTTTTGTTTTGCATCGCGGTATTCGGTTATGAATACCCAGCACCTCAGTCGACGAGGCAAGGGCCGAGATCCCTTCACCAGGAGTGACCCCTTGGACAAAAGTTTGCGTCAGGGTAATAACTTCACTATAGTCGATTATTCTTGCTTTGCATCGAGGTATTCATCTTACGAATGCCCAGCACCTCACTCGACGAGGAAAGAGCCGAGATCCCTTCACCGGGAGTGACCTCTTTAGCAAAAGTTTTCGCCACTGTATTTTTCAAAAAGAATACCAGGTTCCTTCAACTATATCAAGTTCATTACGTTAACGGGTTTTTTCGCCAAAGACCCAGCCGTAGCCCTCCGTCATTTCTTACAAGTAACACTTAGTATTCGTGCTGCGTTTGTTGACTCCGTCAAGGCGTAGTGTACGGTAGCTAAGTGCTGCTTGTTTGTATCGGTATATGGGATTGATTAGGACAGTCGTATAACCTTGTTGACTCCGTCAAGGGTTATGCGGGTGGGTTTAATGCAATCCAGATAATGACAGGTTGAACTTGACTAGGACTTTTTGATTTGTTGACTCCGTCAAGGTCACTTAAGTCCTAGGGGCAAAAACCACATCGGGAGTTTCAAAAGAACTGAAACTTGCAGATTTAGCATACCTTCTGGAGTGTGGTGACTAGAGTGGATTCCATCTAGGTTATCACACAATGACAGTTGGATCCCGATCCCACTGATGAGTTGGTTTACTCTCGGGAGATTATTTCACTTAACGATCAATGCTATAAACCTAGTAGGTGTCTAGAAAGGTGTTAGCGGGGTTACGCCCACAGGGAAAAGAGGTTCTTTAATTAAGGAACTTCGCGAAAGCGTTGGAAAACCTCCCTCGAAGTACCGACACTAGCCTGGCTGAAAGGTTAAGCAAGTATTGTAACGTGAATTAAAACCCGGCTAGTTCTTCTTTTAAAAAGGTTTTAAGAAGGATTTGAGGAAACAGTGGGAGACACCCTGGTTAGATAAATTAATAAACCAATCTAATCTTGCACGAGCATACGCTGAGTGTTTCTTTTCTCTCTCTCCAGGCAGCAACCTTTTCACGCCCTAATCAAGATAATAAAATGTATCGCTTGACCGAACCGAATTCTTATTCGGGACTGGGGAAAGTTGGTTCAGCTCTAACTTATGACAACCGTCATGAGTATGAGAATGGGAAAGAGGAAAGTATGGATTTCCAGGATACCCAGTTGAAGAAGAAGCATGGTTTTGCATCTACTTCAGGTGTTCTTGTAATTGAGAACTGTTTTACGGTCAGCCCTACCTCCTGGGTACTTGATACCGGATCAGGATCTCATATTTGTAATTTATTGCAAGGACTGAGAAAAAGTAGGAAAGTTGCACCGGGTGATATGTCGCTCAGAGTAGCGAACGGAGCACAAGTTTATGCGGCAGCCGTCGGTGAATATCACCTAGTATTGCCAAATGGCAAGACTATGATTTTGAACGATTGTTACTATGTACCCTCTATGGTTTGCAACATCATATCAGTTTCTTTACTCGATAAAGATAGATATAAGTTTGTTCTTGAAAAGAATATCATGAACATTTACCTTGATAAGGTACTGGTTGCAGAGGGTACACTGTTTAATGGTATCTACGTTCTAAATCAGAATACAGTTCTCAATATACAAAACACACGCAAGAGGAAGAATTCAGATACGAATGAATCCTACTTGTGGCATTGTAGACTCGGTCATATCGGAGAGAAAAGACTGAGTAAGTTGCATAGAGATGGACTCTTGAATGCGTTCGAGTTTTCATCTTATGAAACTTGTCAGTCTTGTCTCAAAGGGAAGATGACCAAATCTCCGTTCACCGGACATGGAGAAAGAGCAGCAGAGCTCTTGGGACTCATACATAGTGATGTATGTGGTCCGATGTCTATACATGCAAGGGGTGGGTTCTCGTACTTCATCACATTCACTGACGATCTCTCTAGGTTCGGATATGTGTATCTGATGAAACACAAATCTGAAGCTTTTGAGAAATTCAAGGAATACAGAAAGGAAGTAGAGAACCAGACAGGCAAAAGTATCAAGATCCTCCGGTCTGACAGGGGAGGGGAGTACTTAAGCACGGAATTCCTAGATTACTTAAAAGAGAATGGTATTCTCTCTCAGCTTACTCCTCCTTATACACCACAGCACAACGGTGTTTCGGAGCGGAGGAATCGTACCCTATTGGATATGGTTCGCTCCATGATGAGTAGTGCTGAGTTGCCTCTTTCATTTTGGGGACATGCGCTTCAGACAGCGGCGTACCTATTGAACTATGTTCCATCCAAATCAGTGCCTAAGACTCCATATGAAATATGGAGTGGAAGGAATCCGTATCTTAAGCGATTTAAGATATGGGGTTGTCCAGCCTATGTGAAAACACAGAAACCGGACAAGTTAGAGGCACGGTCAGTTCTCTGTAAATTTGTGGGATATCCTAAAGACTCACTAGGATATCTGTTCTACCACACTGAGGAACAGAAGGTGTTTGTATCTCGCCACGCTACCTTTTTGGAAAGGGAGTTTCTTGCAAAAGAAACTAGTGGGAGTTCGGTAGAACTGGAAGAAATTCAGCGACCACAAAATGTAACTGAAAATTTGGAGGAACCGCTAGATTCAATAACCCCAAACGAACCTCAGCCACTCCGCAGATCTGGTAGGATTTCTCATCCGCCCGAGAGATACTACGGTTTTCTCATAGACGGGGATCGAGAGGATTGCATCTTGGAAGAAGATGACCCTACCAGTTTCAGGCAGGCCATTATCAGTAGGGACTCTGATAAGTGGCAGGAAGCAATGCAATCTGAAATGGAGTCCATGTACGCCAATAAAGTGTGGACCATGGATATTGCTCCACCTGGGGTAAAACCCGTTGGATGCAAATGGATCTACAAAAGGAAACTTGGTGTAGATGGGCAGGTGGAAACCTATAAAGCTAGACTCGTTGCAAAAGGTTTTCGTCAAAGACCTGGTTTGGACTATGATGAAACTTTTTCTCCGGTGGCTATGCTCAAATCCATTCGGATCCTACTTGCCATTGCTGCGTTCCATGACTATGAAATCTGGCAGATGGATGTTAAAACGGCTTTCCTAAACGGTTGTTTGGAAGAGTGCGTTTACATGGATCAACCAGAAGGTTTCGTAGACAGTGGGAGCAGCGGAAAGGTGTGCAAGTTGCTTAAATCCATTTATGGATTAAAGCAGGCATCGCGGAGCTGGAACATCTGTTTTGATGAGGCAATCAAAGAATTTGATTTCATCAAGAACGAAGATGAACCCTGTGTTTATAAGAAGATTGTAGGACGAACTGTCGTATTCCTAGTCTTGTACGTGGACGACATTCTTCTGATAGGAAATGACATTCCTATGCTACAATCGGTCAAGCTGTTTTTGTCACAAAGGTTCTCCATGAAGGACCTGGGTGATGCCTCGTACATTCTGGGGATCAAGATCTATAGAGATAGATCCAAGAAACTATTGGGACTTTCGCAGTCCAGGTACATAGAGACCGTACTAAAGAGATTTAGTATGGAGGATTCCAAGCGCGGTAACATACCCGCATTGCACGGAATTACCCTCTCCAAGAAGATGTCTCCTAAGACTGACGAGGAGAGGGTTCGCATGAGCACTATACCCTACGCTTCGGCGGTAGGATCTATAATGTATGCGATGCTATGTACAAGACCAGATGTAGCTTACGCGTTGAGCACGGTAAGCCGGTATCAGTCGGACCCAGGGGAGGACCACTGGACAGCAGTGAAGAACATTCTCAAGTACCTGAGAAGGACTAAGGAGATGTTCCTGGTTTACGGTAATGGAGACCTCAGGGTCGAGTCCTTTACCGATTCAAGCTTCCAGAGTGACAAAGATGACAGCAAGTCCGTCTCGGGTTTTGTGTTTACCCTCAACGGAGGGGCGGTATGTTGGAGGAGTTCCAAGCAGGATACCGTCGCAGACTCGACGATGGAGGCTGAATACATTGCTGCAAGCGATGCCGCAAAAGAGGCGGTCTGGATTAAGAAGTTCATTAGTGAACTTCAGGTGGTTCCGTCCATTGTTGACCCAATACCTTTGTATTGCGATAACAATGGGGCTATAGCTTTAGCGAAGGAACCAAGGTCCCATCAGAAATCCAGGCACATCTTAAGGCGGTATCACCTGATCAGGGAGATCATTGATCGACAGGAGATCGAGGTGCGGAGAGTGGACACAAAGGACAACACTGCGGACCCATTCACGAAGGCTTTACCCCAGACTCAGTTCGAGCGGCTGATCGAGATGATAGGTCTTCGATACGCCAGTACATGGCCTTAGTGCAAGTGGGAGATTGTTGGTGTATATGCCCTAGAGGCCATTACTGTATCATACTAGTATGTATATTACTTGATGGAAGCTTGGGATATTCACAGTTGTACAGACAATCTTGCTCAATATAGTAGTATGCTACTTGGTTTGCCTCTGCTTTAATGTGTACATGTGTGTTTATTTATTATATCACCTATACGCATTAGTAGAGCCCTTAGGATCTTTGCTTGATTACCGGCGTTGTGATGGCGATCACACTCGTGGGGGCTGGGTAATCTACAAGCACATCCTTATACACGTCCCTGGTCGTGGGAGTATCGAGATAGGGCATCGATGCTCCGGAGTAGACTAGCGTATGCGCTTCTCATCCCAGCACGGGAGACGGTCTGTCCCACAGCCGTCAGTACGTCGTACTTGAGATAGTATGCGGGTGCTCGTTGGGTTACGAGTACACTGGACAGGACTCGTCGGGAACTGATGGTTGGTATTATACCTATCGTCAGTTATCAGTTCCCAGGTGACATGAGTACAGCTTAGTCCGCTGACTTGACACTGTCACTTCGCCTCGAGTGTGTTCCCACTGTTCTTTGATTACTACCCTACCACGGCTCTACTGAGTCGTGCAAACAGGTAGTAGTTGGGAGCAGTCCCGAAGCACTTGGAGGCAGTGACGGTTAGACAGGATTCGTCTCTCCCGGTATTGGGGGTTGACATCGCGCTGTGTCTAGGAGAGCCATTACACAAGTAGTCCCTGGCCAGGGCAAGCGAGATGTACTGGTAGGTTCCAGTGTTATCTCAGGGTGTATTGGGCTTCACTCCGACACGACTTGTACCGCTATTAGGGGACTGACGTTTACCGCCCCCCTAGGCCCGCCATGCGATGTATCAGACGAACAGACCGGACTGTACGGAGATTGTCACATACAGACTCAGTAGGAGTTCGGATGGGTTTACCTCATCGGCCTTCTTATCGACATCTACCTGGGGACCGTTATGTACAGCTAGTGCCGCTTGCGGTCTGTGGTTAAACCCACTGCCAGCGTAGAGTCGAGTCTTTAGAGTCCCACACAGAGAGTTTCCCTGCACTGAGCGAAACGTGTAGAGGCCGTATGGTTTTACGGCAGGGCTGCGATCACTTACGTACACTTGTGTGCGTATGATGTTCGGGCAGGCAGTACTAGTGGGCTTTGGTTTAAGCCAGATCCTAGTATTGCACGGATGGATCTGTTTTGTCTTCTGCGCATCCGCATTCTACGGAATACGGATGCAGGTGTGTATGCACAGTTTTCTGGAGCGATGAAGGAGGAGGTGCCTCATTAGGGTTTTGGCAGTTGGTTCGGCCAAAACCACTATGTGGCAGGCTCATTAGGGTTTTGACAGTTGATTCGGTCAAAACCATTTTGAGGCGGACTCATTAGGGTTTCGACAGTTCGTTTGGTCAAAACCATAAATGAGCCGGGGACATTATTTACTAATCCTTTCATTGATAATTTTGTTATGGCTAATTACATTGACCATTTGACCATCTTGACTTTGTTGACTCTTTGACCAAAGTTGACTTGGACCTTCTTAGAAGATCTAAAGTATTCTTTGGTTTTCTTTTTATTAAGTTATGATAATGGTCATGTCATTTGTAGCCATCACCTTTATCTTGATTGGATTTGTAATGATAATGTTTTGTGCATTATTGCAACCATGGTTAGCTTTTCTCTTGGTTAAGCTTTTCATTTGCTCATTCTCATTCTCTCTCTTGAAATGAGAAGCTCCATGGTTGCTAGAAAATCTCCTCCTTCTTCCTCCTCTTGATTTTCTCCTTTGATCTCATGTGTTGAGAGAAAAAGGATTCTACTTGACAAACACATCCATACATCCTCTCTACACAACCTAGGGCTTCTAGATTAGCAATCTCCTTGCCCTAGTTACCTCGGCTTGAGGTGAGGCTCGGTGTACATCTCTCGGGTGGATCGTCTTCGACTCAAGGAGGCCGCGGAGGTGACCGAAGTCCGGATCAACCATTGAGCAAGCAATGAGAAGAACAACAAGAAGATAAGAACATCAAAGAAGAACCACAACTAGAAGTGAAGGAGTTCAAGTTGAGGTATAACCACTTTGCATAGTAGTTAACTCTTCTTTGCAAGTATGCTAGTTTAGTTTAGCAAAGATCCGGCTTTTACGGTCCATGTTACAAAGTTTAGAAAAATTTTGATTTACCGTTTCCGCAACCCCGAAAGTACCGGGAGAGGTAACGTGGACCTAACAGTGTGGAGCAAAGTGTACATTCAAAGCTAAGGTGATTGTGAAGTACAGTGCCAAAGATCTGGGTAGTTTGACCCGCGCAAGCGAACTTTTCAAACTATTCGGATTCAATTCAACAAGAGTTTCTTAACCCGAAAACTTATCGGTACGTATCTCTTAACACCTTCTTCTCAAATCCGACGCATCCAGTATATTATCTTTGCAGGATTCTTTGCAAGTTCACTGTTAAACGCTAAAAGTGACCGACCCGTATTTGTTGCAGTGCTGTGCATAAACATAAAAAACGGTTGTTTGATATTTTGAATAACTTTTTCATTAAATTGCGCATTGCATCCATTAATACGGACTTAAGGGCAAGCAAACCCTACAACATACGGTAAAGGATTTCATCACCTTTTCCGTGGCCCACAAATCACGAAATTGAGCATAACGTTTACCCGCACAAATTTTAAAAAGAAACTAGACTTTAGGACTTTAAGGATTTCGTGCTCATTAGGAGAAGTTAACTGTGTTTAGAACACCGCTTAAGGGTATATCATTCACGGAGTGTCTAGAAAAGTGTTTATGGAGAAACCGCCAATTGAGAAAGGGTTATTCTAATTAAGGAATTTCGCGAAAACATTGGAAAAGCTCCCCTTATCTCTGCACTCACCTGGGATCAGTATATCTTGAGCCCGTTTCTCGACACAGTTTTACTTCAACAATCAAGTTCTTGAGTAGGTCTAATTGACCTAGGTGAACCCTAGACCGATTTGGTGTGTGGTATTGTGTCATGATTATTTCTTTTGTGTGTATATTTCATACTTTTGTTGATAACTAACATATAAAAAAATCACATTCTTTTTCCTCTCCTTTTCTTCTTTTTTCTTCTCATCATATCACATAGACCAACTCTCGCTGAACTTTTGTTTGCCATAATGCCCTCAAGTCAATTATTGGATCGTAGGCATGTGATTGCAATGATTGAGAAAGGACCTATACCAGTAGAACAGTCTTACTCGAGACGATAGTATGCTATCTGGTTTGTCTTTATCATCATGTACATGCTTCAGGTGACATTACAGATCACTATTACATGTTGATAGAGCGCATATGATTCTTGCTTGACTACCAGCAGTATGATGTCGATCATATACGTGAGAGTTTGGTAGTCTTATAAGCACATCCTTAAAGTGTCCCTAGTCATGGGAGTTTCGAGACTGGGCATCGATACTCTGAGAGTAGACTAGTGTATACAGATCGAGACCCCGACGAGGGGCGATGTCTAGTCTCACAAGCCAATGGTGTCAGTTGGTTCACCTAAGATGTATACAGATGCTTATTGGGTTATGGGTACACCGGACGGACTCGCAGGGGTACTGCTAGTTGGTATTATACCTATCGTCAGGTAGCAGTTCCCAGGTGACATGAGTACAGCTTAGTCCGTTGACTAGACACTGCAACTTCGCCTCAAGTCTGTTCCCACTGTTCTTTGATTGCAACCCTACCACGGCTTAAAGGAGTCGTGCAAACAGGTAGTAGTTAGGTGCAGTCCCGAAGCACTTGGAGGCAGTGGCGGTTAGATAGGATTCGTCTCTCCCGGTATTGGGGGTTGATATCGTGCTGTGTTTGGTGAGCCGTTACACAAAGTCCTTGGCCAAGGCAAGTGAGATTTACTGGTAGCTATTCCAGTAGCTTCTCAAGGTGTCCTGGGCTACACTCCGACACGACTTATACCGCTATTGGGGGTCTGACGTTAACCATCCCTCTATGCCCAATAAGCGATACTCATAGACGAACAGACCGGACTGTACGAAGATTGTCACAGATAGACTCAGTAGGGTTTCAGGATGAGTTCGCTCGTTTGCCTCCCTTTCGCTCAATCCCTGGGCAGCCGTTACGTACAGGTAGTGCCACTGACGTGCTTGTGGTTAAACCCACTGCCAGCGTCATGACGAGTCTTTAGAGTCCCACACAGAGGGTTTCCCTAGTTCGGGTGAAACGTTATAGAGGCCATATTGTTTTATGGCAGGGTTCAATCATATATGTGCACTCGTGCATGGAGCATGATCGGACGAATCATACTAGTTGGCTTTGGTTGAAGCCGGATCCTAGTATTAGATTGTTGGATTATTTTCATCTCGTTGTATTCGTATTCAGTCGGAATATAGATGCAGGTATGTATATACAGTTGAGGGGTATTTTTGTAATCCGTTACGAGATTACTTTTGAAGAT
Source organism: Agapanthus africanus (assembly GCA_030015575.1). Lineage (NCBI taxonomy): Eukaryota > Viridiplantae > Streptophyta > Magnoliopsida > Asparagales > Amaryllidaceae > Agapanthus > Agapanthus africanus. The sequence goes on from CM057346.1 coordinate 369,696,433, forward strand.
GCCATTTCTTTTTATTGTATTAAACATTTAGGGTTTTTTAAAAATGTTTAATGATGAGGTGGAAAGTGTGAGCATGGGCTTGGCATGGTGCATTAATTATGGCTTAAGACATGCTTTATTGTTTATTGGTTTTATTGTGAGATATTTTTGGTGTGTGTTTTTTCTTTAGTTGAGCTAACACATAAAAATATCACACAACACAAAAAGTGGGCATCCACCATCCTCTTCATGGGTCTCTCTCTCTCTTTTCATTTGGTGCTAAGTTTTGAGCTCACACTCTTCACCTCCAATGGCTTCTTCTTCACCTCTATCCATACCCTCTCATGTGTTGAGAATCCATAGATGTCTTGAGCCAAAATGATCACACACTATCTCTACTTCATCTTGAGCACCTAGGTTAGTAAACTAGTTGTTCGAGTTGCTTCGGTTTAAAGCGGGAGCCCGTATTAATCCTCGAGGTGGATCGTCTTCGACGAGGGAGACCGAGAGCGGACTTGTTCGGGGCAGCCGGCGAGGAGCTTGGAAAGTGATTGAAGACCGAAGGACACGGATCGATCGGTATAATATCCCAACTCATTTTATAGAATGCTAGTAAACGGTTAATGGTTCGATCAGGGTAATTGGTTATGGTAGCGCCATGTTTGAAAAGTTTTTATTCCGCATTTGGCCTCGGATTGACGGCCGGGGCGCTGCCATAACCCAACATGGTAACAGAGGCAACCGATTAACCCTTAGCTAGCTTGTTTAGACAATGTTAAACTATCAAAACCGAAACAACTCTGATTCACTGCCCAAAGCATTCCAGTTTCTGTCGTTTTTTTTAGTGTCTTCAAAAATTATTTAAACAACTGCAGAAGGCTATTGACATGACCACTAGAACACATTACAAATACGAGCCCCTAATTCAAAATTTAGTCCGTCCACATTGGCCAAAATTCCAAGCAGGCCGGCCACTTTGAGGCATCTGGGTTTGAAATTTGCAGTGTGGTTTAGTCTCTGGAATGTTGGTTCAGTGGTATTGTTTGTTTAGCCCAGTTTGGATATGGTTTTATCTAGTTGTTTGGGGCTATTCGGGGGTTATTTCGAGGTCGATATTTTCTGACATTGTTTAAAGTTTGTTGTACTTACATTACTATCTGCGACCGTGAATGTCATTCGAGCGGTATAACTTGTCTAATTGCTATAGCTTTTATAGACGGGTTTGCGAATATGACATTCATATTGATGTTCTGTGTTGTGCTGTATTTTTGCGGATTTGTCGGGATGGATAGCTTCGGTGCAATGATAGTGCAGTTTAGTTTTATTTGTACATTTGATATTGCGGGGCAAGCGTCCGACATGTGGACTGCCATCACTGCCTGTTTGTATATTATTGTTTGGGGCACGACCGGGTTGAGGTCGATGTCACCGTTGTACATATTTTCTTTTCTGTACTAGGATTACCCCGCGATGGAGTGCATGGATAGCCGAGTTTTGGAGGGCAACAGGTTCGCATCTCATGGCGTTGAGAAGGAGGGGGGCTCACTCCAGAATTGGTGGGCTATTCGCCGCACTCGTAGGGGGTACAGGTTGACCCAAGAAGGGGTGCTCAAGTTACCGGATTCCGTAAAGTGCTGGGTGGCCCATTCACTTTGCTGAAGGGGGTTGCCTCGCTACTGGTTTTGGCGGGTAACTTGCCACGCTCGTAGGGGTCTAGGTTTTCATTGCACAGGCTATCCACATGACCAGGGGAACGTCGGGTTTCACTTGCGTATCAAAGGAAACCCGAGGCTCCCAGATTATCTGTATTGTTCTGTGATACTTATTACTTTTCTGTGATGTTGCATTTATCATGCCTGGAGCGATTATTATATATTGATATATATATATACTAGTAGATGTTGTATATGTTGTACACCCGCGCTAGTCCAGTCCCCGCTCTGTCGTTAGTTAAGTAACCTAACGGGTGATGACGGGACCCAGTGGCGAATGTGGATGGCATATACGTACATTATATTTTCGTTCTTTTGTGGTGTGATTAATTGATTGGACTGCGTTGATTCGGATCAATGCAAGGAAAACAAACCTATTCGATGTTGTTGGGACATTTTTCAAAAATCTGTTATTACAAAGACGTTCTCTTTTGCTTTGCACAGAGGTATTCGGTTATGAATATCCAGCACCTTATTCGACGAAGCAAGGGCCGAGATCCCTTCATCGGGACTGACCCCTTGGGCAGAGATTTGCGTCAGGGTAATAACTTCACTATAGTCAATTACTTTTTGCTTTGCACAGTGGTATTCGGTTATGAATATCCAGCACCTCATTCCATGAGGAAAGAGCCGAGATACCTTCATCGGGAGTGACCTTTTTAGCAAAGGTTTTCGCTACTATATATTTATAAAGCTATGCGGTTCCTTCAACGATATCAAGTTCATTACGTTAAATGTTTTCGCCAAAAACCAGTCGTAGCCCTCCGTCATTTCTTACAGGTATTACTTAGTATTCATGCTGTGTATGTTGACCTCTGTCAAGGCACATTGCATGGTAGCTGGGTAATGCTTATTTGTTGCATAGATATGTGATTATTTAGGACAGTTGCACGGTCATTTTGACCTCTGTCAAGGGCACGTGCGGGTGGGTCGAAGTTAATCAAGGACAATGACGGGTTGAACTTGACATGCGAGTTATGATATGTTGACCTCTGTCAAGGTCATAAGCCGCTTGGGGTAAAAATCATATCGGGAGTTTTTAAAAAAACTGAAACTTTCCAGGCATGCGCATACCTTCTGGAGTGTGATAACTTGAGTGGATTCCATCAGGTTATCATGCGATGATAGTTGGATCCCAATCCTACCGTGGAGTGTGATAACTTGAGTGGATTCCATCAGGTTATCATGCGATGATAGTTGGATCCCAATCCCACCGTTGAGTCGGTTTACTCCTCTCGGGTGATCCCGACTCATTCTTCTTTCAGGTTTGGAGGAGAATTTGAGGATACAGTGGGAGACATCCTGATTAGATAAAGTGATTAACCATTCTGATCTAGATTAGAGTGCACGTTGAGTGTTTCTTTCTCTCTCTCTTTGGCAGCGACCATGGCCTGACCCCAGACTATAACTCAGTGACCAAGTTAACCGAACTTTCTTAAAATACTAGCCTTTGGATTATCAGAGTTGCATACAACATTGCCACTCCTTCTTTTACCCTTTACTTTTCTCTGGAACAATCCGTATCACTACGCAGATCCCATTTTTTGGATATGACCATCGTATAGTTACATACGAACTCGAAGAAACTTGTTTCAGATTCGGGGATGGTTTCTGGTTCTGGAGAAAATGAATAGGACTATTCAGTTGTCTTTTCCTTTTACCTTCTCTCAGGTTATGAGGGCTCCTAGGATTAGGAGAGAGTACACCTGTTATGCTTATTAACCATAGGCAGGTGCAGAAAGGTGGGGGAATGGAGAAAACTAATTAGCCTTAAGTATGGTGTACAGAAGGTAATAAGGAAAGACAAATAAAGGGACTAGAAAAAGGGCAAAGTAAATTGCGACCGCTATCATTCATGACCAAACCACGTATTTCATCGCCACTCCTACTTCACCTTTGAATTTCTCTAGAACACCCCGTATCACTACGAGGATCCACAGTTATTGGATAATCCATCGTATGGTTATATACGAACTCGAAGGAACTTGGTCCAGTATGAGGATGGATTCTGGTTCAGGAGAAATAGAATAAGGTTTATTCAGTTGTCTTTTATCATCACCTTCTCACAGGTTGCGAGTACTCCTAGGATTAGGAGAGTGCACCTATTACACTTATTGGATAGTCTTCTTCCAAACCATAGGCTGGTGCCGAACGGTAGTGAAGGAAGAAAACCATTTAGCCTAAGTGTGGTGTACAGAAAATAATGAATAAAGACAAATAAAGGGAATTGGAGAGATAGAAAGGAAATATACGGTTACTGTAATGAATCTGGATAGTGGAAGAGGCATTACTAGGAATACCCGGATATCCTTTCGAAACATTTTCATGTTTCAGATTCACTATGCGTTGTTAATAGAAAACTGATTTCCCAATTAGACCCTTACTCCAGGGTATGTATTTACCATGTATGATTCTCACATCTGTATGGTTTTACAAATGATGACTGGGATTAAGTTATTGGGAATTAGGTGATCATCCTCATTATATCAGAATTCGTTGTAATTGGTGATATTTGAGTAAATCGCCTGGGTTTTTGCCAAACGGCAAATATTTGGTTTTGAATATCCGTTGTTATGCACCAATTTCAAACTGATATATCTGTACTTTTATTTTATAAAGTGAGATATAACGTTATGAAATTGTGTCCATGACATTTACCTATATCAGTTGATGGTTAGGTATGGAGCATTAAACAGCTGTGTAATTCTTCATAACCATAGTACAGTTTTAAACTTACGACGCACAGGGTTTGAGTTATTCAACTCAGGGGACTTATACAAAGTATTGTATGTTGTCTAGTGTCCATTATGACAAAGGGGTTGGTCCTCATACTATATTCTATTTACTTGTGACTTCTCAAGTTTTAGACAAGTGTTTCGAAGAAATACAGGGTCCAAGTTTTGAGAAGTTATAGGTATAAGAATAAAGTAGAGAACCATGTGATGCAAGTACCAGGATTCTTCAAGGTGATTGAAGATGTAGATACTTGTGATTGGTATTCAGTTGATAGTAATGGTTTTTGAAAACTTGCTTCTCTTTCAGGTTTCTCATGTTTAGATGCACTCCTAAGTTGAGTAATGTTGATCGGCCTCTCTCCATTTAGTTGACATGCACTGGAGACAGCTGCATGATTTGAATCTGGTTCCAATTAAATCAGTGCCTCTATTTCTATACTGTATATAGAATGGCTCATATCTTAACGATGTTAAGGTATATGGAGTTGTCCAGCTTATGCTTAAAACCAGACTCTGGATAACTCAAGGCACGTTTCAGTAATGGCAGTTTGTGAATTAACCCGGGCTTTGACGAGGGTTAACTTTCTACCATTTGGAAGATCAATAGTGATATTGTTCTTGACTCGCCACAGTTTTAGTAAAATGGACTTTTTCAGAAAACAATAGTGGGAGTATGGTAGAACTGAAAGTGATTCCAGAACCACAGACGATTACTGAAAATTTAATAGGACCAAAAGATTCAATCAGGTTTGACATTCCATTAGCTACTCCGTAGATATGGTGGGTAACCTCAGGAACCCGAGAGGTACTTCGGTATTCTCAAAGACGGTGACAGGAAGGTTCTTGTTTACCCAGACTTGCCATTACTGCTGTTCTAGACTATGAGATCCGGCAGGAGGATAAGTATATCGTCGTTCTGAACTAGCTTTAGAAGTGCACGTGTATATGACTCTGCCAGAGGGTTGTTGTGGTCAGTGGGAGCAGCGGAAGCATAGTGGACAAGCAGCTTGTGTCTATTTATAGACTAAAGTAGATATAGCGGAGATAGATCATCTATTTTTTATGTGACAATCATAGGCTTTGACTTCATCAGAATAGGAGATGGATCTGTTAAGAAGGTAGTAGGGTGGTATGTCCTGGTATTTTGATGACATACACTTGTAGGAAGTGATATTCCTACACTACAATCGTTTATACTATGGTTGTCACACAATGGTTTCTTCACATAGGATTTGGATATTATATCTGGCATTCTGGTTACTAGATCTATGAATTTAGATCTAGATTTGGGTAGTTTTCCAATCTGGGTACTTAGACAGTATTCTAAATTTGTTTTAGAATAGACGACTCCTAGCATGGTAGTGTACCTGCAAGTGATGGAGTCACCCTCTCCAAAAGTGTCTTACAGACTAAAGAGGAGAGGTATGTGCATGATTAGCATATCACTTGCTTAGGCAATTGAGTCAATCATGAGATGTCAAGTACCACACCAGATGTTGTTTTTGCACTAGATACAATAAGTTGATATATTAATCCAATACTGGAGAAACGTTCGGAAGCAGTTTATGAACATAAGTGGATGTTCTAAGGATTTGATAACGGCAGCCTCCTTCGGGAGACGGTTGTCATTCTAGGCTTCCAAGGTGACCTGAATGACAGAGTGACTGTCAGAGTTATAGTTTTCCCTCTGACAAGGGGTAGTAGTTTGGACAGGTGGTCAAAGCAGATACTGAAGGAGGTATGGCGCAGGATATTGTTCAAATTCAGTTGACGATACAGTCTAAGATGTAAACTGGATTTGGAGTTCATTTGTGAACTGGGTCCCATCAGATATCCAGACATATTCTAAGACAGGTGTTGCTCATTTCAGGAGATGGCTTTCTCCGCGTACTTGAGATAAAGAGAGACAAAGAAACAAAAATCAGAGCGGATCCACTCACTGAGGCTATTTCTCGAACGCAATAGTTTCACGAACGAGCTTTGTGAGACTGATCAGTAGAGAAGTTGGGTGTTCGGTATCACACGGGCTGTGAGTATGCGGCATCGCAATAATTAGCCTTAAGTGCAAGTGGGAGATTGTTGGCTATAGTGTCCTCAAGTCAATTATTGGATCGCAGGCACGGGATTGCAATGATTGTGGGATGACCTATACCGGTAGAACAGTCTTACTCGAGATGATAGTATGCTATCTGGTTTGTATTTATCCTCATGTTCATGCTTCAGGTGATATTACAGATCTCTATTACATGTTGATAGAGCCCATAGGATTCTTTCTTCACTACCAGCAGTATGATGGCTATCATATATGTGAGAGTTGGGTAGTCTATAAGCACATCCTTAAAGTGTGCCTAGTCATGGGAGTTTCGAGACTGGGCATCGATACTCTGGTAGTAGACTAGTGTATACGGATCGAGACCCTGAAAAGGGGCGATAGCCGGTCTCACATGCCATTGATGTCAGTTGGTTCACCTAAGATGTATACAGGTGCTCATTGGGTTATGAGTACACCGGACAGACTCGCAGGGGTACTGCTAGTTAGTATTATACCTATCGTCATGTAGCAGTTCCCAGGTGACATGAGTACAGCTTAGTCCGTTGACTTGACACTGCTACATTGCCTCAAGCGTATTCCCACTGTTCTTTGATTGCTACCCTACCATGGCTTAAAGGAGTCGTGCAAACATGTAGTAGTTGGGTGTAGTCTCAAAGCACTTGGAGGCAGTGGCGATTAGATAGGATTCGTCTCTCCCGGTATTGGGGGTTGATATCACGCTGTGTTTGGAGTGCCGTTACACAAAGTCCTTGGCCAAAGCAAGTGAGGTTTACTGGTAGGTATTCCAGTAGTTTCTCAAAGTGTTCTGGGCTACACTCTGACACGACTTATACCGCTATTGGGGCTCTGACGTTAACCATCCCCCTAGGCCTGATAAGCGATACTCTTAAACGAACAAACCGGACTGTACGGAGATTGTCACATATAGGCTCAGTAGGGTTTCAGGATGAGTTCGCTTGTCGGTCTCCCTTTCGCTCAATACCTGGGCAGCCGTTACGTATAGCTAGTGCTACTGACGTGCTTATGTTTAAACCCACTGCCAGCGTATTGACGAGTCTTTAGAGTCCCGCACGGAGGGTTTCCCTAGTTCGGGCGAAATGTTGTAGAAGCCGTATGGTTTTATGGCAAGGTTCGATCATATACGTGCACTCGTGCACGGATCATGATCGGACGAATCATACTAGTGGGCTTTGGTTTAAGCCGGATCCTAGTATTAGATTGTTGGATTATTTTCGTCTCGTTGTATTTGTATTCAGTCGGAATACAGACGTAGGTATGTATATACAGTTGAGGGGTATTCTTGTAATCCGTTACGAGATTACTTTTGAAGATGCCATTTCTTTTTATTGTATTACACATTTAGGGTCTTTTTGTAAATGTTTAATGATGAGGTGGAAAGTGTGAGCATGGGCTTGGCATGGTGCATTTATTATGGCTTGAGCCGTGCTTTATTGTTTATTGGTTTTATTGTGAGATATTTTTGGTGTGCGTTTTTTCATTAGTTGAGCTAACACACAAAAATATCACGCAACACAAAAAGAAGGCAGCCACCATCCTCTTCATGGGTCTCTCTCTCTTTTCATTTGGTGCTAAGTTTTGAGCTCACACTCTTCACCTCCAATGGCTTCTTCTTCACCTCCATCCATACCCTCTCATGTGTTGAGAATCCATGGATGTCTTGAGACAAAATGATCATACACTATCTCTACTTCATCTTGAGCACGTAGGTTAGCAAACTAGTTGTTCGAGTTGCTTCGGTTTGAAGCGGGCGCCTGTATTAAGAATCCTCGAGGTGGATCGTCTTCGATGAGGGAGACCGGAGAGCGGACTTGTTTGGGGCAACCGGCGAGGAGCTTGGAAAGAGATTGAAGACCGAAGGATACGGATCGATCGGTATAATCTCCCAACTCATTTTATAGAATGCTAGTAAACGGTTAATGGTTCGATCTGGGTAATTGGTTGTGGTAGCGCTAAGTTTGAAAAGTTTTTGTTCCGCATTTGGCCTCGGATTGACGGCCGGGGCGCTGCCGTAAACCAACAACTTTGATACCCACAACCAGACATTTCTTCTTACGGTTCTTACTTTGGTCGAACATCGAACTCTCCCTCCATGCCCAAAATTTCTTTGAAAGATCGAATAGACGCATCTAGGACAAACAATTGGACTCCGCAATCCACTTCGTATCAACCGTTTCAACTTCCCCCACCCTCTTACGTTGATACCCCTTTTGAGAGTCATGTTCCGACTCCAAGCCCCATGTCCATTGCCGACAGAATTAAACAATCCCGTAGCCGATCTTTCACTCCTTTCACCACTTCTAATTCTTTTGATCAACAATTCCAATCACCTTCTTATCATAATGTTGATCGTAATCCTGTCCAACCATTCTATTCCTACCAATCCTACCCGACTTTTACACCTTCCCTAGACATTGCTTCTGAACAGTCTTTTGGAAATTTCAAGTATCCAAACGAGTTTGAATCTTTTACTGAAACCCCTTCACAGCCCATGTTTAGTCTTGAACAGTCATTGGAAGAATTTCGGGTAGCGTCATTCCAATAGATGATGGATTTGAATGCGTCCATGGCCGCCCTCATACAACTTAACGAACCGGCAGCTAGTTTCCAACTAGCTACAAATTTTCCAATATATGATGAGGCGATAAGACAGATTGAGAATTTGAGTAGTGAGAGTGAGCAGTACACCCTTCCAAAGCAAACCTACCCGTTCCAAATTGAATTCCACAACTTCGGTTTCGAAAGTCTATCGAGTATCCCAAATGAATCACAAATTGAAGATAGAATGTTTGATGAGTTGTGCGACATTGTAGTGTTTGATTTACCCGATTGTGAAGGGACCCTGTCAAGTGAAACCACACCTAATCCCTTTTACCTCTACACCTCCATCCTAGAACCACAATTGATTAAAATCCATGCTTTTGATGAGGTGTCTGACAAATTTAATTTTCACTTGATTGAGAATATTGACGATGTGAATATTTTGGATGATGAACCCGCAGTTTTGGATGTGTTTTTCTCACTAATTCATCATGTCCTTTAAGTTCTGTGTGGACATCATCCCGAATCATTAACTATTTTTCCCGAACCCCATATATGTCTGGAAATTGATGATAAATGCATGGATAAGCTGAATTTTGAGGAGAATTTTGAGGATGAACTAGTTTTACTTGATGAGTCGGATTTTCCAATTCATCATGTCCCTTTCACTGACTGTGTAAACCTTCCTAAACCTTTAACTGATACCCTTCCTCGATCACTACCCTCCATCCTTCCCATCGTTCCCACATTGCAAGACACCGTATCACTTTCATTTCCTGTGTTTGCTTTACCAAGTTCGGTGTATCCATGTTTTCTCACGAATCTTGAGAGGTTTGACCCCATTTCTCAACGGGTTGATATATTAGTACAATCGCTTTTTACACATCGGTCATTACAAATTGTACTCATTTATTCACTCCATTATCACCCTCAAGTTCGTATTCCATTTCTTTTTTCCCTCCGCCATTCGTCTCCTCCACCGAGACCGTATCCCGCTTCCATCCCCTTATGATCTCGCGTATTCTCCATTTCTTTCCTCTCCGCTTTCTTTTACCAACATGCACATTATAGCGATAGAATTTTTGAATGGTTGGTTTTAACTTTTAGCCTGTGTAAGGCCTTGTATAGATTACTACTATTCTTTTCCCCACTAACTTAGAACTTTAACGCTTAAACAATGGCAACACTGTTTCACTTAAGTTTGGGGGGATCTTTTTGTGTATATATTTCTGGTTTGCTTTTTTGTTTTGTATAAAAAAATGATTAAAAAAATAAAAAAAAACTGGGGAGCGCCGATAATTTTGACCCTCTTGGTGTAGCATGACAATGAGGGCACTGTCAAGTTTAGGTTTGGGTGTGTGCTCGGTAAGCTTTCTACCTTAGCATTCATGTGTATATTTTGCATTTACATATTTAAAAACCCATAAAAATAAAAAAATTTACAAAAATATAAAAACTTTGTCGTCAAGTTAGCTAATAGGGTAACTTTGAATTTTATTCCGAAAGTTTAGTTGATACGTTAGAAATAACTAAATCCTAGGCTTAGGAATTGAAAACCCTAAAAATAACCCTCCTACTTTTTAACCTTGGTAATTATACGTCCTTGCAGTTTTTTTAGAAGTATGTAATTTTGAGTTCAGTTCTTGTGTTAACTCGAGATGAAGGGAAAGTATTGAAAGCTTTACTGAAGGATAAGTTTGAAAAATAATTTCTATTCTTGAGTCCAAATTTAGAAAGTATATACCCTACAAACTACACATATACGTACCTTGAAACTTGAGATAGTAGAGGATACCTAGAAATACTCATGCCTGAAAACCTAGTATGAAAGAAAAATTGGTATTTAAAGCTAACCACTAAAAGAGCATCATTGAAAAAATATATCCGGTCTTGAAAAAGAAAAATAAAGAAAAAAATAAATAAAGTCAAGACCTAGAAAATGCTATTTACGCTTTAAGCTCACATATTCAGTAATGGGCTGCTAGTGACTCAAGAAGCATTAATAGCCGCATGAAAGGTGTGTGAGCAAAACCGTCCATCATTAACGAAAAGAAGTAGTGTTAGGCATTAAGGCAAGGGTACTATAGCTTGAATTGAATTCTTAAGTGTAATGGTGAAATTTTATACACATGTAGGGGTATACAATCGATGTTTGGAAGAAAGATAGGAATAAAGAGTAAGACTTATGTTTTCCGTAAAGATTATAAAAATCCCTGATTGGAGACCGCACTTTAGAAGGAAAACTCAAGAGAAACCGAGATCTTTCTAAACTGTAAAAACGTATAGGATCTGAGGTTAAATAAATAGGAGGCGTGAAACATAAGAGTTGGATATTTCTAACTTAGGATGATAGAATTTCTAACCTAGATACTAAACTGTAGGGGTAGAATCAACGTTAACTTGTGAAACTAGCTTGATGGGATTTTGTAGGTAGTATCCGCTGAAAACCCTCAGGAGACAACACTCCTCCTACTAGAGACACCTAGAAGTTTAACGGCTTGTTGCACGAGCTCAGTACAATCGCGTTCCCTGCAAAAGTGAGGTTGGGATTTTTGTTTTGCTCGGGACGAGCAAAAGATAAGTTTGGGGGTATTTGTTCGTCACAGAAAACTGGATTTCAATACCGCTTACTCATTATCACATTTTGTATAGTATCGGTACTATTAACCCGTGTCTTCTCAATAAATATAGATTACAGGTATCTGTGACACAATACTGAAAACACACTCAAAATCACGGATATAACGTTTGTGAGCCGACACTGCAACCGGAACTACAAACCGATCAATATCCAAAGAGTTCTTTTGCAATAAATAAATGTGTACACAATTTTGTTCCAACACAATACAAGTGTGCACATAACTCTTTGGCACATGGACCAATGTGGGGCTGCCCATGGCACATGGTGGGCACAAGTGAGGTGCTGTGTGATAAATGCTAAAAGTTATGATGTGATTTAAAGCATCAAGTTTCCCTCCAAGTCTACTGAGTGTAACCAAGTTCATATAGACAAATCAAACAATACCAGTAGGATTGTAGAGAGAATACTAGACCACCACACCAACACGAGCCCATTTGACTATGTTTGGCCCGGCGAGACCCCCCCCCCCAAATACCGGCACCACCGGTCCATTGTTGCCTAATGTGCTCTATTATTCTGCTGTCTATCTCTTGTTGTCACATCATTCTTACTATATTATTTATTTATTCTTATTTTGTGCCTATAAATGCAATATCAGTAAGAAAGGGAGGAGACTACTTTTGGATACTTCATTTTTTTCCATTTTGTTTTAGTTCTTGTGCATAGCTAGTTCACCTTGAGTTCTTAACCTTCTCTTGATCTTGCAACCTCTACATTGAGCTTGCAAGTTTAATTTTTGGTTATTGAACTCATGGTTTGTATCATCAATTCAAATTTAATGAAGCTTTCATTTGTGCTTTTGTGTTCTTAGTATTTCTATTGCTTTCCTTACTTGTAATTTATTTCTTGCCCTTTACTTACTTGCTATTTTATGCCTTGACATGTACTTACTTGCAATGTTGTTTTATTCTTTTCTTTTATCATTTCATTTGCTCTTTCTTTTGGTTGTTTTGATGGTTTGTGAATAATGGCTTTGTTAGGAAAAGAGAGTGGTTGTGTAAGTTAAGCTTTTCCTTGCTCATTTCCTTTGCCTGACACTTTCTAATTGAACTTCACCCAAACCTTACGTAAGAGCTCCGTCAGGCACCCTATCCTACCAAGGTATCGGTGATCCCTAACCGTGATCGGTCGCGTTCGATTTGGCCGGAGGCGAAAGTCAAGAGACAAGAATGGACGGACAAGGGTCAATAAGCCGGATTTCACAAATACCGTGCTTAAGCACCCTAATCCACGTTATTGTCAATTACTCTAGCTTCTATAGTCAAGCTTGGTACAAAGGATTGAGTACGGACTTTCCTAACTTACAATAACCTATCTCTATTCCTAACAACTTATACTTTTCTTATACAACACCAAGGTTAGAAACGAAGAATTCCGAACCTCGCATTAACTAGTCATAACAAGAACTCAAAATGCACCGTCTCCCTACGGACAACCCGTACTCATCGCGGCTAGCTACATCCGACGCCGTCTTGATTGTAGTTAACTCAAAATTATCTATCAATCACCATCCACCTGACTTCCCCCGTAGATATAAATCTACTCATCTCGATCCTCGCTTGCCGAAGTCAATGACGCCTTACTCTCATTGTCGTCCCGAAGTCTACGCGAAGGTACTTACAATTTAACGCATATCGTATCGACATCAAAATCAAGTCTCGAAACCAATATCGCAAACGAAACATACATAGGTTAGAACCTATGGTCCACGCATGCAAGAACAACCAAACAACTCCCGACGTTAACGTACAAACGTCAAACGACCGAGTCAAAACTAAAGTATGTGCAAGCTGCTTAAATCCATCTACAGATTAATACAGGCATCGCGGAGATGGAATGTTTGTTTTGATGAAGCTGTCAAAGAGTTTGACTTCATCAAAAAGGTAGATGGACCATGTATAAATAATAAGGTTGTAGAGAGTATGGTTGTCTTCCTCGTATTGTACGCGGATGACATACTCTTGATAGGAAATGATGTTCCTGTGCTACACTCGGTCAAGCTTCTCTTATCACACATGTTCTACATAAAAGATCAAACTGATGCCTCCTACTTTCTGGGGATATAGATCTATTGAGATAGATCTAAACGGATGTTGGGATTGTCCCAATCCAGGTACATAGATATCATACTAAAAGGGTTTAGTATGGAAGGTTCTAAGCATGGTAATGTACCTGCTTGTTAAGGAATCACTCTCTCCAAAAAGATGTCTCCCGAGACTGATTTGTAGAGGGCTCGCATACAAGGGATACCCTATGCTTCGGCATTCGGGTCAATCATGTATGTGATGTTATGTAGCAGACCAGATGTAGCATACTCACTAGGTGTATTGAGTGGGTATCAATCAGATCCACGGGAGAAACACTGGACAACTGTGAAGAACATTCTTAAGTACTTGAGAAGGACTAAAGAGATGTTCTTGGTGTATGATAACGGTGAACTCTAGGTGGAGTCCTTTACCGATCCGAGCTTCCAGAGTGATAAGGACGACTGAAAGTCAGTCTCGGGTTTTGACTTTACCCTCAGTGGAGGGACGGTATGTTGGAAGGGTTCCAAGCTATATACCGTAGCAGACTCGTTGATAGAGGCGGATTACATCGCTATCAACGATGCTGCCAAAGAGGTTGTCTGGATGAAAAAAGTTCATATGATGAACTTGGTTCCTACCATTGGTTATCAAGTACCTGTGTATTGTGATGACAATGGAGCTGTGGCTTTGGCCTAGGAACCCCGGTCCCATCAACGACCCAGACTTATTCTTAGACAGTATCACCTGATCAGGGAGATAGTTGATCTTCGGGAGATCGAGGTCAGGTGAGTTGACACAGAGGATAACACAGCGGATCCACTCACCGAGACCATCCCCTAGATGCTATTCGAGAGAATTTTAGGACGTTGGGTATGAGATACTACAACAACTGGCCTTAGTGCAAGTGGGAGATTGTTAGGAATATATATGCCCTAGAGGCCATTATTGTTGATATAACGGATGCTTGGACATATATATAGAGGACTTTCTTGCTCGACATGATAGTGTGCTATCTGGTTACCTTTATCTTAACATGTAGACTGGTATTTTTATATTGTCTGTCTCTTACATGTTGATAAAGCCCTTAGGATATGTACTTGACTACCAGGATTATGATGAGATCATACTAGTAGGGCCAGGGTGGACCAAAAGTACATCCTTTAACTGTTCTTAGTCGAGGGGATATCGAGACAGGGCTTCGATATTCCAGAGTAGACTAGTGTGTATGTTTCTTGTCCCTTAAAGGGCGATGGTTGATCCCACAGCCATTGATGTGTGACATCAAAGATTGTACACAGGTGCTCATTAGAGAATGGGTACACCGAACGGACTCGCCAAGGACTCCAAGTTTGTTGTATACCTATCATCAGATTGCAGTCCTCTGGTGACACTGGTAAAGGTTAGTCTGTAGACCCGAGATCGTCATAGAGTCTTCTGTGGCTCCCACTGTGCTTTGATTTCCTCCCTACCACGCTCAAGAGAAGTTGTGCAAACAGGTAGATTTTGGGTACAGTCCCGAGTCACATGGAGGCAATGAGCGATAGGAGGGGTTTCGTCTCTCTCGGTATTGGTGGTAGATATTGCGCTATGCTCGATTGGCTATAACTGGAAGTCCCTGGCCAGGGGTGGTGCTGAGATTTACTGATAAGAGTTATCAGTAGTTTCTCGAACCGTTATAGGCCAGACATCGGCATGACTTATCATGTTACTGGGGTCTAACGTTTACCACCCAAAGACATGATATGCGACATATTAGACGAAGAGACCGGGCTGTGCAGTAGTGTTACTGATAGGCTTCATGGAGAGTATGGACAAGCTTGCTTGTTGATCTTCAAATCGCTCAATACCCGGGTAGCCGTTACGTCCAGCTCGTACCGCTGACGGCTTGTAGGTGACTGATGTGATCATCACCTACTGCTGGCGTATTGACGAGTCTTTAGAGTCCCATACAGAAGTTCCCTGGTTCAGGAGAAACGAAGTAGGACACATATGTGATATGTTTGTGGGCCAGATTAAATACGAGTATGTGATACCGTATTGTAATCTGGCAGTTATCTGTTATCGAGTTAGGTTATATGTGATATAACCAGATTATTGAATCAAGTGTTGATTTGATAATGTGATACACATATAAATGATATTAGTCGGTTATATATGATATAACCGGATTATTAAATCAAGTGTTGATTTAATAATGTGATATACATTATATGTGATATAATTATATCTTAACTAATATCATTAGCTCACGAATTATTCTTCATAATATATATATATATATTAATATATATATATATATATATATATATTAATATATATCATATATATATATATAATAATGAAGCATGGCTTGAATTTCTATTTTTGAGAAAAATAGAAATGAGGTGGAAAATGAAAGCATGGTTTCAAGTATGGCATTTTCTTTTCTTTATTCATCTTGACTCACTATTCAAGCATGGTTGCAATTTTATATTTCTATTTTCCATGCTTGAATGAGTGGGGGTCAAGTGGTTGCCATTCATTCACTTGATTCATTCCAACACTTAGCCATTTTCAAGTCTTGCTCTCACTTTGCTCTCTACATCTTCTTCTTCCTCCTCTTCATGCATCAAGGTTCCAACCCCTCACATGAGATGTGAACCATGGAACCTTGAACACAAACTAGTGAGCCTCTAATCCCCTACTTCACCATCCAACACTTGACTAGCGATCAAGTGTAGCGTGTTTTCTACACTAAAAGAGTTTAGTATAGAGGTAGCTTGAGTTGGAGGGACTTCACATGGATCATCTTCGGCACGAAGGTCTTTGGAGGAAGCTCGTCCAAACTACTACACGGAGCATGTGAACTGAAGGACTCGATCTATGAGGGTATAGCCATTTTTCACTTCTTATAGTTTACATTGATATCAAACTAAAACCCTTATCATCTAGTTAACGATCTAGGTTAGTGTTAGTTAGCAGCCCAAATTTTTTAAAAAATGGCATGCTTGATGCTTGTAAAACCCAGTGAGGGTGCTAGCGTACGCTTTCATTGAGTGGCTTCCATCAAGTTATCATGCGATGATAGTTGGATCCCGGTTCCCACTGATGAGTAGGATTACTTCTCGGGCGATTTTAAATAATCCCTACTAATTCTCCTTTCAAGATTTGAAGGAGAATTCGAGAAAACAGTGGAAGCCACCATGATTAGATAAAGTGATTAACCATTCTAATCTAGGTTAGAGTGCACGCTGAGTGTTTCTTTTCTCTCTCTCTCTTTGGCAGCGACCATGGCCCGGCCCTAAACTAAAACTCATGAACCAAGTTAACTGAACCTCTTTAAAACACTTTGGCTTCAGGATTGTCATAGAGTCGCATATATCATTGCCACTTCTACATCACCTTTGCATTTCTCCAGAACACCCCGTATCACTACGAAGATCCATATTTTTGGATAATCCATCGTATAGTTACATACGAACTCGAAGGAACTTGTTCCAGTTCGAGGATGGATTCTGGTTCAGGAGAAATTGATTAGGATTATTTGGTTGTCTTTTCCCTTTACCTTCTCTCAGGTTGTGAGGGCTCCTAGGATTAGGAGAGTACACCTATTTTTCTTATTGGATAGTCTTCTTCCAAACCATGGCAGGTGCCAAATGATAAGGAAGGAAGAAAACCAATTAGCCTATGTGTGGTGTACAGAAAGTAATAAGTAAATACATATAAAGGGATTAGAATAAGGGCAAAGGAAATTGCGACTACAATCATTCACGACTAAATCGCGTATACCCCTGCCACTCCTACTTCACCTTTGGATTTCTCCAGAACACTTCATATCACTAGAAGATCTATATTCCTTGGATATGCCATCTTATGGTTACATACGAACTCGAAAAAACTTGTTCCAGTTCGAGAATGGATTCTGGTTCAGGAGAAATAGAATAGGATTATTCAGTTGTCTTTTCTCTTCACCTTCTCTTACGTTGCGAGGGCTCCTGGTATTAGGAGAGTACACCTATTGGGCTTATTAGACAGTCTTCTTCCAAACCTTAGGCTGGTGCCGAAGGGTAGGGAAGGAGAAAATCAATTAGCGTAAGTGTGGTGTACAGAAGGTAATAAATAAAGATATATAAAGGAATTGGAGTGAGGGCAAGGAAGTATACGGTTACTATCAGGAATCAGGATAGAAGAAAAGGCATTACTAGGAATACCCGGTTACCCCTTCGAAACATTTTCATGTTTCAGATTTACTGTGCGATTTTAAGTGAAAACTGTTTTCCCAATTAGATTCTGACTCCAGGATATGTATTTACCAGATTTGTTTCTCACATCTGTATGGCATTACAGATGGTGTGTGGGAGTAAGATATTAGGAATTGGGTGATTAGATTCTCTATATATCGGAATTCTTTGTAATTGGTGATATTTGAGGAAATCACCTGGGTTTTGCCTGATGACAAATATTTGGTTTTGTATATCGGTTGTTATGCACCAATTTCAAATTGATATATTTGTACGTTTATTTTATAAAGTGAGATATAATTTGTAACATTTCAGAAAAATAAAATATTATTTTTGGGAAATTATAAAATTAAATAATAAATATTATGAATATTTGATAATACGGTATAATTAATTTCCAATAAATTGGGAAATATTTGGAAAATTATAGGAATTTCTGAAATGAGGGTGTTTATGTGATTTAGGCAAATTATGAATTTTTATAATTAATTATATACAAATTTAATGCTAATCGGAATTAAATATCACTAATCATGCATTAAACTTGTTTTTGCATGTGACATGCACCAAGTCATTTTTTCACATTTGCTACATTTTTCTACCATGGTCTTTTCTTTTTCTTTTTCATTTTAGTTTAGTTTAAATGTGAAGAGAAGAGAATAGAAAACAAAACAAAATAAAAAAAAGAGTATGAATATGAATAACAAAGGTGGTATGGGCAAGAGAGAGAGAGAGAGAGAGGTGAGGGGTCAAACTTGGTCATGGCTCATTGTTTTCATCTTCATCCTCATCTTTTCTCTCCTCTCCCCTCAACCTTGGCTGCCCTCTTCCCTCCATCATCTCCACCACACACAACCCAAAATACACATCCAAACATCATCTCCCTTTCATTAAAGACATACACAAGCTCACTACAAACACTTTGGACCAAGAAAAATTGGATTTTGAAGACTTAGGGCAACTCAAGAATTTTCTTGAGTTGCCAAATGAGGTATTTCCTTCACCATTAGAATTGTATTTCATTTCTTTTAACATCTATTTATGTTTAGAATCGATATTGCTTAGTTTTGTGAGCTTGGAAAATTCCAAGATGAGGTTGCGAGGAATTCTTGAGAAGGGATGATGCAATTGAGATTAGTAGAGACCCTACAACCCCTCTATTGCTAGAATTTTGGACAAAACCAAAGAATTAAACCCAAAACCCCAAACTTAGAATCCCCACTATTGGGAAATTATGGAAACTTTGAGGTTATTTAGAGATCTGCTAACACCCGGGGACCCTAGGAATTATTTAGCAAAGATTGTGATACAATCAGGCAACCTAGGAGCTACCACTGAAACCCTAGACCTTATTCCCTTAACTTGGCTGCAAATATATCCTTTCTGGCTGCAAATTGCGGCCAGAGCAGGGAATTGTGGGTTCGTGTTTTGTCCAGGGCTTTATCTCCAGTAAACTAGATCCCTCCCATATGCAAAATTGACTAATTGCACCTAGGGTAAAATCTGGAAGTGTTTTACGAAGTTTCTGAATTTGTTTTGCTGCTTTTAATGAACTGGAATTTGATGTTTGTGTTTTATCTCGGTCGATTCACGTTTATACGTCGATCGTCGAGAGTTGTTTGGTTATTCGTGCATGATTGGATCATAGGTTTTAACCTATGTATGATACGTGTGCCGATTTGGTTTTCATGCGCGATTTTTATTTACGATGTCATGTGATATATATGTAGGTACCCCCCTCACGTGGACTTCGGACGATGAAGAAGAGGATGGTGACATCGATTTCGGCAGGCAAGATCAATGTGAGTAGATATATATCTACAGGGGAAGTCGGGTGGATGGCGTATAGCACCCCCGCAGTTTCGTAGTATAAAACGCGAATGCGTTATGATATATATAGATATATACTTATATGTTATTATAAGATGTGTATACTTAGCTAGTAATGCTTTAGGGGATTTTGGTTAGTGTAAGTGTATTTGGTAGTTAGTGCTATAGTTTAGTGTTAGTCGCGAAACCCTAGAATAAGGTTTACACCCACACGCACACACACTTCCATTGTTTTACTTATGCATATATAGGGATATATACATATATATATATATATACATATAGGTATGTGAATATGTATATATATATGTATGTATATATGTATGTATGTATGTATGTATATATATACTTGGATATGACGATAGTATATGGTACTTGGAGATGAGTCGATGAGATTGGGCATGATGCCATGAGATCGGTGATGAGACATGGTTCGTATTATTAGATACGACATGATATTATAGCTGATCTTTAGGCGATGTGGTTTCACACACATGCATATATATATTGATGGTATCAGAATGTACTAGAATTATATCAGTACCTCTATTCAGGATGTGATGATAAGGATACCAGATGAATAATGAGATAAAGGTGATATTTGACCAGTATCCAGACTTAGGTGGTTTCCTTACCCCTTTTGATTAGTCTATTAGTTTAGACCTGTAGTTACTTAGTAGATGTTAGACTGGACTCGAATCATACTTATTTCAAAACTAACGAATCGTGAGTATTTTTACAGACAGGCCAAGGGATTCTACGGATATTTCAAAGGACGTACCTTTTCTTAAAAACACCGTAGCCCTATTTTCTAAAACACCACAATTCGTGCTATTTCAAATGACAATTGTATGACTCGTATGGATAATGTAGATTCCTTATTGTTACATTTATTATTTATCCTGTATAATCATGCTGTTCATATCGCATCGCATTGCATGTTTAAATGTACTTTATGCTACATTCATATTATTCTCATTGCATTACATATACCTGTGCTAGTACACTTACACCATTATCGATGATGCGTATATTACACTTACACAGATTGCCGGCTCACACACTTCATCATCTAATTGCTATGTCACTCACACAGTAGAATTGCTACATCATGCTATTATACTGCTATGTTCGCACTATGATGATATACTGATATTGTCACATCACTGTTCCATGTTGCATGTTATACGGATATGCTTACATTCTGTTATATGTCGCATACATCATGCTTTATGATTATACGCATTGAGAAATGCTGTTTTTATGAGATTTCTGGATTTGAGAACCGTGGTCAAATTTCAGAGGAAATTATGTGTTGTTTTAAATACCCGGTTTCTCTTAATATGATATTTCAGTGCATCCACCATGCGTTTTATTGGTTCTGAGACGTATGATACGTGAAACCCGATTCGATGAGTTGGATGATCCGTTTGCGGGTTCATGGTGGACCCGGTACGGTACCCCGGGGCGAGAAGATCGTGGGGATGACGATGAGCCAGGCAGAGAGACTACTACCTACCGGTGATTGGTTGGACCTGGCGGTTATCTGGATGATACCGACCGGAGTCACGAGATGGATGTAGGCCGATCCGTACTGCCGGAGCCCGCGGGCCGATCCCGCAGATGATACGGTGCCTGAGATATGAGGATTTACGTGTTGATGTTGGACACGGGTTTCATGATGTTTCGAGTGTCGGTGTTGGACACTAGGGTTCCATGATTTGATGTGTCATTGATGGACACACATTCCTTGATATCCTCATATAAATTTACATGCAAATGTTTTATGATATTTACATGCATGATATCGTTGTGTCATTGGTTGACACGTGGACCAGATCCACATGCATACTGGCATTGATTATATTGTTGGATGATATCCACATGCATACATGCATTTATTATTTGTTGGCACATATACAGATACGGTCACCCTAGATATCATAATATTACCTTCATGATATAGTTGACCTAGGAAATCGTTATTTTATTCGATTTCTACCTGTTGATGTTTTCTACTCACGAGTTGGCAACTCACCCCCATTTTGCCACAGTTCTTGCAGGTTGACCGCATGGATTAGTAGCAGCATCGCTGACACACAGTTGCATTCGGGTGATTTGCTTTTGGTAGGTGGTACATGCTGGATCGTACCACAATTGTATTCTTTATTCATATTGTATCTAGTCAACTCCATCAATCAAAATTAGTAATTGTATAAGTAATGAGACTTGGTGAGACTTGTTGTTATGAGACCTAGAGCGAGGGGTTTTCCGCTACTAGTGGTTTGATGTCTTGCTTATTTCTTTATCGTTTGTGCTGATCTTCACCGATTGGGCGTCGTATACTTGTTTTATTACTTGCGTGGTTGTGATCCATCGTTTGGCGAAGAGCTAGCTCCCGCTTGGGGATGCCTTTTATATTATCTTGTATTTGTGGTTTTTGGATCAAAATATACAAAGGAGGTGCTGCCCAAATTTTTAAAGGACGAACATGTTTTACAACAAGTAGGATAAACTTGCATTTTTTATGTTCCCTTTTCTATGCATTTAAGAAAAACACTTTTCTTCATTATACCTGATTTGAAAACTGCACCTCTTTTATTTCTTTAAAAGGTTTAGATTTCTGGGTTTTCAGCTTACTTGGATTACGTTACGTCTTTAGACGTTGCATGATTTAAGTGCTGGTCACGAGCTAATATTTTAGGTCGTGACATAACTTTTTGATATTATGTTTATGACATTTACCTATATAAGTTGGTGATTAGGTAAGGTGCATTCAACAGTGTAATTCTTCTTAACCATAGTACAGTTTTAAACCTACGATGCACATGGTTTGAGTTATTGAACTCATGAGACTTATACAAAGTATTGTATATTGCCCGGTGTCTGTTGCAAGACAAAGGGTTGGTACTAATACTATATTATCTTTACTTTTGACTTCTCTAGTTTTAGAAAAGTATTTCGTTGAAATACAGGATCCAAGTTTTGAGAAGTTATAGGTGTAAGAATAAAGTAGAGAACCATTTGTTGGAAGTATCAGGATTCTTTGAGGTAGTCGAAGATGTAGATACTTATGCTAGGTATTCCATTGTAAGTAATGGTTTTGAGAACATGCTTCTCTTTCAGCTTACTCATATATGGATGCACTCCTAGATGAGTAATGCCGGTTGGCCTCCTTCCATTTGGTTGATATGCAATGGAGACAGCTGCATGATTTTGAATCTGGTTCTAATTAAATCAGTGCCTTTGTTTCTATATTAGATATATAGAATGGATTAATATCTTAACGATGTTAAGGTATATGGAGTTGTCCGGATGATGCTTAAAACCAGAATCTGGACAAACTCAAGGCACATTTCTGTAATAGCAGTTTGTGGGTTATCCCGGGCATTGATGAGGGTTAACATTCTACAATCAGAAAGATCAATAGTTATATTGTTATTGACTCGCCATAGTTTTAGTAAAATGGATTCTTTTCGGAAAACATTAGTGGGAGTATGGTAGAACTAGAAGTGATTTCAAAACCACAAACGATTACTGAAAATTTAGTAGAACCTAAAGATTGAATTGGATTCGACATTCCATTAGCCACTCCACAGATTTGGTGGGTAACCTCAGGCTCCCGAGAGGTATTTCGGTCTTCTCAGAGATGGTGATAGGGAGGTTCTTGTTTATCCCGACTTGCCATTGCTACTGTTCTAGACTATGAGACCGGGCAGAAGGATAAGTATAACGTCGTTCTAAATTAGTTTTATAAAGTGAACATGTATATGACTATGCCAGAAGGTTGTTTTAGTAGTTGAGAGCAGCAGAAGCATAGTGGGCATGTAGCTTATGTCTATTTATAGAAGAAAGCAGGTATAGCGGAAATAGATCATCTATTTTTGATGTGACGGTCATAGGTTTTGACTTCATCAGAATAGGAGATGGATATGGTAAAAAGGTAGTAGAGAATGATGTACAGTTATTTGGATGACATGCACTTAATAGGGAGGGATCTTCCTATACTACGATCGGTTATATACTATGGTTGTCACAAGGTGTTTCTCCACATAGGATATGGATATAATATCAGGGATTCTGGTAACTAGATCTATGGTTTTAGATCTAGATTTGGGAAGTGTCCCAATTTGGGTACTTTGACATTATTCTAAAGTGTTTTAGAATAGACGACTCCTGGCGAGGTGGTAGTACCCGCAGGTAATGTAGTCACCCTCTCTAAAGGATGTCTTACAGACTGATGGGGAGAGCGATTTGCATGATTGTCATATCACTTGCTTAGGCAATTGAGTCAATCAGGAGATGTCAAGTACCACACCAGATTTTTCTTTTGCACTAGTTGCAATATGCATATATAAATCCAATCCTGGAAAAACGTTGGGAAGCAGTTATGAACAAAAGTGGATGTTCTTGTGTTATGGTAATGGCAGCCTCCTTCGGGAGACAGTTATCATTTCAGGCTTCCAAGGTGACCTGGATGACAGAGTGGCTGTCTGAGTTATAGTTTTCCCTCTTTTGAGGGACAATATGTTAGACAGGTGGTCCAAGCGGATACTGTGGAAGGCATAGTGCAGGATATGTTGGGTTACGCCAGTACCCCGGCCATCAATCCGTGGCCAAAAGTGGAACAAAAACTTTAAGAAACCAGCGCTAACGGAACCCGATTACCGGATTGAACCATTAAACCTATAATAGTTAACTGTAAAAGGAGTTTAGAGAGGTTATATCGATCGATTCATGTCCTTCGGTCTTCAACCTTTGTCCCAAGCTCCTCACGGCTTCCTCGATCAAGTTTGTTCTCCGGTCTCCCCACATCGAAGAAGATCCACGTCGAGGGTTTGTGTTACGGGCTCCCGCCTCAAAACCGAAGCAACTCGAGCATCCAGTTTGCTAGCCTAGATACCCAAGATGAAGTAGAGTGTGTTTGTGATTACTTTGTCTCAAAACACCCAAGGATTCTCAACTCATGAAAGGGTATGGGTGGAGGTTAAAGAAGTTGCCAAGGAGAGTGAAGAGTGTGAGCAAGTGAAGAAAGTGTCTGGCTTTTTTTTTCTTGTCAAGTGTTTGTATTTGTTGTGAGGTATTGTATTGTGTAGGCAACTCAAGAAAAATCTCTTCACACCAAGAAAGTCATCGCCTCACCACAACAAATATCTCACAAAATATCTCATGCCAAACAAAAACAAGCACATACCACATTCAATGCCAAAAAGCTAAAACTCACACTCACAATCCAAAACTTACACTCACACTTTTCACACAATAAACATTAAACTAAATGTTTAAAGCCCAAAAAGAAAATGCAACTTCCAAAGTGAACTTGTAACGAATTACAAGAATACCCCTCATCCGTATATACATACCCGCATCCGTATTCCGACTGAATACGAATACAACGAGACAAAAATAATCCAACAATATAATACTAGGATCTGGCTTAAACCAAAGCCCACTAGTATTATCCGTCCGATCATGATCCGTGCACATGTGCGCGTATATGATCGAACCCTGCCATAAAACCATATAGCCTCTACAATGTTTCGCACGAATCAGGGAAACTTTAAAGACTCGTCAATACGCTGGCAGTGGGTTTAACCACAAGCATGTCAGTGGCACAAGCTGTACGTAACAGCTACCCAGGTATTGAGCGAAAGGGAGGTCGACGAGCAAACTCATCCTGAAACCCTTACTGAGCCCGACAGTGACAATATCCGTACAGTCCGGTCCGTTCGTCTATGAGTATCGCATATCGAGTCTAGAGGTGGATTAAGTCATACCCCTAATAACGCGACATTTAGTGTCGGTATGAAACCCATCACCGCCTGAGAAACTACCGATCCTAGATCGGTAATTCTCGTCTACCCCGGCCGAGGATTTCGGGTGATGGCCATCCGTGCACAACGCGACATCAACCCCCAATACCAGGAGAGATGAATCCCCTGACGATCCGCTCACTGCCTCCATATGGCTCAGGACTGTACCCAACTAAAACCTGTTTGCATGACTCCTTTGAGCCGTGGTAGGGTAGTAATCAAAGCACAGTAGGAACTCACACGAGACTAATGATGATCTCAGGTCGATAGACTAATCTGTACACATGTCACCAGAGAACTGCTATCTAAAAATGGGTATAGTACCAACTAGCAGGTTCCTGGTGAGTCTGTCCGGTGTACTCATAACGTAATGAGTACTTGTATACATCTTAGTTAAACCAACAGACACCAATGGCTTGTGAGACCGGCCACCGCCCCTCGTCAGGGTCTCGATCAATATACACTAGTCTACTCTGGAGTATCGATGCCCAATATTGAAACTCCCACCGTAACATTTCAAAAAAATAAAATATTATTTTTAGGAATTTTTATAATTAAATAATAAAATATTGAATATTTTAATAAAGCGGTATAATTAAATACCGATAAATGGGGAGAAAATTTGGAAAATTATGGAAATTACTAAAAGAGGGTGTTTTATGTGAATTATACAAATTTTAAGTTTTTATGACTTATTTGACACTATTTTAGTGCTAATCGCGATTAAAAATCGCTAATCGCGCTTTAAGCGTGTTTTGTGCAAACATGCACCATGTCTTTTTCACTTGTTTCATTTTCCTACATGGATTTATATTAATTCTTCATTCTTTGTTTTGGGGTTACTATTGAGGTGAGAAGGTAGATAGAAAAGAAAAAGAAAAACAATAGAATATATAGGTATGGGTGAGAGAGAGAAAGTGAGTGTTTACCTTTGACCCAAGCCTTGAGCCATTCCTTCTCCATTTCCTCACTCATTCCTCTCCCCTCACCTCATGTTGCTACTGCTACTGCTCCTTCTCCCTCCCCTCTTCATCTCCCCAAAAACTCCATGCTAAACATCTCCAAACCCTATCTTCTTTTCATTAAAAAGATGCACAAGCTTAAGGGAAGCACATTGGACCAAGAAAGCAAAGATTTTGGCCACTTGGGGCAACTCAAGAATTTTCTTGAGTTGCCAAATGAGCTATTTTCTGAACCACTAGCTTAGTTTCCCATTGCTTTTACATCCGTGTTAACTTTAAACCGATATAGTGATGTTTAGTGTGGGTAAGAAAATTCTAGTTAAGGGTTTTGGAATTCTTTAGTTGTGCTGGGCAATTAAGCTCAGTAGAGGCCATACAAACCCCCTAGTGCTAGAATCCAGGCCTAAACCCGAGACTAGAAACCCGGAATACGGATTTAGAAAAGCCGATATCGGAAATTTGTAGATTCTGTGAGGGTTAAATGAAATCTGCTATCACCCCGAGACTCTGAAAATTATTTTGCAAGAACAGTGATACATGCAGGCACCTAGGAAGCTACCACCAAAACCCTAGCCCATAACCCTCAACCTTGGCCACAGATTTAATCCTTCTGGCCGCAATTTGCGGCCAGACCTGGGCCAATCTTCCTCGTATTGGTTCTGTCGTCCCCTCATCAGTAAAATAGACCCTTGGTATATGAAAAATTGTCTGATTTAACCTAGGGTAGAATCTGGGACCTTTTTCCTGAGTTGCTGTTTTGATTCGGATTTTCGTTTCTCGTATTTTAAATTCTAGATTTGCATATTTGTGTTTTACCTCGATCACTTGACGTTGTACGTCTATATCGAGTGATATCGGGTTGATTTGCGAGAGCTAACCATATGTTTTAACCTATAAGCTTTTAAGCGTATCGTTTTGGTTTTCGTGTGTCGTTTTAGTTTTGATTTGGTTTTAATGCGATGTGATACGTGTGACATGTAGGTACCCCCACGGTGGTTCGAGGCGATGAAGATGATGGTGGCAACGTCGACATCGATAAACGAAGATCAGGTGAGTAGATTATATCTACGGGGGAAGTCGGGTGGATGTCATATAGCACCCCCGCAGTTCAATATTTAGTATAGTATATATATACTATATATGATAGCTTACTGTGTGTCGTGGATATTTGAGATGAAATTAGGTATACTATTATTAGATTAGGGCATAGAAGTAAACTAGTATAGTTTCCTAGTTGCGAACCCTAGAATAGGTTTACACCCACACGCACACATATGCTTGCTTGTTATACTTATACCTGGATCATGAGGATAGTGTATGATATTTGGAGATGAGTCGATGAGATTGGCCATAGTGCCATGAGATCGGTGATATAATGAGATTCGTATTGGGATACGACATGAGATTTAGCGGGCCTTTGGACGTGTGTTTTACACACGCATTTATATAGATGGTATCGGTTGTACTAGACTTAGATCAGTACCCCAGATCATGAGATATGACGATAAGGATACCAGATAATCGATGAGATGATTGTGATATTGACCCGTACCCAGATTTGTGATGCCGTACGATGATTTACCGTACGAGATTTAGATTGATGATAGATCCGCACTCAGGACTCAAGGATGTCATATGATATTGTATCGTACGTGGTACCTTTGAAGCAGGATCACCGACTATTATATATATATATATATATATATATATATATATATATCAACTCAGATTTAGGCGGTTTCCATACCCCTCCTGATTGACTTGTTAGTTAGAGCCGTAGTCTTGCTAGTAGATGTTAGGCTAGGCCGATGTCATACCTATTTCAAAAACTAACGAATCGGGAGTATTTTAAAGACAGGCAAGGGATTCTACGGATATTTTCAAAAGACGTATTTTTCTTAAAAACACCGTAGCCCTTATTTTCCAGAAATCCCGATTCGTCTTCTTCCAAATGGAAAAACAGTATGATATAGATACTTTGATGTGGATTCTTCACTGTTGTGTTTATTATTCATTTGCCGCAGATTCTTACTATTTGCATCGCATTGCATGTGTTTATTGCTCTATTACAACCATGCTGTTAGGACACCAGCACTATTATCGATGATGCGTATGTTCTACGTACACCTGCTTGCCGGCTCACACACTTCATCATCGATAATTGCCATGTCACTATACTGTAGGACTGTTACATTCAGAATATGACCCCTTGCATGATATACTGATATGCTTACATTTCCCTTATATGTCGCATACATCATGCTTATGATTATACGCATTGAGATATTTGTTTTCATGAGATTTCTTGAATTGGGAACCGTGGTTATTTCAAAAAGAGAATATATATCGTTTTAAAAACCCGGTTTCCCTTGATATGAAATTTCAGTGCGTCCACCATGCATTTTCTCGATTCTGAGACGTGTGACATATGAACCCGAATCGAGGAGCTGGATGAGGCCGATTACGGGTACATGGTGTACCCGGTATGGTACCCCGGGGCGAGAATGGATCTGCTTTGTCGCTAGATGGTGAGCCTGGCAGAGGGACCACAACCTACCGGTCATTTTATTGGAGCTCGGCGGATATCTGGAGGATACCGACCGGAGTTGAGAGATGAGACGGGCCGATCCGGACTAACGGAGCCCTATGTATATGAGGATTTACGTGCCGATGATAGGCACAGGTTCATGATGTTTTCGAGTATCGATGCTTGACACTCAGGTTCCATGATTTGATATGCCGCGAGCGACACATGTTGATTTACATCCTCATACTTCCATGCATATGCTTTATGATATTTACATGCATGATGCTTATTGTCATTGGGTGACATATGGACGATATCTACATACATATAGTTGACATTGATGACATTGATCACATAGTTGGATGATATCCACATATTTATAGACTTCATGATATAGTCGACATTGATCATACCTCATATTTATGATATGTTATTAACTGAGGCACTGGCACGAGCACTTGGCACTACACTCATATATAGATGTTACATTGCCACCTTATCTTGCTTCAGACTTATTCATTTGAGGTTTATATATATATCTGATCATATTGACCTAGGATTGTGTCATACATACGATTTCTGCTCTGTGATGTTTTCTATTCACGAGTTGGCAACTCACCCTCGTTGTGCCACGGTTCTTGCAGGTTTTGCCGTACAGGTTCCATTGCGGCTTCTGGCACATTGCTTCCCTTACAGGTGATTTGCTTTGGTAGGTGGGTTCTTTTGCATCAGAACCACCATTGTATATGTATTATTCTGTTGTATCTAGTAATTCCATCAACCAAACTGTATATTGTTTCAGACTTAGAAAACCAATGATTTATTATTTCGACCTTAGAGTCGCGCGTTGTAGTATTATGGTTTTCATGCTGATTTTGAGTTTTCCTTTGAGTTTTTATACTCGCCCTTTGGCATTGTGTATTATACTGCTTGCGTGGTTGTGACCGTCGATTGACGAAGAGCTAGCTCCCGCTTGGGGACGCCTTTTATCATCATATATATATTATTCATGTTGTACCCCGTTCGGGGCCAGTATTTACAAAGGAAACTCTGCCGAAATTTTCAGAAAAGATGAGAGATTTTAAAAAATGCATATTCGGCTTACTTACTCAAAAACCTTTTTTTAAAACATGTTTCTTACTTCTTAAAAACTAGTTTTCTTTATTTACTCCTTAAAATGGTTTTAGATTTCTGGGCTTTTGGCTTACTTGGATTAGATGGGGTTCTATAGACTTCATATGATTCAAATGCCAGTCACGTGCTATTTCGGGTCGTGACAATGTTGGTATCAGAGCGCTAGGTTAACCTTGGTTCGAGTCTAAGTTTGATTATGCGGAGCCTAGAGCGTTTATATATATACGGAACTTAGGCTTGACCTTACGGAACTTAGACTTAGTCGAGGGGGTATTATACTCGAACTTTCGTCGCGCAGGATGACCCTTGGTTGATGGAGTAGGTAGCTTGAGTAAAGTGACATACCGTACATATGTTCCGCGGCATACTTACGATACGCTACTCCGCTTAAGAAACCTTAGGATGTACATTTCCTTGCACCGTATTATATTCATTCCTATGATCTATCCTCATCGATACTGGTTATGATTTTGCTGCCACGATTACACGGGCAGAGAGAGCTACGGCTAGAGTTGCATCAGCATGAGCTCGTCATGGACGAGGACTGAACAATGCATGATTCCAGAGACGTACGATTGCATAGAGAGGTGTCATTTTAGTGTGTTTTCGCGCCATGAGCGTCCGACAGATCGCTTTTACGAGATTTCCCGGATGTGCTGATCGGCACCAGAAGATCAGTCTACTGCTAGAGGCCAGCCAGGATGTGATGACCATTGATATATCGCTTATTCATGATAATTGAGGCGTTGTTCAGCGTACAGACGAATGGGCCAGTTGCTGCTGCAAATGACGAGATATCGCCCAGATGTTGGAGCTACTGCATCATGAGTATACACTTAGAGATACGATGGTAAGTCGCTAGTCACCCGAGGATGAATGACTAGGTCATGTGGTTCATTCGCTTACCCCGATGAAAAGTCATCAGATTGATTGATTCCAGCTAGAGACGACTTCACGCAGATTTGTGAGACCGGCCACCGCCCCTCGTCAGGGTCTTGATCAATATACACTAGTCTACTCTGAAGTATCGATGCCCAATATTGAAACTCCCACCGTAACATTTCAAAAAAATAAAATATTATTTTTAGGAATTTTTATAATTAAATAATAAAATATTGAATATTTTAATAAAGCGGTATAATTAAATACCGATAAATGGGGGGAAATTTGGAAAATTATGGAAATTACTAAAAGAGTGTTTTATGTGAATTATGCAAATTTAAGTTTTTATGACTTATTTGACACTATTTTAGTGCTAATCGCGAGTAAAAATCGCTAATCGCCCTTTAAGCGTGTTTTGTGCAAACATGCACCATGTCTTTTTCATTTTTTTCATTTTCTACATGGATTTATATTCATTCTTCATTCTTTTTTTTGGGGTTACTATTGATGTGAGAAGGTAGATAGAAATGAAAAAGAAAAACAATAGAATATAAAGGTATGGGTGAGAGAGAGAAAGTGAGGGTTTACCTTTGACCCAAGCCTTGAGCCATTCCTTGTCCATTTCCTCACTCATTCCTCTCCCCTCTCCTCATGTTGCTGCTGCTGCTGCTCCTTCTCCCTCCCCTCTTCATCTCCCTAAAAA
Source organism: Agapanthus africanus (assembly GCA_030015575.1). Taxonomy (NCBI): domain Eukaryota; kingdom Viridiplantae; phylum Streptophyta; class Magnoliopsida; order Asparagales; family Amaryllidaceae; genus Agapanthus; species Agapanthus africanus. The sequence continues at coordinate 369,728,210 of CM057346.1, forward strand.
CTCCATGCTAAACATCTCCAAACCCCATCTCCTTTTCATTAAAAAGATGCAAAAGCTCAAGGGAAGCACATTGGACCAAGAAAGCAAAGATTTTGGCCACTTGGGGCAACTCAAGAATTTTCTTGAGTTGCCAAATGAGGTATTTTCTGAACCACTAGCTTAGTTTCCCCATTAATTTTACATCCGTGTTAACTTTAAACCGTTATAGTGATGTTTAGTGAGGGTAGGATAATTCTAGTTAAGGGTTTTGGAATTCTTTAGTTGTGCTGGGCAATTAAGCTCAGTAGAGGTCATACGTACCCCCTAGTGCTAGAATCCTGGCCTAAACCAGAGACTAGGAACCCGGAATACGGATTTAGAAAAGCCGATATCGGAAATTTATGGATTCTGTGAGGGTTAAATGAAATCTGCTATCACCCCGAGACTCTGAAAATTATTTTGCAAGGACGGTGATACATGCAGGCACCTAAGAAGCTACCACCAAAACCTTAGCCCCTAACGCTCAATCTTGGCCGCAGATTTAATCCCTCTGGCCGCAATTTGCAGCCGCACCTGGGCCAATCTGCCTCGTATTGGTTCTGTGGTCCCCTCATCAGTAAAATAGACCCTTGGTATATGCAAAATTGTCTAATTTGACCTAGGGTAGAATCTGGGACCTTTTTCCTGAGTTGTTGTTTTGATTCGGAGTTTCGTTTCTCGTATTTTAAATTCTGGATTTGCGTATTTGTGTTTTACCTCGATCACTTGACGTTGTACGTCTATATCGGGTTGATTTGCGAGAGCTAACCATATGTTCTAACCAATATGCTTTTAAGCGTATTGTTTTGGTTTTCGTGTGTAGTTTTAGTTTTGATTTGGTTTTAATGTGATGCGATACGTGTGACATGTATGTACCCCCGCGTTGGTTCGAGGCGATGAAGATGATGGTGGCAATGTCGACATCGACAAACGAAGATCAGGTGAGTAGATTATATCTACGGGGGAAGTCGGGTGGATGGCGTATAGCACGCCCGCAGTTCGATATTTAGTATAGTATATATATACTATATATGATAGCTTAGTGTGTGTCGTGGATATTTGAGATGAGATTAAGTGTACTATGATTAGATTAGGGCGTAGAAGTAAACTAGTATAGTTTCCTAGTTGCGAACCCAAGAATAGGTTTACACCCACACGCACACATATACTTGCTTGTCATACTTATACCTAGATGATGAGGATAGTGTATGATATTTGGAGATGAGTCGATGAGATTGGGCATAGTGCCATGAGATCGGTGATATAATGTGATTCGTATTGGGATATGACAAGAGATTTAGCGGGCCTTTGGACGTGTGTTTTACACACGCATTTATATAGATGGTATCGGTTGTACTAGACTTAGATCAGCATCCCAGATCATGAGATATGATGATGAAGATACCAGATAATCGAAGAGATGATTGTGATATTGACCCGCAGATTTGGGATGCCGTACGATGATTTACCGTACGAGCTTTATTTTGATGATCGATCCGCACTCATGACTCGAGGATGTCATATGATATTGTATCGTACGCGGTACCTTTGAGGCGGGATCACCGACTATTATATATATATATATATATATATATATATATATATCGACTCAGATTTAGCCGGTTTCCATACCCCTCCTGATTGACTTGTTTGTTAGAGCCGTAGTCTTGCTAGTAGATGTTAGGCTAGGCCGATGTCATACCTATTTCAAAAACTAACGAATCGGGAGTATTTTAAAGACAGGCAAGGGATTCTACGGATATTTTCAAAAGACGCATCCTTTCTTAAAAACACTGTAGCCCTTATTTTCCTAAAATCCCCGATTCGTCTTCTTCCAAATGGCAAAACAGTATGACATAAATACTTTGATGTAGATTCTTCACTGTTGTGTTTATTATTCATTTGTCGTAGATTCTTACTGTTTTCATCTCATTGCATGTGTTTATTGCTCTTTTACAACCATGCTGTTAGGACACCGGCACCATTATCGATGATGCGTATATTCTATGTACACCTGCTTACTGGCTCACACACTTCATCATCGATAATTGCCATGTCACTACACTGTAGGACTGTTGCATTCAGGATATGACCCCTTGCATGATATACTGATATGCTTACATTTCCCTTATATGTCGCATACATCATGCTTATGATTATACGCATTAAGATATTTGTTTTCATGAGATTTCTGGATTTGGGAACCGTGGTTAATTCAAAAAGAGAATATGTAACATTTTAAAACCCCGGTTTCCCTTGATATGATATTTCAGTGCGTCCACTATGCGTTTTCTCGGTTCTGAGACGTGTGTCATATGAACCCGAATCGAAGAGCTGGATGAGGCCGATTGCGAGTACATGGTGGACCCGGTATGGTATCCCGGGGCGAGAACGGATCTGCTGTATAGCTAGACGGTGAGCCTGGCAGAGGGACCACTACGTACCGGTGATTGTATTGGAGCTCGGCGGATATCCGGAGGATACCGACCGGAGTTGAGAGATGAGACGGGCCGATCCGGACTGACGGAGCCCTATGTATATGAGGATTTACGTGCCGATGATAGGCACAGGTTTCATGATGTTTTCGAGTGTCGATGGTTGACACTCAGGTTCCATGGTTTGATATGTCGCGAGCGACACATGTTGATTTACATCCTCATACTTCCATACATATGCTTTATGATATTTACATGCATGATGCTTATTGTCATTGGGTGACACATGGACGATATCCACATACATATAGTTGACATTGATGACATTGATCACATAGTTGGATGATATCCACATATTCATATACTTCATGATATAGTCGACATTGATCATACCTCATATTTATGATATGTTATTACCTGAGGCACTGGCACGAGCAGTTGGCACTACACTCATATATAGATATTACATTGCCACCATATCTTGCTTCAGACTTATTCATTTGAGGTTTATATATATATATCTGATCGTATTGACCTAGAATTGTGTCATACATACGATTTCTGCTCAATGATGTTTTCTATTCACGAGTTGGCAACTCACCCCCGTTGTGCAACAGTTCATGCAGGTTTTGCTGTACAGGTTCCATTGCGGCTTCTGGCACACTGCTTCCCTTACGGGTGATTTGCTTTGGTAGGTGGGTTCTTTTGCATCAGAACCACCATTGTATATGTATTATTTAGTTGTATCTAGTAATTCCATCAACCAAACTTGTATATTGTTTCAGACTTAGAAAACCAGTGATGTATTATTTCGACCTTAGAGTCGCGCGTTGTAGTATTATGGTTTCCATGCTGATTTTGAGTTTTCCTTTGAGTTTTTATCCTCTCCTTTTGGCGTTGTATATTATACTGCTTGCGTGGTTGTGACCGTCGATTGACGAAGAGCTAGCTTCCGCTTGGCGATGCCTTTTATCATCATATATATATTATTCATGTTGTACCACGTTCGGGGCCAGTATTTACGAAGGAAACTCTGCCGAAATTTTCAGAAAAGGAGAGAGATTTTAAAAAATGCATATTCGGCTTACTTATTCAAAAACCTTGTTTTTAAACATGTTTCTTACTTCTTAAAAACTAGTTTTCTTTATTTACTCCTTAAAATTGTCACGACCCGAAAGTACGGAACATGACCGGCATTTAAACTATGAAACGTCTCGAGGCGTACGTAATCAAAGTAAGCCGAAAACCTAGAAATCCAAACCAAGAAAAGTAGTAGAGTGAAGGAAGAACCATTTAAATCAAATAGTTTTACAAAATACGCCGAAATATGCATTTTAAAATCACAAGTCTTTTCTAAAAATTTCGGCAAAGTTTCCTTTGTAAAAACTGACCCCAAATGGGTACAAAACCTGATAAAGCATATATAATAAACAAAGGCATCCCCAAGCGGGAGCTAGCTCTTCGTCAATCGACGGTCACAACCACGCAAACAATATAATATACAACGCCGAAGGGCGAGGATCACAACAGAAAAGGAAACTCAAAACAACATGAAATCCATAGGAATACAACGCGCGACTCTAAGGTCGAAAGAATAAACAACACTGGTCTCTATCTGAAATAAATACATGTTTGGTTGATGGAACTTCTAGATACAACAGAACAATAATATACAAGGTATAATGATGGGTACGATACAAATAAACCCACCTACTAGCAAATCATCCGAAAAAGATGCAGTGCCAGCAAAGCCGTAATGAAACCTATACGGCAAAATCTGCAAGAAACTGTGGTACAACGGGGGTGAGTTGCCAACTCATGAGTAGAAAACATCTACGAACAGAAATCGCATGAACAACGCAATCCTAGGTCATACGATCATAATATATCCTCAAATATATAACCTGCAGCCTATAACAATGGGTAGGGTATACCTCTAACAACTGTAATATCAAGTGCTCGTGTCAGTGACTCAGGTAGCAATATATCATATGGATGAATGAATACATGAAAACAAAATACATGAAAACGAAGAACTGCTTTCATAACTTAGTGAGATTTTTGTATATTTAAAATGAGGTATCATAATGAAATCAGCATAAACAGTGTCTAGTATCGACACAAAACATAAATCCCAATGTCTCAAAATCTCAGGCTCCGGCTATCCGGACTGGCCTGTATCATCAAATCTCAGTACCTCAATATCTCGAAATCTCAGTATCTCAATCTCACTATATAGGGCGCCGTCAGTCCAGACCGGCCCCTAACATCAATTTCAAGATCACGACGGTATCCTCCGGATATCCGACGCGTTGGGTAAAATCACCGGTCGGTAGTGCTCCCCTGCCAGGCTCAACGCCATCATCTGAGACCTTCTCGCCCCGGGGTACCGCACCGGGCCCACCATGTATCCGAAACGGTTCATCCAACTCCTCGAATCGGGTCTCGAAATCCATCAGCAAACTCATGGTGGACGACTCATACACATAGGAAAACCACACTTTTCATTAAAAAAGAGAGAGAAAAGAAATTTATAAATGTTTTTGCGGTTTTCCCCCAAATCCATGAAATCTCATGAAAATCCGAATCCAAATCATCGATGGCATGTAAAACAATGAATATAGGCATAAAAATCCATGAATGCGGCATAACAGTGAATAACAATATGCTTGAAGTAGCAAGTAGTAACTGCAATGTCTAAACTGACATATAAGGCAAGTACACTAATATCATATCGAAACTATTAGCTAACAAGCTATGTCAATGAAATAGTATTTTCTAAAGTGTATGCGACATGGCAATTACCGATGAAAATGTGTGTGAGCCGGCAAGTAAGTGTACGTGGGACACACGCATCATCGGTAATGTTGTTGGTGTCCTAACAGCATGATATCAACAATGGAATATGAAATCACAATATAAGTATGCGATGCGGAGCGAACAACAATAATGTGCGGGAGCTGAATACTAAACACAATGATAACTAATATGGTCTAACAACTACACTAAACTATAGGGCTGAGCGAACAAGCTAAACTAAAGGTAAGGAAACCGCCTAACATCTGAGTCGATACATATATATACATATATATTATTCGGTGATCCCGCCTCAATAATATCACATCCGATACCATATTCATAATCAGACATTCCCAAGTCAAGAGTGCGGATCAGTCATCAATATATAGCTCATATGTAAATCCGTCGTATGGCATCCCAAATCTGGGTATGGGTCAATATCACATTCATCATATTATTCATCTGGTATCCTCTTTATCAAAGATCATAATCCGGGGTACTGATCTACGTCTAGTACAATACTAATATCATCAATATAATCATGATCTGACTACTGATTGACAGTTTCGTACAAACCGGTATCATCAGCACATATCATCATAAAGAAGTATACATCGCCCAATGCGACCCATTATAGCTATCTTAACATATCTTATCTCATGTCTCGATCATAAGTCAACTGTTCTATGTATATCCTTATTCACATGGTATCGTCGTCTAAAGATCCGCTATAACATCATGACGTATCTCAAATACGAATCCTGCCATATCACCGATCTCATGGTCTTGAATCAAATCTCATTGACTCACCTCAAATCCCAAATACTATCCTCAAATCCAGTATATGAACACATGGTCCTATACCCATGTGAACACATAACTACATAATCCCATATACGCACATATGAAAAAAGAATGTATGCAAGTCTGGGTGTGTGTGTGTATGTGTGGTGCAACCACTACTCTAGGGTTTCGCAATACTAAACCAATCCAATCACACCTAGAATCCATCTTTATGATCAATAATCTAAATCAACATATAATCAATATATGTGTGTATACGTATTCGTATACATCACCACGAACTGCGGGGGTGCTATACGCCATCCACCCGACTTTTCCCCGTAGATATAAATCTACTCACCTTGCTTCTTGTGTGCCGATGTCGATGTCACCATCTTCATCTTCAATGCCTCGATATCACGTGGGGTACCTACAAAGATAACACAATCATAAAAGCATATGAAAATCACATCGGAAAACCAAAATGGCACACGCTACTCTCATAGGTAAAAACCTATAGTCTCGCATGCAAACACGACCAATAACCCTTTGCCGTTGACGTTCAAACGCCACCTGACAGAAACGAATCATCAAATACTAAAATCCATGCTAAAACAAGTTATAAACCATGCGCCAACACAATAAAACTACCCCAGATTCTATCCTAGATGGAATCAGTCAAAATGGCATATGCTAGGGGTCAAATTTACTGGATACAAGGCCCTGAAACAAAAACGAGGCAAAACCCACCTGCTCTGGCCACAAATTGCGGCCAGAAATGATTAATTGGTAGCCTGGAAGAGGGGATAGGGGCTAGGGCTTTGGGTGGTGGTTCCTAGGTGCCTGCACATACTCCTGTCAATCCAAAATAGTGTTCAGGTGGCTCGGGTGATAAAAAATTTCCAAATACACACACAGATTTACAGTTTTTCCCGATACCGTTTCTATAAATCCGTATTCTGGGTTAAAATCTCTAGTTTGGTCCAATTTAACATCATACCAGGGGTTGTAATCCCTAATTACACCTCAATTCACCTTTGATTTCAAATCAAACCCTAAACCCTAACTTGAAATTTCCAAAGTCCTCAAAACACACAATATCGACATGAAACACGTATAGATGCACAAGAAATCAGAATACTATTCTAAGGGTGCAGAATTTACCTCCTTTAGCAACTCAAGAATTTTCTTGAGTTGCTCAAAGTCCTCAAGATCCACTCTTTCTAGGTCCAATGTGTAGCTAGTAAGCTTGGGAACAATTTTTGTGAAGTGGGAATGGGGTTTTGGGGTTGGATCCATGGTGTTTTGGGGTATTGAAGGTGGAGGAAGAAGAGGGAAAGGAGGCAGCAACAGCAGCACTCATTGGAGAGGGAGAGAGAAATGAGGTGATGAAATGATGGGGGTCCTGGTTCAAAAAAGAGGGTTGACCTATTCTTTCTCTCTCATCATCATTCCTTCACTTTTTCTCTTCTTTTCCTTTTTCCTTTATTTCTTCTCACACAATGGTAATCCTAGGCAACCATACACCCACAACATATAAGAAAATGTGACAAGTGTGAAAAAAATGAAATGTGCATGTTTTGCACCAAAAATGCTAAAAACCCGATTAGCGATTTTTAATCGCGATTAGCACTAAAATAGCATATAATTAACCATAAAAACTTGAAAATGGAATAATTCCATAAAATACCCTATTTTAGAATTTTCCATAATTTTTCCAAAATTTCCCCATTTATCGGTATTTAATTATACCGAAATATTAAAATATTCATTAAAATAATATTAAATTATAAAAATTCCCAAAAATAATATTTTATTTTTTTTGAAATGTTACAAAAATGGTTTTAGATTTCTGGGATTTTGGCTTACTTGGATTAAATGGGGTCCTATAGACTTCATATGATTCAAGTGCCAGTCACGTGCTATTTCGGGTAGTGACACCCACGATCAGGGACTTTTAAGGATGAGCTTATAGACCCCAGCTCCCATGTATATGATCTCCATCACAATGCTGTAAGTCAAGAAAGAATCCTATGGGCTCTATCAACATGTAATAGTGATCTGTAAAGTCACCTGAAGCATATACATGATGATAAAGACAAACCAAATAGCATACTATCATCTCGAGTAAGACTGTTCTACCGATATAGGTCCTCCTCCAATCATCATAATCGCGTGCCTGTGATCCAATAATTGACTTGAGCGCACTATAGCCAACAATTTCCCACTTGCACTTAAGGCTAATTATTGCGGTGTCGCATACTCACAGGCCGTGTGATACCGAACACCTAACTTCTCTACTAATCAGTTTCTCAAAGCTCGTTTGCGAAACTATTGCTTTCGAGAAATAGCCTCAGTGAGTGAATCCGCTCCAATGTTTTTTCTATATCTCTCTTTATCTCAAGTTCACGGAGAAATCCATCTCCCGAAATGTGCAATACCTGTCTTAGAATATGTCTGGATATCTGATGGGACCCGGTTCACAAATGAACTCCAAATCCAGCAAACTTCTTAGACAGTATCGTCTACTGAACTTAATTAGTATCCTGCGCCATGCCTCCCTCAGTATCAGCTTGGACCACCTGTCCAAACTACTGCCCCTCAAAAAAGAGAAAACTATAACTCTGATAGTTACTTTGTCATTCAGGTCATCTTGGAAGCCTGGAATGATAACCGTCCCCCGAAGGAGGCTGCCGTTATCATATCCTTAGAACATCCACTTATGTTCTAAAACTGCTTCCGAACATTTCTCCAGGATTGGTTTAATATAAACATATTGCAACTAGTGCAAAAACAATATCTTGTGTGGTACTTGACATCTCATCATTGACTCAATTGCCTAAGCAAGTGATATGTCAATCATGCATATCCCTCTCCTCTTTAGTCTATAAGACACCTTTAGAGATGGTGACTCCAACACCTGCAGGGACACTACCTTGCCAGGAGTCGTCCATTCTAAAACACCTTTAGAATACTGTTTAAGTACCCAGATTGGGAAACTACCCAAATCTAGATCTAAAACCATAGATCTAGTAACCAGAAATGCCTCATATTATATCCATATCCTATGTGGAGAAACCATTGTGTGACAACCACAGTATAACTGATCATAGTATAAGAACTCCACTTTCTATAAAGTGCATGTCATCTAAATACCAGGACATCACATCCTACTACCTTATTAACAGATCCATCTCCTATTCTGATGAAGTCAAAGCCTATGACTGTCACATCAAAAACAGATGATCTATCTCTGCTATATCTTCTTTAGTCTATAAATATACATAAGCAACCTGTCCACTATGCTTCTGCTGCTCCCGCTGACCATAACAACCCTTTGGCAGAGTCATATACACGTGCACTTCCAAAGCTAGTTTAGAATGACGCTATACCCATCCTTCTGCCGGGTCTCATAGTCTAGAATAGCATTAATGGCAAGTCTGGGTAAACAAGAACCTCCCTGTCACCGTCTTTGAGGATACCGAAGTACCTCTCGGGCGCCTGAGGTTACCCACCATATCTGCGGAGTGGCTAATGGAATGTCAAACCCGATTGAATTTTTAGGTTCTATTAAATTTTTAGTAATCGTCCGCGGTTCTGGAATCACTTCCAGTTCCACCATACTCCCACTACTGTTTTCTGAAAATGTCCATTTTACTAAAACCGTGGCGAGTCAAGAACAACATCACTATTGATCTTCCAGATGGTAGAAAGTTAACCCTCGTCATAGCCTGGGATAACCCACAAACTGCCATTACAGAAACGTGCCTTGAGTATGTCCAGAGTCTGGTTTTAAGCATAAGCCGGACAACTCCATATAGCTTAACCTCATTAAGATATGAACCATTCTATATACAATATAGAAATCGAGGCACTAGTTTAATTGGAACCAGATTCAAATCATGCAGCTGTCTCCAGTGCATGTCAATCAAATGGAAGGATGACGATCAGCATTACTCAACTAGGAGTGCATCCATATATGAGTAACCTGAAAGAGAAGAAAGTTCTCAAAACCATTACTATCAACTGAATACTAAACACAAATATCTACTTTTTCAATCACCTTGAAGAATCCTGATACTTACAACACCTGGTTCTCTACTTTATTCTTTTACATTTAACTTCTCAAAACTTGAACCTTGCATTTCTACGAAACACTTGTCTAAAACTGGAGTAGTCATAAGTAAACAGAATATAGTACGCAGACCAACCCCTCTTTCTAAATGTACACTAGACAATATGCAATACTTTGTATAAGTCCCCTGAGTTGAATAACTCAAACCCTGTGCATCGTAGGTTGAAAACCGTACCTATGGTTAAGAAGAATTACACCGCTGTTTAATGCTCCTTACCTAACCATCAACTGATATAGGTAAATTTCATGGACATAATTTCAAAAATTTATATCTCACTTTATGAAATAAACGTATAGATATATCAGTTTGAAATTAGTGCATAACAACTGATATTCAAAACCAAATATTTGCCGTCGGGCAAAACCCCAGACGATTACCTCAAATATCACCAATTACAATGAATTCCGATATAATGAGAATACAATCACCTAATTCCCAATTACATACTCCCACTCATCATCTGTAAAACCATACAGATATGAGAATTAAGTCTGGTAAATACACACCCTGGAGTAAGGATCAAATTGGGAAATTAGTTTTCAATTAACAACGCGTTGAGAAACTGAAACATGAAAATGTTTCGAAGGTATCCGGGTATTCCTAGTAATGCCTCTTCCATTATCCAAATTCATGACTATAACCGTATATTTCTTTACCATCTCTCCAAATCTTTTTATTTGTCTTTACTCATTACCTTATGTATACCACATTTAGGCTAATTGATTTTCTTCTTTCCCTATCGTTCGGCACCAGCCTATGGTTTAGAAGAAGACTATCTAATAAGCGTAATAGGTATACCCTCCTAATTCAAGGAGCCCTCACAACCTGTGAGAAGGTAATGATAAAAGACAACCTGAATAATCCTATTCAATTTCTCCTGAACTGGAGAAATGCAAATGTGAAGTAGGAGTGGCGATGAACCACGCGGTTTGGTCGTGAATGATAGCAGTCGCATTTTACTTTGCCCTCTTTCTAATCTCTTTATTTGTCTTTATTTATTACCTTCTGTACACCACACTTAGGCTAATTGGTTTTCTTCATTCCCTACCTTTCGGCACCTGCCTATGGTTTGGAAGAAGACTATCCAATAAGTGCAATAGGTGTACCCTCCTAATTCAAGGAACCCTCGCAACCTGAGAGAAGTTAATGATAAAAGACAACCTGAATAATCCTATTCAATTTCTCTTGAACCGGAGAAATGCAAAGGTGAAGTAGGAGTGGCGATGAACCACGCAGTATGGTCGTGAATGATAGCAGTCGCATTTTACTTTGCCCTCTTTCTAATCCCTTTATTTGTCTTTACTTTTTACCTTCTATACACCACACTTAGGCTAATTAGTTTTCTTCATTCCCTACATTTTGGCACCTGCCTATGGTTTGGAAGAATACTATCTAATAAGCGCAATAGGTATACCCTCTCCTAATCCTAGGAGCCCTCACATCCTGAGAGAAGGAAAAAGGAAAAGACAACTGAATAGTCCTATTCAATTTCTCCAGATCCAAAAACCATCCTCGAATCTGAAACAAGTTTCTTCGAGTTCGTATGTAACTATACGATGGTCATATCCAATAAAAAGGGATCTTCATAGTAATACGGAATGTTCCGGAGAAGTGCAAAGGGTAAAAGTTGGAGTGGCAATGAAGTATGCAACTTTGACAATCCAAAAGCCAGTGGGTTTTAAGAAGGTTTGGTTAACTTGGTTTATGAGTTCTATTCTAGGGTCAGGACACGATCGCAGCGAAAGAGAGAGAGAAAAGAAATACTCAGCATGCACTCTAACCTAGATTAGAATGGTTAATCACTTTATCTAATGAAGATGTCTCCCACTGTATCCTCAAATTCTCCTCCAAACCAAAAAGAAGAATTAGTCGGGATCATCTAAAACCACTCGAGGAGTAAGCTAACTCATCAGTAGGAATCGGGATCCAACTATCACCAAATGATAACTTGATGGAATCCACTCAAGTTATCACACTCCAGATGGTATGCGCATTCCTGGAAAGTTTTCTGTATGTTTGAAACTCCCGATGTGATTTCTACCTCATGCTCTTATGACCTTGACGAAGGCCAACATATCATAAGTCACATGTCAAGTTCTATCCATCATTATCCAGGTTAATTTGAACCCACCCGTACATACCCTTGACGAAGGCCAAAATAGTAGTACGACTGTCCCAAACCAATGCATCTATCTATGCAACAGAAAAGTAACAAATAACTACCATACACTATGCCTTGACGAAGGCTAACATACATAGCATGAATACTATGTGCTACCCGTCTGAAATGACGGAGGGCTACGAATGGTTTTTGGAGAAAAACCTTTAACATAATGAACTTGATATCGTTGAAGGAACTGGATAGCGTTACAAATATACAATGGCAAAACCTTTTACTAAAGAGGTCACTCCCGGTGAAGGTATCTTGGCTCTTTCCTCGTGGAATGAGGTGCAGGATATTCCCAACTGAATACCGCGATGCAAAACAAAAGATAATGTCCTTGCAATAATAGCTTTTGAAAATTGTTCCAACAATATCGAATAGGTTTGTTTTCCTTGCATTGATCAAAATCAACGCAGTCCCATCAATTAACCATACCACAAAAGAACGAAAATATGATGTATGTATATGCCATCCGCATTCGTCACTGGGTCGCGTCATCACCCGTTAGGTTACTTAACTAACGACAGAGCGGGGACATGACTAGCGCGGGTGCAAAACATATACAACATCTACTACTATATATATAACAATATATAATAATCGCTCCAGGCATGATAAATGCAACACCACAGAACAATACAGATAATCTGAGAGCCCCGAGTTTCCATTGAGCCACAAGTGAAACCTGACGTTCCCCTGGTCGTGTGGATAGCCTGTGCAATAAAAACCTAGACCCCTACGAGCACGGAAAGTTACCCGCCAAAAACAGAAGCGAGGCAGCCCCTTTCATCAAAGTGAATGGGTCACCCAGCACTTCACGGAATCCGGTAACTTGAGCATCCCTCCTTGGGTCAACCTATACCCCCTACGAGTGCGGAATAGCCAGCCAATTTTAGAGTGAGGTCCCCTCCATCTCAACGCTATGAGATGTGGGCCCGTTGCCCTCTAGAACCCGACTATTCGTGCACACCACCGTGGGGTAATCCTAGTAAAGAAAAGAAAACAATATGTACAATGGTGACATCGACCTTAACCCGGTTGTGCCCTAAACAAATAATATACAAACAGTGATGGCAGTCCGCATGTCGGATGCTCGCCCCGTGATATCAGATGTACAAATGAAACTAAACAATATTAACATTGCACCCAAGCTATCCACCATGAAGAATCCGCAACAAACACAGCATAACACAGAACATCAACATGAATGTCACGTTCGCAAACCCGTCTAAAAAAACTATAGCAATTAGACAAGTTGTACCGATCTAATGACATTCACGGTCACAGATAGAGATGTAAGTACTGTAAACTTTAAACAATGTTAGAAATATCGAGTTCAAAATAACCCCGAATAGCCTCCAAACAACTAGATAAATCCATATCCAAACTGGGCAAAACAAATAACACCACTGAACCAATATTCCGGAGACTAAACTACACCCAAAATTCCAAACCCAGAAGCCTCTAAAAAACCGGCCAGCTCGGAATTTAAAGGAATCTCACTGGCCCAATTTAAGAATCTGGGGTTCATTTTTGGGGTGTTTTCTAGTGGTTATATAAGTAGTCTTCTGCAGTTCCTAAAATAATTTTAGAAGACTCGGAAAAAATTGACAGGGAATGGAATACATCGGGTATTGTTTCGGGGTTGTTTCGGTTTCGATACTTTAACATCGTCTAAACAAACTAGTATGCGGTTAATGGGTTAGCTCTAATACCATGTTGGGTTACGCCAGCACCCCGACCATCAATCCTTGGCCAAAAGCGGAACAAAAACTTTAAGAAACCGGCACTAACGGAACCTGATTCCCGGATCGAACCATTAACCCTATACCAGTTAACTGTAAAAGGAGTTTAGAGAGGTTATACCGATCAATCAATGTCCTTCGGTCTTCAACCTCTGTCCCAAGCTCCTCGTGGCTTCCTCGATCAAGTTTGTTCTCCAGTCTCCCCACATCGAAGAAGATCCACATCGAGGGTTTGTATTACGGGCTCCCGCCTCAAAACCGAAGCAACTCGAGCATCCAGTTTGCTAGCCTAGATACCCAAGATGAAGTAGAGTGTGTTTGTGATTACATTGTCTCAAAACACCCAAGGATTCTCAACTCATGAAAGGTTATGGGTGGAGGTTAAAGAAGTTGCCAAGGAGAGTGAAGAGTGTGAGCAAGTGAAGAAACTGTCTGGCATTTTTTTTCTTGTAAAGTGTTTGTATTTGTTGTGAGGTATTGTATTATGTAGGCAACTCAAGAAAAATCTCTTCACACCAAGAAAGTCACTACCTCACTATAACAAATATCTCACAAAATATCTCATGCCAAACAAAAAAAAGCACATGCCACATTCAATGCCACAAAGCTAAAACTCACACTCACAATCCAAAACTTACACTCACACTTTTCACACAATAAACATTAAACTAAATGTTTAAAGCCCAAAAAGAAAATGCAACATCCAAACTGAATTTGTGTCGAATTACAAGAATACCCCTCATCCGTATATACATACCCACATCTATATTCCAACCGAAAAAGAATACAACGAGAGGAAAATAATCCAACAATATAATACTAGGATCCGGCTTAAACCAAAGCCCACTAGTATTATCCATCTGATCATGATCCGTGCACATGTGCACGTATATGATTGAACCCTGCCATAAAACCGTACGGCCTCTACAATGTTTTACCCGAGCCAGGGATCTATGTGGGACTTTAAAAACCCGTCAATATGCTGGCAGTGGGTTTAACCACAAGCACGTCAGTAGCACTAGCTGTACGTAATGGCTACCCAGGTATTGAGCGAAAGAGAGGCCGACGAGCAAACTCATCCTGAAACCCCTACTGAGCCTGACAGTGACAATATCCGTACAGTCCGGTCCGTTCTTCTATGAGTATCGCATATCGAGTCTAGCGGTGGATTAAGTCAGACCCCTAATAACGCGACATTTACTGTCGTATGAAACCCATCACCGCCTGAGAAACTACCGATCCTAAATCGGTAATTTTCGTCTACCCTGGCTGAGGATTTTTGATGATGGCCATCCGTGCACAACGCGACATCAACCCCCAATACCGGGAGAGAAGAATCCCCTGACGATCCGCTCACTGCCTCTATGTGGCTCGGGACTGTACCCAACTAAAACCTGTTTGCACGACTCCTTTGAACCGTGGTAGGGTAGTAATTAAAGCACAGTGGGAACTCACACGAGACAAATGACGATATCAGGTCGATAGACTAAGCTGTACGCATGTCACCAGGGAACTGCTATCTGACAAAAGGTATAGTACCAATTAGTAAGTTCCCGGCGAGTCCGTCCGGTGTACTCATAACGTAATGAGCACCTGTATACATCTTAGGTGAACCAACAGACACCAATGGCTTGTGAGACCGGCCACCGTCCCTCGTCAGGGTCTCGATCAGTATACACTAGTCTACTCTGGAGTATCGATGCCCAATCTCGAAACTCCCATGACTAGGGACTTTTAAGGATGTGCTTATAGACCCCAGCTCCCACGTATATGATCGCCATCACACTGCTGGCAGTCAAGCAAGAATCATATGGGCTCTATCAACATGTAATAGTGATCTATAAAGTTACCTGAAGCATGTACATGATGATAAAGACAAACCACATAGCATACTATCATCTCGAGTAAGACTGTTCTACCGGTATAGGTCCTCCAATCATCGCAATCGCGTGCCTGCGATCCAATAATTGACTTGAGGGCACTATAGCCAACAGGATACTGATTAAATTCAGTGGATGATACAGTCTAAGAAGTTTTGTTAGATTTGGAGTTCATTTATGAACTGGGTCCCATCAGATGTCCATACAAATTCTAAGACAGCTATTGCTCATTTCGGGAGATAGTCTTTCTCCGTGAAGTTGAGATATAGAGAGATATAGAAAGAAACATTGGAGTGGATCCACTCACTGAGGCTATTTCTCGAAAAGAATAGTTTAACAAACGAGCTTTGCGAAACTGATTAGTAGAGAAATTGGGTGTTCGGTATCACACGAGCTGTGAGTATGCGACACCGCAATAATTAGCCTTAAGTGCAAGTGGAAGATTGTTGGCTATAGCGCCCTCACATCAATTATTGAATCGCAGGCACGCGGTTGAGATGATTTGGGGAGGACCTATACGGATAGAACAATCTTACTCAAAATGATAGTATGCTATCTGGTTTGTTTTTATCATCATGTACATGCTTTATGTGGTATTACATATTTCTATTACATATTGATAGAGCCCATAGGATTCTTGCTTGACTACCAGCATTGTGATGGCGATCATATACGTGGGAGCTGGGTAGTCTATACGCACATCCTTAAATATCCCTAGTCATGGGAGTTTCGACACTGGGCATCGACACTCCAGATTAGACTAGTGTATACCGATCAAGATCTCAACGAGGGGCGGTGGCCAGGTCTCATGAGCCATTGGTGTTAGTTTATTCACCTAAGATAGTATACAGGTGCTCATTGGGTTATGGTACACTGGACGGACTCGCCGGGAACCTGCTAGTTAGTAGTATACCTATTGTCAGATAGTAGTTTCCAGGTGACATATGTACAAGTTAGTCTGTCGATATGAGATCGTCATTTGTCTCGTGTGAGTTCCTACTATGCTTTGATTACTACCCTACTACGGCTCAAAAGAGTCGTGCAAACAGATTTTAGTTGGGTACGGTCCCGAGCAACATGGAGGCAGTGAGCGGATCGTCGGGGATTCGTCTCTCCCGGTATTGGGGGATGATGTCACGCAGTGCACGGGTAGCCATCACCAGAAATCCTTGGCCAAGGTAGTCAAGAATTACTGATTTGGATCAGTAGTTTTTCAGTTGGTGATGGGTTTCATACCGACATGAAATGTCGCATTATTAGGGGTCTGACTTTATCCACCCCCTAGACTCGATATGCGATACTCTTAGATGAACAGATCGGACTGTACGGATATTGTCACGGATAGGCTCAGTAGGGGTTCAGATGAGTTTGCTTGTCGGCCTCCCTTTCGCTTAAAACCTGGGTAGCCGTTACGTACAGCTAGTGTTGCTGATGTGCTTATGGTTAAACCCGCTGCCAGTGTATTGACGAGTCTTTAGAGTTCCACACAGAGGGTTTCCCTGCTTCGGGAGAAACGATGTAGAGATCGTATGGTTTTACGGCAGGGTTCGATCATATACGTGCACTTGTACACGTATCAGGATTCGGAAGGATAATACTAGTGGCTTTGGTTTAAGCTGGATTCTAGCATTATATTGTTGGATTATTTTCGTCTTATTGTATTCATATTTTTCGGAATACGGATACGGGTATGTACATACAGATGAGGGGTATTCTTGTAATTTATTACAAGGTGCTTCTAGAAAACGCCACCTCATTTAGGTTTAACCATTTAGGATTAAATGGTTAATGAGGTGGAGAGGATGAGGTGTGTTTGCATTTATTGTAGCATGGCTTATAGTGAGTTATGGTTACTATTCAAGCATGCTTGATATTTTGTTTGTTGTGAGATATTTTGAAGTCTTGAGATTTTTTTTGTTGACTTGAGATATTTTGTGTTGACTTAAGATATTTTGGAGACTTGAGATATTTATTGGATGGCTTCAATTATTTCTTACACATTTCACAACAAAAGACTTAGCCATTTTTTTCTTGAGTAGCCTCTCACTCTCATCCTCAAGCTTCTTCTTCTACCTCCACCCTTCAAGTCTCAAGTGTTGAGAAACCTAGGGTGTTTGGAGACAAATTAATCCATCACTACATTCTACATCCTCTAGGCTATCTATTTTAACGAACTAGGTACCCTAGTTACCTCGGCTATAGAGGTAGGAGCTCGGAATACAAATCCTCAGGTGGATCATCTTCGATGGAGGGAGACCGGAGATCAAGCTAGATCATGGTGGCCTCTAGAAGCTTGGGAAGGTGGTTGAAGACTGAAGGTGTCACGACCCGAAAGTACGGAACGTGACTGGCACTTAGATTACGAGACGTCTAAAGGCGTAACGTAACCTACGTCAGCCAAAGCCCAGAAAAATCTAAACCAAAATCAAAAGAGAGTGAAGGAAAACCTTTAATGAAAACGGTTTTTAAATCCATTAAGTTGCATAGAATCCCCTTTAAAAAAACATCAAAAATTTCCGAAAATTTCGGCAGAGTCTCCCTTGTATTTTCTATCCCCCAAAATGGGTACAACAAGATATATATAACCTGTAATCATAAAATGGCATCCCCAAGCGGGAGCTAGCTCTTCGCTCAAGGCGGATCATAACCACATGCAATATATAAGTAATATCAAGAGAAAGAGCATAAAAGAAATGCAAGATATCAGAAAATGTAAGTCCGCGGCAGCGCCCCGGCCGTCTAACAGACGCCGATATGCGGAACAAAACTTTTACGACTGGCGCTATCGTGTACTTTATCCCGGATCGTCCATTAAAGCTAAACTAACAAATTGTAAAGAGGGTAGAATTGTTATACCGAATGATCCGAGTCCTTCGGTTTTCAACCATCATACCACGCTATGTTGCAACTGATCCGAACTTGCTTGATCTCCGGTCTCATCGTCTAGGTGGCACCACATCGACGGATCTTTAAACGGGCTCCCGCCTCTGAACCGAGGCAACTCGATCGTCAAGTTTGCTAAAAGAGACGACCAAGATGAAGTAGAGAATTAGTAGAACACTTTGTCTCGTTACGTCCAAGGTCACGGACGAACGGTTATAGAAGTTGCCTTTTGGATCGATATGAAATGAGAAATGGAGTATGCTAATTTCCATGAATCCAAACTATCATAATCTTTTGCCTAAAAATGAATTCATAAAAAATCCCATGCCACAAAGAAGTGGCCGGCCACTATAAGAAGAGGGGAGGAGGGTGAGTGTAGGAGCAAGGAGGAGGGTGACCATATCCATCATACTTATCACAAAGAATGAATCATCAACTAGCAATTAATGCAAACCTATCACAATTAACCTAGTCATCCTCCATCATTAATGAACCATTAATGACAAAGCCACCTCACTATCCTAGTCACCATCCTAGTCACCTCTTATAGAAGTTTCCACACAAATCCCAAGAAAAGATAAATCCGCATTTAACCGAATGTCAAAATACGGCTGATAGAAAACTGGAAACTGGCAACTTCCAAAAATCATCCCGAAACGAATTTCAGGATAACCCCGTATCGGTATAAACATACCCGCATTTGTATTACGACCGAATACAAATGCAACTGAGACAAAGATATTATATCTACACAGTATAATACTGGGTTCCGGCTTGAACCAAAGCCTACCAGTATTATCTGCCTGAAAACTGACACGTGCGAAAACGCATGTGCATTTTCCGAACCTTGCCATAAACCCATACGACATCTACAACGTTTCGCCCGAACTTGGGAAAGTGTCTGTGGGGGACTCTAATGACTCATCAGTACACTGGCACTGGCTATAACCACTAGCACGTCAGAGGTACAAGCTGTACGTAACGTTTTGCCTATGTATTGATTGGAAGGGAAGCTGACGAGGGAACTCATCTATAAACCCTACTGAGCCTGACAGTGACAATAACCGTACAGTCCGGAACATTCGTCTATGAGTATCGTATATTAGGCCTAGGGGGTCGGTAAACGTCAGACCCCCAATAGCTGCATAAGTCGTGTCAGAGAGCAGCCCAGAACACCCTGAGATACTACTGGTATACCTACCAGTATATCTCGATTACCCTGGCCAGGGATTTCGTGTAATGGCTCTTCTAAACACAGCGCGATCTCACCCCCAATACCGGGAGAGATGAATCCCCGAAGATCCGCTCACTTGCCTCCAATGTGGCTCGGGACTGTACCCAAAATATACCTGTTTGCACGACTCCTTTGACCCGTGGTAGGGTATAAATCAAAGCACAGTGGGAACTCACACGTGACAAATGACGACCTCAGGTCAATGAACTAACATGTACATATGTCACCAGGGAACTGCTATCTGACGATATGTATAATACCAACTAGCATGTTCCCGGCGAGTCCTGTCCGGTGTACTCATAACCTAATGAGCACCTGTATACATCATAGGTGATCCAACTGACACCAGTGGCTTGTGAGACCGGCCACCGCCCCTCGTCGGGGTCTCGACTGTATACACTAGTCTACTCCGGAGTATCGATGCCCTGTCTCGAAACTCCCACGACTAGGGACACTTTTAAGGATGTGCTTATAGACCCCAGCTCCCACATATATGATCGCCATCATACTGTCGGTAGTCAAACAAGAATCCTATGGGCTTTATCATGATGATAAAGACAAACCAGATAGCATACTATCATCTCGAGTAAGACTGTTTTATCGGTATAGGTCCTCCCTCAATCATTGCAATCACATACCTGCGATCCAATAATTGACGTAGAGGGCACTATATCCAACAATCTCCCACTTGCACTTAAGGCTAATTATTGCGATGTCGTATACTCACAACTCGTGTGATACCGAGCATCCAACTCCTCTACTAATCAGTTTCATAAATCTCGTTTGCAAAACTATTGTGTTCGAGAAATAGCTTCAGTGAGTGGATCCGCTTCGGTGTTTCTTTCTGTATCTCTCTATATCTCAACTTCGCGGAGAAAACCATCTTCCGAATTGAGTAATACTTGTCTTAGAATATGTATGGATATCTTATGGGACCTAGTTCATAAATGAACTCCAAATCCAAACTTCTTAGACTGTATCGATCACTGAAACTAATCAGCGTCCAGCACCATGCCCCCACAGTATCCTCTTGGACCGCCTGTCCATAATACTGTCCCTCGTCTGAGGAAAAACTATAACCTTGACAATCATTTTGTCATCTATGTCATCTTGGAAGCCTGGAATGATAACCGTCTCCTCAAGGAGGCTGACATTATCAAACCCGTAGAACATTCACTTATGTTCTAAAGCTGCTTCCTAATGTTTCTCCAGGATTGGATTAATATAAATTTATTGCATCTAGTGCAATAACAACATCTGGTGTGGTACTTGCCATCTCACGATTGACTCAATTGCCTAAGCAAGTGATCTGCCAATCATGAACGTCCCTCTCCCCTTTAGTCTGTAAGACAACTTTAGAGAGGGTGACTCCATCACCTGCATGTACACCACCATGCCAGGAGTCATCTATTCTAAAATAATATTAGAATATTTTCAAAGTACCCACATTGGGAAACTACCAAAATCTAGATCTAAAACCATAGATCTTGTATTCAGAATGTCGGATATTACATCCATGTCCTTTGTGGAGAAACAACTGTGTGACGACCTCAGTACAACCGATCGTAGTATAGGAATTTTACTTCCTATTTTGTGTATGTCATCAAAATACCAGGACATTACACCCTACTACCTTCTTAACAGATCTATCCCTTTATTCTGATGAAGTTAAACCCATGACTGTCACATCAAAAATAGATGATCTATCTCCGCTATTTCTGCTCAAGTCTATAAATAGACACTAGCTACTTGCCCACTATGCTTCCGCTGCTCCCACTGACTACAACAACCCTCCGGCAGAATAATATATATGTATACTTCTAAAACTAGTTTAGAACGACGCTATACATTTCCTCCTGCCGGGTCTCATAGTCTGGAACAACAGTAGTGTCAAGTCTGGGTAAACAAGAACCCCCCTGTCACCGTCCTTGAGGCTACCGGAGTACCTCTCAGGTGTCTGAGGTTACCCATCATATCTGCGGAGTGGCTATTGGAATGTCAAACCTGATTGAATATATAAGTCCTATTAAACTTTCCGTAATCGTTTGCGGTTCTGGAATCACTTCCAGTTCTACCATGCTCCCACTACTGTTTTTCTGAAGAGAAAGAAAAAAAAATCCATTTTAATAAAACTGTGGCGAGTCAAGAACAATATCACTATTGATCTTTCAGATGGTAGAAAATCAACCCTCGTCAAAGCTAGGGTCAACCCACAAACTGCCATTACAGAAACGTGCCTTGAGTTATCCAGTGTCTGGTTTTAAGCGTAAGCTGGACAACTCCCTTTACCTTAACATCGTTAAGATATGAAGTAATCTATATCCAATATAGAAACATAGGCACTTATTTTAATTTGGAACCAAATTCTAATCATGCAGCTGTCTCCAGTGCATATCAACTTAATGGAGAGAGGCTAATCAGCATTATTCAACTTAGGAATCCATCCAATTACGAGTAACCTGAAAGAGAAACAAGTTTCTCAAAACTAATCACAAGAATCTACATCTTCGATTTCTTTGAAGAATCCCGATACTTGCGATACATGGTTCTCTACTTTATTCCTATACCCACAACTTCTCAATACTTAGACATTGTATTTCTACGAAACACTTGTCTATGAACTAGAGAAGTTACAAGTAAACAGAATATAGTACGAGGACCAACCCCTTTGTCCTGACGGACACTGGACAACATACAATACTCTGTATAAGTCCTCTGAGTTGAATAACTCAAACCCTGTGCATCGTAGGTTGAAAAACTGTACCCAGGCGATTTCCTCAAATATCATCAATTACAACGAATTCCGATATAATGAGTATGATCACCTAATTCCCAATAACTCGCTCCCACTCAACATCTGTAAAACCATGCTGATGTGAGAATCGTTCCTGGTAAATACATACCCTGGAGTAAGTATCCAATCGGGAAATCAGTTTTCTATTAACAATGCACAGTGAATATGAAACATAAATATGTTTCGTAGGGGTATTCTGGTATTCTTAGTAATGCCTCTTCCATAATCCATATCAAGACTTTAACCGTATATTTCCCTGCCATCTTTCCAATTCCCTTTATTTGTCTTTAGTCGTTACCTTCTGTACACCATCATTAGGCTAAGTTGTTTTCTTCCTTCCCTACCGTTCGGCATCAGCCTATGGTTTGGAAGAAGAATATCCAGTAAGCATAATAGGTGTACCCTCCTAATCCTAGGAGTACTCGCAACTTGAGAGAAGGTGATGATAAAAACAACTGAATAATACCTTATTCTTATTTCTCCTGAACCAGAATCCATCCTCGAAAAAATGTCCTTCGAGTTCGTATATAACCATACAATGGATTTATCCAATGGAATTGGATGTTCGTAGTGATACGGGTTGTTCTGGAGAAATCAAAGGTGAAGTAGGAGTGGCGATGAAATACGTGGTTTGGTCGTGAATGAAAATAGTCGCAATTTACTTTGCCCTCTTTCTAATTCCTTTATCTTGTCTTTATATATTACCTTTTGCACACCCTACTTAGGCTAATTGGTTTTCTTCATTCCCTACCGTTCGGCACCAGCCTATGGTTTGGAAGAAGACTATCCAATAAGCGTAATAGGTGTACTTTCCTAAACCAAGGAGCCCTCGCAATCTGAGAGAAGGTGATAATAAAAGACAAAAGAATAAACCAATTCTATTTCTCCTGAACCTGGATCCATCCTCGAAGAAGTCCCTTCGAGTTCGTATATAACCGTACGATGGATCTATCCAATGGAAGTGGATGTCCGTAGTAATACGGGTTGTTCTGAGAAATACAAAGGGTAAAAGAAGGAGCTGCAATGACTTATGCAACTATAGACAATCCAAAAGTCAGTATATTAAGAAGGTTCGGTCAACTTTGGTCGCTGAGTTATAGTCTGGGGTCGGTCAAAGGTCGCTGCCAAAGAGAGAGAGAAAAGAAACACTCTGCGTGCACTCTAGCCTAAATCAGAATGGTTATCACTTTATCCAATTAGGAAACCTCCCACTGTTATCTCAAATTCTCCTCCAAACCTGAAAGAGGAATTAGTCGGGGTCACCCGAAGAGTAAACCAACTCATCAGTGAGAATCGGGATCCAACTATCATCGCATGATAACTTGATGGAAGCCACTCAAGTCATCACACTCCAGAAGGTATGCGCAAGTCTGGCAAGTTTCTTGTATGTTTGAAACTCCCAATGTAATTTTTATCCCATGCTCTTATGACCTTGACGTAGGCCAACAAGTCATAAGCAACATGTCAAGTTCTACCCGTCGTTGTCCTGATCAACTTAAGTCATCGTACAAGCCCTTGACGTAGGCCAACAAGGTGTACGTCTGACTTAAATTAATGCATCTATCTATGCAACAAATGAATACCCAGCAGCTACCAAACACTATGTCTTGACGTAGGCCAACAAACATAGCTTGAATACTACTGACCATCCATAAGAAACAACGGAGGATTACGGCTGGTTTTTGGCGAAAAACCTTTAACGTAATGAACTTGATCTCGTTGAAGGAACCTGATAGCTTTATAAAAATATATAGTAGCGAAAACCTTTTGCTAAAGAAGTCACTCCCGGTGAAGGGATCTCGACTCTTTCATCGTGGAATGAGGTGCAGGATATTCCAACTGAATACCGCTATGCAAAACAAAAGGAAACGTCTTTGTAATAATTTTAAAATTTGTTCCAACAACATCAAATATAGGTTTGTTTTATCTCGCATTGATAAGAATCAATGCAGTCCCATCAATCAATCACACCAGAAAAGAACGAAAATAAAATGTACGTATATGCCATCCGCATTCGTCACTGGGTCCCGTCATCACCCGTTAGGTTACTTAACTAACGACAGAGTGGGGACTGGACTAGCGCGGGTGTAAAACATATACAACATTTAATAGTATATATACTAATATACA
Source organism: Agapanthus africanus (assembly GCA_030015575.1). NCBI lineage: Eukaryota > Viridiplantae > Streptophyta > Magnoliopsida > Asparagales > Amaryllidaceae > Agapanthus > Agapanthus africanus. The sequence continues at coordinate 369,753,211 of CM057346.1, forward strand.
GTAATCGCTCCAGGCGTGATAATATGCAACATTACAGAAAAGTAATAAGCATCACAGAACAATACAGATAAACTGGGATCCCCGGGTTTCACAGAGCCGCTACTGAAACCCGATGTTCCCCTGGTCGTGTGGATAGCCTGTGCAATGAAACCTAGACCCCTACGGGTGCGGCAAGTTACCCGCCAAAACCTGAAGCGAGGTGGTCCCCACAACATAGTGAATGGAACACCCGGCACTTCACGTAATCCGGTAAATTGAGCACCCCACCTTGGGTCAACCTGTACCCCTACGAGTGCGGCAAATAGTCTGCCAATTCTAGAGTGAGGTCCCTTTGCCTCTCAATGCCATGAGATACGAACCCGTTGCCCTCCAGAACCCGACTATTCGTGCACCCCACCGCGGGGTAAACCTAGTACAGAAATAAAAATAGTACAATAGGTACATCGACCGCAACCTGGTCGTGCCCCAAAAGAATATTATACAACAGGCAGTGACGGCAGTCCACTTGTTGGACGCTCTCCCCGCAATATCAAATGTACAAATAAATTTGAACAACACTATCATTGCACCCTGCTATCCACCACGACAAATCTGCAACATTACAGCACAACACAGAACATCAACGCGAATGTCACGTTCGCAAACCCGTCTAAAAGAACTATAGCAATCAGACGCGGTTTACCGATAAATGACATTCCCGGTCGGAGATATAATGAAAGTACTGAAAAACTAACAAGTTTAAAATTTCGATCGACTAAATTTCCCGAAGTGGGCCCCACATACATCTGGTGTACAGTAACAAAATTTTGGCCCAAAAGACATATACCTAAAATCACCATTTCCCTTGAGAAACCCACTGAAAAAATTTGGCGCACTGTTCCCACAAAAGCGCGGCGGATCAGCGGCCAAACCATGGTTTAGGCCGCGGATCCGCGGTCGTTTTGTGGGATCACGTGCCCAAATTTCACCAGTATTCTTCAAAAACCCTGCATAATTTTCTGAAATGCTCAAAATGAATTTTAGAACACTTTAAAAATCTACAGAAACATCATGTACAGAAAATTGTGATTTCGCGAAATCCGTTCGATCGATCTTTTAAACGCGTTAGCACAAGTTAGTATAGCTTAATGGTGAGGCTCTGATACCACTGTAAGTCCACGGCAGGGCCCCGGCCGTCTAACAGACGCCGATATGCGGAACAAAACTTTTACGACTGGCGCTATCGCGTGCTTTATCCCGGATCGTCCATTAAAGCTAAACTAACAAATTGTAAAGAGGGTAGAATTGTTATACCGAATGATCCGAGTCCTTCGGTTTTCAACCATCATCCCACGCTATGTTGCAACTGATCCGAACTTGCTTGATCTCCGGTCTCGTCGTCTAGGTGGCACAACATCGACGGATCTTTAAACGGGCTCCCGCCTCTGAATCGAGGCAACTCGATCGTCAAGTTTGCTAAAAGAGACGACCAAGATGAAGTAGAGAATTAGTAGAACACTTTGTCTCGTTACGTCCAAGGTCACGGACGAACGGTTATAGAAGTTGCCTTTTGGATCGATATGAAATGAGAAATGGAGTATGCTAATTTCCATGAATCCAAACTATCATAATCTTTTGCCTAAAAATGAATTCATCAAAAATCCCATGCCACAAAGAAGTGGCCGGCCACTATAAGAAGAGGGGAGGAGGGTGAGTGTAGGAGCAAGGAGGAGGGTGACCATATCCATCATACTTATCACAAAGAATGAATCATCAACTAGCAATTAATGCAAACCTATCACAATTAACCTAGTCATCCTCCATCATTAATGAACCATTAATGACAAAGCCACCTCACTATCCTAGTCACCATCCTAGTCACCTCTTCTAGAAGTTTCCACACAAATCCCAAGAAAAGATAAATCCGCATTTAACCGAATGTCAAAATACGGCTGATAGAAAACTGGAAACTGGCAACTTCCAAAAATCATCCCGAAACGAATTTCAGGATAACCCCGTATCGGTATAAACATACCCGCATTTGTATTACGACCGAATACAAATGCAACTGAGACAAAGATATTATATCCACACAGTATAATACTGGGTTCCGGCTTGAACCAAAGCCTACCAGTATTATCTGCCTGAAAACTGACACGTGCGAAAACGCACGTGCATTTTCCGAACCTTGCCATAAACCCATACGACATCTACAACGTTTCGCCCGAACTTGGGAAAGTGTCTGTGAGGGACTCTAATGACTCATCAGTACACTGGCACTGGGTATAACCACTAGCACATCAGAGGTACAAGCTGTACGTAACGTTTTGCCTATGTATTGATTGGAAGGGAAGCTGACGAGCGAACTCATCTATAAACCCTACTGAGCCTAACAGTGACAATAACCGTACAGTCCGGAACATTCGTCTATGAGTATCGCATATTAGGCCTAGGGGGTCGGTAAACGTCAGACCCCCAATAGCTGCATAAGTCGTGTCAGAGAGCAGCCCAGAACACCCTGAGATACTACTGGTATACCTACCAGTATATCTCGATTACCCTGGCCAGGGATTTCGTGTAATGGCTCTTCTAAACACAGCGCGATCTCACCCCCAATACCGGGAGAGATGAATCCCCAAAGATCCGATCACTTGCCTCCAATGTGGCTCGGGACTGTACCCAAAATATACCTGTTTGCACGACTCCTTTGACCCGTGGTAGGGTATAAATCAAAGCACAGTGGGAACTCACACGAGACAAATGACGACCTCAGGTCAATGAACTAACCTGTACACATGTCACCAGGGAACTGCTATCTGACGATATGTATAATACCAATTAGCATGTTCCCGGCGAGTCCTGTCCGGTGTACTCATAACCTAATGAGCACCTGTATACATCTTAGGTGATCCAACTGACACCAGTGGCTTGTGAGACCGGCCACCGCCCCTCGTCGGGGTCTCGACTGTATACACTAGTCTACTCCGGAGTATCGATGCCCTGTCTCGAAACTCCCACGACTAGGGACACTTTTAAGGATGTGCTTATAGACCCCAGCTCCCATATATATGATCGCCATCATACTGTCGGTAGTCAAACAAGAATCTTATGGGCTTTATCATGATGATAAAGACAAACCAGATAGCATACTATCATCTCGAGTAAGACTGTTTTATCGGTATAGGTCCTCCCTCAATTATTGCAATCACGTACCTGCGATCCAATAATTGACTTAGAGGGCACTATATCCAACAGAAAACACAACGCCGGCTCAAGTGAGCTCGACCCAAAAGAAACCACAAATATACAAATCTCTCAGTCTCATCACTAGGTCGCATATACAATAAAAAGTGGTAGATGGAGAATACTAGATACAATGATATAGCAAAAAGAAATAAAGTGTGCTCGCAACCCACCTACGGGCGATGTCGCGAGTCTGAGCATAAAAAGCTGATGATAAGATAGCCGCCGCTACAAGACTGATGAGTCCGACCTGCAAGACACCATGGCACAACGGGGGTGAGTTGCCAGCTCGTGAGTAGAATATAACATCTAATAAGGCAATCGTAAGAATGCACGCAAATGTGTCACAGCATGTATGTTCAGATGTGATATAGTACCTCTAGTATGCATGCACATGTATGCAATGTCATTTCTAAATCTTTAAGTGTTTTAAATGCTAAGAGTTCTGCATTCTTAACTTTAGAAAATGAATATATGTATAATAGCTAAATACCATCAAGAAACCATCTGAAATCCATGTCAAGCATCGACACCAAATATGAAATCATATCTGTCTCAATATCTCACTGTATCAATGTCTCAAATATCGGGCTCCGTCAGTCCGGATCGGCCCATATCATCAAATCTCACGACAACGGTCGGTATCCTCCGGATATCCGCCGCGCCAGACATCACCGGTAGGTAGTCTTCCCCTGCCAGGCTCATCGTCTACAGCTCGATCTTCTTTCCCCGGGGTACCATACCGGGCCCACCATGTACCGGAGACGGTTCATCCACTCCTCGAATCGGGTCTCGAAATCCAACAGAAAACAAGAAAACTCATGGTGGACGACACATACATCACGAGAAAACCGCAACTTTGTTTTAAAAATGATAAATATAAGCTTTTGTTAATTTCTTGCGGTTTTCCCTAAAAATCCAGAAATCCCAGCTATACTGAAATCCTCAAGAAAAATCATAATGTCCACATGTTATATATGATAAATGTTTATGATAACCAGGTATGCAATGTGAATTGTGGCTAAAAATCTATGTAAGTATGATGATGATGCGAGGTATATACATTCCATGCAATTTCATATATCATGTATGATGCAAGTGGCGATACTAAACTAAACAGGTTCTATGGTGCACGTGGCATGGCACCTACCAAAGGCGTGTGTGTCACATGAATAGTGCGCGTGCAGCAGATGCCAATGGTAATGGTGTTCGTGTCCTACGAAGTGATATCGCATATGTGTATATGAATGTTATATGAATGTCCATGCAATCTAGTGTACGGTTAGCTGTGAGGGTATGCAAAGTAAATAAAGGGGCAAACTAACTAGCAATACAAGTCTTGCAAGAAATAGGGTAATCCGAACTAGGGGGCGCCTCACGCCATCCAGACGATTCCCCCATAGATGAATACATCTACTCACCTGAAAGCCTCGCTATTCCGATCCGACCACCGCCTTGCCTTTACGCGCCGTGTCCGATGTTTCCCCGACCGATCCTATATTTGCACAACACCAAGCATAAGATTACATATCCTAAAATGATGCAAGTCACAATATACAAATATCGACGCTCTCGAATTAAACATAACGTGCACTCGGTGCGCGGGAAAACACACGAAAATCGCTAAATCTTAACTAGAATCGTCATTTCGGGGAAATCGACAAAACTAAAACCCGACTAGACAAAACCCCGGATTCGCGCACTCTAGTAGTCGTATATGAAGCTAATTATATCGCTAATATAACGCAATTAGATCACATCCTAATTTTAATAAAAGTCTAGTAAGCAAAAAGCATACCGATTCGATGCAAATATCGCAATTTATCGATTTAGCGAGCGTAACATTGCACAATTAGCCACTCTAACCAATTAGATAACCAAACCTTAACTTAACTCCATCAACCATGCTACAAACCCTAATATGAAATCAAATCCCTCTCTTGATTTTCCTAAACAAACAATTACTACTAAATTAAACTTCAAAATTCAATTTTAGCACATTTAAACTACAAGTTAACAAATAGATTAGAATCTTCACCTCACAAGCTTGAACCCTAGCTTGCACAAACCACCAAAGAAGTCTCCTTTCTTCAAGTTTTGAACTAATTTGGCTTGAGGAGAGAGTGGATTAGGTTTTTTTTTTGAATTGGAGAATGAATTTGTGGATTTTTAATGAATTTTGACATGAAAATGTAGCAAAGAAGTGAGGAAAATGAGAGGATTAGCTTCAGGTTGGGCTCGGCCAGGAGCAAGGGAGGGGTGTTGTGGGTTTTTTGTAGAAGTTTCTAGGTCAAATAAACCCCTTAAAACTCATTTAATGCTTTTCACATCAAGCTTTTTACAAAAAAACCCATTTTAGTTCATTTTTTTCATTAAATTTCCAACCATAAAACTAAAATCTTATAAAGTTATGATACAATTTATTAACACTATATTTTAGTTTATAAAGATTCCTAATTATGAAATTTACCTAATTAAATTTGTATTTATCACTAATTTAATGTATTTTTTAAAAGCTTAAAACAATAAAAAAAATAATTAATTACGAATTTTTTTTTATTTAACTAGAAAATTATACGTGACATTTTATTGACAAAATTATAGTAATATCTTATCTAAATTTTGTATAATTAGGTCTACAATGAAAAATACCTAATTTGACTTTTTACGGAAAAAGCCGAAAAATTAGCCGATTACCGAAAAACTGCCTAAACGATTTTCGAAGGGTTACAATCTTTCCCCCTTAAAGAAATTCGGTCCCCGAATTTAGAGTTTAACTACGCGTACCTTCAAAAAGATGGGGTTATCTCCTCCTCATCTCGACCTCGGTCTCCCAGGTGACCTCCTCGCTGTTCGGGCCACGCCAAATGACCTTGACGGACGGTATAACTTTCGACCTCAATTTCTTCACCTGCCGATTCAGAATGACCACCGGCTGCTCGGTGAAAGAAAGATCACGCTCTAGCTGGATCGTCTGGTGCTGAATCGCCTGGGAAGTATCATGAAGGTACTTGAGGAGCATCGAGACATGGAACACGGGGTGAACATCGGGGAAGCTGGGCGGAAGAGCTAACCGATAAGCGACCGGACCAACACGCTCTAGGATCTTGAATGGACCAACATATCTAGGACTCAGCTTCCCTTTCCGCCCAAATCTCATCACACCTTTCATCGGAGAGACCTTCAGGAAAACATGATCGCCCACAGCGAACTCGAGTCGGCGACGGCGCCTGTCAGCATATGATTTCTGCCTGCTCTGTACCGCTCTCATCCTGTCCCGAATCAGCTGTATCTTCTTGGTCGTCTCCTGTACGATCTGCGGCCCCAAAATACTGCTCTCCCTGAGCTCTGTCCAACATACAGGCGATCGACATCTCCTCCCATATAAAGCCTCAAAAGGTGCCATCTGAATCGTCTCCTGGAAGCTATTATTGTAGGAAAACTCGATCAAAGGCAAATGACGATCCCGGCTAGCACCGAAATCTAAAACACAAGCTCTGAGCATGTCCTCAAGAGTCTGAATAGTACGCTCTGACTGACCGTCAGTCTGCGGATGAAAGGCTGTGCTAAAACTCAATCGGGTGCCCAATGCTTCCTGAAGTTTCTGCCACAATCGGCTGGTAAACTGGGTGCCCCGGTCGGACATGATGCAAGTCGGAACGCCATGCAGTCGCACTATCTCATCAATATAAACCTGGGCATACTGAGAAAATCCAAAAGTGGTCTTCACTGGCAGGAAGTGAGCCGCTTTCGTCAGTCGATCCACAATCACCCAAATAGAGTCATACCCTCGACTGGTCCTGGGTAGACCCACAATGAAGTCCATGGAGACCTGCTCCCACTTCCACTCAGGGATGGGCAAAGGCTGTAACTCGCCGGCTGGCCTCTGGTGCTTGACCTTGACTTGCTGACAAGTCAGGCATCTCGACTCAAAGTCTGTAATATCCTTCTTCATTCCGTCCCACCAGTAAACCTCTCTCAAATCACAGTACATCTTGGTGGAACCTGGGTGAACACTGTATACCGATCTATGTGCCTCCTCGAGAATATCTCGCCTCAGTCCCTCTGAATCTGGCACGCACAGTCGAGTCCCAAATCGAAGTATCCCCTGATCATCAATCACGAACTCAGAAACTCTGCCCTGCCGAATCTGCTCAATAATCTCTAAAATACGGGCATCGCCGGACTGTGCCTCGCGGATACGGTCAAGTAACTGTGGGCATGCTCTGAAATGGGCCAGCTGTCCCCCTGTAGGAGTAAACCCGAACTGCACTCTGCTGTCACATAACACCTGCCAATCCGCCGTCGACTGCATCTGCACTGCGCTCAAACAAGATAAGCTACCTCTGGGCCTTCTACTCAAAGCATCTGCCACCACATTCGCCTTGCCCGGATGGTATAGAATCTCGCAGTCATAATCCTTCACCAACTCCATCCAACGGCGCTGTCTTAGGTTCAGATCTCGCTGCTGGAAGATATACTTTAAACTCTTGTGGTCAGTGAATATCTGGCACGACTCACCGTATAGGTAATGTCTCCAGATTTAAGTGCAAATACCACTGTAGCCATCTCTAAATCATGGGTGGGGTAGTTCTGTTCGTGTTTCCTCAGCTGCCGAGAAGCATACGCGATAACTCTGTCTTGCTGCATCAATACACAGCCCAGCCCCACTCGAGAAGCATCACAATATACCACGAACCCGCCTGATCCTGAAGGCAATGCTAACACTGGTGCAGTAGTCAGGCGAGTCTTCAATTGCTGGAAACTATCCTCACATGCCTGGGTCCAATCAAAAGGAACCCCCTTCCGGGTCAACCCGGTCAACGGTGCAGCAATGCGGGAGAAATCCTGGACAAAACGTCGATAATAGCCGGCCAGACCTAGAAAGCTGCGAACCCTTGTAACTGATACTGGTCTAGGCCAACGCTGAACTGCCTCGATCTTCTTCGGGTCCACACAAATACCATCTCTCGTCACCACATGACCCAAGAAGTCGACACTGTCTAACCAGAATGCGCATTTAGATAATTTGGCGAACAGCTGATGCTCCCTCAAAGTCTGCAATGTGATACGTAAGTGCTGCTCATGCTCCTCCCGGCTCCGAGAATAAACTAAGATGTCGTCAATGAATACAATAATGAACTGATCGAGATACGGCCTGAATACATGGTTCATCAAATCCATAAATGCTGCCGGGGCATTGGTGAGCCCGAACGACATCACCAAGAACTCATAATGACCATAACGAGTATGGAAAGCGGTCTTCGGAATATCCTCCTTCCGAACCCGCAACTGGTGATAGCCTGACCGTAAATCAACCTTTGAGAAAAACCCTGCACCCTGGAGCTGATCGAATAAGTCATCAATGCGGGGTAGGGGATATCTGCTCCGCACAGTAACCCGGTTCAGCTGACGATAATCAATGCATAAGCGCATGCTTCCGTCCTTCTTCTTAACAAACAAGACGGGAGCATCCCAAGGTGACACACTCGGTCGGATAAGCCCTTTGTCCAGCAAGTCCTGTAACCGATCTTTTAGCTCTCTCAGCTCCGCCGGGGCCATCCGATAAGGCGGTATAGAGATAGGCCCCGTGCCGGGGATCAAGTCAATACAGAACTCAATCTCGCGCTCTGGTGGCAGACCAGGCAGCTCGTCGGGAAATACATTAGGGAACTCTCTCATAATAGGGACCTGGTCCAACGGAACCTCTGTGGAGCTAGTATCACAAACATAGGCTAAGAATCCCTGACACCCTTTCCTCAAGAGCTGACCAGCGCGCAGAGAAGAAATCAAGCTAGGAAGGGTAGCGCTACGATCTCCCTGAATCACAAGAACCGGCTCACCAGGAAAACTGAATCTGACTGCTTTCTCACGGCAGTCCACGGATGCATAACAGGTGGCTAGCCAGTCCATACCAAGAAGAACGTCAAAGTCTAGCATATCGAGGAGAATAAAATCAACTGAAGAATCTCTCTCCCCGATACGAACGGAACACGATCGGTACACAAAACGGGCAATAAAAGACTCGCCCACCGGTGTAATAACAACAAGCGGCTGATCTAACGGAGAAGACTCTCGGCCCAACCTCGGTGCAAAGTACGTGGATACATAGGAATGTGTGGAGCCTGGATCAAATAATACCCGTGCATCAATAGAACATACTGGCAGAGTATCTGTCACGACGGCATTGGATGCCTGTGCATCCTGAGGAGTCAACACGAACACTCGGGCCTGTCCACCACTAATAGCTGGCTGTCCTCTGCCTCTACCTCGGCCTCGGCCTCTGCCTCTGTCGCCTCGTCCTTTTGGAACTAGACCGCCACGCCCACGACCTCTAGAAGCATCTGACTGGCGTGGAGCATCATCAGGAGTAGGAAGTAGAGCTCTCTGAGGAGGTGGTGAGGGTGGTAAGGTCACATGCGGGACTGTCGCCGTGCCCTGACGTCCTATGGTACAGTCTCTGATACGGTGGTACTGACTCCTGCACCAAAAACATCCTGGAGACGACTGCTGGGTCTGTGGATATGAACCAAATAACTGACCCCGTCTCAATCCTCTGCCTGCACCGTCTCCCGGAAATAATCTATCACGATGTCTACCCATCTGCCGCTGAGCTGGCGTATCAGTACGGATCCTCTTCGGCCCAGAAACGACCGGAGTCTCAGAAATACGCTCCTCCAAAAGTAAGGCTGCATCCATCGCGGCTGCGTATGTATCAAAGTGCTGGGTGCTGATGGCAAGGAATAGCTGTGTATCAAGCCCTCGCACAAACCTCTTTATTCTCTTCTCTTCTGTGTCTACTAGGTACGGAGCATATCGAGACAACTGGGTAAACTGTATATCATACTCCGACACCGTCATCCCAGGAGTCTTGCGCAGAGACTCAAAACTACGGGCTCGAGCATCTCGGACACTCTCCAGAAGAAAACGGGCAAGAAATGCAGATGTAAACTCATCCCAGGTCATAGAAGGTAGACCTGCAGCTCGGCCTCTCTCTACTGAATCGTACCATGTCTGGGCAAGACCCTCCAGACGAAAACTCACAAACTCCACCAATCTATCATCAGAACACCTCAACGAACGGCAAATCTGAGCCATCCTATGAAGAAATGCCTGTGGTTCCTCTGTCGCATCTGTACCGGTAAAAGCTGGAGGTCTCAATCTCATGAACTCCTGTAGTGAAACAGGGATAGTATCCGTAGTAGCAGCAGGAGTGACCATCTGTGCAGCAGGTACAATCGTGGTCTGTGTGGTGGAAGGAACGTCCTCGGATCTCTGTGCCCGGCTGGACTCAACTAAAGATCCCATCATCTGTCGCAACTCTTGCATGCCGGCCTCTAATCTGGCAATACGGTCTGGATAAGGCGGATCAGTATGACCCTGAGGGGTAGGCGTATCCTCCCGCTCGATCCTCGCCTCAGACGAGCCCGCTCGAATCTCATCCCTAGCCGCAGCCCGCTGAGCTCTCGTAGTCTTTGGCGGCATCGAAGCTGGAATAAGAAACAGGACTGATAAGAACATTACAATTGAATCAAGGAATGCAAGGAATCAAGAAAGGAAATACAAGCAATTATGTCGTAAGGTCACTTAGGTGGAGTACCGTATGGTAAGTATGCCGCGGATCATACCCACGCTACGCCACTCTGCTTAAGTCACCTACTCCATCTACCAAGGTCGTCTTACACTCAGGAAGGTAAAACCTACGCTCTGATACCAACTTTGTCACGACCCGAAAGTACGGAACATGACTGGCACTTAGATTACGAGACGTCTAAAGGCGTAACGTAACCTAAGTCAGCCAAAGCCCAGAAAAATCTAAACCAAAATCAAAAGAGAGTGAAGGAAAACCTTTAATGAAAACGGTTTTCAAATCCATTAAGTTGCATAGAATCCCCTTTAAAAAAACATCAAAAATTTCCGAAAATTTCGGCAGAGTCTCCCCTGTATTTTCTATCCCCCAAAATGGGTACAACAAGATATATATAACCTGTAATCATAAAATGGCATCCCCAAGCGGGAGCTAGCTCTTCGCCCAAGGCGGATCACAACCACATGCAATATATAAGTAATATCAAGAGAAAGAGCATAAAAGAAATGCAAGATATCAGAAAACACAACGCCGGCTCAAGTGAGCTCGACCCAAAAGAAACCACAAATATACAAATCTCTCAGTCTCATCACTAGGTCGCATATACAATAAAAAATGGTAGATGGAGAATACTAGATACAATGATAGAGCAAAAAGAAATAAAGTGTGCTCGCAACCCACCAACGGGCGATGTCGCGAGTCTGAGCAAAAGGAGCTGATGATAAGATAGCCGCCGCTACAAGACTGATGAGTCCGACCTGCAAGAGACTGTAGCACAACGGGGGTGAGTTGCCAGCTCGTGAGTAGAATATAACATCTAATAAGGCAATCGTAAGATTGCCTTATTATGTGTCACAGCATGTATGTTCAGATGTGATATAGTACCTCTAGTATGCATGCACATGTATGCAATGTCATTTCTAAATCTTTAAGTGTTTTAAATGCTAAGAGTTCTGCATTCTTAACTTTAGAAAAAGAATATCTGTATAATAGCTAAATACCATCAAGAAACCATCTGAAATCCGTGTCAAGCATCGACACCAAATATGAAATCATATCTGTCTCAATATCTCACTGTATCAATGTCTCAAATATCGGGCTCCGTCAGTCCGGATCGGCCCATATCATCAAATCTCACGACAACGGTCGGTATCCTCCGGATATCCGCCGCGCCAGACATCACCGGTAGGTAGTCTTCCCCTGCCAGGCTCATCGTCTACAGCTCGATCTTCTTGCCCCGGGGTACCATACCGGGCCCACCATGTACCCGAGACGGTTCATCCACTCCTCGAATCGGGTCTCGAAATCCAACAGAAAACATGAAAACTCATGGTGGACGACACATACATCACGAAAAAACCGCAACTTCGTTTTAAAAATGATAAATATAAGCTTTTGTTAAATTCTTGCGGTTTTCCCCAAAAATCCAGAAATCGCAGCAATACTGAAATCCTCAAGAAAAATCATAATGTCCACATGTTATATATGATAAATGTTTATGATAACCAGGTATGCGATGTGAATTGTGGCTAAAAATCTATGTAAGTATGATGATGATGCGAGGTATATACATGCCATGCAATTTCATATATCATGTATGATGCAAGTGGCGATACTAAACTAAACAGGTTCTATGGTGCACGTGGCATGGCACTTACCAAAGGCATGTGTGTCACATGAATAGTGCGCGTGCAGCAGATGCCAATGGTAATGGTGTTCGTGTCCTATGAAGTGATATCGCATATGTGTATATGAATGTTATATGAATGTCCATGCAATCTAGTGTACGGTTAGCTGTGAGGGTATGCAAAGTAAATAAAGGGGTAAGCTAACTAGCAATACAAGTCTTACAAGAAATAGGGTAATCCTAACTAGGGGGCGCCTCGCGCCATCCAGACGATTCCCCTATAGATGAATACATCTACTCTCCTGAAAGCCTCGCTATTCCGATCCGACCACCGCCTTGCCTTTACGCGCCGTGTCCGATGTTTCCCCGACCGATCCTATATTTGCACAACACCAAGCATAAGATTACATATCCTAAAACGATGCAAGTCACAATATACAAATATCGACGCTCTCGAATTAAACATAACGTGCACTCGGTGCGCGGGAAAACACACGAAAATCGCTAAATCTTAACTAGAATCGTCATTTCGGGGAAATCGACAAAACTAAAACCCGACTAGACAAAACCCTGCATTCGCGCACTCTAGTAGTCCTATATGAAACTAATTATATCGCTAATATAACGCAATTAGATCACATCCTAATTTTAATAAAAATCTAGTAAGCAAAAAGCATACCGATTCGATGCAAATATCGCAATTTATCGATTTAGCGAGCGTAACATTGCACAATTAACCACTCTAACCAATTAGATAACCAAACCCTAACTTAACTCCATCAACCATGCTACAAACCCTAATATGAAATCAAATCCCTCTCTGGATTTTCCTAAACAAACAATTACTACTAAATTAATACTTCAAAATTCAATATTAGCACATTTAAACTACAAGTTAACAAATAGATTAGAATCTTCACCTCACAAGCTTGAACCCTAGCTTGCACAAACCACCAAAGAAGTCTCCTTTCTTCAAGTTTTGAACTAATTTGTCTTGAGGAGAGAGTGGATTAGGGTTTTGCTTTGAATTGGAGAATGAATTTGTGGATTTTTAATGAATTTTGACATGAAAATGTAGCAAAGAAGTGAGGAAAATGAGAGGATTTGCTTCAGGTTGGGCTCGGCCAGGAGAAAGGGAGGGGTGTTGTGGGTTTTTTGTAGAAGTTTCTAGGTCAAATAAACCCCTTAAAACTCATTTAATGCTTTTCACATCAAGCTTTTTACAAAAAAAACCATTTTAGTTCATTTTTTCAATTAAATTTCCAACCATAAAACTAAAATCTTATAAAGTTATGATACAATTTATTAACACTATATTTTAGTTTATAAAGATTCCTAATTATGAAATTTACCTAATTAAATTTGTATTTATCACTAATTTAATGTATTTTTTAAAAGCTTAAAATAATAAAAAAAATAATTAATTACGATTTTTTTTTTTATTTGACTAGAAAATTATACGTGACATTTTATTGAAAAAATTATAGTAATATCTTATCTAAATTTTGTATAATTAGGTCTACAATGAAAAATACCTAATTTGACTTTTTACGGAAAAAGCCGAAAAATTAGCCGATTACCGAAAAACTGCCTAAACGATTTTCGAAGGGTTACAGAAGGACACGGATCAATTCGGTATAACCATTCTTAACTCCTATATTTTTAGTTTGCTAGTTTAGGGTTAATGGTAGATCCGGGTAGCGGGTTGTTTTAGTGCCGGTTTAGAAAAATTTTGTTCCGCAATCGGCCACGGTTTGATGGCCAGGGAGCTTGCATAACCCAACAATCTTCGCTCCCACCGTCTATATGAAAACCGTAGTATCTCTCAGGTGGATGAGGAACCATACTAAATCTGCGGAGTGCCTGAGGTTCGTCATAGACTATTGAATCCTCCGGTTCTATCAAATCTTCAGTTGTAGTTTGTGTAGCTGGAATTTCATCCAGCTATACCTCATTACCACTAATTTCTTTTACAAGAAATTCCTTTTCTAAGAAGGTGGCATATTGAGAAACAAACACATTTTTTTCCTTGGTGTGGTAGAAAATATATCCATGTGAGTTCTTCAGATATCCCACAAACTTGCAAAGAACTGATCTTGCCTCGAGTTTGTTCGGATTCTATTTTTTAACATAGACCGGACAACCCCATATCTTAACTCGTTTAAGATATGGTCTCTTTCCACTCCATATCTCATATGGTGTTTTAGGCACAGATTTTGATGGAACTTGATTCAATAGGTATGCAGCTGTCTTAAGTGCATAACTCCAAAAGGAAATAGGTAACTCAACATTACTCATCATAGAGCGCACCATATCTAATAGGTTGCAATTCTTCCTCTCCAATACTCTATTGTGCTGTGGTGTATACGGAAGAGTAAGTTGAGAGAGAATCCCATTCTCTTTTATGTAGGCTCGGAATTCCATGCTCAAGTATTCTCCTCCCCGATCAGATTGAAGGATTTTATTAATTTTACCTTTTTGGTTTTCTACTTCGTACTTATATTCCTTGAATTTATCAAAAGCTTCAGATTTGTGTTTCAACAAGAACACGTGTCCGAATCTTGAGAGATCATCGGTGAATGTAATAAAGTACGAGGAACCATTCCTGGCATGTGTAGACATAGGACCACATACATCACTATTTATCAGTCCCAAGAGTTCAGTAGCTTTTTCTCTGTGTCTGGTAAACGGAGTTTTGGTCATCTTGCCTTTGAGACATGACTGGCAAGTTTCATAAGATGTAAATTCAAACGGATTTAAATATCCATCTTTATCCAACTTAGCTAGTCTTATCGCATTGATATGACCTAGTCTACAATGCCACAAGAAGGCTTCGTTCATTTCTGAACCTTTTCTCTTGTGTGTGTTCTGTATGTTTAGAACTCTAATTTGATTTCGAACGTATATACCGTTACATAACGTACCAAACCCAATGAACACTTGATTTAGGAAAATGTTCATAACATTATCTTCTAATGCAAAGTTATATCATTCTTTATGCAACAAAGAAAATGATATAATATTGCACATCATTTTTAGTATGTAATAACAGTCGTTCAAAATCAATGTATTACCACTTGGTAATATAAGGCTATATTCACAACTGCTTTGGCTGCAACAATTGCCTCATTCCCTACTTTTAGAGACATAGTACCCTTTCCCAGTTCTCTACCTCTTCTTAGCTTATGTAACAAATTACAGACATAAGATCCTGATCTGGTATCCAATACCCAAGACGTAGAGCATACTGAGAAACAGTTCTCGGTTACGAACACACCCAAAGAAGATGCATCATCATGCTCTTTTTCGTTCGGGTTGCGTGGGAATCCAGATATTCCCCTATTTCTTGCTCAGACTTATGATAATCATAAGAAAAAACGGAACCAACGTTCCCCAGCTCGGTATAATAAGCGGGTTTGGTCAATACATCCATATTAATATCTTGATTAAGGCGTGTCTTGGTCGCTACCTGGAGAGAGAGAGAAGGAAACGCTTTAGCGTGCACTCTTTGCAAGTTTAGATTGGTTATTATCTTATTTAATAAGGATGGCTTCCACTGTTTTAATCAAATTTTCCTTCAAACCCTAAAAGGTAAGATTAGCTGGGATTAATTACACCTTATATCTTTTCCAATCGGTCATCCAGGAAGGTATTGGTACTCCGAGGGAGTCTCTCCATGCTTTCGAATGGAACTAATTAAATAACCTCGTTTATGAAGGGGCATAACCCCGCTAACACCTTTCTTAGACACCTACTGGATCAGCTAATTTGTAAAGTGGAAAACTCTCCCAGGAGTAACTCGTACTCGTAGTGGATATTGGGATCCAACTATCTCATAGAAGGTATGCAATCGTATTGCAAATTTCAATACTTGAAATCCCCAATATCAGTTTTTACCCCTAGCTACTTATGACCTTAACAAGGTCAACAAATCATAAGTGCTAGCCAAGTTCAACCCATCATTTCGTGATTGAATTAAACCCACCCGTACGACCCTTAACAAGGTTAACAAAGCCGTACGACTACCCAAATCCAATCACATCACATGCGCCAGGTAAGCACTAATCAGCTACCACACACTACACCTTGACAAGGTCAACAAACGTAGCACGAATACTAAATAACACTTATTTGAAATGACGGAGAGGTACGAATGGTTTTGATGAAAACTTTTAACGTAATGAACATGATATCGTTGTAGAATCTTGTGTTTTGAAAAGGGGTGGTTTTTGTAGCATTTGCTAGTTTTCCTAAAGAGGTCATGATTGATCATTCTTCGTGTGTATGTATAATGTTTCACAACCAAAGAAATTTATACCGCAATCAATTAACGGTGTATATTGTAGTTTCGTCGGTGAATGCGTATCGTCCACTGAGAAAGTGTGATTTGTTCGCAATCGTATTATTTGAGTTGAAAATTAAAAGATAAAAGAAAATGATTCAATATTTGTGAAGTTAAGTTTCAAGAATCATAAAGAAAATAGATCTAAAATCAAGAATTAATAAAGATTAAGAAAATGTCTAAACCAATTGAATTATTAAGATTTGTAAATTAGCTTGTAGGAATCGATCAAATTGATAGTGATGATGAATGCTCATGATTACTAATTCTTATCTATTGAAGATTTGTTGCTAGATTGATGACGATCAACGAGATTTAAGGATCTATTGAAGAAACTAGGGTTTCTCCATCATCATCCCTTGTCCTCTCATTGATTATCATTCAAATTCTAGCCTCTAGCAAATTAAATCACCGATCGTTGATCTCTAATTTGGAGCGAAAACATTCAAGAAAGTGATCTCGCTCAAATTAGGTTTTCGATGATTTAATTTCCTAAAATTTACAAAACTCATAAGACTTAAGAATCGTTCAAGAATTTCATCATCATCATCTACCTATTCTTTCGATTCCGCTACAAGCAGAGATTTCACTCACACATCATGAAAAAGGAAAGAATCAAGAATCGGTCACTTTTCATAATGCAAGAATGTAAAGAAAAGCAAGATTTACAATATTCACCTTTATTAATCAACGATTAGGTACAATTCACTCAACTCGAGGTTACAAGATTTGAGGAGGTAACTAGATCCGCCGAAATTAATTTCGCATCGATCTTCTTGAGTCATGGATTGTCGTGGATCTCTTGCTCGGATGAAGGTCGGCATTGCTTCAAAGGATCGTTGATGGCTTGCTTGAGACGCTTCTCGATGGATCTTGATTTGGCTTTGGAATTGGATTTGGGCTAGGGTTTTGAGGTGCAAGTTGTGTCACTCAACTTGTGCAATTTGGCTCAATATTCAACAAATCAACAACCGAACCCTTTTCAATGAAGCCATAGGTGCCCTTTTATAGTTTTCCCTTTAGCTTCCCCTAGAAGCTAGGTCTATCTTCCCTTGGAAGCTTGGTTGTTATGAGGCTTGTATGAGAAGCTAGGGTAGAGAAGTTTCTAGATTAAGATAGTTAGCTAGCTTGATATGAGAAGACTTGCTGTTGGAGGGAAACTTCTGGAGATTTGAAGCGTCTTGAAAAAGTTTGGAAGTTGAAAGGAGGCCTCTGTAAAAAGTTTCTGCCGTAGACGAGTCAGAACGACCGCAGATCCGCGGCAGATCAGCCTGACTCGGCCGTGGATCCGCGGCCATATGGCGGAGTCAGTGCATGAAATTTCTAGTGTTGTTTCATGTTGGCTTTATGACACTTTCCTGATATCTGGAATATTTTTATACTTTCTTATTTACTGCCAGATCACAAGTCTTGGACTTGATATATTTTATCAGCACTTTTAGCAGTTCTTGCTCTTTTACCTGAAGAATTTCCTGCACACAATCTCGAGACAAGTTTTTGATATACAAAGATCATGCATGTAATAATAAACACAAAATTTCCCTCAAAATGCCGGTTATAATGCATAACACATATTATTTGATATTTTGCAGAGGAATTGCTAATATGTGCTATATCTATACCAAACACCTTTAAATGATTGCAAAGAATAGGGAAATTGATGTGTTAAAAATGCAATATTTTCGACTGATCATATTCCCCCAAACTTAATTTTTTTCGTCTCGAGCAAACTTGTTTTATTTTTATTTAAGAGAAGGAGAAAATATAAGAAAAAGAAAAACTAACTAGCACACTTTCGTAGGCAACACGATTGCACTGAGCACGTGCAACAAGCCTTTAAACCTCTAGGTATCCCTAATAGGAGGAGTGTTGTCTCCTGAGGGTTTTCAGCGGATTGCACCCACAAAATCCCATAATAAAAGGAAGACCGTGAAAATTACATATAAAGATAAGAATTGTAAAAGAAAGATTTTGAAAATTAGAGTTTCCAACTATACTAGCTTTTCGGTTGTCATGAGCCCTATCTTAATACTCATGAAAAGATGTTAGAAATCACATCATCTCTCAATAAAACATTGTCTTTATTCTTCATTTTTAGCTTTCTTCCAAACATCGATCATATACCCCTACGTGTGTGTAAAAGACATCCCTACACTCGGAGAATTCAATTCAAGTTATCATACTCTTTTCCATCTGCCTCAGTACTTTTTAATCGATTAATATTCAGATGGAATTTGCTTACACATTTTTCATGCGACCGTTATTACTTCTTCAGGTACTAACCGACGATTACTCATGTGCTTGCTGATTAGGCATAAGTAGCAAAATAGTCTGTATTTTCCGTTTTGACCCGATTGTGATCAAACTTCAATATAGATTTGCCAGCACCTAGTTTAGCTAGAATAAAGCTAGTGCGCTAACTTTGGGGGTCATTGGGATGTTTTGGTTCACATATATTTTTTTCCTAATAAAATATTATTTAATGCTTTATTTGTGCACTTTATTAGTGGTAATTACTTTTTTTGTGGGTTAAATTACTACTAATGTGGTTTTATCCTAAACTAATCACTAGAATTATGTTTAGAACCTTCTTTCCAAAATATCTAGATTTTTAGCATTTATTTTGTGTTTTAAAGAAAAAGAAAATGGTGACTAATGCTATTTTTTTTTTTTATATTGCAATAATAGTAATATCGTTCTAGACATTTTCACACTTCACCACAAACTTCCTCATTTTCTCACTTGGTCGGACACTCTTTTCCTCGGCTGCCCTTATTTTTTTTTCTTCCATTTTCATCTCATTATGCTTCACAAAAATCATAAAAAATCCAAATAAATTCATACAAAATCAAATATAAATCAAACCCATCATTCTTCTTCTTCAATCTTGCTTGGATCTTCATTCTAGTGGGGATTTTGGATTGTTCTTGATTCAAATCTTGTCTCTTTGAAGATATAAATCCAAACCCTAATATCTTTTTGTAGTTTAATACTTTAATTAGCTTAATTAGATGTATAATTTAAGCTTTTAAATTCATATTTAGAAATTCAAGATATCACTTTAATAATCAAATTAGGGTTTTGATTAGTGGTTTGGTTAAGTGATAAGTTAAGACAAATGAAAACTTAATCAAGTTGCTAATTTGTTAAATGATATTTTCCTAATCGGCTAATTAAGCTAATTAATAAACTAAACTTTTGCTAATCCTAATTAGTGAAATCTAAAATTTTAGTAAAGGTTTAAATGGTTTAACCTTGCTATTTTGTGATGTTTGCAAACTCTAGTTTTTGGTAAAACTTGTAGTTTTGTGTTAAAATGTTATATGCTATTTACTAGATTTCCGGATATTTTAGGCGTGGTTTTCTTTTGACGTTACGACGTTATTTATATTGGATTCCACGTTTATTATTTGTGTTGTGTTTACGCGATCGGTACGATCAGGGTCTAGGATTGATGGTGGTTTCGTTTTAGCGTTCCTAGCTAGGGTCGTGCCGACGTCGTTCGTGTCTTTGTGTAGCTTTTGCTCTTGAGTTCGTTTCGTAGTGTCGCTGTAAGTCTACGGTAGCGCCCCGGCCGTCAATCCTAGGCCAAATGCGAAACAAAACTTTTTACGAAACTGGCGCTATCGTAGTCTTCACCCGGATCGAACCATTAACATTAAACTAGCAATCTAAAGAGGGTTAGAAAAGCTATACCGATCGATCCGTGCCCTTCGGTCTTTAGCCACCATCTTTAGCTCCTTGCGGCATCTCCGATCTCGTTCGATCTCCGGTCTCCTCGTCGGAAAAGGCACCACATCTAAGAATCCTTTTAGGGGCTCCCGCTTAGAACTGAAGCAACTCGGATATGAAGTTTGCTAGCCGACGTGTCCAAGGAGAAATAGAGAATGTGTGTGATAACTTTGTCTCTTGACACTCTAGGATTCTCAACACATGAGATGGTTAGAGTGGACGTAGAAGATGATGCCAATGGTGGAACTTGTGAGCAAGAAGAAGAAAGAAAATGGAGAGCCTTTTGTTATTATGTTGAGATGAAGAAAAATGAGAGTGCTAGAATAAATCAAGAGCAACCCCAAGCCTAACATGGCTGCTCTCTCTCTCTCCAAGCATCATATCAACACAATAATCAATCATAAAATGTGACATTTGCACAAATAATAATACCATGAGTCACTAGATTGCATATGCCACATTTAATGCACCTCATGATGAATTCCACTCACAATTTCCACAAGAAAACATTAATCCAAATGTTTGCAACAATAAAAAGAACGGTATCATCTAAAGTAAATTCGTGACGGATCATAAGAATACCCCTCAACTGTATATACATAACTGAATCTGCATTCCGACTGAATGTAAATGCGATGAGACTAAAGTAATCCGAAAAATCTAATACTAGGATCCGGCTTAAACCAAAGCCTACTAGTATGATCCGCCCGATCATGATCCGTGCACGACTGCCCGTATATGATCAAACCCTTCCATAATACCATACGGCCTCTACAACGTTTCGCCCGAAACTTGAGAAACTCTCTGTGGGGGACTCTAAAGACTCGTCAATACTTTGGCTGTTGATTTAACCACTAGCACATCAGTGGTACTAGCTGTACATAATGGGCTACCAGGTATTGACCAAATGGGAGGTCGATGAGTGAACTCATCCTGACACCCTACTGAGCCTGTCAGTGACAATATCCGTACAGTCCGGTTCGTTCGTCTTTGAGTATCACATGTCGGGCCTAGGGGGTTGGTAAAAGTCAGACCCCCAAAAGCGGTACAAGTCGTGTCAGAGTGTAGCCCAGAACAATCTGAGATACTACTGGAATACCTACCAGTAAATCTCCTTTGCCTTGGCCAAGGACTTCGTGTAATGGCTCTCCTAGACACATCGCGATCTCACCCCCAATACCGGGAAAGACAAAACCCCTGCCGATCTGCTCACTGCCTCCATGTGGCTCGGGACTGTACCCAACTAAAACCTGTTTGCATGACTCCTTTGAGCCGTGGTAGGGTAGTAATCAAAGCACAGTGGGAACTCACACGAGACAAATGACGATCTCAGGTCGATGAACTAACCTGTACACATGTCACCAGGGAACTGCTATCCGACGTCCGGTATAATACCAACTAGCATGTTCCCGACGAGTTCTGTCCGGTGTACTCATAACCCAATAAGCACCTGTATACATCTTAGGTGAACCAACTGACACCAATGGCTTGTGAGACCGGTCACCGCCCTTCGTCGGGGTCTCGACTGTATACTCTAGTCTACTAATGGAGTGTCGATGCCTAGTCTCGAAACTCCTACGACTAGGGACCACTTTAAGGATGTGCTTATAGACTACCCAACTCTCAAGTATATGATTGCCATCATACTGCTTGTAGTCAAGCAAGAATCCTAAGGGCTCTATCAACGTGCAATAATGATCTGTAACGTCACCTAAAGTATGTACACGATGATAAAGATAAACTAGATAGCATACAATCATCTTGAGTAAGACTGTCCTACCGGCATAGGTCCTCCCTCAAACATTGCAATCATGCGCCTGCGATCCAATAATTGACTTCGAGGGCACTATATCTAACAATCTCCCACTTGCACTCAAGGCTAATTATTGCGATGTCGCATACTCACTGCCCGTGTGATACCGAACACCCAACTTCTCAACTGATCAGTCTCACAAAACTTGTTTGTGAAACTATTGCGTTCGAGAAATAGCCTTAGTGAGTGGATCCGCTCTGATGTTTCTTTCTATGTCTCTCTTTATCTTAAGTTCGCGGAGAAAGCCATCTCCCGAAACGAGCAATACCTGTCTTAGAATATGTCTGGATATCTGATGGGACCTAGTTCACAAATGAACTCCAAATCCAAACTTCTTTAGACTGTATCGTAAACTGAACTTAATCAGTATCCTGCACCATACCTCCCTCAAATCCTCTTGGACCACCTGTCCAAACTACTGCCCCTCGTCAGAGGGAAAGCTATAACTCTGACAGTCACTCTGTCATCCAGGTCACCTTGGAAGCCTGGAATGATAACCGTCTCCCGAAGGAGGTTGTCATTATCATATCCCTAGAACATCCACTTATGTTCTAAAACTGCTTCCGAATGTTTCTCCAGGATTAGATTAATATCAACTTATTGCATCTAGTACAAAAACAACATCTAGTGTGGTACTTGACATCTCATGATTGACTCAATTGCCAAAGCGAGTGATATGTCAATCATGTACATCCCTCTCCCCTTTAGTCTGTAAGACACCTTTAGAGAGGGTGACTCCATCACCTGCAGGTATACTACCGTGCCAGGAGTCATCCATTCTAAAACACCTTTAGAATGCTGTCTAAGTACCCAGATTGGGACACTACCCAAATCCAGATCTAAAACTATAGATCTAGTAACCAGAATATCTGTTATTATATCTATATCCTATGTGGAGAAACCACTATGTGACAACCAAAATATAACCGATCGTAGTATAGGAATTTCACTTCCTACTCTGTGTATGTCATCCAAATACCAGGACATCACACCCTACTACTTTCTTAACAGATCCATCCCCTATTCTGATGAAGTCAAACCTATGACTGTCACATCAGAAATAGATGATCTATCTCCGCTATATCTGCTTTAGTCTATAAATAGACATGAGCTACTTGCCCACTATGCTTCCGCTGCTCCCACTGACTACGACAACCCTTTGGCAAAGTCATATACACATGCCCTTCTAAAGCTAGTTTAGAACGACGCTATATTCATCCTCTTGCTGCGTCTCATAGTCTGGAACAACAGTAGTATCAAGTCTGGGTAAACAAGAACCTCCTTGTCACCGTCCTTGAGGATACCGGAGTACCTCTCGGGTGCTTGAGGTTACCCACCATATCTGCGGAGTGGCCAATGGAATGTCAAACCTGATTGAATCATTAGGTTCTCATCAAATTTCCAGTAATCGTTTGTGGTTCTGGAATCACTTCGAGTTCTACCATACTCCCACTACTGTTTTCTGAAAAAATCCATTTTTATCAAAACTGTGGCGAGTCTAGAACAATATCATTATTGATCTTCCAGATGGTAGAAAGTCAACCCTCATCATATCCCGGGTCATCCCACAAACATCCATTACAGAAACGTGCCTTAAGTTACCCAGTGTCTGGTTTTAAGCAAAAGCCGGACAACCCCATATACCTTAACGGCGTTAAGATATGATCCATTCTATATCTAATATAGAAACAGAGGCACTGATTTAATTGGAATCAGATTCAAATCATGTAGCTGTCTCCAGTGCATGTCAACTAAATGGAGAGAGGCCGATCAACATTACTCAACTTAGGAGTTCATCTAAAACATGAGTAACCTGAAAGAGAAACAATTTTCTCAAAACCATTACTATCAACTGAATATCGGATACAAGTATCTACATCTTCGATCACTTTGAATGTAAGTCTACGCCAGCGCCCTGGCAAATAATCGGAGGCCAAACGCGAAATGAAAACTTTTTCAAAAACCGGCGCTAGCATAGACTGTAACCCGAATCGTGCCATTAACACTAAACTAGCAAACTGTAAAATGATAGAATGGCTATACCGATCGATCCGTGTCCTTCGGTCTTTAGCCATCATCTAACACTCATCGCGGCATCTCTGATCTCCTGTCTCCTCGTTGAGGTGGCTCCACGTCAACGGATCTTTATACAGGCTCCCGCCTCAAAATTGAGGCAACTCGGTCTTGAACTTTGCTAACCGACATGTCCAAGATTAAAGTAGAGAGAGTGTAGAATACTTTGTCTCAGGACACCCAAGCATTTGGGTGAAAGCTTAACGAAGTTGCCATGGAATGATATATAGCGAGCTTGGAAAAATCAAGATGAGGTTGCATAAATGTGCTTGGCCACAATCTTGAACTCTCTGGAGATTCTAAGAAAATGAAGTGTCTTTAGTAAAAGAAAAGGCACCAAATAAAAATGAAGAAGGCAGCAACTGCTGGGGCCCCGTCTACCACAGAAAACACCCTCTCATTTAAAATCTTTCATACAAACAAAAAACATTAATTGCAATTACCACCTCACCAAATAAACCATACCCAATCAATGCAAACCAAAACCACCTTGCAGCCTACTGGATTGGAGAAAATCCGCATTAAACCAGTTGTTTAAGACGGGTGACAGAAAACTCGCAACTTCAAAAGCAATCCCGTAATGAATTACTGAATTACCCCTGAACTGTATATACATACCCGCATCCGTATTCCGACCGAATACGGATGCAATAAGACAAAAATACTCCTATACAATATAATACTTGGATTCGGCTTAAACCAAAACCCACCACTATTATCTGTCCGAACCATGACACGTGCACAAGTGCACGTGCATGTTCAAACCCTGCCATAAAACCATACGGCCTATACAATATTTCGCCCGAACTGGGGAAACAATCTGTGGGGGACTCTAAAGACTCATCAATACTCTGGCAGTGGGTTTAACCACAAGCACGTCAGTGGTACTAGCTGTACGTAACGGCTGCCCATGTATTGACAGAAAGGGAAGATGATGAGCGAACTCATCTTGGAACCCTACTGAGCCTATCAGTGACAATATCCGTACAGTCCGATCCGTTCGTCTATGAGCATAGCAAATTGGGCCTAGGGGGTTGGTAACATCAGACCCCCAATAGAGGTATAAGTCGTGTCAGAGTGCAGCCCAGAACATTCTGAGATACTACTGGGGTACCTACCAGTAAATCTCCTGCCTCGGCCGAGGGCTTTGTCTGATGGCTCTCCTAGACACAGCACGATCTCACCCCCAATACCGGGAGAGACGAACCCCTGCCGATCCATTCACTTGCTTCCATATGGCTCGGGACTGTACCCAACTAAAACCTGTTTGCACGACTCCTTTGAGCCATGGTAGGGTTATAATCAAAGCACAGTGGGAACTCACACGAGACAAATGACGACCTCAATTCGATGAACTAACCTGTACACATATCACCTGGGAACTGCTATCTGATGCTAGGTATAATAAAACTAGCAGGTTCCCGGCGAGTCCTATCCAGTGCACTCATAACCCAATGAGCACCTATATACATCTCAGGTGAACCAACTGACACCAATGGCTTGTGAGACCGGCCACTGCCCCTCGTCGGGGTCTCGACTGTATACACTAGTCTACTCCGGAGTATCGATGCCCTGTCTCGAAACTCCCACGACTAGGGACCACTTTTAAGGCTGTGGTTATAGACTACCCAACTCTCATGTATATGATCGCCATTATACTGCTGGTAGTCAAGCAAGAATCCTACGGGTTTTATCAACGTGTAATAGTGAACAGTAATGTCACCTAAAACTGTACACAACTGATAAAGATAAACCAGATTGCATACTATCATCTCGAGTAAGACTGCACTACCGGTATAGGTCCTCTCTCAATCATTGCAATCACGTACCTGCGATCCAATAATTGACTTTGAGTGCACTATATCCAACAATCTCCCACTTGCACTTAAGGCTAATTATTGCGATGTTGCATACTCACAGCCAGAGTGATACCGAACATCTAACTCCTCTACTAATCAGTTTCACAAAGCCCATTTGTAAAACTATTGTGTTCAAGAAACAGCCTCAATGAGTGGATCCGCCCTGATGTTTCTTTCTATGTCTCTCTTTATCTCAAGTTCGCGGAGAAAGCAATCTCCCGAATTGAGTAATACCCGTCTTAGAATATGTCTCGATGTTTGATGGGACCTAGTTCATAAATGAACTCCAAATCCAAACTTCTTAAACTGTATCGTCAATTGAACCTAATGAGTATCATGCACCATGCATCCCTCAGTATCCGCTTGGACCACCTGTCCAAACTACTGCCCCTCGTCAGAGGAAAAACTATAACTCTGACAATCACTCTGTCATCCATATCACCTTAGAAGCCTGGAATGATAACCGTCCCCGAAGGAGGCTGCCGTTATCAAATCCCTAGAACAACCACTAATGTTCTAAAACTGCTTCCGAATGTTTCTCCAGGATTGGATTAATATAAACATATTGCAGCTAGTGTAAAAACAGCATCTGGTGTGGTACTTGACATCTCATGATTGACTCAATTGCCTAAGCAAGTGATCTGCCAATCACGTACTTCCCTCTCCCCTTTAGTTTGTAAGACACCTTTAGAGAGGGTGACTCCATCACCTGCAGGTACACCACCATGCCAGGAGTCATCTATTCTAAATACCTTTAGAATATAGTCTAAGTACCCAGATTGGGAAACTACCCAAATCTAGATCTAAAACCATAGATCTAATAACCAGAATATCTGATATTATATCCATATTCTGTATGGAGAAACAACTGTATGACAACCACAGTAAAACCGATCGTAGGATAAGAATCTCACTTCCTACAAAGTGCATGTCATCCAAATAGCAGGACATCACACCCTACTACCTTCATAACAGATCCATCCCTTATTCTGATGAATTCAAAGCCCATGACCATCACATCAAAAATAGATGATCTATCTCCACTATATCCGCTCTAGTCTATAAATAGACATAAGCCACTTCCCCACTATGCTTCCGCTGCTCCCACTGACTACGACAACCCTCTGCTAGAGTCATATACACGTGCACTTCTAAAGCTAGTTTAGAACGATGCTATACTCATCCTCCTGCCGGTCTCATAGCCTGGAACAACAGTAGTGTCAAGTCTGGATAAACAAGAACCTCCTTGTCACCGTCCTTGAGGCTACTGGAGTACCTCTCGGGTGTCTGAGGTTACCTACCATATCTGCTAAGTGGCTAATGGAATGTCAAACCTGATTGGATCTTTAGGTTCTTATTAAATTTTCAGTAATCGTTTGTGGTTCTGGAATCACTTCCAGTTCTACCATACTCCCACTACTGTTTTCTGAAAAAGTCCATTTTACTAAAACTGTGGTGAGTCAAGAACAATATCACTATTGATCTTCCAAATGGTAGAAAGTCAACCCTCGTCATAGCCTGGGTCAACCCACAAACTGCCATTACAGAAATGTGCCTTGAGTTATCCAGAGTCTGGTTTTAAGCATAAGCCGGATAACTCCCCGTACCTTAACATCGTTAAGATATGAACCATTCTATATCCAATATAGAAACTTTAGCACTGATTTAATTGGAACCAGATTCAAATAATGCAACTGTCTCCACTGCATGTCAACTTAATGGTGAGAGGCTAATCAGCATTACTCAACTTAGGAGTTCATCCAATTATGAGTAACCTGAAAGAGAAACAAGTTTCTCAAAATCATTACTATCAACTGAATACCAATCATAAGTATCTACATCTTCGATCTCCTTGAAGAATCCCGATACTTGCGACACCTGTTTCTCTACTTTATTCTTGTACCTATAACTTCTCAAAAGTTAGACCTTGTATTTCTATGAAACACTTGTCTAAAAACTAGAGAAGTCATAAGTAAACAGAATATAGTACGAGTACCAACCCCTTTGTCCTAATGGACACTGGACAACATACAATACTCTGTATGAGTCCCTTGAGTCGAATAACTCAAACCCTGTGCGTCGTAGGTTGAAAACTGTACCCAGGCGATTTCCTCAAATATCACCAATTACAACGAATTCCGATATAATAAGGATGATCACCTAATTCCCAATAACTTACTCCCACTCATCATCTGTAAAACCATATAGATGTGAGAATCATACCTGGTAAACATGAAAGTGAAAGACGAAAGGGTCTACCCTGGAGTAGGTATCTAATCGGGAAAACATTTTTCCTTTAACAACAAATTGTGAAACTGAATCATGAAAATATTTCGAAGGGGTATCCAGGTATTTCTAGTAATGCCTCTTCCATAATCCAAATTCACGACTGTAACCGTATATTTTCTTGCCATCTCTCCAAATCCCTTTATTTGTCTTTATTCATCACCTTCTGTACACCATCGTTAGGCTTAATGGTTTTTTTCCTTCCCTACCTTTCGGCACCAGCCTATTGTTTGGAAGAAGACTATCCAATAAGCGTAATAGGTGTACTCTCTTAATCCTAGGAGTACTCACAACCTGAGAGAAGATGATGATAAAGGACAACTGAATAAAACCTTATTCTATTTCTTCTGAACTGGAGAAAAAGCAAAGGTGAAGTAGGAGTGGGGATGAACTACGCGGCTTGGTCGTGAATGATAGCAGTCACAATTTAGTTTGCCTTCTTTCTAATCCCTTCATATGTCTTTACATATTACCTTCTATACACCCTACTTAGGCTAATTGGTTTTCTTCCATTCCCTACCTTTCGGCACCTACCTATGGTTTGGAAGAAGACTATCCAATAAGCGTAATAGGTGAACTCTCTTAAACCAAGGAGCCCTCGCAACCTGAAAGAAGGTGATGATAAAAGGCAACTGAATAAACCAATTCAATCTCTCCAGAACCTGAATCTATCCTCGAAGAAGTCCTTTCGAGTTCGTATATAACCATACGATGGATTATCCAATTGAAGTGGATGTTCATAGTAATACGAGGTGTTCTGGAGAAATGCAAAGGGTAAAAGAAGGAGTGGCAATGATGTATGCAACTCAGAAAATCCAAAAGCAACTGTTTTAAGAAGGTTCGGTCAACTTGGTCACTGAGTCATAGTCTAGGGTCGGGCTATGGTCGCTGCCAAAGAGTGAGAGAAAAGAAACATTCTGCGTGCACTCTAACCTAGATCAGAATGGTTATCACTTTATCTAATCAGGAAACCCCCATTGTATCGTCAAATTCTCCTCCAAACCTGAAAGAAGAATTAGTCGGGATCACCCGAAGAGTAAACCAACTCATCAGTGGGAATAGGGACCCAACTATCATCGCATGATAACGTGAAGGAATCCACTCACGTTATCACACTCCAGAAGGTTTGCGTATGCCTGACAAGTTTCAGTTTCTTTAGAAACTCCCGATGTCGATTTTTGCCCCATGCTCTTATGACCTTGACGAAGGCCAACAAATCATAAGTCACATGTCAAGTTCTACCCGTCATTGTCCAGGTTAATTTGAACCCACCTGTACATACCCTTGACGAAAGCCAACAAGATAATACGACTGTCCCAAACCAACGCATCTATCTATGCAACAGAAAGGTAACAAGCAGCTACCATCCACTATACTTTGACGAAGGCCAACAAACATAGCATGAATACTATGTGCTACCCATCTGAAACGATGGAGGGCTACGACTGGTTTTTAGTGAAAAACCTTTAACGTAATGAACTTGATCTCGTTGAAGGAACTTGATAGCTTTTTACAAAAATATAGTGGTGAAAACCTTTGCTAAAGAGGTCACTCCCGGTGAAGGGATCTCGGCACTTTCCCCGTAGAATAAGGTGAAGGATATTCCAACTGAATACCTCGATTCAAAGCAACATGTAATCGGCAATAGTGAAGTTATTACCCTGACGCAAACTTCTGCCCAAGGGGTCACTCCCGGTGAAGGGATCTCGGCCCTTGCCTCGTTGAATGAGGTGCAAGATATTCCAACTGAATACCACTGTGCAAAACAAAAGAAAACATCTTTAGAATAACACTTTTTGAAAACTGTTCCAACAACATCCAAACAGGTTTGTTTTCCTTGCATTGATCAAAATCAATGCAGTCCCATCAATTAATCACACCAGAAAAGAACGAAAATAAAATGTACGTATATGCCATCCGCATTCGCCACTGGATCTCGTCATCACCCGTTAGGTTACTTAACTAACGACAGAGCGAGAGCTAGACTAGTATATATACCAATATACAATAATCGCTCCAGGCGTAATAAATGCAACATTATAGAAAAGTAATAAGTATCACAGAACAATATAGATAATCTGGGATCCCCGGGTTTCACAGAGCCGCTACCGAAACCCGACGTTCCCCTGGTCTTATGGATAGCCTGTGCAATGAAACCTAGACCCCTACGGGTGTCGCAGGTTACCCGCCAAAACCTGAAGCAAGGTAGCCCCCTTCAGCAAAGTGAATGGACCACCCAGCACTTCACGGAATCCGGTTATTTGAGCACCCTTCCTTTGGTCAACCTTTACCCCCTACGAGTGCGGCGAATAGCCTGCCAATCCTAGAGTGAGGTCACCTCCCTCTCAAAGCCATGAGATGCGGACCCATTGCCTTCCAGAACCCGGCTATCCGTGCACTCCGTCGCGAGGTAACCCTAGTACAGAAATGAAAATATGTACAACGGGTACATCGACCTCAACCTGGTCGTGTCCTAAAAGAATAATTTACAAAAAGTCAGTGACGGCAGTCCACATGTCGGACGCTCGCCCCGTGATATCAAATGTATAAATAAAACTGAACTGTACTAACATTGCACCAAGCTAGCCACTACGACAAATCTGCAACATCACAGCACAACACAGAACATCAACGCGAATGTCACATTCGCTAACCCGTCTAAAAGGACTATAGCAATTAGACGAATTATACCGCTCAAATGACATTCATGGTCGCAGATATAATGTAAGCACAGTGAACTAACATATTTAAAATATCGATCGACAAAATTTCCCGAAGTGGGCCCTAAGTACAAATCCAGTACACTAACAAATCTGGGCCCAAACAAAATATTCCAGAAAGCACAATTCCACATGAAAGAAACCCAGAAGAAAAATGGTGCACTGAAGCCCCAAAACGGCGGCGGAACCGCGGCGGTTCCGCGGCGGTTTTGTGGGATCAGTCTACCAAATTTCATCTGCAGTCTTAGAAAAGCCTGCTCGATTTTCTGACATACTCAAAATTTTTAGACCAGTTTAAAAATTCGGCAGATACTTAAAATACAGAATTGCAGTTATGGAAATTTCGTTCGATCGATGTTTTAAGCATGTTAGAACAAGCTAATAAAGGTTAATAGCGTGGTTCTGATACCATGTAAGTCTACGCCAGCGCCCCGGCCAATAATCGGAGGCCAAACGCGGAATAATAACTTTTTCATCAACTGGGGCTAGCATAGACTGTAACCCGGATCATGCCATTAACACTAAACTAGAAAACTGTAAAATGATAGAATGGCTATACCGATCGATCCTTGTCCTTCGGTCTTTAGCCATCATCCCACGCTCCTCGCGGCATCTCCGATCTCCTGTCTCCTCGTCGAGGTGGCTCCACGTCAATGGATCTTTATACGGGCTCCCGCCTCAAAACCGAGGCAACTCGGACATGAAGTTTGCTAACCGACATGTCCAAGATTGAAGTAGAGAGAGTGTAGAATACTTTGTCTCAAGACATCCAAGCATTTGGGTGAAAGGTTAATGAAGTTGCCATGGAATGATATATAGTGAGCAATGAAATTTGAGCTTGGAAAAATCAAGATGAGGTTGCACAAATGTGCTTGGCCACAATCTTGAACTCTCTGGGGATTCTAAGAAAATGAAGTGTCTTTAGTAAAAGAAAAAGGCACCAAATAAAAATGAAGAGGGCAGCAAATGCTGCGGCCCCGTACACCACAGAAAACACCCTCTCATTTAAAATCTTTCACACAAACAAAAAGCATTAATTGCAATTACCACCTCACCGAATAAACCATACCCAATCAATGCAAACCAAAACCACCTTGTAGCCCACTGGATTGGAAAAAATCCGCATTAAACCAGATGTTTAAGACGGGTGACAGAAAACTGGCAACTTCAAAAGCAATCCCGTAATGAATTACGGAATTACCCCTCAACTGTATATACTTACCCGCATCCGTATTCGGTCATCCGTATTCCGACCGAATACAGATGCAATGAGACAAAAAATACTCCTACCTATATAATACTTGAATCCGGCTTAAACCAAAGCCCACCAGTATTATCTATCCGAACCATGACACGTGCACAAGTGCACGTGCATGTTCGAGCCCTGAAAAAAAACCATACGACCTCTACAACGTATCACCCAAACTGGGGAAACTATCTATGGGGGACTCTAAAGACTCGTCAATACTCTGGCAGTGGGTTTAACCACAAGCACGTCAGTGGTACTAGCTGTACGTAACGACTGCCCATGTATTGACAGAAAGGGAAGCTGATGAGCGAACTAATCCTGGAACCCTACAGAGCCTATCAGTGACAATATCCGTACATTCCGGTCCGTTCGTCTATGAGCATCGCATATCGGGCCTAGGGGGCTGGTAACGTCAGACCCCTAATATTGGTATAAGTCGTGTCAGAGTGTAGCCCAGAACACCCTGAGATACTACTGGAGTACCTACCAGTAAATCTCCGGCCTCGGCCGAGGGCTTTGTGTAATGGCTCTCCTAGATACAGCGCGATCTCACCCCCAATACCGGGAGAGACGAAACCCTGCCGATCCGCTCACTTGCTTCCATATGGCTCGGGACTGTACCTAACTAAAACCTGTTTGCATGACTCGTTTGAGCCGTGGTAGGGTAATAATCAAAGCACAGTGGGAACTCACACGAGACAAATGACGACCTCAAGTCGATGAACTAACCTGTACACATGTCACCTGAGAACTGCTATCTGACGCTAGGTATAATACCAACTAGCTGGTTCCCGGCGAGTCCTGTCCGGTGTACTCATAACCCAATGAGCACCTGTATACATCTTAGGTGAACCAACTGACACCAATGGCTTGTGAGACCGGCCACCGCCCCTCGTCGGGGACTCGACAGTATACACTAGTCTACTCTAGAGTATCGATGCCCTGTCTCGAAACTCCCATGACTAGGGACCACTTTTAAGGATGCGCTTATAGATTACCCAACTCTCATGTATATGATTGCCATTATACTGCTTGTAGTCAAGCAAGAATCCTAAGGGCTCTATCAACGTGTAATAGTGAACAGTAATGTCACCTAAAGCTGTACACGACTGATAAAGATAAACCAAGTAACATACTATCATCTCGAGTAAGACTGTCCCACCGGTATAGGTCCCCCATTAATCATTGCAATCACGTACCTGCGATCCAATAATTGACCTTGAGGGCACTATATTAAACATTGAAGAATCCTGATACTTGGAACACCTGGTTCTCTACTTTACTCTTATACCTATAACTTCTCAAAACTTAGACCTTGCATTTCTACAAAACGCTTGTCTAAAAACTAGAGAAGTCATAAGTAAACAAAATATAGTACGAGGATCAACCCCTCTGTCTTAATGGACACTGGATAACTTATAATACTTTGTATAAGTCCGCTGAGTTGAATAACTCAAACCCTGTACGTCGTTAGTTAAAAACTGTACTATGGTTATGAAGAATTACACCGTTGTTAAATGCTCCTTACCTAACCATCAGCTGATATAGGTAAATGTCATGGACATAATTTAAAAAGGTTATATCTCACATTATAAAAATAAACGTACAGATATATCAGTTTGAAATTGGTGCATAACAACGGATATTCAAAACCAAATATTTGCCATCCGGCAATAACCCAGGCGATTTCCTCAAATATCACCAATTACAACGAATCCCGATATAATGAGGATGATCATCTAATTCCCAATGACTTACTCCCACTCATCATCTGTAAAACCATACAGATGTGAGAATCAACCTGGTAAATACATGCCCTAGATCAAGGGCTAATTGAGAAATCAGTTTTCTTTTAACAATACACAGTGAAACTGAAACATGTAAATGTTTCCAAGGGGTATCCGGGTATTCGTAGTAATGCCTCTTCCATTATCAGATTCACAACTGTAACCGTATATTTTTTTGCCATCTCTCCAAATCCCTTTATATGTCTTTAGTCATTGTTAGTTATATGTATGCCCTAGAGGCCATTATTATACATGAGATGTATATTATAGTGGATGCTTGGACATATATAGGGAGGACTTTCTTGCTCGACTTGATAGTATGCTATCTGGTTACTCTTTACCTTAACGTGTATCCTAATTGTCTCTCTGTTACATGTTGGTAAAGCCCTTAGGATATGTACTCGACTACTGGGACTATGATGAGATCATACTAGTGGGGCAACGGTAGTCGACGAGTACATCCTATAACTGTTCCTAGTCGAGGGTGTATCGAGACAGGGCATCGATACACCAGAGTAGACTAGCGTATACGCATCTTGACCCAAATGATGGGCGATGGATGATCCCATATCCATTGATATTTGACATCAAGGATGGTGTACGGGTGCTCAGTGGAGACTGGGTACACTGGACGGACTCGCCGAGAACTCCAAGATGGTATTATACCTTACGTCAGATGGCAGTTCTCTGGTGACACTGGTACAGCTTATTCTGTTGACCCGAGATCGACATAGAGTCTTGTGTGATTCCCACTGTGCTTTGATTTCCATCATACCATGTCCAAGAGGGCGTGCAAAAAGGAGGCTTTTGGGTACAGTCCCGAATCACATGGAGGCAATGAGCGATAGGAAGGGATTCGTCTCTCCCGGTATAGGGAGTTGATGTTGCGCTGTGTTCGATTGGCTATAACTGGAAATCCCTGGCCAGGGTTGCTGAGATTTACTGGTAAGTGTTATCAGTAGTTTCTCGAACTGTTATAGACCTCATATCGACACAACTTATCAAGCTACTGGGGTCTTACGTTTACCACCCCTAGGCGAGATATGCGACATATCAGACGACGAGACCGGAATGTACGGAAGTGTTACTGATTGGACTCGCAGGAGTACTAGCGGGCTTGCTTGTTGATCTTCTGATCGCTCAATACCCGGGTGGCCGTTACGATTAGCATACCGCTTGCGGCTTGTGGATGTTTGATATGATCATCACCTACTGCCGGCGTATTGACGAGCCTTTAGAGTCCAACACAGGGGTTTCCTGGCTCAAGCGAAACGGAGTAGGAGCACATATGTGATATGTGCGGGACCGAGATTAATACGATATGAGATACCGTATTCTATTCTCGCCATTCGTGACATAGATCGGTTGTATGCGATATAGCCGGGTTATCGGATCAAGTGTTCATTCGATAAGTTGTTACACATGATATTAGTCGGTTATATCCGGGTTATTAAATCAAGAGTTGATTTAATAATTTAATGCATAATTATATATTTGATATATTACATTGCATTAACTAGTATTAGCTTACTTAAGATTTATTTTCTCACTAGTTTGTGCACATTGTTTATATGTGATATATGCAAGTGTACATGTTTGTATCATGTTTGATGATACACACAAGATGGGTGTATGAGACTTGTACCAAGATTAATTTTAAGATTAGGGTTATTCTTTTATCATAACATTTAACAAAAGGGTTAAACTTAGTCACAGTAATCAAGCTTGAAGAAGCTTGGAGAAACTTTGACAAAGTCCACTCTTTTGTCTTTTGTCTTGATATTCTTTAACCTAACCCTTAACCTAATCCCTTGGTCAATTCTCTACATGAGTTAAGCATGATAGCTTAACTCACCCATGGTTACATTATTGAGAGGATATTATTTCATATGATGAGATTATTCTTTCTTCTTCTTCTTCATCATCAAGCTCCATCCAAAAGCTTACTAGCTTCAATGGTGCCACGAGAAAAAGAGTGAGAAAATCAATTCTAAAGTGAGCCCACTTCCTACTGTTAGTTATATGTATGCCCTAGAGGCCATTACTATACATAGGATGTATATAGTAGTGGATGCTTGGACATATATAGGGAGGACTTTCTTGCTCGACATGATAGTATGCTATCTGGTTACTCTTTACCTTAACGTGTACACTGATTGTCTCTCTGTTACATGTTGGTAAAGACCTTAGGATGTGTACTTGACTACCTGGACTATGATGCGGATCATACTAGTGGAGACATGGTAGTCCATAAGTACATCCTTCAAGGTCCCTAGTCGTGGGTGTATCGAGACAGGGCATCGATATACCAGAGTAGACTAGCGTATACCTTCTCGACCCATACAGATGGGCGATGGATGATCCCATATCCATTGGTGTTTGACATCAGAGATGATATACGGGTGCTCAGTGGAGACTGGGTACACTGGACGGACTCGCCGAGAACTCCCAGATGGTATTATACCTTACGTCAGATGGCAGTTCTTTGGTGACACTGGTACAGGTTAGTCTGTTGACCCGAGATCGTCATAGAGTCTTCTGTGGTACCCACTGTGCTTTGATTTCCACCTTACCACGTCTAAGAGGGCATGCAAAACGGTGGTTTTTGGGTACAGTCCCGAATCATATGGAGGCAATGAGCGATAGGAGAGGATTCGTCTCTCCCGGTATAGGGGGTTGATGAAGCGCTGTGTTCGATTGGCTATAACCGGAAATCCCTGGCCAGGGTTGCTGAGATTTACTGGTAAGTGTTACCAGTAGTTTCTCGAACTGTTATAGACCTCATATCGACATGACTTATCGAGCTATTGGGGTCTGACGTTTACCACCCCTAGGCAAGATATGCGACATATCAGATGACGAGACCGGACTGTACGGTAAGTGTTACTGGTTGGATTCATAGGAGTGTGAGCGGGCTTGCTCGTCGATCTTCTGATCGCTCGATACCCGGGTGGCCGTTACGTTTAGCAGACCGCTTGCGGCTTGTGGGTGTTTGATATGATCATCACCTGCTGCCGGCGTATTGACGAGTCTTTAGAGTCCTACACAGAGGTTTCCTGGCTCAAGCGAAACGAAATAGGAGCGCATATGAGATATGTGCGGGACCGAGAATAATGCGTGCATGTGATACCGTATTCTATTCTCGCGATTTGTATCATCGGA
The DNA here is from genome assembly GCA_030015575.1 of Agapanthus africanus. Lineage (NCBI taxonomy): Eukaryota > Viridiplantae > Streptophyta > Magnoliopsida > Asparagales > Amaryllidaceae > Agapanthus > Agapanthus africanus. Next base: position 369,790,671 of record CM057346.1, read on the forward strand.
AGGTTATATGTAATATAGCCGGGTTACCGAATCAAGTGTTGATTCGATACATTGATACACTTGATACTAGTCGGTTATATGCGATATGACCGGATCATTAAATCAAGTGTTGATTTAATGTATAATTATATATTTGATATATGACTTTGCATTAGCTAGTACTGGTTCACTTAAGATGGATTTTCTCACTTGATGTGCACATTGTATATGTGATATATTTTTGTGCACTTGTGTGTATCATGTTTGATGATACATGCATACTTTGTTAAGTGTATGATTAAAGCATGGTTGTGTATTGGTTAGGGTTTTGATTTACTTATTCATTTATTTTGTTTATTTATTTTTGCAAAATAAATGGATGGAGGCTTTCTTTGTTTGCTAGTCGAAGCTTCATGAAACTTTGACTAAGTGACCTTTTTTGTTTTCATGCTTAACCCTAACCATTCCACTTAACCCTAGTTCATTCTCTACACTTGACCATGGTTGCTATATGATAAGGATTCCTTTTATTTTCTATTTTAGATAATACTTATCATATGATCTTCTTCTTCTTCTCCTTCTTCAACAATGAAGAAAGCTTGCCTCCATCAATGGCAACTTGAGAAAAAGAGTGAGAAATCCAATTCTAAAGTGAACCCACTTCCTATTTCTTCATCCTCTACCACTTGCCAAGTAGTATAGGGTGTTTTCTTCACAAGTTTCATGACTTGGTGAAGTTGGAGCTTGATCTTGTGTTGCCTCGACGTAGATCATCTTCGGCATCGAAGCCGACGACCAAGCCCGCCCATTTCTCCGATGAAGCCGACGCTAGAGCCCGGGATTCGATTTGGACAGCAAGGAGACTTCATCATGGAGCTATGGAGGTGGTGGACCGGATCTACAAAGGTTGTATTTCCGTTCCCTTAGTTAAGTTGTTAACTAGTTGCATGTTTCGCCTAAACTCTAGGCAACGGTCCGTATTAGGGTTTCTCGGCACTTGTAAAATTTGAATTTGGCATGGTTGATGCCTTGTGAGACCTCTAGTGTGTGCCTAGGAACCCTACACCTACTTCTTCATCCTCTACCACTTGCCATTTAGTAGAGTGTGTTCTCTTCACAAAGTTCATGACCTAGTGAAGGAATAGCTTGAGTTAGTGTCTCCCCGACGTAGATCATCTTCGGCCTCGAAGTCATCGTAGCAAGCACGTTCGTTCTTCTTGTGGAGCTTCTCTAGAGTCCGGAGTTCACGATCGCAGCGATGGGGACATCTACACGGAGCTAATGAAGTGAAGGACCGGATCTACAAAGGTTGTAATCCCTTTCACTTGTAGTTAAAGTTGTTAACTTGCTAGTTTTCGCCTAAACCCTAGTTTAAAGATCTGTATTAGTGTTGTTCGGCATGGCTAAAATTTTAACCGGGCATGGTTGATGCCTCGTAGACCCTTGTACGCGTGCCTACCAACCCTACAGTGGTATCAAAGCCAAGGTAGAGCTTTAGGCGAAGTCTAGACGAAGTTTAAATTCCGATCGAACCCGAAAACCCCGATGTAAACCCTTCTCTGTACATTTTTTTGAAAATGTTATTTTTTATGAATTAAAAATGCTTAGAAAATAAGCAGGAAAAACTAAGAATTACTGTGAAGTACCGTCCACTAAGTCCCTGAAATGACCACGGAACCGCGGCCAAATCAAGGGTTTGGCGGCGGTTCTGCGGCAAAAATTTTGATTTAGTCCCTCATATTTCATATATTTATTCTTAGGTCCTTTCTTGTCAATTTTTTCTGGGATTTTTTTTTATTCCACTCAAGTGTTGAGTTTTCTAGGGTTGTATTGGGGACTCGTTGATTCGATCGGATAATTTAACTTTGTTTAGTTTGTTCCGGATATTTTTAGAATCTGTTAAAAAGTTCGGACGGATATCAATAACTCACTTTTTCCCCAGTCGGTAAATTTTTCAAAAGTTGGATTTTTTCTCGAGTTTAAGAACGTTCTAAGTCATGCAAGTAACGTGATGGACCCTCTAGAAGACAACAAACCTTAACTCGATTATGTGACCGTCTTGAACTGCCTTTTGAACCTTAGGGTTTGGGGCAGTACGGCGTGCCACATGTGAGGCGTTGGCTTGACCCTTCTACGGCTGGACCATCGGTACTGAGGCATGTGATGGATATTTTTGAACTCCGCTCAAGTGTTGAGATATTTGGGAAATCTTGGGTGTTTGATTATTCGATCGGAAAGTTTAACATTGTCTATTTATCTGGAATGTAATATTTGGAATCCACAAAAAGTTATGAGATAACTAATTTGAATGTTATAAACCTAGCAGTTTAGTCTCAATTGATCGGTTGCCACGGGATTTTGATGTGATCAAAAGTCCGTCGCAATCACGTAGCGTACGCGGTTACTCGCCGGGTAAACTTAACAGACAGCCATGCCCCATAGCCCCGACCAAATGACTGTAGGAGAACCCCTTCGCCAAAAGCATCCGTTCGGGTGCTCGCGGCAGCGGTGTCCGCCTTAGTGTACATCGTCGATGGCATCCGAGGGTACGGCCGTCTACTAAAGTTTGCGACGAGCATTCGATCAGGATGTCGGGAATCTTGTTGAATTGCCGACTTGATATTGAAAAGAGTTTTCGATAATGAGACTAAAATACGGGGTTTATAAATGTTAGGCATGCGATGTCTAAGGAATTCATTTGGTTAGGCATATGTGTCTAAGGAGGTTGCGGATTCCAACTGTTGTAGTTTTACACTTTCTTTTCTGTGTATCGCCGGCTTCGTTGCTATACATCAACGACAATCAGGATACGCATAGTTGCTTACGTTGATGATATGAGATATTATGTGTTGCTGTGATATGTTATATTGGATCGTCGCGTTCTGAATAGCCGGGGGTTTTATGTGAGATGAGAGTTTTTCTTTTTCACTCATGTAAAATTCATCTGTATGTAATATTCTTTTATTGGGGCACTTCCGTGCTGAGGATGATGTCACCTTTGTATATTATTTACTTTTCCGCACTAGGATAGACCCAAGGCGGAGAGCACAAGTAACCGGGTTCTAGGGTCCAGTGGGAGACCATCTCGAGGAGTCGAGACCGGGTCTCCTAACCCTGGAATTGGCAGAGTTAATTGCCGCTCTCGTAGGGGTCTAGGGATGTATGTTTGGCTATTCATCGCGACCGTGGAATCTGTGTTTTATACAGGCTCGTATTGAAAACACGGACGTCCTAGTATATCTAATATTTCATATATGTTTCTTCTGCTGCGATATCTGTGATGTGATCATTTGATATGTTTTGATAGATACTGTATATAGTATATATGATATATTATATAGACTTTACTTATATTTTACACCCGCGCTAGGTCTGCCCTGCTCTGCCGTTAGTTACCTAACCTAACGGTGCACGAGGGGACATCGAGGTGAATGCGGATGGCATAAGTGTACGTCGTATTTATCTGTGATGTTTAGGGGACTTAAATGATGGGACTTCATTAATGAGATTAATGAAATAAAAGAAACCTAAAAGATGTTGTGGAATCGAATTTTCAAAAACAGGTAGCTACAGTTCTTGCTTTGCATCGCGGTGTTCCTTGTAGAACATCCTGCACCTTATTCGATAAGGAAAGGGCCGAAATCCCTTCACCGGGAGTGACCCCTTTAGCAATAACTGGCAGATGCTACAACACTCGGTTTGTCTTTTGATTGCTTTTGGAATTTTGCTTTGCATCGTGATATATATGATATGTCCTGCACCTTATTCCATAAGGAAAGAGCCGAGATCCCTTCACCAGGAGTGACCTCTTTAGCGAAACTAGTAAAAGCCTAAAAAACATTCCATTTTAAAATCATTTGATTCCACAACGATATCAAGTTCATTACGCAATAGGTTTCCAGAAAAACCTGTCGTAGCCCTCCGTCATTTCAGATAAGTTGTATATAGTATTCGTGCTACATTTGTGGGCTTTCGTCAAGGTGTAGTGTGCGGTAGCTATATGCTGCTTATCTACTGCATACGATGCGATTGGATTAGGGTAGTCGTACGGCTTTGTTGGCTTTCGTCAAGGGTCGTGCGGGTGGGTTTAATTCAGTCAAGAAATGTACGGGTTGAACTTGACTAGCGGGCTATGGTTTGTTGGCTTTCGTCAAGGTCATAGCACGTTAGGGGCAAAATATTATCGGCTATTTCAAGTGTTGAAATTTGCAATGAGATTGCATACCTTCTATGAGATAGTTGGATCCCGATACCCGCTGCGAGTAAGAGTTACTCCTGGGAGAGTTTTACACATTACAATTAGCCGATCAGGTAGGTGTCTAGAAAAGTGTTAACGGGGTTACGCCTCTGGGAAAGCGAGGTTTACTTTAATTAGGTCCGTGCGAAAGCACGGGGCACCTCCCTCAAAGTACCGACACTGGCCTGGCTGAAAGATTGGCGAACTTGTAGCGTGTAATTAATCCCGGCTAGTCTTTCCTTTTAGGGTTTGAAGGAAGATTTGATTAAAACAGTGGGAGACATCCTGATTAGATATATTAGATAACCAATCTAATCTTGCAAGAGCATACGCTGAGTGTTTTCTTCTCTCTCTCTCTCCAGGTAGCGACCATATCACGCCTTAATCAAGATAATAATACAGATATATTAACTGAACCCGCTTGTTATACTGAGCTGGGGAACGTTGGTCCCGCTCCAACTTATAATTGTTATAAGACAGAGCAGGAAATTAGGGATATTAGATTTCCCGTGCCGCCCAAACGAAGAAAGTGCATGTTGATGCATCTTTTTTGGGTGTGTTCATTACAGAGAACTGTTTCTCAGTATCCTTTACGTCCTGGGTATGTGATACCAGATCAGGATCCCGCATATGTAATCTGTTACATGGGCTACAGAAAGGTGGAGAAATGAGAACGGGTGATAAGTTTCATGAGACAGAAAACGGTGCAAGTGTTGCAGCCAATTCTGTTGGTCACTGTCACCCTGTATTACCAGAATACATTGATTCTGAACAAATGTTATTGGACACTGAACCTGATATACAACATCATATCAGTCTCTTTATTAGTAAAGAAGGATATAATTTTGTATTGTTGGATAATGTTTTGAACATTTCCTATATCAAGAGTTGATTGGTTCAGGCACGTTATTTAAAAGCATTGACGTTCTAAATCAAACTACAGTTCTTAGTATACAGAACACATACAAGAGGAAGAGTTCAGAAATGAACGGATCCTTCTTGAGGCATTGTAGACTAGGTCATATCAATGTGACCCGACTAGCTAAGTTACATTTAGATGCATATTTAAATCTGTTTGAATTTACATCTTGTGAAACTTGCCGGTCATGTCACAAAGATACGATGACCACAGCTCCATTTATTGGAAACAGAGAAAGAGTTAGTGAACTCTTGGGATTGATACATGCTGATGTATGAAGGTCCCCTGTCTACACATGCCAAGACTGGTTCTTTGTACTTTATTACATTCTCTGATAATCTCTTAAGATTCAGACATGTGTTCTTGTTGAAACATAAGTCCGAAACTTCTGAGATATTCACAGAATATAAGTTAGAAGTAGAGAACCAAAAACGGGTATAAGTATTATGTCCTTTGATGAGATCAAGGAGGAGAATACTCAGATCTGCCGGGGTCTTCTTTCTGTCTATTTAAGTTACAGGAGAAGTTGAGCACGGAATTCCTGGACTATTCTAAAGGAGAATGAGATTCTCTCTCAGCATTACTCCTTCGTATATACCATAGCACGATGGTATATCGGGGCGGAGCAATAGCACCCTATGTGATATGGTGTGCTCTATGATGAGTACTACTGAGTTTCCTATTTCCTTTTGGGAGTTATGCACTTGAGAAGCTGCATACCTATTGAATAAGGTTCAAATCAAATCAGTTGCCTACCACTTCATATGTGATATGGAAAGGGAAGAGCCCATATCTTAAGTTTGTTAAGATTTGGGGTTGTCCGGACTATGTGTAAAAGCAAAATCCGGACAAGCTCGAAGCAAGGTATGTTATGTAGAACTGGAAAGGTTCCAGCTATACAAACTGCAGCTGATGATTTGGTAGAACCAAAGGATTCAATAGTAACCAACGAACCTCAGCCTCTCCGCCGATCTAGTAGGGTTTCTCACCCACCTGAGAGATACTTCGGCTTCTCTATGACAGTGGGAGCGAGGATTGCATCATGAGATGATGACCCAACCAATTTCGAGCTGGCCATCAGGCGTGTGACTCTATAAGAATGGCTGGATGCTTAGCGATCTGAGATGGAATCCTTATACACCAACAAAGTATGGACTTTGGTTGCTTTATCTGAAGGGTTAAATCCCCATCAGGAGCAAGTATATCTTGAGAAGATTACTTGGTGTACATGGAAAAGTTGAGACTTTCAAAGCTATGCTTAAGTCCATCCAGATCTTACTCGCCACGGCTACATACCATGACCACGATATCTGGTGGTTGGGAGTCATGACTGCTTTTCTAAATATTGATTTGGAAGAGAGCGTTTATAAGTACACAGCCAGAGGGCTTCATAGACGGTGGGAGCAGCGGAAACGTGTGCAAGATGTTTTATGTGATAAAACAGGCATCGCGGAATTAGAACATCTGTTTTGATGTGGTAGTCAAAGAGTTGGACTTCATCAAAATGGTAGATGAAACTTGTATATACAAAAATGTAGTAGGGAGTATGGTGGTGATCCTCGTAGAGTACGTGGATGACATGCTCTTGATAGGGAAGGAGTTTCCTCTGCTACGCTCGGTCAATCTCCGCTTATCACAAGGATTCTCTATATAGGATCAAGGTGATACCTCCTAAATCCTGAGTAATGGATCTATGAGATAGATCTAATTGGATGTTAGGATACTCACTAGTTGTAGTGAGATGGTATCAATCGATCCTGGGGAGAATCACTGGAAAGGTTCCAGGGTGATAAGGACGACTGAATGTCAGTCACAAGCATTGTCTTTACCCTTAGTAAAGGGACGGTATGTTGGAAGAGTTCTAAGCTAGATACCGTGGCATACTAGACGATAAAGGCTGGATACATCGCTACCAAAGATGCTTCCAAAGGGGAAGTCTGGGCGTATATTAGTTCATGAGATGAATTTCGGTCCTACCATTGTGTGACAATGGAGTTGTGGCTTATGCCTAGCAACGCCCATCCCATCAGTGATCCAGACGTATTCTAAGGCAGTGTCACCTGATCATGGAGATAATTGATCTCCAGGGGATCGAGGTTAGGAGAGTAGACTCAGAGGACAACACGGCGGATCCACTCAGAAAGGCATTTTCCCAGAGAGAGACTATTATGGTATGGGTGAGTATGAGATACTACAACCACTGTTATCAGATGGCCCTAGTGCAAGTGGGAGATTGTTAGTTATATGTATGCCCTAGAGGCCATTACTGTACATGAGATGTATATTGTAGTGGATGCTTGGACATATATAGGGAGGACTTTCTTGCTCGACATGATAGTATGATATCTGGTTACTCTTTACCTTAACGTGTATCCTAATTGTCTCTCTATTACATGTTGGTAAAGCCCTTAGGATATGTACTCGACTACAGGGACTATGATGAGATCATACTAGTGGGGCCACGGTAGTCGACGAGTACATCCTATAACTGTTCCTAGTCGAGAGTGTATCGAGACAGGGCATCGATACACCAGAGTAGACTAGCGTATACGAATCTTGACCCATATGATGGGCGATGGATGATCCCATATCCATCGGTGTTTGACATCAAGGATGGTGTACGGGTGCTCAATGGAGGCTGGGTACACTGGACGGGCTCGCCGAGAACTCCCAGATGGTATTATACCTTACGTCAGATGGCAGTTCTCTGGTGACACTAGTACAGCTTAGTCTGTTGATCCGAGATCGTCATAGAGTCTTGTGTGATTCCCACTGTGCTTTGATTTCCATCATACCACGTCCAAGAGGGCGTGAAAAAAGGTGGCTTTTGGGTACAGTCCCGAATCACATGGAGGCAAGCGATAGGAGGGGATTCGTCTCTCCCGGTATAGGGAGTTGATGTTGCGCTGTGTTCGATTGGCTATAACTGGAAATCCCTGGCCAGGGTTGCTGAGATTTACTGGTAAGTGTTATCAGTAGTTTCTCAAACTGTTATAGATCTCATATCGACACGACTTATCGAGCTACTGCGGTCTGACGTTTACCACCCCTAGGCGAGATATGCGACATATCAGACGACGAGACCGGACTGTACGGGAGTGTTACTGATTGGATTCGCAGGTGTACTAGTGGGCTTGCTTGTTGATCTTCTGATCGCTCAATACCCGGGTGGCCGTTACGTTTAGCACACCGCTTGCGGCTTGTGGGTGTATGATATGATCATCACCTACTGCCAGCGTATTGACGAGTCTTTAGAGTCCTGCACAGGGGTTTCCTGGTTCAAGAAAAACGGAGTAGGAGCACATATATGATATGTGCGGGACCGATATTAATACGATATGAGATACCGTTTCATGAATGGATAATCTATCCTGAAAGGACACAAGGATATCGGTACTCTATATTTCGTCTTCGGTTTTCACCTATAGCTATAAGAAAGCAGGACAGTAGCTGAAAGTTTGAGCACCGGGCTCACCGGGCTCGCCGAGCTCACCGGGCTCACGGATCCTCATCTCCTTCTCTCTGCCTCTGCTCCATTCCTTTCTTTCAACTGGTTATGGAACAGGAAGAGATGCTGCAGGCACCTTGTTGTTGAATAGTCTGCCTAAAAGCATGGGACTCACCCTTGACTTGGGAATAGAGATCTTTCTTTCTATCGGGAATTTTCGCTGTGGAGCTCCACTCGTATTGGGAAGCAACCGGATCTCCTATGGAAATAAAGTCAGTCAGCGGGATTTCTTCTTTCCGAAAGAACACTTTGAACTTCAAAAAAAAGGCGCCGGGGGATAGCTAGAGGTAACAGGGTTCCCGAAAGGGGGCGAGGTTCCGGTACTTGTCCAGCCAGCCCGAGCTTTTTCTCTTCTGTGTCGGAAACAGCGTTTGGTTCATTCATTTTTTACAGCGCACATTATTTAATATAATTGAGAACTTCTAAAGTTCCGATTGTTTCGAATGGAATCTCCGCCCGCCTCGCCTCTCCCCTTCCTTAGGGTCCCGAGCAGCTTCTGCAAATGTCTTACCCTTGAAAGAGTGCGTAATAGCTCACTGATCGAGCGGGCGATTCAGGTGAGATCCAATGTAGATCTAACTTTCCTGCTAAAAGTGAGTTACTCCTCTAACAGTCCCCCCGCATCTTTTTTCTACCTTGAATTTAGGGTTGAATTGGGAGGGCGATCCTCCCGGGACGCATCTCTTATTCCTTCGAATAGCATGTGTAGCGTTAAGCAACACAACCCAGGAACTGCGGAACTGGACTTGATAGCCTGAGGAACGACGTTTCATTCTGCAAGTGCTTTCAGCCACGGTGTCGGGGGTTCGAATCCCTCCTCTTTCTTGACTTTGGGTCTCGGTCTTTCCCTTTCGATCCTTCTACGGCCAAATCTCAATTTGTGGAAAGGAGGCCTCTGTTGTCCTGCAGCCGGTTGCGGCTGTTGGTGAGGTTGAAAGAGGAAGACACTACTACTCAAATAGGAGCGAATCCTTACCTCAGAGAATCCTATTAGAAGTACCAGACTGTGGAATATCTCTTTTTTATGGATTCACGGTCAAAGTAAACGATCTGGGCCAGTCCAAATGAAATTAAGGAACTGCCCCTACTAAAGACAAAGGACAGAACCGACGAAAATCGGTAACCGGTGCGGTAGAAGAGTAATAGCCCCTATTTCACTTGACGTTTACCCCCGTTAGCCGGCTTTTGTAGCAAATTCATGACATAGATCGGTTGTATGCGATATAGCCGGATTATCGGATCAAGTGTTGATTCGATAAGTTGTTACACATGATATTAGTCGGTTATGGCCGAGTTATTAAATCAAGAGTTGATTTAATAATTTAATCCATAATTATATATATGATATATTACATTGCATTAACTAGTATTAGCTCACTTAAGATTTATTTTCTCACTAGTTTGTGCACATTGTTTATATGTGATATATGCAAGTGTACATGTTTGTATCATGTTTGATGATACACACAAGATGGGTGTATGAGACTTGTACCAAGATTAGTTTTAAGATTAGGGTTATTCTTTTATCATAACATTTAACAAAAGGGTTAAACTTAGTCGAAGTAATCAAGCTTGAAGAAGCTTGGAGAAACTTTGACAAAGTCCACTATTTTGTCTTTTGTCTTGATATTCTTTAACCTAACCCTTAACCTAATCCCTTGGTCAATTCTCTACATGAGTTAAGCATGATAGCTTAACTCACCCATGGTTACATTATTGAGAGGATAATATTTCATATGATGAGATTATTCTTTCTTCTTCTTCTTCATCATCAAGCTCCATCCAAAAGCTTACAAGCTTCAATGGTGCCATGAGAAAAAGAGTGAGAAAATCAATTCTAAAGTGAGCCCACTTCCTACTTCTTCATCCGCTACCACATGCCATGTAGTAGAGTGTGTTCTCTTCACAAAGTTCATGACCTAGTGAAGGAATAGCTTGAGTTAGTGTCTCCCCGACGTAGAACATCTTCGGCCTCGAAGTCATCGTACCAAGCACGTTCGTTCTTCTTGTGGAGCTTCTCTAGAGTCCGGTGTTCACGATCGCAGCGATGGGGAAATCTACACGGAGCTAATGAAGTGAAGGACCGGATCTACAAAGGTTGTAATCCCTTTCACTTGTAGTTAAAGTTGTTAACTTGCTAGTTTTCTCCTAAACCCTAGTTTAAAGATCCGTATTTGAGTTGTTCGGCACGGCTAAAATTTTAATCGGGCATGGTTGATGCCTCGTAGACCCTTTTGCACATGCCTAGCAACCCTACAGTCATTACCTTCTGTACACCACCTTTAGGCCAAATGGTTTTCTTCCTTCCCTACCATTCGGCACGAGCCTATGGTTTGGAAGAAGACTATCCAATAAGCATAATGGGTGTACTCTCCTAATCCTAAGAGCACTCGTAACGCGAGAGAAGGTAAAGATAAAAGACAACTGAATAAACCTTATTCCTATTTCTCCTGAACCAAAATCCATCCCCAAACTTGAACAAGTTCCTTCGAGTTTGTATATAACCATACGATGGATTATCCAAATAACTGTGGATCTTCAGAGTGATACGGGGTGTTCTGGAGAAATACAAAGGTGAAGTAGGAGTGGCGATGAAATACTTGGTTTGGTCGTGAATAGCAGTTGCAATTTACTTTGCCCTCTTTCTAATCCCTTTACTTGTCTTTACTTATTAGCTTCTGTACACCTTACTTAGGCTAATCGGTTTTCTTCATTCCCTACCTTTCGGCACATGCCTATAGTTTGGATGAAGACTATCCAATTAGCGTAATATGTGTACTGTCCTAATCCAAGGAGCACTCGCAACCTGAGAGAAGGTAAAAGGAAAAGACAACTGAATAGTCCTATTCATTTTCTCCAGAATCGAAAACCATCCTCGAATCTGGAACGAGTTCCTTCGAGTTCGTATATAACCATACAATGGTTTTATCCAGTGGAAGTATATGTTAGTAGTAATACGGGATGTTCTGGAGAAAAGGGTAAAAGTAAGAGTGGTAATGAGGTATGCAACTCTGACAATCCAAAAGCCAGTGTTTTAAGAAGGTTCGGTTAACTTGGTCACTGAGTCATAGTCTAGGGTCGGGCCATGGTCGCTGCCAAAGAGAGAGAGAAAAGAAACACTCTGCGTGCACTCTAACCTAGATCAGAATGGTTATTAATTTATTTAATCTGCAAACCTCCCACTGTATTCTCAAATTCACCTCCAAACCTGAAAGAAGAATTAGTCGGGATCACCCGAGGAGTAAACCAACACATCAGTGGGAATCGGGATCCAACTGTCATCGCATGAAAACGTGATGGAATCCACTCACGTTATCACATTCCAGAAGGTATGCGCATATCTGGCAAGTTTCAGTTTCTTTAGAAACTCCCGATGTGATTTTTACCCCATGCTTTTATGACCTTGACGAAGGTCAACAAATCATAAGTCGCATGCCAATTTCTACTCGTCATTGTCCAGGTTAATTTGAACCCACCTGTACAAGCCCTTGACGAAGGTCAACAAGACTGTACGACTGTCCCAAACCAACGCATCTATCTATGCAACAGAAAGGTAACAAGCAATTACCATACACTATGCCTTGACGAAGGTCAACAAACATAGTATGAATACTAAGTGCTATCCGTTTTAAATGACGGAGGGCTACGAATGGTTTTTGGTGAAAAACCTTTAACATAATGAACTTGATATCGTTGAAGGAACCAAATAGCTTTTTATAAATATATAGTGGCGAAAACCTTTGCTAAAGAGGTCACTCCCGGTGAAGGGATCTCGGCTCTTTCCCTGTAGAATGAGGTGCAGGATATTCCAACTGAATACCACGATGCAAAGCAAAAAGTAATCGACTATAGTGAAGTTATTACCCTAAAGCAAACTTCTGCCCAAGGGGTCATTCCCGGTGAAAGGATCTCGGCCCTTGCCTCGTCGACTGAGGTGTTGGATATTCATAACCGAATACCACTGTGCAAAACAAAAGAGAACGTCCCTGTAATAACAGCTTTTTAAAAAATTGTTCCAACAACATCAAACAGGTTTGTTTAGCTTGCATTGATTCGAATCAATGCAGTCCCATCAATTGATCACACCATTAAAGATCGAAAATATGATGTGCGTATATGCCATCCGCATTCGCCACTGGGTCCCGTCATCACCCGTTAGGTTACTTAACTAACGACAGAGTGGGGACTGGACTAGCGCGGATGCAAAACATATACAACATCTAATGCTATATATATATCAATATATAATAATCGCTCATGGCGTGATAAATGCAACATCACAGAAATGTAATAAGCATCACAGAACAATACAGATAATCTGGGAGCCCCAGGTTTCCTTTGAGCCGCAACTGAAACACGACGTTCCCCTGGTCGTGTGGATAGTCTGTGCAATAAAATCCTAGGCCCTTATGGGCACGGCAAGTTACCCGCCAAAAGCAGAAGAGAGGCAGCTCCCGTCAACAAAGTGAATGGGCCACCCAGCACTTCACGGAATCCGGTAACTTGAGCACCCCTCCTTGGGTCAACCTATACCCCCTACGAGTGTGGTGAATGGCCCTCCAATTCTAGAGCGAAGCCCCCTCTGTCTCAAAGCCATGAGATGCGGGCCCATTGCCCTCTAGAACCCGGCTATCCGTGCACTCCACCGCGCGGTAATCCTAGTACAGAAAATAAAATACATATAACGGGTACATCGACCTCAACCCGGTCGTGCCCTAAAAGAATAATATACAAACAGGCAGTGACGGTAGTCCACATGTCGGACGCTCCCCCGCAATATCAAATGTACAAATAATACTAAACAGTACTAACATTGCACCAAGCTATCCACCACGACAAATCCGCAACATCACAGCACAACAGAGAACATCAACGCGAATGTGACGTTCGCAAACTCGTCTAAAAGGACTATAGCAATTAGACAACATTTACCGCTCGAATGACATTCACGGTCGCAGATATAATGTAAGTACTGTAAACTAACGTATTTAAAATTTCGATCGACAAAACATCCCGAAGTGGGCCCCTAGTACAATTCCAGCACTCAAAATAATCTGGGCCAAACCTATATATCACAAAAATCATATTTCCATGAACTAAACCCTCAGAAAACATTTGGGGCACTGTAGCCCAAAAAGGGCCACGGAAGGGCTGCCAAATGCAACATTTCGCGGCGGTTCCATGGTGGAATTTTGGACTTAGGTCTCCAAACTTTTTCTGTAGCTTTAGTTATGCCTGCATGTATTTTTAATGTGCCTAAAATAATTTTTTTAACAACTTTGAAATTTGACAGCAAGCACACTGAAATGAAAATATGATTCGGAATTTTCGATCGATCGATATTTTAAACACGTTAGAACAAGCCAGTAAAGGTTAATGGCGTGGCTCTGAAACCATGTAAGTCTACGGTAGCGCCCCGGCCATCAATCCTAGGCCAAACGCGTAACAAAACTTTTTACGAAACTGGCACTATCGTAGTCTTTCACCCGGATCGAACCATTAACATTAAACTAGCAATCTAAAGAGGGTTAGAAAAGTTATACCGATCGATCTATGTCCTTCGGTCTTTAGCCACCGTCTTTAGCTCCTTGCGGTATCTCCGATCTCACTCGATCTCCGGTCTCCTCGTCGGAAAGGGCACCACATCTATGAATCCTTTTACGGGCTCCCGCTTCGAACCGAAGCAAGTCGGACACGAAGTTTGCTAGCCGACGTGTCCAAGGTGAAGTAGAGAATGTGTGTGATAATTTTGTCTCTTGACACTCTAGGATTATCAACACATGAGATGGTTAGAGTGGAGGTAGAAGATGATGCCAATGGTGGAACTTGTGAGCAAGAAGAAGAAAGAAAATGGAGAGCCTTATGTTGAGATGAAGAAAAATGAGAGTGCTAGAATAAATCAAGAGCAACCCCAAGCCTAACATGGCTGCCCTCTCTCTCTCCAAGCATCATATCAACACAATAATCAATCATAAAATGTGTCATTTGCACAAATAATGATACCATGAGTCACTAGATCGCATATGCCACATTTAATGCACCTCATGAAGAATTCTACTCACAATTTCCATAAGCAAACATTAATCTAAATGTTTGCAACAATAAAAAGAATGACATCATCTAAAGTAAACTCGTGACGGATCACAAGAATACCCCTCACCTGTATATACATACATGCATCTGCATTCCGACTGAATGCAAATGCGATGAGACTAAAGTAATCCAACAAATCTAATACTAGGATACGGCTTAAACCAAATCCCACTAGTATGATCCGCCCGATCATGATCCGTGCACGACTGCATGTATATGATCGAACCCTGCCATAATACCATACGGCCTCTATAACGTTTCGCCCGAAACTTGAGAAACTGTCTGTGGGGGACCCTAAAGACTCGTCAATACTTTGGCTGTGGATTTAACCACTAGCACGTCAGTGGTACTAGCTGTACGTAACGGGCTACCAGGTATTGACCAAAAGGGAGGTCGATGAGCGAACTCATCCTGACACCTTACTGAGCCTGTCAGTGACAATATCCGTACAGTCTGGTCCGTTCGTCTATGTGTATCGCATGCCGGGCCTAGGGGGTTGGTAAAAGTCAGACCCCCAAAAGCGGTACAAGTCGTGTCGGAGTGTAGCCCAGAACACCCTGAGATACTACTCGAATACCTACCAGTAAATCTCCTTTGCCTTAGCCAAGGACTTCGTGTAATGGCTCTCCTAGACACAGCGCGATCTCACCCCGAATACCGGGAGAGACAAAACCCCTGCCGATCCTCTCACTGCCTCTATGTGGCTCGGGACTGTACCCAACTAAAACCTGTTTGCACAACTCCTTTAAGCCGTGGTAGGGTAGTAATCAAAGCACAGTGGGAACTCACTCGAGACAAATGACGATCTCAGGTCGATGAACTAACCTGTACACATGTCACCAGGGAACTGCTATCTGACGTCAGGTATAATACCAACTAGCATGTTCTCGGCGAGTCCTGTCCGGTGTACTCATAACCCAATGAGCACCTGTATACATCTTAGGTGAACCAACTGACACCAATGGCTTGTGAGACCGGCCACCGCCCCTCGTCGGGGTCTCAACTGTATACTCTAGTCTACTAATGGAGTGTCGATGCCCAGTCCCGAAACTCCCACGACTAGGGACCACTTTAAGGATGTGCTTATAGACTACCCAACTCTCATATATATGATCGCCATCATACTACTGGTAGTCAACCAAGAATCCTAAGGGCTCTATCAACGTGCAATAGTGACCTGTAACGTCACCCAAAGCATGTACACGATGATAAAGATAAACCAGATAGCATATTATCATCTTGAGTAAGACTGTCCTACCGGCATAGGTCCTACCTCAATCATTGCAATCACGCGCCTGCTATCCAATAATTGACTTTGAGGGCACTATATCAAACAGTCGTTACGCGCGTTAGCCACTAAACAAACACTCGAGAATATGTTTGGAGTTGGTGTGTTAGTTAAACGTAGTTGCACGTATTTTTGGTCGATTGCTTATATACGCTTGCTTTATTGTTATATGTGTTCTGGATCGCTGGCGGGAAACTTCGGACGCTGCGAACAGAGGAAAGCGAGTGGTAGGCTTTACTTAGCTAGGAGCGTTGGTGGGTAGATTTAATATCTACAGGGGAATCGCCCGCATGGCGTTATGCGTCTGGGCTAGAGATGTTATGAATTGTCGCATATTCTATTTCATATATAGAGTTGCGCATACACCTTATTGCTTAGTTATTTGTTGTGCTTGGACTTGTAACTTTAGGACACTGGACTATTATTGACGGCTCATGTTGCACGAGCACTGATTGTATGCCACACACACCGTCAATAATTACCATGGCACGCACAACACACATACCTATATGATATTGTTTGGTTAGGGACATTAAGACATTGATTCATATTTCTTTATGCATATGACATATAGCATACCTGTATACCTGTATACCTACAGCTTACACATATGCCTTGACATGCTTACATGCTAGTTACCTGTATACCTATAGGGTATTGTACCATTAGTGATAGGCACATACACACATAATGACATAGCTACATGTATACCTTGCATACATACTTCACTTATACCTGGAGGGTATATTACATCATTACTTATAGGTAAATACATATACCTTGCTATACCCTTATGTTTACACATATATCTGGCCATAGCTACATGTTTACCTTTATTTGATGTTATATAGACTTGGAGGAATTAGGAACCGTATGATATTTATATTAACTTGTTGCAGTTAAATAGCGGCTTTTCTTTTATATGCTCGCATTTCAGTTTTATGTCGCATATATTATATTCATGGATTTTCGCATTGAGATATGGATTTTTCATGATGTTTTCTGGATTTGAGGACTGTGGTAGTTTCATGAAATTATGCATTATTTGAAAAACCTGGTTTCTCTTGATATGATATTTCAGCAGCCACCTTGAGATTTATGGGTTCTGATATATATACCCCATGTGAGAAGCGTTGTAGGCCGTATGAGGGTACATGGTGGGGCCCGAAGGTACCCTGGGGCAAGACGATTGAAGGACCTTGCCGATTGAGGCTGGCAGGGGAACCATACCATCCGGTGACAGTACCAATGTCTCGGCGGTTATCGTGGGGATACCGACGGGAATCATGTACATATGGATACGTTGAGAGGGGAAGGTCAGAGCTAGGTGTAAGTCCACGTTGCCCAACCCGGTGCTTGCGGGGAGGCGGAAAACGGAATAAAAATTGGATTTTTATCATACTGGGCAACATGGACTAGCTAAAGGCGGGATCTTTTCTAAACAAAAGCTAACTAAAAGCTAACTAGAATTAGCTACATGGAAGAAAGGTTATACCTTGGGCTTTATGTCCTTCTCTCCTTGCTCCTTGGAGTGGAAGAAAGAGATCACCTTGTCGCCTTCTCGAGTCGAAGAAGGATCCACCCGAGAGCCTCAACCTTTGGCTTCAACTTCATGCTAGAAGTAACTAAAGTGCTAGAAGTGCTAATCCTAGAACCTTAGATGAGAGTAGAGATTACTTTGGAGAGGTTTATCTCAAGCTCAAGTGTTTCTCAACACATGAGAGGGGAGAGCTTGAGGGAGAGGAAAAGGAGGAGAGAGAATCAATATGATAGAATGAGAGAATAATAGAACCATTCTCACATATATGTGTGAATTAAGTAAATTGATAATTAGCAAGATAATTGTCATGGCTTAATCAAGACATGACCATTATCATTTCATATTTAATGCAAATTGCAAGGATCAAAGAGTATCTTTTATATGGAATGATGATGGTCAAAGTGTCAACCTAGGTCAACAAGTCAAGATAGTCAAATGGTCAACAACTCTAACCATGCACAATTATATTTAACTAATATCAATTAATCATAATACATACATAAGCATTAGGGTTAATAAAATGACAATGGTCATTAACCCTAATCAAAGTCCTCTCCCTCTGTCTCAGTCAACTGTGCATACGCACCCGTATTCGTGATCCGAGGAACACGACTACAAAGAGATAAAACCAATCCCAAATCATATACTAGGATCTGGCTTAAACCAAAGCCTGCTAGTATAAACTGTCCGGACAGCAAACATGCACAAGTGCGCGGATGTGAACGAACCCTGTCGCAAAACCATGCGACCTCTACTCATTTTGCCAAAAGGCGAATAGCTCTCTGTGTGGGACTCTAAAGACTCGACACTACGCTGGCAGTGGGTTTAACCACAGACTGCAAGCGGCACTAGCTGTACGTAACGGTCCCCAGGTAGATGCCGATAAGAAGACTGACGAGGTGACCCCATCTGAACTCCTACTGAGCCTGTATGTGGCATTCTCCGTACAGTCCGGTCTGTTCGTCTGATACATCGCATGGCGGGCCTAGGGGGCGGTAAACGTCAGTCCCCTAATAGCGGTACAAGTCGTGTCGGAGTGTAGCCCAGAACACCCTGAGATAACACTGGAAACCTACCAGTATATCTCGCTTGCCCTGGCCAAGGACTACTTCTGTAATGGCTCTCCTGGACACAGCGCGATGTCAACCCCCAATACCGGGAGAGGCGAATCCTGTCTAACTATCACTGCCTCCAAGTGCTTCGGGACTGCACCCAACTACTACCTGTTTGCATGACTCCTTTGAGCCGTGGTAGGGTAGTAATCAAAGTATAGTGGGAACACACTCGAGGCGAAGTGACAGTGTCAAGTCAGCGGACTAAGCTTTACTCATGTCACCTGGGAACTGATAACTGACGATAGGTATAATACCAACCAATAGTTCCCGACGAGTCCTGTCCAGTGTACTCGTAACCTAACGAGCACCCGCATACTATCTCAAGTATGACGTACTGACGGCTGTGGGACAGACCGTCCCCCACGCTGGGATGAGAAGCGCATACGCTAGTCTACTCCGGAGTATCGATGCCCTGTCTCAATAGTCTAACGACTAGGGACCTGTATAAGGATATGCGTATGGATTACCCAGCCCCCACGAGTGTGAGCGCCATCACAACGCTGGTAATCAAGCAAAGATCCTAAGGGCTCTACTAATATGTATATAAGCGATATGCTAAAAGAAACACATGTACATATTGATGTAGAGACAAACCAAGTAGCATATTACCATTTCGAGCAAGATTGTATATACAACTGTGAATATCCTAAGCTTCCATCAAGTAATATACATACTAGTATGATACAGTAATGGCCTCTAGGTCATATACACTAACAATCTCCCACTTGCACTAAGGCCATGTACTGGCGTATCGAAGACCTATCATCTCGATCAGCCGCTCGAACTGAGTCTGGGGTAAGGCCTTCGTGAATGGATCTGCAGTGTTATTTTCTGAAGCAACCCTCCGAACCTCGATCTCCTGGCGATCCATGATCTCCCTGATCAAGTGATACCGCCTTATGATGTGTCTGGATTTCTGATGGGACCTGGGTTCTTTCGCTAAAGCTATAGCCCCGTTGTTGTCGCAATACAGAGGTATTGGATCAACAATGGACGAAACCACCTGAAGTTCTTTCAAGAACTTCCTCATCCAAACAGCTTCTTTTGCAGCATCAAATGCAGCGATGTATTCCGCTTCCATAGTCGAGTCAGCAACGGTTTCCTGTTTAGAGCTGTTCCAACACACCGCCCCTCCATTGAGGGTAAAGACAAATCCCGACATGGACTTGGAATCATCCTTGTCACTCTGGAAGCTGGAGTCAGCAAAGGCCTCAATCTGGAGGTCTTTTCCGCCATACACCAAGAACATCTCCTTAGTCCTTCTTAGGTACTTGAGAATGTTCTTTACCACTATCCAATGTTTCTCCCCAGGATTTGACTGATACCTGCTTACCACACTCAGTGCATAAGCCACATCTGGTCTGGTACACAACATCGCATACATCATAGAGCCTACCGCAGAAGCGTAGGGTATAATATAGACATGCGATCCCTCTCCAAATCAGTCTTGGGAGACATCTCTTTGGAGAGGGTGATCCCGTGACAAGCCGGTAGATTACCGCGCTTGGAATCTTCCATACTGAATCTTTTCAGTATGGTGTCGATGTACCTGGACTGTGAGAGTCCTAAAATCCTCTTGGATGTGTCACGGTAGATCTGGATCCCCAGAATGTATGAAGCATCACCCAGGTCTTTCATGGAGAACCTGTGTGACAAGAACCCCTTGACAGATTGTAGCATAGAAATGCCATTTCCTATTAAGAGAATGTCATCCACGTATAAAAGGAGGAATAGTACAGTTCTCGCTACAAATCTACAATAGATGCATGGTTCATCTGGATTTCTGATAAAGCCAAATTCCTTGACCGTCTCATCAAAACAGATGTTCCAACTCCCCGATGCCTGCTTTAGTCCATAAATGGACTTAAGCAACTTGCACACCTTTCCGCTGCTCCCACTCTGAATGAAACCCTCTGGCTGGTCCATATAGACACACTCCTCTAAATTTCCATTTAGAAAAGCGGTCTTTACGTCCATCTGCCAAATCTCATAATCGTGGAAGGCAGCAATGGCATGAAGGATCCGAATGGATTTCAGCATAGCCACTGGAGAAAAGGTTTCGTCATAGTCCAAACCAGGTCTCTGACGAAAACACTTTACAACCAGTCTAGCTTTATAGGTCTCAACCTGTCCATCTACACCAATCTTCCTTTTGAAGATCCACTTGCATCCTACGGGTTTTACCCCATCTGGAGCAATATCCAACGTCCATACTTTGTTGGTGTACATGGACTCCATTTCGGCCCGCATTGCATCCAGCCATTTTACCGAGTCAACGCTCTGAATGGCTTGCTGGAAGCTAGTAGGCTCATCACAATCTATGATGCAATCCTCTCTATCCCCGTCTATGAGAAAACCGTAGTATCTCTCGGGCGGACGAGACTGCCTACTACTCCTGCGGAGTGGCGTGGGAATGTCCTGATCTTTCGAACCCTCTGGTTCTACTAAGCTTTGAGTAATAGCTCGTGGTTCTGGAATTTCTTCCAGTTCTATTGCGCTCCCACTTATTTCTTTTTTTATGAACTGGTGTTCTAGAAAGTGGGCATGGCGAGAAACAAAGACCTTTTGTTCTTCTTCGCAATAGAAGAAATATCCCTTGGAGTTCTTTGGATATCCAACAAACTTGCACTGTACTGAGTGTGCCTCGATCTTGTCCGCATGCTGCTTTTTTACAAAAGCTGGACATCCCCATGTCTTAATGTGATTAAGATAGGGTCTCTTCCCACACCACATCTGATATGGCGTAGTAGGCACAGTATTAGTTGGAACTCGGTTCAAAAGGTATGCAGCTGATTCTAGCGCATATCCCCAGAACGATCGCGGCAACTCAGCGTTACTCATCATGGACCGTACCATATCCAATAGGGTTCGGTTCCGTCTCTCCGATACACCGTTATGTTGCGGAGTGTATGGAGGAGTAAGCTGAGAGAGAATTCCATTATCTTTTAAGTAACCCAGGAACTCGGCACTCAAGTATTCACCACCTCGATCAGATCTTAGTGCCTTGATACTTTTGCCTGTTTGTTTTTCTACTTCATTCTTATATTCCTGGAATTTTTCAAAGGCCTCGGATTTATGTTTCATCAAGAAGACATATCCGTATCTTGAAAAGTCATCCGTAAAAGTAATGAAATAAGAATAACCGCTTCGTGCATGCGTAGACATTGGACCGCACACGTCGCTGTGTACGAGTCCCAAGAGCTCGCTCGCTCTTACTCCGTGTCCAGTGAACAGAGTCTTTGTCATCTTTCCTTTGAGACAGGATTGACAAGTTGCATACGATTGATATTCGAACGGATCCAAATACCCTTCTGTATGTAACTTAGTCAACCTTCTCTCATTGATGTGACCCAGTCTACAATGCCATAAGAAAGTTTTATTGATTTCTGGAGACTTTCTTTTGTGTGTATTCTGGACATTGAAAATCTGTGGTTGGTTCAATACGTATATACCATTGTTTAATGTACCTGACCGAATCAGAACTTGATTAAGGTGAATGTTCACTACATTACTTACAAATGCAAACTCATAACCTTCTTTAGATAATAAAGATACAGAAATGATATTACAGGTTGCATTTGGTACAAAATAACAACTACGCAAAACCAAAAAGTGTCCATCTGACAATCCCAGGGGATAGTCCCCCACGGCCTCAGCATCCATGCTAGCTCCGTATGCAACTCTGAGGGTCATGTCACCTGCCTTCAAAACTCTACGCTTTCTCAACGCCTGCAAAGAATTACAGATATGAGATCCTGATCCGGTATCCAATACCCAGGATGTAGAGTTTATTGATAGACAGTTTTCAATAACATACACACCTGAAGCTGAAGCCGCAACTCTCTTCAGATCCTGGGTTCTGGCCTTCCAAGCCTTGCAATCCTATTTCCAGAGTCCACTTTTATGACAGTAGAAGCATTCTTCCTTCCCCACCAGCTTTCCCGCTTGTTGCCTTTCCCTTTCCCTTCGAATCCACTTTACTGACACCGCCCTTTGGTTTGGCGGGGGCTTTCTTCTTCTTTCCCTTGGCTTTCGCTTTGGATCTAGAAGAGGAAGATCCTCCTACAAACAAAGTGGATGTCTCCCTACCTTTCTGTAGGGTGCCCTCAGCACTCTTCAACATGTTCAGAAGTTCGGAAAGTTCAACCACCTTTCCTTGCATGTTGAAGTTAAGGATAAACTGGGCGTAAGTGGAAGGAAGGGACTGGAGAATCAAATCAGTGCAGAGTTCATTCTCCAACGTGGTCCCAAGGTCCGCGAGCTCCTCTATGTAGCCAATCATCTTAAGCACGTGTTCCGCTGTCGATGATCCGACGGCCAATCTTGCCGAAAATAGCTTCTTCGACACTTCGTATCTTGCGATACGAGACTGCTCTCCAAACAGTTCTTTTGTATGGAGAAATATGGACTTTAGATCCATATTCTCATGCCTCCTCTGATGTTCGTTGTCCATCGAGGCAAGCACGGGGTATTTGGCCTTCGCGCAATCGATATCCCATGTCTTACGAATTTCTTTATCCGCGACGCTGGAGGTGGGACCTGGGACAGGAGGAGCTTTGGTGGTAAGGACATACCCCAACTTGTCGTAAGTGATTGCCATCTCGACATTCCTGAGCCAATCTTTGTAGTTTGGCCCTGTCAGTATGTATTTATCTAGTAATAACTTAAGTCTGGTCATGTTGAATGGTCGCTGCAATTAGGAGAGAGAAAAGAAACACTTTAGCATGATGCTCTTGCAAGTTTAGAGTGGTTTTTAGTTTGTCTAAACAGGATGACTCCCACTGTTCTCTCGAATCCCTTCTCAAACCATAAAGAAAGAATTAGTCGGGATCAATCTCACCGTACAATACTTGCTTAACCGTTCAGCCAGGCCAGTTTCGGTACTTCGAGGGAGGTTTTCCAACGCTTTCGCGAAGTTCCTTAATTAAGTAACCTCTTTTCCTTGTGGGCGTAGCCCCGCTAACACCTTTCTAGACACCTACTAGGTTTATAGCATTGATCGTTAAGTGAGAGTTTTCCCGAGGAGTAGCATATACTCACAGTAGGATCGCGATCCAAATATCATCGCGTGATAAAACTGAAGGAATCCTACCAGAATCATTACACTCCAAATGGTATGCAGCGCTAGCAAGTTTCAGTACTTATGAAACTCCCGATGTGGATTTTTGCCCCATGCTCTTATGACCTTGACTTTGGCCAAAATATCATAAGTCACATGTCAAGTTCTACCCGTCATTCTCCTGGTTAATTTGGACCCACTCGTACCTACCCTTGACTTTGGCCAAAATGGCAGCACGGCTGTCCTAAACCAACGCATCTATCTATGCTGCACATGAATACCCAATAGCTACTAATCACTATGCCTTGTCTTTGGCCAAAATACATAGCTTGAATACTTTTTGACCATTCATGTGGAATGACGAAGGGCTACGAATGGTTTTGGTGAAACCGTGAACGTAGAGAACTTGATATAATTGATGGAACGAGATAGCTTTTAAAAGGAGTGGTTCAAGCTCCGCGTTTAAAAGTTTAGTTTTGAAAAGAACCGAGTGGTTTTCAAAGTGTTCCAATCGACTTTTACTTGGTTTATTTTCTTGCATTAGTTCTTTTAATGCGTCCCATCATTTAATCCTACCATTGCAGAAAACAACCAAAATATGACGTACGCTTATGCCATTCGCATTCGCCACGGGGCCCCGTCATCACCCGTTACGTTACTTAACTAACGACAGAGCGGGGGCTGGGCTAGCACGGCTGTAAAACATATGCAACGCCTAAATAGTTATAGTATATAGATATATAGCAATGATAGACATTACAGATCACAGATGAATACATTGGATATACTAGGAATCCGCAATCCGTTCAAGCCTGCAACGAAGAGCGGATTACACGGTCGCGGTGAATAGCCAATACCCTACCCAAGACCCCTACGGGTGCGGCAAACTACCCGCCAAGTACCCGAAGCGAAGCAACCTCCCTCAACACCGTGAGTAGGCCACTCGGCACTTCAAAATACCCGGTAGTTTGTGCACCCCCTCCATGGGTCTATCCTAGGAGCAAAAACAGTAAAAAGAATTATACAATGACGGCTACAACCCCGACCCGGTTGTGCGGCCATACAAATAATATTACATCAATTTACATATTACATGAATTGAAAGAAAAGAAAACTCTCGTCTCACAAAACCCCCGGCTATTCACCCGCGACAATCCAACGCATTCATATACATATACCATCAACAAACACAGATCACAGATATGTATAGCCCCCACTAATCGACGTATAGCGATTAGCCGACGTTCAATACATATAAACATCACAGATATAACCCATTAGTCAAAGTATAGTGAAGTTCGATCAAAAATACGGATTTATAGGCCCCCAAATACAAATTTCTTTTCTGGAAAATATGGGCACAAATAAACCATCTTAAAAATCCCAAAACCTTAACAGAAGAATACTGCACCAAACTCGGTCCAGAACGGAGTCAAAACGGTCACGGTTCCGCGGTAATAGGCATGCTTTTGCCGTGGAACCGCCGCGCTTTGAATTGTTCACTGGATCGTTTTTGGTGTGCTTCTTTAAAAAACCCTGAGCCGATTTTTGAAGTATGATTTTTTATTTTTTAAGCAGAAAAAAATTCAACAGAATTTAGGGTTTTGATGTTTTGGTTTTGCGATTTTTCCGATCAAACTTCCATACACTTTACTACCTAGCTAGTTTATGTTTAGTTAGGCTCTGATACCACTGTAAGTCCACGTTGCCCACCCTGGTGCTTGCGGGGAGGCGGAAAACGGAATAAAAATCGGATTTTTATCATACTAGGCAACATGGACTAGCTAAAGGCGGGATCTTTTCTAAACAAAAACTAACTAAAAGCTAACTAGAATTAGCTACATGGAAGAAAGGTTATACCTTGGGCTTTATGTCCTTCTCTCCTTGCTCCTTGGAGTGGAAGAAAGAGATCACCTTGTCGCCTTCTCGAGTCGAAGAAGGATCCATCCGAGAGCCTCAACCTTTGGCTTCAACTTCAAGCTAGAAGTAACTAAAGTGCTAGAAGTGCTAATCCTAGAACCTTAGATGAGAGTAGAGATTACTTTGGAGAGGTTTATCTCAAGCTCAAGTGTTTCTCAACACATGAGAGGGGAGAGCTTGAGGGAGAGGAAGAGGAGGAGAGAGAATCAATATGATAGAATGAGAGAATAATAGAACCATTCTCACATATATGTGTGAATTAATTAAATTGATAATTAGAAAGATAATTGTCATGGCTTAATCAAGACATGACCATTATCATTTCATATTTAATGCAAATTGCAAGGATCAAAGAGCATCTTTTATATGGAATGATGATGGTCAAAGTGTCAACCTAGGTCAACAAGTCAAGATAGTCAAATGGTCAACAACCCTAACCATGCACAATTATATTTAACTAATATCAATTAATCATAATACACACATAACCATTAGGGTTAATAAAATGACAATGGTCATTAACCCTAATCAAAGTCCTCTCCCTCTGTCTCAGTCAACTGTGCATACACACCCGTATTCGTGATCCGAGGAACACGAATACAAATAGATAAAACCAATCCCAAATCATATACTAGGATCTGGCTTAAACCAAAGCCCGCTAGTATAAACTGTCCGGACAGCAAACGTGCACAAGTGCGCGGATGTGAACGAACCCTGTCGCAAAACCATGCGACCTCTACTCATTTTGCCTAAAGGCGAATAGCTCTCTGTGTGAGACTCTAAAGACTCGACACTACGCAGGCAGTGGGTTTAACCACAGACCGCAAGTGGCACTAGCTGTACGTAACGGTCCCCAGGTAGATGCCGATAAGAAGACTGACGAGGTGACCCCATCTGAAATCCTACTGAGCCTGTATGTGACAGTCTCCGTACAGTCCGGTCTGTTCGTCTGATACATCACATGGCGGGCCTAGGGGGCGGTAAACGTTAGTCCCCTAATAGCGGTATAAGTCGTGTCGGAGTGTAGCCCAGAACACCCTGAGATAACACTGGAAAGCTACCAGTATATCTCGCTTGCCCTAGCCAGGGACTACTTGTGTAATGGCTCTCCTGGACACGGCGCGATGTCAACCCTCAATACCGGGAGAGACGAATCCTGTCTAACCGTCACTGCCTCCAAGTGCTTCGGGACTGCACCCAACTACTACCTGTTTGCATGACTCCTTTGAGCCGTGGTAGGGTAGTAATCAAAGTACAGTGGGAACACACTCGAGGCGAAGTGACAGTGTCAAGTCAGCGGACTAAGCTGTACTCATGTCACCTGGGAACTGATAACTGACGATAGGTATAATACCAACCAACAGTTCCCGACGAGTCCTGTCCAGTGTACTCGTAACCTAACGAGCACCCGCATACTATCTTAAGTACGACTTACTGACGGCTGTGGGACAGACCGTCTCCTACGCTGGGATGAGAAGCGCATATGCTAGTCTACTCCGGAGTATCGATGCCCTGTCTCGATAGTCCAACAACTAGGGACCTGTATAAGGATGTGCTTATGGATTACCCAGCCCCCACGAGTGTGAGCGCCATCACAACGCTGGTAATCAAGCAAAGATCCTAAGGGCTCTACTAATATGTATATAAGCGATATGCTAAAAGAAACATACGCACATATTGAAGTAGAGACAAACCAAGTAGCATACTACCATTTCGATCAAGATTGTATATACAATTGTGAATATCCCAAACTTCCATCAAGTAATATACATACTAGTATGATACAGTAATGGCCTCTAGGGCATATACAGTAACACTAGGCACTCGAGCTTTCGGTATAGCGTATGATACGTACCTATCAGGGGGCCAGTCGTGATGACAGCACCTGATAGATCAGTATTTATGTGTTGATGCTTGACACTTGGTTTCATGATATTTTTACTTCTAAGTATATATAACAGTAGAATAGGACGCTGTTATATATGCATATATATATATATATATATATATTAGTGGAATGGGACGCTAATATATATGTATACATTTCAATTCATATACATCATCATAATTATTCATGCAAATATACTTATTCAGGATATATGAGATTTACTTGATATTGGATTCAGCATATATGAGATTCACTTGATATTGGATACAGGATATATGAGGTTTACTTGATTTTGTACATTTAGGATAAATGAGATTTACCTAATTTTGTACATTCGGGGTTTATGAGACTTACGTGATATGAGAGCCAATTTGGGGGCTGATTTAAGGAATTGGGATTTGAATTGTCTTGATGGACTTTGGTCCTACCACGATGACAGGATTCCGTGGAAATGACATGTTTCATTCCATACTCCACATTTATTGTTTATGCACTGTTTCATATATTAGTTGTACCTGATAGAGTACCTTCAGTGATTGTTGCATTCACATACCTTATTTTATATGCATTGCTTCATGTATTAGTTGTACCTGATAGAGTACTTTTCATGACTGTTGCATATATACATTGTCATATCATTTCTTCATGTATTAGTAGTACCTGATATAGTACTTTACATGATTGTTGCATACAGATTGTCATATTAGTATTGCTTCATGTATTAGTTGTACCTGCTGGTGTACCTTTCATTACTATTGCATACATATGACCATTTATTACTGTTAGCTTGCATATGTTAGATTCGCACTGTACGTGCATACATGGGATTACCTGCTTATGTTATTTACTATTCACGAGTTGGCAACTCACCCCCGTTGTGCCATAAGGTTTTGCATGTTTTTTTCCCAGAGTAGTCGAGGCAAGCTATTCATCTATCACATCATATATTGCAGCGGATATCGCTTCGGCTCACAGTGTACATTTTTGCTTAGGTGGATTTTGCGGTTATCCAAAGTTGTTTATTGTATATTCGTTGTATCCATGTACTCTCCATCTGCCATTATCTTGTATGACTTAGAGACTTGATGCGAGGAAGATATTGTATTATTTTGTGACTTGGAGGTCTTTTATGCAGTTTTACTTCTTTCGTCTTTTAATTCTTCGTTACGGCGTCGTATATCTGTTGTGGTGGTTGTTTTCCGCCGTTGGGCATGGATTTGCTCCCGTTGGGGATACTTTACTTATATTTATGTTGTACCCATTTTTGGGGTTGGTTTTTACAAAGGAGGTGCTGCCAAAATTTTAAAGGAAGAAAATTTGGACTTTAAAGAATTTGGGTTGAGATTTCGAAGGTTTTGAAAATACTATTATCACTTTCTTACTTATTTTATTGGTTTAGATTGCTAGGTTTTCGGCTTACTTAAATTGCGTTATGCCTGTAGATGTTGCGTAGTTTAAGGGTCGTCACGTGCCAATTACGGGTTGTGACACACAACCCTTGTAGTGATGATATTTTGAACTAAAACAGAGACTTAAACCCCAATTAGCAAACATAGAAAACCCCGATATCGAGGATTTATGGAATTTGTGAGGTGTTTTGGTGATCTGCTATGACCCGGGTGACCTGAAAATTATTTAGCAAGGACAGTGAGTAGAGCAAGTACTTAGGAAGCTACCATGAAAACCCTAGCCCCTAAGCCAACTTTCAGGCCGCTAAAATATCCCTTTTGGCTGCAATTTGTGGCAAGACCTAGGGCAAATTGATTCGTGCTTGTTCTGCAGCTCCATCTCCTGTAAACTAGACCCCCCATATATGCAAAATTGGCTAATTTCACCTGGGGAAAAATCAGGAAGTGTTTTGCATCGTTTCTGATTTCGTATTGCGAATTCTGTTAACTTGAAATTTGGGTTTTTGTGCTTGTCTCAATCACTTGACGTTTGCACGTCGATCGTCGACAGTTGTTGGTTATCCTTGCATACGTAGTCCGCAGGTTCTAACCAATAGGCTTTTAGCGTGTCGTTTCGGGTTTTGAATTTGATTTTTATACGAAACGATATATGTTGACATGTAGGTACCCCCTCGAGGACTTCGAGATGACAAGCAAGCGCGTGGCGACATCGGCATCGGCAAGCGAAGAGAAATTGAGTAAATATATATCTACGGGGGAAGTCGGGTGGATGGTGTATAGCACCCCCGCAGTTCGAAGTATAGTATGCTATACATATGTTATATATATGATATTGTTATGTGAAAAATGGATATTCATGATAGGTTATAAGGTTCATGGTATAGTGTAGTGTAATTAGAAGTAACTTAGTTTAGCTTCTTAGTAGCGAAACCCTAGATTAAGGATTACACCCACACGCACACACAAACCTGCATTCATTTTATTACCTGTGCGTATATGGGGACATGTGAGTGTGTATATATATATACACACACATGGGTATGGGACTATGTATATATATATATACGTATACATATACATGGATTATGTGGATAATACATGATATTGGGAGATGAGTCGATGAGATTGGGCTGGATGCCATGAGATCGGTGATATGACGTGGTTCGTATTATGAGATACAACACGATGTTTAGCGGGTCTTTTAGGCGTGGTGTTTTCATACACATGCATGCATATACATAGATGGTATCAGATTTTACTAGACGTAGATCAGTAACCCCAGATCATGATATGTGATAAAGAGGATATCAGATGAATAATGAGATAATGTGATATTGACCCGTACCCAGATTTGGGATGCCGTACGATGGATTTACCGTACGAGCTATATATTGATGATAGATCCGCACTCTTGACTCGATGATGTCATATTATATAGGGGATCGTATGGGATACTATTGAGGCGGGATCACCGACTATTATATGTATATATGTATCGACTCAGATTTAGGTAGATATTCCTTACCCTTATGATTAGTCTATTAGTTAGACCTGTAATTATTTATAGACTCGTTATATTAGTGCATATTCCTTATTGTTGTATTTGTTATTCATCTCCCGCATATTCTTCCTGCTCGCATCGCATTGCATGCTTATATTGTGCTTTCATATGTTAGTATTGGAATCATGCTGTCAGGACACCAACACCATTACCGATGATGCATATGTTCTACATACACTTACTTGCCGGCTCACACACATCATCATCGGTAATTGCCATGTCACGTACACTTTAGAGAATATTATTTTATTGATATCACTCGTTAGCTGATAGTTTGGACATATCATTATTGTGCTAGTTTAGATATCGCATTCATTACTGTTATACTTCATGCATATTTATTATTCATTGCCATGCATTTTTATTTAGGGCCAGTCCGAATTTGCCGGAGCCCAATGCTTTTCAATTCATTGTTATTTATTCTCGAGATTTGGGTTTCCATGAGATTTATGGATTTGGAGGAACCGAAAATTTTTATAAAACAGATTATCATTTTAAAATGAAAGTTGCGGTTTTCTCATGATATGATTTGAGATTGTCCACCATGAGTTTTCTCGGCTCTTGAGCGATATCATACACCCAATTCGAGGAGGAGTAGAGTCTGTCTGTGGGTGCATGGTGGACCCGGTGCGGTACCCCGGGGCAAGAAGAACGCAGTTGATCGGCGTTGAGCCTGTGACAGGGGAGCATTGCTGACCGGTGATTGTATTGTGAATCGTTGGATATCCGGAGGATACCGAACGAAGTTGGGCCAGTCTGAATAGCCGGAGCCCATAGGCCTGTCCGGATAGCCGGAGCCCCAGATATTGATATTGAGGTATTGAGATATTATGATATGGGCCAGTCCGGATAGCCGGAGCTCTGGATATTGAGATATTGGGATTTATATTTTGTGTCGATGCTAGGCACTGATTTATGTTGACTTCATTGATGATACCTCGTTTTATATAAAGAGAAATTTCACTAAAACAAGAAAATGGTTTCTTCATTTTCATGTATTCTGTTTTCATTACATTACATTCATACCTCATACACATGATATATTGCTACCTATGGCACTGACACGAGCACATGAGATTACACTTATGTATAGCCGTTTAGCCTTGCCACCTTTTCATGCTTCAGACTTTATCATCTTGAGGTTATATATTATTGTTCGTATTGACCTAGGATTGAGTCATACATACGATTTCTGCTCGGTGATGCTTTCTACTCACGAGTTGGCAACTCACCCCCGTTGTGCCACAGTTTCTTACAGTTTTTGCCGTACAGGTTTCGTTATGGCTTTGCTGGCACACTGCTTCCATTTCGGGTGATTGCTTTGGTAGGTTGGTTCACTTGCATCGTGACCACCATTGTATTTTATTTTATTCAGTTGTATCTAAAAACTTCATCAACCAAACTTGTATATTTATAGACTTAGATGGCCAGAGTTGTATATTCTTTCGACTTTAGAGTCGTGCGTTGTATTATTATGGTTTTCATTGATATTATGAGTTTCCTTTTGAGTTTTGATCATCGCCCTTCGGCGTTGTATATTATATTGCTCGCATGGTTTTGGCCGTCGATTGACGAAGAGATAGCTCCCGCTTTGAGATGCCTTTTATCATTCATGTATATGTTTATCTTGTTGTACCCCGTTCGGGGCCAGTATTTACAAAGGAAACTCTGCCGAAATTTTCAGAAAAGACTTGATGTTTTGAAAACGCATAATTCTGCTTATGCTATTAAAACCATTTTCTTTAGAACGAGATTCCATCATTTATTATTCAAAATTGCTTTAGATTTCTGGGCTTTTGACTTACTTGAATTAGATATGGTCCTATAGACTTCATCTGATTCAAGTGCCAGTCACGCGCTATTTCAGGTCGTGACAGTATATCACCCCCGCAATTCATAGATTAGGATGCGTGTTGGATATATGTATGCCCTAGAGGCCATTATATGATATTGTATGTACTGATTTGTGTGTGTGTGTGTGTATATTCAGAGGACAGTCTTGCTCGACATGACAGTATGCTATCTGGTTTCTCTTTATCATATGTTCACTTGATCATGTTTTTACTCATTTGGTGCATGTTGATAAAGCCTTAAGGATATTGGCTTGACTACTGGGATTATGATGTGGATCATACTAGTGGGACACCTGTAGTTTATAAGCATATCCTTGAAATGTTCCTAGTCGTAGGTATATCGAGACAGGGCATCGATATTCCAGTATAGACTAGCGTATACCATTCTTGTTCCATATGATGGGCGATGGATGAACCCATATACATCTGGTGTGCTGACACCAAAGATTGTATACGGGTGCTCAGTGAGACTGGGTACACTGAACGGACTCACCGAGAACTCCTTTGTGGTATTATATCATACGTCAGATAGCAGTTCTCAGGTGACACTGGTACTGGTTAGTCTGTTGACCCGAGATCGCCATAGAGTGTTGTGTGTCCTCCCACTGTATCTTGATCTCCACCCTACTACGGCTCTACTGAGTCGTACAAACAGGTGGATTTTGGGTACAGTCCCAAGGCACATGGAGGCAATGAAGGATAGGAGGGGTTTCGTTTCTCCTGGTATTAGGGGTTGATGTTGCGCTGTGCACGATTGGCTATAAAACGAAGTCCCTGGCCAGGGCTACTGAGATATTACTGATAAGTGTTATCAGTAGTTTCTTGATCTGTAATAAACCATATAACGGCATGACTTATTGAGTCATTGGGGTCGACGATTCCATCCCTAGACTCAATATGCAGCATATCTGACGAAGAGACCGGACTGTACGGTAAGTGTTGCAAGTTGGATTGACGGGAGTTTTGACAGGTTCACTTGTTCTTCTTCTGATCGCTCAATACCCGGGTGGGCGTTACGTTTAGCTGACCGCTTGCGACTTGTGGGTGTTTGATATGATCATCACTTACTGCTGGCGTTTTGACGAGTCTTAGAGTCCCACACAGAAGTTTCCTGGCTCAGGCGAAACGATGTGGTGTGCATATAAGATATGTGCGGGAGCTCGATTAAACACGTGTATATGATACTGTATTTTAATCGGGCGTTTTATATTGGTCGGGTCGTATGAGATATGACCGGTTTATTAAATCAAGTGTTGATTTAATATTGACTTTTATCTCATTTATTTAAACCCTTTTCTTATGATGGATGCATGCATGTATATGTACATGTTGATGTGTATACACACATACATACATGCATTTGTATCATGGTTGATGATACAACAAAGATGGAAATGCAAGACTC
Organism: Agapanthus africanus; assembly: GCA_030015575.1. Taxonomy (NCBI): domain Eukaryota; kingdom Viridiplantae; phylum Streptophyta; class Magnoliopsida; order Asparagales; family Amaryllidaceae; genus Agapanthus; species Agapanthus africanus. Next base: position 369,824,445 of record CM057346.1, read on the forward strand.
ACATGGTTCATATTTATATATATACATATTTTTGTTTTAAGTTAAAGATAAAGGAAATTAACTTAATAGCTCATTTCTTTACAAATGACTCATTGTTTCTACACACTTTCTTGGTTGACCATTGACTTAATCTTGGTTAATTTCCTTTTCTCTTTAACTCATCACAAAATATCTAGATATTTATATTAACCATTGTTTGTGTTATGATATATATATATATATCATTATCCTTATGAATTATTATTCATCCAAAAGAAAAGAATACCCATCTTCATCTTCCTCTCTCTAGCTCTCTCTTGAGTTCTAAAATTGAGTGAGGTTAAAAGAAAGAAAGGGTTTTAAGTGAGATCATAAATCACTTCATCATCCTACACATCTCTAGCTACTTTTTGTAGGGTATTTTCTTCAAGGATTTGATAGATCAAGTGAAGCAACAAGATTTGAGCAAAGGACTTCGGGTGGATCGTCGTGGACTTGGAAGCGTTCAAGCGAGCCGTTCCAAACCGTAGGAGATCCAAGGAGTCGCCCTTGGAGGTATACAAAGGTTGTAGTCTCTCCACTTAGTGATAGATAATCTTTTATATGTGATACTAAGAATTGTTACTCAATATTTCTAGTTAGATTCCTAGTTAAGTTTACTTAGCACCTCATAAAATCTAAGTTGTAGCATGTGTGATGCTTCCAAACCCTATACGAGGTGATAAGGAAACCCTACAGTGGTATCAGAGCTAAGCTAGAGCTTTAGAGTAAAGTAGACGACGTTAAAAATCTCGAACGAACGAAATACGACGCCCGGGGGGTGCTCTCTGGACATTTTCCAAAAACGTAGATTTTTTCACATTAAAAATACTCAAAAAATTCAGCAGGGTATTTTATAGGCCCACAAGAACTACGATGCCCTAACTCCACTATACGACCGCGGAACCGTGGCCAGAATGGTCTTTCTGCGACGGTTTCGCGGCGCCGTAGGTGAAGTTTGGACCGTGTCTTCTTGCGCTGGCCCGTATGTACTTGTTGCAGTTTCTGGTAAATTTTAAATCTGCTCAAGTGTTGAGTTTTCTGAAAAGTCTTTGGGCGTTCAATCGTTCGATCGATTGTTTTAACTGCGCCTAGTTTATTAGTATGTGATACAATAATTGGAATCTACAAATTTGTTTGTTGCGTGTAAATCTAGCAGTTCGTTCTCTGGAATAATTGGAAATCTTGTTGAATTATCCGGCTTATTTTGAAAAGGTGTTTTCATGGATGAGACCTAAATGCGAGCTTTACATTGTTAGGCATGAAATTTTGTATTTGTGATATTCCGGGTTTGTGTTGTCTAAAGGCAGTTACGATTCCAATTATTGTAGTTTTTCATTTTATTTCTCTGTGACCGTAATGTAGTATGTTGTTTATCGCCGGTTTCGTTGCTATACATCAACGATAATAGGGGTTCGCATACTTACTTACGTTGATGATATGTGATATTATGTGTTGCTGAGATATGATGTGCAGGATTGTCGTGATTGAATAGCCGGGGTTTTTATGTTGATGAGAGTTTTCTTTTCATTCATTTAAAATTAAATTGTATGTAATATTCTTTGATTTGGGGCACTTCTGGGTTGAGGTTGATGTCACCAGTGTTGTATATTATTTACTTTTCCGCATTAGGATAAACCCAAGAAGGAGGGCATAAGCGACCGGGTTCTAGGGTTCAGTGGGAAGCCATCTCGAGGAGTCGATACCGGGTCTCCTAAACTCCAGAATTGGTAGGGCCACTTGCCGCTCTCGTAGGGGCCTTGTAGGGTTCCTAGGCACACTAAGGAGGTCTCACAAGGCATCAACCATGCCAATTTCAAACTTTAACGGTGCCAAGAAACCCTAATACGGATCGTTGGCTAGAAGTTTAGGCGAAAAACAAACTAGTTAACACTTAACTACAAGAATACGGAAATACAACCTTTGTAGATCCAGTCCTCCACCTTCATGGCTCCATGATGAAGTCCTCTCCGCTGTCCTCATGCAATCCCGGGCTCTAGCGTCGGCTTCATCGGAGAAGAAGCGGGCTAGGTCATCGACGACATGCCGAAGATGATCTACGTCGAGGCATCGCTAGATCAAGCTCCAACTTCACCAAGTCAAGAAAACTTGTGAAGGAAACACACTCTACTACTTGGAAAAAGGTAGAGGATGAAGAAATAGGAAGTGGGTAGACTTTAGAATTGGATTTCTCACTCATTTTCATCAATCACCATTGATGAAGAAAGGTTTTCTTCAAGTGAAGAAGAAGAAGAAGATGAAGATAATATTATGATAAGTCTTTTAGAAAATAGAAAATAAAAGAATACTTATCATAATCAACCATGGTCAAGCGTAGAGAATTGACTAAGGTTAGATGAATGGTTAGAGTTAAAGATGAAGACAAAGTGGTGACTATGGTCAAAGCTTCATGAAGATTCAAGATGCAAACAAAGAAAGCCACCATTTTGTTTTCTTATCCATTTCTTTTTAATCCAATTAAAAAGATAAATGAATGAATAACAAAATAAAAACCCTAACCATTTACTTAACCAAGGTTTAATTCTTTACACAAACCCTAACTAGCATGTATCATCAAACATGATACAATCTTGTGCACAAAAAATATATCATATATACAATGTGCACAAACAAGTGAGAAAATCCATTTAAAGTGAACCAATACTAGTTAATGCAAAGTAATATATCAAATATACAATTATGCATTAAATCATTAAATCAACACTTGATTTAACGATCCGGTCATATCGCATATAACCGACTAGTATCCAATGTATTGGCTTATCGAATCAACCCTCGATTCGATAACTAGGTTATATCGCATATAACCATTCGATACATTCATCGCGAGAATAGAATACGGTATCACATACACGCATTATTCTCGGTCCCGCACATATCTCATATGCGCTCCTATTTCGTTTCGCTTGAGCCAGGAAACCTCTGTGTAGGACTCTAAAGACTCGTCAATACGCCGGCAGCAGATGATGATCATATCAAACACCCGCAAGCCGCAAGCGGTCTGCTAAACGTAACGGCCACCCGGGTATTGAGCGATCAGAAGATCGACGAGCAAGCCCGCTCACACTCCAGCGAATCCAACCAGTAACACTACCGTACAGTCCGGTCTGATCGTCTAATATGTCGCATATCTCGCCTAGGGGTGGTAAACGTCAGACCCCAATAGCTCGATAAGTCGTGTCGATATGAGGTCTATAACAGTTCGAGAAACTACTGGTAACACTTACCAGTAAATCTCAGCAACCCTAGCCAGGGATTTCCGGTTATAGCCAATCGGACACAGCGCAACATCAACTCCCTATACCGGGAGAGACGAATCCCCTCCTATCGCTCATTGCCTCCATGTGACTCGGGACTGTACCCAAAAAACACCGTTTTGCACGCCCTCTTGGACGTGGTAAGATGGAAATCAAAGCACAGTGGGAACCACACAAGACTTTATGACGATCTCCGGTCAATAGACTACTCTGTACCAGTGTCACCAGAGAACTGCCATCTGACGTAAGGTATAATACCATCTGGGAGTTCTCGGGGAGTCCGTCCAGTGTACCCAGTCTTCACTGAGCACCCGTATATCATCTCTGATGTCAAACACCAATGGATATGGGATCATCCATCGCCCATCTGTATGGGTCGAGAAGGTATACGCTAGTCTACTCTGGTATATCGATGCCCCGTCTCGATATACCCACGACTAGGGACTGTGAAGGATGTACTTATGGACTACCATGTCCCCACTAGTATGATCCGTATCATAGTCCAGGTAGTCAAGTACACATCCCAAGGGCTTTACCAACATGTAACAGAGAGACAATCAGTGTACACGTTAAGGTAAAGATCAACCAAATAGCATACTATCATGTCGATTAAGAAAGTCTTCCCTATATATGTCCCAGCATCCACTACAATATACATCCTATGTATAGCAATGGCCTCTAGGGCATACATATAACTAACAGGTCTACGGGTGTGGGCTTAGCTATTCATCACGACCGTGGAATCCGTATTTTCTATTGCTGGCTAAATACAAAATCGGACCTCCTAGATATCATATATTAAATGTGCTTCTGCTGCTTTTATTATCTGATCTGATCTTTTAATATATATTTGAGACGAATGGAATATTATATATATGATATATAATAGACATTGCTTATGTTTTGCACCCGCGCTAGCCCCGTCCCGGTATGCCGTTAGTTAAGTAACCTAACGTGCATAACAGGACACTGTGACGAATGCGAGTGGCATAAGCGTACGTTATATTTTCGTTTCTTTCTGTGATGGCTTTAGGAATTAAATGATGGGACTACATTAATGAGATTAATGTAAAGATAAATGAACCTAAAAAGATGTTGTAGAATCGGATTTGAAACACACTCGGGCTTTTTATGAAAAAGCAAGTTTCAAAATGCGGAGCTTAAGCCACTCCTTTTAAACCCATTGGATTCTACAACGATATCAAGTTCAAAGCGTTAAAAGTTTTCTTAAAAACTAACCGCAGCCCTCCGTCATTTTAGGAAGTAGAGTACTTAGTATTCGAGCTGCGTACTTTAGTTAAAACGCAGTGCACGGTAGCTAAGTGATGTCTTCCTACTCTGCATATGATGCAGATTAGTTAGGACATTCATATGATTATGTTGACTTTAGTTAAGGGTCATGTGGATGGGTCTAATTAATCACGAAATGACGAGAAGAACTTGACTAAGTACTTATGATATGTTGACCATAGTTAAGGTCATGAGTACTAGGGTTAAAAATAATATATGGAATTTCAAGAGTTGAAATTTGCAATGAGATTGAATACCTTATATATGATAGTATGATCCCGATCCCACTGTGAGCAAAAGTTACTCCCGGGAGAGTTTTGCACTTTACAATTAGCTAACCCATTAGGTGTCAAGAAAGGTGTCAAACGGGGCTACGCCTCTGGGAAGACGAGGTTTATTTTAATTAGGTCCGTGCGAAAGCACTGGGAACCTCCCTCAAGTACCGGCACCGGCCTGGCTGAACGGTTAGCGAAGTTGTAGAATGTAATTAATCCCCGCTAGTTTTCTTTTTAAAAGGTTTTAAAGAAAATTTGATAAAAACAGTGGGAGACATCGATTAGACAAGATAATAACCAATCTAATCATTGCAAGAGCTTTTCGCTGAGTGTATTCTTTTCTCTCTCTTAACAGCAGATACAAATGTCAGGACTCAAGCTTTTATTAGATAAAAATAAACTGAATGGGACCAATTATAAAGATTGGCTGAGGAATCTCAACATTGCCATGACTTATGATAAGGTATCATATGTCCTCACCGCTCCAACCCTGTCCAGCCCAGGTCCTAAATCTTCAGTTGCGGATAAGGAAATCCGCAAGACATGGGACGCTGACTGTTCCACGGCCAAATGCCTCACGCTTTCATCGATGGATAACACACATCAGAAGCAGCGCGTGAATATGGACGTACAATCTATATTCCTCCATGCAAAAGAGTTGTATGGAGAGCAATCTCGCGTATTATGATACGAAGCATCCAGAAAGCTGTTTCAGATGCGAATGGCCACTGGCACAGCAGTAGGAGACCGCGTTCTGAAGATGATAGCTCTCATAGAAGAGCTTGAGGACCTTGGGTGGACAATGGACAATGAGCAATATACGGATATTATTCTGCAATCTCTCCCCTCCACCTTTGCTCAATTTATAGTTAACTTCAACATGCACAACATGGAGAAGGAACTACCTGAACTCCTTAATATGTTAAGGAGTGCAGAGAGCATGCTGAAGTCAGTGAAGACTCCCGTTTTAAGTGTTGGGCCATATTCCTCTCTCGCCCGAAGGCTAAGGCCAAGGGAAAGATGAAGAAGAAACCCACCAAAACTAAGGGTGGAGTCAAAAAGGTTAAGGGGAAAAACAAGTCCAAGGTTGGGGAATCGGGGAAAGGAGAATGTTTCCACTGCAAGAATACGGGACACTTGAAGCGGAACTGTACTGAGTACCTTGAACTCAAGAAGAAGCATGGTGATGCTTCAGCTTCAGTTGTGTCCGTGATTGAAAACTGTTTTTCTATTAACTCTGCTTCGTGGGTATTGGATACCGGTTCGGGTTCTCATATTTGCAATTCTGTGCAGGCGTTGAGAAATAGCAGAGTTTTGAAGACAGGTGATCATACTCTCCAAGTTGGAAATGGTTTCAATTTGAATGCAATTTCAGTGGGAGAGTATCACCTAGGGTTGCCATCGGGTTGTATAATGGTTTTGAACCCATATTATTTTGTGCCAAGTATGCTTTGTAATATTATATCCGTTTCTTTGTTAGACAATGAAGGATATCATTTTGCTGTGCAACACAATGTTATGAGCATTAGACTTAATCAAGATTTGATTGGTTGTGGTACACTTAATAACGGGATATACGTACTTAATCAACACACCGTTTTCAACATTCTACACACAAGTAAAAGAAAATTTTCAGTTATAAATGAAGCTTTTCTTTGGCATTGTAGACTTGGTCATATTAATGAAACAAGACTAAACAAGCTTGATAAAGATGGATATTTAAATTCTTTTGAGTATAAATCTTATGCAACTTGCCAGTCTTGTATCAAAAGTAAAATGACCAAAACTCCGTTTACTTGACACGGAGAAAGAGCTATTGAGCTCCTAGGCCTCATACATAGTGATGTATGTTGGCCAATGTCTACACATGCAAGAGGTGGTTTTTCTTACTTCATAACTTTTACTGATGATTTCTTAAGATTTGGTCATGTGTTTTTGATAAAACATAAATCTGAAGCTTTCGAGAAATTGAAGGAGTACAAACTTGAAGTAGAAAACCAAACAGGAATGAGAATCAAGATACTTCGATCAGATCGAGGTGGAGAGTAATTAAGTACTAAATTCTTGGACTTCCTAAAAGAGAATGAGATTCTCTCTCAGCTCACTCCCCCTTACACACCACAGCACAACGGTGTGTCAGAGCGACGGAATCGTACCCTATTAGATATGGTACGATCAATGATGAGTGATTCTGAGTTACCCCTGTCCTTTTGGGGGCATGCATTACAAACTACAGCTTTTCTGTTAAACAAAGTTCCAACCAAGACCGTGTCTACCACTCCATATTAGATATGGCATTGGAAGAGACCATCTCTTAAACGAGTTAAGATTTGGGGTTGTCCGGCTTTTGTCAAAAAGCAGAATCCAGACAAACTAGAGACACGATCGGTCAAATGTATATTTGTGGGATATCCGAAACATTCGTTTGGATATCTTTTCTACCACAAAGAGGAACAAAAGGTGTTTGTTTCTCAGTATGCCACATTTTTAGAAAATGGGATTTTTCCAAATGATACTGATGGTAATGTGGTAGATCTAGAAGAGGTTCTAGAAACACAAGTTACAAATGACGACTTGGCTGAAACTGATGTTGTAATAGAATCTAATGAACCTCAGCCACTCCATAGATCTGGTAGGAATTCTCGCCCACCGGAAAGATACTACGGTTTTCTCATTGATGGTGATAAAGAAGATTGCATCATGGATGATGATGATCCTGCCAGTTTTCATCAAGCTATCACGAGTGGTGACTCTGTGAAATAGCTGGATGCCATGAGATCTGAAATGGAGTCTATGTACACCAACAAAGTATGGACTTTGGAGGGTGCACCCTCCGGGATAAAACCTGTAGGCTGTAAATGGATCTTTAAAAGAAAGATCGGAGTAGATGGACAGGTGGAGACCTATAAGGCAAGGTTGGTAGCGAATGGTTTTCGTCAAAGACTAGGTTTGGACTATGACGAGACTTTCTCTCCGGTAGCCATGCTTAAAACCATTCGGATCCTACTTGCTATTGCTGCTCACTATGACTATGAAATCTGGCAGATGGACGTTAAAACTGCATTTCTAAATGGTGATTTAGATGAATGCGTTTATATGGATCAGCCAGAGGGCTTCATTGACAGTGGGAGCAGCGGAAAAGCATGTAAGTTGCTTAAATCCATTTATGGATTGAAGCAGGCATCACGGAGCTGGAACATCTGTTTTGATGATGTTATCAAAGAGTTTGATTTCATCAAAAATCCAGATGAACCTTATGTTTATAAAATGACTGTAGGGAGATCTGTCGCATTCCTCGTATTGTACGTGGATGACATACTTCTGATAGGAAATGATATTCCTATGCTACAGTCGGTCATATCATTCTTATCACAAAGGTTCTCCATGAAGGACCTGGGTTATGCCACGTACATATTGGGCATATGGATCTATAGGGATAGATCCAAACGGTTATTGGGATTGTCCCAAACCAAGTACATCAACACCATCCTAAAGAGCATTAGTATGGAAGACTCCAAGCGGGGTGCCTTACCTGCTTGCCACGGAGTCACTCTCTTCAAGGACGATTGCCCAAAGTCTGATAAAGAGAGAGCTCGCATGAGCATTATTCCCTATACTTCGGCCGTAGGATCGATAATATATGCGATGTTGTGTACACGCCATGATGTAGCTTACGCACTCAGTGTAGTAAGAAGGTATCAGTCAAACCCAAGGGAGAATCACTGGACTGCTGTGAAGAACATTCTTAAGTACTTGAGAAGGACTAAAGAATTGTTCTTGGTGTATGGTAATGGGGATCTCCAAATAGAGGCCTTTACCGATTCAAGCTTCCAGAGTGACAAGGATGACAACAAGTCTATCTCAGGGTTTGCATTTACCCTTAATGGTGGGACGGTAAGTTGGAAGAGTTCCAAACAGGATACCGTTGCATATTCAACGAAGGAAGCTGAGTACATTGCTGCAAATGATGCTGCCAAGGAAGCCGTCTGGATGAGGAAGTTCATCTCAGAGCTAGGAGTAGTTCCAACCAATATTGATCCAATACCTTTATACTGTGACAATAATGGGGCTATGGCGTTGGCCAAAGAGCCCAGGTCCAATCAGAAGTCCAGACACATCCTGAGGCGATATCATCTGATCCGGAAGATAGTTGACCGCCACGAGATCGAGATCAAGAGAATAGATACAAAGGATAACATTGCGGATCCATTCACCAAGGCCCTCCCTCAGTTGCAGCATGAGCGTCTTTTTGAGATGTTGCGTATGAGATACGCCAATAATTGGCCTTAGTGAAAGTGGGAGATTGTTGGATATATGTATGCCCTAGAGGCCATTATATCATATTGTATGTACTGATGTGTGTGTGTGTGTGTGTATTCAGAAGACAGTCTTGCTCGACATGATAGTATGCTATCTGATTTCTCTTTATTATATGTTCACTTGATCATGTTTATACTCATTTGGTACATGTTGATAAAGCCCTAAGGATATTGGCTTGACTACTGGGATTATGATGTAGATCATATTGGTGGGAACCTGTAGTTTATAAGCATATCCTTGAAATGTTCCTAGTCGTAGGTATATCGAGATAGGGCATCGATATTCCAGTGTAGACTAGCGTATACCATTCTTGTTCCATATGATGGGCGATGGATGATCCCATATCCATCTGGTGTGCTGACACCAAAGATTGTATACGGGCGCTCAGTGAGACTGGGTACACTGAACGGACTCACCGAGAACTCCTATGTGGTATTATATCATACGTCGGATAGCAGTTCTCAGGTGACACTGGTACAGGTTAGAATGTAGACCCGAGATCGCCATAGAGTCTTGTGTGTCCTCCCACTGTATCTTGATCTCCACCCCCTACGGCTCTACTGAGTCGTACAAACAGGTGGATTTTGGGTACAGTCCCGAGGCACATGGAGGCAATGAGCGATAGGAGGGGTTTCGTCTCTCCCGGTACTGGGGGTTGATGTTTCGCTGTGCACGATTGGCTATAACAGGAAGTCCCTGGCCAGGGCTGCTGAAATATTACTGATCAGTGTTATCAGTAGTTTCTCGATCTGTTATAGACCATATACCGGCATGAATTATTGAGTTATTGGGGTCGACGATTCTATCCCTAGACTCAATATGAAACATATCTGACGAAGAGACCGGACTGTACGGTAAGTGTTGCCAGTTGGATTGATGGGAGTTTTGACAGGTTCGCTTGTTCTTCTTCTGATCGCTCAATAGCCGGGTGGCCGTTACGTTTAACTGACTGCTTGCGACTTGTAGGTGTTTGATATGATCATCACCTACTGCTGGCGTATTGACGAGTCTTAGAGTCCCACACAGAAGTTTCCTGGCTCAGGAGAAACGATGTGGTGTGCATATGAGATATGTGTGGGAGCTCGATTAAACACGTGTGTATGATACCGTATTTTAATCAGGCATTTTATATTGGTCGGGTCGTATGATATATGACCGGTTTATTAAATCAAGTGTTGATTTAATTTTGACTTTTTTCTCATTTATTTAAACCCTTGTCTTAAGATGAATGCATGCATGTATATGTACATGTTGATGTGCATACATACATATATAAATTCATTTGTATCATGGTTGATGATACAACAAAGATGGCAATGCAAGACTCATATGGTTCATATTTATATATATATATATATATTTTTGTTTTAATTTAAAGATAAAGGAAATTAACTTAATGACTCATTTCTTTACAAATGACTCATTGTTTCTACACACTTCCTTGGTTAACCATTGACTTAACCTTGGTTAATTTCCTTTGCTCTTTAACTCATCACAAAATATCTAGATATTTATTTTAACCATGGTTTGTGTTATGATATATATCTCTCTTTCTCACATTATCCCTATGAATTATTATTCATCCAAAGGAAAAGAATTGCCATCTTCATCTTCTTCTCTCTTGAGTTCTAAAATTGAGTGAGGTTAAAAAAAAGAAAGGGTTTTAAGTGAGAACATAAATCACTTCATCATCCTACACATCTCTAGCTACTTTTTGTAGGGTGTTTGCTTCAAGGATTTCATAGATCAAGTGAAGCAACAAGCTTTGAGCAAAGGACTTCGGGTGGATCGTCGTGGACTTGGAAGCGTTCAAGCGAGCCGCTCCAAACCATAGGAGATCCAAGGAGTCGCCCTAGGAGGTCTACAAAGGTTGTAGTCTCTCCACTTAGTAATAGATAATCTTTTATATATGATACTAAGAATTGCTACTCAATATTTCTAGTTAGATTCCTAGTTAAGTTTACTTAGCACCTCATAAAATCAAAGTTGTGGCATGTGTGATGCTTCTAAACCCTATACGAGGTGATAAGGAAACCCTACAATACGTATATTTTTATATATATGTTAATGTGAGATACAGATACTTAGCAAGTAGGGCTTTAGAAGACTCTAGGTTAGAATAGGCATACTTGTAGGTAGTGTTTACCCTTAGTCTATTCTCTATAGTCGAGACCCGTTAGGTTATATTGTTGTACACACACACGTGTTATGATACGGGTGTATATATATATGTGTATATATATGGATGCGTTGATATATATATATATAGTATACATATACGTATAAGATGAGGATATTCTTTGCTTACGGATGTGAGTCGGTGTTGGCTATAATGCCCTCAAGTCAATTATTGGATCGCAGGCATATGATTATAATGAATGAGGGAGGACCTATACCGGTAGGACGGTCTTACTCGAGATGATAGTATGCTATCTGGTTTGTCTTTATCATCGTGTACATGCTTCAGGTGACATTAAAGATCACTATTACTTGTTGATAGAGCACATATGATTCTTGCTTGACTACCTGCAGTATGATGGCGATCATATACGTCAGAGCTGGGTGGTCTATAGGCACATTCTTAAAATGTCCTTAGTCATGGGAGTTTCAAGACTGGGCATCGATACTCCAGAGTAGACTAGTGTATACTGATCGAGACCCCGACGAGGAGCGATGACCGATCTCACAAGCCAATGGTGTCAGTTGGTTCACCTAAGATGTATACAGGTGCTCATTGGGTTATGGGTACACCGGTCGGATTTTCCGAGAACATACTAGTTGGTATTATACCTATTGTCAGATAGCAGTTCCCTGGTGCCATGTGTACAGGTTAGTCTATCGACCTGAGATCGTCATTTGCCTCGTGTGAGTTCCCACTGTGCTTTGATTACTACCCTATCACGGCTCAAAGGAGTCGTGCAAATAGGTTTTAGTTGGGTACAGTCCCGAGCCACATGGAGGTAGTGAGCAGATCGGCAGGGTATTCGTCTCTCTCGGTATTCAGGGTTGATGTCGCGGTGTGCATGGGTGGACATCACCAGAAATCCTTGGCCAAGGTAGTCGAGAATTACTGATCTAGGATCGGTAGTTTCTCAGGCAGTAATAGATTTCATACCGACACTAAATGTAGAGTTATTAGGGTCTGACATTATCCACCCTCTAGACTCGATATGCGATACTCATAGACGAACGGACCGGACTATACGGATATTTTCACTTTCTGGCTCAGTATGGGTTTCAGGATGAGTTTGCTCGTCGGCTCTCTTGCGCTCTATAACTGGGTAGCCGTTATGTACAGTTAGTGCCACTAACGTCCTTGTGGTTAAACCCACTGCCAGCGTATTGACAAGTCTTTAGAGTCCCACACAGAGGGTTTCCCTGCTTCGGGCGAAACGTAGTAGAGGTCGTATGGTTTTATGGCAGGGTTCGAACATATACGTGCACATGTGCACGGATCATGATCGGACGGATAATATTAGTGGTCTTTGGTTTAAGCCGGATCCTAGTATTATATTGTTGGATTATTTTCATCTCGTTGTATTCGTATTCAGTAAGAATACGGATGCGGGTATGTATATACATATGAGGGGTATTCTTGTAATTTGTTACAAGTTTACTTTAGAAGATGCTTTTTCTTTTTTGGCTTTAAACATTTGGTTTAATGTTAATTGAGGTGGAAAGTGTGAGTGTGAGTTTTGGCTTTGATGCATTGTTTGTGGCATGTACACTTGGTGACTCATGCTTGATATTTTGGAGAGGGTTGTGAGTTATTTTTTGTGGAGGAAGATCTTTTATTGGCTTGGGATTTTTTTCTTGAGCTCACAAATAATATCTCACAACACTCACAAAAGAAAAGGCAGCCACTTCATTTCTTTCTTGAGTTGCTTCTTTCTTGAGCCTTACACTTTCCTCTAATGGCATCTTCTTCAACCTCCACCCTACATGTCTCATGTGTTGAGAAACATAGGGTGTATTGAGATAAAGTAATCATAAACTCTCTCTACTTCATCTTGGCTATCTAGGCTAGCTAACTAGGTACCCGAGTTGCCTCGGTTTTGAGGTGGGAGCCCATAATACAAACCCTCGAGGTGGATCGTCTTTGATAGGGGGAGACCGAAGATCAAACATGATCAAGGAAGCTGCGAGGAGCTTAGGACAGAGTTTGAATACCGAAGGACTCAGATCGTTTGGTATAACCTCTCTAAACTCTCTTTCATATAGCTAGTATAGGGTTAATGGTTCGATCCGGGAATCGGGTTCTGTTAGCGCCGGGTTTATAAAAGTTTTTATTCCGCATTTGGCCACGGATTGATGGCCGGGGCCCTAGCGCAACCCAACATGGTATCAGAGACTACCCATTAACCCCATAGTAACTCATTGCGACATTAGAAATCCGCCGTTTTTGTCGTGCAAAACTGCCGACAAAAACAGTTCCAAAAACTGAAAGTTTGAAATGTTTGCAGACCCCGCGGGCTCACCGCTTGAACTTAGAAACCGCGGGGTGGTGCATGGACACCCTAAAGAACCCATGCGAGGGACCGAACGGCTGGGCCCACTCCCTAAGACCACCACAAGGTGGTCTTGGCGGTGGGGACCCGAAACTGCCCCATCTTGGGCAGATTCGGGTCTACCTCACCCCTTGGCCACCTCGTGGAGGCCTTAGGGGTGGGGTACCCCCTCTAGGCCTCCTAAATCGAAGTTAATTTCGTGCTCTAACTCCCCATGAAGGTTTGGGCGTGTTTCGTTTTGATTCGGACTTCCGAATTAGCTTTAAACGGTCAGTTTTTAGAACTCTAGCTCACTGTTTTTTTTCCATGGTTTTGGAAATTGGTTTGCTTTGCTAATTGCATGCGGAATTCTAATGTTGTAGTTTTTAGTACATACATTACTATCTGCAACCGTTAATGTCATTAGAGCGGTACAATTCGTCTAACTGCTATATGCTCTTTTAGACGGGTTTGCGAACGTGACATTCACGTTGATGTTTTGTGCTGTGCTGTGCTGTTGCGGGATCGTCGTGGTGGATAGCTTGGGTGCAATGTTAGTACAGTTTAGATTTATTTGTACATTTGATATCTCAGGGCAAGCATCAGACATGTGGACCCCCATCACTACCAGTTTGTATATTATTTATTTGGGGCACGACCGGGTTGAGGTCGATATCACCGTTGTACATATTTTCTTTTCTGTACTAGGATTACCCCGTGATGGAGTGCATGGATAGCTGAGTTTAGAGGGCAACAGGTCCACATCTCATGGCGTTGAGACGGAGAGGGCCTCACTCTAGAATTGGCGGTCATTTCGCCGCACTCCTAGGGGGGTACTGGTTGACCCATGGAAGGGTGCTCAAGTTACCGGATTCCGTGAATTCCCGAATGGCCCATTCACTTTGATGAAGGGGGCTACCTCACTTCTGGTTTTGGAGGGTAACCTGCCGCATTTATAGGGGTCTAGGTTTTCATTACACTGGCTATCTACACGACAAGAGGAACTTCGGGTTTTAGTTGCGGCTCAAAGAAAACCGGTGGCTCCCAGATCATCAGTATTGTTCTGTGATGCTTATCGCTTATTCTGTGATGTTGCATTTATCATGCCTGGAGCAATTATTATATATTGTTATATATATACTAGTAGATGTTGTATATATTTTGCACCCGCGCTAGTCTATTTCCCGCTTTGTCGTTAGTTAAGTAACCTGACGGGTGATGATGGGGCCCAGTGGCGAATGCAGATGGCATGTACGTACATCATATTTTCGTTCTTTTCTGGTGTGATTAATTGATGGGACTGCGTTGATTCTGATCAATGCAAGGAAAAAAGACCTATTCGATGTTGTTGGAATAAATTTTCAAAAGCTGTTATTACAAAGATGTTTTCTTTTGTTTTGCACATAGGTATTCGACTATGAATATCCAGCACCTCATTCCACGAGACAAGGGCCGAGATCTCTTCATCGGGAGTGACCCCTTAGGCAGAAGTTTGCGTCAGGGTAATAACTTCACTATAGTCGATTACATTTTTTTTTGCATCGCGGTATTCAGTTAGGAATATCCTGCACCTCATTCCATGAGGAAAGAGCCGAGATCCCTTCACCGGTAGTGACCACTTTAGCAAAAGTTTTCGCCACTATATATTTGTAAAGCTATCCGGTTCCTTCAACGATATCAAGTTTATTACGTTAAAGGTTTTTCACCAAAAACCATTCATAGCCCTCCATCAATTCAGATGGGTAGCACTAAGTATTCATGCTATGTTTGTCGGCCTTCATCAAGGCATAGTGTATGGTAGCTGTTTGTTACCTTTCTGTTGCATAGATAGATGCGTTGGTTTGGGACAGTCGTACAGCCTTGTTGGCCTTCGTCAAGGGCGAGTACGGGTAGGTTCAAATTAACCTGGACAATGACGGGTAGAACTTGACATGTGAGTTATGATTTGTTGGCCTTCGTCAAGGCCATAAGAGCATGGGGTAAAAATCACATCGGGAGTTTCAAAAATACAGAAAACTTTCTAGGCATGCGCATATCTTCTGGATTATGATAACTTGAGTGGATTCCAACAAGTTATCTTGCAATGATAGTTGGATCCCGATTTTCACTGATGAGTTGGTTTACTCCTCGGGTGATTTTAGATGATCCCGACTAATTTTTCTTTCGGGTTTGGAGGAGAATTTGAGAATACAGTGGGAGACATCCTGATTAGATAAAGTGATTAACCATTCTGACCTAGGTTAGAGTACACGCTGAGTGTTTCTTTTCTTTCGCTCTCTTTGGAAGTGACCATGTCTCGACCCTAGACTAGAACTCATAAACCAAGTTAACCGAACCTTCTTAAAACACACTGGCTTTTGGATTGTTTGAGTTGCATACTTCATTGCCACTCCTACTTTTATCCTTTACATTTCTCCGGAACATTCCGTATTACTACGAAGATCCCCTTTTATTGAATATGATCATCGTATAGTTACATACGAACTCGAAGAAACTTGTTTCAGTTTCGAGGATGGTATTCGGTTCTGAAGAAATTGAATAAGACTATTCGGTTGTCTTTTCCTTTTACCTTCTCTAAGGTTGCGAAGGCTTCTAGGATTAGGAGAGGGTACATCTATTGCGCTTATTGGATAGTCTTCTTGTATACCATAGGCATGTGCCGAAAGATGGGGAAGAAAGAAAACCAATTTTCCTGAATGTGGTGTAAAGAAGGTAATAAGTAATGACAAATAAAGGGATTAGAATGAGGGCAAAGTAAATTGCGACTGCTATCATTCATGACTAAACCGCGTATATCATCGGTACTCCTACTTCACCTTTGAATTTCTCCAGAATACCCCATATCATTAGGAAGATCCACTGTTATTGGATAATCCAACGTACTCGAAGAAACTTGTTCCAGTTCGAGGATGGATTCTGGTTCAGGAGAAACAGAATAAGGATTATTCTGTTGTCTTTTATCATTATCTTCTCTCAGGTTGCGAGGGCTCCTAGGATTAGGAGAGCACACCTATTACGCTTATTGGATTGTCTTTTTCCAAACCATTGGCACGTGCCGAACGGTAGGGAAGGAAGAAAACCATTTAGCCTAAGGAAGGTGTACAGAAGGTAATGAGTAAAGACAAATAAAGGGATTTGGAGAGATGGAAAGGAAATGTATGGTTACAGTCATGAATCTGGATAATGGAAGAGGCATTACTTGGAATATCCGGCTACCGCTTCGAAACATTTTTATGTTTCAGTTTCACTATGCGTTGTTAATTGAAAACTGATTTCCCAATTATATCCTTACTCCAGGGTATGTATTTACCAGACTTTATTCTCACATCTGTATGGTTTTACAGATGATGAGTGGGAGTAAGTTATTTGGAATTAGGTGATCATCCTCATTATATCGGAATTCGTTGTAATTGGTAATATTTATAGAAATCACCTTGGTTTTTAGCGGACGACAAATATTTGGATTTGAATATCCGTTGTTATGCACCAATTTCAAACTGATATATCTGTACGTTTATTTTATAATGTGAGATATAACTTTTTGAAATTATGTCCATGACATTTACTTATATCAGTTGATGGTTAAGTAAGGAGCATTAAACAGCGGTGTAATTCTTCTTAACCAAAAGTACTGTTTTCAATCTACGACGCATAGGGTTTGAGTTATTCAACTCAGGGGACTTATACAAAGTATTGTATGTTATCCAGTGTCCATTGGGACAGAGGGGTTGGTGCTCGTACTATATTCTGTTTACTTGTTACTTCTCCAGTTTTAGACAAGTGTTTCGTAGAAATACAAGGTCCAAGTTTTTAGAAGTTATAAGTACAAGAATAAAGTAGAGAACCATGTGTTGCAAGTATCAGGATTCTTCAAGATGCTCGAAGATGTAGATACTTGTGTTTGGTATTAAGTTGATAGTAATGTTTTTGAGAACTTGCTTCTCTTTCAGGTTACTCATATTTGGATGCACTCCTGGTTGAGTAATGTTGATCGTCCTCCTTCCATTTGGTTGTCATGCACTGGAGACAGCTGCATGATTTGAATCTGGTTCCAATTAATTCAGTTCCTCTGTTTCTATATTATTTAGAATGGTTCATATCTTAACGATGTTAAGGTTTATGGAGTTATCCGGCTTATGCTTAAAACCAGACTTTGGACATACTCAAGGAACGCTTCAATAATGGCGGTTTGTGGGTTAACCCAAGCTATGACGAGGTTTAACTTTCTACCATCTGGAAAATCAATAGTGATATTGTTTTTGACTCGCCACAGTTTTAGCAAAATTGACTTTTTCAGAAAACAGTAGTGGGAGTGTCGTAGAACTGGAAGTGATTCCAGAATTACAGACGATTACTTAAAATTTAATAGAACCTAAAGATTTAATTGGGTTTGACATTCCGTTAGCCACTCCGGAGATATGGTGGGTAACCTCAGCCACCCGAGGGTACTCCGGTATCCTCAAACATGGTGACAAGGAGATTCTTATTTACCCAAACTTGCTATTACTGTTGTCCTAGACTATGAGACCCGGCAGGAGGATGAGTATTGCGTCGTTCTAAACTAGCTTTAGAAGTGCACATGTATATGACTCTGCCAGAGGGTTGTTATGGTCAGTGGGAGCAGCGGAAGCTTAGTGGACAAGTAGCTTATGTCTATTTATAGACTACAGCAAGTATAGCGGAGTATTTTTGATGTAACAGTCATAGGATTTGACTTCATCATAATAGAGGATGGATCTGTTAAGAAGGTAGTAGGGTGTTATGTCCTGGTATTTGGATGACATACACTTTGTAGGAAGTGAAATTCCTATACTACGATTGGTTATACTGTGGTTGTCACACAGTGGTTTCTCCACATAGGATATGGATATAATATCGGGCATTCTGGTTGCTAGATCTATGGTTATAGATTTAGATTTGGATAGTTTCCCAATCTGGGTACTTAGAAAGTATTTTAAAGGTATTTTAGAATGGACGACTCCTGGCATGGTGGTGTACCTGCAGGTGATGGATTCATCCTCTTTAAAGGTGTCTTACAGACTAAAGGGGAGAGAGATGTACATGATTAGCATATCACTTGCTTAGGCAATTGGATCAATCATGAGATGTCAAGTACCACACCAGATGTTGTTTTTGCACTAGTTGCAATAAGTTTATATTAATCCAATCCTAGAGAAACGTTTGGAAGTAGTTTTAGAATATAAGTGGATGTTCTAGGGATATGGTAACGGCAACCTCCTTCGGGAGACGGTTATCATTCCAGGCTTCCAAGGTGATATGGATAACATAGTGACTGTCAGAGATATAGTTTTCCTTCTTTTGAGGGGCAGTAGTTTGGACAGGTGGTCCAAGAGGATACTGAGGGAGGCATGGCGCAGGATACTGATTAAGTTCAATGGACGATAAAGTCTAAGAAGTTTGCTAAATTTGGAGTTCATTTGTGAATTGGGTCCCATCAGATATCCAGACATACTCTAAGACATGTATTGCTTATTTCGGGAGATGGCTTTCTCCGCGAACTTGAGATAAGGAGAGACATAGAAAGAAACATTGGAGTGGATCCACTCACTGAGGCTATTTCTTGAACGCAATAGTTTCGTAAACAAGTTTTGTGAAACTGATTAGTAGAGAAGTTGGGTGTTCGGTATCACACGGGCTGTCAGTATACGACACCGCAATAATTAGCCTTAAGTTCAAGTGGAAGATTGTTGGCTATAGTGCCCTCAAGTAAAGTATTGGATCGCAGGCACGTGATTGCAATGATTGAGGGAGGACCAATACCGGTAGGACAGTCTTACTCAAGATAATAGTATACAATCTGGTTTGTCTTTATCATCGTATACATACTTCGGATGACAATACAGATCACTATTACATGTTGATAGAGCCCATAAGATTCTTGCTTGACTACCTGCAGTATGATGGTGATCATATACGTGGGCGCTGGGTGGTCTATATGCACATTGTTAAAATGTCCCTGGTCATGGGAGTTTCGAGACTGGGTATCGATACACCAGAGTAGACTAGTGTATACTGATCGAGACCCCGACGAGGGGCGGTGGCCGGCCTCACAAGCCAATGGTGTCAGTTGGTTCACCTAAGATGTATAAAGGTGCTCATTGGGTTATGAGTACACCGGACGGACTCGCCGGGAACATGCTAGTTGGTATTATACCTATTGTCAGATAGCAGTTCCCTAGTGACATGTGTACAGGTTAGTCTATCGACCTGAGATCGTCATTTGTTTCGTATGAGTTCCTACTGTGCTTTGATTACTACCCTACCACGGCTAAAAGGAGTCGTGCAAATAGGTTTTATTTGGGTATAGTCCCAAGCCACATGGAGGTAGTGAGCGGATCTGCAGGGGATTCGTCTCCCGGTATTGGGGGTTGATATCGCAGTGTGCACGGGTGGCCATCACCAGAAATCCTTGGTTAAGGTAGTCGATGTAGGGTTCCGCAACACCGCCGCAAGGTTTCGGGAGGCATCGTCCTGGCTGTTTTCAAAATTTTGGCATTCTAAAGAACCCTAACGCTAGAATCTTAACTAGAGAATTTAGACGAAGCAAGAATGTAAACAACTTTACATCTAAGTGAATGAGGAATACAACATTTGTAGACCGTTCCTTCACTTCTAAAGCTCCATGTCGTAGTCCCTTCGCTCTAATTTGTGAACACCCGAACTCTAGTAAGGGTTCTGTAACATTTCAGAAAAAAAAAATATTATTTTTGGGAATTTATATAATTAAATAATAAATATTATGAATATTTTAATGATGCGGTATAATTATATACCGATAAATTGGAAAATATCTGGAAATTATGTTAATTATTTAATTTGAAAGAGATTTTAAGAATGGAGCATTCATAAATTTTAATATAATTAATTATATTCTATGTTAATGCTAAAAACGATTAATTTTCGCTAATCTTACATTAAGCTTGATTTTTGCATCATGACATGCAACAACACTTGTTTCATTTTTCTTTACCATGGCATCTTGTTTCTTTTTATGGATATCGTTTATTTGTTTTGGGGTTTTAAAAGAAAACGAAGAGAAAAGAAAAGAAAAGAAAAGGGAAAAGATTAAACAAAGAAGTATGGGCATGAGAGAGAAGAGAGAGAGAGGTGAGGGGTCAATTGACCATGGCTCATTGTTCCCCCTTCATTATTTCCTTCATCATTTTCCCCCACTTCCTCTCATGGCTGCTCTCTCACTCCCCCTCCTCTACCTCCTCACAACATACCCTAAAACAAATCAAAACATCATCTTCCTTTCATTTAAAAATGTGCACAAGCTCACTACAAGCATTTTGGACCAAGAAAGCTAGGATTTTGAGCACTTGGGGCAACTCAAGAAATTTCTTGAGTTGCCAAATGAGCTAATTCTTTCACATTTAGTGTAGCATTTGAATTCCTATAGCCTCTAGACTAGTTTAGAATCCATTTAGTATGGTTTAGTGAACTTAAAAATTCCAAGGTGAGGTTTTGAGGAATTCTTGAGTTGTGATGATGCATGTGAGTGTATTAGTGACTACGAACCCCCTTTTTGTGTTAAAACTTTGACAAAATCAGAGACTAAGACCCGAAATAATGAACTTAGAAATCCCCAACGTCAGATTTGTATAGGAATTTTGGTGTAGTTTTGTGATCTGCTCTCACTCGGAGGCCCTGAAAATTTTTTAGCATTCACAGTGAGTCGTGCTGGCAACCTAGAAGCTACCCTAGAGCCCCGAGACCTAAACTCCCATCCATGGCCGCAAATTTATTCCTTCTGGCTGCAAATTGCGGCTAAGGTAGGGGCGTTGGGATTCGTGTTTGGTCTATGGATTTATCTTCAGTAAACTAGACCCTCCACATGTGCAAAATTGGCTAATTTAACCTAGGGTAAAATCTGGAGGTGTTTTCTTGAGTTGCTGCTCTGTTTTATGACTTCGTTTTAGCTTGAGTATTGGTATTTGGGTTTTAGCTCGATGGTTTGACGTTTGTACATCGACATCGAGGATTTGTTGGGCCTTTCTTGCATGCGTAGACCATAGGTTTTAACCAATGTACGATTCGTGTGTCGTTTTGGTTTTGAATTGGATTTTAATGCAGCACAATATATTATGATACGTAGGTACCTTCGCGTGAACTTCGGGATGACAAGAAAGAGCGTGTCGACATCGACTTCGGCAAGCAAGGATCAGGTGATTAGATATATATTTACGGGGGAAGTCGGGTGGATGGCATATAGCACCCTCGCAGTTTTGTTGTGTAGTATACAAATACGTTTATATATATGTGTGTGTGTGTGTGTGTGTGTGTGTGTGTGTGTGTGTGTGTGTGTATTATGAGACTAATGATTTTCAAGATAGGTTTTAGGTGTTCATGGGTTAGTTTTAGTGTAACTAGAAGTAACTTAGTTTAGCTTCTTAGTCGCGAAACCCTAGAGTAAAGATTTGCGAGCGCGCGCGCGCGCACACACATACATTTGATTTCCTTGTGCGTATATGGGGATATATATATATATACATATATGTATGTGAATATGTGTGTGTGTGTGTATGTATGTATGTATACATATACATGGATGATGAGGATAGTAAATAGTACTTGGAGATGAGTCGATGTGATTGGGCATGATGCCACGAAATTGGTGATGCGACTTGGTTCGTATTATGAGATACGACATGATATTATAGCGGATCTTTAGGCGATGTGTTTTCATACACACGCATATATTTATGTTGATGGTATCGGAATGTACTAGATTTTAGATCAGCACCCCTAATTCAGGATATGATGATAATGATACCAGAGGAATAATGAGATAAATATGATATTCGACCCGTACCCAGATTTGGGGTGCCGTACGATGGATTTACCGTACGAGATATAATTATGATGATAGATCCGTACTCTTTACTCGGGGATGTCATATTATATATTGTATTGTACGTGACACTATTGAGGCGGGATCACCGACTAATATATATATATATCGACTCAGACTTAGGTGGTTTTCCTTACCCTTCGACTAGCCTGTTAGTTTAGTCCTGTAGTTTACTTACTAGATGTTAGACTGGGCTTGAATCATACTTATTTCTAAAACTAACGAATCGTGAGTATTTTAAAGACAGGCCAAGGGATACTACGAATATTTCAAAAGACGTACCTTTTCTTAAAAACACCGTAACCCCTATTTTCTAAACACCACGATTCGTGTTATTTTAAATGCCAAACTGTATGACTCATATATTTTATGTACATTCTTTATTGTTGCGTTTACAATTCATTTTCTCTATATTCTTGCTATTCGCATCGCATTGCATGCTTAAATGTGTTTTCGTAGTTATTATGAAACCCTGCTGTCAGGACACCAGCACCATTACCGATGATGCGTATGCTCCACGTATACTCACTTGCCGGCTCACCCACATCATCGTCGGTAATTTTCATGTCACGTACACATTACAAAACACTCCTTCATTAGTATAAATTGTTAGTTGATAGTTTCGACATAGTACTAGTGCACTTGCTTTTATATGATATCTTAGACATTGCATTTGTTACTGTGATATCTCATGCATGTGTATTTTCATTTGTCATACAATACTATGGTATTCACTGTTTATTGACTTTTGATTATGGGATTCGGATCTTCTATGAGATTTATGGATTTGGAGAAACCGCAAGGATTTTATAAACTCATTATCATTTTCAAAAGATAGAAATTGCGGTTTTCTCATGTTATGATGTGAGATATGTCCACCATGAGTTTTCTCGGGTCTTGAGCAATATCATACACCCAATTCGAGGAGAAGGATGAACCGTCTGTGGGTGCATGGTGGACCCGGTGCGGTACCCCGGGACAAGATGGTCGCAGATGATAGCGTTGAGCCTGGCAGGGGAGCACTACCGACCGGTGATTGTGATGCGGCGGATATCCGGAGGATACCGACGCAGTCTTGAGATTTGATGATATAGGCCAGTCCGGATTGACGGAGCCTGAGGTATTGAGATTTGATGATATGGGACAATCCGGATTTCCGGAGCCCGAGATATTGAGATAGCGAGATATATATTTTGTGTCGATGCTAGACACTGATTCTCTGTTAATTTCATTGTTGATACTTCGATTTTATATAGAAATCTCTCTGAGATAAGAAAACAGTTTTCTCATTTAGATGTGTTCTGTTTTCATGCATTCAAACATCATATATATTGATATGTTGCTACATGGGGCACTGACACGAGCACTTGGTATTACACTTATATATAGATGTTTACCCTAGCCATTCACAGATGTTTCAGGTTATATTTTATATGGATATTATGGTATGACCTAGGATAGTGTCATACATGTGATTTCTTCTCTGTGATGTTTTCTTCTCACGAGTTGGCAACCCACCCCTGTTGTGCCACAGTTTCTTGCAGGTTTGCCGTACAGGTTTCCTTGGCGGCTTTGCTGGCACACTGCTTCTTTCCGGGTGATTGCTTTGGTAGGTGGATTCACTTGCATCGTGACCACCATTGTATTTTATTTATTCAATTGTATCTAGTAAACTCCATCAACCAGACATGTATATTAGATAGTGATTGATCATTTATCTTCTTGTGTATATAAAATGTTTCACAACCAAAGAAATTTATACCATAATCAATTAACGGTGTCGATATAGCACGTTAATGAATGCAGATCGTTCACTGAGATGTGTGTTTTGATCGATCTTGTTTTAGATGAGTCGAAATTTAAAAGATAAAAGAAAATTCAAGAAAGTTGATTCAAGATTTGTAAGATTTGATCTCAAGAAACATCAAGAAAATAGATCTAGAATCAAGAAATGTCCTAATCAATTTAGTTATCAAGATTTATAGAATAGCTTGTAGGATTCGATTAAATTATAGTAGTGAAGAATCTAGAGATGACTAATCTTATTTATTGATAATTTGTAGCTAGATTGATGATTAAGATGAACATTAGGGATCTATTGAAGAAAATAGGGTTTCTCCTTCAATCACTTGTCTTTTCAATCATGATCATTCGGGTATAGCCTCTAGCAAAGAAAATCATCAATCAGTTGATCCTTAATTTGCAATGAAATAATCAAGAAGCCATTTCGCTCCAAATTAGGTCATCAACGATTCTTTTTGCTAAGGTTCACAAATCTCATAAGAATTAAGACTAGTATTAAGATTTGATCATCATTAAATCTATCAATTCTCTCGAATCCTCCACAAGCAGAGATTTTACTCACACATCATGAAAATTAATTAATCAATGATCAAGAAGTTTCATAACGCAAGAATGTAAAGAAAGCAAGAATTACAATTATCATCTTTATTAAATCGAAGACTAAGTACAGATTCCCTCAATTCGAGGTTACAAGAGGTTCTCTCGATCGCTCCTTTGAAGAGGTAACTAAATCCGTCGAAGTTTGCTCCGCTCGATCTCCATGAGTCGTGGATCGTCGTGGATCTCTTGCTCGGATGAAGATTGGCCTCGCGGATAAAGGATCGATGGTTGCTTGCTTGATTTGCTTCTCAAAATGATCTTGATTTGGCTTTGGATTTGAATTTCGGCTGGGCTTTTGGATCAAGTTGTGTCACTCAACTTGTGGAAATTTGGCTCAATATTCAACCCTAATTAATGAACTACACTCAACAACTAATGAACAACCTTTGTAATGATGCCCTAGGTGTCCTTTTATAGTTTTCCCTCAAGCTTCCCCTAGAAGCTAGGTCTAGCTTCCTTTGGAAACTTGGTTGTTATGAAGCTTGCATAGGAAGCTAGGTAGTTATGTAGAAGTTTTTAGATTAAGGTAGTTAGCTAGCTTGCATGAGAAGCTTGGTTGTTATGTGGCTTGCATAAGAAGCTTGGTAGGTATTAAGCTTCCACAAGAAGCTTGGCTGTTAGAAGGGAAGCTTCTGGAGAACTCTAGGGACTGAAGCATCTTGAACAAGTTTTGCTGTTGAAAAGAAGCCTCGGGGAAAATTACTAACCTCCGATGAGTCAGAACTGCCCCGGATCCGCGGCGGATCGGCCTGAATCGGCCGCGGATCCGCGGCCGTATAGTGAGCTCTCTGGATGAATTCTTCAGGGATATTTTGTGTTGACTTTTTGGAACTTTCCTGATGTCTCGAATCTTATAATTCTTTCTAATTCACTGCCAGATCTCAGGTCTTGGACTTGATGTATTTTATCAGCACTTTTATCAATTCCGGCTCTTTTACCTGGAGGATTTCCTGTACATAATCTCGAGACAAGTGTTTCATATACAAAGATCATGCATGCAATAATAAACACTCAATTTCTTTCCAAATGCCGGTTATAATGTATAACACATGTTATTTGATATTTTTCAGACAAATTGCTAATATGTGCTATATTTATACCAAACACGTTTAGATGATTGCAAAGAGTAGGGAAATTGATGTGTTAAAAATGAAATATTTTCTACTAATCAAATTCCCCCAAACTTAATTTTGGTCATCTCGAGCAAACATGTTTTATTTTTATTTAAGAGAAGGAGAAAATATAATAAAAAAAAGAAAAACTAACTAGCACACTTTCGTAGGCAACACGATTGCACTGAGCACGTGCAACAAGCCTTTAAACCTCTAGGTGTTCCTAGTAGGAGGAGTTTTGTCTCCTGAGGGTTTTCAGCGGATTGCACCCACAAAATCCAATAATAAAAAGAAGACTGTGAAAGTTACATATAAAGATGAGAATTATAAAAGAAAGACTTTGAAAATTAGAGTTTCTAACTACACTAGCTTTTCGGTTGTCATGAGCCATATCTGAATAGTCATGAAATGATGTTAGAAATCACATCATCCCTTAATAAAACATCGTCTTTATTCTTCATTCTTACCTTTTTTCCAAACATCGATCATATACCCCTACGTGTGTGTAAAAGACATCCCTACACTCGGAGAATTCAATTCAAACTATCATACTCTTGTCCATCTACCTCAGTACTTTTTAATCGCTGAATATTTAGATTGATTTGCTCACACATTTTTCATGCGACCGTTAATACTTCTTGAGGTACTAACCGACCGATTACTCATGTGCTTGCTTATTAGGCATATTAGTATTTTTCCTTGCCACCTAAGCCTTAGCAGTGACTCCCAAACCAGTTGGTCTAGGGCACTAGGTGATGAAGCACCCTTGCTATATTTTTTTTATTGCTGCCTTGGTGATAAGAAAACCAGTGTTCATTTTTTTCTTAACACCATTTTATCTTTTTCATTTTTTATTTCCTTCATACTTTGGCTTTTAGACAAGAGCATTTCAAGGTATCCTCTACTATCCCGAGTTTCAAGATGTGTGTAAGTGCGTATAGTAGGATATCAACGTTCAAATGTTTGGCTTCCAGAATAGAAACTATTTTTCAGACTTATTTTTATCCTTAGATTAGTGACTTCCTTCATTTTACTAACACTTGGGACAACGGCTCATAACTACTTATTACTAGTTTCGTTTAAGAAAACTTCTAATTTTCTTGGTTTTCTTAAACTTTTCCAATCTTTTGTATGTAATTTTTCACTATCTAATCTTTTATTATCTTATTTATGTACAAATTATTTTAAATTTTTTTCATTAATTTTTTTTATATGTTTTGTGCTTATGCAAAGTATGCTGCAAAGTGATGCGTAAATAAGCACAACCCCCCCCCCCAAAACCTTGTCTAGAACAGTGTCCTCATTGTTGTCTTCTGCTAAACCTCAAAAAAACCTGTAAGGTTGAGAGGACATTATTAATGGGGGCAAGAATAAGTGAAAGTGAAAATCCTTCCCCAAACTTATATTTGGCTCACAAATTTTGAAGACAACTTTTATTTTCAAGAGCCAAAAATATACCCCCCTCAAACATGAGTTAGACAATATTAATCATTTTAAGAGGGGGTAAGTCATTTGGTCAAAATAAGACTTTACAAAGACCAAAAATTAATACCAACCATTCAAAGATTTTATCAGTGTATCGTATAGGTCGGTGGAAGAACATGTTGTATAGAGTCAGGAAGAAATGAGGAAGAGATAAGTAGTGGTTTGGAAAGGGTTTGAATTTTAAATTATAGAAATGAAAGAATGAGGATGAATGACAAGAAGAATGTGAATGATTAGGAAGAAGGAGTGGTGGCCGTTCAACTTCTATAGGTGGAGGTTGATCAATCACAAAATCCATATTGTTTAGGAATGCAAGTTCATCAGCAAAAAGTTCTTCAAAACTTTCATCGATGATGTGATCAAACATTTTGCTGTCAATAAATTTTGTGTCAAATTTTACCATACTTGATTTGTCAAAATACATGGAGGTAGAAGACTCGAAAAACTCATCTACCTCATTTTTAAAAATATCCAAATCAAGTTGGCTTTCTGGGATCGTCGAACTTGAACTATCGGATTGTGATTTATCAAAACTCACTGAAACCATAAGAAGAATAGAAGAAGAACCGGAGAAAGTAGAAGGTGAAATGGGTAAACAAATTGGTGTGTCGAGGATCGCAAAACCAGATGTGGAAGATGTAGGCTGAATTTTGGTCTGCTGTTCGGTTATACCATTATTATCAACTTGGAGAAGCATTTGGGGTTCGGGAAGAATTATCAAAGGCTCGAGATGATGACCACAAGGAAGTGATAGGACCTGATGAATTGGTGGGACAAACTCATCCAAAATTTCGGGTTCATCAATCAATATATCCCCAACGTCAATCACCTCATTCAAGTGAAGGTTAAAATTCTCAAACACCTCATCAAAAGTATGGTTTTCAATCAATTTTGGTTCAAGAGTGGAGGTGTAGAGATCACAAGGATTTGGTACGGTTTCACTCGAAATGGACCCTTCACAGTCGGGCAAATCAAACATTGCATTATTACACAACTTCTCATACATTCTATCGTCAATTGGTGAATCATTTGGTATACTCAATGAATCTGTGAAACTGGAGTTGTGGATTTCAGTTTAGAAAGGGAAGGTTTGATTAGGAAAGGTGTATAGTTCTCTCTCAGTACCCAAATTCTCACATTGTCCTATGGTCATATTAGACATTGAAAAAATTTTAGCTGGTCCGGAGCTAGTTGCTCCTTCATATTTAGCCATGCTTCCCTTCCATTCCTCTCTGATGCGGTTCAACATCACTAAACCTTCTTCTAATGTCTGCTCAAGACTAGACTTGGGTTGATAAGGAGTTTCAGTATAAGATTGAAATTCTTGTGGACAATTAAAACTCCCAAATGACTGATTAGAAGGATTGTTTAGAAAAGATTGAAAAGTCGGATTTAATTGATA
Organism: Agapanthus africanus; assembly: GCA_030015575.1. Taxonomy (NCBI): domain Eukaryota; kingdom Viridiplantae; phylum Streptophyta; class Magnoliopsida; order Asparagales; family Amaryllidaceae; genus Agapanthus; species Agapanthus africanus. Next base: position 369,853,390 of record CM057346.1, read on the forward strand.
GGAATAGAAGGGTTGTGAAAATTGGGCAAGAGTAGGGTCAACATTGTGAAAAGAAGAATTTTGATATTGGTTTGTAGGTTGGCTACTGGACATCATTACAAACCGATTATGAAATTCTTCTTTAGAAAGTGCAGGTGATGGTTGATATTTTTCCGAATTGAAACTTTGGCCTCTAGCCCTAGCTATATGCTCAGCAATAGACATGCGTCTAGGGGCATCCTCACTCGGAGTATCAACTGAAACGGATGTAGAATTAGGATACGGTTGATATTGGTTCGGATTGAAACTTTGGGCTCTAGCCCTAGCTATATGCTCAGCAATGGACATGCGTCTAGGGGCATCCTCACTCGGATTATCAACTGAAACGGATGTAGAATTAGGATACGGTTGATAAGACCTGGACTGAGGTAGCCAACAGTTTCTACCCGCTTGTTCTATCCGATCTCTTAATGACATGGGAGAGTCGGATGGTATACCGAAGGGATTACGAAAACAAGAAATTTCTGGTTGTGGACAGCAAAGCTCTGTAAGAGTTCTTCTATTTGGGTCACCTATTATAAGAAGAGAAGAGGGGGAAAAAGGTAAAAATGGGGGAAATAATTAGTTTGTTTTGAAGAAGAAACGGATTGTTAAAAAAATCACACAAAAATGCATAACCACCCTAAATCTAATGGTTACCTAGGTCAAGTCTCTAGACCGCTCCTGGACTTCCAGAAGACAAATCGCAGGATAAATCCTCTACTGCCTCTTTATCCCTTCCGTGCCCAGGTAAGTGCCAGGTAAGTGGGAGGTTCTCCACTACGTAAGTAGCGGGCCTAATTAAGTAACCACTTGCTTTAGACACACTTGCCTAGACACCACAAAAGAAACGCGGATAAGCAAAAGATTACCCATGACCTCCTTCTGTCCTAAATGAGCACGATGGTTGATTGAAAGAATTATAGTTAACCGCAATCAAGACGTGTCGCTATGCAGCTAGCCGGTTGAGCACGGGTCGATCCACAGGGAGATGGTTGTATGTCCGTTCTTGTCTTAGACAAGTCAATAAAGAATTTGTGTATGTTTGTTCGAGACTATCCTATGTGTATTATTTGCAAGTATAAAGTTGTTAAGAAAAAGATACGAAATTGTAAGCTAAAGAAATCCGTACTCAAAACCTTTGAGCCAAGTCTTGACCAATTGAAGCTAGAGCAATCGGCAACAACGTGGATTAGGGGATTTAAGCGCGGTATTCATGGAATACGGCTTATTTACCCTTTTCCTTCCGTTCTTGTCTCTTGCTTTCGCCTCCGGCCAAACCGAACGCAACCGGTCATGGTTAGGAATCACCGTTACCTTGTTAGGGTAGGGTGCCTAACGGAGCGCTTGCGTATGGTTTGGGCGGAGTTCAATGGAAAATAAAGGGAAAAGGAAATGAGAAAAGAAAATCTTAACTTACAATACCGTATTTATTCTTAACAACGATAATTACATTCATTCACAAAAAAGAACCAAAAAGAGAGAACAAAAAGAAAAGAACAAAGAAAAGAAAAGATTACAAGTAATTAAGTGCATGAATATAAATTGCAAGAAAGTAAAGCAAGGTAATAAAAAGCAAGTAATAAATAAGCAATAAAAAGAATTAGAAACTAGAACTCAAGACAAGCATGTGATCAATAGCCAACCCTTAAACTTGCAAGCTCAATCAAGAGGTTGCAAGATCAAGAGAAGGGTAGAGAACGCATGTGAAATGAAGTGCTAATTTCATAAGAAAATACGACCCTTGAGATCAATAACTAACCCTTAACCTTTCAAGCTCAATGAAGAGGTTGAAAGATCAAGAGGAAGCAAGAATCTCAAGGGGAAGTTAAACAAAAGAGAATGATACAAAAGCCCTCATCTTCATTGATCTTCCACTCAAAAAGCTCTCACTACAATTTTCATGGAGAAAAGATGAAGAAGAAGAAGAAAAAGACTAAATCCTAACAAAAAGAAGAACAAAGAATGAACACAAAATTGGACCCTTGGCTTAGCTCAATTCTGGAGTATTTATAGGCAGGGAGCTGGAAATCTAGGGCAACATTCAGAACCTACATAAAAAGACCAAATAGCCCATGAAATTTCACCATGTGAGGCGCCAGTACGGCCGCGGATCCGCGGCCTATACCCCCTATTGGCCGCGGATCCGCGGCCCTATGGTGGAGTAAGGGCATGGGCTTTCTTGTACTGCCCTGATCTGCTGTCCCCTTTTGTCTGGTACATGTATTTTCTGATAATCTTTCCAGAATATCTTCAGAATTCTTAGTCCAAGATTGCTTTCTTTTCTTTACTTTTGACTTTATCTCCCTCGAGCTCCGCGCACCCATTGATTCTTGTGCAGCCCCTCTCGTGCTCTGTGCATGTCAGAGACACGAATGACCACTGTCATATGTCTTGTCTCTGGAACTGGTACTCGGCACTGGACGGATATGGATGACCGGAACCCGGCTTTTATCTGCTGTGACAGATGTTCTGTATTTGGTGTAACTGTGGAGATTTTGTCTTGATTTGCAATATTTGTACTGGAAACCTGTATTCTGTAAATATGTAACAAACACGGATTACAAGCACCTACCTATAAACACATGAGCATAAGAATGGGCGGTATAAAATGCAATATTCTGGTATGAACAAATACCCCCAAACTTAACTTTTGCTCATCCCGAGCAAAACCAATTATTCACAAAAATAAAATCCTAACCGCACTTTCGCAGGGAACGCGATTGCACTGAGCACGTGCAACAAGCCGTTAAACCTCTAGGTGTCCCTAGTAGGAGGAGTGTTGTCTCCTGAGGGTTTTCAGCGGATTACACCCACAAAATCCCGTCAAGCTTGTGTCATAAGTTAACATCGATTCTACTCCTACAGTTTAGTATTTATGTTAGAAATTCTATCATCCTAAGTTAGAAATATCCAACCCTTATGTTTCACACCTCCTATCTGTTTTAACTTTAGATCCTATACGTTCCAAAAAAGTTTAGAAAGATGTTGATTCTCCTGAGTTTTCCTTCAAAAGTGTGGTCTTAAATCAGAGATTTTTTTCAACTTTACAGAAAACACAAGTCTTATTCTTTATTTCTATCTTTTATTCAAACATCGATTGTATACCCCTACGTGTGTGTATATTTGCACCCCTACACTCAAGAATTCAATTCAAGCTATAATACCCTTTCCCTAATACCTAATACTACTTATTTTCATTAAGGATGGACGGATTTGCTCACACACCTTTCATGCGACTATTAATGCTTCTTGAGGCACTAACGACCGATTACTGAATGTGTGAACTTTAAAGCGTAAATAGCAGTTTCCAGGTCTTGACTTTATTCTATTTTTCTTTTTCTTTTTCTTTTTCTTTTTCAAGACCGGATATATTTTTCAATATGCTCTTTTGGTGTTTAGCTTTAAATACCGTTTTTTCTTTCATACTAGGCTTTCCGGCAAGAGTATTTCTAGGTATCTTCTACTATCCCAAGTTTCAAGGTGCGTGTAAGTGCAGTTTGTAGGGTATATACTTTCTAAATTTAAACTCAAGAAAAGAAAATATTTTTCAGACTTATCCTCCAGTAAAACTTCAATACTTTCCCTTCATCTTGACTTAACTCAAGAACTGAACTCAAGATTACCTATTTCTCAAAAAAAACTGTAAGGACGTATACTTACCAAAGTTAGACAGAATGAAGGTTATTTTTAGGGTTTTCAAATCCTAAGCCTAGAATTTAGTTATTTCTATCATATCAACTAAACTTTCGGAATAAAGATCTAAGTTACCCTATTAGCTAACTCGACGACAAAGTTTTTATATTTTTTGGAAAATTTTTCGATTTTTATGGGTTTTTAAATAAGGTATGCAAATGCAAAATATACAAATGAATGCGAAGGAAGAAAGCTTACCGAACACACCCCCAAACTTAAACTTGACAGTGCCCTCACTGTCAGGCTACACCAAGAGGGTCAAAATTGTCGGCGCTCCCTAGAAACAAATTATATACAAAACAAAAAGGAAAACAAAAAATATATACAAAAAAGGAGTCCCCCCCAAACTTAAGTAAAACAGTGTTTCCACTGTTAAGTGTTGAAATTCAGGATTAGGGGGGAAAGAGAACAGTATCAAGCTATACAAGGCCTTACACAGGCCAAAAGTTAACACCAACCATTCAAAGATTTTATCGCTATAATGTACCGGTTGGTGGAAGAAGGCGTAGAGGAAAGAGATGGAGAATACGCGAGACCATATGCGGAGAGAAGCGGGATATGGTCTCGGTATATGAGAGGAAGAAGAATGGCGGAAGGGAAAAAGAAGTGGAATACGAACTTGAGGGTGAAAATGGAGTAAATTGATTAGCACAATTTGGGATGACCGATGTGTGAAAACCGATTGTGCTAATATATTTATCCGTCGAGAAATGGGGTCAAATCCCTCAAGATTCGTAAGAAACCATGGGTACGCCGAACTCGGTAAACCAGACACAGGAAGTGAAAATGGTACGGGTTCTTGCAAGGTCGGAACGATGGAAAGGATGGAAGGAAGTGGTTGAGGAAGGGTATCGGTTAAGGGTTCTGGAGGGTGTACACAGTCAGTGAAAGGAACATGATGAATTGGAAAATCCGACTCATCATCTAGAACTGTTTCATCCTCAAAAATATCCTCAAAATTCTCCTCAAAGTTAAGCTCATCCATGCATATTTCATCAAAGTCCAGACGCATATGTTGTTCGGGAAAAACATTTAATGACTCGGGATGATGAATTGGAGAGAAAAACTCAGTCAAATCTACGGGTTCATCATCCAAAATAGTCCCAGCGTCAATATCCTTAATCAAGTGAAAGTCAATTTTCTCAGACACCTCATCAAAAGCATGGATTTCAATCAATTCAGGTTCTAAGATAGAGGTGTAGAGGTCAAAAGGATTGGGTGTGGTTTCACTTGGCAAGGTCCCTTCACAATTTGGCAAATCAAATACTACAAAGTCACACAACTCATTAAACATTCTATCTTCAATTGCTAAATCATGTGGGATACTCGATAGACTTTCAAAACAGGAGTTGTTGGTTTCAATTTGGAATGGGTAGGTTTGATTTGGAAGGGGGTACATCTCACTCTCTCCACTCAAATTCTCAACCTGTCCTGCCGCCTCATCATACATTGGAAAATTAGGAGCTAGTTGGAAACTAGCTACCGGGTCAGTAGGTTGTATGAGAGCGGCCATGGACGCATTCAAATCCATCATCTGTTGGCTTGACGCTACCCTAAAGTCTTCCAACGACTGTTCCAGACTAGACATAGGTTGTGAAGGGGTTTCAGTAAAAGATTCAAAGTTGTTTGGATACTGAAAACTCCCAAATGGCGGTTCTGAAGCAATGTCTAGGGAAGGTGCAAAGGTAGGGTAGGATTGGTAGGAATTGAATGGCTGGAGAGGAGCAGGATCAACACTTGGATAGGAAGGTGAATGGAATTGTTGATCCCAAGAATTTGAAGTGGTGAAAGGAGTGAAAGATCGGCTACGGGATTGTTCTATACATTCTGCAATAGACATAGGTCTTGGAGTTGCAACATGACTCGAGGAAGGGGTATCAACGTAAGAAGGGGTGAATGTTTGAAATGGTTGATACGAAGTGGATTGCGGAGTCAAATTGTTTGTCCTAGACGCGTCTATCCGATCTCTCAATGAAATTTTGGGCATGGAGGGGTCGTTCGAAGTTCGGCCAAAGCAAGAACCGTAAGATGTAATGTCTGGTTGTGGGTACCAAAGTTCGGCAAGAGTTTTGCGAGGTGGAGTACCCATGATATGAAGAGAGAAAGAAAGGAAGGCAGAGAAAAGTAGGGGGAAAATGTGATTTATTTTTTTTTTTAATTTTTTTTTTTCGTTTTTGTTAGTTAGATATTAACAAAAGAATGAAATATACACACAAAAAGAATCTGGATAAAAACAATCACGACACAAAAATACCACACACCTAATCGTTCTAGGGTTCACCTAGGTCAACTAGACCTGCTCCAGAACTTGATTGTCGAATTAAAACTGTGTCGAGAAACGGGCTCAAGATACACTGATCACGAGGCCAGGTAAGTGCAGAGATAAGGGGAGGTTTTCCAACGCTTTCACGAAGTTCCTTAATTAAATAACCCTTTCTCTTTTGGCGGTTTCGCCGTTAACACTTTTCTAGACACCCCGTAAACAATATACCGTTAAGCGAGGTTCTAAACACGGTTAACTTCTCCTAATGAGCGCGAAGTCCTTAAGGCTTAAAGTCTAATTTCTTTTAAAATTTGTGCGGGTAAACGTTATGCTCAAGTTCGTGATTTGTGGGCCACGGAAAAGGTGATGAAATCCTTTACCGTATATTGTGGGGTTCGCTTGCCCTTAAGTCCGTATTAATGTATGCAATGCGCAATTCAATAAAAATTCTATAAAGAATCAAACAATCGTTTTTTAGTTTAAGCACGGCACTGCAACAAATACGGGTTAGTCAATTTTTTAGCGTTTGCTAGCGAACTTGCAAAGAATCCTGCAAAGAATAGTATATTGGATGCGTCGGATTTGAGAAGAAGGTGTTAGTAAAGTACGTACCGTTAAGTTTTTGGGTTAGGAAACCCCCGTTGAATCAAATACGGTAAGCTTGAAAAGTTCGCTTGCGCGGGTCAAACTACCCGGATCTTTGGCACTGTACTTTGCAATCACCTTAGCCTTGAATGCACACTTTGCTTCCCACAATCGCCATTTGTAAATCCGCAAAAATCTGCAGACTTGCTCACAAAAATTATCAAAAAAAAACAAAAAAATATATATATTTTTTATTTATAAATATATACAAAAAGAATATTAACCCGAATAACAAGAAAGAAAATACGCTACCGTCTCCCCGGCAACGGCGCCATTTGATTGAAAGAATTATAGTTAACCGCAATCAAGACGGTGTCGCTATGCAGCTAGCCGGTTGAGCACGGGTCGATCCACAGGGAGATGGTTGTATGTCCGTTCTTGTCTTAGACGAGTCAATAAAGAATTTGTGTATGTTTGTTCGAGACTATCCTATGTGTATTATTTGCAAGTATAAAGTTGTTAAGAAAAAGATACGAAATTGTAAACTAAAGAAATCCGTACTCAAAACCTTTGAGCCGAGTCTTGACCAATTGAAGCTAGAGCAATCGACAACAACGTGGATTAGGGGATTTAAGCGCGGTATTCGTGGAATACGGCTTATTTACCCTTGTCCTTCCGTTCTTGTCTCTTGCTTTCGCCTCCGGCCAAACCGAACGCAACCGGTCGCGGTTAGGAATCACCGTTACCTTGTTAGGGTAGGGTGCCTAACGGAGCGCTTGCGTATGGTTTGGGCGGAGTTCAATGGAAAATAATGGGAAAAGGAAATGAGAAAAGAAAATCTTAACTTACAATACCGTATTTATTCTTAACAACGATAATTACATTCATTCACAAAAAAGAACCAAAAAAAGAGAACAAAAAGAAAAGAACAAAGAAAAGAAAAGATTACAAGTAATTAAGTGCATGAATATAAATTGCAAGAAAGTAAAGTAAGGTAATAAAAAGCAAGTAATAAATAAGCAATAAAATGAATTAGAAACTAGAACTCAAGACAAGCATGTGATCAATAGCCAACCCTTAAACTTGCAAGCTCAATCAAGAGGTTGCAAGATCAAGAGAAGGGTAGAGAACGCATGTGAAATGAAGTGCTAATTTCATAAGAAAATACGACCCTTGAGATCAATAACTAACCCTTAACCTTTCAAGCTCAATGAAGAGGTTGAAAGATCAAGAGGAAGCAAGAATCTCAAGGGGAAGTTAAACAAAAGAGAATGATACAAATGCCCTCATCTTCATTGATCTTCCACTCAAAAAGCTCACACTACAATTTTCATGGAGAAAAGATGAAGAAGAAGAAGAAAAAGACTAAATCCTAACAAAAAGAAGAACAAAGAATGAACACAAAATTGGACCCTTGGCTTAGCTCAATTCTGGAGTATTTATAGGCAGGGAGCTGGAAATCTAGGGCAACATTCAGAACCTACATAAAAAGACCAAATAGCTCCTGAAATTTCACCATGTGAGGCGCCAGTACGGCCGCGGATCCGCGGCCTATACCCCCTATTGGCCGCGGATCCGCGGCCCTATGGTGGAGTCAGGGCATGGGCTTTCTTGTACTGCCCTGATCTGCTGTCCCCTTTTGTCTGGTACATGTATTTTCTGATAATCTTTCCAGAAAATCTTCAGAATTCTTATTCCAAGATTGCTTTCTTTTCTTTACTTTTGACTTTATCTCCCTCGAGCTCCGCGCACCCATTGATTCTTGTGCAGCCCCTCTAGTGCTCTGTGCATGTCCGAGACACGAATGACCACTGTCATATGTCTTGTCTCTGGAACTGGTACTCGGCACTGGACGGATATGGATGACCGGAACCCGGCTTTTATCTGCTGTGACAGATGTTCTGTATTTGGTGTAACTGTGGAGATTTTGTCTTGATTTGCAATATTTGTACTGGAAACCTGTATTCTGTAAATATGTAACAAACACGGATTACAAGCACCTACCTATAAACACACGAGCATAAGAATGGGCGGTATAAAATGCAATATTCTGGTATGAACAATGGTCCTTAGAGTCTTGTCTAGATAATTTTTAGTTAATGAGTGTAGGGTTACTAGGCACTCTTGCAAGGGTCTATAAGGCATCAACCATGCCCGATTTGAAATTTAGAAGTGCCGAACAACATAAAGCGAGGATCTTTGCTAGATAATTAGGGTTAAACATGCAAGTAAACAACTTTACATCTAAGAGAGAGGGATTACAACCTTTGTAGTCCGCTCCTTCGCTTCAAAAGCTCCGAGTAGTAGTCCCTTCACCGCGATCCATGATCTCCCGGACTCAAAAGGAGCTCCACAACCCGAATGATCCATGCTTGCTTGAAGTCTTCCTTTTCGAAGATGATCTACCTTGAAGTTTCTTTAACTCAAGCTCTCACTTCTCTAATCAAGTATTAATGAAGTGAACACCCTAATCTAATTGGCTAGATTAGATGAGGATGATGAAGTCGGAATTATGCTCTCTTTTATTTTCAAAATCTCACACTCATTCATCACAAAATCAAAAGCTAGAAAGCTTTTCATGGAGGAAGAAGAAGATGAAGTCTTTTGAGATGAATAATGAAAAATGTTACTTTTCTTACAAAAGAACCTTGAGTTAATAATATCAAGTATTAACTCATGTAGAGAGTTGACTAGGGTTAAGGGTTTGGGTTGGGTTAAAAAATATCTCCAAAATATCAACACAAAATTTCTTTACTTAAAACGAAACAAATTCTTCTAGAAGCTTCAAGAAAAGTCCAACCCAAATCAAACCCTAACCTTATTTAATCTCAACAAAACATGTTGCATTTGTAATCATAACTTGTTACAATATTATATATCACATATATAATATATTTTTGTAACAAAAGAAAATAATACAATTAACATATATCGCATATATATCAATGTATTATCCGGTGAGAAAATGAATCAACAAAGCGTGCTTATATTAGTTAATGTATAGTAATATATCTCATATATAATTATACATTAAATTATCGAATCTACTCTTGATCCGACAATCCGGCTATTTCTTAAATAACCGACTAATATAATCTGTATCAGTTCATCGAATCAACACTTGATCCGATGACCCGGTTATATCACATATACCCGGCCGATATCTAATATCGCGAGAATAGAATACGGTATCTCATATCGTAATATTCTCGATCCCGTACATATCACATATGTGATCCTACTCCGTTTTTCCTGAGTCAAGAAACCTCTGTGTAGGACTCTAAATAATCGTCAATACGCCGGCAGTAGGTGATGATCATATCAAACACCCACAAGCTGCAAGCGGTCAGCTAAATGTAACAGCCACCTAGGTATTGAGCGATCAGAAGATCAAAAAGCAAGACTGTACATTCTTTTGTGAATCCAATCAGTAACACTCCCGTACAGTCCTGTCTCTTCATCTGATATGTCGCATATCAAGTCTAGGGGTGGTATACGTCAGACCCCAGTAACCGATAAGTCGTGTCGATGTGAGGCTCATAACAGGTTGAGAAACTACTGATAACACTTACCAGTAGCACTCTATATCAGCCCTGGCCAGGGACTTCCAGTTATAGCTAATCGAACACAGCACAACATCAACTCCCTATACCGTGAGAGACGAAACCCCTTCTATCGCTCATTGCCTCCATGTGATTCGGGACTGTACCCAAAAGCCACTGTTTTGCACGCCCACTTGGACGTGGTAAGGTGGAAATCAAAGCACAGTGGGAATCACACAAGACTCTATGACGATCTCGGGTCTACAGATTACCCTGTACCAGTGTCACCAGAGAACTGCCATCTGACGTGAGGTATTATACCATCTGGTAGTTCTCGGCGAGTCCGTTCAGTGTACCCAGTCTCCACTGAGCACCCGTACACCATCTTTGATGTCAAACACCGATGGATATGGGAACATCCATCGCCCATCATATGGGTCAAGATGCGTATACGCTAGTGTACTCTGGTGTATCGATACCCTGTCTCGATACACCCTCGACAAGGAACAATTATAGGATGTACTCATATACTACCGTGGCCCCACTAGTATGCTCTCATCATAGTCCCAGTAGTCGAGTACATATCCTAAGGGCTTTATCAACATGTGAGAGCAAGACAGTAAACTAATACAAGTCAACATGTTAAGATAAAGTGAAACCAAATAGCATACTATCATGTCGATCAATAAAGTCCTCTCTATATATATCCAAGCATCCACTATAATATACATCATATGTACAACAATGGTCTCTAGGGCATATATATAACTAACAATGAGGATGATGCGGATGCAAGTTTGTGATTTTTGGGGCTTAGGAAGGGTAATGAAATCCCCACCTAATCTGAATTTGGTCTTTGCCCCTTAATTTCCGTATTAAAATATGCACAAAACCAATGATCAAATCACGCAACAAATTATTCTTTTAGTAGCGCTGCGAATTTCGCAAAGAATCCTGCAGAGAATGGTTATTCAAGAAGATCAGAGAGAAGAAGAAAGAACAGAGAGTATACCACAGAAACTTGAATCTCTAAAACGCCTAAACGGCGGCGGAACCGCCGCAAAAATGCACTATTCACCACAGATCCGCAGTATGATGATGGAATTGGGGTTTCGAAATTTTTCTGCAACTTCCTGTACTTCTCTGGATTCTGTAGATCTTCTCTGAATCTTGATTTCCTCAGTAAAATGATTCCAGATTCCCTCGCAAAATTCACAACAAATTGTTAAGCGCTTGATGCGATTTTGATCTAAAAATTTGATGGAATAATAATTTTTGCAACTTAAATAACAAAAACGAACAAAATAGCACACATCCCCGGCAACGGCGCCATTTGATCGATAATTTATCTTCGTGTGTATATAAAATGTTTCACAACCAAAGAAATTTATACCGCAATCAATTAACGGTGTCAATGTAGCGTTTTAATGAATACGGATCGTCCACTGAGATGCGTGTTTTGATCGATCTTTTTTTAGATGAGTCGAAATTTAAAAGATAAAAGAAAATTCAATAAAGTTGATTCAAGATTTGTAAGATTTGATCTCAAGAAACATCAAGAAAATAGATCTAGAATCAAGAAATGTCCCAATCAATTTAGTTATCAAGATTTGTAGAATAGCTTGTAGGATTCGATCAAATTATAGTAGTGATGAATCTAGAGATGACTAATCTTATCTATTGATAATTTGTAGCAGGATTGATGATTATGATGAAGGTTAGGGATCTATTGAAGAAACTAGGATTTCTCCTTCTATCCCTTGTCTTTTCAATCATGATCATTCGGATCTAGCCTCTAGCAAAGAAAATCATCAATCATTTGATCCCTAATTTGCAATGAAATAATCAAGAAGTCATTTCGCTCCAAATTAGGTCATCAACGATTCTTTTTGCTGAGATTCACAAATCTCATAAGAATTCAGACTAGTATTAAGATTTAATCATCATTAAATTTATCAATTCTCTTGAATCCTCCACAAGCGGAGATTTCACTCACACATCATAAAAATTAAAGAATCAAAGATCAAGAAGTTTCATAACGCAAGAATGTAAAGAAAGCAAGAATTACAATTATCACTTTTATTAAATCGATGACTAAGTACACATTCACTAAATTCGAGGTTACAAGAGTTGCTCTTGATCGCTCCTTTGAAGAGGTAACTAAATTCTTCGAAGTTCGCTCCGCTCGATCTCAGTGAGCCACGGATCGTCGTGGATCTCTTGCTCGGATGAAGATTGGCCTCGCGGATAAAGGATCGATAGTTGCTTACTTGATTTGCTTCTCAAAATGATCTTGATTTGGCTTTGGATTAGAATTTGGGCTGGGCTTTTGGATCAAGTTGTGTCACTCAACTTGTGGAAATTTGGCTCAATATTCATCCCTAATTAATGAACTACACTCAACAACTAATGAACAACCTTTGTAATGATGTCCTAGGTGCCCTTTTATAGTTTTCCCTCAAGCTTCCTCTACAAGCTAGGTCTAGCTTCCATTGGAAGCTTGGTTGTTATGAAGCTTGCATAGGAAGCTAGGTAGTTATGTAGAAGTTTCTAGATTAAGGTAGTTAGCTAGCTTGCATGAGAATCTTGGTAGGTATTAAGCTTTCACAAGAAGCTTGGCTGTTAGAAGGGAAGCTTCAGGAGAACTCTAAGGACTGAAGAGTCTTGAAGAAGTTTTGCTGTTGAAAAGAAGCCTCGGGGAAAATTACTAACCGCCGATGAGTCAGAACGGTCGCGGCTCCGCGGCGGATCGGCCTGAATCGGCCGCGGATTCGCGGCCGTATAGTGAGCTGTCTGGTTGAATTCTTCAGGGATATTTTGTGTTGACTTTTTGGAACTTTCCTAATGTCTGGAATCTTATAATTCTTTCTAGTTCACTGCCAGATCTCAGGTCTTGGACTTGATGTATTTTATCAGAACTTTTATCAATTCCGGCTCTTTTACCTGGAGAATTTCCTGTAAATAATCTCGAAACAAGTGTTTGATATACAAAGATCATGCATGAAATAATAAACACTCAATTTCCCTCAAAATGCCGGTTATAATGTATAACACATGTTATTTGATATTTTGTAGACAAATTGCTAATATGTGCTATATTTATACCAAACACCTTTAGATGATTGCAAAGAGTAGGGAAATTGATGTGTTAAAAATGCAATATTTTCGACTGATCAGATAGACTTAGAAGACCAGTGTATATTCTTTCGACATTAGAGTCGCGCTTGTATTATTATGGTTTTCTTCATGATATTGATTTTCCTTTTGAGTTTTGATCCTCGCACTTCGGCGTTGTATATTATATTGCTTGCGTGGTTGTGACAGCCAATTGGCGAAGAGCCAGCTCCCGCTTGGGGATGCCTTTTATCATAATGTATATTATTCATGTTTGTACCCGTTTGGGGTCAGTATTTAAAAAGGAGAATCTGCCGAAATTTTTGGAAAAGACTTGATGTTTTAAAAATGTGTACTACGAATTTTTCAAAGTGATTTATACGCAAACTTTTAAACAAGTTTTCCCTCACTTTCTTCTTCTAAATGGTTTAGATTTCTGGGATTTTGGCTTACTTGAATTAGATGGGGACCTATTGAGTTTATATGATTCAAGTTCCAGTCACGTGCCATTTTGGATCGTGACAAAGTTGGTATCAGAGCGCTAGGTTTAACCTTGGTTCGAGTCTATGTTTGACTATTCGAAGTCTAGGGCGTATATTTATTCGGAACCTAGGCTTGACCTTATGGAACTTAGACTTAGTTGAGGGGGTATTAAACCCGAACTTTCTTTGCGTAGGTTGACCTTGGTTGATGGAGTAGGTGACTTAAGTTGAGTGACGTACCGTGTGTGTGTTCCGCGGCATACTTACGATACGCTACTCCGCTTAAGAAGCCTTAGGATGTACATTTCCTTGCATAGTATTCTACTCATTCATGATCTATCGTCATCGATATCGGTTGGTGGTTTTGTTACGACGATTGCAATGGCAGAGAGAGCTGCGGCTAGAGTTGCGGTCAGCATGAGCTCGTATTGGATGAGGACTGACTTGGGTGTAATTCCGGCGACAAACGATTGCATAGATGTTTCGTTTTATTGCGTTTCCGCGTCATGAGCGTTCGATGGTTTTCTTTTACAAAATTTCTCGAACGTGCAGATCAGCACCAGAGGATTGGGCCACTGCTAGAGGCCAGCCAGAATGTGACGACAGTCAATGCACCGATTATTCTTGATGATTGAGGCACTATTCTGTTGGGTTACGGCAGCGCCCCGACCGTCAATCCGAGGCTTAATGCGGAACAAAAACTTTTGAAACTCAGCACTACCGCAACCAATAACCCGGATCAAACCATTAACCGTTAACTAGCAACTACTATAAAGAGTTCAAAGATTATACCGATAGATCCGTGTCCTTCGGTCTTCAATCTCTATCCCATGCTTGTCGCGGCTGCCCTGACGAACATCGCTCTCCGGTCTCTCTTGTCGAAGTGGCACCACGTCGAGGAATCTTTATACGGGCACCCGCTTCAAAACTGAAGCAACTCAGACATGAAGTTTGCTAGCCGACATGTCCAAGGTGAAGTAGAGAATGTGTGTGATAACTTTGTCTCTAGACATCCATTGATTCTCAACACATGAGATGGTATGGACGGAGCTTGAAAAAGAAGCCATTGATGAGGAAATTGTGATCACTAGAAAAGCTAGTGAAGAAGAAGCTTGCTTATTGTGTTGGGATGAAAATGTGAGAGCCCTTGTAATCTCAAGACCAAGCCCCGCATTATATGTGGCTGCCCTCTCTCTCCTCACACATCATTTCCACACAATAATAAATCAAGAGATTAGATATGGCACAAAAAATAACACCATTACTCATCAACAAAGCACATGCCACGTTTAATGCTCTTGATCATGACTTGCACTCACAATTTCCACTTAATAAACTTTAACCCAAATGTTTAGAACAATAAATAGAATGACATCTTCTAAAGTAAACTCGTGACAGATCACAAGAATACCCCTCGTCTGTATATACATACTTGCATCCGCATTCCGACTGAATACGAATGCAATGAGACGAATGTAATCCAACAAATCTAATACTAGGATCCGGCTTAAACTAAAGCCCACTAGTATGATCCGTCCGATCATGATCCGTGCACAAGTGCACGTATATGATCGAACCCTGCTATAAAACCATACGGTCTCTACAACGTTTCGCCCGAACTTAGAAATCTTTCTGTGGGGAATTCTAAAGACTCGTCAATATGCGGGCAGTGAGTTTAACCACAAGCACGTCGGTGGCACTAGCTGTACGTAACGGCTGACCATGTATTGAGCGAAAGGGAAGCTAATGAGTGAACTTATACTGAAACCGTACTGAGCCTATCTATGACAATCTCCATACAGTCCAGTCTGTTGGTCTAAGAGTATCGCATATCGGTCCTAGGGGAATGGTAAACGTCAGACCCGCAATAGCGGTATAAGTCGTGTCGGAGTGTATCCCAGAACACCTTGAGAAACTACTGGAATACCAACTAGTAAATCTCATTTGCTTTGGCCAAGGACTTTGTGTAATGGCTCTCAAGACACAGCGCGATATCAACCCCCAATACCGGGAGAGATGAATCCTGTCTAACCGCCACTGCCTCCAAGTGCTTCGGGAGTGCATCCAACTACTACCTGTTTGCACGACTCCTTTGAGCCGTGGTAGGGTAGCAATCAAAGAACTGTGGGAACACACTTGAGGCAAAACAGCAGTGTCAAGTCAACGGACTAAGCTGTACCCATGTCACCTGGTAACTGCTCCTGACGATAGGTATAGTACCAATCAGCAGTGCCCCTGCGAGTCCGTCCGGTGTACTCATAACCTAATGAGCACCTGTATACATCTTAAGTGAACCAACTGACACCAATATCTTGTGAAACCGGCCACTGCCCCTTGTCGGGGTCTCGAACTGTATACACTAGTACACTCTTGAGTATCGATGCCCTGTCTCGAAACTCCCTCGACTAGGGACCTTTTAAGGACGTGCTTATAGACCCCAGCTCCTATGTATATGATCGCCATCATACTGCTAGCAGTCAAGCAAGAATCCTTTGGGCTCTATCAACATGTAATAGTGATTTGTAATGTCACCTGAAACATGTACACGATGATAAAGACAAACCAGATAGCATTCTATCATCTAGAGTAAGACCGTCCTACCGGTATATGTCCTCCCTCAATCATTGCAATCACGTGCCTGTGATCCAATAATTGACTTGATGGCACTATAGCCAACAATCTCCCACTTGCACTTAAGGCTAATTATTGCGGTGTCGCATACTCACAGCCCGTATGATACCGAACACCCAACTCCTCTACTAATCAGTTTCACAAAGCTTGTTTGTGAAAACTATTGCTTTCGAGAAATAGCCTCAGTAAGTGGATTCGCTCTGATGTTTCTTTCTATGTCTCTCTTAATCTAAAGATCGGGAGGAAAGCCATCTACCGAAATGAGCAATACCTGTCTTAGAATATGTCTGGATATCTGATGGGACCTAGTTCACAAATCAACTCCAATTCCAGCAAACTTCTTAGACTGTATCGTCAACCAAACTTAATCGTTATCCTGCGCCATGCTTCCCTCAGTATCCGCTTGGACCACCTGTCCAAACTACTGCACCTCGTCAGAGGGAAAACTATAACTCTGACAGTCACTCTGTCATCCAGGTCACCTTGGAAGCCTGAAATGATAACCGTCTCTCGAAGGAGGCTGCCGTTAACAAATCCGTAGAACATTCACTTATGTATTAAAATTGCTTTCGAACTTTTCTCCAGGATTGGATTAATATCTCAACTTATTGTATCTAGTGCAAAAACAACAACTGGTGTGGTACTTGACATCTCATGATTGACTCAACTGTCTGAGCATGTGATATGCCAATCATGCACATCCCACTCCCCATTCGTCTGTAAGACAGCTTTAGAGAGGGTGACTCCTTCACCTGCAGGTACACTACCATGCTAGAAGCCATCCATTCTAAAATACTTTTAGAATACTGTCTAAGTGTCCAGATTATGACACTTCCCAAATCAAGATCTAAAACCATAGATCTAGTAACCAGAATGTCTGATATTATATCTATATCCTATGCGGAGAAACCACTGTGTGACATCCATAGTATAGCCGATCGCAGTATGGGAGTTTCACTTCATACAACATGCATATCATCCAAATAGCAGGACATCACACCCTACTACTTTCTTAACAGATTCATCTCCTATTCTGATGAAGTCAAAACCTATGACTGTCACATCAAAAATAGAAGATCAATCTCCGCTATATCGGCTTCAGTCTATAAATAAACACAAGCTACTTGTCCACTATGCTTCCGCTACTCCCACTGACTACGGCAGCCTTCTGGCAGAGTCACAGACACGTGCACTTCTAAATCTAGTTTAGACCGACGCTATACTCATCCTCCTGCCGGGTCTCACAGTCTGGAACAACAGTAGTGTCAAGTTTGGGTAAACAAGAACCTCCCTGTCACCGTCTTTGAGATTACCGAAGTACCTCTCGGGCGCCTGAGGTTACCCACCATATCTGCGGAGTGTCTAATGGAATGTCAAACCCGATTGAATCTTTAGGTTCTATTAAATATTCAGTAATCGTTTGTGGTTCTGGAATCACTTCCAGTTCTACCATACTCCCACTACCGTTTTTCTGAAAAAATGCATTTTACTAAAACTGTGGCGAGTCAAGAACAACATCACTATTGATCTTCCAGAAGGTAGAAAATTAACCCTCGTCATAGCCTGGGGTTAGTGATATGTAAGCCCTAGAGGCCATTACTATACATACGATGTATATTGTAGTGGATGCTTGGACATATATAGAGAGGACTTTCTTGCTTGACATGATAGTATACTATCCGGTAGCCCTTTATCTTAACATGTACTCTGATTGTCTCTATGTAACATGTTGATAAAGCCCTTAAGATAAGTACTTGACTACCAGGACTATGATGCAGATCATACTAGTGGGGACAGTGTAGTCGCTAAGTACATCCTTCAAATGTTCCTAGTCGTGGTAGTATCGAGACAGGGCATCGATACTCCAGAGTAGACTAGCGTATGCGCTTCTTGACACATATGATGGGCGATGGATGATCCCATATCCATTGGTGTTTGACATCAGAGAAGGTATACGGTTGCTCAGTGGAGACTGGGTACACTGGACGGACTCGCCGAGAACTACCAGATGGTATTATACCTCACGTAAGATGGCAGTTCATTAGTGACACTGGTACAGGTTAGTCTGTAAACCCGAGATCGTCATAGAGACTTGTGTGATTCCCACTGTGCTTTGATTTCCAACATACCACGTCCAAGACAGCATGCAAAACGGTGGCTTTTGGGTACAGTCCCGAATCACATGGAGGCAATGAGCGATAGGAGGGGTTTCGTCTCTCCCGGTATAGGGAGTTGATGTTGCGCTGTGTTCAATTGGCTATAACTAGAAATCCATGACTAGGGTTGCTGAGATTTACTGGTAAGTGTTATCAGTAGTTTCTCAAACTGTTATGGACCTCATATCGACACGACTTATCAAACTACTGGGGTCTGACGTTTACCACCCCTAGGCGTGATATGCGACATATCAGATGAAGAGACCGGTCTGTACGAGAGTGTTACTGGTTGGATTCACAGGAGAATGTACAGGCTTGCTTGTTGATCTTCAGATTGCTTAATACCTGGGTGGCCGTTACGTTTAGCTGACCGCTTGCAGCTTGTGGGTGTTTGATATGATCATCACCCACTGCCGGCGTATTGACGATTCTTTAGAGTCCTACACAGAGGTTTCCTAGCTCAGGCAAAACGGATTAGGAGTACATATGTGATATGTGCGCGACTGAGAATAATACGTGTATGCGATACCGTATTAGATTCTCGCGATATGTGATATCGGCCGGGTATATATGATATAGCCGGGTCATCGGATCAAGTGTTGATTCGATGAACTGATACATATTATATTAGTCGGTTATATGCGATATAACCGGATTACCGGATCAAGTGTTGATTCGATAATTTAATGTATAATGATATATGTGATATATTAAGTTACATTAACTAATATAAGCTCACTTAAAGATTCTTTTTCTCACTTGGATAATACATTGATATATATATGATATATGTTAATTGTATTATTTTCTTTTGTTACAAAATATATTATATATGTGATATATAATATGTAAGTCTACGGTAGTGCCCCGGCCGTCAATATGATGCCAAATGCGGAACAAAAACTTTTATAGCTGGCGCTTTAGCATACTATAACCCGGATTTGCCATTAACGCTAAACTAACATACTGTAAAGAGGGTAGAAAGGTTATACCGAATGATCCGAGTCCTTCGTTCTTTAACCATCATCCCATGCTCCGTTGCGGCTGCTCCGATCTCGTCGATCTCCGATCTCCTCGTCCAGGTGGCACCTGTAAGTCTACGTTGCCCACCCCGGTGCTTGCGGGGCGGCTAGCATGATAAAAATCGGATTTTTATCATGCTAGGCAACATGTACTAACTAAAGTCGGATCTTTGCTAAACAAAAACTGGCTAAAGCTAACTAGAAATTAGCTACAAGGAAGAATGGTTATACCTAGGGCTTTATGTCCTTCTCTCCTTGCTCCTTGGAGTGTAAGAAAGAGATCACCTTGTCGCCTTCTCGAGTCGAAGAAGGATCCACCCGAAAGCCTCAACCTTTGGCTTCAACTTCAAGCTAGAAGTAACTAAGGTGCTAGAAGTGCTAGTCCTAGAACCTTAGATGAGAGTAAAGATTATCAAGAAGAGGTTTTTCTCAAGCTCAAGTATTTCTCAACACATGAGAGTGGAGAGCTTGAGGGAGAGGAAGAACAAGAGAGAGAAAGCCTATGATAGAATGAGAGAAATATGAAGCATTCTCACATATATGTGTGAATTATTGTAAATTGAAAATTAGTGAGATAATTGTCATGGCTTAATCAAGACATGACCATTATCATTTCATTTTTAATGCAAATTGCAAGGATCAAAGAGCATCTTCCAAATGAAATGATGATGGTCAAAGTGTCAACCTAGGTCAACAAGTCAAGAATTTCAAATGGTCAACAACCCTAACCATGCACAAATATATTAAACTAATTTCAATTAACAATAATACACACATAAGCATTAGGGTTAGCAAAATGACAATGGTCACTAACCCTAATCAAAATCCTCTCCCTCTGTCTCAATCAACTGTGCATACGCACCCGTATTCGTGATCCGAGGAACACGAATACAAAGAGATAAAACCAATCCCAAATCATATATTAGGATCTGGCTTAAACCAAAGCCTGCTAGTATAAGCTGTCCGGACAGCAAACGTGCACAAGTGCGTGGATGTGAAGGAACCCTATCGCAAAACCATGCGACCTCTACTCATTTTGCCTAAAGGCGAATAGCTCTCTGTGTGGGACTCTGAAGACTCGACACTACGCTGGCAGTGGGTTTAAGCACAGACCGCAAGCGGCACTAGCTGTACGTAACGGTCCCCAGGTAGATGCCGATAAGAAGACTGACGAGGTGACCCCATCTGAACTCCTACTGAGCCTGTATGTGACAGTCTCCGTACAGTCCGGTCTGATACATCGCATGGCGGGCCTAGGGGGCGGTGAACGTCAGCCCCCTGATAGCGGTACAAGTCGTGTCAGAGTGTAGCCCAGAACACCCTGAGATAACACTGGAAACTTACCAGTATATCTCGCTTGCCCTGGCCAGGGACTACTTGTGTAATGGCTCTCCTGGACACAACACGATGTCAACCCCCAATACCGGGAGAGACGAATCCTGTCTAACCATCACTGCCTCCAAGTGCTTCGGGACTGCACCCAAAAACTACCTGTTTGCACGACTCCTTTGAGCCGTGGTAGGGTAGTAATCAAAGTGCAGTGGGAACACACTCGAGGCGAAGTGACTGTGTCAAGTCAGCAGACTAAGCTGTACTCATGTCACCTGGGAACTGATAACTGACGATAGGTATAATACCAACCAACAGTTCCCGACGAGTCCTGTCCAGTGTACTCGTAACCTAACGAGCACCCGCATACTATCTCAAGTACGACTTACTGACGGCTGTGGGACAGACCGTCTCCCACGCTGGGATGAGAAGCGCATACGCTAGTCTACTCCGGAGTATCGATGCCCTGTCTCGATAGTCCAACGACCAGGGACCAGTATAAGGATGTGCTTATGGATTACCCAGCCCCCACGAGTGTGAGCGCCATCACAACGCTGGTAATCAAGCAATAATCCTAAGGGGTCTACTAATATGTATATAAGCGATATGCTAAAAGAAACACATGCACATATTGAAGTAGAGACAAACCAAGTAGCATACTAGCATTTCGAGCAAGATTGTATATACAATTGTGAATATCCCAAGCTTCCATCAAGTAATATACAAACTAGTATGATACAGTAATGGCCTCTAGGGCATATACACTAACAATCTCCCACTTGCACTAAGGCAATGTACTGGCGTATCGAAGACCTATCATCTCGATCAGCCGCTCGAACTGAGTCTGGGGCAAGGCCTTGGTGAATAAATCTGCAGTGTTATCTTCTGAAGCAACCCTCCGAACCTCGATCTCCTGGCGATCCACGATCTCCCTGATCAGGTGATACCGCCTCAAGATGTGTCTAGATTTCTGATGGGACCTGGGTTCCTTCGCTAAAGCTATAGCCCCGTTGTTGTCGCAATACAGAGGTATTGGGTCAACAATGGACGGAACCACCTGAAGTTCTTTCAAGAACTTCCTCATCCAGACAGCTTTTTTTGCGGCATCAGATGCAGCGATGTATTCCGCTTCCATAGTCGAGTCAGCAACGGTTTCTTGTTTGGAGCTCTTCCAACACACCGCCCCTCCATTGAGGGTAAAGACAAAACCCGACATGGACTTGGAATCATCCTTTTCACTCTGGAAGCTGGAGTCAGCAAAGGCCTCAATCTGGAGGTCTTTTCCGCCATACACCAAGAACATCTCTTTAGTCCTTCTCAGGTACTTGAGAATGTTCTTTACCGTTATCCAGTGTTTCTCCCCAGGGTTTGACTGATACCTGCTTACCACACTCAGTGCATAAGCCACATCCGGTCTGGTACACAACATCGCATTCATTATAGAGCCTACCGCAGAAGCGTAGGGTATAATAGACATGCGATCCCTCTCCAAATCCGTCTTCGGAGACATCTCTTTGGAGAGGGTGATCCCGTGACAAGCCGGTAGATTACCGCACTTGGAATCTTCCATACTGAATCTTTTCAGTATGGTGTCGATGTACCTGGACTGTGAAAGTCCTAATATCCTCTTGGATCTATCACGGTAGATCCGGATACCCAGAATGTATGAGGCATCACCCAAGTCTTTCATGGAGAACCTGTGTGACAAGAACCCCTTGACAGATTGTAGCATAGGAATGTCATTTCCTATTAAGAGAATGTCATCCACGTATAAAACGAGGAATACTACAGTTCTCGCTACAAATCTACAATAGATGCATGGTTCATCTGGATTTTTGATAAAGCCAAATTCCTTGACCGTCTCATCAAAACAGATGTTCCAACTCCGCGATGCCTGCTTTAGTTCATAAATGGACTTAAGCAACTTGCACACCTTTCCGCTGCTCCCACTCAGAATGAAACCCTCTGGCTGGTCTATATGGACACACTCCTCTAAATGTCCATTTAGAAAAGCGGTCTTTACGTCCATCTGCCAAATTTCATGATCGTGGAAGGCAGCAATGGCAAGAAGGATCCGAATGGATTTCAGCATAGCTACTGGAGAAAAGGTTTCGTCATAGTCCAAACCAGGTCGCTGATGAAAACCCTTTGCAACCAGTCTAGCTTTATAGGTCTCAACCTGTCCATCTACACCAATCTTCCTTTTGAAGATCCACTTGCATCCTACGGGTTTTACCCCATCTGGAGCAATGTCCAACTTCCATACTTTGTTGGTGTACATGGACTCCATTTCGGCCCGCATTGCATCCAGCCATTTTACCGAGTCTACGCTCTGAATGGCTTGCTGGAAGCTAGTAGGCTCATCACAATCTATGATGCAATCCTCTCTATCCCCGTTAACGAGAAAACCGTAGTATCTCTCGGGCGGATGAGACTGCCTACTACTCCTGTGGAGTGGCGTGGGAATGTCCTGATCTTTCGAACCCTCTGGTTCTACTAAGCTTTCAGTAATAGCTCGTGGTTCTGGAATTTCTTCTAGTTCTATTGCGCTCCCACTTATATCTTTTTCTATGAACTCGTGTTCTAGAAAGTGGGCATGGCGAGAAACAAAAACCTTTTGTTCCTCTTCGCAATAGAAGAAATATCCCTTGGAGTTCTTTGGATATCCCACAAACTTGCACTGTACTGAGCGTGCCTCGAGCTTGTCCGCATGCTGCTTTTTTACAAAAGCTGGACATCCCCATGTCTTAATATGATTAAGATTGGGTCTCTTCCAACACAACATCTGATATGGTGTAGTAGGCACATTCTTAGTTGGAACTCAGTTCAAAAGGTATGCAGCTGATTCTAGCGCATATCCCCAGAACGATCGCGGCAACTCAGCGTTACTAATCATGGACCGTACCATATCCAATAGGGTTCGGTTCCGTCTCTCCGATACACCGTTATGTTGCGGAGTGTATGGAGGAGTAAGCAGAGAGAG
The DNA here is from genome assembly GCA_030015575.1 of Agapanthus africanus. Classification (NCBI taxonomy): domain Eukaryota; kingdom Viridiplantae; phylum Streptophyta; class Magnoliopsida; order Asparagales; family Amaryllidaceae; genus Agapanthus; species Agapanthus africanus. Next base: position 369,877,211 of record CM057346.1, read on the forward strand.
AATTCCATTATCTTTTTGTTAGTTGTGTGTATGCCCTAGAGGCCAGTATTGTACAGATGATGTATATTATATTGGATGCTTGGACATATATAGAGATGACTTTCTTGCTCGATATGATAGTATGCTATCTGGTTACTCATTATCTTAACATGTACACTTGTCTCTTTAAACTGTCTTATAGTTACATGTTGATAAAGCCCTTAGGATGTGTACTTGACTACCTGGACTATGATGCAGATCATACTAGTGGGGACATGGTAGTCCATAAGTACATCCTTCAAGGTCCCTAGTCGTGGGTGTATCGAGACAGGGCATCGATATACCAGTGTAGACTAGCGTATACGCTTCTCGACCCATGAGATGGGCGATGGATGATCCCATATCCATTGGTGTTTGACATCAGAGATGGTATACGGGTGCTCAGTGGAGAATGGGTACACTGGACGGACTCGCCGAGAACTCTCAGATGGTATTATACCTCACGTCAGATGGCAGTTCTCAGGTGAAACTTGTACAGGTTAGTCTGTAGACCCGAGATCGTCATAGAGTCTTGTGTGATTCCTACTGTGCTTTGATCTCCACCTTACCACGTCCATGAGGGCATGCAAAACGGTGGTCTTTGGGTGCAGTCCCGAGTCACATGGAGGCAATGAGCGATAGGAGGGGTTTCGTCTCTCCCGGTATTGGGGGTTGATGTTGCGCTGTGCTCGATTAGCCGTAACAGGGAAGTCCCTGGCCAGGGCTGATCAGAGATTTGCTGGTAAGTGTTACCAGTAGTTTCTCGATCCGTTATAAGCCTCACATCGGCACGACTTATCGGTTATTGGGGTCTGACGTATACCACCCCTAGACTTGATATGCGACATATCAGACGAACAGACCGGACTGTACGGTAAGTGTTACTGGTTGGATTCACAGGAGTGTGAGCGGGCTAGCTCGTCGATCTTCTGATCGCTCAATACCGGATGGCCGTTACGTTTAGCAGATCGCTTGCGGCTTGTGGGTGCTTGATATGATCATCATCTGCTGCCGGCGTATTGATGAGTCTTTAGAGTCCTACACAGAGGTTTCCTGGCTCAAGCGAAACGAAATAGGAGTGCGTATGAGATATGTGCAGGACCGAGAATGATGCGTGTATGTGATACCGTATTCCATTCTCGCGATGGATGTATCGATTGGTTATATTCGATATAACCTAGATATCGAATCAAGGATTGATTCGATAAGCCGATACATAGGATACTAGTCGGTTATATGCGATATGACCGGATCGTTAAATCAAGTGTTGATTTAATGATTTAATGTATAATTATATATTTTATATATTACTTTGCATTAACTAGTATTGGTTCACTTTAAATGGATTTTCTCACTTGATGTGCAAGAAGTATATGTGATATGCTTTTGTGCACATATTTGTATCATGTTTGATGATACTTGATCATTTGGTTAAGTGTAAAGGATTAAACCATGGTTAAGAGATGATTAGAGTTTTGCTTTTTCATTTATTTATTTGTTTATTTATTTGGAAAAGATTTAGATAAGAATGGTGGCTATGTTTGTTTCTAGTTGAAGCTTCATGAAGCTTTGACTTCTTAACCATTCTTGTCTTCATGCTTAACCCTAACCCATCCAAGTAACCATGGTCTATTCTCTACACTCTACCCTAGTTAGTTTATGATATGTATTCATTTATTATTCATTTTAACTCAACACTTATCATAATTCTAGCTTCATCTTCTTCTTCATCTTCAAGAATGAAAACTTGATGCCATCAATGGCAACTTGAACAAAAGTGAGAGAAATCCAATTCTAAAGTGAACCCACCTCCTATTTCTTCATCCTCTACCTCTTGCCAAGTGGTTTTGGGTGTTTTCTTCACAAGTTTCACAACTTGGTGCAGTCGGAGCTTGAACTTGTGAAACCTCGACGTAGATCATCTTCGGCACGAAGCCGACGACCTTGCCCGCTCGTTTTTCCGATGAAGCCGACGATTGAGTCTAGGATTCGAGATGGACAGCGAGAGGACGCCTACGTGGAGCTAAGGAAGTGGAGAACCAGATCTACAAAGGTTGTAGCCTCTCTCCTTTAGTTAAGTTGTTAACTAGTTTAGTTTTTCGCCTAAATTTCTAGTCGACGATCCGTATTAGGGTTTCTCGGCACCCATAAAATTTGAAATTGGCATGGTTGATGCCTTGTGAGACCTCTATAGTGTGCCTAGGAACCCTACAGTGGTATCAGAGCCTAGCTAGAGCCTTAGGCGAAGTCCATAAGGAGTTTGAAGTCCGATCGAACCCGAAACCCTAAAACCCAAGTTCTCTCTGGACTTTTTCTAAAATCTGGGATTTTTCCTTATTAAAAATGCTTAAAAAATTCAGCAGGGAAATCTAAGAATTACGATGAAAAATTTAACCCATGAACAGTAAAGAGTGCGGCGGAACCGCGGCAGAAGCCTAGCTTCTGCGGCGGTTCCGCGGCCATATGATGACATCATCACTCCCATTTTGCACAGTAATTACTATTTTATTATGTTGAATTTTCTGGGAATTTTTAATTTGACTCAAGAGTTGAGTGTTCTGGGGTTGTATTGGGAATCGATGTCTCGGTCGGATTATCAAATTTCATCTTTGTGTATTTCCGGATGACTTTAGAATATGTTAAAAGGTTCGACCGGATATAAATACCCAACTTTTTCCCTGCCGGAAAATATCCAAGTGTTGGATCTTTCAATGGTTTAAGGACGTTCTGAGTAGTGCAAGTAACGCGATGGTCCCTCTAGAAGACAACAAACCTTAACTCGATTATGTGACCGTCTTGAACTGCCCTTTGAACCTTCGGGTTTGGGGCAGTACGGCGTGCCACATGTGAGGCGTTGGCTTGACCCTTCTACGGCTGGACCGTTGGTATTGAGGCATGAAGTGAATGTCTTTGAACCTATTTCATGTGTTGGACGGTTTCGGGAAAACTTAGGTGTTCGAATGTTCGATCGGAAAGTTTAATATTTTCTATTTATCCGGAATGGGATACAATAATTGGAATTCAGAAACAGTTATGAGATAACTGAATGAATGTTATAAATCTAGCGGTTTAGTTTCATTTGATATTGAAAAGAGTTTTCGATAATGAGACTAAAATGCGGGGTTTATAACTGTTAGGCATGTGATGTCTAAGTATTTCATTTTGATTAGGCATGCGATGTCTAAAGAGGTTGCGGATTCCAATTGTTGTAGTTTTACACTTTCTTTTCTGTGACCGTAAGTGTAATATGTGATATCGCCGGTTTCGTTGCTATATGTCAACGACAATTGGGATGCGCATATTTACTTACGTTGATGACATGTGATGTTATGTGTTGCTGGATATGTTATATTGGATTGTCGTGTTTGAATAGCCGGGGGTTTTTATGTGAGATGAGTGTTTTTCATTTTCATTCATGTAAAAACTTGTATGTAATATTCTTTTATTTGGGGCACTTCCAGGTTGCGGAAGTTGTCACCTTTTGTATATTATTTACTTTTCCGCATTAGGATAGACCCAAGAAGGGGAGCACAAGTAACCGGGTTCTGGGGTCCAGTGGGAGACCAACTCGAGGAGTCGAGTCCGGGTCTCCTAACCCTAGGATTGGCAGGGTTGCTTGCCGCTCTCGTAGGGGTCTAGGGGTGTGGGATTGGCTATTCATCACGACCGTGGAATCCGTGTTTTATACTGGCTCGTATTGAAAACACGGACGTCCTAGTATATCCAATATTTCATATGTTTCTTCTGCTGCGATATCTGTGATGTGATCATGTGATAGATAAAGTATATAGTATATATGATATATTATATAGACGTTACTTATGTTTTGCATCCGCACTAGCCCTGCCCTGCTCTGTCGTTAGTTACCTAACCTAACGGTGCACGAGGGGACATCGAGGCGAATGCGGATGGCATAAGTGTACGTCATATCTATCTGTGATGTTTAGGTACTTAAATGATGGGACTTCATTAATGTGATTAATGAAAGAAAAGAAACCTAAGATGTTGTAGAATCAAATTTTAAACAAAACAGGTAGCTACAGTTCTTGCTTTGCACAGCGGTATATATGATATACCCTGCACCTTATTCGATGAGGAAAGGACCGAGATCCCTTCACCGGGAGTGACTCCTTTAGCAATAACTGGAAGATGCTACATACTCGGTTTGCTTTTGATTGTTTTTGAGTTTTGCTTTGCACAGTGATATATATGATATATCCCGCACCTCATTTGACGAGGAAAGGGCCGACGATCCCTTCACCGGGAGTGACCCCTTTAGCAAAACTAGAAAAGCCTCAAAATCACTCCATTTCAAAACTTCATTTGATTCTACAACGATATCAAGTTCATTACGCAATAGGTTTTCAGAAAAACCTGTCGTAGCCCTCCGTCATTTCAGATAAGTCCTGTTTAGTATTCGTGCTGCGTTTGTTGACCTTGTTAAGGCGCAGTGTGCGGTAGCTAACCAGTATTTATCTGCTTATGCATATGATGCAGATTGAGTTAGGGTAGTCGTACGGCCTTGTTGACCTTGTCAAGGGTCGTGCGGGTGGGTTTAATTCAATCAAGAAATGACGGGTTGAACTTGACTTACGGTCTATGGTTTGTTGATCTTGTCAAGGTCATAGATCGTTTGGGGCAAAATATTATCGGGAATTTCAAGTGTTGAAATTTGCAATGAGATTGCATACCTTCTATGAGATAGTTGGATCCCGGTACCCACTGCGATTAAGAGTTACTCCTGGGAGAGTTTTACACATTACAATTAGCCGATCAAGTAGGTGTCTAGAAAGGTGTCAACGGGGTTACTCCTCTGGGAAAACGAGGTTTACATTAATTAGGTTCGTGTGAAAGCACGGGGGACCTCCCTCAAAGTACCGACACTGGCCTGGCTGAAAGATTGGCGAATTTGTAGTGTGTAATTAATCCCGGCTAGTCTTTCCTTTTAGGGTTTGAAGGAAGATTTGATAAAAACCAGTGGGAGTCATCCTGATTAGATAAGATAATAACCAATCTGATCTTGCACGAGCATACGCTAAAGTGTTTTCTTCTCTCTCTCTCCAGGTAGCGACCATTTCATGCCCTAATAAAGATAATAATATGGATGTATTGACCGAACCCGCATATTATATTGTGCTGGGGAACGTTGGTTCCGTTCTTCCCTATAAGGGTTATAGGATTGAACAGGATATAGGGGAATACCAGGATTCCCATGCCACCCGATTGAAGAAAGTACATGTTGATGCATTTTCTTCGGGTGTGTTCGTTACAGAGAATTGTTTCTCCATTTGCCCTACGTCCTGGGTATTAGATACCGGGTCAGGATCCCATATATGTAATCAGTTACATGGGCTTAGAAAATGTAGAGAACTTGGAGAAGGTGATAAAGACATTAGAGTTGGAAATGGTGCAATAGTTGCAGCTAAAACTGTCGGGGAATATCACCTTGCATTACCAACAGGTAATACATTGGTTCTGAACGAATGCTATTACATGCCGAACCTGATATGCAATATTATATCAGTTTCTTTATTAAGTAAAGAGGGATATAATTTTGTATTACAGGATAATGTTATGAACATTTTCCGTAACCAAAAGTTGGTTGGATCAGGCACGTTGTGCAATGGCATTTATGTTCTAAATCAATCAACAGTTCTGAGCATAACAAACACACACAAGAGGAAGAGTTCTGAACTGAACGAATCCTTCTTGTGGCATTGTAGACTGGGTCACATCAATGCAACACGACTAGCTAAGTTGCATAAGGATGGATATTTAAATCCGTTTGAATTTTCATCTTATGACACTTGCCAGTCATGTCTCAAAGGCAAGATGACCGAAACTCCGTTTACGGGACACGGAGAAAGAGTTACTGAACTCTTGGAACTGATACATAGTGATGTATGCGGTCCTATGTCTACACATGCCAGGGATGGTTCTTCGTACTTCATTACATTCACTGACGATCTCTCTAGATTCGGATATGTGTTCCTGATGAAACACAAATCAGAAGCTTTTGAGAAATTTAGAGAATATAAACAAGATGTCGACAACCAAACCGGAAAAAGTATTAAAATCCTTCGATCTGATCGAGGAGGTGAATACTTGAGCAATGAATTCCTGGACTTCCTAAAAGAGAATGGGATTCTCTCTCAGCTGACTCCTCCATATACACCACAGCACAACGGTGTATCAGAACGGAGGAACCGCACCCTATTAGATATGGTGCGCTCTATGATGAGCACAGCTGAGTTACCTATTTCCTTCTGGGGATATGCACTGGAGACAGCAGCATACCTATTGAATCAAGTTCCATCTAAATCTGTACCTACCACACCATATGAGATATGGAGTGGTAAGAGGCCATATCTTAAACGAGTTAAGATATGGGGTTGTGCAGCCTATGTCAAAAGACAAAATCCGGACAAGCTCGAGGCACGGTCAGTTCTTTGCAAGTTTGTGGGATATCCAAAGAACTCCTATGGGTATTTTTTCTACCACAGTGAGGAACAAAAAGTGTTTGTTGCTCAACATGCCACCTTTTTAGAAAAGGAATTCCTTGAAAAAGAAATTAGTGGCAAAGTGGTAGAGCTGGAAGAAGTTCCAGATACACAAACCGAAACTGAAGATTTGGTGGAACCAGAAGATTCAGTAGCTCCCAATGAACCTCAGCCTCTCCGCCGATCTAGTAGGGTTCCTCGCCAATCTGAGAGATACTATGGTTTTCTCATGGATGGTGGGAGCGAGGATTGCATCATGGAGGATGATGACCCAACTAGCTTCGAGCAGGCCATCTCGAGTAGGGACTCAGTGAAATGGCTGGATGCTATGCGGTCCGAGATGGAATCCATGTACACCAACAAAGTATGGACTTTGGATGTTGCTCCTGAAGGGGTAAAACCCATCGGGAGCAAGTGGATCTTCAAGAAGAAACTTGGTGTAGATGGGAAAGTGGAGACTTTCAAAGCTAGACTTGTTGCAAAGGGTTTTTGTCAAAGACCAGGTGTGGACTATGATGAAACCTTTTCTCCTGTGGCTATGCTTAAATCCATCCGGATCATGCTTGCCATCGCTGTGTATCATGATTACGAAATCTGGCAAATGGATGTTAAGACCGCCTTTCTAAATGGTGATTTAGAAGAGTGCGTGTACATGACTCAGCCAGAGGGCTTCGTAGACAGTGGGAGCAGCGGGAAGGTGTGCAAGCTGCTTAAATCCATTTATGGATTAAAGCAAGCATCGCGGAGTTGGAACATCTGCTTTGACGTCGTTATCAAAGAGTTTGATTTTGTCAAAAACCCAGATGAACCTTGTATTTACAAGAAGGTGGCAGAGAGTAAGGTTGTCTTCCTCGTATTGTACATGGACGACATACTCTTGATAGGAAATGATATTCCTATGCTGCAATCGGTTAAGCTCTTCTTATCACAAAGATTCTCAATGAAAGATCTTGGTGATGCCTCCTGCATATTGGGAATTAGGATCTATAGAGATAGATCCAAACGGATATTGGGATTGTCCCAATCCAGGTACATTGACACAATACTAAAGAGGTTTAGTATGGAAGAATCCAAACGTGGGAACTTACCCACGATCTCTGGAGTCACTCTCTCCAAAGAGATGTCTCCCAAGACTGATTTGGAGAGAGCTCGCATGCAAGAGATACCCTATGCTTCGGCTGTAGGCTCTATCATGTATGCGATGTTATGTACCAGACCCGATGTAGCATACTCACTAAGTGTAGAGCATTCTCAAGTACTTACGAAGGACTAAAGAGATGCTCTTGGTGTATGGTAACGGAGAACTCCAAGTGGAGTCCTTTACCGATTCGAGCTTCCAGAGTGATAAGGACGACTCAAAGTCGCAGTCGGGATTTGTCTTTACCCTTTACGGAGGGGCGGTTAGCTGGAAGAGTTCCAAGCAGGAAACCGTGGCAGACTCGACGATGGAGGCTGAATACATCGCTGCCAACGATGCTGCTAAAGAGGCTGTCTGGATCAAGAAGTTCATTACTGAACTTGGTGTGGTTCCATCCATTGAGCATCCAATACCTTTGTATTGCGATAACAATGGAGCGGTGGCTTTGGCCAAGGAACCCAGGTCCCATCAGCGATCCAGGCATATTCTGAGGCGGTATCACCTGATCCGGGAGATAGTTGATCGCCGGGAGATCGAGGTCAGGAGGGTTGACACGAAGAACAACACGGCGGATCCACTCACGAAGGCCATTCCCCAGATACAGTTTGAGAGACTCTTCGGGATGCTCGGTATGCGATACTACAGCAGCTGGCCCTAGTGCAAGTGGAAGATTGTTAGTTGTATGTATGCCCTAGAGGCCAGTATTGTACAGATGATGTATATTATATTGGATGCTTGGACATATATAGAGATGACTTTCTTGCTCGATATGATAGTATGCTATCTGGTTACTCTTTATCTTAACATGTACACTTGTCTCTTTAAACTGTCTTATAGTTACATGTTGATAAAGCCCTTAGGATGTGTACTTGACTACCTGGACTATGATGCAGATCATACTAGTGGGGACATGGTAGTCCATAAGTACATCCTTCAAGGTCCCTAGTCATGGGTGTATCGAGACAGGGCATCGATATACCAGTGTAAACTAGCGTATACGCTTCTCGACCCATGAGATGGGCGATAGATGATCCCATATCCATTGGTGTTTGACATCAGAGATGGTATAAGGGTGCTCAGTGGAGACTGGGTACACTGGACGGACTCGCCGAGAACTCCCAGATGGTATTATACCTCACGTCAGATGGCAGTTCTCAGGTGACACTTGTACAGGTTAGTCTGTAGACCCGAGATCGTCATAGAGTCTTGTGTGATTCCCACTGTGCTTTGATCTCCACCTTACCACGTCCATGAGGGCGTGCAAAACGGTGGTCTTTGGGTGCAGTCCCGAGTCACATGGAGGCAATGAGCGATAGGAGGGGTTTCGTCTCTCCCGGTATTGGGGGTTGATGTTGCGCTGTGCTCGATTGGCCGTAACAGGGAAGTCCCTGGCCAGGGTTGATCAGAGATTTGCTGGTAAGTGTTACCAGTAGTTTCTCGACCCGTTATGAGCCTCACATCGGCACGACTTATCGGTTATTGGGGTCTGACGTATACCACCCCTAGACTTGATATGCGACATATCAGACGAACAGACCGGACTGTACGGTAAGTGTTACTGGTTGGATTCACAGGAGTGTGAGCGGGCTAGCTCGTCGATCTTCTGATCGCTCAATACCCAGATGGCCGTTACGTTTAGCAGACCGCTTGCGGCTTGTGGGTGCTTGATATGATCATCATCTGCAACCGGCGTATTGACGAGTCTTTAGAGTCCTACACAGAGGTTTCCTGGCTCAAGCGAAACGAAATAGGAGTGCATATGAGATATGTGCAGGACCAAGAATGATGTGTGTATGTGATACCGTATTCCATTCTCGCGATGGATGTATCGATTGGTTATATTCGATATAACCTAGATATCGAATCAAGGATTGATTCGATAAGCCGATACATAGGATACTAGTCGGTTATATGCGATATGACCGGACCGTTAAATCAAGTGTTGATTTAATGATTTAATGTATAATTATATATTTGATATATTACTTTGCATTAACTAGTATTGGTTCACTTTAAATGGATTTTCTCACTTGATGTGCAAGAAGTATATGTGATATGCTTTTGTGCACATATGTGTATCATGTTTGATGATACTTGATCATTTGGTTAAGTGTAAAGGATTAAACCATGGTTAAGAGATGATTAGGGTTTTGCTTTTTCATTTATTTATTTGTTTATTTATTTGGAAAAGATTTAGATAAGAATGGTGGCTATGTTTGTTTCTAGTTGAAGCTTCATGAAGCTTTGACTTCTTAACCATTCTTGTCTTCATGCTTAACCCTAACCCATCCAAGTAACCATGGTCTATTCTCTACACTCTACCCTAGTTAGTTTATCATAAGTATTCATTTATTATTCATTTTAACTCAACACTTATCATAATTCTAGCTTCATCTTCTTCTTTATCTTCAAGAATGAAAACTTGATGCCATCAATGGCAACTTGAACAAAAGTGAGAGAAATCCAATTCTAAAGTGAACCTACCTCCTATTTCTTCATCCTCTACCACTTGCCAAGTGGTTTTGGGTGTTTTCTTCACAAGTTTCACAACTTGGTGCAGTCGGAGCTTGAACTTGTGAAACCTCGACGTAGATCATCTTCGGCACGAAGCCGATGACCTTGCCCGCTCGTTTTTCCGATGAAGCCGACGATTGAGTCTAGGATTCGAGATGGACAGCGAGAGGATGCCTACGTGGAGCTAAGGAAGTGGAGAACTGGATCTACAAAGGTTGTAGCCTCTCTCCTTTAGTTAAGTTGTTAACTAGTTTAGTTTTTCGCCTAAATTTCTAGTCGACGATCCGTATTAGGGTTTCTCGGCACCCATAAAATTTGAAATTGGCATGGTTGATGCCTTGTGAGACCTCTATAGTGTGCCTAGGAACCCTACACTTTTAAGTAACCCAGGAACTCGGCACTCAAGTATTCACCACCTCGATCAGATCTCAGTGCCTTGATACTTTTGCCTGTTTGTTTTTCTACTTCATTCTTATATTCCTGGAATTTTTCAAAAGCCTCGGATTTATGTTTCATTAAGAAGAATAACCGTACCTTGAAAAGTCATCCGTAAAAGTAATGAAGTAAGAATAACCGCTTCGCGCCTGTGTAGACATTGGACCGCACACGTCGCTGTGTACGAGTCCCAAGAGCTCGCTCGCTCTTACTCCGTGTCCAGTGAACGGAGTCTTTGTCATCTTTCCTTTGAGACAAGATTGACAAGTTGCATACGATTGATATACGAACGGATCCAAATATCCTTCTGTATGTAACTTAGTCAACCTTCTTTCATTGATGTGACCCAGTCTACAATTCCATAAGAAAGTTTTATTGATTTCTGGAGACTTTCTTTTGTGTGTATTCTGGACATTGAAAATCTATGGTTGGTTCAATACGTATATACCATTGCTTAATGTACCTGACCCAATCAAAACTTGATTAAGGTGAATGTTCACTACATTACTTACAAATGCAAATTCATAACCTTCTTTAGATAATAAAGATACAGAAATGATATTACAGGTTGCATTTGGTACATAATAACAACTACGCAAAACCAAAAAGTGTCCATCCGACAGTCCCAGGTGATAGTCCCCCACGGCCTCAGCATCCATGCTAGCACCGTTTGCAACTCTGAGGGTCATGTCACCTGCCTTCAAAACTCTACGCTTTCTCAACGCCTGCAAAGAATTACAGATATGAGATCCTGATCCGGTATCCAATACCCAGGATGTAGAGTTTATTGATAGATAGTTTTCAATAACATACACACCTGAAGCTGAAGCCGCAACTCGCTTCAAATCCTGGGTTCTGGCCTTCCAAGCCTTGCAATCCTGTTTCCAGTGACCACTTTTGTGACAGTAGAAGCATTCTTCCTTCCCCACTAGCTTTCCCGCTACCTTTGTTGCCTTTCCTTTTCCCTTCGTATCCACTTTACTGACACCGCCTCTTGGTTTGGCGGGGGCTTTCTTCTGCTTACCCTTGGCTTTCGCCCTAGATCTAGAAGTGGAAGATCCTCCTACAAACAAAGTGGATGTCTCCCTACCTTTCTGTAGGGTGCCCTCAGCACTCCTCAACATGTTCAGAAGTTCGGAAAGTTCAACCTCCTTTCCTTGCATGTTGAAGTTAAGGATAAACTGGGCATAAGTGGAAGGAAGGGACTGGAGAATCAAATCAGTATACAGTTCATTCTCCAACGTGGTCCCAAAGTCCGCGAGCTCCTCTATGTAGCCAATCATCTTAAGCACGTGTTCCGCTACCGATGATCCGACGGCCAATCTTGCCGAAAACAGCTTCTTCGACACTTTGTATCTTGCGATACGAGACTGCTCTCCATACAGTTCTTTTGTATAGAGAAATATGGACTCCAGGTCCATATTCTCATGCCTCCTCTGATGTTCGTTGTCCATCGAGGCAAGCACGAGGCATTTGGCCTTCGCGCAATCGATCTCCCATGTCTTACGGATTTCTTTATCCGCGACGCTGGAGGTGGGACCTGGGACAGGGGGAGCTTTGGTGGTAAGGACATACCCCAACTTGTCGTAAGTGATTGCCATCTTGACATTCCTGAGCCAATCTTTGTAGTTTGGCCCTGTCAGTATGTTTTTATCTAGTAATAACTTAAGTCCGGTCATGTTGAATGGTCGCTGCAATTAGGAGAGAGAAAAGAAACACTTTAGCATGATGCTCTTGCAAGTTTAGAGTGGTTTTTAGTTTGTCTAAACTGGATGGCTCCCACTGTCTCTCGAATCCTTTCTCAAACCGTAAAGAAAAGATTAGTCGGGATCAATCTCACCGTACAATACTTGCTTAACCGTTCAGCCAGGCCAGTGTCGGTACTTCGAGGGAGGTTTTCCAACGCTTTCGCGAAGTTCCTTAATTAAGTAACCTCTTTTCCTTGTGGGCGTAGCCCCGCTAACACCTTTCTAGACACCTACTAGGTTTATAGCATTGATCATTAAGTGAGAGTTTTCCCGAGGAGTAGCATATACTCACAGTAGGATCGGGATCCAAATATCATCGCATGATAAAACCGAAGGAATCCTACCAGAATCATCACACTCCAAATGGTAAGCAGCGCTAGCAAGTTTCAGTACTTATGAAACTCCCGATGTGGATTTTTGCCCCATGCTCTTATGACCTTGACTTTGGCCAAAATATCATAAGTCACATGTCAAGTTCTACCCGTCATTCTCCTGGTTAATTTGGACCCACCCGTACAAACCCTTGACTTTGGCCAAAATGGCAGCACGACTGTCCCAAACCAACGCACCTATCTATGCTGCACATGAATACCCAATAGCTACCAATCACTATGCCTTGACTTTGGCCAAAATACATAGCTTGAATACTTTTTGACCATTCATGTGGAATGACGGAGGGCTACGAATGGTTTTGGCGAAACCGTGAACGTAGTGAACATGATATAATCGATGGAACGAGATAGCTTTTAAAAGGAGTGGTTCAAGCTCCGCGTTTAAAAGTTTAGTTTTGAAAAGAACCGAGTGGTTTTCAAAGTGTTCCAATCGACTTTTACTTGGTTTATTTTCTTGCATTAGTTCTTTTAATGCGTCCCATCATTTAATCCTACCATTGCAGAAAACAACCAAAATATGACGTACGCTTATGCCATTCGCATTCGCCACGGTGCCCCGTCATCTCCCGTTAGGTTACTTAACTAACGACAGAGCGGGGGCTGGGCTAGCGCGGCTGTAAAACATAAGAAACGCCTAAATAGTTATAGTATATAAATATATAGCAATGATAGACATTACAGATCACAGATGAATACATTGGATATACTAGGAACCCGCAATCCGTTCGAGCCTGCAACGAAAAGCGGATTACACGGTCGCGGTGAATAGCCAAATACCCCACCCAAGACCCCTACGGGTGCGGCAAACTACCCGCCAAGTACCCGAAGCGAAGCAACCTCCCTCAACACCGTGAGTAGGCCTCTCGGCACTTCGAGATACCCGATAGTTTGTGCACCCCCTCCATGGGTCTATCCTAGGAGCAAAAACAGTAAAAAGAATTATACAATGATGGCTAGAACCTCGACCCGGTTGTGCGGTCATACAAATAATAATACATCAAGTTACATATTACATGAATGAAAGAAAAAGAAACACTCATCTCACATCCACCCCGGCTATTCACCCGCGACAATCCAACCTATTCATATACACATACCAGCATCAAACACAGATCACAGATATGTATAACCCCCACTAATCGACTTATAGCGATTAACAGACGTTCAATACATATAAACATCACAGATATAACCGATTAGTCAAAGTATAGTGAAGTTCGATAAAAAATACGGATTTATAGGCCCCCAAATACAAATTTCATTTCTGGAAAATCTGGGCTGAAATAAACCATCTTAAAAATCCCAAAACTACAACCTAAGAACACTGCACCAAACTCGATCATGAACCGAGTCAAAACGGCCACGGTTCCGCGGCAATGGGTATACTTTTGCCACGGAACCGCCGCGCTTTGAAGGGATCACTCGACCGTTTTTGGTGGGCTTCTTCACAAAACCCTGAGATGATTTTTGGAGTATGACTTTTTATTTATAGAGCAGAAAAAATTTTAACAGAAACTTGGGGTTTTGCATCTCGTAGTTTTATGATTTTTCCGATCGAACTTCCATATACTTTTACTACCAAGCTAGTTTATGTTTAGTTAGGCTCTGATACCACTGTAAGTCCACGTTGCCTACCCCGGTGCTTGCGGGGAGGCGGAAAACGGAATAAAAATCGGATTTTTATCATGCTAGGCAACATGGACTAACTAAAGTCGGATCTTTGCTAAACAAAAACTAGCTAAAGATAACTAGAAATTAGCTACAAGGAATAATGGTTATACCTAGGGCTTTTGTTAGTGTATATGCCCTAGAGGCCATTACTGTATCATACTAGTTTGTATATTAGTTAATGGAAGCTTGGGATATTCACCTTGTATATACAATCTTGCTCAAAATAGTAGTATGCTACTTGGTTTGTTTCTACTTCAATGTATACATGTGTTTATTTTAGTATATCGCCTATGCACATTAGTGGAGCCCTTAGGATCTTTGCTTGATTACCAGCGTTGTGATGGCAGTCACACTAGTGGGGGCTGGGTAATCTATAAGCACATCCTTATGCAGGTCCCTAGTCGCAGGACAATCGAGACAGGGCATCGATACTCCGGAGTAGACTAGCGCATGCGCTTCTCATCCCAAAGTGGGAGATGGTCTGTCCCACAGCCATCAGTACGTCGTACTGGAGATAGTATGCGGGTGCTCGTTGGGTTACGAGTACACTGGACAGGACTCGTCGGGAACTGACCGGTTGGTATTATACCTATCGTCAGTTATCAGTTCCCAGGTGACATGAGTACTGCTTAGTCCGCTGACTTGACACTATCACTTCGCCTTAAGTGTGTTCCCACTGTACTTTGATTACTACCCTACCAGGGCTCAAAGGAGTCGTGCAAACAGGTAGTAGTTGGGTGCAGTCCCGAAGCACTTAGAGGCAGTGACGGTTAGACAGGATTCGTCTCTCCCGGTATTGGGGGTTGACATCGCGCTGTGTCTAGGAGAGCCATTACACGAGTAGTCCCTGGCCAGGGCAAGCGAGATATACTGGTAGGCTTCCAGGGTTATCTCAGGGTTTATTGGGCTTCACTCCGACACGACTTGTACCGCTATTAGAGGACTGACGTTTACCGTCCCCCTAGGCCTGCCATGCGATGTATCAGACGAACAGACCGGACTGTACGGAGATTGTCACATTCAGGCTCAGTAGGAGTTCAGATGGGTTTCACCTCGTCAGTCTTCTTGTCGGCATCTACCTGGGGACCGTTACGCACAGCTAGTGCCGCTTGCGGTCTGTGGTTAAACCCACTGCCAGCGTGGTGTCGAGTCTTTAGAGTCCCACACAGAAAGCTATGCGCCTTTAGGCAAAGGAGTAGAGGTCGCATGGTTTTGCGACAGGTCGCATGGTTTTGCGACAGGGTTCGGTCACATCCGTGCACTTATGCACGTACAGTGTCCGGACAGTTAACACTAGCGGGCTTTGGTTTAAGCCAGATCCTAGTGTACGTATTGGGATTGGTTTTATCCAGTATGTATTCGTGTTCCTCGGAACGCGAATACGGGTGTGTATGCACAGTTGACGGAGAGACAGAGGCAGAGGATTCTCATTAGGGTTGTTGACCGTTGACTGTTGACTATTGACTTTTTGCTCAACCCTAATAAGAATATGATATATGTAATTAACAATAATATTAATTAAGTATTGTGGTGACATGGTTGTTGAGGGGTTGACTTTGTTGACTTGTTGACTTTGTTGACCGGTTGACTAGGTTGGACTAGTTGACCATCATGATGACAATGGCTATCATTTCATGGCAAAGACTTTTCACTTGCTTGTTCTCTTGTGCAATATGAGTGCATGAAATGATATAGCCATTTTGAATTAAACCATTTACACAATACTTGATTACTATTTTTGTGATGATGGCTTTGGATTATGAGAGCCAAGAGAGAAAAGTCTTTCTCATTTCTATCATTGTCATTCTCTCTCTTGGGTTCTTGAGCTCTCATCTCCTTCCTCTTACTCTCCTTCTTTTTAGTCTATGGTTCACTTGTCTCATGTGTTGAGAACCAAGAACCATAGAGAAAATCCCAACACACTCTCCTCTACTCACTCTAGTTCACAATGTTTGGCAAACCGAGTGAACTAGTTTCTTCAAAGTTCGAAGAAAAAGCCAAAGGTAGAAGCTTTCAGGTGGATCGATCTTCGGCGCAAGGAGACGACGGGGTGAAGCCGATCCGGACAACCATCGAGGTTTGAAGACGAAGGAGTTCAAGTAAGAAAGGTATAACCCCCTAACCGAGTAGTTAAAAACTCCTAGTTAGGTTGTTAGTTAGATGTTTAACAAAGATCCGGTTTTGAGTCTATGTTACCCGCCTCTAGAAAATTGTTTTTCACCAAATTCCGCATGCCCGAAAGTACCGGGAGAGGTAGCATGGACTTACAGTGGTATCAGAGCCTAGTTAAACTCTATCTAACATGTTAGCAATGTAACTAGAAGATCGATCAAACAAAAAGTCACGAAATACACAAAAAATTCATGCTTGCTGTCGATTTTCAAAGTGCTGTAAAAGTAATAAATCTTGCTTCAAAAATCGACTCAGGGTTTTTATAGCAAACTGCAAAAATTTCATCCACTGAACCGATCAAAGCGCCGCGGAAACGCGGCGGGAGCGTGCTCCCGCCGCGGTTCCGCGGCCGAGTTGACTCGGCAGTGGGAAATTTTGGTTGCAGTTTGTTCAGTGGGGTATTTTGGGAATTTTGGAATATGTCTTTTTAGCCCAGATTTTCCAGAACGAAAATTTTATGTTTGGGGCCTAAAAATCCGTATTTTTGATCGAACTTCTAAAGACTTGAGCTGACGGGTTTTTATCTATGATGTGATATTTGTATTGAACGTCTGCTAATCGCTATATGTCGATTAGTGGGGGTTATACAAATCTGTGATCTGTAATGTTATTGGAATGTGTATATGAATTCATTGGATTGTCGCGGGTGAATAGCCGGGGGTTGTGAGACGAGAGTTTTCTTTTCTTTCAATTCATATAAATTTGTAAATTGATGTAATAATTATTTGTATGGCCGCACAACCGGGTCGGGGTTGTAGCCGTCATTGAATAATTTCTTTTTACTGTTTTTGGTCCTAGGATAGACCCATGGAGGGTGTGCACAAACTACCGGGTATGCCGAAGTGCCGAGTGGCCTACTCACGGAGTTGAGGGAGGTTGCTTCGCTTCGGGTACTTGCCAGGTAGTTTGCCGCACCCGTAGGGGTCTTGGGTGGGGTATTGGCTATTCACCGCGACCGTGTAATCTGCTTTTCGTTACAGGCTCGTACGAATTGCGGGTTCCTAGTATATCCAATGTGTTCATCTGTGATCTGAAATGGCTATCATTGCAATATATATATATATATGATATTATTTAGGCGTTGCTTATGTTTTACAGCCGCGCTAGCCCAGCCCCCGCTCTGTCGTTAGTTAAGTAACCTAACGGGTAATGACGGGGCCCCGTGGCGAATGCGAATGGCATAAGCGTACGTCATATTTTGGTTGTTTTCTGCAATGGTAGGATTAAATGATGGGACGCATTAAAAGAACTAATGCAAGAATATCACGCATTAAAAGAACTAATGCAAGAAAAATAAACCAAGTAAAAGTCGTTGGAACACTTTCGAAAAACCACTCGGTTCTTTTCAAAACTAACTTTTAAATGCGGAGCTTGAGCCACTCCTTTTAAAAGCTATCTCGTTCCATCGATTATATCAAGTTCACTACGTTCACGGTTTTGCCAAAACCATTCGTAGCCCTCCGTCGTTTCACATGAATGGTCAATAATATTCAAGCTATGTATGTTGGCCAAAGTCAAGGCATAGTGATTGGTAGCTATTGGGTATTCATGTGTAGCATAGATAGATGTGTTGGTTTGGGACAGTCGTACTGCCATTTTGGCCAAAGTCAAGGGTTGGTACGGGTGGATCCAAATTAACTTGGAGAATGATGGGTAGAACTTGACATGCGACTTATGATATTTTGGCCAAAGTCAAGGTCATAAGAGCATGGGGCAAAAATCCACATCGGGAGTTTCAAAAGAACTGAAACTTGCTAGTGTTGCATACCATTTGGAGTGTGATGATTCTGGTAGGATTCCTTCAGTTTCGTCACGCGATGATATTTGGATCCCGATCCTACTGTGAGTATATGCTACTTCTCGGGAAATTTCTCACTTAACGATCAATGCTATAAACCAAGTAGGTGTCTAGAAAGGTGTTAGCGGGGCTACGCCCCCAGGGAAAAGAGGTTATTTAATTAAGGAACTTCGCGAAAGCGTTGGAAAACCTCCCTCGAAGTACCGACACTGGCCTGGCTGAACGGTTAAGCAAGTATTGTATGGTGAGATTGATCCTGACTAATTCTTCCTTTTTGGTTTGAGGAGGGATTCGAGAAACAGTGGGAGCCATCCTGTTTAGACAAATTAAAAACCATTCTAAACTTGCAAGAGCATCATGCTGAGTGTTTCTTCTCTCTCCTAATTGCAGCGACCAATCGACATGACTGGACTTAAGTTACTTCTAGATAAAAACATACTGACAGGTCCAAACTACAAAGATTGGCTCAGGAATGTCAAGATGGCAATCACTTACGACAAGCTGCGGTATCTTCTTACCACCAAAGCTCCCCCTGTCCCAGGTCCCAAAACCAGCGTCGCGGATAAGGAAATCCGTAAGACCTGGGAACTAGATTGCGCGAAGGCCAAGTGCCTCGTGCTTGCCTCTATGGACAACGAACATCAGAGGAGGCACGAGAATATGGACCTCGAATCCATATTTCTCCATACAAAAGAACTGTATGGAGAGCAGTCTCGTATCGCAAGATACGAAGTGTCGAAGAAGTTATTTTCGGCAAGGTTGGCCGTCGGATCATCGGTAGCGGAACACTTGCTTAAGATGATTGGCTACATAGAAGAGCTCGCGGACCTTGGGACCACGTTGGAGAATGAGCTCTATACGGACTTGATTCTCCAGTCCCTTCCTTCCACTTACACCCAGTTTATCCTGAACTTCAACTTATTAGAAAAAGAAGTTGAACTTTCAGAACTCCTCAACATGCTGAGGAGCGCAGAGGGCACCCTACAGAAAGGTAGGGAAACATCCACTTTGTTTGTAGGAAGATCTTCCTCTTCTAGGTCCAAGGCGAAAGCCAAGGGAAAGAAGAAGAAAGCCCCCGCCAAACCAAGGGGCGGTGTTAGTAAAGTGGATACGAAGGGAAAGGCAAAAGCAACAAAGAAAGTGGGAAAGCTTGTGGATAAGGAAGAATGCTTCTATTGTCATAAGAAGGGACATTGGAAGAATGACTGCAGGGCTTGGAAAGCCAGAACACAGGATTTGAAGCAGGTTGCGGCTTCAGCTTCTGGTGTGTATGTTATTGAAAACTGTCTTTCAATAAACTCTACTTCCTGGGTATTGGATACCGGATCAGGATCTCATATCTGTAATTCTTTGCAGGCGTTGAGAAACCGTAGGGTTTTGAAGGCAGGTGACATGACCCTCAAAGTTGCAAACGGAGCTAGCATGGATGCTAAGGCCGTAGGGGACTATCACCTGGGAATGTCAGATGGACATGTTTTGGTTTTGCGTAATTGCTTTTTTGTACCCAACGCAACTTGTAATATCATTTCTGTATCTTTGACTTCTAGAGAAGGTTATGAATTTGCGTTTGTAAGTAATGTTGTAAACATTCACCTTAATCAAGTTCTGATTGGGTCAGGTACATTAAGAAATGGTATATACGTATTAAACCATCCGCAGATTTTCAATGTCCAGACTACACACAAAAGAAAGTCTCCGGAAATCAATCAGACTTTCTTATGGCATTGTAGACTGGGTCACATCAATGAGAGAAGGTTGACGAAGTTACATACAGAAGGATATTTGAATCCGTTCGGATATCAATCGTATGCCACTTGTCAATCCTGTCTCAAAGGAAAGATGACAAAGACTCCGTTCACTGGACACGGAGTAAGAGCGAGCGAGCTCTTGGGACTCGTACACAGCGACGTGTGCAGTCCAATGTCTACACATGCGCGAAGCGGTTATTCTTACTTCATTACTTTTACGGATGACTTTTCAAGGTACGGTTATGTCTTCTTAATGAAACATAAGTCCGAAGCCTTTGGAAAATTCCAGGAATATAAGAATGAAGTAGAAAAACATACCGGCAAAAGTATCAAGATTCTAAGATCGGATCGAGGTGGATAATTCTTAAGTGCCGAGTTCCTGGACTATTTAAAAGAGAACGGAATTCTCTCTCAGCTTACTCCTCCATACACTCCGCAACATAACTGTGTATAGGAGAGACGGAACCGAACCCTATTGGATATGGTATGGTCCATGATGAGTAACGCTGAGTTACCGCGATCATTCTGGGGGTATGCGCTAGAATCAGCTGCATACCTTTTGAACCGAGTTCCCACTAAGACTGTGCCTACTACACCATATGAGATGTGGTGTGGGAAGAGACCCTATCTTAATCACATTAAGACATGGGGAAGTCCAGCTTTTGTCAAAAAGCAGCATACGGACAAGCTCGAGGCATGCTCAGTACAGTGCAAGTTTGTGGGATATCCAAAGAACTCCAAGGGATATTTCTTCTACTGCGAAGAGGAACAAAAGGTTTTTGTTTCTCGTCATGCCCACTTTCTAGAACACCAGTTCTTAGAAAAGGAAATTAGTGGGAGCGCGGTAGAACTGGAAGAAATTCCAGAACCACAGACTATTACTGAAAGCTTAGTGGAACCAGAGGGTTCAAAAGAACAGGACATTCCTACGCCGCTCCGCAGGAGTAGTAGGCAGTCTCATCCACCCGAGAGATACTATGGTTTTCTCATAGACGGGGATAGAGAGGATTGCATCATAGATTATGATGAGCCTACTAGCTTCCAGTAGGCCGTTCAGAGCGTTGACTCGGTAAAATGGCTCGATGCAATGCGGACCGAAATGGAGTCCATGTACACCAACAAAGTATGGACGTTGGATATTGCTCCAGACGGGGTAAAACCCGTAGGATGCAAGTGGATCTTCAAAAGGAAGATTGGTGTAGATGGACAGGTTGAGATCTATAAAGCTAGACTTGTTGCAAAGGGTTTCCGTCAAAGACCTGGCTTGGACTATGACGAAACCTTTTCTCCAGTGGCTATGCTGAAATCCATTCGGATCCTTCTTGCCATTGCTGCCTTCCGCGATTATGAGATCTGGCAAATGGACGTAAAGACCGCTTTTCTAAATGGAAATTTAGAGGAGTGTGTCTATATGGACCAACCAGAGGGTTTTATTCAGAGTGGGAGCAGCGGAAAGGTGTGCAAGTTGCTTAAGTCCATCTATGGACTGAAGCAGGCATCGCGGAGTTGGAACATCTATTTTGATGAGACGGTCAAGGAATTTGGCTTTATCAAAAATCCAGATGAACCATGCATCTATAGTAGATTTGTAGCGAGAACTGTAGTATTCCTCGTTTTATACGTGGATGACATTCTCTTAATAGGAAATGACATTCCTATGCTACAATCTGTCAAGGGGTTCTTGTCACACAGGTTCTCCATAAAAGACCTGGGTGATGCCTCATACATCCTGTGGATCCGGATCCATCGTGATAGATCCAAGAGGATATTAGGACTTTAACAGTCCAGGTACATCGACACCATACTGAAAAGTTTCAGTATGGAAGATTCCAAGCACGGTAACCTACCGTCTTGTCACGGGATCACCCTCTCTAAATAGATGTCTCCCAAGACTGATTTGGAGAGGGATCGCATGTCTATTATACCCTACGCTTCTGCGGTAGGCTCTATAATATATGCGATGTTGTGTACCAGACCGGATGTAGCTTATGCACTGAGTGTGGTAAGCCGGTATCAGTCAAACCCTGGGGAGAAACACTGGATAGCGGTAAAGAACATTCTCAAGTACCTGAGAAAGGCTAAGGAGATGTTCTTGGTGTATGGCGGAAAAGATCTCCAGATCGAGGCCTTTGCTGACTCCAGCTTCCAGAGTGACAAGGATGATTCCAAGTCCATGTCGGGTTTTGTCTTTACCCTCAATGGAGGGGCGGTGTGTTGGAAGAGTTCCAAACAGGAAACCGTTGCAGACTCGACGATGGAAGCGGAATACATCGCTGCATCTGATGCCGCAAAAGAAGCTGTCTGGATGAGGAAGTTCTTGAAAGAACTTCAGGTGGTTCCGTCCATTGTTGATCCAATACCTCTGTATTGCGACAACAACGGGGCTATAGCTTTAGCGAAGGAACCCAGGTCCCATCAGAGATCCAGACACATCTTGAGGCGGTATCACCTGATCAGGGAGATCGTGGATCGCCAGGAGATCGAGGTTCGGAAGGTCGCTTCAGAAGGTAACACTGCAGATCCATTCACAAAGGCCTTTACTCAGACTCAGTTCGAGCGGCTGATCGAGATGATAGGTCTTCGATACGCCAGTACATGGCCTTAGTGCAAGTGGGAGATTGTTAGTGTATATGCCCTAGAGGCCATTACTGTATCATACTAGTTTGTATATTACTTAATGGAAGCTTGGGATATTCACCTTGTATATACAATCTTGCTCAAAATAGTAGTATGCTACTTGGTTTGTTTCTACTTCAATGTGTACATGTGTTTATTTTAGTGTATCGCTTATGCACATTAGTGGAGCCCTTAGGATCTTTGCTTGATTACCAGCGTTGTGATGGCAGTCACACTAGTGGGGGCTGGGTAATCTATAAGCACATCCTTATGCAGGTCCCTAGTCACAGGACTATCGAGACAGGGCATCGATACTCCGGAGTAGACTAGCGCATGCGCTTCTCATCCCAGAGTGGGAGATGGTCTGTCCCACAGCCATCAGTACGTCGTACTGGAGATAGTATGCGGGTGCTCGTTGGGTTACGAGTACACTGGACAGGACTCGTCGGGAACTGACCGGTTGGTATTATACCTATCGTCAGTTATCAGTTCCCAGGTGACATGAGTACAGCTTAGTCCGCTGACTTGACACTATCACTTCGCCTCGAGTGTGTTCCCACTGTACTTTGATTACTACCCTACCACGGCTCAAAGGA
Organism: Agapanthus africanus; assembly: GCA_030015575.1. Lineage (NCBI taxonomy): Eukaryota > Viridiplantae > Streptophyta > Magnoliopsida > Asparagales > Amaryllidaceae > Agapanthus > Agapanthus africanus. Next base: position 369,900,557 of record CM057346.1, read on the forward strand.
GTCGTGCAAACAGGTACTAGTTGGGTGCAGTCCCGAAGCACTTGGAGGCAGTGACGGTTAGACAGGATTCGTCTCTCCCGGTATTGGGGGTTGACATCGCGCTGTGTCTAGGAGAGCCATTACACGAGTAGTCCCTGGCCAGGGCAAGTGAGATATACTGGTTGGCTTCCAGTGTTATCTCAGGGTGTATTGGGCTTCACTCCGACACGACTTGTTCCGCTATTAGGGGACTGACGTGTACCGCCCCCTAGGCCCGCCATGCGATGTATCAGACGAACAGACCGGACTGTACGGAGATTGTCACATTCAGGCTCAGTAGGAGTTAAGATGGGTTTCACCTCGTCAGTCTTCTTGTCGGCATCTACCTGGGGACCGTTACGCACAGCTAGTGCCGCTTGCGGTCTGTGGTTAAACCCACTGCCAGCGTAGTGTCGAGTCTTTAGAGTCCCACACAGAAAGCTATTCGCCTTTAGGCAAAAGAGTAGTGGTCGCATGGTTTTACGACAGGTCGCATGGTTTTGCGACAGGGTTCGGTCACATCCGTGCACTTATGCACGTACAGTGTCCGGACAGTTAACACTAGCGGGCTTTGGTTTAAGCCAGATCCTCGTGTACGTATTCGGATTGGTTTTATCCAGTATGTATTCGTGTTCCTCGGAACGCGAATGCGGGTGTGTATGCACAGTTGACGGAGAGACAGAGGCAGAGGATTCTTATTAGGGTTGTTGACCGTTGACTGTTGACTATTGACTTTTTGCTCAACCCTAATCAGAATATGATATATGTAATTAACAATAATATTAATTAAGTATTGTGGTGACATGGTTGTTGAGGGGTTGACTTTGTTGACTTGTTAACTTTGTTGACCGGTTGATTAGGTTGGACTAGTTGACCATCATGATGACAATGGCTATCATTTCATGGCAAAGACTTTTCACTTGCTTGTTCTCTTGTGCAATATGAGTGCATGAAATGATATAGCCATTTTGACTTAAACCATTTACACAATACTTGATTACTATTTTTGTGATGATGGCTTTGGATTATGAGAGCCAAGAGAGAAAAGTCTTTCTCATTTCTATCATTGTCATTCTCTCTCTTGGGTTCTTGAGCTCTCATCTCCTTCCTCTTGCTCTCCCTCTCTTTATTCTATGGTTCACTTGTCTCATGTGTTGAGAACCAAGAACCTTAGAGAAAATCCCAACACACTCTCCTCTACTCACTCTAGTTCACAAGGTTTGGCAAACCGAGTGAACTAGTTTCTTCAAAGTTCGAAGAAGAAGCCAAAGGTAGAAGCTTTCAGGTGGATCGATCTTCGGCGCAAGGAGACGACGGGGTGAAGCCGATCCGGACAACCATCGAGGTTTGAAGACGAAGGAGTTCAAGTAAGAAAGGTATAACCCCCTAACCGAGTAGTTAACAACTCCTAGTTAGGTTGTTAGTTAGATGTTTAACAAAGATCCGGTTTTGAGTCCATGTTACCGCCTCTAGAAAATTGTTTTTCACCAAATTCTGCATGCCCGAAAGTACCGGGAGAGGTAGCATGGACTTACAGCTTTATTTCCTTCTCTCCTTGCTCCTTGGAGTGTAAGAAAGAGATTGCCTTGTCGCCTTCTCGAGTCGAAGAAGGATCCACCCGAAAGCCTCAACCTTTGGCTTCAACTTCAAGCTAGATGTAACTAAGGTGCTAGAAGTGCTAGTCCTAGAACCCTAGATGAGAGTAAAGATTGTCAAGAAGAGGTTTTTCTCAAGCTCAAGTGTTTCTCAACACATGAGAGGGGAGAGCTTGAGGAAGAGGAAGAACAAGAGAGAGAAAGCATATGATAGAATGAGAGAAATATGAAGCATTCTCACATATATGTGTGAATTATTGTAAATTGAAAATTAGTGAGATAATTGTCATGGCTTAATCAAGACATGACCATTATCATTTCATTTTTAATGCAAATTGCAAGGATCAAAGAGCATCTTCCAAATGAAATGATGATGGTCAAAGTGTCAACCTAGGTCAACAAGTCAAGAATGTCAAATGGTCAACAACCCTAACCATGCACAATTATATTAAACTAATTTCAATTAACAATAATACACACATAAGCATTAGGGTTAGCAAAATGACAATGGTCACTAACCCTAATCAAAGTCCTCTCCCTCTGTCTCAATCAACTGTGCATATGCACCCGTATTCGTGATCCGAGGAACACGAATACAAAGAGATAAAACCAATCCCAAATCATATACTAGGATCTGGCTTAAACAAAAGCCTGCTAGTATAAGCTGTCCGGACAGCAAACGTGCACAAGTGCGCGGATGTGAACGAATCCTGTCGCAAAACCATGCGACCTCTACTCATTTTGCCAAAAGGAGAATAGGTCTCTGTGTGGGACTCTAAAGACTCGACATTACGCTGGCAGTGGGTTTAACCACAGACTGCAAGCGGCACTAGCTGTACGTAACGGTTCCCAGGTAGATGTCGATAAGAAGACTGACGAGGTGACCCCATCTGAACTCCTACTGAGCCTGTATGTGACAGTCTCCGTACGGTCCGGTCTGTTCGTCTGATACATCGCATGACGGGCCTAGGGGGCGGTGAACGTTAGTCCCCTAATAGCGGTACAAGTCGTGTCGGAGTGTACCCCAGAACACCCTGAGATAACACTGGAAACCTTCCAGTATATCTCGCTTGCCCTGGCTAGGGACTACTTGTGTAAAGGCTCTCCTGGACACATCGCGATGTCAACCCCCAATACTGGGAGAGACGAATCCTGTCTAACCGTCACTGCCTCCAAGTGCTTCGGGACTGCACCCAAAAACTACCTGTTTGCACGACTCCTTTGAGCCATAGTAGGGTAGTAATCAAAGTGCAGTGGGAACACACTCGAGGCGAAGTGACAGTGTCAAGTCAGCAGACTAAGCTGTACTCATGTCACCTGGGAAATGATAACCGACGATAGGTATAATACCAACCAACAGTTCCCGACGAGTCCTATCCAGTGTACTCGTAACCTAACGAGCACCCGCATACTATCTCAAGTACGACGTACTAATGGCTGTGGGACAGACCGTCTCCCACGCTGGGATGAGAAGCGCATACGCTAGTCTACTCCGGAGTATCGATGCCCTGTCTCGATAGTCCAACGACCACGGACCAGTATAAGGATGTGCTTATGGATTACCCAGCCCCCAAGAGTGTGAGCGCCATCACAACGCTGGTAATCAAGCAATAATCCTAAGGGGTCTACTAATATGTATATAAGTGATATGCTAAAAGAAACACATGCACATATTGAAGTAGAGACAAACCAAGTAGCATACTACCATTTCGAGCAAGATTGTATATACAACTGTGAATATCCCAAGCTTCCATCAAGTAATATACAAACTAGTATGATACAGTAATGGCCTCGAGGGCATATACACTAACTGCACCACGTCAACGGTTCTTTAAACGGGCTCCCGCCTCTGACCCGAGGTAACTCGGTCATCAAGTTTGCTAAAGGAGATGACCAAGATTGATGTAGAGAATGAGTAGAACACTTTGTCTCACTTCGTCCAAAGCCATGGACGAACGGTTAATGAAGTTGCCATTTGAAACTGTGATGGAATAAAAAAAGCTAAGAAATTTCCATACACCAAATCAACTAAACTTTTTAATCAATAACCATATCATTTGATCAAGAGGGGCCGGCCACTATATGAAGAGGAGGGAGGTGAGGGTTGGAGCAAAGTGGTGACTATGAAGGAAAAGATTTTAATCAAAATATCCTAAGCATTACAAAATCTCATTAATGCAAAATCCACCTTGCATAAAACAATAAATGCACTAAGCCACCTCACATAACACCTCACCATCTTCTAGAAGCACACTCATGACTTACCCTCATGACTCACCCTCATGAAGAAAAGATAAATCCGCATTTAACCGAATGTAAAATACGGGTGATAGAAAACTGGAAACTGGCAACTTCCAAAAGCGATCCCGAAACGAATTTCAAGATAACCCCGTAACTGTATAAATATACCCGCATTTGTATTACGACGGAATACAAATGCAACTGAGACAAAGATATTATATCTACAAAGTATAATACTCGGATCCGGCTTAAACCAAAGCCCACCGGTATTATCTGCCCGAAATATGACACGTGCGTAAATGGACGTGCATTTTCGAACCCTGCCATAAAACCATACGGCCTCTACAACGTTTCGCCCGAACTTGAGAAACTATCTGTGGGGGACTCTAATGACTCTTCAGTACCCTGGCAGTGGGTTTAACCACAAGCCGTCAGCGGCACTAGCTGTGCGTAATGGCTGCCCATGTACTGACCTCAAGGGAGGCCGATGAGCGAACTCATCCGGAAACCCTACTGAGCCTAACAGTGACAATGTATATACAGTCCGGTGCGTTCGTCTATGGGTATCGCATATCCGGCCAAGGGGGCTAGTAACGTCAGACCCCCAATAGCGGTATAAGTCGTGTCGGAGACAAGCCCTGAACACCCTGAGATACAACTGGAGTACCTACAAGTAAATCTCACCTGCCTTGGCCAAGGACTTGGTGTAAGGGCTTTCCTAGACACAGCGCGATCTCACCCCCAATACTGGGAGAGACGAATCCCCTGCCGATCCGCTCACTTGCCTCCATGTGGCTCGGGACTGTACCTAAAAAATACTTGTTTGCACGACTCCTTTGAGCCGTGGTAGGATAGAAATCAAAGCACAGTGGGAACTCACACGAGATAAATGACGACCTCAGGTCGATGAACTAACCTGTACACATGTCACCAGGGAACTACTATCTGACGATAGGTATAATACCAACTAGCAGGTTCCCGGCGAGTCCTGTCCGGTATACTCACCCAATGAGCACCTGTATACATCTTAGGTGATCCAACTGACACCAGTGGCTGGTGAGACCGGCCACCGCCCCTCGTCGGGGTCTCGACTGTATACACTAGTCTACTCCGGAGTATCGATGCCCTGTCTCGAAACTCCCACGACTATGGACCACTTTTAAGGATGAGCTTATAGACCACCCAACTTTCACGTATATGATCGCCATCATACTGTTAGTAGTCAAGCAAGATCCTAAGGGCTCTATCATCGTGTAATCATGATCAGTCACCTGAACCTATACACGACTGATAAAGGCAAACCAGATAGCATACTATCATCTCGAGTAAGACTGTGCTACCGGTATTGGTCCTCCTCATTCATTGCAATCACGTACCTGCGATCCAATAATTGACTTTGAGGGCACTATATCAAACATAATATTGTAACAAGTTAGGGTTACAAATGCAACATGTTTTGTGGAGATTAAACAAGTTACGGTTTGATTTAGGTTAGCATTTGGGTTAGCTTTTTCAAGAAGCTTCTAAAAGCTTTATTTTTTTTTTAAGCTAAGATTTTTTATATAGATATTTATTAACCCAACCCAAACCCTTTACCTTAGGTTTATTCTCTACATGAGTTAAGCCCTTCATTCTTAACTCATGGTTGATTTGTAACCACAACAATGATTTCATAATTCATTACAAAAGGTTTTGCTTCATCTTCTTCTTCTTTCTTCATGAAGAAAACCTTCACTAGCTTTTTCTTTTGTGATGTTTATAAGTGAGAAATTTAAAACAAAAGAGAGCAAAATTCCTACTTTATCATCCTCATCTATTCTAGCCACATTGATTAGGGTGTTTGCTTTACTAATACTTGATTAGTGAAGCAAGAGCTTGGGTTTAAGATTTTTCAAGGTAGATCATCTTAGTTGTTGAAGATTGGAAGCAAGCTTGCATCTTTCTCTTCATGGAGCCTTTCTAGAGTCCGGGTACTTGATGATCGCAGCGAAGGGACCTCAACACGGAGCTTTTGAAGTGAATGAACGGACTATAAAGGTTGTAATCCCAAACTCTTAGATATAAAGTTGTTTACATGCTATGTTTATCCTAATACTCTAGCAAAGATCCTCGCTTTAGGTTGTTCGACACTTGAAAATTTTAAATTCGGCATGGTTGATGCCTTATAGACCCTTGTGACAGTGCCTAGTAACCCAACAGTAGTATCAGATCCTAGCTAGAGCATTAGGCGTGTTAGTTGTATGTATGCCCTAGAGGCCAGTATTGTACAGATGATGTATATTATATTGGATGCTTGGACATATATAGAGATGACTTTCTTGCTCGATATAATAGTATGCTATCTGGTTACTCTTTATCTTAACATGTACACTAGTCTCTTTATGCTGTCTTATAGTTACAAGTTGGAAAAGCCCTTAGGATTTGTACTTGACTACCTGGACTATGATGCAGATCATACTAGTGGGGACATGGTAGTCCATAAGTACATCCTTCAAGGTCCCTAGTCATGGGTGTATCGAGACGGGGCATCGATATACCAGTGTAGACTAGCGTATACGCTTCTCGACCCATGTGATGGGCGATGGATGATCCCATATCCATTGTGTTTGACATCAGAGATGGTGTACGGGTGCTCAGTGGAGACTGGGTACACTGGACGGACTCGCCAAGAACTCCCAGATGGTATTATACCTCACGTCAGATGGCAGTTCTCAGGTGACACTTGTACAGGTTAGTCTGTAGACCCGAGATCATCATAGAGTCTTGTGTGATTCCCACTGTGCTTTGATCTCCACCTTACCACGTCCATGAGGGCGTGCAAAACGGTGGTCTTTAGGCACAGTCCTGAGTCACATGGAGGCAATGAGCGATAGGAGGGGTTTCGTCTCTCCCGGTATTGGGGGTTGATGTTGCGCAGTGCTCGATTAGCCGTAGCAGGGAAGTCCCTGGCCAGGGCTGATCAGAGATTTGCTGGTAAGTGTTACCAGTAGTTTCTCGACCCGTTATGAGCCTCACATCGGCACGACTTATCGGGTTATTGGGGTCTGACGTTTACCACCCCTAGACTTGATATGCGACATATCAGACGAAGAGACCGGACTGTATGGTAAGTGTTACTGGTTGGATTCGCAGGAGTGTGAGCGGGCTAGCTCGTCGATCTTCTGATCGCTCAATACCCGGGTGGCCGTTACGTTTAGCAGACCGCTTGCGGCTTGTGGGTGCTTGATATGATCATCATCTGCTACCGGCGTATTGACGAGTCTTTAGAGTCCTACACAGAGGTTTCCTAGCTCAAGCGAAACGAAATAGGAGTGCATATGAGATATGTGCGGGACCGAGAATAATGCGTGTATGTGATACCGTATTTGATTCTCGCGATTAATGTTTCGATTGGTTGTATGAGATATGACCTAGTTATCGAATCATTGATTCGATAAATCGATACATTGAATACTAGTCGGTTATATGCGACATGACCGGATCATTGAATCAAGTGCTGATTTAATGATTTAATGTATAATTATATATTTGATATATTACTTTGCATTAACTAGTATTGGTTAATTTTAAACGGATTTTTCTCACTTGATTTACACATTGTATATGTGATATACTTTTGTGCACATATTTGTATCATGTTTGATGATACTTGATCATATGGTTAAGTGTATAGAATTAAACCATAGTTAACTTGAGATTAGGGTTTTGATTATGCATTTATTCATTTATTTGTTTATTCATTTATTTGGATAAACTTTAAGATGAAAATGGTGGCAATTTTTGTTTCATATTGAAGCTTCATGAAGCTTTGACTTTGCTAACCATTCTTGTCTTCATGCTTAACCCTAACCCACTCAAATGACCATGGTTTATTCTCTACACTTAACCCTAGTTAAAGTTATGATAAGTTTGTATTTTCTTTTCATTTTTAAAATAGAACTTATCATAACTAGCTTCATCATCTTCTTCTTCTAAAAAGAAAAAGCTTGCTACTTTAATGGCAACTTGAGTTTTAGTGAGAGAAATCCAATTCTAAAGTGAACCCACCTCCTATTTCTTCACCCTCTACCTCTTGCCAAGTTGTTTTGGGTGTTTTCTTCATAAGTTTCACAACTTTGTGAAGTCGGAGCTTGAACTAGTGCAACCTCGACGTAGATCGTCTTTGACACGAAGCCGACGACCTAGCTCGCCCGTTTCTCCGATGAAGCCGACGATTGGGTTCGGGATTCATGATGGACAGCGAGAGGACACCCACGTGGAGCTAAGGAAGTGGAAATCCGGATCTACAAAGGTTGTAGCTTCTCACTTCTAGTTAAGTAGTTAACTAGATTCTCTTTTCGCCTAGAATTCTAGCCGACGATCCGTAGTCTAGGGTTTCTCGGCACCGTAAAATTTTAATTTGGCATGATCGATGCCTTGTGAGACCTCTATAGTGTGCCTAGGAACCCTACAGTGGTATCAGAGCCTAGCTAGAGCCTTAGGCGAAGTCTAGATGTCGTTTGAAGCCCGAACGAACCCGAAACCCCAAACTAAACATGCTCTCTGTCCTTTTTCTAAAATCGAGGATTTTTCCACATTAAAAATATGCAGAAAAATCAGCAGGCTAATCTTAGAGTTACTGTGAATTTCGATGGACTAATTCCATCAAAGAGCCGTGGATCCGCGGCACGAGCATGGCTCGTGCGGCGGATGCGCGGCGCTTTTGTCGTTTTGTGCATTTTAATTTTCACAGTAATTCTCATTTTTCTGTGGTGGTTTTCCTGGGAATTTTTAATATTCATTCAAGAGTTGAATTTTCCAGGGTTGTTTTGGGGATTCGGTTTTTCGATCGGATTATCAAATTTCGTCTTTTGTGTTTTTCCGGATAATTTTCAGAATATGTTAAAAAGTTCGACCGGATATAAATACCCAATTTTTTCCCCTGTCGGGAAATTTCCAAGTGTTGGATTTTTCCGTAGTTTAACGACGTTCTAAGTAGTGCAAGTAACGCGATGGACCCTCTAGAAGACAACAAACCTTAACTCGATTATGTGACCGTCTTGAACTGCCCTTTGAACCTTCGGGTTTGGGGCAGTACGGCGTGCCACATGTGAGGCGTTGGCTTGACCCTTCTACGGCTGGGCCGTTGGTCCTGAGGCTCGAACTGAATGTTGTTAGACTTATTTCATGTGTTGAGCTGTATCGGGAAAACTTGGGTATTCGAATGTTCGATCGGAAAGTTTAACATTTTCTGTTTATCTGGAATGTGATACAATAATTGGAATTCACAAACAGTTATGAGATAACTGAATGAATGTTATAAATCTAGCGGTTTAGTTTCACTTGATATCGAAAAGAGTTTTCGATAATGGGACTAAAATGCGGGGTTTATAACTGTTAGGCATGTGATGTCTAAAGAGGTTGCGGATTCCAATTGTTGTAGTTTTACACTTTCTTTTCTATGACCGTAAGTGTAATATGTGAATCGCCGGTTTCGTTGCTATATGTCAACGACAATTGGGATGCGCATATTTAGTTACGTTGATGACATGTGATGTTATGTGTTGCTGGATATGTTATATTGGATTGTCGTGTTCGAATAGCCGGGGGTTTTTATGTGAGAAGAGTGTTTTCCATTTTCATTCATGTAAAAACTTGTATGTAATATTCTTTTATTTGGGGCACTTCCAGGTAGCGGAAGCTGTCACCTTTTGTATATTATTTACTTTTCCGCATTAGGATAGACCCAAGGAGGGGAGCACAAGTAACCGGGTTCTGGGGTCCAGTGGGAGACCAACTCGAGGAGTCGAGTCCGGGTCTCCTAACCCTAGAATTGACAGGGTTGCTTGCCGCTCTCGTAGGGGTCTAGGGGTGTGGGATTGGCTATTCATCACGACCGTGGAATCCGTGTTTTATACTGGCTCGTATTGAAAACACGGACGTCCTAGTATATCCAATGTTTCATATGTTTCTTCTGCTGCGATATCTGTGATGAGATCATGTGATGTTCTGTGATAGATACGGTATATAGTATATATGATATATTATATAGACATTACTTATGTTTTACACCCGCGCTAGCCCTGCCCTGCTCTGTCGTTAGTTACCTAACCTAACGGTGCACGAGGGGACATCGAGGCAAATGCGGATGGCATAAGTGTACGTCGTATTTATCTGTGATGTTTAGGTATTTAAATGATGGGACTTCATTAATGTGATTAATGAAAGAAAAGAAACCTAAGATGTTGTAGAATCAAATTTCAAAATAAAACAGGTAGCTTCAGTTCTTGCTTTGCATAGAGGTATATATGATATATCCTGCACCTTATTCGATGAGGAAAGGACCGAGATCCCTTCACCGGGAGTGACTCCTTTAGCAATAACTGGCAAATGCTGCGCACTCGGTTTGCTTTTGATTGCTTTTGACTTTTGCTTTGCATAGCGATATATATGATATATCCCGCACCTCATTCGACGAGGAAAGGGCCGACGATCCCTTCACCGGGAGTGACCCCTTTAGCAAAACTAGAAAAGCCTCAAAATCACTCCATTTCAAAACTTCATTTGATTCTACAATGATATCAAGTTCATTACGCAATAGGTTTTCAGAAAAACCTGTCGTAGCCCTCCGTCATTTCAGATAAATTACATATAGTATCCGTGCTACATTTGTTGGCTTTCGTCAAGGTGTAGTGTGCGGTAGCTATGTGCTGTTTATCTGCTGCATATGATGCGACTGGATTAGGGTAGTCGTACGGCTTTGTTGGCTTTCGTCAAGGGTCGTGCGGGTGGGTTTAATTCAGTCAAGAAATGTACGGGTTGAACTTGACTAGCGGGCTGTAGTTTGTTGGCTTTCGTCAAGGTCAATACACGCTAGGGGCAAAAGCATTATCGGGAATTTCAAGTGTTGAAATTTGCAATGAGATTGCATACCTTCTATGAGATAGTTGGATCCCGATACCCACTGCGAGTAAGAGTTACTCCTGGAAGAGTTTTACACATTACAATTAGCCGATCAAGTAGGTGTCTAGAAAGGTGTTAACGAGGTTACGCCTCTGGGAAAACGAGATTTACATTAATTAGGTTCGTGCGAAATCACGGGGGACCTCCCTTAAAGTACCGACACTGGCCTGGCTGAAAGATTGGCGAACTTGTAGTGTGTAATTAATCCCGGCTAGTCTTTCCTTTTAGGGTTTGAAGAAAGATTTGATAAAAAGCAGTGGGAGCCATCCTGATTAGATAAGATAATAACCAATCTGATCTTGCACGAGCATATGCTAAAGTGTTTTCTTCTCTCTCTCTCCAGGTAGCGACAATTTCATGCCCTAATGAAGATAATAATATGGATGTATTGACCGAACCCGCATGTTATACTGTGCTGGGGAATGTTGGTTCCGTTCTTTCTTATAAGAGTTATAGGAATGAACAGGATATAGGGGAATACCAGGATTCCCATGCCGCCCGAATGAAGAAAGTACATGTTGATGCATTTTCTTCGGGTGTGTTCGTTACTGAGAACTGTTTCTCTATTTGCTCTACGTCCTGGGTATTGGATACCGGGTCAGGATCCCATATATGTAATCAGTTACATGGGCTAAAGAAAGGTAGAGAACTTGGAGAAGGTGATAAAGACATTAGAGTTGGAAATGGTGCAATTGTTGCAGCTAAGACTATCGGGGAATATCACCTTGTATTACCAACCGGTAATACATTGGTTCTGAACGAATGCTATTACATGCCGAACCTGATATGCAACATTAGATCGGTTTCTTTATTAAGTAAAGAGGGATATAATTTTGTATTACAGGACAATGTTATGAACATTTTCCATAACCAAAAGTTGGTTGGATCATGCACGTTGTGCAATGGCATTTATGTTCTAAATCAATCAACAGTTCTGAGCATAACAAACACACACAAGAGGAAGAGTTCAGAACTGAACGAATCCTACTTGTGGCATTGTAGACTTGGTCACATCAATGCGACACGACTGGCTAAGTTGCATAAGGATGGGTATTTGAAACCATTCGAATTTTGATCTTATGACATTTGCCAGTCATGTCTCAAAGTCAAGATGACCAAAACTCCGTTTACGGGACACGGAGAAAGAGTTACTGAACTCTTAGGACTAGTACATAGTGATGTATGCGGTCCAATGTCTACACATGCCAGGGATGGTTCTTCATACCTCATTACATTCACTGACGATCTCTCAAGATACGGACATGTGTACTTGATAAGACACAAGTCTGAAGCTTTTGAGAAATTTAGAGAATATAAACAAGAAGTCGAAAACCAAACCGGAAAAAGTATTAAAATCCTTCGATCTGATCGAGGAGGTGAATACTTGAGCAATGAATTCCTGGACTTCCTAAAAGAGAATGGGATTCTCTCTCAGCTGACTCCTCCATATACACCACGGCACAACGGTGTATCAGAACGGAGGAACCGCACCCTATTAGATATGGTGCGCTCTATGATGAGCACAGCTGAGTTACCTATTTCCTTCTGGGGGTATGCGCTTGAGACAGCCATACATCTATTGAATATGGTCCCCACCAAATCTGTGCCTACCACTCCATATGAGATATGGAAAGGGAAGAGACCATGTCTTAACTATGTTAAGATATGGGGTTGTCCAGCCTATGTCAAACGACAAAATCCGGACAAACTCGAGGCACGGTCTGTTCTATGCAAATTTGTAGGATATCCCAAGAATTCTCAAGGGTATATCTTCTACCACCCTGAGGAACAAAGAGTATTTGTTTCTCGGCATGCTACCTTTTTAGAAAAGGAATTTCTTGAAAAAGAGATTAGTGGTCATGAGGTAGAACTGGAAGAGGTTCCAGCTGCAGAAGCTACAACAGAAGATCTGGTGGAACCATAGGATTCCGTAGTTCCCGATGAACCCCAGCCACTCCGCCGATCTAGTAGGGTTCCTCGCCAACCTGAGAGATACTACGGTTTTCTCATGGACGGTGGGAGCGAGGATTGCATCATGGAGGATGATGACCCAACTAGCTTCGAGCAGGCCATCACGAGTAGGGACTCAGTGAAATGGCTGGATGCTATGCGGTCCGAGATGGAATCCATGTACACCAACAAAGTATGGACTTTGGAAGTTGCTCCTGAAGGGGTAAAGCCCATTGGGAGCAAGTGGATCTTCAAGAAGAAACTTGGTGTAGATGGGAAAATGGAGACTTTCAAAGCTAGACTTGTAGCAAAGGGTTTTCGTCAAAGACCAGGTGTGGACTATGACGAAACCTTTTCTCCAGTGGCTATGCTTAAATCCATCCGGATCATGCTTGCCATTGCTGCCTTTCATGACTACGAAATCTGGCAAATGGATGTTAAGACCGCCTTTCTAATTGGTGATTTAGAAGAGTGCGTGTACATGACTCAGCCAGAGGGCTTCGTAGACAGTGGGAGCAGCGGGAAGGTGTGCAAGCTGCTTAAATCCATTTATGGATTAAAGCAAGCATCGCGGAGTTGGAACATCTGCTTTGATGTCGTTATCAAAGAGTTTGATTTCGTCAAAAATCCAGATGAACCTTGTATCTACAAGAAGGTGGCAGAGAGTAAGGTTGTCTTCCTCGTATTGTACGTGGACGACATACTCTTGATAGGAAATGATATTCCTATGCTGCAAGCGGTCAAGCTCTTCTTATCACAAAGATTCTCAATGAAAGATCTTGGTGATGCCTCCTGCATATTGGGAATTAGGATCTATAGAGATAGATCCAAACGGATTTTGGGATTGTCCCAATCCAGGTACATTGACACCATACTAAAGAGGTTTAGTATGGAAGAGTCCAAGCGTGGGAACTTGCCCACGATCTCTGGAGTCACTCTCTCCAAAGAGATGTCTCCCAAGACTGATTTGGAGAGAGCTCGCATGCAAGGGATACCCTATGCTTCGGCAGTAGGCTCTATCATGTATGCGATGCTATGTACCAGACCCGATGTAGCATACTCACTAAGTGTAGTGAGCAGGTATCAAGCTGATCCTGGAGAGAGTCACTGGACAGCTGTGAAGAGCATTCTCAAGTACTTGCGAAGGACTAGAGATATGTTCTTGGTGTATGGTAACGGAGAGCTCCAAGTGGAGTCCTTTACCGATTCGAGCTTCCAGAGTGATAAGGACGACTCTAAGTCGCAGTCGGGTTTTGTCTTTACCCTTTACGGAGGGGCGGTTAGCTGGAAGAGTTCCAAGCAGGAAACCGTGGCAGACTCGACGATGGAGGCTGAATACATCGCTGCCAACGATGCTGCTAAAGAAGCTGTCTGGATCAAGAAGTTCAACTGAACTTGGTGTGGTTCCATCCATTGTGCATCCAATACCTTTGTATTGCGATAACAATGGAGCAGTGGCTTTGGCCAAGGAACCCAGGTCCCATCAGCGATCCAGGCATATTCTGAGGCGGTATCACCTGATCCGGGAGATAGTTGATCGCCGGGAGATCGAGGTCAGGAGGGTTGACACGAAGAACAACACGGCGGATCCACTCACGAAGGCCATTCCCCAGATACAGTTTGAGAGACTCTTCGGGATGCTCGTTATGCGATACTACAGCAGCTGGCCCTAGTGCAAGTGGGAGATTGTTAGTTGTATGTATGCCCTAGAGGCCAGTATTGTACAGATGATGTATATTATATTGGATGCTTGGACATATATAGAGATGACTTTCTTGCTCGATATGATAGTATGCTATCTGGTTACTCTTTATCTTAACATGTAAACTAGTCTCTTTATGCTGTCTTATAGTTACATGTTGGTAAAGACCTTAGGATTTTTACTTGACTACCTGGACTATGATGCAGATCATACTAGTGGGGACATGGTAGTCCATAAGTACATCCTTCAAGGTCCCTAGTCGTGGGTGTATCGAGACGGGGCATCGATATACCAGTGTAGACTAGCGTATACGCTTCTCGACCCATGTGATGGGCGATGGATGACCCCATATCCATTGGTGTTTGACATCAGAGATGGTGTACGGGTGCTCAGTGGAGACTGGGTACACTGGACGGACTCGCCGAGAACTCCCAGATGGTATTATACCTCACGTCAGATGGCAGTTCTCAGGTGACACTTGTACAGGTTAGTCTGTAGACTCGAGATCGTCATAGAGTCTTGTGTGATTCCCACTGTGCTTTGATCTCCACCTTACCACGTCCATGAGGGCGTGCAAAATGGTGGTCTTTAGGCACAGTCCCGAGTCACATGGAGGCAATGAGTGATAGGAGGGGTTTCGTCTCTCCCGGTATTGGGGGTTGATGTTGCGCAGTGCTCGATTGGCCGTAGCAGGGAAGTCCCTGGCCAGGGCTGATCAGAGATTTGCTGGTAAGTGTTACCAGTAGTTTCTCGACCCGTTATGAGCCTCACATCGGCACGACTTATCGGGTTATTGGGGTCTGACGTTTACCACCCCTAGACTTGATATGCGACATATCAGACGAAGAGACCGGACTGTATGGTAAGTGTTACTGGTCGGATTCACAGGAGTGTGAGCGGGCTAGCTCGTCGATCTTCTGATCGCTCAATACCCGGGTGGCCGTTATGTTTAGCAGACCGCTTGCGGCTTGTGGGTGCTTGATATGATCATCATCTGCTACCAGCGTATTGACGAGTCTTTAGAGTCCTACACAGAGGTTTCCTAGCTCAAGCGAAACGAAATAGGAGTGCATATGAGATATGTGCGGGACCGAGAATAATGCGTGTATGTGATACCGTATTTGATTCTCGCGATTAATGTTTCGATTGGTTGTATGAGATATGACCTAGTTATCGAATCATTGATTCGATAAATCGATGCATTGAATACTAGTCGGTTATGTGCGACATGACCGGATCATTGAATCAAGTGCTGATTTAATGATTTAATGTATAATTATATATTTGATATATTACATTGCATTAACTAGTATTGGTTCATTTTAAACGGATTTTTCTCACTTGATTTACACATTGTATATGTGATATACTTTTGTGTACATATTTGTATCATGTTTGATGATACTTGATCATATGGTTAAGTGTATAGAATTAAACCATAGTTAACTTGAGATTAGGGTTTTGATTATGCATTTATTCATTTATTTGTTTATTCATTTATTTGGATAAACTTTAAGATGAAAATGGTGGCAATTTTTGTTTCATATTGAAGCTTCATGAAGCTTTGACTTTGCTAACCATTCTTGTCTTCATGCTTAACCCTAACCCACTCAAATGACCATGGTTTATTCTCTACACTTAACCCTAGTTAAAGTTATGATAAGTTTGTATTTTCTTTTCATTTTTAAAATAGAACTTATCATAACTAGCTTCATCATCTTCTTCTTTTAAAAAGAAAAAGCTTGCTACTTTAATGGCAACTTGAGTTCTAGTGAGAGAAATCCAATTCTAAAGTGAACCCACCTCCTATTTCTTCACCCTCTACCTCTTGCCAAGTTGTTTTGGGTGTTTTCTTCACAAGTTTCACAACTTTGTGAAGTCGGAGCTTGAACTAGTGCAACCTCGACGTAGATCGTCTTTGACACGAAGCCGACGACCTAGCTCGCCCGTTTCTCCGATGAAGCCGATGATTGGGTTCGGGATTCATGATGGACAGCGAGAGGACACCCACGTGGAGCTAAGGAAGTGGAAATCCGGATCTACAAAGGTTGTAGCTTCTCACTTCTAGTTAAGTAGTTAACTAGATTCTCTTTTCGCCTAGAATTCTAGCCGACGACCCGTAGTCTAGGGTTTCTCGGCACCGTAAAATTTTAATTTGGCATGATCGATGCCTTGTGAGACCTCTATAGTGTGCCTAGGAACCCTACAAGGCGAAGTGTAGACGAAGTTAAAAGTCCGATCGAACCCCGAAACATCATTTTGGACCCCCTCTCTAGAATTTTTTTAAAACGATAGTTTTTTCCGTATTAAAAATACTCAGAAAATTAAGCAGGTGATTCTATGGATATCTGTGAAGTACGACACCCTAACTCCATCAAGTCACCACGGAACCGCGGCCAAACCAAGCAATTGGCGGCGGTTCCACGGCCGAACATGATGAGTGTGGGATCGCACTTTAACAGTACATCCGTAGGTATTACTACTGCTTCTGGGAATTTTTAATATTACTCAAGTGTTGAGTTTTCTGGAGATCTAAAGAATTCGTTGATTCGATCGGAAAGTTTAACATCGTTTAGTTTTTCCGGATAATTTAGAACGTGTTAAAAGGTTCGAATGGATATTAATAACTCACTTTTTCCCGACACGGAAAACTTTCAAGTGTTGGATTTTTCCAGAGTTTAAAACTTTCAGAAAATCATGCAAGAGAATATGTGGACCCTCTAGAAGAACGTAACCTTAACTCGATTATGTGACCGTCAAAACCGCCACTGAACCATTCGGTTTGTGATAGTTTAGCGTTGCCACATGTGAGGCGTTGGTTTGACCCTTCTACGGCTAGTTCATAGCGGCTGTGACATGTTCTGGGACCTTTTGAACTCCGCTCAAGTGTTGAGCAATTTGGGAAATCTTGGTTGTTTGTTTATTCGATCGGAAAGTTTAAGATTGTCTATTTATCTGGAATGTGATACAATATTTGGAATCAACAAGTAGTTATGAGATAAGTAATTTGAATGTTATAAATCTAGCAGTTTTTAGTCTCATTTGATCGGTTGCCACGGGTTTTGATGTGATCAAAAGTCCGTCGCAATCACGTAGCGTAGGCGGATACTCACAGAGTAAACTTAATAAATAGCCACGCCCCATATCCCCGACCAAGTGACTGTAGGAGAACCCCATCGCCAAAAGCATCCGTTCGGGTGCTCACGGCAGCGGTATTCCTCCTTAGTGCACTCCGTCGGTGGCATCCGGGGTTGTGGCCGTCTACTAAAGTTTCCGACGAGCATTCGATCAGGATGTCGGGAATCTTGTTGAATTGCTCGACTAGATATTGAAAAGTGTTTTCGAGATCGAGACTAAAATGCGGGGTTTATAATTGTTAGGCATGCGATGTCTAAGAAATTCATTTGGTTTGACATGAGATGTTTAAGGAGGTTACGGATTCCAACTGTTGTAGTTTTATACTTTCTTTTCTGCGACCGTAAGTGTAATATGTGGTGTATTGCCGGTTTTGTTGCTATACATCAACGACAATTAGAATACGCATATTTACTTATGTTGATGACATGTGATGTTATGTGTTGCTGTGATATGTTATATTGGATCGTCATGTTTTGAATAGCCGGGGGTTTTATGTGAGATGAGAGTTTTTATTTTCATTCATGTAAAATTCATTGTATGTAATATTCTTTTATTGGGGAACTTCCAGGTTGAGGATGATGTCACCATTGTATATTATTTACTTTTCCGCATTAGGATATACGCAAGGCAGGGAGCATAAGTAACCGGGTTCTAGGGTCCACTGGGAGACCATCTCGAGGATTCGAGACCGGGTGTCCTAACTCTAGAATTGGTTGGGTTGCTTGCTGCTCTCGTAGGGGTCTAGGGTTGTGGGATCGGCTGTTCATCGCAACCGTGGAATCTGTGTTTTATAAAGGCTCGCATTAAAACACGGACCTCCTAGTATATCCAATATTTCATATATGTTCTTCTGCTCCAATGTTCTGTGATGAGATCATATTACTTCCTGAAACGAATGTTTATATTACATATATGAGATATATATTGTATATTGTTGATTTCGTTTCAAATGTGATGCTTGTGAAGCATAATAAAATGTGACTTCATTAACGAGATTAATGAAACTAAAAGAAACCTAAAGATGTTGTAGAAACTTGTTTCAAAAATGGTAGCTCTAGTTCTTGCTTTACATAGCGGTATTCCTTGTAGAATATCCAGCACCTTATTCGATAAGGAAAGAGCCGAGATCTCTTCACCGGGAGTGACCTCTTTAGCGAAACTAGCAGATGCTACAAACTCGGTTTGTCTTTTGATTGTTTTTATAGTTTTTGCTTTGCATAATGATATTTGTGAAATATCCTGCACCTTATTCGATGAGGAACGAGCCGAGATCCCTTCACCGGGAGTGACCTCTTTAGCAAAACTAGAAAAGGCCAAAAAAACTTTCCATTTAAAATCGCTTGATTCTACAACGTTATCAAGTTCATTACGCAAAGGGTTTTCTGAAAAATTTGTCGTAACCCTCCATCATTTTAGGAAATAGAGTACTTAGTATTAGTGTTGCGTTTGTTGACCATAGTTAAGGCGCAGTGTACGGTAGCTGAGTGATGTTTTCCTATATAACGTATGTTGTGATTAATTAGGACTGTCATATGACTTTGTTGACCATAGTTAAGGGTCATGTGGGTGGGTCTAATTAATCAAGAAATGACGCGTAGAACTTGACTAGTTCTTATAATTTGTTGACCATAGTTAAGGTCATAAGTCACTAGGGGTAAAATATTATTGGGAATTTCAAGTGTTGAAATTTGCAATGAGATTGCATACCTCCTATGAGATAGTTGGATCCCGATACCCGCTGCGAGTAAGAGTTACTCCTGGGAGAGTTTTAGACATTACAATTAGCCGATCAAGTAGATGTCTAGAAAGGTGTCAACGGGGTTATGCCTCTGGGAAAACGAGGTTTACTTTAATTAGGTCCGTGCGAAAGCACGGGGAACCTCCCTCAAAGTACTGGCACTAGCCTGGCTGAAAGATTGGCGAACTTGTAGAGTGTAATTAATCCCGGCTACTCTTTCCTTTTAGGGTTTGAAGGAAGATTTGACTAAAACGGTGAGAAACATCCTGATTAGATATATTAATAACCAATCTAATCATGCAAGAGCATACGCTGAGTGTTTTCTTCTATCTCTTTCTAGGTAGCGACCATGCCACGCCTTAATCAAGATAATAATACGGATGTATTGACCGAACCCGCTTGTTATACTGCGCTAGGGAACGTTGGTCCCGCTCCAACTTATAATTGTTATAAGACCGAGCAGGAAATAGGGGATTACCAGAATTCCCGTGCCGCCTAAACTAAAATAGTACATGCTGATGCATCTTCTTCCGATGTGTTCATTACCGAGAACTGTTTCTCAGTATCCTTTACGTCCTGGGTAT
Organism: Agapanthus africanus; assembly: GCA_030015575.1. NCBI lineage: Eukaryota > Viridiplantae > Streptophyta > Magnoliopsida > Asparagales > Amaryllidaceae > Agapanthus > Agapanthus africanus. Next base: position 369,920,465 of record CM057346.1, read on the forward strand.
GAGATACCGGATCAGGATCCCGCAAATGTAATTTGTTACATGGGCTACAGATAGGTAGAGAGCTGAGAACGGGTGATAAGTTTCAAGAGTTGGAAACGATTCAAGTGTTGCAGCCAAGTCTGTTGGCAGTTATCACCCTGTATTACCAGAATACATTGATTCTGAATGAATGTTATTAGATACCGAACCTGATATACAAAATCATATCAGTCTTTTTATTAGTAAAGAAGGATATAATTTTGTATTGTTGGATTGTGATTTGAACATTTCCTATGTCAAGAGTTGATCCGTTCAGGCACGTTATCTAAAAGCATAGACGTTCTAAATCAAACCACAATTCTTAACGTACAGAACACACACAATAGTAAGAGTTCAGAAATGAACGAATCCTTCTTCAGGCATTATAGACTAGGTCATATCAATGCGACCCGACTTGCTGAAGTTACATAAAGATGCATATTTAAATTAGTTTGGATTTACTTCTTGTAAAACTTGCCAGTCATGTCACAAAGATAAGATGACCACAGCTCCTTTTATTGGAAACAGGGAAAGAGTTAGTGAACTCTTGGGATTGATACATGATGATGTATGATAGTCCCATGTCTACATATGCCCGGACAGGTTCTTTGTACTTCATTATATTCACTGATGATCTCTCAAAATTCAGACATATGTTCTTGTTGAAACACAAGTCCGAAACTTTTGAGATAATCACAGAATATAAGTTAGAAGTAGAGAACCAAAAATGGGTATAAGTATTATGTCCTTTGATGTGATCAAGGAGGCGAATACTTGAGCACGAAATTCCTAGAATATTCGAAAGGAGAATGAGATTCTCTCTCAGCATTACTCCTCCGAATACACCATAGCACGTCGGTGTATCGGGGGGGAGCAATCGCACCGTATATGATATGGTGTGCTCTATGGTGAGTACTACTGAGTTGCCTATTTTCTTTTGGGGTTATGCACTTGATAAGTTGCATACCTATTGAATAGGGTTCCAACCAAATCAGATGCCTACCACCCCATATGTGATATAGTATGGGAAGAGCCCATCTCTTAAGGAAGTTAAGATTTGGGGTTGTCCGGCCTATGTCAAAAGCAAAATCTGGACAAGCTCGAGGCAATGTCAGTTCTGTGGAAGTTTGTTGGATATCCTAAGCATTCGCAAGGGAATATCTTCTACCAAACTGAGGAACAAAAGATGTTTTGTTTTCTCAGCATGCCACCTTTGGGAAAGGGAATTTCTTATGAAGAAATTAGTGGTCATAAGTTAGAACTGGAAATAGTTCCAGCTAAAACAAGCTGCAACTGATGATTTGGTAGAACCGGAGGATTCAATAGTTTCCAACGAAGCTCAGCCTCTCCGCCGATCTGATAGGTTTCCTCATCCACCTGAGAGATACTTCGGTTTCTCTATGACAGTGGGAGAGAGGATTGCATCATGAGATGATGACCCAACTAGTTTCGAGCAGGCCATCAGGAGTGGGGATTCTGTGAGAATGGCTGGATGCTTAGCGATCTGAGATGGAATCCTTATACACCAACGAAGTATGGACTTTGGTTACTTTATTTGAAGGGTTAAAACCCCATCAGGAGCAAGTATATCTTGAGAAGATTGCTTGGTGTACATGGAAAAGTTGAGACTTTCAAAGCTATGCTTAAGTCCATCCAGATCCTACTTGCCACTACTACATACCATGACTACGATGTCTGGCGGTTGGGTGTCATGACAGCTTTTCTAAATGGCGATTTAGAAGAGAGCGTCTATAAGTACACAGCCAGAGAGCTTCGTAGACAGTGGGAGCAGCGAAAACATGGGCAAGATGTTTTATGTGATAAATCAGGCATCACGGAGTTGGAATGTCTGTTTTGATGTGCTAGTCAAAGAGTTTGACTTCATCAAAATGGTAGATGAACCAAGTATATACAAAAAGGTAGTAGGGAGTATGGTGGTGATCCTCGTATAGTACGTGGATGACATACTCTTGATAGGGAAGAAGTTTCCTATGCTACGCTCGGTCAATCTCCTCTTATCACAAAGATTCTCCATACAGGATCAAGGTAATACCTCCTAAATTCTAGATTACGGATCTATGAGATAGGTCTAATTGGTTGTTAGGATTCTCACTAGCTGTAGTGAGATGGTATCAATCGATCCTTGGGAGAATCACTGGAAAGGTTCCAGGGTGATAAGGACGACTGAATGTCAGTCGCAGGCATTGTCTTTACCCTTAGAGGAGGGACGGTATGTTGGAAGAGTTCCAAGCTAGATACCATGACTTACTAGACGATTAAAAGCAAGATACATCGTTACCAAGGATGCTACCAAAGAGGCAGTCTGGATATATATATAAGTTCATGAGATGAACTTCGTTCCTGCCATTATGTGACAATGGAGTTGTGGCTAAGGCCTAGGAACCCCCGTCCCATCAGAGATCCAGACATATTCTTAAGCAGTATCGCCTGATCTTGGAGATAGATGATCTCCAGGGAGAACGAGGTTAGGAGAGTAGACACAGAGGACAACATCGCGGATCCACTCACAAAGGCCTATTTCCCAGTAGAGACTTTAATGGGATGGTTGAGTATGAGATACTTCAACCATAGCTGATTGTTGGGTATGCGATACTACTGTAGGGTTCCTAGGCATCCTAATGAAGTCTCACAAGGCATCAACCATGCCAATTTCAAAAATTAATGGTGCCGAGAAACCCTAACACGGATCGTTGACTAGATGTTTAAGCGAAAAGGTAAACTAGTTAACTACTTAACTAGAAGTGAGAAGCTACAACCTTTGTAGATCCGGATTTCCACTTCCTTAGCTCCACGTGGGTGTCCTCTCGCTGTCCATCATGAATCCCGAACCCAATCGTCGGCTTCATCGGAGAAACGGGCGAGCTAGGTCGTCGGCTTCGTGTCAAAGACGATCTACGTCGAGGTTGCACTAGTTCAAGCTCCGACTTCACAAAGTTGTGAAACTTGTGAAGAAAATACCCAAAACAACTTGGCAAGAGGTAGAGGGTGAAGAAATAGAAGGTGGGTTCACTTTAGAATTGGATTTCTCTCACTAGAACTCAAGTTGCCATTAAAGTAGCCAGCTTTTTCTTTTTAGAAGAAGAAGTTCATGAAGCTAGTTATGATAAGTTCTATTTTAAAATGAAAAGAAATTACAAACTTATCATAACTTTAACTAGGGTTAAGTGTAGAGAATAAACCATCGTCATTTGAGTGGGTTAGGGTTAAGCATGAAGACAAGAATGGTTAGCAAAGTCAAAGCTTCATAAAGCTTCAATATGAAACAAAAATTGCCACCATTTTCATCTTAAAGTTTATCCAAATAAATGAATAAACAAATAAATGAATAAATGCATAATCAAAACCCTAATCTCAAGTTAACTATGGTTTAATTCTATACACTTAACCATATGATCAAGTATCATCAAACATGATACAAATATGTGCACAAAAGTATATCACATATACAATGTGTAAATCAAGTGAGAAAAATCCGTTTAAAATGAACCAATACTAGTTAATGCAAAGTAATATATCAAATATATAATTATACATTAAATCATTAAATCAACACTTGATTCAATGATCCGGTCATGTCGCACATAACCGACTAGTATTCAATGCATCGATTTATCGAATCAATGATTCGATAACTAGGTCATATCTCATACAACCAATCGAAACATTAATCACGAGAATCAAATATGGTATCACATACACGCATTATTCTCGGTCCCGCACATATCTCATATGCACTCCTATTTCGTTTCGCTTGAGCTAGGAAACCTCTGTGTAGGACTCTGAAGACTAGTCAATACGCCGGTAGCAGATGATGATCATATCAAGCACCCACAAGCCGCAAGCGGTCTGCTAAACATAACGGCCACCCGGGTATTGAGCGATCAGAAGATCGACGAGCTAGCCCGCTCACACTCCTGCGAATCCGACCAGTAACACTTACCATACAGTCCGGTCTCTTCGTCTGATATGTCGCATATCAAGTCTAGGGGTGGTAAACGTCAGACCCCAATAACCCGATAAGTCGTGCCGATGTGAGGCTCATAACGGGTCGAGAAACTACTGGTAACACTTACCAGCAAATCTCTGATCAGCCCTGGCCAGGGACTTCCCTGCTACGGCCAATCGAGCACTGCGCAACATCAACCCCCAATACCGGGAGAGACGAAACTGTTGGATATATATGCCCTAGAGGCCTACATTGTATAGGATGCTTGGGATATGTATGTACATGACAGTCTTGCTTGATATGATATTACGCTATTTGGTTTGACTTTGTCTTAACGTATAATATATTTTACTTGGTATTTATATATATATGTTGATAAAGCCCATAGGGTGTTTGTCTGACTACCGGCGTTATGATGGAAGTCATACTAGTGGGAGCTGGATAGTCAATAGGCACACCCTTAGATGTCCCTGGTCGCAGGAGTATCGAGATTGGGCATCGATACTCCGGAGTAGACTAGTGTATACATATCTAGACCCTGACGAGGGGCAATGGATTGGTCCCGCAACCATTGGTGGTATTCACCTAAGATTGTATACAGATGCTCACTGGGTGTGAGTACACCAAACAGGACTCGCCGAGAACTGACTGGATGGTATTATACCTAACGTCAGATAGCAGTTCTCAGGTGACATGTGTGCAGATAGTCCGTTGACTTAAGGTCATCATTTGTCTCGTGTGAGTTCCCACTGTGCTTTGATTGTTACCCTACCACGGTTCAAAGGAGTCGTGCAAACAGGTTTCAGTTGGGCGCAGTCCCGAGCCACATGGAGGCAGTGGGCGACTGTTAGGGATTCGTCTCTCCCGGTATAGGGACTTGATATCGCATTGTGGTCGTTTGGTCATTACCATAAGTCCCTGGCCAGGGCTGATTGAGAATTACTGATAGGTTGATCAGTAGATTCTCGGATGGTGATAAAGCCATACCGACACGACTTGTACGGTTATTAGGGATCTGACGTCCACCACCTCCCTAGACCATACATGCGATACTCTTAGACGAACAGACCGGACTGCGCGGATATTGTCACAGACAGGCTCAGTAGGATTTCAGATGGGTTACCTCATCAGCTTTCTTATCGACAACTACCTGGGGACCGTTACGTACAGCTAGTGCCGCTTGCGGTCTGTGGTTAAACCCACTGCCAGCGTAGTAGTCGAGTCTTTAGAGTCCCACACAGAGATTTCCCAAACCCAGGCGAAAAGATATAGAGGTCGTATTGTTTTACGACAAAGGTTCGGACGCATACGTGTTTGATCGAACGTACGACATTCGGACAGTTTTTACTAGCCGGCTTTGGTTTAAGCCAGATTCTAGTATCAGGTTATTGGATTTATACAGTCTAAAGTTTTTCCGTGTTTTCACAGATGAGAGGGGCGTTCTCGTAATTTTCCGAGAAGCTTCTAGAAGGATGTGACATAAAGAGAGAGGTGGCATTTTCATTTAATGATTAAGTGACTCATTGTGAGTGATTCATCATATCATTAATGCATCATTAATTGCTTAATGACTCACATGATGAATCACCTACTTGATTTAATGAAACATGATGAATATTCTCTTATTATTCATTTCTTTTAATTCATTATGTTTCATATATATCAAGTGAGAAGCTTTTTTCATAATAATAATATCATTATCATCTTCTCACTCTCTCTCTTCAAGTTCTCTCTCCTTCACCAAACCTAATCCTACCCCTCATGAGTTGAGAACAAGGATTAGGAAAGACTAATTACTCCATAACCTATCTCTACATCACCTTAGCTACTCTATTTAGCAACTAAAGAAGCTAAGTAACCTCAAGTTTAGAGGTTATAGCTTGGATTAGGGTTCTCGGGTGGATCGTCTATCACGGGAGAAAGCCGAAGAGGACGTGGAGATCCAAAGAGGCCGTAGACAACATCAAGACGAAGGACTAGAACCGTTATGGTATAATCTCTTCGCATAGTAGTTTAAAACTCTATAGCTTTTTGTTAAAACTTGTATAGCAAACGATTCATACGGTTAATCGATGTTTGATCATAGAACTTGATTGTTATTCATATTTCCGCCTCCCCACAAGTATTGGGGTGTTGAACATCGACTTACAGTGGTATCAGAGCCTAGCTAAACAAGATTTAACTTAATTGCAAATTTGTACGAATTTTGAACGGAAAAACGAAGCCGGAAAACCCTAAAAATATCAAGTTTATGTCGAAATTTAAATGAAGTCCAAAAATTTTTCAGGCAAGTTCAGAAAGCTTGACAAGACACCAGAAGAACAGCCAAGAAATTTGGGCTCCTTAATCGGCAACACGGCCGCGGAACCGCGGCGGATCGCACCGATCCGCCGCGCTTCCGCCGCCGAGTTGCCGAGTCAGGAACTCAAATTTCCTGTGCTGCTTCTCTGTGTAATTTGGGATTTTCTGGGATATTTAATATTTGCTCAGGTTTCAGTTTTACAGAGCAGTTTTTGGAGCAATATTAAAGATGTTTAATCGATCGAAATTGTACAGTATTTGCATATTGGATTATATCTGTGATTGTATAATGTGTTCGTAAACCTCCCCCAACTGCTAGTATGTCAGTTGGCAGGGGGTTGCACATTTCTGAAATGGATTTTAACTGTTTGTGTATATAAACTGTATTGGACTGTTGTGGTGATTAGCCGGGTTTTGTGATGGGTTATTGTATTAATTCATTTGATGTAAATGTAATTTGTTGTAATATTATTTTGCGGGGCACTTCCAGGTTGCGGTTGTAGCCACCGTTGTATTATTTCTTTTTACTGTTTTTGCTCCTAGGACAGACCCAAGGTGGGGTGCACAAATTGCCGGGCGGGTAGTTTGCCGCACCCGTAGGGGTCGTGGGTGGGGTAATGGCTATTCATCAGAACTGTGTAATCTGTCTTTTCTTGCAGGCTCAAAAGAAATACAGATTGCTTGCAAATCCAATATTGTTTATCTGTGTTCTGGAATGTATATCATTGCGTCAGACGAATGTAAAATATCTATATATATGATAGCTATTTAGACGTCGCTTATGTTTTACACCCGCGCTAGCCCAGCCCCCGCTCTGTCGTTAGTTAAGTAACCTAACGGGTGATGACGGGACCCCGTGGCGAATGCGGATGGCATAAGAGGACGTCATATTTTCGTTGTTATCTGTAATTATAGGTTAAAGATGGGACGCATTATCATTAATGCAAAGAAAATAAAACCTAAACTTAATCGTTGGAACAATTTCTAAAAGCCACTCGGTTTTCTTGCAAAAGCAAAATTTTAAATGCGGAGCTTAAACCACTCCTTTTAATAATAGCTATCTTAGTTCCTTCGATCAAATCAAGTTCATTACGTTAACGGTTTTTTGCCAAAAACCAGCCGTAACCCTCCGTCGTTTCAGATAGACAGCACATCGTATTCATGCTATGCTTGTTGGCCTACGTCAAGGCATAGTGTATGGTAGCAGTGTGTGTGCCTATTTGTTGCATAGATAGATGCATTAGTTTAATACAGACGTACACCTTGTTGGCCTACGTCAAGGGCTTGTACGATGTATTTAAATTGATCAGGACAACGACGGGTAGAACTTGACTTGCGTCTTATGACTTGTTGGCCTACGTCAAGGTCGATAAGAGCTTGGGGTAAAAATCACATCGGGAGTTTCAAACATAAAGGAAACTTGCAGATATAGCTTACCTTCTGGAGTGTGGTGACTAGAGTGGCTTCCATCTAGGGCATCATACAATGATAGTTGGATCCCGATCCCACTGATGAGTAGGATTACTCTCGGGAATTTCTCTCACTTAACAATCAATGCAATAAACCAAGTAGGTGCCTAGAAAGGTGTTAGAGGGGCTACGCCTCCAGGGAAAAGAGGTTCTTTAATTAAGGAACTTCGCGAAAGCGTTGGAAAACCTCCCTCGAAGTACCAACACCAGCCTGGCTGAAAGGTTAAGCAAGTATTGTGACTTGTGATTAAATCCTGACTAGTTCTTCTTTTAGGTTTTGAAGAAGGATTTGAGGAAACAGTGGGAGCCATCCTGTTTAGATAAATTAATAAACCAATCTAAACTTGCAAGAGCATATGCTGAGTGTTTTCTTTTCTCTCTCTCTGGCAGCTACCATGACTGGACTAAAACTATTACTTGAAAAGAATATACTAACCGGGCAGAACTATAAAGACTGGCTAAGAAACGTCAATATTGCGCTGACTTATGACAAAGTTGCATATGTTACCACCGCTGTTCCTCCCCTTATCCCAGGACCAGATTCCTCAGTTGCGGACAAGGAAGTTCGTAAAACCTGGGATCTAGACTGTGAGCGAGCTAAGTGTATCGTGCTGGCGTCCATGAATAATGAACTCCAGAAACAGCACGAGAGCATGGATATTGCATCCATATTCCTCCATTGCAAGGAATTGTATGGTGAACACTCCCGTATCGCGAGGTACGAAACCTCAAGGAAACTCTTCCAGATGAGGTTAGCTCCAGGATCGCCTGATGGAGAGCACGTCCTCAAAATGATCACCCTCATTGAGGAACTCGCAAACCTGGGATGCGTGCTAGAAAATGATTTGTATATCGACCTGATTTTGCAGTCCCTTCCCCACACCTTCTCTCAGTTCGTGCTGAACTTCAACATGCACGAAATGGAAGCGGATCTTCCAAAGCTCCTCAATATGTTGAGGGTAGCAGAGACCTCCTTGAAAAAGGAGAAGACCCCCGTTCTGTATGTTGGCCAATCATCTTCTTCTAAAACTAAAGCTAAAACTAAAGGGAAGAAGAAGATGAAAGCCACCAAACCGAAGGGTGGGGTCAAGAAGGTGCAGGGAACGAACAAGGCAGGAAGGGTGAAGGCAGAAAAGAACGAGTGCTTCTATTATCACAAGCAGGGGCACTGGAAGAAGGATTGTCAGGCCTTCAAAGCCAAGGACATGAAGCAAGCAGTTGCTTCTACTTCAGGTGTGTTCGTAATCGAAAATTATCTTTCAGTAAACTCTACTTCATGGGTACTTGATACCGGTTCTGGTTCTCACATCTCTAATTCTTTGCAGGATCTGAGAAATAGTAGAGTACTGGGGGCAGGTGATATGACTCTCCGGATGGGCAATGGAATGCATGTAGATGCAGTTGCAATAGGGGAATATCACCTAGGGTTGAATAGTGGAAACATTTTGGTATTGTATAACTGTTTTTGTATTCCCAGTATGTTGTGTAATATTATATCAGTATCTTTATTGTCTAATAAAGGATATAATTTTGTGCTTGAAAGAAATGTCATGAACATTCTCCTAAATCAAGAACTGATTGGGTTTGGCACACTGGAAAACGGCATATACATACTTAATCAACCACAAATTTTCAATATTCAAAACACGCGTAAAAGAAAGGCTCCAGATTCGAATCAAGCCTTCCTATGGCATTGTAGACTTGGTCATATAAATGAAACAAGGTTGACTAAGTTACATAAAGATGGATATCTAGATCCGTTTGAATATTCATCATATGCAACTTGTCAATCATGTATCAAAGAAAAAATGACCAAATCTCCGTTCACCGGACACGGAGAAAGAGCCACCGAACTCTTGGGACTAGTACACAGTGATGTATGTGGTCCGATGTCTATACATGCACGAAGTGGTCACTCCTACTTCATCACTTTTACTGATGACTTCTCTAGGTATGGACATGTGTTCTTAATAAAACATAAATCCGAGGCTTTTGAGAAGTTTAAGGAGTATAAAAATGAAGTAGAGAAACAAACTGGTAAAAGCATCAAGACACTTCGATCTGATCGAGGTGGAGAATACTTAAGTACCAGTTTTCTTGAATACTTGAAAGAAAATGGAATACTCTCTCAGCTTACTCCACCTTATACACCTCAGCATAATGGTGTATCAGAAAGAAGGAATCGCACGCTATTAGATATGGTGCGATCAATGATGAGTAGTGCTGAGTTGCCACTTTCCTTCTGGGGATTTGCTCTAGAATCAGCCGCATATCTATTAAATAGAGTTCCAACTAAGTCTGTACCTACCACTCCATATGAAATGTGGTGTGGGAAGAGACCATATCTCAAGTATATCAAGATATGGGGGTGTCCGGTATATGTTAAAAAGCATAATCCGGACAAGCTCGAGGCACGATCGGTTTTGTGCAAGTTTGTAGGATACCCCAAGCATTCAAGGGGGTACATGGTCTACCACACTGAAGAACAAAAGGTGTTTGTCGCTCGTCACATTGTCTTCTTAGAAAGCGAATTTCTTGGAAAAGAAATTAGTGGGAGCGCGGTAGAACTGGAAGAAATTCCAGAACCTCAAACTGCAACCGAGGACTTAGAAAAATATCAGATTTCAATAGAACATGACGAACCAACGCCACTCCGCAGATCTAGTAGGCTTTCTCATCCTCCTGAAAGATACTATGGTTTTCTTCTTGATGGGGATCGAGAGGATTGCATCATCGATGATGATGAGCCTACTAGTTTTCAGCAGGCTATCACAAGTAGCGACTCAGTAAAGTGGCTGGATGCAATGAGATCCGAAATGGAATCCATGTATACCAATAAAGTATGGACTTTAGAAGTTGCTCCTCCTGGGGTAAAACCAGTTGGGTGCAAATGGATCTTCAAAAAGAAGATTGGTACATTTGGACAAATGGAAACGTACAAAGCTAGACTAGTAGCAAAAGGTTTTCGTCAAAGACCAGGATTGGACTATGATGAAACTTTTTCGCCAGTAGCTATGCTTAAATCCATTCGGATCATGCTTGCCATTGCTGCCTTCCATGACTATGAAATCTGGCAAATGGATGTAAAAACAGCTTTTCTAAATGGACATCTAAAAGAGAGTGTTTACATGGATCAACCAGAAGCTTTCTTAGACAGTGGGAGCAGCGGAAGAGTGTGCAAATTGCTTAAATCCATTTATGGGTTAAAGCAAGCATCGCGGAGTTGGAACATTTGCTTTGATGAAACAGTCAAGGAATTTGACTTTATCAAAAATGTAGATGAACCATGTGTTTATAGGAAGATTGTAGAAGTAGCAGTAGTCTTCCTCGTTTTATACGTCGACGACATACTACTGATAGGGAATGATATCCCTATACTACAATCAGTAAAGCTCTTCCTGTCATAGAAATTCTCTATGAAAGACTTGGGAGATGCATCATACATTCTGGGCATTAAGATCCATCGAGATAGATCTAATAGAATATTGGGACTTTCACAGTCCAGGTATATAGACACTATACTAAAGAGATTTAGTATGGAAGATTCCAAGCGCGGCAATATGCCCGCTTGTCACGGAATCACCCTCTCCAAAGAGATGTCTCCAAAGACTGATGAAGAGAGGGCTCGTATGGGCATTATACCCTACGCTTCGGCGGTAGGATCAATAATGTATGCGATGTTATGTACCAGACCAGATGTAGCTTACGCACTTAGTGTGGTAAGCAGGTATCAATCGGACCCAGGTGAGAAACATTGGATAGCGGTGAAGAACATTCTCAAGTACCTGAGAAGGACTAAGGAGATGTTCTTGATTTACGGCAATAAGGACCTCCAGGTAGAGGCTTTTACCGACTCCGGCTTCCAAAGTGACAAGGATGATTCTAAATCTATTTCGGGTTTTGTGTTTACCCTCAATGGAGGGGCGGTAAGTTGGAAGAGTTCCAAACAAGATACCGTCGCAGACTCAACTATGGAGGCTGAGTATATAGCTGCTAGTGAAGCCGCAAAAGAGGCTGTCTGGATAAGGAAGTTCATTTCTGAACTTCAGGTGGTTCCTTCCATTGCCAATCCAATACCTTTGTATTGCGATAACAATGGCGCTGTAGCTTTAGCGAAGGAACCAAGGTCCCATCAGAAATCTAGGCATATCTTAAGGCGGTTTCACCTGATCAGGGAGATCGTGGATCGTCGGGAGATCGAGATACGGAGAGTAGACACAAAAGACAACACGGCAGATCCATTCACCAAGGCCATTCCTCAAGTACAGTTCGAGAGGCTTTTTGAGATGTTGGGCATGCGGTACGCAAGCAACTGGATCTGGTAGAGACAGTGGGTACTCATTGCGCCAATTATAGGCCTTAGTGCAAGTGGGAGATTGTTGGATATATATGCCCTAGAGGCCTACATTGTATAGGATGCTTCGGATATGTATGTACATGACAGTCTTGCTTGATATGATAGTACGTTATTTGGTTTGACTTTGTCTTAACGTATAATATATTTTATTTGGTATTTATATATATATGTTGATAAAGCCCATAGGGTGTTTGTCTGACTACCGGCGTTATGATGGCAGTCATACTAGTGGGAGCTGGATAGTCAATAGGCACACCCTTAGATGTCCCTGGTCGCAGGAGTATCGAGATTGGGCATCGATACTCCGGAGTAGACTAGTGTATACATATCTAGACCCTGACGAGGGGCAATGGATTGGTCCCGCAACCATTGGTGGTATTCACCTAAGATTGTATACAGATGCTCACTGGGTGTGAGTACACCGGACAGGACTCGCCGAGAACTGACTGGATGGTATTATACCTAACGTCAGATAGCAGTTCTCAGGTGACATGTGTGCAGATAGTCCGTTGACTTAAGGTCATCATTTGTCTCGTGTGAGTTCCCACTGTGCTTTGATTGTTACCCTACCACGGCTCAAAGAAGTCGTGCAAACAGGTTTCAGTTGGGCACAGTCCCGAGCCACATGGAGGCAGTGGGCGACTGTTAGGGATTCGTCTCTCCCGGTATAGGGAGATGATATCGCACTGTGGTCGTTTGGTCATTACCATAAGTCCCTGGCCAGGGCTGATTGAGAATTACTGATAGGTTGATCAGTAGATTCTCGGATGGTGATAAAGCCATACCGACACGACTTGTACGGTTATTAGGGATCTGACGTCCACCGCCTCCCTAGACCATACATGCGATACTCTTAGACGAACAGACCGGACTGCGCGGATATTGTCACAGACAGGCTCAGTAGGATTTCAGATGGGTTACCTCATCAGCTTTCTTATCGACAACTACCTGGGGACCGTTACGTACAGCTAGTGCCGCTTGCGGTCTGTGGTTAAACCCACTGCCAGCGTAGTAGTCGAGTCTTTAGAGTCCCACACAGAGATTTCCCAAACCCAGGCGAAAAGATATAGAGGTCGTATGGTTTTACGACAAAGGTTCGGACGCATACGTGTTTGATCGCACGTACGACATTCGGACAGTTTTTACTAGCCGGCTTTGGTTTAAGCCAGATTCTAGTATCAGGTTATTGGATTTATACAGTCTAAAGTTTTTCCGTGTTTCCACGGATGAGAGGGGCGTTCTCGTAATTTTCCGAGAAGCTTCTAGAAGGATGTGACATAAAGAGAGAGGTGGCATTTTCATTTAATGATTAAGTGACTCATTGTGAGTGATTCATCATATCATTAATGCATCATTAATTGCTTAATGACTCACATGATGAATCACCCACTTGATTTAATGAAACATGATGAATATTCTCTTATTATTCATTTCTTTTAATTCATTATGTTTCATATATATCAAGTGAGAAGCTTTTTTCATAATAATAATATCATTATCATCTTCTCACTCTCTCTCTTCAAGTTCTCTCTCCTTCACCAAACCTAATCCTACCCCTCATGAGTTGAGAACAAGGATTAGGAAAGACTAATTACTCCATAACCTATCTCTACATCACCTTAGCTACTCTATTTAGCAACTAGAGAAGCTAAGTAACCTCAAGTTTAGAGGTTATAGCTTGGATTAGGGTTCTCGGGTGGATCGTCTATCACGGGAGAAAGCTGAAGAGGACGTGGAGATCCAAAGAGGCCGTAGACAACATCAAGACGAAGGACTAGAACCGTTATGGTATAATCTCTTCGCATAGTAGTTTAAAACTCTATAGCTTTTTGTTAAAACTTGTATAGCAAACGATTCATACGGTTAATCGATGTTTGATCATAGAACTTGATTGTTATTCATATTTCCGCCTCCCCACAAGTATTGGGGTGTTGAACATCGACTTACAGAAACCCCTCCTATCGCTCATTGCCTCCATGTGACTCGGGACTGTGCCCAAAGACCACCGTTTTGCACGCCCTCATGGACGTGGTAAGGTGGAGATCAAAGCACAGTTGGAATCACACAAGACTCTATGACGATCTCGGGTCTACAGACTAACCTGTACAAGTGTCACCTGAGAACTGCCATCTGACGTGAGGTATAATACCATCTGGGAGTTCTCGGCGAGTCCGTCCAGTGTACTCAGTCTCCACTGAGCACCCGTATACCATCTCTGATGTCAAACACCAATGGATATGGGATCATCCACCGCCCATCACATGGGTCGAGAAGCGTATACGCTAGTCTATACTGGTATATCGATGCCCCGTCTCGATACACCCACGACTAGGGACCTTGAAGGATGTACTTATGGACTACCATGTCCCCACTAGTATGATCTGCATCATAGTCCAGGTAGTCAAGTACAAATCCTAAGGGCTTTACCAACATGTAACTATAAGACAGTATAAAGAGACTAGTGTACATGTTAAGATAAAGAGCAACCAGATAGCATACTATCATGTCGAGCAAGAAAGTCATCTCTATATATGTCTAAGCATCCAATATAATATACATCATCTGTACAATACTGGCCTCTAGGGCATACATACAACTAACAATCTCCCACTTGCACTAGGGCCAGCTGCTGTAGTATCGCATACCGAGCATCCCGAAGAGTCTCTCAAACTGTATCTGGGGAATGGCCTTCGTGAGTGGATCCGCAGTGTTGTCCTTCGTGTCAACCCTCCTGACCTCGATCTCCCGGCGATCAACTATCTCCCGGATCAGGTGATACCGCCTCAGAATATGCCTGGATCGCTGATGAGACCTGGGTTCCTTGGCCAAAGCCACTGCTCCATTGTTATCGCAATACAAAGGTATTGGATGCACAATGGATGGAACCACACCAAGTTCAGTAATGAACTTCTTGATCCAGACAGTTTCTTTAGCAGCATCGTTGGCAGCGAGGTATTCAGCCTCCATCGTCGAGTCTGCCACGGTTTCCTGCTTGGAACTCTTCCAGCTAACCGCCCCTCCGTAAAGGGTAAAGACAAAACCCGACTGCGACTTAGAGTCATCCTTATCACTCTGGAAGCTCGAATCGGTAAAGGACTCCACTTGGAGCTCTCCGTTACCATACACCAAGAACATATCTCTAGTCCTTCGCAAGTACTTGAGAATGCTCTTCACAGCTGTCCAGTGACTCTCTCCAGGATCAGCTTGATACCTGCTCACTACACTTAGTGAGTATGCTACATCGGGTCTGGTACATAGCATCGCATACATGATAGAGCATACTGCCGAAGCATAGGGTATCCCTTGCATGCGAGATCTTTCCAAATCAGTCTTGGGAGACATCTCTTTGGAGAGAGTGACTCCAGAGATCGTGGGCAAATTCCCATGCTTGGACTCTTCCATACTAAACCTCTTTAGTATGGTGTCAATGTACCTGGATTGGGACAATCCCAAAATCCGTTTGGATCTATCTCTATAGATCCTAATTCCCAATATGCAGGAGGCATCACCAAGATCTTTCATTGAGAATCTTTATGATAAGAAGAGCTTGACCGCTTGCAGCATAGGAATATCATTTCCTATCAAGAGTATGTCGTCCACGTACAATACGAGGAAGACAACCTTACTCTCTGCCACCTTCTTGTAGATACAAGGTTCATCTGGATTTTTGACGAAATCAAACTCTTTGATAACGACATCAAAGCAGATGTTCCAACTCCGCGATGCTTGCTTTAATCCATAAATGGATTTAAGCAGCTTGCACACCTTCCCGCTGCTCCCACTGTCTACGAAGCCCTCTGGCTGAGTCTTGTACACGCACTCTTCTAAATCACCATTTAGAAAGGCGGTCTTAACATCCATTTGCCAGATTTCGTAGTCATGAAAGGCAGCAATGGCAAGCATAATCCGGATGGATTTAAGCATAGCCACTGGAGAAAAGGTTTCGTCATAGTCCACACCTGGTCTTTGACGAAAACCCTTTGCTACAAGTCTAGCTTTGAAAGTCTCCACTTTCCCATCTACACCAAGTTTCTTCTTGAAGATCCACTTGCTCCCAATGGGTTTTACCCCTTCAGGAGCAACTTCCAAAGTCCATACTTTGTTGGTGTACATGGATTCCATCTCGGACCGCATAGCATCCAACCATTTCACTGAGTCCCTACCCGTGATGGCCTGCTCGAAGCTAGTTGGGTTATCATCCTCCATGATGCAATCCTCGCTCCCTCCATCCATGAGAAAACCGTAGTATCTCTCAGGTTGGCGAGGAACCCTACTAGATCGGCGGAGAGGCTGGGGTTCATCGGGAACTACGGAATCCTCTGGTTCAACCAAATCTTCTGTTGTAGTCTGTATTGCTGGAACCTCTTCCAGTTCTACCTCAATGCCACTTATCTGTTTCATAAGAAAACTTTTTTCCAAGAAAGTGGCATGTCGAGAAACAAACACTTTTTGTTCCTCGGAGTGGTAGAAGATATACCCTCGCGAATGTTTGGGATATCCAACAAACTTACATGGAACAGACCTTGCCTCGAGCTTGTCCGGATTTTGTGTTTTAACATAGGCCGGACAACCCCATATCTGAATAAAATTAAGACATGGTCTCTTGCCATTCCATATCTCATATGGAGTGCTAGGCACTGATTTGGTCGGAACTCTATTCAGTAGGTATGCAGCAGTCTCCAGTGCATATCCCCAGAAGGAAGTAGGTAACTCAGCTGTACTCATCATAGAGCGCACCATATCTAATAGGGTGCGATTTCTCCGCTCCGATACACCGTTGTGCTGTGATGTATATGGAGGGGTCAGCTGAGAGAGAATCCCATTCTCTTTTAGGAAGTCCCGGAATTCATTGCTCAAGTATTCACCTCCTCGATCAGATCGTAGGATTTTAATACTTTTTCCGGTTTGGTTCTCAACTTCTTGTTTATATTCCCTAAATTTCTCAAAAGCTTCTGATTTGTGTTTCATCAGGAACACATATCCGAATCTAAAGAGATCGTCGGTGAATGTAATGAAGTACGAAGAACCATCCCTGGCATGTGTAGACATGGGACCGCATACATCACTATGTATCAGTCCCAAGAGTTCGGTAACTCTTTCTCCGTGTCCCGTAAACGGAGCTTTGGTCATCTTGCCTTTGAGACATGACTGGCAAGTTTCATAGGATGAAAATTCAAACGGATTTAAATATCCATCCTTATGCAACTTAGCCAGTCGTGTCGCATTGATGTGACCCAGTCTACAATGCCACAAGAAGGATTCGTTCAGTTCAGAACTCTTCCTCTTGTGTGTGTTTGTTATGCTCAGAACTGTTGATTGGTTTAGAACATAAATGCCATTGCACAACGTGCCTGATCCAACCAACTTTTGGTTACGGAAAATTTTCATAACATTATCCTGTAATACAAAATTATATCCTTCTTTACTCAGTAAAGAAACCGATATAATGTTGCATATCAGGTTCGGCATGTAATAGCATTCGTTCAGAACTAATGTATTACCAGTTGGTAATGTAAGGTGATATTCCCCGACAGTCTTAGCTGCAACAATTGCACCATTTCCGACTCTAATGTCTTTATCACCTTCTCCAAGTTCTCTACCTTTCCTAAGCCCATGTAACTGATTACATATATGGGATCCTGACCCGGTATCTAATACCCAGGACGTAGAGCAAATGGAGAAACAGTTCTCTGTAACGAACATATCCGAAGAAAATGCATCAACATGTACTTTCTTCATTCGGGTGGCATGGGAATCCTGGTATTCCCCTATTTCCTGTTCATTCCTATAACTCTTATAAGAAGGAACGGAACCAACGTTCCCCAGCACAGTATAACATGCGGGTTCGGTCAATACATCCATATTATTATCTTGTTGAAGGCATGAAATGGTCGCTACCTGGAGAGAGAGAGAAGAAAACACTTTAGCGTAAGCTCGTGCAAGATCAGATTGGTTATTATCTTATCTAATCAGGATGGCTCCCACTGCTTTTTATCAAATCTTCCTTCAAACCCTAAAAGGAAAGACTAGCCGGGATTAATTACATACTACAGGTTCTCCAATCTTTCAGCCAGGCCAGTGTCGGTACTTTGAGGGAGGTCCCCCGTGCTTTCGCACGAACCTAATTAATGTAAACCTCGTTTTCCCAGAGGCGTAACCCCATTGACACCTTTCTAGACACCTACTTGATCGGCTAATTGCAATGTGTAAAACTCTCCCAGGAGTAACTCTTACTCGCAGCGGGTATCGGGATCCAACTATCTCATAGAAGGTATGCAATCTCATTGCAAATTTCAACACTTGAAATTCCCGATAATATTTTGCCCCTAGCATCCTATGACCTTGACGGAGGCCAAACAACCCATAGTCCGCTAGTCAAGTTCAACCCGTCATTTCCTGATTGAATTAAACCCACCCGCACGACCCTTGACGGAGGCCAAACAACGCCGTACGAATACCCTAATCCAATCGCATCATATGCAAGCAGATAAGCACTAGTTAGCTACCGTACACTGCGCCTTGACGGAGGCCAAACTACCGCAGCACGAATACTAACTAATACTTATCTGAAATGACGGAGGGCTACGCAGGTTTTTCATAAAAACCATGAGCGTAAGGAACTTGATATCGTTGTAGAATCAAATGAAGTTTTGAAATGGAATGATTTTGAGGCTTTTCTAGTTTTGCTAAAGGGGTCACTTCCGATGAAGGGATCGTCGGCCCTTTCCTCGTCGAATGAGGTGCGGGATATATCATATATATCGCTGTGCAAAGCAAAAACCCAAAAGCAGTCAAAAGCAAACCGAGTGTGTAGCATCTGCCAGTTATTGCTAAAGGAGTCACTCCCGGTGAAGGGATCTCGGTCCTTTCCTCATCGAATAAGGTGCAGGGTAGATCATATATACCGCTGTGCAAAGCAAGAACTGTAGCTACCTGTTTTATTTTAAAATTCGATTCCACAACATCTTAGGTTTCTTATCTTTCACTAATCACATTAATGAAGTCCCATCATTTAAATACCTAAACATCACAGATAGATATGACGTACACTTATGCTATCCGCATTCGCCTCGATGTCCCCTCGTGCACCGTTAGGTTAGGTAACTAACGACAGAGAAGGGCAGGGCTAGCGCGGGTGTAAAACATAAGTAACGTCTATATAATATATCATATATACTATATACTATATCCATCACAGAAACACATCACAGATATCGCAGCGGAATAAACATATGAAATATTGGATATACTAGGACGTCCGTGTTTTTAATACGAGCCAGTATAAAACACGGATTCTACGGTCGTGATGAATAGCCAATCCCACACCCTTAGACCCCTACGAGAGCGGCAAGCAACCCTGCCAATTCTAGAGTTAGGAGACCCGGACTCGACTCCTCGAGTTGGTCTCCCACTGGACCCCAGAACCCGGTTACTTGTGCTCCCCTCCTTGGGTCTATCCTAATGCGGAAAAGTAAATAATATACAAAAGGTGACATCTTCCGCTACCTAGAAGTGCCCCAAATAAAAGAATATTACATACAAGTTTTTACATGAATGAAAATGAAAAACACTCATCTCACATAAAAAACCCCGGCTATTCGAACACGACGATCCAATATAACATATCCAGCAACACATAACATCACATGTCATCAACGTAAGTAAGTATGCATACCCCAATTGTCGTTGACGTATAGCAACGAAACCGGCGATATGAACATACTACACTTACGGTCACAGAAAAGAAAATGTAAAACTACAACAATTGGAATCCGCAACTTCTTTAGACATCGCATGCCTAACAGATATAAATCCCGCATTTTAGTCTCATTATCGAAAACTCTTTTCAATATCATATGGGA
Source organism: Agapanthus africanus (assembly GCA_030015575.1). Classification (NCBI taxonomy): domain Eukaryota; kingdom Viridiplantae; phylum Streptophyta; class Magnoliopsida; order Asparagales; family Amaryllidaceae; genus Agapanthus; species Agapanthus africanus. The sequence goes on from CM057346.1 coordinate 369,940,439, forward strand.
CTAAATTGCTAGATTTATAACATTCATTCAGTTATCTCATAACTACTTGTGAATTCCAATTATTGTATCACATTCCAGATAAACAGAAAATGTTAAACTTTCCGATCGAACAGTCGAATACCCAAGTTTTCCCGGTACAGCTCAACACATGAAATAAGTCTAAGAACATTCAGTTCGTGCCTCAGTACCAACGGTCCAGCCGTAGAAGGGTCAAGCCAACGCCTCACATGTGGCACGCCGTACTGCCCCAAACCCGAAGGTTCAAAGGGTAGTTCAAGACGGTCACATAATCGAGTTAAGGTTTGTTGTCTTCTAGAGGGTCCATCGCGTTACTTGCACTACTTAGAACATCGTTAAACTACGGAAAAATCCAACACTTGGAAATTTCCCGACAGGGGAAAAATTAGGTATTTATATCCGGTCGAACTTTTTAACATATTATAAAAAATATCCGGAAATACACAAAAGACGAAATTTGATAATCCGGTCGAAACACCGAAGCTCTAAAACAGCCCAGAAAATTAAACTCTGGAATAATTATTAAAAAAATACTTATAAAGCTCAGCTGCAGAACCTATGAATTACTGTGCATTGGAGGAGGGATGACGTCATCAAGCAGCCGCGGAACCGCCGCCTAAGCTGGCTTAGGCCGCGGTTCCGCCGCGCTTATTACTGTTCATTGGATGAAATTTGCATCGTAATTCTTAGAATTCCCTGCTGAATTTTTTAAGCATTTTTAATATTGAAAAATCCCAGATTTTAGAAAATGTACAGAGAGCATGTTTAGTTTAGGGTTTCGGGTTCGTTCGGGCTTCAAATTGCGTCTAGACTTCGCCTAAGGCTCTAGCTAGGCTCTGATACCACTGTAGGGTTCCTAGGCATCCTAATGAAGTCTCACAAGGCATCAACCATGCCAATTTCAAAAATTAATGGTGCCGAGAAACCCTAACACGGATCTTTGACTAGATGTTTAAGCGAAAAGGTAAACTAGTTAACTACTTAACTAGAAGTGAGAATCTACAACCTTTGTAGATCCGGATTTCCACTTCCTTAGCTCCACGTGGGTGTCCTCTCGCTGTCCATCATGAATCCCGAACCCAATCGTCGGCTTCATCGGAGAAACGGGCGAGCTAGGTCATCGGCTTCGTGTCAAAGACGATCTACGTCGAGGTTGCACTAGTTCAAGCTCCGACTTCACAAAGTTGTGAAACGTGTGAAGAAAACACCCAAAACAACTTGGCAAGAGGTAGAGGGTGAAGAAATAGGAGGTGGGTTCACTTTAGAATTGGATTTCTCTCACTAGAACTCAAGTTGCCATTAAAGTAGCAAGCTTTTTCTTTTTAGAAGAAGAAGATCATGAAGCTAGTTATGATAAGTTCTATTTTAAAATGAAAAGAAAATACAAACTTATCATAACTTTAACTAGAGTTAAGTGTAGAGAATAAACCATGGTCATTTGAGTGGGTTAGGGTTAAGCATGAAAACAAGAATGGTTAGCAAAGTCAAAGCTTCATGAAGCTTCAATATGAAACAAAAATTGCCACCATTTTCATCTTAAAGTTTATCCAAATAAATGAATAAACAAATAAATGAATAAATGCATAATCAAAACCCTAATCTCAAGTTAACTATGGTTTAATTCTATACACTTAACCATATGATCAAGTATCATCAAACATGATACAAATATGTGCACAAAAGTATATCACATATACAATGTGTAAATCAAGTGAGAAAAATCCGTTTAAAATGAACCAATACTAGTTAATGCAAAGTAATATATCAAATATATAATTATACATTAAATCATTAAATCAACACTTGATTCAATGATCCGGTCATGTCGCACATAACCGACTAGTATTCAATGCATCGATTTATCGAATCAATGATTCGATAACTAGGTCATATCTCATACAACCAATCGAAACATTAATCGCGAGAATCAAATACGGTATCACATGCACGCATTATTCTCGGTCCCGCACATATCTCATATGCACTCCTATTTTGTTTCGCTTGAGCTAGGAAACCTCTGTGTAGGACTCTAAAGACTCGTCAATACGCCGGTAGCAGATGATGATCATATCAAGCACCCACAAGCCGCAAGCGGTCTGCTAAACGTAACGGCCACTCGGGTATTGAGCGATCAGAAGATCGACGAGCTAGCCCGCTCACACTCCTGCGAATTCGACCAGTAACACTTACCATACAGTCCGGTCTCTTCGTCTGATATGTCGCATATCAAGTCTAGGGGTGGTAAACGTCAGACCCCAATAACCCGATAAGTCGTGCCGATGTGAGGCTCATAACGGGTCGAGAAACTACTGGTAACACTTACCAGCAAATCTCTGATCAGCCCTGGCCAGGGACTTCCCTGCTACGGCCAATCGAGCACTGCGCAACATCAACCCCCAATACCGGGAGAGACGAAACCCCTCCTATCGCTCATTGCCTCCATGTGACTCGGGACTGTGCCCAAAGACCACCGTTTTGCACGCCCTCATGGACGTGGTAAGGTGGAGATCAAAGCACAGTGGGAATCACACAAGATTCTATGACGATCTCGGGTCTACAGACTAACCTGTACAAGTGTCACCTGAGAACTGCCATCTGACGTGAGGTATAATACCATCTGGGAGTTCTCGGCGAGTCCGTCCAGTGTACTCAGTCTCCACTGAGCACCCGTATACCATCTCTGATGTCAAACACCAATGGATATGGGATCATCCATCGCCCATCACATGGGTCGAGAAACGTATATGCTAGTCTACACTGGTATATCGATGCCCCGTCTCGATACACCCACGACTAGGGACCTTGAAGGATGTACTTATGGACTACCATGTCCCCACTAGTATGATCTGCATCATAGTCCAGGTAGTCAAGTACAAATCCTAAGGGCTTTACCAACATGTAACTATAAGACAGTATAAAGAGACTAGTGTACATGTTAAGATAAAGAGCAACCAGATAGCATACTATCATGTCGAGCAAGAAAGTCATCTCTATATATGTCCAAGCATCCAATATAATATACATCATCTGTACAATACTGGCCTCTAGGGCATACATACAACTAACAACTACAACAGATGGCCCTTGTGCAAGTAGGAGATTGTTAGTGATATGTATGCCCTAGAGGCCATTACTATACAGATGATGTATATTTTAGTGGATGCTTGGACATATATAGGGAGGACTTTCTTGCTCGACATGATAGTATACTATCTGGTTGCCCTTTATCTTAACATGTACTTTGATTGTCTCTATGTTACATATTGATAAAGCCCTTAGGATGAGTACTTGACTACCAGGACTATGATGCAGATCATACTAGTGGGGACAGTGTAGTCGCTAAGTACATCCTTCAAATGTTCCTAGTCGTGGGAGTACCGAGACAGGGCATCGATACTCCAGAGTAGACTAGCGTATGCGCTTCTTGACCCATATGATGGGCGATGGATGATCCCATATCCATTAGTGTTTGACATCAGAGAAGGTATACGGGTGCTCAATAGAGACTGGGTATACTGGACGGACTCGCCGAGAACACCCAGATGATATTATACCTCACGTCAGATGGCAGTTCTCTGGTGACACTGGTACAGGTTAGTCTGTAGACCCAAGATCGTCATAGAGTCTTGTGTGATTCCCACTGTGCTTTGATTTCAATCATACCACGTCTAAGAGGGCGTGCAAAACGGTGGCTTTTGGGTACATTCCCGAATCACATGGAGGCAATGAGCGTTAGGAGGGGTTTCTTCTCTCCCGGTATAGGGAGTTGATGTTGCACTGTGTTCGATTGGCTACAACTGGAAATCCCTGGCCAGGGTTGCTGAGATTTACTGGTAAGTGTTATCAGTAGTTTCTCGAACTGTTATGGACCTCATATCGACACGACTTATCAAGCTACTGGGGTCTGACGTTTACCACCCCTAGACGAGATATGCGACATATCAGACGAAGAGACCGGACTATACGGGAGTGTTACTGGTTGGATTCAAAGGAGAATGTACAGGCTTGCTTGTTGATCTTCTGATTGCTCAATAACTGGGTGGCTGTTTCGTTTAGCTGACCGTTTACAACTTGTGGGTGTTTAATATGATCATCACCCACTGCCGGCGTATTGACGATTCTTTAGAGTCCTACACAGAGGTTTCCTGGCTCAGGCAAAACGGAGTAGGGGCACATATGTGATATGTGCGGGACTGAGAATAATACGTGTATGCGATACCGTATTAGATTCTCGCGATATATGATATTGGCCGGGTATATGTGATATAGCCGGGTCATCGGATCAAGTGTTGATTTGATGAACTAATACATATTATATTAGTCGGTTATTTGCGATATAACCGGATTATCGGATCAAGTGTTGATTTGATAATTTAATGTATAATTATATATGTGATATATTAAGTTACATTAACTAATATAAGCTCACTTAAAGATTCTTTTTCTCACTTGGATAATACATTGATATATATGTGATATATGTTAATTGTATTATTTTCTTTTGTTACAAAATATATTATATATGTGATATATAATATTGCAACAAGTTAGGGTTACAAATGAAACATGTTTTGTGGAGATTAAACAAGTTAGGGTTTGATTTGGGTTAGCATTTGGGTTAGCTTTTTCATGAAGCTTCTAGAAGCTTTATTTTGTTTTAAGCTAAGATTTTTTGTATAGATATTTATTAACCCAACCCAAACCCTTTACCTTAGGTTTATTCTCTACATGAGTTAAGCCCTTCATTCTTAACTCATGGTTGATTTGTAACCACAACAATGATTTCATAATTCATCACAAAAGGTTTTGCTTCATCTTCTTCTTCTTTCTTCATGAAGAAAACCTTCACTAGCTTTTTCTTTTGTGATGTTTATAAGTGACAAATTGAAAACAAAAGAGAGCAAAATTCCTACTTCATCATCCTCATCTATTCCAGCCACTTAGATTAGGTTGTTTGCTTTACTAATATTTGATTAGTGAAGCAAGAGCTTGGGTTTGAGGTTCTTCAAGGTAGATCATCTTAGTTGTTGAAAATTGGAAGCAAGCTTGCATCTTTCTCTTCATGGAGCCTTTCTAGAGTCTGGATACTTGATTATCGCAACGAAGGGACCTCAACACGGAGCTTTTGAAGTGAAGGAACGGACTACAAAGGTTGTAATCCCATACTCTTAGATGTAAAGTTGTTTACATACTTGTTAACCCTATGTCTCTAGTTAAGATCTTGGTTAGGGTTTGTTTAGCACCCCAAAAATTTTAAAGTAGCATGAGTGATACTTGCCAAAACCTTGCTAAGGTGCTAAGCTAACCCTACACCTGGGTTAACCCACAAACTGCCATACAGAAACGTGTCTTGAGTTATGCAGAGTCTGGTTTTAAGCACAAGCCGGACAACTCCATATACCTTAACATCGTTAAGATATGATCCATTCTATATACAATAGAGAAACAGAGGCACTGATTTAATTGGAACCAGATTCAAATCATGCAGCTGTCTCAAGCACATGTCAACTAAATGGAGAGAAGCCTATCATCATTACTCAACTTAGGAGTGGATCCAATTATGAGTAACCTGAAAGAGAAGAAAGTTATCAAAATCATTACTATCGACTGAATACCAAACACAAGTATTTACATCTTTGATCACCTTGAAGAATCCTAATACTTGCATCATATGGTTCTCTACTTTAATCTTATACCTATAACTTCTCAAAACTTAGACCCTGTATTTCTACGAAACACTTGTCTAAAAATTAGAGAATTCACAAGTAAACAGAATATAGTACGAGGACCAACCCCTTTGTCCTAATGGACACTGGAAAACATACAATACTTTGTATAAGTCCCCTGAGTTGATTGACTCAAACCATGTTCGTCGTAGGTTAAAAATTATACTATGGTTATGAAGAATTACACCGCTGTTTAATGCTCCTTATCTAACCATCAAATGATATAGGTAAATGTCATGGACATAATTTCAAAAAGTTATATCTCCCTTTATAAAATAAACGTACAGATATATCAGTTTGAAATTGGTGCACAACAACGGATATTCAAAACCAAATATTTGTCGTCCGGCAAAAACACAGGCGATTTCCTCAAATATCACCAATTCAACGAATCCCGATATAATGAGGATGATCACCTAATTACCAATAACTTACTCCCACTCATCATCTGTAAAACCATACAGATGTGAGAATCATACCTGGTAAATACATATCCTCGAGTACGGATATAATTGGGAAAACAGTTTTCTATTAATAACGCACAGTGAAACTGAAACATTAAAATATTGCGTAGGGGTATCCGGGTATTCCTAGTAATGCCTCTTCTATTATCCAGATTCATGACTGTAACCATATATTTCCTTGCCATCTCTCCAAATCCCTTTATTGTCTTTACTCATTACCTTCTGTATGCCCCCTTAGGCTAAATGGTTTTCTTCCTTCCCTACCGTTCGGCACCAGCCTATGGTTTGGAAGAAGACTACCCAATAAGCGTAATAGGTGTACTCTCCTAATCCTATGAGTACTCGCAACTTGAGAGAAGGTGATAATAAAAGACAACCTGAATAATCATATTCAATTTCTCCAGCACCGGAGAAATGCAAAGGTGAAGTAGGAGTGACGATGAGATACGTGGTTTGGTCGTGAATGATAGTAGTCGCAATTTACTTTGCTCTCTTTCTAATCACTTTATTTTGTCTTTACTTATTACCTTCTGTACACCCAACTAAGGCTAATTGGTTTTTTTTATTCCCTACCTTTCGGCACCTGCCTATGGTTTGGAAGAAGACTAACCAATGAGCGCAAAAGGTGTACCCCCTCCTAATCCTAGGAGCCCTCACAATCTGAGAGAAGGTAAAAGGAAAAGACAACTGAATAGTCCTATTCATTCTCTCCAGAACCAGAATCCATTCTCGAAAAAGTTCCTTCGAGTTCGTATGTAACTATACGATGGATTTATCCAATGGAAGTGGATGTTCGTAGTGATACGGGGTGTTCTGGAGAAAAGCGTAGAGTAAAAGTAGGAGTAGCAATGTAGTATGCAACTCAGACAATCCAAAAGCCAGTATGTTTTTAAGAAGGTTCGGTTAACTTGGTCACTGAGTTATAGTCTAGGGTCGGACCATAGTCGCTGCCAAGAGAGAGAGAAAAGGAACACTCTGCGTGCACTCTAACTTAGATCAGAATGGTTAATCACTTTATCTAATCAGGATGTCTCCTACTGTATCCTAAAATTCTCCTCCAAACCTGAAAGAAGAATTTGTCGGGATCACCCGAGGAGTAAACCGACTCATCAGTGGGAATCGGGATCTAACTATCATCGCATGATAACGTGATAAAATCCACTCACGTTATCACACTCCAAAAGGCATGCGCATGCCTGACAAGTTTCAGTTTCTTTAGAAACTCCCGATGTGATTTTTACCCCAAGCGGCTTATGACCTTGACAGAGGTCAACATATCATATGTCACAAGTCAAGTTCAACCCATCATTGTCCTTGATTAACTTAGACCCACCCGCACGTGCCCTTGACAGAGGTCAAAATGACCGTGCGACTGTCCTAAATAATCCCATTTATGCAACAAACAAGCAATACCCAGCTATCAAGTACTGTGCCTTGACGGAGGTCAACATACACAGCATGAACACTAAGTAATACCTATAAGAAACGACGGAGGGCTACGACTGGTTTTTGGCGAAAAACCTTTAACGTAATGAACTTGATATCGTTGAAGGAACCGCATAGCTTTTTACAAATATATTGTGGCGAAAACCGTTGCTAAAGAGGTCACTCCCGGTGAAGGGATCTCGGCTCTTTCCCCGTAGAATGAGGTGCAGGATATTCCAACTGAATACCACGATGCAAAGCAAAAAGTAATCGACTATAGTGAAGTTATTACCCTGACGCAAACCTCTGCCCAAGGCATTACTCCCGATGAAGGGATCTCGGCCCTTGCCTCATCGAATGAAATGCTGGATATTCATAACCGAATACCACTATGCAAAACAAAAGAGAACGTCCTTGTAGTAACAGCTTTTTGAAAATTGTTCCAACAACATCGAATAGGTTTGTTTTCCTTGCATTGATCTGAATCAACGCAGTCCCATTAATTAATCACACCACAAAAGAATGAAAATAAAATGTACGTATATACCATCCGCATTCGCCACTGGGTCCCGTCATCACCCGTTAGGTTACTTAACTAACAATAGAGCGGGGACTGGACTAGCGCGGGTGTAAAACATATACAACATCTACTAGTATATATATCAATATATAACAATCGCTCCAGGCGTGATAAATGCAGCATCACAGAAAAATAATAAGCATCACAGAACAATATAGATAATCTGGGAGCCCCAGGTTTCCTTTGAGCCGCAACTGAAACCCGACTTCCCCTGGTCGTGTGGATAGCCTGTGCAATGAAAACCTAGACCTCTACGAGTGCGGCAAGTTACCCGCCAAAACCTGAAGCGAGGCAGCCCCCTTCAGCTAAGTGAATGGACCACCAGCACTTCGTGGAATCCAGTAACTTGAGCACCCCTCCTTGGGTCAACCTATACCCCCTACGAGTGCGGAGAATCGCCCACCAATTCTAGAGTGAAGCCCCCTCCGTCTCAAAGCCATAAGATGCGGGCCCCTTGCCCTCCCGGCTATCCGTGCACTCCAACGCGGGGTAATCCTAGTACAGAAAAGATAATATGTACAATGGTGACATAGAGCTCAACCCGGTCGTTCCCCAAAAGAATAATATACAAACTGGCAGTGAGGGCAGTCCACATGTCGGACGCTCGCCCCCTGATATCAAATGTACAAATTATACTAAACTGTACTAACATTTCATCCAAGCTATCCATCATGACAATCCGCAACATCATAGCAAAACACAGAATATCAACGTGAATGCCACGTTCGCAAACCCGTCTAAAAGAGCTATATCAATTAGACATGACTTACCGCTCGAATGACATTCACGGTCGCAGATAGAAATGTATTGTACTATAAACTTTAAACAGTGTTAGAAAGAATCGAGTTCGAAATAACCCCGAATAGCCCCCAAACAAGTAGATAACACCGTATCAAAAATGGGCTAAACAACAATACCACTGAACCAAGATTCCAGAGATAAGACCACAGCCTAAATACGAAACCCAGAAGCCCTGAAATGGCCGGCCTCCTCGGTTTTTCATGCATTATGGCCGGTTGGATTTTGGTGAAATTGGCTCTTATTTGGTCTGTTGTCATGTGTTCATGTCAGTAGTCTTCTGCAGGTGTTTAAAATTTTTTTGAAGACACATTGAAATCGACAGAAACTGGAATGTGCGGGGGCAGTGTATCGAGTTTGTTTCAATTTCGATAGTTTAACATTGTCTAAACAAGTTAGCTAAGGGTTAATGGGTTGGCTCTGATACCATTTTGGGTTACGACAGCGCCCCGGCCGTCAATCCGAGGCCAAATACGGAACAAATACTTTTGAAAATCGACGCTACCGCAACCAATAACCCGGATCGAACCATTAACTGTTAACTAGCCACTACTGTAAAGAGTACAGAGATTATGTAGGGTTCCTAGGCACTCTTATGGAGTCTCACAAGTGATCAAACATGCACAAATCAAATTTTACGGGTGCCTACAAACCCTAATACGGATCGTTTACTAGATATCTAGGCGAAACAAGCATGTAAACGGAAATGTATCTAAAGGAAAGGGGCTACAACCTTTGTAGATCCGGTCCACCACTTCCTAAGCTCCACGATGATCTCCCTCCGCTGTCCAAATCGAACTCACGACTCTAGCATTGGCATCATCGAAGAATGGGCGGGCTTGATCGTCGGTTCGATGCCGAAAATGATCTACGTCGAGGCATCACAAGAACAAGCTCCAACTTCACCAAGCCATGAAAACTTGTGAAGGAAACACCCTATACAACTTGGCAAGAGGTAGAGGATGAAGAAATAGGAAGTGGGTAAACTTTAGAATTGGATTTCTCACTTGATTTCACTAGTTGCCATTGATGGTCACTAGCTTTCTTCATGTTGAAGAAGATGAAGAAGAAGAAGAAGATATGATGAGAATGATAAAATCAAATAATAAAATCAAATTGATCTCTTATAATGCAACCTTGGGTTAGACTTAACTCTTGTAGAGAGCAAACTCTAGTTTAGCTAATGGTTAGGTTTTAAACATAAAACAAAATGGTTACAAATTCAAAGCATCATGAAGTTTCCACAAAAGACAAAATTAGCAACCATTTTATTTTAGCCAAAAGAAATAAAGAATATAAATGAAATGAATAAGTGAATACTTTAAAACCATAACCATTAACCTAAACATGGTTCAAAGCAAACATACACCCAAGTTTGCATGTATCATCAAACATGATACAAACTAGTGCACAAAACTATATCATATATACAATGTGCACTCCAAGTGAGAAAATCCATCTTAAGTGAACCAATACTAGTTAATGTAAAGTAATATATCAAATATATAATTATGCATTAGATCATTGAATCAACACTTGATTCTATGATACGGTCATATCGCATATAACCGGCTAGTATCCAATGTATCGGCTTATCGAATCAATCCTTGATTCGATAACTAGGTTATATCGCATACAACCATTCGACACATTCATCGCGAGAATGAAATGCGGTATCACATACACGCATTATTCTCGGTCCCGCACATATCTCATATGTGCTCCTATTTCGTTTCGCTTGAGCCAGGAAACCTCTGTGTAGGACTCTAAAGACTCGTCAATACGCCGGCAGCGGATGATGATCATATCAAACACCCACAAGCCGCAAGCGGTCTGCTAAACGTAACGGCCACCCGGGTATTGAGCGATCAGAAGATCGACGAGCAAGCCCGCTCACACTCCTGTGAATCCAACCAGTAACACTTACCGTGTAGTCCGGTCTATTCGTCTGATATGTCGCATATCTGGCCTAGGGGTGGTAAACGTCAGACCTCAATAGCTCGATAAGTCATGCCGACTTGAGGTCCATGACATTCGTGAAACTACTGATAACTCTTACCAGTATATCACTGCAACCCTGGCCAGGGATTTCCTGTTATGGCCAGTCGTGCATTGCGCAACATCAACCCCCAATACCGGGAGAGACGAATCCTCTCCTATCGCTCATTGCCTCCATGTGAATCGGGACTGTACCCAAAAACCACCTGTTTGCACGACTCAGTAGAGCCGTGGTAGGGTGGAAATCAAAGCACAGTGGGAGACACACAAGACTCTATGACGATCTCGGGTCAACAGACTAAGCTGTACCAGTGTCACCAGAGAACTGCCATCTGACGTGAGGTATAATACCATCTGGGAGTTCTCGGCGAGTCCGTTCAGTGTACCCAGTCTCCACTGAGCACCCGCATACCATCTTCGATATCAAACACCAATGGATATGGGATCATCCATCGCCCATCGCATGGGTCGAGAAGATATGCGCTAGTCTACTCTGGAATATCGATGCCCCGTCTCGATATTCCCACGACTAGGAACAATGAAGGATGTACTCATTGACTACCCAGGCCCCACTAGTATGATCTGCATCATAGTCCTGGAAGTCGAGTACACATCCTAAGGGCTTTATCAACATGTAATCAGAGAGACAGAAAGTATACATGTTAAGATAAAGAGCAACCAGATAGCGTACTATCATGTCGAGCAAGAAAGTCCTACCTATATATGTCCCAGCATCCACTACAATATACATCCAATGTACAGTAATGGCCTCTAGGGCATACATATAACTAACAGATTATACCGATCGATCTGTGTCCTTCAGTCTTCAATCTCCGTCCCATGCTTGTTGCGGCTGCCCCGACGAACTTCGCTCTCCGGTCTCGCTTGTCGAAGTGGCACCACGTCGAGGAATCTTTATACGGGCTCCCGCTTCAAAACCGAAGCAACTCGGACATGAAGTTTGCTAGTCGACATGTCCAAGATGAAGTAGAAAATGTGTGTGATAACTTTGTCTCTAGACATCCATTGATTCTCAACACATGAGATGGTATGGATGGAGGTTGAAGAAGAAGCCATTGATGATTAAATTGTGAGCACTAGAAAAGCTAGTGAAGAAGCAGCTTGCTCATTGTGTCGGGATGAAAATGTGAGAGCCCTTGTAATCTCAAGACCAAGCCCCACACTATATGTGGCAGCCCTCTCTTTCCTCACACATCATTTCCATACAAAAATAAATCAAGAGATTATATATGGCACAAAAATAACACCATGACTCATCAACAAAGCATATGCCACATTTAATGCTCTTGATCATGACTTGCACTCACAATTTCCACTTAAAAAACATTAACCCAAATGTTTTGAACAATAAAAAGAATGGCATCTTCTAAAGTATACTCGTGACGGATCACAAGAATACCCCTCGTATGTATATACATACCTGCATCTGCATTCTGACAGAATACGAATGCAATGAAATGAAAGTAATCCAACAAATCTAATACTAGGATCTGGCTTAAACCAAAGCCCACTAGTATGATCCATCCGATCATGATCCGTGCACAAGTGCATGTATATGATCGAACCCTTCCATAAAACCATATGGCCTCTACAACGTTTCGCCCGAACTTGGGAAACTTTCTGTGGGGGACTCTAAAGACTCGTCAATACGCTGGCAGTGGGTTAAACCACAAGCATGTCAGTGGCACTATCTGTACGTAACGGCTGCCCATGTATTCAGCGAAAGGGAAGCTAACGAGCGAACTCATCTTGAAACCCTACTGAGCCTATCTGTAACAATCTTCGTACATTCCGGTCTGTTCGTCTAAGAGTATCGCATATCGGGCCTAGGGGGTTGGTAAACGTCAGACCCCAATAGCGATATAAGTCATGTCAGAGTGTAGCCTAGAACACCTTGAGAATCTACTGGAATACCTACCAGTAAATTTCACTTGCCTTGGCCAAAGAGTTTGTGTAATGGCTCTCCAGACACAGCGCGATATCAACCCCCAATACTGGGAGAGACGAATCATGTCTAACCGCCACTACCTCCAAGTGCTTCAGGATTGCACCCAACTACTACCTGTTTGCACGACTCCTTTGAGCCGTGGTAGGGTAGCAATCAAAGAACAGTGGGAACACACTTGAGGCAAAACAATAGTGTCAAGTCAAAGCTATACTCATGTCACTTGGGAACTGCTCTTGACGATAGGTATAGTACCAATCAGCAGTGTCCCTGTGAGTCCGTCCGGTGTACTCAGAACCCAATAAGGACCTGTATATATCTTAGGTGAACCAACTGACATCAATGGCTTGTGAGACCGACCACCGTCCCTCGTCGGGGTCTCGAACTGTATACAGTAGTCTACTCCGGAGTATCGATGCCCTGTCTCGAAACTTCCTCGACTAGGGACCTTTTAAGGACGTGCATATAGACCCCAGCTCCAATGTATATGATTGCCATCATACTGCTGGCAGTCAAGCAAGAATCCTATGGGCTCTATCAACATGTAATAGTGATCTGTAATGTCACCTGAAGCATGTACACGATGATAAAGACAAACCAGATAGCATACTATCATCTCGAGTAAGACTGTTCTATTGGTATAGGTCCTCCCTTAATCATTGCAATCACATGCGTGTGATCCAATAATTGACTTGAGGGCACTATAGCCAACATGTTCTGCGTGCGTATGAATGGTTCAGTTGTTGCTGTGACTGATGAGATATCGCCCTAGATGTTTGAAGCTAATGCAGCACGAGTTGTACTTACAGATATGATAGAAGATCGCTAGTCACCCAAGGATGAATGACAAGGACATGTGGTTCGTTTAATACCCCGATGCGAGTTCATCAGATTGATTGATTCCAGCTAGAGAAGACTTCGCACAGGTACGTTAAGAGTTGATAGAAAATGATCGAATGTCAAAAACCCATTTTTCAAAGTTTGAAGTATTCGGAAAAACATGCAAGTAATTCTGTGGACTCTCTAGAAGAATGAAACCCTAACTTGACATAATGACCATGGAAACGCCTTTGAACCTTAGGGTTTGCGGTAGTTCCACGGTTCCATTAATGAGGCTTGGGTTTGCCCTTCTATGACTGGTCCATAGGTACTGTGGCATGTACTGGATATTATTAAACTATAATCAAGAGTTGAGGTCTCGGGGAATTACGGGACTTGGATGAATCGATCGAAAGGTTCGAGGTCGTCTAGATATCATGTGATGGGATATAGTACTTAGGAGACTCCGGATATGAGTATAGCCGTTGGAGCGCAGTACATACAACTACGAAGAGACGAGTCCGAATCAGTCTGTAAGTCCACATTGCGACCCCCGGTTCTTACGGGGAGGCGGAAACGGTATAAAAATCAAATTTTTAGCGCATGGGGCAACATGGACTACACAAGGTCGGGATCGTGTCTAAACTAAACTAGCAAACAAGCTAAAGAGAGTTAGCTACTCGGAAAGATGGTTATACCTAAACTTGAACTCCTTCTTCTTCAAACTTTGTAGAGGTTGATGGTTCTTTCCTCGTCGCCTTCTTCCGTCGAAGATGGATCCACCTTCGGGCTCTTCCTCGAACTTTGAGTGAACTAGAATCTCCGGCTTGCTAAACCCTTGATCCTAGAGTGAGTAGAGAGTGTCTAAGGGTTGTTTTCTTTTCAAGGTGAGGGATTCTCAACACATGAGAAGGAATCACCTTGAGCTTGAGGAAGAAGAAGATGAAGTGAGGAGGGAGAATGATTATGATAGAATGAGCTCTTTTCTTTTGCAACCATAACTAAAAGAAAAGGAATTATCTAATTAATAATAATAATTCTAAAATGAAATAGTTGATGGTTGTATTTGGAATGACCACTATCATAACTTTCAATAAATGAGTGTAAGCATGAATCAAGGAGAATCCTTTCAAAGCATGATGGTGGTCAACATTCAACCATGGTCAACAAGTCAACCATGGTCAACAAGTCAACAAAATCAACCATAACAATATTTCATTTAATTACTATTATTAATTGATATTTCATAAATCTATTAGGGTTTGGAAAAGGACGACTGTCAACTGTGCATACGCACCCGTTCCGAAACCCTAATGAAAAACCTCATCCTCCGCCTCAAGCAACTGTGCATACACACCTGTATTCTCGTTCCGAGGAACAAGAATACCGAGATATAAAAGCAACCCCAAAACATATACCAGTATCTGGCTCAAACCAGAGCCTGGCAGTATAATCCGTCTGGACTCCAAACGTGCACAAGTGCGCGGATGAGAACGAACCCTGCCGCAAAACCATGCGACCTCTACTATGTTTTGCCCAGAGGCGAATACCCTCTGTGTGGGACTCTAAAGACTCGACACTACGCTGGCAGTGGGTTTAACCACAGACCGCAAGCGGCACTAGCTGTGCGTAACGGTCCCCAGGTAGATGCCGACAAGAAGGCTGATGAGGTAAACCCCATCTGAACTCCTACTGAGTCTGAATGTGACATTCTCCGTACAGTCCGGTCTGTTCGTCTGATACATCGCATGTCGGGCCTAGGGGGCGGTAAAACGTCAGTCCCCAATAGCGGTACAAGTCGTGTCGGAGTGAAGCCCAAAACACCCTGAGATAACACTGGAAACCTACCAGTATATCTCGCTTGCCCTGGCCAGGGACTACTCGTGTAATGGCTCTCCTGGACACAGCGCGATGTCAACCCCCAATACCGGGAGAGACGAATCCTGTCTAACCGTCACTGCCTCCAAGTGCTTCGGGACTGCACCCAACCACTACCTGTTTGCACGACTCCTTTGAGCCGTGGTAGGGTAGTGATCAAAGTGCAGTGGGAACACACTCGAGGCGAAGTGCCAGTATCAAGTCAGCGGACTAAGCTGTGCTCATGTCACCTGGGAACTGATAACTGACGATAGGTATAATACCAACCTTTCAGTTCCCGACGAGTCCTGTCCAGTGTACCCGTAACCTAACGAGCACCCGTATTGTCACGACCCGCAGTGTACGGAACGTGACTGGCACTTAAGTTTACGAAACGTCTAAAGGCGTCCGTAAAATAAGTAAGCCAAAGCCCAGAACCCAAAACCAATTAAGCAAAAGAGTGAAGAAAACCCAAACATTTGAAAGCAAGTTTATCAAATAAGTCATGTAAAACCCCTTTTTAAAACAATACCAATTTTTCCGAAAATTTCGGCAGAGTCTCCTTTGTAAATACTGGCCCCCAAAATGGGTACAACAAAAATATGCATGAATCCAACAAAATAGGGCATCCCCAAGCGGGAGCTAGCTCTTCGCCATAAGGCGGTCACAAATCCCACGCAATGTAAATGACAGCAAGCATAATAATCATAATAAAGCATGAGAAAAGCAGCATGTCGGCTCAAGTGAGCTCGACCCCAAAATACAGCATAAAAGTCCCCAAACCTCACAGTCTCATTTCTAGGTCAATATACAATAAAACTGGTAGAAACAGTAGATGGAGTACACTAGATACAAGAATATACAAGGTGGTACAAAAATAATAACATAACCCACCTATGAGCAAATCTCGAGCTCAGGCAAAAGAGGCAAAAGAACAAGTGCGCCCGCCGCTACTGAACTGACGGAGCGGACCTACAAAAGACTATGGCACAACGGGGGTGAGTTGCCAACTCGTGAGTAATAAATAACATTTACACAGGCTATCGAATGCATGCACACAAGCATCCTAGCATCTATATACAGGTAAGGCAGGACATAATGGCGAGTATGTATGCAATATGGATATACTAGCAGGTATGTATACAACATCAGTGTACGAATATGTATGCAACATGAATATCTGAGGTCTCAATAGGTTTATATATAAAATATTTATTCTCTTTTTGTTTTTGAAGCTCTTTTAGAATGCCAGCATAATATCAAAGAATCGACGAAAACCGGTGTCCAGCAACGACACCTAAAAGCTGTCTCAATCTCATAAATGTATCTCTGGCCTCAGCCGTCCGGCTGACCCATCTCAAATATCAATATATCATCATCTAGCGGCCACGGTCGGTATCCTCTGGATATCCGCCGTCCCAAACAGTCACCGGTAGGTAATCCGTCCCCTACCAGGCTCAACGTCAACACCACATTCCTCTTGCCCCGGGGTACCTTACCGGGCCCACCATGTACCCGTGCCGGTTCCTCCACTCCTCGACACGGATTTCCAAAGCCACAGCAAACTCATGGTGGACGACACTTACATCACTAGAAAACCGCAATTTACATATTTTAAAAATATAATAAGTTTAGAAATCTTGCGGCTTTCCCCCGAAATCCAGCAATATCATAAAATCTCAAGAAATCCTCATAAGTGCATATATCAATGATAATGAATGCATATGGTATCAATAATCAAGTTGCGATGTGTGGTTAATATATTAAGCATGAACAATTAATATGATAAAGTACATGCACATGAATAGGAATCCTACGGTTTCGTTTTAAGGAATTAAAGGCAATAGCACAAGTTTAAGTATCAATTAGTAACAGGTTTAAATTTAAAGGTTATCTAGTGTTGTGACATGGCAATTACCAGGGTGTGTGTCAACATGAATAGTGCTCGTGCTGCATATAAAAACCTGGTAATGGTGCATGTGTCCTACAATTGAGTTTGCGTATATGGGTATAACATATTGATCTAATTGCAGCAATTATCATGCCAGTATTATTATTCTAATGTCACAAGTGATTATCCAGTTTACTATTTTTCAGTTTACTAAATCTATCGGGCGACTTGCGCCATCCAAACGATCGTCCCCCGTAGATGTTAAATCTACTCACCGGAAACCCTGGCTAGCTGTGTCCAATCACCGCCTTTCCCTTTCGCACCGCGTCTGACGTCTCCGCGACCGAACCTGGAATTTACATCAATACCAAACATAAGGTTACATATCAAGAACGACGCAAAACCCCAACGAAACTACTAAAGTTCGCTAGCTAGGTACAACGTGCACAAAGTGCGCGGAACACACGCGAAAATCGCAAAAACTGCCAAAAACGCCGATTTGGTCGCCCGGCAAAACTACAACCCGAATACTCAAAAAAAATCCGCACTCACACATCCTAAATATCATAGGATATGCCAACAAAATAATCTAGATATCGCAATTAAATTCGCCACAATATTTTAATAAAAACCTAGTAAGCTAGAAATTGCAATTTGATGCAAACATCGACAATTTAGCGACAAAGTCAACACCACCCAACACCAACATCCAAACTAACCAAATAGCTAGCCAATACACTAATTTTAAACCATCAACTATGCTTAAAAACCTAATTTCCATAAACAAAACCTTCTCTTGATTTTTGTAATTAGCAAACATAAACCAAACTATATATGAAAAACCTTAATTTAACACTAGGTTTTAGCCTAATAAGCAAGTTAACCACTTAGATTAAGGTTAGCAAAACACTAGATAGCAAAATAAATTTGATTAACTAATACATGGTTTCTAAAACCATAGTTTAATATCAACCATTAACTAAAAGAAACTATATTAGGATTAACACTAAAATTAACACTAAACAACTAGATTAAAGAATTCTAACCATAACAACATAAAAGAGTAGAATTTATACCTCAAATTCTATGGATCAAGCAAGAAAATTTTCTCCAAATGATGGCCTCAAACACCAAGATCCAAGCAAGAATGGCTAAGGATAATGATAGCATAAGGATTTTGTTTGGATTTTTGAATTAAATCATGGATTTTGATGTGTTTTCTTGAAGAAATTGAAGAAAAATGAAAAGAAAAGAGAGGAAGAAGAGGGGGTTCAGTTTCGGCCAGAATGAGGTAAGGGGGAGGGTGTGGGCATGTGGGGAAAAGTCATGGGTCAAGTCTCCAAAGTCAATGTATCATACTTTATTCATTTTAATTAAAATAAAACCATAAACTATCAAATTCAACTCAAGAAAGCAACTCAAGAAATGAGGCCAGAAATTTCTGGTCTCACACAAAGTGGGGCTGTCCTAGGGCTGAGGAAAAAGAGAGAGGGGTTTTACAAAAGAAATTTTATGCAAAAAGGCCCCCTACAACTCAAAAATTGCAAGTTTTAGCTCAAAATTCAATAAATTCGTTTCATATCATAAAAATTTGTTAAAAATCAAAATAAATTACTAAAAATTTATGTTATCACTAGATTATAATTATCATAATTTTAGAGATTAAAATTAGCCCGGAAAAATTTGTATTTATCGCTAATTTAATGTATTTTCTTACCGGCTTAAAATAATATAAAAAAATTTAAAAAATTAGGGAAAATTTTTAAACGACCAGAATTTCATAATTAACTCATTAGCTACTAAAAACAAGCAATTACCTATCCATTTTAGGTATAATTAGCCCTAAACTGCAAAATAACGAGAAAGACGGTTTTCGGAAAAATACCGAATTTTCACCGAATTTCAGGAAAACACCAAAACGACTTTTCAAGACGCTACAATCTTCCCCCCTTAAAGAAATTCGGTCCCCGAATTTAAAAATATAGCTACGCGTACCTTCAAAGAGATGGGGATATTTCTTCCTCATCTCGCCCTCGGTCTCCCAGGTAACCTCCTCGCTGCTCGGGCTACGCCAAAGGACCTTGACGGTTGGTATAATCTTCGACCTCAACTTCTTCACCTGCCGATCCAGGATGGCCACCGGCTGCTCTGCAAAAGAAAGGTCGCGCTCTAGCTGGACTGTCGGGTGCTGAATCGCATGCGAAGGGTCGTGAAGGTACTTGCGGAGCATCGAAACATGGAAGACGGGGTGAACATCGGAAAGCTGGGAGGAAGAGCCAAACGATATGCAACAGCGCCAACACGCTCGAGGATCTCGAAGGGACCTACGAATCTAGGGCTAAGCTTCCCCTTTCGCCCAAAACGCATCACGCCCTTCATCGGAGAGACCCTCAGAAAAACATGGTCGCCAACTGCGAACTCTAATCTGCGACGGCGCCTGTCTGCATACGATTTCTGCCTGCTCTGAGCCGCTCTCATCCGGTCTCGGATCAACTGTATCTTCGCTGTAGTCTCCTCAACAGGCTGCGGTCCCAAAATGCTGCTCTCGCTGAGCTCTGTCCAACAAACGGGCGATCTGCATCTCCTCCCATACAATGCCTCGAAAGGTGCCATCTGAATAGTATCCTGGAAGCTGTTGTTGTAGGAGAACTCCACTAGAGGTAAATGATGATCCCAGCTACCACCAAAGTCTAAAACGCACGCTCTGAGCATGTCCTCGAGAGTCTGAATGGTCCGCTTTGACTGTCCGTCGGTCTGCGGATGAAACGCTGTGCTGAAGCTCAAACGAGTGCCCAAAGCCTCCTGAAGTCTCTGCCAAAGTCGGCTGGTGAACTGGGTGCCTCGATCTGACATGATACAAGTCGGTACGCCATGTAGTCGCACGATCTCGTCAATATAGAGCTGAGCATACTGAGCGAAGCTGAAAGTCGTCTTCACTGGAAGGAAGTGAGCCGCTTTCGTCAATCTATCCACGATCACCCAGATGGAGTCGTACCCTCGACTGGTCCTGGGTAGACCCACAACGAAGTCCATCGAAATCTGTTCCCATTTCCACTCTGGAATGGGTAATGGCTGTAGCTCTCCCGCGGGCCTCTGGTGCTCGGCCTTGACTTGCTGACAAGTCAGGCATCTCGAAACGAACTCCGCAATGTCCCTCTTCATCCCGTCCCACCAGTAGGTCTCTCTCATATCATGGTCCATCTTGGTGGAACCGGGGTGGACACTATACACTGATCGGTGTGCCTCCTCAAGAATGTCGCGCCGCAATCCATCAGCATCTGGTACGCACAGTCTAGATCCATATCGTAAAATCCCCTGATCGTCAATCACGAACTCGGAAAATCTGCCCTGTCCCATCTGTGCCATGATCTCTGAGCAACGGTCGTCACTGCGCTGTGCCTCATATACACGGTCAAGCAGCTGTGGGCGTGCACGAACATGCACGAGCTGTCCCCCTGTCTGAGTGAACTCGAACTCAACTCTGCTGTCGCATAACATCTGCCAATCTGCTGACGACTGCCTCTGAACTGCGCGCAAAAAGGATAGACTACCCCCGGGCCTCCTACTCAATGCATCTGCCACCACATTTTCCTTGCCGGGGTGATATAAGATCTCGCAGTCGTAGTCTTTCACCAACTCCATCCAACGACGCTGTCTGAGGTTCAGGTCTCGCTGCTGAAATATGTACTTTAAGCTCTTGTGATTGGTGAATATCTGACACGACTCTCCGTACAGGTAATGTCGCCAAATCTTCAGTGCAAAGACCACTGCAGCCATCTCCAAATCATGAGTGGGGTAGTTCTGTTCATGCTTCTTCAACTGCCGAGAAGCGTAAGCGATCACCCGGCCATGCTGCATCAATACGCATCCTAATCCCACTCGCGAAGCATCACAGTAGACAACAAACCCGCCTGATCCCGAAGGTAAAGATAATACCGGCGCCGTAGTCAAACAAGTCCGTAGCTGCTGAAAACTGCGCTCGCACTCCTCTGTCCAAACGAAAGGAACTCCCTTCCGGGTCAAACTGGTCAACGGTGCAGCTATACGGGAGAAGTCCTGAACAAAACGCTGGTAGTAGCCCGCCAGGCCTAGAAAACTACGGATCTCAGTAACCGATGTAGGTCGGGGCCACTGCTGAACCGCCTCAATCTTCTTCGGGTCCACACAAATGCCGTCTCTCGTAACCACGTGACCCAAGAATCCGACGCTGTCCAGCCAGAAAGCACACTTGGAGAACTTCGCGAACAGCTGGTGCTCCCTCAGAGTCTGTAACGTAAACCGCAAGTGCTGCTCGTGCTCCTCTCTGCTCCGGGAGTACACCAAGATATCGTCGATAAACACGATGAGGAACAAGTCAAGATACGGCCTGAATGTACGGTTCATCAAATCCATGAATGCTGCTGGGGCGTTGGTGAGTCCGAACGACATCACCAAAAACTCGTAGTGGCCGTAGCGCATGCGGAAAGCTGTCCTCGGTATATCCTCCTGTCGAACTCGTAGCTGATGGTATCCTGATCGCAAGTCGATCCTCGAAAAATACCCCGCACCCTGAAGCTGGTCGAACAAATCGTCAATGCGCGGCAACGGATATCTGTTCCGAATGGTAACTTTGTTCAGCTGGCGGTAGTCGATACATAAGCGCAAACTTCCATCCTTCTTCTTGACAAACAGGACCGGAGCACCCCACGGAGAAACACTCGGTCGAATAAGCCCCTTATCTAACAAATCTTGCAACTGATCCTTCAGCTCTCGAAGCTCTGCCGGGGCCATCCGATAAGGCGGTATAGAAATAGGCCCCGAACCGGGAATCAAATCAATGCAGAACTCAACATCGCGCTCAGGCGGTAGCCCAGGTAGCTCATCAGGGAAAACATCAGGGAACTCACAAACTACCGGGACCCGGTCCAACGGAACCTCTGCAGCTCGAGTATCACAAATATACGCTAAGAATCCCTGACATCCCTTCCACAAGAACTGACCAGCGCGAAGAGACGAAATTAAGCTGAGAAGGGCGACACTACGGTCTCCCCGAATAACAAGGACTGGCTCTCCCGGAAAGCTAAATCTGACGGCCTTCTCACGGCAGTCCACCGAAGCATAACAAGTGGCTAGCCAATCCATGCCCAGAAGCACATCAAAGTCCAACATATCGAGGAGTATCAAATCAACTGATGAATCCCTCTCTCCGATACGAACGGAACACAAACGAAATACAAACCGAGCGACAAACGACTCGCCTACCGGAGTAACAACAACAAGCGGCTGATCTAACGACGACGACTCACGGCCCAACATCGGTGCAAAGTGTGTAGATACGTACGAATGTGTGGAACCTGGGTCGAATAATACCCGTGCGTCGAAAGAACAAACTGGCAAGGTACCTGTCACAACGGCATTGGATGCCTGCGCATCCTGCGGTGTCAAAGCAAATACTCGGGCCTGTCCTCCACCGATAGCGGGCTGACCTCGACCTCGGCCTCTGCCTCCTCGTCCTCTCTGAACAGGACCGCCGCGTCCACGGCCTCTCGGTGCACCTAACTGGCGTGGAGCATCGCCTGGGGTAGGAAGTAGGGCTCTCTGAGGAGGGGGTGGTGATGGTTGTAGGGTCACATGCGGAACTGTCGCTGCTCCCTGTCGTCTCACCGGACAGTCTCTGACAAGATGGTGCAGACTCCCGCACCCAAAACATCCTGGCGACGGCTGCTGCCCCTGGGGATAAGAACCATATAACTGTCCCCGCCCAAATCCTCTGCCAGGCCTATATCTCGGAAAGAATCTGGCGTTCTGTCTCTGAGACGGTACATCAGTGCGAATCCTCTTCGGCCCAGAAACGGCCGAAGTCCGCGATATACGTGCCTCCATCCGCAATGCCGTATCCATAGCAGCTGAATAAGTATCGTAGTGCTGGGCGCCAATGGCAAGATATAGCTGGGCATCAAGTCCCTGTACGAACCTCTTCACCATCTTCTCCTCGGTATCCACCAAATACTGAGCATATCGGGATAACTGTGTAAACTGGATGTCATACTCAGACACCGTCATCCCAGGTGTCTTGACTAAGGCCTCGAAGCTGCGAGCTCTGGCGTCACGAACGCTCTCTGGAAGGAAACGGGCTAGAAAGACCGCTGTAAACTCGACCCAAGTCATAGGCGGTAGATCTGCAGCTCGACCTCTCAAGACTGACTCCCACCATGTCTGCGCGAGACCCTCTAGTCGGAAACTCGCAAGCTCTACCCATCGATCATCCGAACATCTCAGCGAACGGCAGATCCTGGCTAAACTGTCAAGGAACGTCTGTGGGTCCTCCGCTGCCTCGGTGCCGGTGAATACTGGAGGTCTCAGCCTCATGAAATCCTGTAGTGAAACCGGAATGGCCACGGTGGTAGTAGTAGGAGCAGGTATCATGGTCGTCTGTGATGTAGTAGGTACGTCATCCGGCCTCGGTGTACGACTGGCTGCAACTAGGGATCCTACCATCTGACGTAGCTCCTGCATGCCTCCCATCATCTGTCGCAACTCCTCCATACCGGTCTCGAGCCTATCCATACGGCCTGGGGAAGGTGGATCGGTCTGTCCCTGTGGCGTAGGCATACCACCCTGCTCAGTCCTAGTCTCGGACGAGCCAGCTCGAATCTCGTCTCTGGCGGCAGCCCTCTGTGCCCTCGTAGCCTTCGGCGGCATAGTGGCTGTTACAGGAAAACGGATAGAAAGGACAGTGCAATAGGATCATAGGATACATGGAATTGAAGAAGGAATTTTTCAAGCAAGTATATCCTAAAGTCACTTAGGCGGAGTACCGTATCGTAAGTATGCCGCGGACATACGCACGCTACGTTACCCTGCTTAAGTCACTTACTACATCTACCAAGGGTCATCCTACACTCACAAAGGTAAAACCTATCGCTCTGATACCAACTTTGTCATGACCCGCAGGGTACGGAACGTGACTGGCACTTAAGTTTACGAAACGTCTAAAGGCGTCCGTAAAATAAGTAAGCCAAAGCCCAGAACCCAAAACCAATTAAGCAAAAGAGTGAAGAAAACCCAAACATTTGAAAGCAAGTTTATCAAATAAGTCATGTAAAACCCCTTTTTAAAACAATGCCAATTTTTCCGAAAATTTCGGCAGAGTCTCCTTTGTAAATACTGGCCCCCAAAATGGGTACAACAAAAATATGCATGAATCCAACAAAATAGGGCATCCCCAAGAGGGAGCTAGCTCTTCGCCATAAGGCGGTCACAAATCCCACGCAATGTAAATGACAGCAAGCATAATAATCATAATAAAGCATGAGAAAAGCAGCATGTCGGCTCAAGTGAGCTCGACCCCAAAATACAGCATAAAAGTCCCCAAACCTCACAGTCTCATTTCTAGGTCAATATACAATAAAACTGGTAGAAACAGTAGATGGAGTACACTAGATACAAGAATATACAAGGTGGTACAAAAATAATAACATAACCCACCTATGAGCAAATCTCGAGCTCAGGCAAAAGAGGCAAAAGAACAAGTGCGCCCGCCGCTACTGAACGGACGGAGCGGACCTGCAAAAGACTATGGCACAACGGGGGTTAGTTGCCAACTCGTGAGTAATAAATAACATTTACACAGGCTATCGAATGCATGCACACAAGCATCCTAGCATCTATATACAGGTAAGGCAGGACATAATGGCGAGTATGTATGCAATATGGATATACTAGCAGGTATGTATACAACATCAGTGTACGAATATGTATGCAACATGAATATCTGAGGTCTCAATAGGTTTATATATAAAATATTTATTCTCTTTTTGTTTTTGAAGCTCTTTTAGAATGCCAGCATAATATCAAAGAATCGACGAAAACCGGTGTCCAGCAACGACACCTAAAAGCTGTCTCAATCTCATAAATGTATCTCTGGCCTCAGCCGTCCGGCTGACCCATCTCAAATATCAATATATCATCATCTAGCGGCCACGGTCGGTATCCTCTGGATATCCGCCGTCCCAAACAGTCACCGGTAGGTAATCCGTCCCCTGCCAGGCTCAACGTCAACACCACATTCCTCTTGCCCCGGGGTACCTTACCGGGCCCACCATGTACCCGTGCCGGTTCCTCCACTCCTCGACACGGATTTCCAAAGCCACAGCAAACTCATGGTGGACGACACTTACATCACTAGAAAACCGCAATTTACATATTTTAAAAATATAATAAGTTTAGAAATCTTGCGGCTTTCCCCCGAAATCCAGCAATATCATAAAATCTCAAGAAATCCTCATAAGTGCATATATCAATGATAATGAATGCATATGGTATCAATAATCAAGTTGCGATGTGTGGTTAATATATTAAGCATGAACAATTAATATGATAAAGTACATGCACATGAATAGCAATCCTACGGTTTCGTTTTAAGGAATTAAAGGCAATAGCACAAGTTTAAGTATCAATTAGTAACAGGTTTAAATTTAAAGGTTATCTAGTGTTGTGACATGGCAATTACCAGGGTGTATGTCAACATGAATAGTGCTCGTGCTGCATATAAAAACCTGGTAATGGTGCATGTGTCCTACAATTGAGTTTGCGTATATGGGTATAACATATTGATCTAATTGCAGCAATTATCATGCCAGTATTATTATTCTAATGTCACAAGTGATTATCCAGTTTACTATTTTTCAGTTTACTAAATCTATCGGGAGACTTGCGCCATCCAAACGATCGTCCCCCGTAGATGTTAAATCTACTCACCGGAAACCCTGGCTAGCTGTGTCCAATCACCGCCTTTCCCTTTCGCGCCGCGTCTGACGTCTCCGCGACCGAACCTGAAATTTACATCAATACCAAACATAAGGTTACATATCAAGAATGACGCAAAACCCCAACGAAACTGCTAAAGTTCTCTAGCTAGGTACAACGTGCACAAAGTGCGCGGAACACACACGAAAATCGCAAAAACTGCCAAAAACGCCGATTTGGTCGCCCGGAAAAACTACAACCCGAATACTCAAAAAAAATCCGCACTCACACATCCTAAATATCATAGGATATGCCAACAAAATAATCTAGATATCGCAATTAAATTCGCCACGATATTTTACTAAAAACCTAGTAAGCTAGAAATTGCAATTTGATGCAAACATCGACAATTTAGCGACAAAGTCAACACCACCCAACACCAACATCCAAACTAACCAAATAGCTAGCCAATACACTAATTTTAAACCATCAACTATGCTTAAAAACCTAATTTCCATAAACAAAACCTTCTCTTGATTTTTGTAATTAGCAAACATAAACCAAACTATATATGAAAAACCTTAATTTAACACTAGATTTTAGCCTAATAAGCAAGTTAACCACTTAGATTAAGGTTAGCAAAACACTAGATAGCAAAATAAATTTGATTAACTAATACATGGTTTCTAAAACCCTAGTTTAATATCAACCATTAACTAAAAGAAACTATATTAGGATTAACACTAAAATTAACACTAAACAACTAGATTAAAGAATTCTAACCATAACAACATAAAAGAGTAGAATTTATACCTCAAATTCTATGGATCAAGCAAGAAAATTTTCTCCAAATGATGGCCTCAAACACCAAGATCCAAGCAAGAATGGCTAAGGATAATGATAGCATAAGGATTTTGTTTGGATTTTTGAATTAAATCATGGATTTTGATGTGTTTTCTTGAAGAAATTGAAGAAAAATGAAAAGAAAAGAGAGGAAGAAGAGGGGGTTCAGTTTCGGCCAGAATGAGGTAAGGGGGAGGGTGTGGGCAAGTGGGGAAAAGTCATGGGTCAAGTCTCCAAAGTCAATGTATCATACTTTATTCATTTTAATTAAAATAAAACCATAAACTATCAAATTCAACTCAAGAAAGCAACTCAAGAAATGAGGCCAGAAATTTCTGGTCTCACACAAGGTGGGGCTGTCCTAGGGCTGAGGAAAAAGAGAGAGGGGTTTTACAAAAGAAATTTTATGCAAAAAGGCCCCCTACAACTCAAAAATTGCAAGTTTTAGCTCAAAATTCAATAAATTCGTTTCATATCATAAAAATTTGTTAAAAATCAAAATAAATTACTAAAAATTTATGTTATCACTAGATTATAATTATCATAATTTTAGAGATTAAAATTAGCCCGGAAAAATTTGTATTTATCGCTAATTTAATGTATTTTCTTACCGGCTTAAAATAATATAAAAAAATTTAAAAAATTAGGGAAAATTTTTAAACGACCAGAATTTCATAATTAACTCATTAGCTACTAAAAACAAGCAATTACCTATCCATTTTAGGTATAATTAGCCCTAAACTGTAAAATAACGAGAAAGACGGTTTTCGGAAAAATACCGAATTTTCACCGAATTTCAGGAAAACACCAAAACGACTTTTCAAGACGCTACAATCTTCCCCCCTTAAAGAAATTCGGTCCCCGAATATAAAAATATAGCTACGCGTACCTTCAAAGAGATGGGGATATTTCTTCCTCATCTCGCCCTCGGTCTCCCAGGTAACCTCCTCGCTGCTCGGGCTACGCCAAAGGACCTTGACGGTTGGTATAATCTTCGACCTCAACTTCTTCACCTGCCGATCCAGGATGGCCACCGGCTGCTCTGCAAAAGAAAGGTCGCGCTCTAGCTGGACTGTCGGGTGCTGAATCGCATGCGAAGGGTCGTGAAGGTACTTGCGGAGCATCGAAACATGGAAGACGGGGTGAACATCGGGAAAGCTGGGAAGAAGAGCCAAACGATATGCAACAGCGCCAACACGCTCGAGGATCTCGAAGGGACCTACGAATCTAGGGCTAAGCTTCCCCTTTCGCCCAAAACGCATCACGCCCTTCATCGGAGAGACCCTCAGAAAAACATGGTCGCCAACTGCGAACTCTAATCTGCGACGGCGCCTGTCTGCATACGATTTCTGCCTGCTCTGAGCCGCTCTCATCCGGTCTCGGATCAACTGTATCTTCGCTGTAGTCTCCTCAACAGGCTGCGGTCCCAAAATGCTGCTCTCGCTGAGCTCTGTCCAACAAACGGGCGATCTGCATCTCCTCCCATACAATGCCTCGAAAGGTGCCATCTGAATAGTATCCTGGAAGCTGTTGTTGTAGGAGAACTCCACTAGAGGTAAATGATGATCCCAGCTACCACCAAAGTCTAAAACGCACGCTCTGAGCATGTCCTCGAGAGTCTGAATGGTCCGCTCTGACTGTCCGTCGGTCTGCGGATGAAACGCTGTGCTGAAGCTCAAACGAGTGCCCAAAGCCTCCTGAAGTCTCTGCCAAAGTCGGCTGGTGAACTGGGTGCCTCGATCTGACACGATACAAGTCGGTACGCCATGTAGTCGCACGATCTCGTCAATATAGAGCTGAGCATACTGAGCGAAGCTGAAAGTCGTCTTCACTGGAAGGAAGTGAGCCGCTTTCGTCAATCTATCCACGATCACCCAGATGGAGTCGTACCCTCGACTGGTCCTGGGTAGACCCACAACGAAGTCCATCGAAATCTGTTCCCATTTCCACACTGGAATGGGTAACGGCTGTAGCTCTCCCGCGGGCCTCTGGTGCTCGGCCTTGACTTGCTGACAAGTCAGGCATCTCGAAACGAACTCCGCAATGTCCCTCTTCATCCCGTCCCACCAGTAGGTCTCTCTCATATCATGGTACATCTTGGTGGAACCGGGGTGGACACTATACACTGATTAGTGTGCCTCCTCAAGAATGTCGCGCCGCAATCCATCAGCATCTGGTACGCACAGTCTAGATCCATATCGTAAAATCCCCTGATCGTCAATCACGAACTCGGAAAATCTGCCCTGTCCCATCTGTGCCATGATCTCTGAGCAACGGTCGTCACTGCGCTGTGCCTCATATACACGGTCAAGCAGCTGTGGGCGTGGACGAACATGCACGAGCTGTCTCCCTGTCTGAGTGAACTCGAACTCAACTCTGCTGTCGCATAACATCTGCCAATCTGCTGACGACTGCCTCTGAACTGCGCGCAAAAAGGATAGACTACCCCCGGGCCTCCTACTCAACGCATCTGCCACCACATTTGCCTTGCCGGGGTGATATAAGATCTCGCAGTCGTAGTCTTTCACCAACTCCATCCAACGACGCTGTCTGAGGTTCAGGTTTCGCTGCTGAAATATGTACTTTAAGCTCTTGTGATCGGTGAATATCTGACACGACTCGCCGTACAGGTAATGTCGCCAAATCTTCAGTGCAAAGACCACTGCAGCCATCTCCAAATCATGAGTGGGGTAGTTTTGTACATGTACACATTTGAAGTAGAAACAAACCAAGTAGCATACTACTATATTGAGCAAGATTGTTTATACAAGGTGAATATCCCAAGCTTCCATTAGTAATATACAAACTAGTATGATACAGTAATGGCCTCTAGGGCATATACACTAACAATCTCCCACTTGCACTAAGGCCATGTACTGGCATATCGAAGACCTATCATCTCGATCAGCCGCTCGAACTGAGTCTGGGGTAGGGCCTTGGTGAATGGATCTGCAGTGTTTTCTTCTGAAGCAACCCTCCGAACCTCGATCTCCTTGCGATCCACGATCTCCCTGATCAGGTGATACCGCCTTAAGATGTGCCTGGATCTCTGATGGGACCTGGGTTCCTTCGCTAAAGCTATAGCCCCGTTGTTGTCGCAATACAGAGGTATTGGGTCAACAATGGACGGAACCACCTGAAGTTCTTTCAAGAACTTCCTCATCCAGACAGCTTCTTTTGCGGCATCAGAAGCAGCGATGTATTCCGCTTCCATAGTCGAGTCTGCAACGGTTTCCTGTTTGGAACTCTTCCAACACACCGCCCCTCCATTGAGGGTAAAGACAAAACCCGACATGGACTTGGAATCATCCTTGTCACTCTGGAAGCTGGAGTCAGCAAAGGCCTCAATCTGGAGGTCTTTTCCGCCATACATTAAGAACATCTCCTTAGTCCTTCTCAGGTACTTGAGAATGTTCTTTACTGCTATCCAGTGTTTCTCCCCAGGGTTTGACTGATACCGGCTTACTACACTCAGTGCATAAGCTACATCCGGTCTGGTACACAACATCGCATACATTATAGAGCCTACCGCAGAAGCGTAGGGTATAATAGACATGCGATCCCTCTCCAAATCAGTCTTGGGAGACATCTCTTTAGAGAGGGTGATCCCGTGACAAGCCGGTAGGTTACCGCGCTTGGAATCTTCCATACTGAATCTTTTCAGTACGGTGTCGATGTACCTGGACTGTGAAAGTCCTAATATCCTCTTGGATCTATCACGATGGATCCGGATCCCCAGGATGTATGAGGCATCACCCAGGTCTTTCATGGAGAAGCTTTGTGACAAGAAACCCTTGACAGATTGTAGCATAGGAATGTCATTTCCTATTAAGAGAATGTCATCCACGTATAAAACGAGGAATACTACTGTTCTCGCTACAAATCTACTATAGATGCATGGTTCATCTGGATTTTTGATAAAGCCAAATTCCTTGACCGTCTCATCAAAATAGATGTTCCAACTCCGCGATGCCTGCTTTAGTCCATAGATGGACTTAAGCAACTTGCACACTTTTCCGCTGCTCCCACTCTGAATGAAACCCTCTGGCTGATCCATATAGACACACTCCTCTAAATTTCCATTTAGAAAAGCGGTTTTTACGTCCATCTGCCAAATCTCATAATCGTGGAAGGCAGCAATGGCAAGAAGGATCCGAATGGATTTCAGCATAGCCACTGGAGAAAAGGTTTCGTCATAGTCCAAGCCAGGTCTTTGACGGAAACCCTTTGCTACAAGTCTAGCTTTATAGGTCTCAACCTGTCCATCTACACCAATCTTCCTTTTGAAGATCCACTTGCATCCTACGGGTTTTACCCCGTCTGGAGCAATGTCCAACGTCCATACTTTGTTGGTGTACATGGACTCCATTTCGGTCCGCATTGCATCCAGCCATTTTACCGAGTCAACGCTCTGAACGGCCTGCTGGAAGCTAGTAGGCTCATCATAATCTATGATGCAATCCTCTCTATCCCCGTCTATGAGAAAACCGTAGTATCTCTCGGGCGGATGAGACTGCCTACTACTCCTGCGGAGCGGCGTAGGAATGTCCTGTTCATTTGAACCCTCTGGTTCCACTAAGCTTTCAGTAATAGTCTGTGGTTCTGGAATTTCTTCCAGTTCTACTGCGCTCCCACTTAATTCTTTTTCTAAGAACTGGTGTTCTAGAAAGTGGGCATGACGAGAAACAAGAACTTTTTGTTCCTCTTCGTAGTAGAAGAGATATCCCTTGGAATTCTTTGGATATCCCACAAACTTACAGAATACTGAGCGTGCCTCGAGCTTGTCCGCATGCTGCTTTTTAACAAAAGCTGGACTTCCCCAAGTCTTAATGTGACTGAGATGGGGTCTCTTCCCACACCACATCTCATATGGTGTAGTAGGCACAGTCTTAGTAGGAACTCGGTTCAAAAGGTACGCAGCTGATTCTAGCGCATACCCCCAGAATGATCGTGGTAACTCAGCGTTACTCATCATGGACCGTACCATATCCAATAGGGTTCGGTTCCGTCTCTCCGATACACCGTTGTGTTGCGGAGTGTATGGAGGAGTAAGCTGAGAGAGAATCCCGTTCTCTTTTAAATAATTCAGGAACTCGGCACTTAAGTATTTTCCACCTCGATCCGATCTTAGAATCTTGATACTTTTGCCGGTTTGTTTTTCTACTTCATTCTTAAATTCCTGGAATTTTTCAAAAGCTTCGGACTTATGTTTCATTAAGAAGACATAACCGTATCTTGAAAAATCATCCGTAAAAGTAATGAAGTAAGAATAACCGCTTCGCGCATGTGTAGACATTGGACCGCACACGTCGCTGTGTACGAGTCCCAAGAGCTCGCTCGCTCTTACTCCGTGTCCAGTGAACGGAGTCTTTGTCATCTTTCCTTTGAGACAGGATTGACAAGTGGCATATGATTGATATTCGAACGGATCCAAATATCCTTCTGTATGTAACTTAGTCAACCTTCTCTCATTGATGTGACCCAGTCTACAATGCCATAAGAAAGTCTGATTGATATCTGGAGACTTTCTTTTGTGTGTATTCTGGACATTGAAAATCTGTGGTTGGTTTAATACGTATATACCATTGCTCAGTGTACCTGACCCAATCAGAACTTGATTAAGGTGAATGTTTACAACATTACTTACAAACGCAAATTCATAACCTTCTTTAGAAACCAAAGATACAGAAATGATATTACAAGTTGCGTTGAGTACAAAAAAGCAATTACGCAAAACCAAAACATGCCCATCTGACATTCCCAGGTGATAGTCCCCCACGGCTTTAGCATCCATGCTAGCTCCGTTCGCAACTCTGAGGGTCATGTCACCTGCCTTCAAAACCCTACGGTTTCTCAACGCCTGCAAAGAATTACAGATATGAGATCCTGATCCGGTATCCAATACCCAGGAAGTAGAGTTTATAGAAAGACAGTTTTCAATAACATACACACCTGAAGCTGAAGCCGCAACCTGCTTCAGTTCCTGTGTCCTGGCTTTCCAAGCCCTGCAATCTTTCTTCCAGTGTCCACTCTTATGACAATAGAAGCACTCTTCCTTTCCAACAAGCTTCCCCGCAATCTTTGTTGCCTTTTCCTTTCCCTTCGTACCCACTTTACTAACACCGCCTCTTGGTTTGGCGGGGGCTTTCTTCCTCTTTCCCTTGGCTTTCGCCTTGGACCTATAGGAAGAAGATCCTCCTACAAGCAAAGCGGGTGTTTCCCTACCCTTCTGTAGGGTGCCCTCTGCGCTCCTCAGCAGGTTGAGGAGTTCTGAAAGTTCAACTTCCTTTTCTTGTAAGTTGAAGTTCAGTATAAACTGGGCGTAAGTGGATGGAAGGGACTGGAGAATTAAATCCGTATAGAGTTCACTGTCCAACGTG
The DNA here is from genome assembly GCA_030015575.1 of Agapanthus africanus. Classification (NCBI taxonomy): domain Eukaryota; kingdom Viridiplantae; phylum Streptophyta; class Magnoliopsida; order Asparagales; family Amaryllidaceae; genus Agapanthus; species Agapanthus africanus. Next base: position 369,973,931 of record CM057346.1, read on the forward strand.
GTCCCAAGTTCCGCGAGCTCCTCAGTGTAGCCAATCATCTTAAGCACGTGGTCCGCTACCGATGATCCGACGGCCAACTTAGTCGAAAATAACTTCTTCGACACTTCGTATCTTGCGATACGAGACTGCTCTCCATACAGTTCTTTTGTATGGAGAAATATGGACTCGAGGTCCATATTCTCATGCCTCCTCTGATGTTCGTTGTCCATAGAGGCAAGCACGAGGCACCTGGCCTTCGCGCAATCAATCTCCCAAGTCTTACGGATTTCCTTATCCGCGACGCTGGAGGTGGGACCTGGGACGGGGGGAGCTTTGGTGGTAAGAAGATACCCCAGCTTGTCGTAAGTGATTGCCAATTTGACATTCCTGAGCCAATCTTTGTAGTTTGGCCCTGTCAGTATGTTTTTATCTAGAAGTAACTTAAGTCCAGTCATTTCGAATTTGGTCGCTGCAGGGGGGAGAGAAGAAACACTTTAGCACGATGCTCTTGCAAGTTTAGAATGGTTTTTAATTTGTCTAAACAGGATGGCTCCCACTGTCTCTCGAATCCCTCCTCAAACCACAAAGGAAGAATTAGCCGGGATCAATCCCACCGTACAATACTTGCTTAACCATTCAGCCAGGCCAGTGTCGGTACTTCGAGGGAGGTTTTCCAACGCTTTCGTGAAGTTCCTTAATTTAAGAACCTCTTTTCCTTGGGGGCGTAGCCCCGCTAACACCTTTCTAGGCACCTACTAGGTTTATAGCATTGATCGTTTAGTGAGAAATTTCCCGAGGAGTAGCATATACTCACAGTAGGATCGGGATCCAAATATCATCGCGTGACGAAAATGAAGGACACCTACCATAATCATCACACTCCAAATGGTATGAAAATCTAGCAAGTTTCAGTACTTATGAAACTCCCGATGTGGGTTTTTGCCCCATGCTCTTATGACCTTGACTTTGGCCAAAATATCATAAGTCACATGTCAAGTTCTACCCGTCACTTTCCAGGTTAATTTGGATCCATCCGTACATACCCTTGACTTTGGCCAAAATAGCAGCACGACTGTCCCAAACCAACGCATCTATCTATGCTACACATGAACACCCAATAGATACCAATCACTGTGCCTTGACTTTGGCCAAAATACACAGCTTGAATACTATTGCCTATTCATGCGAAATGACGGAGGGCTACGAATGGTTTTGGTAAAACCGTGAACGTAGTGAACTTGATATAATCGATGGAACGAGATAGCTTTTAGAAGGAGTGGCTCAAGCTCCGCATTTAAAAGTTAGTTTTGAAAAGAACCGAGTGGTTTTTCGAAAGTGTTCCAACGACTTTAACTTGGTTTATTATCTTGCATTAGTTCTTTTAATGCGTGATATTCTTGCATTAGTTCTTTTAATGCGTCCCATCATTTAATCCTACCATTGCAAAAAACAACCAAAATATGACGTACGCTTATGCCATTCGCATTCGCCACGGGGTCCCGTCATCACTCGTTAGGTTACTTAACTAACGACAGAGCGGGGGCTGGGCTAGCGCGGCTGTAAAACATAAGCAACGCCTAAATATAAAGCAATGATAGACATTACAGATCACAGATGAATACATTGGATATACTAGCAATCCGCAATCCGTTCGAGCCTGCAACGAAAAGCGGATTACACGGTCGCGGTGAATAGCAAATACCCCACCCAAGACCCCTACGGGTGCGGCAAACTACCCGCCAAGTACTCGGCAGTTTGTGCACCCCTCCATGGGTCTATCCTAGGAGCAAAAACAGTAAAAAGAATTATACAATGACGGCTACAACCCCGACCCGGTTGTGCGGCCATAAAAATAATAATATTACATCAATTTACATTTACAAATGAATGAAAGAAAAACAAAAGCTCATCTCACATCCACCCCGGCTATTCACCCGCGACAGTCCAACAGATTCATATACACATTCCAATATCAAACACAGATCACAGAGATGTATAACCCCGACTAATCGACTTATAGCGATTAGCCGACGTTCAATACATGCAAACATCACAGATATAACCATCATAGTCAAAGTGCAGTGAAGTTCGGAAAAAAATACGGAATTATAGGACCCCAAAAGTAAATTTCTGTTCTGGAAAATCTGGGCACATATAATATATCTTAAAAATCCCAAAATCCTACCAGAAGAACACTGCACTAAAAACGATCACAAAAGGAAACAAAACGGCGGCGGTTCCGCGGCCTAAGCCACCTATTGCCGCGGAACAGCGGCGCTTTTAGGGAATCATGCGATCGTTTTTCTTGGGTGTTCTCACAAAACCCTGAGCCGATTTTAGGTGTATAACAAATCTTGTTTTGACCAGAAATTTTTTTAACAGAAACTAGGGTTTTGTAAAAGTTTGGATTTTGGATTTTTCGGTTCCGAACTTCGTTACACTTCACTACCAAGCTAGTTTAAGTTTAGTTAGTCTCTGATACCACTGTAAGTCCACGTTGCGACCCCCGGTTCTTACAGGGAGGCGGAAACGGTATAAAAATCAAATTTTTAGCGCATGGGGCAACATGGACTACACAAGGTCGGGATCGTGTCTAAACTAAACTAGCAAACAAGCTAAAGAGAGTTAGCTACTCGGAAAGATGGTTATACCTAAACTTGAACTCTTTCTTCTTCAAACTTTGTAGAGGTTGATGGTTCTTTCCTCGTCACCTTCTTCCGTCGAAGATGGATCCACCTGAGGGTTCAACCTTCGGGCTCTTCCTCGAACTTTGAGTGAACTAGAATCTCCGGCTTGCTAAACCCTTGATCCTAGAGTGAGTAGAGAGTGTCTAGGGGTTGTTTTCTTTTCAAGGTGAGGGATTCTCAACACATGAGAAGGAATCACCTTGAGCTTGAGGAAGAAGAAGATGAAGTGAGGAGAGAGAATGATTATGATAGAATGAGCTCTTTTCTTTTGCAACCATAACTAAAAGAAAAGGAATTATCTAATTAATAATAATAATTCAAAAATGAAATAGTTGATGGTTGTATTTGGAATGACCACTATCATAACTTTCAATAAATGAGTGTAAGCATGAATCAAGGAGAATCCTTTCAAAGCATGATGGTGGTCAACATTCAACCATGGTCAACAAGTCAACCATGGTCAACAAGTCAACAAAATCAACCATAACAATATTTCATTTAATTACTATTATTAATTGATATTTCATAAATCTATTAGGGTTTGGAAAAAGACGACTGTCAACTGTGCATACGCACCCGTTCCGAAACCCTAATGAAAAACCTCATCCTCCGCCTCAAGCAACTGTGCATACACACCTGTATTCTCGTTCCGAGGAACAAGAGTACCGAGATATAAAAGCAACCCCAAAACATATACCAGTATCTGGCTCAAACCAGAGCCTGCCAGTATAATCCGTCCGGACTCCAAACGTGCACAAGTGCGCGGATGAGAACGAACCCTGCCGCAAAACCATGCGACCTCTACTCTGTTTTGCCCAGAGGCGAATACCCTCTGTGTGGGACTCTAAAGACTCGACACTACGCTGGCAGTGGGTTTAACCACAGACCGCAAGCAGCACTAGCTGTGCGTAACGGTCCCCAGGTAGATGCCGACAAGAAGGCTGATGAGGTAAACCCCATCTGAACTCCTACTGAGTCTGAATGTGACATTCTCCGTACAGTCCGTCTGTTCGTCTGATACATCGCATGTCGGGCCTAGGGGGCGGTAAAACGTCAGTCCCCAATAGCGGTACAAGTCGTGTCGGAGTGAAGCCCAAAACACCCTGAGATAACACTGGAAACCTACCAGTATATCTCCCTTGCCCTGGCCAGAGACTACTCGTGTAATGGCTCTCCTGGACACAGCGCGATGTCAACCCCCAATACCGGGAGAGACGAATCCTGTCTAACCGTCACTGCCTCCAAGTGCTTCGGGACTGCACCCAACCACTACCTGTTTGCACGACTCCTTTGAGCCGTGGTAGGGTAGTGATCAAAGTGCAGTGGGAACACACTCGAGGCGAAGTGCCAGTATCAAGTCAGCGGACTAAGCTGTACTCATGTCACCTGGGAACTGATAACTGACGATAGGTATAATACCAACCTTTCAGTTCCCGACGAGTCCTGTCCAGTGTACCCGTAACCTAACGAGCACCCGTATACTATCTCCAGTACGACGTACTGATGGCTGTGGGACAGACCATCTCCCACACTGGGATGAGAAGCGCATACGCTAGTCTACTCCGGAGTATCGATGCCCTGTCTCGATAGTCCTGCGACCAGGGACCTGTATAAGGATGTGCTTATAGATTACCCAGCCCCCACTAGTGTGACTGCCATCACAACGCTGGTAATCAAGCAAAGATCCTAAGGGCTCTACTAATGCGTATAGGTGATATCGCAAAATAAACACATGTACACATTTGAAGTAGAAACAAACCAAGTAGCATACTACTATATTGAGCAAGATTGTTTATACAAGGTGAATATCCCAAGCTTCCATTAAGTAATATACAAACTAGTATGATACAGTAATGGCCTCTAGGGCATATACACTAACACAGTCGACATTAGAGAAAATTGGAGTAAGAGATTCGTACGAGATTTCGACGAGATGACGTTCTACTCCGTTGACATCAGAGATGTGATACGCATGCAAAGGCGTTGATTAGGAATATATCTTCCAGAAGGAGTCGTGATGAGTATGCAGCCGTTCCAGGACAAGAAATTGATTTAATAAAGGATGGTAACTTCCGGACAGTTCAGCAAAAACGAGATTTGGAGAGACCCCGACGAGATCTTTCTAGAAATACTAAACGAGAAGACTTGGACCCAGGATTGGTCGTATTACGCACACCCAGTAGTCTAGAGTTTAGCATCGTCGACGAGACATGTTATGAGTGACCATGATAGTTGGCCAGAGATCTTTAGAGGATGTGCCAGAGCGGGACTGTTTCTGTCATCTTTGATTTCGGTACTTCGGGCGATTTATTTGCATGATTGAGGTTTTGTGCACCACAGTTGCACTTGATTTCGATTTGATGTCATTCGAGATGTTGATTTTGATTTCATGCCTATGATATGCATGTGATTTGACTTGTGCTTTCAGTGCAGTTTCCATGCACTTTTAGTATTTTGATTCGATTTTGTGCACGCTGATGCACATGGTTGTGAGATTATATACCACGGTATACATGATTTGGATTGAGATGTGATGTATACCGTTGATTTGGATTGTGATACCCGATATTTGTTTTCGTGCACCTTGTGCCCTTGATTTGGATTCTTGCGCATACTTGACGCGCTTGATGCGATTTTGGTGCACGCCAGATGCAATAAATCGGGATTCTTCGTGCATATCAGATGCACCTGATTATGCACCTGATATTGTTGTCAGGCACACACCGTTGCCCTTGACAGGTGTTTTTGTGCACACCCGTTGCACTTAGATTTTTTTCTGTGCATATGTATGGTACATTTATTGATTTCGATTTCTGTGCGCACCAGACGCACGTGGCATCCTTATACACATTTTAGGATTGATTTCTTTAAGAGCTGTATGTTTTATGATATTTACTATTTGGTATAGTAGCTGAGCAGGGCTAGTCCGAGCACAGTACCTGAATATATTTTTGCCTGCATTGATAGTTATCGAAGGGATTTCCAAAAAGCAGCTATAGTCTCAGAATTTACCTACATGTCCGAGATGACACGAGACATTTAACAAAAGAAACCCTTCTAAATTATTTTTAAAAATGGCGGGACATGTATGCTAAACAAGGGTATATATATACATAGTTATTTTCTTACAATAGACGTCCGTCACTGTGCCGTGATACGCACATTGCACAGTGATTGGAAAAGAGTTTGGCATGCATTTCTTTCAGATGTTCTAACGATGCATACATGTATAGTTTGATATATATCATGTTGGTTTTCGTATTGGGCTTTGACATTGGTGTCTTCACCATAACTTCGATGATTGCGGGATGCTTGACGGAGTTTTGATTTTGGTTTATAAACTCATTTTTCATGCGCATGCATTGCGCTACGATGTGTTTTATGTATTTATGATTTCGGAGCCCCGACGACTTGATCTTTTTACTGAAATGTTTTAGTATTTGAGGGTTTAAATTTAAATTCGGGGACCGAATTTATTTAAAGGGGAAGATTGTAACATTTCAGAAAAATAAAATATTATTTTTGGGAATTTGTATAATTAAATAATAAATATTATGAATATTTTAATGATGCGGTATAATTATATACCGATAAATTGGGAAATATCTGGAATTTAGGTTAATTATTGAATTTAAAAGAGATTATAAGAATGGAGCTTTCATAGATTTTTATATAATTAATTATATTCTATGTTAATGCTAAAAACGATTAATTTTCGCTAATCTTGCATTAAGCTTGATTTTTGCATCATGACATGCAACAACACTTGTTTCATTTTTCTTTACCATGGCATCTTGTTTCTTTTTATGGATATGGTTTATTTGTTTTGGGGTTTTAAAAGAAAAGGAAGAGAAAAGAAAAGAAAAGAAAAGGGAAAAGATTAAACAAAGAAGTATGGTCATGAGAGAGAAAAGATAGAGAGGTGAGGGGTCAATTGACCATGGCTCATTGTTCCCCCTTCATTATTTCCTTCATCATTTTCCCCTACTTCCTCTCATGGCTGCCTTATCACTCCCCCCCTCATCTACCTCCTCACAACACACCCTAAAACACATCAAAACATTATCTTCCTTTCATTTAAAAATGTGCACAAGCTCACTACAAGCATTTTGGACCAAGAAAGCTAGGATTTTGAGCACTTGGGGAAACTCAAGAAATTTCTTGAGTTGCCAAATGAGGTAATTCTTTCACATTTAGTGTAGCATTTGAATTCCAATAGCCTCTAGACTAGTTTAGAATCCATTTAGTATGGTTTAGTGAACTTAAAAATTCCAAGGTGAGGTTTTGAGGAATTCTTGAGTTGTGATGATGCATGTGTGTGTATTAGTGACTACAAACCCCTTTTTTGTGTTAAAACTTAGACTAAATCACAGACTAAAACCCCAAGTTATGAACTTAGAAATCCCCGACTTCGGATTTGTGTAGGAATTTTGGTGTAGTTTTGTGATCTGCTCTGACCCGGAGGCCCTGAAAATTTTTTAGCAATCAAAGTGAGTCGTACAGGCATCCTAGAAGCTACCCTAGAGCCCCGAGACCCGAACTCCCATCCTTAGCCGCAAATTTATTCCTTCTGGCAGCAAATTGCGGCCAAGGTAGGGGTGTTGGGATTCGTGTTTGGTCCATGGCTTTATCTTTAGTAAACTTTGTTGGTGTGTAGTAGCACCTCTAGTTAGGTTACAACATCATAACTAGTGTTTAGGGTAACAAAAAAAATATAGGAAGTCTAAACTAAAGGAAAAGGGAATACAACCTTTGTAACCAACTCCTTCACTCTTTTGGACTCCTATGGCTTTGCTCAAAGCTTCGATCAACTCCGCTTGAGATCCTTCGTCGTCTATGATGATCCACCCGGAGATTTCTAGGTCAAGCTCTTTGCTTCACAAAATCTAGATGAAGTGGAGCAAACACTCTACAATAAAGGGCTAAGGTAGTGTAGAATGGTTATGTGGTTTGTATACTCTCTTAAATACCCTTTTTTTTTAATTTCCTCACTCTTTTTAAAACTCAAGAGAGCTTGAAGAAGGAGGAGGATGAAGATGGCAAAAGCTTTTGTCAATTTTGTGAAAAACTTAATCCAAAATGAAAAAGAAAAGAATATATATGAGACACTCTCAAATTTAACCATGGTTAACATAATATCTAGATATTTTGTGGATGAGTCAAAGAACAAAAGGAAATATAACTAGGGTTAAAGTCAAAGGGTCAACAAGAAGTGTGTGTAAGAAATGAGTCATTTAGCAAATTTACTTTTTCGTTAATTCATTACAAATATGTAGATATTTGTCAAACATGTGAGTCTTATATTGCCATCTCCTATGTATCAACAACCATGATACAAGTGTATGTATGTATGTGTGCATTCACATTATCATGTGCATGTATAAACATATATGCATACATCCATCCAAACTATCAAAAGAAAAGGTTTAATTAAAAGTGAGCTAAAAGTCAATATTAAATCAACACTTGATTTAATAAATAGGTCACATCAAATACGACCCGACCAATAGTGAACGCTCGATTAAAATACCGTATCACATACTCGCATTTAATCGAGCTCCCGCACATATCTCAAATGCACACCATGTTGTTTCGCCTGAGTTAGAAAAATCCTGTATGGGACTCTGAGACTCGTCAATACGCCGGCAGTAGGCGATGATCCTATCAAAACACCTACAAGCCGCAAGCGGTCAGTTAAATGTAACGGCCACCCGGGTATTGAGCGATCAGAAGAAAAACAAATGAACCCGTCAAAACTCCCATCGAGTCATTGGCAACACTTACCGTACAGTCCGGTCTCTTCATCTGATATGCTGCATATCAAGTCTAGGGATGGAATCGTCGAGCCCTAATAACTCACTAAGTCATGTTCATATGGACTATGATCGGTCGAGAAAAAACTGGTAACACTTATCAGTAAATCTCATCAGCCCTGACCAGGAACTTCGAGTCAGTGCTAATCGCACATTGCACAACATCAACTCCCAATACCTGAAGAGACGAAACCCCTCCTATCGCTCACTGTCTCCATGAGTCTCGGGACTATACCCAATAGCCACCAGTTTGCACGACTCAGTAGAGCTGTGGTAGGGTGGAAATCAAAGTACAGTGGGAGAACACCCAAGACTCTATGACGATCTCGGGTCTACAAACTAACCTGTACCAGTGTCACCAGAGAACTGCTATCCGACGATAGATATAATACCATATAGGAATTCTCGGTGAGTCCGCTCAGTGTACCCAGTCTCCACTGAGCACCCGTATACAATCTTCGATGTCACAACACCAATGGATATGGGATCATCCATCGCCCATCATATGGGTCAAGAAACGTATACGCTAGTCTACTCTGGAATATCGATGCCCTGTCTCGATATACCTATGACTAGGAACATTTCAGGATATGCTTATAGACCACACATGCCCCACTAGTATGATCTTCATCATAGCCATGGAAGTTAAGCAAATATCCTCAGGGCTTTATCATCATGTATCAAATGAACAGTATCAAGTAAACATGTCAGATAATGTAAAACTAGATAGCATACTATCATGTCGAGCAAGAAAGTCATCTATACATATATACATGTCCAAGCATCCACTATACATATAATGGCCTCTAGGGCATACATATATCCAACAAAATAGACCCTCCACATATGCAAAATTGGCTAATTCAATCTAGGGTAAAATATGGTGGTGTTTTCTTGAGTTGCTGCTTTTTTTTGCGACTTCGTTTTAGCTTGAGTTTTGGTATTTGGGTTTTAACTCGATGATTTGACATTTGTACATCGACATCAAGGATTTGTTGGGCCTTTCTTGCATGCGTAGACCATTGGTTTTAACCTATGTACGATTCATGTGTCGTTTTGGTTTTGAATTGGATTTTAATGCGGCATGATATATTATGATATGTAGGTATCTCCGCGAGAAATTCGGGACGATAAGAAAGAGCGTGGCGACATCGACTTCGGCAATTGCAAGAATCAGGTGAGTAGATATATATTTACGGGGGAAGTCGGGTGGATGGCGTATAGCACCCCCGCAGTTTCATAGTGTAGTATACGAATACATACAAATATTGTAGGGTTCCTAGGCACTCTCAAGAGGTCTCACAAGGCATCAACCATGCCAATTTCAAATTTTATGGGTGCCGAGAAACCCTAATACGGATCGTCGACTAGAAATTTAGGCGAAATACGAATCTAGTTAACAACTTAACTAAAGATAAGAAGCTACAACCTTTGTAGATCCGGATATCCACTTCCTTGGCTCCACGTAGGCGTCCTCTCGCTGTCCATCTCGAATCTCGGACTCAATCGTCGGCTTGATCGGAGAAATGGGCGGACTAGGTCGTCGGCTTCGTGCCGAAGATGATCTACGTTGAGGCATCACAAGTTCAAGCTCCGACTTCACAAATTTGTGAAACTTGTGAAGAAAACACCCAAAACAACTTGGCAAGAGGTAGAGGGTGAAGAAATAGGAGGTGGGTTCACTTTAAAATTGGATTTCTCACTTTAGAACTCAAGTTGCCATTAATGGCATCAAGCTTTCATTCTTGAAGAAGAAGATCAAGAAGAAGAAAGAATATGATAAGTGTTCAATTAAAAATGAAAATAAATCAATACTTATCATAAGCTAACTAAGGTTAAGTGTAGAGAATAGACCATGGTAAATGGGAATGGTTAGGGTTAAGCATGAAGACAAATGGTCTCTTTAGTCAAAGCTTCATGAAGCTTCAACAAGCTTCATGATAAAAAGAAACCATTTTCTTTTCTTTTATCTATTAAAAAAATAAAGAATGGATAAATAAATAGATGAATAACACAAAACCCTAACCATTATCATAACCATGGTTTAATTCTTTGCACAAACCCAAGTAAGTATGTATCATCAAACATGATACAATCAAGTGCACACAAAAGCATATCATATATACAATGTGCACTTCAAGTGAGAAAATCCTTTTAAAATGAACCAATACTAGTTAATGCAAATTAATATATCAAATATACAATTATACATTAAATCATTAAATCAACACTTGATTCAATGATCCGGTCATGTCGCACATAACCGACTAGTATACAATGTATCGATTTATCGAATCAATGATTCGATAACTAGGTTATATCGCATACAACCAATCGAAACATTCATCGTGAGAATGAAATACGGTATCACATACACATATTATTCTCGGTCCCGCGCATATCTCATATGCGCTCCTATTTCGTTTCGCTTGAGCCAGGAAACCTCTGTGTAGGACTCTAAAGACTCGTCAATACACCGGTAACAGATGATGATCATATCAAGCACCCACAAGCCGCAAGCGGTCTGCTAAACGTAACGGCCATCCGGGTATTGAGCGATCAGAAGATCGACGAGCTAGTCCGCTCACACTCCTGTGAATCCAACCAGTAACACTTACCGTACAGTCCGGTCTGTTCGTCTGATATGTCGCATATCAAGTCTAGGGGTGGGAAACGTCAGACCCCAATGACCGATAAGTCGTGCCGATGTGAGGCTCATAACGGGTCAAGAAACTACTGGTAACACTTACCAGCAAATCTCTGATCAGCCCTGGCCAGGGACTTCCCTGTTCCGGCCAATCGAGCACAGCGCAACATCAACCCCTAATACCGGGAGAGACGAAACCCCTCCTATCGCTCATTGCCTCCATGTGACTCGGGACTGTACCCAAAGACCACCGTTTTGCACGCCCTCATGGACGTGGTAAGGTGGAGATCAAAGCACAGTGGGAATCACACAAGACTCTATGACGATCTCGGGTCTACAGACTAACCTGTACAAGTGTCACCTGAGAACTGCCATCTGACGTGAGGTATAATACCATCTGGGAGTTCTCGGCGAGTCCGTCCAGTGTACCCAGTCTCCACTGAGCACCCGTACACCTTCTCTGATGTCAAACACTAATTGATATGGGATCATCCATCGCCCATCTCATGGGTCGAGAAGCGTATACGCTAGTCTACTCTGGTATATCGATGCCCCGTCTCCATACACCCACGACTAGGGACCTTGAAGGATGTACTTATGGACTGCCATGTCCCCACTAGTATGATCTGCATCATAGTCCAGGTAGTCAAGTACACATCCTAAGGGCTTTACCAACATGTAACCATAAGACAGTTTAAAGAGACAAGTGTACATGTTAAGATAAAGAGTAACCAGATAGCATACTATCATATCGAGCAAGAAAGTCATCTCTATATATGTCCAAGCATCCAATATAATATTCAACATCTGTACAATACTGGCCTCTAGGGCATACATACAACTAACAATCTCCCACTTGCACTAGGGCCAGCTGCTGTAGTATCGCATACCGAGCATCCCGAAGAGTCTCTCAAACTGTATCTGGGGAATGGCCTTCGTGAGTGGATCCGCCGTGTTGTTCTTCATGTCAACCCTCCTGATCTCGATCTCCCGGCGATCAACTATCTCCCGGATCAGGTGATACCGCCTCAGAATATGCCTGGATCGCTGATGGGACCTAGGTTCCTTGGCCAAAGCCACCGCTCCATTGTTATCGCAATACAAAGGTATTGGATGCTCAATGGATGGAACCACACCAAGTTCAGTAATGAACTTCTTGATCCAGACAGCCTCTTTGGCAGCGATGTATTCAGCCTCCATCGTCGAGTCTGCCACGGTTTCCTGCTTGGAACTCTTCCAGCTAACTGCCCCTCCGTAAAGGGTAAAGACAAATCCCGACTGCGACTTAGAGTCGTCCTTATCACTCTGGAAGCTCGAATCGGTAAAGGACTCCACTTGGAGTTCTCCATTACCATACACCAAGAGCATCTCTTTAGTACTTCATAAGTACTTGAGAATGCTCTTCACAGCTGACCAGTGACTCTCTGCAGGATCAGCTTGATACCTGCTCACTGTACTTAGTGAGTATGCAACATCGGGTCTGGTACATAGCATCGCATACATGATAAGTCCTACAGCTGATGCATAGGGTATCCTTTGCATGCGAGCTCTCTCCAAATCAGTCTTGGGAGACATCTCTTTGGAGAGAGTGACTCCAGAGATCGTAGGCAAGTTCCCACGCTTGGATTCTTCCATACTAAACCTCTTTAGTATGGTGTCAATGTACCTGGATTGGGACAATCCGAATATCCATTTGGATCTATCTCTATAGATCCTAATTCCCAATATGCAGGAGGCATCACCAAGATCTTTCATTGAGAATCTTTGTGATAAGAAGAGCTTGACCGATTGCAGCATAGGAATATCATTTCCTAACAAGAGTATGTCGTCCACGTACAATACGAGGAAGACAACTTTACTCTCTGCCACCTTCTTGTAGATACAAGGTTCATCTGGGTTTTTGACGAAATCAAACTCTTTGATAACGATGTCAAAGCAGATGTTCCAACTCCGCGATGCTTGCTTTAATCCATAAATGGATTTAGGCAGCTTGCACACCTTCCCGCTGCTCCCATTGTCTACGAAGCCCTCTGGCTGAGTCATGTACACGCACTCTTCTAAATCACCATTTAGAAAGGCGGTCTTAACATCCATTTGCCAGATTTCGTAATCATGATATGCAGCGATGGCAAGCATGATCCGGATGGATTTAAGCATAGCCACTGGAGAAAAAGTCTCGTCATAGTCCACACCTGGTCTTTGACGAAAACCCTTTGCTACAAGTCTAGCTTTGAAAGTCTCCACTTTCCCATCTACACCAAGTATCTTCTTGAAGATCCACTTGCTCCCGATGGGTTTTACCCCTTCAGGAGCAACTTCCAAAGTCCATACTTTGTTGGTGTACATGGATTCCATCTCGGACCGCATAGCATCCAGCCATTTCACTGAGTCCTTACTCGTGATGGCCTGCTCGAAGCTAGTAGGGTCATCATCCTCCATGATGCAATCCTCGCTCCCACCATCCATGAGAAAACCGTAGTATCTCTCAGGTTGGCGTGGAACTCTACTAGATCGTCGGAGAGGCTGAGGTTCATTGGGAGCTACTGAATCTTCTGGTTCCACTAAATCTTCAGTTACGGTTTGTGTATCTGGAACTTCTTCCAGCTCTACCATTTTGCCACTAATTTCTTTTTCAAGAAATTCTTTTTCTAAAAAGGTGGCATATTGAGAAACAAACACCTTTTGTTCTTCAGCATGGTAGAAAAAATATCCTTGTGAATTCTTAGGATATCCCACAAACTTGCAAAGAACTGACCCAGCCTCGAGTTTGTCTGGATTTTGCCTTTTGACATAGGCCGGACAACCCCATATCTTAACGCCTTTAAAATATGGTCTCTTCCCACTCCATATCTCATAAGGCGTGGTAGGTACAGATTTAGGTGGAACTTGATTCAATAGGTATGCTGCTGTTTCCAGTGCATATCCCCAGAAGGAAATAGGTAACTCAGCTGTGCTCATCATAGAGCGCACCATATCTAATAGGGTGCGGTTCCTCCGTTCTGATACACCGTTGTGCTGTGGTGTATATGGAGGAGTCAACTGAGAGAGAATCCCATTCTCTTTTAGGAAGTCCAGGAATTCATTGCTCAAGTATTCACCTCCTCGATCAGATCGTAGGATTTTAATTCTTTTTCCGGTTTGGTTCTCAACTTTTTGTTTATATTCTCTAAATTTCTCAAAAGCTTCTGATTTGTGTTTCATCAGGAACACATATCCGAATCTAGAGAGATCGTCAGTGAATGTAATGAAGTACGAAGAACCATCCCTGGCATGTGTAGACATTGGACCGCATACATCACTATGTATCAGTCCCAAGAGTTCGGTAACTCTTTCTCCGTGTCCTGTAAACGGAGTTTTGGTCATCTTGCCTTTGAGACATGACTGGCAAGTGTCATAAGATGAAAATTCGAATGGTTTCAAATATCCATCCTTATGCAACTTAGCCAGTCGTGTCGCATTGATGTGACCCAGTCTACAATGCCACAAAAAGGATTCGTTCAGTTCTGAACTCTTCCTCTTATGTGTGTTTCTTATGCTCAGAACTGTTGATTGGTTTAGAACATAAATGCCATTGCACAACGTGCCTGATCCAACCAACTTTTGGTTACGGAAAATGTTCATAACATTGTCCTGTAATACAAAATTATATCCCACTTTACTTAGCAAAGAAACCGATATAATGTTGCATATCAGGTTCGGCATGTAATAGCATTCGTTCAGAACCAATGTATTACCAGTTGGTAATACAAGGTGATATTCCCCGACAGTCTTAGCTGCAACAATTGCACCATTTCCAACTCTAATGTCTTTATCACCTTCTCCAAGTTCTCTACCTTTCCTAAGTCCATGTAACTGATTACATATATGGGATCCTGACCCGGTATCCAATACTCAGGACGTAGGGCAAATGGAGAAACAGTTCTCTGTAACGAACACACCCGAAGAAAATGCATCAACATGTACTTTCTTCAATCGGGTGGAATGGGAATCCTGGTATTCCCCTATATCCTGTTCATTCCTATAACTCTTATAAGAAAGAACGGAACCAACGTTCCCCAGCACAGTATAACATGCGGGTTCGGTCAATACATCCATATTATTATCTTGATTAAGGCATGAAATGGTCACTACCTGGAGAGAGAGAGAAGAAAACACTTTAGCGTATGCTCGTGCAAGATCAGATTGGTTATTATCTTATCTAATCAGGATGGCTCCCACTGGTTTTTATCAAATCTTCCTTCAAACCCTAAAAGTAAAGACTAGCCGGGATTAATTACACCCTACAACTTCGTCGATCTTTCAGTCGGGCCAGTGTCGGTACTTTGAGGGAGGTTCCCCGTGCTTTCGCACGGACCTAATTAATGTAAACCTCGTTTTCCCAGAGGCGTAACCCCGTTGACACCTTTCTAGACACCTACTTGATCGGCTAATTGTAGTGTGCAAAACTCTCCCAGGAGTAACTCTTACTCGCAGTGGGTATCGGGATCCAACTATCTTATAGAAGGTATGCAATCTCATTGCAAATTTCAACACTTGAAATTCCCGATAATATTTTGCCCCTAGAAGCTATATGACCTTAACATAGTCAACAAATCATAAGTGCTAGTCAAGTTCAACCCGTCATTTCCTGATTGAATTAAACCCACCCACACGACCCTTAACATAGTCAACAAAGTCGCACGACTACCCTAATCCAATCTGCATCATATGCATAAGCAGATAAATACTGGTCAGCTACCGCACACTACGCCTTAACATAGTCAACAAACGTAGCACGAATACTAACTAGTACTTATCTGAAATGACGGAGGGCTACGACAGGTTTTTCTGAAAACCTATTGCGTAATGAACTTGATATCGTTGTAGAATCAAATGAAGTTTTGAAATGGAGTGATTTTGAGGCTTTTCTAGTTTTGCTAAAGGGGTCACTCCCGGTGAAGGGATCGTCGGTCCTTTCCTCGTCGAATGAGGTGCGGGATATATCATATATATCACTGTGCAAAGCAGAAACTATAGAAGCAATCAAAAACAAACCGAGTGTGTAGCATCTGCCAGTTATTGCTAAAGGAGTCACTCCCGGTGAAGGGATCTCGGTCCTTTCCTCATCGAATAAGGTGCAGGATATATCATATATACCGCTGTGCAAAGCAAGAACTGTAGCTACCTGTTTTATTTAAAATTTGATTCTACAACATCTTAGGTTTCTTTTCTTTCATTAATCACATTAATGAAGTCCCATCATTTAAGTCACCTAAACATCAAAGATAAATACGACGTACACTTATGCCATCCGCATTCGCCTGGATGTCCCCTCATGCACCGTTAGGTTAGGTAACTAACGACAGAGCAGGGCAGGGCTAGTGCGGGTGCAAAACATAAGTAACGTCTATATAATATATCATATATACTATATACTATATCTATCAGAGAACATCACATGATCACATCACAGATATCGCAGCAGAAGAAACATATGAAACATTGGATATACTAGGACGTCCGTGTTTTTAATACGAGCCAGTATAAAACACGGATTTCACGGTCGTGATGAATAGCCAATCCCACACCCCTAGACCCCTACGAGAGCGGCAAGCAACCCTGCCAATTCTTGGGTTAGGAGACCCGGACTCGACTCCTCGAGTTGATCTCCCACTGAACCCCAGAACCCGGTTACTTGTGCTCCCCTCCTTGGGTCTATCCTAATGCGGAAAAGTAAATAATATACAAAAGGTGACGACTTCCGCAACCTGGAAGTGCCCCAATAAAAGAATATTACATACAAGTTTTTACATGAATGAAAATGAAAAACACTCATCTCACATAAAAACCCCCGGCTATTCAAACACGACGATCCAATATAACATATCCAGCAACACATAACATCACATGTCATCAACGTAAGTAAATATGCGCATCCCAATTGTCGTTGACATATAGCAACGAAACCGGCGATATCACATATTACACTTACGGTCACAGAAAAGAAAGTGTAAAACTACAACAGTTGGAATCCGCAACCTCTTTAGACATCACATGCCTAATCAAATGAAATACTTAGACATCACATGCCTAACAGTTATAAACCCCGCATTTTAGTCTCATTATCGAAAACTCTTTTCAATATCAAGTGAAACTAAACCGCTAGATTTATAACATTCATTCAGTTATCTCATAACTGTTTGTGAATTCCAATTATTGTATCCCATTCCGGATAAATAGAAAATATTAAACTTTTCGATCGAACATTCGAACACCCAAGTTTTCCCGAAACCGTTCAACACATGAAATAGGTTCAAAGACATTCACTTCATGCCTCAATACAAACGGTCCAGCCGTAGAAGGGTCAAGCCAACGCCTCACATGTGGCACGCCGTACTGCCCCAAACCCTAATGTTCAAAGGGCAGTTCAAGACGGTCACATAATCGAGTTAAGGTTTGTTGTCTTCTAGAGGGACCATCGCGTTACTTGCACTACTTAGAACGTCTTTAAACTACGGAAAAATCCAACAATTGGAAATTTCCGGGCAGGGGAAAGATTGGGTATTTACATCCGGTCGAACTTTTTAACATATTCGAAAATTATCCGGAAAACCACACAGACAAAATTTGAAAATTCGATCGAATCATTGATTCCCAATACAACCCCAGAATACTCATCTGTAGAGTCACAATAAAAATACCCAGAAAATATAGCAGTAAATTATATGAGTTACTGTGCAGAAATCAGCAGACAAGGGGACAGGACGGCCGCGGAACCGCCGCACATGCCTAGCTTATGCCGCGGTGGAAAAATCGATTCAGGTCCTCGTATTTCACAGTAATTCAAATAACACCCTGCTTATTTTTCTGCATATTTTTAATTGACAAAAATCCAAATTTTCAGAAAATTTCCAGAGAGCATTTTGGGTTTTAGGGTTTCGGTTCGATCGGGTTTCAAACATCGTCTAGACTTCGCCTAAGGCTCTAGCTAGGCTCTGATACCACTGTAGGGTTCTTAGACACTCTCAAGAGGTCTCACAAGGCATCAACCATGCCAATTTCAAATTTTATGGGTGCCGAGAAACACTAATACGGATCGTCGACTAGAAATTTAGGCGAAATACGAATCTAGTTAACAACTTAACTAAAGATAAGAAGCTACAACCTTTGTAGATCCGGATATCCACTTCCTTGGCTCCATGTAGGCATCCTCTCGCTGTCCATCTCGAATCCCGGACTCAATCGTCGGCTTGATCGGAGAAATGGGCGGACTAGGTCGTCGGCTTCGTGCCGAAGATGATCTACGTTGAGGCATCACAAGTTCAAGCTCCGACTTCACAAATTTGTGAAACTTGTGAAGAAAACACCCAAAACAACTTGGCAAGAGGTAGAGGGTGAAGAAATAGGAGGTGGGTTCACTTTAGAATTGGATTTCTCACTTTAGAACTCAAGTTGCCATTGATGGCATCAAGCTTTCATTCTTGAAGAAGAAGATCAAGAAGAAGAAAGAATATGATAAGTGTTCAATTAAAAATGAAAATAAATCAATACTTATCATAAGCTAACTAAGGTTAAGTGTAGAGAATAGACCATGGTAAATGGGAATGGTTAGGGTTAAGCATGAAGACAAATGGTCTCTTTAGTCAAAGCTTCATGAAGCTTCAACAAGCTTCATGATAAAAATAAACCATTTTCTTTTCTTTTATCTATTAAAAAAAATAAAGAATGGATAAATAAATAGATGAATAACACAAAACCCTAACCATTATCATAACCATGGTTTAATTCTTTGCACAAACCCAAGTAAGTATGTATCATCAAACATGATATAATCAAGTGCACACAAAAGCATATCATATATACAATGTGCACTTCAAGTGAGAAAATCCTTTTCAAATGAACCAATACTAGTTAATGCAAATTAATATATCAAATATACAATTATACATTAAATCATTAAATCAACACTTGATTCAATGATCCGGTCATGTCGCACATAACCGATTAGTATACAATGTATCGATTTATCGAATCAATGATTCGATAACTAGGTTATATCGCATACAACCAATCGAAACATTCATCGCGAGAATGAAATACGGTATCACATACACGTATTATTCTCGGTCCCGCACATATCTCATATGCGCTCCTATTTCGTTTCGCTTGAGTCAGAAAACCTCTGTGTAGGACTCTAAAGACTCGTCAATACGCCGGTAGTAGATGATGATCATATCAAGAACCCACAAGCCGCAAGCGGTCTGCTAAACGTAACGGCCATCCGGGTATTGAGAGATCAGAAGATCGACGAGCTAGTCCGCTCACACTCCTGTGAATCCAACCAGTAACACTTACCGTACAGTCCGGTCTGTTCGTCTGATATGTCGCATATCAAGTCTAGGGGTGGGAAACGTCAGACCCCAATGACCGATAAGTCGTGCCGATGTGAAGCTCATAACGGGTCGAGAAACTACTGGTAACACTTACCAGCAAATCTCTGATCAGCGCTGGCCAGGGACTTCCCTGTTACGGCCAATCGAGCACAGCGCAACATCAACCCCCAATACCGGGAGAGACGAAACCCCTCCTATCGCTCATTGCCTCCATGTGACTCGGGACTGTACCCAAAGACCACCGTTTTGCACGCCCTCATGGACGTGGTAAGGTGGAGATCAAAGCACAGTAGGAATCACACAAGACTCTATGACGATCTCGGGTCTACAGACTAACCTGTACAAGTGTCACCTGAGAACTTCCATCTGACGTGATGTATAATACCATCTGGGAGTTCTCGGCGAGTCCGTCCAGTGTACCCAGTCTCCACTGAGCACCCGTACACCATCTCTGATGTCAAACACCAATGGATATGGGATCATCCATCGCCCATCTCATGGGTCGAGAAGCGTATACGCTAGTCTACTCTGGTATATCGATGCCCCGTCTCGATACACCCACGACTAGGGACCTTGAAGGATGTACTTATAGACTACCATGTCCCCACTAGTATGATCTGCATCATAGTCCAGGTAGTCAAGTACACATCCTAAGGGCTTTAACAACATGTAACCATAAGACAGTTTAAAGAGACAAGTGTACATGTTAAGATAAAGAGTAACCAGATAGTATACTATCATATCGAGCAAGAAAGTCATCTCTATATATGTCCAAGCATCCAATATAATATACAACATCTGTACAATACTGGCCTCTAGGGCATACATACAACTAACATATATATATGTATGTGTGTGTGTGTGTGTGTGTATTGTGAGACTAATGATTTTCAAGATATGTTTTAGGTGTTAATGGGTTAGTTTTAGTGAAATTATAAGTAACTTAGTTTAGCTTAGTCGTGAAACCTTAGAGTAAATATTTGCACACACGCATACACACACGCATACATTTGATTTACTTGTGCGTATATGGGGATATATATATATATATACATATATGTATGTGAGTATGTATATATATATACATATACATATATATATGTATACATATACATCGATGATGAGAATAGTATATGGTACTTGGAGATGAGTCGATGTGATTGGGCATGATGCCACGAGATCGGTGATATAACTTGGTTCGTATTATGAGTTACAACATGATATTATAGCGGATCTTTAGGCGATGTGTTTTCATACACACGCGTATATTTATGTTGATGGTATCGGAATGTACTAGACTTAGATCAGTACCCCTAATTCAGGATATGATGATACGGATACCAGAGGAATAATGAGATAAATGTGCTATTCGACCCGTACCCAGATTTGGGATGCCGTACGATAGATTTACCGTAGGAGATATAATTATGATGATAGATCCGCACTCTTGACTCGAGGATGTCATATTATATATTGTATCGTACGTGACACTATTGAGGCGAGATCACCGACTACTAGATATATATATATCGACTCAGACTTAGATGGTTTTCCTTACCCTTCAACTAGTCTGTTAGTTTAGTCCTGTAGTTTACTTAGTAGATGTTAGACTCGGCTCGAGTCATACTTATTTCTAAAACTAACGAATCGTGAGTATTTTAAAGACAGGCCAAGGGATACTACGGATATTTTAAAAGACGTACATTTTCTTAAAAACATCGTAGCCCCTATTTTCTAAACACCACGATTCGTGTTATTTCAAATGCCAAACTGTATGACTCATATATTTTATTTGCATTCTTTATTGTTGCGTTTACAATTCATTTTCCGTATATTCTTGCTATTCGCATCGCATTGCATGCTTAAATGTGTTTTCGTAGTTATTATGAAATCCTGCTGTCAGGACACCAGCACCATTAGCGATGATGCGTATGCTCCACGTACACTTACTTGCCGCCTCACACACATCATCGTCGGTAACTTTCATGTCACGTACACATTAGAAAACACTCCTTCATTAGTATAAATAGTTAGTTGATAGTTTCGACATAGTAGTAGTGCGCTTGCTTTTATATGATAGCTTAGACATTGCGTTTATTACTGTGATATCTCATGCATGTGTATTTTCATTTGTCATACAATATTATGGTATTCACTTTTTACTGACTTTTGATTATGGGATTCGGATTTTCCATGAGATTTATGGATCTGAAGAAACCGCAAGGATTTTATAAACTCATTATCATTTTCAAAAGATAGAAATTGCGGTTTTCTCATGTTATGATGAGATATGTCCACCATGAGTTTTCTCGGCTCTTGAGCGATATCATACACCCGATTCGAGGAGGAGGAGGAACCGTCTGTGGGTGCATGGTGGACCCGGTGCGGTATCCCGGGCAAGATGGTCGCAGATGATGGCGTTGAGCCTGGCAGGGGAGCACTACCGACCGGTGGTTGTGACGCGGCGGATATCCGGAGGATACCGACGAAGTCTTGAGATTTGATGATATAAGACAGTCCGGATTGGCAGAGCCTGAGGTATTGAGATTTGATGATACGGGCCAGTCTGGATTGACGGTGCCCGAGATATTGAGATAGCGAGATATATATTTTGTGTCGATGCTAGACACCGATTCTCTGTTGATTTCATTGATGATACTTCGATTTTATACAAAAATCTCACTAAGATAAGAAAACAATTTTCTCATTTAGATGTATTCTGTTTTCATGCATTCATACATCATATATATGATATGTTGCTACCTGAGGCACTGACACGAGCACTTGGTATTACACTTATGTATAGATGTTTACCCTGGTCATTCGCAGATGTTTCAGGTTATATTTTATATGGATATTACGGTATGACCTAGGATAGAGTCATACATGCGATTTCTTCTCCGTGATGTTTTCTACTGACGAGTTGGCAACTCACCCCTGTTGTGCCACAGTTTCTTGCAGGTTTGCCGTACAGGTTTCCTTGGCGGCTTTGCTGGCACACTGCTTCTTTCCGGATGATTGCTTTGGTAGGTGGATTCACTTGCTTCATGACCACCGTTGTATTTTATTTATTCAGTTGTATCTAGTAAACTCCATTAACGAGACATGTATATTAGATAGACTTAGAAGACCAGTGTATATTCTTTCGACCTTAGAGTAGCATTTGTATTATTATTGTTTTCTTGATGATATTGATTTTCTTTTTGAGTTTTGATCCTCGCCCTTCGACGTTGTATATTATATTGCTTGCGTGGTTGTGACCGCCAATTGGCGAAGAGCTAGATCCCGCTTGGGAATGTCTTTTATCATTATGTATATTATTTATGTTTGTACCCGTTTGGGGCCAGTATATACAAAGGAGACTCTGCCGAAAGTTTTGGAAAACACTTGATGTTTTAAAAATGTTACTACGACTTTTCAAAGTGATTTATACGCAAACTTTTAAACAAGTTTTCCTTCGCTTTCTTCTTCTAAATGGTCTAGATTTCTAGGATTTTGGCTTACTTGAATTAGATGGGGTCCTATAGACTTCATATGATTCAAGTGCCAGTCACGTGCCATTTTGGGTCGTGACAGGTTGACATGAAGAAATGAACAAGATTGCTCGAAGTCATCGAGGCCGAAGATGATCTACGTCGAGGAGACTCAAGCTCATGCTACGTCTTGACTAATGGTAGATTAGTGAAGCAAACACCCTAAGTTAAATGGCCAGTCTAGTGTAGGATGATGAAATAGGAATTTTGTTCATTTTAGAAATATTTTTCTCGCAATATTTCTTCACCTCACAAATTGCAAGAGATCTAGAGGAAGGAGATGAAGAAAAGCAATCATGGAAAAAGTCAAGTGTAGAAATAGAAACCATGGGTGAGTTAATATCATATACTAACCCTTGTAGAGACTAAACCATGGTTAATGTAATGGTTGGGTTAATAAATATTTTAAGTAAAACAAAATTAGTGGAGTTGGTCAATGGTTCCACAAGCTTCTCTAAGATCAACCATTAAACCAATTTCCATCTAATTTAGATTGACATCAAATAAGTAAAACCCTTCATTATATCAAGCATTGTGTGACTCGCATACACCCATGTTGCATGTGGCATCTAGCAAGACACAAAATAATGTACATTAATATATATCACATATATACTAAGTGTACACAAGTGAGAAAAAGAAATCTTAAGTGAGCTAATATTAGTTAATGTAAGTTAATATATCAAATATATAATTATACATTAAATTATCAAATCAACACTTGATTTAATAATCCGGCTATATCACATATAACCGACTAATATTATGTGTATCAACTGATCGAATCAACACTTGATTCGATAACCCGGCTATACCACATATAACCGACCGATAACACAAATTGCGAGAATAGAATACGGTATCACATACGCGTATTAATCTCAGTCCCACACATATCACATATGTACTCCTACTTCGTTTCGCATGAACCAGGAAACCTCTGTGTAGGACTCTAAAGACTCATCAATACGCCGGCAGTAGGTGATGATCATATCAAACACCCACAAGCCGCAAGCGGTTTGCTAAACGTAATGGCCACCCGGGTATTGAGCGATCAGAAGATCAACAAGCTAGCCTACTCATACTCCTGTGAATCCTATCAGTAACACTACCGTACAGTCCGGTCACTTCGTCTGATATGTCGCATATCTCGCCTGGGGGTGGTAAACGTCAGACACCAATAGCTTGATAAGTCGTGCCTATGTGAGGCTCATAACGAGTCGAGAAACTACTGATAACAATTATCAATAAATCTCGAAATCAGCCCTGACCAGGGACTTCCTGTTATGGCCAATCGAGCACAGCGCAAGATCAACCTCCAATACCGGGAGAGACGAATCCCCTCATGTCACTCATTGCCTCCATGTGACTCGGGACTGTACCCAAAAACCACCGTTATGCACAATCTTTTGAACATGGTAAGGTGGAAATCAAAGCACAGTGGGAATCACACAAGACTCTATGATGATCTTGGGTCGACAGACTAACCTGTACCAGTGTCACCAGAGAACTGCTATATGACGATAGGTATAATACCATCTAGGAGTTCTCGGCGAGTCCGTACAGTGTACCCAGTCTCCACTGAGCATCCGTATACCATCTCTGATGTCAAACACCAATGAATGTGGGATCATCCATCGCCCATCATATGGGTCGAGAAGCGTATATGCTAGTCTACTCTGGAATATCGATGCCCCGTCTCGATACTCCTACGACTATGAACATTTGAAGGATGTACTTACCGACTACACTGTCCCCACTAGTATGATCTGCATCATAATCCTGGTAGTCAAGTACTCATCCTAAAGGCTTTATCAACATGTAACAGAGAGACAATCGGTGTACATGTTAAGATAAAGAGAAACCAAATAGCATACTATCATGTTGAGCAAGAAAGTCCTCCCTATATATGTCCCAGCATCCACTATATTATACATCATATGTATAATAATGGCCTCTAGGGCATACATATAACTAATAGTTGAGAATTACTGATCTATGATTGGTAATTTCTCAGGCGGTGATGGATTTCATACCGACACTAAATGTCGCATTATTAGGGGTCTGACTTTATCCACCCCCTAGACTCGATATGCGATACTCATAGACGAACAGACCGAACTGTACGGAATTGTCACTGTCTGGCTCAGTAGGGGTTTCAGGATGTGTTTGCTCGTCGGCCTCCCTTAAGCTCAATACATGGGTAGCCGTTACGTACAGCTAGTGCCACTGACGTGCTTTTAGTTAAACCCACTGCCAGCGTATTGACGAGTCTTTAGAGTCACACACAGAGGGTTTCCCTGCTTCGAGCGAAACGTTGTAGAGGCCGTAAGGTTTTGTGGCAGGGTTTGAACATATACGTACACTTGCGCACGGATCATGATTGGACGGATAATACTAGTAAGCTTTGGTTTAAGCCAGATCCTAATATTATATTGTTGGATTATTTTCATCTCGTTGTATTCGTATTCAGTCAGAATACGGATGCGGGTATGTATATATAGATGTGGGGTATTCTTGTAATTCGTTACAAGTTTACTTTAGAAGATGCTTTTTCCTTTTTGGCTTTATTGGTTTAATGTTTATTAAGGTGGAAAGTGTGAGTGTGAGTTTTGGCTTTCATGCACTGATTGTGGCATGTGCACTTAGTGATTCATGCTTGATATTTTGGAGAGGGTTGTGAGATATTTTGTGAGGAGGCCGATCTTTTATTGGCTTGGGATTTTTTCTTGAGCTCACAACTAATATCTCACAACACTCATAAAAGAAAAAGCAGCCACTTCATTTCTTTCTTGACTTGCTTCTTTCTTGAGCCTCACACTTTCCTCCAGTGGCATCTTCTTCAACCTCCACCCTACATGTCTCATGTGTTTAAAAACCTAGGGTGTATTGAGATAAAGTATTCACAAACTCTCTCTACTTCATCTTGGCTATTTAGGCTAGCAAACTAGATACCCGAGTTGCCTTAGTTTTGAGGCGGGAGCCCGTAATACAAACCCTCGAGGTGGATCGTCTTCGATGGGGGGAGACCGGAGATCAAACATGATTGAGAAAGCCGCGAGAAGCTTAGGACAGAGGTTGAAGACCGAAGGACTCGGATCGTTTGGTATAACCTCTCTAAACTCCTTTTCATATAGCAAGTATAGGGTTAATGGTTCGATCCGGGAATCGGGTTCCGTTAGCGCTGGGTTTATAAAAGTTTTTGTTCCGCATTTGGCTATGGATTGATGGCCAGGGCGCTTACGTAACCCAACAGTCGATATGATCGGGCATGATGCTTTTAGATTTTGATATGTGATTGAGTCGTGATATGGTATGTGATATGGTATATGATATGATATTATAATGGATCGTTGGGCGATATGTATTCATACATACGATAATATGTGAGTTGATAATATTTGAATGTACGAGACTTTAGAACCATACCCATGTTCATGATATTGTACGAATAATGATATTATG
This sequence comes from Agapanthus africanus, assembly GCA_030015575.1. Taxonomy (NCBI): domain Eukaryota; kingdom Viridiplantae; phylum Streptophyta; class Magnoliopsida; order Asparagales; family Amaryllidaceae; genus Agapanthus; species Agapanthus africanus. The sequence goes on from CM057346.1 coordinate 370,000,427, forward strand.
TATGATTTTGATCTGTACCCTCGATTTTGAGGATGTCGTACGATGGATATTACCGTACGAGACGTATAAGATGATTGATCCACACTCATGAGTCGAGGATGTCGTACTATGTATTATACAGTACGTAATGCTATGAGGCTGGATCGCTGTAACATTTCAGAAATATAAAATATTATTTTTGGAAATTTAATATTAAAATAATATATTTCGCAAGAACTATTTGATTTGCAAATAGGGATTTTTCGTAAAATGGTATAAGTATATACCAATTTTTGGAAATAATCGGAGATTTAAAGTGATTTATTCATTTCAAAGATATTTATCGGATTTTGGCTTTTTTATAGTTAAAAATATAAAAGTTTAAGTTAAATTTTATTAGTGCACTACCAATCGCAATTAAGCCAAATCCGTATTTCTATATTTTCCATGGCTAGTGCACCATATCATGTGCATATTGTTATTTTGTTTATGACTTGTGAGATAAAGAAATAAAGAGAAAAGAAATGAAAAGAAAAGAAAAGGGAATGCAAAGCAAAGTGTGAAAGTGAAAGTGAAAGAAAACAAAAGAAAGAAACAAAAGAGAAAGAACCAAAAGAGAAAGAAAGAAGCAAATATTTTTGTGAGAGAGTGAGGGTAGGGAAAACTTGGTGAGTGAGAGAGTGTGAGCTTAAAAAGAGAGAGGGTTTGACTTGGCTACCTCCATTCCCCTTTGTTTCTTCACCAATTCATTTCATCATCTCCACCTCCTCCATGCTTTCTCCACCTCCACTACCTCATGCATCATCTCATAATAATTGCGAAAACCCCATGCCACCTTCAGACAAAACATGCACAAGCCTATCCTAAACCCTTTAGACCAATCAAGTATGGATTTTGAAGACTTTGGGCAACTCAAGAATTTTCTTCAATTGCTAATGAGGTAATCTCTTCACTTTAAGTTAGGTAATTGTGTTTAATATATCCTATTCTAGTTTAGATATTAATTTAGTGAGTTATGCGGTCTTGGAAATTTCCAAGATGGTGTTAAGTGATAAAGTGAGTTGTAGTGAGTGTTTCCAAGACTTGAGTGATGATTTCTGGACCAAGACTTGAGACTAGAAACCAAAACACGAACTATGAAATCGGCCGATATCGTATTTTGTGGGAATTGTGATAGGATACTGAGATCTGCTATAACCCAGAGACCCTAAGAATTATTTTGCGAATACAGAGAGATGAGCAAGCAACCTAGAAGCACCCCTTGAAAACCAAGCCCCACCCTTTCACTTATGGCCACAAATTTAATCATTGTGGCCACAATTGTTGGCTATAATGCCCTTAAGTCAATTATTAGATCACAGGCACGTGATTGCAATGATTGAGGGAGGACCTATACCGGTAGAACAGTCTTACTCAAGATGATAGCATGTTATCTGGTTTTTCTTTATCATCGTGTACATGCTTCAGGTGACACTATAGTTCACTATTACATGTTGATAGAGCCCATAGGATTCTTGCTTGACTACCAACAGTATGATGGCGATCATATACGTGAGAGTTGGGTAGTCTATAAGCACATCCTTCAAGTGTTCCTAGTCGTGGGAGTTTTTAGACTGGGCATCGATACTCCATGAGTAGACTAGTGTATACGGATTGAGACCCCGACGAGGGGCGGTGGCCGGTTTCACAAGCTATTGGAGTCAGTTGGTTCACCTAAAATAGTATACAGGTGCTAATTGGGTTACGGGTACACCAGACGGTCTCTCTGGGAGCCTGCCAGTTGGTATTATACCGATTGTAAGATAGTAGTTCCCAGGTGACATGTGTACAGGTTAGTGTATCGATCTGAGATCGTCATTTGTCTCGTGTGAGTTCCCACTGTGCTTTGATTACTACCCTACCACAGCTCAGAGGAGTCATGCAAACATGTTTTAGTTCGGTACAGTCCCGAGCCATATGGAGGCAGTGAGCAGATCGTCAAGGGACTCGTCTCTTCCGGTATTGGGGGTTGAGGTCGCGGAGTGCACGGATGGCCATCACCAGAAATCTTCGGCCGGGGTAGACGAGAATTACCGATCTAGGACCGATAGTTTCTCAGTTGGTGATAGGTTTCATGCCGACACTAAATGTCGCATTATTAGGGGTCTAATTTTATCCACCCCCTAGGCTCGACAAGCGATTCTCATAGATGAACGGACCGGACTGTACAGATATTGTCACTGTCAGGCTCAGTAGGGTTTCCGGATGAGTTCCCTCATCGGCCTCCCTTTCGCTCAATACCTAGGTAGCCGTTACGTACAGCTAGTGTCACTGACGTGCTTGTGATTAAACCCACTGTCAGAGTATTGACGAGTCTTTAGAGTCCAACATAGAGGGTTTCCCTAGTTCGGCCGAAATGTTGTAGAGGTTGTATGGTTTTATGGCAGGGTTCGATCATATTCATGCACTTGTGCACGGATCATAATCGGACGGATCATACTAGTGGGCTTTGGTTTAAGCCGGATCGTAGTATTAAATAGTTGGATTATTTTCGTCTCGTTGTATTCGTATTCAGTCGGAATATGGATGCAGGTATGTATATACAGTTGAGGGGTATTCTTGTAATCCGTTACAAGATTATTTTGAAGATGCCTTTCCTTTTTATTGTATTAAACATTTAGGGTTTTGATAAATGTTTAATAATTGATTATGTGTAAAGTGTGAGGTTGAGTTTTTGGCTTGTGGCATTTAATGAAGCATGGACCATGCTTTATCCTTTATTGTTTTGTGAGATATTTGTGAGGGTTTTGTGGGAGATATTTTGTGATATTATTTCTTTGTTTTTCAACACAAAACCTCACAATATTAACACCACAAAAAGAGAGGGCATCCACTTCATTATTTCTTTCATGAGCTGCTTTTTTCTTTGGTTGCTAAAAACTTGAGCTCACACTTAACACATCAATGGCTTCTTCTTCACCTCCATCCATACCCTCTCATGTGTTGAGAATCCATGGATGTCTTCAGACAAAATAATCACACACTCTCTCTACATCATCTTGAGCACCTAGGTTAGCAAACTAGTTGTTCGAGTTGCTTCGGTTTGAAGCGGGAGCCCGTATTAAGAATCCTCGATGTGGATCGTCTTCGACGAGGGAGGTCGAAGAGCGAACTTGTTCGGAGAAGCCGTGAGGAGCTTGGGAAGAGGTTGACCGAAGGACACGGATCGATCGGTATAATCACTTTAACTCCTTTTACAGATTTCTAGTATAGGGTTAATGGCACGATCCGGGAATCGGGTTGCGTTAGCGCCAAGTTTCAAAAGTTTTTGTTCCGCATTTAGCCACGGATTGATGGCTGGGGCACTGGCGTATCTCAACATGGTATCAGAGCCAACCCATTAACTGTATAGTAGTGGTTTAGACAATATTAAACTATCGAAACCGAAACAAACCCGATTCACCGCCTTTGCTGATTCCGGTCTCTGTTAATTTTAATGTGTCTTCAAAAATTATTTAAACAGCTGCAGAAGACTACTGACATGACCTATAGACTGTAACCCAAATACTGTAAGTCCATATTGCGACCCCCGGTTCTTACGGGGAGGCGGAAACGGTATAAAAAACGAATTTTTATCGCAAGAGGCAACATGGACTAAACTATGGTCGGGATCGTTGTCTAAACTAAAACTAGCAAACTATGCTAAAGAGAGTTAGCTACTCGGATGAAGATGGTTATACCTAAACTTGAACTCCTTCTCTTCAAGCTCCGATGGTGGTTCGATGGCTCCTTCTCGTTGTCTCCGTACGCCGAAGATAGATCCACTTGAAAGCTCCAACCTTTAGCTCCTTCTTCGTTCTTTGAAGAAACTAGTTCACTTGGTTTGCTAAACCTAGTGAACTAGAATGAGTAGAGATGATTTAGAATGGGATTTTATCTATGGTTCTTGATTCTCAACTCATGAGACAAGAGAACCATAGATCAAGAGAGGGAGCAAGAGGTTGAGGGTGAGAGCAAGAGGAGAGCTCAAGAACAAGAGAGAGAATGAGCAAAAAAGAATGAGGCTCTCTTTTTCCTTTCACCCTCTCATAATCCAAAGTGATCATAACTCATCATATCAAAAAAAAGTCTTTTGGTAATGGTTAGAAGCAACCATAAGGTTATCATATCATGCACTCATTTTACTCAAAAAAGCAAGTAAGAAAAAAGTCTTTGGCATGAAATGATAACCATGGTCATCATGATGGTCAACTAGTCAAGCCTAGTCAACCGGTCAACAAGTCAACAAAAGTCAACAAGTCACCAAAGTCAACAAGTCAACAAAAGTCAACAAGTCAACAACCATATCACCATAATACTTAATTAATATAATAGTTAATCACAAATCATATTCTCATTAGGGTTGAGCATAAAGTCAAAAAGTCAACGGTCAACTGTCAACAACCCTAATGAGAATCCGCTGCCTCTGCCTCCCTGTCAACTGTGCATACACACCCGCATCCGCGTTCCGAGGAACACGAATGCAAACTGGATAAATCCAATCCCATAAGGTACACTAGGATCTGGCTTAAACCAAAGCCCGCTAGTGTAAACTGTCCGGACACTGTACGTGCACAAGTGCACGGATGTGACCGAACCCTGTCGCAAAACCATGCGACCTGTCGCAATACCATGCGACCTCTACTCTTTTGCCTAAAGGCGAAAAGCTTTCTGTGTGGGACTCTAAAGACTCAACACTACGCTGGCAGTGGGTTTAACCACAGACCGCAAGCGGCACTAGCTGTGCGTAACGGTCCCCAGGTAATGCCGACAAGAAGACCGACGAGGCGAAACCCATCTGAACTCCTACTGAGCCTGAGCGTGACATTCTCCGTACAGTCCGGTCTGTTCGTCTGATACATCGCATGGCGGGCCTAGGGGGCGGTAAACGTCAGTCCCCCAATAGCGGTACAAGTCGTGCCGGAGTGAAGCCCAATACACCCTGAGATAACACTGGAAACCTACCAGTATATCTCGTTTGCCCTGGCCAGGGACTACTCGTGTAATGGCTCTCCTAGACACAGCGCGATGTCAACCGCCAATACCGGGAGAGACGAATCCTGTCTAACCGTCACTGCCTCCAAGTGCTTCGGGACTGCACCCAACTACCACCTGTTTGCACGACTCCTTTGAGCCGTGGTAGGGTAGTGATCAAAGTACAGTGGGAACACACCCGAGGCGAAGTGACAGTGTCAAGTCAGCGGACTAAGCTGTACTCATGTCACCTGGGAACTGATAACTGACGATAGGTATAATACCAACTAGTCAGTTCCCGACGAGTCCTGTCCAGTGTACCCGTAACCTAACGAGCACCCGCATACTATCTCAAGTACGACGTACTGACGGCTGTGGGACAGACCGTCTCCCACACTGGGATGAGAAGCGCATGCGCTGGTCTACTCCGGAGTATCGATGCCCTGTCTCGATAGTCCTGCGACCAGGGACCTGAATAAGGATGTGCTTATAGATTACCCAGCCCCCACTGGTGTGACTGCCATCACAACGCTGGTAATCAAGCAAAGATCCTAAGGGCTCCACTAATGCGTATAAGTGATATACTGAAATAAACACAAGTACACATTGAAGTAGAAACAAACCAAGTAGCATACTACTATTTTGAGCAAGATTGTATATACAAGGTGAATATCCCAAGCATCCATTAAGTAATATACAAACTAGTATGATACAGGCCTCTAGGGCATATACACTAACAATCTCCCACTTGCACTAAGGCCATGTACTGGCGTATCGAAGACCTATCATCTCGATCAGCCGCTCGAACTGAGTCTGGGGCAGGGCCTTGGTGAATGGATCAGCAGTGTTATCTTCTGAAGCGACTCTCCGAACCTCGATCTCCTGGCGATCTACGATCTCCCTGATCAGGTGATACCGCCTCAAGATGTGCCTGGATCTCTGATGGGACCTGGGTTCCTTCGCTAATGCTATAGCCCCGTTGTTGTCGCAATACAGAGGTATTGGATCAACAATGGACGGAACCACCTGAAGTTCTTTCAAGAACTTCCTCATCCAGACAGCTTCTTTTGCGGCATCAGATGCAGCGATGTATTCCGCTTCCATCGTCGAGTCTGCAACGGTTTCTTGTTTGGAACTCTTCCAACACACCGCCCCTCCATTAAGGGTAAAGACAAAACCCGACATGGACTTGGAATCATCCTTGTCACTCTGGAAGCTGGAGTCAGCAAAGGCCTCGATCTGGAGGTCTTTTCCGCCATACACCAAGAACATCTCCTTAGTCCTTCTCAGGTACTTGAGAATGTTCTTTACCGCTATCCAGTGTTTCTCCCCAGGGTTTGACTGATACCGGCTTACCACACTCAGTGCATAAGCTACATCCGGTCTGGTACACAACATCGCATACATTATAGAGCCTACCGCAGAAGCGTAGGGTATAATAGACATGCGATCCCTCTCCAAATCAGTCTTGGGAGACATCTCTTTAGAGAGGGTGATCCCGTGACAAGCCGGTAGGTTACCACGCTTGGAATCTTCCATACTGAATCTTTTCAGTACGGTGTCGATGTACCTGGACTGAGAAAGTCCCAATATCCTCTTGGATCTATCACGATGGATCCGGATCCCCAGGATGTATGAGGCATCACCCAGGTCTTTCATGGAGAACCTTTGTGACAAGAACCCCTTGACAGATTGTAGCATAGGAATATCATTTCCTATTAAGAGAATGTCATCCACGTATAAAACGAGGAATACTACAGTTCTCGCTACAAATCTACTATAGATGCATGGTTCATCTGGATTTTTGATAAAGCCAAATTCCTTGACCGTCTCATCAAAACAGATGTTCCAACTCCGCGATGCCTGCTTTAGTCCATAGATGGACTTAAGCAACTTGCACACCTTTCCGCTGCTCCCACTCTGAATGAAACCCTCTGGCTGATCCATATAGACACACTCCTCTAAATTTCCATTTAGAAAAGCGGTTTTTACGTCCATCTGCCAAATCTCATAATCGTGGAAGGCAGCAATGGCAAGAAGGATCCGAATGGATTTCAGCATGGCTACTGGAGAAAAGGTTTCGTCGTAGTCCAAGCCAGGTCTTTGACGAAAACCCTTTGCTACCAGCCTAGCTTTATAGGTCTCAACCTATCCATCTACACCAATCTTCCTTTTGAAGATCCACTTGCATCCTACGGGTTTTACCCCGTCTGGAGCAATGTCCAACGTCCATACCTTGTTGGTGTACATGGACTCCATTTCGGTCCGCATTGCATCCAGCCATTTCACTGAGTCAACGCTCTGAACGGCCTGCTGGAAGCTAGTAGGCTCATCATAATCTATGATGCAATCCTCTCTATCCCCGTCTATGAGAAAACCGCAGTATCTCTCGGGCGGATGATACTGCCTACTACTCCTGCGGAGCGGCGTAGGAATGTCCTGTTCTGTTGAACCCTCTGGTTCCACTAAGCTTTCAGTAACAGTCTGTGGTTCTGGAATTTCTTCCAGTTCTATTGTGTTCCCACTTATCTGGGTTTCCAAAAACTCAGTTTCCAAGAAGCGGGCATGCTGAGAAACAAAAACCTTTTGTTCCTCAGCGGAATAGAAAAGATACCCCCTGGAGTTCCTTGGGTATCCCACAAACTTACACTGTACTGAACGTGCCTCAAGCTTGTCCGCATGCTGCTTTTTTACAAAAGCTGGACATCCCCATACCTTAAGATAATTAAGACAGGGTTTCTTCCCAGTCCACATCTCATATGGGGTGGTGGGCACAGTCTTGGTAGGAGCCTTGTTCAAGAGATACGCAGCTGCTTCTAGTGCATATCCCCAGAATGATCGCGGTAACTCAGCGTTACTCATCATGGACCGAACCATATCCAATAGGGTTCGGTTCCGTCTCTCCGATACACCGTTATGTTGCGGAGTGTATGGAGGAGTAAGCTGAGAGAGAATACCATTCTCTTTTAAGTAATTCAGGAATTCGGCACTTAAGTATTCTCCACCTCGATCCGATCTTAGAATCTTAATACTTTTGCCGGTCTGTTTCTCTACTTCATTCTTATACTCCTGGAATTTTCCAAAGGCCTCGGACTTATGTTTCATTAAGAAGACATAACCGTACCTTGAGAAGTCATCCGTAAAAGTAATGAAGTAAGAATGTCCGCTTCGGGCATGTGTAGACATTGGACCGCATACGTCACTGTGTACGAGTCCTAAGAGCTCGCTCGCTCTTACTCCTTGTCCAGTAAACGGAGTCTTTGTCATCTTTCCTTTGAGACAAGATTGACAAGTGGCATACGATTGATATTCGAACGCATTCAAATATCCTTCTGTATGTAACTTAGTCAACCTTCTCTCATTGATGTGACCCAATCTGCAATGCCATAAGAAAGTCTGATTCATTTCCAGAGACTTTCTTTTGTGTGTATTCTGGACGTTGAAAATCTGTGGTTGGTTTAACACGTATATACCATTACTCAATGTACCTGACCCAATCAAAACTTGATTAAGGTGAATGTTTACAACATTACTTACAAACGCAAATTCATAACCTTCTTTAGAAACTAAAGATACAGAAATGATATTACAAGTTGCGTTGGGTACAAAAAAGCAATTACGCAAAACCAAAACATGTCCATCTGACATTCCCAGGTGATAGTCCCCCACGGCTTTAGCATCCATGCTAGCTCCGTTCGCAACTTTGAGGGTCATGTCACCTGCCTTCAAAACACTACGGTTTCTCAACGCCTGCAAAGAATTACAGATATGAGATCCTGATCCGGTATCCAATACCCAGGAAGTAGAGTTTATTGAAAGACAGTTTTCAATAACATACACACCTGAAGCTGAAGCTGCAACCTGCTTCAATTCCTGTGTTCTGGCCTTCCAGGCCCTGCAATCATTCTTCCAGTGTCCTTTCTTATGACAATAGAAGCATTCTTCCTTATCCACAAGCTTCCCCGCTAACTTTGTTGCTTTGCCTTTTCCCTTCGTATCCACTTTACCAACACCGCCCCTTGGTTTGGCGGGGGCCTTCTTCTTCTTTCCCTTGGCTTTCGCCTTGGACCTAGAAGAAGATGATCCTCCTACAAACAAAGTGGATGTTTCCCTACCTTTCTGTAGGGTGCCCTCTGCGCTCCTCAGCATGTTGAGGAGCTCTGATAGTTCAACCTCTTTTTCTTGTAGGTTGAAGTTCAGTATAAACTGGGCGTAAGTGGAAGGAAGGGACTGGAGAACTATATCCGTATATAGCTCACTCTCCAATGTGATCCCTAGGTCAGCGAGCTCCTCAATGAAGCCGATCATCTTTAGCACGTGCTCGGCTACTGATGATCCGACGGCCATTCTTGTCGAAAACAACTTTTTCGACGCTTCGTATCTTGCGATACGTGATTGCTCTCCATACAGTTCTTTTGTATGGAGCAATATGGACTCCATGTCCATATTCTCATGCCTCCTCTGATGTTCGTTGTCCATCGAGGCAAGCAGGAGGCACTTGGCCTTCGCGCTATCAATCTCCCAAGTCTTGCGGATTTCCTTATCCGCGACGCTGGAAGTTGGACCAGGGACAGGGGGAGCTTTGGTGGTAAGAAGATACCCCAGCTTGTCATAAGTGATTGCGATCTTGACATTCCTGAGCCAATCTTTGTAGTTTGGCCCTGTCAGTTTGTTTTTATCTAGGAGTAACTTAAGTCCAGTCATGTTGATTGGTCGCTGCAATTAGGAGAGAGAAGAAGAAACACTCAGCATGATGCTCTTGCAAGTTTAGAGTGGTTTTTAGTTTGTCTAAACAGGATGGCTCCCACTGTTTCTCGAATCCCTCCTCAAACCATAAAGGAAGAATTAGTCAGGATCAATCCCACCGTACAATACTTGCTTAACCGTTCAGCCAGGCCGGTGTCGGTACTTCGAGGGAGGTTTTCCAACGCTTTCGCGAAGTTCCTTAATTAGAGAACCTCTTTTCCCTGGGGGCGTAGCCCCGCTAACACCTTTCTAGGCACCTACTAGGTTTATAGCATTGATCGTTAAGTGAGAAATTTCCCGAGGAGTAGCATATACTCACAGTAGGATCGGGATCCAAATATCATCGCGTGACGAAACTGAAGGAATCCTACCAGAATCATCACACTCCAAATGGTATGCAAATCTAGCAAGTTTCAGTACTTATGAAACTCCCGATGTGGATTTTTGCCCCATGCTCTTATGACCTTGACGAAGGTCAACAAATCATAAGTCACATGTCAAGTTCTGCCCGTCATTATCCAGGTTAATTTGAATCCACCCGTATGTACCCTTGACGAAGGTCAACAAGGTAATGCGAATGTCCCAAACCAACGCATCTATCTATGCTACATATGAATACCCAATAGCTACCAATCACTATGCTTTGACGAAGGTCAACAAACACAGCTTGAATACTTATTGAATATTCATACGAAACGACGGAGGGCTACGAATGGTTTTGGCGAAACCGTGAACGTAGTGAACTTGAATCGATGGAACGAGATAGCTTTTAGAAGGAGTGGCTCAAGCTCCGCATTTAAAAGTTATTTTGAAAAGAACCGAGTGGTTTTTCGAAAGTGTTCCAACGACTTTAACTTGGTTTATTATCTTGCATTAGTTCTTTTAATGCGTGATATTCTTGCATTAGTACTTTTAATGCGTCCCATCATTTAACCCTACCATTGCAGAAAACAACCAAAATATGACGTACGCTTATGCCATTCGCATTCGCCACTGGGCCCCGTCATTACCCGTTAGGTTACTTAACTAACGACAGAGCGGGGGCTAGGCTAGCGCGTCTGTAAAACATAAGCAACGCCTAAATAGTAAGCAATGATAGACATTACAGATCACAGATGAATGCATTGGATATACTAGCAATCCGCAATCCTTTCGAGCCTGAAACGAAAAACGGATAACACGGTCGCGGTGAATAGCCAAATACCCCACCCAAGACCCCTACGGGTGCGGCAAACTACCCGCCAAGTACTCGGTAGTTTGTGCACCCCTCCATGGGTCTATCCTAGGAGCAAAAACAGTAAAAAGAATTATACAATGACGGCTACAACCCCGACCCGGTTGTGCGGCCAAACAAATAATATTATTACATCAATTTACATTTACAATGAATGAAAGAAAAACAAAAGCTCATCTCACATCCACCCCGGCTATTCACCCGCGACAGTCCAACACATTCATATACACATTCCAGCACATTACAGATCATGTATAACCCCGACTAATCGACTTATAGCGATTAGCCGACGTTCAATACATGCAAGCATCACAGATATAACCATCATAGTCAAAGTGCAGTGAAGTTCGGAAAAAATACGGAATTATAGGACCCCAAAAGGAAATTTCTTTTCTGGAAAATCTGGGCACATATAATATATTTTAAAAATCCCAAAACCAACACACAAACACACTGCACGAAAAACGATGTAGAGAAGACACCAAGTCGCGGCGGTTCCGCGGCGTCTAAGAACGATCACGCGGCGGAAGCGCGGCACTTTAGGCGAATCACTGTATCGTTTTTCTTGGGTGTTCACACAAAACCCTGAGCCGAATTTACAAGTGTAAAGTTTTTCATTTTGAGCAGAAAAAATTTCAACAGAAACTCAGTTTTTGTGATTATCCGGTTTTGTGATTTTTTCCGGTTCCGAACTTCGTTACACTTCACTACTAAGCTAGTTTAAGTTTAGTTAGTCTCTGATACCACTGTAAGTCCATATTGCGACCCCCGGTTCTTACGGGGAGGCGGAAACGGTATAAAAAACGAATTTTTATCGCAAGAGGCAACATGGACTAAACTATGGTCGGGATCGTTGTCTAAACTAAAACTAGCAAACTATGCTAAAGAGAGTTAGCTACTCGGATGAAGATGGTTATACCTAAACTTGAACTCCTTCTCTTCAAGCTCCGATGGTGGTTCGATGGCTCCTTCTCGTTGTCTCCGTACGCCGAAGATAGATCCACTTGAAAGCTCCAACCTTTAGCTCCTTCTTCGTTCTTTGAAGAAACTAGTTCACTTGGTTTGCTAAACCTAGTGAACTAGAATGAGTAGAGATGATTTAGAATGGGATTTTATCTATGGTTCTTGATTCTCAACTCATGAGACAAGAGAACCATAGATCAAGAGAGGGAGCAAGAGGTTGAGGGTGAGAGCAAGAGGAGAGCTCAAGAACAAGAGAGAGAATGAGCAAAAAAGAATGAGGCTCTCTTTTTCCTTTCACCCTCTCATAATCCAAAGTGATCATAACTCATCATATCAAAAAAAAGTCTTTTGGTAATGGTTAGAAGCAACCATAAGGTTATCATATCATGCACTCATTTTACTCAAAAAAGCAAGCAAGAAAAAAGTCTTTGGCATGAAATGATAACCATGGTCATCATGATGGTCAACTAGTCAAGCCTAGTCAACCGGTCAACAAGTCAACAAAAGTCAACAAGTCACCAAAGTCAACAAGTCAACAAAAGTCAACAAGTCAACAACCATATCACCATAATACTTAATTAATATAATAGTTAATCACAAATCATATTCTCATTAGGGTTGAGCATAAAGTCAAAAAGTCAACGGTCAACTGTCAACAACCCTAATGAGAATCCACTGCCTCTGCCTCCCTGTCAACTGTGCATACACACCCGCATCCGCGTTCCGAGGAACACGAATGCAAACTGGATAAATCCAATCCCATAAGGTACACTAGGATCTGGCTTAAACCAAAGCCCGCTAGTGTAAACTGTCCGGACACTGTACGTGCACAAGTGCACGGATGTGACCGAACCCTGTCGCAAAACCATGCGACCTGTCGCAATACCATGCGACCTCTACTCTTTTGCCTAAAGGCGAAAAGCTTTCTGTGTGGGACTCTAAAGACTCAACACTACGCTGGCAGTGGGTTTAACCACAGACCGCAAGCGGCACTAGCTGTGCGTAACGGTCCCCAGGTAATGCCGACAAGAAGACCGACGAGGCGAAACCCATCTGAACTCCTACTGAGCCTGAGCGTGACATTCTCCGTACAGTCCGGTCTGTTCGTCTGATACATCGCATGGCGGGCCTAGGGGGCGGTAAACGTCAGTCCCCCAATAGCGGTACAAGTCGTGCCGGAGTGAAGCCCAATACACCCTGAGATAACACTGGAAACCTACCAGTATATCTCGTTTGCCCTGGCCAGGGACTACTCGTGTAATGGCTCTCCTAGACACAGCGCGATGTCAACCCCCAATACCGGGAGAGACGAATCCTGTCTAACCGTCACTGCCTCCAAGTGCTTCGGGACTGCACCCAACTACCACCTGTTTGCACGACTCCTTTGAGCCGTGGTAGGGTAGTGATCAAAGTACAGTGGGAACACACCCGAGGCGAAGTGACAGTGTCAAGTCAGCGGACTAAGCTGTACTCATGTCACCTGGGAACTGATAACTGACGATAGGTATAATACCAACTAGTCAGTTCCCGACGAGTCCTGTCCAGTGTACCCGTAACCTAACGAGCACCCGCATACTATCTCAAGTACGACGTACTGACGGCTGTGGGACAGACCGTCTCCCACACTGGGATGAGAAGCGCATGCGCTGGTCTACTCCGGAGTATCGATGCCCTGTCTCGATAGTCCTGCGACCAGGGACCTGAATAAGGATGTGCTTATAGATTACCCAGCCCCCACTGGTGTGACTGCCATCACAACGCTGGTAATCAAGCAAAGATCCTAAGGGCTCCACTAATGCGTATAAGTGATATACTGAAATAAACACAAGTACACATTGAAGTAGAAACAAACCAAGTAGCATACTACTATTTTGAGCAAGATTGTATATACAAGGTGAATATCCCAAGCATCCATTAAGTAATATACAAACTAGTATGATACAGTAATGGCCTCTAGGGCATATACACTAACAAATACGAACCTTTTTCACCTGATTTTGGCCGAGCACATTGCTCCCAAAACCGAGGAGGCCGGCCATTTTGAGGCTTCCTTGTTTCGTTTTTTGGGTATGTCCTGGTCTCTGGAATCTTGGTTCAGTGGTATTGTTTGTTTAGCGCAGTATAGATATGGTTTTATCTACTTGTTTGGAGGCTATTCAAAGTTATTTTGAACTCGATATTTTCTAATATTGTTTAAAGTTTACAGTACATACATTTCTATCTGCGACCGTCAATGTCATTTGATCGGTACAACTTGTCTAATCGCTATAGTTCTTTTAGACGAGTTTGCGAACGTGACATTCACGTTGATGTTCTGTGTTGTTCTGTGATGTTGCGGATTTGTCATGGTGGATAGCTTGCATGCAATGGTAGTGCAGTTTGGATTTATTTGTACATTTGATATCGCGAGGCGAGCGTCCGACACGTGGACTGCCGTCACTGCCTGTTTGTATATTATTCTTTTAGGGTACGACCGGGTTGAGGTCGATGTCACCGTTGTACATATTTTCTTTTCTGTACTAGGATTACCCCGCGATTGTGTGCACAGATAGCCGGGTTATGGAGGGCAACAGGTCCGCATCTCATGGCGTTGAGAAGGAAGGGGCCTCACCTTAGAATTGGTAGGCTATTCGTCACACTCGTAAGGGGTACAGGTTGACCCAAGGAGAGGTGCTCAAGTTACCGGATTTCGTGAAGTGCTGGGTGGTCCATTCACTTTGCCGAAGGGGGCTGTCTCGCTTCTGCTTTTGGCGGGTAACTTGCCGCGCTCGTAAGGGTCTAGGTTTTCATTGCACAGGCTATCCACATGACTAGGGGAACGTCGGGTTTCACTTGCGGCTCAAAGGAAACCCGGGGCTCCCAGATTATCTGTATTGTTCTGTGATACTTATTACTTTTCTATGATGTTGCATTTATCACGCTTGGAGAGATTATTGTATATTGTTATATATATACTAGTAGACGTTGTATATGTTTTACTCTCGCGCTAGGTCAGTCCCCACTCTGTCGTTAGTTAAGTAACCTAACGGGTGATGACGAGACCCAGTGGCGAATGCGGATGGCATATACGTACATTATTTTTTCGTTCTTTTGTTGTGTGATTAATTGATGGGACTGTGTTGATTCAGATCAATGCAAGGAAAACAAACCTCTTCAATGTTAATGGAACAATTTTTTTTTAAAAAAAGGATTTATTACAAGGACGTTCTTTTTGCTTTGCACAAAGTTATTCGGTTATGAACATCCAGCACCTCATTCGACGAGGCAAGGGCCGAGATCCCTTCATCGGGCGTGACCCCTTGGGCAGAGGTTTGCGTCAGGGTAATAACTTCACTATAGTCGATTACTTTTTGCTTTGTGTCATGGTATTCAGTTAGGAATATCCTGCACCTCATTCTACGAGGAAAGAGCCGAGATCCCTTCACCGGGAGTCACCTCTTTAGCAAAGGTTTTCCCCACTATATATTTATAAAAAGCTATCTGGTTCCTTCAACGAGATCAAGTTCATTACGTTAAAGGTTTTTCGCCAAAAACCAGTCGTAGCCCTCTGTCATTTCAGATTAGTATTGCTTAGTAGTCGCGCTACGTTTGTCGTTGCTATTCGCCGAGGCGTAGTGTGCGATAGCTCTGTAATGTTTTTCTGTCGTATGGACATGTGGATTGGTTAAGACGGTCGTACGACTTTGTTGATTATTCGTCAAGGGTCGTGCGGGTGGGTTTAACGCAATCAAGATAATGACGGGTTGAACTTGACTAGGACCTTTTGATTTGTTGATTTTTGGTCAAGGTCACTTGTGTTGGATATATGTCTGCCCTAGAGGCCATTATATGATAGTGGATGTATTCATACATGTATGTATGTATATATATATATATTTATATATATATATATATATATATATTCAGTGTACATTCTTGCTCGACATGATAGTATGCTATCTTGTTCTTCTTTATCTGACATGTTGATTTGATCATGCTTTTATTCATTCACACATGTTGATAAAGCCCTGAGGATATAGGCTTGACTACTGTGATTATGATAGAGATCATACTAGTGGGACATCTGTTGTTTATAAGCATATTCTGGAATGTCCCTAGTCGTATGTGTATCGAGACGGAGCATCGATATGCCTGAGTAGACTAGCGTATATGATACTAGACCCATATGATGGGCAATGGATATTCCCACATTCATCGATGTTTGACATCGAGATCGTATACGGGTGCTCAGTGGTGACTGGGTACACTGGACGGACTCACCAAGAACTCCTTTATGGAATTATATCTATCGTCGGATAGCAGTTCTCAGGTGACACTGGTGCAGGTTAGTCTGTAGACACGAAATCGTCATAGAGTCTTGTGTGTTCTCCCACTATGCTTTGATTACCACCCTACCACGGCTCTACTGAGTCGTGCAAACAGGTGGTCGTTGGGTACAGTCCCGAGACACACGAAGGCGATGAGCGATAGGAGGGGTTTCGTCTCTCCCGGTATTGGGAGTTGATGTTGTGCTGTTCTCTATTGGCTATATCAGTGAGTCCCTGGCCAGGGCTGTTGAGATTTACTGATAAGTGTTATCAGTATTTTTTCGATCTGTTATAGACTATTCATCGGCACGACTTATTGAGTTATTGGGGTTGACGTTACCATCCCTAGACTCGATATGCAACATATCTGACGAAGAGACCGGACTGTACGGTAGTGTTGCCGGTTGGCTCGACGGGAGTTGTGACAGGTTCGCTTGTTTTCTTCTGATCGCTCAATACCCGGGTGGCCGTTACGTTTAGCTGACCGCTTGCGGCTTGTAGGTATTTGATATGATCATTACCTACTGCCGGCGTATTGACGAGTCTTAGAGTCCCACAATGAAGTTTCCTGGCTCAGGCGAAAAGATGTGGTGTGCATATGAGATATGCACGTGGACCTAATTAAATACGGATATGTGATACCGTATATTAATCGGGCATTTTCTATTGGTCGGGTCGTATGTGATATGACCGGTTTGCAAAATCAAGTGTTGATTTAACAAATGACTTTTAGATTAATTCTTTAATTAAACTCTTTTTCTATTTTTGTATGCATGCATGTATACACATGATGATGTGCATGGATATATACATACATACATTGTATCATGGTTGTTGATACATATTTGGTGGCAATGCAAGACTTATATTGTAGTTATTATCTATTTATTTATCATTTTGAAAAAGGGAAAGGATAATTCACACAAGGTTAATGTTTATCATCTTTGACCATGCTTCAACCACTCTTTAACCTTGAGTTAATTATCCTTTTGCCTTTTAACACATTTGATAAACATCTAGATAATTCTAACCTTGGTTGAAGTGAGAAGGATTAATATAGATTATTCTTTTCTCATTTCAATTATTCACACTCATAACATTTCCTTTTGTGAAAAAGCTTAACCACCATCTTCTTCTTCCTCTCTTGATAATTTTTTTGAGTGAGGTTGATAAAAAGAAAGAGTTTTGATTATAGAATACAAACCACATCATCATACTACACACATCTAGCCTATTTGTGTAGGGTGTTTGCTCTACTTCATTTTCATATCAAGTAAAGCAAGGAGCTTTGGGCAAAAGAGCTTCGGATGGATCATCGTGGACCTAGAGGATCTCAAGCGAACCTTTTTCTAACCCTCAAGTAGCCAAGGAGTCTAGCGTAGGGAGCTACAAAGGTTGTACTCTCAAAACCCTAGCTTTTACTACTTGTGATGATGTTAAAGTAATGAAACCCTAAATTTCTAGTGATGATTCTTTGTATGTTCACTTAGAACCTTTTAAAATTAGATTTTGGCACATGTGATGCTTCCAAACCCTTCATGAGGTGCTAGGTAAACCTAACAACTTGGGTCCTAGGGGTAAAAATCATATTGGGAGTTTCTAAAGAAACTGAAACTTGCCAGGCATGCGCATACCTTCTGGAGTGTGGTGACTTGAGTGGATTCCATCATGTTATCATGCGATGATAGTTGGATCCGATTCCCACTGATGAGTTGGTTTTCTCCTCGGGTGATCCCGACTAATTCTTCTGTGAGGTTTAGAGGAGAATTTGAGGATACCGTGGGAGACATCCTATTTAGATAAAGTGATTAACCATTCTGATCTAGGTTAGAGTGCATGCCGAGTGTTTCTTTTCGCTCTCTTTGACAGTGACCATGACCCGCCCCTAGACTATAACTCAGTAACCATGTTAACCGAACTTTCTTAAAATACTGGCTTTTGGATTGTCAGAGTTGCATACTTCATTGCCACTCCTACTTTTACCCTTTGTTTTTCTCCGGAACACTCCGTATCACTACGAAGATCCACAGTTATTTGGGTATGACCATCGTATAGTTACATACGAACTCGAAGAAACTTGTTTCAGATTCGAGGATGGTTTTCGGTTCTGGAGAAAATGAACAAGACTTTTCAGTTTCCTTTTCCTTTTACCTTCTTTCAGGTTGTGAGGGCTCCTAGGAGTAGGAGAGGGTACAGCTATTGCGCTTATTGGATAGTCTTCTTCTAAACCATAAGCAGGTACCGAAAGGTGGGGAATGAAGAAAACCAATTAGCCTAAGTGTGGTGTACAGAAGGTAATAAGTAAAGACAAATAAAGGGATTAGAAAGAGGGCAAAGTAAAATGCGACTGTTATCTTTCATGACCAAACCGCGTATATCATCTCCACTCCTACTTCAACTTTGTATTTCTCCAGAACACCCCATATCACTGCGGTGATCCGCATTTATTGGATAATCCATCGTATGGTTATATACGAACTCGAAGGAACTTGTTCCAGTTCGAGGATGGAATCTGGTTCAGGAGATATAGGAATAAGGTTTATTCAGTCGTCTTTTATCTTTACATTCTCTCAGGTTGCGAGTACTCCTAGGATTAGGAGAGTACACCTATTATGCTTTTTGGATAGTCTTCTTCCGAACCATAGGCTGGTGCCGAACGGTAGGGAAGAAAGAAAACCATTTATCCTAAGTATGGTGTACAGAACATAATGAGTAAAGACAAATAAAGGGATTTGGAGAGATGGCAAAGAAATATACGGTTACAGTAATGAATCTAGATAGTGGAAGAGCCATTACAAGGAATACCCGGATACCCCTTCGAAACATTTTCATGTTTCAGTTTCACTGTGCGTTGTTAATAGAAAAACTGATTTCCCAATTAGATCCTTGCTCTAGGGTATGTATTTACCAGGTTTAATTCTCACATCTGTATAGTTTTATAGATGATGAGTGGGAGTAAGTTATTGGGAATTAGGTGATCATCCTCATTATATCGAAATTCGTTGTAATTGGTGATATTTGAGAAAATCACCTGGGTTTTTGCCGGACGGAAAATATTTGGTTTTGAATATCCGTTGTTTTGCACCAATTTCAAACTAATATATCTGTATGTTTATTTTATAAAGTGAGATATAACTTTTTGACATTATATCCATGACATTTACCTATATCAATTAATGGTTAGGTAAGGAGCATTCAACAGCATTGTAATTCTTCTTAACCATAGTACAGTTTTCAACCTACGATGCACAGGGTTTGAGTTATTCAACTCAGGGGACTTATACAAAATATTGTATGTTGTCCAGTGTCCATTAGGACAGACGGGTTGGTCCTCATACTATATTCTGTTTACTTGTGACTTCTCCAGTTTTAGACATGTGTTTCATAGAAATACAAGGTCCAAATTTTGAGAAGTTATAGGTATATGAATAAAGTAGAGAACCATGTGTTGCAAGTATCAGGATTCATCAAAGTGATTGAAGATATAGATACTTGTGTTTGGTATTCAGTTGATAGTAATGGTTTTGAGAACTTACTTCTCTTTCGGGTTACTCATATCTGGATGCAATCCTAAGTTAAGTAATGCTGACCGGCCTCTCTCCATTTAGTTGACATGCACTGGAGACAACTGCATGATTTGAATCTAGTTCCAATTAAATCGGTGCCTTTGTTTCTATATTGTATATAGAATGGTTCATATCTTAACGATGTTAAGGTATATAGAGTTTTCCGGCTTATGCTTAAAACCAGACTCAGGATAACTCAAGGCACGTTTTTGTAATGGCAGTTTGTGGGTTCTCACAGGCTATGACGAGGGGTAACATTCTACCATCTGGAAGATCAATAGTGATATTGTTCTTGACTCGCCACAGTTTTAGTAAAATGGACTTTTTCATAAAACAGTAGTAGGAGTATGGTAGAACCGGAAGTGATTCTAGAACCACAAACAATTACTGAAAATTTAATAGAATCTAAAGATTCAATCGGGTTTGTCCTTCCATTGGCCACTCCGCAGATATGGTGGGTAACCTCAGCCACCCGAGAGGTACTTCGGTATCCTCAAGGACGGTGACAGGGAGGTTCTTGTTTACCCAGACTTACCATTACTGTTGTTCCAAACTATGAGACCCGGCAAGAGGATGAGTATAGCGTCGTTCTAAACTAGCTTTAGAAGTGCACGTGTATATGACTCTGCCAGAGGGTTGTTGTAGTCAGTGGGAGCAACAGAAGTATAGTGGACAAGTAGCTTGTGTCTTTTTGTAGACTAAAGCGGATATAGCGGAGATAGATCATCTATTTTTGATGTGATAGTCATAGGTTTTGACTTCATTAGAATAGGAGATGTATCTGTTAAG
Organism: Agapanthus africanus; assembly: GCA_030015575.1. Lineage (NCBI taxonomy): Eukaryota > Viridiplantae > Streptophyta > Magnoliopsida > Asparagales > Amaryllidaceae > Agapanthus > Agapanthus africanus. Next base: position 370,021,003 of record CM057346.1, read on the forward strand.
AAGGTAGTAGGGTGGTATGTCCTGGTATTTCGATGACATACACTTGTAGGAAGTGATATTCCTGCACTACGATCGGTTATACTCTGGTTGTCACACAGTGGTTTCTCCACATTGGATTTGGATATTATATCTGGCATTCTGGTTACTAGATCTATGGTTTTAGATTAAGATGTGGTTAGTTTCCCAATCTGGATACTTAGACAGTATTCTAAAGGTGTTTTAGAATAGACGACTGCTGGCATGGTAGTGTACCTGCAGGTGATGGAGTCACCTTCTCCAAAGGTTTCTTACAGACTAAAGAGGAGAGGGATGTGCATGATTGGCATATCACTTGCTTAATCAATTGCGTCAATCATAAGATGTCAAGTACCACACCAGATGTTGTTTTTGCACTAGATGCAATAAGTTGATATATTAATCCAATCCTGGAGAAACGTTCGGAAGCAGTTTATGAGCATAAGTGGATGTTCTAGGGATTTGATAACGGCAGCCTCCTTCAGGAGACGGTTATCATTCCAGGCATCCAAGGTGACCTGGATGACAGAGTGACTGTCAGAGTTATAGTTTTCCTTCTTATGAGGGGCAGTAGTCTGGACAGGTGGTCCAAGCGGATACTGAGGAAGGCATGATTCAGGATACTGATTAAATTAAGTTGACGATACAGTCTAATATATATACGGGATTTGGAGTTCATTTGAGCTGGTTCCCATCAAATATCCAGACATATTCTAAGACAGGTATTGCTCATTTCGGGAGATGGCTTCTCCCCGAACTTGAGATAAAAAGAGATATAGAAAGAAACATTGGAGCGATCCACTCACTGAGGCTATTTCTCGAACGCAATAGCTTCACAAACGGGCTTTGTGAAACTGATTAGTAGAGAAGTTGGGTGTTCGGTATCACACGGTGATCAGTCGAAAATAATGTATTTTTAACATAGCAATTTCCCTAGCATTTGCACTTATTTAGAAGTGTTCGGTATTCATATTTCACATATTAGCAAATCAGTCGTTAAATATCAGATTTCATGTGTTAGACTTTTAAACCGGCACTTTAAAGGAAATTGACTGCATTTTATGGCATCGCATCATCTCTGTATTTGCGCAACACTTGTGTCGAGATTTGTGCAGGAAATTGTAAGAGCAAAGTCAAAAGAAGCTGATAAAAAATACACCAACTCCATGTTTTTAGATCTGGTAGCAATTCAAAGGGGAAAATACAATTCAACATATCAAAGAAAGGCCCATACATCAGCCCAAGACCACTCCAGAAAGAACAAGCTTTGAAGCCCCCAAAGCGCCGCGGAACCGCGGCGGGAGCCGGCTTGAGCCGCGGTTCCGTGGCGGTTTGGACACGTCAGCAATAAATTTTCACTGCAGAATTTACATCTCAGGGCCCACATTTATTTCTGATATTTCAAATTCCAGAATTCTCGCGAAGCTACTGCCAGATCAACAAAGATCATTAAGCAAGGCTAATTTTAATTAAGCTCTTAACAAACTATTTCTAGAAGCTCCCTCCTAACTAATCACATCTAGAAGCTTCTCCTCAACAACCTTTTGGAGAGAAATTCAAATTTCATCTAACAAACTTTTGGAGGGAAATTCAAATTCTAATCCTAGATCTAGGGTTTTGGAGATCTATAAATAGGAGCCTAGATCTAAGGGTTGAGGTTAATCTTCATTAGTTAGCTCGATTCTCCATCTTCTTCCACAAGTCTAGTGACAAGGCTTGTGCGAAACCCTAACCCTAATTCCAATCCAAATTCAAGATCCCGAGTACAAATCAAGCAAGAAGCCTTCAACCTTTTAGGAGCCGAGCCGATCTTCAATCGGGCAAGTGATCCAAGACGATCTGCGACTCACGGAGACGAGCGAAGCCAAATCGACGATCGAGTTCTTCCTCTTGTAGTTCTTGAGCGATTGTAACGAAATTGTTGATATAAATAAAAGGTGAAATTCTTTAATCTTGCTTTCTTTAAATTCTTGCATCATGATTCGATCTCAATTTATGATTGTGATTCTTGTTGTGATGTTTGAGTAAAACTCCGCTCGTAAAGGAGTCGAGACGATCAATAGAATGATGATGTAACAAATCTTAGTACGATTCTTGAGTCCTGCGAGCTTTGTAAACCCTACCAAGTTCAAGAATCGATGACCTAGTTTCGTCGCGATGCTTTCTTGATTGTTATCGCTCGAAATTAGGGATCTACGATCGTTTCTTGAAATTACTAGAGGCTAGAATGTGAATGATATCGACGAAAGAACAAGGGATAAGATGAAACCCTAGTTTCATAAGAAATCCCTAATTCTCGATCGATCATCATCGATCTAGTATCAATTCATCGAAGGATAAGAATACGAAATTGTAAGATTACATCACATCTATAGATCCGATCGATTCCTACGAGCCTCATTTCGATTCTTGATATTTGGTTGGAAAAATCAACAAATTACTACTTCTTGATTCTTAATGCTTTCTTAGATCTAGATTTTTCTCTTTCTTGAAATGCAATTTTAAATCATGAAATGTTTTCTTTTCTTTTCCTTAAAGTTTCGACTCATCTAATTTGAAACACGAACAATTACACTTTCCCTGTCGACGATCCGCACTTACTAACGTGCTACATCCGACACTTGATTGCGGTCAAATATTTTTGGTTGTGATTTCTTTACAATTTCCAACTACACATCAAGAATATCATTAAATCAAATGGCACCGTTGCCGGGGATAGTGCGCTAATTGTTCGTATTTTGAAATTTGAGTTGAAAAATTTATTCCATTATAATTTTTAGATCTAAACTCGCACAAACCCTAATACGTGTGTTGTGATTTGATTGCGAGGAAATCTGGAATCATTGGAGCTTGGATAAAATTTTTGTAAATATTCCAGAGAGCTAAGGGGAGCAACAGAAGCATTATCATAAAATTTTTTTGCAGAGATCCCTTCAAGAGACCGCGATTCCGTGGCAAATACCCCTATAGTGCGGCGGTTCCGCGGCATTTTGAAGCCCTCTCTGTACCAATTTTCCTCTGTAAGTTTCTTACCTTCTCCTCTCTCCTCTTTTTAGCTCCAATTAACAATTTGCTGCAGGTTTCTTTGCAAATAAATCGCAGCGCCGCAAAAGCAAAATAAAAATTTGTTCGTGTTTTGATTTGTGGTTGTTTGCATATTAATACGGAAATTAAGGGGCACGACCAAATCCAGATTAGGTGGGGAGTTCATTACCCTTCCTAGGCCCCAAAAATCGCAAAATTTGCATCCGCATTTACCCTCATTAATTAAAAAAATATCTAGAGATAACTCTAAGGACCGTCGCTCTCACTTAGGACAAGAGAAGGCCGTAGGTAATTCATTGCTTATCCGCGTTTTCTTGTGGTGTCTAAGGCAAGTGTGTCGAAGGCTAGTGGTTATTAATTAGGCCCACTACTTACGTAGTGGAGTACCTTCCCACTTACCTGGCACTTACCTGGCCACAGGGGGACAAGGAGGCAGTGGAGGATTTATTCTGCGACTTGTCTTTTGGCAGTTAGGAGCGGTCTAGAGCCTGATCTAGGTGACCAATAGAATTAGGGTTTTGCTTGTTGCATTTGTTGTGATTGCATCATTTTTTTATAAAAAAAATCCGTATATTTTCCAAAACAAACACCGCATTCATCATTTCCTCTAATTCTACCAGCGCTGCCACTTGTGCTACAACCGTTTAGCACAATGTTAGGCTGGACACGGGATTCCATTTCCCGTCTCGTCCGCGTTTCTTTTATCGACCCCAGAGTCGGTAATTCTTCGTCTTCTCCCCCACCACCCACGACACCCGCGATGGACCCAAATCCATCAAACTTTAACACTACTCTGCCACCGCCCGCAGGTACACAGAATCTTCCACGCATTTCTCTCCAAGAGAGATGCTATCCTACACGTGTTACCCTTCCCACCTGTCTTTCTATACCACCTGCCAACGCGGAAAATTTTGAAATCAACCCCCAATTCATCAAACTATTACCCAAATTTCATGGTCTGGATTCTGAAAACTCATACGTGTTTATTTCCAAATTTGAAAACGTATGTGCTTTGATGGGAAATTCACAACTGTTTTTGGATGCTCTGCGTTTACGTCTTCTCCCATTCACTTTGTGCGATTTAGCCGAGAAGTGGCTTTACATCACACCCGCACATTCTATTTCAACATGGGACGAATTCGTTGCAGCAATCCTTAAGAAATTTTATCCCAATCACAAGACCGCCCGTGTTTGGAGCGAAATCTCTAAATTTACCCAACTTCCCAATGAACCATTTTGGAAATGCTTTGAACGATTCAAGGATCTTCTTATCCAATGCCCTCATCACGGAATCTCCAGATAGGATTTGTGTCGAATTATCTATGAGGGTATTGATCTCACTACTAGACAGATGCTTTAAACCATGTGTCATTGCCAATTCCTATCTAAAGATGATGGTGAAGCTTGGAAATACTTAGAAGATTTAGCTCAAAACACATCACAATGGGAAAGTGTTAGACCACCACCGCTTAGGGAAGATGTCAATCAGCTCGATGTTTCCGTCACCATGAAAGCCGAAATGGCCGCAATACAAAGGAAACTCGACGCTATAGAAAACAAAATCTCTTCAGCCTCCCTAAACCAATCCACACTTCCCAAAACCGTGTGTGGCTGCTGTTCAAACCCTTCACATTTGACGGAAGAATGTCCTTTGAATATACCGTTTCAAGGTCACACTAATGCTGCACTTCAGCAAAGACCTGGAAACTATCCCTCTTCTTCCTCATATAATCAAGATTGGAGGAATCACCCGAACTTTTCTTGGAACCAATCACAATCTCAAAATACGGTTCCAATCCTAAACAATTTTCAAAGGGTCCCTCCACTACAACAGCAACCACCACTTCAATTGAGTCAGCACCCTCCACAAAATTTTCAAAATCCTGCCAACACTTTTGCACTACATGAAAACTCTTTGCACTTGGCCGGTACTGATAATATCTCTGCACCGGTGCAAACCTTGGTTACTTTCTTGAAACAATCCATCCAAGAGTCGGCAAGTTTTCAATCTTCCATCGATAATATGATAAAGATCATTCTCACTCAAAATGAGAATATCAAATCAATGGAAGCACAAATTGAACGAATAACAGCTGAAATAAGTGCTAGAGAAGAAGGGAATCTTCCATCTCAACCCATACCTGATCCTAGACCTTCACATTACACTAATGTGGATGCTTTTACAACGTTGAAATCTGGAAGAGTGCTAGACAATCATTCGGGTGAACAAATTGATAATGATGAATTGATCATTAACACCCCGGCTTCCACTTCCAATTCCACTCACACTTCTACTTCTTACCCTATTTCGTCTAACTTACCTTCTTCTTCCGAGCCTATTCTCCATGTTCTCAAAGGCTCGAACCCTCCACCCACCTCATCTTTTCCACCACCACAAACTTCTCCACAAATGTTGGACCCAACACTTATTGATAGAGCTCCATTTCCAAATAGGTTGAGGCCCAAGAAACATGATGCCAAAATGGAGAAGATTGTGGACATGTTTAAGGAAGTTAACATTAACATCCCTCTCCTAGATGCTATTCAACAAGTTCTGTCCTATGCGAAAATTCTTAAGAACTTGTGCACTATGAAGAGGAAGACTCGAGTGCCTAAAAAAATCTTCATGTCAAGTACTGTAGACACGACTTTTCCCCAACAATTACCACGGAAACGTAAGGACCCTGGTTGTCCTACTATTTCCATTTCTATTGGGGAGAAACACATCAACCGTGCGTTACTTGACCTTGGCGCTAGTGTTAACTTACTTCCTTACTCGGTATACGAGCAACTAGGTATCGGAGTGTTAAAGCCCTCGAGCATAACTCTCCAGATGGCTGACCGATCAATCACCAAACCTAGGGGTGAACTGGAGGATGTGTTAATAAAAATCGGGGAATTTGTATTCCCTGTGGATTTTATTGTACTTGATACACAGCCTGTAGCGAACCTACGGAATCAAATTCCGGTGATTTTAGGTCGCCCCTTTTTGGCCACTTCCAATGCAATAATCAACTGTCGTAACGGTTCTATGACCCTATCCTTCGGGAATAGGTCAATAGAGCTGAACATTTACAAGTTGGGAAGTGTACCCTCCGAACCTACTGCTCAGGTATGTTCTGTCGACTTAATGGATGTCGACAGCAGCGAATTTGATGATCCTCCTGATACTGATCTTGACTCTTTTCATATGTTGTTGTTTCTCCCAACTATGTATCATACACATACGGACTCTTCCACCGAGATGTCCGGGTCAACAATTAACACGGATTATGAACAGTTCTTAGAGTCTGAAGATCACCCCGCACTTTGTGATGAAATTATTCATCGGGGTATAGATGGAACTTTTGAGGAGATCTTCGCTGATGAACTCGCATTTTTAAATGACACGGGTGTTGAGATGAATCATGTCCCAATCATTGAAATTGAACCTCCACCCCTTCTTCTGAATTGCAAAAAGAATGCGAGTAATCCATCACATTCACGGCATCGTCTTTCCAAAATAAGACGCACACACACTCTCTTCCACAACTTAACATTTCCCCACTTCTTCTTCCACCAACCAGAGCACTGCATTGATAAATTTTTTGAATGGTTGGTGTTAACATTTGGTCTTTGCAAAGCTTGGCATCGACCACTGATTTTTGACCCCCTCATATGATTTTCAAAGATTAACATTGCATAACTCAAGTTTGGAGGGGCATTTTTTCGGGCTCTTGAAAAGAAAATTTTTACAAAATGATGAGCCAAGAATAAGTTTGGGGGAGATTCTTCACTTAAATATTTTGCCCCCACTAATAAATTCCTCCCAAGCTTACAGGTTTTTCGAGATTTATCAGAAGGCAACAGTGAGGACACTGTTGAAAACAAGTTTGGGGGAGCTTTGTGCTTATTTGCGCATCATTTGCATATCATTTGCATAAGCACAAAACATTTTCAAAAACCTATAAAAATTTTAAAAATTTCAAAACTATAAAAACATTTTTTGTACATAAATAAGATAATAAAAGTTTAGATAGTGAACAATTACATCCATGAGATTAGAAAAAATTTAAGAAAACTAAGAAAATTAGAAGTTTTCTTATACGAACTAGTAATAAGTAGTTATGAGCCGTTGTCTCAAGGGTTAGTAAGATGAAAGACGTCACTAATCTGAGGATAAAAATAAGTCTGAAAAATAGTTCCTATTCTGGAAGCCAAACATTTTGAACGTTGATACCCTGCTATTCGCACTTACACACGTCTTAAAGCCGGGGATAGTAGAGGATACCTTAAAATGCTCTTGTCTTTAAGCCAAAAGTATGAAGGAAATAAAAATAAAAAAATGAATAAAAATATAAAGTGGTGAGAAAAATGGACACTGGTTTTGTTATCACCAAGGGCAATAAAAAATATATAGCAAGGGTGCCTCTTCACCTAGTGCCCTAAGGCCAACTGGTCTGGGAGTCACTGCTATGCCTGAGGTGGTGCAAGACGAGGAAAATACACCAAATAAGCAAGCATATGAGTAATCGGTCGGTTAGTACCTCAAGAAGTATTAACGGTCGTATGAAAGTGTGTGAGCAAATTCATCTAAATATTCATTAATTAAAAAGTACTGTGGCTGATGAGCAAGAGTATGATAGCTTGAATTGAATTCTCCGGGTGTAGGGATGTCCTTTACACACACGCAGGGTTATATGATAGATGTTTGGAAGAAAGATAGGAATGAAGAATAAGACGATGTTTTATTGAGGGAGGACGTGATTTCTGACATCTTTTCATGACTATTAAGATAGGGCTCAGGACAACCGAAAAGCTAGCTTAGTTGGAAACCCTAATTTTCAAAGCTTTTCTTTTACAATTCTTTTCTTCAAATGTAATATTCATGATCTTTCTTTTATTATTGGATTTTGTGGGTGCAATCAGCTGAAAACCATCAGGAGACAACACTCCTCCTACTAGGGACACCTAGAGGTTTAAAGGCTTGTTGCACGTGCTCAGTGCAATCGTGTTGCCTACGAAAGTGTGCTAGTTAGTTTTTCTCTTTCTTTATTTTCTCCTTCTCTTTTTAATAAAACAGTTCGCTCGAGATGATCGAAATTAAGTTTGGGGGAATTTGATCAGTCGAAAATAATGTATTTTTAACACAGTAATTTCCCTAGCATTTGCACTCATTTAGAAGTGTTCGGTATTCATATTTCACATATTAGCAAATCAGTCGTTAAATATCAGATTTCATGTGTTAGACTTTTAAACCGGCACTTTAAAGGAAATTGACTGCATTTTATGGCATCGCATGTATTTGCGCAACACTTGTGTCGAGATTTGTGCAGGAAATTGTAAGAGCAAAGTCAAAAGAAGCTGATCAAAAATACACGAACTCCATGTTTTTAGATCTTGTAGCAATTCAAAGGGGAAAATACAATTCAACATATCAAAGAAAGGCCCATACATCATCCCAAGACCACTCCAGAAAGAACAAGCTTTGAAGCCCCCAAAGCGCCGCGGAACCGCGGCGTGAGCCGCGGTTCCGCGGCGGTTTGGACACGTCAGCAATAAATTTTCACTGCAGAATTTATATCTAAGGGCCCACATTTATTTCTGATATTTCAAATTCCAGAATTCTCGCGAAGCTACTGCCAGATCAGCAAAGATCATTAAGCAAGGCTAATCTTAATTAAGCTCCTAACAAACTATTTCTAGAAGCTCCCTCCTAACTAATTACATCTAGAAGCTTCTCCTCAACAACCTTTTGGAGGGAAATTCAAATTTTATCTAACAAACTTTTGGAGGGAAATTCAAATTCTAATCCTAGATCTAGGGTTTTGGAGATCTATAAATAGGAGCCTAGATCTAAGGGTTGAGGTTAATCTTCATTAGTTAGCTCAATTCTCCATCTTCTTCCACAAGTCTAGTGACAAGGCTTGTGCGAAACCCTAACCCTAATTCCAATCCAAATTCAAGATCCCGAGTACAAATCAAGCAAGAAGCCTTCAACCTTTTAGGAGCCGAGCCGATCTTCAATTGGGCAAGTGATCCAAGACGATCCGCAACTCACGGAGACGAGCGAAGCCAAATCGACGATCGAGTTCTTCCTCTTGTAGTTCTTGAGCGATTGTAACGAAATTGTTGATATAAATAAAAGGTGAAATTCTTTAATCTTGCTTTCTTTAAATTCTTGCATCATGATTCGATCTCAATTTGTGATTGTGATTCTTGTTGTGATGTTTGAGTAAAATTCCGCTCGTAAAGGAGTCGAGACGATCAATAGAATGATGATGTAACAAATGTTAATACGATTCTTGAGTCCTACGAGCTTTGTAAACCCTAGCAAGTTCAAGAATCGATGACCTAGTTTCGTCGCGATGCTTTCTTGATTGTTATCGCTCGAAATTAGGGATGTACGATCGTTTCTTGAAATTACTAGAGGCTAGAATGTGAATGATATCGACGAAAGAACAAGGGATAAGATGAAACCCTAGTTTCATGAGAAATCCCTAATTCTCGATCGATCATCATCGATCTAGTATCAATTCATCGAAGGATAAGAATACGAAATTGTAAGATTACATCACATCTATAGATCCGATCGATTCCTACGAGCCTCATTTCGATTCTTGATATTTGGTTGGAAAAATCAACAAATTACCACTTCTTGATTCTTAATGCTTTCTTAGATCTAGATTTTTCTCTTTCTTGAAATGCAATTTTAAATCATGAAATGTTTTCTTTTCTTTTGCTTAAAGTTTCGACTCATTTAATTTGAAACACGAACAATTACACTTTCCCTGTGGACGATCCGCATTTACTAACGCGCTACATCCGACACCGTTATTGATTGCGGTCAAATATTTTTGGTTGTGATTTTTTTACAATTTCCAACTACACATCAAGAATATTATTAAATCACACGGGCTGTAGGTATGCGACACCGCAATAATTAGCCTTAAGTGCAAGTGGGGGATTGTTGGTTATAGTGCCCTCAAGTCAATTATTGGATCATAGGCACGTGATTGAAATGATTCAGGAAGGACCTATACCGGCAGAACAGTCTTACTCGAGATGATAATATGCTATCTGGTTTGTCTTTATCATGGTGTACATGCTTCAGGTGACACTACAGTTCACTATTACATGTTGATAGAGCCTATATGATTCTTGCTTGACTACCAGCAGTATGATGGCGATCATTTACGTGAGAGTTGGGTAGTCTATAAGCACATCCTTAAAGTGTCCCTAGTCGTGGGAGTTTCGAGACTGAGCATCGATACTCCATAAGTAGACTAGTGTATACAGATCGAGACACCGACGAGGGGCGGTGTCCGGTCTCAAAAGCCATTGGTGTCAGTTGGTTCACCTAAGATAGTATAAAGGTGCTCATTAGGTTATGAGTACGCCGGACAGACTCGCCGGGAGCCTGCTAGTTAGTATTATACCTATTGTCAGATAGCAGTTCCCAGGTGACATGTGTACAGGTTAGTCTATCGACTTGAGGTCGTTATTTGTCTTGTGTAAGTTCCCATTGTGCTTTCATTACTACCCTACCACGGCTCAGAGGAGACATGTAAACAGGTTTTGGTAGGGTACAGTCCCGAGCAACATGGAGGCAGTGAGCGGATCGTCAGGGGATTCGTCTCTCCCGGTATTGAGGGTTGAGGTCGGGGAGTGCACGGATGGCCATCACCAGAAATTCTCGGCCGGGGTAGACGAGAATTACCGATCTAGGATCGATAGTTTCTCAGTTGGTGATAGGTTTCATGCTGATACTAAATATCGTGTTATTAGGGGTCTGACTTTATCCACCCCCTAGGCTCGACATGCGATACTCATAGACGAACAAACCGGACTGTACAAATATTTTCACTGTCAGGCTCAGTAGGGTTTCTGGATGAGTTCGCTCATCGTCCTCCCTTTCGCTCAATACCTAGGTAGCCGTTACGTACAGCTAGTGTAAGTCTACGTTACCCACCCCGGTACATACGGGGAGGCGGAATAGGTAAAAAAAACAAATATTTATCACAAGGTAACATAGACTATCTAGAGGATCTTTGCCAAACCATTTCTAACAAACAATTAGAGGTTCTATCAACTATGCTTAGGAGATTATACCCCACGAAAACGGTCCTTCGGTTCTTCCCTCCGCTGTCCTCCTCGTCCATGCAAGCTCCGAGGATTGGTTCGGATCTTGGTCACCTCCGCGGCCTCCTAGAGTCAAAGACGATCCACCCGAGAGTTTATACTCCGAGCTCCACCTCAAGCCGGGGTAACTAGGGCAACAAGTTTGCTATGCTTGATGTCCTAGGTGATGTAGAGGAAGAAGATGGATTTGTTTGTCTATTTTATTTCTATTTTTCTCAATACATGAGAGCAATAGAAAAATCTAGAGAGGAGGAAGAAGAAGAACCATGGGAGCTTTCTTTTTGATGAGAGAGAATGAGAAGAAGATAATAATCCATGAGAAAAATAATTGCAAATATTTTGTCACGATAAAGTGTGATGGTTACCATTGATTTGACCATTATCATGTCAAATTAAATCCAAGCCATAAGAAGAGTTTAGAGCTCATAAGAAATATACAAGTCAACAATGGTCAACTAGGTCAAATAGTCAACATAGTCAAATGGTCAAAGCAATTGGCCATAACACAATTATCATTAAAAAGATTAGTAAATATTTTCCTCACCTCATAATGGTTTTGACCAAATCAATGGTCAAAACCCTAATGAGGCAACTCTTTCTTCGCTCCTAACAACCGTACACACACACCCGCATCCGCATTCCGTAGAATGCGAATGCACAGAAGACAAAACTAATCCATCTATACAATACTAAGATCCGGCTTAAACCAAAGCCCCCTAGTATTGTCTGCCCAAACATCATACGCGCACAAGTGCACGTAAGTGATCGTAGCCCTGCCGTAAAACCATACGGCCTCTACACCTTTTGCCCAGTGCAGGAAAACTCTCTGTGTGGGACTCAAAAGACTCGATACAACGCTGGCAGTGGGTTTAACCACAAACAACAAGCGGCACTAGCTGTACGTAACGGTCCCCAGGTAGATGTCGATAAGAAGGCCGATGAGGTAAACCCATCCGAAATCCTACTGAGCCTGAATGTGACAATCTCCGTAAAGTCTGGTCTATTCGTCTAAGAGTATCGCATGTCGGGCTAGGGGCGGTAAACGTCAAACCCCTAATTACGGAACAAGTCGTGTCGGAGTGTAGCCCAGAACACCCTGAGAAACTACTGGAAACACTTCCTGTAAATCTCGCTTGCCCTGGCCAGGGACTTTGTGTAATGGCTCTCCTAGACACAGCGCGATATCAACCCCCAATACCGGGAGAGACGAATCCTATCTAATCGCTACTGCCTCCAAGTGCTTCGGGACTGCACCCAACTACTACCTGTTTGTATGACTCCTTTGAGCCATGGTAGGGTAGTAATCAAAGTACAGTGGGAACACACTCGAGGCGAAGTAGCAGCGTCAAGTCGACGGACTAAGCCGTACTCCTGTCACCTGGGAACTATTATCTGACGATAGGTATAGTACCAACCAACAGTTCCCGACGAGTCCTATCCAGTGTACTCGTAACCTAACGAGCACCCGCATACTATCTCCAGTACGGCATACTAATAGCTGTGGGACAGACCATCTCCCCTGCTGGGATGAGAAGCGTATACGCTAGTCTAGTCCGGAGTATCGATGCCCCGTCTCGATAATCCTACGACTAGGGACCTGTATAAGGATGTGCTTGTAGATTACCCAGCCCCCACTAGTGTGACTGCCATCACAACGCTGGTAATCAAGCAAAGATCCTAAGGGCTCCACTAATATGTATAAGCGATATGCTAAAAGAAACACATGCACATATTGAAGTAGAAACAAACCAAGTAGCATACTACCATTTTGAGCAAGATTTTCTATACAACTATGAATATCCCAAGCTTCCATTAAGTAATATATAAACTAGTATGATACAGTAATGGCCTCTAGGGCATATATGTTGGAGATAGTGCCCTCAGAGTCAATTATTGGATCACAGGTACGTGACTGCAATGATTGAGGGAGGACCTATCCCGGTAGGACAGTCTTACTCGAGATGATAGTATGCTATCTGGTTTACCTTTATCATCGTGTACTGTTTTAAGTGACCTGACACGTCGCTATTACACGTTGATAGAGCCCCTAGGATTCTTGCTTGACCACCAGCAGTATGAGGGCGATCATATAAGTGGGAGCTGGGGGTCTATAAGCATATCCTTAAAAAGGTCCCTAGTCGTGAGAGTTTCGAGACAGGGCATCGATTCTCCATAGTAGACTAGTGTATACAGTCGAGACCCCGACGAGGGGCGGTGGCCGGTCTCACAAGCCACTGGTGTCAGTTGGATCACCTAAGATGTATACAGGTGCTCATTGGGTTATGAGTACACCGGACAGGACTCGCCGGGAACATGCTAGTTGGTCGTATACCAGACGTCAGATGGCAGTTCCCTGGTGACATGTGTGCAGGTTAGTTCATCGACCTGGGGATCGTCATTTGTCTCGTGTGAGTTCCCACTGTACTTTGATTACTACCCTACCACGGCTCAAAGGAGTCGTGCAAACAGGTTTTAGTTGGGTACAGTCCCGAGCCACATGGAGGCAGTGAGCGTATCTTCAGGGGTTCGTCTCTCCCGGTATTGGGGGTGAGGTCGTGCTGTGTCTAGGAGAGCCATTACACGAAGCCCTCGGCCGAGGCAAGGAGATTTACTGGTAGGTATTCCAGTAGTATCTCAGGGTGTTCTGGGCTACACTCCGACACGACTTGTACCGCTTTTGGGGGTCTGACTTTTACCAACCCCCTAGGCCCGCCATGCGATGCTCATAGACGAACGGACCGGACTGTACGGATATTGTCACTGACAGGCTCAGTAGGGAGTCAGGCTGAGTTCGCTCACAGACGTCCCTTTTGGTCAATACCTGGTAGCCCGTTATGTATTGGCTTATACTTCTAACGTGCTAGTGGTTAAATCCACAACCAAGGTGTTGATGAGTCTTTAGAGTCCCCCACATTTCAGTTACTCAGCTTTCGGGCGAAAGGTTGTAGAGGCCGTATGGAGATATGGCAAGGTCCGATCAGATACGTGCGGTATTGCACGGATCAGGATCGGACAGTTTGTACTATAGGCCGTATGGTTATATGGCAGGGTTCGATCAGATATGTGCGGTATTGCACGGATCAGGATCGAACAGATATTACTAGCCGGCTTTGGTTTAAGCCGGATCCTAGTATAGTACAGTGTAGACTTTGTCTCATTGCATTTGTATTTCGGTCGAAATACAGATGCGGGTGTGTATGCACAGTATCGGGGTTTTCCTGTAATTTATTACGGGACCAGTTTTCTGGAGTTGCCATTTTGCTTTCCGTTTCGGCCGATTTCCATTGTTCCGTTCATTGGCCGAAGATTGGTGGAGGAGGGCTTATTTGCATTGTTGCAAATAAGTGTTTATGGAGGGGGTCTTTGCATATTCTTGAGTCATGATGGTTGCACCATTCCTTGACCTTGACTTCTTGACTTCTCCATCATGGCTTGACTTTCATATGACATGGTTTTCATGATGATTGTGGTGGAGTGAGGTTCTCTTTTGGTGATCATTTCTTTGCATGATTTGGTTGTTGAGTGTTGGTGTTTCTTTGTGATCATTATTCCTTATGATAACCATTCCTCTCTCTCTCTCTCTTGCATGATTGATATGGTCACCTCCCCCATGACTTTTCCCTCTCTCTTTGATATACATGGGCCGGCCATCCCTTGTGGCGGGTTGATTGATTTTTGGTGTGGCATTTTTTGGTTCTCTTCATGCTCCAAAAATCACACAACAAGACTCTCCAAAATTCCAAGTTCTTTTCCTCCACTAAAAAGGCAATTCCACAAACCCAAAGTGAGACATGGTTCTTCACACATTCTACAGCAAATCTTGGGCACGTCGAGTAGCCGGCTTCATGCCCGAGTTGCCTCGGCATTGAGGTGGGAGCCCGTAAAAGAAGTAGGCGATGTGGTGCACTTCCGGCGACGAGGAGGAGACGGGACATTCCGCAAGAGATCGGGACGATGATGAGAAGACCGGAGGACTTGGATCGTCGGTATATCTCTTTCCCATCTTATAGTTAGCTAGGACTAGTTAATGGTTCGATCCAGGTATTAGTGCGCGGCGGTTTGCCAGTTCAAGAAAATTTAAGTTTATTACCGCTTCCGCATTTGGCCGTCGGATTGACGGCCGGGGCTCCGCCGTGCACTTACAGTGGTATCAGAGCCTCGCCATTAACTTAGTCTAGCTTGGTGTAGTGTGTTTTTCTGTTTCGATCGATCGAATGTTCCAAAACTACATTTTTGTTAGCATCAGTTTTCTGTTGGAAATTTTTGGTGTCGAAAATTTTTTCAGGTTGTAAAATATTGATGTACTGGAAAATCTTAGAACTCTGTAAAATTTCGATGAAGTGAATCCACAGTGGGAGCGCGGAACCGCCGCATATACCACCATTCCGCCGCTCTTCCGCCGCACACTGTGGAGATCACTTCACCAATTTTTTTCAGAGGCTTTCTGGGCTTAAAATATGGGTTTTGGAATATTAAAATTGGGCCCAGGTTTTCTGTGAGTGCTACAGTTTTGATTGGGGGCCCACTTGTTAATTTTTGATCGATCGGATATTTTAAACACATTTTCACAGTATTTACATTATATCTGCGACCGTGAATGTCACTTGATCGGTAAATCCGGTCTAACTGCTATAGCCCGGTTAGACGGATTTGCGAACGTGACTTTCACGTTGATGTTTTGTTTTTGCTGTGATGTTGCGGATCGGTCGTGGGGGATAGCCTGGATGCAATGCTAGTACTGTTGTGATTGTATTATGTACATTTGATATTGCGGGACGAGCGTCCGACATGTGGACTGCCGTCACTGCCTGTTTGTATTATTATTTTGGGGCACGACCTGGTTGCGGTCGATGCACCCAGTGTATGTATATTTTACTTTCTGTACTAGGATTGCCCCGCGGAGGGGTGCACGGATAGCCGGGTTCTGGAGGGCAACAAGCCCGCATCTCATGGCATTGAGACGGAGGGGGCTTCACTCTAGGATTGGCGGGCTATTCGCCGCACTCGTAGGGGTACAGGTTGACCCAGGAGGGGTGCCCAAGTTACCGGATTCCGTGAAGTGCTGGGTGGTCCATTCACGTTGCTGAAGGGGGCTGCCTCGCTTCAGGTTTTGGCGGGTAACTTGCCGCACCCGTAGGGGTCTAGGATTTCATTGCACAGGCTATCCACACGACCAGGGGAACGTCGGGTTTCAGTAGTGGCTCTGTGAAACCCGGGGATCCCAGATATCTGTATTGTTTCTGTGATGCTGTACATTTCTGTGATGTTGCATTTTATTCACGCCTTGAGCGAAATACTATATATATTGGTATATATATTAGTAGATGTCGTATATGTTTTGCATCCGTGCTAGTCCAGTCCCCGCTCTGTCGTTATTAAGCTAACCTAACGGGTAATGACGGGACCCAGTGGCGAATGCGGATGGCATATACGTACATCAGTATATTTTCGTTCTTTTTGGTGTGATCAATTGATGGGACTGCATTGATTCGGATCAATGCAAGTTAAAAACAAACCTAATCTGATGTTGTTGGAACACTTTTCAAAAAGCTGTTATTGCAAGGACGTTCACTTTTGTTTTGCATCGCGGTATTCATTTAGAATATCCTGCTCCTCAGTCGACGAGGCAAGGGCCGAGATCCCTTCACCGGGAGTGACCCCTTGGACAAAAGTTTGCGTCAGGACAATGACTTCACTATAGCCGATTACTTTTGCTTTGCACCGTAGTATTCAGTTGGAATATCCTGCACCCCATTCTACGGGGAAAGAGCCGAGATCCCTTCACCGGGAGTGACCTCTTTAGCGGAAGTTGTCGTCACTATATTTCTAAAAAGCTATCCGTTCCTTCGACGATATCAAGTTCATTACGTTAAAGGTTTTCGCCAGAAACCATTCGTAGCCCTCCGTCGTTTCATATGGATAGTCAATAGTATTCAAGCTGTGTTTGTTGGCCAAAGTCAAGGCACAGTGTTTGGTAGCTGTTGGTTATTCATATGCAGCATAGATAGATGCGTTGGTTTGGAACAGTCGTACTGCCTTGTTGGCCAAAGTCAAGGGTATGTACGGGTGGATTCAAAACAACCTGGAGAATGACGGGTAGAACTTGACATGTGACTTATGATTTGTTGGCCAAAGTCAAGGTCATAAGAGCATGGGGTAAAAATCACATCGGGAGTTTCAAAAGAACTGAAACTTGCCAGATATGCGCATACCTTCTGGAGTGTGATGACGTGAGCGGATTCCGTCACGTTATCATGCGATGATAGTTGGATCCCGATTCCCACTGATGAGTTAGTTTACTCCTCGGGTAATCCCGACTAATTCTTCTTTCAGGTTTGGAGGAGAATTTGAGGCACAGTGGGAGGTTTCCAGATTAGATAAATTGGTAACCATTCTGATCTAGGTTAGAGTGCACGCTGAGTGTTTCTTTTCTCTCTCTCTTTGGTAGCGACCATTGACCCGACCCTAAGACTATGACTCAGTGACCAAGTTGACCGAACCTTCTTAAACACTGGCTTTTAGATTGTCAGAGTTGCGAACCTCATTGCCACTCCTACTTTTACCCTTTTCTCCAAGACACCCCGTATTGCTACGAACGTCCACTTTCATTGGACAAAACCATCGTATGGTTAGATACGAACTCGAAAGAATTTATTCGAGGATGGTTTCAGGTTCTGGAGAAAACGGATAGGATTATTCAGTTGTCTTTTCCTTTTACCCTCTCTCAGGTTACGAGTACTCCTTGGTTTAGGGGTAGTACACCTATTACGCAAATTGGATTGTCCTCTTCCAAACCTTAGGCTGGTGCCGACCGGTAGGGAATGAAGAAAACCAATTAGCATAACGATGGTGTGCAGAAGGTATTAAGTTCAGACAAAGCAAGGGATTAGTAAGAGGGCAAAGTAAATTGCAACAGATATTCATGACCAAACCAAATATTTCGTTACCACTCCCAAATCACCTTTGTATTTCTCCAGGACACTCCGTATCACTACGAAGATCCACAGTTATATTGGATACTCCATCGTATGGTTATATACGAACTCGAATGGAACTTGTTCCAGTTCGGGGATGGATTCTGGTCCAGGAGAAATAGGAATAAGGTTTATTCGGTTGTCTTTTATCTTCACCCTCTCTCATTGCGAGTGTTCCTAGGATTAGGACAGTACACCCATTATGCTTATTGGATAGTCTTCTTCCAAACCATAGGCTGGTGCCGAACGGTAGGGAAGGAAGAAAACCATTTGGCCTAAAGGGGTGTGCAGAAGGTAAAGACTAAAGACATATGAAGGGATTTGGAGAGGTGGCAAAGAATTATACGGTTACAGTCGTGAATCTGGAAGAGGCATTACTAGGAATACCGGGATACCCCATCGAAACATTTCAATGTTTCAGTCTCACTGTGTACTGTTAAAGGAAAACTGATTTCCCAATTAGATACTTACTCCAGGGTATGTATTTACCAGGTACGATTCTCACATCTGTATGGTTTTACAGATGATGAGTGGGAGTAAGTTATTGGGAATTGGGTGATTGTCCTCATTATATCGGGATTCGTTGTAATCGGTGATATTTGAGGAAATCACCTGGGCTGTTTGCCGGTTGGCAAATATTTGGTTTTGAATATCCGCTGTTATGCACCAATTTCAAATCGATATATCTGTACGTCTATTTTCATAGAGTGAGATATACCCTTTTGAAATTATGTCTGCGACATTTACCTATATCAGTGGATGGTTAGGTAAGGAGCATTAAACAGCGGTGTAATTCTTCTTAACCATAAGTACAGTTTTCAGCCTACGACACACAGTGAATGAGTTATCAGACTCAAGGGACTTATACAGAGTATTGTATGTTGTCCAGGGTCCATCAGGACAGAGGGGTTGGTCCTCGTACTATATTCGGTTTACTTATGACTTCTCTAGTTTTTAGACAGGTGTTTCGTGGAAACACAGGGTCCGAATTTGGAGAAGTTATAGGTATTTGAATAGAGTGGAGAACCAGGTGTAGCAAGTATCGGGATTCTTCAAAGTGATCGAAGATGTAGATACTTGTATATGGTATTCAGTTGATAGTAGTGATTAAGAGAAATTGCTTCTCTTTCAGGTTACTCATAAATGGAAGCATTCCTAAGTTGAGTAACGCTGATCGGCCTCCTTCCATTTAGTTGACATGCACTGGAGACAGTTGCATGATTTGAATCTGGTTCAATTAAATCAGTGCCTCTGGTCCTATATGGGATATAGAACAGTTCATATCTTAACGATGTTAAGGTACGGGGAGTTGTCCGGCTTATGCTTAAAACCAGACACTGGACAACTCAAGGCACGTTTCTGTAATGGCTGTTTGTGGGTTGACCCAGGCTATGACGCGGGTTGACTTTCTACCATCTGGATGAACAATAGCAATATTGTTCTAGACTCGCCACAGTTTTAATAAAAATGGATTTTTTCAGAAAACAGTAGTGGGAGTATGGCAGAACTGGAAGTGATTCCAGAACCACAAACGATTACTGAAGATTTAATAAGGAACCTAAAGATTCAATCTGGTTTGACATTCCATTGGCCACTCCGCAGATAAGGTGGGTAACTTCAGGCACCCGAGAGGTACTACGGTAACCTCAAGGACGGTGACAGGGAAGTTCTTGTTTATCCACACTTACCATTGCTGTTGTTCCAGACTGTGAGACCCGGCAGGAGGATGAGTATAGCGTCGTTCTAAACTTGCTTTAGAAGTGTACGTCTATATGACTCTGCCAGAGGGTTGTCGTAGTCAGTGGGAGCAACGAAAGCATTGGTGGACAGGTAGCTTATGTGTATTTATAGACTGAAGCACCAGTAGCGGAGATAGATCATCTATTTCTGACGTGACAGTCATGGGTTTGACTTCATCAGAATAGGGGATGGATCTGTTGAGAAGGTAGTAGGGTGTGATGTCATGGTATTTGGATGACATACACAGAGTAGGAAAGGAAACTCCTATACTACAATCGGTTACACTTTGGTCGTCACACAGTGGTTTCTCCACAAAGGAAAAGGATTTTACATCAGACATACTGATTACTAGATCTATGGTTTTAGATCTAGATTTGGGTGGTTTCCCAATCAGGGTACTTGACAGCATTCTAAGAGTATTTAGGATGGACGACTCCTGGCACGGTTGCGTACCTGCAGGTGATGGAGTCACCCTCTCTAAAGGTGTCTTACAGACTAAAGGGGAGAGGGATGTGCATGATTGGCAGATCACTTGCTCAGGCAATTGAGTCAATCATGAGATGTCAAGTACCACACCAGATATTGTTCTTGCACTAGATGCAATAAGTTGATATTGATCCAATCCTGGAGAAACAGTCGGAAGCAGTTTTAGAACATAAGTGGATGTTCTAAGGATATGATAACGACAACCTCATTCGGGAGACAGTTATCATTCCAGGCTTCCAAGGTGACCTGGACGACAAGGAGGTTGTCAGAGTTATAGTTTTCCCTCCGACGAGGGGCAGTATTTTGGACAGGTGATCCAAGGCAATACCGAGGGAGGCATGGCGCAGGACACTGATTAAGTTCAGTTGACGATACAGTCTAAGAAGTTTGGATTTGGAGTTCATTTATGAGCTATGTCCCATCAGACATCCAGACACATTCTAAGACAGGTATTACTCTTTTCGGGAGATGGGTTTCTCCGCGAACTTGAGATATAGAGAGACATGGAAAGAGACAACAAGGCGGATCCACTCACTGAGGCTATTCCTCGAACGTAATAGTTTCGCAAACGAGCTTTGTGAGACTGACTAGTAGAGGAGTTGGGTGTTTGGTATCACACGGGCTGTGAGTATGCGACATCGCAATAATTAGCCTTGAGTGCAAGTGGGAGATTGTTGGAGATAGTGCCCTCAGAGTCAATTATTGGATCACAGGTACGTGACTGCAATGATTGAGGGAGGACCTATCCCGGTAGGACAGTCTTACTCGAGATGATAGTATGCTATCTGGTTTACCTTTATCATCGTGTACTGTTTAAAGTGACCTGACACGTCGCTATTACACGTTGATAGAGCCCCTAGGATTCTTGCTTGACCACCAGCAGTATGAGGGCGATCATATAAGTGGGAGCTAGGGGTCTATAAGCATATCCTTAAAAAGGTCCCTAGTCGTGAGAGTTTCGAGACAGGGCATCGATTCTCCATAGTAGACTAGTGTATACAGTCGAGACCCCGACGAGGGGCGGTGGCCGGTCTCACAAGCCACTGGTGTCAGTTGGATCACCTAAGATGTATACAGGTGCTCATTGGGTTATGAGTACACCGGACAGGACTCGCCGGGAACATGCTAGTTGGTCATATACCAGACGTCAGATGGCAGTTCCCTGGTGACATGTGTGCAGGTTAGTTCATCGACCTGGGGATCGTCATTTGTCTCGTGTGAGTTCCCACTGTACTTTGATTACTACCCTACCACGGCTCAAAGGAGTCGTGCAAACAGGTTTTAGTTGGGTACAGTCCCGAGCCACATGGAGGCAGTGAGCGTATCTTCAGGGGTTCGTCTCTCCCGGTATTGGGGGTGAGGTCGTGCTGTGTCTAGGAGAGCCATTACACGAAGCCCTCGGCCGAGGCAAGGAGATTTACTGGTAGGTATTCCAGTAGTATCTCAGGGTGTTCTGGGCTACACTCCGACACGACTTGTACCGCTTTTGGGGGTCTGACTTTTACCAACCCCCTAGGCCCGCCATGCGATGCTCATAGACGAACGGACCGGACTGTACGGATATTGTCACTGACAGGCTCAGTAGGGAGTCAGGCTGAGTTCGCTCACAGACGTCCCTTTTGGTCAATACCTGGTAGCCCGTTATGTATTGGCTTATACCTCTAACGTGCTAGTGGTTAAATCCACAACCAAGGTGTTGATGAGTCTTTAGAGTCCCCCACATTTCAGTTACTCAGCTTTCGGGCGAAAGGTTGTAGAGGCCGTATGGAGATATGGCAAGGTCCGATCAGATACGTGCGGTATTGCACGGATCAGGATCGGACAGTTTGTACTATAGGCCGTATGGTTATATGGCAGGGTTCGATCAGATATGTGCGGTATTGCACGGATCAGGATCGAACAGATATTACTAGCCGGCTTTGGTTTAAGCCGGATCCTAGTATAGTACAGTGTAGACTTTGTCTCATTGCATTTGTATTTCGGTCGAAATACAGATGCGGGTGTGTATGCACAGTATCGGGGTTTTCCTGTAATTTATTACGGGACCAGTTTTCTGGAGTTGCCATTTTGCTTTCCGTTTCGGCCGATTTCCATTGTTCCGTTCATTGGCCGAAGATTGGTGGAGGAGGGCTTATTTGCATTGTTGCAAATAAGTGTTTATGGAGGGGGTCTTTGCATATTCTTGAGTCATGATGGTTGCACCATTCCTTGACCTTGACTTCTTGACTTCTCCATCATGGCTTGACTTTCATATGACATGGTTTTCATGATGATTGTGGTGGAGTGAGGTTCTCTTTTGGTGATCATTTCTTTGCATGATTTGGTTGTTGAGTGTTGGTGTTTCTTTGTGATCATTATTCCTTATGATAACCATTCCTCTCTCTCTCTCTTGCATGATTGATATGGTCACCTCCCCCTTGACTTTTCCCTCTCTCTTTGATATACATGGGCCGGCCATCCCTTGTGGGGGGTTGATTGATTTTTGGTGTAGCATTTTTTAGTTCTCTTCATGCTCCAAAAATTACACAACAAGACTCTCCAAAATTCCAAGTTCTTTTCCTCCACGAAAAAGGCAATTCCACAAACCCAAAGTGAGACATGGTTCTTCACACATTCTACAGCAAATCTTGGGCACGTCGAGTAGCCGGCTTCGTGCCCGAGTTGCCTCGGCATTGAGGTGGGAGCCCGTAAAAGAAGTAGGCGATGTGGTGCACTTCCGGCGACGAGGAGGAGACGGGACATTCCGCAAGAGATCGGGACGATGATGAGAAGACCGGAGGACTTGGATCGTCGGTATATCTCTTTCCCATCTTATAGTTAGCTAGGACTAGTTAATGGTTCGATCCAGGTATTAGTGCGCGGCGGTTTGCCAGTTCAAGAAAATTTAAGTTTATTACCGCTTCCGCATTTGGCCGTCGGATTGACGGCCGGGGCTCCGCCGTGCACTTACAATATACACTAACAATCTCCCACTTGCACTAGGGCCATGTACTGGCGTATCGAAGACCTATCATCTCAATCAGCCGCTCGAACTGAGTCTGTGGTATGGCCTTCGTGAGTGGATCTGCAGTATTATTCTCTGAGTCTACTCTCCTCACCTCGATCTCCCGGCGATCTACGATCTCCCTGATCAGGTGGTACCGCCTCAAAATGTGTCTGGACTTCTGATGGGACCTGGGTTCCTTCGCTAAAGCTATAGCGCCGTTGTTGTCACAATACAGCGGTATTGGATCAACAATGGTAGGAACCACCTGAAGCTCCGTAAGGAATTTCTTCATCCAGACAGCTTTCTTTGCGGCATCGTAAGTAGCTATGTACTCCGCTTCCATCGTTGAGTCAGCAACGGTTTCCTACTTGGAGCTCTTCCGACAAACCGCCCCTCCATTGAGGGTAAAGACATAACCCGACATGGACTTAGAGTCATCCTTGTCACTCTGGAAGCTAGAGTCAGTAAAGGCATCGATCTGGAGGTCTTTTCGGCCATACACCAAGAACATCTCCTTAGTCCTTCTCAGGTACTTGAGAATGTTCTTTACTACTATTTAGTGTTTCTCCCCTGGGTCCGACTGATACCGGCTTACAACGCTCAATGCGTATGCTACATCTGGTCTGGTACACAATATCGTATACATTATAGAGCCTACCGCAGATGCGTAGGGTATAGATGACATGTGAGCCCTTTCCAAATCAGTCTTGGGAGACATCTCTTTGGAGAGGGTGATTCCGTGACAAGTCGGTAGATTACCGTGCTTTGAATCTTCCATACTAAATCGTTTCAGTATGGTGTCGATGTATCTGGACTGCGAAAGTCCCAACATCCTCTTAGATCTATCACAATAGATCTAGATCCCCAGAATGTAGTTGGCATCGCCCAGGTCCTTCATGGAGAACCTCTGTGACAAGAATCCTTTGACTGACTGTAGCATAGGAATGTCATTTCCTATTAATAGAATGTCATCCACGTACAAGACAAGGAATACCACAGTTCTCCCTACAATCATACTGTAAATGTATGGTTCATCTGGGATTTTTGATAAAGTCGGATTCTTTGACAGTATCATCAAAGCAGATGTTCCAACTCCGCGATGCATGCTTTAGTCCATAAATGGACTTAAGCAACTTTCACACTTTATCGCTGCTCCCACTCTGAATGAAACCCTTCGGCTGATCCATATAGACGCACTCTTCCAAATTTCCATTTAGAAAAGCCGTCTTTACGTCCATCTGCCAGATCTCATAATCGTGGAAGGCAGCAATGGCAAGAAGGATCCGAATGGATTTGAGTATAGCCACTGGAGAAAAGGTTTCATCATAGTCAAATCCAGGTCTTTGACGAAAACCCATCGCAACAAGTCTAGCTTTATAGTTTTCAACTCGCCCATCTACACCAATCTTCTTTCTGAAGATCCATTTGCAGCCTATGGGTTTTACCCCTTCTGGAGCAATGTCCAAAGTCTAAACATTGTTGGTGTACATGGACTCCATCTCGGTCCGCATTGCATCCAGCCATCTTACTGAGTCACCGCTCTGAATGGCTTGCTGGAAGCTAGTAGGCTCATCATTTTCAATGATGCAATCCTCTCGATCCCCGTCTATGAGAAAACCGTAGTATCTCTCAGGCGGATGAGACTGCCTATTACTCCTGCGGAGTGGCGCTGGGATATCCGGTTCTCCTGAAACTTCTGGTTCCACCAAGCTTTCAGTAATAGCTTGTTGTTCTGGAATTTCTTCCAGTTCTATTGCACACCTACTTATCTGATTTTCTAAAAATTCAGTTTCCAAGAAGTGGGGATGCTGAGAAACAAAAACCTTTTGTTCCTCTACGGAATAGAAAAGATACTCCATAGAGTTCTTGGGGTATCCCACAAACTTACACAGTACTGAGCGTGCCTCGAGCTTGTCCGCATGCTGCCTTTTTACAAAAGCTGGACATCCCCATGTCTTAAGATACTTAAGACAGGGTTTCTTCCTACTCCACATCTGATATGGTGTGATAGGCACAGTCTTGGATGGAACCTTGTTCAAAAGATATGCAGCTGTTTCTAGTGCATAACCCAAGAAGGATCGTGGTAACTCAGCCTTACTCATCATGGAACAAACCATATCTAATAGAGTTTGATTTCACCTTTCTGATACACCGTTGTGTTGCGGTGTGTATGAAGGAGTAAGCTGAGAGAGAATTCCATTCTCTCTTAAGTAGCCCAGGAACTCGGCACTCAAGTATTCACCACCTCGATCAGATCTCAGTGTCTTGATACTTTTGCCTGTTTGTTTTTCAACTTCATTCTTGTATTCCTGAAATTTCTCAAAGGCCTCGGATTTATGCTTCATCAGGAAGACATGTCTATACCTAGAGAAATCATCCAAAAAAGTAATGAAGTATGAATAACCACTTCGTGCATGTGTAGACATTGGACCACACAGGTCACTGTGTATGAGTCCCAAGAGCTTGATCGCTCTTACTCCGTGTCCAGTGAACAGAGTCTTTGTCATCTTTCCTATGAGACAAGATTCACAAGTAGCATAAGACTGATACTCGAACGGATTCAAGTATCCCTCTTTATATAACTTTGTTAACCGTGTCTCATTAATGTGACCCAGTCTACAATGCCATAAGAAAGCATGATTTGTTTCCGGAGACTTTCTTTTTTGTGTGTTCTGGACACTGAAAACCTGAGCTTGATTCAATACGTATATTCCGTTTTCTAATGTACCTGACCCAATCAGAATTTGATTTAGGTGGATGTGGACTACATCGCTTACAAAAGTAAAATCATATCCTTCCTTAGAAAGTAAGGATACAGATATGATATTACAAGCTAGACTAGGTAAATACAAACAGTTACGCAGAATCAATATCTGCCCACTTGTCAATCCAAGGTGATATTCTCCTACGAATTCAGCGCCCACGCTCATTCCGTTATCAACCCTGAGAGTCATATCACCTAACCTGATAACTCTACGGTTTCTCAAAGCCTAAAATAAATTACAAATGTGAGATCCTGATCCGGTATCTAGTATCCAGGAAGTAGAGTTAATTGACATACAGTTTTCTATTACAAACACACCCGAAGCCGAAGCCACAACATGCTTCGAATCCTGGCCACTGGCTTTCAAAGCCCTGCAATCCTTCTGCCAATGTCCTTTCCTATTACAATAGGGATGTCCCTCCTTCGCTATATCTAGTCCCAAAACTTTTGCCCTTCCCTTTCCTTCTACTTCCCTCCTTTCCTTCAGGGTATTAGCAGAGGGCAAAGACTGTAGAATCAAGTCAGTATTTGACCCGTTCTTCAACGTGGTCTTTAGGTCCGTGAGCTCATCAAAATAGCTAGTCTCTGTAAGGACGTTGTCCCCTACAGATGACCCGACAGCCCACCTCGCTTGAAGCAATTTGTGCGAGGTCTCATATCTTGCGATACGAGATTGCTCTCCATATAAATCTTTGTTATAGAGGAAGACAGAAACTAAGTCCATCTTCTCGTGCTGCCTCTGGTATGTACCATCAACTGAGGCCAACACGAGGCACTTGGCATTCGCACAGTCCTTTCCGATGTCATACGGATATCAGTATCCGTGATGATGGAAACTGGTCCTGAGACGGCAGGGGTTGGATTAGTGAAGTGGTGTCCTAGTTTGTCATGGGTAATGGACATCTGGACAGACCTTTGCCAGTCATTACAGTCAGATTCAGTCATTTTATTATCTAGTTGTAACCTATGTCTGGTCACTGGGTCGCTGCAATTAAGAGAGAGAGAAGAAAACACTTAGCATGATGCTCTTGCAAGTTTAGATTGGATTTTAGTTTACCTAAACAGGATGGTTCCCACTGTTTCTTGAATCCTTCCTCAAACCATAAAAGAAGAATTAGTTAGGATTAATCTCACCGTACAATTCTTGCTTAACCGTTCAGCCAGGCTAGTGTCGGTACTTCGAGAGAGGTTTTACGACGCTTTCACGAAGTTCCTTAATTAAATAAGCTCTTTTCCCTGGAGGCGTAGCCCCGCTAACACTGTTCTAGATACCTACTTAGTTTATAGCATTGATCGTTAAGTGAAAAAATCTCCCGAGGAGTAACGGATACTCATAGTAGGATCGGGATCCAAATATCATTGTGTGATAATGCTGAAGGAATCCTACCAACATTATCAAACTCGAAATGGTATGCAGCACTAGCAAGTTTCAATTTCCTTAGAAACTCCCGATGTGGATTTTTGCCCCATGCACTTATGACGTTGACGAAGGTCAATAAATCATAAGTCACATGTCAAGTTCTACCCATCATTGTCCAGGTTAATTTGAACCCACCCGTATATACCCTTGACGAAGGTCAACAAGGTAATACGACTGTCCCAAACCAACGCATCTATCTATGCTACATATGAACACCCAACAGCTACCAATCACTATGCCTTGATGAAGGTCAACAAATATAGCTTGAATACTATTGAATACATATGAAATGACAGAGGGCTACGAATGGTTTTGGCAAAACCGTGAACGTAGTGAACTTGATATAATCGAAGGAACCATGATAGCTTTTAAAAGGAGTGGTTTAAGCTCCGCGATTTTAAAAGTATTGCTGTTTTGAAAAAACCGAGTGGTTTTGAAATTGTTCCAACGATTCAGCTTTGATTTGTTTTCTTTGCATTAATATAATGCGTCCCATCAATTTAATCCTACCATTGCAGAAAACAACGAAAATATGACGTACGCTTATGCCATCCGCATTCGCCACTGGGCCCCGTCATCACCCGTTAGGTTACTTAACTAACGACATAGCGAGGGCTGGACTAGCGCGGATGCAAAACATAAGCAACGCCTACTAGATATCATAATAGATATAAACATTCTTCAGATGCAATGATAGCCATTATAAATCACAGATGAACACATTGGATATGCTAGGAATCCGCGTTTCATTCGAGCCTGCAACGACAAAAGGATTACACGGTCGTGATGAATAGCCAAAACCCCACCCTAGACTCCTACGGGTGCGGAAAACTACCCGCCAAATACCCGAAGTAGAGCAGCCTCCCTCAACAAAGTGAGTAGGCCACTCGGCACTTCAAAGTACCCGATAGTCTGTGCACCCCACCTTGGGTCTATCCTAGGAGTAGAAAACAGTAAAAGAAATAATATACAAAGTCGGCTGCATCCTCAACCCGGATGTGCGACCCAAAAATAATATTACATCAATTTACAATTTACATCAAATGAAAGATAAATAAACACTCATCTCACATCCCCGGCAATTCATCCATGACTATCCAACAAGTTCATACACACAATCTAACATCACAGATCACAGCTATGTACAACCCCCACTAATCGACGTATAGCGATTAGTAAACGTTCAGTACATATATCATATCACAGAAGATCCGATTAGCTAAAATACTTAGAATTTCGATCGATAACTTGATTTGAAACTACCCCAAGCACAACACAGTACTCAACAAAATCTGGGCAGAAACAAAGTATCAGAAAAATCTCAAAATGCAAATCTAGACAGACTGCAGGAAAAACGAGTTGACTCGGCGTCGACTCGGCCGCGGATCGGCGGCTAAACGCTTGGTTTAACCGCGCTTCCGTGGCGGTCTGACTGATTCACGAGCTCGTTTTTCTTGTGTGTCCTTCAAAAAGCCAGCACGTATTTTTAAGGTCCCTGAAATAAATTTTGGATCAGTTTTAAAATCGACAGAAAACGTGCAATTTTGACCTGTTATTGCGATTTCTCCGGCGTTCGAATTTCTAACACTTTGCTAACATGTTAGTAATGGTTTAGCTAGGCTCTGATATCACTGTAAGTCTACGTTACCTACCCCGGTACTTACGGGGAGGCGGAATAGGTAAAAAAATAAATTTTTATCACAAGATAACATAGACTATCTGGAGGATCTTTGCCAAACCATTTCTAACAAACAACTAGAGATTCTATCTACTGTGCTTAGGAGATTATACCTTACGAAAATGGTCCTTCGTTTCTTCCCTCCGCTGTCCTCCTCGTCCATGCAAGCTCTGAGGATCGGCTCGGATCTTGGTCAGCTCCGCGGCCTCCTAGAGTCGAAGACGATCCACCCGAGAGTCTATAGTCCGAGCTCCACCTCAAGCCGAGGTAATTAGGCCAACAAGTTTTCTATGCTTGATGTCCTAGGTGATGTAGAGGAAGAAGATGGATTTGTTTGTCTATTTTATTTCTATTTTTCTCAACACATGAGAGCTATAGAAAATCTAGAGAGGAGGAAGAAGAAGAACCATGGGAGCTTTCTTTTTTATGAGAGAGAATGAGAAGAAGATAATAATCCATGAGAAAAATAATTACCATTCTTTTGTCATGATAAAGTGTGATGGTTACCATTGATTTGACCATTATCATGTCAAATTAAATCCAAGCCATAAGAAGAGTCTAGAGCTCACAAGAAATATCCAAGTCAACAATGGTCAACTAGATCAAATGGTCAAAGCAATTAGCCATAACACAATTATCATTAAAAAGATTTGTAAATATTTTCCTCGCCTTATAATGGTTTTGACCGAATCAATGGTCAAAACCCTAATGAGGAAACTCCTTCTTCGCTCCTCACAACCGTGCATACACACCCGCATCCGCATTCCATAGAATGCGAATGCACAGAAGAAAAAACTAATCCATCTATACAATACTAGGATCCGGATTAAACCAAAGCCCACTAGTATTGTCTGCCCAAACATCATACGCGCACAAGTGCACGTAAGTGATCGCAGCCCTGCCGTAAAACCATACGGCCTCTACACCTTTTGCCCAGTGCAGGGAAACTCTCTGTGTGGGACTCTAAAGACTTGACACTCTGCTGGCAGTGGGTTTAACCACAGACCGCAAGCGGCACTAGCTGTACGTAACGGTCCCCAGGTAGATGTCGATAAGAAGGCCGATGAGGTAAACCCATCCGAAATCCTACTGAGCCTGAATGTGAAAATCTCCGTACAGTCTGGTCTGTTTGTCTAAGAGTATCGCATGTCGGGCCTAGGGGGCGGAAAACGTCAGACCCCTAATAGCGGTACAAGTCGTGTCGGAGTGTGGCCCAGAACACCCTGAGAAACTACTGGAAGCACAACCAGTAAATCTCGCTTGCCCTGGCCAGGGACTTTGTGTAATGGCTCTCCTAGACACGGCGCGATATCAACCCCCAATACCGGGAGAGTTAAATCCTATCTAACCGCTACTGCCTCCAAGTGCTTCGGGACTGCACCTAACTACTACCTGTTTGCACGACTCCTTTGAGCCGTGGTAGGGTAGTAATCAAAGTAAAGTGGGAACACACTCGAGGCGAAGTAGCAGCGTCAAGTCGACGGACTAAGCTGTACTCCTGTCACCTGGGAACTATTATCTGACGATTGGTATAGTACCAACCAACAGTTCCCGACGAGTCCTATCCAGTATACTCGTAACCTAACGAGCACCCGCATACTATCTCCAGTACGACGTACTAATGGCTGTGGGACAGACTATCTCCCCTACTGGGATGAGAACCGTATACACTAGTCTACTCCGGAGTATCGATGCCCCATCTCGATAATCCTACGACTAGGGACCTCTGTATAAGGATGTGCTTGTAGATTACCCATCCCCCACTAGTGTGACTGCCATCACAACACTGGTAATCAAGCAAAGATCCCAAGGGCTCCACTAATATGTATAAGCGATATGCTAAAAGAAACACATGCACATATTGAAGTAGAAACAAACCAAGTAGCATACTACCATTTTGAGCAAGATTGTCTACATAACTGTGAATATCCCAAGCTTCCATTAAGTAATATACAAACTAGTATGATACAGTAATGGCCTCTAGGGCATATACACTAACAGCTAGTGCCACTGGCGTGCTTGTGGTTAAACCCACTACCAGAGTATTGACGAGTCTTTAGAGTCCCATATAGAGGGTTTCCCTAGTTCGGGCGAAACGTTGTAGAGGCCGTATGGTTTTTTAAAGGCTACGACAGCAACCAGCCGTCAATCCGAGGCTAAATGCTGAATAAAAACTTTTCAAAATGGCGCTAACGTAACCCTAAATCCTGGATCGTGCCATTAACCATATACTAGTAAACAGAAAAGAGTTTGGAGAGATTATACCGATCGATCCGTGTCCTCCGGTCTTCAATCTCTGCTACAAGCTCCTTGCGGCAGCCACGACGAAGTTCGCTCTCCGGTCTTGCTTGTCAAAGAGGCTCCACGTCGAGGATTCTTTATACAGGCTCCCGCTTCAAAAACCGAAGCAACTAGTTTGCTAGCCTAGGTGCCCAAGATGATGTAAAGATAGTATGTAATTACTTTGTCTCATAACACTCTAGGATTCTCAACACATGAGAGGGATAGAGTGGAGGTTGAAGAAGAAGCCATTGATGGAAGTTGTGAGCTCAAGAAAAAATCTCGAGAAGAAAAAGAGCTAGCTTATTATGTGAGATAAAAGTGAGAGCTCTCATAATAATCTCAAGAGAAAACCCCTTGCCTTAGTGGCTGCCCTCTCTCTCTCTCCACATATCAATCCCACACAATAATCAATCAAGAGATTAGATATGGCACAAAAAATAACACCATGAGTCACCAAATATTGCACATGCCATATTTAATGCTCTTGAACAAAACTTGCACTCACAATTTCCACTTAATAAACATTAATCTAAATGTTTAACACAATAAATAGAATGGCATCTTCTAAAGTAAACTCGTGACGGATCACAAGAATACCCCTCATCTATATATACATACCTGCATCCGCATTCCGACTGAATACGAATACAACGAGACGAATATAATCCAATAAATCTAATACTAGGATCCGAATTAAACCAAAGCCCACTTGTATGATCCGTCCGATCATGATCCATGGACAAGTGCACGTATATGATAGAACCCTGCCATAAATCCATACGCGCTCTACAAAGTTTCGCCCGAACTTGGGAAACTTTCTGTGGGGGACTCTAAAGACTCGTCAATACGCTGGCAGTGGGTTTAACCACAAGCACGTTAGTGGCATTAGCTATACATAACGGCTGTAGGGTTCTTAGTCACACCCATGAGGTTCTACAACTGATCAACCATGCCAAAATAAAAATTTTATCAAGTGCCAAGTAACCCTAAGCAAGATCGTAACTAGAGGTAAGGCGAAACTACAAGTTAGCAACTTAACTAAAAAGTGAAAGGGGCTACAACCTTTGTAGATCCGGTCCTCTACTTCCTTAGTCCGTGATGACGTCCCTCCGCTGTGATCATCGGACCCCGGACTCTAGAGATGGTTTCGTCGAAGAAATGATCGGGCTAGGTCGTCGACTTCGATGCCGAAGATGATCTAAGTCGAGGCAACTCAAGATCAAGCTCCATCGTCACCAAGTCATGAAACTTGTGAAGAAAACACCCTATACTACATGGCAAGTAGTAGAGGATGAAGAAATAGGAAGTGGGTTCACTTTGGATTTGGATTTCTCACTCTTTTGATCATGGCACCATTGGAGATAGCATGGTTTCTTCTTCTTGAAGAAGAAGAAGAAGAAGAAAAAGAATATGATAAGCATAATAAAATCAATTGATTAATAATAATAAATCAAGTGATCTTATCATATAGCAACCATGGGTTAGTGTCACTAGTGTAGAGACTAAACTAGGGTTTAGGTGAATGGTTAGGGTTAAGGAAAAAACAAAATGGTCAAAGCTTTCAAAGCTTCATGAAGTTTTAAGAATGAAACAAATTTAGCCACCATTTTATTCTTGCCAAAATAAATAAATAAGGTAATGGAAACCCTAACCATTAACTAAACATGGTGTATAGCATACACTCACCCAAGTTTACATGTATCATCAAACATGATACAAACTAGTGCACAAAACTATATCATATATACAATGTGCATATCAAGTGAGAAAATCCAACTTAAGTGAACAAATACTAGTTAATGTAAAGTAATATATTAAATATATAATTATATATTAAATCATTAAATCAACACTTGATTTAATGATACGGTCATATCGCATATAGCCGACTAATATCAAGTGTATCAATGTATCGAATCAACACTTGATTCGGTAACCCGGCTATATCATATATAACCGTCCAATGATACAAATCGCGAGAATAGAATACAGTATCACATACTGGTATTATTCTCGGTCCCGCAAATATCTCATACGCACTCCTATTTCGTTTCGCGTGAGCCAGGAAACCTCTGTGTAGGACTCTAAAGACTCGTCAATACGCCGGCAGCAGGTGATGATCATATCAAACACCCACAAGCCGCAAGCGGTCTGCTAAACGTAACGGCCACCCGGGTATTGAGCGATCAGAAGATCAACGAGCAAGCCTGCTCACACTCCTGTGAATCCAACCAGCAACACTTACCGTACAGTCCGGTCTGTTCGTCTGATATGTCGCATATCTCGCCTAGGGGTGGTAAACGTCAGACCCCAGAAGCTCGATAAGTCATGCCGATGTAAGGTCCATAACAAGCGTGAAACCACTGATAACTCTTACCAGTATATCACAGCAACCCTGGCCAGGGATTTCCAGTTATGGCCAGTCGAGCATAGCGTAACATCAACTCCCAATACCGGGAGAGACGAATCCCCTCCTATCGCTCATTGCCTCCATATGAATCAGGACTGTACCCAAAAACCACCTGTTTGCACAACTCAGTAGAGCCGTGGTATGGTGGAAATTAAAGCACAGCGGGAGAAACACAAGACTCTATGACAATTTCGGGTCAACAGACTAAGCTGTACCAGTGTCACCAGAGAACTGCCATCTGACGTGAGGTATAATACCATCTGGGAGTTCTCGGCGAGTCCGTTCAGTGTACCCAGTCTCCACTGAGCACCCTCATACCATGTCTGATGTCAAACACCAATGGATATGGGATCATCCATCGCCCATCACATGGGTCGAGAAGATATACGCTAGTCTACTCTGGAATATCGATGCCCCGTCTCGATATTCCCACGACTAGGAACATTGAAGGATGTACTCATGGACTACCCAGGCCCCACTAGTATGATCTACATCATAGTCCTGGAAGTCGAGTACACATCCTAAAGGCTTTATCAACATGTAACAGAGAGACAGAAAGTATACATGTTAAGATAAAGAGCAACCAGATAGCGTACTATCATGTCGAGCAAGAAAGTCCTACCTATATATGTCCCAGCATCCACTACAATATACATCCAATGTACAGTAATGGCCTCTAGGGCATACATATAACTAACAATCTCCCACTTTCACTAGGGCCATCTGTAGCAGTGGTTGTAGTATCTAATACTCAACCATCCCATATAAGTCTATCTCTAGGAAAAAGCCTTTGTGAGTGGATCCACCGTGTTTTCTTCTGAGTCTACTCTCCTAACCTCGATCACCCTGGAGATCAACTATCTCTATGATCAGGTGATGCTGCCTCAAAATATGTCTGGGTCACTGATGGGACCAGGATTCCTGGGCCAAAACCTCACTTCCATTGTCACACAATGGTGGGAACCTAGTTCATCTCATGAACCAATAAACACCCAAACTGCCTCTTTGGTAGTATCTTTATTAGCGATGTTACCAGCCTTTATCATCTAGTTTTCCATGGTATCTAGCTTGGAACTCTTCCAACATACCGTCCCTTCACTGAGGGTAAAGACAATGACTGCGACTGACATTTAGTCGTCCTTATCACCCTGGAACCTTTCCAGTGATTCTTCCCAGGATCAATTGATACTATCTTACTACAGCTAGTGAGAATCCTAACATCCATTTAGATCCATCTCATAGAACCAAATCTCAGGATTAAGGAGGTATCAACTTTATCCTATATGGAGAATCCATGTGATAAGAGGAGATTGACCGTGCGTAGCATAGGAAACTCTTTTCTTATCAAAAGTATATTGTCCACGTACAATATGAGGATGACCACCTTACTCTCTACTACCTTTTTGTATATACAAGGTTCTTCTACCATTTTGATGACGTCAAACTCTTTTGACTACCACATCAAAACAGACGTTCCAACTCCGCGATACCTGCTTTATCCTGTAAAGCAACTTGCACATGTTTCTGCTGCTCCCACTGTTTACGAAGCTCTCTGGCTGTGTACTTATAGACGTTCTCTTCTAAATCAGTATTTAGAAAAATAGTCATGACACCCAACCACCAGATATCGTAGTCATGGTATGTAGCAATGTTAAGTAGGATCCGGATGGACTTTTACATAGCCACTTGGAAAAGGTTTCATCATTATCCACGCCTGGTCGATGACGAAAACCTTCAACAAGTCTATCTTCGAAAGTCTCAACTTTTCCATCTACACCAAGTAATCTTCTCAAGATATACTTGCTCCTTATGGGGATTTAACCCTTCAGATATAGCATCCAAAGTCCATACTTTGTTGGTGTACATGGATTCCATCTCAGATCACTAAACATCCAGCCATTCTTACAGAGTCCCTACTCTCGATGGCCTGCTCGAAACTAGTTGGGTCATCATCTCATGATGCAAATCTCGCTCCCACTGTCATCGAGAAACCGAAGTATCTCTCAGGCAGGTGAGGAACCCTACTAGATCGGCGGAGAGGCTGAGGTTCGTCGGGGACTATTGAATCCTCTGGTTCTGTCAAATCAGCTGCAGTTTTGTATGGTTGGAACCTTTCCAGTTCTAGAGAACTGACCTTGCCTCGATCTTGTCCGGATTTTGCTTTTGACATAGGCCGGACAATCCCAAATCTTAACTTACTTAAGAGATAGGCTCTTCCCATACCATATCTTATATGGAGTGGTAGGCACTGATTTGATTCGAATCCAATTCAATAGGTATGCAACTTCTCAAGTGCATAACTCCAAAAAGAAAATAGGTAACTCAGTAGTACTCATCATAGAGCACACCATATCATATAGGGTGCTATTGCTCCACCCTGATACACAATTGTGCTGTGGTGTATACAGAGGAGTAACACCGAGAGAGAATCTCATTCTGCTTTAGAATAGTCCAAGAATTCCATGCACAAGTATTCTCCTCCATGATCTCATCAAAGGACATAATACTTATACCCGGTTTTTGGTTCTCTACTTCTAACTTATATTCTGTGAATATCTCAAAAGCTTCGGACTTATGTTTCAACAGGAACATATGTCTGAATCTCGAGAGATTATCAGAGAATGTAATGAAATACAAAGAACCGGTCTTGGCATGTGTAGACAGGGGATCTACATACATCACTATGTATCAGTCCCAAGAGTTCACTAACTCTTTCTCTGTTTCCAATAAACAGAGCTCTGGTCATCGAATCTTTGTGATATGACTGGCAAGTTTCACAAGATGTAAATTCAAACTAATTTAAATATGTATCTAAATGTAACTTCAGCCAGTCGGGTCGCATTGATATGACCTAGTCTACAATGCCTCAAGAAGGATCCGTTCATTTCTGAACTCTTCCTCTTGTGTGTGTTCTGTATACTAGGAACTGTAGTTTGATTTAGAACGTCAATGCTTTTAGATAACGTGCCTGAACCGATCATCTTTTGAAATAGGAAATGTTCAAAACATTATCCATCAATACAAAATTATATCCTTCTTTACTAATAAAGTGATTGATATGATTTTGTACATCAGGTTCGGTATCTAATAGCCTTTGTTCAGAATCAATGTATTGGTAATACAGGGTGACAGTGACCAACAGACTTGGCTGCAACACTTGCCCCGTTTTCTGTCTCATGAAACTTATCACCCGTACTCAGTTCTCTACCTTTCTGTAGCCCTATATAACGGATTACATTTGCGGGATCCTGATCCGGTATCTAATACCTAGGACGTAGAGGACACTGAGAAATAGTTCTTTATAAAGAACACACCCGAAAGAGATGCATCATATGCACTTTCTTTGTTTGGGCGGCATAGGAATTCTGGTATTCCCTAATTTCCTGCTCTGTCTTATAACAATTATAAGTTGGAGCGGAACCAACGTTCCCCAGCTCAGTATAATAAGCGGGTTCGCT
Organism: Agapanthus africanus; assembly: GCA_030015575.1. Taxonomy (NCBI): domain Eukaryota; kingdom Viridiplantae; phylum Streptophyta; class Magnoliopsida; order Asparagales; family Amaryllidaceae; genus Agapanthus; species Agapanthus africanus. The sequence goes on from CM057346.1 coordinate 370,058,383, forward strand.
CAATACATCCATATTATTATCTTGATTAAGGCGTGATAAGGTCGCTACCTGGAGAGAGAGAGAAGAAAACACTCTGCGTGCGCTCTTGCAAGATTAGATTGGTTATTTATTTTATCTAATCAGGATGGCTCCCACTGTTTTTATCAAATCTTCCTTCAAACCTTAAAAGGAAAGACAAGCCGGGATTAATTACACACTACAAGTTCGCCAATCTTTCAGCCAGGCCAGTGTCGGTATTTTGAGAGAGGTTCCCTGTGCTTTCGTAAGGACCTAATTAAAGTAAACCTCGTTTTCCCAGAGGCGTAACCCCGTTGACACCTTTCTAGACACCTACTTGATCGACTAATTGTAAAGTGCAAAACTCTCCCAGGAGTAACAATTACTCGCAGTGGGTATCGGGATCCAACTATCATATAGAAGGTATGCAATCTCATTGCAAATTTCAACACTTGAAACTCCCGATAAAAGTTTTTACCCCTAGTACTTATGACCTTAACTATGGTCAACAAATCATAAGTACTAGTCAAGTTCTACCCGTCATTTCGTGATTAATTAGACCCACCCACATGACTCTTAACTAAGGTCAACAAAGTCACGCGACTGTCCTAACTAATCGCATCATATGCGGTGTAGGAAGACATCACTTAGCTACCGTACACTGTGCCTTGACTATGGTCAACAAACACAGCACGAATACTAAGTACTCTACTTCCTAAAATGACGGAGGGTTGCGGATGGTTTTTAGGAAAACCTTTAACGCTTTGAACTTGATCTCGTTGCGGAATCAAATGGTTTTTAAATGGAGTGTTTTTGAGGCTTTCTAGTTTTGCTAAAGGGGTCACTCCCGATGAAGGGATCGTCGGCCCTTTCCTCATCAAATAAGGTGCAGGATATATCATATACATCGCTGTGCAAAGCAGAAACTATTGAAGCAATCAAAAGACAAACCGAGAGTTGTAGCATCTGCCAGTTATTGCAAAAGGAGTCACTCCCGGTGAAGGGATCTCGGTCCTTTCCTTATCGAATAAGGTGCAGGATGTTCTACAAGGAACACCGCGATGCAAAGCAAGAACTGTAGCTACCTGTTTTATTTTTGAAATTCGATTCCACTACATCTTTTAGGTTTATTTTCTTTCATTAATCACATTAATGAATATCCTATCATTTAAGTCCACCTAAACATCACAGATAAAAATAACGTACGCTTATGCCATCCGCATTCGCCTCGATGTCCAGTCTGCACCGTTAGGTTGGTAACTAACGCCAGAGTGAGGCAGGGCTAGCACGGGTGTAAAACATAAGCAACATCTATATAATATATCATATATACTATATACAATATCTATCTGAACAAATCACATGATCACATCACAGATAACGCAACAGAAAATATCATATGAAATATTGGATATACCAAGACGTCCGTGTTTTTAATACGAGCCAGTATAAAACACGGATTCCGTGGTCGTGATGAATAGCTAATCCCACACCCCTAGACCCCTACGAGAGCGGCAAGCAACCCTACCTATTCTAGGGTTAGGAGACCTGGACTCGACTCCTCGAGATGGTCTCCCACTGGACCCCAAAACCCGGTTACTTGTGCTCCCCTCCTTGGGTCTATCCTAATGCGGAAAAAGAAAATAATATACATCAACGGTGACATCTTCCGCAACCTGGAAGTGCCCCAATAAAAGAATATTACATACAAGTTTTTACATGAATGAAAATGAAAAATACTCATCTCACATAAAAACCCCCTAGCTATTCAAACACGACGATCCAATATAACATATCCAGCAACACATAACATCACATGTCATCAACGTAAGTAAATATGCCCATCCCAATTGCTGTTGACATATAGCAACGAAACCGGCGATATCACATATTACACTTACGGTCACAGAAAAGAAAGTGTAAAACTACAACAGTTGGAATCCGCAATCTCTTTAGACATCGCATGCCTAAGCAAATGAATTTCTTAGACATCGCATGCCTAACAATTATAAACCCCGCATTTTAGTCTCTTTATCGAAAACTCTTTTCAATATCAAGTCGGGCAATTCAACAACATTCCCGACATTTTGATCGAATGCTCGTGCAAACTTTATTAGGCGGCCGCACCCTCGATGCCGTCGACGAAGTGCACCAAGGCGGAACACCGCTGCCGCGAGCACCCGAACGGATGCTTTCGGCGATGGGGTTCTTCTACAGTCACTTGGTCGGGGCTATGGGGCGTGGCTGTCTATTAAGTTTACCCGGCGAATATCCGTGTACACTACGTGATTGCGACGGACTTTTGATCGCATCAAAATCCCGTGGCAACCAATCAAGTGAGACTAAAGTGCTATGTTTATAACATCCAAATCAGTTATCTCATAACTACTTGTGGATTCCAAATATTGTATCACATTCCAGATAAATAGAAAATGTTAAACTTTCCAATAGAACAATCAAACACCCAAGTTTTCTCGAAACAGCTCAACACATGAAATAAGTTTAAAACATTCACTTCATGTCTCAGTACCAACAGTCCAGCCGTAGAAGGGTCAAGCCAACGCCTCACATGTGGCACGTCGTACTGCCCCAAACCCTAAGGTTCAAAGGGCGGTTCAAGACGGTCACATAATCGAGTTAAGGTTTGTTGTCTTCTAGAGAGACCATCGCGTTACTTGCACTACTTAGAACGCCATTAAACTTCAGAAAAATCCAACAATTGGAAATTTCCCGGCATGGGGAAAAAGTGGGTATTTATATCCGGTCGAACTTTTTAACATATTCTAAAATTACCCGGAAAAACACATAGACAAAGTTTGACAATCCGATCGAATCTACGAACTCCCAATAGAACCCAGAAAACTCAACTCTTGAGTGTAAATTAAAAATTCCCAGAAAAAACAGCACTACAATATAGAAATTACCATGCAAAATTCAATGAAGGATACTACCGTACGGCCGCGGAACTGCCGCACTAGCCATGCTCGTGCCGCGGTTCCGTGGCGGTTTGATCGAATTGGGCTCTCGTTTTGCATAATAACTCCTAGAAAACCCTGCTGATTTTTCTGCATATTTTTAATTCACAAAAATCCCAGTTTTGAAAAAATGTACAGAGAAGGGTTTTAAACTAGGGTTTCGGGTTCGATCGGACTTCTAACATCGTCTACACTTCTCCTAAGGCTCTGATACCACTGTAGGGTTCCTAGGCACACCCATGAGGTTCTGCAACTGATCAACCATGCAAAAATCAAATTTTTATCAAGTGCCAAGTAACCCTAAGCAAGATCGTAACTAGAGGTCAGGCGAAACTACAAGTTAACAACTTAACTAAAAAGTGAAAGGGGCTACAACCTTTGTAGATCCGGTCCTCCACTTCCTTAGCTCCGTGATGACGTCCCTCCGCTGTGATCATCGGACCCCGAACTCTAGCGATGGTTTCGTCGAAGAAATGATCGGGCTAGGTCGTCGACTTCGATGCCGAAGATGATCTACGTCAAGGCAACTCAAGATCAAGCTCCATCTTCACCAAGTCATGAAACTTGTGAAGAAAACACCCTATACTACATGGAAAGTGGTAGAGGATGAAGAAATAGGAAGTGGGTTCACCTTGGATTTGAATTTCTCACTCTTTTGATCATGGCACCATTGGAGGTAGCATGGTTTCTTCTTCTTGAAGAAGAAGAAAAAGAAGAAAATGAATATGATAAGCATAATAAAATCAATTGATTAATTATAATAAATCAAGTGATCTTATCATATAGCAACCATGGGTTAGTGTAACTAGTGTAGAGACTAAACTAGGGTTTAGGTGAATGGTTAGGGTTAAGAAAAAAACAAAATGGTCAAAGCTTTCAAAGCTTCATGAAGTTTCAAGAATGAAACAAATTTGGCCACCATTTTATTCTTGCCAAAATAAATAAATAAGGTAATGGAAACCCTATCCATTAACTAAACATGGTGTATAGCATACACTCACCCAAGTTTGCATGTATCATCAAACATGATACAAACTAGTGAACAAAACTATATCATATATACAATGTACATATCAAGTGTGAAAATCCATCTTAAGTGAACAAATACTAGTTAATGTAAAGTAATATATCAAATATATAATTATACATTAAATCATTAAATCAACACTTGATTTAATGATCCGGTCATATCGCATATAACCGACTAATAACAAGTGTATCAATGTATCGAATCAACACTTGATTCGGTAACCCGGCTATATCATATATAACCGTCCAATGTACAAATCGTGAGAATAGAATACAGTATCACATACTGGTATTATTCTCGGTCCCACACATATCTCATACGTGCTCCTATTTCGTTTCGCTTGAGCCAGGAAACCTCTGTGTAGGACTCTAAAGACTCGTCAATACGCCGGCAGCAGGTGATGATCATATCAAACACCCACAAGTTGCAAGCGGTCTGCTAAACGTAACGGCCACCCGGGTATTGAGCGATCAGAAGATCAACGAGCAAGCCCGCTCATACTCCTGTGAATCCTACCAGCAACACTTACCGTACAGTCCGGTCTGTTCGTCTGATATGTCGCATATCTCGCCTAAGGGTGGTAAACGTCGGACCCCAGTAGCTCGATAAGTCATGCCGATGTAAGGTCTATAACAAGCGTGAAACCACTGATAACTCTTACCAGTATATCACAGCAACCCTGACCAGGGATTTCCAGTTATGGCCAGTCGAGCATAGTGCAACATCAACTCCCAATACCGGGAGAGACGAATCCCCTCCTATCGCTCATTGCCTCCATGTGAATCAGGATTGTACCCAAAAACCACCTGTTTGCACAACTCAGTAGAGCCGTGGTAGGGTGGAAATAAAAGCACAGTGGGAGACACACAAGACTCTATGACGATCTCGGGTCAACAGACTAAGCTGTACCAGTGTCACCAGATAACTGCCATCTGACGTGAGGTATAATACCATCTGGGAGTTCTCGGCGAGTCCGTTCAGTGTACCCAGTCTCCACTGAGCACCCGCATACCATCTCTGATGTCAAACACCAATGGATATGGGATCATCCATCGCCTATCACATGGGTCGAGAAGATATACGCTAGTCTACTCTGGAATATCGATGCCCCGTCTCGATATTCCCACGACTAGGAACATTGAAGGATGTACTCATGGACTACCCAGGCCCCACTAGTATGATCTACATCATAGTCCTGGAAATCGAGTACACATCCTAAGGGCTTTATCAAGATGTAACAGAGAGACAGAAAGTATACTTGTTAAGATAAAGTGCAACCAGATAGCGTACTATCATGTCGAGCAAGAATGTCCTACCTATATATGTCCCACATCCACTACAATATACATCCAATGTACAGTAATGGCCTCTAGGGCATACATATAAATAACAACGGCTGCCAAGGTATTGAGCAAAATGGAGGCCAATGAGCGAACTCATCCTGAAACCCTACTGAGCCTGTCAGTGACAATATCTGTACAGTCTGGTCCATTCGTCTATGAGTATCGCATATCGGGCTTAGGGGGCTGGTAAACGTCAGACCTCCAATAGCGGTATAAGCCGTGTCGGAGTGTAGCCCAGAACACCCTGAGAAACTACTGGAATACCTACCAGTAAATCTCGCTTGCCCTGGCCAGGGAATTTGTTGTAATGGCTCTCCAGACACACCACGATCTCACCCCTAATACCGGGAGAGACGAATCCCCTGCCAATCCGCTCTCTGCCTCCATGTGGCTCGGGACTGTACCCAGCCAAAACCTGTTTGCACGACTCTTTGAGCCATGGTAGGGTAGCAATCAAAGCACAGTGGGGACTCACACGAGATAAATAATGATCTCAGGTCGATAGACTAACCTGTACACATGTCACCAGGGTACTGCTATCTGACGACAGGTATAATACCAACTAGCATGTTCCCGGCGAGTCCGTCCGGTGTACTCATAACCTAATGAGCACCTGTATACAACTTAGGTTACCCAACTGACACTAATGGCTTGTGAGACCGGCCATCGCCCCTCGTCGGGGTCTCGATCTATATACACTAGTCTACTCTTGGAGTATCGATGCCCTGTCTCGAAACTCCCACGACTAGGGACACTTTAAGGATGTACTTATACACCGCCCAACTCTCACATATATGATCGCCATCATACTGCTGGTAGTCAAGCAAGAATCATAAGGGCTCAATCAACGTGTAATTGTGATCTGTAATGTCACCTAAAGCATGTACACTATAATAAAGACAAACCATATCGCATACTATCATCTCGAGTAAGACTGTTCTACCGGTATAGGTCCTCCCTCAATCATTGCAATCACGTGACGGCAATCCAATAATTGACTTTAAGTGCACTATAGCGAACAATCTCCCACTTGCACTTAAGGCGAATTATTGCGATGTCGCATACTCACAGCTCATGTGATACCGAACACCCAACTTCTCTAGTGATCAGTCTCACAAAGCTCGTTTGTGAAACTATTGCGTTCGAGAAATAGCCTTAGTGAGTGGATCCGCCCTGATGTTTCTTTCTATATCTCCCTTTATCTCAAGTTCGCGGAGAAAGCCATCTCCCGAATTGAGTAATACCTGTCTTATAATATGTCTGGATATCTGATGGGACCTAGTTCACAAATGAACTCCAAATCCAGCAAATTTCTTAAACTGTATCGTCAACTGAATTTAATTAGTATCCTGCACCATGCCTCCCTCAGTATCCTCTTGGACCATCTGTCCAAACTACTGCCCCTCGTCAAGAGGAAAAACTATAACTCTGACATTCACTCTGTCATCCAGGTTACCTTGGAAGCCTGGAATGATAATTGTCTCCTGAAGGAGGCTACCGTTATCATATCCCTAGAACATTACTTATGTTCTAAATTGCTTCCGAATGTTTCTCTAGAATTGTATTAATATAAACTTATTGCAGCTAGTGCAAAAACAACATCTGGTGTGGTACTTGACATCTCATGATTGACTCAATTGCCTAAGCAAGTTATATGCCAATCTTGCACATCCCTCTCCCCTTTAGTCTCTAAGACACCTTTAGAGAGGGTGACTCAAACACGTGCAGTTACACCACCATGCCAGGAGTCGTCCATTCTAAAACACCTTTAGAATGCTGTCTAAGTACCAAGATTGGGACACTTCCTAAATCTATATCTAAAACCATAGTTCTAGTGACCAGAATGCATAATATTATATCCATATCTTTTATGGAGAAACCACTGTGTGACAACCACATTATAACTGATTGTAGGATAGGAATTTCTCTTTCTACTATGTGTATATCATCCAAATACCAGGACATTACACCCTACTACCTTCTTAACAGATCCTTCCCCTATTCTGTTGAAGTCAAAACCTATGACTTTAACATCAAAAATAGATGATCTATCTCCGCTATATCTGCTTTAGTCTATAAATAGACATAAGCTACTTGTTCACTATGCTTCCGCTGCTCCTACTGATTACAACAACCCTCTGGCAGAGTCATATACATGTGCAATTCTAAAGCTAGTTTAGAACGACGCTATACACATCCTTTTACCGGGTCTCATAGTCTGGAACAGCAGCAATGACAAGTCTGGGTAAACAAGAACCTCCCTGTCATCGTCCTTGAGGATACCGAAGTACCTCTCGGGCGCCTGAGCTTACCCACCATATTTACGGAGTGGCTAATGGAATGTCAAACCTGATTGAATCTTTAGGTCCTATTAAATTTTCAGTAATCGTTTGCGGTTCTGGAATCACTTCCAGTTCTACCATACTCCCACTACTGTTTTCTGAAAAAGTCCATTTTACTAAAACTGTGGCGAGTCAAGAACAATATTACTATTGATCTTCCAGATGGTAGAAATTTAACCCTCGTCATTGTCCGGGTTAACCAACAAACTGCCATTACAGAAATGTGGCATGAGTTATCCAGAGTCTGATTTTAAGCATAAGCCGAACAACTCCATATACCTTAACATCGTTAAGATATGATCCCTTCTATCCACAATATAGAAACAGAGGCACTGATTTAATTGGAACTAGATTCAAATCATGAAGCTGTGTCCAGTGCATGTCAACTTGATAGAGAGAGGCCGATCAGCATTACTCAACTTAGGAGTGCATCCAATTATGAGTAACCTGAAAGAGAAACAACTTTCTAAAAATCATTACTATCAGCTGAATACCAAACACAAGTATCTATATCTTCGATCACCTTGATGAATCCCGATACTTGCAACACCTGGTTCTCTACTTTATTCTTGTACCTATAACTTCACAAAACTTGGACCTTTTATTTCTATGAAACACGTGTCTAAAACTTGAGAAGTCATAAGTAAACAGAATATAGTACGAGGACCAACCCCTTTGTCCTAATGGACACTGGACAACATACAATACATTGTATAAGTCTCCTGAGTTAAATAACTCAAACCTTGTGCGTTGTAGGTTGAAAACTGTACTATGGTTAAGAAGAATTACACCGCTGTTTAATGCTCCTTACCTAACCATCAACTGATATAGGTAAATGTCATGGACATAATTTCAAAAAGTTATATCTCACTTTATGAAATAAACGTACAGATATATTAATTTGAAATTGGTGCATGACAGCGGATATTCAAAACCAAATATTTGCCGTCCGGCAAAAACCCAGGCGATTTCCTCAAATATCACCAATTACAACGAATCCCGATATAATGAGGATGATCACTTAATTCCCAATAACTTACTCCCACTCATCATCTGTAAAACCATACAGATGTGAGAATCATACCTGGTAAATACATACCCTGGAGCAAGGGTCTAATTGGGAAATCAGTTTTCTATTAAAAACGCACACTGAAACTAAAACAATGAAAATGTTTCAAAGGGGTATTCGGGTATTCCTAGTAATGCCTCTTCCATTATCCAGATTCATGACTGTAACCGTATATTTCCTTGCCATCTCTCCAAATCCCTTTATTTGTATTTACTCATTACCTTCTGTACACCCTTTAGGATAAATGGTTTTCTTCATTCCCTACCGTTCAGCACCAGCCTATGGTTTGGAAGAATACTATCCAATAATCATATTAGGTGTACTGTCCTAATCCTAGGAGCACTCGCAACCTGAGAGAAGGTAAAGATAAAAGACAACTGAATAAACCATATTCCTATTTCTCATTAACCAGAATCCATCCTCGAACTGGAACAAGTTCTTTCGAGTTCGTATATAACCATACGATGGATTTATCTACTGGAAGTGGTTGTTCGTAGTCATACGGGGTGTTCTGGAGAAATACAAAGGTGAAGCAGGAGCGGCGATGAAATATGTGGTTTGGTCGTGAATGATAGCAGTCGCAATTTACTTTGCCCTATTTCTAATCCCTTTATTTGTCTATACTTATTACCTTCTGTATACCACACTTAGGCTAATTGGTTTTCTTCTTTCCCTACCTTTCGGCACCTGCCTATGGTTTGGAAGAAGATTATCCAATAAGCGTAATCGGTGTACCCTCTCCTAATCCTATGAGCCCTCATAACTTGAGAGAAGGTAAAAGGAAAAGTCAACTGAATAGTCCTATTCAATCTCTCCAGAACCGGAATCCATCCTCGAATCTGGAACAAGTTCCTTCGAGTTCGTATGTAACTATATAATGGATTTATCTAATGAAAGTGGATGTTCGTAGTGATACGGGGTGTTCTGGAGAAATGCAAAGGGTAAAAGAAGGAGTGGCAATGATGCATGCAACTCAGACAATCCAAAAGCCAGTGTTTTAAGAAAGTTCGGTTAATTTGGTCACTGTATCGTAGTCTAGGGTCGGGCCATGGTCTCTGCCAAAGAGAGAGAGAAAAGAAACACTCTGCGTGCACTCTAACCTAAATCAGAATGGTTAATCACTTTATCTAATCAGGATGTCTCCCACCGTATCCTCAAATTCTCCTCCAAACCTGAAAGAAGAATTAGTCGGGAACACCCGAGGAGTAAACCAACTCATCAGTAGGTATCGGGATCCAACTATCATCGCATGATAACGTGATGGAATCCACTCACGTTATCACACTCCAGAAGGTATGTGCATATCTGGAAAGTTTCCTGTATGTTTGAAACTTCCGATGTAATTTTTTCCCTATGCTCTTATAACCTTGATGAAGGTCAACAAATCATAAGTCACACGTCAAGTTCTACCCGTCATTGTCCAGGTTAATTTGAACCTACCCGTACTCGCCCTTGACGAAGGTCAACAAGGTTGTACGACTGTCCCAAACCAACGCATCTATCTATGCAATAGAAAGGTAACAAGCAGCTATCATACACTATGCCTTGATGAAGGTCAACAAACATAGCATGAATACTAAGTGCTACCTGACTAAATGATGGAGGGCTACGAATGGTTTTTGGCGAAAAACCTTTAACTTAATGAACATGATATCATTGAAGGAACCGGATAGCTTTTTACAAATATATAGTGGCGAAAACCTTTGCTAAAGAGGTCACTCCCGGTGAAGGGATCTCGGCTCTTTCCCCGTAGAATGAGGTGCAGGATATTCCAACTGAATACCGCGATGCAAAGTAAAAAGTAATCGAGTATAGGGAAGTTAGTACCCGGACGTAATCTTCTGTCCAAAGGGTCACTCCCGGTAAAGGGATCTCGGCCTTTGCCTCATCGAATGAGGTGCTGGATATTCATAACCGAATACCTCTGTGGAAAACAAAAGAAAACGTCCTTGTAATTGTTGGCTATAGTGCCCTCAAGGCAATTATCATAGCCGCGGACTTGTGATTATGATGATTGAGTAAGGACCTATACCGATAAAACAGTTTTACTCAAGATGATAGTATGCTATCTGGTTTGTCTTTATCATCATGTACATGTTGATAGAGTCCATAAGATTCTTTCTTGACTGCCAGCATTATGATGGCAATCATATGTGTGGGAGCTGGGGTCTATAAGCACATCCTTAAATTTCCCTAGTCGTAGGAGTATCGAGACCGGGTATCGATACTCCAGTGTAGACTAGTGTATACTGATCGAGACCCCGATGAGGGGCGGTGGCCAGGTCTCACAAGCCATTGGTGTTAGTTTGTTCACCTAAGATAGTATACAGGTGCTCAGTGGTTTATGAGTACACTGGACGGACTCGCCGGGAACCTGCTAGTTAGTATTATACCTATTGTCAGATAGCAGTTCCCAGGTGACATGTGTACAGGTTAGTCTGTCAACCTGAGATTGTCATTTGTTTCGTGTGAGTACCTTCTGTGTTTTGATTACTACCCTACCACGGCTCAAAGGAGTCGTGGAAACAGGTTTTAGTTGGGTACAGTCCCGAGCCACATGGAGGCAGTGATCGGATCGTCGGGGATTCATCTCTCCCGGTATTGGGGGTTGATGTCGCGTTGTGTACGGATGGCCATCACCATAAATCCGTGGCCACGGTGGACAAGAATTATCGATCCAGGATCGATAGTTTCTCAGGTGGTGATGGGGTTTCATACCGACACTAAATATCGCATTGTTGGGGGTCTGACTTTATCTACCCCCTAGACTCGATATGCGATACTCTTAGACGAACAGACCGGACTGTACGGATATTGTCACTGTTAAGCTCAGTAGGGGTTCTACATTAGTTTGCTCGTCGGCCTCCCTTTCGTGCAATACCTGGGTAGCCATTACGTACAGCTAGTGCCGCTGATGTGCTTGTGGTTAAACCCACTGCGAGCGTATTGACGAGTCTTTGGAGTCCCACAAAGAGGGTTTTCACGGTTAAAGCAATATGGTGTACTTGTCGTATGTTGGTACATACGGGTGTCCGATTAAATATGTGCACTTGCTGCACAGACTTTAATCGGACGGTTGATAATGCTAGCGGCTTAGGATTAAGCCGGATTATTAAATCGGGTTTTGATTTAATAATTTATATATGTATTTCTATACACGTATTCTAGTATTATTGTTCACTATTCGTTTTCTCTCTTGACTATTCGTATTTTTGGTACGAATACGCGTATATGTATTTCGATACATGTACCAGAAAGTATTCCGTATTTTGTACGGAATAGTTTCTAGAAGATGCCACTTCATTTATATGATTTTCCATTTATAGAAATTCATTTGTTTCATTAATGAGGTGGAAAAGGTGACATGACTTTGGGAAAGGGTCAAAGCATGTTCTTTGGGTATGGTTTGCTTTGTTTTGTAAGTCGATGTACTACACCCCAATACTTGTGGGGAGGCGGAATTTTCAAAAACGAACTTGTTTAGTGAACGAACATCGACTAACCGCTTAAATCGAAGCTAAACGATAACTAACCAAACATATAGTTGTTCTAAACTACTATGCTTAGGGATTATACCTATCGAAACTAGTCCTTCGTCTTTACGATCTCCTTGTTCTCCTCGGCCTTCTCTAGGTAGTAGACGATCCACCCGAGAGCAAAACTCCAAGCTTAGCCTCTAAACTTGAGGCAACTAACCTTCTTGGATTGCTAATCAAAGAAGCTAGAATGAAATAGAGTGATGGTTATGGATTGATTAGTCTTACTAATCCTAGATCTCAACACATGAGGGTGGGGATTAGTCTTTTGAAGAGAGAGAGCTTGAGGAGAGAGAATGTGAATAATATTATGAGAATAAGTTATGAGTATCATAACATATATGAAGCATTTTCTAATAAGAAGAAAAGAATAAAGAGTGATGAATAATCATGCTTCATAAAATATCTAGTGGTGATTCATTAGCATGAGTCATTAAGCAATAAATGTGCATTAATGAAATGAATGAATCACCACCATGACTCATATAACTCATTCAATGAATATGACACATAACCCTTCTTAGTCACCATCTTCTAGAAGCTTTCTCGAGTAATTAAGAGAAAGCCCCTCCGATCCGTAAAAATACGGAAAAACTTTAGACTGTATAAATCCAATAACCGGATACCAGTAACTGGCTTAAACCAAAGCCGACTGGTAAAAACTGTCCGAAAGTCGTACGCGCGTAAACGCACGTATGCGTCCGAACCCTTTGTCGCAAAACCATGCAACCTCTATATCGTTTCGCCTGGAGTAGGAAACTCTCTGTGTGGGACTCTAGAGACTCGACTACTACGCTGGCAGTGGGTTTAACCACAGACCGCAAGTGGCACTAGCTGTACGTAACGGTCCCCAGGTAGTTGTCGATAAGAAGGCCGATGAGGAAACCCATCCGAACTCCTACTGAGTCTGATGTGACAATCTCCATACAGTCCGGTCCGTTCGTCCAAGACTATCGCATATCAGGCCTAGGGGGGCGGCAAGCGTCAGTCCCCTAATAGCGGTATAAGTCGTGTCAGAGGGAAGCCCATTACACCCTGAGAAACTACTGGAACCTACCAGCAAATCTCGCTTGCCCTGGCCAGGGACTTTGCGTAATGGCTCTCTGACACAGCACGATATCTACTCCCAATACCGGGAGGGACGAATCCTGTCTAACCGCCACTGCCTCCAAGTGCTCGGGACTGCACCCAACTGCTACCTGTTTGCACGACTCCTTTGAGCCGTGGTAGGGTAGCAATCTAAGAACAGTGGGACACACTCGAGGCGAAGTAGCAGTGTCAAGTCTGCGGACTATGCTGTACTCATGTCACCTGGGAACTGCTCACTGACGACTGGTATCAAACCAACCAACAGTTCCCTGTGAGTCCTGTCCGGTGTACCCGTAACCTAACGAGCACCTGCATACTATCTCCAGTACGACGTACTGACGGCTGTGGGACAGACCATCTCCCCAACTGGGATGAGAAGCGTACACACCAGTCTACTCCGGAGTATCGATACTCTGTTTCGATAATCCAACGACCAGGGACCTGAATAAGGATGTGCTTGTAGACTACCCAGCCCCCACTAGTGTGACTGCCATCACAACGCTGGTAGACAAGCAAGATCCTAAGAGCTCTATCAATACGTACACTCACACATTAAGATAGAAAAACTAAGTAGCATACTACTATGTTTAGCAAGACTGTTATATACATGTGAATATCCCAAGCTTCCATCAAGTAATATACAAGCTAGTATGATACAGTAATGGCCTTCTAGGGCATAAACACTAACAATCTCCCACTTGCACTAGGGCCATGTACTGGCATATCGTAGACCGATGATCTCGAGTAGCCTCTCGAACTGAATCTGAGGTAGGGCCTTCGTGAATGGATCAGCAATGTTCTCTTCAGAAGCAACTCTCCGAACCTCGATCTCCTGACGATCAATGATCTCCCAGATCTGGTGATACCGCCTTAAGATGTGTCTGGACTTCTGATGGGACCTTGGTTCCTTCGCTAAAGCTATAGCTCCGTTGTTGTCGCAATACAGAGGTATTGGATCAACTATGGTAGGAACCACCTGAAGTTCTGTTAGGAACTTCTTCATCCAGACTGCTTCTTTTGCGGCATCGCAAGCAGCTATATACTCCGCTTCCATCGTCGAGTCAGCAACGGTGTCCTGCTTGGAGCTCTTCCAGCACACCGCCCCTCCATTGAGAGTAAAGACATAACCCGACATGGACTTGGAATCGTCCTTATCACTCTGGAAGCCGGAATCAGCAAAGGCCTCCAACCTGAGGTCTTTTCCGCCGTAAACCAAGAACATCTCCTTAGTCCTCCTCAGGTACTTGAGAATGTTCTTTACTGCTATCCAGTGTTTCTCCCCTGGGTCTGACTGATACCGGCTTACCACGCTCAGTGCGTAAGCAACATCTCGTCTGGTACACAACATCGCATACATTATAGAGCCTACCGCAGAAGCGTAGGGTATAATAGACATGCGTTCCCTTTCTAAATCAGTCTTGGGAGACATCTCTTTGGAGAGGGTGATTCCGTGACAAGCCGGTAGATTACCGCGCTTAGAATCTTCCATACTGAATCTTTTCAGTACAGTGTCGATATACCTGGACTGCGAAAGTCCCAACATCCTCTTGGATCTATCACGATAGATCCGGATCCCTAGAATGTAAGAGGCATCACCCAGGTCTTTCATGGAGAACCTGTGTGACAAGAATCCTATGACAGATTGTAGCATAGGAATGCCATTTCCTATCAATAGAATGTCATTCACGTACAAGACGAGGAATACGACACTTCTGGCCACAACTTTACTATATATGCACGGTTCATCTGGATTTTTGATAAAGTCATATTCTTTGACTGTCTCATCAAAACAGATGTTCCAACTCCACGATGCCTGCTTTAGTCCATAAATAGACTTAAGCAGCTTGCATACTTTCCCGCTGCTCCCACTCTGATTGAAACCCTCTGGCTGATCCATATAGACGCTCTCTTCTAAATTTCCATTCAGAAAAGCCGTCTTTACGTCCATCTGCCAGATTTCATAATCATGGAAGGCAGCAATAGCAAGAAGGACCCGAATGGATTTGAGCATAGCCACTGGAGAAAAGGTTTCGTCATAGTCCAAACCAGGTCTTTGACGAAAACCCTTTGCAACAAGTCTAGCCTTATAGGTTTCCACCTGTCCATCTACACCAATCATTTTCTTGAAGATCCATTTGCATCCTATGGGTTTTACCCCATCTGGAGCAAAGTCCAAAGTCCATACTTTGTTGGTGTACATGGACTCCATCTCGGTCCGCATTGCATCTAGCCATCGTACCGAGTCGCCGCTCTGGATGGCCTGCCGGAAGTCAGTAGGTTCATCATCATCTATGATGCAATCCTCTCTATCCCCATCTATGAGAAAACCGTAGTATCTCTCAGGCGGATGAGACGGCCTACTACTCCTGCGGAGGGGTGCGGGAATGTCCTGTTCTTCTTGAACTCCTGGTTCTACCAAACTTTCAGTAGCAGTTTGTGGTTCTGGAATTTCTTCCAGTTCTACTACGCTCCCACTCTTCTGATTTTCTAAAAATTCAGTTTCTAAGAAGCGGGCATGACGAGAAACAAAAACCTTTTGTTCCTCTGCGTAATAGAAACAATATCCTGTAGAGTTCTTTGGATATCCCACAAACTTACACTCTACTGAGCGTGCCTCGAGCTTGTCCGGATGCTGCTTTTTTACAAAAGCTGGACATCCCCATGTCTTCAGGTACTGAAGATAGGGTTTCTTCCCACTCCACATCTGATATGGTGTGGTAGGCACAGTTTTGGTTGGAACTCTGTTCAAAAGATGTATCGCTGATTCTAGCGCATATCCCCAGAAAGATCGCGGTAACTCAGCATTACTCATCATGGATCGTACCATATCCAATAGGGTTCGATTCCGTCTCTCCGATACACCGTTATGCTGTGGAGTGTATGGAGGAGTAAGCTGAGAGAGAATTCCTTTCTCTTTTAGGTAACCTAGGAACTCGGCACTTAAGTATTCTCCACCTCGATCAGATCTCAGTGTCTTAATACTTTTGCCTGTTTGGTTTTCCGCTTCACTCTTGTATTCCTTGAATTTCTCAAAGGCCTCGAATTTATGCTTCATCAAGAAGACATGTCCAAACCTAGAGAAATCATCTGTAAAAGTAATGAAGTAGGAATAACCACCTCTCGCATGTGTAGACATTGGACCGCATACATCACTGTGTATGAGTCCTAAGAGCTCGCTTGCTCTTACTCCTTGTCCAGTAAATGGAGTCTTTGTCATCTTTCCTTTGAGACAAGATTGACAAGTGTCATAAGATTGATATTCGAACGTGTCCAAATATCCTTCTCTATGCAACTTAGTCAACCTTCTCTCATTGATGTGACCCAGTCTACAATGCCATAAGAAAGCTTTATTTAAATCTGGAGACTTTCTTTTTAGTATGTTCTGGACATTGAAAATTTGGAGTTAGTTTAACACATATATGCCGTTATTTAGAGTACCGGACCCAATCAAACCATGATTAAGGTGGATGTTAACAACATCTCTTACAAACGTGAAATCATAACCTTTATTTGATAACAAGGAAACTGATATGATATTACACGTTAAGCTTGGTACAAAATAACAGTTATGTAAAACCAAAATATGTCCACTCGTCAATCCTAGGTGATAATCCCCGACGGACGCAGCTCCCACGCTAGCTCCGTTAGCAACCCTGAGGATCATATCACCTTCCTTCAGCACTCTACGGTTTCTCAGTGCCTGCAATGAATTGCAAATATGAGATCCTGATCCGGTATCCAATACCCAGGAAGTAGAGTTGATCGACAGACAATTCTCAATTACAAACACACCTGAAGTCGAAGCCACAGCTTGCTTCGGTTCCTGGTTCTTGGCGTTCCACGCCTTGCAATCCTTCTTCCAGTGCCCTTTCCTGTGACAATGGAAGCACTCATCCGGGCCAACTATCGGTACTGCTATCTTTTTCTTTCCCTTCTTCCCCACCTTACTAACACCTCCTCTAGGTTTGGGTGTGGCCTTCTTCTTCCTTCCTTTGGCCCTAGCCTTGGACCCGGAAGAAGATGCACCGCCAACAAACATAGCGGGTGTTTCCCTTGCCTTCTGCAAGGTGCCCTCTGCACTCCTTAACATGTTCAGGAGTTCCGCAAGTTCAACTTCTTTTCCATGAAGATTGAAGTTGAGGATAAACTGGGTGTAGGTGGGTGGAAGGGACTGGAGAATAAGGTCTGTATAGAGCTCATTATCCAAAGTCGTCCCAAGGTCTGCGAGCTCTTCAATATAGCCGATCATGTGTAGGACATGTTCACCTACCGATGACCCGACAGCCAACCTCGCTCGAAACAAGTTCTTAGAGGTCTCGTATCTTGCTATACGAGATTGCTCTCCATAAAGTTCCTTTGTATGGAGAAATATGCCATCCAGGGACATATCCTCGTGCCTCCTCTGATGTTCATTGTACATAGAGGCAAGCACGACGCACTTGGCTCTCGCGCAATCTAAATCCCCGGTTTTGCGGATTTCCTTATCCGCATTGCTGGATTTGGGACCAGGGACAGCAGGTGCCGTAGCGGTGAGGACGTACCCCAGTTTGTCATAGGTCAAAGCCATTTTGACATTCCGCAGCCAATCTTTATAGTTTGGCCCCGTCAGTATATTTTTTTCTAAAAGTAACTTAAGTCCAGTCATTTTCAGGGTCGCTGCAATTAGGAGAGAGAGAAGAAAACTCTTTAGCATGTTGCTCTTGCAAGTTTAGAGTGGTTTTAAGTTTATCTAAACTGGATGGCTCCCACTGTTTCTCGAATCCTTCCTCAAACCATAAAAGAAGAATTAGCCAGGACTATTCTCACCGTACAATACTTGCTTAACCGTTCAGCCAGGCCAGTGTCGATACTTCGAGGGAGGTTTTCCAACGCTTTCGCGAAGTTCCTTAATTAAATAACCTCTTTTCTCTGGGGGCGTAACCCCGCTGACACCTTTCTGGACACCTACTAGGTTTATAGCATTGATCGTTAAGTGACGAATATCCTGATAAGTAGCATATACTCACAGTAGGATCGGGATCCAAATATCATCGTATGATAATGTTGAAGGAATCCTACCAACATTCATCAAACTCCAAATGGTATGCATCTCTTTGCAAATTTCAGTTTCTTTAGAAATTCCCGATATAAGTTTTTGCCCCATGTTCTTATGACCTTGACGTATGCCAACAAATCATAAGTCACATGTCAAGTTCTGCCCATCATTATCTTGTTAATTTGAACCCACCCGTATATACCCTTGACGTATGCCAACAAGGTAATGCGACTGTCCCAAACCAACACATCTATCTATGTAACAAATGAATACCCCAGCAGCTACCAAACACTATGCCTTGACGTATGCCAACAAGCATAGCTTGAATACTACTGACCATCCATAAGAAATGACGGAGGGCTACGACTGGTTTTGGCGAAACCGTGAACGTAGTGAACTTGATGTAACCGAAGGAACCTGATAGCTTTTAAAAGGAGTGGTTAAGTCTCCGCATTTAAAAATATCTGTTTTAAAATTAACCGAGTGGTTTCTTTTAAATTGTTCCAACGATTTAAACTTTAGTTTGTTTTTCTTTGCATTATAGATAATGCGTCCCATCATTAACCTATCATTGCAGAAAACAACGAAAATACAACGTCCTCTTATGCCATCCGCATTCGCCACTGGGTCCCGTCATCACCCGTTAGGTTACTTGACTAACGACAGAGCAGGGGCTGGGCTAGTGCGGGTGTAAAACATAAGTGACGTCTAAATAGCTATCATATATATAGATATTTTACATTCGTCTGACGCAATGATATACATTCCAGAACACAGATAAACAATATTGGATTTGCAAGCAATCTGTATTTCTTTTGAGCCTGCAAGAAGAGACAGATTACACAGTTGTGATGAATAGCCGTTACCCCACCCTCGACCCCTACGGGTACGGAAAACTACCCGCCCGGCAGTTTGTGTACCCCACCTTGGGTCAGTCCTAGGAGTAAAAACAGTAAAATGAAATAATACAACGGTGGCTACAACCGCAACTTGGATGTGCCCCGCAAAAATAATATTACAACAAATTACATTTACAACAAATGAATTAAACAATAACCAATTGCAAAACCCCGGCTATATACCACAACAGTCCAATACAGATTATATGCACAAACAGATATAACCATTACAGAAATGTGCAACCCCCTGCCAACCGACATACTAGCAGTTAGGGGAGGTTTACGAACACATTTATCAATCACAGATATAATCCGACATGCAAATACTGTACAATTTCGATCGATTAAACATCTTTAATATTGCTCCAAAAACTGCTCTGTAAACTGGAAACCTGAGCAAAATTAAAATATTCCAGAAAACCCCAAATACCAGAGAGGACCCACACATGAAAGACGAGTCCATGACTCGGCAACTCGGCCGCGGAACCGCGGCGGATCGGTGGGATCCGCCGCGCTTCCGCGGCGCTTTAGCCGATTCATGGGCTCGAATTTCTTGGGTGTTCTTCTGGACCCTTTACAAGCTTTCTGAGCTCACCTGAAAAATTTTAGGACATCATTTTAAACTCGACAGAAACTTGACAGATTTAGGGTTTTCCGGCTTCGTTTTTCCGTTCGAAATTCGTACAAATTTGCAATTAAGTTATTTATTGTTTAGCGAGGCTCTGATACCACTATAAGTCGATGTACTACACCCCAGTACTTGTGGGGAGGCGGAATTTTCAAAAACGAACTTGTTTAGTGAACGAACATCGACTAACCGCTTAAATCGAAGCTAAACGATAACTAACCAAACATATAGTTGTTCTAAACTACTATGCTTAGGGATTATACCTATCGAAACTAGTCCTTCGTCTTTACGATCTCCTTGTTCTCCTCGGCCTTCTCTAGGTAGTAGACGATCCACCCGAGAGCAAAACTCCAAGCTTAGCCTCTAAACTTGAGGCAACTAACCTTCTTGGATTGCTAATCAAAGAAGCTAGAATGAAATAGAGTGATGGTTATGGATTGATTAGTCTTACTAATCCTAGATCTCAACACATGAGGGTGAGGATTAGTCTTTTGAAGAGAGAGAGCTTGAGGAGAGAGAATGTGAATAATATTATGAGAATAAGTTATGAGTATCATAACATATATGAAGCATTTTCTAATAAGAAGAAAAGAATAAAGAGTGATGAATAATCATGCTTCATAAAATATCTAGTGGTGATTCATTAGCATGAGTCATTAAGCAATAAATGTGCATTAATGAAATGAATGAATCACCACCATGACTCATATAACTCATTCAATGAATATGACACATAACCCTCCTTAGTCACCATCTTCTAGAAGCTTTCTCGAGTAATTACGAGAACGCCCCTCCGATCCGTAAAAATACGGAAAAACTTTAGACTGTATAAATCCAATAACCGGATACCAGTAACTGGCTTAAACCAAAGCCGACTGGTAAAAACTGTCCGAAAGTCGTACGCGCGTAAACGCACGTATGCGTCCGAACCCTTTGTCGCAAAACCATGCAACCTCTATATCGTTTCTCCTGGAGTAGGAAACTCTCTGTGTGGGACTCTAGAGACTCGACTACTACGCTGGCAGTGGGTTTAACCACAGACCGCAAGTGGCACTAGCTGTACGTAACGGTCCCCAGGTAGTTGTCGATAAGAAGGCCGATGAGGAAACCCATCCGAACTCCTACTGAGTCTGATGTGACAATCTCCATACAGTCCGGTCCGTTCGTCCAAGACTATCGCATATCGGGCCTAGGGGGGCGGCAAGCGTCAGTCCCCTAATAGCGGTATAAGTCGTGTCGGAGGGAAGCCCATTACACCCTGAGAAACTACTGGAACCTACCAGCAAATCTCGCTTGCCCTGGCCAGGGACTTTGCGTAATGGCTCTCTGACACAGCACGATATCTACTCCCAATACCGGGAGGGACGAATCCTGTCTAACCGCCACTGCCTCCAAGTGCTCGGGACCGCACCCAACTGCTACCTGTTTGCACGACTCCTTTGAGCCGTGGTAGGGTAGCAATCTAAGAACAGTGGGACACACTCGAGGCGAAGTAGCAGTGTCAAGTCTGCGGACTATGCTGTACTCATGTCACCTGGGAACTGCTCACTGACGACTGGTATCAAACCAACCAACAGTTCCCTGTGAGTCCTGTCCGGTGTACCCGTAACCTAACGAGCACCTGCATACTATCTCCAGTACGACGTACTGACGGCTGTGGGACAGACCATCTCCCCAACTGGGATGAGAAGCGTACACACCAGTCTACTCCGGAGTATCGATGCTCTGTCTCGATAATCCAACGACCAGGGACCTGAATAAGGATGTGCTTGTAGACTACCCAGCCCCCACTAGTGTGACTGCCATCACAACGCTGGTAGACAAGCAAGATCCTAAGAGCTCTATCAATACGTACACTCACATATTAAGATAGAAAAACTAAGTAGCATACTACTATGTTTAGCATGACTGTTATATACATGTGAATATCCCAAGCTTCCATCAAGTAATATACAAGCTAGTATGATACAGTAATGGCCTTCTAGGGCATAAACACTAACATGTTTAATTGGAAAAAGAAAATGACATTTTTTTGTGGAGGAGAGAGGAGGGGCCGGACACTTTTTAGTGATGGAGGGGTTTTCATTTTCATGGAATGATTATTATTTTACACACTTGCTTCATTGGCCCTCCACTCTCTCATTCACACAAAAAATACTTAGCCAATTCTTTGCTCATGCCAAAATGCTTCATCACCTCTTTCATCTTCTTCTTGAGTTGCTCCATGGAGCACATGGACGAGAGAAAAATTATAGTGACATTTTCATACACCCCCACTCTCCATCGCTAGCGACTTTGGAGCGTCGGTTGCCTCATTCGTCGAGGCTGGAGCTTGCGCCGTTTCCCTCTGGTGGATCATCATAGATGGAGGAAGATCGGCAACCAAAAATCATCAAAGAATCACTAGGAGCTTGGAATGAAGACCGAAGGACACGGATCAACTTGGTATATCGATTCTAACTCTTAGTTTAGATTGCTAGTTTAGGGTTTAAGGTCGATCCGTAAATCGGGTAACGGTAGCGCCAGTTTAGAAATTTTTGTTCCGCATTTTGGCCGCGTTTCGATGGCTGGGGTGTTGCCGGAATCCTTCATGGTATCAGAGCCACCCTTTTAACTCTACTAGCAAGTTTACACAAGCTTAAAAGATCGATCAACGGAAATTTCCAAAATCACAATTCCATTGATGTGTTTGCTGTCGATTTTTAAAAGTGGTCAAAAAATATTTTTAGGCATCTTAAAAATACATGCAGGCAAAACTAAGGCTACAGAAAATATTTGGTAACTTAACTCTAAAATTCCACCGCGGATCCACCACGAACTGTCACATTTGGCGGCTCTTCCGCGGCCCTTTTTTGGCTACAGTGACCAAAATTTTTTCTGGAGGTCTAGTTGGTGGAAAAATGATTTTCGTGATATATGGTTTTGGCCCAGATTCTTTTGAGTACTGGTTATGCACTTGGGGCCAATTTGGGAAAGTTTAATCGATCGAAATTTTAAGTGTGTGTGATTATCAGTACTTACATTACTATCTGCGACCGTGAATGTCACTCGATCGGTAAACCCGTCTAATTGCTATATGTTCTTTTAGAAGAGTTTACGAACGTGAAATTCACGTTGATGTTCCGTGTTGTGTTGTGATGTTGGTTGGATCGTCGTGGTTGATAGCTATGGTGCAATGTTAGTACAGTTTTTATTTCATTTGTACATTTGATATTGCGGGGCGAGCGTCCGACATGTGGACTGCCGTCACTGCCAGTTTGTATATTATTCTTTTGGGGCATGACCGGGTTGATGTTGATGTCACCCTTGTATATTATTTTCTTTTCCGTACTAGGATTACCCCGCGGTGGAGTGCACGAATAGCCGGGTTCTAGAGGGCAACCGGTCCGCATCTCATGGCATTGGGACGGAAGGGACCTTACTCTAGAATTGGCGGGCTATTCGCCGCACTCGTAGGGGGTATAGGTGACCCGGGAGGGGTGCTCAAGTTACCGGATTCCGTGAAGTGTTGGGTGGTCCATTCACATTGCTGAATGGGGCTGCCTCACTTCTGGTTTTGGCGGGTAACTTGCCACGCTCGTAGGGGTTTAGGTTTCATTGCACATGCTATCCACACGACAGGGAACATCGGGTCTCACTTGCGGATCAAGTGAAACTCGGGGGTCCAGATTATCCACTATTCTGTGTTCCTTCTGGGATGTTGCTTTATATCATGCCTGGGATGAATGTTATATATATATATTTATATGTACTAGTAGATGTTGTATATGTTTTGCACCCGCACTAGCCCAGTCCCCGCTCTGTCGTTAGTTAAGTAACCTAACGGGTGATGACGGGACCCAGTGGCGAATGCGGATGGCATATACATACATTTTATTTTCGTTCTTTTCTGGTGTGATTAATTGATGGGACTGCAT
The DNA here is from genome assembly GCA_030015575.1 of Agapanthus africanus. Taxonomy (NCBI): domain Eukaryota; kingdom Viridiplantae; phylum Streptophyta; class Magnoliopsida; order Asparagales; family Amaryllidaceae; genus Agapanthus; species Agapanthus africanus. The sequence continues at coordinate 370,082,243 of CM057346.1, forward strand.
TGATTCTTATCAATGCAAGGATAAAACAATCATATATATATGATGTTGATTGGAACCAAGTTTTTAAAAACTGACATTACAGACGTTTTCTTTTGCTTTGCATCGTGGTATTCATTTTGGAATATACTGCACCTCATTCGAGGAGGGAAGGGCCGAGATCCCTTCATCGGGAGTGACCCCTTAGGTAAAAGTTTGCGTCAACGTAATAACTTTACTATAGTCAATTATTTTTTCTTTGCATCGTAGTATTCAGTTTGGAATATCCTGCACCCCATTCTACGAGGAAAGAGCCGAGATCCCTTCACCGGGAGTGACCTTTTTGGCAAAAGTTTTCGCTACTATACATTTGAAAAACCACTTGGATTCCTTCAACGAGATCAAGTTCATTACGTTAAAGTTTTTTTCGTCAAAAACCAGCCGTAGCCCTCCGTCATTTCTTATAAGTACTATTTTGTATTCGTGCTATGTTTGTTGGCAAGCGTCAAGGCATAGTGTACAGTAGCTGAATAATACTTATTTGTAGCATGGATATACGATTGATCAGGACAGTCGTACAGCTTTGTTGGCAAGCGTCAAGGGCTTGTGTTGGTGGGTTCGAGTTAATCCAGGACAATGACGGGTTGAACTTGACTAGTGGCCTATAACTTGTTGGCAAGCGTCAAGGTTATAGGTCGTTAGAGGTAAAAATCATATCGGGAGTTTCAAACATACTGGAAACTTGCCAGGCATCTGCATACCTTCTGGAGTGTGATGATTTGAGTGGCTTCCATCAAGTTATCATGCAATGATAGTTGGATCCTGATTCCTACTGATGAGTAGGATTACTCCTCGGGTGATTCCGACTAATTCTCCTTTTAGGTTTGGAGGAGAATTCGAGAAAACAGTGGGAGCCATCCAGATTGGATAAAATGATTAACCATTCTAATCTAAATTAGAGTGCACACTGAGTGTTTCTTCTCTCTCTCTCTGGCTGCGACTATGACCCGACCTTTGACTAAAACTCATGAAACCAAGTTGACCGAACCTTCTTAAAACACTTTGGATTTTGGAATGTCACGGTGTCGCATACATCATTGCCACTTCTATATCACCTTTGCTTTTCTCCAGAACACCTCGTATCACTACGAAGATCTACTTCCATTGGATAAATCCATCGTATAGTTACATACGAACTCGAAGGAACTTTTTCGAGGATGGATTCTGGTTCTGGAGAGATTGAATAGGATTATTCGGTTGCCTTTTCTTTTTACCTTCTCTCAGGTTGTGAGGGCTCCTAGGATTAGGAGAGGGTACACCTATTGAGCTTATTGGATAGTCTTCCTCCAGACCATATGCAGGTGCCGAATGGTAGGGAAGGAAGAAAACCAACAAGCTTAACTGTGGTGTATAGAAGGTAATAAGTAAAGACATATAAAGGGATTAGAATAATGGCAGAGGAAATTGTGATCACCATCATTCACGACAAAGACCGTATATACCCCTGCCACTCCTACATTCACTTTGCATTTCTCTAGAATACTCCGTATCACTACGGATATCCACTTCCATTGGATATGCCATCATATAGTTACATACGAACTCGAAGGAATTCGTTCCAGATTCGGGGATGGTTTCCGGTTCAAGAGAAATTGGATAGGATTCTTCAGATGTCTTTTCTCTTTACCTTCTCTCAGGTTGCGAGGGCTTCTAGAATTAGGAGAGTATATCTATTACACTTATTGGATAGTCTTCTTCCAAACCTTAGGCTGGTGCCGAAGGGTGGGGAATGAAGAAAACCAATTAGCGTAAAGGAGGTGTACAGAAGGTAATAAGTAAAGACATAATAAAGGGATTGCAGTGAGGGCAGGTAAGTATATGGTTACTGTCATGATTCAGGATAATGGAAGAGGCGTTACTAGGAATACCAGTTAACCCTTTTGAAACATTTCCATATTTCAGTTTTACTATGCGATGTTAATTGAAAACTGTTTTCCCAATAAGAATCTAACTCCAGGGTATGTATTTACCAGATCAGTTTCTCACATCTGTATGTTATTACAGATGGTGAGTGGGAGTAGGATGTTGGGAATTGCGTGATTAGATCCTCATTATATCGGAATTCGTAGTAATTGGTGATATTTGAGGAAATCATCTAGATTTTGCCGGACGGCAAATATTTGGTTTTGAATATCCGTTGTTATGCACCAATTTCCAACTGGTATATCTGTACATTTATTTTATAAAGTGAGATATAATTTTTTGATATTGTGTCTATGACATTTACCTATATCATTTGGTGATTAGGTAAGGTGCATTCAACAGCGGTGTAACTCTTCTTAAACAAAGTACAGTTTTTCAACCTACAACGCATAGAGTTTGAGTTATTGGACTCAGGGGACTTATACAAAGTATTGTATGTTGTCCAGTGTCCGTTAGGACAATGGGGTTCGTACTCGTACTATATTCTGTTTACTTGTGACTTCTCCAGTTCTGGACAAGTATTTCATTGAAATGCAAAGTCTAGATATTGAGAAGTTATAGGTATAAGAATAAAGTAGAGAACCATTTGTTGGAAGTATCAGGATTCTTCGATCAAGTCAAAGATGTAGATGCTTGTGTTTGGTATTTCGCTGATAGTAATGGTTTTGAGAACTTGCTTCCATTTCGGGTTACTCATATGTGGATGCACTCCTAGATGAGTAATGCTGATTGTCCTCTTTCCATTTGGTTGATATGCACTGGACAATGCTGCATGATTTTGAATCTGGTTCTGATTAAATTAGTGCTTTTGTTTCTATATCAGATATATATAGAATCAATTTATATCTTGACGATGTTAAGGTATAGGGAGTTGTCCGGCTGATGCTTAAAACCAGAATCCGATAAACTCAAGGCACGTTTCAGTAATGGCTGTTTGTGGGTTATCCCGGGCTTTGATGAGGGTTAACTTTCTACCATCCTGAATATCAATATTTATATTGTTCTTGACCGGCCACAGTTTTAATAAAATGGATTTTTTCCAGAAAACAGAAGTGGGAGTATGGTAGAGCTGGAAGTTATTCCAGAACCACAAACGATAACTGGAAATTTAATAAAACCTAAGGATTCAATTGGATTTAATGTTCCATTAGCCACTCCGTAGATTTGGTGGGTAACCTCAGGCACCCAAGAGGTACTTCGGTCTTCTCAGAGACGGTGACAGGGAGGTTCTTGTTTACCCAGACTTGCTATTGCTGCTATTCTAGACTATAAGACCCGGCAGGAGGATGAGTATAGCGTCATTCTAAACTAGCTTTAGAAGTGCACGTGTATATGACTCTGCCAGAGGGTTGTTGTAGTCAGTGGGAGCAGCGGAAGCATAGTAGGCAAGTAGCTTATGTCTATTTATTGACTAAAGCAGGTATAGCGGAAATAGATCATCTATTTTTGATGTGATAGTCATAGGTCTTAAGCTCATCAGAATAGGAAATGGATCTAGTAAGAAGGTAGTAGAGTGTGATGTCCAGGTATTGGGATGACATGCACTTGATAGGAAGATATATTCCTATACTACGATCGGTTGTACTATGCTTGTCACAAGTTTGTTTCTCCACACAGGATAGGATATAATATCAGGTTTTCTGGTTACTAGATCTATGGTTTTAGATCTAGATTTGGGAAGTATCCCAATTTGGTTAATTTGACATTATTCTAAATATATTTAGAATGGTTGTGTAACATTTTAAAAATAATTAAATAATTAATTAAATAAATAAAATCGTTTAAGTGAATTTTATAATTTTCGGTAAAGTAAAACGTAGTTTTCATAAAACTAAACCGTAATTATTTTTCACTATAAATTTAAAAATACCTATTTTAATTATGTTATTACTAGTAAATGGTGTTTATTTAGCCACTTATAAATTTTTAGTTTAATAAAATATTTTTCTTAAATTAATTATTTTAAATATTAACATAAGCTTTATTTTTACACTAAATTAGTGTAAATTACAAATTTGAATCGGTTTAATTAGCAAAAGTGAACCATTACATATTAGAATCAAGTGTGTTTCATGCAAAATTTATTTTCAAAATTTTACAATGGTTCTAGACCATTCTAGGTCAAATGGAGTGAAGAAAATAAAGAATTTTTAAATAATTCATGAAAAGACTTAATTGTGTGATATATTGTAAATTGTTTATCCAAAATTGTTTAAATTAATCCATTTTGCAAACTAGATTTCTATATATTGTATATATTGGTGAGATAAAATTCCAATTAATGTTTGTAACACTAGATTGTGGTTTTAATGAGGATATTAACTTGTTAGTGGAATGAAAAACTTAAATTGGTTACTAGTTTCTATTGATAATTGAAAAATACTAATAAAAATGCTATTTTTGCTAACTAGATTTTGGAAATTCTTAAATAAATGAGATTTAAAATATAAATTATGATTTCATTATATTATTGTCATCATGAATTGTAGTTTAATACATTAATCCATGCAAAATCCAGTTTAGATGTGATATTGTGAAATTTTCCTTAAAAGTATCGAAATCGGGCAAGTTTGCAAACAAGAATTTTCAAACTAATATAAATTAGGGTGTTAAAAATATAGTGATGGTTTATATAGTCTAGTTATGCTAATTAATGAATACTATGACCATTAGTTTCTTTTAAACATCAAGTTTTGAAGTAAAACGGTAAATTGGTGTTTTCAGGTTTTACGGAATCGGGCGACTTGATCGATTTTTAGGGTTTCGATGAATTAAATCATGTTTTATATTATAAGTAATGAGTTTTATAACTATGAGTTGTTTGTTGATACTTATCTCGATCAATCGGCGTTTGTACGCCAATATCGAGCGATATTTGGTTCTTTTGCATGAGCGGGACATAGGTTTTAACCTATGCGCGTTTCGTGCGTCGTTCTGATGTTGTCCGTGTTTCAGTTTATGATATTATATGTGATTGCGTATAGGTACCCCTCACGTGGCGATGAAGAAGAGGATGGCGACACCGTCTTCGGCAGACAAGGACCAGGTGAGTAGATGTATATCTACGGGGGGAAGTCGGGTGGATGGCGTTTAGCACCCCCGCAAACGTAGAATAGGGATAGTACTTATTGTCATTAGGAAGCCAGACGTGACCTTATAATTTCGGTGAGTAGGACTCTAGTAGTGACCTTAGGTTGGACTAGATTGATTTAGAAAGACCTTACCCGAGGATGAATATCTTGGAGGAGATTCATAGGTTTCAGGTAGATACACACACGCACACACTGAGACTCGACGTGGTGTATACGTGTATGTGTGTATATATGTATATGTGATACAAGGATGTGATATGATACACGGGGATGAAACAATATAACTGGGCTTGATGTCGTGATTCTTGGCTTTACGGTCGTGTTATGATGTTAGCGGATCATTAGGAAATGAGATAATGAATAGGTATACATAAATAATAAAGGGTGGTGATGATATTGAAGTATATGGGACTCTAAAATAGAACCCGGACTGTAACTTGTGCCTGAAATTCTGATATGATATCATATAGGTGTGACTTGATTACGACATCATATAGGTGTGACTTGATTTCGATATCATATGTGTGTGACTTAATTATGATATCATATAGGTGTGACTTGATTACGATATGATCTAAGTGTGACTTAATCACAATATGATACATATGACATGATATTTCTGAGGATAAATTAACGATGTATATTTATGCTGACAATGATATATGATTGATGTATGAGATTACAGTATAGCACCTTGATCTTGACATGTGTTGATGATGATATTATACGAATGACGAGACACGTAGGTGATACTTGACCCGTACCCCGATATTGGGATGCCGTACGATGGATTTTACCGTACGAGGCATAGATATGACGATTGATCCGCACTCTTGATTCGAGGAAGCCGTACTACGTACGTGACGCTATTGAGGCTGGATCGCCGACTATTAGAGATATGGATTCAGACCTTAGGTGGACTCTTATTTCTTATTGACTAGTTTCTTATGTTTAGTTCCTTAGGAGGTTAGATGGACACTAGTTTAGGCTCGAGTCATATAGTTGTAGTTATACTTGTATATCACAGATGAGTGGTTATTACACATCCGTCTTTACATTCATATCATAATCATAATGGTGCATGTTCATTCATATGTTTCTATAATCAGAATAAAACTTTTCCTGTTAGGACACCAGCACCATTACCGATGATGCGCATATTCCACGCACACTTATTTGCCGGCTCACACACATCATCATCGGTAATTGCTATGTCACGTACACTTTAGATCATATTATCTTTTATTGATACAATCAGCTAAGAGCTAGATCGATATAATATTGTGATTACTCTTTGGTGTTAGTATAGACATGGTATTTATTACTTAAACATTTCATGCATTCGCATTTTCATGTTATCATGCAGTATTATGGGGCATATGCCGACACTTATCATATACTTACTCATGATTTTGGATTTCTATGAGATTTCTGGATTTTTGGGGAAAACCGCAAGAATATTTAAAAACTTCTCTCTCTCTCCTCCTCTCTTTTTAAAACATAAGATGCGGTTTTCTCGTGATGTATGTGTCGTCCACCATGAGATTTCATGTTTTCTGTTGGATTTCGAGACCCGATTCGAGGAGTGGATGAACCGTCTCGGGTACATGGTGGGCCCGGTATGGTACCCCGGGGCAAGAAGATCGAGTTGTAGACGATGAGACTGGCAGGGGAGGACTACCTACCGGTAAGGTCTGGCGCGGCGGATATCCGGAGGATACCGACCGTTGTCGTGAGATTTAATGATATGGGCCGATCCGGACTGATGGAGCCCGAGATATTGAGACTATGAGACACTGAGATTATGAGGTATTGAGACTTGAGATTTACATGTTTTGTGTCGATGCTTGACACGGATTTCCATGAATTTCATCGTTGATATTTCAGATTTCTATACACATTTTACTATGATAAAAGTTAAAGATTTCTTATACAGATATATCTAGATTTCAGGATTGGTTATTTCACATTCATGGTGCATGCATACTCATTCACATGACATAGTTCTATATGAGGCACTGATACGAGCACGGAGCATTTGGACTTACACGTAGCTTATTATCCTGTCTTTACTTGATGACTAGTAGTATATTAGTATATTATTATGACCTAGGACAGCGTCGTGCATTCGATTTCTTTTCGCAGATATCTTCTACTCATGAGTTGGCAACTCACCCCCGTTGTGCCAAATTTTATTACAGGTTCGATGTACAGGTTTTCCTGGAAGCTTGCTGGCACATCTCTTCACTCAGGGTGATTTGCACGGTAGGTTGGTTCACTTGTATCTGGACCGCCATTGTACTTTTATTATTTCATTTGTATCTAAAAAGCTCTATAACCAAACTTGTATTACTTGATAGTTTACTGGATCAGTTGTTTATTTCGACCTTAGAGCCGCGCTTGTATTATTATGATATTTGGTGGTTTTGTTTTCTTTTGAGTTTTGAGCCTCGCCCTTTGGCGTTGTATACTATTGTGCATTGATGTGGTTGTTTCCGTCTTTTGGCGTAGAGCTAGCTCCCGTTTAGGCATGCTTTTTATTGTTTGTATATATATTATTCTTGTTTGTACCCGTTTGGGGCCAGTTTTTACAAAGGAGACTCTGCCGAAATTTTTGAGAAAATTGGATGTTGCTTTTAAACTTGTTTTCTACATGTTTTCCTTTACTTCTTCTTCTTTTTATGGTTTAGATTTCTGGGCTTCGGCTTGCTTAGGTTACGTTGCGCCTCTAGACGCTTCGTAATCTAAGTGCCGGTCACGTTCCGTACTTTCGGGTCGTGACAGGTTGACTCCTGGCATGGTAGTGTACCTACAGCTGATGGAGTCACCCTCTCTAAAGGTGTCTTGCAGACTAAATGGGAGAGGGATCTGTATGATTAGTATATCGCTTGCTTAGGCAATTGAGTTAATCATGAAATATCAAGTACCACACCAGATGTTGTTTTTGCACTAGATGCAATAAACATATCCAATCCTGGAGAAACATTGGGAAGCAGTTATTGAACATAAATGGATGTTCTAGGGATATGATAATGGCAGCCTCCTACAGGAGACAGTTATCATTTTAGGCTTCCAAGGTGACCTGGATGACAGAGTGACTGTCAGAGTTATAGTTTTGCCCTCTTTTGAGAACAGTATTTTGGACAGGTGGTCCAAGTGAATACTGAGGCATGGCGCATGATACTGATTAAATTCAGTGGACGATACAGTCTAAGAAGTTTGTTGGATTTGGAGTTCATTAGCGAACTAGGTCCCATCAGATATCCAGACAAATTCTAAGACATGTATTACTCATTTCAGGAGATAGTTTTCTCCGCGAAGTTGAGAAATAGAGAGATACAGAAAGAAATATTGGAGCGGATCCACTCACTGAGGCTATTTCTCGATCGCATTAGTTTCGCAAACGAGCTTTGAAAAACTGATTTGTAGAGAAGTTGGGTATTCGGTATCACACGGGCTGTGAGTATGCGACATCGCAATAATTGGCCTTAAGTGCAAATGGGAGATTGTTGGCTATAGTGCCCTCAAGGCAATTATCATAGTCACGGACTTATGATTAAGATGATTGAGTGAGGACCTATACCGATAAAACGGTCTTACTCAAGATGATAGTATACTATCTGGTTTGTCTTTATCATCATGTACATGTTGATAGAGCCCATAGGATTCTTACTTGACTGCCAGCATTATGATGGCGATCATATATGTGGGAGCTGGGGTCTATAAGCACATCCTTAAATGTCCCTAGTCGTAGGAGTATCGAGACCGGGCATCGATACTCCAGTGTAGACTAGTGTAGACTGATCGAGACCCCGACGAGGGGCGGTGGCCAGGTCTCACAAGCCATTGGTGTTAGTTTTTTCACCTAAGATAGTATGCAGGTGCTCATTGGGTCATGAGTACACTGGACGGACTCGCCGGGAACCTACTAGTTGGTATTATACCTATTGTCAGATAGCAGTTCCCAGGTGACATGTATACAGGTTAGTCTGTCGACCTGAGATTGTCATTTGTCTCTTGTGAGTTCCCACTGTGCTTTGATTACTACCCTACTGATTGATCGTTTCTTTGTGTGTCGGTTTAGAAAATGAATAGAAATCACAATCAAAGAATTTTTACCGCAATCAATAACGGTGTCGAATGTAGCGCGTTAGTAAGTGCGGATCGTCCACAGGGAAAGTGTAATCGTTAGTGTTTCTATTTAGATGAGTCAAAAATTTAAAGAAAAGAAAACAAACAATTCATGATTTGTAAATTGAAGTTCAAGAATTAGGAAAATCTAGTCTAAATCAAGAAACGATAAAATCAGGAATTGAGAATCTGTGATGATTTCCAAATCAAATATCAAGAATCGAAGTAAGGCTCGTAGGAATCGATCGGATCTATAGATTTGATGAAATCTATTGATTACGTATTCTTATCCATCGATGAATTGATACTAGATCGATGATGATCGATGAGAATTTGGGATTTCGTGTGAAACTAGGGTTTTATCATCTATCCCTTGTTCTTTCGTCGATATCATTCACATTCTAGCCTCTAGTAAATTCAAGAATCGACCGTGGATCCCTAATTTCGAGCGATCACAACCAAGAAAGTAACGCAACGAAACTAGGTCGTCGATTCTTCAATTTGCTAGGGTTTACAAAACTCGTAGGACTTAAGAATCGTTTCACGATTTGTTACATCATCATTCTATTGATCGTCTCGACTCATTTACGAGAGGAGTTTTACTCAAACATCGCAACAAGAACCACAATTTCAAATTGAGATCGAATCATGATGCAAGAATTTAAAGAAAGAAAGATTAAAGAATTTCACCTTTTATTTATCAACAATTCCGTTACAATTCGCTCAAGAACTACAAGAGGAAGAAATCGATCGTTGATTTGGCTTCGCTCGACTCCTTGAGTCGCGGATCGGCTTGGATCACTTGCTCGATTGAAGATCGGCTCCGCTCCTAAAAGGTTGAAGGCTTCTCGCTTGATTTGGTACTCGGGATCTTGAATTTGGCTTTGGAATTTGAATTAGGGTTTACAAGTTGTGTCACTCAACTTGTATGAAGAATTGGTGTAAGAATGAACCCCTTAACCTTAGATCTAGGCTCCCTTTTATAAGCTTTCATAACCCTAGATCTAGGATTCAAAATTTGAATTTCCCTCCAAAAATTTGTTATGGGGAGAGGCTACTAGAAGTAGTTTGTTGGAGGAAAGCTTCTAGGCTCTAAGGTAATTAAGGGGAAGCTTGTTTAAGAAGCTTAATCATGATTAGCTTGATTGATGATCCTTGCTGATCTGGCAGAAGCTTCTAGGGTAATCTGGAATTTGACATATCTTGATGAGGTTTAGGCACTGAGAGAAGCATACTGCATTGAAGCATTGATGATGACGTGGCATAACCACTGCGGATCCGCGGCAATAGTGGGTATTGGGCCGCGGTTCCGCGGTCCTTTGAAGGCCCCACTGTATGAGACTTCCTGGCAATTCTTCTGCTGAGTTTGGGATCATTTTCTGATGTATTGAATCTCACAATTCCTTCTATATTACTACCAGATCTCAAGTCCTTGAGTTGGCGTAATTTTGATCAGCATTTTGACAATTTTGGCTCGGTTCCTGGAACTTCCTGCATAGGCTTCGAAACAAGTGTTGCGCTACACAAGAATGATGTGATGCCATGATAAACACTCAGTTTCCTTCGAAATGCCGGTTTTAGTATGCAACACAGGTAATCTGGTATTTTACGACTGTTTTGCTAATATGTGCTATATGAATACCGAACACCTCTAGATGAGTGCAAATAATAGGGAAATTGACGTGTTAAAAATACATTATTTTCGACTGATCAAATTCCCCCAAACTTATTTTCGGTCGTCTCGAGCGAATTGTTTTATTAAAAAGAGAAGGAGAAAATAAAGAAAGAGAAAAACTAACTAGCACACTTTCGTAGGCAAAACGATTGCACTGAGCACGTGCAACAAGCCTTTAAACCTCTATGTGTCCCTAGTAGGAGGAGTGTTGTCTCCTAAGGGTTTTCAGCCGATTGCACCCACAAAATCGAATAATAAAAGGAAGTTCATGAAATTTACATTTAAAGATAAGAATTGCAAAAGAAAATCTTTGAAAATTAGGGTTTCCAACTAAGCTAGCTTTTCGGTTGCCATGAGCCCTATCTTAATAGTCATGAAAAGATGTCAGAAATCACATCCTCCCTCAATAAAACATCGTCTTATTCTTCATTCCAATCTTTCTTCCAAACATCGATCATATAACCCTACGTATGTGTAATAAAGATCCCTACACCCGGAGAATTCAATTCAAGCTATCATACTCTTGCCCATCAGCCTCAGTACTTTTTAATTAATGAATATTTAGATGAGTTTGTTCACACACTTTCATGCGACCGTTAATACTTCTTGAGGTACTAACCGACCGATTACTCATGTGCTTTCTTATTAAGTGTTTTTCCTCGTCTTGCACCACCTAAGGCTTAGCAGTGACTCCCAGACTAGTTGGCCTTAGGGCACTAGGTGAAGAGGCACCCTCGCTATATTTTTTTATTGCTGCCTTGGCGATAACAAAACCAGTGTTCATTTTTCTCACCATTTTATATTTTATTCATTTTTTTTAATTTCCTTCATACTTCAGCTTTAAGACAAGAGCATTTCAAGGTATTCTCTACTATCCCGGGCTTCAAGACGTGTGTAAGTGCGAATAGCAGGGTATCAACGTTCAAAATATTTAGTTTCCAGAATAGGAACTATTTTTCAGACTTATTTTTATCCTCAGATTAGTGACTTCCTTCATCTTACTAACCCTTGGGACAACGGCTCATAACTACTTATTACTAGTTTGTTTAAGAAAACTTCTAATATTCTTGGTTTTCTTAAATTTTTCCAAGCTTTTGGATGTAATTTTTCACTATCTAATCTTTTATTATTTTATTTATGTACAAAAAATATTTTTATCTTTTGAAAATTTTTAAATTTTTATAGGTTTTCAAAAATGTTTTGTGCTTATGCAAAGTATGATGCAAATGATGCGAAAATAAGCACAAATCTCCCTCAAACTTGTTTTCAACAGTGTCCTCACTGTTGCCATCCACTAAATCTCGAAAAACCTGTAAGCCTGGTAGGAAATTTATTAAATGGGGGCAAAATATTTAAGTGAAGATCCTCCCCCAAACTTATTTTTGGCTCATCATTTTCAGTAAAAAAAAATTCTTTTCAAGAGCCTGATTATACCCCCCCAAACTTGAGTTAAACCATGTTAATCTTTTGAAAATCACATGAGGGGGTCAAAAATCAGTGGTCGATGCCAAGCTTTGCAAAGACCGAAAGTTAACACCAACTATTCAAAAATTTTATCAATGCCGTGCTCTGGTTGGTGGAAGAAGAAGTGGGGAAGGGTAAGTGGTGGAATAGAATGTGTGTGTGTCTCATTTTGGAGAGACGATGTAGTGAATGTGATGGATTACTCGCATTCTTTTTATAGTCCAGAAGAAGGGGTGGAGGTTCAATTTCATTGTTTTGATGTGGATTCATCTCAACACCCGTGTCATTCAAAAATGCGAGTTCATCAGCGAAGATCTCCTCAAAAGTTCCATCAATACCCCGAAGAATAATGTCATCACAACGCGCATGGTGATCTTCAGACTCTAAGAACGGTTCATAATCAGTGTTAGTTGTTGACCCGGACAACTTGGTGGAAGAGTCCGTATGTGTATGATACATAATTGGGTCAAACAATAACATATGAAAAGAGTCTAGATCAGTATCATGAGGATCGTCAAATTCGCTGGTGTCGACATCCATTAAGTTGACAGAACAGAAATGAGCAGTAGGTTCGAAGGGTACACTTTCCAACTAGTAAATGTTCAGCTCAATTGACCTATTCCCGAAGGATAGGGTCATAGAGCCATTACGACAGTTGATGATAGCATTGGAAGTGACCAAAAAGGGGCGACCTAAAATCATCGGAATTTGATTCCGTGGGTTCGCTACAGGCTGTGTATCAAGTACAATAAAGTCCATAGGGAATACGAATTCCCCGATTTTTATTAACACATCCTCCAGTTCACCCCTAGGTTTGGTGATTGATCGGTCAGCCATATGGAGAGTTATGCTCGAGGGCTTTAACACTCCGATACCTAATTGCTCGTAAACCGAATATGGAAGCAAGTTAACACTCGCGCCAAGGTCTAGTAGAGCACGGTTGATGTGTTTCTCCCCAATAGAAATGGAAATAGTAGGACAGCCAGGGTCCTTACGTTTCCATGGTAATTGTTGGGGGAAAGCCGTGTCTACAGTCTTTGCCATGAATATCTTCTTGGGCACTTGAGTCTTCCTCTTCCTAGTGCACAAGTTCTTAAGAGTTTTCGCATAGGACGGAACTTGTTGTATAGCATCTAGGAGAGGGATGTTGATGTTAACTTGCTTAAACATGTCCATAATCTTCTTCATATGTGGACTCGATTTGTTATCCCTTAACCGATTAGGATAAGGTGCTTTAGCAATAAGCGCTGGGTCCATCATAGGAGAAGGAAGTGTGTGTGGAACCGATCCCAGAATAGAAGTGGGGATCGTCTGTGGAGAACTAGAAGAGCTGGGCTGAGGTGGCGAGCCTTGTGGGAAACAGAGAATAGGCTCGGAAGAAGGTGGTGGGGTAGAAGAACTGGGGTCAGAATTAGAAGTAGAAATGGAAGGAAAGGTTTCAGCCGGGGTATCATCGATAGATTTTTCAGTGTCATCAATCTCTTCTTCAACGTGATTGTCAAGCACTCTTCCAGATCTCAACGTGATTGCATTCACACGATGTAAATAGCCAGGATTGGGCAAAAGTTGAGCTGGAAGTTTCCCTTTCTCTCTTGCACTCATTTCGGCTTTTAATCTAGCAATTTCTGCTTCCATCGATTTAAAAGTCTCGCTTTGGGATGCAGTGTTTTTCTCAATTTTATCGACGGAAGACTTCATCTCATCCGAAACTTGCATGATATTTGTTTGAACCAAATTCATGTATTGTGCAAATGAAGAGGATTCATCAGTTCCGGTCAACTGTAAAGGACTAGACGGTGCAGGTGTGTTGACAGGATTTTTGAAGTTTTGGGCTTGAAAGGGGTGCTGACTCAATTGTGGTGGTTGCTGTTGTGGTGGAGGGACCCTTTGGAAATTGTTTTTGGTTGGAACCGTGTTTTGAGATTGCGATTTGTTCCAAGAAAAATTAGGTTGATTACTCCAACCCTGGTTATATGTGGAAGAAAATGGATCGTTTCTAGGTCTTTGTTGGAAAGCAGCATTGGTATGCTCGTGACCTTGAAACGGAGAATTCAATGGATATTCTTCCGTCAAATGAGAAGTATCAGAACAGCATCCACATACAGTTGGAGAGTGACATTTGATTTAGGGCAGCGAAAAATTTGTTTTCCATAGTCTCAAGTTTCTTTTGCATTGCTGAAATTTCAGCTCTAACTCCTATAGAAACTTCTGATTGGTTATTGCCAGCCCTAGACGATTGACTCACACCCTCCTACTGTAAAGATTTTTCAGCGAAATCTTCTAGAAACTTCCAGGCTTCCCCATCATCTTTGGTCATGAAGTTGACTTGACACATGGATTCAAGGGTCTGTATTGTGTTAGGATTAATGCCCTCATATATGATTCTGCACAGTTCCCATCTAGGGATTCCGTGATGTGGACATTGGACTAACAGATCCTTGAAGCGTTCAAGACATTTTGAGAATGTTTCATTTCGAAGCTGGGTGAATTGATTTATTTCGCTACGAACTCGAGCTGTCTTATGATGTGGGTAGAATTTCTTAAGGAATGCTTTGACGAATTCTTCCCAATTTGAAATAGAATGTGCGGTGGTGTTATACAGCCACTTCTCGGCTATATCGCACAAGGTAAATGTGAGAAAACGAAGACGCATAACATCCACAGAAAGCTGTGAAGTACCCATCATTGCGCATACATTTTCAAATTTGGTGATCAAGACATATGCGTCTTCAGACTCGAGACCGTGGAATTTTGGTAGAAGGATGATGTATTGTGGTTTAATCTGAAAATTGTCCCCGTTGGCTGGTGGAATGGAGAGACAGGTCGAAAGAGGACATCGCGTAGGATAGCACCTCTCTTGGAGAGAGATGCGGGGTGGATTCTGCACACCAGCGGACGGCGGCAGAGTAGTGGTAAAGAAGTTCGATGGAGAATCGTCCATCGAAGTGGGTGTGGTGGTGGGTAAAGAAGAGGTAAATGTAGAAATACCGACTTTTGGGTCGATCGAGGGGACGCGGACTAAACGGGCACTAGAATCCCGTGTCCAGCCTATCTTGCACTAAAAAGGGTTAGTACAAGTGGCAGCGTGACTTATAATTAGGGGAATGAATGAATGTGGTGTTTGTTTTGAAAAATATACGGATTTTTTTAAAAAAAATGATGCGATCACAACAATTGCAACAAACAAAACCCTAATTCTAGTGGTCACCTAGGTCAAAGCTCTAGACCGCTCCTAACTGCCAAAAAACAAGTCGCAGGATCAATCCTCCACTGCCTCTTTGTCTCTCCTGTGGCCAGGTAAGTGCCAGGTAAGTGGGAGGTTCTCCACTACGTAAGTAGTGGGTCTAATTAAGTAACCACTAGCCTTCGACACACTTGCCTTAGACACCACAAAAAAAACACGGACAAGCAATGAATTACCCACGGCCTTCTCTTGTCCTAAGTGAGCGCGACGGTCCTTAGAGTCATCTCTAGATATTTTTTAGTTAATGAGGGTAAATGCGGATGCATGTTTGTGATTTTTGGGGCTTAGAAAGGGTAATGAACTCCCCACCTAATCTGGATTTGGTCTTTGCCCCTTAATTTCCGTATTAAAATGCAAACAACAAAGAAATCAAAAACACGCACAATTTTTATTGCTTTTTGCGGCGCTGCGAGTTTTTGCAAAGAAACCTGCAGCAAATTGTTAATTGGAGCAGATTGAGAAGGAGATAAGAAAGATAGAAATCACCAGAGAAAATTTTGTACAGAGAAGCCCTCAAAGAGCCGCGGAAACGCGGTGGAAGCTAGGTTTATGCCGCGGAAACGCGGTGGGATTGCTTGATCTCTGCACAAATTTTTTTTGTACTGTTCCTGATTGACTCCTGAGCTCTCTGGATTATTCAAAAAAAAAATTCACAGCTCCACAGATTCCAGATTTCCTCGCAAAAAATCACAACAACACGTTTAGGGTTTGTGCGAATTTAGATCTAAAAATATAGATGGAATAAACTTTTCAACTCAAATTTCAAAATAACGAACAATTAGCGCACTATCCCCGGCAATGGCGCCATTTGATTGATCGTTTCTTTGTGTGTCGGTTTAGAAAATGAATAGAAATCACAATCAAAGAATTTTTACCGTAATCAATAATGGTGTCGAATGTAGCGCGTTAATAAGTGAGGATCGTCCACAGGGAAAGTGTAATCGTTAGTGTTTCGATTTAGATGAGTCGAAAATTTAAAGAAAAGAAAACAAACAATTCATGATTTGTAAATTGAAGTTGAAGAATTAGGAAAATATAGTCTAAATCAAGATACGATAAAATCAAGAATTGAGAATTTGTGATGATTTCCAAATCAAATATCAAGAATCGAAGTGAGGCTCGTAAGAATCGATCGGATCTATAGATGTGATGAAATCTACTGATTACGTATTCTTATCCATCGTTGAATTGATACTAGATCGATGATGATCGACGAGAATTAGGGATTTCGTGTAAAACTAGGGTTTCATCATCTATCCCTTGTTCCTTCGTCGATATCATTCACATTCTAGCCTCTAGTAAATTCAAGAATCAATCGTGGATCCCTAATTTCGAGCGATCACAATCAAGAAAGTATCGCAACGAAACTAGGTCATCGATTCTTCAATTTGTTAGGGTTTACAAAACTCGTAGGACTTAAGAATCGTTTCAAGATTTGTTACATCATCATTCTATTGATCGTCTCGACTCCTTTACGAGCGGAGTTTTACTCAAACATCGCAACAAGAACCACAATTACAAATTGAGATCGAATCATGATGCAAGAATTTAAAGAAAGAAAGATTAAAGAATTTCACCTTTTATTTATCAACAATTCCGTTACAATTCGCTCAAGAACTACAAGAGGAAGAAATCGATCGTCGATTTGGCTTCGTTCGACTCCTTGAGTCGCGGATCGGCTTGGATCAGTTGCTCGATAGAAGATCGGCTCCGCTCCTAAAAGGTTGAAGGCTTCTCGCTTGATTTGGTACTCGGGATCTTGAATTTGGCTTTGGAATTTGAATTATGGTTTACAAGTTGTGTCACTCAACTTGTATGAAGAATTGGTGTAAGAATGAACCCCTTAACCTTAGATCTAGGCTCCCTTTTATAAGCTTTCATAACCCTAGATCTACGATTCAAAATTTGAATTTCCCTCCAAAAGTTTGTTATGGGGAGAGGCTTCTAGAAGTAGTTTGTTGGAGGGAAGATTCTAGGCTCTAAGGTAATTAAGGGGAAGCTTGTTTAAGAAGCTTAATCATGATTAGCTTGATTAATGATCCTTGCTGATCTGGCAGAAGCTTCTAGGGTAATCTGGAATTTGACATATCTTGATGAGGTTTAGGCACTGAGAGAAGCATACTGAATTGAAGCGTTGATGATGAGGTGGCATAACCACCGCGGATCCACGGCAATAGTGGGTATTAGGCCGCGGATCCGCGGTCCTTTGAGGGCCCCACTATATGAGACTTCCTGGTAATTCTTCTACTGAGTTTGGGATCATTTTCTGATATATTGAATCTCCTAATTCCTTCTATATTACTACCAAATCTCAAGTCCTTGAGTTGGCGTAATTTTGATCAGCATTTTGACAATTTTGGCTCGGTTCCTGGAACTTCCTGCATAGACTTTGAAACAAGTGTTGCGCTACACAAGAATGATGCGATGCCATGATAAACACTCAATTTCCCTCGAAATGCCGGTTTTAGTATGCAACACAGGTAATATGGTATTTTACGACTGTTTTGCTAATATGTGCTATATGAATACCGAACACCTCTACATGAGTGCAAATGATAAGGAAATTGACGTGTTAAAAATACATTATTTTCGACTGATCACCTACCACAGCTTAAAGGAGTCGTGCAAACAGGTTTTAGTTGGGTACAGTCCTGAGCCACATGGAGGCAGTGATCGGATCGTCGGGGATTCGTCTCTCCCGGTATTGGGGGTTGATGTCGCGTTGTGTACGGATGGCCATCACTATAAATCCGTAGCCACGGTCGACGAGAATTATCGATCCAGGATCGATAGTTTCTCAGGTGGTGATGGTGTTTCATACCGACACTAAATATCACGTTGTTGGGAGTCTGATCTTATCCACCCCCTAGACTCGATATGCGATACTCTTAGACGAACAGATCGGATTGTACGGATATTGTCACTGTCAGGCTCAGTAGGGGTTCTGCATGAGTTTGCTCGTCGGCCTCCCTTTCGCTCAATACCTTGGTGTCATTACGTACAGCTAGTGCTGCTGACGTGCTTGTGGTTAAACCCACTGCCAGCGTATTAACGAGTCTTTGGAGTCCTACACAGAAGGTTTTCACGGTTCAGGCGATATGGTGTACTTGTCGTATGTTGGTACATATGGGTGTCCGATTAAATATGTGCACTTGCTGCGCAGACTTTAATCGGACGGCTGATAATACTAGCGGCTTAGGATTAAGCCGGATTATTAAATCGTGTTTTGATTTAATAATTTATAAATGTATTTGTATACACGTATTCTAGTATTATTGTTCACTATTCGTTTTCTCTCTTGGCTATTCGTATTTTTGGTACGAATACGCGTATATGTATTTCGATACATGTACCGGGAAGTATTCCGTATTTTGTACGGAATAGCTTCTAGAAGATGCCACCTCATTTATATGATTTTCCATTTATGGAAATTCATTTGTTTTATTAATGAGGTGGAAAAGGTGACATGACTTTGGACATGGGTCAAAACATGGTCTTTGGGTACGCTTTGCTTTGTTTAATTAGAAAAAGAAAATAACATTTTTTTGTGGAGGAGAGAGGAGGGGCCGACCACTTTTTAGTGATGGAAGGGTTTTCATTTTCATGGAATGATTATTATTTTACACACTTGCTTCATTGGCCCTCCAATCTCTCATTCACACAAAAAATACGTAGCCAATTCTTTGCTCATGCCAAAAAGCTTCATCACCTCTTTCATCTTCTTCTTGAGTTGCTCTATGGAGCACATGGATGAGAGAAAAATTATAGTGACATTTTCTTACACCCCCACTCTCCATCACTAGCGACTTTGGAGCGTCGGTTGTTGTTCATACCATTATTTTGCATTCTTATATTCCCCATTCTTAGTCATTTTACAAATAAACATGTGCTTTTGACCCATGTCTCCTACATAGTTGCAGGTTACAGGTTCTCGGAACAAAAACAGTGAAAAAGATAAAAAGACGATACAAAAGTGAAACTACGACCAACAAATGGAAGAATCTTGATCAAGCCTACAGTTTGAAGACTAAACGAAGATCAATGGACAATTTCATAAAGCACAAAGGCAGAGCAAGATTCAAGACTTCGTCACAAAGCAAGCGGTAAAGTCCACGAAATTATTCACTGTGGAAATAATTTCCTTTTATCAAAATTCAGATCTGTAAATTTCTGCAATGTATGAAGAGAGCATCAAATAAAAATTAGGTGCAAGTTTTCTTTTTATCGCCCTAGTTAAATTTTATTTCCATGCCCTAGGTAATTTCTTATCTGCCCTAGTTAAATTTTATTCTCTGCCCTAGTTAGATAGTGTAGAAAATGTTTTTCAATTCCCTAATGAGTGATTAGTCACCTAACTTGTTATGGTTAGATTTGGGGAAGGATTGAGAGATGAAAATCTCTCACCCCTTTCTTGCCCATCACACGTTCTTATAGGACTCCATGCATACATGCACACACCACTCCCTACGGCACCCTATCCCACGAGGTAGCGGTGATACCGTAGTATAAAGGACCGGTTGAGCGTGTTTTCCATGGAGGTTAGGGTAAGAATTAAGAAAGGAAGGACGAGAACCTAAAGGAAGAAACACAGTTTCTTCCCGATGGTACTAATCCACTTTATTAATTATTAGCATAACACCTAATAGATCTTAATGTGGGCATAGAAAGCGGTAAGGAATATTGACTTTCCAAACCTAACTTAAACCTAACCCCAGCAAGATTTTAGTTTAGGTCAATTTAGTTTTTAGATTTAATCAACCCGACAACAATCGGAATTAACTCGTTAGAACAATTAGAGAATACACAAAATCCCTGTGGACCGATCCGTACTCACCGGCTAGCTACCAAGCGACGCCGTTCTTGATTGCGGTTAATAAAATATTCTTGATTCATCTTTGAAAGCGTAAGCACGCACTAAATCTCTTTCAATCAAACGGCGCCGTTGCCGGGGATGGCGTAGTATTTTCTTTTTGCAATTTCGGATTAATATAAAATTGAAAAATCATAAAATCTGAAAAATAAAAAAAATATAAATTTTTTTTATCATCTTTTTATTTTGTGAAGGGTATTTTTGTTGAAATTTTGCAGGATCGACGAACGAGTTCTGCTCTGGAAAAATCCAGAGAGCATAACAGAAAACCCTAGATCTGAACAACAGAGGATTTCCGTAACAGAGCAACAGAAGAAGTTTGGAGGGCCAAGTCAACAAGTCAACCGCGAAACCGCAGCAGGAACACGCATCTGGCGGTGGAAACGCGGAAGGATCGTGACATCAGCGAGTGAAAGCGCGGAACCGCGGCGGGGGGCACCCTTTGGCGGCGGAAACGCGGTTTTGGGGTCGATTCAGCACGTGGAAAAATCTCTTTGAGCTTTCTCTCTCCTTCCTCTGAACCCCCTGATATCTCCTCTGTAAATTTGCCTGCAGGATTCTTTGCGCTTAAAAAATCTCTCCCCCTTCAAATAATTGATCTTGTGCAGGATTCTTTGCATCGCGCTAAAAATAAAAAAAAAATTGTTTGCAAGTGGTTGTTTACTTTTTTGCATATTTTAATTGGACTTTAAAGGGCTTGAAACTAATCCAGATTGGGTGGGGATTTCATCACCCTTCCCAGGACCTCAGAAATCACATGAGGCATATTGCATTGACCATCATTTAATTAAAAAAGATTAGAATCAGCCCTAAGAACTTCGCGCTCAATAGGACAAAGGACCAGTTGTAGGCAACGACCGTTGATCCTAACCTAACTTTGTGGTGTCTATGCAAGTGTGTCTAAGGCAAGTGGTTACTTAATTAGGTCCACTACTTACGTGATGGAGAGCCTCCCATTTACCTGGCACTTACCTGGCTACAATTGGCGGTGAAGAAGCGGTTTGAGGTCCTACTTCTTGCCCTTTGGAACAGTTAGGAGATGTCTAGATGACCTAGGTGACCCTAGAATTAGGCTTGATTGTGCATTTGTGATTGATTGAATGTGTGTCTAAGACTTTTATCGAAAATCTTTTTTTGCAAAAAGCTCTACATAAAAAAAAACAAAAAGAAAAAAAGGGGAAATTTTTACACAAACTTGCAACTTGTCGCTAAGAAATTCGTGCACATCACTTCCACCCACATTCTTTTCCTTCTCCTTTCTTACATCATGGGTACCCCATCTCCCAAAACTCTTGCCGAACTTTGGTACCCTCATCCAAACATTGCTTCATACGTGAATTGTTTTGGTCGAATTACGGACGACCCCTCCATGCCCAAAATTTCTTTGAAAGATCGAATTGAAGCGTCTAGGAGAAACAGTTCGACTCCGCAATCCACTTTGTATCAACCATTTCAACCTTCACCACCTTCTTATGTTGATACTCTTTTTTCGAGTCCTGTTGTAACTCCGAAACCCATGTCCATCGCTGAACATATTGAACAATCTCGTAACCGATCTTTCACTCCTTTCAACACTTCCAGTTCTTGGGATCAATAAGTCCATTCACCTTTTTATCTAAATGTTGGTCCTACTCCTGTCCAACCATTCAATTCCTACCAGTCCTACCCGACTTTCGCACCTTCCCTAGACATTGCTTCTACATGTCCATTCAGGAGTTTCCAAAATCCAAACAATTTTGAATCTTTTACTAAAATCCCTTCACAACCCATGTCTAGTCTAGAACAGTCGTTGGAAGGTTATATTGTAATGACAAACCAACAAATGAGGAATTTGGATGCGTCCATTGCCGCCCTTAATTCATCAAGACAACCTAGTGAACCGGTAGCTAGTTTTCAACTAGCTCCAAATTTTCCAATGTATGATGAGGCGGTTGGACAGAGTGAGAATTTGAGTGGAGAAAGTGAGCCGTGCACCCTTCCAAATCAAACCTACCCATACTCAATTGAATCCCACAACTCTTGTTTTCAAACAAGTGCCCCAAATGATTCACCAGTTAAAAATAAAACGTTTAATGAGTTGTGTGACTTTGTAGTGCTTGATTTTCCAGATTGTGAAGGGTCCCTTTCGAGCGAAACCATCACCAATCCTTTTGACCTCTACACCTCCAATCTAGAACCTGAATTGATAAATATCCATGCTTGTGATGAGGTGTCAAAAAAAATTGATTTTCACTTGATTGAGGATATTGACGCAGGGAATATTTTGGATGATGAACCCGTAGATTTGACGGAAACTTTATCTCCAATTCATCATCCCGAGTCATTGAATGTTTCTCCCGAACTTCATATGCTTCTTGATTTTGATGATAATTGTATGGATAAGATAACTTTTGAGGAGAATTAAGAGGATAGTTTTGAGGAGAGCATTGAGGATAGTATTGAGGATGAACCATTTTTGTTTGATGAGTCGGATTTTCCAATTCATCCTCCCGAATCTTTAGTTGTTATACTTCCTAAATCAGCCCCCCTCCTTTCCATCGTTCCGACCACGCAAAAGATCACACATGAGGACTATGAGCTTGAAAAATTTCTATTCGATCACAACGGTTTGGAAGCCACTAGTGCGTTCCTCTTTGAATCTGACACAGTTCTCACAGACGATAATGATTATGAGTGTTTCACTTTTTCGAACGATTTGGAAGACTCACTGCCCGAGTTTCAGTCCTTTAAATTTTCAGATGAGTTAGTTGAACCATCAGACTCTGTTGCTTACAGTCATTTCGAACCATTGATGGAATCCTTCGAGTTCGAGACAGATTACTTAGGTGAGAATAAGACTATCCCTAAATCACTCCCCTTCGTCCTTTCCATCGTTTCGACCGCGCAAGAATCTATCGCGTTTCCGCTTCCAATGGATGATTTACCAAGTTCAATGTACCCATGTTTACTCACGAATCTTGAGGGATTTGACCCCATTTCTCGATGGGTTGATAAATTAGCACAATCACTTTTAACACATCGGTCATCACAATTTGCGCTAATTTATTCACTCGATTTACGCCCTCAAGTTCGTACTACACTTCTTTCTCTTTTCCGCCATTCTTCTCCTAATAGACCGAAATCATATTCCACCCTTCTTCCGATACGGTCTCGTGTGTTTCTCAAGTCCTTTCTCTACACTCCATTCTTTCACCAACCCTACCATTATCACGATAGAAGTTTTGAATAGTTGGTGCTAACCTTTGGCCTGTGTAAGGCCTTGTATAGTTTGATTTTTCTCCTCCCTAACTCTGAACTTTAACGTTTAAAACAGTGGAAACACTGTTTCACTTAAGTTTGGGGGGAACCTTTTTGTATATATATTTTGTTTTTCTTTTAACAATAAAAAAAATATTTTCTAAATAAATAAACAGTGGAGCACCGACAATTTTGACCCTCTTGGTGTAGCATGACAGTGAGGAAACTGTCAAGTTTATGTTTGGGGGTGTGCTCGATAAGCTTTTTTCCTTCGCATTCATATGTACATTTTTGCATTTGCATATTTATTTTAAAATCCATAAAAATTGAAAAAATTGAAAAATTTATAAAAATTAAAACATTCAATTTTGGCCTTAATCGACTTGAGTTTGACAAATAGGTTAACTAGTTAGGAACAACTAGATCTTAGACTTAATAAATTAAAAACCCTAAAAATAACCTTTCTTAGAATTTAACGGTAGAAAGTATATGTCTTTGTAGTTTATTTAGAAATAGGCAAATTTCGAGTTGACTTCTTGGGCTAAGTTAAAACAAGGGAAGAGTATTGATATTTTTATTAACGTATAAGTTTGAAGAATAATTCCTAGCTTAAGTCTAAATTCTGAAATATATACCCTACAAATTGCACAAACACGAACCTTGAAACTTGGAATAGTAGAAGAGACCTTGAAATGCTCTTGTCTAAAACCCTTAGTATGAAAAAAATAAAATAAAAATACAAGTGTGAATAAAGAGATAAAAAATGAACACTGGTTTTTGTAATTACTTAAGACTGCATTAATAGGAAAAAAAAATTTAGCGAGGGTGCTTCATCACTTAGTGCCTTAGACCAACTGGTTTGGGAGTCACTGCTAAAAGCCTTAAGGATTACAAGACTAGGAATTATGCCTTAATGTGCAAACACATTTTGTAATCGGTCTTTGATATCTGTTCATATCAGAAAACTGCATTCTAATACCGCTCATGCATTATCTAATTGTTGTATTTATCGGTATTATTAACCAATGTCTGCTCAGTATTAAAGATTACAAGTATCCATGTCAAAATAATGGAAATACATTCAAAAGCACGGATATATCGCTTGAGAGAAGACACTGCAACAAGAACCGC